>OY997272.1:514423604-519223604 GCA_963921465.1 Triticum timopheevii
TGTATATAAGTTGTCATGGATGGAGCTATATATGTGTTGCATAGATCATATGTCTGCTGTGCCTGTGAAAATAATAATATGTATATCTGTGTGTGAATTCCAGTGAAATTAAATGGATATAAATGCAAACAGGGGATATATTAAGCCTCTTTGCCGTCTGCTAACGGACGGCAAAGCTCCTTACCATCTGCTAGCGGACGGCAAGACTACATGTGGCAGCTTCCTGTAGACACTGGGAACACTGGTGCCTATTTTGGTCAGCTATGTCGTCTGCTGGCGGACGGCATAGCTGGCCACGTGGCAGCTTCCCAGTGCTGGCCTAACTGAGCTCTTTGCCGTCCGCTGGCAGACGGGCAAAGACATTTAAATCGTTGTCGTCTGCTGGCGGACGACAAAGAGCGTCGTTAATGCCCTAACGGCTCTGACGCCATCCCACTGCCGTCCGTAGTCTTATCCGTATGCTGGACTCAGACGGCGGACGGCATAATCGTTTGCTGTCAGTTTCGCAAAAGCGAACGGCAAAGAAGGCCTTTGCTGGCACCTGTTCAGACGATCAGTTTGCCGTCTGCTGGCGGACGACAAAGATGTTGTCCGTCCGGGATCTATGCCTTTTCCATCTGCCATGGCGGACGGCAAAGAAGCTGTTTCCAGTAGTGTAAATGGATCTTTAAGAAGAAGACAGACGCTGATGGTAATGTCACCATTTATGAAGCTCGAATTGTCTCAAAGAAGTTTCCGACAAGTTCAAGGAGTTGATTGTGATGAGACTTTCTCAATCATAGTGATGCTAAAGTCTGCTAAAATTATGTTAGCAGTTGCTGCATTTTCATTTACGAAATCTGGCAGATGGATGTCAAAACAAAGTTTCCTTGACGGTTTCCGTGAGGAAAGGCTGTATGTGATACAACCAGAAGGTTTTGTCGATCCTAAGGATGCTAAAAGGTATGCAAACTCCAACGATCCTTCTATGGAGTGGAGCAAGCATCTCGGAGTTGGAACATACGCTTTGATGAGGTGATCAAAGCATTTGGGTTTATACAAAGTTGGCAAGAAAACTTGTGTTTGCAAGAAAGTGAGTGGGAGCACTACAACATTTTGACAAGTATATGTTGATGACATATTGTTGATCGGAAATGATGTAGAATTTCTAGAAAGCATAAAGGGTTGTTTGAATGGAGTTTTTCAAAGGAAGACCTGTGTAAAACTGCTTACATGTTGGGTATCAAGATCTATAGAAATAGATCAAGACGCCTGATAAGACTTTCATAGAGCACATACCTTGACATGATCTTGAAGGAGTTCAAGATGGATCAGTCAAAGAAGGAGTTCTTGCCTGAGTTGTAAGGTGTGAAGTTAAGACTTGAAGCTCGACCATGGCAGCAGAAAGAGAAAGGACGAAAATCGTTCCCTATGCATTAGCCATAGGCTCTATACGATATGTCATGTTGTGTACCGCGATGTGCCTTGCCACGTGTCTGACAAGGGGGTATAAGAGTGATCCAGGAGTGGATCATTGGACAACGGTCAAAATTTTCCTTAGGAATAAGGAAATGTTTCTTGATTATGGAGGTGATGAAGAGTTCGGCGTAAAGGGTTACGTTGATGCAAGCTTTAACACCTATCCGGATGACTCTGAGTAGCAAACGAGATACGTATAGTGGAGCAACCATTTGGAATAGCTCGAAGTGGAGCATAGTAGCAACATCTACAATATGAAATAGAGATTTGCAAAGAACACACGGATCTGAATGTTGCAGACCCGTTGACTAAAACCTCTCTCGTAAGCATAACATGATCAAACCCTAGAACTCATTGAGTGTTAATCACATGGTGATGTGAACTAGATTACTGACTCTAGTAAACTCTTGGGTGTTATCACATGGTGATGTGAACTAGATTATTGACTCTAGTAAACTCTTTGGGTGTTAGTCACATGGCGATGTGAACTATGAGTGTTAATCACATGGCGATGTGAACTAGATTATTGACTCTAGTGCAAGTGGGAGACTGTTGGAAATATGCCCTAGAGGCAATAATAAAATGGTTATTATTATATTTCCTTGTTCATGATAATTGTCTATTGTTCATGCTATAATTGTATTAACCGGAAACCGGAATACATGTGTGAATACATAGACCACAACATGTCCCTAGTAAGCCTCTAGTTGACTAGCTCATTGATCAATAGATGGTTATGGTTTCTTGACCATAGACATTGGATGTCGATGATAACGGGATCACATCATTAGGAGAATGATGTGACGGAGAAGACCGAATGTAAGCATAGCACAAGATCGTGTAGTTTGTTTGCTAGAGCTTTTCTAATGTCAAGTATCATTTCCTTAGACCATGAGATTGTGCAACTCCCGGATGCCGTAGGAGTGCTTTGGGTGTATCAAACATCACAACGTAACTGGGTGGCTATAAAGGTGCACTACAGGTATCTCCGAAAGTGTCTGTTGGGGTTAGCACGAATCGAGACTGGGATTTGTCACTACGTATGACAAAGTGGTATCTCTGGGTAATGCATCATCATAATGAGCTCAATATGACAACGGAGTTAGCCACGGGATCATGCGTTACAGAACGAGTAAAGAGACTTGCCGGTAACGAGATTTAACAAGGTATGGGGATACCAACGATCGAATCTCGGGCAAGTAACATACTGATGGACAAAGGGGAATTATATACAAGATTGATTGAATCCCCGACATCGTGGTTCATCCGATGAGATCATCGTGGAACATGTGGGAGCCAATATGGGTATCGAGAACCCGCTATTGGTTATTGGCCGGAGAGGTGTCTCGGTCATGTCTGCATGGTTCTCGAACCCGTAGGGTCTACACACTTAAGGTTCGGTGACGCTAGAGTTGTTATGGGAAATAGTATGTGGTTACCGAAGGTTGTTCGGAGTCCCGGATGAGATCCCGGACGTGACGGGGAACTCCAGAATGTCTGGAGGTGAAGATCGATATATTGGACGAAGGGTATTGGAGTACGGAACTGTTCTGGGAGTACCGGGTGACGACCAGCGTGACCGAAAGGTGTTTCGGAGGCCCCGACATGCGTTGGGGGGCCTTATGGGCGAAGGGGAGGGGGCACACCATCCCACTAAGGGGCTGTGCACCCGTCCCACCCCCTCTCACGTAACCTGGAGAGGTGGGGGTGCCTCCCCTAGGGCAGCCGCCCCTCCCGGCTTGGGGGCCAAGTTTCCTAGGCGTGGGGGCGCCCAAACCCATCTAGGGTTTCCCCTGTGGCCGCCGCCCCTCCCCTAGGGAAACCCTAGGCGCCTCCTCCTCACCCCTTCCTCCTATATATAGTGAGGGAGAGAGGGGGCAGCGCACCCCCTTCCCTGTTGCAGCCCCTCCCTCCTCCAACACCTCCTCCTCCTCGTAGTGCTTGGTGAAGCTCTCCCGGAGAACCACAAGCTCCACCACCACGCCGTCGTGCTGCCGGAGCTTTCCCTCCACTTCTCCTCTCCCCTTGCTGGATCAAGAAGGAGGAGACGTCCCCGGGCTGTACGTGTGTTGAACGCGGAGGTGCCGTCCGTTCGGTGCTTGGATCGGATCTTCTGCGATTTGAATCGCCGCGAGTACGACTCCATCAACCGCGTTCTTGTAACGTTTCTGCTTAGCGATCTTCAAGGGTATGAAGATGCACTCCACCTGTCTCGTTGCTAGCATCTCCTAGATTGATCTTGGTGACACGTAGGAAAATTTTGAATTATTACTACGTTCCCCAACATGCTTACCATTTGCAACCATATGGAAGAATTGTGTATTGTTATCCCCTTGGACAACCTTAAGCGTTTTCGCATGCAACGCCCACTTCAGCTCCTCTTCTCTCAAGAGAGCTCGTAGACCTTGCTCAGTCTCGGATTTGTTTCGTTGCTCATTAACATAAAGAAGAGTGGCTTCAGCCTTTAAGTCTAGTGCCTCAATCAATTGAGTAAGACACTCTTTTTCTTGTTTGTAAATCCCACTCTCATTTCTGGCCCAACCTCTTAGAAACTGTCAGAGATGTCTAATTTTATTTTGCCATCTCTCAACATGTGTCCTTCCACTAACCCGCTTAGCCCATTCTCGTGCAATCATCTCCATAAATCCTTCTCGCTCAAACCAGCTTTGCTCGAAGGAGAAGATATTTTTATTTGCCACATGGGTAGCCTCACCCGAGTCTAAAAGAAGTGGTGTGTGATCCGAGATCGCTCTCTGCATCGCATGCAACGACACCAACGGATATTTTTGTTCCCACTCCACACTAGCAAGTACCCCATCCAGCTTTTCATAAGTTGGAATAGGTAACGAGTTGGCCCATGTAAACTGTCTACCGGTGAGCTCTATTTCTCTCATATTGAGACTCTCGATAATCATGTAAACATCATAGACCATCGTCCATCAAAATTGTCATTATTCTTTTCATCTCTCCTCCTGATGATATTAAAATCCCCCCCCCCTCGACTAGTATTGGCAGATTTTCGTCTCCACAAATCCGCACCAGATCGGCCAGAAAGTCAGGTTTGAATTCAGGTTGTGCTGCACCATATACAGCTACCAGAGACCATCGGAACCCATCCAGTTTTGATCGCACCCTGAATAACCACATTAAGAACCTCTAACTTATGCCTCCGTTTTGAAAAGAAAAGCAGTACCTAGGAATAACCACATTAAGCACCTCTAAGAAAAGCAATACCTCTAATGAAAAGAAAAGCAATACTTAGAGACCATCGGAATTCCTTTGTGTTTCTCTCGTTACAAATTGTTCAACTAGCAAGCATGGAAACTAATAACAAGGTAATATAAGTCGTACTTTGATGCAGACTATTTGTCTTAAGAAGGGTAGAACTTTCCTTCCACTACTTGTGCACTCTACCCATCTGTACTGAAGAAAACAATTTTTCTTCAAAAGAAGGGAATTCCTAACCTCTGCATACTCCTCTGTTCAAAATACATTACATCCTACAATACGTGCATTCATATTCTCCTCTAACTTTGACTGTTAATCTACATTTGTAAAAAAAGAAGGCCAAACAGTGAAAATAAGAACAGTGCTTTCATGCTAGCATTAATGTGCACTTTATTTTGTTCTTCACTTTTCTTGTCTAAAGGAACCAATTGTATACTTCACCCTAATTAAAACATGAAACATTTTCACCAATAAGACAAGACTTAAACAACATTTACTTTACCATAATGTAGTTTTCTACTACCCCCGTCCTGATTTATTGGTCCCCACTGTATTTTGTGCTAAATTTTGACCAAAGTGAACTAATAAAATATTAATGCATGACATAAAAAAATAATGTCATCGGAAACAATGTTCAAATACGAATCCAAATGATATAATTGTTGGTGACATGCATTAACATTTTCATAGTTAAATCTTTGGTCAAAATTTCGCACAAATTACAATGAGGACCAATAAACCAAGATGAAGGTAGTATCACGCAAATTGTATATTGATGTAGTAAATATTGGTCAAAGTTGTGTCTCAACCAATCAAAATAAGCTCTACTTTTTGAAACAGAGGTAGTAATAACTGAAGTGACACAACTAGGCTTATGCATGTATAGTCCACAACCTAAATATTTTAGTTGGAGCAAACTATCAACTGAGTAATATATGTGAGAGTGATTATTCAGTTTGTTGATGTGCCACCAGTGGCTGAAGGTCACTTTACATTTGACATCAAAATGATCGCCCCAAATGCACCACCTATATTTTGCTAATTGTATAAGTTTATCAAGGATTGAATGACTCAACATGGACAGTCAAAATTCCCGATAGGTCCGTCAAAATTGTTTTTAGATGCTAGAGTTTTTCACCACAAGTGCGCTCCGCCGACGATCTTACTTGCTAACATTAAGAATGAAGCTACGCTTTGGCCTGCCGCGGGGGCAAAAAAAAGGTGCAATCATGCCAGAAGGGTAATAGCCTTATGTATTTGGGGACTATGGCCCATGTAACACACTCTAATTCTCTCTTAATTAATGGATGAGTTGTCTCCGTTTCAAAAATAAAAAACTTGTTATTCCGGCTACACAGACAAGGGACATGTGTTCTCGAGTGTGATATCTCAGGTAGAAATATATTGCACCGTGCTCTCATCATATCATCTATACAGTTGGTGGGAATTACTGTAGTTATGTAGGAGTACAACAAATGTGTGTATTGACGAACAGACGTGTATTGTCTTTCCTCCGTCTTGAATGAGGAGTACGCTAAAACGATTTTCTAGCATAAATGAAAGCAAGTAAGTGAGAGAAGACACTACAAGTGGTTGGGTCTCCCTATATAAAATTGAACTTGTTTGGAAACTACAACAAAATATAACCCTTTTCTACCAGGACCCAACACAAAGGTGAGTTTGTCTAGTTCAGCACTAGTGAACATGGCGCTGGCCTTGACTTAGGTTTGTCGTTGGCACCTTAGTGTATTCCACTGAGCTAGCCAACTTTGTTGTGTGGATGGGTAGATTTGGTTAAAGTTTCACAACTAACTTACTTTGGAAAAGTAGCAAAAATGAGTCAAATTGTGAACAAAAATTACTCAATATATTCACGCTAGCATTAATGCCAGAGGTAATTCAGAACCAAGTGTTGCTTGTACAACTTTCCTTACATGGCAATTTATATTGTGCTTCATCTTTCTTGCCTAGAGAAATCAATTGTAACTCTCCTGGCGATCGAATCGTTCGCCCAATCCCTCCTTTCCCATTGAACGTTTTGGTTCGCTACCAGAAGGATCACCCGACGAACGTTTTTGTCATGTCGATCTAGCCCTGCCAGTGTACCCTATCATGCGCCAGAAAATCAGCTCGTGTGTCTTCGGGATAAAAAATACCATGAACAAAAAAGTGACAAGCGAACACAAAAGAAAAAAATGTCATGATAAAAGAAATGCCACCTCTATAATAAAAAATGTCATCTCTAAATATAAAAAATAGCATCTGTTAAATATCAAAATGACTTCTAAAATAAAAAATGCCATCTCTTAATAAAAAAAGAATGTCATCACTTACAAATAAAAATTCCATCTCTTAATAAAAAAATGCCATCTCTTAAAAACCAAAAAAAAATATCATCTCTTAATATAAAAAATGCCATCATGGTTAAACAAGTGATGTTAATTTCTTCAAGAAAAATGCCATCATGGTTAAACAAGTCATGTTAATTTCTTCAAGAAAAATGCCATCATGGTTAAACAAGTCATGTTAATTTCTTCAAGAAAAATGCCATCATGGTTAAACTGCCATGTTGACAGGTAAATATATTTCGTAAAAATGTTAAAAACCGCCGTGGCAAATTTTCTAGAAAAAATGCCATGAAAAAAAGGAGGGCCTGGGATTCAAACCCAGGTCTACCACATGCAAAACTCGCACTGCTGCGAGTGCGGTGTGCGGGGTTGATTTGAAGAGTACAGTGTTTGATGGGTTTTATTGTACAGCGAACTAGGCCAAAATGTGACAATGGCCCTACTCTTAGATCCATGCGGTCAAATCAGACAGTAGGGGGGGGGGGGGGGGGGGTCGCCTGCATCAACCTCCTGGCTGACTGTCGCCATTTATGCTTTCCGTCTTAAAATATATGGCATAATGTTTTTTGAAAAAAACGGTATACTTTCATTAGTTAGGACAATATACTCAAACAAATGATGATTTGTTACATGTTCTTTTCCATCACACGAATCAATGTGATAAATCTTGTCAAAGTCTTGTCTCAAACAATCAGAATAAACTCTACATTTGAAACAAGGGGGTAACAACTAAAATGCCACTACTAGGATCACAATTATGCATTTATACTCGACAATGTAATATTTGACAATTTGTTAAAGTGCCAGGCGCTGGAAATACACCATACATTCTACATGATCATAGTGTTGATGTCAATATTATCACACAAAATGCACCAAATGTCTTCTGCTAACCATATCAATCGATCAAGGATTGCACGACTGACACAGTTGCCCACAATTCTCGATAGGCCAGTATAAATTACTTTCTGATGCCACTCATTCTAAAGATTTATTCCAACCTCCATCCTACATTAAAAAATCCTAGTTTTTCTAGCCCCATAGACAAGGGAAGTGTCTCCTCGACTGCGATATCTTGAGTATATCTAAGTTGCAACATGCTCTCACCATAGCATTGTATCCAGTCGAGGGACGTAGGCCGTAGTTATGTAGGAGCACAACAAATGTTTTTCCTGTCTCTTGAATGAGCAGTAGGTGAATACGATCTTTCTAGCATCAATGAGTACGAGCAAATGCGTTATACATTACAACTCATATATAACAATGGAAAACTATCACTCTATAAATGATTTAGTGTTTTAGTTAAGTGAATAATCCAATGAAAAACTATAAGTGGCGAGTGAATATGTTCAATAGTCTAACCATATTACACAATTTTCTAGAAACACGGCTTGCCCCTTTTTTCAATCCAAGACGTAGAACAATCATTCTGCAATATATTTTTTCATTGATATAAAAAAGACAAAATAATGTACAAGTACACAACTTACCTTTGAACAGATCATGATGCTAATGTCAAAATGATCACACAAAAGGACTTTTTTTATAGGAAACAACAGTTGTACTACATTTGCATTTCAGAGGAGAAGAATTAATAAATTATTTACATAGAGGGGTGCCCGAGAACCCAAAGGAAATAAAGTAAAAAAACTAGCTAATCAGGCTCCGGTGGGGGCTGGCCGTCAGTGTTGTTCAGTCGATCGGGAGATAGAATAGGTGGCAAATATCCCGTTTGATCAGAGCAAGCTCGCTAGGTGCCCTGCTTTGGAGCATCTGTTTATCAAGGACACCATAGGTTTCATCCGCCTCACAACTGATTCACTGACCCTGAAACGCTTGCTGTTTCGTTGGCTTCGCCTCAGAGTGGACAAACTCTAGAGCAAGTTATTACTGAGAATGCCCCTTGTTTCGGAATTATGACAAAGCTTGGAGAAGATTGCAAAAGTCTGAATGCATCAGGTGCCAATGCTGCCGACCTATTGATCGTACTAGTTGTCAGCCCATGATTAATGGAGCGAGATAAATTTAGGAGCTGCCGATCTTTCATCATTCCACAAAGAACTCTCTACGACGTGGCTCACAATTCTCGATAGATCAGGAGTAACTATTTTCTGATGCCACTCATTCTCAACATTTCTTCCAACCCAGCGTATGTAAAAACTCCTAGCTTTTTTAGCCGCACAAACAAGAGAAATGCTTGCTCGAGTGTGATATCTCAAGAAATGCTTGCACTCATCGTATCGTTGTATCCAGTTGATGGTAACGGCCTTTGTTATATAGATGTACAATGAAGTGTGCAAGGACGCACGAGGACGTTCCTCTGCATTGAATGAGAAGTAGATGAATACGATCTTCTAGCATCAATTAATGGGCACGAGCAAATAGGTGAGACAATAAACATTTTTTTTTAAAAAAAGAGGAGGATCCCCGGCCTCTGCATTTGGGTGATGCATGCAGCCATTTTATTAATTATTTACAAAGACCTTACAAAGAAATACAACAATAAGTCTGAAACAACAATCTAGGCAACAACTGTCGCCATTCCTATCTAGTTGATGCAGGGATGCTGATAGTCTGGCCCTAATACCAAACAGACATCGCAGCCAAACCTAACCTATAAGACCTGAGGCCCCAACCAAGTGAATTGCCTGGTATGGGGCAGACACTTGTCTGGCGCGCTCTCAGAGGCCATCGCCGCCAACTGCCACCACTCCATCTTCAGAGTTGTACTGATGCATCAACCTTGCCCGGTCTAGCTACCGCCGACGTCACCACGGCACCAAACGGCACCACCTCCCTGCGCACGAACTGCTGAGCACATCGCGGTCGCCGCCGGTACACCTCAGCAACATGCCGCCAAGTACCACCAGCCGACACAGCTTGAAGTCTTTGAAAGAACTGTCGTGCGTAGCACCTGCCGAACATGCATGATAAAGCGTAGCACCCGCTGGCCAGGCATGACTTGACATTTCCACCGAAGCTCCGTGCAAGACGAAGCCGCTCCACCTCCTGCCTCTATCTTCTAGCGCTGCTCCACAAACGATGCTCCCAAGAGAGAAACGACACCGCAATGCCGCCATCGTCCGATCTGGAAGACCAGATCCTAGGGTTTCCCTCGGAGCAGTACGAGTGGGTCGGTCGACGGTAGTCACATGACGATGCCTTCATCAAGGTAACGACGCGGAACGCCACCATCGCCCGCCGTCGACTCGTTTTTCACCGCCAACTGCGTCTCCCCGACTCGTAGCCAGTGCTAGATGACGGATCCCGAGATCCGAACACCCAGCCTCTGTCCGACCACCTCTGACGGAAGAGATGACCACCACCACCGGCTGCACCAGTTAGAACAGATCTGATCGAAGGTGCCGCTGACGAGACCACCAGGCCCTCCACGCCGCCGTCTCCGATCTAAAGGCAGCATGCACGCCACCGCAGCCAAGCCGGCCGCAGCTGCCCGTGACTGGGCCGCTCGCCGCGCCAAGCCGTCGCCGTCCAAGGACGGGCCGGCCTCCCGCTGCCTGCTGCAGCCATCCGCCGTGCCGCAGATCCCAGATCAACTGCGCCACCACATGCCTTGGGGTCCGCCGCACCCCGGAGATGCGAGAGAGAGGGGATCCCCCGCCACCGCCGTCAGTCCTCGGGCTTAGCCCGGCGGCATCCTCCGGCGGCGGCGGCGGCGGCGGAGGGAGAGGAGGAGGGAGTTCGCGGCGCCGGCGGCTAGATTTTTGGCTCCACCCGAGTCGCCCTAGGGAGAGGGGAACGCGGGGGCTTCTAAAAAAAACTTGTATGACTCTGATAGTTGCATTTCATTACAAATTTGGCCCTTTATCTGCGTATTCTAAAAATGAACCTTTGTTCGGCAGCTAAAACAAAATATTGGCCCTTTTCAACCGGAACCAAACACGAGGCACCAAGGTTGTCTAGCTCGGCGTCAATGGCCATGGCACTGACCTTTGACATTGACTTGGGATTTTGTCGCTGGCACCTAGTTGTATCCAAGGGTCGTCGGCACTATGCTTAGTGTCGCTGAGCTAGCCAACTCTATTGTCGTCATGTGTGCAGGGTTAGATTTGGTTAAAGTTCGACAACTAGTTTACTTTCGAAAAAAAGTAGAAAGAATATATTAGATTGTGAACAGATTTACCAAATGCTATCAAACGTTTGAATAAGATATGCCACGAATCCCCCGCAAAAAAGTATATGCTACGAATAAACGGACGTACAGGCCAAGTCAAGGAATCTTAAGATTTTTCTTTTTTTTTGTTTCAATTCAGAAAAGGAATCTCTATTCTCCCAATGCATCAAACAAGAGAGCGAAATAATATAATATATTTTATTGAAGGGGTATCTTTTAATCTCCACTTGTACTAATATACATCGAAGAGAGGAGGGTGTACGGAAGCAAATCCCTATTGGCTCCATTTATCCTTCAAAAAATTCCAACAGAATTTCGAGTAATGCTAGAGTCACGGACAAGTATTTACGGATTATACAGATTATAGTTAGGTGGCAGTTTTTGATATTATGGGGGAAAAGGGGGCCACACCCGCAATTCAGGGTGGCGGTGACGCTAAGAATCCATCTAACGTCCATTAGCATCCATAAGCATGGTGGATCTAGAACTTGACCAACGCGGGTCAACATTACAAAGGGTAGCATGCTTTTTGTCAAAACACATTAGAAATAGTTAATAAAGTACTGGATATACATATGAATTCACTAGTAAAAAAAGTTGTGCAAATTATTTGTGGGGGTCATGGCCCCCACTACCCCACCCCTAGATCCGCCACTGTCCATAAGTCTAGCTAGGATTATTGTATAATTTCATCAATAAATATCTTCGGCATTGTGCTACATACATTTTTGTATTTGTTAGCAAATAGTATATCAGAACGGCATTTTGGAGCTCGGCCTCCATGGAGGCTGTTTTTTTTTAAAAAAAATCATACCTTTTGGTTTATAAAAAACTGAAAAAAGTTGTACAAGTACACAAGGATGGGATGTGTATGCGTGTAAAATTTCAGAATGAAATACGTTGAGATGTGATATGTGCAAAAAGGACAAATTCATGGACTTTTGTGATGAATAGTATCATTTATTAAAAAGCCACAGATTTGTCTTTTTTGCACAGCCTTCATTTTAATATATTTCGTCCAAAAAATTTACACACATGTGTGTTATGCCTCCATATATGTCTGTATTTTTCCAGATTTTATTGAAATGTAAAAAAATGAATTTAATTGAATTTTGTATTTTTCGATTGTATATGTCCGTTGTAGATCCACTTACTTGTCATTTTGGTATAGCTACATGTCTCAGCTTCTTTTATGCCTCTACCATCATTACTCTGGGAAACGGAGCCAAAACGCCTTTCTGGGATTCTCCTTGGCTCCTTGGCCGTAAGCCCAAGGAGATCGCCCCGCACATCTATGAGGCCTCCAGGAGAAAGAACTGGAAGGTTAGGGAGGCTGTTAGAGGAAACGCCTGGATCTTCAAAATCAGCTACAATACCGTCGGCACAGGAGACCACATTCAAGAGTTTTTCACTCTTTGGATGCTTTTGGATGACATCCATCTTGATGAGCATCGGGAGGACGACATCACCTGGAAGTATTCCAATGATGGGATGTACTCGGCAGCCAGTGCTTATAAAGCTCAGTTTTTTGGGTTAACCTTGTCCCCAATGGATCGCATGGTTTGGAAAGTTTGGACTCCTCCGAAGATCAAATTCTTTGCTTGATTGGCTATTCAAGATAGGATCTGGGCTGCGGACCGCCTGGAGAGGCGCGGGTGGGCCAACTGCGGTCTGTGCCCTCTTTGCTCTAGGGAGCAGGAAACGGGTGCTCATCTTCTCTTCAAGGGTCGCTTCACTATTCGGCTTTGGAGGTCTCTTGCGGCCAAGCTTGGCCTTCATCACATTGACACCTCCGGATGGCATCTTCATGACTCCGTCCTAGATTGGTGGGAAGATGGTACTGGGAGCCACGTCCCCAACAGGAGTGCCTTGGCCTCCCTCACCCTCCTCATCTCCTGGACCATCTGGAATGAACGTAATGCTAGGGTGTTCCGACACAAAAGTGCTCCGCCGCCTATTCTTCTTAACACAATCCTTGAGGAGGCCAAGCTTTGGGTTACAACTGGTGCAAAGAAACTAGGGCCTATTGTATTTCTTTTTTTTTTGTGGAAAGGGCCTATTGTATTTCGTGAGTAGTTCGCATGCCGTGTTTAAGGTGGTCGCTGTAAAACTCTAATCTACTCTCTCTTATTTAATAGATGAGCAAATCTTTTGCCTCCGTTTTGAAAGAAGAAAAGTATGTGTACAAGAACTTTAGTTTTGGGGCAGAGTAAGCAATGCAGGGGCAGTAAACACCTAGCCGTGGGTTCAGAGATTCAGAGAGATGGGGCTGCATATTTTTGGTGATGTAATTATGAGGCCTCTCTGCTGACATGCTTTCCACAGGTATTCCAACTTCTTAAGTTGGCGCACTTGACGAGGTAAAATGGGCTGAAATCAGATTACTAGCATCCGAGAAAGTGAGAAAAGATGAAACAAACATTCCCTTGAATATGCCCATCCAATTTCAAGATTCAGATTAGCATTTTCAATCGATCGATTTCTTGCTCTACACAAGGTTGACAAAGACATTCCACACCCTGGGGAGACGGAGGCAGAGGCAGAGGGAAGCCGGGCGGTGTACGTGCGCAGTCCACGATGCATTTTCTGAGTGAGAATTCAAAGCGCTGGACCGGACAGGAGTCACTTGCATACTCCACGCACCCACCTCCCCCACAGCTCTGTCTGAGCCACGAAAGTGAGAGACGCCAGCAGAGAGCAGTACGCAGTGGAGTAGAAGCCCAACTGGCCGGAGCTGAGAAACATAAAGCTAGGCCGGCCCGGCCGGGGCCGTAGCTAGCAGCGCAGTTAATATGGGCGCCGGATGGGGCTGGCATTCCTCCATAAATTGCCACCAGTGCCCCCATTGTCCTCCACTCACTCCCTTCCTTGTCCGCCCTGCCCTCCTCGCACCCTTCTTCTTCTTCTTCTTCCCGTGCCTTGCATGCCCATGTCCTGCTCTTCCCTCCAGTGATCTATCTGGCTAGCCTCTCTCCCTCCTCCATCTCGTGGTTTCCAGAGCGAGCTTAGCTTGTGGCCATGGCGGTTTGTGGGGAACGTTGGCTGGCTCGAGGCATCCTTGCCGACGGCGCGGGTTGAGGCGTCGGACCAGGCTTCATTCCTTTCAAACCGCCGCGTCCATCCATGGCGACCACTTATGCTCAGTTAGTAGCTGCCTAGGTTGTGGGAATGTGTCGTGTGGCATGCCTGGATTAGGTTAAGGGGTATGTTGTCTGGCTCGGTGCCCCCGGTCGAGGTCGATAGTCGTCGACTCTCCCTTCGCCGGGAGAAAGACGTGCGTGTGCGTCGATTGATCGGGGACGTCGGACCAGGCTTCATTCCCTTTAACCGTGCGGCATTTTGGGTTAGGGACAAGGTTAGGGGGCATGTTATCTGGCTCGAGGCCCCCGGCGGCGGCAGAGATCGATCTCGTCGACACTCTCTTCACCCAGAGATAGGTACGTACGTTCATCGACCGGGGCTCTCGGTCCAGATTTCAATCCCTTCAACCATGCGGCATCCACTGCTTCTCGGCGCCTTCTTCAAGCCAACGACGGCCTCGCCGGCGACGCGGTAACTTGGTGAGCTAACCAGGGAGAGCAAGCTAAGACAGCGTACACGTACGCTAGTTGTTACCTTCAACGCTTCATCTGTTTACGTACACTTGTAACTCCACTTGTAAACTGCAGGGTTGGTAGTTTGAGTTGAACCACTTGTAACTCCACCAGATGATGCCATTTCTTTAATTTGCCGCTCTCTCCGTTCCTTCTCGTGCTCTAGTCTAGCTAGCTAGTTGCGGCCTGCATTCTTTTAGCCTGTTTACTTGGAGACATGCATCATGCATGCCTCATCTGCAGCATGTTATCTTCTTCTTTTGCTCTATCGAAGAACGTATATCGTATATACAGCACGCCGTAACCATGCATATTGTAACTAATGATTCACCTCTACGGACACGTAATTAGTATACCTAATTTGATTTCGACGTATTCGTTGATTATTTCTTTCCAATCGTTTCCTGCCTCCACGGTTACGTGGCTTTCGCCGGCGACGTACTCGCGAGGGGAAGGCGGCAAAAGACAAGAGCATCGAGCAGTTTGCGACTCGGCATTAGGAAGGAATGATTAGGCAATCATTTTGAGCGGGCGGCTAGATGGGTGGAACGGAATGATGCGGCCATAATTGCGCGCTGCCCGCCCGGGCAAGGTGGGCATTGCAGTGTGCAGTACATCGGCATCGCGCGCATGCACGCGGTGACAAAATTTTCTTTTCCGGTGTCCTTTGCTACCACAGTGCCCGCGCTGGTCATCCAGGACAGGTCCTTGTTGGAGTGTGACAGCAGAGAAAAGAGGAGACGCCCGGGCATGCATGGCCCTGCCTGCCTGCCCTCCTTAAATGCGCTAAACTAGCTCACGCTCGCAGCAGGCAGGGCTCGGGTGTGTGTGAGAGAGATAGCCTAGCCTTTGGTCGCTCGACTTTCGTCTGTACGTACTACGTGATGCGTAGTGTAGCTGTGTAGCTGTAGTTGTACACACGTGCATGGATGGATATGGGTTCACGCGCGCGTGTCGCCCGCTCCTGCCCGTTTTACTATCGCATGCAACGGAGGACCGTGTGTCCTGTGCACCGTCACCTTTCTCCGGTCCTGCGGGAGCTCCATAGATCTATGGAGCCTTTTGTACGTGTGGCAGTGGCCAGTGGGTCGAAAGAGGAACAGGGTAGAGAGGGAGAGAAAGGGGCTTTCGAGAGCGAGCGAGCTAGCTAGGAAGTGCTGCCTCCGTTCTGCGTGGCATTAATGGCTTTGCATCGCGCACTGGCTGAGGCGTGGGGCAGCTACCTGTGGCTGTGTGTGATGGAGCACGTCATGGGGACGGGCATGTCTCCAGCCCGGCCGGGCTGTGCAGCGCAGTGCTGCAGGTGCAAACTACCGATGCTGCAGCACGGACGTACGTACGTACGTATTTAACTCGTCCATTCATTCAACCCTGCCTCATGACTCAGCTCGTCGACCAGATACTACGTGCATTGAATGGTCAACTGCCGACGATTTAAGACCATCTAATTAATTATACTAATGTTTGTTGGTTTTTTTCAGGCTCCCTTTCTACACATGCTCCGCAGGCTTTTCCCAACATCTCCTGCGGTGCAGTGCATCACCCACCGTGTACATACATCTCGCGCGGTATCCCGGGGAGTAGCGTAGTACGTTGCTTGCACGTTTTACCTTGGTGTGACGGCTTGACCAGCTGAAAGAACGGGGTCCAGGAAATACGACTGGTTACGTGTTGTCCGTGCACTGCATGCACCAGTGGGCAGTGGCGCCCCAACAAAGGTACAAAATGATGCCTCGCGCCCGCAGTTAATCTGTAAAAAAATTCTAAGGGCTGTCAAGACTGTGTTCGAGTCGCCTCCCTGCCTGGCTGTACAAGCGGCAGCCAGCCAACCAGCCAGATGCATTGTAGTACTAGTAGACTGTAGTGCACAGATGTGCTACCAGCTGGAAGCTTGTTTAGCTTGTGCCAGATTTTCCGTTGTGGTTCACTGTGCGCGCGTACGTTATGCCGTGCTTTGTGTCACTGATTTCAAGACCACTAGGGTTTCCTTCTTCCGTAATGATAGGGGCAGCTACACTCGTCCTATCGCTGAATGCAATGCTACTCATAGCAGCTACTGTAGGCAGCTACATGCCGCTCGCAAGCTAGTACAAATTTCACTGCACCATGTTGTCCAAGCATACGAGTACTCTCAGTCCATCTGTACTAGGGTCCAGCGCGTTGGGTTTTTTAAAAAATAACTCACTTTCTTTCAACTTATAAGGTGTATTCCTTATTGAAAAGTCAAACCTTTTAAGTTTGATTAAATTTGTAGAGAAAATATATCAAAATTCATAATATCAAATCGGTATGATTAGATTCATCATGAAATGAATTTTGTACCTTTTTGTTTAATATTGTGGATGTCGATACTTTTTGCTCTGAATTTGGTCAAAGTTATACGAATTTGACTTTCCCAAAAAACTAATACCCCTTATATTCCGGAACTAACGGGATATTTATTTTGGCGGGTGGGGAAGACTACGGAGTGTGTTTTATTTTTATTTATAACCAACGTATATTTATGTGGAAAATTTCTGCGTCGGTGACTGTGTGTACTATATTGGTGCTACATAATCACATGGCGACGCTTTTTTTTTTCTAGGTGGTGGGTGGGTGCGCAGGATTGATATATTTTTATAGGCCGTTGCTGCTGGTTGATTTGAAAAATCGTTGGCTCGGTCAAAATCGTAAACCAAATCCATTAAATACCTCAATTCAATGAAAGAGCTTCAAAATTATGGAACATGGGGAACTAAAAGAATTGAATGAGAGCTCCTTGAGAAAATTGTTGACCCGATCAAAATCAAGTGACCCAATACTAAATTGAAGACCTTAACTAAATGTGAGGCCTTAAAAATTAGAAAGCATGGTGTATAGTATTAAAGAAATTGAATGAGGGAGTTTTCAGAAATTGTTGACCGGTCCAAATCGGATGATCCAATTTTAATTGGAGACCTTAGTTGAATGTGGGCTCTTTAAAACTAGGGAGCATAGTGTTATAGAAGATTAAGATTACTTGAGCAGTTAAAAGATGTAGCGTTTTAACCATTCGGGTCTATTAGACCCCTCGTAATTTTGGTTAAATTTTGATCATTGCTTTGATTGGCAAAATATATGTGATATGTCATAAAAAAACATATTGTTGGTTTCGTATTCAAATGAGGTTTACAATAGTATCTTTTTTTTCTACATATAACTCATATTTTGTTAAGCAAGATGTATGATCAAACTTTGACTCAAAATGTGAGGGGGGCTAATAAACCCAGACGAAGGGAGTAGGTTGCTTTTTTATCCTTTCGAAAAATTTCTCCAATAATATGCAATAACATTAAAAGGGTAAAGAACGAGGAAGACTTCAACACCCCTAAGGATTTGGATATACTTATCTTTTTTTATACGACTACATTTGCAAGGACATGTGATACTTAATATATGGCTTTAAGCCTTTCTGCAAAAAAAAAAGCACTGGAACGAGCCCGAAGGTGTGTCACCCTCATCGGTCATCCATCACTAGAGCCGGCCAAACCTTGCTATAGTTAACAGTCAAGAAGTTGTCATGCTAAGGTCTTGAAGGGCCAGGCACCAATGCAACAATCGTCGCTGACGAGTGATGGTGAAAAACATAGATCAAAAGGGGCGTGCTTGCAAACACACGAACAACGATAAGCGACAATCAAATCCAGAAGGATGTGCCGAGGACCAATGCCTACCAGATTAAGTAGATCCACCGGAGAACACTAACCAGATCTGTCGGGGAGATGAACCCCGGGCAGGTAACAGAACCCGGATCCTTTTCAAAAACAACAGGGCCAGTATCGCCCCTCAAGCTGGCTCGCGCTTGGCCGGGTCGCCCGACCCAGCCAAGACCCTCGACCCGGCCGAACTCTTCAACCCGGCCAAGCTCCTCGATTCGGCCCCAACAACCAGCTCAAGGTAGCCGAACCCGGCACACCAAGACTTTCCCAACAAGCCAGCTCCGCCCTTGGCGTGTTCCTCAACCCATCCACGGGTTAGCTCCCGTCCCGTCCAGGCTGTATGATGGGACGAGTCTCCACCTACCGTTGACCGAGGCAACAGTGCTCCGCCCATGCCTCTGGTCAGCCGGAGAATGGCAACAGTGCCCCTCACCTACCCGCTGACCGGGGCCGGCGTGGCAACAGTGCCCCCGTCGTCATTGTTGACGCCAGCAAGCGGCGACCTGACGGAGCACCACTGTACCCGACTCTGTTGGGGAATGTAGTAACTTCAAAAAATTTCCTACGCACACGCAAGATCATGGTGATGCATAGCAACGAGAGGGGAGAGTGTGTCCACGTACCCTCGTAGACCGAAAGCGGAAGCGTTAGAACAACGCGGTTGATGTAGTCGTACAACTTCACGGCCCGACCGATCAAGCACCAAAACTACGGCACCTCCGAGTTCTAGCACACGTTCAGCTCGATGACGATCCCCGAACTCCGATCCAGTAGGGTGTCGGGGAACAGTTCCGTCAGCACGACGGCATGGTGATGATCTTGATGTTCTACCGTCGTAGGGCTTCGCCTAAGCACCACTACAATATTATCGAGGACTATGGTGGAGGGGGGCACCGCACACGGCTAAGAGATCTTGGAGATCAATTGTTGTTTCTAGAGGTGCCCCCCTGCCCCCGTATATAAAGGAGCCAAGGGGGAGGGGGCGGCCGGCCAAGGAGGGCGCGCCAAGGGGGACTCCTACTCCCACCGAGAGTAGAACTCCCTTCTTTCCTAGTTGGAGAAGGAGAAGGGGGGAAGGAGGAGGGAGAGAGGAAGGAAAGGGGGGGGGGGGGGGGCGCCGCCCCCCTCTCCTTATCCTATTCGGACTAGGGGGGAGGGGGCGTAGCCAGCCCTTGCCTCCTCTCTTCCTCTCCACTAGGGCCCATGTAGGCCCATTAAGCCCCCAGGGGGGTTCCGGTAACCTCCCGGTACTCCGGTAAAATCCCGATTTCACCCGGAACAATTCCGATATCCAAATATAGGCTTCCAATATATCAATCTTCATGTCTCGCCCATTTCGAGACTCCTCGTCATGTCCGTAATCTCATTCGGGACTCCGAACAAACTTCGGTACATCAAAACTCATAAACTCATAATATAACTGTCGTCGAAACCTTAAGCGTGCGGACCCTACGGGTTCGAGAACTATGTAGACATGACCTAGAACTGTTTCCGGTCAATAACCAATAGCGGAACATGGATGCTCATATTGGCTCCTACATATTCTACGAAGATCTTTATCGGTCAAACTGCATAACAACATACGTTGTTCCTTTTGTCATCGGTATGTTACTTGCCCGAGATTCGATCGTCAGTATCTCAATACGTAGTTCAATCTCGTTACCGGCAAGTCTCTTTACTTGTTATATAATGCATCATCCCGCAACTAACTCATTAGTCACATTGCTTGCAAGGCTTATAGTGATGTGCATTACCAAGAGGGCCCAGAGATACCTCTCCGACAATCGGAGTGACAAATCCTAATCTCGAAATATGCCAACTGAACATGTACCTTCGGAGACACCTGTAGAGCTCCTTTATAATCAACCAGTTACGTTGTGACGTTTGGTAGCACACAAAGTATTCCTCCGGTAAACGGGAGTTGCATAATCTCATAGTCATAGGAACATGTATAAGTCATGAAGAAAGCAATAGCAACATACTAAACGATCAAGTGCTAAGCTAACGGAATGGGTCAAGTCAATCACATCATTCTCCTAATGATGTGATCCCGTTAATAAAATGACAACTCATGTCTATGGCTAGGAAACTTAACCATCTTTGATTCACGAGCTAGTCAAGTAGAGGCATACTAGTGACACTATGTTTGTCTATGTATTCACACATGTATCAAGTTTCCGGTTAATACAATTCTAGCATGAATAGTAAACATTTATCATGAAATAAAGAAATAAATAATGACTTTATTATTGCCTCTAGGGCATATTTCCTTTAGTCTCCCACTTGCACTAGAGTCAATAATCTAGTTCACATCATCATGTGATTTAACACCAATATTCATATCTGTATATGATTAATACCCATAGTTCACATCGTCATGTGATCAACACTCATAGGGTTTACTAGAGTCAATAATCTAGTTCACATCTCTATGTGATTAACACCCAAAGAGTACTAAGGTATGATCATGTTTTGCTCGTGAGAGAAGTTTAGTTAACGGGTCTGTCACATTCAGAGCCGTATGTATTTTGCAAATATTCTATGTCTACAATGCTCTGCACGGAGCTACTCTAGCTAATTGCTCCCACTTTCAATATGTATCCAGATTGAGACTTGGAGTCATCTGGATCGGTGTGAAAGCTTGCACCGATGTAACTCTTTACGACGGGCTCTTTTATCACCTCCATAATCGAGAAATATTTCCTCAGTCCTCACTAAGGATATTCTTGACAAATGTCCAGTGATCTACTCCTAGATCACTATTGTACTCCCTTGCCAAATTCAGAGCAAGGTATACAATAGGTCTGGTACATAGCATATCATACTTTATAGAACCTATGACTGAGGCATAGGGAATGACTTTCATTCTATTTTCTATTTTCTACCATGGTCGGGATTTGAGTCTTACTCAATTTCACACCTTTGCAACACAGACAAGAACTCTTTCTTTGACTGTTCCATTTTGAACTATTTCAAAATCTTGACAAGGTATGTACTTATTGAAAAACTTATCAAGCGTCTTGATCTATCTCAATAGATCTTGATGCTCAATATGTAAGTAGATTTACTGAGGTCTTTCTTTTAAAGAACTCCTTTCAAACACTCCTTAATGCTTTCCAAAAAAATTCTACATCATTTCTGATCAACAATATGTTACTCACATATATTTATCAGAAAGGTGGTAGTGCTACCACTCACTTTATTGTAAATACAGGCTTCACCTCAAGTCTGTATAAAACTATATGCTTTGATCAACTTATCAAAGCGTATATTCAAACTCTGAGATGCTTGCACCAGTCCATAGATGGATCGCTGGAGCTTGCACATTTTGTTAGCACCTTTAGGATTGACAAAACCTTCTGGTTGCATCATATACAACTCTTCTTTAATAAATCCATTAAGGAATGTAGTTTTGACATCCATTTGCCAGATTTCATAAAATGTGGATATTGCTAACATGATTCGGACAGACTTTTAAGCATCGATACGAGTGAGAGAATCTCATTGTATTCAACACCTTGAACTTTGTCAAAAACCTTTTTTCGACAAGTCTAGCTTTGTAGATAGTAACACTACTATCAGCGTCCGTCTTCCTCTTGAAGATCCATTTATTCTTAATGACTCACGATCATCGGGCAAGTCAATCAAAGTCCATACTTTATTCTCATACATGGATCCCATCTCAAATTTCATGGCCTCAAGCCATTTCGCGGAATCTGGGCTCATCATCGCTTCCTCATAGTTCATAGGTTTATCATGGTCTAGTAACATGACTTCCAGAACAGGATTACCATACCACTATGGTGCGGACTGTACTTTGGAAGACCTACGAGTTTTCGTAGTAACTTAATCTGAAGTTTCGTGATCATCACCATTAGCTTCCTCACTTATTGGTGTAGGAATCACTGGAACTGATTTCTGTGATGAACTACTTTCCAATTCGGGAGAAGGTACAAATTACCTTATCAAGCTCTACTTTCCTCCCACTCACTTCTTTTGAGAGAAACTCCTTCTCTAGAAAGGATCCATTCTTAGCAACGAATGTTTTGCCTTTGGATCTGTGATAGAAGGTGTACCCAACAATTTCCTTTGGGTATTCTATGAAGACGCACTTCTCCGATTTGTGTTCGAGCTTATCAGGTTGAAAACCTTTTTCATGTAAGCATCACAACTCCAAACTTTAAGAAACGACAACTTTGGTTTCTTGCCAAACCACAGTTCATAAGGCATCGTCTCAACGGATTTTGATGGTGCCCTTTTTAAAGTGAATGCAGCTGTCTCTAATGCATAACCCCAAAACGATAGTGGTAAATCAGTAAGATACATCATAGATCGCACCATATCCAATAAAGTGCGGTTACGACGTTCGGACACACCATAACGTTGTGGTGTTCCAGGTGGCGTGAGCTGTGAAACTATTCCACATTGTTTTATATGAAGGCCAAACTCGTAACTCAAATATTCTCCTCCACGATTAGATCGCAGAAACTTTATTTTCTTGTTACGATGATTTTCCACTCCACTCTGAAATTCTTTAAACCTTTTAACTATTTCAGACTTATGTTTCATCAAGTAGATATACCCATATCTGCTCAAATCATCTGTGAAGGTAAAAAAATAACGATACCCGCCACGAGCTTTAATACTCATTGGTCTGCATACATCAGTATGTATTATTTCCATCAAGTCAGTAGCTCGTTCCATTGTTCTGGAGAACGGAGTTTTAGTCATCTTGCCCAAAAGGCACGGTTCGCAAGCATGAAATGATTCATAACCAAGTGATCCCAAAAATCCATCTTTATGGAGTTTCTTTATGCGCTTTACACCGATATGACCCAAACGTCAGTGCCACAAATAAGTTGCACTATCATTATTAACATTGCATCTTTTGGCATCAATATTATGAATATGTGTATCACTACGATCGAGATCCAACAAACTATTATCATTGGGTGTATGACCATTGAAGGTTTTATTCATGTAAACAGAACAACAATTATTCTCTGACTTTAAATGAATAATTGTATTGCAATAAACATGATCAAATCATATTCATGCTCAACGCAAACGCCAAATAACATTTATTTAGGTTTAACACTAATCCCGAAAGTATAGGGAGTGTGCGATGATGATCATATCAATCTTGGAACTACTTCCAACACTCATCGTCACTTCCCCTTCAACTAGTCTCTGTTTATTCTGTAACTCCTGTTTCGAGTTACTAATCTTAGCAACCGAAGAAGTATCAAATACTTAGGGGCTACTATAAACACTAGTAAGGCACACATCAATAACCTGTATATCAAATATACCCTTGTTCACTTTGCCATCCTTCTTATCCACCAAATATTCAGGGCATTTCCGCTTCCAGTGACCATTTCCTTTGCAGTGTAAGAACTCAGTTTCAGGCTTTGGTCTTCTTCACGGGAGTAAAACTTGTTTGCCATTCTACTTGAAGTTCCCCTTTCTTTCCCTTTGCCCTTTTCTTGAAACTAGTGGTCTTGTCAATCATCAACACTTGATGCTCTTTCTTGATTTCTACCTTCATCGATTTCAACATCACGAAGAGCTCGGGAATCATTTTCGTCATCCCTTGCATACTATAGTTCATCACGAAGTTCTAGTAACTTAATTAGTGATGGTGACTAGAGAATTCTGTCAGTCACTATCTTATCTAGAAGATTAACTCCCACTTGATTCAAGCGGTTGAAGTACCCAGACAATCTGAGCACATGCTCACTAGTTGAGTGATTCTCCTCCATTTTTTAGCTATAGAGCTTGTTGGAGACTTCATATCTCTCAACTCGGGTATTTGCTGGAAATATTAACTTCAACTCCTGGAACATCTCGTATGGTCCATGATGTTCAAAACGTCTTTGAAGTCCCGATTCTAAGCCGTTTAAGCATGGTGCACTAAACTATCAAGTAGTCATCATTTTGAGCTAGCCAAACGTTCATAACGTCTACATCTGCTCCTGCAATAGGTTTGTCACCTAGCGGTGCATCAAGAACATAATTCTTCTGTGCAGCAATGAGGATAAACCTCAGATCACGGATCCAATCCGCATCATTGCTACTAACATCTTTCAACACAGTTTTCTCTAGGAACATATCAAAAAAACATATGAAAGCAACAACGCGAGCTATTGATCTACAACATAATTTGCAAAATACTATCAGGACTAAGTTCATGATAAATTTAAGTTCAGTTAATCATATTACTTAAGAACTCCCACTTAGACAGAAATCTCTCTAGTCTCTAAGTGATCACGTGATCCAAATCAACTAAACCATGTCCGATCATCACGTGAGATGGAGTAGTTTTCAATGGTGAACATCACTATGTTGATCATATCTACTATATGATTCACGTTCGATCTTTCAGTCTCCGTGTTCTGAGGCCATATCTGTATATGCTAGGCTCGTCAAGTTTAACCTAAGTATTCCGCTTGTGCAACTGTTTTGCACCCGTTGTATTTGAACGTAGAGCCTATCACACCCGATCATCACGTGGTGTCTCAGCACGAAGAACTTTCGCAACGGTGCATACTCAGGGAGAACACTTCTTGATAATTAGTGAGAGATCATCTTAAAATGCTACCGCCAATCAAAGCAAGATAAGATGCATAAAGGATAAACATCACATGCAATCAATATAAGTGATATGATATGGCCATCGTCATCTTGTGCTTGTGATCTCCATCTCCGAAGCACCGTCATGATCACCATCGTCACCGGCGCGACACCTTGATCTCCATCGTAGCATCATTGTCGTTACGCCATCTATTGCTTCTACGACTATCGCTACCGCTTAGTGATAAAGTAAAGCAATTACAGGGCGTTTGCATTTCATACAATAAAGCGACAACCATATGGCTCCTGCCAGTTGCCGATAACTTCGGTTACAAAACATGATCATCTCATTCAATAAAATATAGCATCACGCCTTGACCATATCACATCACAACATGCCCTGCAAAAACAAGTTAGACGTCCTCTACTTTGTTGTTGCAAACTTTACGTGGCTGCTATGGGCTTAGCAAGAACCGTTCTTACCTACGCATCAAAACCACAATGATAGTTCGTCAAATTAGTGCTATTTTAACCTTCGCAAGGACCGGGCATAGCCACACTCGGTTCAACTAAAGTGAGAGAGACAGGCACCCGCCAGTCACCTTTAAGCAACGAGTGCTCGTAACGGTGAAACAAGTCTCGCGTAAGCGTACGCGTAATGTCGGTCCGGACCGCTTCATCTCACAATACCGCTGAACCAAAGTATGACATGCTAGTAAGCAGTATAACTTGTATCGCGCACAACTCACTTGTGTTCTACTCGTGCATATGACATCTATGCATAAAACCAGGCTCGGATGCCACTGTTGGGGAATGTAGTAATTTCAAAAAAATTCCTACGCATACGCAAGATCATGGTGATGGATAGCAACGAGAGGGGAGAGTGTCTCCACGTACCCTTGTACACCGAAAGCGGAAGCGTTAGAACAACGCGGTTGATGTAGTCGTACGTCCTCACGACCCGACCGATCAAGCACCGAAACTACGACACCTTCGAGTTCTAGCACACGTTCAGCTCGATGACGATCCCCGGACTCCGATCCAGCAGGGTGTCGGGGAAGAGTTCCATCAGCACGACGGCGTGGTGACGATCTTGATGTTCTACCATCGCAGGGCTTCGCCTAAGCACCGCTACAATATTATTGAGGACTATGGTGGAGGGGGGCACCGCACACGGCTAAGAGATCTTGGAGATCAATTGTTGTTTCTAGACGTGCCCCCTGCCCCCGTATATAAAGGAGCCAAGGGGGAGGGGGAGGCCGGCCAAGGAGGGCGCGCCAAGGGGGAGTCCTACTCCCACCGGGAGTAGGACTCCCATCTTTCCTAGTTGGAGAAGGAGAAGGGGGGAAGGAGGAGGGAGAGAGGAAGGAAAGGGGGGCGCCGCCCCCCTCTCCTTGTCCTATTCGGACTAGGGGGGGGGGAGGGGGCGCGGCCAGCCCTTGCCTCCTCTCTTCCTCTCCACTATGGCCCATGTAGGCCCATTAAGCCCCCCGGGGGGTTCCGGTAACCTCCCGGTACTCCGGTAAAATCCTGATTTCACCCGGAACAATTCCGATATCCAAATATAGGCTTCCAATATATCAATCTTCATGTCTCGACCATTTCGAGACTCCTCGTCATGTCCGTAATCTCATTCGGGACTCCGAATAAACTTCGGTACATCAAAACTCATAAACTCATAATATAACTGTCATCGAAACCTTAAGCGTGCGGACCCTACGGGTTCGAGAACTATGTAGACATGACCTAGAACTGTTTCCGGTCAATAACCAATAGAGGAACCTAGATGCTCATATTGGCTCCTACATATTCTACGAAGATCTTTATCGGTCAAACCGCATAACAACATACGTTGTTCCTTTTGTCATCGGTATGTTACTTGCCCGAGATTCGATCGTCGGTATCTCAATACCTAGTTCAATCTCGTTACCGGCAAGTCTCTTTACTCGTGATGTAATGCATCATCCCGCAACTAACTCATTAGTCACATTGCTTGCAAGGCTTATAGTGATGTGCATTACCGAGAGGGCCCAGAGATACCTCTCTGACAATCGGAGTGACAAATCATAATCTCGAAATATGCCAACTCAACATGTACCTTTGGAGACACCTGTAGAGCTCATTTATAATCACCCAGTTACATTGTGACGTTTGGTAGCACACAAAGTATTCCTTCGGTAAACGGGAGTTGCATAATCTCATAGTCATAGGTACATGTATAAGTCATGAAGAAAGCAATAGCAACATACTAAATGATCAAGTGCTAAGCTAACGGAATGGGTCAAGTCAATCACATCATTCTCCTAATGATGTGATACCGTTAATCAAATGACAACTCATGTCTATGGCTAGGAAACTTAACCATCTTTGATTCACGAGCTAGTCAAGTAGAGGCATACTAGTGACACTATGTTTGTCTATGTATTCACACATGTATCAAGTTTCCGGTCAATACAATTCTAGCATGAATAATAAACATTTATCATGAAATAAGGAAATAAATAATGACTTTATTATTGCCTCTAGGGCATATCTCCTTCAGACTCAACCCGACCACTCCTTGACGATCGACAAGACGGCGCATAGTGCCCCTAAGCAAGTGGGGCCCGCACCTAGGAGAACCCGGTGAGCCCTAGCACCCAGCAGGTCCCAGCACCGGTTCCCAGACACTGATAACCCGACCCTACGGCCCTGTAACATTACCATTGTACCCCCCCAGGAGCCCTCATGCATACGGGCAAGCACGCAGAGAAGTAGCCAGCCGATCAGTAGAACACACAAACACACACAGGGAGAGGGAGCAGCCTAAGCCCTGGCCAGCCCTTCTTCTTCCTCCAAACAGCTCTAGGAGCAACTCTGTACTGTTGTATATCAACCACACTCGACAGGACTAGGGGTGTTATCTCTCCGGAGAACCCCGAACCTGGGTATGTCTTGCGTCCCGCGCTCGCTCATGTCGACCTCGCCTCTGGACTAGTTGGCGCCCACCGTGGGGCAGCTTGAGGTCCTGGTCAGGAGCATGCTTTAGATGGGGCTCCTCTCCGACTCCGACGAGCCCGTCACGCTGGCGAACAACGTCATCGATGTGCTCATCGCCTTCTTCGCCACACTGCGCGTCTCTGATGCGCCTGCGGCCGACGAGTACCCCAGCAAGGTACTTGACTTTTCCGATTCCCCTCTCTCCCTCGGCGGCAGCGCTCCCGCCGGGGCAATGGATGTCCACGTGGAAGTCTTTGTCACGACCCCGACGCCTCTTCCTCGTCGAGTGCAGTGAGGAAGGCCGCCGAAGCCAAGGCCGTAGCAGCTCGGGCCGCCTCCCCCAAACCGTTGCGCGCCACGATGCACAGCCTTCGCGTCCCCATCGGCACGGACATCGAAGCCTCCAACATCGCCGAGGCCCGGGCTCGGCTCGAGGCGGACCACCAGCTCCTGCTGGACCCGACCGAGACACTCGCCACCATGCAGCGTCGCCTGGACTCTGCTCAGATGGAGCGCAACACCGCATATGGCTTCACATCTCCGAAGCACCGTCGTGATCACCATCGTCACCGGCGTGACACCTTGATCTCCATCGTAGCATCGTTGTCGTTATGCCATCTATTGCTTCTACGACTATTGCTACCGCTTAGTGATAAAGTAAAGCAATTACAGGGCATTTGCATTTCGTACAATAAAGCGACAACCATATGGCTCCTGCCAGTTGCCAATAACTTCGGTTAGAAAACATGATCATCTCATTCAATAAAATATAGCATCACGTCTTGACCATATCACATCACAACATGCCCTGCAAAAACAAGTTAGACGTCCTCTACTTTGTTGTTGCAAATTTTACGTGGCTGCTACGGACTTAGCAAGAACCATTCTTACCTACGCATCAAAACCACAATGATAGTTCATCAAGTTAGTGCTATTTTAACCTTCGCAAGGACCGGGCGTAGCCACACTCGGTTCAACTAAAGTGAGAGAGACAGACACCCGCCAGTCACCTTTAAGCAATGAGTGCTCGTAACGGTGAAACTAGTCTCGCGTAAGCGTACGCGTAATGTCGGTCCGGGCCGCTTTATCACACAATACCACTGAACCAAAGTATGACATGCTAGTAAGCAGTATGACTTGTATCGCCCACAACTCACTTGTGTTCTACTCGTGCATATGACATCTACGCATAAAACCAGGCTCGGATGCCACTGTTGGGGAACGTAGTAATTTCAAAAAAATTCCTACTCACATGCAAGATCATGGTGATGGATAGCAACGAGAGGGGAGAGTGTATCCACGTACCCTCGAACACCGAAAGTGGAAGCGTTAGAACAACGCGGTTGATGTAGTCGTACGTCCTCACGACCCGACCGATCAAGCACCGAAACTACGGCACCTCCGAGTTCTAGCACACGTTCAGCTCGATGACGATCCTCGGACTCCGATCCAGCAGGGTGTTGGGGAAGAGTTCCGTCAGCATGACGGCGTGGTGACGATGTTGATGTTCTACCGTCGCAGGGCTTCGCCTAAGCACCGCTACAATATTATCGAGGACTATGGTGGAGGGGGGCACCGCACACGGCTAAGAGATCTTGGAGATCAATTGTTGTTTCTAGAGGTGCCCCCTGCCCCCGTATATAAAGGAGCCAAGGGGGAGGGGGCGGCCGGCCAAGGAGGGCGCGCCAAGGGGGAGTCCTACTCCCACCGGGAGTAGGACTCCCTTCTTTCCTAGTTGGAGAAGGAGAAGAGGGGAAGGAGGAGGGAGAGAGGAAGGAAAGTGGGGGCGCCGCCCCCCTCTCCTTGTCCTATTCCGACTAGGGGGGAGGGGGCGCGGCCAGCCCTTGCCTCCTCTCTTCCTCTCCACTAGGGCCCATGTAGGCCCATTAAGCCCCCCGGGGGGTTCCGGTAACCTCCCGGTACTCCGGTAAAATCCTGATTTAACCCGGAACAATTCCGATATCCAAATATAGGCTTCCAATATATCAATCTTCATGTCTCGACCATTTCGAGACTCCTTGTCATGTCCGTAATCTCATTCGTGACTCCGAATAAACTTCGGTACATCAAAACTCATAAACTCATAATATAACTGTCATCGAAACCTTAAGCGTGCGGACCCTACGGGTTCGAGAACTATGTAGACATGACCTAGAACTGTTTCCGGTCAATAACCAACAGAGGAACCTGGATGCTCATATTGGCTCCTACATATTCTACGAAGATCTTTATCGGTCAAACCGCATAACAACATACGTTGTTCCTTTTGTCATCGGTATGTTACTTGCCCGAGATTCGATCGTCGGTATCTCAATACCTAGTTCAATCTCGTTACCGGCAAGTCTCTTTACTCGTGATGTAATGCATCATCCCGCAACTAACTCATTAGTCACATTGCTTGCAAGGCTTATAGTTATGTGCATTACCGAGAGGGCCCAGAGATACCTCTCCGACAATCGGAGTGACAAATCGTAATCTCGAAATATGCCAACTCAACATGTACCTTCGGAGACACCTGTAGAGCTCCTTTATAATCACCCAGTTACGTTGTGACGTTTGGTAGCACACAAAGTATTCCTCCGGTAAACGGGAGTTGCATAATCTCATAGTCATAGGAACATGTATAAGTCATGAAGAAAGCAATAGCAACATACTAAACGATCAAGTGCTAAGCTAACGGAATGGGTCAAGTCAATCAAATCATTCTCCTAATGATGTGATCCCGTTAATCAAATGACAACTCATGTCTATGGCAAGGAAACTTAACCATCTTTGATTCATGAGCTAGTCAAGTAGAGGCATACTAGTGACACTATATTTGTCTATGTATTCACACATGTATCAAGTTTCCGGTCAATACAATTCTAGCATGAATAATAAACATTTATCATGAAATAAGGAAATAAATAATGACTTTATTATTGCCTCTAGGGCATATTTCCTTCAGACTCAACCCTACCACTCCTTGACGATCTACAAGATGGCGCATAGTGCCCCTAAGCAAGTGGGGCCCGCACCTAGGGGAACCCGGTGAGCCCTGGCACCCAGCAGGTCCCAGCTCCGGGTTCCCAGACACTGACAACCCGACCCTACGGCCCTGTAACATTACCATTGTACCCCTGGGGGGTTGGCCTATAAAACCCCCAGGAGCCCTCATGCATACGGGCAAGCACGCAGAGAAGTAGCCAGCCGATCAGTAGAACACACAAACACACACAGGGAGAGGGAGCAGCCTAAGCCCTGGCCAGCCCTTCTTCTTCCTCCAAACAGCTCTAGGAGCAACTCTGTACTGTTGTATATCAACCACACTCGACAGGACTAGGGGTGTTATCTCTCCGGAGAACCCCGAACCTGGGTATGTCTTGCGTCCCGCGCTCGCTCATGTCAACCTCGCCTCTGGACTAGTTGGCGCCCACCGTGGGGAAGCTTGAGGTCCTGGTCAGGAGCATGCTTTAGATGGGGCTCCTCTCCGACTTCGACGAGCCCATCACGCTGCCGAATGACGTCATCGACGTGCTCGTCGCCTTCTTCGCCACACTACGCGCCTCCGATGCGCCTGCGGCCGACGAGTACCCCAGCAAGATACTTGACTTTTTCGATTCCCCTCTCTCCCTCGGCGGCAGCGCTCCCGCCGGGGCAATGGACGTCCACGTGGAAGTCTTCGTCACGGCCCCGACGCCTCTTCCTCGTCGAGCGCAGTAAGGAAGGCCGCCAGAGCCAAGGCCGCAGCGGCTCGGGCCGCCTCCCCCAAACCGTTGCGCGCCTTGATGCAGGGCCTTCGCGTCCCCATCAGCACCGACATCGACGCCTCCAACATCGCCGAGGCTCGGGCTCGGCTCGAGGCGGACCACCAGCTTCTGCTGGACCCGATCGAGACACTCGCCACCATGCAGTGTCGCCTGGACTCCGCTCAGATGGAGCGCAACGCCGCATACGGCTTCACACCTGCCGCGGCCGAGCCAAGTTGGGTCGCCGATGTGCAAGCCCGGGGCGGCGCGATCGGTCGCGCCCTCGGCGCCATCCCGCCCGTCTACGAGACTCCCGTGAAGAACATGCGTGCTTCCCAGGCGGCCGCAGTAGGCATGGACCAGCTCACGGGCGAGGAGCTAAGGGATCACCTGAAGCAGGCGAGCGACCTCCTCGACGCGGCCAACGTGCAGCAAGACCGCCTCAACCAACTTGCCAAGCCGGCGGGATCCGGCTCCGCCCGCGTTGGCGAAGCCCGCAATCATCAGCACATGGTGTCCTCACCACCTGGCGAGGCGCACTCCGGCCGCACCCGGACACGGCGCGACCCCGCCCCGACGACCGCCAGCCGGCCCTGGAAAACCTGCACGGACCCGACCAACCAGACCGGCGTCCGGCTCCTACCGACCCCCCCCCCCCCCCGCGCGCGCGGCCCGGTAGCCAGCCGACTCGGCGCATGCGCCATCGACGACACCGACGCTCGCCACCGCCTCGACTGGCTCGCTTTCTTCCTGGGGGTGGAGGAGAGCGGCGCCATGGGGCCGGCGTGTTTTGGTCCGCGCATCCAGGACGAACTCTTTCCCAAAGGGTTCATGCTCCCCCGCGACACCCCCAAGTACAACGGAACCGTGAAGCCGGAGGACTGGCTGATCGACTACACCACCGCCAATGGCATCATAGGCGGCAACCACTGACTCGCCGTGCGCTACGCACCGCTCATGCTCCAAGGGTCGGCCCGCACCTGGTTGAACAGTCTGCCGGTGGGCAGCGTCAACACATGGGTTGATTTCGAGCAGGCTTTCATCCGCGACTTCACGGGGACCTAGCGGCGACCCGGCCGCCCCAGCCAGCTCGCCATGTGCATGCAGGGGCCGGCAGAAACTGGCCGCGAGTACCTCGCACGCTGTACCGAGCTCCGGAACAACTGCGAGGGAGTCCACGAAGTCCAAGCAATCCAGTATTTTGTCAACGGGTGCCGGGATGGCACCCACCTCAAGCACAAGCTCCTATGCTCTGAGCCAGTCACCATGGCCGTGCTCATGGTGACGGCGGAAAAGTACGCCAACGCCGACTCCGCCATGAAGATCCAGGTGGCACTGGATGAAGCCGGCAAAGCAAAGCCGGTTCCTCCTTCGAATAGCCGACGAAGGCAGCCGGCAGTGTTGGGGAACATAGTAATTTCAAAAAAAATCCTACGCACGCGCAAGATCATGGTGATGCATAGCAACGAGAGGGGAGAGTGTGTCCACGTACCCTCGTAGACCGAATGTGGAAGTGTTAGCACAACACGGTTGATGTAGTCGTACGTCTTCACGATCCGACCGATCAAGTACCAAACACATGGCACCTCCGAGTTCAGCACACGTTCAGCTCGATGACGTCCCTTGAACTCCGATCCAGCCGAGCTTTGAGGGAGAGTTCCGTCAGCACGATGGCGTGGTGACGATGATGGTGTTCTACCAATGTCGGTGTCAAAACCGGCGGATCTTGGGTAGGGGGTCCCAAACTGTGCGTCTAGGCGGATGGTAACAGGAGACAAGGGACACGATGTTTTTACCCAGGTTCGGGCCCTCTCGATGGAGGTAAAACCCTACTCCTGCTTGATTGATATTGATGATATGGGTAGTACAAGAGTGGATCTACCACGATATCAAGGAGGCTAAACCCTAGAAGCTAGCCTATGGTATGATTGTTATAATGGTTGTTCCTCCTACCGACTAAAACCCTCCGGTTTATATAGACACCAAAGAGGGCTAGGGTTATACAGAGTCGGTTACAATGGTAGGAGATCTACATATCCGTATTGCCAAGCTTGCCTTCCACGCCAAGGAAAGTCCCATCCGGACACGGGACGAAGTCTTCAATCTTGTATCTTCATAGTCTTGGAGTCCGGCCGATGATGATAGTCCGGCTATCCGGACACCCCCTAGTCCAGGGCTCCCTCAGTAGCCCCTGAACCAGGCTTCAATGACGATGAGTCCGGCGCGCATATTGTCTTCGACATTGCAAGGCGGGTTCCTCCTCCGAATTAATTCATAGAAGATCGTGAACACTAGGATAGTGTCCGGCTCTGCAAAATAAATTCCACATACTACCATAGAGAGAATAATATGTACACAAGGTCAATCTGCTGACATATTTTGCGGCGTGACGTCACACCACTGCCAAGCCTTTACTTGAATCGTTTTTACTATACCACCTCAGCGTGTTTAGCGAAGCGGTTTCCTTGGCACGTCTTGTCGAAGCAGAGATCGTGTTCCCCTTATTCCGGGATTCCCATCAATACGGACGTGGGTAACCCAACCGCGCCATTGATTGTGGCGCTTGGGAGATAGGCGAGTCTTACCAGGCCGGTGGGGACGCATAGTCTTCGTCCGCCCATATATAAGGGGATAAGGATCCACCTTTTTTACCTACGCCTTCTTCCTCCTTTGCCTATCCATCTCCGCGCACTCGAGCTCCAGCGCCCAAGTCCGCACCTCTCGCCTCAACCTTCTCCAGCCATGTCCGGAGCAGGAGGCAAGTGGATGGCCTCCTCCATTACGGAGGGGCACATCGAGAAACTGCGCGGCGCCGGATACCTGTCCAGCGACATCGCGCACCGGCTGCCCGACGAGGGTGCAGCTCATCCCCACCCCCAGGCCCCATGAGAGGGTCGTATTTCTTCCCCACTTCCTCCGTGGACTGGGCTTCCCACTACATCCCTTCATCCGGGGGCTCATGTACTACTACGGCCTAGACTTCCACGATCTGGCGCCAAACTTCATCCTCAACATCTCGGCGTTTATCGTCGTGTGCGAGGCCTTCCTCTGCATCCAGCCTCACTTCGGCTTGTGGCTAAAGACCTTCAATGTCAAGCCGAAGGTGGTGAAGGGCGTTCAAGCGGAGTGCGGAGGCGCCATGGTGGGCAAAATGCCCAACGTCATCTGGCTCGAGGGTGCCTTCGTGGAGTCCATCAAAAGGTGGCAATCGGGGTTGTTCTACATCACCGAGCCGCGTGACCCTAAATGGGCAGCGGCCCCCGAGTTCAGATCTGGTACCCCCATGCAGCTCACCTCCTGGAAAGAGAAGGGCTTTCTATGGGGCAGTTCGGAGGAGCTGACCGAACTCCAGTCCTGTCTCCAGACCCTGGTGAACAAGAAGCCTAAGCTTGTCAACGTGATCCAGGTCATGCTCGTCCACCGGATTCTCCCCTGCCAACAACGGGCCTTCAATCTGTGGGAGTTTGATCCGGCACAGCACCGGACCCTTAGCGGGCTCTTCGACACAACGTACGAAGCGGCCTGGAGGGTGCTGTTCAAGGGGGGAGAAGCCCCCGCATCCGCAACTGAAGATCGCGGATTCAGCACGCAGTGCCCGGCCGGCGCGGTAAAACATGTTATCCTTTATGGGACACTCATTTCTTTCATAGTGTGACTCTATGTGGGATCTAAAACTCCCAATGCCTTTAACAGGACTGGCAGAGGACGTCCAGACAGGTTAACTGCCCGGCTCCCCTCCCCGTAGACCCAGCGGATACCCGTTTGACGGGGCTGCTAGTCCCGGCACTTTACGTGGTGCCGGAGAAGAAGGCCAAGAAGAAGGCCACGGGAACCTGAAGAAGTTCCCGGCGCCAGGTGGTATCGGACTCGTCGTCCGATGGCTCCGAGGCGGACTCCTCTCCCGAAGACGAGGAGGAGAAAGAGGCCTCTCCCCCAGAGGGGGGAGAGAGTAAGAGGAAGGCTTCCCCAACGGGGAAGGCCGAAGGGTCCAAGAAGGGAAGGACCCTTCCTCCGGACTACTCCGCCAACGCCGACGACGACGATGAGGAGTGGCCCTCAAGGGCCAAGCCTCTGGCAAGATCGTAAGTATCTGGATTCATAAATGGTTTATAGTTTTTCTTTGTGCCACGTAGTGTCCTTCTAATGCCGCATACAACCTATAGTCCGGCCGAGGACGATCTTCCCGCTTCATCGAGCGGGTCCTTGGCACCGTCGGATGTGGATTCCCTCCCGACCGCCTCAACTCCCCGTGACACTGACGATACCGAGGTGGGATCCCGTGAGGGGACCCATCAGGAGGAGGAGGCTCCGGAGGTGCCGCAAGGCAACCTCCCGGACTTTGCACCGGACTCTGCACTGGAACCAGCAGTGGTTCCGGAGTCCGGCAGGCGGCCCCTTCGTGAGAAGGGCAAGACCGTGGCACTGGCGGCCTCCATCCAACCGGAGGCGCCGGACAACTTGTTGGAGGCGCTCAACGGCGCTTCCATCGAGGAAGAACACCGCACTATAATGAGTGCGGTGATTCAGAAGGTTCAGCTTGCCAAGAGCGGGCTGACCGAAGCCTACAGCAGCCTTCTAACGGGCTTTGAGGTAAGAAATTTAAAATATGTGATGTAATACCGCATAGACAGTAGCCCCTGATGCTCGGTTCAGTGTTCGGAAAGAAAAGCCGAACTGAGGATCTAAAAAAGATATACGCAGGAGGTCTAAAAATTATGTCAATATGGGATTGCAGGATGCGCTGCTGACCTCCGCCGCACTGACTACGGAGGTCGGTGCTTTGAAGTAGAACCTCGAGCGGTCCGAGAGTGAGCTCGGCCATGCCAAGAAGCAGCTCGAGGACAGGGAAGGTGAGTAACCCCGTGTTAAATTTGTACCTTACAGAAAAGGATTTTGGTTGCAAGAGAAATAACAAGGTTAATGTGGGTACTCCAGGGGCCACGAACGAGGTGGCGACCCTTAAGGAGGCTGTGTCTGCAGCCGAGTGTAATGCGGCCGCGGGACGAGCTGAGAGAGAGAAGCAGGAGGCGCGGGTGGCGGAGGTGCAGCAAGAGCTCCAGGTTCTTGTGGAAAAGCACAAGAGTTTGGAGCGCGACTCGAGGACACGAGAGTCCGAGCTTGCCTCGACTCTTGAGAGTGCCAAAGCCGCTAAGGCCGAAGCCCATAGGGCCCTTCAGGAGATCGAGGCGGTGAAGAAGATAGCGGCGGGTAAGGCATTTTTCATGCAAAGCAAGCATGTGAATGTGAATTACCTGTTACTTACCCGAATTCGGAGCTCTCCAGGGGCGTTTGCAGATCTGCCTTGCAGCGTGTCCGCTGCCGCCGCATTCTATCGGGCCGAGGAGGGGAGCTCGACGGAGAAGGTCTTCTGGTCTCAGTATGTTGAGGCCGGACATCCGTTGCCCCTTAGCGACCAGCTAAAGCAGCTAGTCGAGCTCCACAAGGTAGCCGAACAGGCCATGAAGGGCCTCATAGTTCGGCTGTGGCCCGAGGAGGCCATGCCTAGGAGCTACTTCGGCTTAGTGCGGCGGCTGGTGGATGCGTGTCCCTGGGCGGAAGTCGTCAAGCTCTCCAGGGGCCCTTGCCCGTGCAAAAGTGCACTGGGGCAGGCTGGATGCTGAGAAGCTTCTAACGGACGCGCCGCCGACGGGCAAGGAGTATCGCACGCCCAAAATGTACTATAAGAGTGTCCTGAAGGGTGCCCGCAAGATTGCGGATGAGTGCTCCAAAGATGTAATATTTGAGTAGACTCGCAATGTGTTATCCTGTGCGCTGAAAACTTTGTTCATATGCGCTAAGCAACGCTTATTAATTTAAAATATTACCTGCTGTGCGGCCGTTTATAAAATCTGAGAGATGGCAAGTCGTCGGCTTTAGCCCCCATGCCACGAGTGCTGGGGTGTTCGGTATAAACTTGAGCGCTCTTGTTCCCATTTTTGGGTCCATCTAGGGAGGCGCTCAACACGACGAACAAGGCAACCGGACTTATAATGCTTGAACACTCTCACTTAGCCATAGAATTCAATAATTTTAAATTTCGGCGAAGCCCCTAGTATCCGGAAGACCAAGTTCGGGGCGCTATCCACGCCTGGGCCGGACAAAGCCGGTTCCTCGCTCTAAGCGGCATAAGTCTTTAGGGACTCGAAAAGACCTCTCGAACAGCGACTAGCTCTCGCCTTATCATGACGGTCAGTTTTAGCTTTCTCCACTGAGGCGCTCGCCCAGCTCAACTGGGGAACAATGGCAGTGGTTCTCCCAGTGCTACCTTAGCCGATAAAACGGAACGTAAGGTACCAAAACATGGGAATCGGGCAAACCCAACTATTGAGCCAAGACATGATTCGCAGCCGATGCATATAATGCTATAAGTTCGGGGTGCCGCACTTGGGAAAGTGTTCGGACTTATCACACCATAATGCGGGGAACTTAAGCCCCTGGTGTATTCGGCCGTACCAAAGTGTATGGATGCAGGATGTCCTAAATGAACATATATATATAAAGAAAGAAATGCGGCTATAAGCAAGAAGCGATGCATTGTTTATTCAGAAATACTGCCATGAATGCAGAGCGATACAAATAGTGCGGTAAGCAAGGGATTGGACTATTTAAACATGTCCCCCTCCAGGGGTAGGCTGCGGAATGGTGTATTAAACAGATTTAATGCTCGTAATGGATACCACCTTAGTGTTCGTCGTAGCCTTTCTCCTTCCCTGGCTATTGCATCGTGAGTTCGGCAGGTCTACTGCCGGACAAGGCCTCTGGTGAACAGAGTCCTGTGGATAAGAAAAAAGAAAGAAAAAAGAGCTACGCACTTGGGAGCCCCTGGTGTGGTTGAGCCGCACTCTGGGCCTGTCGTGGTCGTGCCCCTCCCCCCATGCCCATGGTATCTCCCGAGCGTAATGATGTACGCGAAGGACTGGTCTTGCAATTATGCGAGGGCTGGGGTTGGGGCCGCATTGCTACGCGTGCTCGGAACGTGCCAGGTGGTCTTGTTGTATGTTACTCCGGGCGCGTTTGGCCGTGTCCGGTCGCTTAACGGCCGGACTCGAAAATTGCCTTAAGAGTCTGCTCTGTACTTCTGCCGCGAGAGCCGCTGTGTGTTCCTCCGTTCGGAGGGAGCGTTCCGTGTTTTTGTTGACCGTGATGACTCCTCGAGGGCCTGGCATCTTGAGCTTGAGGTATGCATAATGCGGCACTGCGTTGAACTTTGCAAACGCGGTCCGTCCGAGCAGAGCATGATAGCCGCTGCGGAACGGGACTATATCGAAGATTAACTCCTCGCTTCGGAAGTTATCCGGGGATCCGAAGACCACTTCCAGTGTAACCGAGTCTGTACAATTGGCCTCTACACCTGGTACAACGCCTTTGAAGGTCGTCTTTGTAGGTTTAATCCTTGAGGGGTTTATGCCATCTTGCGCACTGTGTCCTGATAAAGCAGGTTCAGGCTGCTGCCACCGTCCATCAGGACTCTGGTGAGGTGAAATCCATCGACGATTGGGTCTAAAACCAATGCGGCGAATCCGCCATGGCGGATACTGGTGGGGTGGTCCCTTCGATCGAAAGTGATCGGGCAAGAGGGCCATGGATTGAACTTCGGGGCGACTGGCTCCATCGCATATACATCCCTAAGTGCACGCTTCCGCTCCCTCTTGGGTATATGGGTTGCGTATATCATGTTTACCATCCGCACTTGTGGGGGGGAAACCCTCCTGTCCTCTACTATTCGGCGGCTGGGTCTCTTCCTCGTCATCGCTACGCAGCCCCTTGTCGTTGCTTTCGGCAATTAACTTGCCTGCCTACTTGAATACCCAACAATCCCTGTTAGTGTGATTAGCTGGCTTTTCAGGGGTGCCATGTATCTGGCAAGGGCGGTCGAGTATTCGGTCCAAATTGGACGGACCCGGAGTGGTTCTTTTGAGTGGCTTCTTCCGCTGACCGGGTTTAGAGCCTCTAAATCCGGCGTTGACTGCCGTATCCTCAGTGTTATCGCCGTTAACGCGGCGTTTGTTTTTGTTTCGACGCGACCTGCCATTGCGGTCCTTAGTATCCGGACTGCCAGCATTTTTGCTGAGGTTGTTACTGCGGGCTAGCCAGCTGTCCTCCCCTGCACAAAAGTGGGTCATTAGTGATGTGAGAGATGCCATGGATTTCGGCTTTTCCTGTCCTAGGTGCCGGGCCAGCCACTCGTCGCGGATGTTGTGTTTGAAGGCTGCGAGGGCCTCTGCATCCGGACAGTCGACAATTTGATTTTTCATTGTTAGGAACCGTGTCCAGAATTGTCTGGCCGATTCGTATGGCTGCTGAATTATGTGGCTTAGGTCATCGGCGTCTGGTGGTCGCACATATGTGCCCTGGAAGTTGTCAAGGAATGCGGCTTCCAGGTCCTCCCAACACCCAATTGACTCTGCTGGCAAGCTGTTAAGCCAATGCCGAGCTGGTCCTTTAAGCTTGAGTGGGAGATATTTGATGGCGTGGAGATCGTCACCGTGGGCCATATGGATATGAAGGAGATAGTCTTCGATCCAAACCGCGGGGTCTGTTGTGCCATCGTAGGATTCAATGTTCACGGGTTTAAACCCTTCAGGGATTTGATGATCCATTACTTCATCTGTGAAGCATAGTGGGTGTGCGGTGCCTCTGTACTGGGCAATATCGCGACGTAGCTCAAGAGAGCTTTGTCTACTGTGTTCGGCCCGATCGGAGTTGCTGTATCCGGCGCGACGGTAGTCGTCGCACATCATGGGGCGCCCACGTGATCCGTAGATCGATCTTGATTGTCTTGCCTTGTCCTCCAATATGTCTCGCAAGTCCGGCGCATTCCCCCGTGGCTTCGCACTTTTCGAGCGGTGCCCGGGTACGGTTCTGGTGGAGGGCCTAGATGCCTCTCTGTCCAGGCCACGAGGTGGTCGGTCTGCCGTATTGTGCGCTGGTGATGAGGGTTTATACTCCTCCTCCTCTAATTGGGGGAGCAACTTGCGTTTTGGGTAGCTTTTGGAGGGGCGTTCAAGTTCATTCTCTTCGGCCGCGAGGACTTCGGTCCATCTGTCGGCCAGCAGGTCTTGATCAGCTCTGAGCTGTTGCTGCTTTTTCTTTAGGCTGTTTGCCATGGCCATAAGCCTGCGTTTAAAATGCTCTTGTTCGCCGGGATCCTCGGGCACGACAAATTCGTCGTCATTGAGGCTTGCCTCGTCTCCGGAGGGAGGCATGTAGTTATCATCCTCGACGTCTTCGTCTGCCGCTCTCTCGTGAGGGCTGGCTTCTCCGTCCTCCTGCGCTGAATCTTGCTGGAGGGGGTTGTCTTCGGCACTTTCTGGGGTGTTATTATCTCCGGTGCCGGAATCTCCATTCTTGCTGTGGCGGGATTTAGAGCGGTGCCGCTGACGTCGGTGCTTGGGCTGTTTCTTAGGGAAATCTACCTCTGCTGCTTCTTCGCTGTTCCCATCCTTTGGGATGTCCACCATGTATATGTCGTATGATGAGGTGGTCTTCCAGTGCCCCGTAGGCGCTGGTTCTTGGTCGTCTCTAGCATCGTCGTCCATACCGTCGATGTCTTCGGAGTCGTAGTCTAGCATGTCGGTTAGATCGTTGACAGTGGCTACAAAGTGGGTGGTGGGTGGGTTTCGAATTTCTTCGTCGTCCGCATCCCAACCGTCCTGACCGCAGTCCGGCCAGGGCTCTCCTGATAACGAGAGATGTTTTAGCGAATTCAGGATGTCGCCAAAGGGTGAGTGCTGAAAGATGTCCGCGGCAATGAACTCCATGATCGGCAACCAATCGGATTCGATTGGTAGGGGCGCAGGAGGTTCGGAGTCCGGCGAGGAGTCCGGCACCTCAGAGTCACGAGCTTTACGAGGGACAAGGTCAGTATTCGGCTCCATCGCCGTAGAGATTGCAGCTCCCGAGGCGGTGTCCAGCCACCTATCCTCGATCTGCGCGGTCGGCTCCGAACTAGGGGTCGGAGTGGACTCATGTGCGGCGTCCAGGGCACTGTCCGGCGGTAGAGCTAAATCATGCCCATCGTGACAATGCGGCGCGCTCAGCTGTGGCTCGAATCCATCAAAGATCAAGTCTCCGCGGATGTCAGCCGTGAAGTTTAGGCTTCCAAATCTGACCCGACGGCCAGGGGCGTAGCTTTCGATCTGCTTCAGATGGCCAAGCGAATTGGCCCGCAGTGCAAAGCCGCCGAACATGAAGATCTGTCCGGGGAGAAAAGTCTCACCCTGGACTGCGTGGTTGTTCATGATTGAAGGAGCCATCAAGCCTATCGGTGACGACACAGAGGAACTCTCAATGAAAGCACCAATGTCGGTGTCAAAACCGGCGGATCTCGGGTAGGGGGTCCCGAACTGTGCGTCTAGGCGGATGGTAACAGGAGACAAGGGACACGATGTTTTTACCCAGGTTTGGGCCCTCTCGATGGAGGTAAAACCCTACTCCTGCTTGATATATATTGATGATATGGGTAGTACAAGAGTGGATCTACCACGAGATCAAGGAGGCTAAACCCTAGAAGCTAGCCCATGGTATGATTGTTATAATGGTTGTTCCTCCTACGGACTAAAACCCTCCGGTTTATATAGACACCGGAGAGGGCTAGGGTTACACAGAGTCGGTTACAATGGTAGGAGATCTACATATTCGTATTGCCAAGCTTGCCTTCCACGCCAAGGAAAGTCCCATCCGGACACGGGACGAAGTCTTCAATCTTGTATCTTCATAGTCTTGGAGTCCGGCTGATGATGATAGTCCGGCTCTCCGGACACCCCCTAGTCCAGGACTCCCTCAAGCGTCTTGATCTATCTCTATAGATCTTGATGCCCAATATATAAGCAGCTTCACCGAGGTCTTTCATTGAAAAACTTTTATTCAAGTATCCTTTTATGCTCTCCAGAAATTCTATATCATTTCCAATCAATAATATGTTGTCCACATATAATATTAGAAATGCTATAGAGCTCCCACTCACTTTCTTGTAAATATAGGCTTCTCCAAAAGTCTGTATAAAACCATATGCTTGCACCAGTCCATAAATGGATCGCTGGAGCTTGCACACTTTGTTAGCACCCTTTGGATCGACAAAACCTTCTGGTTGCATCATATACAACTCTTCTTCCAGAAATCCATTCAGGAATGCAGTTTTGACATCCATTTGCCAAATTTCATAATCATAAAATGCGGCAATTGCTAAATGATTTGGACAGACTTAAGCATCGCTACGGGTGAGAAAGTCTCATCGTAGTCAACCCCTTGAACTTGTCGAAAACCTTTCGCAACAAGTCAAGCTTTGTACACAGTAATATTACCATCAGCGTCAGTCTTCTTCTTGAAGATCCATTTATTGTCGATGGCTTGCCGATCATTAGGCAAGTCAACCAAAGTCCACACTTTGTTCTCATACATGGATCCCATCTCAGATTTCATGGCCTCAAGCCATTTTGCGGAATCTAGGCTCATCATCGCTTCCTCATAGTTCGTAGGTTCACCATGGTCAAGTAACATGACCTCCAGAATAGGATTACCGTACCACTCTGGTGCGGATCTTACTCTGGTTGACCTACGAGGTTTGGTAGTAACTTGATTTGAAGTTCCATGATCAACATCATTAGCTTCCTCACTAATTGGTGTAGTCGTCACAGGAACCGGTTTCTGTGATGAACTATTTTCCAATAAAGGAGCAGGTACAGTTACCTCATCAATGTCTACTTTCCTCCCACTCACTTCTTTCGAGAGAAACTCCTTCTCTAGATAGTATTCATTCTTGGCAGCGAATGTCTTGCCTTCGGATCTGTGATAGAAGGTGTACCCAACAGTTTCCTTTGGGTATCCTATGAAGACACATTTCTCCTATATGGGTTCGAGCTTATTAGGTTGAAGCTTTTTCACGTAAGCATTGCAGCCCCAGACTTTAAGAAAGGACAACTTTGGTTTCTTGCCAAACCACAGTTCATAAGGCGTCGTCCCAACGGATTTTGATGGTGCCCTATTTAATGTGAATGTAGCCATCTCTAAAGCATAACCCCAAAATGATAGCGGTAAATCAGTAAGAGACATCATAAGCACCATATCTAGTAAAGTATGATTACGACGTTCGGACACACCATTACACTGTGGTGTTCCGGATGGCGTGAGTTGCGAAACTATTCCGCATTGTTTCAAATGTAGACCAAACTCGTAACTCAAATATTCTCCTCCACAATCAGATCATAGAAACTTTTATTTTCTTGTTACGGTGATTTTCAACTTCACTCTGAAATTCTTTGGACTTTTCAAATGTTTCAGACTTATGTTTCATTAAGTAGATATACCCATATCTGCTCAAATCATCTGTGAAGGTGAGAAAATAATGATACCCGCCGCGAGCCTCAACATTCATTGGACCACATACATCAGTATGTATGATCTCCAACAAATCAGTTGCTCGCTCCATAGTTCCGGAGAACGGCGTTTTAGTCATCTTGCCCATGAGGCTTGGTTCGCAAGTACCAAGTGATTCATAATCAAGTGGTTCCAAAAGTCCATCGGTATGGAGTTTCTCCATGCGCTTTATACCAATATGACCCAAACAGCTGCCACAAATAAGTTGGACTATCATTATCAACTCTACATCTTTTGGTTTCAACATTATGAATATGTGTACCACTACTATCAAGATTCATCAAAAATAGACCACTCTTGTGCATGACCATAAAAGATATTACTCATATAAATAGAACAACCATTATTCTCAGATTTAAATGAATAACCGTCTCGCATCAAACAAGATCCAGATATAATGTTCATGCTCAACGCTGGCACCAAATAACAATTATTTAGGTCTAAAACTAATCCCGAAGGTAGATGTAGAGGTAGCGTGCCGAAGGCGGTCGACTTTGGAACCATTTCCCACATGCATCGTCACCTCATCCTTAGCCAGTGTCCGCTTAATCCGTAGTCCCTGTTTCAAGTTGCAAATATTAGCAATAGAACAATATCAAATACCTAGGTGCTACTACGAGCTCTGGTAAGGTACACATCAATGACATGTATATCACATATACCTTTGTTCACCTTGCCATCCTTCTTATCCGCCAAATACTTGGGGCAGTTCCGCTTCCAGTGTCCAGTCTGCTTGCAGTAGAAGCACTCAGTTTCAGGCTTAGGTCCAGACTTGGGTTTCTTCTTTTGAGAAGCAACTTGTTTGCCGTTCTTCTTGAAGTTCCCCTTTTTCTTCCCTTTACCCTTTTTCTTGAAACTGGTGGTCTTATTGACCATCAACACTTGATGCTCCTTCTTGATTTCTACCTCCGCAGCCTTTAGCATTGCGAAGAGCTCGGGAATTGTCTTGTTCATCCCTTGCATGTTATAGTTCATCACGAAGCTCTTGTAGCTTGGTGGCAGTGATTGAAGAATTCTATCAATGACACTATCATCCAGAAGATTAACTCCCAGTTGAATCAAGTGATTGCAATACCCAGACATTTTGAGTATATGTTCACTGACAGAACTATTCTCCTCCATCTTGCAGCTGTAGAACTTATTGGAGACTTTCATATCTCTCAATCCGGGCATTTGCTTGAAGTATTAACTTCAACTCCTGGAACATCTCATATGCTCCATGACGTTCAAAACATCGTTGAAGTCCCGGTTCTAAGCTGTAAAGCATGGCACACTGAACTATCGAGTAGTCATCAACTTTGCTCTGCCAGACATTCTTAACGTCGTCAGTTGCATCTGCAGCAGGCCTGGCACCCAGCGGTGCTTCCAGGACGTAATTCTTCTGTGCAGCGATGAGGATAATCCTCAAGTTATGGACCCAGTCCGTGCAATTGCTACCATCATCTTTAAACTTTGCTTTCTCAAGGAACGCATTAAAATTCAACGGAACAACAGCACGGGCCATCTATCTACAACAAACATAGACTAGCGAAATACTATCAGTTACTAAGTTCATGATAAATTTAAGTTCAATTAATCATATTACTTAAGAACTCCCACTTAGATAGACATCCCTCTAATCATCTAAGTGATCACGTGATCCAAATCAACTAAACCATAACCTATCATCACGTGAAATGGAGTAGTTATCAATGGTGAACATCACTATGTTTATCATATCTACTATATGATTCACGCTCGACCTTTCGGTCTCAGTGTTTCGAGGCCATATCTGCATATGCTAGGCTCGTCAAGTTTAACCTGAGTATTCTGCGTGTGCAAAACTGGCTTGCACCCATTGTAGATGGACGTAGAGCTTATCACACCCGATCATCACGTGGTGTCTGGGCACGACGAACTTTGGCAATGGTGCATACTCAGGGAGAACACTTTTATCTTGAAATTTAGTGAGAGATCATCTTATAATGCTATCGTCAATCAAAGCAAGATAAGATGCATAAAAGATAAACATCACATGCAATCAATATAAGTGATATGATATGGCCATCATCATCTTGTGCTTGTGATCTCCATCTCCGAAGCACCGTCATGATCACCATCGTCACCGGCGCGACACCTTGATCTCCAACGTAGCATCGTTGTCGTCTCGCCAACTATTGCTTCTACGACTATCGCTACCGCTTAGTGATAAAGTAAAGCAATTACAGGGTGATTGCATTGCATACAATAAAGCGACAACCATATGGCTCCTGCCAGTTGCCGATAACTCGGTTACAAAACATGATCATCTCATACAATAAAATATAGCATCACGTCTTGACCATATCACATCACAACATGCCCTGCAAAAACAAGTTCGACGTCCTCTACTTTGTTGTTGCAAGTTTTACGTGGCTGCTACGGGCTTAGCAAGAACCGTTCTTACCTACGCATCAAAACCACAACGATTGTTCGTCAAGTTAATGTTGTTTTAACCTTCTCAAGGACCGGGCGTAGCCACACTCGGTTCAACTAAAGTTGGAGAAACTGACACCCGCCAGCCACCTGTGTGCAAAACACATCGGTAGAACCAGTCTCGCCTAAGCGTACGCGTAATGTCGGTCCGGGCCACTTCATCCAACAATACCGCTAAACCAAAGTTTGACATGCTGGTAAGCAGTATGACTTGTATCGCCCACAACTCACTTGTGTTCTACTCGTGCATATAACATCAACACATAAAACCTTGGTCGGATGCCACTGTTGGGGAACGTAGTAATTTCAAAAAAATTCCTACGCACACGTAAGATCATGGTGATGCATAGCAACGAGAGGGGAGAGTGTGTCCATGTACCCTCATAGACCAAAAGCGGAAGCATTAGCACAACGCGGTTGATGTAGTCGTACGTCTTTATGATCCGACCGATCAAGTACCGAATGCACGGCACCTCCGAGTCCAGCACACGTTCAGCTCAATGACGTCCCTCGAACTCTGATCCAGCCGAGCTTTGAGGGAGAGTTCCGTCAGCACGGCGGCGTGGTGACGATGATGATGTTCTACCGATGTAGGGCTTCGCCTCAACACCACTACGATATTATCGAGGTGGATTATGGTGGAGGGGGGCACCGCACACGGCTAAGAGATCTCAAGGATCAATTGTTGTGTCTCTACGGGGTGCCTCCCTCCCTGTATATAAAGGAGTGGTGGAGGGGAGGGGGCCGGCCACCCTTGGCGCGCCCCATGAGGAGTCCTACTCCCACCGGGAGTAGGACTCCCCCCTTCCTTGTTGGAGTAGGAGAGGAGAGGGAAGGAGAGAGAGGGGGAAAGGAAAGGGGGGCGCCTCCCCCTCCTTTACCAATTCGGACTTGGGGGTGGGGGGGAGGGGTGCGCGGCTGCCCCTTGGCCGCTTCTCCTCTTCCACCACTTGGGCCCATGAGGCCCAATAACCTCCGGGTGGGTTCCAGTAACCCCCCGGTACTCCGGTATATATCCGATAACCCCCGAAACCATTCCGGTGTCCGAATATAGTCGTCCAATTTATCAATCTTCATGTATCGACCATTTCGAGACTCCTCATCATGTCCGTGATCACATCTGGGACTCCGAACTACCTTCGGTACATCAAAACACATAAACTCATAATATAACCATCATCTAACTTTAAGCGTGCGGACCCAACGGAGTCGAGAACTATGTAGACATGACTGATACACGTCTCTGGTCAATAACCAATAGCGGAACCTGGATGCTCATATTGGCTCCTACATATTGTACGAAGATCTTTATCGGTCAAACCGCATAACAACATACGTTGTTCCCTTTGTCATCGGCATGTTACTTGCCCGAGATTCGATCGTCGGTATCTCAATACCTAGTTCAATCTCGTTACCGGCAAGTCTCTTTACTCATTACATAATGCATCATCCCGTAACTAACTCATTAGCTACATTGCTTGCAAGGCTTATAGTGATGTGCATTGCCGAGAGGGCCCAGAGATACCTCTCCGACAATAGGAGTGACAAATCCTAATCTCGAAATACGTCAACTCAACAAGTACCTTTGGAGACACCTGTAGAGCACCTTTATAATCACCCAGTTACGTTGTGACGTTTGGTTACACACAAAGTGTTCCTCTGGTAAACGGGAGTTACATAATCTCATAGTCATAGGAACATGTATAAGTCATGAAGAAAGCAATAGCAACATACTAAAGGATCAAGTGCTAAGCTATCGGAATGGGTCAAGTCAATCACATCATTCTCCTAATGATGTGATCTCGTTAATCAAATGAAAACTCATGTCTATGGTTAGGAAACTTAACCATCTTTGATTCACGAGCTAGTCAAGTAGAGGCATTGAGGGAGTCCTGGACTAGGGGGTGTCCGGATAGCCGGATTATCATCATCGGCCGGACTCCAAGACTATGAAGATACAAGATTGAAGACTTCGTCCCGTGTCCGGATGGGACTTTCCTTGGCGTGGAAGGCAAGCTTGGCCATACGGATATGTAGATCTCCTACCATTGTAACCGACTCTGTGTAACCCTAGCCCTCTCCGGTGTCTATATAAACCGGAGGGTTTTAGCCGTAGGACGAACAACCATTACAACAATCATACCATAGGATAGCTTCTAGGGTTTAGCCTCCTTGATCTCGTGGTAGATCCACTCTTGTACTACCCATATCATCAATATCAATCGAGCAGGAGTAGGGTTTTACCTCCATCGAGAGGGCCCGAACCTGGGTAAAAACATCGTATCCCTTGTCTCCTGTTACCATCCGCCTAGACGCACAGTTCGGGACCCCCTACCCGAGATCCGCCGGTTTTGACACCGACATTGGTGCTTTCATTGAGAGTTCCACTGTGTCGTCACCGATAGGCTTGATGGCTCCTTCAATCATCAACGACCATGCAGTCCAGGGTGAGATTTTTCTCCCCGGACAGATCTTCGTGTTCGGCGGCTTTGCACTATGGGCCAATTCGCTTGACCATCTGGAGCAGATCGAAAGCTACGCCCCTGGCCGTCAGGTCAGATTTGGAAGCCTAAACTTCACGGCCGACATCCGCGGAGACTTGATCTTCGATGGATTCGAGCCACAGTCGAGCGCGCCGCACTGTCACGATGGTCATGATTTAGCTCTGCCGCCGGACAATGCCCTGGAAGCCGCACATGAGTCCGCTCCGACCCCTAGTTCGGAGCCGACCGCGCAGATCGAGGACAGGTGGCTGGACACCGCCTCGGGAGCTGCAATCTCTACGGCGATGGAGCCGAATACTGACCTTGTCCCTTGTAAAGCTCGTGACTCTGAGGTGCCGGACTCCCCGCCGAACTCCGAACCTCCTGCGCCCCTACCAATCGAATCCGATAGGGCGCCGATCATGGAGTTCACCGCCGCGGACATCTTTCAGCACTCACCCTTTGGCGACATCCTGAATTCGCTAAAACATCTCTCGTTATCAGGAGAGCCCTGGCCGGACTGCGGTCAGGACGGTTGGGATGCGGACGACGAAGAAATTCAAAACCCACCCACCACCCACTTTGTAGCCACTGTCGACGATCTAACCGACATGCTAGACTACGACTCCGAAGACATCGACTGTATGGACGACGACGCCGGAGACGACCAAGAACCAGCGCCTACGGGGCACTGGAAGACCACCTCGTCATACGACATATACATGGTGGACACCCCAAACGATGGGAACGGCGAAGAAGCAGCGGAGGCAGATTCCCCTAAGAAACAGCCCAAGCGCCGACGTCAGCGACGCCGCTCTAAATCCCTCCATAGCAAGAATGGAGATTCCGGCACCGGAGATAATAACACCCCAGAAAGTGCCGAAGACAACCCCCTCCAGCAAGATTCAGCGCAGGAGGACGGAGAAGCCATCCCTCATGAGTGAGCGGCAGACGAAGAGGTCGAGGATGATAATTACATGCCTCCCTCCGGAGACGAGGCAAGCCTCAACAACGACGAATTTGTCGTGCCCGAGGATCCTGTCGAACAAGAGCGTTTTAAACGCAGGATTATGGCCACGGCAAACAGCCTAAAGAAAAAGTAGCAACAACTCAGAGCTGATCAAGACCCGCTGGCTGACAAATGGAACGAAGTCCTTGCGGCTGAAGAGCATGAACTCGAACGCCCCTCCAAAAGCTACCCAAAATGCAAGTTGCTCCCCCAATTAGAGGAGGAGGAGTATAAACCCTCATCATCAGCGCACAATACGGCAGACCGACCACCTCGTGGCCGCGACAGAGAGGCATCTAGGACCTCCACCAGAACCGTACCCCGGCACCGCTCGAAAAGTGCGAAGCCACGAGGGAATGCGCTGGACTTGCGAGACATATTGGAGGACAAGGCAAGACAATCAAGATCGATCTACGGATCACGTGGGCGCCCCATGATGCGCCGGATACAGCAACTCCGGTCGGGCCGAACGCAGTAGACAAAGCTCTCTTGAGCTACGTCGCGATATTGCCCAGTACAGAGGCGCCGCACACCCACTATGCTTCACAGATGAAGTAATGGATCATCAAATCCCTGAAGGGTTTAAACCCATGAACATTGAATCCTACGATGGCACAACAGACCCCGCGGTTTGGATCGAAGACTATCTCCTTCATATCCATATGGCCTGCGGTGATGATCTCCACGCCATCAAATATCTCCCACTCAAGCTTAAAAGACCAGCTCGGCATTGGCTTAACAGCTTGCCAGCAGAGTCAATTGGGTGTTGGGAGGACCTGGAAGCCGCATTCCTTGACAACTTCCAGGGCACATATGTGCGACCACCAGACGCCGATGACCTAAGCCACATAATTCAGCAGCCAGACGAATCGGCCAGACAATTCTGGACACGGTTCCTAACAAAGAAAAATCAAATCATCGACTGTCCGGATGTAGAGGCCCTCGCAGCTTTCAAACACAACATCCGCGACGAATGGCTGGCCCGGCACCTAGGACAGGAAAAGCCGAAATCCATGGCAGCTCTCACATCACTAATGACCCGCTTCTGTGCGGGGGAGGACAGCTGGCTAGCCCGCAGTAACAACCTCAGCAAAAATGCTGGCAGTCCGGATACTAAGGACTGCAATGGCAGGTCGCGTCGAAACAAAAACAAACGCCACGTTAACGGCGATAACACTGAGGATACGGCAGTCAACGTCGGATTCAGAGGCTCTAAACCCGGTCAGCGGAAGAAGCCATTCAAAAGAACCACTCCGGGTCCGTCCAATTTGGACCGAATACTCGACCGCTCTTGCCAGATACATGGCACCCCTGAAAAGCCAGCTAATCACACTAACAGGGATTGTTGGGTATGCAAGCAGGCAGACAAGTTAATTGCCGAAAGCAACGACAAGGGGCTGCATAGCGATGACGAGGAAGAGACCCGGCCTCCGACCAGTAGAGGACAGAAGGGTTTCCCCCCACAAGTGCGGACGGTAAACATGATATACGCAACCCATATACCCAAGAGGGAGCGGAAGCGTGCACTTAGGGATGTATATGCGGTGGAGCCAGTCGCCCCGAGGTTCAATCCATGGTCCTCTTGCCCGATCACTTTCGATCGAAGGGACCACCCCACCAGTATCCGCCATGGCGGATTCACCTCATTGGTTTTAGACCCAATCGTCGATGGATTTCACCTCACCAGAGTCCTGATGGACGGCGGCAGCAGCCTGAACCTGCTTTATCAGGACACAGTGCGCAAGATGGGCATAGACCCCTCAAGGATTAAACCTACAAAGACGACCTTCAAAGGCGTCATACCAGGTGTAGAGGCCAATTGTATAGGCTCGGTTACACTGGAAGTGGTCTTCGGATCCCCGGATAACTTCCGAAGCGAGGAGTTAATCTTCGATATTGTCCCGTTCCGCAGCGGCTATCATGCTCTGCTCAGACGGTCCGCGTTTGCAAAGTTCAACGCGGTGCCGCATTATGCATACCTCAAGCTCAAGATGCCAGGCCCTCGAGGAGTCATCATGGTCAACGGAAACACGGAACGCTCCCTCCGAACGGAGGAACACACAGCGGCTCTCACAGCAGAAGTACAGAGTAGCCTCTTAAGGCAATTTTCGAGTCCGGCCGTTAAGCGACCGGACACGGCCAAACACACCCGGAGTAACATGCAACAAGACCACCTGGCACGTTCCGAGCACGCGTAGCAATGCGGCCCCAACCCCAGCCCTCGCATAATTGCAAGACCAGTCCTTCGCGTACATCATTACGCTCAGGAGATACCATGGGCATAGGGGGAGGGGCACGACCACGACAGGCACAGAGTGCAGCTCAACCACACCAGGGGCTCCCAAGTGCGTCGCTTTTTTTCTTTTTTCTTTTTTCTTATCCACAGGACTCCGTTCACCAGAGGCCCTGTCCGGCAGTAGACCTGCCGAACTCACGATGCAACAGCCAGGGAAGGAGAAAGGCTACGACGAACACTAAGGTGGTCTTCATTACGAGAATTAAATCTGTTTACTACACCATTCCGCAGCCTACCCCTGGAGGGGGACATGTTTAAATAGTCCAATCCCCTGCTTACCGCACTATTTGTATCGCTCTGCGTTCATGGCAGTATTTCTGAATAAACAATGCATCGCTTCTTGCTTATAGCCGCATTTCTTTCTTTATATATATATGTTCATTTACGACATCCTGCATCCGTACACTTTGGTACGGCCGAATACACATGGGGCTTAAGTTCCCCGCATTATGGTGTGATAAGTCCGAACACTTTCCCAAGTGCGGCACCCGAACTTATAGCATTATATGCATCGGCTCCGAATCATGTCTTGGGTCAATAGTTGGGTTTGCCCGTCTCCCATGTTTTGGTACCTTACGTTCCGTTTTATCGGCTAAGGTATCACTGGGAGAACCACTGCGATTGCACCCCAGTTGAGCTGGGCGAGTGCCTCAGTGGAGAAAGCTAAAACTGACCGTCATGATAAGGCGAGAGCTGGTCACTGTTCGTGAGGTATTTTCGAGTCCCTAAAGACTTATGCTGCTTAGAGCGAGGAACCGGCTTTGTCCGGCCCAGGCGTGGATAGCGCCCCGAACTCGGTCTTCCGAATACTAGGGGCTTCACCGAAATTTAAAATTATAGAATTCTATGGCTAAGTGAGAGTGTTCAAGCATTATAAGTCTGGTTGCCTTGTTCGTCGTGTTGAGCGCCTCCCTAGATGGACCCAAAAACGGGAACAAGAGCGCTCAAGTTTATACCGAACACCCCAGCACTCGTGGCATGGGGGCTGAAGCCGACGACTTGCCATCTCTCAGATTTTATAAACGGCCGCATAGAAGGTAATATTTTAAATTAATAAGTGTTGCTTAGCGCATATGAACAAAGTTTTCAGCGCACAGGATAACACATTGCGAGTCTAATCAAATATTACATCTTTGGAGCACTCATCCGCAATCTTGCGGGCACCCTTCAGGACACTCTTATAATACATTTCGGGTGTGCGATACTCCTTGCCCGCCGGCGGCGCGTCCGTCAGAAGCTTCTCAGCAACCAGCCTGCCCCAGTGCACTTTTGCATGGGCAAGGGCCCGACGGGCACCTTCAATGCAGGCAGAGCGCTTGACGACTTCCACCCAGGGACATGCATCCACCAGCCGCCGCACCAGGCCGAAGTAGCTCCCAGGCATGGCCTCCTGGGGCCACAGCCGAACTATGAGGCCCTTCATGGCCTGTTCGGCTACCTTGTGGAGCTCGACCAGCTGCTTTAGCTGGTCGCTAAGGGGCACCAGATGTCCGGCCTCAGCATACTGAGACCAGAAGACCTTCTCCGTCGAGCTCCCCTCCTCGGCCCGGTAGAATGCGGCCGCATCGGACACGCTGCGAGGCAGATCTGCAAACGCTCCTGGAGAGCTCTGAATTCGGGTAAGTAACAGGTAATTCACTTTCACATGCTTGCTCTGCATGAAAAAAGCCTTACCCGCTGCTATTTTCTTCAAATCTTCGACCTCCTGGAGGGCCTTGTGGGCTTCGGCCTTAGAGGCTTTTGCTCCCTCAAGAGCCGATGCAAGCTCGAACTCTCGAGTCCTCGAGTCGCACTCCAAACCCTCATGTTTTTCCATGAGAGCCTAGAGCTCTTGCTGCAGCTCCGCCACCCTCGCCTCCTGCTTCTCCCGCTCGGCTCGCTCTGCGGCCGCATTGCGTTCGGCCGCAGACACCGCCTCCTTCAGGGTCGCCACCTCGTTCGTGGCCCCTGGAGTACCCACGTTATCCTTGTTATTTTTCTTGCAACCAAAATCCTTTTCTGTAAGGTACAAATTCAGTATGGTGTTACTCACCTTCCCTGTCCTCGAGCTGCTTCTTAGCACGGCCGAGCACACTCTCGGACCGCTCAAGGTTCTTCTTCAAAGCATCAACCTCCGCAGTTAGTGCGGCGGATGTCAGCAGCACAGCCTGCAATCCCATATTGACATAATTTTTAGACCTCCTGCGTATATCTTTTTAGATCCTCAGTCTGGCTTTTCTTTCCGAACACCGAACCGAGCATCAGGGGCTACTGTCTATGCGATATTACATTACATATTTTAAATTTCTTACCTCAAAGCCCCTTAGAAGGCTGCTGCAGGCTTCAGTCTGCCCGCTCTTGGCGAGCTGAACCTTCTGAATCACCACACTCATGATAGTGCAGTGTTCTTCCTCAATGGAAGTGCCGTTGAGCGCCTGCAGCAAGCTATCCGGTGCCTCCGGTTGGACGGAGGCTGCCGGTGTCACAGTCTTGCCCTTCTTATGAAGGGGCCGCCTGCCGGACTCCAGAACCATTGCAGGTTCCGGTGCGGAGTCCGGTGCAAAGTCCGGGAGGCTGCCTTGCGGCACCTCCGGAGCCTCCTCCTCCTGATGGGTCCCCTCCTGGGATCCCACCTCGGTGTCGTCAGCATCACGGGGAGTGGAGGCGGTCAGAAGGGAATCCACATCCGACGGAGCCAAGGACCTGCTCGATGAAGCGGGAAGATCATCCTCGGCTGGACTACAGGTATTATCCGGCATTAGAAAGACACCGTGTGACAAAAAGAAAATTATGGATCATTCAGGAATCCGGATACTTACGATCTTGCCAGAGGCTTGGCCCTTGAGGGCCACTCCTCGTCGCCGTCGTCGGCGTTGGCGGAGCAGTCCGGAGGAAGGGTCCTTCCTTTCTTGGACCCTTCGGCCTCCCCCGTTGGGGAAGCCTTCCTCCTCTTCTCTCCCACCTCTTGGGGAGAGTCCTCTTTCTCCTCCTCGTCTTCGGGGGAGGAGTCCGCCTCGGAGCCATCGGATGACGAGTCCGATACCACCTGGCGCCGGGAACTTCTTCGGGTTCCCGTGGCCTTCTTCTTGGCCTTCTTCTCCGGCACCACGTAAAGTGTCGGGACTAGCAGCCCCGTCAAGCGGGTATCCGCTGGGTCTTCGGGGAGGGGAGCCGGACAGTTAACCTGTCCGGACGTCCTCTGCTAGTCCTGTTACAGGCATTGGGAGTTTAGATCCCACAAAGAGTCACACTATGAAAGAAATGAATGTCCCATAAAGGATAACATATCTTACCGCGCCGGCCGGGCGCTGCGTGCTGAATCCGCGATCTTCAGTTGCGGATGCGGGGGCTTCTCCCCCCTTGAACAGCACCCTCGAGGCCGCTTCGTACGTTGTGTCGAAGAGCCCGCTAAGGGTCCGGTGCTGTGCCGGATCAAACTCCCACAGATTGAAGGCCCGTTGTTGGCAGGGGAGAATCCGGCGGCCGAGCATGACCTGGATCACGTTGACAAGCTTAAGCTTCTTGTTCACCAGGGTCTGGAGACAGGACTGGAGTCCGGTCAGCTCCTCCGAACTGCCCCATAGCAAGCCCTTCTCTTTCCAGGAGGTGAGCTGCATGGGGGTACCAGATCTGAACTCGGGGGCCGCTGCCCATTTAGGGTCACGCAGCTCAGTGATGTAGAACCACCCCGATTGCCACCCTTTGATGGACTCCACGAAGGCACCCTCGAGCCAGATGACGTTGGGCATTTTGCCCAGCATGGCGCCTCCGCACTCCACTTGAACGCCCTTCACCACCTTCGGCCTGACATTGAAGGTCTTTAGCCACAAGCCGAAGTGAGGTTGGATGCAGAGGAAGGCCTCGCACACGACGATAAACGCCGAGATGTTGAGGATGAAGTTTGGCGCCAGATCATGGAAGTCTAGGCCGTAGTAGTACATGAGCCCCCGGACAAAGGGATGTAGTGGGAAGCCCAGTCCGTAGAGGAAGTGGGGAAGAAATACGACCCTCTCATGGGGCCTGGGGGTGGGGATGAGCTGCCCCTCATCGGGCAGCCAGTGCGCGATATCGCTGGATAGGTATCCGGCGCCGCGCAGTTTCTCGATGTGCCCCTCCGTAACGGAGGAGGCCATCCACTTGCCTCCCGCTCCGGACATGGTTGGAGAAGGTTGAGGCGAGAGGTGCGGACTTGGGCGCTGGAGCTCGAGTGCTTGGAGATGGATAGGCAAAGGAGGAAGAAGGCATAGGTAAAAAAGGTGGATCCTTATCCCCTTATATATGGGCGGACGAAGACTATGCGTCCCCACCGGCCTGGTAAGACTCGCCTATCTCCCAAGCGCCACAATCAATGGCACGGTTGGGTTACCCACGTTCGTATTGATGGGAATCCCGGAATAAGGGGAACACGATCTCTGCTTCGACAAGACGTGCCAAGGAAACCGCTTCGCTAAACGCGCTGAGGTGGTATAGTAAAAACGATTCAAGTAAAGGCTTGGCAGCGGTGTGACGTCACGCCGCAAAATACGTCAGCAGATTGAGCTTGTGTACATATTATTCTCTCTACAGTAGTATGTGGAATTTATTTTGCAGAGCTGGACACTATCCTGGTATTCACAATCTTCTATGAATCAATTCGGAGGAGGAACCCGCCTTGCAATGACGAAGACAATATATGCGCCGGACTCATCGTCATTGAAGCCTGGTTCAGGGGCTACTGAGGGAGTCCTGTACTAGGGGGTGTCCAGATAGCCGGACTATCATCATCGGCCAGACTCCAAGACTATGAAGATACAAGATTGAAGACTTCGTCCCGTGTCCGGATGGGACTTTCCTTAGCGTGGAAGGCAAGCTTGGCAATACGGATATGTAGATCTCCTACCATTGTAACCGACTCTGTGTAACCCTAGCCCTCTCTGGTGTCTATATAAACCGGAGGGTTTTAGTCCGTAGGACGAACAACCATTACAACAATCATACCATAGGCTAGCTTCTAGGGTTTAGCCTCCTTGATCTCGTGGTAGATCCACTCTTGTACTACCCATATCATCAATATCAATCAAGCAGGAGTAGGGTTTTACCTCCATCGAGAGGGCCCGAACCTGGGTAAAAACATCATGTCCCTTGTCTCCTGTTACCATCCACCTAGAGCACAGTTCGAGACCCCCTACCCGAGATCCGCCAGTTTTGACACCGACAGGCATACTAGTGACACTCTGTTTGTCTATGTATTCACACAAGTATTATGTTTCCGGGTAATACAATTCTAGCATGAATAATAAACATTAATCATGATATGAGGAAATAAATAATAACTTTATTATTGCCTCTAGGGCATATTTCCTTCAGGCAGCAGCACAACCAACAGAACAACAAGTGCAAGGCCGACCAGTCGGCTCAACGCTACGACAGCCGGCTCGTCGCGGCCGCCGAGTAGGCGCCCGCAACCGACCTGGCAACCAAGCGCCAGTAGACCTGCAAGATGGCATGGCAGCCCGCCATGAGCTTTGAGGAAATGCTTGACGCCCCCTCCAAGCACCACAGCGGCACAAGGCCGTCCATGCACACGCTTCGGCAGTGCGCCATCACCAAGCGCATAATGAGGGGCAACGTCCTGCCTTCTCCGGCCCCGGCTCCGGGATCGGGTCAGCCGCCTCCGTCTCCTCCACCACCCCTAGCTGGTGGCACGATGTGCGATGACGTATACCCGGACCCGAACGCGGCCTACGTCATCTTCACCAGCCTCGGCGACGTCAAGCGCAGCGAGCGTATCCTTCGGCAAGAGGTGAACACCGTCGTCCCAGCCAAGAAGGAGTATATGCACTGGTCGGACCGCCCGGTCACGTGGACCTGGGAAGACCATTGGACTGTTATGCCGAACCTGGGTGGCTACGCCCTCGTCCTCAACCCCACCATCGTCGCACCGCGGCGCACGTGCAAGTTCTCCCGAGTCCTCATCGACGGCGGCAGCAGCATGAACATCCTCTACCGCGACACCATGACCAAGCTCGGCCTCGAGGCCAAAGACCTGGAGCCGACCTGAACGATCATCCACGGCTTCGTTCCCGGCCTCTCCTACTCTCCGATTGGCCGGGTCCGGTTCGACGTCCTATTCGGCGACAGTAACCACTTCCGACGCGAGCCGATCTGGTTCGAGGTGGTGGACCAGTCCTTAGCGTACCACGCACTGCTGGGCCGACTCGCGCTCGCCAAATTCATTGCAGTCCCCCACTATGCTTACCAGAATATGAAGTTGTCGGGTTCGAAGGGCCTCATCACCATCACCGGCGACTACCTCAAGTCCCTGGAGTGCGCCCGAGACGGTGCCAAGCTGGCTGAGTCGCTGGTCATAGCCGAGGAGCGGTGCCAGCTCGACCGGATCGTCACCCTGGCCAATGAGACATCAGCCGCACCGATCCCGGCCGAGGAGCCGGCTGACTAGGCTGCCTTCAAGCCCTCCAAGGAGACCAAGAAAGTGAAGCTGAACCCGGAAGACCCCAGCTGCCGCAAGTACGTTGTCGTAGGCGCCCGCCTCGACAGCAAATAGGAAGCCCGGGGAGTGCTGAACCCATTCCGGGGGCTGAAGCCATCAACCCGGCCGCCGTCACCCTTGACCCTGCCGCCGTCGTCCCCGACCCGAGGGCTGCTTAACCCGGCTCGGGGGCCGTCGCTCCGGAACCCACCCTAGTGGCCGTCTTCACCGTGGTGACGGCCCCATCTTGGGCCCTGCCCATCTCGGAGTTCCTAGAAAGCAGGGTCCTCCCCATGGACGAGACCGAAGCCCTGCAGGTGCAGCGTCGGGCATCTGCCTACAGCATCATCAACAACGAGCTCGTCAAGCGCAGCTCCACTGGCGTGTTCCAACGCTGCGTCGAGCAGGACTAAGGCATTGTGATCCTCCTCAACATCCACCAGGGCGAGTGCGGGCACCACGCCGCCTCACGGTCCCTAGTGGTAATGGCTTTCCACCATGGTTTCTACTGACCAACGGCCCTCCAAGACACCGAGCTGCTCATCCTCAAGTGCGAGGGATGCCAGCGCTTCAGCAAGCGCAGCCACCAGCCGGCATCAGCACTCCGTACCATCCCGATCGCCTGGCCCTTCGTGGTCTGGGGACTCGACATGGTGGGGCCCTTCGAAACCACCCGAGGCGGCATGACGCATCTGCTGGTGGCAGTGGACAAGTTCACCAAGTGGATCGAAGGATGGCCAATCAAGAAGCTAGACGCGCCGACGACCGTCCGGTTCATCAAAGACATCGCGTTGCGCTACGGCATGCCAAACAACATCATCACAGACAACAGTACCAACTTCGCCAAGGGCGCGCTCGCGCAATACTGCTCCGTCTCCAGCATCCGCCTTGACCTGGCTTCCGTTCCACACCCGTAGTCCAATGGGCAGGTCGAGCGGGCCAACGGGCTCATCCTATCCGGCATCAAGCCGCGGCTCGCCGAGCCGCTCATCCGATCACCCGGCAGCTGGCTCGACGAGTTGTTGTCCGTCCACTAGAGTCTCTGCACCACGCCAAACCGGTCGACCAGGTTCACCCCATACTTCCTCGTTTATGGAGCCGAAGCCGTCATCCCGACCGACGTCGAGTTCGACTCGCTGCGTGTCGCGATGTACACTGAAGCCGAAGCCAAGGAAGCCCGCGAAGACGGTGTTGACCTACTCGAAGAAGCGTGCCTCCTGGTGCTCGGCCGTTCGGCCATCTACCAGCAAGGACTGAGGCACTACCACAATAAGAAGATCAAACCCCTTGCATTCAGCGACGGAGACCTCATCCTCCGACTTGTCCAGGAGCAAGCCGGCCAGCACAAGCTATCCCCTCCATGGGAGGGCCCATTCATCGTCAGCAGGGCCTTGTGCGATTGCAACGCCCACTACCTCATCGACGCCCGCAAGTCAAACAAGCGCAAAGAGACACCGCCGGTCAAGAGACAACCCGGAAGTGGAACACAGAACTCCTCCGCCCGTTTTACAGTTAGCTGTATGCACATATGTATCACTGCCTTTTGTGATCGCATCAAACTATGGAGTCCCCGAACGACGCTCAAGGGCTGTCCTTCTCCGACCAAGTTATTATGTCTACTACATTTGCGCATCACTTTGCTCTTAAAAACCCGACCACCGGTCCGACTCGCTCGACCCGGGGGCTCGGGGGCTGGCCGGCTTGGTCGCCACCCGCCGCCTTCCTTGGAGATTTCTGACGCGTTAGGGATGCCGCGGCCCCCCACTTCACCCTAGGCCACAGAACCGGCTTTGGCTGTTGGCTGGCAAGCACAACGGGCCAGAGCACCAGCATGCCTCAAACACTAACTCAAGGGTCGCCGGGTCGCCCAACCCGGCCCGTCATTTTAAGTGGCCGCACGACCGGCTGCCCGCCAACCGGCTTCACCGGATTGCTGCTAGCCGGCCCAGTGGGTGTTTCGCTCGCGCTCAACGTTTTGAAAGCCTAAGTACCGCACGCTCCTCTCAAAGACCAAACTCCTTGTCATGGAACAGAGCCTCGGCCATCAAAAAGCAAAAAGCAAAAGCACAGGCACCCACGAAATATACACATCACAATTCTTAAAGGACAGGCCCAAGGCCAGAGTTCATTACACCCGAAAAACCCAGTGGGTGGGTGGACCTGCTACCTAACAGAAATTTTCGTTAAGATATGACAGAGCAGCCTCAGGCATCTCCAGCGCCGGGTCGCGCAGCTGATGGCTCCCCCTCGGTGGCCTCTGGGTCCACCGACGTGCCGGTGTCTTCCCCCTCGGCACTCCCGTTGCGGTAGCCATCCGTATCCTCGGAGCTGCCCTCCGGGTCGTGCAGAAGAAGGCCATAGTCGTCACCAGGCACGACTCCGCCATCCTCCACCCGCTCCGGGTGGAACTCGTCATGGAAGGCGAACCTGGTGATATAGCTAGCTCAGTCAGCGATCCGTCCGGCCTGCGCCTGCAGCAGGTCCTCCGAGCCGGCCCACTGGCCCATCAACGCATCCAGCTGCAAGTCCGGGTGCAAGGACACCGCAAACCTGAGCGCCATCTCAGCGCCAGCACGAGCGGTGGAAACGCGCCACTCATGGAGCCGGTCCGGCCCCATCTCTAACCACCGCGCCAGCCACGTGAAGCTGTTCGGCGCGACGGAGCCCGACCATAGGGCCATCATCATCGCCGTGCCAGCCGGAGAAAGCCGCCCCATCTTCTCACCAAGACTCGCAGACGAGCCTCGGCGGCAGTCATGTTCGCCGGGAAAGTCCAAGCCACCAGTGGGTCGGTCCCAGAGCCAACGACCCCTAGCGGGTCACGCTGAAAGAGGATGGCTTCCTCTGCCAGCTGGCACATCTCCGGGAAGGCCCCTGTCAGGAAGCAAAGCAATTCAGAAAAAAAATCACCAAGGACAAGAAGCCGGGATCCCAACCCAGCACAACTGAGGAAAAGCACTTACTGGAGAAGCACTCTTCCAGGTGCTGCGCTTCAAGCAACATACCGCGCCGCTCCCGAGCAATTTTGCGGTCACGCTCCTGGAGCGTCTTCTCCAAGACGGCCACCTTGGCAAGGGACGCCTTCAGCTCGGCGTCCTTATATTCGGTCGCCTTCTTGGATGCCTCACGGCGGTGGGTCTCCCCTTGATGGGCTTCCTCCGCCGTGGCCATCAGCCCCTTCAGGCACTCCACCTCGGCCTGGAGATGGCCCTTGTCGTCGGCCAGCTTGCCGTGCTGCAGGTCCACCTCAGCCAGGGACCGCTGCGCCTCCACAACCTTGGCGGCTTCCGCCTTGAGGCGCTCCACCTCAGCCTCAAGACGACCCTTGTCGCCGGCGAGCTACTCCTACAGCCGGCTGGCTTCATCAAGCGACTGTCGGGCTACCGCCGCCTCCGCCTTCGCCAGCGCCACATCGGCTCCAAGACGGCCAGCATCGCCGACAAGCCATTCATAGTGTAGGCCGGCCCGAAACAGCCGGGTCTTCCGAGACAGCACCTCGGCTACAAGAAGAAGATTCAGAAACAAAGGACCAGTTTTAAGATTCGACCCAACTGCTACGCAGTTGGCCCAAATCTCTGGGGCTACACCCAGTGGGTGCGCTAGCGCGCCCCCACTAAAAACAGCACAAGAAAAATACTGGCGGCGACGCGGAGCTCCTCCTGCTTGGCAGTGAGCTGCTCCTTGAGCTGCCGATACTTGCCCAGGAGCCGATTAAAGGAGCTGACTCGGTAGGAATTGAGTTGCTGTAAAAAGGCAACGATCAGCACAAGACAACAGTTTAATATTCAACCCAACTTACTACGTAGTTGGCCCAAACCTCGGGGGCTACACCCAGTGGGTGAGCTAGCACGCCCCCACAAAAAAATCCACAGAGAAGAAAAAGAGCAAAAGACAAGGAAAAGAACTTACCAGCACGACGCGCTCCCGCTCCCGCGTCTGCTCCACCTCGGCCTGGGCGAAGGCCTAGATCCGGTCTGTCCGCCCTCACAGACGGCGGCTGACGGTTCCATCGCCGCCTCCTCCTAGGTATGGGGCCCGATGACCTTGCCGGCCCCGCCCCATGCCGGCAGCGACCCAGCGGGCCGGCGCCGCCCTGGCTTGAGCACCAGGGCGTGATCTCCGCTGGCCGTTCCCCCTACGGCCGACATCTCCTCCGATGCCCTCTCCGGCGCCACTGCCGGCTTGACAGCCGGGGTGGCCTACGGCGACACCACCTGCGGTGCCTCGCTCGTCGACACCCGGGGCGCCCCATGTGGTGCCATCTGCGGTGCCTCCTCCAAGACGGCATCGCCGCCGCCTCCGTCGACCCCCGCTAGCAACCACGACCTCTCGGTCGAGGTCCACCACCTCCGCGCGGCTTCCTTGGCTGCGCTCCCCCACCGACGACGGCTCGAAGACCGTCGCCGCCACCACCATCCCCGCCGGCATCTCCGGCCACGCCAGCTCGTGCCCACGTCATCGCAGCGTTGGTCTAGGCCTGGACCAATGCCGCCTCCAGCTCCGCCTCGGACCTGTTCCGGTCCCGCCAGGGAAGCCTTCGGTGTCGGCCGGGTCCATGCCAAGATCCTGATCCACCGGCTCCTCCTCCTCGTCCCGATCGGCGGCAGCGGACCGGCTCCTCCGAAACACGGAGCCCTCGGTGGACGCGGCATCCGCTGCTTCCCTCGCCAGCGAGATTGGCGAGCTAAAGTTCAAGACGAAGTAAACAATAAACAGGGCCGCTCAGCCAGTTGGATGCAAGCAAGAGAGAAACTTACCCCGACAACACCAGAACGGCGGGCCTCGCCGGCCTCTCCTGCGGAGCCCCGCACCTCCTCTTGGCGGCCGGCCTCGCACCCCCAACGGGGTTTGCCGCAGGTTTCACGGCCGGAGACCACGGTGCGACGTTGTCCTTCCCATGCGGCCGGCTCGCCGCCGGCACCCCCCATGATGACTCGGCGTCGCCCGCACAACCACCTCCTCCGCCCAGCGCCACTACATCAACGGCTCGCGTCAGCATTACCCACGCCGCGTTGCACCCGGCAACTCAAGGAATATGAAAAGCAAAGCTTACCCGCATGGCGCCCTGCGCCGACGTTGGCGGCCGCCTCCTCCCCTCCGCCATGGGCCGCGGGCTCCTCCGACTTGGCCCACACCACCTGCGATGGCGCCCGGGCGTAAGGATGCCGGATGGCGTTCAGAGGCACCTCCCGCGTCGCATCGGCGTGAATAAGAAGGTGTGCAGCAGCAAAATGCGGAGACCAGGGATGGTGCTGGGTTCGCGTGGCTGTACGGCGGCTTGCCGAACTGCCAGTCATCCCGCAGCACGGCCTTGGAAATATCATTGACCCGGCGCGCGACCTGGTCCGCCTCGAGGCGCATGACTGACATGCGTTTGGGGTCCTGAAGACCAGTCATCTGACCGATGAGGCAACTGCGTCGCTACAGCGGCAGCACCCGGCGCATGATGAAGGCGGCAATGAGGTCGGTGCCGGTGAGCCTCTCCCGTGTGTTCACCTCTGACACCTGCTCGCAGAGGTTGAGAATCTCCTGCGACGGATGCCTGGGGTAATAACCCCAGTTCCACTTCGCTCGCGGCGGTGCGTTGACGAAGGGCGGCAAGTTGATGTGGTCCGCACCGAGGTTGCAGACGTAGAAGAAAGAATTCTGCCATTTCTTGGCAGAATCCTCCAGCGGCATCTTGGGGCAATCAGTGCCCGACCCTTCGAGATAACAACGGCCCTGTAGTCGGACATCTCCTTGGCCCCTCGGCCCCTGCTGCTTCAAGGAGAAGAAGCGCACCCAGCGGTCGATCGTAGGCTCGACCCCCAGTTACCCCTCGCAGAGGGTGACGAAGCCCGAGAGCTGCACGATGGCGTCGGCACCAAGATGATGGGGCCAGAGCCCAAAAAGCTCCAGGAAGTCACGGAAGAAGGGGCCGAACCCGCGCTTGAAGTGCGGGAAGAAGACCACGCGCTCCTTGCTCTCGGGCCACAGTTCTCGCTCACCCTCGGCAGGCGCGTGGCAACCTCCGTCTCCCTCGGCAAGTGCCTGGTGGTGCGGAGGTAGGCGATGTCGTCAAGGGTGACGGTCGTGCCCATCCACGAGTCCGACGGCAGCGCCATCGATGAAGAAAGAAAGAAGGAAGGAGAACGACAATGAAGCTCTGCTCGAAACGGCGGGCATCGTAGTGCGGCGGTCGCAGGAAGCGGAGAGAGGATGAAGAGGCAGGGGAGCGCGATTGAGAATGATGTCCACCGCCCCCCTCGCCCCAATTTATAAGGCCCAGTTCGGAACATGGGGAAGAGGGATCGTTTGCGCTCGCCTCTCCCACTTCCCTGCAATAAGTGCGCACATACACACGCAATAACTGCATGGGGAAGAACAACCGACTTGCGGATGCCGCAATAAATCCGCGCGCGTGGGTGCTACATCTTGAGCTTGCGTTGGTTCTCCTTGAAGAGGAAAGGGTGATGCAGCAATAGTAGCGTAAGTATTTCCCTCAGTTTTTGAGAACCAAGGTATCAATCCAGTAGGAGGCTCCTCAGAAGTCCCACACACCTACACAAACAAACAAAGAACTCGCAACCAACGCAATAAAGGGGTTGTCAATCCCTTCACGTCCACTTGCGAAAGTGAGATCTGATAGAGATGGTATGATAAGATAAATATATTTTTGGTATTTTATAATATAGATTGGAAAAGTAAAGATGCAAATAAAAGTAGATTGAAAGCTTATATGATAAAAGATAGACCCGGGGGCCATAGGTTTCACTAGTGGCTTCTCTCAAGATAGCATAAGTATTACGGTGGGTGAACAAATTACTGTCGAGCAATTGATAGAAAAGCGAATAATTATGAGATTATCTAGGCATGATCATGTATATAGGCATCACGTCCGCGACAAGTAGACCGACTCCTGCATGCATCTACTACTATTTCTCCACACATCGACCGCTATCCAGCATGCATCTAGAGTATTAAGTTCAAAAGAATAGAGGGATAAACTCATGCAATATGATATAAACCCCATCTTTTTATCCTCGATGGCAACAATACAATACGTGCCTTGCAACCCCTATTGTCACTGGGTAAGGACACCGCAAGATTGAACCCAAAGCTAAGCACTTCTCCCATGGCAAGAAAGATCAATCTAGTAGGCCAAACCAAACTGATAATTCAAAGAGACTTGCAAAGATAACTCAATCATACATAAAAGAATTCGGAGGAGATTCAAATATTTTTCATAGATAAACTTGATCATAAACCCACAAGTCATCGGATCTCGACAAACACACCTCAAAAAGAGTTACATCGAATAGATCTCCAGAAGAGAGGGGGAGAACAGGGTATTGATATCCAAAAAGAGAGAAGAAGCCATCTAGCTAACAACTATGGACCTGAAGGTCTGTGGTAAACTATTCACAACTCATCGAAGGGGCTATAGTGTTGATGTAGAAGGCCTCAGTGGTCGATTCCCCCTCCGACAGAGCGCTGGCGATGGCTCCAAGATGGGATCTCGCGGATACAGAAGGTTACGCGGTGGAAATTGTTTTTCGTTGGCTCCCTGGATGTTTTCGGGGTACGTGGTATATATAGGAGGAAGAAGTAGGTAGGTGGCCGCCCGAGGGGCCCATGATGGGCGCGCCCTCCACCCTCGTGGCCGCCTCGACTGCTTCTTGGCTTGCACTCCAAGTCCTCTGGATCACGTTTGTTCCAAAAATCACGCTCCCGAAGGTTTCATTCCGTTTGGACTCCGTTTGATATTCCTTTTTCGAAATACTAAAATAGGCAAAAAAAATAGCAATACGGGCTGGGCCTCCGGTTAGTAGGTTAGTCCCAAAAATGATATAAATGTGTAAAATAAAGCCCATAAACATCCAAAAGGGGTAATATAATAGCATGGAACAATCAAAAATTATAGATACGTTAGAGACATATCAAGCATCCCCAAGCTTAATTCATGCTCGTCCTCAAGTAGGTAAATGATAAAACCAGAATTTTTGATGTGGAATGGTACCTAGCATAATTCTCAATGTAATTTTCTTTATTGTGGCATGAACGTTCAGATCCAAGTGATTCAAAATAAAAGTTCATATTGACAAAAGAAATAGTAATACTTCAAGCATACTAATAAAAGTAATCATGTCTTCTCAAAATAACAAGGCTAAAGAAAGTTCATCCCTACAAAATGATATAGTTAGGCTATGCTTCATTTTCGTCACACAAAAATGTTCCCAAATTCTACACCCCCGATGACAAGCCAAACAATTGTTTCATACTAAAATAATCTCAAACTTTTTCAACTTTCACGCAATACATGAGCGTGAGCCATGGATATAGCACTATGGGTGGAATAGAATATGATGATGGGAACTGTGTGGAGAAGACAAAAAAGGAGAAAGTCTCACATTGCCGAGGATAATCAACGGGCTATGGAGATGCCCATCAATTCATGTCAACATGAGGAGTAGGGATTGCCATGCAACAGATGCACTAGAGCTATAAATGAATGAAAGCTCAACAAAAGAAAAATAGTGGGTGTGCATACAACTTGCTTGCTCACGAAGACCTACGGCATTTTGAGGAAGCCCATCGTAGGAATATACAAACCAAGTTCTATAATGAAAAATTCCCACTAGTATATGAAAGTGACAACATATGAGACTCGCTATATGAAGAACATGGTGCTACTTTGAAGCACGATATATGAGACTCACTATATGAAGGACATGGTGCTACTTTGAAGCACAAATGTGGAAAAGGAGATAGTAACATTGCCCCTTTTTATTTATTTTATTTATTTTCTTTTTTCTTTTCTTTTTTTTGTTTTTTTTTCTTTGGCCTTTTTTTTGGCTTTTTTGGGGGACAGTGCTCTAATAATGATGATCATCACACTTTTATTAATTTACAACACATGAATTACAACTTAAAACTAGAACAAGATATGACTCTATATGAATGCCTCCGGCGGTGTACCGGGATGGTGCAATGAATCAAGAGTGGCATGTATGAAAAATTATGCATGGTGGCTTTGCCACAGATATGATGTCAACTACATGATCATGCAATGGCAATATTACAAAAGTAATTTGTGTCATGATGATAAACGGAACTGTGGGAAGTTGCATGGCAATATATCTCGGAATGGCTATGGAAATGCCATAATAGGTAGGTATGGTGGCTGTTTTGAGGAAGATATAAGGAGTTTTATGTGTGATAGAGCGTATCATATCACGGGGTTTGGATGCACCGTTGAAGTTTGCACCAACTCTCAAGGTGAGAAAGGGCAATGCACGGTATCAAAGAGGCTAGCAATGGTGGAAAGGTAAAAGTGTGTATAATCCATGGACTCAACATTAGTCAAAAGAACTCATATACTTCTTGCAAAAATTTAGAAGTCATCAAAAACCAAGCACTACGGGCATGCTGCTAGAGGGATAGATTGGTAGGAAAAGACCATCGCTCATCCCCGACCGCAACTCATAAGGATGCACAATCCAAGTACACTTCATGTTTCAAATTTGTTACACAACTTTAACCATACGTGGATGCTACGGGACTTGCTAACTTCAACAAAAGCATTCTTTAAATTCATAATCATCCAACTAGCATGACTTTAATATCACTACCTCCATATCTCAAAACAATTATCGAGTATCAAATTGATCATAGCATCCAATTCACTTCCTATGATAGTTTTTATTATACCCAACTTGGATGCCTACCATTCTAGGACCAATTTTATAACCATAGCAAATACCATGATGTTATAAAAGACTCTAAAAATAGTATAAGTGAAGCATGAGAGACTAGAAATTTCTCCAAAATTAGGCCACCGCCATGCTCTAAAAGATATAAGTGAAGCACTAGAGCAAAAACTATCTAGCTCAAAAGATATAAGTGAAGCACATAGAGTATTCTAATAAATTTCAATCAAGTGGGCTTCTCCCCAAAAGGTGTGTACAGCAAGGATGATTGTGGTAAACTAAAAATCAAAGACTAATATCATACAAGATGCTCCAAGAAAAACACATATCATTTGGCGTATAAAAATATAGCTCCAAGTAAAGTTACCAATGAACGAAGATGAAAGATGGGATGCCTTCCGGGGGCATCCCCAAGCTTAGGCTTTTGGATATTCTTGAATATCTTGGGGTGCCATGGGCATCCCCAAGCTTAGGCTTTTTCCACTCCTTATTCCATAGTCCATCAAATCTTTACACAAAACTCAACAGGAAATCTCATAAGCTCCGTTAGTGAAAGAAAACAAAACCACCACATAAGGTACTGTAATGAACTCATTCTTTATTTATATTGGTGTTAAGCCTACTGTATTCCAACTTCTCTATGGTTCATACCACTTAATACTAGCCATAGATGCATCAAAATAAGCAAACAACACACGAAAAGCAGAATCTGTCAAAAACAGAACAGTCTGTAGCAATCTGTAACTAACGCAAACTTCTGGAACTCTAAAAATCCTATAAAAATAGGAAGTCCTGAGAAATTTGTCTATTGATCAGCAGCAAAAATAATCAATGCAAAAGCACGTTTCTGTGATTTAACAAAACTAATTTCGTGCGTGCAAAGTTTCTGTTTTTCAGCAGAATCAAATTAACTATCACCATAGGTTATCCTATAGGTTCTACTTGGCACAAACACTAATTGAAACATAAAAACACATCTAAACAAAAGGTACATGAAAAATTTATTACTAAACAGAAACAAAAACAAAAAACACAAATAAAATTGGGTTGCCTTCCAACTAGCGCTATCGTTTAACGCCCCTAGCTAGGCATAAAAGCGAAGATAGATCTAAGTAGTGCCATAATAATAAGATAGATCTTGAAAACTCATCTCATATTCTCTACGTTCAGCAGCAAGTTTTCTTTGAGGCAAGCAAAAGTAATCAAAAGGGCTAAATTTAGCGGGACAAAAGTCCCCAAGATCAATCACAAGAGGGACAGGTTCCTCCTTTGGCCCTTCATATTGCACAACTAATTCATCATTATAAGCATTCTTTTGGCAGAATTTCGTGAGCCTATACTCAAGAGAATATCCTAGCTCGTTATTTCGAAGAGCAAAATCATTATTAAGTTCAGAAATTCTATCAACTAGGACATTGGTAGGAACCTTTTTTCTAAGGTTTTCATTGAAGGCAACATAGTCCAAAGATAGAAAACGCCTAATTTCCTCTTGATCAAAGAGGATCGCCTCTATGGGAGGACAACTGGCGTCAACCCTATAGTGCGCAAAGATTTCTTTGGCCTCTCTTATTATAAATCTAAACTCATGAGCCAAAAAGATAGTAACAGCGCGCTTAACAGAAGAATGCTCAATATTAGGAAATTCTAGGAAAATTCTTTGTATGCAAGGATGCATATGCATAAATTGTCTCTCAAGTTCAAAGACAAGCATAGAGACAGCATCCGCAAGACCACTAGTTCTATGAATAATAGAACCACCCATAGAAGGTAAAGCACCGGCACAAGTAAAGAAATCTTGAATAACACCTTTTCCAATAATGTTACCACTACCGATTCGAAACTTTTTTGTATGCAAGATAGGGGGTTCTTAAGCAGGAGCATCAGAATTTTCCATGTTATCATTATCGTTCATATCAACGATAATCTCCCCAATTTCAGACATAGCGGTAAACAAAAGTGAGGGAGAAGAAAGCAAGCAATAGAGGAGAAGATTGGGAATGAGAGGCCCAATAAAACGGCAAGGGTGAAGTGGGGGAGAGGAAAATGAGAGGCAAATGGCAAATAATATAAATGCGAGGGAGATGAGTTTGTGATGGGTACTTGGTATGTCTTGACTTGAGCAAAGACCTCCCTGGCAACGGCGACAGAAACCTTCTTGCTACGTCTTGAGCTTGCGTTGGTTTTCCTTGAAGAGGAAAGGGTGATGCAGCAATAGTAGCGTAAGTATTTCCCTAAGTTTTTGAGAACCAAGGTATCAATTCAGTAGGAGGCTCCTTAGAAGTCCCACGCACCTACACAAACAAACAAAGAACTCGCAACCAACGCAATAAAGGGGTTGTCAATCCCTTCACGGCCACTTGCAAAAGTGAGATCTGATAGAGATGGTATGATAAGATAAATATATTTTTGGTATTTTATAATATAGATTGGAAAAGTAAAGATGTAAATAAAAGTAGATTGAAAGCTTATATGATAAAAGATAGACCCGGGGGCCATAGGTTTCACTAGTGGCTTCTCTCAAGATAGCATAAGTATTACAGTGGGTGAACAAATTACTGTTGAGCAATTGATAGAAAAGCGAATAATTATGAGATTTTCTAGGCATGATCATGTATATAGGAATCACTTCCGCGACAAGTAGACCGACTCCTGCCTGCATCTACTACTATTACTCCATACATCGACCGCTATCCAGCATGCATCTAGAGTGTTAAGTTCATAAGAACATAGTAACACATTAAGAAAGATGACATGATGTAGAGGTATAAACTCATGCAATATGATATAAACCTCATCTTTTTATCCTCGATGGCAACAATACAATACAATACGTGCCTTGCAACCCCTATTGTAACTGGGCAAGGACACCGCAAGATTGAACCCAAAGCACTTCTCCCATGGCAAGAAAGATCAATCTAGTAGGCCAAACCAAACTGATAATTCGAAGAGACTTGCAAAGATAACTCAATCATACATAAAAGAATTCAGAGGACATTCAAATATTTTTTATAGATAAACTTGATCATAAACCCACAATTCATCGGATCTCGACAAACACACCGCAAAAAGAGTTACATCAAATAGATCTCCACAAGAGAGGGGGAGAACATGGTATTGAGATCCAAAGCCATCTAGCTAATAACTATGGACCCGAAGGTCTATGGTAAACTACTCACAACTCATCGGAGGGGCTATAATGTTCATGTAGAAGGCCTCCGTGGTCGATTCCCCCTCCGGCAGAGCGCCGGCGAAGGCTCCAAGATGGGATCTCCCGGATACAGAAGGTTACGGCGGTGGAAATTGTTTTTCGTTGGCTCCCTGGATGTTTTCGGGGTACGTGGGTATATATACGAGGAAGAAGTAGGTCGGTGGCCGCCCGAGGGGCCCATGATGGGCGCGCCCTGTAGGGGTGGACGCACGCTCCACCCTCGTGGCCGCCTCGGCTGCTTCTTGGCTTGCACTCCAAGTCCTCTGGATCACGTTCGTTCCAAAAATCACGCTCTCGAAGGTTTCATTCCGTTTGGACTCCGTTTGATATTCTTTTTTTTTGAAATACAGAAATAGGCAAAAAAAAAACAGCAATACGGGATGGGCCTCCGGTTAGTAGGTTAGTCCCAAAAATGATATAAATGTGTAAAATAAAGCCCATAAACATCCAAAAGGGGTAATATAATAGCATGGAACAATCAAAAATTATAGATACTTTGGAGACGTATTGAGCATCCCCAAGCTTAATTCATGCTCGTCCTCGAGTAGGTAAATGATAAAAACATAATTTTTGATGTGGAATGCTACCTAGCATAATTCTCAATGTAATTTTCTTTATTGTGTCATGAATGTTCAGACCCAAGTGATTCAAAATAAAAGTTCATAATTACAAAAGAAATAGTAATACTTCAAGCATACTAATAAAAGTAATCATGTCATCTCAAAATAACAAGGCTAAAGAAAGTTCATCCCTACATAATCATATAGTTAGGCTATGCTTCATTTTCGTCACACAAAAATGTTCTCAAATTCTACACCCCCGATGACAAGCCAAGCAATTGTTCCGTACTTAAATAATCTCAAACTTTTTCAACTTTCACGCAATACATGAGCGTGAGCCATGGATATAGCACTATGGGTGGAATAGAATATGATGATGGGGATTGTGTGGAGAAGACAAAAAAGGAGAAAGTCTCACATTGCCGAGGATAATCAACGGGCTATGGAGATGCCCATCAATTGATGTCAACATGAGGAGTAGGGATTGCCATGCAACGGATGCACTACAGCTATAAATGAATGAAAGCTCAACAAAAGAAAACTAGTGGGTGTGCATCCAACTTGCTTGCTCACGAAGACCTAGGGCAGTTTGAGGAAGCCCATCGTAGGAATATACAAGCCAAGTTCTATAATGAAAAATTCCCACTAGTATATGAAAGTGACAACATATGAGACTCGCTATATGAAGAACATGGTGCTACTTTGAAGCACAATATATGAGACTCACTATATGAAGGACATGGTGCTACTTTGAAGCACAAGTGTGGAAAAGGAGATAGTAACATTGCCCCTTTTTATTTATTTTCTTTATTTTCTTTTTTATTTTCTTTTTTTTTCTTTTTTTCTTTGGCCTTTTTTTGGCTTTTTTTGGGGTATAATGCTCTAACAATGATGATCATCACACTTTTACTAATTTACAATACATGAATTACAACTCAAAACTAGAACAAGATATGACTCTATATGAATGCCTCCGGCGGTGTACCGGGATGGTGCAATGAATCAAGAGTGACATGTATGAAAAATTATGCATGGTGGCTTTGCCACAGATATGATGTCAACTACATGATCATGCAATGGCAATATGACAAAAGTAATGCGTGTCATGATGATAAACGAAACGGTGGGAAGTTGCATGGCAATATATCTCGGAGTGGTTATGGAAATGCCATAATAGGTAGGTATGGTGGTTGTTTTGAGGAAGATATAAGGAGGTTTATGTGTGATAGAGTGTATCATATCACGGGGTTTGGATGCACCGGTGAAGTTTGCACCAACTCTCAAGGTGAGAAAGGGCAATGCACGGTACCGAAGAGGCTAGCAATGGTGGAAAGGTAAAAGTGCGTATAATCCATGGACTCAACATTAGTCAAAAGAACTCATATACTTATTGCAAAAATTTAGAAGTCATCAAAAACCAAGCACTACGGGCATGCTCCTAGAGGGATAGATTGGTAGGAAAAGACCATCGCTCGTCCCTGACCGCCACTCATAAGGATGCACAACCCAAGTACACTTCATGTTTCAAATTTGTTACACAACTTTAACCATACATGCATGCTACGGGACTTGCTAACTTCAACACAAGCATTCTTCAAATTCATACTCACCCAACTAGCATGACTTTAATGTCACTACCTCCATATCTCAAAACAATTATCGAGTATCAAATTGATCATAGCATCCAATTCACCTCCTATGATAGTTTTTATTATACCCAACTTGGATGCCTACCATTCTAGGACCAATTTTATAACCATAGCAAATACCATGATGTTCTAAAAGACTCTCAAAATAATATAAGTGAAGCATGAGAGACTAGAAATTTCTACAAAATTAAGCCACCGCCATGCTCTAAAAGATATAAGTGAAGCACTAGAGCAAAAACTATCTAGCTCAAAAGATATAAGTGAAGCACATAGAGTATTCTAATAAATTTCAATCAAGTGGGCTTCTCCCCAAAAGGTGTGTACATCGAGGATGATTGTGGTAAAATTTAAAGCAAAGACTAATATCATACAAGACGCTCCAAGAAAAACACATATCATGTGGCGAATAAAAATATAGCTCCAAGTAAAGTTACCAATGAACAAGACGAAAGAGGGGATGCCTTCTGGGGGCATCCCCAAGCTTAGGCTTTTGGATATTCTTGAATATCTTGGGGTGCCATGGGCATCCGCAAGCTTAGGATTTTGCCACTCCTTATTCCAGATTCCATCAAATCTTTACCCAAAACTTGAAAACTTCACAACACAAAACTCAACAGGAAATCTCATAAGCTCCGTTAGTGAAAGAAAACAAAACCACCACATAAGGTACTGTAATGAACTCATTCTTTATTTATATTGGTGTTAAACCTACTGTATTCCAACTTCTCTATGGTTCATACCACTTAATACTAGCCATAGATGCATCAAAATAAGCAAACAACACACGAAAAGCAGAATCTGTCAAAAACAGAACAGTCTGTAGCAATCTGTAACTAATGCGAACTTCTGAAACTCTAAAAATCCTATAAAAATAGGAAGTCCTGGGAAATTTGTCCATTGATCAGCAGCAAAAATAATCAACGCAAAAGCACGTCTCTGTGATTTAACAAAACTAATTTAGCGTGCAAAGTTTCTGTTTTTCAGCAGAATCAAATTAACTATCACCATAGGTTATCCTATAGGTTCTACTTGGCACAAACACTAATTAAAACATAAAAACACATCTAAACAGAAGGTAGATGCAAAATTTATTACTAAACGGAAACAAAAAACAAAAAACACAAATAAAATTGGGTTGCCTCCCAACTAGCGCTATCGTTTAACGCCCCTAGCTAGGCATAAAAGCGAAGATAGATCTAAGTAGTGCCATAATAATAAGATAGATCTTGAAAACTCATCTCATATTCTCTACGTTCAGCAGCAAGTTTTCTTTGAGGCAAGCAAAAGCAATCAAAAGGGCTAAATTTAGCGGGACAAAAGTCCCCAAGATCAATCACAGGAGGGATAGGTTCCTCCTTTGGCCCTTCATATTGCACAACTAATTCATCATTATAAGCATTCTTTTGGCAGAATTTCGTGAGCCTATACTCAAGAGAATATCCTAGCTCGTTATTTCGAAGAGAAAAATCATTATTAAGTTTGGAAATTCTATCAACTAGGACATTGGTAGGAACCTTTTTTCTAAGGTTTTCATTGAAGGAAACATAGTCCAAAGATTGAAAACACCTAATTTCCTCTTGATCGAAGAGGATCGCCTCTATGGGAGGATGACCGGCGTCAACCCTATAGTGCGCAAAGATTTCTTTGGCCTCTCTTATTATAAATCTAAACTCATGAGCCAAAAAGATAGTAACAGCACGCTTAACAGAAGAATGCTCAATATTAGAAAATTCTAGGAAAATTCTTTGTATCCAAGGATGCATATGCATAAATTGTCTCTCAAGTTCAACTACAAGCATAGAGACACCATCCGCAAGACCACTAGTTCTATGAATAATAGAACCACCCATAGAAGGTAAAGCACCAGCACAAGTAAAGAAATCTTGAATATTACCTTTTCCAATAATGTTACCACTACCGATTCGAAACTTTTTTGTATGCAAGATAGTGGGTTCTTCAACAGGAGCATCAGAATTTTCCATGTTATCATTATCGTTCATATCAACGATAATCTCCCCAATATCATAACGGCAAACAAAAGCAAGGGAGAAGAAAGCAAGTAAAAGAGGAGAAGATTGGGAAAGAGAGGGCGAATAAAACGGCAAGGGTGAAGTGGGGGAGAGGAAAACGAGAGGCAAATGGCAAATAATGTAAATGCGAGGGAGATGAGTTTGTGATGGGTACTTGGTATGTCTTGACTTGACCAAAGACCTCCCCGGCAACGGCGCCAGAAATGCTTCTTGCTACGTCTTGAGCTTGCGTTGGTTTTCCTTGAAGAGAAAAGGGTGATGCAGCAATAGTAGCGTAAGTATTTCCCTCAGTTTTTGAGAACCAAGGTATCAATCCAGTAGGAGGCTCCTCAGAAGTCCCACGCACCTACACAAACAAACAAAGAACTCGCAACCAACGCAATAAAGGGGTTGTCAATCCCCTCACGGCCACTTGCGAAAGTGAGATCTGATAGCGATGGTATGATAAGATAAATATATTTTTGGTATTTTATAATATAGATTGGAAAAGTAAAGATGCAAATAAAAGTAGATTGAAAGCTTATATGATAAAACATAGACCCGGAGGCCATAGGTTTCACTAGTGGCTTCTCTCAAGATAGCATAAGCATTACGGTGGGTGAACAAATTACTATCGAGCAATTGATAGAAAAGCAAATAATTATGAGATTATCTAGGCATGATCATGTATATAGGCATCACGTCCGCGACAAGTAGACCGACTCCTGCCTGCATCTACTACTATTACTCCACACATCGACCGCTATCCAGCATGCATCTAGAGTATTAAGTTCATAAGAACAGAGTAATGCATTAAGAAAGATGACATGATGTAGAGGGATAAACTCATGCAATATGATATAAACCCCATCTTTTTATCCTCGATGGCAACAATACAATACAATATGTGCCTTGCAACCCCTATTGTCACTGGGTAAGGACACCGCAAGATTGAACCCGAAGCTAAGCACTTCTCCCATGGCAAGAAAGATCAATCTAGTAGGCCAAACCAAACTGATAATTCTAAGAGACTTGCAAAGATAACTCAATCATACATAAATGAATACAGAGGAGATTCAAATATTTCTCATAGAGAAACTTGATCATAAACCCACAATTCATCGGATCTCGACAAACACACCGCAAAAAGAGTTACATCGAATAGATCTCCACAAGAGAGGAGAGAACATGGTATTGAGATCCAAAAAGAGAGAAGAAGCCATCTAGCTAATAACTATGGACCTGAAGGTTTGTGGTAAACTACTCACAACTCATCGGAGGGGCTATAATGTTGATGTAGAAGGCCTCCGTGGTCGATTCCCCCTCCAACAGAGCGCCGGCAAAGGCTCCAAGATGGGATCTCGCGGATACAGAAGGTTACGGCGGTGGAAATTGTTTTTCGTTGGCTCCCTGGATGTTTTCGGGGTACATTGGTATATATAGGAGGAAGAAGTAGGTTGGTGGCCGCCCGAGGGGCCCACGATGGGTGCGCCCTGTAGGGGTGGGCGCGCCCTCCACCCTCGTGGCCGCCTCGGCTGCTTCTTGGCTGCACTACAAGTCCTCTGGATCACGTTCGTTCCAAAAATCACGCTCCTAAAGGTTTCATTCCGTTTGGACTCCGTTTGATATTCCTTTTTTTCGAAATACTGAAATAGGCAAAAAAACAGCAATACGGGCTGGGCCTCCGGTTAGTAGGTTAGTCCCAAAAATGATATAAATGTGTAAAATAAAGCCCATAAACATCCAAAAGGGGTAATATAATAGCATGGAACAATCAAAAATTGTAGATACGTTGGAGACGTATCAGTGGGCCAAGGATGCACAGCGGCAGGCCCCATCGCGTCGCCCAGTCCCGTCGCGCGTGTGGCCTGTCAGGCCCCTCCGGCTTCCAGGCGCCACTTGGCACCCGCGCGAAGCCCAAGGGATTGTCTTAAGATTCAGCGGACCCTCGAGTTTCTCGCCGCTGCCAGGATGCTGCGATCCGGCTTCCGGAAACCGGCACACAGTGGGTGTTGCTAGACCCGGCGGTCGCAAGTTTCACCTCCTCATGGGAAGGGGGGACTGTGAAGGCCCTCCCATCCGAAGACGGCGGACCTTCGTAGCTTCGGAGACTACTTTCGAGGGGGTGAACCCCGGGCAGGCAACGGAACCCGGATCCTTTTCAAAAACAACGGGGCCAGCATGGCCCCTCAAGCCGGCTCGCTCTTGGCCGGGTCGCCCGACCCGGCCAAGCCCCTCGACCTGGCCGAACTCTCCAACCCGGCCAAGCTCCTCGATTCGGCCCCAACAACCAGCTCAAGGCAGCCGAACCAGGCACACCAAGACTTCCCCTACAAGCCAGCTCCGCCCTTGGCGTGTTTCTCAACCCATCCACGGGTCGGCTCCCGTACCGTCCAGGCCGTACGATGGGACGAGTCTCCACCTACCGATGACCGAGGCAACAGTGCTCCGCCCATGCCTCTGGTCAGCCAGAGCGTGGCAACAGTGCCCCTCACCTGCCCGCTGACCAAGGCCGGCGTGGCAATAGTGCCACCGTCGTCACTGCTAATGCCAGCAAGCGGTGACCTGACGGAGGGCCACTGTACCCGACTCAACCCGGCTACTCCCTCACGATCGACAAGATGGCGCACAGTTCCCCTAAGCAACCGGGGCCTGCACCTAGGAGAACCCCGCGAGCCCTGGCACCTAGCGGGTCCCAGCACCGGGTTCCTAGACACTGACAACCCGGCCCGGGGGTTGGCCTATAAAACCCCCCAGGAGCCCTCATGCATACGGGCAAGCACGCAGAGAAGTAGCCAGCCGATCAGTAGAACACACAAACACACACAGGGAGAGGGAGCAGCCTAAGCCCTGGTCAGCCCTTCTTCTTCCTCCAAACAGCTCTAGGAGCAACTTTGTACTGTTGTATATCAAGCACACTCGGCAGGACTAGGGGTGTTATCTCTCCGGAGAGCCCCGAACCCAGGTATGTCTTGCGTCCCGTGGTCGCTCATATCGACCTCGCCTCTGGAGCCCACCAGTTCCCTCGAGCCTCCTTCTCTCTTTAGCCATCCCATGGCATCTGCCGTGCGCCCACCACGACAAGATCCAGGTAGATTCACCGAAGACAAATGCCGAACGGGTCGAAGCACATCCACCAGAGACCAACATTGACCAGATCCAAGAAGATCCACCGAAAACATACCTTCACGCATTCTCTGTTGGCGCTAGACGTTTCGTGGAGGCAGGAACAGGTCGGTGACGTGACTATTCTAACTTCGAGACGTTGCCGCCTCCATGCCTTTTAACCAGACCACTAAAACTACCTAAACTAAACCAATTTCAAAATATCAAATATCAGATTCATATCGGTTTGCCTTAGAACAAAAATCAAATGTTGGATATAGCATACGATGTGTCAATATAGCAGTAAAATATAACTAGAATGTTGAATTATATTTTCCAAAACATGTCTTCTTAGTGAAAAAAAATTCATGGTGTTAATGCTTTAGCATAACAACTTCAGCTTCCTAGTTTGTTAACTTATTAATTAAGAAACTATTTATGAAAGATTCACAAAGTCCTTACTTGAAAATTAAGAACAATATGCTATATACGTGTTTCTAAAAAATAGTATGCATAACTTTAACAATATGTTGAAGTTGTAAATACAAAACTCTTATTTTCAATGATTTCGGATATAAAATTGTTGCCATCGATGTATCAGTCTATATCAGTGGGCATATCAGGTTAGATATCGGTCGATATTTCGGTCCATATCAGATGATATATGTGAAAATAATATTTACAAAACAATATATTATTTTTATATGGGTAGAGCCCCAAACTGATATATCAGTCATATTGGCCTAGCTTTAAAAGTTTAAAACAAGATGATGCTCTGCACCTTGCTATGGGAACCTTTCCAAAACAAAATGCATAAAAGCTGCTACAAATACAACTAATGGGAAACAAATAGGAGCTTCAAAATAAAAATAAAATGAGGATAAAAATGAAAAAAAAACATTATATTACAGTTAAATAGTGTCATTTCTAAAAGAAACGTGAAGGGTGAACTACATTAATTAGGTACACTACAAACGTCTAACAGATACTATCAATATATAATCTAATGCAAAAAATAGCATATGACTAACATGCATGAATTGATGATGTAGCGCACATGTACGTATAGAGAGTAATGTGAAAACAATGTATTTTATTACTTGCATGCATGACTTGCTTATGTGGCATGGTTGCATCTCTAAATCTAGATCCAAATAAAAAAAGGTAATGAGTTGTAGTTATTTAGAAATAGAAGATAAACTATGGGAACTTCCCTCCAGTGAGGGAGTAGGGTCCGCCACGGCCCCAAGAGTTATAGGGACACCGGGGGTCATGGGGGTGGGCCGAACAACCAGCGGTGGTGAGAGGGGCGGAAACCTAATCACCTCAGGAGGCGGAGGGAACACTACAACCGAAGTTACAAGTATTTGGATGTCGGTTTCAGGTTGCTTGAAGTTACTCTTTTTCATTAGGGCATCTCAAACGCGGACCCTCAAACCGTCTGTATCCGCCTAGACCGCGTGTTTTGGACGTGTTTTGTCATCAAACGAGACATAACTTCTGGCTCCTCAACGAGCACCGACCCGTGGAGGAACAAACCGCCAGTAACTAGGCGAGCAACAACACCCATGGCCATGGTGGCCGATGGTCCAGGCTTCCTAGATAAGCAGGAGGCGTTGCTCCTATCCTACCGGAGTGCCCACGACATCTGCCGTGAGCGATGGCGGCTGCGTGTCATGCGTAAGGCAAAATACGCGGACATTGACCACTAGTAGAAAAAAAATCATTCGTCCCGGTTTGTGAGGATCATTTGTCCTGGTTCCCAAACCGGGACTAAAGGGTCGTTACTAAAGCCCTATCCCTTTAGCCCCGGTTCGCCCAGGAACCGGGACAGATGGGGCTGCACGTGGCCGCTGCCGCTTGCCCAGGCAGGGGGGCCTTTTGTCCCGGTTGGTGCCACCAACCGGGCCCAAAAGGCTTCCATGTGTCAGCATTTCAGGGGCTAGGTTTTTTGTTTTTTTCTGAAGGGGGGGTGTAGGGTTAATTTAGGGGTTTCATATATTGTGTTAGCTAGCTAATAGGGAGAAGTGTCCTCTCTTATCTCCGTGCTTGGTCGATGCTACGTATAGAGAGGACTTGACATGCTAGCTAGCTAGTAAGCAAATGAAGGAAACTATTAAGTACAGAAGATCGTCATGAACATATACAGAGAGAAGTGATCGACCTCTCCTTCTCTCTGAGAGATTGGTCGAACAACAAGTTTTCGTATATCTTACCGACGGTACTGGCTACATACATATATACAATGTGTAAGATCTCTTGCAATACCCTAACATATGAACTCAACTTCCACATGCATGGTGGTATTCTCCGGCTTTATTGATGACGTGGTCAAGAAAGAATCCAGCCAATTCCTGCTCACATGCGATCTTGTGGTAGGAGTTCATTCCGCATCTCCCACATCTAATTTGAATTAGGGGATCAATACATATATATGAATGAAACTCAACAAAAATGATGGTAATAAAATAAACTTGTGAATATTTTTGCTTACGCACTTCATATTGTCTTTTAGAGTAGCCCCGCCTATTCTTGGCCTTCGTGTTGTAGATGAACTCGCAGACGTAGTATCCACAGTAATTATTCCCGGGTTCCTGCCACAAGCACTTTACGAGAAATAGAGGTCAATCAAACTGATAATGAAGCATTATAAATGGCACTGATGAAAGTAGCTAGAATCAACGGGAGATGCGCGGAACTAGCTAGCTAGTAGTACTTACTTTCGGGAATTTGCAGATCCCGCGGCAGCCCCGAAACTTGTGCGGTGAATACTTTCCAAACCCTGCGAGGCAAAGAAAACAATTACTTGATATCATGAAATGAACAAAGTTGCGGATATGGTGCTATAATGATCGATTCAGCTTACTTCTCGAGAATTTTAGACATGTCCGCATATTCCTCGCGATCTTTTTGTCTCGAGTCTAAGATGCTTACTAGTCCCTGCTCAAGCTTAATCTCTAGGAGAATATAGTGGAAACTGCGCACGCATGCATACAACTCATCAGTTACATTAATTACTATAACCTCAAGTAATAATTAAGGGAAACTGAATATGCACAAGACAGTAACGCTCACTTGAAGTTGTAAGGAAAGAGTATTGTATCTTTGTTTTGATCTATTACCAACGATCGTAGCAAGTTCTCCTCGGTTTCTTCGGCACGAAATTTAACCATAAATTCATCTATGAGATTTGTGTTAATGAACCCAATATCATACATTTCAGCTTTTCTGCATTCAACGATCTTCAATCTGCATAATATAGTGAGGATAATTATATATACATGCAATAAAAAAGCTGAACTATATATAGAGACTTAATGACAGAAGTAGTACTTATAGTCAGTAGCAAGTGACCGTTAATTTATCGAGGGCCTTTAGATTGAAAAACCGGAAGAACTCCTCAAATGGAACAGACAACTCCTCAATTCCAACAAGGTCGTGTTGATCCTCTTTAATTTTCAGCGTCAAAGTATCGATTTTCTTCCCAGCTGACTGCTTTCTGCAGGTTTCCATGTACCAATCATAGAATCTTCGCATCATCGTTGTTAGAGTAGTTCCATCTTTGACGAGAGGCTTCCTATACTCATATTTGAATTTGTCCACCTCCATTATATCAAAATGTGCATCGTCATAATCTCCAGGATTGGTACCGGGCAAGATCCCCGGATGATTAGCAACGATATCACTAGACACCTTGAGCGGGGGGTACAATTGGTTCGCTTGTTCGCCGAGCAGGGGATTTTTTTCTCAGTTCTCCGTTCTTGTAACCTTTTGTCACTACAAGTACTTCCCGACTGCTTCGCTTCCTTATATGTCTTTTCAATAATGCGCTCATATTGGTTTGCGGCGGAGAGGGTGGTGGTCGCTGCAGGGCATCCAAAGTGCGCTTCGCTTTCACCGGATCTATCTTCTCCTCCGGAGGTGGATGTCTCTTAGCTCTTTGCGTTGCGAAGTAGTCCTTCACTTGGGCTTGACAGATCTCCTCGTTTTCCTTCTCGGTCATCTCGTATGGTAACTTCTCTGGAGTCTTGAGAGATGGACCGAATCTGTATTGCCTCCCGCCTGTACTGCTAGACACCGGAGCAGCCGAGCGGCTGTGGCTTTCTTCTTTAGTTGCTTATGAGGCGGAGGAGAAGGACTGCTCCGGCGCGGTGGTGGGTCTATTCTGCCCTTGCTGACAAGGCGGAGAAGGAGGAGGCTGGCTGGTCGGGCGCGCCGGCGTAGGCGGAGAAGGAGGTGGAGTGCCGCCACATGCCGGAGAAGGAGGCGGAGTGCCCTGATCACTCGCCGGAGGAGCAGACGGAGGAGGAGGTGGAGTGCCCTGACTTGCCAGAGGAGGAGGAGGAGGCGTCCAGTTCGGAAGGTTGATGAGCTCCTTCCGCCATAGGCATGGAGTCTTCAAAGCAGAACCCAGCCGAGTCTCCCCTTCACCGTTAGGGTGGTCAAGCACGAGCTCCTCAAATCCCTCTGTTATTTCTTCCACTGTCACCCTAGCATATCCTTCTGGAATTGGACGGTAGTGAAAAGTTGCGTCGGGTTCAGGAGGTCGAACAGAGCCGACAGCCGCCTTGACTTTGTAGTTCTGCCATTGCGTCATAAGGTGGCAATGTTGAGACTCCGTGATAGCATCCACGGGGTAGCTAGCAGGAGCCGTGAAGACAGGCTCTAGCTGAAGCAGCTCGGTGGAAACCACGCTGCTTCTCCGCTGAGATGGCAGGGTAGCTTCGGGGGTAGCTTCGGCAGGTCGCTTGCTTTGAACTGCATCTCGTTCCTCTAGCTTTTGTACCCTTGCGTGTAGCTCCTGCAGTTTGCTCTGCTCCACCTTCCTCCTCCTCTCTTGGCATTTGTAACCTCTTGCGTCCGGAAACTTAGCCTTCCACGAAACGGAGCCAGGCATGCCTCGTGTCCGTCCAGGGTGCTCACGATTCCCGAGGGCTATTGTGAGCTCGTCCTTCTCTCTGTCTGGAATGAACGTCCCTTCCCGCGCTGCATTAATATAGTGTTGAAGCTTCATGAGGGGTATTCGCAGTTGCTCCCTCATCCAAATGCACTTCCCTGTTATAGGGTCCAAGGTTCGACCAACCCCGAAGAACCAAGTCCGGCAACAGTCTGGCCAGTTCAATGTCTCTCGTTCGACCCCTTTATCAAGCAGGTCGTTCTCAGCCTTGGCCCACAATGATCGGGCTTTGAGGTAGCCACCTGACCCCGTGCGATGGTGACGCTCCTTCTTTGCAGCATTTATCTTGTTTATCGCTGACATCTTCTTACTCCTCTCCGATGTCTTGTTGGCCACAAATGCGTCCCATTGATCTCTAAGCTTCTGAAATCGGCCGACGAATTCTGGTGTCAATTTTTTTCGACAAACTTTGCTTTCAGCTCATTCTTCCACCTCCTGAATAGATCTACCATCTTCTTGAACGCAAAGTACTTGATCATTGGCTCCATAACTGGATTCTCCAGATCCTCCTCTTCCGGTAGGGTGAAATTTACCTTCAGCGCTTTCCAAAGATCCTCTTTCTGTCTATCTTCGACAAAAGAAACTTGAAGCTCTTCATCCTTAGGCTGATTCCATAGCTCGATGCTGATCGGGATCATGTCCCTAACAAGAACCCCGCACTGAGCAGTAAATGCCTCCTTGGTCCGGAGGGGTTCAATCGGTTGGCCATCGCGTGTGATTGCTGTGATCGTGAACCTTTCATTTGAGTGCAGCTTTTTCTTCGGGCCTCATCTCTTTACCGAAGTTGTGCTCTATCCGGAGGGCTAGAAATAAGAAGAAAGACGAGAGTTAATATGTGTAGATACCAAAACAATAAATGCATCAATTAGCTAGTCAGCACGGGCTTAATTAATATATATATACCTGGCCGGACTCTGTTCGATCACCGGAGCCGTCATCACGGCCTCCTTCTTGCACCGGCATCCGGTCACCGGAGCCATCATAATCATGTCCTTCCTCCTCCGTTGTTTGATAACGGTAGCCTGCTTCTTCACACTCTCCTTCCAGACCATCGGTTTCGTTGAGATATGACATGACATTAGCTCCGGCTACGATTATGTCCCCCAACACCCGTTCTACTTCCTCGTCTCGTCCGTGCTCCATAGTTTCTGCAAATATTACAACATGGCAATTATTATACAAACATGGTAGATGGATATATTAGTGGCAAACGTAGACCTAGCTATAGCTATTCACAACAAGGAATTATATTAATTAATGGCCTCGACGCTTCTCTAGGGTTTGGGGTGACCTCGGCAACGCTTAAAGGGTTTGGGGTGGCCTCGACGACAACGCTCTTTTAACTTGGTAAAGGAGGGGGTATATCGACAACGACGACAAACATACATGGAAAAAAATGTTATCGGGGAGGGGGTATATCGACCCCCCACCCTCATGTCGAAGTTATCAGGGAGGGGGTATCGACCCCCCCCCCTCATGTTGAATATATGTTGAATTCCCAAGAGAGTTAGGAACCGGAGGGGGACTCCTCCCCCCTCATGTCTGATGAGTTTTTTACTCCCTCTCTCCGATGAAACATTCATTGAACAAACTTAATACGAGTTTTAACAGAAAACATTCATCGAACAAAATTACAACAGAAAAAATTGACCAAGTTTTATCATCATCATCTACTACAAAAATAATTGACATATTCTTTGCATATTCGACAATAATATCACAAAAAAATTCAATGAAGTTAACATTAAAATTCTAACTTTTGCATATTCCTAGAACCCTCGAACCCTCGACCCTCGCCCCTCGACCATAGAACCCTCGAACCCTAGAACCCTCGAGCCCTCGACCCCTCGACCCTCGAACCCTCGACCCCCTCCCCCTCCTCATGTCAAAGTTATCGAGGAGGGGGTATATCAACCCCCCCCCCCCCCCTCATGTCAAAGTTACCGGGGAGGTGGTATATCGACAACGACACACCCGATAAAAAATAAGAAGAGGAAGAAGAAGAAAAAAAAAGAGGAGAAGAAGAAAGGAATAGAGAGAGGACAAGATCGAAGAAAGAAAGAATAAAAAAGAGGATAAGAAGAAAGGAATAGAGGTGAAGAAGAAAAAAATAGAAATTACTCTATTTTTTTCTTCTTCTCTTCTATTCCTTTCTTCTTCTCCTCTTTTTCTTTTTCTTTTTTCTCTTCTTATTCATCTCTCCTCTTCTTCCTCTCCTCTTCTTCTCCTTTCTTCCTCTCCTTCTTCCTCTTCTTATTATTTTCCTTTTTCTTCTTCTTCCTTCTTCCTTCTTCCTAGCTAGATATATAAAAAAAATCTAAAAATGTAACTTTTGCATATATAAAACTTTTTCTTCTTCTTCCTTATTCCTTCTCTTCCTTCTTCCTTCTCTTCCTTCTTCCTAAATATATAAAACTTTTCTAAAAATGAAACTAACCTAAAATGCACTAAATCAGAGAACATATATAGATAAAACTTTTCTAAAAATCTAACTTTTGCATATATGAACATAAATACACAGAGAACGTACATACATATAAATAAAAAATTAATACATATATGAAAAAAAACATCATATGCACAAAAAAACATCATATGATCATACGAACAAAAAAACATCATCCGAACAAAACAACATCAGGGAAAGGCCGCCGGACCGTAGCGCGGGGCGGCGCGGCGACGGCGTCGATCGGGGCAGGAGTGGCGCGCGGCGATGACGGTGTCGGGGCGGCGCGGGGCAGCGACGGCGTCAGGGTGGCGCGGGGCAGCGACGGCGTCGGGGCGGCGCTTGGCGGTGACGGCGACGGCCTCGGGGCAGTGGACGGCGCGGGGTGCCGCGTGGTGACGGTGTCGGGGCTGCACGGGGCGGTGACGGCGCGGGGCCGCGACGACGATGGCGTCGGGTAGCCTGGCGGCGTCGATGAGTTCGGCGTCGGCGGCGGCAAATGGTCGATGAAACTGAAAATTTTCACAAGTCCTGCTTATATACACAAAGCATTGGTCTCGGTTTGTGGCACGAACCGGGACCAAAGGTCTCTTTTCAGCAGCCCAAAGGGCGGGAAGCAGAGGCCTTTGGTCCCGGTTGCTAGCACCAACCGAGACTAAAGGGCGGGGGCATTGGTACCAGTTCGTTGCACCAACCGGGACCAATGGGCCTTGCACAATGGCGTGGTGGTGGGAGTTTAGTCCCACCACGATAGCTGAGAGAGAGCTGCACCTGTTTATAAGGTGTTGTGCGCCAACCCTCTCGAGCTCCTCCCTAAAGCAGGATTTCTGGCCTCATCTGTCACTCTGTGCCTGTGGGCCTACTGGGCCTACTGCGGGCCTGAATCCTGACCCATTGTTGGGTTTCTAGTCGTATTCAGGCTGTGGTGGCCCTTTAGGTGGCACTTTTTTATTTTTTTGTTTTATTTTTGCTTTTTTTGTTTTATTTGTTTCTACTTACAGCAAAATACTTACTAGTTTTTCAGTGATTTCTTTTCGCTTTTAGGTAATAAAAATTATAAACCTTCTGTTAGTGCCATTTGTTTTCTAGTTTGAATAGTTTATATTTGAATTTTTGAAAATTTGTGTGAATCACTAGTTTTTGAATAGCTTTACTTTAAAAATAGTTTTTTGAGTGATTCTTTTTCCTGCTATTTAATATTATTGTGTTTTATCATTATATTCAAAAACATATTTTGTTATTTTAGTTTCTAACAAAAAATTCTTTATGATAATTCTTTTTGCTATTAAAGTTTCTAACAAAAATTTCTTTATGAAATTTCTTTTTTCTTTTAATGTTTTGAACAGAAAATACTTTGATAATTTTAGTTGCATAAAGTTTATATAATTTTAGTTTCAATAATACTAGAGGTTTTATAAAAGTTTATTTTGTTTTTACTTATTTATTAAAGTTTATTTAGTTTGACTTATTTATTTTCTTTTCTGTTTTGCTTTTTTTATTTATTTTATGAAAATTCTTTCTTTTTTGCTTTATTTATTTTAGTTTGTTTCTACTTACTGTTGATATTTTTATTTATTTTATTAATATTTATTTATTTTACTTTATTAAAGTTTATTTCGTTTCTACTTATTTATTAAAGTTTTTTCTGTTTCTACTTATTTATTTTATTTTGTTTCTATTTATTTATTTTATTTTGTTTCTACTTATTTATTTTCTATTCTTTTTTGCTTTTTTTATTTATTTTATAAAAATTCTTTTTGCTTTTAATGTTTTACACACAAAAGCCCTCTCCCCTGGCTGGTTCATTGGTCCCGGTTCGTGGCTTGACCTGGTACTAAAGACCACCCTCTGGTCCCGGCTCAGGCCACCAACCGGGACCAATGGTGGTGGGCCAAGAGCGAGGCCCATTGGTCCCGGTTCGTCCCACCAACCGGGACCAGAGGGACTAGACGAACCGGGACCAATGGCCCCACGAGGCCCGGCAGGCCCCCTGGCCTCACGAACCGGGACCAATGGGCCCATGGGTCCCGATTCGTGACTGAACCAGGACTAATGGGCTAACCTGGCCCGAACGAAAGCCCTGTTTTCTACTAGTGGACGCGGCAGCGGAGAAATGGGAGGAAGATGACACCGAAGATGTCGGTGGCTCTATGCCATCCGCGCCGCCACCGCACTTCATGCCCCGCCTCCACGACGATGAGGCCGTGACGTCCGCCTCCGCTGTCGTCAATAGCGAGGAAAAGTAAAACATGGGAGGCCGCTGATGCTTGGGATCGACGTCTTGTCGGGCCTCATAGCTGCTGAAATTGCGTGGAGCTTTGCGGAGGCCACTACTCTTAGCTTCCCACTCAAGCTTCACTTCCAAGAGCTCACGACCAGCCGGTGAGCTTGTTGCCGGACATGACGAAGACATATCGTGTGAAATGGGTGCTGCCGCGACCGGCGATCATTATACTAGGTTAGAATAGTCTAGTACGCTATAGTTTAGTAGAAATATGTTGAAAATGTAAAATATGTCCCGATTAGATGAAAATCATTCAGTTTACATGTAATTCGTCAGTTTGTTCAAATTCGCTTTGAAATATATGCATGCATGGTTGAATGGCGGCTCCCGTATCAGCGTCGTGTCCATGGATGGACATTGGGTCTGTTTTATGGGTCAGCATTGAAGATGCCATTAGGGCATCTCCAGCCGCGCCCCCAAGAAGGCCTCCCCAGGCGTTTTTTTCGCGCCGGCGCCGAAAAAACGGCCCAGTCGCGCCTCCAGGAGCCCGATTTTCGCCGGCTTGGGCCAAAAACAGCGCCGGCGGACCCAGCCCGAACCCGGCGCGCTGGGGGCGCTCGGGGGCGCCAGGCGAACTTTTTTGGCGCGACGAAGCCGCGGGCCCGCCGCGTCAGCGACACGGTTCTCTTCTCGGCCCTTCATCGTCCTCATCGCCTCGTTTCCCACGGCGAATCAATGCCAAAGCTGCCGCGCGCTGCCGCGCCGTTCAGCCTGCACCATTGATGCCTCACGGGCGGCGCAGTGAAGACCGGAGGACGCGCGTCCGTCGCCCTCCCTCGCCCGCCACGCGTACACACGGTGCCACGCGTGTGGGCGGCGCCTCGGCCTATATATGACGCGCCCCGGCGCACTCGGCGACTCACACTCTCCCGCCGTCGTTGTTCCTCCCTCTCCTCTCCTCACACTCTCACACCCATGGCCGAGCGCTTCCCAGGCGACGGCGCGGCAGCGAACGGCTTCGGCCGACGCCATCTTCATGAAGACGAGGCTCGCCTCCTTTACGAGGCCGAGTACCCGGTCCCGCCGGACATGCGGGTGCCCGGGGCGTGGAGGATCAGCGCGGGCGGCGTGCCGGTGCCGCCGGTACCCACCGGCGCGGCGCGGCGTGCGGAGATCGCACGCATCCGCTCGAACCTGCCGCGTGCGGCGAGGGAGGGGCCACGGTACGTCCCCGATAGCCCGCTCTGGGACACTTACTTCCGCCGCCGTCACGCCCAGCAGCTCGAGGCCACCAACGGCGTCGTGCCCTCCGGCAGGCTCAACTCCGCCGGCCGGCATCGGTGGTGGGGCGTGCCCGGGCGCACGTTGGAGGCCGTCCTCGAGTACATTGTGGGCGGCAACACGCCGCGCCTCGAGTACCCCGCTCCCCCTTCCTTCTCACGCCGCCGGGGAAGCTCCTGGACCCCGAGGCGCATGGAGACCGGGGGGTCCTCCTCCTCGTCCGGCGGCTCGCCTTGCCTCCGCCCCGTCAAGCCGGAGCCCCAGGGCACACCGGTCGCCGCGCGCACCCGCAGCTCCGGCGTCCGCATCGGCACCAACGCCTCTCCACCCACCGGCCGCTTCATCCTCGAGCCCAAGCCGGAGTCCGGCCTCCCCGCGGAGTACGAGGAGATAGCCCGGCGCGGCTTCTCCGACGAGGACGCCATGTGTTGGGCGCGGGACGACTACCTCCGCGACGAGACGGTCCTGCAGCGCCGGGCCCTGGAGGAGATCGCCGCCCGCAAGCGTGGGCGCGAGGACGAGCACGGCGTCGTGGTCCTCGACAGCGACGACGACGACGCCCCCGGACCTTCAACCCGCCGCGCCAACCGGGGAAGGGATGCAGCAGGGACGGCGGAGGCGTAGGCGGGGGCGGCGACGACGACGACGACGACGACGATGACGACGACGGCGGTGACTACACGCGGTTCTACAGCCTCCCCGGCATGTAGAACCGCGTGGGCGGGCGGCGAGGCGGGCGGCGAGGGAGACGGCGGGGGTAGCCCGCGGTAGTTTTTTTCTTTTCTTGTAAAATATGTTTAAGTTTGAACGAACTCGCCGATGTTTGCGTTAAATTTGAGTCGTTTTTGCGCCGTATTTAAATTTTTTGACTAACCGTGGGCGCTGCGACTGGGGGTATCATGCCCCCAGTGCGCGGTTTAGCGCCGGTGCGTCCTTAGGGGGCGATTTTTTGCCCCTCCTAGAGGGCCAACGGCTGGAGATGCCCTTAGCCTGCAAGGCATAGATGTACGCCCCCTCGGACGCCGGCTCCTCCCACAACCACTGCCGGCCCCGTTCCCCTGGCCTGCCATATGGCCACTGCTATAGCCATTTTCACCGTTGAGGCCCGGTACCTCGACGTCGTACGTGCCGCACACCATAGTAGCGAGCGAGGCTGTGAGAGGATGGGTACTGCATGGATGGGAGTAGTCACGAGCAAGAGGCATCCAAGCAGCGTAGCATGCGCATCAGGCACAGTGGCCTCCCCGCGTTGTACGCAGACCAGTCGGGCCGGCGTGATTTGATGGGGATTCTGCCGCTCCGATGGGACGCACGCGCTCTCGTCTCCATGCATGCAACGCGCCCGTGCAGCTGGTGCCGCCCATACCTTGTCCCCCCGCCCTGTCCAGACCTCCAACAGTAGCCTGAGGAGAAAAAACAATCGGCGACAGTGTGCTGTTAACTCGACGATGTACACAGAAACAAATCATAACTGCATGCAACAAACGGGGCCTGCAGGCTTTGATATGATCAAATGCTTTTCCAATATGGGGTGTTCACCACTTTCCACTACTGAACTACTCAGACAACCATCAAGATTTTTGATTTTGCAGAAGAGGTTTTAGTAACACTTCAGGCAGGCAGTTTGCTTGCCTCTCAGTTACATTCTACGGGCATCTCCAACACGGCTCATCAAATCTTCCATATATGTCTCGACACTTTTAGACCTTCAACGTGAATCATCAATTGTTCACGAACACGGGGAACACCTCAAATCCCCTTGCCCAAAACCAAATCTTAGGTGTCTGGGCAGTTCGTCCAGTCCACTGTTAGTTGAGCAATGTCTCTCCACAGCTCACATCTTCCACTAATCTTTGTTTCCTCTTGGTTCATCTGACCCACTGTCAATCACAATCTACATTCCAAAGGGATAACGTGGCCTGTCCGTGTCCGCAGACATTTGGGGGTGTCCGTTTTGTGATTGCCGTTGAAGATGCCCTAACAAATCTTTCATAGAGACCTAAACTAGTGAGGGCCAAACTATAAACACCTGCAACAACGTAACTGCACAGTACCATTCTTACCCAGGTACTTGGTTTACAACTCTACTAATTGTAAATCCAATGCATGATTTGACAACGGCGAGCAGTACGCACGTACTACGTACGAGCAAGTCCATGTCATGCACCGATCGAGGACCCAGTCCTTGTGCATGGTCTGCGGAGCATCTCCTCAACGGCCGGCCGGGCAGCCTGCTGTACGTGGAGCCCAAGTCAACTTACGTACCCTTGGCGTTGGCGTGTCACCCAACCACACGTACGGCCGCGATAGTGAATTGAATACGGCGAAACCGATATACAATTCGAGGCCGGTCACGTCCTCGTATCCCTGCCTGCACCGGCCGTCCGGTCTTTGTCGCCACAGGGTGCCGTGGCATCCGGGATACCCTTCTGGCACCCGCCGCGCGCGCCCGGCCGTCTCGCGGTACGTACCTGGCGGTGACTGCCGGTGTAGCTGTAGGATCCAAGCTGCATGGCAATGGCATGCACCCCACAAGCTTAGAGCCTACGGGTCAAACTTCTGGGGGCGCGACCGTGCGACTACGTATGACCAGCCTGTGCCGTGCAAGGGCAAGGTACTACGTACTAACGTCGTAGAAGATGTAAGATTATTTTCTTTAAAAAAAAGAGGAGAATTAGCCTCTGCATCGAAGTAGTGCATGCATCCCCTTTATATTAAATAAAATATTCAAATGGTCTATGGTCGAGTACAAGCTCTATCAGAGCTTAAAAAGTAATCCAAAGGAAGAAAAATGCCACAACTGGCGAAAATAGAACGAGATGACTAAACACCTAGGACGTGTTTGGTTGCCTAGGGTAAATAGTGTCTGCATTTCAGCCACATCTCAACCCAGCCTGGTTTAACAAAAACACGCAACAAACCAACATCTGCATATTGTTTGGTTGCATGCATTGCATCAATGGTCACTTTAGGGCTGGCTGTTTGGTTGCCCACATTTGTGCTTATCGGTGAGCAGATGCAAACCACATCTGTTTGGCTGCATACACGTTTGTGTTTTGCTCCCCCTCAAAAGTGGTGGCCTTAGAGCATCTTCAGCCACAATGTACAAATTTGGTCTCTCAAACGCCCGCGGACTCGCCCGGTCAGCGTCCGGGCATGTCCGCTTGACTCCCTATTTTTTTCGTTCACGCAGCCATGCCCCTCAGTTTTTCCTTATATCTCCGGTCACATGCATGTGATTGATAGAGAAGGAGAGAGAAAATGAAAAGAAATAACAAAGAAAGAAAAAAGATGCTCTATGGCGGCCCAATCCTATGTGGCGGACGCAGGACCACTGACCGGACACGCCCAGGCACTCCTCATACTCATCCCATATATGAGATGAATATGAGGGTTGCCGGACAGCCCGGGCATTTAAGGAGGATTTGAGGGGTCAGGTTGGGTCAACTTTTTGCTACTTTTTGCTTCTCTCTCATGTCCAGTCAGTGGTCCCCGTGCCCGCCCGGTCAATTTGAGGAGTCCGGTTGTAGATGCTCTTACCATCACATTAGGCACAACAGCAGGCAGAGCACTAACAACACACAAACTAGCAGGTAAACAAGCTAATAGCAGATAAACAAGCAACTAAACAGCAGATAAACAACAACTAAACAACAGATCTGCTAAACATACATAAGTTTAAAGACAGCAGGGGCATCACATGCCCCCTGCTTCAACACAGGGTGCTTAACCCTGGACAAAATATTAACAGGTTCATGATACGTCTCCAACATATCTATAATTTTTTATTGTTCCATGATGTTATATTATCATTCTTGGATGTTTTATAATCATTATATAGCAACTTTATATCATTTTTTGGGACTAACCTATTGACATAGTGCCCAGTGCCAGTTTTTGCTTGTTCTTTACTTCGCAGAATATCAGTACCAAACAGAGTCCAAACGCAGCGAAACTTTTTGGAGATTTTTATTGGACCAGAAGACACAACATGGGCCAAAGAAGTACCAGAGGGGAGGCCCGAGGGGAGCATAACCCCCAGGGAGCGCCCAGGAGCCCAGGCGCGCCCTGGTGGCTTGTGCCCACCTCGGTGGCCTCACGCTGTCGGTGTCAAAATCGGCGGAACTCGGGTAGGGGGTCCCGAACTGTGCGTCTAAGGCTAATGGTAACAGGAGGCAGGGGACACGATGTTTACCATGTTCGGGCCCTCTCTATGGAGGTAATACCCTACTTCCTGCTTGATTGATCTTGATGATATGAGTATTACAAGAGTTGATCTACCACAAGATCGTAGAGGCTAAACCCTAGAAGCTAGCCTATGATTATCATTGTTCTTGTCCTACGGACTAAACCATCCAGTTTATATAGACACCGGAGAGGCTAGGGTTACACAGAGTCGGTTACAGAGAAGGGAATCTACATATCCGAATTGCCAAGCTTGCCATTGAAAGTGCAACTATCCCTAGGTGGTTTTGATAATTCATAACAACATATAGCTCATTGAGCTAATGCTATTCCAAGAATATTATTTCAGGAAAGCTCAATGAATGGCATGGCATGGATGATGAAAGTGGATCCCTCAAAATACTAAGGACAAAGGATTGGCTCAAGCTCAAAAGCTCAAGACTCTTCATTTTATATTTTAGTGATCCAATATCACATTGAGTCTATAGGAAAAACCAATACTATCAAGAAGGGATGAGGTGTTGCTTAATGAGCCTCTTGCTTCATGTGCTTTGTGATATGCTCCAAAACCCTCAGCTACTTTCCCACATCCAAAAATGACCTAAACCCAAAGCCAAATCGGTCACACCGATTCTTCCTATCCGGCGCCACTGATTCCAAAAGTCATAGCCACTGCCACAAACCCTAAGCAAATCGGTCTCACCGAGATGGGATTGTAATCTCTCTGTTTCCCTTCGTAACGTTTCGGTCTAACCGAAGTGAGCGATCGGTCCCACCGAGATTGCAATGTAAACTCTTTGTTTCCCTTTTGTAACATTTCGGTCTCACCGAAAAGAGCAAATCGGTCCCACCGAGTTTACCTGACCAACTCTCTGGAAAGCTTATTACCAAATCGGTCTAACCGAGTTTGTGTAATCGGTCTTACCGAGATTACGTTATGCCCTAACCCTAACCGAATCGGTCTCACCGAGATGCATGTCAGTCCCACCGAAAATCCTAACGGTCACTAGGTTTACTAAATCGGTCCGACCGAGTCTGTTGAATCGGTCCCACCGAGTTTGGTAAATTATGTGTAACGGTTAGATTTTGTGTGGAGGCTATATATACCCCTCCACCTCCTCTTCATTCGTGGAGAGAGCCATCAGAACGAACCTACACTTCCAACTTACCATTTCTGAGAGAGAACCACCTACTCATGTGTTGAGGCCAAGATATTCCATTCCTACCATATGAATCTTGATCTCTAGCCTTCCCCAAGTTGCTTTCCACTCAAATCTCCTTTCCACCAGATCCAAAACCTATGAGGGAGAGTTGAGTGTTGGGGAGACTATCATTTGAAGCACACGAGCAAGGAGTTCATCATCAACGCACCATTTGTTACTTCTTGGAGAGTGGTGTCTCCTAGATTGGCTAGGTGTCACTTGGGAGCCTCCGACAAGATTGTGGAGTTGAACCAAGGAGTTTGTAAGGGCAAAGAGATCGCCTACTTCGTGAAGATCTACCGCTAGTGAGGCAAGTCCTTCGTGGCGACGGCCATGGTGGGATAGACAAGGTTGCTTCTTCGTGGACCCTTCGTGGGTGGAGCCCTCCGTGGACTCGCGCAACTGTTACCCTTCGTCGGTTGAAGTCTCCATCAACGTGGATGTACGATAGCACCACCTATCGGAACCACGCCAAAAACATCCGTGTCTCCAATTGCGTTTGAATCCTACAAACCCTTCCCTTTACTTTCTTGCAAGTTGCATGCTTTAATTTCCGCTGCCTATATACTCTTTGCATGCTTGCTTGAATAGTGTGATGATTGCTTGACTTGTCCTAAAGTAGCTAAAATCTGTCAAACTCTAAAATTGGGAAAAGGTTAAGTTTTTAAATTGGTCAAGTAGTCTAATCACCCCCCCCCTCTAGACATACTTCAAGGTCCTACAAGTGGAAACAGAGCTTTGGTCTCCATTTGCTTTGATTTCCATAGCTTTTGGTGGTCACAGCCTTGGTTTCACAACCTAGGAGAGTATGGCGTCTAGCGAGGGAAATTATCACCGTAGAGATCCTTACTTTGATGGTACTAATTTTGCTAGTTGGAAGCATAAGATGAAAATGTATATTCTTGGACATAACCCCGCCGTTTGGGCAATTATTTGTATTGGCTTGCAAGGTGAATTCTTTGATGGGAGAGAACCAAACCGTGAAGCTAATGCGGAAGAATTGAAGATGCTGCAGTACAACGCTCAAGATTGTGATATCATCTTCAACGGATTGTGCCCCGAAGAATTCAACAAAATCAGCCGTCTTGAGAATGCAAAGGAAATTTGGGATACTTTGATTGATATGCATGAAGGTACCGAATCCGTCAAGGAATCCAAGTTGGATGTGCTCCAAAGTCAGCTTGACAAGTTCAAAATGAAGGATGGTGAAGGTGTCGCTGAAATGTACTCTAGGCTTGCTCTTATCACAAATGAGATTGCCGGCTTAGGGAGTGAAGAGATGACCGACAAATTCATCATCTAGAAGATCCTAAGAGCATTGGATGGAAAGTATGATACCGTGTGCACATTGATCCAAATGATGCCAAACTACAAAGATCTCAAGCCAACGGAAGTCATTGGAAGAATTGTTGCTCATGATATGTCATTCAAGGATAAGGAGGAACTTCACAACAAGTCAAGTGGTGCTTACAAAGCCTCAAGTGAAGCCCCCACATCATCAAGTGAGAAACAAACCTTCAATGAAGAATTGAGCTGAATGGTGAAGAACTTCAACAAATTCTACAAGAGTAGAAGCAAAGAAAGAAGCTCCAAGTCAAGGTCTTACAATGACAAAAGATCTTCTAGTCGAGAGCGCAATTGCTATAATTGTGGGAGACCCAGACACTATTCCAATGAGTGTACGGCACCCTACAAAAGAAGAGAAGATTCTCCAAGAAGAAGAAGCAAAAGAGAAGAATCACCACCAAGAGAGAGAAGGAGTAGAGATGATCGTTATGAACGAAGACCCTCACGGAGAAGCAAGGATTCAGAAAGGAAGGACAAATCATCAAGGAGCTACACAAAACGAAGACATCAAGCTCATGTTGGTGAATGGGTATCCGGCTCCGACTCCGACAATCACTCCGAGAGAAGCTATCACTCCGACTCCGAATATACTCAAGATGAAGGTGTTGCCGGTCTAGCACTTGTGTCAACCAACTCCTACGACATATTTGATTCACCAAATGAAGGAATTGGAAGATGCTTCATGGCCAAAGGTCCAAAGTTAACACATCCTGAGTATGTTGATTTCAATAGTGATGAAGAGATGACTTGCTTGTGGATGATGATTTACTTGTTGACAACTCTAGTGATGAATACTATGATGAAACGTCAATTAATCATGCTAATCAAGATAAAACGAATGACAATGATAAGGAGAAGATTGAGCTTCTAACTAAAGAACTAAACACTCTTAAGTTGGCTCATGAAACTATCTTCGAAGATCATCGAGAACTTTTAAGGGCTCATGAGAAGTTACGCTTTGAAAAGCTCAATCTTGAGCAAGAGCATGAGTTCTTAAAGGCAATCAATGATGATCTCCGTAAGAAAAGTTCTTCTTACATTGCCAAGCGTTTACTCTTATCTACTTACATGCCTCAAGTCAAGTCTAGTAACAAGTACAAGAAAGATACTTCCTCTAGTAGTAACAATGATAATGTCAAATCCAATATTGTTGCTTCTAGTAGTTCTCTTGATTCCACTAATGATTCTCTTAGCCAAGTTACACTTGAGCAAGAAAATAGCTTATTGAGGGGAATTATAGAGAAAGGTGTTTACAAGAGCCTTGCCGGGAGTAAGCAATTCGAGGAAATTATACGCAAGGAAGGAAGGCACCGGAAGAATCAAGGTGTTGGTTTTGAACGAAAGTTCAATGCCAATGGAGTTGAGTGGGAAGAAGATCAATGCCCCAAGACAAAGTTTGTTCCTCAACAAGAGAAGTATGATCCTACTTCCTTCAAGGGAACACAAGCTCAAGAAGATCTTCCACCACAAGACCACAAGAACAAAGGCAAGGACAAGCTTCAAGAAGAGATTGATGCATTTGAAGAAGCACCTAAAGCCTTGTTCAAGTGGGTTCCCAAGACTACGTCAAGTTCTACTTCATCAAGTACAACTACAACTCCAAGGATTCCCATCAAGTTGATGTGGATCCAGAAGAAGAAGAACTAGAGAGTTCTTGAGGGTGACTCCGCCAACATTCTTCACTCATATCATTATGGCAAGAACAAGTGCAATCAACTTCCACATCTTGCACTAGTTCAAGGAGTCACAAACCCTCATGTTGGTAAGGCAAGGGACAAGGTAACCTTATGATTTCATGGACATCATCTTGTGTGTACATCACTCTATGTCTATGGATATTCTTGTTTGTTCCTTGTGGGACTAACCCATGTAGGTAAGTTGAAAGTGCAACTCACTCCAAAGGATTGCTCCAAATGATCTACATCAACATTGAGCATCCACATCTTCAACACCTACATGAAGTCATCATCGACAAAACCCAAGGTTAGTTCATCCCTCTAAGGGGGGATCTCACATCTAGGGGAAGCTTAACTCTAAGAATTGAGTCAAAGCAACTCTAATGGTGTGAATATATCAATGCATTATGTAAAAGTGGTAACCCCACTTGAGCTTAAACGATGAGTATGACCTATGATCAAATGTTCTCAATTGACTCCTAAGTCAATATACTCATATATAGATGACCTAGTCATCACCAATTGTTTGATAGATGTAGAATTGGTTGTGCATGCTTTGCCATCATATTGTGTGAGCATGTTGGTGCATATTTTACTCATTCAAGGACATCCACTTATTGTTTTGATTGTTTGGGTTCTTTTCTTTTTGCCAAGTGGATGGACAAGAATGCCTAAGAACCTTCTTTAGCTATCTATGCTTTTCTCGTCTCAAACTCTATTCATGCTACATCACAAAATTTGATCAAGTCAGATTCGAACCACTCTGTGTGAGGAGCACTCGGAGTCCCTGATTCGTCATAGACTTAAACTTCCAAAACCTCTTTGTGACTCTCGGTCTGACAGATTCCTCCATTTCGGTCCTACCGAGATCATTAAGTTGATCTGAGTTTTCAATCTCGGTGCAACCGATTTGAACTCTTCGGTCACACCGATTTGCTTTAACTGTACACAGTTATGCATCTCGGTGCCACCGAGTTGTTCCACTCGGTCACACCGACAGGGTCGGGCTATATATAGCCACGGGCAAAATTTTGGAAATTTCTCCGAAACCCCTTCGCCCGCGCAATAGCTCGCTCTGCCATCGAAGGTCTCCGGATCGTCCCCTCGTCTCCAGCCGCCTCCAGTAGCTGGTCTCCACCGCCGTCAACGGATTTTGCCCCCACCGTTGCCGTCGTAGCGAGTCCACCTCCAAGCTAGGGTATGGACTCGATCTTTGTGCTATCCTCGTCTGATTCCTAGAACATTGTATTCTTATTGATTCTTGCCGCGATTGAGACACTCCTATCCAGCCAGAGTTATCTGTAGATTAGATGAGATTCAAAATTTTAGGGTTAGGTTTCCGCCGAAACCATCTCGGACCCACCGAGTTGAAAAACTCAGTCTCACCGATTTGGCTTATGCCATTGCACTAGTGACTCTCGATCTGACCAAGAATTACTAATCGGTGCGACCGATTTTAGGATTCTATGAAACCCTAGCAGTCTCGGTGCCACCGAACTATGACTCGGTCCAACCGAGATCATTAGTTTAGGTTCCAAAACTGCTTCGGTATCACCGAGTTTGAAAATCGGTTGATCCGAAATGCTTTCTGTGGAAAACTAAAACTGAATTTTTGAATCATTCTTTTGCAAAAATCTCTGCATTTTATGATGCTCATCCATTCTATCTCATCTATAACTCTTCACAGGGTCAGCAGTCAGTGTTAGCAGCATGTCAGACCAGAGTGACAGCCAGAACAGGTCAGAAGAGCAGATTGACATGAGCAAGGGCACTAGTCCCTCAAGCTCTACAGATGAAGGGAGCAGAAGCACTCCTAGCAACCTGCCCAAGGCTGCTACCAGGCAAAGGAGAAAGAGAACTTCAGACTCAGAGGATGAGGACTACAAAGCTGAAGAAGATGAGGCTACTTCCAAGAAAGTAGTGCTCAAGAAGGAATATGGCTCTGCACATAGCACAAAGCGTGGACTGAAAAAGAAAGTTCCTGCCAAGAGGACACCAATGCCCAAAGCCAGAAGGTCCACTCAAGTGCCAGAGCAGACTGAACCCAAAGAGGCACCTGAAAGGAAAGTCACTTCTTCCAAGCCCAAGAAATTTCCCACTGGAGAGACAATGAAGCTTACAATTGAATCAGGGGATGAAGATGCTCAGGACAAGAAGAAGAAGAGAACAAGAACCACAACTGCCCAGGTTCTTGGAAAGCCCTCTATGAGAAGAGATTCTGAAGAAGAGGAAGAGGTTGCTGCACCAGCACCTAAGGCACCCAAGCTTATGGGTGATGCTATAAGGTCATGGGCTGCTACATCTAAGCCCAAGGAAGCACCCAAAGCTGCCTCCAAGGCCAAGCAAATACCAAAGAGGAATACTAGGAGTATTCCAGCTGCTGAGAAGAATAAGGCCCCAGTGCCAAATGTTGCTGAAGAAGAAGATGAAGAAGGACAGGTCCTAAGGAAGCTCAAGCCCAAGATACCAGACCACAATGATGCCCATCCTGTGGCTGAGGACATGAGGATCAGGAAGGATTCAAGGTTGAGGCTGTGGAGGATGGAAGATCCATATGCCTCAAGGAGAAGAACTGCTGTTGACTACAGTTTCCATACAAAGGAACAACAGGACTTATATGAGACAATTCTGTTGGATAAGAAGCCCATAGTTTGTGATATGAGGTGGGTCGACTGGACCTACATCAAGGACAATGAGGAGCACTATCCTGGAGTGCAAGAAAGCTTTGTTGCTTGTGGAGTTGCTGATTTTGTTGGGCAAAAGCTCACCCACTGGAATGATGAGCTTATCATGCAATTCTACTCCACATCACACTTTTACCCAGATGGAAGAATTGTTTGGATGTCTGAAGGTACAAGGTACCAGTCAACTGTTGAAGAATGGGCAAGTCTGATAAATGCCCCTAAGGAAAATGAGGATGACCTGGATATCTATGCAAAGAAGAAGATGGATCACAATTCCATGGCACACATGTACAAGGAGATCCCAGACAAAGCAGTTGGGACACACAAGTTTGGATCAGTCCATTTTCTGCTGTCAGGGTTGCCAACAATCAATTGGATTCTGAGGCACACTCTGTTGCCCAAGTCTAGTGACCATAACATGATCAGAGGGCGTGCCATCAACATGTTGCATGTGTTTGATGTGCCACAAAAGTTCAAAGTCATGAGCCTGATGATTGAAACCATTAAGAGGACTGCAGCAGATCAGAAGAGGAGCTGTGGATATGCACCTCAGATTCAGGAGTTGATAAACTCAAAGATGGGCACAAGGAAATATCAATTGGATAAGGAACATTTTCCACTTTATCCAGACTTTGAGGACAATGAGGTTGTTATGAATGAGAATGACCCATCATCAGTTCAAGCTCAAGAGAAGAAGGAGAAGGCAAAGAAGGAGAAGGCTGCCAGGATGCCAACTCAAGAGGAGGCATCTGAATATTTCTTGAAGAACAAGCAGGAGCAGCTTGGTTACTTGATAGCATCTACACTGAGGATTGAGAAGGGACTGGCCACCCTCACTCAGAATCAGGAGAGCCTGGAAAGAATCATGGAACTCAAATTCCATGACCTTGATGTCAAAGTAACTGAGATACAGTCAGTTGTGGAGCAGCTGCAAGATGATATGCAGGAGAGGCAGGGCAAGACTACCACAAATGTGTTTGCCAGAGTGCCTAGAGCCCAGAGGGCAGTTGCAGTGCCTGTGACAGACACTAGAGCAACATCTTCAGCACCAAATACTGCTCCTTCAGCTCCAGTGCAACCAGCTCCAGCATCAACTCCAGCACCCTCTACTTCAACTGAAGCCTTCGTCCTTGGAATTATCCGGACACCACCACCTGAAGATCAAGCCTAAGAGTCGATCTAGCACTATGCATTTTCTATGAACTTTTTGGTAACTTGTTGCCGAAGGGGGAGAAAAATGTATAGATCATAGGCTTCGAGAGAGAGAGAGTGTTGCTTTTGTTCTCTCTTGCTTTATTTGGTGGTTTTAAACTTGTTTGCTTTTGATCGTTTGAGATACTATGCTTGTGAGACATTGATGATCATGTCATGTGTTTGATCATAAGCTACACTTATGCATGTTTGATGATATTATCTTATCTATCCTATGTGATCATTCACTTTGCTTGGTGATGAGTGCATGTATTCAATGTTTATTATTTTGAGCGCTCCACCAAGATGTATGTGACATGGAAGAGTAACCCATGAGCCTAATTCATTGTGCATTTGCAGTCCAAAGCAAATCTTAAACTATGCACAAATTTAGGGGGAGCTCTTGCTTATCACATACTTCTCAAAGCGACGATGTTATTCAATCTTATTATTTCTCGAAGCTTTGATCTATATGTTGTCATCAATTACCAAAAAGGGGGAGATTGAAAGTGCCACTATCCCTAGGTGGTTTTGGTAATTCATAACAACATATAGCTCCTTGAGCTAATGCTATTCCAAGACTATTATTTCAAGAAAGCTCAATGAATGGCATGGCATGGATGATGAAAGTGGATCCCTCAAAATACTAAGGACAAAGGATTGGCTCAAGATCAAAAGCTCAAGACTCTTCATTTTATATTTTAGTGATCCAAGATCACATTGAGTCTATAGGAAAAGCCAATACTATCAAGAAGGGATGAGGTGTTGCTTAATGAGCCTCTTGCTTCATGTGCTTTGTGATATGCTCCAAAACCCTCAGCTACTTTCCCACATCCACAAATGACCTAAACCCAAAGCCAAAATCGGTCACACCGATTCTTCCTATCCAGCGCCACCGATTTCAAAAGTCATAGCCACTGCCACAAACCCTAAGCAAATCGGTCTTACCAATAGGGATCTCGGTCTCACCGAGATGGGATTGTAATCTCTCTGTTTCCCTCGTAACATTTCGGTTTAACCAAAGTGAGCGATTGGTCCCACCGATATTGCAATGTAAACTCTCTATTTCCCTTTTGTAACATTTCGGTCTCACGGAAAAGAGCAAATCGGTCCCACCGAGTTTACCTGACCAACTCTCTGGAAAGCTTATTACCAAATCGGTCTCACCGAGTTTGTGTAATCGGTCTTACCGAGATTACGTTATGCCCTAACCCTAATCGAATCGGTCTCACCGAGATGCATGTCAGTCCCACCAAAAATCCTAACGGTCACTAGGTTTACTAAATCGGTCCGACCGAGTCTGTTGAATCGGTCCCACCGAGTTTGGTAAATTGTGTGTAACGGTTAGATTTTGTGTGGAGGCTATATATACCCCTCCACCTCCTCTTCATTCGTGGAGAGAGCCATCAGAACGAACCTACACTTCCAACTTACCATTTCTGAGAGAGAACCACCTACTCATGTGTTGAGGCCAAGATATTCCATTCCTACCATATGAATCTTGATCTCTAGCCTTCCCCAAGTTGCTTTCCACTCAAATCTCCTTTCCACCAGATCCAAAACCTATGAGAGAGAGTTGAGTGTTGGGGAGACTATCATTTGAAGCACAAGAGCAAGGAGTTCATCATCAACGCAACATTTGTTACTTCTTGGAGAGTGGTGTCTCCTAGATTGGCTAGGTGTCACTTGGGAGCCTCCGACAAGATTGTGGAGTTGAACCAAGGAGTTTGTAAGGGCAAGGAGATCGCCTACTTCGTGAAGATATACCGCTAGTGAGGCAAGTCCTTCGTGGGCGACGGCCATGGTGGGATAGACAAGGTTGCTTCTTCGTGGACCCTTCATGGGTGGAGCCCTCCGTGGACTCGCGCAACTGTTACCCTTTGTGGGTTGAAGTCTCCATCAACGTGGATGTACGATAGCACCACCTATCGGAACCACGCCAAAAACATCCGTGTCTCCAATTGCGTTTGAATCCTCCAAACCCTTCCCTTTACTTTCTTGCAAGTTGCATGCTTTAATTTCCGCTTCCTATATACTCTTTGCATGCTTGCTTGAATAGTGTGATGATTGCTTGACTTGTCCTAAAGTAGCTAAAATCTGCCAAACTCTAAAATTGGGAAAATGTTAAGTTTTTAAATTGGTCAAGTAGTCTAATCACCCCCCTCTAGACATACTTCAAGGTCCTACAGCCATGCACGCATAGGAGAGTCCCACCCGGACATGGGACAAAGTCTTCAATCTTGTATCTTCGTAGTCCAACAGTCTGGCATTAGCATATAGTCCGGCTATCCGAGGACCCCTTAATCCAGGACTCCCTCAGTAGCCCCCGAACCAGGCTTCAATGACGATGAGTCCGGCGCGCAGATTGTCTTCGGCATTGCAACGCGGGTTCCTTCTCCAAATTCTCCAGAGTACCTGTGGTGACAAGCAGTGTCCGGCTTCCCATTTAATGTTACACTCATCGGCTTATGTACCTTAATAGTGTCAGCCTCCACGTGTCGAGCGAATGCGAGAAGCCGGAGCATTTTTACACTTGCCACCCTGACCATGTAAATAAATCGTCTATTAAAGAGACGGGGATCCTTAGATCCAAATCACACCATCTTCCCCAAGCGAGGATTCATCAGAGCACGCCCGAAAAAACCATCCCATCATGGCCGGCCACCGCAGCTCTTCCTCTCGCCCTTATAACGCCAAGCCAGGTGATTGGGAGAAGTGTACCGTATCCCACGACCAATTGGTGAAGTTGCAGACCCAGGGGTTTCTTCCACCTGCGTATCTTGTCCCCGTTCGAGCCGGATTAGCCACCTTTGATGGCTGGGAGCAAGCAGAGAGTTTTTCCAACCCATCCAGGGGGGAGCGGGTGTGCCTTGTCCCTTACTTGCTGAGGGGCATCGGATTTCCAATCCATCCGTTCCTCCGCGGGCTCCTGGAGTACTATGGCCTCCAGCTGCACAATTTCACCCTTGCCTCCATCCTGCACATCGCAGGTTATGTCGCTTTTTGGGTTGCAAAGCTCATTTCGAGCTATGGAAGAGGTTGTTCTGCCTCGTCCCTCGCAATCAAGAGGGATCAATATTCCAAGTGGGCGGAGCCAAAATATGGCGCATCACCGGGACCGGATACCTGTCCGGCACTCCGAAGAAGACATCCGAAGATTGGCCTTCTGAGTGGTTTTATATAGAGGAAGTCTCCCTTCCTGACCCTATCCGAACGGGTCTTCCTGAGTTTACAAATGCCCCGTTGAAGAAACGCCGTAGCTGGCGTCCTCGGAGCCCCAAGGAGGAAGATAGCAGAGAGGTCCTTCAATTGATCGGCAGGATAAAAATGCTTGCCAAATCTGGATTGACAATAACCGAGGTTATGTCAATATGCATAATGCGGGGGGTGCAGACACTCCAGTATCGGGGGCGTCCCATGTGGCACTTCAACGGAGAAGACGATGCCACCCACTGCGGTCGGAAAGGTCCGGACTCCGCCACCGCCCTGGCGAAAATACTGTCCGATTTGTACAAAGGAGAAGAAGAGGAGTTCATCCGCATTAAGCCACGGGATGGATTTTCCATGTACAACCCCCTAGCTGGGTGAGTTGCTATCTTTTACTCAATTCTATTCATTCCCACAGTATTTCATCACAAATATTTATCTCGCTAGTCCATAACAGGAAATGCGGAAAGCTATGAGGGAGATCCACAGCCCGTCTCCACAGCCAGAGGACCACAACCGGGCCCTCGACCCCGGACTCGAAGAAGATCCGGACATATTTGTGGAGCTTGGCGACATGGTGTTTTACCAGGTGAGCTGTGACGGCACCTTGGTGGCCATCATTGCCGACTATCCTGGCCTCCTCCCTGCATCATATGTAAGTCAAACAGGAGACTTATCTTCCAAAAAGGATTCACTCTTTCCACCTTACCCACCGCACATATGTTATGCTATAAAGGGATGGCCATCTCCGCGCCATGCCGAACCCGCGGCGACTCACCAACAAGGGGCGCTCAGGCCGGGTAGGCTTCCAAACCGGAAAGCAAGTAGAGACATGGCCGAGCCGCCATCGAAGAGGTATGGTTTAAAACATGCTCCGTGATTATTATCTTAAAATATAACAATATCCGCTGTGTCTTGGCAGAAAGAACATTCGCCGGACTGTATCCGGGGATCCTGCCAATCACACCTCCACCAGCCGGTTTCCAGAACCTGCCTCGAGGGTGGAGGCTAACGTGAGGACGACACCAGACGGTCCTCCTACAGAGGATTCAGATAGAATATCTGCTAATTCTGAGGTGGAGAGCGCTATGAATCATCAGCGTCGGTGGACCGTACTCCGCGACCCTAGTTTTTCCAAAGAGGCTTTCAATGCCTTCATCTCGGGAGACGCGTACATCCGAGCTGCTCAAGATGGGCTTGCGAGAGCCACAAACCAGTATTTAAAAGATATACGGGTAAGCCAAATCTGATAATTATGTATATCAATAGCCCATGTGACTTGAAACAGTTGGTACAACTGATTTAAGGATCATTGTATGAACAGGTTCTTACAGAGAAAAATACCCATTTGTCGCAAGAGCTGGAGAAGTGTCAAGCCCAGCTAAGGGCCGCAGCTGCCGAAATGGAGGAATCCAAGAAGGCCTCATCTGGTAATATTTCTCTCGATCGAGAAAAAACGTAATTACGTGTTCTATTTGGTGTTCGGCACATTGCAGATCTAACAATAGATTCTACAGAAAATCCCAGAGTGAATCCGGAGATCCTACAAGAGGATGAACAAAGAGCTCAACGACAAGTAGAGGCTGGCAAGCATGTACTTACACGAGTCAGGCGCGAGAAAAACGATCTCCGGGATGCCAATACCCGGCTGAGCATAGAATTGAAAGATGTTCGGGCCCAGCTAGCTGACTCTGTGAAGGAGAATAGAAGGCTTCAACGCGGCATTTTTAGTATGTGCTCAAACAAACCTTTATATAGTTCGACAAAGAAACGGGCTAACAGAGTTATGTTTGTAGGTATGCTGACTGGTCGTCCCGAAGAGGAGATGCCCGGATCCTCAGGCGATCTTCTGCAAGAGCTTTCGCAATTGCACGAACAAGTTCGGCAGGTGATGCAGGGTGTCGCCAAGGCCTTGTGGCCATCCGCCTCCCTGCCAAGAAGCATGGGGGAGCTTGTATAGCTGCTCAAGGGAGCGCGGCGGCGTTTCCGACTATGGAAGATATCCGCCTGTCGACAAGGTGCGAGGGAAGCTTCGGCCATGGTAAAAACACGGTATACCAAGCTCAATCTGAATCACATGGCCCAGGTCGGACCTGTAGGGTCAGATGGGAATGAGATTCCCGTTAGTCTGGTACATGACCAGGTAGTATTAGCCGCAAAGTATTCCCCACAGGATTGTAGGCTAGACAGCCTGTTGGATGGCATAGAAGAACAAGTATGTGAGTCTAAGTGACTATGTACTTCAATTGACATATTTGTCCCTAGCCGGATTGTAAATCATTTGTCATGGCGGACCTTTTCACTTCAGCCTCTGGACCCGACAGTCCGGAGTGTTTCCGAAAACCCGCTCAGTTATCTAAACCGGGGTACGCGTGGAAACCAGGCGTAGGGGTCATGATTGCTTGAACAAACAAGTACCCAACTAGTTATGTTATATTACATGGATAGTAAGAGACATCTTCCAGAGAGAATAGTTCCGTTAAGGGTTCCTTTCCCTGGGTATGCATGCATTAATGTGCATGTCCGAATTGCGAGCAAAAACGCAATACATGCAACATCTGGGGGTTTGTATTATAATAGGTAAAACATCTTTATTTCACCGACCGAATATTCCCTTAAGAACGCTAGCTTTCGGCTTCACCCAGTCTGAGGTACACGTCCGGAGTACCCGACAGTAACAATCGCAGAGGTGCTCCCCTTATGCCCTAGCCGAACTAACAGGAACGTAGGGCATAAATACAGGAGCCAGGCAACCCAGCTTGGCCAAAACTTAAGTCATATCGATGCATATAATGGTGAAGAAAAGGTACATATGGGAAAGGGACACATATGCAGTGGGCGTGATGCACAGAAGATAATTATATTAAGCTTCTGTATAGGAAGCCCCCAGGTATAATGAGTGCACATGCTTGAGGATTAGTGCGTCACAACTGTGTAGTCGAGTCACACTTAGAGCCATAAAAATAAAGAGAGAGGATATAACTAAAAAGTATAAAAAAGGGCGGAGGAAAGGAGACGAACAAAGAGTTCGGCGCTAGGCGTAGAATCTTCGGAGTCTGGCCGCGTTCCATGGGTTCGGCTCGAGTCGATTATCTGATGCATCACGCAGGCGGTACGCTCCTCCGGTGAGAACTTTATCAACAATGAAGGGAACCTCCCACTTGGGCTTGAGCTTGTCCTTTTTCTTCTCCGGTAGGCATAGAATGAGTTCGCCAATGTTATAAGTTTTGGCTCATACTTCTCTGCTTTGATACCTACGAGCCTGTTGCTGATTAAATGCGGAACGGGCTTTTGCAACATTGTGCTCCTCCTCCAGGGTATCTAAACCGTCCTGCCGATCAAGCTCGGCTTCTCTCTCTTCATACATGTGCACTCGAGGTGAGTCATGAATAATATCGCAGGGCAATACCGCCTCTGCGCCATACACCATGAAGAAGGGTGTGTATCCGGTAGTGCGATTTGGCGTGGTCCGCAGCCCCCATAGTACGGAGTCAAGCTCCTGACCTAGTGCGTGTCTGATTCCTTCAGAGATCGCACTAGTCTGGGTTTGATGCCGCTCATAATATGACCGTTTGCTCGTTCGACTTGCCCGTTTGTTTGAGGGTGATAGACAGAGGCGTAATCGAGCTTAATGCCCATATTGCCACACCAAGTTTTCACCTCGTCGGCTGTGAAATTGGAGCCATTATTGGTGATGATGCTATGGGGGACACCGTAGCGGTGCATGACCCCTGATATGAAGTCTATCACTGGTCCAGATTCGACCGTTTTAACTGGTTTGGCCTCTATCCATTTGGTGAATTTATCCACCATAACAAACAAGTATTTTTTCTTATGGCATCCTCCTTTAAGGGGTCCAACCATATCGAGCCCCCAGACCGCAAAGGGCCAAGTTATGGGGATTGTTTGGAGAGCGGTGGGCGGCATATGGCTTTGGTTGGCGAAGAGCTGGCAACCGACGCAATGTTGGACGAGGTCCTGTGCATCTGCTCAGGCTGTCGGCCAGTAGAAACCTGTACGAAAGGCCTTGCTTACAATGGCCTGAGCTGCAGCATGGTGGCTGCCGAGTCCAGCATGAATTTTGGCCAAGAGCCGCCGCCCTTCCTCTTCGGAGATACATCTTTGAAGTACTGCGGTAGTGCTTTTCTTATAAAGCTCTCCCTTGTGGACCTTGTAGGCTTTAGAGCGCCGCACAATGCAACGTGCCTCGTTTTGATCCTCGGGGAGTTCTTGCCTATTTAGGTAGGCTAAGAAGGGTTCGGTCCATGGGGCGATGACAGCCATGATTAGATGGGTCGAAGGTGTTATTTCGATGGCAGAGCCTCCGATTATGTCAGTGTGTTCGGAATCTGGAGTTGTGGTCGGATCCGGACTAGTATTGCCGGTCTCCCCTTGCCACACCATGGATGGCTTGAACAGCCTTTCCAAGAAGATGTTAGGTGGGACGGGGTCGCGCTTAGCGCCGATGCGGGCAAGGATATCCGCCGCTTGATTGTTTTCTTGAACCACATGATGGAATTCAAGCCCCTCGAATCGAGCTGACATTTGGAGGACGGCATTACGATAAGATGCCATTTTCGAATCCTTAGCGTCGAAGTCTCCATTTATTTGAGATATTGCAAGGTTCGAATCCCCCCACACTTCTAGGCATTGAATGCCCATGGAGACAGCCATCCGAAGACCATGCAACAGAGCCTTGTATTCGGCCGCATTGTTAGAGTCTGTGTATAGTATTTGGAGTATGCATTGGACTGTATCTCCGGTGGGGGATGTCAAGACAACACCCGCTCCCAGACCAGCCAGCATTTTAGAGCCGTCAAAGTGCATGATCCAATTGGAATATGAGCCGTACTCTTTAGGGAGTTCGGCTTCTGTCCATTTGGCGACGAAGTCAGACAGTACTTGCGATTTAATGGCTCGCCATGGTTTATATGTAATGTCGAACGGGAGGAGCTCGATGGCCCACTTAGCAATGCGGCCCGTGGCATCGCGGTTATTTATTATATTGTTGAGTGGTACTTCAGAGGCCACCGTGATTGAACACTCTTGAAAATAGTGTCGTAGTTTCCGGGATGCCATGAAGATCGAGTATGCTATCTTTTGATAAAGTGGGTACCGTGACTTCCATGGTGTGAGGACAGTGGATACATAGTATAGCAGCTTTTGAAGCGGGAACTTATGTCCGTCCTCCTCTCGTTCAACGACGAGCACTGCGCTTACAACTTGGTGTGTTGCAGCTATATATAACAACATGGGTTTGCCGATGTTTGGTGCGGCCAGGATTGGGTTGCTGGCCAGGAGGGCCTTTATTTCTTCCAGTCCAGCCGTTGCTGCATCCGTCCACTCGAAGTGTTCGGTGCATCGAAGAAGGCGATAAAGAGGTAGTGCCTTTTCTCCCAATCGGGAGATAAAGCAGCTTAAGGCAGCCACGCATCCAGTTAATTTTTGGATTTGTTTGAGGTCTGCTGGGGTAGCCAACTGTGACAAAGCTCGGATTTTAGCCGGGTTTGCTTCAATTCCTCTATTGGAAACGATGAAGCCCAACAGCTTTCCGGCGGGAACACCGAAAACACATTTTTCCGGATTGAGCTTGATGTCGTATGTTCGGAGGTTGCCGAACGTGAGCCTTAGGTCATCTATTAAATATTCGACATGTCTGGTCTTGATGACAAGTCGTCCACGTATGCCTCAACTGTTTTGCCGATTTGTTTTTCCAGGCATGTCGGAATCATGCGTTGGTAGGTTGCACCGGCGTCTTTGAGCCCAAAAGGCATGGTGTTGAATCAGAAAGGGCCGTATGGGGTGATAAATGTCATTGCGGCTTGATCGGACTCCGTCATCTTGATTTGATGGTATCCGGAGTATGTGTCGAGGAAGCACAATGAGTCGTGTCCTGCGGTAGCATCGATGATTTAATCGATGCGGGGGAGGGGGAAGGGATGCTTGGGGCAAGCCTTATTGAGGTCCTTGAAATCGACACATAGGCGCCAGGATTTATCCTTCTTTGGTACCATCACCAGTTTTGCTAGCCAGTCTGGGTGTTTTATTTCTCTGATGAATCCGGCTTTGAGTAACTTGGCTAGCTCCTCTCCCATAGCTTGTCATTTAGGCTCTGAAAAACGTCGTAGTGTCTGCTTGACCGGCTTGTATCCCTTCAATATGTTGAGACTATGATTGGCCAGCCTGCGTGGGATCCCTGGCATATCCGAAGGGTGCCAGGCGAAAATGTCCCAATTCTCGCGTAAGAACGCCCGCAGTGCGACGTCGATTGTGGGGTTCAGCTGTGCCCCGATGGATGCTGTTTTTGTAGAGTCCGTTGGGTGGACTTGGAATTTGACTATTTCGTCCGCTCGTTTGAAAGAGGTGGACTTGGATCGCTTATCGAGCATCACGTCGTCCCTATCCACTGTGGAGCGTAATGCAGTTAATTCTTCGGCCACGACGGCTTCGGATAATGCCTCAAGGGCCAGGGCGGCGATTTTATTTAAGGCGCGAAGTGCTATGTCTGGATCACTGGCTAGAGTGATGATTCCGTTGGGCCCGGGCATGTTGAGCTTCATGTACCCATAATGGGGTATAGCTTGGAAGCTCGCGAATGCGTCCCGCCCTAAAAGGGCGTGGTATCCACTACTGAATGGGGCCACTTGGAATGTTATCTCCTCGGACCTGTAATTTTCCAGCGTGTCGAATACCACATCGAGTGTGATTTTTCCCGCACATCGTGCCTCCCAACTAGGGATAATCCCTCGGAAGGTCGTGCTGCTTTGCTCAATGCGGCTCTTGTCTATTTCCATTTTGTTGAGAGTTTCCTCGTAGATGAGGTTTAATCTGCTGCCGCTGTCCATGAGCACTTTAGTAAGCCGGAAGCCGTCCACAATTGGACTAAGGACCAAAGCGGCTGGTGCTCGGACTGTTCGGAAGTGAGGTTCGTCACTGGCATTAAAGGTTATAGCCGTGTCGTTCCAGGGATCTATTGCTGCAACATGGCAGACTTCGGAGAGGCCGTGGAGTGCTCTCTTGCGCTGTTATTCGAGGCGAAAGTCTCGAAGACTGTCAATACTGTATTATTGTTTTCTGCGGGATGATGCTCTGTAGTATTGTTAATGAGGAGATCCTCGCCGCTCTTGTCCACTGGCCGAAGTATCCAACATGCTATAAGGTTGTGTGTTGGTACGGTATCCGGTGTGGTGTGAATTTTGCATGGCCTATTGAGCCATCCCTCCAGTACGGTTCCACGCCCTGTAGTGGGCTTTGGTTTCTTTGTGATTGGATCGGGTGTCTTGCGAGAGTGCACCCTTTTGGTTCGGACGAGGAGTTTAGTGAGAGCCAGAGGATCCCAGAATGTTGCCTGGGTTTTCCAGGCGCTTTCCATCGCATAGTACTTTTGTACTATGGTCGCCAAGTCAGCGAAGTGTGATATGTCACGGCGACTTATGGCGTTAAGGATTCCCTTGTCCGTGCAACTTTTGCAAAAGAATGAGATTGCGTTTTCCTTGCGACAGTCCTTAACCTTGCTCATTAAAAGGAGGAATCTGGGCCAAAAGTGATGTATTGTCTCTTGGGATTGTTGTCTAAAGTGGGAAAGATCGCTTCTATCTGGGTGGGTGGGTGGATTTAAGTCCGAACCCTGACTCGATCCGGGACCCAGAGGCTGAGGAGCTTCCGAACTCGGTACTTCGGGTTCCGGGATGTTACCCAATTTTTCTGGCCCGCTGTCCGATTCTAAATTCAGAGTTTGGGTCATGTCCCATTTAATGTTACACTCATCGGCTTCTGTACCTTAATAGTGTCAGCCTCCACGTGTCGAGCGAATGCGAGAAGCCGGAGCATTTTTACACTTGCCACCTTGACCATGTAAATAAATCGTCTATTAAAGAGACGGGGATCCTTAGATCCAAATCACACCATCTTCCCCAAGCGAGGATTCATCAGAGCACGCCCGAAAAAACCATCCCATCATGGCCGGCCACCGCAGCTCTTCCTCTCGCCCTTATAACGCCAAGCCAGGTGATTGGGAGAAGTGTACCGTATCCCACGACCAATTGGTGAAGTTGCAGACCCAGGGGTTTCTTCCACCTGCGTATCTTGTCCCCGTTCGAGCCGGATTAGCCACCTTTGATGGCGGGGAGCAAGCAGAGAGTTTTTCCAACCCATCCAGGGGGGAGCGGGTGTGCCTTGTCCCTTACTTGCTGAGGGGCATCGGATTTCCAATCCATCCGTTCCTCCGCGGGCTCCTGGAGTACTATGGCCTCCAGCTGCACAATTTCACCCTTGCCTCCATCCTGCACATCGCAGGTTATGTCGCTTTCTGGGTTGCAAAGCTCATTTCGAGCTATGGAAGAGGTTGTTCTGCCTCGTCCCTCGCAATCAAGAGGGATCAATATTCCAAGTGGGCAGAGCCAAAATATGGCGCATCACCGGGACCGGATACCTGTCCGGCACTCCGAAGAAGACATCCGAAGATTGGCCTTCTGAGTGGTTTTATATAGAGGAAGTCTCCCTTCCTGACCCTATCCGAACGGGTCTTCCTGAGTTTACAAATGCCCCGTTGAAGAAACGCCGTAGCTGGCGTCCTCGGAGCCCCAAGGAGGAAGATAGCAGAGAGGTCCTTCAATTGATGGGCAGGATAAAAATGCTTGCCAAATCTGGATTGACAATAACCGAGGTTATGTCAATATGCATAATGCGGGGGGTGCAGACACTCCAGTATCGGGGGCGTCCCATGTGGCACTTCAACGGAGAAGACGATGCCACCCACTGCGGTCGGAAAGGTCCGGACTCCACCACCGCCCTGGCGAAAATACTGTCCGATTTGTACAAAGGAGAAGAAGAGGAGTTCATCCGCATTAAGCCACGGGATGGATTTTCCATGTACAACCCCCTAGCTGGGTGAGTTGCTATCTTTTACTCAATTCTATTCATTCCCACAGTATTTCATCACAAATATTTACCTCGCTAGTCCATAACAGGAAATGCGGAAAGCTATGAGGGAGATCCACAGCCCGTCTCCACAGCCAGAGGACCACAACCGGGCCCTCGACCCCGGACTCGAAGAAGATCCGGACATATTTGTGGAGCTTGGCGACATGGTGTTTTACCAGGCGAGCTGTGACGGCACCTTGGTGGCCATCATTGCCGACTATCCTGGCCTCCTCCCTGCATCATATGTAAGTCAAACAGGAGACTTATCTTCCAAAAAGGATTCACTCTTTCCACCTTACCCACCGCACATATGTTATGCTATAAAGGGATGGCCATCTCCGCGCCATGCCGAACCCGCGGCGACTCACCAACAAGGGGCGCTCAGGCCGGGTAGGCTTCCAAACCAGAAAGCAAGTAGAGACATGGCCGAGCCGCCATCGAAGAGGTATGGTTTAAAACATGCTCCGTGATTATTATCTTAAAATATAACAATATCCGCTATGTCTTGGCAGAAAGAACATTCGCCGGACTGTATCCGGGGATCCTGCCAATCACACCTCTACCAGCCGGCTTCCAGAACCTGCCTCGAGGGTGGAGGCTAACGTGAGGACGACACCGGACGGTCCTCCTACAGAGGATTCAGATAGAATATCTGCTACAAATTCTGAGGTGGAGAGCGCTATGAATCATCGGCGTCGGTGGACCGTACTCCGCGACCCTAGTTTTTCCAAAGAGGCTTTCAATGCCTTCATCTCGGGAGACGCGTACATCCGAGCTTCTCAAGATGGGCTTGCAAGAGCCACAAACCAGTATTTAAAAGATATACGGGTAAGCCAAATCTGATAATTATGTATATCAATAGCCCATGTGACTTGAAACAGTTGGTACAACTGATTTAAGGATCATTGTATGAACAGGTTCTTACAGAGAAAAATACCCATTTGTCGCAAGAGCTGGAGAAGTGTCAAGCCCAGCTAAGGGCCGCAGCTGCCGAAATGGAGGAATCCAAGAAGGCCTCATCTGGTAATATTTCTCTTGATCGAGAAAAAACGTAATTACGTGTTCTATTTGGTGTTCGGCACATTGCAGATCTAACAATAGATTCTACAGAAAATCCCAGAGTGAATCCGGAGATCCTACAAGAGGATGAACAAAGAGCTCAACGACAACTAGAGGCTGGCAAGCGTGTACTTACACGAGTCAGGCGCGAGAAAAACGATCTCCGGGATGCCAATACCCGGCTGAGCATAGAATTGAAAGATGTTCGGGCCCAGCTAGCTGACTCTGTGAAGGAAAATAGAAGGCTTCAACACGGAATTTTTAGTATGTGCTCAAACGAACCTTTATATAGTTCGATAAAGAAACGGGCTAACAGAGTTATGTTTGTAGGTATGCTGACTGGTCGTCCCGAAGAGGAGATGCCCGGATCCTCAGGCGATCTTCTGCAAGAGCTTTCGCAATTGCACGAACAAGTTCGGCAGGTGATGCAGGGTGTCGCCAAGGCCTTGTGGCCATCCGCCTCCCTGCCAAGAAGCATGGGGGAGCTTGTACAGCTGCTCAAGGGAGCACGGCGGCGTTTCCGACTATGGAAGATATCCGCCTGTCGACAAGGTGCGAGGGAAGCTTCGGCCATGGTAAAAACACGGTATACCAAGCTCAATCTGAATCACATGGCCCAGGTCGGACCTGTAGGGTCAGATGGGAATGAGATTCCCGTTAGTCTGGTACATGACCAGGTAGTATTAGCCGCAAAGTATTCCCCACAGGATTGTAGGCTAGACAGCCTGTTGGATGGCATAGAAGAACAAGTATGTGAGTCTAAGTGACTATGTACTTCAATTGACATATTTGTCCCTAGCCGGATTGTAAATCATTTGTCATGGCGGACCTTTTCACTTCAGCCTCTGGACCCGACAGTCCGTAGTGTTTCCGAAAACCCGCTCAGTTATCTAAACCGGGGTACGCGTGGAAACCAAGCGTAGGGGTCATGATTGCTTGAACAAACAAGTACCCAACTAGTTATGTTATATTACATGGATAGTAAGAGACATCTTCCAGAGAGAATAGTTCCGTTAAGGGTTCCTTTCCCTGGGTATGCATGCATTGATGTGCATGTCCGAATTGCGAGCAAAAACGCAATACATGCAACATCTGGGGGTTTGTATTATAATAGGTAAAACATCTTTAGTTCACCAACCGAATATTCCCTTAAGAACACTAGCTTTCGGCTTCACCCAGTCTGAGGTACACGTCCGGAGTACCCGACAGTAACAATCGCAGAGGTGCTCCCCTTATGCCCTAGCCGAACTAACAGGAACGTAGGGCATAAATACAGGAGCCAGGCAACCCAGCTTGGCCAAAACTTAAGTCATATCGATGCATATAATGGTGAAGAAAAGGTACATATGGGAAAGGGACACATATGCAGTGGGCGTGATGCACAGAAGATAATTATATTAAGCTTCTGTATAGGAAGCCCCCAGGTATAATGAGTGCACATGCTTGAGGATTAGTGCGTCACAAGTGTGTAGTCGAGTCACACTTAGAGCCATAAAAGGAAAGAGAGAGGATATAACTAAAAAGTATAAAAAAAGGGCGGAGGGAAGGAGACGAACAAAGAGTTCGGCGCTAGGCGTAGAATCTTCGGAGTCTGGCCGCGTTCCATGGGTTCGGCTCGAGTCGATTATCTGATGCATCACGCAGGCGGTACGCTCCTCCGGTGAGAACTTTGTCAACGATGAAGGGACCCTCCCACTTGGGCTTGAGCTTGTCCTTTTTCTTCTCCGGTAGGCATAGAATGAGTTCGCCAATGTTATAAGTTTTGGCTCATACTTCTCTGCTTTCATACCTACGAGCCTGTTGCTGATTAAATGCGGAACGGGCTTTTGCAACATCGTGCTCCTCCTCCAGGGTATCTAAACCATCCTGCCGATCAAGCTCGGCTTCTCTCTCTTCATACATGTGCACTCGAGGTGAGTCATGAATAATATCGCAGGGCAATACCGCCTCTGCGCCATACACCATGAAGAAGGGTGTGTATCCGATAGTGCGATTTGGCGTGGTCCGCAGCCCCCATAGTACGGAGTCAAGCTCCTAACCTAGTGCGTGTCTGATTCCTTCAGAGATCGCACTAGTCTGGGTTTGATGCCGCTCATAATATGACCGTTTGCTCGTTCGACTTGCTCGTTTGTTTGAGGGTGATAGACAGAGGCGTAATCGAGCTTAATGCCCATATTGCCACACCAAGTTTTCACCTCGTCGGCTGTGAAATTGGAGCCATTATTGGTGATGATGCTGTGGGGGACACCGTAGCGGTGCATGACCTCTGATATGAAGTCTATCACTGGTCCGAATTCGACCATTTTAACTGGTTTGGCCTCTATCCATTTGGTGAATTTATCCACCATAACAAACAAGTATTTTTTCTTATGGCATCCTCCTTTAAGGGGTCCAACCATATCGAGCCCCCAGACCGCAAAGGGCCAAGTTATGGGGATTGTTTGGAGAGCGGTGGGCGGCATATGGCTTTGGTTGGCGAAGAGCTGGCAACCGACACAATGTTGGACGAGGTCCTGTGCATCTGCTCAGGCTGTCGGCCAGTAGAAACCTGTACGAAAGGCCTTGCTTACAAGGGCCCGAGCTGCAGCGTGGTGGCTGCCGAGTCCAGCATGAATTTTGGCCAAGAGCCGCCGCCCTTCCTCTTCGGAGATACATCTTTGAAGTACTGCGGTAGTGCTTTTCTTATAAAGCTCTCCCTCGTGGACCTTGTAGGCTTTAGAGCGCCGCACAATGCAACGTGCCTCGTTTTGATCCTCGTGGAGTTCTTGCCTATTTAGGTAGGCTAAGAAGGGTTCGGTCCATGGGGCGATGACAGCCATGATTAGATGGGTCGAAGGTGTTATTTCGATGGCAGAGCCTCCGATTATGTCAGTGTGTTCGGAATCTGGAGTTGTGGTCGGATCCGGACTAGTATTGCCGGTCTCCCCTTGCCACACCACGGATGGCTTGAATAGCCTTTCCAAGAAGATGTTAGGTGGGACGGGGTCGCGCTTAGCACCGATGCGGGCAAGGATATCCGCCGCTTGATTGTTTTCTCGAACCACATGATGGAATTCAAGCCCCTCGAATCGAGCTGACATTTGGAGGACGGCATTACGATAAGATGCCATTTTCGGATCCTTAGCGTCGAAGTCTCCATTTATTTGAGATATTGCAAGGTTCGAATCCCCCCACACTTCTAGGCATTGAATGCCCATGGAGACAGCCATCCGAAGACCATGCAACAGAGCCTTGTATTCGGCCGCATTGTTAGAGTCTGTGTATAGTATTTGGAGTATGCATTGGACTGTATCTCCGGTGGGGGATGTCAAGACAACACCCGCTCCCAGACCAGCCAGCATTTTAGAGCCGTCAAAGTGCATGATCCAATTGGAATATGAGCCGTACTCTTTAGGGAGTTCGGCTTCTGTCCATTTGGCGACGAAGTCAGACAGTACTTGCGATTTAATGGCTCGCCATGGTTTATATGTAATGTCGAACGGGAGGAGCTCGATGGCCCACTTAGCAATGCGGCCCGTGGCATCGCGGTTATTTATTATATTGTTGAGTGGTACTTCAGAGGCCACCGTGATTGAACACTCTTGAAAATAGTGTCGTAGTTTCCGGGATGCCATGAAGATCGAGTATGCTATCTTTTGATAAAGTGGGTACCGTGACTTCCATGGTGTGAGGACAGTGGATACATAGTATAGCAGCTTTTGAAGCGGGAACTTATGTCCGTCCTCCTCTCGTTCAACGACGAGCACTGCGCTTACAACTTGGTGTGTTGCAGCTATATATAACAACATGGGTTTGCCGATGTTTGGTGCGGCCAGGATTGGGTTGCTGGCCAGGAGGGCCTTTATTTCTTCCAGTCCAGCCGTTGCTGCATCCGTCCACTCGAAGTGTTCGGTGCATCGAAGAAGGCGATAAAGAGGTAGTGCCTTTTCTCCCAATCGGGAGATAAAGCAGCTTAAGGCAGCCACGCATCCAGTTAATTTTTGGATTTGTTTGAGGTCTGCTGGGGTAGCCAACTGTGACAAAGCTCGGATTTTAGCCGGGTTTGCTTCAATTCCTCTATTGGAAACGATGAAGCCCAACAGCTTTCCGGCGGGAACACCGAAAACACATTTTTCCGGATTGAGCTTGATGTCGTATGTTCGGAGGTTGCCGAACGTGAGCCTTAGGTCATCTATTAAATATTCGACATGTCTGGTCTTGATGACAAGTCGTCCACGTATGCCTCAACTGTTTTGCCGATTTGTTTTTCCAGGCATGTCGGAATCATGCGTTGGTAGGTTGCACCGGCGTCTTTGAGCCCAAAAGGCATGGTGTTGAATCAGAAAGGGCCGTATGGGGTGATAAATGTCATTGCGGCTTGATCGGACTCCGTCATCTTGATTTGATGGTATCCGGAGTATGTGTCGAGGAAGCACAATGAGTCGTGTCCTGCGGTAGCATCGATGATTTAATCGATGCGGGGGAGGGGGAAGGGATGCTTGGGGCAAGCCTTATTGAGGTCCTTGAAATCGACACATAGGCGCCAGGATTTATCCTTCTTTGGTACCATCACCAGTTTTGCTAGCCAGTCTGGGTGTTTTATTTCTCTGATGAATCCGGCTTTGAGTAACTTGGCTAGCTCCTCTCCCATAGCTTGTCATTTAGGCTCTGAAAAACGCCGTAGTGTCTGCTTGACCGGCTTGTATCCCTTCAATATGTTGAGACTATGATTGGCCAGCCTGCGTGGGATCCCTGGCATATCCGAAGGGTGCCAGGCGAAAATGTCCCAATTCTCGCGTAAGAACGCCCGCAGTGCGACGTCGATTGTGGGGTTCAGCTGTGCCCCGATGGATGCTGTTTTTGTAGAGTCCGTTGGGTGGACTTGGAATTTGACTATTTCGTCCGCTCGTTTGAAAGAGGTGGACTTGGATCGCTTATCGAGCATCACGTCGTCCCTATCCACCGTGGAGCATAATGCAGTTAATTCTTCGGCCACGACGGCTTCGGATAATGCCTCAAGGGCCAGGGCGGCGATTTTATTTAAGGCGCGAAGTGCTATGTCCGGATCACTGGCTAGAGTGATGATTCCGTTGGGCCCGGGCATGTTGAGCTTCATGTACCCATAATGGGGTATAGCTTGGAAGCTCGCGAATGCGTCCCGCCCTAAAAGGGCGTGGTATCCACTACTGAATGGGGCCACTTGGAATGTTATCTCCTCGGACCTGTAATTTTCCAGCGTGTCGAATACCACATCGAGTGTGATTTTTCCCTCACATCGTGCCTCCCAACTAGGGATAATCCCTCGGAAGGTCGTGCTGCTTTGCTCAATGCGACTCTTGTCTATTTCCATTTTTTTGAGAGTTTCCTCGTAGATGAGGTTTAATATGCTGCCGCCGTCCATGAGCACTTTAGTAAGCCAGAAGCCGTCCACAATTGGACTAAGGACCAAAGCGGCTGGTGCTCGGACTGTTCGGAAGTGAGGTTCGTCACTGGCATTAAAGGTTATAGCCGTGTCGTTCCAGGGATCTATTGCTGCAACATGGCAGACTTCGGCGAGGCCGTGGAGTGCTCTCTTGCGCTGTTATTCGAGGCGAAAGTCTCGAAGACTGTCAATACTGTATTGTTGTTTTCTGTGGGATGATGCTCTGAAGTATTGTTAATGAGGAGATCCTCGCCGCTCTTGGCCACTGGCCGAAGTATCCAACATGCTATAAGGTTGTGTGTTGGTACGGTATCCGGTGTGGTGTGAATTTTGCATGGCCTATTGAGCCATCCCTCCAATACGGTTCCACGCCCTGTAGTGGGCTTTGGTTTCTTTGTGATTGGATCGGGTGACTTGCGAGAGTGCACCCTTTTGGTTCAGATGAGGAGTTTAGTGAGAGCCAGAGGATCCCAGAATGTTGCCTGGGTTTTCCAGGCGCTTTCCATTGCATAGTACTTCTGTACTATGGTCGCCAAGTCAGCAAAGTGTGATATGTCACGGCGACTTATGGCGTTAAGGATTCCCTTGTCCGTGCAACTTTTGCAAAAGAATGAGATTGCGTTTTCCTTGCGACAGTCCTTAACCTTGCTCATTACAAGGAGGAATCTGGGCCAAAAGTGATGTACTGTCTCTTGGGATTGTTGTCTAAAGTGAGAAAGATCGCTTGTATCTGGGTGGGTGGGTGGATTTAAGTCCGAACCCTGACTCGATCCGGGACCCAGAGGCTGAGGAGCTTCCGAACTCGGTAGTTCGGGTTCCGGGATGTTACCCAATTTTTCTGGCCCGCTGTCCGATTCTAAATTCAGAGTTTGGGTCATGTCCTCCCGCGAGCGGGTATCTGGCTCAGAGAGCTCGGGAAACCGGACATAGTCCGTCCTCAAAATAGAGGAACAGTTGCTGCATTGCTCCTCCACCACCGCTATTTGATGGGTGATCGGCGGAGAGTTAATCTCCCTTTGATCGGGTTTAAGCCCAATCCGATCATAGTCCGTAGCGACTCCCAAAGTGGCGATGCGATCCAGGAGCTCGTTCAAGGATGAAAGTTCCATTGGATCCATCCGCTCGGCGTATTCCGAGCTGACGTGGAGGTTGTTCTTGATGACTCGAGAAGTCATCGTTGGCACGGCGGCCGAACGGGTGGTCATGACGAAGCCGCCTAGTCGGAGTGTTTGGCCTAAGGCCAGGGCTCCCCCGGGGGCAATGTTGTCCTTGATAACAAGGCGAGTGATACATCTCCAATGTATCTATAATTTTTTATTGTTCCATGCTATTATATTACCCCTTTTAGATGTTTATGGGCTTTATTTTACACATTTATATCATTTTTGGGACTAACCTACTAACCGGAGGCCCAGCCCATATTGCTGTTTTTTTGCCTATTTCAGTATTTCGAAAAAAAGGAATATCAAACGGAGTCCAAACGGAATGAAACCTTCGGGAGCGTGATTTTTGGAACAAATCTGATCCGGAGAGCTTGGAGTGCAAGTCAAGAAGCTCCCGAGGGCCCCACAAGATAGGGGGCCACGCCCCCCCACTGTAGGGCGCGCTCCCCTATCTCGTGGGCCCCTTGGGCGGCCACCGACGTACCTCTTCTTCCTATATATACCTACATACCCCAAAAACATCCGGGGGCACCACGAAACACAATTCCACCGCCGTAACCTTCTATATCCGCGAGATCTCATCTTGGAGCCTTTGCCAGCACTCTGCCGGAGGGGGGATCAACCATAGAGGGCTTCCACATCAACATCCTTGCCCCTCCGATGAGTTGTGAGTAGTTTACCACAGACCTATGTGTCCATAGTTATTACCTAGATGGCTTCTTCTCTCTTTTTGGATCTCAATACAATGTTCTCCCCCTCTCTTGTGGAGATCTATTCGATGTAAACTCTTTTTGTGGTGTGTTTGTCGAGATCCGATGAATTGTGGGTTTATGATCAAGTTTATCTATGAATAATATTTGAATCTTCTCTGAATTCTTTTATGTATGATTGAGTTATCTTTGCAAGTCTCTTCGAATTATCAGTTTGGTTTGGCCTACTAGATTGGTCTTTCTTGCCATGGAGAAGTGCTTAGCTTTGGGTTCAATCTTGCGGTGTTCTTACCCAGTGACCGAAAGGGTTGCAAGACACGTATTGTATTGTTGCCATCGAGGATAACAAGATGGGGTTTATATCATATCCCTCTACATCATGTCATCTTGCTTAATGCGTTACTCTGTTCTTATGAACTTAATACTCTAGATGCAGGCACGAGTCGGTCGATGTGTGGAGTAATAGTAGTAGATGCAGGCAGGAGTCGGTCTACTTGTTATGGACGTGATGCCTATATACATGCTCATGCCTAGATAATCTCATAACTATGCGCTTTTCTATCAATTGCTCGACAGTAATTTGTTCACCCACCGTAATACTTATGCTATCTTGAGAGAAGCCTCTAGTGAAACCTATGGCCCCCGGGTCTATCTCTTATCATATTTGCTTTCAATCTACCTTTATTTGCATCTTTACTTTTTGCATCTATTTTATAAAATACCAAAAATATGTTTATCTTATCATACTATCTTTATTAGATCTCACTTTCGCAAGTGGCCGTGAAGGCATTGACAACCCCTTTATTGCGTTGCTTGCGAGTTCTCAGTTTGTTTGTGTAGGTGCGTGGGACTTTTGAGGATCCTCCTACTGGATTGATACCTTGGTTCTCAAAACTGAGGGAAATACTTGCGCTACACTTTGCTGCATCACCCTCTCCTCTTCGAGAAAAACCAATGCAAGCTCAAGATGTAGCAAGAAGGATTTCTGGCGCCGTTGCCGGGGAGGTCTTCGCTCAAGTCAAGACATACCAAGTACCCATCACAAACCCATCTCCCTCGCATTTACATTATTTGCCATTTGCCTCTCGTTTTCCTCTCCCCCACTTCACCCTTGCCGTTTTATTCGCCCTCTCTTTCCCAATCTCCTCCTCTCCTTTTGTTTGCCTTTTTTTGCTCGTGTGTTAGTTCGTTTACCTTGTCGTCATGGCTAGTCCTCCTATCCTTATTCTCACTCCCGAACAAGAAATTCACAATTTTAAGCAAAGAGAGAGAGAGAGAAAGTTTAAAAGATGCTTGGCATAGAATATGCAATGCCCAATATAAAGCTACTAGGAAGCTTGCTACTTGCGTTCTTCTCCGCAATTTTTATGTAGGCATTACTCCTTGGAATAGATGTGTTCTTGATATTACTACCGGAGGTGATTTTATGAGTAGCCGTACGTTTGATGCTTATAATGCTATGTTAGATTTGTTTGGCCCACCACCTCTTTTGGTTAATGGAACGGTTTTAACTTTAGAACATGTGATGCAACGGCTTGATATTATTGAAAATAAAATTGCCACTGTTGAGTTGATTGAAAATATGGATAAAAAGATTCATAATCACATTACCCAATTTGGATCTAGGGTTGGAGTTACTTTGACAAATCTTAAAGAAAAAGAACTTATAGTCAATGAAAAAATAGATCTAGACTCTGCTAGAATTGGTAAACTTGAGGATATCATTACAAACTTGGGTTCCACGTTTTCCCCCATGAAAAACACTCCAAAACCCCCTACTAAAATTACCAAGTTTATTTATGTTCCTAAAAGTAAGGGTGAATCCTCTAGTAAGGGAGATGCGGATCTCAAATCCATAAGTGTTCTTCCCAATTGCCTCTCTATCGTTAAGGAACCTTTTGCTACCAATGAATTTGTTGAATTTTTGCCTAAAGGTTTAGCCATTGCTAAAAGGGAAGAAATCCATAGAGATCACAAGCTCTCTACTTATGAATTAGTGCCAAAGATGGCACTCGTTAGATCTATCTTCTCTTTTATGCCTAGCTAGGGGCGTTAAACGATAGCGCTAGTTGGGAGGCAACCCAATTTTCTTTATGTTTTTTGTTTTTGCTCCTGTTTAGTAATAAGTCTTGCATCTAACTTCTGTTTAGATGTGTTTTATCTTTTAATTAGTGTTTGTGCCAAGTAGAACCTATAGGATAACCTACGATGATAGTTGATTTGATTCTGCTGAAAAAACAGAAACTTTGCATGCACGAATATAATTTTGTTAAATCACAGGAACGTGCTTTTGCGTTGATTCTTTTTGCTTCTGTTCAATAGACAAATTGTCCAGGACTTCCTATTTTGGTAGGATTTTTAGAGTTCCAGAAATTTGCGTTAGTTACAGATTACTACAGACTGTTCTGTTTTTGACAGATTCTGTTTTTTGTGTGTTGTTTGCTTATTTCATTGCATCTATGGCTAGTAATTCAGTCTATGAACCATAAATAAGTTGGAATACAGTAGGTTTAACACCAAATTAAATAAAGAATGAGTTCATTGCAGTACCTTATGTGGTGGTTTTGTTTTCTTTCACTAACGGAGCTTATAAGATTTCCTGTTGAGTTTTGTGTTGTGAAGTTTTCAAGTTTTGGGTAAAGCTTTTATGGACTATGGAATAAAGGGTGGCAAGAGCCTAAGCTTGGGGATGCCCATGGCACCCCAAGATATTCAAGAATATCCAAAATCCTAAGCTTGGGGATGCCCCGGGAAGGCATCCCCTCTTTCGTCTTCGTTCATTGGTAACTTTACTTGGAGCTATATTTTTATTCGCCACATGATATGTGTTTTGCTTGGAGCGTCGTGTATTATATTAGTCTTTGCTTTTTAGTTTACCACAATCATCCTTGCTGTACATACCTTTTGGGAGAAGCCTATTTGATTATAATTTGCTAGAATACTCTATGTGCTTCACTTATATCTTTTGAGCTTGAGAGTTTTTGCTCTAGTGCTTCACTTATATCTTTTAGAGCACGGTGGTGTCTTAATTTTGAAGAAATTGCTATTCTCTCATGCTTCACTTATATTATTTTGAGAGTCTTTTAGAACAGCATGGTATTTGCTATGGTCATAAAATTGGTCCTAGAATGATGAGCATCCAAGTTGGGTATAATAAAAACTATCATAGAAAAGTGAATTGGATGCCATGATCAATTTGATACTTGATAATTGTTTTGAGATATGGAGGTAGTGATATTAAAGTCATGTTAGTTGGGTGATTATGAATTCAAAGAATGCTTGTGTTGAAGTTAGCAAATCCCGTAGCATGCACGTATGGTTAAAGTTGTGTAACAAATTTGAAACATGAAGTGTACCTGGCTTGTGCATCCTTACGAGTGGCGGTCGGGGACGAGCGATGGTCTTTTCCTACCAATCTATCCCCCTAGGAGCATGCGCGTAGTACTTGGTTTTTTATGACTTCTAAATTTTTGCAATAAGTATATGAGTTCTTTGGACTAATGTTGAGTCCATGAATTATACACACTTTTACCTTTCCGCCTTTGCTAGCCTCTTCGGTACCATGCATTGCCCTTTCTCACCTTGTGAGTTGGTGCAAACTTCGCCGGTGCATCCAAACCCCGTGATACGATATGCTCTATCACACACAAACCTCCTTATATCTTCCTCAAAACAGCCACCATACCTACCTATTACGGCATTTCCATAGCCATTCCGAGATATATTGACATGCAACTTTCCACCGTTCCGTTCATCATTTTCATGACATACTTTACTTTTGTCATATTGCCATTGCATGATCATGTAGTTGACATCGTATTTGTGGCAAAGCCACCAAGCATTATTTTTCATACATGTCACTCTTAATTCATTGCACCATCCCGGTACACCGCCGGAGGCATTCATATAGAGTCATATCTTGTTCTAGTTTCGAGTTGTAATTCTTATGTTGTAATCAATAGAAGTGTGATGATTATCATTATTAGAACATTGCCCAAAGAAAAAAAAGAAGAAAAAAGAAGAAAGGCCAAAAGAAAAAAAGAAAGGCCCAAAAAAACAAATAAAAAGGGCAATGTTACTATCTCTTTTTCCACACTTGTGCTTCAAAGTAGCACCTTGTTCTTCATGTAGTGAGTCTCATATATTGTGCTTCAAAGTAGCACCATGTTTTTCATATAGTGAGTCTCATAAGTTGTCTTTTTCATACTAGTGGGAATTTTTCATTATAGAACTTGGCTTGTATATTCCTACGATGGGCTTCCCCAAATGCCCTAGGTCTTTGTGAGCAAGCAAGTTGGATGCACACCCACTAGTTTTCTTTTGTTGAGCATTCGTTTATAGCTATAGTGCATCCGTTGCATGGCAATCCCTACTCCTCATGTTGACATCAATTGATGGGCATCTCCATAGCCCATTGATTATCCTCATCAATGTGAGACTTTCTCCTTTTTTATCTTCTCCACACAATCCCAATCATCATATTCTATTCCACCCATAGTGCTATATCCATGGCTCACGCTCATGTATTGCGTGAAGGTTGAAAAAATTTGAGATTATTTAAGTATGAAACAATTGCTTGGCTTGTCATCGGGGGTATAGAAGTTGGGAACATCTTTGTGTGACGAAAATGAAGCATAGCCTAACTATATGATTTTGTAGGGATGGACTTTCTTTTGCCATGTTATTTTGAGAAGACATGATTAGTTTGATTAGTATGCTTGAAGTGTTACTATTTATTTTATCAATATGAACTTTTATTTTGTATTAATTTGGATCTGAACATTCATGCCACAATAAACAAAATTACATTATGAATTATGCTAGGTAGCATTCCACATCAAAAATTCTCTTTTATATCATTTACCTACTCGAGGACGAGCAGGAATTAAGCTTGGGGATGCTTGATACGTCTCCAACGTATCTATAATTTTTGATTGTTCCATGCTATTATATTACCCCTTTTAGATGTTTATGGGCTTTATTTTACACATTTATATCATTTTTGGGACTAACCTACTAACCGGAGGCCCAGCCCATATTGTTGTTTTTTTGCCTATTTCACTATTTCGAAGAAAAGGAATATCAAACGGAGTCCAAACGGAATGAAACCTTCGGGAGCGTGATTTTTGGAACAAATCTGATCCAGAGAGCTTGGAGTGCAAGTCAAGAAGCTCCCGAGGGCCCCACGAGATAGGGGGCCGCGCCCCCCCTATAGGGTGCGCCCTCCTGTCTCGTGGGCCCCTCGGGTGGCCACCGACGTACTTCTTCTTCCTATATATACCTACATACCCCGAAAACATCCGGGGGCACCACAAAACACAATTTCCACCGTTGTAACCTTCTGTATCCACGAGATCTCATCTTGGAGCCTTCGCCAGCACTCTGCCGGAGGGGGAATCAACCATGGAGGGCTTCTACATCAACATCCTTGCCCCTCCGATGAGTTGTGAGTACTTTACCACAGACCTACGGGTCCATAGTTATTAGCTAGATGGCTTCTTCTCTCTTTTTTGGATCTCAATACAATGTTCTCCCTCTCTCTTGTGGAGATCTATTCGATGTAAACTCTTTTTGCAGTGTGTTTGTCGAGATCCAATGAATTGTGGGTTTATGATCAAGTTTATCTATGAATAATATTTGAATCTTCTCTGAATTCTTTTATGTATGATTGAGTTATCTTTGCAAGTCTCTTCGAATTATCAGTTTGGTTTGGCCTACTAGATTGGTCTTTCCTGCCATGGGAGAAGTGCTTAGCTTTGGGTTCAATCTTGCGGTGTTCTTACCGAGTGACAAAAAGGGTTGCAAGACACGTATTGTATTGTTGCCATCGAGGATAACAAGATGGGGTTTATATCATATTGCATGTGTTTATCCCTCTACATCATGTCATCTTGCTTAATGCGTTACTCTGTTCTTATGAACTTAATACTCTAGATGCAGGCAGGAGTCGGTCGATGTGTGGAGTAATAGTAGTAGATGCAGGCAGGAGTCGGTCTACTTGTTATGGACATGATGCCTATATACATGATCATGCCTAGATAATCTCATAACTATGCGCTTTTCTATCAATTGCTCGACAGTAATTTGTTCACCCACCGTAATACTTATGCTATCTTGAGAGAATCCTCTAGTGAAACCTATGGCCCCCGGGTCTATGTCTTATCATATTTGCTTTCAATCTACCTTTATTTGCATCTTTACTTTTTGCATCTATCTTATAAAATACCAAAAATATATTTATCTCATCATACTATCTTTATTAGATCTCACTTTCGCAAGTGGTCGTGAAGGGATTGACAACCCCTTTATTGCGTTGGTTGCGAGTTCTCAGTTTGTTTGTGCAGGTGCGTGGGACTTTTAAGGAGCCTCCTACTGGATTGATACCTTGGTTCTCAAAACTGAGGGAAATACTTACGCTACACTTTGCTGCATCACCCTCTCCTCTTCGAGGAAAACCAACGCAAGTCAAGACGTAGCTGCGAGCCATCAAACCTTTTTTTCGACGTCACAGTGGAACTCTCAATGAAAGCACCAATGTCGGTGTCTCGGGTAGGGGGTCCCGTACTGTGCGTCTAAGGCTAATGGTAACAGGAGGCAGGGGACACGATGTTTACCCAGGTTCGAGCCCTCTCTATGGAGGTAATACCCTACTTCCTGCCTGATTGATCTTGATGATATGAGTATTACAAGAGTTGATCTACCACGAGATCGTAGAGGCTAAAACCTATAAGCAAGCCTACGATTATCATTGTTCTTGTCCAACGGACAAAACCCTCTGGTTTATATAGACACCGGAGGGGGCTAGGGTTACACAGAGTCGGTTACAGAGAAGGGAATCTACATAGACAAATTGCCAAGCTTGCCTTCCATGCAAAGGAGAGTCCCACCCGGACACGGGACGAAGTCTTCAATCTTGTATCTTCGTAGTCCAACAGTCCGGCGTAAGCATATAGTCCGGCTGTCCGAGGACCCCTTAATCCAGGACTCCCTCACCCGCATCGCTTCTTCGCTCTATAAATACCCCAATATTCTAGAAACACTAGGAGAGTCAATGAAAAACAATTCCAGCCGCTGCAAGTTCCAGAACCACGAGATCCAATCAAGACACCATCACGGAGGGGTACATCATCCTCATTGGTGCCTCTCTGATGATGCGTGAGTAGTTCATCATAGACCTACAGGTCCGTAATCAGTAGCTAGTTGGATTTTTCTCTCTTTTTGATTCTCAATAAATGGTCTCTTGGAGATCTATTTGATGTAACCCTTTTTGTGGTGTATTTGTTGGGATCCGATGAATTTTGAGTTTATGATCAGATCTATATCCATGAAGTTATTTGAGTTTTCTCTGATCTCTTATATGCATGATTACTTATAGCCTCGTATTTCTTCTTCGAATCTTTGGTTTAGTTAGGCCAACTAGATCGATTTTTCTTGCCCTGGGAAGAGGTGCTTTGTGATGGGTTCCATCATGCAGTGTTCTTTCTCAGTGATGGAAGGTGTAGCAAGACACGCATGTATCGTTGCTATTAAGCATAACAAGATGGGGGCTATTCCTACATGAATAGATCTCGTGTACATCATGTCATCGTTCTTATTGCATTACTCCATTTCTCCATGAATTTAATACACTAGATGCATGCTGGATAGCGTACGATGTGTGGAGTAACAGTAGTAGATAGCAGGAGTCGGTCTACTAATCTTGGACGTGATGCCTATATAATGAGCATTGCCTGGATATCGTCATAATTATTCAATGTTCTATCAATTGCCCAACAGTAATTTTTTTACCCACCGTGTGCTATTTTCTTGAGGGAAGTCACTAGTGAAATCAACGGCCCCCGGGACTATCTTCCCATCATATATTTGCAGATCTATATTACTATTTGCCTTTTTATTTATTTGCATCTTTTATTTTCAGATCTATATTATCAAAAACCCAAAAATACCTCGCTGAATTTTATTGAACGTTATTTTATTTGCATCTACCAATCTATCTATTTACTAATCTTTACCCGAGAGGGATTGACAACCCCTCTTACGCAGCGAGTTGCAAGTATTTGTTTTTATGTGCAGGTACCGTTTACATAGTGTTGCTTGGTTCTCCTACTGGTCAACCTTGGTTTCTTAACCGAGGGAAATACCTACCGTACCTATGCTGCATCATCCCTTCCTCTTTGGGGAAATACCGAGGTAGTTCCAGCGACATCAAAAGGAATTTCTGGCGCCTTTGCCGAGGAGACATCATCAACATCTATCAGGTTCCTAATCACAAATCTCATCTCCTTACAATTTACATTATTTTCCATTTCCCTCTCATTTTCATCTCCCCCACTTCACAAAAATTTGCTGTTTTATTTGCCCTCTTTTTCATTCATGTTTTTCTTGTCAGATATGTTTGCAATCTTGTTTGCGTAGTCACGATGACTCAAAAAATCACCAAGTTCTGTGATTTTTCCAATACCAATAACAATGATTTTATTAGCACTCCGATTGCTCCTCCCGCCACTAGTGTGAAATCTTGTGATATTAATGCCACTTTGTTTATTCTTGTTATGAAAGATCAATTTTCTGGTACTCCTAATTAGGATGTCGCGTCCCATCTAAACACATTCTTAGAATTGTGTGATATGAAAATGAAAAAATGTGTATGATGATATTGTGATGTTAAAATTATTTCCTTTCTCTTGAGGGATCATGCAAAACTTTTGTTTTCTTCTTTACCTCGCAATAGTATCGATTCTTGGGATAAGTGCAAAGATGCTTTTATTACTAAGTATTTCCCGTCCGCGAAAATTATTTCCCTTAGAACTTAGATCATGAATTTTAAGCAACTTGAGCATGAACATTTTGCACAATATTGGGAAAGAATGAAGTTGATGCTAAGAAATTTTCCTACTCATGGTTTAAATTTTTGGATGATCATACAAATTTTTTATGCGGGATTGAATTTTGTTTCTAGAAATCTTTTAGATTCCACCGCGGGTAGTACTTTTATGTAAATTACTTTGGGTAAAGCTACTATATTCCTAGATAATATCATGGCAAATTATTCACAATGGCATACCGAAAGAGCGCCTACTAGTAAAAAAGTTAATTCGGTTGAAGAAATTAATTATTTGAGTGAAAAATTTGATGCTCTTATGAAAATGGTTGCTAGTAAAAGTGCTTCTATTGATCTTAATGATGTGCCGTTGTCTACTTTGATTGAGCAAAATAGTGATCTCATAGATGTGAATTTTATCTCGCGGAATAATTTCAATAACAATGCTTATAGAGGTAATCTTAATCCTAGGCCTTTTTTTGAAAATCCCTCTAATAATTATGGTACTTCCTATGGTAATTCTTCTTACAATAATAATATTAACCCCTCTAATCTTGAGAATAATATTTAAGAATTTATCAATACTGAAAAAGTTTTCAATACTACGATAGAGGAAAAGTTGAATAAGATTGATGATATGTCTAGAAGTATTGATAGAATTTCTCATGATGTAGAAAATCTCAAGTTGAAATTTTTGTACCCAAGGTTGATGAATCAATTAAAGCTTTATGAGTTTCTATGGTTGAAAGTAAGAAAAGAACAGCTATGCTTAGAGCTAAAAAATAATTTTTTGAAAGAGCGGTTTCTAGTGTTTGCTTTCATAAAAATGATGAAGATCTTAAAGTAATTGGTGTTTCCTCTATTGATTCCTTGTTTAGTAAAATTAAAATTGATGATAAAGGTACTGGAGGAGAGTCAACTTTAGCTAGAAGGTGTCCTGATAATTCGAGGGTGAAAATCTTGATGAAAAAATTGATAAAAGTGGGTTTGGAGAGGTCAAAACTTTAACTAGTGATGTGCCCACTCTTTTGAATTACAAAAACTTGAATTATGATAATTTCTCTTTGATTGAATGTATTTATTTCTTGCAATTCATGATAAATTCACCTCATGCCTATGAACAAAATAAAGCTTTTACTAAACATATTGTTGATGCCATGATGAAAGCTTTAGAAGAAAAGTTGGAATTAGAAGTTTAAATTCCTAGAAAATTACATGATGAATGGGAACCTACCATTAAAGTCAAGATTAAAAATTATGAGTGTTTTGCTTTATGTGACTTGGGTGCTAGTGTTTCCACATTTCTGAAATCTTTATGTGATGTGCTTGGTCTTACCAATATTGAAGAGTGTTCTTTAAATTTGCACTTGGAGGACTCTACTATTAAAAAGCCTTTGGGAAGAATTAATGGTGTTCTTATTCTTGCAAATAGGAATTATGTGCCCATAGATTTTATTGTTCTTGATATTGATTGCAATCCGTCTTGTCCAATTATACTTGGTAGACCGTTTTTTACGCACTATAGGTGTCGTGATTGGTATGAAAGAAGGCTATATTAAATTCCAATTTCCAGTAAGAATGAGGTACGTAACACTTCCCTAGAACAAGAATTAATCCACCATATGAATCAATCATGAGGGAATCCTATGGATCAAAAACTAAAGATGACAATACTTGAATTTATGAATTATGCCTAGCTAGGGGCGTAAAACGATAGCGCTTGTTGGGAGGCAACCCAATCTTTATCTTTTTGCTTTTAGGTTTTCTTGTTGTTTTGCAATAAATATACAAAGATGGCTCTGATTAGATGTGTTTTTATGTTTTAGTTAGGTTTTGTGCCAAGCTAAGCCTTTGGGACCATGTTGGGTGATAGTTGATTTGATCTTGTTGAAAAACAGAAACTTTTGCGCTCAGTCGCAGAATTTTAAAAAATCACAGAAACGTGCTTTTGCTCTGAAATTTTTACAACAGATTTACAAACCAATTTCACACGTTGTCTAATTTTCCAGATTTTTTGGAGTTACAGAAGTATACGAAGTTCCCTGATTACTACAGACTGTTCTGTTTTTGACAGATTCTGTTTTCGTTGCATTGTGTGCTTATTTTGATGAATCTATGGATTATATCGGGGGGTCTAAGCCATGGTAAAGTTATAATACAATAGGTATAATGAAATAACAAAATATGAATGGGTTTGCAACAGTACTTAGAGCCGTGATTTGCTTTCTTATACTAACGTATCTCATGAAGGTTTTGTTAAGTTTTGTGTGATTGAAGTTTTCAAGTTTTGGGTCGGATCATGATGGATGAAGGAATAAGGAGTAAGAAGAGCCTAAACTTGGGGATGCCCCATGGCACCCCAAGATAATATTCAAGGAGAAACAAGAAACTAAGCTCGGGGATGCCCCGAGTGGCATCCCCTCTTTCTTCTAACAACCATCAGTATTTTGCTTGGAGCTATATTTTTATTCGTCACATGTCATGAGTTTTATTGGAGCGTCTTGTATTATATGAGTCTTTGCTTGTTTTGCTTTTTAGTTTTTCACAAGTATCCATGCTGGACACACCTATCTGAGAGAACCAAAATTATGCTATGATTTGTTAGAATTGGTCTTTATGCTTCACTTAAATTTTTTGAGCTATGTAATTGCTCTAGTGCTTCACTTATATCTTTTTTAGCATGGTGTGCTTTAATATATTTTTGAAGAAGTGCTCTCATGCTTCACTTAGATTTATTATTTAGTAAATTTTTAAAGAAATTCTCTCATGCTTCACTTAGATTATTTTGAGAGACGAAAATTGTATGCTCGTGTTCATCACTTAGATTTGTTTGAGCTTGTCAAAGCAATTACAATATATGAAACTAGTCCCAAAGTGATAGATATTCAAGAGGTATATAATAACAACTTTCATGAAGATCATTGGACAAAATAAACTTGATTCTTTGTAATAGTTTTGAGATATGATGATAGTGATATGTGAGTCATGTTGGTGAGTAATTTTACTTTAGTAAGAATATTGGTGTTAAGGTTTGTGATTCCCTATGCAAGTATGAAAGTAAATACTTATGCAATGAAATTACATCCTACTTGTGGTGCATTATTCGGTATTAGTTATGCTTAATGCTCACTTGTGTGATTTTTCGTTTCTTGGTTAGTTGCTTCTCAATCTTTTTGCTAGCCTCCACTTGTAGTAAGTAGAAATACTACTTGTGCATCCAAACTCTTTAAACCCAGTTTTGCCATATGAGTCCACCATACCTACATATGCGGTATTCCCGTACCATTCTAAGAAAATTTGTATGTGTCATCTCTAATTTTCAAAATAATTTCCTTTTTGTGTGCTCGTACCGCTCATGAAGCGGCAGGGGGTGGCCAATATTTTCCATGCTAGATGTGTTATTCTCAAGATGGGTGTTTATTCACTTGTCATTGCACGAGAGTACGGCTGTAATAGGGATGCCCAGTCCCGAAATGAAAAACAAATTTACTTTATGTTGTCAAATAATAAATTCCTTGGGAAGTGTTGCTATGGAAGGCACCCGTGGATACGGCTAGCCATGGATTGTGAAAGAATGGTGAAAAAGAAATAAACTTTATTTTCTGTTGGGGAACAGCCTATGATATATCTAGCATAGAGAGTGTTGGGAATTACTCGGTCGTTTTTGTTGACGGGAAAAGTATGCCTCTCAAAAAAAATTATCTCTCAATATTCGCTTTGAGCTCTGGCACCTCTACAAATCCCTACTTCCATCTGCGAAGGGTCTATCTATTTACTTTATGCAATTTTTATTTTTATTTGAGTCTTCATCTTCTCTTATAAAGCACCAACTAAGGGGCACAAAGATCATACTTGAGCATTGGATGTAGCTAATATGCGAGTGTGTTTCATGAATGGATCAATGATTGAGCATGATGGGTTAGGGATAAATTTTTTTAGTGTTGATATTTTGAAATACAAGGTTGCTTGTTGATATGCTTGAGTATTTATCTCTTCATGTCAAAACTAGACTATTGCTTTGAACCATATAAAAGGCCAACTGTCCATACTACAAAAGAAAAGAATATGTGATGAACATGTTAGGAAGCATTCCACATCAAAAATTCTATTTTTATCATTTACCTACTTGAGGACAAGCAGGAATTAAGCTTGGGGGTGTTGATATGTCTCCGACGTATCTATAATTTTTTATTGTTCCATGATGTTATATTATCATTCTTGAATGTTTTACAACAATTTTATAGCAACTTTATATCATTTTTTGGGTCTAACCTATTTACATAGTACTCAGTGCCAGTTGCTATTTTTTGCTTGTTTTTTACTTTGCAGAATACCAGTACCAAACGGAGTCCAAACGCAACAAAACTTTTTGGAGAATTTTTTGGACCAGAATACACAAGATGGGCCAAAGAAGTCCCAAAGGGGAGGCCCGGGGGGAGCAAAACCCCCAGGGCGTGCCCTGGTGGGTTGTGCCCACCTCGGTGGTCCCGCACCACCTCTTCGTGAAGGAAATATGCCCTAGAGGCAATAATAAAGTTATTATTTATTTTCTCATTTCATGATAAATGTTTATTATTCATGCTAGAATTGTATTAACCGGAAACTTAGTACATGTGTGAATACATAGACAAACATAATGTCACTAGTATGCCTCTACTTGACTAGCTCGTTGAATCAAAGATGGTTAAGTTTCCTAGCCATAGACATGAGTTGTCATTTGATTAACGGGAACACATCATTAGGAGAATGATGTGATTGACTTGACCCATTCCGTTAGCTTAGCACTTGATCGTTTAGTATGTTGCTATTGCTTTCTTCATGACTTATACATGTTCCTATGACTATGAGATTATGCAACTCCCATTTATCGGAGGAACACTTTGTGTGCTACCAAACGTCACAACGTAACTGGGTGATTATAAAGGAGCTCTACAGGTGTCTCCGAAGGTACATGTTGAGTTGGCGTATTTCGAGATTAGGATTTGTCACTCTGATTGTCGGAGAGGTATCTCTGGGCCCTCTCGGTAATGTACATCACTATAAGCCTTGCAAGCAATGTGAATAATGAGTTAGTTGCGGGATGATGCATTACATAACGAGTAAAGAGACTTGCCGGTAACGAGATTGAACTAGGTATTGAGATACCGACGATCGAATCTCGGGCAAGTAACATACCGATGACAAAGGGAACAACGTATGTTGTTATGCGGTTTGACCAATAAAGATCTTCGTAGAATATGTAGGAGCCAATATGAGCATCCAGGTTCTGATATTGGTTATTGACCGGAGACGTGTATCGGTCATGTCTACATAGTTCTCGAACCCGTAGGGTCCGCACGCTTAAAGTTCGATGACGGTTATATTATGAGTTTATGTGTTTTGATGTACCGAAGGTAGTTTGGTGTTTCGATGTACGCTTAAAGTTTCTATGATTTGATCGTGGAGATGAATATTTGAGTTACGAGTTTGGCCTTCAGTTAAAATAATGTGGAATAGTTTCACAAACTCATGCCACCTGGAACACCACAGCATAACGGTGTGTCTGAGCGTCATAACCGCACTTTATTTGATATGGTGCGATCAATGATGTCTCTTACCGATTTACCAATATCGTTTTGGGGTTATGCATTAGAGATAGCTGCATTCACATTAAAATAGGGCACCATCTAAATCCATTGAGATGACACCGTATGAACTATGGTTTAGCAATAAACCTAAGTTGTCATTTTTAAAGTTTGGAGTTGTGATGCTTATGTGAAAAAGTTTCAACCTGATAAGCTCGAACCCAAATCGGAGAAATGCCAAAGGAGATTGTTGGGTACACCTTCTAATCACAGATCCGAAGGCAAAATATTCGTTGCTAAGATGGATCCTTTCTAGAGAAGGAGTTTCTCTCGAAAGAAGTGAGTGGGAGGAAAGTAGAACTTGATGAGGTAATTGTACTTTCTCCCGAATTGGAAAGTAGTTCATCACATAAATCCGTTCCGGTGATTCCTACACAAATGTGTGAGGAAGTTAATGATGATGATCATGAAACTTCAGATCAAGTTATTACAAAACTCGTAGGTCTTCCAGAGTACGGTCCGCACCAGAGTGGTACGGTAATCCTATTCTGGAAGTCATGTTACTAGACCATGATAAACCTACAAACTATGAGGAAGCGATGATGAGCCCAGATTCCGCAAAATGGTTTGAGGCCATGAAATCTGAGATGGGATCCATGTATGAGAACAAAGTGTGGACTTTGGTGGACTTGCCCGATGATCGGCAAGCCATAGAGAATAAATGGATCTTCAAGAGGAAGACGGACACTGATAGTAGTGTTACTACATACAAAGATCGACTTATTCTGAAAAGTTTTCGACAAGTTCAAGGGGTTGACTACGATGAGACCTTCTCACTCGTAGCGATGCTTAAGTCTGTCTGAATCATGTTAGCAATTGCCGCATTTTATGATTATGAAATTTGGCAAATGGATGTCAAAATTGCACTCCTGAATGGATTTCTGGAAGAAGAGTTGTATATGATGCAACAAGAAAGTTTTTTTATCCGAAAGGTGCTAACAAAGTGTGGAAGCTCTAGCGATCCATTTATGGACTGGTGCAAGCCTCTCGGAGTTGGAATAAACGCTTTGATAGTGTGATCAAAGCATATGGTTTTATACAGACTTCTGGAGAAGCCTGTATTAACAAGAAAGTGAGTGGGAGCTCTGTAGCATTTCTAATATTATATGTGGACAACGTATTGTTGATTGGAAATGATATAAAATTTCTGGATAGCATAAAAGGATACTTGAATAAAAAAATTCAATGAAAGACCTCGGTGAAGTTGCTTACACATTGAGCATCAAGATCTATAGAGATGGATCAAGACGCTTGATAAGATTTTTCAATGAGTGCATACCTTGATAAGTTTTTGAAGTAGTTCAAAATGGAACAGTCAAAGAAGGAGTTCTTACCTGTGTTGAAAGGTGTGAAGTTGAGTAAGACTCAAAACCCGACCATGGCAGAAGATAGAAAGAGAATGAAAAGTCATTCCCTATGCCTCAGTCATAGGTTCTATAAAGTATGCCATGCTGTGTACCAAACCTATTGTATACTTTGTTCTAAGTTTGGCAAGGGAGTACAATTTTGATCTAAGAGTAGATCACTGGACAGCAGTCAAGAATATCCTTAGTGAGGACTAAGGAAATATTTCTCGATTATGGAGGTGATAAAAGAGCCCGTCGTAAAGAGTTACATCGGTGCAAACTTTTACACTGATCCAGATGACTCTAAGTCTCAATCTGGATACATATTGAAAGTGGGAGCAATTAGCTAGAGTAGCTCCATGCAGAGCATTGTAGACATAGAATATTTGCAAAATACATACGGCTCTGAATGTGACAGACCCGTTGACTAAACTTCTCTCACGAGCAAACCATTATCATACCTTAGTACTCTATGGGTGTTAATCACATAGCGATGTGAACTAGATTATTTACTCTAGTAAACCCTTTGGGTGCTGATCACATGACGATGTGAACTATGGATATTAATCACATACAGATGTGAATATTGGTGTTAAATCACATGGTGATGCGAACTAGATTATTGACTCTAGTGCAAGTGGGAGACTGAAGGAAATATGCCCTAGAGGCAATAATAAAGTTATTATTTATTTTCTTATTTCATGATAAATGTTTATTATTCATGCTAGAATTGTATTAACGGAAACTTAGTACATGTGTGAATACATAGACAAACATAATGTCACTAGTATTCCCCTACTTGACTAGCTTGTTGAATCAAAGATGGTTAAGTTTCCTAGCCATAGACATGAGTTGTCATTTGATTAATGGGATCACATCATTAGGAGAATGATGTGATTGACTTGACCCATTCTGTTAGCTTAGCACTTGATCGTTTAGTATGTTGCTATTGCTTTCTCATGACTTATACATGTTCCTATGACTATGAGATTATGCAACTCCCGTTTATCGGAGGAACACTTTGTGTGCTACCAAACGTCACAATGTAACTGGGTCATTATAAAGGAGCTCTACAGGTGTCCCCGAAGGTACATGTTGAGTTGGCGTATTTCGAGATTAGGATTTGTCACTACGATTGTCGGAGAGGTATCTCTGGGCCCTCTCGGTAATGTACATCACTATAAGCCTTGCAAGCAATGTGATTAATGAGTTAACTGCGGGGTGATGCATTACATAACGAGTAAAGAGACTTGCCGGTAACGAGATTGGACTAGGTATTGAGATACCGACGATCGAATCTCGGGCAAGTAACATACTGATGACAAAGGGAACAACATATGTTGTTATGCGGTTTGACCGATAAAGATCTTCGTAGAATATGTAGGAGCCAATATGAGCATCCAGGTTCCGCTATTGGTTATTGACCGGAGACGTGTCTCGGTCATGTCTACATAGTTCTCGAACCCGTAGGGTCCGCATACTTAAAGTTCGATGACGGTTATATTATGAGTTTATGTGTTTTGATGTACCGAAGGTAGTTCTGAGTCCCGGATATGATCACGGAAATGACGAGGAGTCTCGAAATGGTCGAGACGTAAAGATCGAGATATTGGACGACTATATTCGGACACCGTAAGTGTTCCGGGCAATTTCGGAGAAAATCGGAGTGCCGGAGGGGTTACCGGAACCCCCCGGGGGAGTATTGGGCCTTAGTGGGCTTTAGGGGAGAGAGAGGGCAGCAGCCCAGGAGGTGGTGCACCCCCTCCCATGAGGGGTCCAAATTGGACTAGGGGAGGGGGGTGCACCCCCCTTTCCTTCTCCTCTTTCCCTCTCTTTCCTTCCCCCTTCCCTCTTCCTAGTTGGACTAGGAAAGGGGAGTCCTACTCCTACTAGGAGGAGGACTCCCCCTCCTTGGCACGCCCCAAGGGCCAGCCAGCCTCCCCCCTTGCTCCTTTATATACGGGGGCAGGTGGGCACGCTAGAACACAACAATTGATCCCTTGGATCTCTTAGCCATGTGTGGTGCCCCCCTCCACCATAATCCACCTCGATAATATCGTAGCGATGCTTAGGCGAAGCCCTGTGTTGGTAGAACATCATCATCATCATCACCATGCCGTCATGCTGACGGAACTCTCCCTCAAAGCTCGGCTGGATCGGAGTTTGAGGGACGTCATCGAGCTGAATGTGTGCTGAACTCGGAGGTGCCGTACGTTTGGTACTTGATCTGTAGGATCATGAAGACGTACGACTACATCAACCGCGTTGTGCTAACGCTTCCACTTTCGGTCTACGAGGGTACGTGGACACACTCTCCCCTCTCGTTGCTATGCATCACCATGATCTTGCGTGTGCGTAGGATTTTTTTTGCAATTACTACGTTCCCCAACACTTCATTCTATAAATACCCTAATATTCCAGAAACCCTAGGAGAGTCGACGAAAAACAATTACAGCCACCGCAAGTTCTAGAACCACGAGATCCAATCTAGACACCATCACGGAGGGGTTCATCATCCTCATTGGTACCTCTCCAATGATGCGTGAGTAGTTCATCATAGACCTATGCGTCTGTAGTCAGTAGCTAGATGACTTGTTCTCTCTTTTTGATTCTCAATACAATGGTCTCTTGGAGATCTATTTGACGTAACTCTTTTTGCGTGTGTTTGTTGGGATTCTCTGAACTTTGAGTTTATGATCAGATCTATATCCATGAAAGTTATTTGAGTTTTCTTTGATCTCTTATATGCATGATTACTTATAGCCTCGTATTTCTTCTTCGAATATTTGGTTTAATTAGGCCAACTAGATCGATTTTTCTTTCCATGGGAAGAGGTGCTTTGTGATGGGTTCCATCGTGTGGTGTTCCTTTCCAGTGACAGAAGGGGCAACAAGACACACATGTATCGTTGCTATTAAGGATAACAAGATGGGGGCTATTCCAACATGAATAGATCTCGTCTACATCATGTCACCGTTCTTATTGCATTACTCCGCTTCTTCATGAACTTAATACACTAGATGCATGCTGGATAGCGGTCGATGTGTGGAGTAATAATAGTAGGTGTAGTCAGGAGTCGGTCTACTAATCTTGGATGTGATGCCTATATAATGATCATTACCTGGATATCGTCATAATTATTCGATGTTCTATCAATTGCCCAACAGTAATTTGTTTACCCACCGTGTGCTATTTTCTTGAGAGAAGCCACTAGTGAAATCTATGGCCCCCTGGTCTATTCTCCCATCATATATTTGCAGATCTATATTACTATTTGCCTTTTTATTTATTTGCATCTTTTATTTTCAGATCTATATTATCAAAAACCCAAAAATTCCTTGCTGAATTTTTTTTGCCGTTATTCTATTTTCATCTACGAATCTATCTATTTACCAATCTTTTACCTGAGAGGGCTTGACAACCCCTCTTACGCGTCAGGTTGCAAGTATTTGTTCTATGTGTGTAGGTACCATTTACATAGTGTTGCTTGGTTCTCCTATTGGTCCGATAACCTTGGTTTCATAACTGAGGGAAATACCTATCGTAGTTGTGCTGCATCATCCCTTCCTCTTTGGGGAAATACCGACGTAGTTCAAGCGACATCAGTTCAGGCCAAGTTCTCCGATCACCGCAACAAACTAACTAAGAGTTCATACTAACTACTTTAGAGGGAGAATTCAAGGTCACCGATGCAGATGTGCCTGCTGCAGCGCATCTTGCACCCGATGGAGCTGTCGTGGTTGTAGATTTGGACCGTGAGGCCTAGGTCGGAGATGTGCATTATGACGAGGTCGCCGGGGAGGATCCTATGGCGACGGCAGAAGTAGTGCCAGCCCCGGCCAAGCACCATCTGCTCCTCGAAGGTCTGAACCTGCACCCATAATTTGTACCACTTGTTGGCAGACAGCGTGACGACGTGCTTGATCTTGAGCAGGAGCCACTTCCTCATCACCTCCTGGAACCTGGGAGGGATGATGAGCATGGCTAGATCCTCCTCGTCCATGATTTGCACGTAAAAATGAAGCGACTCTCGGGACCCCTCCTCGTGGCCGATCCTAGGAGCTCGTCCCCTTGAACGTGGTTGGCTCATGAAGGAGAGCATGCCAGGCTGGTTCACCCTCTTGAGCCAGCGGTTCGTGGGGATGAAGTCCACGATGGCCTCGGCGCCGACGACGACATGGGCTCCTCCACCGGCCCTATCCCACTCCGCCTTCATCACCTTGCCAGGTAAGACGACATGGATTAGTAACAGGGCATTGGCATCATGCTACATTTGTACTAGTGCCTAAAGTAGCAAACACATTGGTCCTACCTACCATGAGAACCATGCACGTAAACCTAGCATGCACATTTGTACTAGAACCCTAAGCAGGAACATCAAAGACAGCACAATACCAATATAACTAGCATGCCCATGAACCTTAAGTATGAACATGAAACACACACCAATCTAGATAACATGCACCTGAACAATTAGGAGGAACATCAAAGACATGCCGGCGACGAGCTCAAGCAAGGGTGAGCTTCAGTCATGGTGGTTCTATGGCCTAGAGGTAGCAACATGTGGCGGTGCTAGGGGAAAAAGACTAGGACCTCACAACATACTTGAGGGCAGGCTCAGCGGGCTCGGGGATGATCGGAAGCCGGGGAATCGACGGAGACGACCTCAGTTGTCGAAGGTTGGAGACGACGGCCTAGGCGATGTTGTGGTGCGTCCGACGTTGCGTGGCTCGGCGGAGAGGACGATGTCATCACGACGGAGCTGTTGGACAAGACGACGAGGAGTACAGTGGTCGGTGGCAGCGAGGACGGCGAGGGGCGACGGTGGCACTCGGCTGTGGAAGAGAGAGTGCTAGGGGAGAGGATGAGGACAAGGGGAGTGAGGGAGGGAGCTACGTGACGATGTCTAGAGCCTCCTGGCCATCGAGGAGGCAGGCGAGCAGGGTGAAGGTGTCCCGGTGCGTGCGCACGCGCGTGGGGCACATGCCCGCGTCCTCCTGTCCAAGGTATGGGATGACTGGCAGTGCCAAGTGGGCTGGGCCGGCTACAGTGGGCCGCCAGGTGAGTTTCCTTCCCTTTTCCTTTTATTTCTTGTTTCTGGTTTTCTTCTGTCTGTTTTGATTTACTAAAAATACCAAGCCATTTTTATAGATCCACAAAGTATTTGTGGAATTATTCGAGAGGCCCTCAACCAATTTCACAATTATTGGAACTATAAATTATATTTATAGCATTTATTTGCTTCAATTCAAATAAGTAAAGGGTTAGTTCAAAGACCATGAATGCATTGGAACTGTGCATCATCTATTGTTGAGGGTTTCACCTTTTTCCTTAAAGCATGAACATTTTGAAGGGCATTTTGGGTTCATTGCAAATTATTTTAGTAGAACCTAGTTTATTAATGTGGTGCTAGGGTTGATTCAATCCTCATTTCAATTTCATTTGAAATTTAGAAATGATGCAGACAAGAATTCGCTAGCCTAGGTCATTACCAAACTAGGGATGTGACAAATAGTGTCATCGGACTTATTATATTTTCCCCCGCAACCATTCCCCTCTAGCAAATGCAAATGTTGCTTTGCCACCCGGAGAACCCTAGATCGCTTTATTCTCCTCTCGCCGCCACTACACTGCACCCCTAGGCGAAGACCGTGCAGTGTCGGCGGCGGCGAGAGGTCACCTCGCGGTTTGGTTCCTGGTGCAGTGGGCTAGTATGAAGAGGAGGGCCCATGGTGCTTGCGGGCACAAGATCCGCGTGTGGGCGGCAGAGCAACATTTGCATGATGGCGTAGTGGATGTGCTCGATTTGACACAGTTGTGCGGTGCCGCTGTAGGAGTGTGCGTTGGTGGCGGCTCAGATCCTATGTCTCATTATCCTTCGGCAGCAATACGGCCTAGCCTGGAAATTGGAGAGGAGGGTGCGGGGCGCCGAGACGTGATCCTAGGTGACGGTGGCATCATCCCTATTCTGCATTAGTTGTCTTTCTCTGTTACGTCGGTTCACTTAGCGTCGACAGAGGACGTGTGGAGGTGTGTCTCCAATGGATCTTCCTGGATCAAGTTGACTTTGTCTTCGATGGATCCCCATGGATATGGCCATTGCTTGTGGTCTTTGGAGTATTTACATGTTGATGGGACACAAACTAGCAAGACGCTAATTCGTGTGTGAAGACAGTCCGATCTTTCACGGTACTAGATGAAACACGACGAACAATAGCAGCAGTAGTTGAAGATAATTAGTAGCGGAAGAAGAAGCCTTCGGATCTTACTAGAGAGAAGAAACTGAAGGAAAAGGGCTTGCGTCAAAAATTAACACCAGGTCAATCACGACGTAGCAGCAACATATCCCTTGTCATGGATCGCAAAAACTCATCACGTTGGTGCCCCTGACACAAGGCGTTTTCTGCTTTCTTTATTTGACTGCTCCCAAAAACTAATCCCCTTACATGGCCGAAGCCAGCCCATTATATAGGCGAGACGTACGTAGACCAAACCGACTCATAGTTCTAACTTTAGATTCTAACAGACTCTATCTCTGATTTGAACTAATTACAAATTACCTAATAAAATATTCGGCCACATTGATCACCTGTAGGATTATAAAACGGACTAGTACCCCACTTGACAACGCAACTACTAATATGACTACGTAGGAAATAAGGACTATGTGCACATCCTTTCCAAATAGCCTTCGGATGTGTTATGGCACTTGGATTAGAATTGCACCGATCATCACCCAGCTTGGCGTACGAAAATTTGGTTTCACCTCCTCTGGCACTACTAACTTGACAGGAATTTCGCCACAACAATTTATGCTAGCAGATTGAGCACACGGTGCAATTCCCAGTATCCCTTTGTCATTCTTCTTCTCCTGCGCAAACAACACTTTGTTTCCTCTACTCCGTGTCGTAGCCAAAGAACCTCTAATGGCCACATCATCCACTCCCTCTTGAAACGAAGCCGTCCTCGGTTTCGTGGTAGCATTGAGAATTTTGTTTGGAACGGAAATAATAGCATCCACCTTGATAGCATTGGCAAACATTGGTCGCAACACATGTCGTTTCCCGTTATTCCAAAATGAATAAGTATTAGACCTCCCGTCGCACCACTATCATATTGCCAAGGCCTGCCCAACAGTAACTGACATGCATCCATTGGCAAAATGTCGCATATAACCATATCAGTATAATCGCCAACAGAAAAATTTATGCGCACCTTGTGGGTAACCTTCAACTTTCCAGTGTGATGCATCCACTCGACACGATGGGGTTGTGGGTGTTTCCACATACGTAATCCTAAAGCATCCACCAATCCCTTGCTGACATTTGTGTAGCTTCCACCGTCAATAATCAACTTGCAATTGGTATTGTTAATTTTGCACTCAGACTAAAAAATATTCCAACGTTGCCCCTTATCCTGAATGCGATCCTCTTGCACTCGTTGCACCATTAGTGAAGGATATGACTCAGCAGCTTCAAAACTCGCAACCACATTTTCAGCATCCTTAGATTTTTCACTAGAAGTGTCAGAAACTGCCTCTTCATCACTAGCGGATGCATAGCTGTCTCTCGTGAGCAACACTCTTTTCTCATTAGGACATTCACGCTTCATATGTCCCCTTCCTCCACACTTGAAACACTCTATGTCACTAGTGCGTCCGGTCGACTGTGCACTAGAATCAACCATCGACAGTCCTGATTTTGAAGCATCCTTCTGCACGGAACCATGAGAGCGATTTGATGATGTCGCCCTGGAGCTAGGACCGACATCCTCACTCTTATACTGCGAGCGTCGCCATGTGTTCAAAGTGGTACTGAGAACTGTGTTGACTTGGCGCCGCTTAATCTGTTGTTCCGCACGCACAGCTTGGTGCACAAGATCTTGTATGTTGTAGTAGACCACCATCTCAACACGATCCTGCACCTCGATATTTAGCTCGTTAAAGAAACGTGCCATGGTCGCCTCCTGATCCTCCGTTGTCCCTGTACGTATCATAAGCAATTCCATCTCCTTGTAATATTCATCAACACCCATATTACCTTGAGAGAGCCGCTGCAACTTGTTGTACATATCTCTTTTATAGTGCTCAGGAACAAAACGTCGCCTCATGAATTCTTTCATACCTCGCCAAGTCGTCGGGCGATGTCTTGAACGACAAATTTGATTCCACCAAATTAGCGCGTAACCGGTGAACTCAATTCCAGCAAGTTGAACTTTCTTCTCCTCGCTATAATGATGGGCATCAAAAATTTGATCAACACGCATCTCCCACTCCAAATAGCCTTCTGGTTCGCACTTGCCGGAGAACGAAGGGATTGAAATTTTTATGCGCCCAATTCCATCGTCCAAAGGCACACGCACAGCTTGACCAACTCGGTCATGCACTCCACCACGAACGGATGTTTCAGGACGAGGCTCATAGTGTCGTGGTCGTGGAGCATACCCCGCTGCCTGGTCAACGCCGTCATCAAGACCATCATCTCCAACATGAGGTGCCGCCAAACGGCGATCATGCACGCCGGCATGTCCTTCGCGAGCCGGTGGTGCATAACGCAATGGAGCAGCCGCAGCAGTCTGTGGTGGTGCAGAATTCGTTGCCGGCATATTGATGATGTCTGCCAAACCATCGAACCGAGTGATCAGGACATCTATCCTTTTGCCGAGCGCATCATGACATTGCTTGATGTAGTTGCATGTGTGGTCAAAACCATCCCGAATATTTTGAGGAATATCATCCGCGTACACTGGACGTACAATTTCCTGAGAATCAGCAGCAACCTCGTCTTCCTTGTTGACCGAGGTCGACATCTTGATCAAGACAATACCGTGAACAACCTTAGCTCTGAATACCACTTGATGGGGCACAAACTAGCAAGACGCTAATTCGTGTGTGAAGACAGTCCGATCTTTCACGGTACTAGATGAAACACGACGAACAATAGCAGCAGTAGTTGAAGATAATTAGTAGCGGAAGAAGAAGCCTTCGGATCTTACTAGAGAGAAGAAACTGAAGGAAAAGGGCTTGCGTCAAAAATTAACACCAGGTCAATCACGACGTAGCAGCGACATATCCCTTGTCATGGATCGCAAAAACTCATCACGTTGGTGCCCCTGACACAAGGCGTTTTCTGCTTTCTTTATTTGACTGCTCCCAAAAACTAATCCCCTTACACGGCCGAAGCCAGCCCATTATATAGGCGAGACGTACGTAGACCAAACCGACTCATAGTTCTAACTTTAGATTCTAACAGACTCTATCTCTGATTTGAACTAATTACAAATTACCTAATAAAATATTCGGCCACATTGATCACCTGTAGGATTATAAAACGAACTAGTACCCCACTTGACAACGCAACTACTAATATGACTACGTAGGAAATAAGGACTATGTGCACATCCTTTCCAAATAGCCTTCGGATGTGTTATGGCACTTGGATTAGAATTGCACCGATCATCACCCAGCTTGGCGTACGAAAATTTGGTTTCACCTCCTCTGGCACTACTAACTTGACAGGAATTTCGCCACAACAATTTATGCTAGCAGATTGAGCACACGGTGCAATTCCCAGTATCCCTTTGTCATTCTTCTTCTCCTGCGCAAACAACACTTTGTTTCCTCTACTCCGTGTCGTAGCCAAAGAACCTCTAATGGCCACATCACATGTTCTTTTTGGCATTTTCTTTTCGGGAGCGGCGACTTGCTATGCGAATTGTCGCCGCCGGCGTCTTCTACTTTACATCAATGACTTTCCCGTTGTCGCTTCTACATGCTCTTGGGCTTGAACAAATTTCCTCTGCTGAGACGGATGTCCAGAGATGGCAACGAGCTTTGAGGAAGCACACTTTGACATCCCTAAGAATTTTAATGTATTTTGTTTTTTTATAATAGTGTGTTTGTAAGGACATGTCATACTTCCATTTATGACCTTAGACCTTTTCGGAAAAAATGAGAGATTCTACACGTGTCCACAATTTCATTTATTTGTTGGGAGAAAGTATCATTTAGCTTTCTAACAAGATAAGTATTTCAATTTCCTAGATGACATGCATTTGGTATTTATTTGTCTCAACAAAAGCATATTGCTTTTGTGATCTCATTAATCTCCACGCTCCAATTTGCAACTTCCATTCGGTTCATGTTACATGTGTGTGTGCGCGCGCGTGCGGGCATAATAAAAATAATGAATTGTTTATTTTAAGATGATTAGGAGTAGCACTGAATAACTACGGTACTTACTTTTTCTCCCCTAATCCTAGGTGACTAGTGTAAACTTTTTTCTCCAAGCTTCATCGGCGAGTCCGTAGATTTGCCTTCCATCTGCCCACTGCTCCGGTGGCCGGTGATAGGGAGGAGAATCCTGTTGCATCCATTCGGGTTAGTGGTTTAGGTTAAGGTTTTTTAGTTTTCGCTGGTGCAACGCTCAGGCGGATGGCCACGCTTCTTCTTTGAGTTTGTCCTCCGGTCTCCGGTCCTCCTCGAGTTCATCTGTATAGACGTAATTGACGAAGACCGACTTAGATTCCTACTGTCTCAATGGATGGTGAGGTTATGGTTTCTCGTCATGTGTAGAGATTTGATGTTGGGTGCTTCAGATTTATGCAAGAGTTCAACAGCGACAATGCGGCTGCAGGACGCTGGTCCTTAGGGGCACGTGCACAAAGACTTTTTGGCTGTCAAAGTCGGCTCTAGTAGGAGAGCGCGACATTGGCAACAAGTTCTGATGGCAATAGTGGTTGTTCAATGGTCTTGGAATCTCGATGTAGTTTTTATTAAGTTTGATATGCTTTGTACTTCCAATGAACTTTAATTATAAATTTGATCGTTCCCAGAAAAAACAAGTAGCACTGAATATTTCCATGTTTCCAATTTGGCATTTGTTACTTGTTTTACAAAAGATTAGCAAAAAGACCCGTGCGTTGCAACGGATATAAAATAAATTTGATAATTCAGGTATTAGAGGGTTTACCCGCTTCTCGGTTCCTTGTGTGGCTGACGGCTAGGCAGAACTCCGGAACTTCGACCTGAGAAGACTCTTTGATGTATATGATTTATCTAATAGTTAATAAAAAAATTGTAATTGAAATAATGACATATATTGGCTCGGTAATGCAGCGACAGATATACTTAGTCATGGTAGACCTCGAGTTTTATGTAGACAAAGACCGGCGTGTGTAATTATTCAGTGAATATAAAATCTGGGACATGTGGCACTAATGAAAAACACAAATCAACTTCAAGTGCTAGCTCAAATAAGTTGATGTCAAACTGCATGCAGCCATACTTTCATGCAGGCAATAATATAGTACACATAGGTACCACACCTGAGTACCTATGACGTTGTTTATGTTTTTAGAGTTCTCTCTATCCGCTTCTCTGCATGCAGCCATGCACGCATCCAGCTGTTTGCCCTTGATTGATAAGCATGCATCCAGCTGAATAGCTTATCGTATTGCATTCCAAGTCCTTGCAATCTAGCTAGTGCCTTGAGCGACCATCACTGCTTCAATGTGACGAAGCCATCCTTCAAAGCGTAGGTCTTCATCTTGTTACAACCTATTCCTAGCTTTTTTCTTCTTCTAGAATTCCACAAACACAAGCATACAGATCTAGTAAGTATTGTGATTGATCTCAGGTATATGCATGCATGCATGTTTTAAGGTTTGCCTGGAAAATCAGCTCGTGTCGTCATGGCATCATCGTTGATCAGAACTACTTCCAGATCGATCGGCGGGACACCCTTGTATATATGTACTCGGCCATTGGAGAGCAAGGCGCAGTGTGCTATCAGCAGTCTCCGCCTCCGATCTGGAAGGCCACATACACGCCGGGCATCGCTAATGGCAGCCGACGCCGCAGCCATCGGCCGTGACGCTCGAGAAGATGACTGTCCTGCAGCTCGATCACGTTGCTGGAGAACCAGGTGTTGCATCTGTCAGGAAGCGGCACTCTTTCCCGATCTTATCTGACTCCAGACCAATCTACTTGACACCATCACGCCGGAGCGCACGGGCGGCTGCTGGCCGTCGGCACACGGTGTGGCTGCTAGCCGTGCCTCCGGCGCCGGTGGCCAACTGCGCCCCGTCGCAGACCTGCTCGGCAAGATGCTCGCCGGGATGACCCGCCTGGAGTTCGGCGCTCCTCCGCCTCCTCCACCACGCAGGCAGCATGCCGGTAATCGCGTCCGGCCCACTGACCGGCGAGAAGATCGAGGACACGGTGGTGGTGTGCGTGCCGCGCATGCCGTTGACTCGTCGTCTGTGGCAACCTCCGTGTCCATCCTTTCCACCCTCTCCTCCCTGAGCTCGTCGTCCTCCTCATCGTTTTCCTCGATCATGGCCTCCAGCAGCCCCTGGCCTGCAACATACATATAGATTGGAAGGTTTGAAGAAAGGAATCATACTCGGTGGAGGACTATGATACGTGACAAATTCCACCTGTGCGATGGCCGATGAGACAGTCCTTGGGCAAGAAAACGTCACGAATGAGACAGTCCATGTGCAAGAAATAGGAACCTGAAATAGACCATGTATATTGGCCGTGCGACAGATTAGACCTACAGGAAAAATAACTCACGTGGACTGCAGGATCAACCGACCGAAAAAAAAACTGACATGGACTGCAGGATCGGGACGAAACCAAGAATATTACCTTGCTTTAATAGTATTTTTTTTATTTATTTATTTATTTATTTATTTATTTATTTATTTATTTATTTATTTATTTTACAAAAGAATATATGCCGCACGGCACCACCAACTCAATATCACTTGCATTAAAAGAGCCAGTGAATTGACCTCCACAACCTTGGGCAATATGTGTGATGCGCCGGGTCGGCCATGGCTTGGTTTTGTGTGAGAGAGAAGGGCCAACCATGGCAGTAAGAGCAACTAATTGAGGAGCACTTGTTCGGAGCCTCCCTAAGGGTTATCCGGGGTGGGTTGAGAGCATGCCACTTGGCGTGCTTTTTGCCGTCATCATGTGTCGTGCTCTGGGCGCTACCTCTGATTTGTGTTTTTTTTTTGCATGCGTTTTCAGTTATTCAGATGGTTTTTCCTATTTTTTTTTTGCTTTTCGATTTTCATCGGTCTTTCTTAGCTTTTGGACAATCTTTTTGATTTTTTCACTAGAAAAAACACGTTTTTTCTTATGAAAACGGATTTGCTTCTGCGAAAGGCACAATTTTGCTTATGTGAGAGGCACAGCCGTGCCTCTCAGAAAACGAAAAAAACACGTTTGTTTCTCCTTCCGTGAGAGGCACGGTTTGCTTCCGCGAGAGACACGGCTGTGACACTCAGAAACGAAAAAAATGTGTTTTTGTTTTTCACTCCGCCAGAGGCATGGGTTTGCTTCCGCGAGAGGCAAAGCCGTGCATCTCGAAACGAAAAAAACACGTATTTTTTTCCTTCCGCTAGAGGCAGGCCGTGCCTCTTGAAGAAGGGAATAAACGTTTTTTCCCTTTCGCTAGAGGCACGGATTTGCTTCCGTGAGAGGCACGACCGTGCCTCTCGAAATGGTAAAACAATGAGTTTTCTTTTTCTTTTTCCAGTCACGAGAGGCACAACTTTGCTTTCGCGAGAGGCATGGATTTGCTTCCGTGAGAAGCACGACCATGCTTCTTCGAAAACAAAAAAAATGTGCTCTTGGTTCGTGTTTTTTTTTTGGAAAAAAATTCGTCAAAACCTATCAACATGGAATCTAGTTTTGAAGATCTCAGCACGAGAAATCCAACGATGAAACCGGTTCAAGATTTGGACGCACAGTTTAAAAGATCAAACGTTTTCAATAAACGAATCTACGAAAAAAAGAAAATTCACTTGTTGCGTATTACATGTGTGTCACTTATCACACCCTAGAGAGATGGGAGTGACTTTTAGAAGGAGTACTCCTTAATTAGTGATTCCAGTCTGACTCGCTTGTCTGCCCATACTCGCATTCTAGTTTCCCGACAGAGCCGCCCTACGCGCGAAAGCTATATGTCGCTAGCCAACATTGTTTTACGTTATGCAACATTGTTCATTGTATACACAATTTTTTTAAATTATACATACATTTTTTAAATACAAGGACAATTTTATATTGGCACAAACATTGTTTTCAGCGTTATCAACAAACTTTTTATGCTGGGTAAATATTTTTTAATACATGATTAACATTTTTTAAATACATGTTTTGATGCCTACGTTTTTCATTCATATCTGTACATTTTTCATGTACATCAAGAACATTTTTTATACATGTTTAACATTTTGTCAATGATTAATATATTTTAAATACACACTAAACACTTTTAAAACCCGAACCGAAATTATGAAAATGAAAAAAAAGGCAAAAAAACAAAAGCTGAAAACAGAAGAAAAGAAAAAAAACGGGCATGAGATCAGCGCTACTGGGTCGACCCACAAATCGAGTTCACTCGCTGTAAGCGGAACATAGGTGCACCCCAGGCCCACAACCAACACCATCGGGGTTCGAAACCGAGCTTTCCCTATTTGGCGCTCATTGTGGGGATCTCCTATCTCTCGCACTCTGCGACACAATGCCGGCGATTCGCACAGGTTCGCTCGACTGGCCCGGCATATTAGTAGCATTCCATGCTATAAAAAAGCAAACACTATAGCAATGGTAAAAGTAATGGACGTGAATAGGATATCAAACCCGGGACCTCGCGTGAGTGAACAATCTCTGCTAGCAGTTGTACCAGGTAAGCTTCCCTGTCTAAATAAGGCCACGTGGTCTATAAGAACTGTAAGCCATCAATTGTTTTTGTTTGAAAATTCAAATGTAGTTTTGTTACAAAAGTGAATATATTCAATGCAAATATTCTCAAATTTGTGAATATTGTCTGAGATATGAACCTTGAAATTTGTGAACAAATTTCTGAAAACGGGATTCTCTTTTGAGAAACAGGAACATTTTTTTTGGAAAACACGAAAATTTTAAAACAGTCAGCATTATTGAAAAATACAAGAACAAAATGTTGATTTTTTTGAAAAATTAATTTCTTTTGGAAACTCAAAAGGTGAACATTTTTTGTTATGTGAATTGGTTTTGAAAGTGGGAACTGTTTTTGAAACTCCGAACAAAATTTGACAATGTAAACTTTTTTGAATTCTGAACATTTATCAAAAACCCGAACAAGTCTTAAAACATGAACATGTTCTGAAGATCGAAGAAAATTCAAACCATATTTTTTTGAATTTTTGAACATTTTTTGAAAAGATGAACAAAACCTCAAAAATTCCAAATAACTTTTGAATTTTTTATAAACATGAAAAAATCTGATTTCTTTTATTTTGATTAAATTTTCGAAATTTTTGACTTATGAAAAATGGAAAATAATGGGAGGAAAAAGTATAGAAAATAAATATAAAAATTTATAATTAAAAAGAAAACCCAAGGAACAGGAAAACTAGTAAAAGAAATAAAAACCGGTTGTGGCAATAAAACTGTTAACAAGGCCACCATAAAAGTGGGCAGGCCCACGAAATTGCTCAATGGTCGCAGTGTGGGTGTAGGCGACCATTTGTGGCAATAAGAGAGACTCCTCTTCGGCACCTTAGGCGCCGAAATATCGCTATCACCGTCAATGTCACCCAACATAGGCAGTAACAATGACTCACAAACTCGCTTGCATCATAGTACGGTTGCTAGTTTTTTCTTCGCTCATTCTCAGGAAGCCTGCTAATTGTGAATAAAAAGGGATATAATTTGGGAATTTCTGGTGAAATCCAAAAAATGTTCGCTGGTTTAAAAAAAAGTTCGCAAATCTTAAAAAGGTTCACGGAATTTGAAGATTTTTACAAAGTTTGTGGATTTGAAAACCGTTTGTCAGTCCGAAAAAAGATAGCAGATCTGAATATTTCATGAACGCGAATTTGAAAAAGTTTGGAGTTTGAAACAGTTCGTGAATCTGACAAAAGTTCATGAATTTGAAAATGTTCTCGAAAGAGAATTTAAAAAAGTGCACAAAATTCACGGATGTAAACAAGTCACACATCTGAAAAAAAAACAAATTTGAAAAAGTTCACGAATGCAAATTTGAAAAAGGTTCGTGAATGTGAAAATAATCCTGATTTTGCGAAAGTTCATGAACGTGGATTAAAAAAATTCACAAAAGTTCATGGACATTAATAAAGACCCCGGCATTTGGAATTGGGAAGTCCATTACTGGTTATGCGAACCTTCTAGAAGGTTATGATCCGGGTTTTCTTTCTTTACTTTCAGTTTTCTATTTTTATTATATTGAAAAAACATTAAAAAAATGAATTTCCAAAAAAAATTAGCTTTTTAAAAAATATTCGAAAATTTCAAAAAGTGTTGCAAAGATTAGAAAATATGTTCTAAAATTCAAAAAATGTTTCAGAAATCAAAATTTTAGAATATTCATTAGTTTTTAAAAATATTTATTTTTCCAAAAATGAAAATTGTTTCCAAATTTTATAAAGAGTTCTAAAATTTTAAAAATGTTTGCAAAATTTCAGATAATATTAGTGTTCTTCAAAAAGTGTTCACGTTTTTTAAAATATGTTCTGAAATTTTCAAAAAACATTCATTAATTTTTTTTCTCGAAAAACCTGGTTGCTACAGGGTCGTGGTCGCTGCAATGGTGAGTTGCTATCAACCCGACCGCTAAACGGGTTGGACAGCCCTGACTCTTGGGTGATTTACCGACAATTTTATGCAAAAGGCGTCAAGTAGGGGCTCCCACGGAACCATGGGTTTGTCTATAAAGGGTGCTTCTATATCTCACTTTTAGCGAGCGAGAAAATTGCCTCGCCTACAACAAAGATGTATTTGGCTATACCTACCATGCAACAGGAGACATACACATGCCGTGAGCCTGAGCAAATGGATGGAAAGCGGTGGAGACATACGTGGTGGAGGATGGAGGAGAAGGGGCGGTGGTGGCTGGGCAAATGGAAGGGAAGTAGTGGGGATGGCGACACTGCAACTCCCATATGCTAACGGGTCTTTTGCGCACCTGCGAATCTGCATCAATCAAAGAGTTCTGATTTTCAATGGGAATAGCGGCCCTAATTAATGTGATCAGCCAAATCTATATCTCATTCTGCGGTGGAAGATGATATACAACCCATGGCATCTAACGGCCAGGAACACCTAAAACAATAGATCCATGGCCAAATTGCTAGTGCCCTAAGATGGCTGGATTGGTGCCCATTCTATTGCGGAAGATGATCTGCGGCTAATGCACGCATTGATAAAGGGATCTAACGCAGAGGAATGCCTAAAACAACTGATCCAACGACTGAAATTGCTAGTCCCATGAGATAACTGATTAGTACTCATTGCTAACGTCTTTAAAAATGGAAAATGTCAATGATTACAATATTGGTACTCGCCGAGTTAAGAAATCTTGACGGTTTGAGGTGGCGATTTCGACGGAAAGTGCCCAAAATCTTCTACTTGTTGTAGGCTAATCTAGGCAAAAAAGAGCAGATCCCCTTGTATAGTGCCAGTTACGGAAGACTCTGTGTACATAGATAGAAGTAAGACCTGGTATAGGTTTACAACACATATGACCTTTACTATGTGTTGTAGAGTGTTTCCAAATATGTAGCTCATTCTAATGAAAAGTCTCCTCCGTTGCTAGTGACTTGTTAGTGAAGCTTCTTCTTGGGTTGATGTCTTGGCCTTGAAAAAATTGAGGGGTCCACTAAAGTGATGATGAGGGCAAGATAATTTGACTTGTCGTCAACAATAATACAACTATGCTACAGTATAAATATGGTGCATACAATAAAAAAATAAATCTCAAAAATCTTATCTGGCCGACGTTCGCTGTGAGAGGGGAGCATTTTAAACGTTTTTGCTGGCAGTTTTAGTTGTGTTGGGGTAGCAGTTTCTTCAGCAACATGACATTTTCTAGGAGGATGGCAGTTTTGAGCTCTCATTTGAGAAAATGTCATGTAGAAACTGCCAGCCCACACACAACTAAGAATGCCATCAAAACATTCACAAATGCCATCCCTGTTGATGAAAATTCACCAGCTAAATGAGTCCATAATATTTCCATGAGTGCACGTGCACCGTGCACTTAGTGCATCCTCCCAGTACTTATAGATGGAAGTTCCTGAGCACTCCCACGCCCTGGGAAGTGCCCCCGTGGGATACCCCTTAGTTGCTCCCACGTCCTGGGAAGTGCCACCGTGGGATACCCCTTAGTTGCTCCCACGCAATGGCGTGAGACGCCAAGGCAAACTTTTCTTGTCGAGCTAGCCATGATAGCAGTTCTCAAAAAAAGAAAAGAAAACTAGCTACAATAGCACTTTTACACAGGAAGACAGCGTATAACGCCGAGTGAAACTTTTATTGTGGACATTTGTAAAACATACCTTTGTGGCTCTTGTGTATGCTTATGGTTTTTTATTACAAAATTTTCTCCACAAATTTTGAAATGTTCATTTTAATACAAAAAATTATTAATGTATTTTCTAATAATGTTCATGTGATTAGAAAAGGTGTTCAGAATTTAAAACAATTCATATAACTAAAAATATATTCACGTTTCTAAATAATGTTGACGTAACTTTTCAAAGCATTCACGCATTTTTTAAAAATAAAACTTTTAGAATGTGTTCAACATTTTGAAAAAAAAACTTACAATTTTATACAAGTGTTCACATATTTTGAAAGATGTTAATGTAAATTTAGAAAAGTATTCACACATATTTTTGAAGAAATATTCACACATTTTAAAAAATCTACACATTTCAAAAATGTTCATGTAAACTTGCAAAGTACTCACATATTTTTGAACTAATGTTCTGTGATATTTCCAAATGTTCATACGTTAAAAAAAATGTTACAAACAGTGCATGCATTTTTTAATTAAATTTCATGTAATCCTCCTCCCCGGACCGCCCAAAATGGTTTTTGAAAAGAAAAACAAAAGTAGAAGATAAACCAAAAAATGGCAAAAGGGTAAAAAGAAACAAAATGAGATGAAATAAATAAATAAACCTAACACAGAAAATCAGAAAAAGGTGCAGAAGCAGATAACTAATATCTCTTGAGGAAAAAAGGAAGAAAAAACACCGCTACTGGGCCACGACCCAAGTTCGGAAAACTAGAGACGAGTGTAGTGTATGTCTCGCAATAAGCTGAATATAGCCTTTTGCGCAAAACCATGTTGGTCATGCTAAGCACTACACTCACACTACTTTGATTCAAAGGAATTATATTCGATTTTATGTAGGATTTGGACCGTTATAAATTTTCTCATGGGAATAATTTCTGCTCCATTTTAAAGGAAAAATTCCACCCACTCAAATCTTTTACTAGAAATCCTTTGTTTTCTCCATGTTCTATCAAATACTCTTCCATCGAAATTCCTGTAGCTTTCTAATCCTATAAGATACAAGAGTACATGATACTATATTCCAACCTTTTTTCTATTCCTGCATTTTGAGTATCCACCATCAATCACTTCTCTCTCCTTACACACACTTTGATGCTTCTCTGGATATATATATATATATCTCCCATAGAGCTAATCACACGCCACACAGTTCATCTTAACATCACACGTTGTATGACCACATGAAACATCACTCAAGAATGGAGGTGTTTATATGCAAGACGGTAGTCGTGATGATCACCATCCTGGGCAAACTTTTCTTGTCAAGCTAGCCATGGTAGCAGTTCTAAAAAAAAAAAACTAGCTACAGTAGCAGGTTACATAGGACGACAGCGTACAATGCACAGTGAAACTTTTATTGTGGACAATTGTAAAACATACCTTTGTGGCTCTTGTGTATGCTTATGGTTTTTTATTACAAAAGTATCTCCACAAAAAAATTTAAATGTTCATTTTATTTTAAAAAGTATTAATGTATTTTCTAATAATTCATGTTATTAGAAAAGGTTTTAAGCATTTAAGATAATTCATATAACTAAAAATATTCATGTGTTTAAATAATGTTGATGTAACTTTTCAAAGTGTTGACGCATTTCAAAATCTAACTTTTAGAATGTGTTCAACGTTTTGAAAAAAACTTACAATTATATAAAACTCTTCACATATTTTGAGATACGTTAATGTAAATTTTAAAAATAATCCACAAATATTTTTGAAGAAATATTCACACATTTAGAAAATATCTACACATTTCAAAAATGTTCATGTAAACTTAGTACTCATATATTTTCAAACTACTATTTTCTGATATTTCCAAAATGTTCACACATTAAAAAATGTTACAAACAGTTCACGCTTTTTTTTATTAAATTTCATGTAATCCCCCTCCCCTGACTGCCCAAAATATTTTTTCGAAAGAAAAACAAAAATACAAGATAAGCCAAATTATGGCAAAGAAAAGGATAAAAAGAAAAAATGAGATAAAATAAATAAATAAACCTAAAAACATAGAAAATCAGAAAAAGGTCCAGAGGCAGATAACTAATATCTCCCGAGTAAAAAGGGGGGAAAACACCGCTACTAGGCCACGACCCAAGTTGGGAACAATAGAGGCGAGTGTAGTGTATGTCTCGCAATAAGCTAGATATTGACTTTGCGCAAAACCATGTCGGTCATGCTAAGCACTACACTCACACTACTTTGATTCAAAGGAATTATATTCGATTTTTGTAGGATTTGGACCGTTAGAAATTTCTCATGGGAGGGAGGGAGGTAGTCCTGGCCATGGGAAGCCCGGCCCGGCCGGCCCGGCCGGCCCGGCCCGAAAAAGCCCGATCCGGCCCGGCCCGACGCTGCCCCCGGGCCGGACTCGGGCCTAGTTTTTGAGCCCGAAGGCCGGGCCGGGCCGGGCCTGGGCCCGTCGTTTTTCCATTTTTCTGAAGGTCGGGCCGGGCCGGCCCGAAGCCCGACGGGCTTTTACGTGCTCGGGTTGGGCTCGGCCCCAGAAACACAGGCCCGATGGCCGGGCTGGGCCGGGCCCGGGCCTGGGTTTTTTGTGTCGGGCTTGGCTAGGCCCGGCCCGAAGCCCGGCCCGGCCCGAGGTTTGGCCAGGTATAGAGGGAGGGAGTGAGAGAGAGAGAGAGGGGGAGAGAGAGAGAGAGATTCTCAATGACATATGTGAGTATTGCCACCTTGGATTGATGATATTGTTTACCCGCAAAAAAGGATTGATGATATTGTCGAAAATAAGACCATACAAGGCCAAAACCGAGTTTGAGCAAGGAATACTGACATTACACCAAATATTAGTTGAGGGATGAAAGATATACGTGATAAATTAAAATACGAAAATCGCATTTGTCTCAATAGAAAGAGTGAATTCCACATTTTTTTACCCCTATATATATGCATTTGTGACATTGATTACCCCATCAAGTGGAAATTTGTCTAGAACACCCATTGTAGAAGCTTTGGACCCTTATTTTCCGATGCATGTCCATTAGGCAAGGTGTGAGGTGACGCCCGGGATCCAAAAATATCTAGACGGCAATGAGGAATGCAACAGATAGACAAGGGAAGTGTGGACATGATCGCCAAGGAGCCCTCCGTTATTTATATATTTTTTTTACGAATGATTGATGCAACATGCCAGTCATATCCAACATAAACAAGCAAAATGCAAAACTACGGTAAACCCGTGTTTAAAGTCTCCAAAATCTGATATTTCGACTGAAGTTCCACTAAATGGGGTAATATGTGTCATAAAAGTACAACTACAGGGTAAAAAGTGGAATTCATTTCAATAGAAAATGCATCGTGGGTCAATAATCACCCACATTTTCCAAACTATAAATGCAAGTTGCACGTGGCGTGTACATGATTTGGCTTAAAAATGCAAGTTTTAAAATATGTAACATGTATTTAATATCATAATGTTCTTTAATCTCTTGACTACTTCTCATAAAATAAATTGTGATGAATAGTTAAGGGCCTCTTTAATTCACATGATTCTTAAGAACTCATAAATAGGAAAAAAAGAGTAGGATTAGAGTGTTATGCCCTCTTGAATCCTACAGAGTTAGAAGAACTACAAGAAGTAGGATGAAGGAGTGTTTGATATGCCTGATAGCATAGGAAAAGCAATGAAGTTTTATGAAGAGGTTTGAGTGGATGGATATTTTCCTCTCAAATATAGAATACAAATAAAATTCAAAAAAAAATAGAATACAAATGAATCTTACGGAAATTATGAAGGATTTCGATCATGTGAATCAAACTAATAACACAAAAAGGTTCCTAAGTATTTAAATCCTCCAAAAATTCTGCAAAATTGCTTTGAATCAAAGGATCCCTGAAACTGTTTGATGCATGATTTTGTCCTTATTACTGTCAAGCCTACGATCTCAAGGAGTAATGATCTAAAAAAGTCTCGTATTTCTTTACAGAGGGAGTATACTTAACTAGTAGTACGTGCAGGATACAGCGTATAACATACACAGGAATGGACACGTTGGATATACTGGTGTGCTATGTTGTGCTTAATTACACTTACGATTTCCTCGGGGAAACCGATGAATATCAGTTGTAGTCTCCGCGTCGCGCTGGCGCGGTCGGCAGCTTCTGCTCCTGGACGATGAGTCGCGCCGGGAGCGGCCGGCCGGTGCCAGAGCCTCCGCAGCTGCGGCAGCGCTTGCGGCCGGACCCAGAGCACGTCCCGCAGCCGACGTCGCCGTCGGACCAGCGGCTGCAGAGGCACTCCTCCCGGCCGGTGCCGCTGCACGTGGAGCAACGGGGCCGCGCGTCCCACCTGGACGCCGCCGGCAGCCCGTCGCCCGTCGTCCGGTTCGCCATCGCCACGCCCGCCAGCATCCCGAGCCCCGCCGACGCGATCACGACGGGCGAAACCATCTTTGCCGAAAAACCAATCCAAGAATCTCCCGGAAACGGCGAAGCAACTACAGGGGAGGGGAGGAGGAGCTGTACTTCTTGGCTTCCCTGCCGTGTATGCTTTGCTAGTGCTGGTAGGAGCGGAAGAAGAAGAGATTTGGATGGGTGTGTGGACGAGAGGTTGTGCCAATCTGTTGTTTTTGTGGACGGGGTGCGTCGATTTGTAGGATTTTTTCAGGGGTTGTAGGAAGGTGGGTGTTGGGAACTTGGGATAGTTTCGCCTCGCAGTTTGGAGGGTAGCGGGGCGGGGAAGGCGTGCCCGCCTCGTTACCTTTGCTTGCCTACTTGGTCTGCATCCGTCGGCTACTCTGCTATTCTTGGGCGTTTCAATTGCGGTTTCGTGTGCGCTGCAAGCTGCTTGGCGGCTTGCCGGTTCCCTTTACCTCTTCCATGCTACGAGACGAATTCGAAGCTACGCACTGGATTTGTCCTCTGCAACTGTTTTACTATCTGGATCGTGTAAGTAGGCGAAGATTTGCAGACGATTCTCTAGATTACTTGCAAGATTTCATTTACTTAGGACATCTCTAACGGACTCCTCCCTTTCGCCCTATTTGTCTGGTCCGAAAATAACCTTCAATCGGCTCCTCTGGGTAGTTCAGACTGTCCGGTATCCCCACTCCCGCCTCAAATTGAAGAAAGAAATAGGGTAGTTTGAACTGTCCGCCATGTCGGGTCGAAAAGTCCGGTCCCATGTAAAAAACTTATCGGAACCCCTTTCCCGTCCCACACTCCACCCCTCCTCCTCTGCTCTCTGCCTCCACTAGAGGACCCTAACTCCTCCGCCGCGCCCACCTCGAACACCGCCCTGGTCTTGCCAGACTTCCATCTCCACCTTGCCGCCAAGACACAATCGTCGGATCCGTACGCCGCCCTGATACCCTCCCACTATAGATAATGCCCATGTGGGACACCGTACACACCAAGTGTTCGGTGAAATGCCATACAACGATGGGATGCAACTACAACATCAATGGGCATGGCTACAACATGGTGGCACTACTTTCTTGATGATGTCTATTCTCTGTGGGCGACGTTGTCAAGACCGTCTTGTATCCAATAGGTAACAAAAATATCACTTTTCTCGAAAGCAAGAAACTCTTAGGAAGGATGTGAAGAGATCATTTGAAGTACTCCAAACACACTTTGCAATTGTTCACGAACTTGCTAAATAGGGGGACCTCAAGACAATGCGGTAGGTGATGACATGTTGTTTGATAATGTATAACATGACTGTGAAGGATGATGATGAGGGTGTCCGCAATCTTAATTTTGAATACATGGGTGATCCTATCCTTGGACTAGCATTGGACCATGTGAGATCACATGCTTGTAAATGTGATGAATCACTCTCTTGTGGATCAACATGACCTAGGCATGAATCACAACCACGTGTGTTGATGCCTGAACGAGTAACTTCATCTACGTGTCCTAGTGAAATCAATGTTGTGGTAAGTAACAACAAAACCGACCTTACACATTACCTAACAACCTAGCATTGGAGCGTGGTTGTATGCTGTTGACTGCCATTGGAGATGACGATGACCCACCCATGTCGAAAACGAGATGGAGGTAGAGACGAAGGGGGCGAATAGCTCATGGAGGGTAGGAGCACGACGTGGTGTTGGAGTCTAAGTCACCGCCACTGCTGCTACTGATACCACAGATCTAAGCCACCGCCGGTGCCGGTGCCATGAACTGAGGATTAATTTGTCCTCTCGCTAGAGGTGGGCGAGCAAAGGAGGGCGAGACTATAGATTTCGCCTCTGTCTAGCTCCACAAAAAGGCCAATTCGAGCATTCCTAGCGAGCCATGCTCTGGGGTGATTTAAGTTCCGTTCACATGCGGCCCAATGACTAGTGTGAGCAATTAAGCATTTTTTTGCATTCGCTAGGCATGTACTTGGGGTGGGATGTGTGCGCAGGCAACCAAACACGCCCTATCCCCTATGCCACTCCATCACATGGCTATGAAATAGTTCCATGGGACCAACTAGCAACTCGGCAGAAGCCCATTCACATGTTTTACAACAAATAAAAAAAAAGGGTCTCTCACTCCTTTTATTAATATACATAATTATTTAGATGGAGACATTAGTATTTTAGTTATGCGTGTTATCTTACTTCTCTTCGTAACACACCCTTGATTGGACATGTGCGCGCATGTTTTAGTTATTAGTACAGTTGGTTTCACCGCTAGGCAAGAAAGGTAAAAAAACACCATAAGGCTCTGAACGGATAACGCTAATGTAACTACCAATGTGTTGGAGTTCCCTAAAAAAATGAAAGTATTGGAGTACCATTTTTTCTACATTTCAGATTATTTATAACATGCCACGTTCTTGCTCTCATATTTAGTCAGAAGATCGTATATTAATTTGTTCGCACCTACTCATTTTCAAGGATAAGAGAGACAAAATATTTATGTCCTTATATTATTTGCACACCCTCTCACCTACATATAACTATTGTGACCTCCAATGGCTGGATAAGGCAAGATGAGAGCACATCACAAACTTACATCTAGTTATAAAGTTAGAGCCGACCAAGCATCTTCTAGTTTGCACTACTAGAGAAACCAACATTCCACATAGCCTAGTTTAGAATTAATGTTGGGAATTAGGGGCACCAGAAAATATTCTCTTTGAATGAGCCAATGATTTGGGGAAGCACCTCCTCACCATGGAATCCACTATCAACTCATCACGTAATTGGCTTAGCACCATTAAATTTTATGTGATACCTTTTGGGCATAACCATTTAGAGCTATCTATGTATTCCCTGGTTGCAAGTGGTGAGTGCCATCAATAAGAATGATTATACTTTCTCCGCTCGCGAGTCAGAGCTCTTTTACATCACTCTATTGCTCCTCAACCATAGATATCAGTAGCGATCAAATCCTACCATTCATACATAAGGGTAAATAGGTCATTTCCATAGGGTGCGTTAGACATTCCCTGTTATTCAAATACATCCGCTAATCCGCGAGTGCCATTAAACCATTTAGTACTTGCAATTGTTTGTCCCTGTGTCACATCCATTGACTACAAATGCCAACGTCAATGTATGAGGCACCATCCGCCTTCACCAAAATTGATCACATCACGACCACCTCCAATCAAGTGCATGCAAATATTCAAGGAGAATGCATGCATAGTGGCTTTACTTACATAGCAAAAGTAAAGGCATGCCACAGTTTCTATTGTGAGACAAACAAATGCATTACCTGAAAGTGTCTCTCAAGAAAATGATCCCCAAGAATGATACAAACAGTAAGATGTGCAATTTATAATATATTTACTTCATAAAATTTGAAGATGACACAGCCATAGCTTCAATTGACAATTTGCACTGTTTATCATTGCGTGAGCTTAAACTATTGTAGTTTCCAAAGAAGAGGCATTGCCTAAGCTTGTAGATATAGTAACATTGAAAAGTTATTGCAACAAGAGAAAAAAATGAAATCAAGAGGTCCAAATAGAGTTTTTGATTGCGGTGAATTGCATGTTAATATGGAAAATTTCATTTGTTGTTTTTATAGTAAAAGAATTCTTTCATAACAGTCAAAAAAAAAAATCTTTCATAGTTTTCTCCAATATGCACGAACTGTGCATCCTTGTATAGTGCAAAACTCCAGAGAGGCAAAGATTTCTACCGTATTGAATATTTCAGAATGTATTCTATTTGGCACTAGATTTTAGCATGCTATATGCTGTCTGTGCATAAAATGTTATATGATTCAGTTCCTAGCATATTTTGTCATTTTGCCTAATCATATTGATCTGGTGTTCAAATAAATAAAACCGCATGGTATATGATCATTTGGATGCTAGAAACTGTACAATGTATGTGAAATATGTATGAAATTGTGCAATGCATGTGAAAGATGTATGAATTCCGCAATGTGTGTGAAATCTATATTGTGAAATGTGTCCTGTGATGTCCATGTTTGACTCAAGATACTTGTTCGGAATTTCACACGCTATCCTTGTGTGAATGGTCTCACATCTAGTTGGCCCCTGACTTGGCTCATGGTATAGGACTACCTCTCGTTTTGCCAAATATCACTTCAACTTTAGTTGGCTCTTCTGATCACATTCAGCAGTGTATATCTATTCTTCATTGTGGTAAATCATATATTAGCGAAAGAATTGTAAAAGGAACTTTCGTTGTCTTATGTACGTTTATGGTTTCTGGTTAAACAAGTATGCTCACATATTTTAAAATGTTGATTTAATTACAAAAAGTGTTCATGTATTTTTATTAAAATGCTCATGTAATTGGAAACGTGTTCATGTAATTTAAGAGATCATATAACTAAGAAGAAATATTCATATATTTAGATAATGCGTGTGTAATTTTTAAAGTATTCAACCATTTAAAAAAGTGTGTATGTATTTTTAAAATTAATTCTCACATTAAAAAAATGTTGACCCACATATAAAAGTGTGTATATAGAGAGAGTAATACTATTCATCACCCATGATGCAGAATAAGTTATTCTTCACCCGAGGTAATCTTACGATCGCTTCATAAACCAATTATGTTTGGAATACAAATAGTTACATTCATATTGATTCACTACGTAAAATTTGATATAAGAAAACAAAAAAAAGGTTATAAGACCAGAAATACGACATTTTATGTATGTTTTTACGTTCATAATTTTACATGACATAAAATATTTTTTACGGCGAGTATATATTTTCTTATGTTCTCTTTTTACGTATGCAATAAGACAAATTTACAAAACCTGAAAATACGGTGCATTGATGTCAAAACAGAGAGGGGTGAACAATAACTATTTCTCACCCAGGGTGACAAATAGCACGACCCTACACACACACACACACACACACACACACACACACACACACACACACACACACACACACACACACACACACACACACATATATATATATATATATATATATATATATATCACACGTTTTAATTAATTTCCACATAATTTAGCTTTTTACCTATTTCCAAGAAATGTTTACATGTTTAAAAAAATCATAATATTATTTTAAAAAATGAACTGTTTTCAAAATGTTCATGTAAATATTAAAATTATTCACATAGTTAATGTTCATGTAATATTTGAAAATGCTCACAGATTTTTTAAAATCTTACAAAGGTCTCAAACATTTTATAAAAAATCATGCAATTTCTAAAAGAAATAAAGGAGAAAATAAACCAAAAATGAAGATGGAAATGATAAAAAGGGAATTGAATAAGGTTAAACAGGGAAAAGAGACTAAACACATGGGAAACCGAGTTATGTGGTCTATAGAAAACCGGAGACAACTTTTTTTAAAAATAACGTGGCCACTTTATTGCTCTATATCTAGGGGTACAATAGAGTGATCCCAATGTTGAAGAAGCCACAAGAATTGACTATTTTTGAGGGATAAAGCACCACAATGTTGCGAGTAAGAACCAAAGACAACTAATACTGCAGAAAAAAGGAAGGAAAAAAGATCGTTATTGGGCCAAAACCCAAGTCGGGAACACTAGGGGACAACATGACGTATGATTTGCAATAAGCTAGTTATAGCCTTTGCGCGAAAACATCATGGTCTTGGTAAGTAATGCAAGCACACTCCTTTATTCCAAAGGAATTATATAGGATTTTTGTAGGATTTGGACTCTTAAGATTTTTGTCCTATGGTGGGAATCCTTAGGAACTTTTCCGTAGGATTCATTTTTGCTCCATTTTGAAGGGAAATTTCCATCCACTCAATTCTCTCAGTAGCATTCCTTGTTTTCTCTATGCTATCAAACACTCTTCAATCCAACTTCCTACAACTTTCTAATCCTAGGATATAATAGGACATGACACTATTTCGACGTCTTTCTATTTCTGTGTTTTGAGAATCCACTATCAATCGCTTCATTGCACAACTCCCATCTTACACATGTGTTGATGCTTCTGCGGATGTATATCTTGCATAGAGCTAATCACACGACGCACATTATTTCAGCTTAACGCCATGTACTTTATGGCCATATGAAACATCACTCAAGAACGGAGGTGTCTATCTACACGATAGTAATCGTGATGATCACACTTATTTTTTTATATGGTTGAAAAATATGCCATACAAGGTCAGAACCGAGTTTGACCAAGGACTATTGCCATTATGCAAATCTACCTAGTATTGGTAGTTTACAATAACATCTCACGACATATTAGATGAAAGCTATACGTGATAAATTGAAATACGGAAAAAATATTTTCTCAATAGAAAATGGCACATGGATCAATAATCATCCTCAATTGCAAAATTAATGTATGAATTAGAGTTGCACATGGCATGCACATGATTTGGAATAAAATGCAAGTTCTATAACAAGTGAAAATCATTTAATATCATAATTGTCGTGGATTTGTCACGGCAGATGTCCTAGTGAAAGGACTTAGTCGTGGAGTCATCGCTACGGGTTAACTTGAAGGGGTTAAAGCGGACACAAAGACACGAGGGTTTATACTAGTTCGGCCCCTTCGGTGAAGGTAAAAGCCTACGTCTAGTTGTGATGGAATTGATGTGGTCTCGATGGCTAGGGAGCAAACAAGCTTCGCCTAGGCTCGAGTTGTTGTTGTCTGTCCTGAACCACCGTCGGGTCGTCCCCTTATATACACGGGTGACGCCCGTCGGTTCATGGAGTCCCATACCGGTTCATATTCATATCCCGGTTGGTCTCTCTTTTCCTAACTTACAATACAAGTTTATACATCAGGCCGTTTTACGCTACAGGTTCTAAACCGACTACAGGCCTTGGGCCTTAATCTGCTTATACTACTAATGAAGTTAACCCGGCCCAAGTAGGCCGGTTCACGCCCTGTGGTAATATCCCCAACATTAGGCCCAGATTGATTTGAACTGGTTCATGTCAATCCTTCACAAAATCTTTGTCTTCGACATCTTCTGGTAATTGGTAAACCGCCATGTCGTCATCATCTCTGGCTGCTGTAAACCGGCATGATGTCACCACGAAGTTAACATTTATGATGCCTTCTTTTATTAATAGATCTGCGATACCCAAGTCATCAGCTCCACTTCCGAAATTTTGGCTCCTGGATTCGCGCGCCTGACCCACGTTTGTTGCCTTATAAATAGGACCGAAGGGTCATTTCCTTTTCTCCCCTTCATCTCTTCCTCTTCGTCTTCCTCGCGTCGCCAGCCTCGGAACTCCGCCGCCGCCGTTGTCCTCTGCATCGTCTTGGGCCGCTGCATCAACTTGAACGCACCAGAGCACTGCGGTAGCCTTCCACATCTTCCTCAGTTCTGGTAAACCTTCTGTTCTTCTTAATATAGATCTGTTCTAGGGTTTCCTGTTCTCGCCGTGTTCGTCGCTTGTTCATACTCGTACCCAGACTCCTGGATAAATCTGTGAACCCCTGCTCTGTTTAGTAGTAGTTCCTTTAGCATCCGCCTGTAATTTCACGCTTAAGTCCATAGATCTCATTTACATATCCGCCCATTGGTTCACTTCCGTTCTGCTTTTCCCTTTTGAATATTTTCTGTTTTTCTGACCTTGCCTCAGATCCATTGCTGCAATAGGACCTTGTGAAACCTGTTTCTGCATACTTAGCCATCCGCAACTTCGATTGCTTTCGATGTTTAAATCAGGCGGTTTAACTTAATATAGAAAAAGTTAGTAAACCGGTATACACCATTAGTCCCCTTTTTGAACCGCCAGAATCCATATGATGCCACCTCGTAGAAATCCAGTTTACATGTACTGCCTCCGGTTTAACATTGTTCAAATCAGCACCTTCTTTTATCCAACATATTCTTGAACCGGAATCACCTATTTCTTGTAGATCTCACCATGGCCAAACAAGTATATGAGTGCAATTGGGTTCCTTCTCGCGTCACAGAAACTCAGCTGGATGATTTAGTCCTGATCGGCGCTTTAGACAGCAAAGATACTATCCACTGGAGGGTTCCTGGTGATGAATGCCCTCCCACACCTCAAGAGGGAGAGGTTGTGGTCTTTGCAGATCATTTAGCCCGGGGCTTCAAACCGCCCGGTTCTAAATTTTACCGGGATGTGTTAGCCAATTCTCAGCTCCGTCCGCAAGATATTGGCCCCAATTCTGTTACCAACCTATGTCACTTCCAAGTGCTCTCTGAGGTATACCTTCAAGAGGAGCCTTTAGTTGAATTGTTTAGAGACTGCTTTCACTTAAACCGCCGCATAGAATTCACTGATGGCCCCAATACCGAATTGGGCGGTATGGCCACTCAGGAAAGGAAAGAGATCACTTATCCCCACGTCAAACTACACAGTCACCCCAAGGAGTGGAATGGAACATGGTTCTACTGCAAAGACACCTCCCCTGACAATGAAAATCCCTTGCCTGGCTTTCGTCCGGAGCGGCTCAGCAACACTCACCCCTTTCCACAATGATTAAGTGCCAAGGAGAGAAGCAAATATGCTCCGCAACTATCCAAGCTCCGAGCCTTCATGGCCAACGGCTTAACAGGAATAGATCTTGCACGCTGTTAGATATCATGGAGCGTACTGCCTCTCAGCCGGCGCTCCAGTTTAATGTGCAAGTATACTGATAGCGTCGATGACCCACTCCGACACACTAAAATCCAGCTCTCAGATGATGAAGTTACAGACGCCATGAAGAAGATGTTGAACGAACCGGAACACCTTTGCGCTCAAACCGGCCTGCTCCCTTTCTCTGCTACCAACAAACCGCCAGCTGTAAGATTTTAATTGTACTTTTTACTGAACCTATTATTGCTATCTCTGTCTGACATCAATTGCTGCTTAACCAGGGTGATAATCCATTTTGGAGCAAGAAGCTTCCGCAAGACAAACCGGAGAAAGCAGAATGGTCAACCCGGCCAAAGACCAAGGTTATCAAAAAGCCGGCTCACAAAAGGAAAACCACCGCTTCATCTGATCCGGCTATTGATGATGATGTGGGTAACCCGGACCTTGAAGTAGAACTTGATTCACTAGGCTTACTTTTTACACGCCTTATTGATGATGATACTTGTCAGGACGACGCTGAAGCCAGTAATGCTGATGTCGCTGAGGTAACTATTCTTTCTTCCGATTCAGATCCTTTGCCTTTGCCAAAACTTCGCCAGGCAAACCGGAAAGTTAAATTTTCTCATCCTCTTGCTTATTTGGATCCCAAATTTCTTATGAAGACTTAGCAACATGAAGCTCGCCGCACAACCCGGCACAGCGGTCAGGTAGTTACCTCCGCCGGTTTACCAAACAGTCCGGTTCGAAAACGCCGCTCAGAGGTCTCCGACCTTTCTATTAATTTTTATCCTAAAGCGGGTTTCTTCTGTCAACCTCTTAATCCGTCCTACTCCGATTACCAGGTTACTTCTCATTCATCCTCTGGTGAATCATCGTCCACTCAGCTGCCACCACTGAAAACGGTTCTTGGGTAAGCTAGACTGAACATATGCTTCTGGTATACTATGTTATAATCTTATGTTGTTCCTTGACTCCTTGTTTCTCTTTCAGGGCTAAATCCAAACCGAGCAAGAAGGCCCGTCTGGATAAAGCGGCCGAGGAAGATGTCGCCCCTGAACAGGACAAAGCACCAGATCTTGAAGCGTCCGTTCATGAAGATATTCCCAATGATCCTCCCTTGCAAGATGATGCTATTCCTGAGAAAAGGCCTATCAATACTTCAGTCCCTGTTGACCCGCCTGCCAGCTCCGTCCGGATTGAAAGATCCCGCAGTCCTTCAAAATCTGCCGATAAACCGACCGCGCCAACACAAACTGGTGAGTCCAAAGATGATGATGCTGTGATTACCGGTGTAGGTCGCTTTGAACCCGGGAATCCTGTCACTTTGGCCAAGCATACCGTGAAAGAGGATTTTTCCGCCCTGAACAAAGGAAAATGGGATGTTGAACTGGAAACATATGCTGCTTTGAGTGGCCAAGATCTTCATTCTGGTTACTTGAACCGGCTTTATACTAGCCGTGACTGTGAAGCTGGTCTAGTAAAGATGATGAGGGATAAATTTGAGGTAACTTCCTTGTGCTCCTTCTTTCTTTAATAACTGCCACTGTATTAATCCTCCTAGCCCCCAAGGGGCGGTTTGTAACCTTCTTCAAACCGGGACTTTCCTCAATACTTTGAAATCCACCAATGTAGCCCCCAAGGGCCGGTTCAACTTAGTATAGTTAAACCGGGACTCCAATAAAGATGCTAACATCAGAACATAATTGAACAAATAGCCATTAGCCCCCAAGTGCCAAGTTGAATACCTGTATTGAGCTTGGGACTTTGTGATGTAGTAAGGGATGAAAATTGAAAATTGAAGGTGCATTAGCCCCCAAGTATCAAGCATATAACTTGTTATGTGGTTGGTACTTCAAATTCTTGTACTGTTTGTTTAAAGCCAAGCACTGTCTTGATGCAGGCTGAAGTGAGGATCAAAGAGGACCGGATTACCGATCTGCAGGAAACTTTGAAGACCCAACAAGCTGAAACCGACAAGGCAAGGGAGGAATTAACTAGCGCTTTGAGCATCACAGAACAACTGAAAGAGGGCTTCAAGAAAGAGCGGGCGGATTGGGCCACTGAGAAGGCCGCTTTAACAAAAAGAGCTGAAAACGCTGAAGCTGCTCTTAAACCGGTGGTAGATGAGCTGACCGCCGTAAAGCGGCAAATACACTCCATGACCGCTGCTATCTTTGGTAAGCTCCTTTTCGTTTCTGTGATAACTCTGGCCTGCTTATAATAGATCCGGTTTGTGATCGTTCCTGTACTGTTGCAGGTACACGCATTGGTCACTTAGGGTCAGATGTTCGAAAGAAGTTGAAAGCTGCCTACACTTTAGTTGAACAACTGTATACCGGAGCGCAGCGGATCGTCACCACGGCCTCTCATAACAATCCGGCACCCTCTTTAATCCAAGACACTCTTAATAGGTTGTCAATGCTTCCTGCTCGGATTGAAGAGCTGAAAAAATCTGCTGCTCGAACCGGAGCCATTAATGCCTTGATCCGGGCCAAAGCATGGGTGCCGGATTTCGATCCTGTTGAGGCAGCTCAAGGCTATCCTAGCCTGAAGGAAGATGGCTCCGAGTTCAATGAAGATGATATGAGGGCAATAAACCGTGCAGTACGCCCTCTGGCTTGTCAATTGGCTGAAGAGGCCGACTTGTCGCATTATCAAGCCCAGTACAACGATCAGAACAAACGAGTGCCTGCACCAACTCTTGAAGCGGAGAATCTGATTCCTCTAATCCGTAAGCATACTTACGCTCCTGATATTGAACCGTCTTCTCTGATCCATGAAGAGGCTGTCTTTCAAGCTTTAATGGGAATCGACTGGACCACTGTTGATTTTCAGCCAATGGATAGAGACGAGGAAGCTGAAGCGGCGCAGGACGATGAGCAGGCTTGAACCGGAAGCCGGTTTAAATAACTATCTTACGATGATCCGCCAAAATAACAATGATCTTATTTGGGCACCGTGTTGCCTTGTAATAGGATAGTTAATACTTCTGCCTTGAATATGCCTTCGTGCATAAGTACTGATGCTTTTGCTTGAAAAACCTCAATTTATATTTCCTGCAATCAGAAAATCTTGAACTCCAGTGGCGGTTATACCGCCAGCCGGTTTATGATCTTGATATATATATCATCAATGTAATTAAAAACATATAACCAAATAGGCGATACAAAATACCTGCCATCGCTGGGCATGAAGTTGGCTTAGCCAGGCTTGAAGCGGAGGTTTTATAAACCATTACCGTCAAAGGGGAGCAAACAGCCCCCATGTAAACCGTGCTGGGTCATGATGCGCCCCCCTGTTACTCCATGATGTTAACAGGAAAGGTAAACTAGGCATATTTCTCCGGATTAAAAATGAACCGAATCCATCAGCTGAACCGGTAAAAAAGTGTTTGCTTGATTTAAAGGAAACACAAAAAGAATAGTCATATGGAAGCAAAGGCAATGATAAAAACCGTTTGCAAAAAACATGCTTTACTAAGCTGATCAGATGGTGTTACCATGGTCGGACAAGACCAAGCCCCAATAGGAGTGACAATGGTTCAAGTCAGCCAGGTCCCCAAATGAAACCGTGGCATATATGCCAATCAAAAGGCGTGGCAATGGTTCGGGTTCGACCAAGCCCCCAAGTGATTTTGTGGCCTTAGGCCAATCAAGAGGCATGACTGGTTCAGACTTGACCATGTCCCCAAGTGATCTAGTGGCTTTCGCCTATCAAAAGGCGTCGCGTTGGTTCGGACACGACCAGGACCCCAAGTGATATAAGAAGCAAATTTCAAGGGGTAAACCGGAGGCCGCTTTAGAACAGAACCACTCCATGTAACCACACATGATATGAAAGGACAGAGACCCCGCTTTAGCTGAGGCTCCGGTTTTATTATATCAAAGATAATATATACACTATCATAATATGTACATAGATAGAGCCAATGGCTCAGGTGTAGTAAGGCCGAAGATGAGCTATGTTCCACGGCCTGTTGGTATCCTCCTCTGATGTGCGTGAGTCTTTATGCTCTCGAATATCAATCAGATAGTACGACCCGTTGTGCAGATTCTTGCTGACCACGAAAGGTCCCTCCCAAGGTGGGGATAACTTGTGCATATCCGTCTGGTCTTGGATGAGCCGAAGCACCAAATCTCCTTCTTGAAAAGTTCTGGTTCTGACCCGGCGACTGTGATAGCGACGAAGATCTTGTTGATAAATCGCCGAGCGGGCAGCCGCTATGTCGCGCTCCTCGTCCAATAGGTCCAAAGCGTCTTGTCGTGCTGTCTCATTGTCCGCTTCAACATAAGCTGCCACACGAGGCGAATCGTGCCGGATATCACTAGGGAGAACCGCCTCCGCTCCATAGACCATGAAAAACGGCGTGTATCCTGTAGATCGGTTGGGTGTAGTATTGATACTCCATAGCACAGATGGTAGTTCTTCAACCCAACATCCTGGTGTTTTTTGCAATGGAACCATAAGCCGGGGTTTGATGCCTCGCAAGATCTCTTGATTAGCCCGTTCTGCCTGCCCATTGGACTGGGGGTGAGCCACTGATGATACGTCAAGTCGAATGTGCTCACGTTCACAGAATTCCTTCATAGCACCCTTGGATAAATTGGAACCGTTGTCAGTAATGATACTATGTGGAAAGCCAAACCGGAAAATCACCTTTTTAATGAACTGTACTGTTGTAGCTGCATCACACTTGCTGACAGGCTCCGCTTCAATCCACTTGGTAAACTTGTCAACTGCCACCAAAAGGTGGGTTTTCTTATCCTTGGATCTTTTAAAGGGTCCGACCATATCCAGCCCCCATGTTGCAAACGGCCAAGTAATTGGAATCATCCTCAATTCTTGCGCCGGTACATGAACACGCCTTGAAAATTTCTGACAGCCATCACACCGTTTAACCAAGTCCTCCGCATCAGCATGAGCTGTTAACCAGTAGAACCCGTGACGAAACGCTTTTGCCACCAGAGACTTTGAACCGGCATGGTGACCACAATCCCCTTCATGGATTTTACGTAAGATTTCACAGCCTTCCTCAGGAGAGACGCAGCGTTGAAACGCCCCTGACACACTGCAATGATGCAATTCGCCATTGACAATGGTCATAGACTTGGATCGCCGTACTATCTGCCTGGTTAGAGTTTCATCCTCTGGCAACTCTCCCCGGTTCATATACGCAAGATAAGGAATTGTCCAGTCCGGTATGACATGCAGGGCTGCCACCAATTGAGCCTCCGGATCAGGAATAGCCAAATCCGCTTCACCCGGGAGCTTGACTGACGGGTTGTGCAACACATCAAGAAAAACATTAGGCGGGACCTGTTTACGCTGAGAGCCCAACCGGCTTAAAGCGTCCGCCGCTTCATTCTTTCGACGGTCCACATGATCCACCTGATAACCCTTGAAGTGGCCCGCAATATTATCCACCTCACGACGATATGCATCCATAAGTGGGTCTTTAGAATCCCAAGTGCCAGACACTTGTTGAGCCACGAGGTCCGAGTCACCGAAGCACTTAACCCGACTTAGGTTCATCTCCTTAGCCATCTGGAGACCATGGAGCAAAGCTTCATACTCAGCTGCATTATTAGTACAAGGGAACATTAAGCAGAGAACATAACAAAACTTATCACCTCGTGGGAAAGTTAATACGACTCCAGCCCCCGAGCCCTCCAATTGCCTGGATCCATCAAAATGGATAGTCCAATATGTGTGATCCGGCTTCTCCTCTGGTGCTTGCAACTCAGTCCAATCATTGATGAAATCCACAAGTGCTTGAGACTTCACCGCCGTCCGAGGTACGTACTTCAATCCGTGTGGCCCAAGTTCTATAGCCCACTTGGCAATCCGGCCAGTCGCCTCCCGGTTCTGTATGATATCGTCCAAGGGAGCTGAACTGACCACTGTGATGGGGTGCCCTTGGAAATACTGCTTCAACTTCTGGCTTGCCATAAAAACTCCATATACCAGCTTCTGCCAATGCGGATACCGCTGCTTAGATTCAATAAGCACCTCGCTGATATAATAAACCGGTCGCTGAACCGGATATTCCTTGCCCGCCTCCTTGCGTTCTACCACAATAGCCACGCTAACTGCGCGTGCATTGGCCGCTACATATAGTAATAACGGCTCCTTGTCGACCGGAGCTGCAAGAACAGGCGGATTGGCTAATTGCCGCTTCAAGTCTTCCAACGCTTCATCAGCAGCCGGACTCCAGATGAATTGATCTGTCTTTCTCAGCATCTGGTATAAAGGGATGGCCTTCTCTCCAAGACGGCTGATAAACCGGCTCAGTGCGGCGATCCGACCCACCAAACGCTGAACGTCGTTGATACACTTTGGTTTAGCCAGGGAGGTGATAGCCGTAATCTTCTCCGGATTAGCCTCGATTCCTCTGTTGGACACAAGAAAACCCAATAACTTGCCTGCCGGAACACCAAAGACACACTTGGCCGGGTTAAGCATCATCTTGTAAACTCGCAAGTTGTCAAAGGTTTCCTTCAAATCATCCACCAGTGTCTCCTTCTGCCTTGACTTGACTACAATATCATCCACATAAGCGTGCACATTACGGCCAATCTGTTTATGCAAGCAGTTCTGTACACACCGTTGATAAGTGGCTTGGGCGCTCTTGAGCCCAAAAGGCATAGATACATAGCAAAAGGCTCCAAAGGGAGTAATAAACACCGTCTTCTCCTGGTCCTTAACCACCATTTTAATCTGATGATACCCAGAGTATGCATCCAAAAAACTCAAACGCTCACAATCCGCCGTGGCATCAATAATCTAGTCAATGCGGGGGAGGGCAAAAGGATCCGCTGGACAAGCTTTGTTAAGATCCGTGTAATCCACACACATACGCCAAGTGCTGTTTTTCTTAAGGACCAGCACCGGATTAGCAAGCCACTCTGGATGGAACACCTCAATGATAAAGCCAACCGCTAAGAGCCTAGACACTTCCTCTCCAATGGCTTTGCGCCTTTCTTCGTTAAACCGGCGGAGAAACTGCTTTACCGGTTTATACTTGGGATCAACATTAAGAGTGTGCTCGGCGAGTTCCCTCGGTACACCTGGCATGTCAGAAGGCTTCCATGCAAAAATGTCCCGATTCTCACGGATGAACTCGATGAGCGCGCTTTCCTATTTAGGATCCAAGTTGGCACTGACAGTGAACTGCTTGGACGAATCGCCGGGCACGAAGTCAACAAGCTTGGTCTCAGCTGCCGATTTGAACTTCAGATCTGAATCCTACTCTGTAGTGGGCTTCTTCAAAGGAGTCATGTCCGCCGGATCAACATTGTCCCTATAATATTTCAACTCCTCCGTGGCACAAACCGACTCTGCATAGGCCGCATCACCTTCCTCACATTCCAAAGCAATCTTGCGGCTCCCATGAACCGTTATCGTTCCTTTGTAACCCGGCATCTTGAGCTGCAAATAAATATAACAAGGTCATGCCATGAACTTGGCATAAGCCGGCCGCCCAAACAAGGCGTGATATGGGCTCCGGATTTTCACCACCTCAAAGGTTGGTGTCTCGGATCGGGAATCATGCTCGTCCCCAAAAGCCACCTCTAGGGCTATCTTACCAACATGATATGCTGATTTGCCAGGCACCACACCATGGAACACCGTATTAGACGGTCTGAGATCTTTGTTTGTTAGCCCCATGCGGCGGAATGTCTCATAGTACAGGATGTTAATACTACTCCCTCCATCCATGAGCACCTTGGTGAATTTATAACCTCCCACCTGAGGGTCTACCACTAATGCCAACTGGCCCGGATTGTCAACCCGGGGGGGGGGGGTGATCCTCTCTGCTCCACACGATAGACTGCTCCGACCAGCGCAAGTAACGTGGTACAGCCGGTTCAACAGAGTTCACTGCTCGCTTGTGAAGCTTGCGATCGCGTTTATCCAAGCTAGTTGTGAAAACATGATACTGCCCATTGTTCAACTGTTTTGGCTGGCTCTGATAACCCGACTGCTGCTGCTGCTGTTGTTGGTTGTAACCCCCTTGACTATTCTGATTATTCTGGTTACTATTACCGCCCTGATTGAAACCTGAACCGGAAGCTCCATCGTGACCCGGCCCATGGAAACCGGATCCTGAGCCACCACCTGACCCACGGTCATACCGGAAGGCATTAGAGTTTTTAAATTCCTGCATAATGTAACAATCCTTCCAAAGGTGATTAGCCGGCGCCTCCTTCGTCCCGTGCTTTGGACAAGGCTGATTCAACAAATAGTTTAAGCGATCCGGGTTAGGATTTGGAGCCCCATTACGATTCGCCGCTTTACCTCTGCGCTGCTGACCCTTGTCCTGCGCATTAGTGTTAGCCACAAAGTCCATGCTGCCATCCGCTTTATGCTTGCCTCCACTTCCATGGCCCGCCGGTTTGTACTGATGCCCCTTGGAGTTGCTATTCTTCTTTCCCTTCCCTGCTTCATCATCGTCAGTCTCGGGATCCTTGGTACTATCAGAATCAGCATACTTCACCAAAGCGGCCATGAGAGTTCCCATGTCATTGCAGAACCGCTTCATACGCCCCAATTTCAGCTTTAAAGGCATAAACCGGCAGTTGCCATCTAGGGTTAAGATCGCAGAGTCAGCATTGATCCTGTCAGACGAGTGCAAGACTTCCGAAACACGGCGTACCCAATGGGTTGTTGACTCTCCGTCTTCCTGAACACAAGCCGCCAGGTCTACTATGGACTTGGGCTGCTTACACGTATCTTTGAAATTCTGGATAAACCGGGCCCGCAACTGGGCCCATGAACTGATAGAATTAGGCGGCAGGCTCTTCAACCAAGTACGGGCCGTACCTTCAAGCATCATGGTGAAGTACTTTGCACATGCGGTCTCATCCACATCCAGCATCTCCATGTCCATCTCATAACTCTCTACCCACGCTTCTGGAGATAAATCAGCGGTGTAATTCGGCACCTTGCGTGGACCCTTGAAGTCTTTGGGCAGGCGTACATTGTGTAAAGCGGGGACTAAACAGGGCACTCCCAAAGCAGATGCGACCCCTGGCCCGACAGAGGTGGTAGGACGAACCGGTGTAAGCTGATCCGCCTCGTTCTGTGCTGCTAACTCGGCCTCCCTTCGTGCCCGGGCCCGGTCCACTACCTCCTGAGCATCACGAACACCACCTGCCGGGTTATTACCACGGGCCGCTTCACGGCCTCGCGCATTGCTCGATATGGCCGGTTCATCCAGACACCTGCTATAGCTCCGGCTTGGACGAGGTGTGGAGTGAATCCGATCGCGGCTGTATGAATATGCCTCCTGTTGAATCAAAGCGGTCCGGAGAAGTTCCTTAACCCGGCGCGTCTCTATTGCTTGCGGAGAGTCTCCTTCCACCGGGATAGCTTCTAATCGCGCAGCAGCTGCAACAAGATTGTCCATAGGATTAGAATAATGACCCGGAGGCGTCTGAACCGGCGGAGGAATCACAATGTTCTGTCGAGGAGGTTTCATCAGGCGGGGTTGGACCGTCGCTCCTGGCCCTGGTGCCTCGATCCGGTTTGCCTCCAGGTGCCCCGGCGGATTACTGGTTCCAGCTCCCGGAGTGTGAAAGAGATTTCGAGGGTCGAACCCTAACGACAGGCGTGATCTGTGCTTCCGCTTCAAGACCTCCTGTGATGCGTTCTGGTCGAGCATGAGCTTATAGGCCTGGGCGTCCAAAGCGGCCCGTTCTGCGGCCATCCTGTCCTTCTCTGCTGCCAGGTCGGCTTTGGCCTGTACGATCTGCTCTCTCACCTTTGCAATCTCTGCATCATGGGCCTCCTGATCCGCCGGATTGGCCTCTACCATAAGTGCAGCTAGTGTGTCAAACAAGTCAGACAGAACTTGAACCGGCGGACGCACAAGGCCTCCTGTCCCTACTGCCGCTGCCGCTGCTGATCCGGAGAGCATTGCTGCTGCGGTCGAAGAGTGATTTGCCGCCTGCGTGCCGGCCATGAATATTCCAACCCGGTTGATCTGATCTGGGGGGTCCAGAATACTGTCGCCATCGGAACAGCCCCTAATCTGGTCGTCTTGCAACTGGTACAATGATTCAGTCTCTCCGGTTGAAGACTTGTCGCCGGAATAGACGACGGTCTCGCTACCGTATTCTGACTCGTCCTCATGCCCTCCTCCGTGGATGACTCCCACGAAGGAACGCTTCACGGCCGGTTTAACATGGGTAGATCTCGCACGCTGAGCCGTCTCGACGAGGTCGGTGCAGATGTCCGGCTCAGGCCCAGGCTCATCAATCTTGCCGATGAAAACGTGTATGCCACCAAAGGGGACCCGGTACCCGTACTTGATTGAATCGGCTTCGGGACCCCATCCTGCATCGTCGATGTAGATCCTGCCACGACGACTCTTGGTCATCCGGCCCACAGCATAGCCTTCGAGTCCTTTGAGCTTGCCCTCCAAGATCATCAAACCGTCGTGCGATAGCCCCACGGTGGGCGCCAACTGTCATGGATTTGTCACGGCAGATGTCCTAGTGAAAGGACTTAGTCGTGGAGCCATCGCTACGGGTTAACTTGAAGGGGTTAAAGCGGACACAAAGACACGAGGGTTTATACTAGTTCGGCCCCTTCGGTGAAGGTAAAAGCCTACGTCTAGTTATGATGGAATTGATGTGGTCTCGATGGCTAGGGAGCAAACAAGCTTCGCCTAGGCTCGAGTTGTTGTTGTCTGTCCTGAACCACCGCCGGGTCGTCCCCTTATATACACGGGTGACGCCCGTCGGTTCATGGAGTCCCATACCGGTTCACATTCGTATCCCGGTTGGTCTCTCTTTTCCTAACTTACAATACAAGTTTATAGATCAGGCCGGTTTACGGCTACAGGTTCTAAACCGACTACAGGCCTTGGGCCTTCATCTGCTTATACTACTAATGAAGTTAACCCGGCCCAAGTAGGCCGGTTCACGCCCTGTGGTAATATCCCCAACAATAATGTTCTTCAATATTTCGTCTACTTCTCACAAAATAGATTTCCTTGACAGGTTAAGGGTCTATTTTTTGCGAAAAGGGCACAAATTTATTACAAAAGCTCACTAGAAGTACAAGGCACCCAATACAAAATAAAAACTACTTCGAGGTCCCTGGACCACCAAAACGACCAGTATCGATGACAGAACAAGTCGTCGACATGCCATTGTCGACGTTCCTCTATTGGAGCCGGCCCGATCTTGTCGACGGTAGCCGAGAAGTCTCCGTGCATGTGCCCCATAGGGTTAGCACCCTAGAGTCGTAGTTGTCATCACTGAACCATTGAATGTCATGTGAATCGTAGAAGGGTTAGGTATTAAACAAGGTTGTTTAATATATATATTTGTTGAAAAGCAAGGGGATAAATTGAACGAAATGAAGAGCAATCCAGAATCCTATTAATCTGCATTGTCTAATATTAGATCTTGCCATCGTCCATGTATGACAAGAAACCCTGACCTCGCCGCCCCAAGGAGACGACAAAAATCAATGTCAGAACTCCGTCTACTTCGTCTCGATGGAAGAAGTTTAGAATGATCAGATCCCGAAAGACCAACTCAAAGATGAAGCTGTGCCATATATCCAAGTGTCACCCTTGCGAGTGTCACCCAAATTACCAGCTGGAGCGCCAAGGCCTTGGGGATTCCCCCTGCCAGCGGTTGCTGGAGCAACAGGTAAGGGAGGCCAATCCACGGGCTACCTCGGGAGTTACGAGTGATCGATCGATATAGTTAAGGTTCTCTTTGGTGCACAAGATTCTTCAAATGTGGAATAAAAAATTGTATGACCAAGTGTTATGTCCTCTTGAATTCTGTAAACTTAAAAACTACATAAATTTGGATGAAGGAGTGCTTGATGGCATAGGAAAAACGTTGGAATACTTAATAAAGGATTGAGCGGATGGAAATTTTCCTCCAAAATAGAATGGAAATGGATCCAAACGAAAAATTCCAAAGAATTGCAATCATGTGAATCAAACTGCCAACGCAAGAAAGATCCCTAAGAATTTAAATCCTCTAAAATTGCTATAAAATTCCTTTGAATCAAAGGAGGTCTAAAAATGTTTTATGCATAACTAGTACGTCTTGAAGGATTCAAAGAAGCACGTAACACATCCACATGAGTGAACATGTTGCATATACACTCGTGCGTTATGTTCTGCCTAATTGCACAACTGATTTCCTCTGGGAAACAGCCGACTATCAGTTGTAGTCTCCGCGTCGCCCGGGCGGGGTCGGCAGCTTCTGCTCCTGGACGACGAGTCGCGCCGGGAGCGGCCGGCCGGTGCCAGAGCCTCCGCAGCTGCGGCACCGCTTGCGGCCGGAGCCGGAGCACGTCCCGCAGCCGACGTCGCCGTCGGACCAACGGCTGCAGAGGCACTCCTCCCGGCCGGTGCCGCTGCACGTGGAGCAACGGGGCCGCGCGTCCCACCTGGACGCCGCCGGCAGCCCGTCCCCCCGGTTTGCTATCGCAACGCCCGCCAGCATCCCGAGCCCCGCCGACGCGATCACCATGGGCGAAACCATCTTTGCCGAAAAACCGCTCCAAGAATCTCCGGAGTTGTTGCTTCCTTGCCGTATGCACTTGCCTGGTGCTAGCTGGTAAGGAGTGGAAGAAGAGATTTGGATGGGCGTGTGTGGCCAGGAGGTTGTGGGAGTCTGTTGTTTTTGTGGACGGGGTACGTCGATTTATAGGATTTTTTCGCGGGTTGTAGGAAGGTGGGCGTTGGGATGGTTTCGTTCAGCAGTTTGGAGGGTAGCGGAGGCGAGGAAGGGAAGGCGTGCCCGCCTCGTTACCTTTGCTTGCTTGCTTGGTCGGCATCCGTCGGCTACTCTGCTATGCTTGGGCCTTTCGATTTCTGTTTCGTGTGTGCTGCGAGCTGCTTCGCTGCACGTGTGTTTACTTTCCCCTTGCGAGTTCCTTTGCCTTTTCCACGCTACGAGACGAATTCGGAGCTAGGCACAGGATTTGTCCTCTTCATTCTCATGAGCTCCGTTAACGATCTGGTTCATGTAAACTGGCCGAAGACTTGTACACGATTCTCTACATTACTTGCAAGATTTGGACCCCGCCAATATTCGCCGGGGAGGATGGCAGATGGGAACGATTTTGTGGCTTTTAGTTGTGAGGAAGTGGTGAGGGGTGGCATTTTTTCTAGGCGACATGGCAGTTTCTTTCTGAGAAGGCAATTTTCGTTTAAAAATTGCAATCGTTTGATCTTTCTTCAAAACTAAAACTGCCATCAAATGATGTTCGCTTACCACCCGCTCCCAGCTGACGTTCGTTGGGTAACATTACCACAAGATTTTGATTTACTTATGGACAGGTCTACGCAGCGGCCGGCTGCTCCCTGGCTATTCGGAGCGGCCGGCCCAAAAAATAATAATTTTGGTCCGCTAATCTAATTTGATCCCCTAATTAATACTTCTATATAACAAAATTTCATTTCATGTTAGAAAAAGAAGACGTAAACAGGAATGCCAATTGACGATGAAAGTGTTCGGTGAAATGTCAATTGACGATGGGATGCAACTACATCATCAATGGTCATTACTACAACATGGGATACTACTTTGAAATGCCATATGACGATGTGATGCAACTAATGCACACACCAAGTGTTCGTTGAAATGTCTGTTTTACAATTCAGTTTATCGGTGATATCTCACGTACTTGCTCTCGTATTTAGTTCGGAGATCATATATTAATGTGTGCTCACCTGCTCCTTTTTCAAAGACAAGATGGAGAAAATATTTATGTCCTTATTTCTACACCTTCTCACCTAAATATAACTATTGTGATCTCCAGTGACTGGATAGGGTAAGATGGGAACACATTGCGAACTTACATTTGGTTAGAAAGTTAGACTCGACCAAGCATCTCCTTGTTTGCACTACTATAGAAACTAAAGCTTCTACATAGGCCAGTTTAAATGTTGGAAATGAGGGGCACTAGAAAATATTCTCTTTGAACGAGCTCGCGATTTAGGGAAGCACCTCATTACCATGGAATCCATTCTCAACTCGTCACTGAATTGGCTTAGCAGTTAGCACCATCACATTTTGAGCGACATCTTCTTGGCACATAACCATGTGAAACTATCTACGTCTTCACCAGCACAGACTCACATCACGACCACCTCCAAATCAACTGCATGCAAATCTTAAAGGAGAATGCATACATATTTTCTTTACTTACATAGTAGAAGTAAAGTAAGGCAACAATTTCTGTTGTGACACCAAAAAATCCAGTACCTGAAAGTGGCTCTAAAGAAAATCATCACCAAGAATGATACTTTCTAATATCTTTACTTAATAGAAAATGAATATGACATTGGCATTGCTTTAGTTGACAATTTGCACACTTTATCGATGCATGAGCTTATGGTTATTGTAGCTTTCTGAAGGAGAGGCTTTGCCTAAGTTTGTAGATATAGTACAATTGAACCAATATAATATTACAACAAGAGATAGAATGAAATCAAGAGGTTCGAGATGGATTTTCTGATTGCAGTGAATTGCATGTTAACACAAAGTTTTCATTTATTGTTTTCACCATAAAAAATCATAATTTTCTCCAATATGCAGACGGTATGTGCATCCTTGTTTAATGCAGAAAGTGAGAGTAGCAAACATTTTCGCTGTATTGAATATTTAAGAATGTATTATTTTTGGCACTTGATTTTAACATCCTATGTGATTTCCCGCAAAAAAGAACATGTTATACGATTCAGTTGGCATCATATTTTGTCATTTCTCTTAATCATATTGATCTCGTATTCAAAAAAGTAAAGTTTATAGCACATGCTATATGTTCATTTGGATGCTAGAAATTATACGGTGTTTGTGACATGTGTGTATGAAATTTTGTAATGTATGTGAAAGATGTATGAATTATGCAATGTGTATGAAATCTATATTGTGAAATGTTTCTTGTGATGTGCATGCTTGTCTCAAGATATGTGGTGTGCATTTCGTACACTATCCTTGCCCTTGTTCAAGAATTCATCCACTTAACTTGCCAATTAATCCCTACTCATTGGCTCACCAAGTAGGCAATAAACTGATAAATCGGCCGATTAATTAATTAAATGGCCAATTAACTTATGGTTATGGTTTCGTTGTGGTAAATCATGCATTAGCGAAAGAACTGTAAAATATAACATTTGCTGCTCTTATATATGCTTATGGTTTAGGGTTAAAAAAATGTCCACATATTTTAAAATGTTGATTGAATCATAAAAGGTGTTCGTGCATTTTTACTAAAATGCCCATGTGATTTTGAAAGATATTCATGCAATTAATAAAAAGATCATATAACTAAAAAGTAATCTTGTATTAAATAAAGTCTGCATAATATTTAAACTGTTCACTGCTTAAAAAATATGTATGTACATTTGAAAAAAATATTCTTACATTTTTTAAAAAATATGGACACCCTTAAAAGATATGCATATGATTTTTTTAAAGAGTTCACGTAGTTTTTTAAAAAATGTTCACATAATTTAGAAAAGTATTCGCATATTTTCAAAGAAATATGTACATGTTTAAAAAGTGCTCATGCATTTTTTTTAAATCACAAGTTTTTAAAATCTTCCGGTAAATTTAAAAAATATTCACATTTTGACATAATATTTGAAGATGCTCACACATTTTAAAACATGTTACAAAGGTTTCACATATTTTATAATAATCATGCAATTTGCAAAAATATATTTTAAAAATAAAGTAGAAAACAAAGCAAACAATAAGGAAATAATAAAAATAAATTTAATAAGTTAAACATAGAAAAAAATAAACATTGAAAAATTGAATAAATGTGGTCTAGAGAAAACTAGAAACTTACTTTTTTTTAGGATGACATGGTCATTTTCTTGATTTTCATGCAACGTTACCCATCACAATTCCATCCACTAAAATCTTTTAGTAGAATTCTATTGTTTTCTCTTTGCTATCAAATACTTTTCAATCCAAATTCCTTTATCTTCATAATACTAGGATGCAATAGGACATGACAATCTAGTCTTCAGCTTTTCCTATTTCTGTGATTGGAGAATCCACTATCAACCACTTCACTCCCACGCGTAGCTCGCATCTTACACATGCTTTGATGCTTCTATGGATGTATATCTTGCATAGAGCTAATCACACGACATAAATTTCAGCTTAAGATCATGCGCTCTATGGTCATATGAAACATCACTCAAGAATGGGGAGTGTGTCTCCATGACGGTTGTCGTTGTGATTGCAATCATGGACATGGAGGAGCAGCAAGCGGTAGATTTGGTCCATTCACGGTTGTAACGGGGGCGGGGGGATTCATTATCAATGCTATGCAAGTGTATTGCCAACTTGGATTGATGATATGATGGAAATATATGACATATAAGTTCAAAGCCGAGCTTGACCAATGATTACTGCCATTATGCAATGCTACGTAGTATTTGCGGTTTAGAATAAAATCACATCAAACATTAGTTGAGCGATGAAAGGCATACGTGATAATTTAATTTACGGAAAACACATTAATTTTCTCAATAGAAAATGTCTCGCGGATCAATGATCATCCTCAATTGCCAAATTAATGTATAACTTAGAGTTGCACATGACATGCACATGATTTGGACTAAATTGCAAGTTTTAAGTCAAGTGGAGAACATTTAATATCATAATGTTTTCAATACCTCGACCACTCACAAAATAAACTCGTTGACTAATAAGAGTATAATTTTTTGCGAAAGGGATAAAAATCTATTATAGAAGCTCACTAGAAGTACAAGGCACCCAAAACATAATAGAAACTACATCGAGCTCTACTCTCTGGACCACTGAACGACCACTAGCGTCGACAGAACAAGCCGTTGTTGCCTCTCCCCTACTAGAGCCGGCGCAACCTTGTAGACGATAGCGGGAAGTATCTGTGCACGTGTCCGTAAGACTGGCAACCCAAAGCCGTAGTCATCACTGTTAAAGCATTGAATCAATCTACAGCGTGTGACATCAGATGTCGACGTCGTCCAAGTATGACGAGAAATCCTAACCTCGTCACCCCAAGGAGACGACAAAAGTCTATGTCAGAACTACATCGACTTAATCATGATGGTGAAGTTGAGGACGATCAGAGCCCGAAACACCAGCTTGAAGATGAAGCTCTGCCATTTGCCTAAGCGCCGCCCTTGCGCGGACTAAATACCCCTAGCCCAAACTACAAGCCGGAGCCGAGGCACCGGGATTCCATCTGCCAACGGCCACCGAAGCAGCAGTCTGGGGAGGCAAATTCAAGGGTGCACCGGTGAGGGGACTGCGTTTGTAGGTATGTCCACCTAAATTACTAGTAGACTAGATCGTTAAAGGCGCGCGTTGCTGCGCCCGTCTAGTTTGACGCTAATATCTTAATGATAGATGGAGTGATATTGATATAATATGTAACTTAATTAGTAATTTATGTAGGACTATGTTAGTGGATATGCAACCATGGAAGTACCTCGGTGCCTGGTACAAAATTAAAATATTAGACCATATATATATTTAAAATAAAATGTTTTATATTAATATTAATCATTAAGTAGTATAATTGATTCCCACACGAAAAACTGGCAGTATTTGTTTTCCGGAAATCACATCTTGCCACAATTTTAGTGATCTATAATTTCTCGGACGCCTGAGCATCCAGGCGCTATGTTGCCACGGTCATCCATTTTTCTAGTAGAATAGAAGGAATTTCTATAAATATATACAACAAAACATATACCAAATGTCTCCTGTAAGATAAATCATCAAAGCCTAAGAAAATGTGTTCTAATATGCTAGGAGTCTAAGGCGACACACAATTAGCCTTGAAAGACCTCTTTAAACCTGAAATCATAAGCATGGAAGTAACTTTGGGCCATCTTGGTTTCTCTTATTATTGCACTTTGTTGGTTATTATTTGAAATTTTTATCATAAGGCACACTTTTTTCCTTAATCTACTACATACACATCTAGTTTACAATTTATCAACTGGTTGTTGTTACACTGATAAATTCGTCATACTCTAGTATTTTCAGTTCTCCTACATTCAATTCTATTTTTAAACAAAACAACACATGTATCAGTTAGCAAATCATTCCTTACAAAGGTTGATGGAATACTCCGTAAAATATCAAGTTTAAATTATAAGCACCGGTTATTATTTTGCTACTAAAGTTCAACAATATTATAGGTGCTTCGTCCAAATATATATTACATGCAAGGTAAGCTTTGCATTATCCACATGGTCCAAATACACACACAAAAATTGTATGCATCACACAAAGAAATATTTAAGTGGGGGATTTAATTTAATCACACAATCACAAGTATGCCATAGAGATAATATATATTTGAGGAAACAGTTACACACAAGCAACTCTAAAAAAGTTACAGCAGCATAAAATAGGATGCTATCGACAACGCTTAGCCGTTAAAGTTCATGAAGTTACGTTCCTGTCTAACGAACTCATACTTAAAATGTAAATTTGACTGGCATGGGCAGACTACTTCCAAACTCAGCCAAAAACACAATGTTCAGTCTCTTAAATAGCCAGGAAAAATTGTACCATATTAACTGTAACCTCTATATTAGTATTCTATAAAAGAGTAGTCAGACATGTAGTCATAGCATACTTGGCGTGGAAAGAAAAGCATATGATGAGAAAAAAATATTGTACATATAACTCATATGTATTAATGATATCATGAGAGATGAAAGTATACAACTATATGTACTTTTTGGCTAAAGATACATCTATATATACAACTACTGCGAACATTGAAAACTGCAACTCTTGGCGCTTCCCCTATTCAACAGTATGCATCAATTTTGATTCTGTAAATGCAAATCATAGCAGGGACAGTAACATGATCATATAGTACATGGGATACTGAATTGTATATGCTTTCCTCATGGCTAAATAGTTTCTTGTTGCTAACTTGGAATATAGTGCTACAGTAGATAAATAGCTTCCTTTCCAACATGAAAAATGAATAGAATCTTATCATTTGATAGGCGCGATCATTACAGTCATATGCTGTACATTAACACAATAATATCTTCACATGTTATTTTTTTCAGAGAAACTAATTAATGTGCAGGTTTTATGTCTCACGGTAGTCAGGGACATCCCATGCTATTAAAAAAGGGCTAATGAAATATATTTAGTAGCAGAGGGTTGATAATATAAACCTTATGTGATAAGGCAGAAGTCATGTCTGCACGAAATTGGTAGCCATCAAACATTAATATGGAAAACACACCCTCTATTTCTAAATATAAGGTGTCCCATTGTTTCAATTTGAAGTGCCAAAATGTTTTATATTTAGTAACGGAGGTAGTACTTGATAAGCATATATATGTACAGCTAACAAGACTTCCTGCCAACTCCACTAATTTACCAAACCTTAGTATAATCTTATTACGGGGCTAAGGAAAGAGGTGAGAAGACACAAGAGAAGAAAATGAAGCTCACTGTGGTTCAGCTTCAAGGCGGCGAAAGCCACCACATGTGACGCAAGGGGGCTCAAGCCAGGGTAATGCATTCATGGGTGCGATTTGTAAAAGTTCGCACAAGGTCCATCTTGGGGAATATTGATGTGGTTAGAATTGCACTTTCTTATAGCCCGCCTGCAGTTTCAATGCCTCTTGAGCCAACACAAATATGTATCGTATCTGAAATATAAAATTTATGGGAATCTTACAATGAAAATCAATTCCAGCCATGGACTATATATCGGAGGCGGTGAACAACAAAACAAATGGCAACTGCTATAGCAAGTACATGTTGTAGTCCTCAAGCACAGAAGATAAAGAGTGTTAGAGTACAAGGATTCCTGTTTTGCAACACATGCCATGAGCATTGTTAGGAAAATCAATGCGTTGATAGTATACAAAAACAAACAATATGAAGATATAACTGAGAAGAGAGGGTTGCCTGTAGCAAATAATTGAGATGCCGTCCCGCATCAAGGCCGTCCTTGACCCAGTTGTCATCACGAGTGCCTTTTTATCAGCTCAAGCAACAGCAACGAAAGCTTCTCCATGCCAACTGTTATGTTCCTAGACTTCTTCCTATATATCAACCCAAAACTACATGCATAATCAAGAATCTCTCCGTCATCCATAAGAAATTTGTGGCACGTAAACAAAATTGGGTGCGGATCCTCACCGCGGACCTCCCCTACACCTTGCCTCATGAATCCACACCAACCAGCTGCGAGGTGCTGTGCGAGGCTGTTGTTGTGATTGGATCTGGCTACAACGATCTAGGCTTCTATTCCTTCATCGAGCGGCCTCGAGCGCCAAACACTATTGAGCAGGGACATGGCGGGTATGTCTTCACGGCTGCCTAGAGCTCCCATCATGCCCGCCATCTCCCTCGCTTGCCATGCCGCCGGGCCGCCGCCAGATCGTCCGTGAGAGAGAGAGAGGTAGAGGGAAGAGCCGAAGCGGAGGGGCGGAAGCCGAACGCTCGCATGACCGGATCAGATGCTACAGGCCTTCGTTATCCCTACCACGCTACACGGGCCTGCAACAGCGCGCACGGCCCAATCAACCACAAAACTCCGATTTTTCCTCTGGAGTAGCCATCGATAGGACAGCTGGCCCAGTTAGCGAGATATCGCGCGCATGAGGAAGATCTGACGACCCTGGACATCCAACACACGAAATCGGACGGTCAAAAACTCAAATCGCTGAGAGGGCTCGCTTTAGGTGCGGTTATACTGTCTTTAATGTGTACCTCGGGAGTTATGAGTGAATGACTGTATAGTTAAGGCTCTCTTTGATTCACAAGATTCTTTCAACACCGGAATAAAAAAAATGTATGACTAGTGTCATGTCCTCTTGAATTATGTAGAATTGAAAACCTACATAAATTTGGATGGAGGAGTGCTTCATAACATAGGAAAAATGATGAAATTCTTAAGAAATGGCTTGAGTGGATGGAAATTTTCCTCCAAAATAGAATGCAATGGAATTCAAAGGAAAAGTTCCAAAGAACTGCAATCATGTGAATCAAACTGCAACGCATGAAAAGATTCCTAAGGATTTAAATCCTCTAACTTTTTACAAAATTCCTGTGAATCAAAGAAGCTCTAAAGATGTTTTGTGCATAACTAGTACGTCTTGAAGGAGACGTGTACATCCACAGTAATGAACATGTTGCGTACACACTCATGTGCTATGTTGTGCCTAATTGCACTTCGATCTGATTCCCTCCGGAAGACCTATGAACATCAGTTGTAGTCTCCGCGTCGCCCGTGCGCGGTCGGCAGCTTCTGCTGCTGGACGATGAGTCGCGCCGGGAGCTGCCGGCCGGTGCCAGAGCCTCCACAGCTGCGGCACCGTTTGCGGCCGGAGCCAGAGCACGTCCCGCAGCCGACGTCGCCGTCGGACCAACGGCTGCAGAGGCACTCCTCCCGGCCGGTGCCTCTGCACGTGGAGCAACGGGGCCGCGCGTCCCACCTCGACGCCGCCGGTAGCCCGTCGCCCGTCGTCCGGTTCGCCGTCGCCACTCCCGCCAGCATCCCGAGCCCCGCCGCCGCGATCACCATGGGCGCCACCATCTTCACAGAAGAACCAATCCAAGAACCTTTCTTGCCGTATACACTTGCTTGGCTTGTTGCTGGTAGGAGTGGAAGAAAAGATCTCGATGGGTGCCTGTGGATGGGATGCGTCGGTTGATTTATACTCCCTCTGTAAACTAATATAAGAGCATTTAGACTACTGAAGTAGTGATCTAAATGCTTTTATATTAATTTACTGAGGGAGTAGGACTTTTTTCCGGTGGTGGGCACTGGGCTCGTTTAGTTCGGCAGCTTGGAGGGTAGCCGAAGCGCGGAAGGGATGGCGTGTCGTCTACTCTGCTTACGATGTCTCGGCGATTCTGTTTTGGTTTCGTGAGTGCGTACTGCAAGCCATGGCTGCTTGCTGGTTGCTGCACGAGGATTTACGTGCTCCTTTGCCGTTTCCACGCTACGGGACGTATTCGCAGCTAGGCACAGGGTTTGTCCTCTGCATTCTTATGAATTCCGTTAACGATTACTCCTACTTGCAAGACACATACGTCGCGGACTGGATGGAAACGCGTATGATGTACTCATGTCTCAACCGTCGACCAAAACCTCACTAATAACAGCCAAACTATAGCACAAACGCCACATCGCCACCGCATCCTAAATTCCCCAAGTGCTATATTTTCCGCTGTCGTATATGCACTGAGCTAAAACGGGGTCATTGCCTACTGGGTTCCTTCCCGCGTTGATTAATGGGCTAGTACCATTGAACCAATGAAATCAAAAGGTTCTAAATATATTTTCTGATTGCACTGAATTGCATGTTAAGATGGAAGTTTTCATTTACTGTTTTCACAGTAAAAAAATCTTTCATAATTTTCCCAAATATATGCAGACGATCTGTGCATCCTTGTATAATGCAGGAAGCCAAAGTAGCAAAGATTTATGTCATATTGAATATTTCAGAATGTATTCTATCTGGCACTTGATTTTAACATGCTATGCGATCTCGCCGCAAAAAAGAACATGTTATATGGTTCAGGTGGCATCATATTTTTTTCATTCGCTTAATCATACTAATCTGGTGTTCAAATAAGCAAAGTTTATAGCACATATTATATGATCATTTGGATCCTTGAAAGTGTACGGTGTAATGTCTGTACGAAATTGCGCAATGTATGTGAAAGATGTATGAATTCCGCAATGTGTAAGGAATCTATATTCTGAAATGTACTCATGTATTAGCGGAGGAATTGTAAAATAGAACATTTGTTGCTCTTGTGTATGCTTATGGTTTGTGGTTAAAAAGATCATGTCCACATATTTTGAAATGTTGATTTAATTATAAAAGGTCTTCCGGTTTTTGTTAAACTGCTCATGTGATTTTGAAAGGTGTTCACACAATTAAAAATATCATATAGCTAAGAAAAGTATTTATGTATTTAAATAAAGTTGCATAATTTTGAAAGTGCCACTCATTTTTTTAATATCAAAATTTCAAAAATTGTTCTCACATTTTAAAAAGGGTAAAAATCGTTTTTGCAAAGTTTCCTTATGCCACTCAATCTTTTGACATTTCACTTTTGCAGCTCTTGGTTTTTTGAAAATAGATCACAATTGCCATTTTGTGGCAAAAGCAAAAAAATAAAAATAGAATGGCAATTATGATACATTATAAAAAGGTAATAGTGGCAAAAGTGAAATCACATTATTTTGCTTTCGCCATAGAATGGCAATTGTGATACATTATCAAAATCTAAGAGTGGCAAAAGTGAAACGTTAAATTGTAGAGTGGCATAAGGAAAATTGACAGAAACTAGAGTGACAAAAACAAAATTTCCCTTTTGAATAAATGTGGACACACTTAAAAGATATGCATATGGAATAAAAAAAAACTACATGAATCTGGATGAAGGAGTTCTTGATAGCACGGGAAAAACGATGGAATTCTTACAAAGGGATTGAGCGGATGGAAATTTGCCTCCAAAATAGAATGCAAATCGAAAGGAAAAATTCCAAAGAATTGCAATCATGTAACTGCCAACGCAGAAAAGATCCCTGAGGATATAAATCCTTCTATAAAATTCCTTTCTATCAAAGGAGGTCTAAAAATGGTTTATGCACAACTAGCACGTCTTGAAGGAGACGTGTACATCCACAGGAATGAACATGTTGTTGCCTATACACTCATGCTCGCGCGTTGTGTTCTGCCTAACTGCACTTCTGATTTACTCCGGGAAACCGACGAATATCAGTTTCAGTCTCCGCGTCGCCCGGGCGCGTTCGGCAGCTTCTGCTGCTGGGCAATGAGTCGAACCGGGAGCTGCCGGCCGGTGCCAGAGCCTCCGCAGCTGCGGCAGCGCTTGCGGCCGGAGCCGGAGCACGTCCCGCAGCCGACGTCGCCGTCGGACCGACGGCTGCAGAGGCACTCCTCCCGGCCGGTGCCGCTGCACGTGGAGCAGCGTGGCCGCGCGTCCCATCTGGACGCCGCCGGCAGCCCGTCCCCGGTCGTCCGGTTCGCCATCGCCACGCCCGCCAGCATCCCGAGCCCCGCCGACGCGATCACCACGGGCGCCACCATCTTCGCAGCAGAAGCGATCCAAGAACCTCCCTTCTTTTCTTGCTGCGCAGATTGCTGGCTCTTGCCACCGGAGACGGATGAGGAACAGCAGGGGAGGGGGAAGAGCAGTTGTTGAACTCGTTGGCTTCCTTCTTGCCGTATACACTTGCCTTTGCCTGCTGCTGGTAGGAGCGGAAGAGAAGATCTCGCTGGGTTGTTGCCTGTGGAGTGTGGACGTGGTGCGTCGATTGATTTATAGGGATTTTTCCGGGTGGTGGGTGCTGGGGCTCGTTCGGTTCGGCGGTTTGGAGCGTAGCCGAGGCGCGGAAGGGGAGGCGTGCCCGCCTCGCTACCTTTGCTTGCCTGCTTGGCCTGCGTCCGTCGCCGACTCTGCTACGATGCTTCGGCGATTCTGTTGCGGTTTCGTGTGTGCATACCGCAAGCCGCTTGGCTGCTTGCTGGCTGCTGCACGTGGGTTTACGTCTTCCTTTGCCTTTTCCACGCTACGGGACGAACTGGCAGCTAGGCTCAGGATTTGTCCTCTGCATTCTTATGAATTTCGTTAGGGATTACTAGCACAAATGCCCGTGCGTTGCAACGGGAGAAATAAACTCTCACATCCCCCTAGTGAGTCATCTGTGTTCCAATTCTCCTCTTCGTCATCGATGTCGATGATAGTAACTTGCCCACCTATTGCAACAAATGTGATCAGTCCTAAGGTGGTGACCTTGGTCATCACACTCACCATGCCTATTTCGCGAGCCCCTACCTGCACCAGCTTGTAATTCTTCGTGCGTTGCAACCGTCACATACATATTCGTGTCGTTCAAAACCTATCATGTTACAACATGTCAGGCGATCCATTTTCTTATTGAGCACGCGCACAACAATAATTATTAATGCAAATTAAATTACGGTTTGAGGCCATCAATTTCTTGAGTCAACATAAACCAGATAAACTGCATTGTCACCACCGTCCACCTTCTTCATTTCTAACATGAAGTTGGGCATCTCGCCGGCAAAGAACTATGTCGTGTCGTTTCACCATGGCCATCGAACCATAGTTTAAAAAACCGAATAGGCAACCAAATCGGTGAGGCTACATGTTAAGGTTCTCACCGGTTGGCCTGTCGGTTCATCTATTCATTCCTGTCAAAAATGGAAATATTGAAGTTATTAAGAAATTAACATAGATCAAATGAGTACGCATAATATTGGATGTAATCCATTTAAAAAACAGAAAGCGTTGGTGGCCTAGATGGTTGTTGGTCGTTTGGCGTTCATCGGCTAAAGGTTAACTGATGGATCCCAAGTTGCCGCACTATTTTACGAATATTTTTCAGGTTATAAAAATGGGCAAGGCGTAGGTTTCAGTTTTTTCGTTTGCACCTATTTGAGGGGGTCCAACTCAGGGTTTGGATGTGTTCTGTGTAAACAATACTCTCTCCATCCGAAAAAACTTGTCCTAAACTTGTCTTTCAAATGGATGTATCTAGCACTAACTTGGTGCTAGATACATCCATTTGAGGGACAACCTTTTTCGAACGGAGGGAGTAACTCTTTACAAATTAGAGGTCCAACTAAAGAAACATTACCAGGAGATTAAAAAGCTCCTCCATGAGCCAGGTCTTTTTTTGATGTATTAGCGTGTGCCCATGCATCTAATCTAATATATCTGCCCGCACGCAGTGGCACAACGGAATCCTCTCTCACATTTGCCCATGCACCCATATAGCACAACGGAATTCATTTGCTCTGTTAATTAATAGCAAAATTATTATTTCCTCTTTCATTTTCCAGCGAATTTATTTCTTTAATTCCTTCCCTTCATGCTTCGTCGTATGCCCGTGTGTTGCAACAGGCGAAAAAGATAACAAAATCTGCTTCATCTGCCATTACACGCTACTCATATCCAACTGTAATAAACCTTGAGATAAGGTTACCCTTGTCTATCTAAGATGCATAAGAGCGTGTGTTGCCACGGGTTGCATTATCTTGTTTCTTTGGATCATGAAGTGTTGATGTGAAGAGGCCACCCCAATGTCCCTAATTGGCGCATATTTAAGCTCTACACTGCCATCAGATGGAAGAATAGTGATGCATAAAATAATTTTTTAGGGAGAAACATACAATGTAATTCATTTAAAGGACTGTCAAACGATGTGAATTCAATGATTATGTAGGTTTTTTTTAGTGAAGATTGTTTGATTTTGTAAGATTATATTTAATCCATAATGTTTTTTTCGCTATCTGGGCTTGACCCGAACGCAAGAGAAAAATGATGCTATCTCCTGATGGGTCTCTCCCATACTCCGGTTCTAGCACAGATAGATGCATTCCCTTGTCTCAAAAAAATAAATAATGATGCATTCCCTAAAAAAAAAGCATAGATAGTTTTTTTAGGGGTACTCCCAACTTTATTATTTGAACAACGTTGGGAATGTCATTCGCTACAAAATGTAAAATGCAGTCCGGTGGTACATCAGGCCAAACCATCTCTAAATCATTGCTAACGTCCACTTTAGCTAAAAACATGAGCACCTAGATTAGCTGATAAAAATCGAGCGGACACGTAACCATCACGTGTACGCCTCTAGAGAGGCCCCTCCACCTCCACCCGTCTCCACCTCCACCGCTCTGTGCTCTCTCGTTCTCTGTCGATCCATCCATCTCTCTCTCTCATTCCTATCCACGCGAGAGCTTCCCCGGAGCGCCCCATCTATCTCCAGCCCCTCCCCACCGACGGTGGCCACCACCACCTGCGTCGTGGCCAGCCCGTTGCGTGCGCCCCCCTTCCCCTCCCCCGGGCTGTCAGCCCGGCGCTCGGGAGGGCCAACGGAATGTCCCCTGGTGACACAGATCAGATCCGGGGCAGCTGCGGCTCCTTCCCTTCCCGTGACTCCGGCGCGATGTGCCCCCCTCTGATCTCCATGGGGACCTATGCCGCCCAAATTCGCCTCACATGCATGTCATTCCGGTGTGCTGGCGACGCGACCCAGCGCTGTCGGGCTACTTTTCCTCTCCGCCAACATCAGGTCGGATCCAATCTTTCATTTTCCGTTATTTCCGTTCTACGGTAATTGGTCGATAGGTCCCCTCGAGCTGATTCTCCTTTAATAATTCCTTCCCTTGATTGATTTTGAGGCGGCTTGTTGATTTCAGATCGCCCACACATATATATTGGTGAAATATGACTAAAATAGCGAGGTGGTACTATCTTTTTCTAATATGAAGTCGAATCCTCTCTTGTTCGCAGGTGGAGAGTTTGATCCCGAGCGGTGATGATTTTATTTTTGCCTCCTCTGCCTCAGGCAGAGGAACGGAGAGTGGAGGCAAGGGCAGCCGCCGACGCGATGACGAGAACCCAGGGGTGGACACACGGGAGATCGGGTGCTCGCGCGAAGCCTCCTGCAGCACGGTTGCCCACGAGCCCATCCGGAGCTGTCTCCCCCGTGAAATGCGCCGCCCCGCTGCCCGTGGAATGCGCAGCCCCGCTGCACTGGAAAGGAAGCTGTCGGGGTAAAGAAAGGATCGCGGGCTGAATTCTTACAAACGTAGGGGTGTTCTTGTAAAAACGAATCGTTTTTGCAGCTAGCGACGACGGACGTAGGCGGGTTAATTTATTATAAACCGAGGGACTTTTTTGCAAAATCGCTAGCGACGACGACGGCCGACCAGAAACCCAATTCTCTTTATTATTAGGTAATTCCGTTAGGGATTACTCCGTAGTCCGTACTTGCAAGATATTTGGTATACATACGTCGGACAGGATGGAAGCGCGTTGGATGTGCTCATGTCTCAACCGTCGACCAAAGCCTCACTAAAAGCCAAACCATAGCACGAACGCCAAGTCGACACCGCATCCTAAAATCTCCAAGTGCTATCATTTCCTCCGTCATATATAAAAATTTGAGCTATAACAGGGTCATTGCCGACTGGGTTCCTCCCGGCTTCTTGGACGTTGTTGCATTGACGTGTTTCACGGGCAGGCAAGTGTATGAGTGACGGGCATGGGTGCTTCAATGATGGTGCAATGGCGTGCATCGACGGCATGTGCCGATGGCGGCCTGACTGCTCTGTGATACTGCGATGACACGGTTCAAAGGCGGTCACTTTTCCGCTGCCAAAAAACGACACAAGTTCGGCGATCATCATGCCACGGGTCGACAATCGAACATAGCCAAAGTACGGCGATCAAAAGGGTAGGAACCATAGACATGGAACTCAAACAGCGGCTCCTCTGCCGTAGGCCTGGCCGAGGTCGGCGTCAGCGTTGTGGGCACAACTTCAGTGCTCGGCGTTGGCGTTGACGTAGGCGTAGTTGTGGGCGTGGGCGTAGGGGCAGTGGTCGCCGCCGGTCCCCACATCTGGTTCAAGATGAGGCCGCGCTCCGCCAGGTACCACGCCTTCACTTGCTCGTCCATCGTCGACACGTCTGCCCCCTTCAGGAACGCCAGGTCGGTGTTCCTCTTCTTCGCGGCGATGTTGGTTCTGAGAAGGTCGAGCTTGATGTCATGCTTCGTCATCAACACCGACCACCTCGCCTCGGATTTCTCCTCCCTCTTGGCGGCGTTCCTCTTGGCGTGGGCGATGCACTGTTCGATCGACGAATGCAGCCATTCGGCAGCGGGTGCCACGTCCCTCGCCGCCTTGGCTCTTTTGTTACCATCAGGACGTCCTTCTGCCGCCGCCGAGGCAGGCACGTCGGGGTTGTAGACACCATCCTTGGCCTTGGCGAGAGCGAGCCAGCACTCTGTTCATTTCTCGCACGACTCAGTCCTAGTGAACACATGAAGGAACTTGAACTCTTGGTCGTTGTTGTCCTGGCGAAACATGTCGAACATCCAAACCATCTGCATAGTCGAAGAACAAGTGTCGGCGAAGTACACAGCGAAGAACTGGGTCGGCGAGCGATGGCCATACCTGACGCTCGACGTTGGCGCCGCTTTCCGGGCGAGCCATGACCTCCTCTCGAATCCCATGTCACGTGTTGCAAGCCTGTTGGATGGTCGCCCAACGGTTCGCCATGGTTTTCTCGCCGCGATCCATGTGGATGTTGGCAAAGTCGGGGTCGACCAACTTGCGCTCGTCGAACGCCGTCTTGATCCTTCTCAAGTACGTGTCGGTGTTCTGATTCGCGCCGGTGATCGGGTCAACGCCGACGGTCTTCCATGCTTCGGCAAGGCACTCGTCTTCCTTGGCCGTCCACTTGACGCGAGGCTCGCCCGGCCTGGCGTTGGCCGTCCGCTTCTTCTTTCTCCCTTTGGGCGCTAGCTCTTTCGGTTCTTCCTCCTCCACCTCCTCCTTGGCGTCGTCGAGCTCGTCCTCCATGTCGACGGCGGTGTCCAGAGTTTCGTCTTGCGTGCGGAACCCGGGGCAGGAAGCGGCGGCGACCGAGCCGCTCGTGATTATCTCGTCCATGTCAACGTCGGTGCTGCTGAACTGTGGTCTCGAGCCGTGTGCGAAGGGTAGGGCCCCACAGTGCAGAGTCAGCGCAGGAGAGCCTGAGTATGTCGGCGACGAGTAGCTGTACTGGGTGTTGAAGCCGGCGGTGAACACGGGGGAGGGAGCGCGCAGAGCGGGGTTGAAGACGGGAGGGGACGCACGCGGGTCGGGTTGAAGACAGGGAGAACATGCGCGAGGCCGCACAATGCAGGAAGGTGATGTTGGGGTTGAAGCCGCCATGCGTGTCGCCGTCGACGTAGCCAGGCGATGGTGTGTACCCCCACAGTGGCGGCGAGAAGTTGGCCGATGACGCCACGCTCTGTTCAGCGGCCAAACAGTGAAGTATGACTGATCACTTTTAAATGGGTCTATTGAACTGAAGAATCACTCGGAAATAAAATTAATTCATTTTCAACCATGATTCTTCGGAAAAGTTGTATCTCGCCGCTAGCGAGACGGAAGGAGTCGTCACCCACAACGTTCACCCTGTTAGCCCGACCCACCAAAGTCATCTGTGCTTGCATTTGGGAAGCTTCTATATAGAATTTTTTGCAAAAAAAAAACTTCTATGTATAATGAACAATAATTTTTGGAACTCTCTGTCCGGTTTTAGGAAGATTCTGACGTTTCTTTTCTTTTGTTATTTTTCCTGTGTGTCTTTGAGTGGTCTTATTTATTTTTTATTTTCCTTTATTCTTTTCCCTTTTTTTCTTTTTCCCATTTTCAAATTAAAGAACTTTTTTACTCCTCCCGGTTTTATTGTAGGAACATTTCCTTACATGCCATGAACATTTAATTAAAACTTGTGCGAAAAAGTTTGAAATTTTCATGAATGTTTCTGTAAGACACATGAACATTTTAGTGTAATGGACAATTTTTTAAACAGCAAATTATTTTGGAACTTACAAACATTAAAAAATGAAGCTGCCGCCGCGGCTGCAGCATCCAGCTGACTGGTCCGCCGCGTCCTCCGCCGCCACTTCGCCGACCCCGCAGGCGCCGCAACTGTGCATGGTGCCGTCGTGGAGCCCGTTCACGAGCAGCACGAGGCACCGGGACTTCGACCCGTTCGCCACCGCGCTGGAGAAGGTACGCCGGGACGGCGGCGCGCCACTGCCCGGCAGGCCCATCCGCCGCGCGAGGTCGCTCTCGTCGCTTCGGGGCGCCCAAACCGCCGCGACGAACCTACACAGCTCGCAGCTCGCGAAGAAGGCGAGCAGGAGAGGCGTGAAGCGCCTGCTGTGCTGGGCTCCGACGGCAAGCTCAGCCGCGGCTCCGGCACCTGGGAAGGACAGCGTCGCGTCTTACCGGCGGCCGAGTCTCCTGGTCTGCTTTGGCTTCTAAGCGCGCGAGGTTGCGTCAATCTAAGGCTGCATCCATGCCCACAAACCTGCAGAGTTACACTTACACTAGCTAACTGTCGAAGCGGGCGCGGTCGGCCAGGGCCCAGGGCAGGGTAGGCGGCAGAGGATGTCGCCGGCCATCTCCGCCAGGAGGTCCGACCAGTCCGGCTCGGGCATCCTCTCAAACGACATTATCTACTATATAATATAGTACTAGTAATATGGAAAGAAAAGCGATCAAGCCCCCGCCGTCGAGTAACTTTTTTTTTCGTCCCAAATCGGCCACAGCGAGGCATAACAAGTATAGGCCGGAAGTTTTCTCGAAAAACAAAAACAACAAGGCACTTTGAAGACAAGCATCATCGTCGTCGTCATCACACACCACCCTTGATCAGTTGATCTAGTGACCAACTTCAACCTCATCGTAGGTGACCACTCGCGAAGTGATCACCGCAATGTGGCGCGAGGCCCACTTTAGCCCATGCCAATAGTTACCTACACGCGAGCTAACGACTCGACAGTCTTGATTTCAATGGTGAGCTTCCTAGGGAGTGTATGCAGTATCCGGTCGACCAGTACCCCCGAAACATGACCACCCGTCACTTGGATGACACCATCACAACGTCGACTTCATAGGTACGAATGGAAAATGAACGCAAAGACCTCCCGAACACGTTAGAATACGGACTACCAAGACGTCCTTGTCGTGGCCATCCCTATGATCACGATTTTATAAGATTTTGCAAGTCCACGATAAAATATAGCATGTATAAAGTACATGCTCGTTATCACTTAAATTTCTAGAATTTTCATCGTTAAAAAAACTGCGTCGCAACTACATGAGGGCATCTACACTCTCTCATGAGCAAAAAAAAAGGATGTGTGTTTTCTTCCGAGTGAAATATCACCATCTCCGTGGTCCTTGATACTTCGATAGGGACCGGCCAGTGGCCATCACCTATCTCTTACACTAGTACAAGTTCACTAAAGGCAAGAAGACACTCGGATTAAAGTGTAAAACAGAGCAAAAACGGCGAGCCGGGGGTTAAAAGGTTGAAGATGACGGCCGGACGTTCGTCAGTTAACGAGCTTCACACTAGGTTTTTTCTACTTGCTTTATTTACTGGGAAATTGAAACTAAGCAGCTCAACTACGCTCGTACTCGTACAGACTAAAATGATCGTGTTTGATTCTTACCTTTGCTCCTAAAAACGGACGGACTTGTTTTGAGCTTTGGGTTCTGATGTGTCGCACAAAGATCCAGAGTTATGTTTCCTTCATGTATGCATTTTATGATGTGCACCGGATTTTTTTTGCCCCTAAGCAAAATCATTTGTAGGCTGCAAATGAAAGTAGTTTAATTTTAAACCCAACTCCAATGTCCTCGATCTGTAAACTGAGCATGAGAGAAATGCTTGGTTAATTGGAGAAAAAACAAGCGAAGCATAAGATTACAATTGTCTAAATTCGGCCTTTGTGAAGCATGACAACCCTAAGCGAACGCTTGCAAACATATACTAAGTGATAAGACAAGTGTTATCATGATAACACACCACTGTCGATCTAGTGACTGGCTTCAACTCCACTGCAAGCGACCACTCGCGGAGTGATCACCACAATGTGGCGTGAGTCTCACTCTGGCCCATGCCAATAGTTGCTTAAACACGCGGCAATGAGTAGGCAGTTTTGATTTGAATGGTAAACTTCGCAGGGAGCATTCGGTCGACCAGTACCGCCGCAACATGTATGTCCATGGCCTTGACGACGACATCATAATTTCGATTTCACAACTACGAATAAAAACGAACGCTGAGACCTCTTGGACACGTAAGAACACGGACTAGCAAAGACCTTTGCTGTGACCATCACTATGATCATAATTTTATGAGATTTTTCAAGTCCACACATAATAAAATATAGCATTTTAAAAAGTACATGATTGTTATCACTTAAATTTTCTATAAATGCTGTTGGTGGCCGGTTGAAATTTTGGTGTATGAGAGGGAAAAAAAAGTAACCCATGGATGAGTGGGTCCCATGTGACATGAAAATTCTAGAGGCTGCAACTACAAAAATCATTTCAACATTTATTTAGTTACATATATTTAATTATATTGAAGTTGTTTTCTAGATGATTTTTTTCCAGTTCTATGAAAAACCATCAAGAGACTTAGGCCGGAGTGGTTGAGAGCATTGAAAAACTTTATCAGGTTTAATTAGGTGTAATCCGTGTGACATGAGGTGTCTATCGTCGGATCTAAAAAGAATGAGCGGTTGAGATCGTGTTGACGAGGGCAATCCGTGGGAAGTCTAGATTGACCAATAAAAGAGCACAAGAATTCAAGTCGCTCCTCGAAAACAAAAGTGGACTTTGATTGAAACGAAAAATGAAAAGAGAAATGGAGAGAGAGAGAGATACTAGTCACGAGGTAGTAATTAATTAAGCTGACCCCCACCCCACCCAACGCAGCCCAAGCCCACAAGTCTTCTCGTCTCCCTCCCCGATTTCCATTCCCACCCACCCATTGACTAAGCTCAACTATGCTCGTTCGTACAAACTAGAGAAACGGACGGACTATACGACCTTCTTTGACTCTAAGGGTGGTCATAGTGGGGAGTAACTTAGAGTAGTAACATGTATACGTTACTAGCCTATGTTAGGCTGGTTGTAATGGGGAGTATCATATACTAGTATCATGCATATGATACTAGTGTATAATACTACCTCCCTAATGCATAGTATCATATATTAGTATCATGTTGTACTCTATTTATTGCCATGCATGACACAAAATAGCATATCATTTAATATGATACGGTATCATGATATGATACTACACCCTCTCTTTCTACATTTAATGCTATGACACCTCATCAAAATTGCCTAGTTGGCATGCATGATACTAGCTATGATACTACCATTAGGCTGGTCACAATGGGGAGGAACTTAGGAGTAACATCACATACTCCAATACAACTTTGCTTATGTGGCACATATTTAATGAAGAGAGAGGTGCTTGTGGTAACTAGCTAAGTTACCGGAACATCACACACTCCAAGAAACAATGAGTCTATAACCTAATAAATACATCGTTGCATGACACTACATAGATGTTCCTACCCACTATGGAGGTAGTAACATAGTCTAAGGAAGTGTGTAAGTTACTAGCTTATGTTCTTGTCCATTCTGACCAGCCTTACGACCAGCCTTACTACCTCCATAGTGGGTAGTGTCATGTGTGTAGTAACATAGATGTCTTCATTTATCACTTTGTAGACTCATTTTGCATTGGAAAACGCTATGTGATCGTAACATATTATGTTACTCTATTTGCTTCTCTCCTCATTAACTACTTGCCACCTCATCATTTTTGCTTATGTGGCATCTATGTTACTCCTTAAGTTACTCCCACTATGACCAGCCTAACCTTTGTCCGTAAAAAACGAATGAACTTGTTTTGAGCTTTGGGTTTTGATGTATCTCACAAAAAAAATCCAGAGTTATATTTCCTTCGTGTATGCATTTATGTTACGTTTAAGCGATGTGCACCGGATCTTTTTTGCCCCTAAGTAAATCATTTGTAGGTTGTAAATGAAAGTAGTTTAGCTTTAAGCCCAAGTCCAAGGACCTCGATCTGTAAACTGAGCATGAGAGCAGTGCTTGGTTAATTGGAGAAAAACCAAGTGAAACATAAGATTACAACTTGTCCAAATTCGGCCGCCGTGAAGCATGACAACCCTAACTGAGCGCTTGCAAACATATACTAACTGATAAGACAAGTGTCACCATGAATCACACACACCACTGTTGATCTAGTGATTGACTCCAACTCCGTTGCAAGCGACCACTCGTGGAGTGATCACCACAATGTGGCGTGAGTCTTACTTTGGCCCATGCTAATATTTGATTAAACGCGCGCCGACGACTAGGCAATTTTGATTTGAAATGGTGAGCTTCGCAGGCAGCATTCGGTCGACCAATACCGTTGCAACATGTATGCCCATGATCTTGACGACGAAATCGTAACTTCGATTTCACAGCTACGAATGAGAAACGAACGCAGAGACCTGTTGGACACGTAAGAACACGGACTACCAAAGACCTTGCATCACTATGATCATAATTTTATGAGATTTTTCAAGTCCACAAATAAAACATACTAGTATTTATAAAGTACATGATCGTTAATTATCACTTAAATTTCTAGAATTGCTGCCGGTGGCCGGTTGAAAATTTGATGTATGGGAGGGAAAGAAGCAACCCATTGATGAGTGGGTCCCACGTGACAGGAAAGATTGTAGAGGTTCCTTTTAAGATTTTTGTAGTTACATATATTTATTATGTTGAAGTTGTTTTCTAGACCTTTTCTTCTTCAGTTTTATAATAAACCATCAGGGGGCTTAGGCCGGAGTGGTTGGGAGCATTGAAAAACTTTGTCGGATTTAATTAGGCGTGATCTGTGTGACGTGTGATCTCTACCGTTAGATCCAGAAAGAAGGAGTGGTTGGGATCGTGTTGACGGGGGCAATCCGTGGGAAGTTCAGATTGACCAATGAGAGAATAGGAATTCTACTCACCTCCTGAAAGACGGCTGTTGTCAACGAAATACTATTTTAGACTTTGAAACGAAAAATGAAAAGAGAAATGGAGAGAGAGAGATATTACTAGTCACGAGGTGATTAATATTTTTTTTGAGACATACGAGGTACTGTAATTAATTAAGCTGACCCCCACCCCACCCAACGCAGCCCAAGCCCACAAGTCTTCTCGTCTCCCTCCCCGATTTCCATTCCCACCCACCCATTGACTAAGCTCAACTATGCTCGTTCGTACAAACTAGAGAAACGGACGGACTATACGACCTTCTTTGACTCTAAGGGTGGTCATAGTGGGGAGTAACTTAGAGTAGTAACATGTATACGTTACTAGCCTATGTTAGGCTGGTTGTAATGGGGAGTATCATATACTAGTATCATGCATATGATACTAGTGTATAATACTACCTCCCTAATGCATAGTATCATATATTAGTATCATGTTGTACTCTATTTATTGCCATGCATGACACAAAATAGCATATCATTTAATATGATACGGTATCATGATATGATACTACACCCTCTCTTTCTACATTTAATGCTATGACACCTCATCAAAATTGCCTAGTTGGCATGCATGATACTAGCTATGATACTACCATTAGGCTGGTCACAATGGGGAGGAACTTAGGAGTAACATCACATACTCCAATACAACTTTGCTTATGTGGCACATATTTAATGAAGAGAGAGGTGCTTGTGGTAACTAGCTAAGTTACCGGAACATCACACACTCCAAGAAACAATGAGTCTATAACCTAATAAATACATCGTTGCATGACACTACATAGATGTTCCTACCCACTATGGAGGTAGTAACATAGTCTAAGGAAGTGTGTAAGTTACTAGCTTATGTTCTTGTCCATTCTGACCAGCCTTACGACCAGCCTTACTACCTCCATAGTGGGTAGTGTCATGTGTGTAGTAACATAGATGTCTTCATTTATCACTTTGTAGACTCATTTTGCATTGGAAAACGCTATGTGATCGTAACATATTATGTTACTCTATTTGCTTCTCTCCTCATTAACTACTTGCCACCTCATCATTTTTGCTTATGTGGCATCTATGTTACTCCTTAAGTTACTCCCACTATGACCAGCCTAACCTTTGTCCGTAAAAAACGAATGAACTTGTTTTGAGCTTTGGGTTTTGATGTATCTCACAAAAAAAATCCAGAGTTATATTTCCTTCGTGTATGCATTTATGTTACGTTTAAGCGATGTGCACCGGATCTTTTTTGCCCCTAAGTAAATCATTTGTAGGTTGTAAATGAAAGTAGTTTAGCTTTAAGCCCAAGTCCAAGGACCTCGATCTGTAAACTGAGCATGAGAGCAGTGCTTGGTTAATTGGAGAAAAACCAAGTGAAACATAAGATTACAACTTGTCCAAATTCGGCCGCCGTGAAGCATGACAACCCTAACTGAGCGCTTGCAAACATATACTAACTGATAAGACAAGTGTCACCATGAATCACACACACCACTGTTGATCTAGTGATTGACTCCAACTCCGTTGCAAGCGACCACTCGTGGAGTGATCACCACAATGTGGCGTGAGTCTTACTTTGGCCCATGCTAATATTTGATTAAACGCGCGCCGACGACTAGGCAATTTTGATTTGAAATGGTGAGCTTCGCAGGCAGCATTCGGTCGACCAATACCGTTGCAACATGTATGCCCATGATCTTGACGACGAAATCGTAACTTCGATTTCACAGCTACGAATGAGAAACGAACGCAGAGACCTGTTGGACACGTAAGAACACGGACTACCAAAGACCTTGCATCACTATGATCATAATTTTATGAGATTTTTCAAGTCCACAAATAAAACATACTAGTATTTATAAAGTACATGATCGTTAATTATCACTTAAATTTCTAGAATTGCTGCCGGTGGCCGGTTGAAAATTTGATGTATGGGAGGGAAAGAAGCAACCCATTGATGAGTGGGTCCCACGTGACAGGAAAGATTGTAGAGGTTCCTTTTAAGATTTTTGTAGTTACATATATTTATTATGTTGAAGTTGTTTTCTAGACCTTTTCTTCTTCAGTTTTATAATAAACCATCAGGGGGCTTAGGCCGGAGTGGTTGGGAGCATTGAAAAACTTTGTCGGATTTAATTAGGCGTGATCTGTGTGACGTGTGATCTCTACCGTTAGATCCAGAAAGAAGGAGTGGTTGGGATCGTGTTGACGGGGGCAATCCGTGGGAAGTTCAGATTGACCAATGAGAGAATAGGAATTCTACTCACCTCCTGAAAGACGGCTGTTGTCAACGAAATACTATTTTAGACTTTGAAACGAAAAATGAAAAGAGAAATGGAGAGAGAGAGATATTACTAGTCACGAGGTGATTAATAGTTTTTTTGAGACATACGAGGTACTGTAATTAATTAAGCTGACCCCCACCCCACCCAACGCAGCCCAAGCCCACAAGTCTTCTCGTCTCCCTCCCCGATTTCCATTCCCACCCACCCATTGACTAAGCTCAACTATGCTCGTTCGTACAAACTAGAGAAACGGACGGACTATACGACCTTCTTTGACTCTAAGGGTGGTCATAGTGGGGAGTAACTTAGAGTAGTAACATGTATACGTTACTAGCCTATGTTAGGCTGGTTGTAATGGGGAGTATCATATACTAGTATCATGCATATGATACTAGTGTATAATACTACCTCCCTAATGCATAGTATCATATATTAGTATCATGTTGTACTCTATTTATTGCCATGCATGACACAAAATAGCATATCATTTAATATGATACGGTATCATAATATGATACTACACCCTCTCTTTCTACATTTAATGCTATGACACCTCATCAAAATTGCCTAGTTGGCATGCATGATACTAGCTATGATACTACCATTAGGCTGGTCACAATGGGGAGGAACTTAGGAGTAACATCACATACTCCAATACAACTTTGCTTATGTGGCACATATTTAATGAAGAGAGAGGTGCTTGTGGTAACTAGCTAAGTTACCGGAACATCACACACTCCAAGAAACAATGAGTCTATAACCTAATAAATACATCGTTGCATGACACTACATAGATGTTCCTACCCACTATGGAGGTAGTAACATAGTCTAAGGAAGTGTGTAAGTTACTAGCTTATGTTCTTGTCCATTCTGACCAGCCTTACGACCAGCCTTACTACCTCCATAGTGGGTAGTGTCATGTGTGTAGTAACATAGATGTCTTCATTTATCACTTTGTAGACTCATTTTGCATTGGAAAACGCTATGTGATCGTAACATATTATGTTACTCTATTTGCTTCTCTCCTCATTAACTACTTGCCACCTCATCATTTTTGCTTATGTGGCATCTATGTTACTCCTTAAGTTACTCCCACTATGACCAGCCTAACCTTTGTCCGTAAAAAACGAATGAACTTGTTTTGAGCTTTGGGTTTTGATGTATCTCACAAAAAAAATCCAGAGTTATATTTCCTTCGTGTATGCATTTATGTTACGTTTAAGCGATGTGCACCGGATCTTTTTTGCCCCTAAGTAAATCATTTGTAGGTTGTAAATGAAAGTAGTTTAGCTTTAAGCCCAAGTCCAAGGACCTCGATCTGTAAACTGAGCATGAGAGCAGTGCTTGGTTAATTGGAGAAAAACCAAGTGAAACATAAGATTACAACTTGTCCAAATTCGGCCGCCGTGAAGCATGACAACCCTAACTGAGCGCTTGCAAACATATACTAACTGATAAGACAAGTGTCACCATGAATCACACACACCACTGTTGATCTAGTGATTGACTCCAACTCCGTTGCAAGCGACCACTCGTGGAGTGATCACCACAATGTGGCGTGAGTCTTACTTTGGCCCATGCTAATATTTGATTAAACGCGCGCCGACGACTAGGCAATTTTGATTTGAAATGGTGAGCTTCGCAGGCAGCATTCGGTCGACCAATACCGTTGCAACATGTATGCCCATGATCTTGACGACGAAATCGTAACTTCGATTTCACAGCTACGAATGAGAAACGAACGCAGAGACCTGTTGGACACGTAAGAACACGGACTACCAAAGACCTTGCATCACTATGATCATAATTTTATGAGATTTTTCAAGTCCACAAATAAAACATACTAGTATTTATAAAGTACATGATCGTTAATTATCACTTAAATTTCTAGAATTGCTGCCGGTGGCCGGTTGAAAATTTGATGTATGGGAGGGAAAGAAGCAACCCATTGATGAGTGGGTCCCACGTGACAGGAAAGATTGTAGAGGTTCCTTTTAAGATTTTTGTAGTTACATATATTTATTATGTTGAAGTTGTTTTCTAGACCTTTTCTTCTTCAGTTTTATAATAAACCATCAGGGGGCTTAGGCCGGAGTGGTTGGGAGCATTGAAAAACTTTGTCGGATTTAATTAGGCGTGATCTGTGTGACGTGTGATCTCTACCGTTAGATCCAGAAAGAAGGAGTGGTTGGGATCGTGTTGACGGGGGCAATCCGTGGGAAGTTCAGATTGACCAATGAGAGAATAGGAATTCTACTCACCTCCTGAAAGACGGCTGTTGTCAACGAAATACTATTTTAGACTTTGAAACGAAAAATGAAAAGAGAAATGGAGAGAGAGATATTACTAGTCACGAGGTGATTAATATTTTTTTTGAGACATACGAGGTACTGTAATTAATTAAGCTGACCCCCACCCCACCCAACGCAGCCCAAGCCCACAAGTCTTCTCGTCTCCCTCCCCGATTTCCATTCCCACTCACACCCACACCCACCTCGCCGCCGCCGCCGCCGCCGCCGCCTTGGCCGGAATGAAGGATCTCCTCACCGCCGCCTTCCACCTCCCTCTCATGCCTCCGCCCCGTCCGTCTACCGTGGAAAGGAAGGTTCAGATCGGCGCTTCCCCAACCTCCGCCCTCTTCCCCGCGATTCCCCTCCCCACCCACAGCCGCAGCCGCCGGCGGCCTCCCCCACATCCGGCGACCTCTTATCCCACCGCGCCCCTCCCTCCCCCTCCTTCATCCTCCTCCACTGCTGCTTGAAAACACCATGGCGTCCGCTCAAACTCTGGTGAGTTCCTCCTCCTCCTCCTCCTCCTCCTCCTTCTCCAGATCATTTCTATCTGTCTCTTCCTCTCTCTAATCTCTATCTCTTCCTTTGTAGCAGCAGAGCAGAGGAGAGGCGCGGGGACGAGTTGGGTTGGGAAGCACGAGCACCATGGACGATTTGGGTGAGGAGAGATCATGGCTGCAGCCACCCACATAGCTCCAACCAGCGCCGGGACAGAGGAGACCCGGACGCCATAGACAAGCAGTGGCGATTTGATCTGCTTCATCCTCCACCTCGACTCGATTCCATCTGTTTCCCCTGCTGCAACGTCGCCTACCTCAATTCAATTCAATTCAGGCAGCAGCACACAGCACTCGAGATGCAGGACGAGCTCCTAGCTCGGGTAAGCACCCCAACCCCCATCCCCATGCTTGTTTTAGTCTTCCGAGGCTGCTTCTTTCTTGTGTGTGCTTGCTGATGACGCTTCTTTTCTCCATGCATGGAGTGGAGGAACCTCAACAGGCAACAACAACTCATCTCCATGGATTCTGTCACTCCAGTTCCATTCCATCTCCATGGACGGCATCCACAAACGACCAAGATGACGACCAGGAGCCCGGCGACGGCGGCGACTACAACCTCTCCGTCTCCGGTGACTCCATCTCCTACCTCTACCTCCCTCTCTTGTGCTCCTGTGTAGGAGGCGTATCACTGAAATGCTACTCCTTCTAATTCATATACGTATATGGTTGACGAGTCAGGACAAGCAACCATGCCTAATTAAGAAAGCTGGGTTATTTTTCTGGTTTTCTAGTGGGATTCTTGGCCGAAATATAGGAAGTTGTGCTTTTTTACTTGCCCAGGCTTGAGTAGTTGCCTGTTTTGTCGAAGAAGAAAAGAAGCAGACTGGTTCCCTACTTTTCAATAATAAATATGGACTACATACGGCGCAAAATGAGTGAATCTACACTCTAAATTATGTCTATATACATCCGTATGTAGTTCATATTAAAATCTCTACAAAGACTTATATTTAGAACGGAGGGAGTAGATTAGATGATACGTACTTCATTACATGGTTTCAATAGACAAAAGTGTCATGCAATTACGTTTATTCATATCCCTCAATGCAGAGGGAATGCCCAAGCCAATGCTTATGGGAATAGTTGTTTCAGTGAGAGCAGCTATGTTTTTGGTTATATTTACTTGTCACAGTAGGTGGATTTCCTATTTAAAAAAGTTCTACAAGGTGCATACTGTTTGTCTGCTGCCCGATTGTGACCTTTATTTTCTTTCCATTGTTTACCAGAGATTTGCCTTGCAAGATGACTAATCGAAGAGGATGTCTTAATATTTGCCAGTTCAGCTTTTTTGTGTGTGCGACGAATCTCAGCTGCAGCTGGCAGAAAAGCCAACCAGCCCTATCCATCTCTGGAGCTCCTCTCTTCCGGATAGCAGATGTAAACTCAATCCCCTGTACCTGTCAGAATTTACATTTTATTCATCTTCCTTTTGTGGGGGAGATTACATTATTCATCGGCATAACAACACTTCATATGCTCTTCGAGCAAACTGATTTTTGGTGTTCTGAATAGATTCACAGAGAAGGGGAGCCTTGGCGCAGTGGTAAAGCTGCTGCCTTGTGACCATGAGGTCATGGGTTCAAGTCATGAAAACAGCCTCTTACAGAAATGTAGGGAAAGGCTGCGTACTATAGACCCAAAGTGGTCGGACCCTTCCCTGGACCCTGCGCAAGCGGGAGCTACATGCACCAGGTTGCCCTTTTTTTTTTTGAATAGATTCACAGAAATTCTCTTATTTACTGGGCATGTAATGTCAAATGGTGCATGCTTTAAACAGATTAACAAAAAAACTTATAATATTCTCTCATTTACTGGGCATGTAAGCCACTAGCTTTGGTACAACTCTGTTAGGTTCAGACTGCGTTCGGAATCAATGTATTTTTGCAGTTTTTGAAGAATACCGTGGTTTCTGAAAATAAATATCAGTTTTAAATACTATAATGTTTTTAGCACCATTAAAGACTACAGTTTGACAAACCGTAGTATCTCTAAAACTAATGTCTTTATGTAGTATCTGAAAAAGAGGTCTCTGCCTCTTTCTTAAAAACTGAGAAACGCTCGCTCCTTGGTCTCTCCATGTCCATCTTCTGGCTGTCGTCGCATGTAAGTCCTATCTATACTAGCTATCTGATCGACCTATCAATCCAGAGGCGCACATACAAGTTTCGTCTTCCTGCGGGAGCCTTTGACCTCGGTGTCCTGCTTGTCCTAGCAACACAGCATTGCCAGCCGCCTAGTGCCATCAAATAATCTGAACGCATGAGTAGTCCGTCTTTGATCAGTTATAAGCATGGATTTCGAGTCGCTCAACTAGTCGCGACTAGTCGACGACTAGTCTATGAGTCGCAAAAATATGGTCGACTCAGCTTAGTGTCGACTCGCGACTTGAGTCGCGACTAGTCACAACGCAGGCTCGACTTCTTCCGAGTCGCTGCCCCAAAGCGACTCATGCGAGTTGCGACTCGAAAACCATGGTTATAAGTGATGATTCTACTGCATACCCTAGCATCATAGTTTGTCTTCGGTCATACTGTAGGTACTATCAATTAGATTAGATGATACTTCATTAGATGGTTTCAAGAGACAAAATGCTCAATCATACTTGATTGATTCAGGAATTAATGCCCTTCTGGGCACAGTCAGCATGCAGTTATGACTTATTCATATTCCTCAATGCGGAGGGAATGACCAAACCAACAGTTCCTATGGGAATAAATGTTTCAGTGAGAGCAGCTATGTTTTTTGTTATATTTACTATTCACAGAAGCTGGATTCCTATAAAAAAAAGTTACAGAACGTGCATACTGTTTGTCTGCTGCCCAATTGTGACCTTTATTCTCTTTCCATTTGTGAACAGGGATTTTCCTTGCAAGATGGCTCGTCGAAGAGAATGTCTTCATATCCTGCCAGTTCAGCTTCTTGTGTGCGTGGCGAATCTCAGCTCCAACTGGTAAAAATACCAATCAACCCTATCCACCGCTGGAGCACCTCTTCCGGATAGCAAATGTAAACTCATTTTGTAGCTACTATTTCATGTATTAGATATTGATATTTGTTTCCGTAATTACATAAAGTTGCATTTTGGAATTTAATAGGAAATGCTACACCATTTACATATTGACCTGAATACATTTTTGCCAAACTGAGTATGATTCATTATTATAGTCACTATGTTATTTCTATGGTAGTATGGGCCAAAGGCCAATTTTCAAGTGCTTGTGCTTCTGTGATGCTTTTATTTCAACTCAAAAGCACCCTGACATGCATTGGCCGCTTGAAAGGGATGGATTATTTGCACCAGAATCAGAGTGGTGGTTCAGAATTTATCCCACAGAATTCATTCACTTCTGTACATGGCCGCAGTGCAGCTAATGCGTTGGATATGTATGTGCGATCCTGCATTTTTTCTTGAAAGATCATGGTTACAATAATGTTTGACCATTCAGAATTCATTCACTTCTGTACATGGCGATTCATTTATCCCACAGAATTCATTCACTTCTGTACATGGCGGTTCTGTTGCGGTTTCGTGTGTGCATACCGCAAGCCGCTTGGCTGCTTGCTGGTTGCTGCACGTGGATTTACGTCTTCCTTTGCCTTTTCCACGCTACGGGACGAACTGGCAGCTAGGCTCAGGATTTGTCCTCTGCATTCTTATGAATTCCGTTAGCGATTATTCCGTACTTGCAAGATATTTGGTATACATACGTCGCACAGGATGGAAGAAGCGCGTTGGATGTGCTCATGTCTCAACCGTCGACCAAAGCCTCACCAAAAGCCAAACCATAACACGAACGCCATGTCGCCACCGCATCCTAAAATCTCCAACTGCTATCTTTTCTGCTCTCATATATGCATTGAGCTATAATAATAGGGTCATTGCCGACTGGGTTCCTCCCGGCTTCTTGGACTTTGTTGCATTGACGTGTTTCACGGGCAGGCAAGTGTATGAGTGACGGGCATGGCTGCTTCAATGATGGTGCAATGGCGTGCATCGACGGCATGTGCGGATGGCGGCCTGACTGCTCTGTGATACTGCGATGACACGGTTCAAAGGCGGTCACTTTTCCGCTGCCAAAAAACGACACAAGTTTGGCGATCATCATGCCACGGGTCGACGATCGAACATAGCCAAAGTACGGCGATCAAAAGGGTAGGAACCATAGACGTGGAACTCAAACAGCGGCTCCTTTGCCGTAGGCCTGGCCGAGGTCGGCGTCGGCGTTGTGGGCACAACTTCAGTGCTTAGCGTTGGCGTTGACGTAGGCGTAGTCGTGGGCGTGGGCGTAGGGGCAGTGGTCGCCGCCGGTCCCGACATCTGGTTCAAGATGAGGCCGCGCTCCGCCAGGTACCACGCCTTCACTTGCTCGTCCATCGTCGACATGTCTGCCCCCCTCAGGAACGTCAGGTCGGTGTTCCTCTTCTTCGCGGCGATGTTGGTGCTAAGAAGGTCGAGCTTGACGTCATGCTTCCTCATCAACACTGACCACCTCGCCTCGGATTTCTCCTCCCTCTTGGCGGCGTTCCTCTTGGCGTGGGCGATGCAATGTTCGATCGACGAATGCAACCATTCGGCAGCGGGTGCCACGTCCCTCGCCGCCTTGGCTCTTTTGTTACCATCAGGACGCCCTTCTGCCGCCGCCGAGGCAGGCACGTCGGGGTTGTAGACACTGTCCTTGGCCTTGGCGAGAGCGAGCCAGCACTCTGTCCATTTCTCGCATGACTCGCTCCTAGTGAACACACGAAGGAACTTGAACTCTTGGTCGTTGTTGTCCTGGTGAAACATATCGAACATCCGAACCATCTGTACAGTCAAAGAACAAGTGTCGGCAAAGTACACGGCGAAGAACTGGGCCGGCGAGCGATGGCCATACATGATGCTCGACGTTGGCGCCGCTTTCCGGGCGAGCCATGACCTCCTCTTGAATCCCATGCCACATGTTGCAAGCCTGCTGGATGGTCGCCCAACGGTTCACCATGGTTTTCTCGTCGCGATCCATGTGGATGTTGGCGAAGTCGGGGTCGACCAACTTGCGCTCGTCGAACGCCGTCTTGATCCTACTCCAGTACGTGTTGGTGTTCTGATTCGCGCCCTTGATCGGGTCAATGCTGACGGTCTTCCATGCTTCAGCAAGGCACTCGTCTTCCTTGGCCGTCCACTTGACGCAAGGCTCACCCGGCCTGGCGTTGGCCGTCCACTCTTCTTTCTCCCTTTGGGCGTTGGCTCTGTTGGTTCTTCCTCCTCCACCTCCTCCTCGGCGTCGTGGAGCTCTTCCTCCATGTCGACGGCGGTGTCCAGCGTGTCGTCTTGCATGCAGAACCCGGGGCCGGAAGCGGCGGCGACCGAGCTGCTCATGATTATCTCGTCCATGTCAGCGTCGGTGCTGCTGAACTGTGGTGTCGAGCCGTGTGTGAAGGGTAGGGCCCATAGTGCAGAGTCGGCGCAGGCGAGCCTGAGTATGTCGGCGACGAGTAGCTGTACTGGGTGTTGAGGCCGGCGGTGAACGCGGGGGAGGGAGCGCGCAGATCGGGGTTGAAGACGGGAGGGGACACACGCGGGTCGAGGTTGAAGACAGGGAGAACACGCGCGGGGCCGCACAATGCAGGAAGGTGATGTTGGGGTTGAAGCTGCCATGCACGTCACCGTCGATGTAGCCAGGCGATGACGTGTACCCCCATAGTGGCGGCGAGAAGTTGGTGTTGGGGAACGTAGTAATTTCAAAAAATTTCCTACGCACACGCAAGATCATGGTGATGGTACAGCAACGAGAGGGGAGAGTGTTCGTCCACGTACCCTCGTAGACCGTAAGCGGAAGCGCTAGCACAACGCGGTTGATGTAGTCGTACATCTTCACGATCCGACCGATCCAAGCACCGAATGTACGGAGCCTCCGAGTTCAGCACACGTTCAGCTCGATGACGATCTCCGGCCTCCGATCCAGCCGAGCTCCGGAGATGAGTTCCGTCAGCACGACGGCGTGGTGATGATGATGATGTTCTACCGGCGCAGGGCTTCGCCTAAACTCCGCGACGATATGACCGAGGTGGAATATGGTGGAAGGGGGCACCGCACACGGCTAAGGAACGATCCGTAGATCAACTTGTGTATCTATGGGGTGCCCCCCGCCCCCGTATATAAAGGAGCCAGGGGGGAGGAGGCGGCCGGCCAAGGAGGGCGCGCCAAGGGGGGAGTCCTACTCCCACCGGGAGTAGGACTCCCTTCTTTCCAAGTAGGAGTAGGAGAAGGGGGGAAAGAGGAGGAAGAGGGGAAGGAAAGGGGGGGCGCCGCCCCCCCTCCCTTGTCCTATTCGGACTAGGAGGGGGAGGGCGCGCGGCCCCCTCCTGGCTCCTTCCCTCTTCTCCCTCTTGGCCCATGTAGGCCCATTAACCCCCCGGGGGGTTCCGGTAACCTCCCGGTACTCCGGTAAAATGCCAATTTCACCCGGAACGATTCCGATATCCAAATATAGGCTTCCAATATATCAATCTTTATGTCTCGACCATTTTGAGACTCCTCGTCATGTCTGAGATCACATCCGGGACTCCGAACAAACTTCGGTACATCAAAACTTATAAACTCATAATAAAACTGTCATCGTAACGTTAAGCGTGCGGACCCTACGGGTTCGAGAACTATGTAGACATGACCTAGAACCATTCTCGGTCAATAACCAATAGCGGGACCTGGATGCCCATATTGGTTCCTACATATTCTACGAAGATCTTTATCGGTCAAACCGCATAACAACATACGCTGTTCCCTTTGTCATCGGTATGTTACTTGCCCGAGATTTGATCGTCGGTATCCAATACCTAGTTCAATCTCGTTACCGGCAAGTCTCTTTACTCGTTCTGTAATACATCATCTTATAACTAACTCATTAGTTATAATGCTTGCAAGGCTTAGGTGATGAGTATTACCGAGAGGGCCCAGAGATACCTCTCCGACAATCGGAGTGACAAAACCTAATCTCGAATTATGCCAACCCAACATGTACCTTCGGAAACACCTGTAGAGCATCTTTATAATCACCCAGTTACGTTGTGACGTTTGGTAGCACACAAAGTGTTCTTCCGGTAAACGGGAGTTGCACAATCTCATAGTTGCAGGAACTTTGTATAAGTCATGAAGAAAGCAATAGCAATATACTAAACGACCAAGTGCTAGGCTAACGGAATGGGTCATGTCAATCACATCATTCTCCTAATGATGTGATCCCATTAATCAAATGACAACACATGTCTATGGTTAGGAAACATAACCATCTTTGATTAATGAGCTAGTCAAGTACAGGCATACTAGTGACTTTATGTTTGTCTATGTATTCACACATGTATCATGTTTCCGGTTAATACAATTCTAGCATGAATAATAAACATTTATCATGATATGAGGAAATAAATAATAACTTTATTATTGCCTCTAGGGCATATTTCCTTCAGTCTCCCACTTGCACTAGAGTCAATAATCTAGATTACATGGTAATGATTCTAACACCCATGGAGTCTTGGTGCTGATCATGTTTTGCTCGTGAGAGAGGCTTAGTCAACGTGTCTGCAACATTCAGATCCGTATGTATCTTGCAAATCTCTATGTCTCCCACTTGGACTTGGCCCCGAATGGAATTGAAGCGTCTCTTGATGTGCTTGGTCCTCTTGTGAAATCTGGATTCCTTTGCCAAGGCAATTGCACCAGTATTATCACGGAGGATCTTCATTGGTCCCGATGCACTAGGTATGACACCTAGATCGGATAATGAACTCCTTCATCCACACTCCTTCATTTGCTGCTTCCGAAGCAGCTATGTACTCCGCTTCACATGTAGATCCCGCTACGACGCTTTGTTTAGAACTGCACCAACTTACAGCTCCACCGTTTAATAAAAACACGTATCCGATTTGCGATTTAGAATCGTCCGGATCAGTGTCAAAGCTTGCATCGACGTAACCGTTTACGACTAGCTCTTTGTCACCTCCATATACGAGAAACATATCCTTAGTCCTTTTCAGGTATTTCAGGATGTTCTTGACCATTGTCTAGTGATCCACTCCTGGATTACTTTGGTACCTTCCTGCCAAGCTTATTGCTAAGCACACATCAGGTCTGGTACACAACATTGCATACATGATAGAGCCTATGGATGAAGCATAGGGAACGTTTTTCATTTTCTCTCTATCTTCTGCTGTGGTCGGGCATTGAGTTTGACTCAACTTCACACCTTGTAGCACAGGCAAGAATCCTTTCTTTGCCTGATCCATTTTGAACTTTTTCAAAATTTTGTCAAGGTATGTGCTTTGTGAAAGTCCTATTAAGCGTCTTGATCTATCTCTATAGATCTTGATGCCCAATATGTAAGCAGCTTCACCGAGGTCTTTCATTGAAAAACTTTTATTCAAGTATCCCTTTATGCTATCCAGAAATTCTATATCATTTCCAATTAATAATATGTCATCTACATATAAAACTAGAAATGCTACAGAGCTCCCACTCACTTTCTTGTAAATACAGGCTTCTCCAAAAGTCTGTATAAAACCATATGCTTTGATCACACTATCAAAGCATTTATTCCAACTCCGAGATGCTTGCACCAGTCCATAAATGGAACGCTGGAGCTTGCACACTTTGTTAGCACCTTTTGGATCAACAAAACCTTCCGGCTGCATCATATACAACTCTTCTTCTAGAAATCCATTCAAGAATGCAGTCTTGACATCCATTTGCCAAATTTCATAATCATGAAATGCAGCAATAGCTAACATGATTCGGACAGACTTAAGCATCGCTACGGGTGAGAAAGTCTCATCGTAGTCAACCCCTTGAACTTGTCGAAAACCTTTTGCAACAAGTCGAGCTTTATAGACAGTTACATTACCATCAACGTCAGTCTTCTTCTTAAAGATCCATTTATTCTCAATGGCTTGCCGATCATCGGGTAAGTCAACCAAAGTCCATACTTTGTTTTCATACATGGATCCCATCTCAGATTTCATGGCCTCTAGCCATTTTGCGGAATCTGGGCTCATCATCGCTTCCTCATAGTTCGTAGGTTCATCATGGTCAAGTAACATTACTTCCAGAATAGGATTACCGTACCACTCTGGTGCGGATCTTACTCTGGTAGACCTATGAGGTTCAGTAGAAACTTGATCTGAAGTTTCATGATCAATATCATTAGCTTCCTCACTAATTGGTGTAGCCGTCACAGGAATCGGTTCTCGTGACGAACTACTTTCCAATAAGGGAGTAGATACAGTTATCTCATCAAGTTCTACTTTCCTCCCACTCACTTCTTTCGAGAGAAACTCCTTCTCTAGAAAGGATCCATTCTTAGCAACGAATGTCTTGCCTTCGGATCTGTGATAGAAGGTGTACCCAACAGTCTCTTTTGGGTATCCTATGAAGACACATTTCTCCGATTTGGGTTCGAGCTTATCTGGTTGAAGTTTCTTCACATAAGCATCGCAGCCCCAAACTTTAAGAAATGACAACTTTGGTTTCTTGCCAAACCACAGTTCATAAGGCGTCGTCTCAACGGATTTTGATGGTGCCCTATTTAACGTGAATGCGGCCGTCTCTAAAGCATAACTCCAAAACGATAGCGGTAAATCGGTAAGAGACATCATAGATCGCACCATATCAAGTAAAGTATGATTACGACGTTCGGACACACCATTTCGTTGTGGTGTTCCGGGTGGCGTGAGTTGTGAAACTATTCCGCATTGTTTCAAATGTAAACCAAACTCGTAACTCAAATATTCTCCTCCACGATCAGATCGTAGAAACTTTATTTTCTTGTTACCATGATTTTCCACTTCACTCTGAAATTCTTTGAACTTTTCAAATGTTTCAGACTTGTGCTTCATTAAGTAGATATACCCATATCTGCTCAAATCATCTGTGAAGGTGAGAAAATAACGATATCCGCCACGAGCCTCAATATTCATCGGACCACATACATCTATATGTATGATTTCCAACAAATCTGTTGCTCTCTCCATAGTACCAGAGAACGGTGTTTTAGTCATCTTGCCCATGAGGCACGGTTGGCAAGTACCAAGTGATTCATAATCAAGTGATTCCAAAAGTCCATCAGTATGGAGTTTCTTCATGCGCTTTACACCGATATGACCCAAACGGCAGTGCCACAAATAAGTTGCACTATCATTATCAACTCTGCATCTTTTGGTTTCAACACTATGAATATGTGTATCACTACTATCGAGATTTAATAAAAATAGACCACTCTTCAAGGGTGCATGACCATAAAATATATTACTCATATAAATAGAACAACCATTATTCTCTGATTTAAATGAATAACCGTCTCGCATCAAACAAGATCCAGATATAATGTTCATGCTCAACGCTGGCACCAAATAACAATTACTCAGGTCTAAAACTAATCCCGAAGGTAGATATAGAGGTAGCGTGCCGACCGCGATCACATCGACTTTGGAACCGTTTCCCACGCGCATCGTCACCTCGTCCTTGGCCAGTGCTCGCTTATTCCGTAGTCCCTGTTTCGAGTTGCAAATATTAGCAACAGAACCAGTATCAAATACCCAGGTGCTACTACGAGCTCTAGTTAGGTACACATCAATAACATGTATATCACATATACCTTTGTTTACTTTGCCATCCTTCTTATCCGCCAAATACTTGGGGCAGTTCCGATTCCAGTGACCAGTCTGCTTGCAATAAAAGCACTCAGTTTCAGGCTTAGGTCCAGAGTTGGGTTTCTTCTCTTGAGCAGCAACTTGCTTGCTGTTCTTATTGAAGTTCCCCTTCTTCTTCCCTTTGCCCTTTTTCTTGAAACTAGTGGTCTTGTTGACCATCAACACTTGATGCTCCTTTTTGATTTCTACCTCCGCAGCTTTTAGCATTGCGAAGAGCTCGGGAATAGTCTTGTTCATCCCTTGCATATTATAGTTCATCACAAAGCTCTTGTAGCTTGGTGGCAGTGATTGGAGAATTCTGTCAATGACGCTATCATCCGGAAGATTAACTCCCAGTTGAATCAAGTGATTATTATACCCAGACATTCTGAGTATATGCTCACTGACAGAACTATTCTCCTCCATCTTGCAGCTGTAGAACTTATTGGAGACTTCATATCTCTCAATCCGGGCATTTGCTTGAAATATTAACTTCAACTCCTGGAACATCTCATATGCTCCATGTCGTTCAAAACGTCGTTGAAGACCCGGTTCTAAGCCGTAAAGCATGGCACACTGAACTATAGAGTAGTCATCAGCTTTGCTCTGCCAGACGTTCTTAACGTCGTCAGTTGCATTAGCAGCAGGCCTGGCACCCAGCGGTGCTTCCAGGACGTAACTTTTCTGTGCATCAATGAGGATAATCCTCAGGTTACGTACCCAGTCCGTGTAATTTCTACCATCATCTTTCAACTTTGCTTTCTCAAGGAACGCATTAAAATTCAACGGAACAATAGCACGAGCCATCTATCTACAAACAAACATAGACAAGCAAGATACTATCAGGTACTAAGTTCATGATAAATTTAAGTTCAATTAATCATATTACTTAAGAACTCCCACTTAGATAGACATCTCTCTAGTCATGATCACGTGATCCAAATCAACTAAACCATAACCGATCATCACGTGAGATGGAGTAGTTTTCAATGGTGAACATCACTATGTTGATCATATCTACTATATGATTCACGCTCGACCTTTCGGTCTCCGTGTTCCGAGGCCATATCTGCATATGCTAGGCTCGTCAAGTTTAACCTGAGTATTCCGCGTGTGCAAAACTGGCTTGCACCCGTTGTAGATGGACGTAGAGCTTATCACACCCGATCATCACGTGGTGTCTCGGCACGACGAACTTTGGCAACGGTGCATACTCAGGGAGAACACTTCTTGATAATTTTAGTGAGAGATCATCTTAAAATGCTACCGTCAATCAAAGCAAGATAAGATGCATAAAGGATAAACATCACATGCAATCAATATAAGTGATATGATATGGCCATCATCATCTTGTGCTTGTGATCTCCATCTCGGAAGCACCGTCGTGATCACCATCGTCACCGGCGCGACACCTTGATCTCCATCGTAGCATCGTTGTCGTTACGCCATCTATTGCTTCTACGACTATCGCTACCGCTTAGTGATAAAGTAAAGCAATTACAGGGCGTTTGCATTTCATACAATAAAGCGACAACCATATGGCTCCTGCCAGTTGCCGATAACTTCGGTTACAAAACATGATCATCTCATACAATAAAATATAGCATCACGTCTTGACCATATCACATCACAACATGCCCTGCAAAAACAAGTTAGACGTCCTCTACTTTGTTGTTGCAAATTTTATGTGGCTGCTACGGGCTTAGCAAGAACCGTTCTTACCTACGCATCAAAAACCACAACGATAGTTCGTCAAGTTGGTGCTGTTTTAACCTTCGCAAGGACCGGGCGTAGCCATACTCGATTCAGCTAAAGTGAGAGAGACAGACACCCGCCAGCCACCTTTAAGCACGAGTGCTCGTAACGGTGAAACCAGTCTCGCGTAAGCGTACGCGTAATGTCAGTCCGGGCCGCTTCATCTCACAATACCGCCGAACCAAAGTATGACATGCTGGTAAGCAGTATGACTTGTATCGCCCACAACTCACTTGTGTTCTACTCGTGCATATAACATCAACGCATAAAACCTAGGCTCGGATGCCACTGTCGGGGAACGTAGTAATTTCAAAAAATTTCCTACGCACACGCAAGATCATGGTGATGGTATAGCAACGAGAGGGGAGAGTGTTCGTCCACGTACCCTCGTAGACCGTAAGTGGAAGCGTTAGCACAACGCGGTTGATGTAGTCGTACGTCTTCACGATCCGACCGATCCAAGCACCGAACGTACGGAGCCTCCGAGTTCAGCACACGTTCAACTCGATGACGATCTCCGGCCTCCGATCCAGCCGAGCTCCGGAGATGAGTTCCATCAGCACGACGGCGTGGTGACGATGATGATGTTCTACCGGCGCAGGGCTTTGCCTAAACTCCACGATGATATGACCGAGGTGGAATATGGTGGAAGGGGGCACCGCACACGGCTAAGAAATGATCCGTAGATCAACTTGTGTGTCTATGGGGTGCCCCACGCCCCCGTATATAAAGGAGCCAGGGGGGAGGAGGCGGCCGGCCAAGGAGGGCGCGCCAAGGGGGGAGTCCTACTCCCACCGGGAGTAGGACTCCCTTCTTTCCAAGTAGGAGTAGGAGAAGGGGGGAAAGAGGAGGAAGAGGGGACGGAAAGGGGGGGGGGCACCGCCCCCCCTCCCTTGTCCTATTCGGACTAGGAGGGTGAGGGCGCGCGGCCCCCTCCTGGCTCCTTCCCTCTTCTCCCTCTTGGCCCATGTAGGCCCATTAACCCCCCGGGGGGTTCCGGTAACCTCCCGGTACTCCGGTAAAATGCCGATTTCACCCGGAACGATTCCGATGTCCAAATATAGGCTTCCAATATATCAATCTTTTTGTCTCGGCCATTTCGAGACTCCTCGTCATGTCCGAGATCACATCCGGGACTCCGAACAAACTTCGGTACATCAAAACTTATAAACTCATAATAAAACTGTCATCGTAACGTTAAGCGTGCGGACCCTACGGGTTCGAGAACTATGTAGACATGACCTAGAACCATTCTCGGTCAATAACCAATAGCGGGACCTGGATGCCCATATTGGTTCCTATATATTCTACGAAGATCTTTATCGGTCAAACCGCATAACAACATACGTTGTTCCCTTTGTCATCGGTATGTTACTTGCCTGAGATTTGATCGTCGGTATCCAATACCTAGTTCAATCTCGTTACCGGCAAGTCTCTTTACTCGTTCTGTAATACATCATCTTATAACTAACTCATTAGTTATAATGCTTGCAAGGCTTAGGTGATGAGTATTACCGAGAGGGCCCAGAGATACCTCTCCGACAATCGGAGTGACAAAACCTAATCTCGAATTATGCCAACCCAACATGTACCTTCGGAAACACCTGTAGAGCACCTTTATAATCACCCAGTTACGTTGTGATGTTTGGTAGCACACAAAGTGTTCTTCCGGTAAACGGGAGTTGCACAATCTCATAGTTCAGGAACTTTGTATAAGTCATGAAGAAAGCAATAGCAATATACTAAACGATTAAGTGCTAGGCTAACGGAATGGGTCATGTCAATCACATCATTCTCGTAATGATGTGATCCCATTAATCAAATGACAACACATGTCTATGGTTAGGAAACATAACCATCTTTGATTAATGAGCTAGTCAAGTAGAGGCATACTAGTGACTTTATGTTTGTCTATGTATTCACACATGCATCATGTTTCCAGTTAATACAATTCTAGCATGAATAACAAACATTTATCATGATATGAGGAAATAAATAATAACTTTATTATTGCCTCTAGGGCATATTTCCTTCAGTTGGCCGATGACGCCACGCTCTGCTAGCTCCCCACGCGCCTTGTGGGCACTGGCCGACCTGTTGAGGCGGAAGGTTCGCATCCCCGCGTGAGACGCCTCTTCCTGCTCTGTTGCCGCCTCCCTAGCCTTCTTCATGTTGAGCCTGTTCCGCCGATCAGTGGTGACCACCGCCCGACAATCAACGTCGTCCTTCCACTGGCGTTCGTCAAGCCTAGGGGCCTTGGCATCGGTGCCCTCGGATTCTGCTGCTTTGGCTGGACGGAATCGGTGGTTAGGTGAGGGGGCGCATACTTCTTCAGCGGCATGGCGGGCGAATCCGGTGAGAATAGTGGGAGCGGCGGGGGAGAAGGGGGGCAACAAAGGGAAAATGGAGGCAAAGGGGGAAATCATCCGGTGTCACTGACAGCGCGGGCCCACGCGCATTTTCGCTTCAGCCGGTGCCCCCAGGCGACCCACGGTTTGCTGGGTTCAGCTTGGGTTTGCCGGTTGTAATTTCGGCCCAAACCAGCGAAAAACAAGGACCCGGGGGTGCGGCTGAGCCGTTTTTTCGGCGCCGGCGATAAAAAGGCGCTCTGGGGGCCTGTTGGGGGCGACTAGAGATGCCCTTACAAGTTAAACAATCACGGTCGATATATCTATTTTTTCTTTGAGGAACCGGCAGGAGCTCTGCAATTTCATTTAAAGAGAGAGAAAAGGTTTATGTACAAAGGTTCTAAGTTTTTTAAGGAACTTGATGGAAGTGGCTTTCTGACGCGCCCACGTCACGGAGGCTGTTCGCTAATAGGCGCTATATTTTGATACTAGATGTCCTCTTCCGCGACTCCGCGCACCCTACTGCTCCACTGTGCAGATCCACAAAGTCCTGCGCACACCGGCGAGTTCCTTTACCTACCAGTAACCTCCAGAGGTGGTTGGCCCTTGCCTCACCTTGCTCTCTGCTCATTTTTGGAGAGGGGCATTAGTTTGGTGTTGGGGGCGACACCAACGATATCTGGATCACATGCAAGTTATGTGTCGCTCTTGATATCTGCCAATGGTTTCTCAGGGTGGTGACTAAGCAGCCTTGGATCAGGAGATCGTCGACCTAATGGCAAATTGTACTCGGCTGGAGCAAGAAAGGACGAGAACGGTGATGGATGCATGACGCAGCTTGGCTCTAAGGGCCATGTCAAAAACCAATCAAGAGGAGAGAGCGAGACTGTTCTCGCTAGGCTAGGAGTTAACGGTGGATTTGATTCTATCATGGGCTACGGAAGAGGCAGCGTCAACATCACGCGTGCAGAGGAGAAGGTAGGGATTTTCCTGGGTGATTCTCGATTAGAAGTCATTGTCATTGATTTTGATGGCGCTCGCGGTAGAGTAACATGCCAATCCCGTTCATATCTGGCAGCTTCTGATGGGGAGTCCATTTCATCCAGGGCAGGTGTCTGCACACATCGATCCAACTCTGATGTTGTAGATGCATTGGGGTTCAGTGTTAATGTTAGGCATGTGGTGGATCTGTCATGCCTAGAGGTAGGTTTTGCCTTTGGTTCTGAGGATTTCATTTCACAATTGAGCGACCCTAGCGGAGAAGAGGATGTTGACTAAGGTCAACCGAAGTAAGGGGCCCCACGTGGTAAGGTCCCTAGCTATTAGTGGGCATGTAGAGGAGGTACAAATAGATTTCTTTGGGCAACTGTGAGGATCTTGCCCTCTACCTACCCCTAAACACCTCACACAGAGAGAGAGAGAGAGAGAGAGAATCCAAAGATGCTAGTTTGGATGCGTCGTGATCTCCTTGTTGCGAGAAGATTTGGGGTTAGTGACTGTTTTCCGACTGTTGATCAGGATTGCAAGCTTGTATCTGTGATTGATTGTAGTTGTCGTAGCTCCCTGTAGGTCGGTGAAGAGAGACCTAGCTTCTTTGAGATTCTACCTATTTAGGAGATGGATGAGGAAATTGTGGTAGAAGCGGAGGGAGGGAAGGCAACACATTGTCGCAAGCTCCTCCTCCCCATTTTGAGTTCCCACATGGGTTGTCACCGTTTGAATATTCTTGGTCGATGTATGGATACTCAAAGGTTCCACCATGGGGGGGGGGGGGGGGGGGGGGGGGGGGGTACCCAGGACTCTTCCCCCAATTTCCACCCCTCTAGTGCTTCCTCCAAACAATTAATGGATTGCTCCTACCCAACAACATTATAAAACCATCCACCGTCGACTTTTGACGCACGCATACCATGAGGCGACAACATTTGGGGCTCCGATTGCTCTGTTCATCGGCCAAACAGCGAAGTATAACTTCACTTTTAAAGGGGTCTATTGAACTGGGGGGGGGGGGGGGGGTACCCAGGACTCTTCCCCCAATTTCCACCCCTCTAGTGCTTCCTCCAAACAATTAATGGATTGCTCCTACCCAACAACATTATAAAACCATCCACCGTCGACTTTTGACGCACGCATACCATGAGGCGACAGCATTTGGGGCTCCGATTGCTCTGTTCATCGGCCAAACAGCGAAGTATAACTTCACTTTTAAAGGGGTCTATTGAACTGAAGAATCACTCGGAAATAAAATTAATTCATTTTCAACAATGATTCTTCGGAAAAATTGCATCTCGCCGCTAGCGAGACGGAATGAGTCGTCACCCACAACGTTCACCCTGTTAGCCCGACCCACCAAAGTCATCTGTGCTTGCATTAGGGAAGCTTCTATATAGAATTTTTTGCAAAAAAAAAACTTCTATGTATAATGAACAATGATTTTTGGAACTCTCTGTCCGGTTTTAGGAAGATTCTGACGTTTCTTTTCTTTTCTTATTTTTCCTGTGTGTCTTTGAGTGGTTTTATTTATTTTTTATTTCCCTTTTATTCTTTTCCCTTTCTTTTCCTTTTCCCATTTTCAAATTAAAGAACTTTAATTTGAAAATGTTCATGACACTAGGAACATTTCCTTACATGCCATGAACATTTGTAGGTAACAGATAGTTTTGTGATAAGATAAATTGTAACGGGTAACAAGCAATGAAAGTAAATAAAGTGCAGCAAGGTGGCCCAATACTTTTTGTAGCAAAGGATAAGCCTGGACAATTTCTTATAATGAGAAAAGAGCTCCCGAGGACACATGGGAATTATCGTCAAGCTAGTTTTCATCACGCTCATATGATTCGCGTTCGGTACTTTGATAATTTGATACGTAGGTAGACCAGTGCTTGGGTACTACCCTTACTTGGACAAGCATCCCATTTATGATTACCCCCTATTGCAAGCATCCGCAACTACAAAAGAAGTATTAAGGTAAACCTAACCACAACATTAGACATATGGATCCAAATCAGCCCCTTACGAAGCAACACACAAACTAGGGTTTAAGCTTCTGTCACTCTAGCAACCCATCATCTACTTATTACTTCCCAATGCCTTCCTCTAGGCCCAAATAATGGTGAAGTGTCATGTAGTCGACGTTCACATAACACCACTAGAGGAGAGACAACATACATCTCATCAGAATATCGAACGAATACCAAATTCACATGACCACTAATAGCAAGACTTCACCCATGTCCTCAGGAACAAACGTAACTGCTCACAAAGCATATTCATGTTCATAATCAGAGGAGTATTAATATGCATTAAGGATCTGAACATATGATCTTCCACCAAGTAAACCAATTAGCATCAACTACAAGGAGTAATCAACACTACTAGCAACCCACATGTACCAATTTGTGGTTTTGATACAAGATTGGATACAAGAGATGAACTAGGGTTTTGAGAGGAGATGGTGCTGATGAAGATGTTGATGGAGATTGACCCCCTCCCAATGAGAGGATCGTTGGTGATGACGATGGTGATGATTTCCCTCTCCCGGAGGGAAGTTTCCCTAACAGAACAGCTCCGCCGGAGCCCTAGATTGGTTCCGCCAAGGTTCCGCCTCGTGACGGTGGAGTTTTGTCCCATAAGATTGCTTATGATTTTTTCCAGGGTAAAAGCCTTCATATAGCAGAAGATGGGCACCGGAGGGCCACCAGGGGGCCCAGGAGACAGGGGCGCGCCCAGTAGGGGTGGGCGCCCCCCACCCTCCTAGCCAGGGTGTGGGCCCCCTCTGGTGTTTTCTTCGCTCAATAATTCTTATTAATTCCAAAAATGACTTCCGTGGAGTTTCAGGATTTTTGGAGCTGTGTAGAATAGGTTTCCAATATTTGCTCCTTTTCCAGCCAGAATCCCAGCTGCCGGCATCCCCCCTCTTCATGATAAACCTTGTAAAATAAGAGAGAATAGTCATAAGTAATGAGACATAATGTGTAATAACAACCCATAATGCAATAAATATTGATATAAAATCATGATGCAAAATGGACGTATCACTCCTCGTCGGGTCATAATCTCTTATTTTTCGGTTTCGGCTGCTTTTTAGCCAGTTATCCCCATCCATTCTATCGATCCTAGGCCGTGAAGATCAGACCTCCCCTAGTACACCCTCTTCTCCTAAGACGGTGTCGCATCAGGAGGTGAAGATTTTCTTGCTTGGGACAATGAGCAATCTGGTGTATATTCTGTCAAATCGGCCTATTTGATTTCTAGTGATCAAGGAAGAACATGCAAATCTACGAGAAGGGACGGTAACAAGTACCTCAAAGAGTGAAGGGCAGATGTGGACTAGACTATGGAAGCTCAGCGTGATGCCTAAGGACCGAGTTTTTTGGTGGCGAGTCATCTGAGGAATCCTTCCTGGCTTTGCAACCTTGAAACGTCGCCATAAAAGTTAGTAAGTGCAAACTATATCTGGCTGGAGACGAAGATCTCATGCATGCCCTCCTGCATTGCTCACATGCACGGAGGTTTTGGGATGAAGCACCAATGTGGTTTGATTTTTGACTCCCTTGGCTGCACCCTGCTACGTGGAGCAAGGATATTCTATGTGATGAACGGTTCTTGGATCAATTGAGGGCAAAGATCATAGCTGTAATGTGGTCAATATGGCATTCGAGGAATAGATGGACGCCTGACGAAGAAGAGATCTATCCTGCATCAGCCATGCGGCGCATCAAAAAGCATTAGCGCTGTTGGATATCCCACTATAACACGCTAATCTACTTCCTAGACACGGATGGAGACCTCCTGAAGCTGGCCAAATTACCATTACTTACGACGACGCTTTGAACGGTGAGCTGGGAGTAAGGGGAGCTGGTGGTGTGGCAAGATCTGTGTCATCATTCCTTGGAGCGTGGAATAAGCCGTACCCTGGTATATCAGATCCGTTGATCATGGAGGTGTTAGCCCCGTCAGATGTTGTCAAGCTTGCTAATATCCGTGGATTCACGCAGGTTCTCGTGGAGACCGACTGTCTACAATTAGTTGAGCTTTGGTATACCCAGATGGCATCACGTTCGGTGGTGGCACCATTACTAGATGAAATAGGATAGCTTACCTTTTAGTTTAATTCTTTTGTAATTCAACACATTTGTAGATCGGCCAACTTACCAGCTCACTTGTGTGCAAAGCATGCTTGCACACTAAGTGTGACTGAGAGTTGGATCGGTGAGACCCCGAGCTTCCTGGTTAGTTCCCTCTTGACGGATTGTAACAGGAACGCACTAGTTGAATAAAGATCTCAAGTTTCTTGCAAAAAAAGAGAAGACGTTGACACATCAAAGGATGTTTTTGCATGGGTATTACAAAACAGTAAAACGGAGCTACTCACGCCCTTCCACAGCGATTTGACATCCACGGCCGTCGGATCAGGCTAATAGACGTTCTCGATCAGTCGATCTGGCGTTCATTCCGTCGCTAGAGCGTGAGCGAATTTCGTTCTATCACCCCGCATAACCCATTCGGCCTACCGTAAACGGGCTGCTGCTCTGCTGGTCGACCTAGGCTTTCTGTCCTTAATTGGGCTGACAGGTCGGGAGAAACATATTAGGCCTAGGAAAATGGGGTAAACAGCAGGCCGGCCCCGTGCTGACCTAGGCATCCGTTCTCAAGATTTCTCCACCACACTGCCTGCATCCCGTTCGCCCCGCGCCGCCGCCGACTTCATTCCTCGATGCTCGGTGGTTCTCCTTGACATTTGTTGTTGGCTTCATCCCTCCTGTATGGCATAGCAAATTGGCCTAGAAGGTTGTGCAGTTGTACAATCCGTCCATGGAGAAGAAATTCTTCATGCGTGGATCGATTCTTCCTTTTCTGAAGGAACACTATCCTCTCCCATGAATTCTCATGCGTCCCACAAATCTCAGCTTCGGTAGGTAAACAAATCTCGCGTACCCTTTGCTTGGATTGGTGTGGAATGGCTTAATTCACCGTTTCGGTCCGTCGCCGCTCGACTCCGTCAGCGTGCCACGAAGGAGAAGATGGATGGGTCGACGTGGTGCCTCCCCCATTCCTAAACCTCTCCATTGATCGCTTCTTGCAAGTCCTTCAATCTCCCGCTTTCCGCAACCCGTGAGATCCCCAGCGATCGCGATGAATCAATGGCCTGCTGCGTTGGGACGTCGGATTGATAGCGGGATCTACAAGATGGCGACGACAATGACGGTCCACGTCAACAAAGTAAATTCTAACCCAAGGTGCAGAACGTCCCCGTCAAATTGGCAAAACAACAGTTCATACAAGTATAAAATTATGATCTGATCCCCTTCCGCTAAAATCCCCTATCACGAAGTTGGTCAGAGCAGTCTCATCCGTGTTCGTCATTTGTGAATAAAATCAGATGTTATCTGAGGTTTCTATTTCTTTTTTTACAATTGATCTGATGTTCCGCAATTTCCTTGCTTTCTTCTTGTTCCGCTGATATGGATTCCCCAAACTTTTTATTTGGTGCACAACATGTGCTTCAATGCTTGTGTCAATGGCTGAGGAGCAGCACACTCGTTATATGATTTTTCTAACATTTAAGATCCTTAGTAACTGACGACGAGCTACGTTGCAGGATCCGGCAGAACACAAGTTATATATCAATGACTAAATGCACGTTCGAAGTAGTGGATGGAGCATCCAACGACTGGAGCTCATCAAAATAAAAGGTATAGTGGAATGATTAACCCTTATGTTTCGAGCATCACATAAAGTTTTCTGCATTTCTATCGTTCATACCGATTCCCTTGGCACAAGAACCAATCTCAAAACAAGTTACACGTAATATATCCAGATGAATAGAAGGAACAATACAATTAATTATTTACGTATGATTGTATTTTCATTTTATAAATAATATACTGACATCTTCCTCTTCACCCTGTCAGACATGTTGATATTTGATGTCATTAGATATACCACAACATTTCGGATTCTTCAATGATACATTGATTAGTAAAAATATCGCAAATATTTATACCACCTGACTTTTTCTAACTATTTACATCTTCCTTTGGTAACATGGACGAGCGCAGCAACGCGCGTCTTTATGATCTAGTGTACTATTTAATATACGACCTTTAGCCTTCCAAACAAAGAACTATATCTTGGGAACGAGCGTCACTAGGAAGTGGTTTCCTTGTACTAGTTGGTAGAGTCGTGCCTTGGAAAATCTGGGCCCGGTGTGAAACCATAATTTAGGCCCCATTTGTAGGAACTCAATTAATATATATTTTATGAATCTTTGTGGTAGTACAATTTTTAGAAAAAACGAAGTATTATCCAGCTTTTGAGGTTGAATTAGCCATCGTTCCTCATTCTTTCCTTACATTTTTCATATCCTGAATCTATTTTCTATATCTAGAAGTAAAAAACATTTTAATTTTTTTTGATACAAGTAGTTGGCATGAACTCAAGAAAAACAACAAACGAACTAAAAAGTAGATGGGCAAAAAGGAATGATATAACCATCCACCGTCAACTTTTGACGCACGCATACCATGAGGCGACAGCGGTTGGGGCTCCGATTGCTCTGTTCAGCGGCCAAACAGCGAAGTATGACTTCACTTTTAAAGGGGTCTATTGAACTTAAGAATCATCAAAAACAAAATTAATTCATTTTCAACCATGATTCTTCGGAAAAGTTGTATCTCGCCGCTAGCGAGACGGAAGGAGTCGTCACCCACAATGTTCACCCTGTTAGCCCGACCCACCATAGTCATCTGTGCTTGCATTTGGGAAGCTTCTATATAGAATTTTTTGCAAAAAAAAACACTTCTATGTATAATGAACAATAATTTTTGGAACTCTCTGTCCGGTTTTAGGAAGATTCTGACGTTTCTTTTCTTTTCTTATTTTTCCTGTGTGTTTTTGAGTAATTTTATTTATTTTTCATTTTCCTTTTATTCTTTCCCCTTTTTTCTTTTTCCCATTTTCAAATTAAAGATCTTTTTTACTCCTCCCGATTTTATTGTAGGAACATTTCTTTAAATGCCATGAACATTTAATAAAAACTTGCGCGAAAAAGTTTGAAATTTTCACGAATGTTTCTGTAAGACATGTGAACATTTTTTAGTGTAATAAACAATTTTTAAACGGAAAATTATTTTAGAACTTACAAACATTAAAAAATGAATTTAAAAAATGCACAAATAAAGGGAAGATAATTTTTTGAAATTTCATGTAGTTTTTCAAAATTTATAACCATTCATGAAATGGTCACGGCCATTGTTTATATGTCATGGACATTTTTAAAAATTAACCTATATTTTAACACTTTCATAAACATTTTTTAAATTATGTAAACCTTTTTCAATATGGTAACAAACATTCATTTATATATCATAAACAGTTCTTAAAGATCGCATGATTTTCCTAAAATCTCATGAGTATATAAAAAAATTTAAACAATTTTTAAAATGTCTGAAATTTTTGTTAAACAGTAAAAAATAAATATGTCATAAACATTTTAATTAAAAATGCCCAATTTTTTAGATGCTTGATTTTTGTCTAATTATACTTGTTGAATTTGTGATGATTTTAAAAAATATTTGATGCATGTTATATCATTTTAGAGTATATTGAAATATATATACATAGGGTAAATAAAAAAAATCAAAGATGCGAAGATTGCACCTACCACCACTTGATCTTTGTGCAAAAGAGAAAAAGAGTACAAGCGATCAATAGTGCCATAATGAACTGGCAACAAGGTTACTCAGAGTTGGGTTTGACCCATGAGCAACAGAGTGTAGGTGAGACTGATTTTGGACTCGCATTGGGAGAGACATAAACGCGCTGTCGATGGCGACATGTGAGAATAAAGAGAAAACGGAGTCAAGGTCGTATTTAAAAAAAATGGTGTTGAGAGGCAGTTTCTAGTGGTTTAATAAGTAGAGATTAAAAAGTCGCAGCGGGGAGTCCAGGAAGGGAGAGAACATGAAGAATGTGATACCTCTATAGACAAGAGATTCCCCCCGTACATTAATCACTATCTTGGCCTCGGCCCTGACGTATAATCGACTGCTTGTTATCCAATGGGAGAGAAATCTGAGATGGGTTGTCGCCTTGGTCTTTCTCAGTGGGTTTGTTGCACTTTAACTGGTATTAATTTTCTCCTTATAGTTCAACACCTTATTGTTTATTAATCTCCTCTATTAGTAATAGTACTTATGGGAGAGCTCCTATTGGACGCCCGTGGGCGTCAAATAGTAGAGACTCCACCAGAAGCCAGGGCAAATGGGTCGACCCACTTTTCCCGTCACCATTTTTTTTTTAAAAAATTCACACTGGTTGTTTAGTCAGATTTTCACCCAAATAATGGGAAGTTGTTTTTCGGAGCTAGATATTTCAATATATTAAAAAACAAAACAAAATTTAGAAAATTGTTAATACGTGTTTAAAAGAAATTTCAGTGTAAATTAAAAAAGAATCCGTGTATATTAAAAGATGTTTACTGCAAATTAAAAAATGTCCATGGTAGAATTTAAAAAGTTCATCACATGTTAGTAAATTCTCAATATATAATAAAAATTGTTAATCATATATAAAAAATCAATGTTTCTTTGAAATTTTCAACGTACACTACAAAATATTCCATATGTTTGAAATATGTTCACCATATATTAATATTAAACAAACTACGGACAATAAATATTTTAAAAAGAAAAAACATTAAAAAACAAAAGAAAACCAAATCTCAGAAGAGAAAAAGAAAAATGAAAGATATATAACGAAAACAAAAACCACACAATAAAACAATCTTTCAATTAACAAAGAAAGGAAAAAGCTGACAAAACACAAAAATTGAAAAAAACACAAAGCACAGCGCACTGTGTGCAGAGCCACTTGTATTTGCCAGCCACGAGCGGCACATAGGATCTGCCGCTCTTGCGAGCTAGAAAGAGCCTTTGCAGTGTGTCGGGCAAGATGTCGTCAGTGTAGCGGGCAAAAAGCAACCACCATGGTATGGATTCATTTACATTGTTCTATTTTTCCTTATTTTTTTTTATTTTCTCTCTCTCTCTCTCTCTCTCTCTCTCTCTCTCTGTGTGTGTGTGCGCGCGCGCGCGCACGCGTGTTTATTGAGGTATTCTAAAAATAATATAATTGGTAAAATATTTATATTTTGCTAATAAGTTCTCCAAAAAAATGTTTCATCACGTATTAAAAACGTAAATCGCCTATTTAAAAATGTTGTAGATTTTTTATAATTGGTCATCAAGAATTTTAAAAATGATTGCCATGTATTTTTTTACCGTTGTTTAGAAAAAATGTCTATGTGTACTAAAAAGTGTTCACCATGTATCATGAAAATATTCATCGTGTCTTAAAAGATGTTCATCGTGTATAAAGAAACTGACAACACATTTGAAAACTAGTAATGGATATTTGAAATTGTTCTTGTATTTTAAGAATGGGTTCACACATGTTTAAACACATATTTATGTAATTAAATATTTCTATTGCTTTTAAATTTTTTTCCTATAATTATGTGAATTATTTCTTTATTATAGAAAAATTGTATATGCAATTTCAAAAGAGAATGGAGCATATAAGAAAACTTTACATTTAAATTGTAATTAATTTTCATACATTTTAGAGAAATTCATGTACTTTTTGAAAAGGTTTATGTTTAGAGTAAGGGTATGATAAATGGGAATTAGAAATTTGAAAAAAAATTGATGTAGTTTTAAACAATATTATGTAGCTTATGAGTTATTATTAGATAAAAATAGAAGGAAATGATAAAAGTGATGTTAAAAAGGAGAAAAAGGAATACCACATAAAAATGAACAATAACAGAAAAGAAGGGGAAATAGTTTTTTAAGAAAAGAACGTAAAATTGAACATAAAACTAATAGAAGAGTAAGAAAACAACCCTGGAAAAAACAGACACAAAAATTAAATGGAACCGGAACAACAAAACCGTCTAGTGCCCCGCTACTAGGTCGGATCAAGTTTACTCATGCAGTGAGTGGACGCTTGCTCTACCTTGCAATAGGTGTTGTAGTAGAGGAAGAAGTGGAGGTAGCAGAGCTTCTGGACATGGCGGTCGAGGCTGGGGCGGAGGTTGCTCATGGCGGTGCCATCGCCGTGTCCTCTACGTGCTCATGTTGTTGCTCTGATCTCGAGGCAACGGCTCTGCGGCGGCGACCTTACCTAGGCGGCAGCGCAGGAGGGAGACAGGAGTTAGGGGAAACCCTAGGGAAGCTCTAGGGGTTTTATATGGAGGGGGTGATGGTGGGGACCAAATGGCCGCCGGCTCCACTCACGGCATTGCACCCCGTGTCTTTAGGGAAGGTAACGAACAGTGACGGGTGTAACGTTTCGCTAGGTTGGCTGGGCCAACCGAGTTAACTGAAACAAGGAAACAAAGAGAGAGAGGAGTTGGGACTGTCGAGCTGGCTCCTACGAGATGTGCTAGAAAGGCAGGTGGGTCAGTTAGTGTTGTTGCCAAAAATGACTTCCCAATTTAAAAAATCAGAAAATACAATAGAGAATGGAAAAATTTATTCGGAGAGTCAAATAATTCCAAACGGGCTGACATTTTTCATGTGGCTATTTTGATATATTTTTCATAGTTCCACTAAGAATTTTTGAAGTTTTAATTTGAATTTGAAATAGAGGAACACAAGAATAAGATTTGAACTAGAAGTGTGCCAAGAATATGAAACTTTGGGGAAGGATTTATAATGTGCTGAAAAGATCAGATACGAAGTTTCGAGGCCTCCCTTGAAGAGGAAGATCGGAAAAGCATTTCAATAAAATAGCAATAGGCCTCAGAAATATATTTTAGAAATTATCAAAAGTTTTTAACTAGTTTGACAATTTTAATGGCATGATGACATGATAAGCAAAAATAAGATAACAATCAATTTTTTAATTTTGGGGGAAACCCGGGGCTGTTACATGGACGCACGAAGTAGAAAACAAGTTCTCCCCTCCCACACCAGCAAAATAACCCACATGCGTGGGAGGTCTTATTCAGCGCAACGCTTCGAAGGACGACCAAACGCGCATGCCCTAGAAGCTCGCTAGGATTGGCTGGTCAGTCGCCGTATTGAGCCATGGCCCACCCGGAGAATCAAAGAAGGAAACAAAGAGGAATGAAAACTGAAAAAAAAGTAGAGGTGATATTCAAAATGTTCCAAAAAATTAAACATGTTCACAATCTAAAAAGAATGCAAGTAACAAAAATATTTATGGATTTTATTTTTTTGTGAATTTAAAAAATGCTTAGGAATTGAGAAACTGTTTGTAAATTTAGAAAAAACTTTGTGGGTTTCAAGATAGTTCTTGAAAATAAAAAAAATGTTAGCTAATTAAAAAAAATCATGGCCTTAGAAAATGTTTGTAAATTTAGAAAAACATTGTGGATTTCAAAATAGTTTTTGATTTTTTTTTAAAAGTTCATGACCTTAGAAAATCCTTGTTAATTTAGAAAAAAATTGTGGATTTCAAAATAGCCCTACCCAATGGAATGTTCCATGTTCGGCTAGAGAATGACACCATCATCCTAGGCTATATTTCAGGAAAGATACGGTCTAGTTCTATACGAATACTGATGGGGGATAAGGTCAAAATTGAAGTAAGTCGTTATGATTCAAGCAAGGGACGTATACGCGAGACATTCTGCGTGCCCGCCCGTCAAATTGCCACATCGTTCGTGTATGAGATAAGCAAGCAAGCATCTCCAAGCAAAAATCCCCAATAAAATACTGTCATCCTTTCCTAATTTCGCGCCACATTTCTGGGGCTGCAGCCCTATGCTTGGTTCGTCTGCAAAGTCTGCTCGCGTGGGTGTTTGGTAATCGCGGCAATGACTGCTGACAACGCGCGGTACGTCGATAAAATTATACGTATATTGCCATCGTCGTCGCTCACACGTTTGCACTTTTTATTTACTTGTTGATCGAGTTGGGATAAAACACACGTTAGACGAAGAGAGCTTGCCGAGGCAATAAGTTGAGTAGTTCACAAGTGGATTGCGTTCACCGGATAGAGCAATCATTGGGCTGCGACGTAATCGGTTCCAGTCAAAACCTCTTTTCTTGAGCAGGAAAGAAGGCCCTGTTCACCTATATATCCAGGCATCATTTCCACTCCGATCACATCCGGCGCCAGTACACTATCCTGTCCGAGGTTTGCAGCTCATGGAGGACCTCGCTGCTTCTATCATGTCGCTCTCGCACAGCGCGCCGCTCTACCTGTTATTCGACGTCCCCGCGTGGGAGGAGTACTTCCTCCATGAAGACATCAGCGGCGGCTTGGAGCTTGCCGCGGCTGGCGTCAAGAGCGTCGCCGATGACAATGACAGCGCCGAGCCGCGCCCGTGCGCTAGGCAGCTGCTCCCTCTGAAGCTGCCGCCGCGGCTGCAGCATCCAGCTGACTGGTCCGCCGCGTCCTCCGCCGCCGCTTCGCCGACCCCGCAGGCGCAACTGTGCATGGTGCCGTCTGGAGCCCGTTCACGAGCAGCACGAGGCACAGGGACTTCGACCCGTTCGCCGCCGCGCTGGATAAGGTACGCCGGGACGGCGCCGCGCCACTAGCCAGCAGGCCCATCCGCCGCGCGAGGTCGCTCTCGCACTCGCCGCTTCGGGGCGCCCAGGCCACCGCGACGAGCCTAAACATCTCGCGCCTCGCGAAGAAGGCGAGCAGGAGGCCACCGCAGAGGAGCACGGGGAGGAGAGGCGTGAAGCGCCTGCTCTGCTGGGCTCCGACGGCAAGCTCAGCCGCGGCTCCGGCACCTGGGAAGGACGGCGTCGCGTCTTACCGGCGGCCGAGTCTCTTGGTCTGCTTTGGGTTTTAAACGCTCGAGGTTGCGTCAATCTAAGGCTGCATCCATGCCCACAAACCTGCGAGTTTGCAAATTTGGAACCTCTAGGGTACCCTCCGACCCTACTCAGTTCAACTAAATGAACAAAAAAAATTCAGAATTCACCTCACTCTTGGAAGATTAGTTCATTTGGTTGAACTAAGAAGGGTCCGAGGGTGTCCTTTAGGTTTCATATTTGCATCCCTAGAGTTACACTTACTTTTTTTTTTTCACGAATACGCTTTGTAGCGTATCTTTGCATTGCTAGAGAGAAAGGAGGAATACAACAGGCCGACGCCACATACACGTACGCAAGAAGGCGTGTCCGTGGCGTTCAAGTGAGCATAGAGTGATGGGGTTGCTCAGCCCCTCATACAAGATCAGGTTACAGGAATAAAAGCACTAAGTCCTTTGGCTCCGGCGATGGCCCAGGAGCGTGCGTCGTCTTGAATAGTGGTGACCACGGTCGGGGTAGACGGGGCGATCTTGTCAAAGGTAACCGCATTCCGGTGGCGCCAAAGCGTCCAGGCCACAAGGCCAGCCAAGGTAGTGAGGTCGCGGCGAGTGGTAGCAGGTAACCTGAGGAGGGCCACGGAGAGCCAATCGAAGAAGCCGGAAGATCCATCGGGCGGGAGGGTGGAGGGGGAGCACCAGTTGAGGATCTCGTGCCAGATAGACCGAGCAAAAACGCATCCCACCAAGATATGATGCAAAGTCTCTGGCTCCTGGAGGCAGAAGACGCATGTCGGCTCGTGCTGTAGACCACGCCGAGCAAGCCGGTCGGCAGTCCAGCAGCGGTTCAAGGAGGCTAGGTATATGAAAAACTTCACCAAAAGGGGCGCGCCAGACTTCCAAATCAGACGCCAGTGCTCGGGTGTTGTGGAGCCGTTGAATACAGCAGCATAGCAGGAGGATGCCGAGTACACGCCATTCTCGGTCCATTTCCAACGAAGGGTATCAGGCTGGGACGAGAGAACCACGTGCTGAACCTTGCGCCAAATGTCAACGTATTCAAGGGTGGCCGCAAGACCAAGCGATCCCTGGATGTCAGAGATCCACGAGCGATCAATAAGCGCCGTGGCGACCGTGCGGGTGCGCCGCCTCCTGGGCGGGACAAGGGCCACCAGGGCGGGAGCAAGGGTCGAGATGGAGTTGCCCTCAAGCCACGGATTGGTCCAGAAGCGGCAAGAAGTCCCATTACCCACGATCCAAGAAGTGGACGCACGGAAAAACCGGGCGACCTCGGCATCATGAGGAAGCTGGAGGTGAGACCAAGGGCGACTGTGATCCGTGGCCGGCAGCCAGAGCCACCGTACGCGGAGAGAAATACTAGTGCGGTGCAAGTCCCGAATGCCAAGCCCTCCAAGCTCGATGGGATGGCAGACTCGCGCCCAACTGACAAGACAAGAACCCGCACGCGCGCCTTTGCGTCCATGCCAAAGGAAATCCCGAATGATTATGTTGACCTTCTTGAGGATTGGAGGAGAGAGAGCCATGGCGAGTAAGGTGTGCACGGGCATGGCAGATAACACATGCCGGACCAAGGCCAAGCGCTCACCGCGCATAAGGAGAGCGGCCTTCCAAGTAGCCAACTTGCGGAGGAGCTTGTCGACTAGGGGCATCAGGTGGGAGGGCGGGACTTTCCAAAGGGAAAGGGGCAGGCCCAAGTATGTCACCGGAAAGGAGGAACCGGGCAGGAAAGCGTTGCCCCAGCGGACTGGGCGACGTCGGGGGGGGGGGGGCACTGGATGGGCACAACTAGGCACTTGGAGAAGTTCGTGCGTAAGCCGGAGACGTCGCCAAAGAACTCTAGGAGCTTACTGACTGTGGACAGCTCGAAAATGTCGGGGTGGCAGAAGACCACAACGTCGTCCGCGAACAGAGACACACTAGATGCGGCGTGGCGCTGGGTAAGACTCCTGATGGCGCCGGACGCAACAACATGTTGGAGAAGCGAGTTGAGAGCATCTATGACCAGCACGAAGAGCATAGGCGAAACAGGGTCGCCCTGACGGAGCCCCTTGCAGTGGGCAATGGGAGGGCCTGGAGTGCCATTAATCAAGACGCACGTGGAGGCCGTGGAGACGAGGATGGAAACCCACTCCCGCCACCTTGGGCCAAAGCCCAAGTGCTGCAACACCTGAAGGAGAAAGGCCCAGGAGACCGAGTCGAAGGCCCGGGCGATATCAAGCTTCAGGAGGGCCCGTGGGTGCTTGAGTTGGTGCAGCTTCCTCGACGTCTGTTGAACAAGCAAGAAGTTGTCGTGGACACTTCTACCAGCGATGAATGCACTCTGGCTCACGGAGACAAGCTCCCCCAACCTCGGTGCAAGGCGAAGGGATAGAACTTTAGCAAAAAGCTTTGCCACCAACTGTATAAGACTGATCGGACGATAGTCGAAGAGCGTGGTCGCATCCGGCTTCTTAGGCAGGAGAGTGATGAGTGCCTCGTTTAGACGTTGGAAAGCCTGGCCATTGAGGGAGTAAAGCTTGGAAAAAACCTCGCACAGGTCATCTTCGATGATATCCCAGCATGAGCGCAGGAATTCCGTAGTGAAGCCGTCTGGACCGGGCGACTTGTCAGAGGGGAGCTTCTTGATGGCGGCCCATATCTCCTCAGCGGTGAAAGGTTCCTCAAGAGAGGACAGGTCGAAAGCACCGGGGTGGCCAATGGCATCAAGGTTTAGGGATGAGGCTCTGTCGCTCTGCGTCCCCAAAGCAGAGGAGAAGTGATCGAAGGCGGCCCTAGCCAAGTCCGACTCGCCAGAAACGCGGACTCTGTTGACAGTAAGGTCGACCATATGGTTCTTGCGGGCACGGTGAGAAGCCTGAATTTTGGAGAAGGCCGCAGACGCCTCACCCTCCTTGAGCCATCGCAGAAGAATACGCTGACGAGCGATCGACTGCTCCAGAGAAGCCAGGCCCAGGTATTTTAGCTTGAGCTCGCGGCGCAACCAAGCCTCGGTGGGGGAGAGCGTTCTGAGATCCTGGGCCGCGTCGAAACGGGCGATGAGTTCACGCGCAATGCCCAGCTGCGTGGAGAGCGTGACCATGGAGCGCGAGCTCCAGCGTTGAAGACACTGCGCCGTGGCCTTGAGGCGCGCAAAGAAACGCTGGAAGGGGTCCGGGTCAGGTGTTACAGAGCACCAAGCATCCTTAACCACCTGATGGAAGCCATCGAGGGAAGGCCAAAACTTCTGGAAGTGAAAGCGCCGACCTCCATGGGAACGAGCAGAACAGTCAATGAGCAGCGGGCAGTGGTCCAAAGCCGTGGAGGAGAGGCATCGTAGCAAGCACTGGGAGTGAGCCACCTCCCACGAGGGAGTACAGAGAACTCGATCGTTCCTGACAAGGGTAGGAACATCTTGCTCGTTAGACCAAGTATAGCGTCGTCCATGAAGGTAGATGTCGTGGAGACCGTGGTCCGAAATGAAACGACGGAAACGGTTGGAGGTGCGCCTGTTAATCCGGCCATTATTCTTATCCGCTGCCGATGTGACAAGGTTGAAGTCACCACCTAAAAGCCAGGGGCCAGAAATATTGCTCCGCAGGTCTTGGAGCTCGTTGAGGAAGGCAATTTTAGCATCATCCCCCTGAGGGCCATAGACACCCGTGATCCACCAATGGGGGCCGTCAAGGGGTGGAGTCACCATAGCGAGACGTGATGATCGCCAACGATCGGGTTGGATAGAGCGACTACGGTAGATTGCCACGCAAGGATGATCCCACCATGGGTACCATCCGCCGGTAACCAATAGAACCCATCAAAGGGGGTGCCCAGAGTCTCAATAACAAGCGCCGACGAGACCAAAGAAAGTTTAGTTTCTTGAATGCAAACAATACAAGGCGAGGTGGAGTGGATCACCGTGCGGACAGCGGTGCGCTTAGCACGGCTATTAAGACCGCGCACGTTCCAAAATACAACTTTGAGGTTGTCTAACATTAAGAAATGGGCATCACAGAGGGAACCAAAAGGCTGGGATCATGCTGCGGACGGGCATGGCAGGGAAGAGGAGGGCGCCAAGCTTCCAAGGACGGACTGTGGGATACTCCAACCGTAGAAATCAGCAAAGGCGCGCACGACATCAATGGCCAGAGGCAGCTCGAACAACTTGTTGTAGTGGACGAGAATTGCGTTTGAGACTGACTCGTCTTCCTTGAGGAGGCCCAAGCGGAGAAGTAGAATGCGCTTGGCTTTTGCCTCAGAATCTAACCAACGGTCGGCTTTGGCAATGCGTGCGCTACGGCGCAGGGTGAAGCTGGGCGGAAGGGCAGCCCTGCCACGCCGCGGACTGGGGGTAGGCAGAACCAGAGACACCGGGGCGGAGATGGAGGAAATGAATTCCTTGAGCTGATCTGGTCGGGAGTATGGCTGCATGGCCCTGCATGGGTTGGGGAAACGTGGCGCGTCCTGGGCCGCAGCAGACTGGGTGCGTTGTGGGGAAGGTTCTGGAGCCACGGCGGCCAACACGGAACTGGCGCGTGTCGCAACCGAGGCGGGCTCCAGAAGCAGCGCGGGAGCGGGCGACGGTGTTTGAATCCGGTCAACAGGGCTTGGCGCGGCGGGCCCTGCTTTATCCAAAAGCAAAGCAGGGTTGCTGACGGCAGGAGGAGTCAGAAGCAGAGCAGCAGGGATCCGAGGCACGACCGGGCCAGCAAGGGGATGCGGGCCCAAGATACCCTGCCAACCCCGGTAAGGAAGCTGCCGGCGGCGGTCACGCCCACCACCGGAGCCCCGACGGGAGGAACGCCCTGAGGCACGACCACCAGGCTCCCTGGGCGGGAACTCATGACGGCGAGGCACTAGGTAACTGTCGAACCTTTTATTCTTTTAGAAGAAGATAGCAATAAAACGATCTTGTATATTAGTTCTGTGAGAAACTCTGAATTCTACTTTGAACATTTGGTCTCCGAATCTAGTGTGATAGAGGAAACTATGAGTCAACACTCTCTGATACAAGAACCAATGCCAGTTACACGCTCAATGATTCCTTGACAATCCCCTCTCCTTGAATTCCGGCATGCCTGCAAGCCGGAGCATCGGGAAAGTGTTGCCCGAGGTGACGGATGTCTTACCAGGTGGCCTTGTCTGTTGTAGAGCGCAACCAGTGTGTGTGCCCTTGACTCACCGTCTTATACCTGGTGTGCTTGTCGCGTTGGTGCATGATCTGCAGCGGCACCTAGGCTGGAGCTCGTGGGAAGCGTCGGTGAAGATCTTCAAAGTCTTCCCAGGTGGTGTCATCGACTGGTGCCCCTGTCTAGTGAATTAGTCCTTGTCGCACCATCTTGTTGGTCGTCTTGTGTCAGTGATACTCAAGCACCTCCAAAGAAATCTGGAACTCAATGTCATTAGAAGGTAGTGCGCTCACCAGCTGCTCGAGACGAAGATGTGTTGTTTTGAGCGTGAGACATGGATAACTGGGTGAACCAGGGAGCCCTTCGGAAGTTGTAGACGGCGTGGCACAACTCCATTCTTTGCAGTTCTAAAAAAAAGATAGGGGAGGGGATGGACAAGATAAGACAAGTGTGACTCTAAGAAGTATGTCACTGATGCAATATGAGAAAGTGGTTAACAATGAAAATGTGAAAGGGAGGAGTCATGGTGAATGCAGCCACAGTAAGGAAAAATATGTGCTCACTTTGTTAGAGGGGGAAAGAACCATGCTTATTAGGTTGCAATTAGCTGAAGTAATGGCTGCCATATAGGCAACTCAGCTGGTTGTTGAGGAGAATAGGAGAAAAGAAGTGGAGATGATGAAACTTGGTTTGGAAAGAGAAATTAAAAGGCAACATGAACTTCTGCAGCAGAAGATGAGGAGATTTGAGGAGGTTGGAGGGCCACAAACTGCTGCTGGGGAGAAGGAAGAAGAAAAAATCCTGATGAAGAAGAGGAGCATGAAGCTTTAGATAACTTGGATGACATTGCCAAGCAATTGTAGGCATTGGGGGGAGGAGATTATGGAGATGGTTAGTTGATTAGAATGCCAGTCAGGAGCATGAGTCTTTTGAGAGTTTGGTCAAAAAAGTAGAGAAGGGTGAGCTTGACACCAAGAGTTTGGAAATGTACAGAAGAAGTGACAGGAACAAAGGAAAGGAGGATTGTAACATTGAGGAACTTGCTATGAAGAGGGTTGCTGAGAAGGACAATTATGGTAAGAAGGATGTTCCTAACCTATTATTGTCTTCCAATGATTCCTTACACAATGTTGCTAAAAGTGGGTGTGGATTTGGGAAATGAGATTGACAAGATTGAATATAATATCAATCTTATTAAAATGGTTGAGAAAGCCAGAATAGACCTCTAGTTGAATAATAACAAGAAAAATGATGATATAGGTTGTAGGTAAACATCAGCAGGGGATGATGCACTTGTGATTGAAACAGACAAGCATGAGATTGAAGAGCTAGTAGGGGATGGTGTTGATAGTGATGATAATGAGGAAGTAGAAGGGTGGGAGGAATTTAGAAAGATGTTCTCACATCAAAAAATGGGGATAGAAATAGAACCTAGAGAAATTCTGGTAGGAAATCTACTTTGGCAATAAAAAAGTCTGAACATTCTGATAAGAAAAAATGAGAGGGGTGTTTTGGAATATGAGAAGGTTTGGAGGTGACATTAAAAAAGATTTATGAGAGAGATGGTGATGGATATTAAGGTTGATTTCTTGGGATTACAGGAAACTATGAGAGAACAATGCTCTAGAAATGATTTGCAGGGGATTTGTGCTGGAAGATATTTTCATTGGCATAATATGCCAATCAAAGGGAAATCTGGTGGGCTGCTTCTTGGGGTTAATTACACTACTCTGGATGTGATTTCCCAGGATGAAGGGGAATGCTTCATTAAAATGACAGTTCAAGATGTCAAAAATAAGTTCTTGTGGGATCTAGTAGTAGTTTATGGTGATGCTCAACCTGTTGGAAAAGCTAAATTCCTTGAAGAGTTGTCTAGGGTTTTTCAGGATATTGTAAACCTCATCCTGATAGGAGGGGATTTTAACATTGTGAGAAAGCTTCTGAAAAAAATAAACCTGGTACACTAGGTCACTGGAGTTTCCTATTTAATGCCATTGTTGAGCAGGCTGGTGTGAGAGAAATTGATATGCATGGTAGGAAATATACTTGGGGAAATAATTTACCCCAACCCACCTTTGAAAAATTGGATAGAGTCTTATGTAGTGTTGATTGGGACGAGAATTATCTCCTGACTGAGGTTTCTGCCTTGATTAGGGAAAAATCTGACCATGTTCCATTACTATTGGACACTAGTGATGTAGTTAAAACTGACCTCATCTTCATATTTGAAAACTCTTGGTTCCTTAGAGAGGGTTGGACGAGCTAGCAATTAAAATTTGGAATAGTACAAGATCCAAATTTCTAGTCTGGAAAAATTGCACATAAAATTAAGAAGTCTTAGACGAAAATTAAACGGCTGGAATAGAAATATGAATGCTTGGTATAGAGAGCTTAAGAAAGATATTTTAATAAAACATGGTAATATTGACAAGCATTGTGAGACATATGGTTTGACTGATGCTGATAGTGTAGAATAAATGGAGCTTAGGGCTCAACTTGATAGGCTCTTGAGTCAGGAAGAGGCGAAATGTAGAGGAAAGTGTGATGCATCAAAGTAGAGATAAGTATTTCCCTTAGTTAAGAACCAAGGTATCAATCCAGTAGGAGGCACAAGCAAGTCTCCAATCTATGCACCTGCACAAACTAACAAACACTTGCACACAACGCGAAAAAAGGGTTGTCAATCCCTTCACGGTCATGAACAAGGGTGAGATCTAATAGAGATTGGTATAAAAGATAAATAAAAAAGGTAAACGAAAGTAAATATAAATAAAGTGCAGCAAGGTAACTTCGGATTTTTTTGGTTCATAGATCTGAAAATATATGATGGAAAATAGACCCGGTTGCCATAGGTTTCAGTAGAGGCTTCTCTCTTAAAAGAAAGCGTACGGTGGGTAAAAAATTTATTGTCGAGCAATTGATAGAAAAGCGCAAAGTTATGATGATATCCAAGGCAATGATCATGAATATAGGCATCACACCCGTGTTAAGTAGACCGAAACAATTCTGCATCTACTACTATTACTCCACACACCGATCGCTATCCAGCATGCATCTAGAGTAGAACGGAGTAGCGCCTTAAGTAAGATGACATGATGCAGAGGGAAAAACTCAAGCAATATGATGAAAACCCCATCATTTTACCCTTGATGGCAACAATACAACACATGCCTCGCTACCCCTACTATGTCACTGGGTGAGGACACTGCAAGATTGAACCCAAAACTAAGCACCTCTCCCATTGCAAGAAGAACCAATCTAGTTGGCCAAGCCAAATCGATAATTCGAAGAGAAATACAAAGATATTTGATCATGCATTAAAGAGTTCATAAAAGACTCAAATAATCTTCGTAGATAATCTGATCATAAATCCACAATTCATCGAATCTCGACAAACACACTGCAAAATAATATTAAATCGGATAGAACTTCAAGAACATCGAGGAGAACATGGTATATATTGAAGATCATAGAGAGAGAAGAAGCCATATAGCTACTAGCTATGGACCCTTAGGTCTGTGGTAGTCTACTCACGCTTCATCAGAAGGGCAGCAAGATTGATGTAGAGGCCCTCCGTGATCGAATCCCCCTCCGGCAGGGTGCTGGAAAAGGCCCCAAGATGGGATCTCATGGAAACAGAGACTTGTGGTGGCGGAAAAGTATTTTTGTGGATGCCTCTGATGTTGGGGTAATATTTGGGTATTTATAGAGAAAATATTAGGGTTGGAAGGTCTACGGAGGGGGGGGGGGGCACAAGCCTGGAGGGCGCCCCCCTTGGGTGCGCTGATGTCTACTACGCAACCTTCTTCTTGTAGACTCGTGTTGGGCCTCCAAGTGCAGAGTTTTGTAGGATAGTAGCAAATTTCCCTCAAGTGGATGACCTAAGGTTTATCAATCCGTGGGAGGCGTAGGATGAAGATGGTCTCTCTCAAACAACCCTGCAACCAAATAACAAAGAGTCTCTTGTGTCCCCAACACACCCAATACAATGGTAAATTATATAGGTGCACTAGTTCAGCGAAGAGATGGTGATACAAGTGTAATATGGATGGTAGATATAGGTTTTTATAGTCTTAAAATATAAAAACAGCAAAGTAACTAGTAACAAAAGTGAGCAAAAACAGTATTGCAATGCTTGAAAACAAGGCCTAGGGTTCATACTTTCACTAGTGCAAAGTCTATCAACAATGATAACATAATAGAATCATATAACAATCCCTCAGCGTGCAACAAAGAATCACTCCAAAGTTTCTATCGGAGAACGTAGGACGAAAACGTGCATCAACCCCTATGCATAGATTACCCCAATGTCACCTCGGGAATCCGCGAGTTGAGTGCCAAAACATACATCAAGTGAATCAATAGAACATCCCATTGTCACCACAGATATCCCATCGCAAGACATACATCAAGTGTTCTCAAATCCAATACTCAATCCGACATAACAAAACCTCAAAGAGCAAGACTCAATTCATCACAAGAAGCTAGAGGGGGAGAAACACCATATGATCCAACTATTGTAACAAAGCTTGCGGTACATCAAGATCATTCCAAATCAAGAACACGAGAGAGAGAAATCAAACACATAGCTATTGGTACATACCATCAGCCTCGAGGGTGAACTACTCCCTCCTCATCATGGAGGTCGCCGGGGTGATGAAGATGGCCTCCAGTGATGATTCCCCCCTCCAGCAGGGTGTTGGAACGGGCTCCCGATTGGTTTTTTGTGGCTACAGAGGCATACGACGGCGGAACTTCTGATCTAGGGTTATTTTCACAGGTTTCTATATTTATAAGAACTAGCAGGGTGACCCGCGCATTTGCGCGGCTAGATTTGTTAGGATTATGGTATATTTATGTGTCTTATTTATTATTTTATTATGTTAGATATTTTTTGACAGGAGGTACATATTTATAATAATTAAAAAGCATGTTTTCAACATGATGCACATCTTAACAAAATATTATTGGACTTTAGTGGAAACTGAAGGAAATATGCCCTAGAGGCAATAATAAAGTTATTATTTATTTCCTCATATCATGATAAATGTTTATTATTCATGCTAGAATTGTATTAACCGGAAACATGATACATGTGTGAATACATAGACAAACATAACGTCACTAGTATGCCTCTACTTGACTAGCTCATTAATCAAAGATGGTTATGTTTCCTAACCATAGGCATGTGTTGTCATTTGATTAATGAGATCACATCATTAGGAGAATGATGTGATTGACATGACCCATTCTGTTAGACTAGCACTTGATCATTTAGTATATTGCTATTGCTTTCTTCATGACTTATACATGTTCCTGTAACTATGAGATTATGCAACTCCCGTTTACCGGAGGAACACTTTGGGTACTACCAAACGTCACAACGTAACTGGGTGATTATAAAGGAGTACTACAGGTGTCTCCAAAGGTACATGTTGAGTTGGCGTATTTCGAGATTAGGTTTTGTCACTCCGATTGTCGGAGAGGTATCTCTGGGCCCTCTCGGTAATGCACATCACTATAAGCCTTGCAAGCAATGTGACCAATGAGTTGGTTACGGGATGATGCATTACGTAACGAGTAAAGAGACTTGCCGGTAACGAGATTGAACTAGGTATTGGATACCGACGATCGAATCTCGGGCAAGTAACATACCGATGACAAAGGGAACAACGTATGTTGTTATGCGGTTTGACCGATAAAGATCTTCGTAGAATATGTAGGAACCAATATGGGCATCCAGGTTCCGCTATTGGTTATTGACCGAGAATAGTTCTAGGTCATGTCTACATAGTTCTCGAACCCGTAGGGTCCGCACGCTTAACGTTACGATGACAGTTTTATTATGAGTTTATAAGTTTTGATGTACCAAAGTTTGTTCGGAGTCCCGGATGTGATCACGGACATGACGAGGAGTCTCTAAATGGTCGAGACATAAAGATCGATATATTGGACGGCTATATTTGGACACCGGAAGTGTTCCGGGTGATTTCGGAGAAAACCGGAGTGCCGGAGGGTTACCGAAACCCCCCGGGAGAAGTAATGGGCCTCATGGGCCTTAGTGGAGAGAGAGAGGGGCGGCCAGGGTGGGCCGCGCGCCCCCTCCCCCTTTGGTCCGAATTGGACTAGGAGGGGGGGCGGCGCCCCCCTTTCCTTCTCCCTCTCCCCCTTCCTTTCCCCCTCCTAGTAGGAGTAGGAAAGGGGGAGTCCTACTCCTACTAGGAGGAGGACTCCTCCTCCTGGCGCGCCCTCTAGGGCCGGCCGGCCTCCCCCCTTGCTCCTTTATATACGGGGGCGCGGGGGGGGGGGGGGGGGGGCACCCTAGAACACACAAGTTGATCTACGGATCGTTCCTTAGCCGTGTGCGGTGCCCCCCTCCACCATATTCCACCTCGGTCATATCGTCGCAGAGTTTAGTCGAAGCCCTGCGCCGGTAGAACATCATCATCGTCACCACGCCGTCGTGCTGACGGAACTCATCCCCGAAGCTTTGCTGGATCAGAGCCCGGGGATCGTCATCGAGCTGAACGTGTGCTGAACTCGGAGGTGCCATACATTCGGTGCTTGGATCGGTCGGATCGTGAAGACGTACGACTACATCAACCGCGTTGTCATAACGCTTCCGCTTATGGTCTACGAGGGTACGTGGACAATACTCTCCCCTCTCGTTGCTATGCCATCACCATGATCTTGCGTGTACGTAGGAAATTTTTTGAAATTACTACGTTCCCCAACAGTGGCATCCGAGCCAGGTTTTATGCGTAGATGTCATATGCACGAGTAGAACACAAGTGAGTTGTGGGCGATATAAGTCATACTGCTTACCAGCATGTCATACTTTGGTTCGGCGGTATTGTGAGATGAAGCGGCCCGGACCGACATTACGCGTACGCTTACGCGAGACTGGTTTCACCGTTACGAGCACTCGTGCTTAAAGGTGGCTGGCGGGTGTCTGTCTCTCTCACTTTAGCTGAATCGAGTGTGGCTACGCCCGGTCCTTGCGAAGGTTAAAACAACACTAACTTGACAAACTATCATTGTGGTTTTGATGCGTAGGTAAGAACGGTTCCTTCTAAGCCCGTAGCAGCCACGTAAAATATGCAACAACAAAGTAGAGGACGTCTAACTTGTTTTTGCAGGGCATGTTGTGATGTGATATGGTCTAGACGTGATGCTATATTTTATTGTCTGAGATGATCATGTTTTGTAACCGAAGTTATCGGCAACTGGCAGGAGCCATATGGTTGTCGCTTTATTGTATGAAATGCAAACGCCCTGTAATTGGTTTACTTTATCACTAAGCGGTAGCGATAGTTGTAGAAGCAATAGATGGCGTAACGACAACGATGCTACGATGGAGATCAAGGTGTCGCGCCGGTGACGATGGTGATCACGACGGTGCTTCGAAGATGGAGATCACAAGCACAAGATGATGATGGCCATATCATATCACTTATATTGATTGCATGTGATGTTTATCCTTTATGCATCTTATCTTGCTTTGATTGACAGTAGCATTTTAAGATGATCTCTCACTAATAATCAAGAAGTGTTCTCCCTGAGTAAGCACCGTTGCGAAAGTTCTTCGTGCTGAGACACCATGTGATGATCGGGTGTGATAGGCTCTACGTTCAAATACAACGGGTGCAAAACAGTTGCACACGCGGAATACTCAGGTCATTCTTGACGAGCCTAGCATATATAGATATGGCCTCGGAACACGGAGACCGAAAGGTCGAACGTGAATCATATAGTAGATACGATCAACATAGTGATGTTCACCATTGAAACTACTCCATCTGACGTGATGATCGGACATGGTTTAGTTGATTTGGATCACGTGACCACTTAGATGACTAGAGAGATGTCTGTCTAAGTGGGAGTTCTTAAGTAATATGATTAATTGAACTTAAGTTTATCATGAACTTAGTACCTGATAGTATTTTGCTTGTCTATGTTTGTTGTAGATAGATGGCTCGTGCTGTTGTTCCGTTGAATTTTAATGCGTTCCTTGAGAAAGCAAAATTGAAAGATGATGGTAGCAATTACACGGACTGGGTCCGTAACCTGAGGATTATCCTCATTGCTGCATAGAAGAATTACGTCCTGGAAGCACCGCTGGGTGCCAGGCCTGCTGCTGATGCAACTGACGACGTTAAGAACGTCTGGCAGAGCAAAGCTGATGACTACTCGATAGTTCAGTGTGCCATGCTTTACGGCTTAGAACCGGGTCTTCAACGACGTTTTGAACGTCATGGAGCATATGAGATGTTCCACGAGTTGAAGTTAATATTTCAAGCAAATGCCCGGATTGAGAGATATGAAGTCTCCAATAAGTTCTATAGCTGCAAGATGGAGGAGAATAGTTCTGTCAGTGAACACATACTCAAAATGTCTGGGTATAATAATCACTTGATTCAACTGGGAGTTAATCTTCCTGATGATAGTGTCATTGATAGAATTCTTCAATGACTGCCACCAAGCTACAAGAGCTTCGCGATGAACTATAATATGCAAGGGATGGACAAGACTATTCCCGAGCTCTTCACAATGCTAAAAAGCGCGGAGGTAGAAATCAAGAAGGAGCATCAAGTGTTGATGGTTAACAAGACCACCAGTTTCAAGAAAAAGGGCAAAGGGAAGAAGAAGGGGAACTTCAAGAAGAACAGCAAACAAGTTGCTGCTCAAGAGAAGAAACCCAAGTCTGGACCTAAGCCTGAGACTGAGTGCTTCTACTGCAAGCAAACTGGACACTGGAAGCGGAACTGCCCCAAGTATTTGGCGGATAAGAAGGATGGCAAAGTGAACAAAGGTATATGTGATATACATGTTATTGATGTGTACCTTAGTAATGCTCGTAGTAGTACCTGGGTATTTGATACTGGTTCTGTTGCTAATATTTGCAAGTCGAAACAGGGACTACGGATTAAGCGAAGATTGGCTAAGGACGAGGTGACGATGCGCGTGGGAAATGGTTCCAAAGTCGATGTGATCGCGGTCGGCATGCTACCTCTACATCTACCATCGGGATTAGTTTTAGACCTAAATAATTGTTATTTGGTGCCAGCGTTGAGCATGAACATTATATCTGGATCTTGTTTGATGCGAGACGGTTATTCATTTAAATCAGAGAATAATGGTTGTTCTATTTATATGAGTAATATCTTTTATGGTCATGCACCCTTGAAGAGTGGTCTATTTTTATTGAATCTCGATAGTAGTGATACACATATTCATAGTGTTGAAACCAAAAGATGCAGAGTTGATAATGATAGTGCAACTTATTTGTGGCACTGCCGTTTACGTCATATCGGTGTAAAGCGCATGAAGAAACTCCATACTGATGGACTTTTGGAATCATTTGATTATGAATCACTTGGTACTTGCGAACCGTGCCTCATGGGCAAGATGACTAAAACGCCGTTCTCCGGAACTATGGAGCGAGCAACTGATTTGTTGGAAATCATACATACTGATGTTTGTGGTCCAATGAATGTTGAGGCTCGCGGCGGGTATCTATATTTTCTCACCTTCACAAATGATTTGAGCAGATATGGGTATATTTACTTAATGAAACACAAGTCTGAAACATTTGAAAAGTTCAAATAATTTCAAAGTGAAGTGGAAAATCATCGTAACAAGAAAATAAAGTTTCTACGATCTGATCGTGGAGGAGAATATTTGAGTTACGAGTTTGGTCTACACTTGAAACAATGCGGAATAGTTTCGCAACTCACGCCACCCGGAACACCACAACGAAATGGTGTGTCCGAACGTCGTAATCGTACTTTACTAGATATGGTGCGATCTATGATGTCTCTTACTGATTTACCGCTATCGTTTTGGGGTTATGCTTTAGAGACGGCCGCATTCACGTTAAATAGGGCACCATCAAAATCCGTTGAGATGACGCCTTATGAACTGTGGTTTGGTAAGAAACCAAAGTTGTCATTTCTTAAAGTTTGGGGCTACGATGCTTATGTGAAGAAACTTCAACCAAATAAGCTCGAACCCAAATCGGAGAAATGTGTCTTCATAGGATACCCAAAAGAGACTATTGGGTACACCTTCTATCACAGATCTGAGGGCAAGATTTTCGTTGCTAAAATCGGATCCTTTCTAGAGAAGGAGTTTCTCTCGAAAGAAGTGAGTAGGAGGAAAGTAGAACTTGATGAGGTAACTGTACCTGCTCCCTTATTGAAAAGTAGTTCATCACAAGAACCGGTTCCTGTGGCAACTACACCAATTAGTGAGGAAGCTAATGATATTGATCATGAAACTTCAGATCAAGTTTCTGCTGAACCTCGTAGGTCTACCAGAGTAAGATCCGCACCAGAGTGGTACGGTAATCCTATTCTGGAAGTCATGTTACTTGACCATGATGAACCTACGAACTATGAGGAAGCGACGATGAGCCCAGATTCCGCAAAATGGCTAGAGGCCATGAAATCTGAGATGGGATCCATGTATGAGAACAAAGTATGGACTTTGGTTGACTTGCCCGATGATCGGCAAGCCATTGAGAATACATGGATCTTGAAGAAGAAGACTGGCGCTGATGGTAATGTAACTGTCTATAAAGCTCGACTTGTTGCGAAAGGTTTTCGACAAGTTCAAGGGGTTGACTACGATGAGACTTTCTCACCCGTAGCGATGCTTAAGTCTGTCCGAATCATGTTAGCTATTGCTGCATTTCATGATTATGAAATTTTGGCAAATGGATGTCAAAACTGCATTCTTGAATGGATTTCTGGAAGAAGAGTTGTATATGATGCAGCCAGAAGGTTTTGTTGATCCAAAAGGTGCTAACAAAGTGTGCAAGCTCCAGCGATCCATTTATGGACTGGTGCAAGCATCTCAGAGTTGAAATAAATGCTTTGATAGTGTGATCAAAGCATATGGTTTTATATAGACTTTTGGAGAAGCCTGTATTTACAAGAAAGTGAGTGGGAGCTCTGTAGCATTTCTGATATTATATGTAGATGACATATTATTAATTGGAAATGATATAGAATTTCTAGATAGCATAAAGGGATACTTGAATAAAAGGTTTTCAATGAAAGACCTCGGTGAGGCTGCTTACATATTGGGCATCAAGATTTATAGAGATAGATCAAGACGCTTAATAGGACTTTCACAAAGCACATACCTTGATAAAATTTTGAAAAAGTTCAAAATGGATCAGGCAAAGAAAGGGTTCTTGCCCGTGCTTCAAGGTGTGAAGTTGAGTCAAACTCAATGCCTGACCACAGCAGAAGATAGAGAGAAAATGAAAGATGTTCCCTATGCTTCAGCCATAGGCTCTATCATGTATGCAATGCTGTGTACCAGACCTGACGTATGCTTAGCAATAAGCTTGGCAGGAAGGTACCAAAGTAATCCAGGAGTGGATCACTGGACAGCGGTCAAGAACATCCTGAAATACCTGAAAAGGACTAAGGATATGTTTATCGTATATGGAGGTGACAAAGAGCTAGTCGTAAATGGTTACGTTGATGCAAGCTTTGACACTGATCCGGACGATTCTAAATTGCAAACCGAATACGTATTTTTTAAACGGTGGAGCTGTAAGTTGGTGCAGTTCTAAACAAAGCGTCATGGCGGGATCTACATGTGAAGCGGAGTACATAGCTGCTTCGGAAGCAGCAAATGAAGGAGTCTGGATGAAGGAGTTCATTTCCGATCTAGGTGTCATACCTAGTGCATCGGGACCAATGAAGATCTTCTGTGACAATACTGGTGCAATTGCCTTGGCAAAGGAATCCAGATTTCACAAGAGGACCAAGCACATCAAGAGACGCTTCAATTCCATCCGGGACCAAGTCCAAGTGGGAGACATAGAAATTTGCAAGATACATACGGATCTGAATGTTGCAGACCCATTGACTAAGCCTCTCTCACGAGCAAAACATGATCAGCACCAAGACTCCATGGGTGTTAGAATCATTACGATGTAATCTAGATTATTGACTCTAGTGCAAGTGGGAGACTGAAGGAAATATGCCCTAGAGGCAATAATAAAGTTATTATTTATTTCCTCATATCATGATAAATGTTTACTATTCATGCTAGAATTGTATTAACCGGAAACATGATACATGTGTGAATACATAGACAAACATAACGTCACTAGTATGCCTCTACTTGATTAGCTCATTAATCAAAGATGGTTATGTTTCCTAACCATAGGCATGTGTTGTCATTTGATTAATGGGATCACATCACTAGGAGAATGATGTGATTGACATGACCCATTCCGTTAGCCTAGCACTTGATCGTTTAGTATATTTCTATTGCTTTCTTCATGACTTATACATGTTCCTGTAACTATGAGATTATGCAACTCCCGTTTACCGGAGGAACACTTTGGGTACTACCAAACGTCACAACGTAACTGGGTGATTATAAAGGAGTACTACAGGTGTCTCCAAAGATACATGTTGAGTTGGCGTATTTCGAGATTAGGTTTTGTCACTCCGATTGTCGGAGAGGTATCTCTGGGCCCTCTCGGTAATGCACATCACTATAAGCCTTGCAAGCAATGTGACCAATGAGTTGGTTACGGTATGATGCATTACGTAATGAGTAAAGAGACTTGCCGGTAACGAGATTGAACTAGGTATTGGATACCGACGATCGAATCTCGGGCAAGTAACATACCGATGACAAAGGGAACAACGTATGTTGTTATGCGGTTTGACCGATAAAGATCTTCGTAGAATATGTAGGAACCAATATGGGCATCCAGGTTCCGCTATTGGTTATTGACCGAGAATAGCTCTAGGTCATGTCTACATAGTTCTCGAACCCGTAGGGTCCGCACGCTTAACGTTACGATGACAGTTTTATTATGAGTTTATAAGTTTTGATGTACCAAAGTTTGTTCAGAGTCCCGGATGTGACCACGGACATGACGAGGAGTCTCGAAATGGTCGAGACATAAAGATCGATATATTGGACGGCTATATTCGGACACCGGAAGTGTCCCGGGTGATTTCGGAGAAAACCGGAGTGCCGGAGGGTTACCGGAACCCCCCCGGGAGAAGTAATGGGCCTCATGGGCCTTAGTGGAGAGAGAGAGGGGCGGCCAGGGTGGGCCGCGTGCCCCCTCCCCCTTTGGTCCGAATTGGACTAGGAGGGGGGGCGGCGCCCCCCTTTCCTTCTCCCTCTCCCCCTTCCTTTCCCCCTCCTAGTAGGAGTAGGAAAGGGGGCGTCCTACTCCTACTAGGAGGAGGACTCCTCCTCCTGGTGCGCCCTCTAGGGCCGGCCGGCCTCCCCCTTTCTCCTTTATATACGGGGGCGGGGGGCACCCTAGAACACACAAGTTGATCTACGGATCGTTCCTTAGCCGTGTGCGGTGCCCCCATCCACCATATTCCACCTCGGTCATATCGTCCCAGAGTTTAGGCGAAGCCCTGCGCCGGTAGAACATCATCATCGTCACCACGCCGTCGTGCTGACGGAACTCATCCCCGAAGCTTTGCTGGATCGGAGCCCGGGGATCGTCATCGAGCTGAACGTGTGCTGAACTCGGAGGTGCCGTACGTTCGGTGCTTGGATCGGTCGGATCATGAAGACGTACGGCTACATCAACCGCGTTGTCATAACACTTCCGCTTACGGTCTACGAGGGTACGTGGACAATACTCTCCCCTCTCGTTGCTATGCCATCACCATGATCTTGCGTGTGCGTAGGAAATTTTTTGAAATTACTACGTTCCCCAACAAAAACTATTTCCATCTGGAGGATTAGGCTATTGGTTAATATGTCGGTCTTAGTAGGGACCCACCTTCTAAGTCCTCACTTTATCTCTTGCACTTTTATTTCATCTATTGGTGTTCACCTTTTGATAAACAACATTGGCCATCCAAGCAAATGTAATCATTGATGTATATTGTTGTAACCATTGTTGTAAGCATTAAAATAATATTATAAACAACATTGTTCTGCTTGCCTCTTGTTGTATTCTCTCTTGCCCACATAGAATATAAACACCATTTTGATTATTCTTCCCACCTAATGCAACACATGTGATCTGTAGAAAACATCGTTTCTTCCCAAATAACCACTTTTCTGTCGGTTTTGGTGAATGTAAGCCTTTTAATGACCGGTGACTGATCCTGCTTTGCCATTTCTATCTTTGTTCAAAAAACATCTTTTTTTACGACTTTGGAAATCATGCATTTTTATTCATCTACGTAACCCCGACATACCAACACATATGAGGAATATTACATTGGCATTGGTCATGTTTCGCTGCATGTTGCATACTATCTGTTGGAAATAAAACAACTGATTTATTCCAACAAAATATAATTCCCGTTACTAATTTCCTAACCAAGTTGCTAAGTTGATTTTATGTTTATCTCTAGTTTCATATCTCAAAAAACATGTGCTTTCCATGATTGCAAGATAAATCACACCCTAGAAAGCAGGCAGTCCAAAACAAATCTTGGTTGACTATAATATTTAAAAATAGCTAAATTGGTAAAGTGAAAGTAGTATGATAACTTCCTTTTTACGCTTTTTGTAATATAAAAAAGGTCAAACAGGCAAATTGGACCGAGTCAATATTCAAAACATCATCTATATACCAAGCGATGGAATATTATTTAATGTTTATAATAGTTGTACTCATTACAGTGATTTTTAGGGGTAGTACTCATTACAGTTGATATGATTCATTTCTAGGTTACAATTGATATGACTCCTTTCTGGGTCATAATTATGAACAATCGGATTCATGTCTACCATGTTTATATGAAGTGTGGATGCTAATTATACCACACATCTACATGTTTTATGTTTATGTGCCTTTGTCCATGTGCATGTAGGATACATCCCAATCAGCCCATGGTGAATATATTTGGGTGGTCGTTCGTGCAGTCAGCAAACATTAGTATTAACCTAAATATAGATGAATGTACTGGTTTGTTTGACCGAGGTCGGCTACCTACCGCCCAATATTTTGTAAGATTTTTCGCTGAAAAAGTTGATGACTCGTATGTGAATACTGTATTTTATACTACTTGCCTTGGCGCTGTTGTACTTTAGATGCTTTATTAAATAATGTTCTATGAAAAGGATTTTGCACTTTTTTGTAGGATAATATAATTAAAAAAATTAAACACAATCAATATTATCCCTGGCAATCTTTTCATACTTTGTCGTTTGGTCTCATGTCCATGTTCTATTCATCAACTTTTGTTTGCGAAACTGAAATTAATCGCACTTTTTTGGCGTACAACCAAAACAACTTATTTGATAATGACATAATTTATTGCTTCTTGATATAGCCGTAACACTTATTTTTGTGAGAAACACAATATATTTATGTGTGCAATATTCTCACTTCCACCTATGGTACATGAGCATGACTCGAGTGATCCTTGGTTGATACAGCGATGTCAGTGTCTTACATTTTAAAAAATGTATACAACCTTTAGTTCCTCCTAGTGCCACTTTTCTCCTAGTGCCTCCGTTCTATTCATGTTGGTGTACGTTGGTCCGATGGTTTTGGCCGGCGGATAAAAGTAGAATACAGATGTTATGTGGGCTGGCTTGAATACTTGAGTCTTCACGTAATGATGAGTGTTCTAAATATTGGGTTCCTCAACGGTGAGTGTTCAGTGCTTCTTTTTCTAATGAAACGGTGGGGGGACCTCCGTATATGGCCTTTTTTACTGCTGTTTATCGTGTTGGAATTCTATTTTTTTAGTTGGATCCTGTATGAATTATAATAGACACCTGACAGGATACTCCTTAATATTGGGTTCCTCAACGGTGAGTGTTCAGTGCTTCTTTTTCTAATGAAACGGTGGGGGACCTCCGTACATGGCCTTTTTTACTGCTTGATTTATCGTGTTGGAATTCTATTTTTTTAGTTGGATCCTGTATGAATTATAATAGACACCTGACAGGATACTCCTTTTCTAATTGCATCCGGTGAGTCCTTACGGTTTGCTTTAGTTCGTACGTTGTCTGTGTCCGTTCTTTATTTTATTTTTTAGAGCTGCAGGTTGTGTCCGTCTTGAACTCTTGATCACGCACGGGACATACATGGCCTTTCCGGTCAGTTTTTTTACCTTATGTTTTGTACGTAACAAATAATACTCTCACATATGGTGATGAATCCTGGCCGTTGAAATATCTTAACTCTCAAACGACACATCATTACCGTTCGTTTTCTATCGTTTTAATAATATAATAGATTTTTGGCATCGGAAACAAGTCAAGGATGTGCCCGAGGGTCCCACAAGCCCTCAAGGCGCGCCCTGGGGGGTAGGGCGCGCCCCCTGGCTTGTGGACTCCTCGGGACTCTTCTGGTCCAGCTCCGGTGCTTCGGGGGTCACTTTTGGTCCATAAAAAATCACCGCAAATATTCAGCCCATTCTGAGAACTTCTATTTTTGCACAAAAAACGACACGACGGTAGTTCTGCTGAAAACAGTGTCAGTCCGGGTTAGTTCTAATAAAATCATACCAAAACCATATAAAATTGTTGCAAACATGGCATGAATACTTCATAAATTATAGATATGTTGGAGGCGTATCAGCATCCCCATGTTTAATTCCTGCTCGTCCTCGAGTAGGTAAATGATAAAAGAAAGAATTTATAAAGTGTGAATGCTATCTAACATATTTATTAATGTAATCCTCTTTATTATGACATGAATGTTTAGATCCATAAGATTCAAAACAAAAGTTTAATATTGAGATAAAAACAATAATACTTCAAGCATACTAATAAAGCCATCATGTCTTCTCAAAATAACATGGCCATAGAAAGTTATCCCTATAAAATCATATAGTCTGATTATGCTCTATCTTCATCACACAAAATATTTCATCATGCACAACCCCGATGACAAGCCAAATAATTGTTTCATACTTTTAATGGTCTCAAGTTTTTTCAACTTTCATGTAATACATGAGCATGAGCCATGGATATAGCACTATAAGTGGAAGAGAGTATGGTGGAGGTTATGAGGAGAAGACAAAAAAGAGAAAGTCTCACATCAACTAGGCAAATTAATGGGCTATGGAGATGCCCATCAATTGATATCGATGCAAGTGACTAGGGATCGCCATGCAATGGATGCACTAGAGCTACTCCCTCCGTTCCAAAATAGATGACCCAACTTTGTACTAAAGTTAGTACAAAATTGAGTCATCTATTTCGGAACCGAGGGAGTATAAGTGTATGAAAGCTCAAAATGAAAACCAAGTGGGTGTGCATCCAACTTGCTTGCTCACGAAGACCTAGGGCGATTTGAGGAAGCCCATCATTGGAATATACAAGCCAAGTTCTATAATGAAAAATTCCCACTAATATATGGAAGTGACAAAATATGAGACTCTCTATCATGAAGATCATGCTGCTACTTTGAAGCACAAGTGTAGAAAAAGAATAGTAACATTGTCCCTTATCTCTTTTTCCCTGTTTTTTTGTTTTTTTGTTTGGGTTTTTTTTTGTAATGTACGAAGACTCATCCCTACTTGTGAGGGAATCACAGCTTCCACCATCCTTTCCTCACATGGGACAATGCTCTAATATTGATAATCATCACACTTCTATTTACTTACAACTCAAGAATTACAACTCGATACTAGAACAAGATATGACTCTATATGAATGCCACCGGCAGTGTACCGGGATGTGCAACGATCAAGTGACATGTATAAAAAAAATATGTACAGTGGCCTTGCCACAAATACTATGCCAACTACATGATCATGCAAAGCAATATGACAATGATGAAGCGTGTCATAATAAACGGAATGGTGGAAGTTGTGCAAGGCAATATATCTCGTAATGGCTATGGAAATACCATAATAGGTAGGTATGGTGGCTGTTTTGAGGAAGGGTATATGGTGGGTTTTATGCGCGCGGTACTAGAGAGGCTAGCAATGATGGAAGGGTGAGAGTGCGTATATTCCATGGACTCAACATTGGTCATAAAGAACTCACATACTTATTGCAAAAATTTATTAGCCATCGAAACAAAGTACTACACGCATGCTCCTATGGGGATAGATTGGTAGGAAAAGACCATCGCTCGTCCCCGACCGCCACTCATAAGGAAGACAATCAAAAAAAATAAATCATGCTCCGACTTCATCACATAACAGTTCACCATACGTGCATGCTATGGGAATGACAAACCTTAACACAAGTATTTCTACCAATCCATAACTATTCACTAGCATGACTCTAATATCACCATCTTTATATCTCAAAACAATATGCAAGGAATCAAACTTCTCATATATTCAATGCTCTTTATATTGAAGTTTTTTATTATATCCCTCTTGATGCCCATCATATTGGGACCAATTTCATAATTCCGAGTTTCCATGATCTTTTTAAGACTATCAAAATAATATAAGTGAAGCACGAGAGTTCATGACAAACTACTCCAAAGAGATATGAGTGAAAATCAATGAGTAGTCAAATAAGTAAGTAGCTATGTGAACAAACTCTCTCATTTAAGAATTTCAGATCAAAGTATTTTATTCAAACTTTAAGCAAAACAAAATAAAATGACATTCCAAGGATAGCACATATCATGTGAAGAAGCAAAACCTTAGGCTCACCCGAGGCTAACCGATAATTGTTGATGAAGAAAGGTGGGATGCCTACCGGGGCATTCCCAAGCTTAGATGCTTGAGACTTATTAAAATATTAACTAGTGATGCATTGGGCATCCCTAAGCTTGAGCTTTTGTTTCTCCTTATTTCCTTTTATATCACGGTTTCCCTAAATCTTAAAAACTTCATCCACACAAAACTCAACAAGCACTCGTGAGATAAGTTAGTATAAATCAATGCAAAACCTTATCATTCTGTATTGTAGAAAATCACTAAAATTATTATTTAACATTGCATACTAAATGCCTCTACATATTTAATAATCCCATCCTCAAATAGAATCATTAAAGAAGCAAACATATGCAAACATAACAGCAATCTGTCTAACCAGAACAGTCTGTAAAGAATGCAAGAAAATTCATACTTCTATAACTCCAAAAAATTCTGAAAAATTACCACACTGTGTAAAATTTGTTGTTACTCACTGTGTAAAAATTTCAAGATTTTATAACGTCCTGACTTTCTAGAAGAATTCAGACAATGATAGAAAACTTTCTGTTTTCAAAACAGCAACATATAGACTTGCAAAATAAGCATGGTAAAGGCTATACTTGACCTTTTTATTGAACTAAAATATGCAAACATTATTAGAAATAACATAAATCAAATCCTAATAAAAGCAAATGATGCTTCAAGCAAAACTCATATCATGTGACGAATTAAAATATAGCTCCAAGTGAGGTTACCGATAATATTGAAGACAAAAGAGGGGATGCCTTCCGGGGCATCCACAAGCTTAGTTGTTTGGGTATTCCTTGAATATTACCTTGGGGTGAATCCCCAAGCTTAGTGTATTTGCCACTCCTTATTCTCCTCATATCGATATCTCACCCAAAACTTGAAAACTTCAATCACACAAAACTTAGCAGAACTTCATGAGATGGGTTAGTATGATAAAGACAAATCATTCACTTTGGTACTGTCAAGATCAGATTCATAATTGTTCTCACACAATGCCTACTGTACCATATCATTTCTACAATTTATATTGAGGAATATAAGCCACAGAAACTAGAAAACAAGCAAATTAAGCATTAAAAACAGAATCTGTCAGAAACAGAACAGTCTGTAATGATCTGGACAACTACCATACTTCTGTTACTCCAAAAACTCTGAACAATTTGGATAATGTAGGAAATTTATATACCAATCATGTGTAAAACATTCAGAATTTTATCATTCTCTAGTGAATTTAAACAATTCTGTTACTTGAAGCAAATGTTTCTGTTTTTGCCCAGAATCAAGTCAACTATCATCCAGACTACCCCAAAGGCTTTACTTGGTACTTTATTGAAACAAAAGCTATAAAACATGATTACTATAGTATCCTAATCATATGAACACACAAAAACAGTAGGGGTAAATGTTGGGTTGTCTCCCAACAAGCGCTTTTCTTTTAATGCCTTTTTAGCTAGGCATGATGATTTCAATGATGCTCACATAAAAGATAAGAATTGGAACACAAAGGGAGTATCATGAAGTATATGACTAGCACATTTAAGTCTAACCCACTTCTTATGCATAGGGTTGTGATCAAACAATTTATGGGAGCAAGAATCAACTAGCATAGGAAGGTAAAACAAGCATAACTTCAAGATTTTCAACACATAGAGAGGAAACTTGATATTATTGAGATCAATTTATTGAGATATGTAAAAGCATATGTTCCTCTCTCATAGTAATTTTTAGTAGCATCATGAATGAGTTCAACGATATAACTATCACATAAAGCATTCTTTTCATGATTCATAAGCATAGAAATTTTAGTACTCTCCACATAAGGAAAATTCTTCTCATTCATAGTAGTGAGAGGAGCAAATTCAACAAAATAACTATCATGAGATACTTTTATTGACATAATCATATTGAACATTAAAATCATAATGATAAGTTTCATGGTTATCATTATTCTTTATAGCATACATGTCATCACAATAATCATCATATATCGCAACTTTGTTGTCATAATCAAGTATAACCTCTTCCAAGATAGTGGAATCATTACTAAATAAAGCCATGACCTCTCCAAATCCACTTTTGTCATTATAATAAGAGTCAACACCCTCCAAAATAGTGGGATAATTATTATCTAAAGTTGACACTCTTCCAAACACACTTTCATCAATATAATCATCATAAATAGGAGGCATGCTTTCATCATAATAAATTTGCTCATCAAAACTTGGGGACTAAAAATATCATCTTCATCAAACATAGCATCCCCAAGCTTATGGCTTTGCATATCATTAACATCATGGATATTCAAACAATTCATACTAACAACATTGCAATCATGCTCATCATTCAAAGATTTAGTGCCAAACATTTTATTGAATTCTTCTTCTAATAATTGATCACAATTTCCCTTTCCATCATTTTTCACGAAAGACATTAAAGAGATGAAGCATATCTGGCAACCTCAATTCCATTTTTGTAGTTTTCTTTTTATAAACCTAAACTAGTGATAAAACAAGAAACTAAAAGATTCAATTGCAAGATCTAAAGATATACCTTCAAGCACTCACCTACCCGGCAATGGCGCAAGAAAAGAGCTTGATGTCTACTATGCAACCTTCTTCTTGTAGACTCGTGTTGGGCCTCCAAGCGCAGAGTTTTGTAGGGCAGTAGCAAATTTCCCTCAAGTGGATGACCTAAGGTTTATCAATCTGTGGGAGGCGTAGAATGAAGATGGTCTCTCTCAAACAACCCTGCAACCAAATAACAAAGAGTCTCTTGTGTCCCCAACACACCCAATACAATGGTAAATTGTATAGGTGCACTAGTTCAACAAAGAGATGGTGATACAAGTGTAATATGGATGGTACATATAGGTTTTGTAATCTGAAAAATATAAAAACAGCAAGGTAACTAGTAACAAAAGTGAGCAGAAACAGTATTGTGATGCTTGAAAACAAGCCCTAGGGTTCATACTTTCACTAGTGCAAAGTCTCTCAACAATGATAACATAATTGAATCGTATAACAATCCCTCAACATGCAACAAAGAATCACGCCAAAGTTTCTATCGGAGAATGTAGGACGAAAATGTGCGTCAACCCCTATGCATAGATTACCCCAATGTCACCTCGGGAATCCACGAGTTGAGTGCCAAAACATACATTTAGTGAATCAATAGAACAACCCATTGTCACCACATATATCCCATCGCAAGACATACATCAAGTGTTCTCAAATTCAATACTCAATCCAACATAACAAAACCTCAAAGAGCAAGACTCAATTCATCACAAGAAGGTAGAGGGGGAGAAACACCATATGATCCAACTATTGTAACAAAGCTCACGGTACATCAAGATCGTGCTAAATCTAGAACACGGGAGAGAGAGAGAGAGAGAGAGAGAGAGAGATCAAACACATAGCTACTGGTACATACCCTCAGCCCCGAGGGTGAACTACTCCCTCCTCATCATGGTGGTTGCCGGGATGATGAAGATGGCCTCCGATGATGAATTCCCCCTCCGGCAGGGTGCTAGAACGGGCTATCGATTGGTTTTTCGTGGCTATAGAGGCTTACGACAGCGGAACATCCGATCTACGGTTCTTTTCGGAGGTTTCTATATTTATAAGAATTTTTGCCATTGGAAGTAAGTCAAGGAGGTGCCTGAGGGGCCCACAAGCCCTCAAGGCGCGCCCCTGGCTTGTGGACTCCTTGGGTCTTTTCTGGTCCAGCTCCGGTGCTTCGGGGGGGTCTCTTTTGGTCCATAAAAAATCACCGTAAATTTTCAGCCCATTTCGAGAACTTTTATTTCTACAAAAAAACGACACCACGGTAGTTCTCTTGAAAACAACGTCAGTCCGAGTTAGTTCAAATAAAATCATACCAAAACCATATAATTTTTTTGTAAACATGGCATGAATACTTCATAAATTATAGATACTTTGGAGACGTATCACATGCCACTACGGCTTGTGGCCACCCCGTCGGTCTTCTGGCCTCCTCTCGAAGTCTTCTGGGTGTCTTCTGGTCCAAGAAAAATCATCGCGAAAGTTTTATTCCGTTTGGATTCCGTTTGATATTCCTTTTCTGTAGAACTCAAAAACAAAGAAAAAACAAAAACTGGCACTGGGCTCTAGGTTAATAAGTTAGTCCCAAAAATAATATAAAATAGCATATTAATGCATGTAAAACATCCAAAATAGAAAATATAATAGCATGAAAAATGAAAAATTATAGATACGTTGGAGACGTATCAAGCATCCCAAGCTTAATTCCTACTTGTTATCGAGTAGCTAAATGATAAAAACAGAATTTTTGATGTGGAATGCTACCTAACATATTTATCCATGTAATCTTCTTTATTGTGGCATGAATATTAAAATCCATAAGATTCAAAAAAAATCAAGGACAATGATAGATTCCGAACGTTTGGACATTAGGAATAAATCCGAACGATGATTCCTAACTTCTTTAATCGCTAAACTCGCTTGCTAATCCTCCTCTAGCGCTACTTTATTGAAGAAAAATACGGTGGAGCAAGTTTGCATGCATAAACATGCATGCATGCACATAAAGGCAGGAATGATGATGTCAGCAAATATTCATTCTATTTTAAAACTTAAAAATGTTTTGTAGCTTAAACCGTCGCTCCGCTTCAAAATTTGTTTTCATGTAAAAAATGTCCTAGCAACGAGATCTTCGAAACTAGATCCCATGTTGGTATGTTTTGATGACTTTTTTCCAGGTTAAAAGTTACCATGCATGCAGTACTAACTTATCATGGTGTTTACACTGAAGTTACCAGAGTGTTTTGACTACTCCTTTTTTTGGCTAGGGCGAAAAGTTACCATGATTTTTGTAAGTAAATTATTATGTCTGTAATACCGCCTACCATCGGTGACGTGCCTCGGCCATGGGGTAAGGTCCGTGTGCCGACATGGCATGACTCGCTTATAAATGGAATTTTGCGGGTCGTGTCAGTCCAGGCCCGTTTAGGCGTGTGCCGAGTTGTGCCGTACCGGTGTCATGCCTAGGCCGCAAGGGGAGGTCGACGTGTAGACACTGTACGGCCTACTTATGAACAAATTTTTTTGGCTCATGTTGGGCCAAGCCCGTTTAGGCGTGTGCCAGGCCGGGTGGATACCAAGCCGCCCCGTTGGCCACCCATGATCAAGTCTATGGTGCGTAAAGTTATAATGCCATTTACGTACAAGTTATTAGGGGTATATTTTTCAACAAATCCTTTCCCCCCGGGGTCAAAGTTTCCATGGGTGTTTGCACGCAAGTTATCAAGTAAGCGATGGAATATTACCAGGTCATTTATAAAAGTTACCGCAATGTTTTTCAACAAATTTTTTCCCGTGTCAAAAGTCACCGCGATGTTAGTACGTGAGTTATCGGGTATGCAGTGCGTATATTACCGTGTTGTTTACACAAAAGTTGCCAGAATATGTTTCCAACAACTTTTTCCTCCGGGTCGAAAGTGCCCGTAGTATTTGTATTAAGTTATCAGGTATGCAGTGCGTATATTACCATGTTATTCCACAGAAGTTGTCGGGAGTATGTTTTCAACAACTTGTTCGCCGGGTCAAAAGTTACCGTGGTGTTTGTATGTAAGTTATCAGGTCAGCGGTGTGTATATTACCGTATTATTTATATAGAAATTATCGGGGGGTTTGTTTCCAACAACTTCCTCCCCTCCCCCCACCCCGAGCTAAAGTTACCGCGGTGTCTGTACATGAGTTATCAAGTCTACAGTGTGTATATTACCGTGCTATTTACACAAAGTTATCGGAGTGGGTATGCATGTTTTCAAACAACTTCCTCACCCCCACCCAGGGTCAAAAGTTACTGTGGTGTTTGTGCGTGAGTTATCACGTCTACACTGTGTATATTACCATGTTATTAGACATAAGTTAACGGGGTATATTTTCAATAACTTTTTTCTTTGGGTAAAAAATTACCATGATGTTTATATGTGAGTTATCAGGCATGTGTTGTGTATATTATCATACTATTACACATAAGTTATCGGTGCATTTTTTCAACAACTTTTCTCTCGGGTCAAAGTTATCATGGCGTTCGTACGTAAGTTATCAGCTTATTTTTTTACGGGTACGTAAGTTATCAGCTCTGTGGTGCATAGATTATCATGCTATGTACAAAGAAATTGTCATAGCATGTTTCGTCAATATTTCTCTATAGTAACTGTTCAGATCTTTCCCGTGGCAACACCCTTGAAATTAGATAACAGAGTTCATATACCATACACAACGAATGCCTAGGCTAGGTGGTTAGTCCGTCCATTTAAACAGCCTAGTAAATAAATTGCAAAGGTGAGAGTTCAATTCTTAATCTGCACATAGTTTTTTCCTAAAAAAGAAGAACATGCTTATAACATGCAGAATTAAGATGCCCATCAATCACGCTAGTTAATGATTTGGAGATATTTTTGGATGACGAATTAAGACGCACATCAATCCCGCTTATTAAGGAAGGGATCAGAGAAAAATTCGATTGGGCAGTTAAAGAACCCCAGGAGTTGCGGGAGGGAACTTTTGCACGTCAATCACGGTAATTAAGGAGTCAGAGAAGAATTCGCTGGAGTAGTTAAACCACGAGGGGAGTTATGGGAGGGAATCGAGGGACGCGCCAGTTGCGGGAGGGAATCAAGGGCATGCGAGCCGCACGATCCTCATCCGACGCCAGGTAGGTCGTTTGGATCTATTCCCAAGATCCGAACGTTCGGAAAATACAATTGTCAAAAAATCAATATTGACATAAAAACAATAATACTTCAAGCATACTAATAAAGCAATCATGTCTTCTCAAAATAACATGGCCAAAGAAAGTTATCCCTACAAAATCATATAGTCTGGCTATGCTCATCTTCATCACATAAAGTATTTTATCATGCACAACCCCGATGACAAGCCAAACAATTGTTTCATACTTTTAGTGTTCTCAAACTTTTTCAACTTTTGCGCAATACATGAGCGTGAGCCATTGATATAGCATTATAGGTGGAATAGAATATGGTGGTTGTGGAGAAGACAAAAAGAAGGAGAAAGTCTCACATCAACTAGGCAAATTAATGGGCTATGGAGATGCCCATCAATTGATATTGATGCAAGTGAGTAGGGGTCGCCATGCAACGGACGCACTGTTGGAAATATGCCCTAGAGGCAATAATAAAATGGTTATTATTATATTCCTTTGTTCACGATAATTGTCTATTGTACATGCTACAATTGTATTATCCGGAAATCGTAATACATGTGTGAATACATAGACCACAACAAGTCCCTAGTGAGCCTCTAGTTGACTAGCTCGTTGATCAACATATAGTCATGGTTTCCTGACTATGGACATTGGATGTTATTGATAACGGGATCACATCATTAGGAGAATGATGTGATGGACAAGACCCAATCCTAAGCATAGCACAAAGATCATGTAGTTCGTTTCGCTAGAGCTTTTCCAAATGTCAAGTATCATTTCCTTAGACCATCAGATTGTGCCCCGGATACCGTAGGAGTGCTTTGGGTGTGCCAAACGTCACAACGTAATTGGGTGACTATAAAGGTGCACTATGGGTACCAACGAATGTGTCTGTTGGGTTGGCACGAATCGAGACTGGGATTTGTCACTCCGTATGATGGAGAGGTATCTCTGGGCCCACTCGGTAATGCATCATCATAATGAGCTCAATTTGACCAAGTGTCTGGTCACGGGATCATGCATTACGGTACGAGTAAAGTGACTTGCCGGTAATGAGATTGAACGAGGTATTGGGATACCGACGATCGAGTCTCGGACAAGTAACATACCGATTGACAAAGGGAATTATATACGGGATTGATTGAATCCTCGACATCATGGTTCATCCGATGAGATCATCGAGGAGCATGTGGGAGCCAACATGGGTATCCAGATCCCGCTGTTGGTTATTGACCGGAGAGGCGTCTCGGTCATGTCTGCATGTCTTCCGAACCCGTAGGGTCTACACACTTAAGGTCCGGTGACGCTAGGGTTGTAGAGATATGAGTATGCAGTAACCCGAAAGTTGTTCGGAGTCCTGGATGAGATCCCGGACGTCACGAGGAGTTAAAGAATGGTCTGGAGGTGAAGAATTATATATAGGAAGTGCAGTTTCGGCCATCGGGAAAGTTTCGGGGGTCACCGGTATTGTACCGGGACCACTGAAAGGGTCCCGGGGGTCCATCGGGTGGGGCCACCTATCCCAGAGGGCCCCATGGGCTCAAGTGGGAGGGGAACCAGCCCGTGGTGGGCTAGTGCGCCCCCCTTGCCCCCCCTGCGCCTAGGGTTGGAAACCCTAGGGGTGGGGGGCGCCTCCACTTGCCTTGGGGGGCAAGCCACCCCCTTGGCCGCCGCCCCCCTTGGAGATCCCATCTCCTAGGGCCGGCGCCCCCCTAGGGGGCCTATATAAAGAGGTGGGAGAGAGGGCAGCCGCACCCAAGTCCCTGGCGCCTCCCTCTCCCCACGCACCACCTCTCCCTCTCGCAGAAGCTTGGCGAAGCCCTGCCGTGATCGCTGCTGCATCCACCACCGCGCCGTCGTGCTGCTGGATCTTCATCAACCTCTCCTTCCCCCTTGCTGGATCAGGAAGGAGGAGACGTCTTCCCAACCGTACGTGTGTTGAACGCGGAGGTGCCGTCCGTTTGGCGCTAGGATCTCCGGTGATTTGGATCACGACGAGTACGACTCCCTCAACCCCATTCTCTTGAACGCTTCCGCACGCGATCTACAAGGGTATGTAGATGCACTTATCTCTCTCGTTGCTAGATGTCTCCATAGATTGATCTTGGTGAAGCGTAGAAATTTTTTATTTTCTGCAACGTTCCCCAACATGCACTAGAGGTGTATGAAAGCTCAAATGAAAACTAAGTGGGTGTGCATCCAACTTGCTTGCTCACGAAGACCTAGGGCAATTTGAGGAAGCCCATCATTCGAATATACAAGCCAAGTTCTATAATGAAAAATTCCCACTAGTATATGAAAGTGACAAAATAGGAGACTCTCTATCATGAAGATCATGGTGCTACTTTGAAGCACAAGTGTGGAAAAAAGGATAGTAACATTGTACCTTCTCTCTTTTCTCTTTTTTTTGTTTGGGCTTCTTTGGCCTCTTTTCTTTTATTTGGGATTCTTTGGCCTCTTTTATTTTTTATAAAGTCCAGATACTCATCCCAACTTGTGAGGGAATCGTAGCTTCCATCATCCTTTCCTCACATGGGACAATGTTATATTAATGATGATCATCACGCTTTTATTTACTTACAACTCAAGAATTACAACTCGATACTAGAACAAAATATGACTCTATATGAATGACTCCGGCGGTGTACCGGGATGTGCAATGATCTAGCGTAGCAAATGACATCAAAAAACGGAGAAGCCATGAAAACATCATGCTAGCTATCTTACGATCATGAAAAGCAATATGACAATGATGGTGCGTGCCACAATAAACGGAACGGTGGAAGTTGCATGGCAATATATCTCGGAATGGCTACGGAAATGCCATAATAGGTAGGTATGGTGGCTATTTTGAGGAAGGTTATGTGGTGGGTTTATTACACCGGCGAAAGTTGCGTGGTACTAGAGAGGCTAGCAATGGTGGAAGGGTGAGAGTGCGTATAATCCATGGATTCAACATTAGTCATAAAGAACTCACATAATTATTGCAAAAAATTATTAGTCATCGAAACAAAGTACTACACGCATGCTCCTAGGGGGATAGATTGGTAGGAAAAGACCAATGCTCGTCCCCGACCGCCACTCATAAGGAAGATAATAAAAAAAGCATGCTCCGACTTCATCACATAGCGGTTCACCATACGTGCATGCCACGGGAATCACAAACTTTAACACAAGTATTTCTATCAATCTGTCGGAGTAATGGGCCACGGGTAGGCTAACCCGAGTCCCAGAACCTTTCAAGACATCAGGGCAGACTGCGCCCCTCAAATACCTACGGCGACTCCAAGATAAGCCGAGTACCAGAAGGCGACTCCAAGATAAGCCGAGTCCCAAAAGGCGACTCCAAGATGAGCCGAGTCCCAGAAGGCGACTCCGAGACGAGCCGAGTCCCCGAGGCGACTCTCATCCAGGCCGAGTCCCAGAGGCGACTCCGAAGAATCCGACTATGGGGAGTCGGCCCACGACTCCCAACCACCCGGTAATTAAAGACGAGCATGGCCACAGTGCACCGTACTCGCGGAGATCTCCACCCGGCGCGGCACTGTTGCCATGCCAGCCCTGACATCAGCCCCTGGGGCGGGGCCCTGTACCCACGATGCCTTGTCTGTACGGCCCGGAGACGGCGGGACCTACCAGTCAGCGAGAGTATTGAAGACGGTGGGCGCGCCGAGAGTCGGACCCGTTGGGAGTCGCCCCCCCGGAGCCGGCCGGCCCCTCCCACGGGCCCCGCACGCCATTAACCAGATGCGACCGGGGAATGGCCACAGTGATCGCCCGCAGGCGGCGGCACTGTTGCCATAACCCCATGACCAAGCCCGCGTCATTAGAAGCACGACTACAGTAATCTGCAGCCGGCAAGACCCGCCCGCGGCGGACGCGGGCTGACGCCCTCGTACCATACCAGTCGGCGGGACCCACCAGTCGGCAGGCCCTAGGAGTCGGCGGAGAAGACGGCGCCTGAGAGACAGACGGCTGGGACCCGCACCCAGCCGGTTTTACCATTGTAACCCTAGGGGTAGGCCTATATAAACCCCCCAGGGCACCCATGCAAAGGGTTCGCATCTAGTAGCATTAGACAGAACACACCGGAGGGAGAGAACTAGCCTTGCCTTCTCCTTCCTCCAGAAACAGCTCTAGGAGCACCCTTGTATTCACTTTGCCTCATTGATCATGCGGAAACCCCGCAGAGCAGCAGTAGGGGTGTTATCTCCTCGGAGAGCCCTGAAGCTGGGTAAGATCCGCCGGCGTGCATGTCTTCGCCTCATCCCGTTTCCAGGCACCGGCGATGTTCTACTCGCCCCCACCATGATAAGCCATCCGTTGGCATATGTCGCACCCAACCCCCGACATTTGGCGCCCACCGTGGGGCCAGGTGCACCGTCGTCCGGAGATCTGTTCTGGGCGAGAACCCTCTTCCTCCCTGGCGAGCGCAGCCAGCCAGGCTCGCCAGACGGAGTCTGCATCGACGCGCTGCGCGGCGCTGAGGCCGCCTGCGCAACAAGCAGCCTCGCCGAACTTGTCAGCGAGGTTCGACTCTCGACGAGCCTGCATCCGACGCAGACACGGGTGGCCCCGAGAGTCTCCTCGCGGGCCTTCTCGACCGACTCCACGTCGCCGGCGAGCCTGCCGTGGACTTGGAGTCCGTAGGCTCCACCGACCCGATGCTGGTCGACTCCGACGCCGTGTCGCTTGACTCTATGACGAGCCGCTTCCTCACGAGGAGAGTGGCGGAAGCGCCGTCACGGAGGTGCTCGTCATCAGTCATGATGAGCGCTCCGGTGAAGAAGCTCAGGACCCGCTTGCCGCGGCCCTGCAAGACCTCATTGCGCCCATTCCAGAGGACGCAGACGCCGAGACGCTAGAGACATGCCGCCTTCAGATCATCGAAGGCGCCAAGAGGCTGGAGAGCATGAGGCGCTTGTCAGAAGCCTACCAGCGCGAAATGGATCGTGCCGTGGGCGGCTCGCCGGCTCCGACTGGGCCAAGCCGCCTAGGCGCGGTCCGGCAACGCGGTGCGACCATCGCCGACTTATTTGGGGCAAAACGCCCCGTATACGCCACTCCTGCGGAGAACATCCGCGCCGCCCAAGCGGCGACTGACGAGCTAAAGAACTTCGAGGGCGAGGAGCGCCGCATGATGACGGAGCGAGTCCAGCAGCTCCTCGACACGGTTGCTGCGCAGAACGCGGCTAGCGGCCGCACGGATGCGCTGCAGCAACCGAATGAAGACTTGCCTCCCCGCCGAGATCAAGGCGCGACATCTCGGACGCCGACTGCCGGAGTCCGCGGAAGGAAAGAAAGGAGCCAGCTGTCAGTCACAGTCGGAATCACATCACCATTGAGCGCGACCAAGACGGCCGTGCGAGAGCAGTGGAGCGGCGGGACGACTACCTGCCTCCCCCACCAAGAAGAGAACGGCGAGTTTCCCCGCCGCCTGTTGAGCATCCGACTCTCGGTGGCCGCCTCGGCCGTCGAGAGGGAGTCGGAGATAATGACGCCCGCCATCGGATCGACCGACTCCACCAATCCCTGGCGCTGGAAGAAGAAGACGAGCTGGGTCCGCCTTGCTTTGGACCCCGCATCCGAGACGAGCCCTTCCCCAAAGGGTTCACGCTCCCCCGAGACACACCCAAGTACACCGGCTCCGTGAAGCCAGAAGACTGGCTAATTGATTACTCCATGTTCGTCAGCATAGCGAACGACAACAAGCGAGTCGTCGTAAAATACGTTCCGCTCATGCTCCAGGGCACGGCCCGGACATGGTTGAACAATCTGAAGCCCCACAGCATCAACAGCTGGGCCGACTTCACCGAAGCCTTCATCCGCAACTTCACGAGCAAGTACAAGCGACCTCCCAAGCCGCGCCAGCTTTCCTTGTGCGTGCAAGGCCCTGATGAGTCAACGCGCGACTACCTCACGCACTGGGGTGAGCTTCGGAACTCCTGCGAGGGCGTGCACGAGGTGCAGGCTATCGAGTATTTCACTGCCGGGTGCTGAGAAGGCACCCTCCTCAAGCACAGGCTCCTCTACGACGAGCCGGAAACCCTCGACGAACTGCTGGTCATAGCAGACAAGTACGCCATGGCCGACTCCTCCGTGAAGACAGAGATTCAAGTCAGCGCGGCTGGTAAAGTGGCCCCTCACGCTCCTAGAACTCCAGCTGGAGACACCAGTCGGCGACAACAACAGGGCGACAACAAACGCAAGGCCGAACAGCCGACTTCCAGCAGTCGGCAGGTTGCAACAGTCGAAGATCAACAGCCGGAGGGGCAGCCTCCGGCCAAACGACAGAAAGGCGGCAAGTCCAATTGGTTGCCGGCCTTTTCCTATGAGCAGAATCTGGATGGTCCCTGCAAGTTCCACAGTGGCGCAAAGCCGTCAAATCATACCACCCGAAAGTGCCACTGGCTCACCAGAATCGCCAAGGAAGACGGCCTCCTTCCCCCTCCGCCTGCTGGGCCGCCGCCTCCACCGCCGCCCCAGCAGCCGGCTGCTCGGCCTGTTGGCGCAGTACAAGACGAGTACCCTGAAGAGCATGGAGCCTATGTGGTGTTCACCAGTGTAGCCGATGATCGACGCAGCATACGGCAGGAGCAGCAAGAAGTAAATGTAGTGGCATCAGATACTCCAGAATTTATGCATTGGTCCGAGAGGCCTATCAGTTGGAGCAGAGCGGATCACCCAGAGGTGATGCCGAATCCGGGATCTTATGCCCTGGTCCTAGGTGCCACCTTGGCCACTGATAGGCGGGCCGCCCGCTTTTCGAGAGTGCTGATAGACGGAGGCAGTAGCATCAACATCCTGTACAAAGATACTATGGAGAAGCTAGGAATCAAGCAAAGACAGCTGCAGAGCAGCCGGACTGTGTTCCATGGTATTGTACCCGGCCTTTCCTGCTCGCCAATCGGCAAGATTGAAAGTGCGTTATATCGACTAGAGGGGGGGTGGGTGAATAGGCGATTTTTATGAATTCTTCACTGAGAAATTTGCTGGTGAGGAAATTCCTTAGCGAAGAACTACTTGCAGCGGAATAAGTACTCAGAAGTAAACATAACAGGATACAAACATAGTCATCATGATGAACTGAAGACTAGCACAGAGTACAGAAAGCGTAAACACATGATAACAAGATGAAGACAAATAGACGGAAGAAATTGAACTGAGGAATTTGTGAAAGTCTTCAGTCAAAGTCTTCAAGCACAGATATGAACAACATACAACACAGTCATGAGGAAATGAAAGAGTTGAGGAATTAGAACCAGTTAGTTGGTGGAGACAATGATTTGGTAAACCAGTTCCAACTGTTGTCTCAGTTGTACGTCTGGTTGGAGCGGCTGAGTATTTAAACTCGAGGACACGCAGTCCCGGACACCCAGTCTCTGAGCCGCAACTCAGGACACCCAGTCCTCACCGTATTCTCCTTGAACTAAGACCACGCAGGTCTCGTCCAATCACTCGTGGTAAGTCTTCAGGTGACTTCCAAACCTTCACAGACTTGGTCACTCGGCGATCCACAATTCCTCTTGGATGCTCTAGACCTTGACGCCTAACCGTCTGGAAGAAGCACAGTCTTCAAAGGTAACAAGCGTCGGATCCACGCAGGATCAATTTCTTCAGTGATGCTCAATCACTTTGGGTTTGTGGGGGTTTGGTTTTGGGATTTTCCTCACTTGATGATTTTCGCTCAAAGTCCTCGGAGGATGGGTTGCTCTCAGATGACAAGTGTCAAGTTCTCTCGGAGCAGCCAACCAACTAGTGGTTGTAGGGGGCGGCTATTTATAGCCTAGGGAGCAGACTGACATGATAAGACATAAATGCCCTTCAATGATATGACCGTTAGGTGGATAGGATATTTTGGACAGCCGGCGCGCAGCACAGCAACGGTCGGAAATTTGACTCTCAAATTTCTCAGGGCTATCATGTTCCTCACTGTGTAGGCAATTCGCACTGACAAATTCCTAACTCCTCAGTCAGAGCAAAGTCCTCAGTGACCAGAAGAACTGCGTCTCTATCACTAAAGAAATTGACTAAACTGTATGAGATTTCCAATGGCTTCACTCGAAGGGATTGGTAGGTGTAGGATTTTGAGTTGAGCATCACATGGAAATTTTTCCTTAGTATTTCCTCGACCCCCTTTAACAGTACGGTGTTTCCTATGACTCAAGAAAGAGAAAATGAAACTACGAAAACAAAAGTCTTCACGCTTCATATTCCTCGAATGAATACCAAGTCTTCAAGGTCACACAAATTTCTTCACTTTCAAAGTCTTCAGAAAGTCTTCAGAATATCAAAGTCTTCAGTCAAAGAACTTCATTTTTAGGGGTCGACTTTCTCTGTAAATATCAAACTCCTCATAGACTTATAGACCTGTGTACACTCACAAACGCATCAGTCACTTAACCTATAAGTCTTTAATACACCAAAATCACTAAGGGGCACTAGACGCACTTACAAAGATCCTGATAGACGTCCTCTTCAGAGACAAAGATCATTTCCGCCGAGAGCCAGTCTGGTTTGAAGTAGTGGACCTGGAAAGCCCATACCACACACTTCTTAGCCGACCTGCATTGGCCAAGTTCATGGCGGTTCCTCACTACGCCTACCTCAAGATGAAGATGCCGAGTTCCAAGGGAATTCTGACCGTAGCCGGCGACTACAGGAAGTCGTCCGCCTGCGCGGCCGAGAGCAGCCGTCTAGCCGAGTCCCTAGTGATCGCAGCTGAGAAGCGGCTCCTTGATCAGGTTGTGGCAATGGCCGGAAAGCAGCCAGAGATGTTGCCTGACCCCAAGGAGTCGGAAGCTGAAGGCTCGTTTAAACCAGCCAGAGAGACCAAAAAGATACCCTTGGACCCGGAGCACCCAGAGAGGTACGCTGTCATGGGTACAAACCTTGACAATAAATAGGAAGGCGAGCTCATCGATTTCCTCCGTGAGAATCGAGACATCTTTGCATGGTCCCCCAAAGACATGCCAGGTGTACCGACTGAATTCGCCGAGCACAAGCTACATGTCAGGTCGGATGTGAAGCCCGTCAGGCAGCCCTTGCGCCGCTTGTCAGAAGAGAAGAGAAGAGTTGTTGGAGAAGAGATAGCCCGGCTTCTTGCAGCCGGCTTCATCATGGAAGTGTTTTTTCTAGAGTGGCTGGCGAACCCGGTTTTAGTACTGCAGAAAAACAAGCAGTGGCGGATGTGCATTGGTTACACAAGCCTCAACAAAGCCTGCCCAAAGGATCCGTTTGCCTTGCCAAGAATCGATCAGGTGATAGACTCCATAGCCAGATGCGAGCTGTTGAGTTTCTTAGATGCATATTCGGGATATTACCAGATCAAGCTGAACCCGACGGACAGACTGAAGACTGCCTTCATCACGCCGTTCGGAAATTTTGGACAGCCGGCGCGCAGCACAGCAACGGTCGGAAATTTGACTCTCAAATTTCTCAGGGCTATCATGTTCCTCACTGTGTAGGCAATTCGCACTGACAAATTCCTAACTCCTCAGTCAGAGCAAAGTCCTCAGTGACCAGAAGAACTGCGTCTCTGTCACTGAAGAAATTGACTGAACTGTATGAGATTTCCAATGGCTTCACTCGAAGGGATTAGTAGGTGTAGGATTTTGAGTTGAGCATCACATGGAAATTTTTCCTTAGTATTTCCTCGACCCCCTTTAACAGTACGGTGTTTCCTATGACTCAAGAAATAGAAAATGAAACTACGAAAACAAAAGTCTTCACGCTTCATATTCCTCGAATGAATACCAAGTCTTCAAGGTCACACCAATTTCTTCACTTTCAAAGTCTTCAGAAAGTCTTCAGAATATCAAAGTCTTCAGTCGAAGAACTTCATTTTTAGGGGTCGACTTTCTCTGTAAATATCAAACTCCTCATAGACTTATAGACCTGTGTACACTCACAAACGCATCAGTCACTTAACCTATAAGTCTTCAATACACCAAAATCACTAAGGGGCACTAGATGCACTTACAATCTCCCCCTTTTTGGTGATTGATGACAACATAGGTTAAGTTTTCAACGGGGATAAACATATGAAGTGTAAATACTGATATTGAGGAATTTGATTGCAAGATATAGAAGAACTCCCCTTGAATATGTGCATAGTGAGGAATTTGCTTTTGAGGCAATGCACATTTGAAGAATTGAATCATGGAGATCTCCCCCTATATCTTGTAATTCATACACGCATTTGATATATAATATGAAGAATTTGAAATGCATGATGAAATATGGTGCCTGATGAGATTCAGCATGCGTGCAATAATATTAACGAGGAATAGGCATGCAGAATAACACATCAAAAGTATCAGAGCACAATGCATCAAAGTCAGAGCACCATGCACCATCCAAAAGTATCAGGGCACCATCGGATTTAAGATCACAACTCGATCCAATAAAAAGTTTCGGAAGAACGAGAGTTGTAACTTAACAAAACGCCCATAATATAAACCCGCTTGAAGACTAACTCAGATTTCTCCCCCTTTGTCATCAAATGACCAAAAGGATCGAAACTGAGGACTAACGCCCCTGAAGAATTTCAAGTCGATGGAGGAGCGCCAGCATTGTCGGGGTTGTTCATTGAAGTAGGGCCTGCCGCAGTGTCGTCCAAATCTTCATGTTCATCAGTTTCACGCGATGAAGAATAAGAACTGGCTACCAGATCAGGAACTTTGACTCTCTTGAATTTCTTCGGTGGTGGTGCAGACCAGTCAAATGCTTCCTGGAGACCCATAGTCTTCAGTTCTTCCGCGGAGTATACATGAGTGAGAACAGCCCAGGTGCGGTTGAGGGTTTCATGAAGGTGATACTGATTTTTCTTCACTGCATTATGGGTTGAGGTCATGTTGTGAAGAATTGCAGCAAACTGATGCTTCACCCATTTGTGATTGCGATCAACCTTCTGATGAAGACTGAGGAGTAACTCACGGTCAGTCATCACCCTGGGTGCTGTTGCTTGAGGCTTTTGCTTGGCTGATGTATTTGCAGCAGTATCATGTGTTGCAGAATCGTCATTGGTGGAGTAAGATGTAGCTAGACGGAATTGACCATCCAATGGACGAGTGCCTTCATCGATCACAACAGCTGCCTTGCCCTTATCATCAGATGATGAAACTGGTCGCTTGAGGACTTCAATGGGCGGTAAGTAGCTACCATGGTTTAGAGTGTCAGCCTTGTAATTCAGTGAAGATCTTGCCCTTATGAATCTCATAATCCAAGGCGCATAGGGCTTCAGCTCAAAAGGTGACATAGCAACATTAGCGAGAGTCCTCATGAAGAAATCATGGAAGTTGACGGGAACGCCATGAATGATGTTGAAAAGCATGTTCTTCATGATGCCAACGACATCTTCATCATTTGAGTCGTGGCCTTTGATAGGACTCATTGTCTTTGTCAGGATGCGATAGAAAGTCCGAGGCACATATAGCAATTCCTTGACGAGGAATTTGGTTCGTGGGGCCTGCCCTGGCTTCAAAGGCTTCATAAGCACTTACATATAATGATCTGTCAGTTCGCGGTCATTGTAGATGCAACGTGCACTGGCATGGGGAGGATCAAGAGGAAGGACACGAGGCAATTCAGTTGCTGGTGCCTTATAGTGAGTGTTTTCTGTCATCCAATCCAGCACCCATGAATTGACATCTTCAGCATCTCCGGTGATATGCAAAGTGGCATAGAACTGAAGAATGAGTTCTTCATTCCAATCACAGATATCAGTGCAGAAATTCAGTAGTCCTGCATCGTAAATAACTCGGAGAACTGGCTCGAAGCACGGCAGAGATTCCATATCCACATGAGGAATATGTTCATGATCGAAGATTTTGTCCTTGTCAAAGAGTACTGAGGAATAGAAGTTGGCTTGTGTAGCAGTCCAGAAACGTCTCTTCCTTATGCAATCAGAGTCATATGGATTGTAATCAGTGAAGAACACATGCTCAGAAAAGAAGTCTTCAGCCTTGAATTTTTGCTTGCTAGAGAACGGATTCTTCGATTTGGGCAGAGGAGTGTCAGTGATTTGCAGCACAACCTCAGGAATCGCGATCTCAGGTGCTTCAGGCTGAGGAATTTCTAGTTCCCCTTCTTGTGTAGTTTGGGGATCAGCAGCAGGTTCTTCAGCACTAGCAGCTGGAATTTCTTCATGAACAGACGATGTGGGATGAGTTTCTTCAGAGCCCATTTGAACAGTTGTAGCCGGGGACTGAGGAATTTGTTGAATAGGAGTGAAGAGAGGAGTATTGGGATGCTGACTTTCCCAAAAGTCATCGTTCATCACTGGTGTAGTGCATCCAATATCCACATCTTCTTCTTCTTTTTCAATTTCCTCAACACCAGCCTCTTCAGCTGTGAACTGAGGCATAGGTGAGGAAACGACTGGCGTTGAAGGGAATGTTTCCACTTCAATTTCTTCATCAAACTGCTCTGAGGTAGCAACAAAATTATTTTCTTCATCAGATCCACTTGGGATCTTGTAGTCTTCTCCATAAGGAACAATTTCCTTAGACGACATGGAGGAAATGGGAACGGCATCAATGGGATTTTCAAGCGAGCTGGTCATTGGCTTCATTTTATTCGCGGCCGAGGAATTTGACACAGCTGATGCCTTCCTTTTCTTCACTGCAGCTCGCTCTTCAGCCTTGGTCTTCTTCACTTCATAAGCAGAAGGAAGAATTGGAGTTGGTGTTGGCGCAGGAGGAGCTGAGGACTGTGGTTCAGTTTCTTCAGGCGCACCACTAGTGGATGCCCTGGGAATTTCTTCAGCGGCTGGAATGGAGTCATCAGCCCTGGAACTTGTATTCTCATCAGCAGGCTGAAAGTCATCAGCAGTGCTGGCATGTTCTTCAGCAGGCTGAGCAAAGTCTGCAGCCTGAGGATTTTCTTGTTGCGATGGGGCTGCAACAGTTGTCATTTTCTTCGTCAAATTGACGAATCTCACTTTGGCTACTTGCCAATCAGCATTGTATGCATCGAAGTCCTTGCTGAGGGCTTGGATCTCAGATTGAGCCTTGAGAAGTTCTTCAGGAGTTAGTCTGACAACGTTCTTCTTCAGAAGCTTCTCCTTTCTAGCTTGAGCTCTTTTTATCTCACGGGCCTTTTCAAACTTCCATTTCTCTTGAGAGATGAAATGGGTCAGCATATGACTTTGACAATTAGTCAGAGGCAGATCGGGCATAGGAGTGTTTGGATCCTGATGCCATAAGTCAATGTAGTCGAGGATCTTCTTTGGATCCAGAAGCAGAGGCACATGTGTTCCTTTGGCTCTGGCGGCCTTTGCTTGTCTATCTGTGATGATTTCTGCAAGTTCTTCATCAGAAGCCTCGTCATCAGAGGGCACTTGGAAAGCAACCTGTTTCTTTCTTGGACTTGGCCGAGGACCGCGTCCAGCTGTTGCTTTTGTCTTCAGCAGAGTGGGGCCTGATGAGGACATTGGTGCAGCTAAGGAACTCGCTGAGACACCAGACGCAATTGAGAAACCCTGAGTCCTTTGACATGTAGCCAGATGCATAGGAGTTGAGGACTTGGAGGGAGCTGCTGAGGACTTTGGTGGAGCAGCTGTAGTCTGAGGAATTTGCCGTGAGGGCGCGGCTGAGGAACTTGGTCGTGAGGGCGCTGCTGAGGAACTTGGCCGTGAGGGCGCTGATGGTGAAGCACTTGGCTTGCGAGCAGGCTTCTTCGGCATTGATTTCCTCGGCTTGACCGAGGTCTCAGCGGCGGCAGCAGCAGCAGAATCCTCATTAAATTTCCTCACTGCCTCCTTGGCTTGTCTTGCCAATTTTGCTTGGCGCCTAGCCCATTCTTCAGGAAAGTCTTCACCACTTTTGATGCTAGTGGGATCAGCGACTTGGCTAGGTGCCAATGGAGCTCTTGGGCATGGAGGATTTAAGGCGAATTTCTTCATGTACTTAGGAGTAACATATCGATATTCCCTCCATTCTCGTGCCCATCTTCGTTCAATCCTCTGAATGCGCACTTTGCGCTGATTCTTGTTTTCTTTGCCAAACTTGGCTTCATCAGGTGTGCAATAATCCTTGTATATTTCATCAGGGATCTCGAAAGCAGTCATGACCTTCGGTTTCTTTCCTCCTTTCTGCGGTCTCTTCCCTTCAGCCATTTTCTTCAGATGAGGAATTTGAACAATAGAACACTCTGAAGAAGTATGTAGTTTTTCTTCGAGGAACGCTGCAAATGAGTTAAGTTGATGAGAACCTAGTGATTTAGCAGTGGACATGAGTACCTGTGAACAGAGTGTAGGTGCGAGGAATTTGGAGAGGTCATATGCGTTCTCAGAAGATTTTTCGAAAAAGACAAGTTTTGAGGAATTTGACTAGTTGAGCCTTGAGGAATTTCACTAAGCGTTCTTGTCTTAGGTTCCAGAGTTGTACAGATCGAAAATCCGCACAATTGAGGAATCTTGAAGAAATGAGTGCTTAGAGAGATGGATCAAGAGCATACAGTGTGTGAGGTGTTCATATGTGAAGGTTTGAAGAATAAAACACCTTTGAAGATTTTCAGAAAAGTTTGAGAATCAAAGCGAGTAATAAAAGTGACTTTTAATTACCCGAACTGAAGAACACGACGAACAGAGATGAACCGCAGTGAAGTTCGTCAAGTTAGATCTCCCACGCCCTAAGTTGGTAGAGGGAGATAGCTACGGTGGCGGCGGAGTGAAGATTTCCGCAGCCGGCGCGAGTACGACGGTGACGAGGTCGAGGCAGTGAAGCTCTTGCTCACCGGCAGCGATGGAGTAGCGGCGGCCCTAGGGTTTGAGGAGCTCGAGCGAGAGACAGCGACCGAGCGGAGTAAATGAAGTAAGGAAGGGAGGAGGGGTATTTATAGCCACGGTAAAAACGGTTCGCCCGAAGATTTTGGGACGAACATATGCCCCTGCCCTTTCTTCTTCACGCGACATGTGTCACCCATGTACTGTGCAGATGAGATCGTGTAAGATCGTGGGTGATTATAATAATGCATCATGGGATGCGGAGTGATTTGAGCGGAAAAACCGAAAATCTGGATAAGATTTGTTTTAAAGTTTCGTTCGCAATTTCTTCAGCTGACAAGGACACAGTGAAGACTTTGAACGAGTTTCAATTAGAACGCACATGAAGAATTTGTGAATAGATTGGGTTGAGTATAGCATAGAGGGGGAAGGGTCCGATCACATTCACTTAGCAGAAATCACAACTTGAAGAAATAGCAATAAGTGAATGCTGTAGAGGACATAAACTCATATATATATATATATATATATATATATATATATATATATATATATATATATATATATATCCAATGAAGACAAACGTCGGAAACAGTGAAGATTTTGCAAAGTTGAAGAATTTGAAAAACCGAAGAATTTCAAAAATGAGGAAAAACTCAAATTGAAGATTTTCAACTTTTTGTGGTGGCGTAACCCACCGTATAAGAATGATGATTTCAGACACCGCGTACAATTTTCGTAGGGTTCTGAGAATCAAATTCTTCATTAATTTCTTCACACATAGAGTGTTATTCTTCATTGATTGAAGAAAAACGTTTCTTCATGTGTTGCACATCTAAGTCATCAATTCTGCATAAGGGTTAGGATGTGTGTCCTTTTCAAAGAACATTCGAAGATTCTAAGATATTTAGCTCACACCGCAACTTGCTAAATCTCTTCTCGTCCAAGGGCTTAGTGAAGATATCAGCTAGCTGTTCTTTAGTCTTCACATGCTCGATGGAGATGTTGCCCTTCAACACATGATCACGAAGAAAATGATGACGAATCTGGATGTGCTTTGTCTTCGAGTGCTGAACTGGGTTGTGAGCAATCTTGATGGCACTCTCATTATCGCAGAGGAGAGGCACATTCTTCACGTTGACGCCATAGTCCTTGAGGGTTTGCTTCATCCAAAGCAGTTGAGCACAGCATGAGCCAGCAGCAATGTATTCAGCTTCAGCAGTAGACAGTGATACGCAGTTCTGTTTCTTCGAGGACCAACAGACCAAAGATCGTCCGAGGAAATGACAAGTGCCAGATGTTGACTTGCGGTCCACACGATCACCAGCATAGTCAGAGTCAGAATATCCAATGAGATCAAAAGCAGAGCCCTTGGGGTACCATAATCCTAGTGTTGGTGTGTGAGCTAGATATCGAAGAATATGCTTCACAGCCTTATGGTGTGATTCCTTCGGTGCAGCTTGAAATAGGGCACACATGCAAACACTAAGCATTATATCTGGCCTAGATGCACATAAGTACAATAAGGAACCAATCATGGAGCGGTATACCTTGTGATCGAAGTCAATACCATTTTCATCAGTGCATAGATGGCCATTTGTGGGCATAGGAATTTTGACGCCTTTGCAATCTTGCATGCCAAATTTCCTCAGTACATCTTTGAGGTATTTCTCCTGAGATATGAATATGCCATTGCGCTGCTGACGAATTTGAAGACCTAAGAAGAATTTCAACTCTCCCATCATAGACATTTGATATTCTTCACTCATCATATAGGCAAATTCATCACGGGTGTGAAGCCATTCTTCACGAAGAATTCCTTCAATGTGTCATACCATGCCCGAGGGGCTTGCTTGAGGCCATAGAGAGCCTTATTGAGTATGAAGACTTTGTCAGGATTCTTGGGATCTTCAAAACCTGGGGGTTGAGCAACATATACTTCTTCCTCAAGCTTACCATTGAGGAATGCACTTTTCACATCCATTTGATATAAGATGATATCATGATGGTTAGCGTAAGCAAGTAATATGCGAATAGCCTCAAGTCTAGCAACAGGTGCAAAAGTTTCATCGAAATCAATTCCTTCAACCTGTGTGTAGCCTTGAGCTACTAGTCGTGCCTTATTCCTCACCACAAGGCCATTTTCATCTTGCTTGTTGCGGTAGATCCACTTTGTGCCAATGATATTATGCTTGCGAGGATCTGGGCGATTGACCAATTCCCAGACATTGTTCAACTCGAACTGATGTAATTCTTCTTGCATAGCCTGAATCCACTCCGGCTCCAGAAATGCTTCATCTACCTTAGTGGGCTCTGTGATAGAGACAAAAGCATAGTGCCCACAAAAGTTAGATAAATGTGAAGCTTTTGAGCGTGTGAGAGGACCTGGTGCGCTAATGTCATCGATGATCTTCTCCACTTGCACTTCTTTTGCAACGCGTGGATGAGTTGGCTGTCACTGAGGATTTTGATCAGCATTTTCTTCAGCACCATTTTCCTCATCATGTTCTTCAGGTGCATCAGCTCGACGTTCTTCATGAACAGGAATGAATTCTTCAGCAGATTCTTCAGTCGGAATGACATCCTCAGTTTCCTTGAGTTTGATAGCATCTTCAGGTGCTGGTTCATCTAACACAGAAGGTAGGTGCTCTCTTTGCGAGCCATTAGTTTCATCGAACCGCACATCTACAGTGTCAACAATCTTGTGAAGAACAATGTTGAAGACTCTGTAGGTGTGCGAGTCCTTTCCGTAACCAAGCATAAAACCTTCATGTGCTTTCGGTGCAAATTTAGAGTTGTGGTGAGGATCTCTAATCCAACATTTAGCACCGAAGACTTTGAAATAACCCACATTGGGTTTCTTGTCAGTGAGGAGTTCATATGCAGTCTTCTTGAAGAATTTGTGAAGATATACTCTGTTGATGATGTGGCACGCAGTATCAATTGCATCAATCCAAAAACGCTGAGGCGTTTTGTATTCATCAAGCATAGTGCGAGCCATCTCAACAAGAGTTCTATTCTTGCGCTCCACGACGCCATTCTGCTGAGGAGTATAGGGAGCAGATAACTCATGAGTAATACCAAGTTCATCAAGATAAGCATCAAGACCGGAATTCTTGAACTCAGTTCCATTGTCACTTCTGATATGCTTGATCTTCACACCAAAGTTGGTTGAAGCCCTCGAGGAAAATCGTTTGAAGACTTCCTGCACTTCATGTTTGTAAGTAACAATGTGTACCCATGTATATCGAGAATAATCATCAACAATGACAAAACCATATAGAGATGCATCATTAGTGACTGCTGAGTAATGATTAGGTCCGAAGAGGTCCATGTGAAGCAATTCGAATGGACGGGTAGTGGTCATGATAGTCTTCGCTGGATGCTTGGCCTTGGTCATTTTTCCAGCTTCACAGGCTCCGCATAAGTGATCCTTGAGGAATTTGACATTCTCAATGCCAATGACATGCTTCTTCTTCGCAAGCGTGTTCAAATTCCTCATGCCTGCGTGACCAAGTTGTCGATGCCATAGCCAGCCTTCTGAAGCTTTTGCAAGTAGACACACAGCTGGTTGTGGTCCTGTAGAGAAATCAACAATATACAGATCTCCTCCCCTAAAGCCTTCGAAGACTTTGGAATTGTCAGCTTCCATAATCACAACACAGTGATATTTGCCGAAGACAACAACCATATCAAGATCATAAAGCATTGAGACTGACATGAGATTGTATCCTAAGGACTCAACAAGCATGACTTTGTCCATGTGCTTGTCCTTAGAGATAGCAACCTTACCAAGACCCAATACCTGACTTTTGCCTTTGTCAGCAAAGATGATATGCTTCAGAGGTGACGGTGATAAGGGAGCATCCATCAATAGATTCTTGTCACCAGTCATGTGATTTGTACATCCACTATCGAGAACCCACTCAGTGGTTTTGGGTTGATCATCCTGCAGATGAATTAGTGTAACTTACAATCTCATATGCTTCATCAGTGAAGAATATGATATCAAGTTCATCAGATGAATTTCATCAAGCAGAAAACATATATATAGCAGTATGAGGACGTGTGAAATGAAAGTTCATTTCATCATGATTTGCCTGCGTCCTTTCAGGCATTTTCGTCAGGTCCCCAGCAAATTCTTCAGATGTTAAAGCACGTTTGGAGACCTGACCCTGCAGAAGAGATTAGTTCTTTTTCTTCACCACCCACATCTGGAGGGGTGGCAAAGAGTTCATCATTCTGCGAGCACCATATGAGAAAGGTGGCAAAGATGCCAAACCATTTCGTTTCACATAAGAGGGGTTAGGGTAAGCATATGAATAAGCAGAGTAATTCTTCGAGGACTTATGAACATAATGGTTTGAAGAATAATGCACATATTCATAGCCCTTAGCTCTACCCTGCGAGACAGAGTTGTTAGCACGATGATAATCATATGAGGACTTTGATCCATGTGAAGAATTTGGTCCATATGAAGAATTTGACCTGGGGTTCCTGATCTTCACAGGTGGTGTCATGAGGACATTTACCTGAAGACTTTCAACACAACTTTTGGGAACCCAGATTTTCTTCATAGGGGAACTGTTCCTGCAGTTAGTGCCAACATATCTAGCAAATACTTCACCATTCTGATTTTTGAACAGTTTATAGTTGGAGTCAAAAGACTCATCAGAAGAATGAGGAGATTCACATGTAAAGCCAGACAAGTTAGATGGATCAACTGGAGGTCCATTTGCAGCAACCCATGAGGTTTTGGGGTACTGCTCAGGCTTCCAATATGTTCCATCAGCATTGAGTTTCCTCTCAAAGGCAATACCCTCTTTCCTAGGGTTTCTGTTGAGGATCTGCTTCTTGAGCACATCACAAAGTGTCTGATGCCCTTTGAGGCTTTTGTACATGCCTGTCATGTAGAGTTCCTTCAGCCCTGCATTGTCAGTGATACTAGCAATGTCCTCAGATGAGGAATTAGTGGTAGCAGGGGCAGATGAAGAATTTGTAACAGTTGAAGCATTTGAACATTCAGGTGAAGAATTAGCAGATTCACGTTCAATGCACTTTAAGCATGGGGGAACAAATTCTTCCTGAGAAGCGTTGATTTGTTGAGCTAGTAATGAATCGCGCTCCTTCTGAAGATCTTCATAACACACTCTTAGCTTTTCAAGATCTTCCTTTCTTTGAAGAGATTCAAGAGAAAGCTTCTCGTGATCAGTCAAGAGGGCATTATGTTGATCTTGAAGGGCGTCAAACTTGGAGTGAATTCTCTGAAGACATTCACCCAAAGCTTTTGACTGATCCATTTCTCTGCGCAACATTTTATCACTTTTGTCTAGCATATCTTGAGTTTGTTCTAAAGCCGTTTGTTGTTTAGTGGCAATGCAAACAAGTTTGGTATAGCAGGATTCAATATCATCATCAGATTCATCATTGTCAGATTCATCATTATCAGATTCATCATCACAAGACTCGGATGAGGAGCATTCGGTTACCTCAGCACCATTTGCCATGAGACAAGATGCAGAAGATGATGATTCTGGCTCGAAAGTCATCGTTTTGAGAGATTCCTTGAAGTCCTCAAACCAGGGATCATGACGAGTTCGATGACCTTCATAGACATCAGAGATTCAGTCCCAGATGAGCTCCGAATTGCCAAGATGCATAATTCGCCCGAATTGATCTCTGGATAGGCAGGAGCAGACGATATCCTTCGCTATGATGTCAAGTCGAGTGTACTTGCGAATATCATCAGCATTCGCCGTCTTGCATAAATCAGTAAGACCAATCTCAGTGATGGTCCACAGATCGTTGTTCCTTTCCATGAGGTGCTTCCTCATCATGGCCTTCCACTTGGGGTAGTCATGATCGTCAAAGATAGGGCATGTCACTTTCTTCATACCTACGGTCGACATAACTAAAACTCCAGGCGGTTAAACCAAAATCACACAGAACAAGGGAGTACCTTGCTCTGATACCAATTGAAAGTGCGTTATATCGACTAGAGGGGGGGGGTGAATAGGCGATTTTTATGAATTCTTCACTGAGGAATTTGCTGGTGAGGAAATTCCTTAGCGAAGAACTACTTGCAGCGGAATAAGTACTCAGAAGTAAACATAACAGGATACAAACATAGTCATCATGATGAAATGAAGACTAGCACAGAGTACAGAAAGCGTAAACACAGGATAACAAGATGAAGACAAATAGACTGAAGAAATTGAACTGAGGAATTTGTGAAAGTCTTTAGTCAAAGTCTTCAAGCACAGATATGAACAACATACAACACAGTCATGAGGAAATGAAAGAGTTGAGGAATTAGAACCAGTTAGTTGGTGAAGACAATGATTTGGTAAACCAGTTCCAACTGTTGTCTCAGTTGTACGTCTGGTTGGAGCGGCTGAGTATTTAAACTCGAGGACACGCAGTCCCGGACACCCAGTCTCTGAGCCGCAACTCAGGACACCCAGTCCTCACCGTATTCTCCTTGAACTAAGACCACGCAGGTCTCGTCCAATCACTCGTGGTAAGTCTTCAGGTGACTTCCAAACCTTCACAGACTTGGTCACTCGGCGATCCACAATTCCTCTTGGATGCTCTAGACCTTGACGCCTAACCGTCTGGAAGAAGCACAGTCTTCAAAGGTAACAAGCGTCGGATCCACGCAGGATCAATTTCTTCAGTGATGCTCAATCACTTTGGGTTTGTGGGGGTTTGGTTTTGGGATTTTCCTCACTTGATGATTTTCGCTCAAAGTCCTCGGAGGATGGGTTGCTCTCAGATGACAAGTGTCAAGTTCTCTCGGAGCAGCCAACCAACTAGTGGTTGTAGGGGGCGGCTATTTATAGCCTAGGGAGCAGACTGACATGATAAGACATAAATGCCCTTCAATGATATGACCGTTAGGTGGATAGGATATTTTGGACAGCCGGCGCGCAGCACAGCAACGGTCGGAAATTTGACTCTCAAATTTCTCAGGGCTATCATGTTCCTCACTGTGTAGGCAATTCGCACTGACAAATTCCTAACTCCTCAGTCAGAGCAAAGTCCTCAGTGACCAGAAGAACTGCGTCTCTATCACTAAAGAAATTGACTAAACTGTATGAGATTTCCAATGGCTTCACTCGAAGGGATTGGTAGGTGTAGGATTTTGAGTTGAGCATCACATGGAAATTTTTCCTTAGTATTTCCTCGACCCCCTTTAACAGTACGGTGTTTCCTATGACTCAAGAAAGAGAAAATGAAACTACGAAAACAAAAGTCTTCACGCTTCATATTCCTCGAATGAATACCAAGTCTTCAAGGTCACACAAATTTCTTCACTTTCAAAGTCTTCAGAAAGTCTTCAGAATATCAAAGTCTTCAGTCAAAGAACTTCATTTTTAGGGGTCGACTTTCTCTGTAAATATCAAACTCCTCATAGACTTATAGACCTGTGTACACTCACAAACGCATCAGTCACTTAACCTATAAGTCTTTAATACACCAAAATCACTAAGGGGCACTAGACGCACTTACAAAGATCCTGATAGACGTCCTCTTCAGAGACAAAGATCATTTCCGCCGAGAGCCAGTCTGGTTTGAAGTAGTGGACCTGGAAAGCCCATACCACACACTTCTTAGCCGACCTGCATTGGCCAAGTTCATGGCGGTTCCTCACTACGCCTACCTCAAGATGAAGATGCCGAGTTCCAAGGGAATTCTGACCGTAGCCGGCGACTACAGGAAGTCGTCCGCCTGCGCGGCCGAGAGCAGCCGTCTAGCCGAGTCCCTAGTGATCGCAGCTGAGAAGCGGCTCCTTGATCAGGTTGTGGCAATGGCCGGAAAGCAGCCAGAGATGTTGCCTGACCCCAAGGAGTCGGAAGCTGAAGGCTCGTTTAAACCAGCCAGAGAGACCAAAAAGATACCCTTGGACCCGGAGCACCCAGAGAGGTACGCTGTCATGGGTACAAACCTTGACAATAAATAGGAAGGCGAGCTCATCGATTTCCTCCGTGAGAATCGAGACATCTTTGCATGGTCCCCCAAAGACATGCCAGGTGTACCGACTGAATTCGCCGAGCACAAGCTACATGTCAGGTCGGATGTGAAGCCCGTCAGGCAGCCCTTGCGCCGCTTGTCAGAAGAGAAGAGAAGAGTTGTTGGAGAAGAGATAGCCCGGCTTCTTGCAGCCGGCTTCATCATGGAAGTGTTTTTTCTAGAGTGGCTGGCGAACCCGGTTTTAGTACTGCAGAAAAACAAGCAGTGGCGGATGTGCATTGGTTACACAAGCCTCAACAAAGCCTGCCCAAAGGATCCGTTTGCCTTGCCAAGAATCGATCAGGTGATAGACTCCATAGCCAGATGCGAGCTGTTGAGTTTCTTAGATGCATATTCGGGATATTACCAGATCAAGCTGAACCCGACGGACAGACTGAAGACTGCCTTCATCACGCCGTTCGGAGCCTTCTGCTACCTGACCATGACGTTCGGCTTGAGGAATGCCGGTGCCACCTTTCAGCATTGCATGCAGAAGTGCCTCCTCAAGCAACTCGGCAGGAATGCCCACGTCTACGTGGATGATGTGGTGGTGAAGACGGGGAAGCGTGGGACGCTGCTAGAAGACCTCAAGGGGACCTTTGAGAACCTGCGCCGACTCCAGATGAAGCTCAACCCTGAAAAGTGCGTTTTCAGAGTACCAGCCGGCCAACTCCTTTGCTTCCTGGTCTCTGAGCGCGGCATAGAGTGCAACCCAGTGAAGATCAAGGCCATCGAGAGAATGGAAGTACCCAGCCGACTGTTAGATGTGCAGAAGTTCACTGGCTGCTTGGCGTCCATCAGTCGCTTCATCAGTCGGCTGGGCGAGAAGGCTCTCCCATTGTACCAATTGATGAAGAAGACCACCTCTTTCGAGTGGAATCACAAGGCGGATGAAGCATTTCTCCAGCTGAAGAAGATGCTGACTACTCCCCCTGTGTTGGCGGCTCCGACTCCTAAAGAGCCCATGCTCCTGTACATCGCCGCTACCAGCCGAGTAGTCAGCACAGTTATTGTAGTCGAACGCAAAGAGGAAGGCAAGGCGCTCCCTGTCCAGAGACCGGTATATTACCTGAGCGAGGTACTGTCGACCTCCAAGCAAAACTACCCCCACTACCAGAAGATGTGCTACGGTGTGCATTTCGCCGCCAAGAAGGTGAAGCCTTACTTTCAAGAGCATCCAATCACTGTGGTTTGCACAGCCCCGCTGGCCAAGATCATTGGAAGTCAAGACGCTTCTGGCCGAGTAGCCAAATGGGCCATAGATTTGGCTCCCTACACCATCTACTACCAGCCCCGCACCGCCGTCAAGTCGCAAGCACTGGCCGACTTCCTCATCGACTGGGCCGAGACCCAGTACCTGCCACCAGCACCCGACTCCACCCATTGGTGGATGCATTTTGACGGCTCCAAGATGCGTACCGGCCTGCGAGTCGGCGTCGTCCTCACCTCCCCCAAGGGCGACAAGCTCAAGTATGTGCCGCAGATCCACTTCGCCGCTTCCAACAACGTCACCGAATAAGGCGCTCGTTCACAGACTACGGCTTGCCAAAGAACTCGGCATTCGCCGGATCCTGTGCTATGGCGACTCCGATTTGGTGGTCCAGTAGTCATCCGGCAACTGGGACGCCAAAGATGCAAACATGGCGAGCTACCGTTTCCTGGTGCAGCAACTCAGCGGATACTTCGAGGGGTGCGAGTTCCTTCACATGCCGAGAAACGGCAACGATCAAGTAGATGCCTTGGCACGAATCGGCTCCACCCGCCAAGCAATACCGTCCTGCGTCGCTCTTCAGCGCCTCCTTAAGCCGTCCATCAAGCCTTCACCAGAATCAGACTTCATCTTTGTGCCGGCGTCTCCCGAAGAAGTCGGATCCGACTCAAGAGCCCCGGCAGACGGCCCCAAGAAAATTACAGTCGAAGCCAGCCCGGGGACTTCAGAACTCGGCTCGGAGACTACGCCAGTCTGCTCGAGGACTGCGCCAGTCGGCCCGGGGACTTCGTCAATCTAGCAAGCGGCCGCAGGCGCCAGCCCGCCGCCTCCCAACCCAGCCGCCCTTGTCCAAGTCGCTGTGGTGGGGGTTGAAGAAATAGCAGCTCCCTCCTGGGCGCAGCCCATCCTCAAGTTTCTAGTGAACAGAGAGCTGCCAACTGATGAGATCTTGGCTCGGCAAGTGCAACGCCGAGCGGCAGCATACACCATAATCAACAGAGAGCTGGTCAGGCGCAGTGTCACTGGTGTCTACCAGCGCTGCGTGGAGCCAGAGCAAGGCTAAGCAATTCTCAGAGACATCCACCAAGGCGAGTGCGGCCACCATGCGGCTTCAAGAGCACTCGTCGCCAAAGCCTTTCGGTACGGTTTCTTCTGGCCGACTGCGGCCAGGTGGAGCAAGCAAACGGCCTTATCCTGTCCGGCATCAAGCCTCGACTGGTCAAACCACTCGAGTGTTCGGCCGGCTGTTGGGTTGAGGAGCTGCCAGCCGTCCTCTGGAGTCTGCGCATGACTCCAAACAAGTCAACCGGCTTCACGCCTTTCTTCCTCGTCTACGGTGACGAAGCCGTCATCCCGACGGACATAGAGTTCGACTCTCCACGAGTCACCATGTACACCGAAGAGGAAGCTGAAGAAGCACGTCAAGACGACGTCGACCTGCTGGAAGAGGGCCGGCTGTTGGCACTCAGCCGGTCCGGCATCTACCAGTAGAGTCTGCGCCGATACTACAACCGAAAGGTCAGGCCGAGATCGTTTCAAGAGGGCGACCTTGTGCTCCGGCTGATTCAGCGAACAGCCGGCCAGCACAAGTTGTCGGCGCCTTGGGAAGGCCCCTTCATCATCAGTAAAGTGCTGGGCAACGGCTCCTACTACCTAATCGACGCTCAGAAGCCTCGAGCGCGCAAGAGGGACGACTCCGGCAAGGAGTCAGAACGGCCATGGAACGCAAATCTTCTCCGAAGATTTTATAGTTAATGCAGTATGTACCACGCTATCCTTTGTGTTAAAGTACCAAGACTTTGGGCCCCCGAGATGAGCTCAGGGACTGCCCTTTTTTGTTATCTGTATGATAAAAATTATGCCTCCGAGTATGCTACTCTTTTGTCATGCCGCTTGGCACCGGGTTCGACTAGTCGGCCCGGGGACTTGCTGTCTTGCGCTATGAAATGCTTCCTGCAGTCGGACAAGTAGTGTGCTGCGCTTAAGCCGTCTCCTGTCAAAGGCCGCAGCTCGCAGAGCGACTGTTGGTAGGCAGAGAATAAGCAAGAACGAGCGCACACACGAAAAAATGGCTAAGGACTCAAAGCGTATGCATAGACCAAGCCGGCTCCCAGCTCCTCTTTGCAGAGCCGACTCTCGAATAGTCGGCTCGCCGCCTTCTATCCCACTTGTCAAAAAACTCTAAAAAGGCAAAGTACTTGCCTTCCCTAAAGTAGCCAAGCATTTGACTTACGGCAGCCGCGGAGCGACTGTCTGTCTGGCAAAGCAGCGACCATGGGAAGGCGGCAAAGGAAAAAGCCAAAAAGAGCAATAAGCAAGGAAAGATAGAAGGTAGATAGATATTTTACATAAGCAAAGGCCTCTGGCCGAGTTCAAAATACACCCCGAGGGTGGAATTGTGCAAATTAAGAAGTTCTTCAAAGACTATGAAAAACAGATAAAGTAAGGACAAGACGGCAGCCTAAGGAGCAGCAGACGGGTTCGGCGGGTCCGCGGAGACGACGGTGTCAGGCGCTAGAGCGGCCGGCTTGGCAGTCTCGGCTTGATTATCTCCGGCGGCAGTCGTCCCGGTTGGACGCGGCTCGTTGCTGGAGGCACGATCGAGCTAAGGTTGGTCGTCCGCTCTGTCTTCTGGCGCCTCTGTCTCGTCCTCGTCCCCCGCCTCATCTTCCTCCTCGGTGCTGGAGCCGATCACCTCCGCCGAGTCCTCGTCGTAGTCGGGGTTCATCCCGAACCACTCCGGAGGAACCTCCTCGTCATTCGTGGCCCGCTCGGGAACGAAGACGCTGGTGTCGGTGTAGTCGGCGATCGCCGCCGCGCGCTCGATGAGGGTGCCTTCCACAGCCGCCAGTTCCGCCTGGGCCTCTGACCGGAACGCGGCCAGTTGGTCCAGGTCCAGCCCTGGATACCAAGCCTTGACGAATTCCAAGGCCCGGCGGGCTCCAGCCCGGGCCGAGGAACCCTTCCAAGCCTCAAGACGACCGGCCGCGACCTGCAGCCAGTCGGCAGTCCGACTGGCGGTGCGCAGAGTCGGCATGCCGGGCCATAGGGCGGAGATCGCCTGGGTCCTGGCATGTTGAAGCCGGCGCAGCAGCTGATGGGTCGGCCGCAGGCAGGTCTCGATGCTCAGGAGCTGCTCGTCGACGGTCAGGGGGGCGTTGGCGGCGATCTCATCGCCATTCGCCCTCCGCGCCTCGCGATTAGCCTCAATGGCTCGATTGACCGCTTGCGAGTGGCCAGGGAAGAAGTGTGCCCCAAAACAGAAAAAAGCAAAAAGAAAATCAGTAGACGGCCTGACTCGCAGTCGGTAGCTCAAGAAAAGAAAGAAAAGGAACTCACCATCGACAATGTCCTCGATCTCGTGAAAGCTGGAAGTCAGCATCGCCTCGCTGTCGGTCCAGGAGGAGCGCTCCATCTCGAACTCGGCCAGGAGTGCGGTCTCTTTCTTCCCTGCCTCATCCCGAGCCGCCTTCAGCAGCTCCTTCTGCTCCGCCAACTGCTCGGCCAGCAAGTCGCGTTCCTTGGCGAGCTTGCCGCACTCCTCCTCCTTGGCACGAAGGGTCGTGCTGACTTCGCCCAATTGTTCCTGAAGAGCGGCATTGGCCTCTGAAAAACAAAGAGAAAGGACGTTAAGTCGTCAGCAGCAAAGGTTGCCAGGAAGATCCGGCCCGACTGCTCAGCAGTCGGCCCGAATCTTCGGGACTACAGCCCGCGGGTACGCCAGCGCGCCCCCGCGGAAAAGGGGAAGAACTTACTCCGGCTCTCCGATAAGTCGGCAGTCCGCTTCTCCAGCCGCTCAACATTACGGTTGTAGGCGGTGACGCGGAGGTTGTGGTACTCCTGCGATAAAAAACCAGACAAAGACAAAAAGAGGAACTCGCCAGATTGAGTTCCGGGCCGCCTGCACAGCAGCCGGCCCGAAACTCGGGGACTACACGCAGTGGGTGCGCTGGCGCGCCCCGCCAGAGAAGAATGAGGCAAAGTCAAAAAAGAAAAACGTACTCGGATAGACAATCGCGACGCCAGATGCGCCCTGGTGCAGCCATGGATGGCTTCTCCTTCAGCTCGCAGCTTCCCCTGCACATCCAGAAGCGCCCGGTTCAGCGGACCGTCGCCGCCTCCTTGCACCCATCCAGAAGGCGCAGCACTTGATGCCTCAGCATCTGGAATGGCCGAGCTGGAGGCGCCGGCCTCCAAGGGGTGCGGCGCCGAGACCGCCTTCGCAAGATGGCGGCGCGCTGGCGAGGCGACTTGAAGCAGCAGCCTTGCCACCGCCTCGTCCTCAGCCGGCGGCACTGGAGGGCCCGCCGGCTGCTTGCCATGCGGCGGAGGCGGCGGTGGCGGCGAGGCCGTGCCCGACGCAGAGGCCTCACCTCCATCCCTCTCCACGATGGAGTGCTCCCCGCCGACTTCTCCAGTCTGCCCCGTGAACTCCGAGGGCGGCGGCGCGGAGCTCAGCGGGACGACGAGCAACGCCAACTGGCTGCGCGCGGCCTCCTCGGCCCGCTATTTGGCCGCGGCGGCGGCTTCGGCTCCTCCAGCCTCTTCTGGGCGGAGGCCGCCGCCTTCTCGGCCTCCGCCTTCTCTAGACGGTCGGCCTCTTCCTCGTCGCGCTTCTCCCGCGCGTTGCGCTCCGTCGCCTCCCGGAGGTCGGCGGCGGGGTCAATCCGCCGGGTGTTGGCGGACGTCTCGGCCGACCCCATGACAGAGGGGACGGTGACCCTCTCAAGAGAAAGAGGGGCCCTGAAGCAGAAAACAGAATGAAAAGACTCAGAAAAGATCCCTCCAAAGAAACAAGAACAAACAATAAACAGCACTTACGCAGAGACCAGCGGTGGCTTCTTCACTTCCTTGCGGAAGCGGTTGGCCTTCGCGATCGCCTCCTCCCGCTTGGTCGCGGCGGCCGCCCCCTTGAACTTTTTCGGCCGACCGCCGAGCGAAATCGGCACGGCCCGGCGCTTCTTCGCGCCGACTTGACCGGCCAAGCCGGCGGACGAGCTCGCGCCTGGATGGCCGGCTTTCGGTTGGCGGCGCGGGACGACTTCGCCGTCGCCCTCATCCTCCGGCCAGTCAGCAAAGGTCGCCGAGGGTCGGAGTCCGCCTTCCGCTCCTCCTCCCCCGCCTTTGGCGTCGGCTTCCATCGCCACCGCCTCCAAGTTGGGGTCGTCGACGTCGCTCTTCGCACGGTCTGGAGCGAACTCGCGGGGCTGCCCGGTGGCGCCGGCTGCAGGCTGGATGAGGGAGTTCTGACTCAGAGAACCAAGAATATCAGAAGTCGGATTCGGCTATGAAGAAAAATAGAAACAAAAGATCTGACTTACCACAGGCGGGGGGTTGGCACGCGAGTACGGCTCCTTGCCGAACTGCCAGTCTTCCACGAGCTCGCAGTTCGTGATGTGGTTCACCATGTTCGCCACCTCCGCATGGGGCATCTCCCAGGTGCTCATCCGGCTCGGATCTCGGCGGTCGCTCATCTGACAGATCAGATGAGGTCGGCCTTGGAGTGGGAGGACTCGGCGCACCATGAAGGCGGCCAGCAAGTCGGCCCCGACCAGGCCTTCCGACTGCGTCAGCACTCGAAGTCGGGCGACAGCGGTAGTGCCGGCAGGAGACAGCGTCTTGGCCCGATTCGACCAGCTGGGAAGCCTCGCAGCTGGCGCGCCGGCTTCATAATGCGGCAGGTTGACCCAGTTGCCTTCTGTGGCAACGTTCTTCACGTAGAAGTACGAACGTTGCAGCATCTTCACCGACTTGATCAGCGCGATGGAGGGGAAGGGGTTGTCGGCGGTCGACCTGCGCATGGCGATGAAGGCGCCGCACTGGGCCGGTATGTCGGTGACGTGCGTGCCGAGATTCGACTGGAAGAACTCTCCCCATAGCTCGAGGGTGGGGAGAACACCGAGAAAACCCTCGCACAGGGTGGCGAAGGCGGCCAGCAGCACCACCGTGTTCGGGGTGAGGTGGTGCGGTTGGAGTCCGTTGAATTCCAAGAACGATCGGAGGAAGCCGCTTGCCGGCAGGCCCATGCCGCGCATGAGGTGCGAGCGGAATATGACCCGCTCGCCCTCCTCCGGCGCCGGCGTTATCTCCCCCTTCGGTGCGACGCAGGCTCGCACCAGGTGCGCGCCGGGGAGCCGGCGCGTCCTGCGGAGGTGCTCGATGGTGTCGTCATCCACCCGGGAACCATCCCACGCGCCGGAGCGGACAGAAGAGGCCGCGGCGGAGGAAGAGCTCATCGTTGCGGAGCAGTGCGGCGTGGTGCGGCGAAAGCAGGGAAGAAGGAGAGGAAGGAGGAAGCAGGGGAAGCAGGGAAGAACGAGCGCGCGCTTCGCCATCCCGCTTCCCCCGCCTATTTATAGCCTCAAAGGCTGAGAAGCCGATGGGGCGGCATGGGGATTAACTGCGCGCGAGCCCCCACGCCCCCATGATTAAACCCACAAAGTTACTGCATGCAGTAACGACGTGGGGAGCCCAACCGCCTGACCGGCCGCAGCGGATCCGTTCGCGTGCCGAGGCGTGGTAGTGGCGGGCCCCGCCTGACAGCCTGTCCAGTCGCGCGCGTGGGCAGGCAGACTGCCCCTGCCACATGGCGCCGCGCGACGGGGCCACGGCGGGCGACCACGGGAAGCGTATCAGGCACGCCGCCTGGTTCCCGCCATGACATTCGAAACGCCCCAAGGGGCAAGACGGCCAAAGGCGAATCCGACTCCAGCCAGTCGGCTTGAGCATGCCGGCTCTCGGAGAGTCCGACTCCAGCCAATCGGCTTGGAGGTAGGCGGCCATCAAAGCTTGCTTTCCCCCATCTAAAGAATGAAACTGCTAAGGCGCACGATGTATCAACCTCGGAGCCTCAACAGCTTCGGGGACTACTGTCGGAGTAATGGGCCATGGGTAGGCTAACCCGAGTCCTAGAACCTTTCAAGACACCGGGGCAGACTGCGCCCCTCAAATACCTACGGCGACTCCAAGATAAGCCGAGTACCAGAAGGCGACTCCAAGATAAGCCGAGTCCCAGAAGGCGACTCCAAGATGAGCCAAGTCCCAGAAGGCGACTCCGAGATGAGCCAAGTCCCCGAGGCGACTCTCATCCAGGCCGAGTCCCAGAGGCGACTCCAAAGAATCCGACTATGGGGAGTCAGCCCACGACTCCCAACCACCCGGTAATTAAAGACGAGCATGGCCACAGTGCACGGTACTCGCGGAGATCTCCGCCCGGCGCGGCACTGTTGCCATGCCAGCCCTGACATCAGCCCCTGGGGCGGGGCCCTGTACCCACGACGCCTTGTCTGTACGGCCCGGAGACGGCGGGACCTACCAGTCAGCGAGAGTATTGAAGACGGCGGGCGCGCCGAGAGTCGGACCCGTTGGGAGTCGGCCCCCCCGGAGCCGGCCGGCCCCTCTCGTAGGCCCCGCACGCCATTAACCAGATGCGACCGAGGAATGGCAACAGTGATCGCCCGCAGGCGGCGGCACTGTTGCCATAACCCCATGACCAAGCCCGCGTCATTAGAAGCACGGCTACAGTAATCTGCAGCCGGCAAGACCCGCCCGCGGCGGACGCGGGTTGACGCCCTCGTACCATGCCAGTCGGCGGGACCCACCAGTCGGTGGGCCCCAGGAGTCGGCGGAGAAGACGGCGCCTGAGACACAGACAGCTGGGACCCACACCCAGCCGGTTTTACCATTGTAACCCTGGGGGGTAGGCCTATATAAACCCCCCAGGGCACCCATGCAAAGGGTTCGCATCTAGTAGCATTAGACAGAACACACCGGAGGGAGAGAACTAGCCTTGCCTTCTCCTTCCTCCAGAAACAGCTCTAGGAGCACCCTTGTATTCACTTTGCCTCAGTGATCATGCGGAGACCCCGCAGAGCAGCAGTAGGGGTGTTATCTCCTCGAAGAGCCCTGAAGCTGGGTAAGATCCGCCGGCGTGCATGTCTTCGCCTCATCCCGTTTCCAGGCACCGGCGATGTTCTACTCGCCCCCACCATGATAAGCCATCCGTTGGCATATGTCGCACCCAACCCCCGACACAATCCACAATTACTCACTAGCATGACTCTAATATCACCATCTTTATATCTCAAAACAATATGCAAGCAATCAAACTTCTCATAGTATTCAATGCTCTTTATATGAAAGTTTTTATTATATCCCTCTTGGATGTCCATCATATTAGGACTAAATTCATAAACTAGGAAAATTACCATGCTATTTAAAGACTCTCAAAATAATATATGTGAAGCATGAGAGTTTAACAGTTTCTATAATAAAGCCACCGTCGTGCTCTAAAAAGATATAAGTGAAGCACTAGAGCAAACTGCCTTGCTCAAAAGATATAAGTGAAGCACCTAGAGTATTCTAATAAATTCACGATTAAAGCATGTCCCTCTCAAAAGGTGTGTACATCAAGGACGATTGTGGTAAACTAAAAATCAAAGACTCATATCATACAAGAGGCTCCAACCAAAACACATATCATGTGGTGAATAAAAATATAGCCTCAAGTAAATTTACCGATGGATTAAGACGAAAGAGGGGATGCCATCCAGGGCATCCCCAAGCTTAGATGCTTGGTTGTCATTGAATATTTCCTTGGAGTGCCTTGGGCATCCCCAAGCTTAGGCTCTTGCCACTCCTTATTCCATGGTCCATCAAATTTTTACCCAAAACTTTAAAACTTCACAACACAAAACTCAACAGAACTCATGAGATCCGTTAGTATAATAAAATAAATCACCACTTTAGTTACTGTTGTTAACTCATTCTTAGTTTATATTGGTGTAATATCTACTGTATTCCAACTTCTCCATGGTTTATATCCCCTGATACTACCCATAGATTCATCAAAATAAGCAAACAACACATAGAAAGCAGAATCTGTAAAAACAGAATAGGTTGTAGCAATCTGAAAACTTTGTATACTTCTATAACTCCAAAAATTCGGAAAAATTAAGACAACCTAAGCAATTTGTATATAAATCTTTTGTGGAAATTTCAGAATTTATCGCTCTTCTGTGATTTTAAACAATTCTTTTACTAGACGCAAAAGTTTCTGTTTTTCAGCAAGATCAAATCAATTATCACCATATACCATCCCAAAGGTCTTACTTGGCTCAAACACTAATTAAAACACCAAAACACAATTACTACAGAAGTAATAATGTGTATTTCTTAAAGAACAATAGCAAAAATAAAAAAAGTAAAAATAAAATTGGATTGCCTCCCAACAAGCGCTATTGTTTAACGCCCCTAACTAGGCATAAAACATAGATCTAGGTATCGTCATATTTGGTATTAAATCCATAAGTAGCCCTCATAATAGATTCATATGGCAACTTGATTTTATCTTGGAAAGTGTTCATTGCCCTTCCTTAACGGATATTGAAATCTAATGTTTCTTTCTTTCATATCAATAATCGCACCAATCGTTCTAAGAAAAGGCCTACCAAGAATAATAGGACATGTAGGATTGCAATCTATATCAAGCACAATAAAATCTACGGGCACATAATTCCTATTTGCAACAATAAGAACATCATTAATCCTTCCCATAGGTTTCTTAACAGTAGAATCTGCTAGATGCAAATTTGAAGAACAATCATCAAGTTTATGGAAACCTAGCACATCACATAAAGTTTTTGGAATAGTGGAAACACTAGCACCCAAATCACACAAAGCATTGCACTCATAATCTTTAATATTAATCTTAATAGTAGGTTCCCACTCATCATAAATCTTTCTAGGGATTGAAACTTCCAAATCAAGTTTTTCTTCAAAAGATTTCATCATAGCATCAATGATATGTTTAGTAAAAGCTTTATTTTGATTATAAGCATGAGGCGAATTCAACATGGATTGCAACAAGGAAACACAATCTATCAAATAACAATTATCATAATTAAAATCCTTGAGATCCAAAAGAGTAAGTTCATCGCTACTTAATGTTTTGACCTCTCCAATCCCACTTTTATCAATTTTTTCATTAAGATCTTTAAACTCCAAATTATTGGGACGCCTTCTAGCTAAAGTTGACTCATCTCCAGTCCCATCTTTATCTAGATTTATATTAGAAAACAAAGATTCAATAAGAGTCACATCAATCACTTTAAGATCTTCATCATTATTTTCAAGGGATTCCGGCTTAGAGGCCATCTTATTTACCAAAGTGGTTATCTTATATGAAATTTGGCCTACCAAATTTTCAATATAAGAAAATTGAGATTTAAGACCATATATTTCCTTATTAACATCATCGAGCTCTTTATTAATATATTCCATCATAGTTTTTTGTTCTTTAAGTTCGTTCATAAAGAAACTATTATGCTCAAATTGTAAAGACATGAAGCTTTTAGCATTGTTTTCAATCTCTTCCAACTTCCTATAGTAAGGATCAAAGCTTTTGGGTTGAGCCATAAGGGCAAGCAAGCAATCTAACACTCAAGCAAACGAAAGAAGGGAGAATAAAAAGGAAAATATATTTTTTATTTTTATGAAAACATTTTAGAAGTGGGGGAGAGGAAAACGAGAGGCAAATGGAAAATAATGTAATGCAAGATATGAGAGTTTATATTGGGTACTTGGCAGGCTTGATGTAGAACCTCCCCGGCAACGGCGCCAGAAATTCTTCTTGCTACTTCTTGAGCTTGCATTCATCTTTCCCTTGAAGAGGAAGGTGATGCAGCAAAGTAGAGATAAGTATTTCCCTCAGTTAAGAACCAAGGTATCAATCCAGTAGGAGGCACAAGCAAGTCCCCAGTCTATGCACCTGCACAAACTAACAAACACTTGCACACAACGCGAAAAAGGGCTTGTCAATCCCTTCACGGTCACGAACAAGGGTGTGATCTAATAGAGATAGGTATAAAAGATAAATAAAAAGGTAAGCTAAAGTAAATATAAATAAGGTGCAGCAAGGTATTTTTGGCTTTTTTGGTTTATAAATCTGAAAATATATGATGGAAAATAGACCCGGGGGGCATAGGTTTCACTAGAGGCTTCTCTCTTGAAAGATAGCATACGGTGGGTAAACAAATTATTGTCGAGCAATTGATAGAAAAGTGCAAAGTTATGACGATATCCAAGGCAATGATCATGAATATAGGCATCACGTCTGTGTCAAGGAGACCGAAATGATTCTGAATCTACTACTATTACTCCACACATCGACCGCTATCCAGCATGCATCTAGAGTATTAAGTTCATAAGAATGGAGTAACGCCTTAAGTGAGATTACATGATGTAGAGGGATAAACTCAAGCAATATAATGAAAAACCCATCTTTTTACCCTAGATGGCAACAATACAATACGTTCCTCGCTACCCCTACTATGTCACTGGCTGAGGACACTGCAAGATTGGACCCAGAACTAAGCACCTCTCCCATTGCAAGAAGAACCAATCTAGTTGGCCAAACCAAACCGATAATTCGAAGAGAAATACAAAGATATTTGATCATGCATAAAAGAGTTCAGAAAAGACTCAAATAATATTCGTAGATAACTGATCATAATCCACAATTCATCGGATCTCGAGAAACACACCGCAAAGGAATATTACATCGGATAGAACTCCAAGAACATCTTGGAGAACATGGTATATATTGAAGATCATTGAGAGAGAAGAAGTCATCTAGCTACTAGCTATGGAACCTTAGGTCCGTGGTAAACTACTCACACTTCATCGAAAGGGCAACAAGATTGATGTAGAGGCCCTCTGTTATTGAATCCCCCTTCGGTAGGGTGCCAGAAAAGGCCCCAAGATGAGATCTCACGGGAACAGAGGCTTTTGGCGGTGGAAAAGTATTCTTGTGGATGCCTCTGATGTTGGGAGAATATTTAGGTATTTATAGAGCAAAGATTAGGGTTGGAAGGTCTACACGGGTCCCACAAGCCTGGGGGGCTTGTGGCCACCCCATAGGTCTTCTGGCCTCCTCTCCAAGTCTCTTGGGTGTCTTCTGGTCCAAGAAAAATCATCGCGAAAGTTTTATTCCGTTTGGACTCCGTTTGATATTCCTTTTCTGTAAAACTCAAAACAAGGAAAAAAAAGAAACTGGCACTGGGCTCTAGGTTATTAACTTAGTCCCAAAAATAATATAAAATAACATGTCAATGCATATAAAACATCCAAAACAGATAATATAATAGCATGGAACAATCAAAATTTATAGATACATTGGAGACGTATCCGAAACAAAGAGCAAAAATTGATGAAATGATAGATGAAGATTGTAATACTAAATATTTCCATGCTAGCTAATGGAAACATAGGAAGAATAAAAATTTCTAGTTTGGATCAGGATGAGGGGGAAGTTAAAGGGGACAAACAATTGATGAGTATATTACTGGTTTAGCAACATGGCATAAACTTTCCCCCCCAAATTCTACACTAGTACCTTCATATTTCCTGCCCCCACCCTTGAAATTCAAGGTCTAAATTTACTTTAAATTTTTGGACATGGTCTACATTTGTACATGACCAAGAACCTCAACCAATTGAGTGATGTTTGAAAAAAATAAACTTTGAATCGTGTTACTATGTATGTGATCACTAGAATATGTGGTTAAAAATTTAATGTGTTGCACATACGAGATATGTTCACAGCTCGCCGATGTTTGTTCGCCAAAGCACATATTTTTATGATTCTGAAAACAAGTTAGCAGCGCCGCAAATTGATGTGCTGCTATGTGTATGTACATTATCAGCGTTCATTGCCCACAAATGTTGTTGGTTGTTTGCAGGGGCGGAACTAGGATTTGAACATATGGGGGCAAAGAAGACAATGAAACACACATAGCAAAAAAAAATTCAAGCCTTAGATATTATAGTGATATCAACACGTAACTGAACACATTTTACAGTAAAAAATGATCTTTCTACTAGTTTGAATTTAGATCTATGCCCCACACCGGGCTAATCGAACAGACCGATAATCTAATCGACATTGAACTTTGCAGTTATTTCCTCCCAAATGTATACAACCATGTAATGTCAAAGAAAACCGCTACCCATTTCATTTCAGAGATGTGAAAAATTGTTACCTATTTTATTTGGAAGATGCATCATGATAAATTTAATTGCTGAAAATGCATCGTGTTTGCAGTTGATACTGGGAGTGATGAACAATTGTAATAATCTATTAACTATTGGATACACAGAAGCATTACCTCTTATGTCCAGTAGGTTGCCGTGTGACATCAATTTCCCTATTGGATTTTCATCTTCAATCGTAGAGTGAGAGTTTGTAGCAATTGGCTTCAGAAAATTACTTATCTGTGGTGTCTTCCTGTTCATGGCCTATGCAATTCCAATATATATCAGTGTAAAGCAAATATGTAATCTGTAACTACTAAGAATTCATGTAATAATGAATTGATTAATTGAGATTGGTGGGGAGGGGGCGAACCCAAAGTTGGCTGCTATGGTGATGCAAGCTAGTTTTGTCGTGTTCCTGGTAGGCTGAATGCTGCTAGTTTATTACCCTCTTGTGGCGTATTTTTTTGTTAAACATTGTTGATGTTTTGAGACAGAATAGGTCCCTTGGTGTACAACACTAGCAAGGTTTATATAGTCTGAATGATGCTAGTTCTACAATGGTAGAAGCGTCCATTATTTTTCTGGATGCTAGCTGCTGGTAGTTGGTCGAGTTATTAGCAGCCGCCTTTCTTTCTCGTCAAATGCTGCTGCTAGCAAAATCCTATAAAAGGTTTCCCTACTAGTGTAGATACCAATATAAAATATTATTAGTGTGTATGGTTTAGAAAAATCTACCATGTTATTCAATAATATTAAAGATATATAAACACACACATAGATATGCAAATACTCCCTCCGAAAACTAAAATATCTTATATTAGTTTACAGAAGGGGTATATATGTACACTGTATATAGTTTATGTAATATTAGAAAATTAATCTAAAGAAATTTTAACAAGAAAGAGATTTGTTTTGGTAAATCATACAATTTAAATTTTGTAGAATAAATATTTTCAATGTATACATTACAATTGTATAACAATGAATAATATATCAATTATTTGGAAACATTGTTATGTGACTGAGTAATAGAAAAATTATATTAATTCAAATTGTCATACGGTGCACTTAGTTAAAATAAATATAAAAGTTTAGTATGAAAGACAATATTTTTGTATCACCCCAAGCCTCAATATCAAGACCGGCTCTGTGTTCTTCGCTTTTCGTGCTTGCTTCGCATTGCCTCCTTCAGTCAGTGTAGTCTACCAGAGATGTCGGCTTCAGTTCCTCAACCTCCACATGTCTGCCATAGATAATGTTATCTCTTTAGGGATCACAATCCAGCGGTTGATCACTGGGTGTCCTAACCTCAAACGCATCTTCATCAAGGGCACTTTGGGATTTCAGACCCTTATCATGGTGTCCCATTCCCGAAGAACACTTGTTCTTATTTTTTGTACAGAAATTGAGATTGATTTGGACTAACTCGTATCTTCGGCCATGCATGTTTAGGGCATGTGTATTTGTAGTAGGATCCTTGTGGTGCCTTTAGTTAAGATGATATTGAGTTGCAACCTTGACATAGATATGACACTGCTGAAGATGTTGAAATTCTTCCCATCCGTCGAGAAGCTCTACATAAAGGTAAACTAGTGCCCTCACATGTGTAATTTCATACCTAACTTGGCACATGTAGGGTTACTTCTTGGTCACCAATTTTATAAAATCTTGATAATAGCGGATTAGCTTTGTATGCAATGGCGAAGATGTCACATTATAAACTTCATTCAGCTATGACTTGAGCAAATAGCCGTGTAAATCATGTTACATTAACCAAATTTCTTGATGCTATTTCTTGTGTATTAGTACCTTGTTTGGTGTTAATTTTGTTACATAAGTTTGCTAATACCCTGTCTACTAGAACTAATGTTAGACAAGTATGCTATCATTTTGGCTTCTATGACAATCTAAGTTCTAGTGTGATTATGTTCTTTGATCTACTATGTCAGTATTGTATTGTATGTTGTATGAACTGTGGAGTACATCTTATGATCTTTATTATCCACCCTCAATGTTTGAGTGGGACATGATACGTCTCCATCGTATCTATAATTTTTGATTTTTTCATGTCAATATTCTACAACTTTCATATACTTTTGGCAATGTTTTATATTTTTTTGGGACTAACATATTGATCTAGTGCCCAGTGTCAGCTCATGTTTATTGCATGTTTTTTTGTTTCGCAGAATACCCATATCAAACGAAGTCCAAACACGATGAAAATTTACGGAGATTTTTTTTGGAATACATGTGCTTTTTGGGAAGAAGAATTAGCGTGAGAGTCAGTCCACAGGCCGCACAAGCTCATAGGACGCGCCCTAGGGGGGTAGGTGTGCCCCTAGGGCTTGTGCGCAGCTCGTAAGGTGGTTGTTGCCCTTCTTTTGCTGTAAGAAAGATAATATCATGAAGAATATTCCCTCAAAATTTCAGCCCAATTGGAGTTACGGATCTCCGAGAATTTAAGAAACGGTTAAAGGCTAGAAAACGGGAACGCGGAATAGATGAGAACAGAGAGAGAGAGGGATCCAGTATCTTGGAGGGACTCCTGTCCCTGCACCGCCATGGTGGCCATAGACCAGAGGGGCAACTCTCCTCCCATCTAGGGGGGCAAGGAAGAAGAAGGAGGAGGAGGAGGGGCTCTCTCCCCCTCTCTCCCGATGGCGCCGGAACACCGCCGAGGCAACCATCAACGATCTACACTAATAACTTCGCCATCGTTGATACGTCCATTTTGCATCATGCTTTTATATCAATATTTATTGCATTATGGGTTGTTATTACACATTATATCTCAATACTTATGGCTATTCTCTCTTATTTTACAAGGTTTACCATGAAGAGGGGGAATGCCGACAGCTAGAATTCTGGCTGGAAAAGGAGCAAATATTGGAAACCTATTCTTCACAGCTCCAAAAATCCTGAAACTCCACGGAAGTCAGTTTTGGAATTAATAAAAATTATTGGGCGAAGAAAACACCAGAGGGGGCCCACACCCTGGCCAGGAGGGTGGGGGCGCCCACCCCTACTGGGCGCGCCCCTGTATCCTGGGCCCCTGGTGGCCCTCCGGTGCCCATCTTCTACTATATGAAGGCTTTTACCCTGGAAAAAATCAGAGGCAAGCTTACGGGACGAAAATCCGCCGCCACAAGGCGGAACCTTGGCGGAACCAATCTAGAGCTCCGACAGAGCTGTTCTGTCAAGGAAACTTCCCTCCGGGAGGGGGAAATCACCACAATCGTCATCACCAACGATCCTCTCATCGGGAGGGGGTCAATCTCCATCAACATCTTCACCAGCACCATCTCCTCTCAAAACCTTAGTTCATCTCTTGTATCCCATCTTGTATCAAAACCACAAATTGGTACCTGTGTGTTGCTAGTAGTGTTGATTACTCCTTGTAGTTGATGCTAATTGGTTTACTTGGTGGAAGATCATATCTTCAGATCCTTAATGCATATTATTACTCCTCTGATTATGAACATGAATATGCTTTGTGAGTAGTTACGTTTGTTCCTGAGGACATGGGTGAAGTCTTGCTATTAGTAGTCATGTGAATTTGGTATTCGTTCGATATTTTGATGAGATGTATGTTGTATTTCCTCTAGTGGTGTTATGTGAACGTCGACTACAAGACACTTCACCATTATTTGGGCCTAGAGGAAGGCATTGGGAAGTAATAAGTAGATGATGGGTTGCTAGAGTGACAGAAGCTTAAACCCTAGTTTATGCGTTGCTTCGTAAGGGGCTGATTTGGATCCATATGTTTTATGTTGTGGTTAGGTTTACCTTAATACTTCTTTTGTAGTTGCGGATGCTTGCAATAGGGGTTAATCATAAGTGGGATGCTTGTCCAAGTAAGGGCAGTACCCAAGCACCGGTCCACCCACATATTAAATTATCAAAGTACTGAACGCGAATCATATGAGCGTGATGAAAACTAGCTTGACGATAATTCCCATGTTTCCTCGGGAGCGCTTTTCCCATTATAAGAAATTGTCCAGGCTTGTCCTTTGCTACAAAAAGGATTGGGCCACCTTGCTGCACTTTATTTATGTTCATTGCTTGTTACCCGTTACAATTTATCTTATCACAAAACTATCTGTTACCTACAATTTCAGTGCTTGCAGAGAAAACCTTACTGAAAACCGCTTGTCATTTCCTTCTGCTCCTTGTTGGGTTCGACACTCTTACTTATCAAAAGGACTACAATAGATTCCCTATACTTGTGGGTCATTAAGACTCTTTTCTGGCGCCGTTTCCAGGGAGTGAAGCGCCTTTGGTGAGTGGAACTTGGTAAGGAAACATTTATATAGTGTGCTGAAATTTTCTGTCACTTGTTACTATGGAAACTAATCCTTTGAGGGGCTTGTTCGGGGTATCTTCACCCCGACCAGAAGAGAAAAGAGTTGCTCCTCAACCTACTGAACCTACTAAAAATATTTACTATGAGATTTCTTCGGGTATGATAGAGAAACTGCTAGCTAATCCCTTTGCAGGAGATGGAACATTGCATCCCGATTTACACCTTATCTTTGTGGATGAAGTTTGTGGATTATTTAAGCTTGCAGGTATTCCCTATGATGTTGTCAAAAGGAAGGTCTTCCCTTTATCTTTTAAGGTAGATGCATTGACATGGTATAGGCTGTGTGATGATACGGGATCTTGGAATTATAAACGATTGAAGTTGGAATTTCACCAGAAGTTCTATCCTATGCATCTTGTTCATCGTGATCGTAATTACATATATAATTTCTGTCCTCACGAAGGAGAAAGCATCGCTCAAGCTTGGGGGAGGCTTAAGTCAATGTTATATTCATGCCCCAATCATGAGCTCTCCAGAGAAATCATTATTCAAAAAAATTATGCTCGGCTTTCTCCCAATGATCGCAACATGCTTGATACTTCCTGTGCTAGTCCTTATATGCTGAAGACTATTGAATTCAAATGGGATTTATTGGGAAGAATTAAATGCAACTCTAAAGATTGGGGTTCCGACGATGGTAAGGAGTCAGGTATAACACCTAAGTTTGATTGTGTTAAATCTTTTATGGATACCGATGATTTTCATGGATTTAGCGCTAAGTATGGACTTGACTCTGAGATAGTAGTTGCTTTTTGTGAATCTTTTGCAACTCACATTGATCTCCCTAAGGATAAGTGGTTTAAATATAATCCTCCCATTGAAGTAAAATTAGTTGCACCTATTACAGTTGAAGAAAAGGCTGTCACTTATAGTGATCCTATTGTTCCTACTACTTATGTTGAGAAACCTCCTTTTCCTGTTAGAATAAAGGAGCATGCTAAAACTTTGACTGTTGTTTGTAAGAGTAATACTAGGACTTATACACCTCCTGAGCAAATCAAATTTGAACCTAGTATTGCTATGGTTAAAGATCTCTTGGATGACGATTTAGATGGGCATGTTATTTATTTCTGTGGTGAGACTGCTAATATTGTTAGACCAGATGCTAAGATACATAGACCTGTTGTAGGCATGCCTATTATTTCTGTTAAAATAGGAGATCATTGTTATCATGGCTTATGTGATATGGGTGCTAGTGCTAGTGCAATACCCTATGACTTATATAAAGAAATTATGCATGAAATTGCACCCGCTGAATTGGAAGGTATTGATGTTACTATCAAGCTTGCCAATAGAGATACTATTTCACCAGTTGGGATTGTTAGAGATGTTGAAGTCTTGTGTGGGAAGGTTAAATATCCTGCTGATTTTCTTGTTCTTAGTTCCCCACAAGATGATTCTTGTCCCATTATTTTTGGTAGACCCTTCTTGAATACTGTTAATGCTAGGATTGATTGTCGAAAAGGATATTGTTGAAATTGGCTTAGGGGATATGTCTCATGAGTTTAATTTTGCTAAGTTTCGTAGACAACCCCGTGATAAAGAATCACCTAGTAAGGATGAGATTATTGGTCTTGCTTATATTGCCGCGCATCCTACTGATCCGTTAGAACAATATTTGCTAGACCATGAAAGTTATATGTTTATGAATGAAAGAAGGGAAATAGATAAAGTGTTCCTTCAATAGGGACCTATTCTGAAACACAACCTACCCGTTGAAATTCTAGGGGATCCCCCTCCACCCAAGGGTGATCCCGTGTTTGAACTCAAACCATTACCTGATAATCTTAAGTATGCTTATATTGATGAAAAGAAAATATATCATGTCATTATTAGTGCTAACCTTTTAGAGCAAGAAGAAGAAAGATTATTGAAAACTCTGAAGAAGCACCATGTTGCTATCGGATATACTCTGGATGATCTCAGGGGCATTAGTCCCACGCTACGCCAACACAAAATTAAATTGGAGGAAGATGCCAAACCAGTTAGAGATCCTCAACGATGATTGAATCCTAAGATGAAAGAAGTGGTAAGAAAGGAGATACTAAGGCTTGTAGGACCTTGAAGTATGTCTAGAGGTGGGTGATTAGACTACTTGACCAATTAAAAACTTAACCTTTTCCCAATTTTAGAGTTTGGCAGATTTTAGCTAACTTTGGACAAGTCAAGCAATCATCACACAATTCAAGCAAGCATGCAAAGAGTATATGAGCAGCGGAAATTAAAGCATGCAACTTGCAAGAAGGTAAAGGGAAGGGTTTGGAGGATTCAAACACAATTGGAGACACGGATGTTTTGGGCATGGTTCCGATAGGTGGTGCTATCGTACATCCACGTTGATGGAGACTTCAACCCACGAAGGGTAATGGTTGCGCGAGTCCACGGAGGGCTCCACCCACGAAGGGTCCATGAAGAAGCAACCTTGTCTATCCCACCATGGCCGTCGCCCACGAAGGACTTGCCTCACTAGCGGTAGATCTTCACAAAGTAGGCGATCTCCTTGCCCTTACAAACTCCTTGGTTCAACTCCACAATCTTGTCGGAGGCTCCCAAGTGACACCTAGCCAATCTAGGAGACACCACTCTCCAAGAAGTAACAAATGGTGTGTTGATGATGAACTCCTTGCTCTTGTGCTTCAAATGATAGTCTCCCCAACACTCAACTCTCTCTCATGGGATTTGGATCTGGTGGAAAGAAGATTTGAGTGGAAAGCAACTTGGGGAAGGCTAGAGATCAAGATTCATATGGTAGGAATGGAATATCTTGGCCTCAACACATGAGTAGGTGGTTCTCTCTCAGAAATGGTAAGTTGGAAGTGTAGGTTTGTTCTGATGGCTCTCTCCACGAATGAAGAGGAGGTGGAGGGGTATATATAGCCTCCACACAAAATCTAACCGTTACACACAATTTACGAAACTCGGTGGGACCGATTCAACAGACTCGGTCAGACCGATTTAGTAAACCTAGTGACCATTAGGATTTTTGGTGGGACCGACATGCAACTCGGTAGGACAGATATGATTAGGGTTAGGGCATAACGTAATCTCGGTAAGACCGATTACACAAACTCGGTGAGACTGATTTTGGTAATAAGCTTTCCAGAGAGTTGGTCAGGTAAACTCGGTGGGACCGATTCGCTCTTTTCGGTGAGACCGAAATGTTACGAAAAGGAAACAGGGAGTTTACATTGCAATCTCGGTGGGACCGATTGCTCACTTCGGTTAGACCGAAACGTTACGAAGGGAAACAGAGAGATTACAATCCCATCTCGGTGAGACCGAGATCCCGATCGGTAGGACCGATTTGCCTAGAGTTTGTGGCAGTGGCTATGTCACACCCTGCATTTCGTAACATATCATTTGCATTATTAAAGCATGAAAATTTGGGCCAACAAAAACTTTTGCATTATTTGGCTTTTATTTGGAGTTGGTTTTCTCTCTGTGATTATTTTTAAGTGCTCTTTAAAGTCAACACATGGTCATGTTCAAAATATTGGACAAAACCTCCCAAAACCATTTCTGCCCATTTCAAGGATTTGAAATATTTCTACAGGAAATATTTTCAAAAAAAAATCCAAGGAAAATCCAGCAAGTCACAAATGCATATTTTGATCACCTTGCGAAGCCTCATGTCAATTAAAGTCATTTTGGTTCACCAAAATGCCCCAAAACCCTCTCTGACCAGAATCAAATTTGAACAACTTTGTAATACCAACTTTTTCTCCTTGACCCCAACTTTTGTGAGCATGTTCACATGACCAAATGAGGCCACTACACCAAGTGGGGAATCAAGGAGAAGTGTTTTGCTCAACTAGATCTACACAAGTTCATTTCTGCTAATTTCTAGGGTTTGCCAAAGTTTCATTAGCAAACTCTTCCAAATGAGCTCATCTTCCTTTTTCCCTATCATTTTGTCATGAAAAACACCCCTGCCAAGTGACACAAGAAGTAAATTAGTGCAAGTAACCCAAAACCATATCAAACACCTTCTGCATGTTAACTAAAAACCCTGTTTGGGGCTCTTCCACTAATCTCCATGAGCTCCACTTTTTACCACAACCCCTCCTAGTCCCCTTTCACCTCCAGTAATGATGGCAAACCCACAGCTCAATTATTGGATGGGTAAAACCCCACTTTCTCTCTCTGGACAGCCCATTTTCCCCTCTTCTTCTACCCCTCTCTTCTCCTACTGGCCACCCAGGGCATCCAAGGACATCTCCTACTTCTTTACTCCCTCCTAGAGCTACCAGACACCTTTGGCCGTGACCACATGCATAGAAAATGGCCATGCCGGCAATTTGGGCGCTCTGGAGCGTGCTACAGTGCGCTCCCGCACTATAGCCGCCCCCTTCCAACCGCCTCCTCCCACTGATCATTTCCCCTCTCTCCCCCGCCTCGTTTGCAGCCGGAGTCGACCGGAACGACCACCACCCGACGCTCCTCCGCCGTGCCTCCTCGTCGCCGGCGAACCAGGCCACCCCGGAGACCGCGACCACCACCACCCGAACGGCGACACGATGCTGAGCCCAGCCGTGCCCTCGCCCGACCTCGCCGTGCCCTGCATCATCGCCGGTGAGCACGCCGGCCGTGTGGACTCGGGGTTAGGGATGACAGGCGGGCCATGCCTGTCAGCCTCTCCCCTGCATCGCCCCTCTCTCTCTCGTTGACGCCTGGGCCCCGCCCGTCAGGTTTAAACATGGCGCGCGCGTGTGCACCAGTGCGCTGGGCCGCTGCCCTGCGGCTGTTCTGGCCCAGCAGGCACAGTGCCCCTTCCCCTTTTTCTTTTCTGTCAGACTTGCAAAAATTCCTCTAGACTAAATATTAATCCAAATGAAATATTCCAATTCCTAAATTCTTGTAAAAATCCCACCTATTTAATGGTGCAACTTACATTCAAATCCCACGACCGTTTCTTCATTGTAAATATTTAAATGTGATTTTAAGCATTTAAATATACCTTTGTAAATCCATTTCTCCTATTCTTCTACTCTAAATCCAAAACTAGGAATTTTACCCTTCTTAGTTTTCACCCTAGTATTTAACAAAAATGAGTTGACATTTTTCTGAGCACTCTGATTTTTCTGTTTTATTATTGCCTTATTTTTATCATTATTATTTTGCGACGATAGATTGCATTGCTGACGAAGGAGTTGGACCAGAAGACTTTGAAGACCCATAAGACTTTGTTGAGCCAGGCAAGCAGCCCTTTGACCATGTCTATGAAACCCTTTTTTTGCATGTCATATAGCACCATATTGTTGTTGCAACGGAATCATGATGGGGTGGTAACCACTTTAATGGTTTGCCACCGTACTTCCTCGTTGATACTTGCATTGTGCATGACCCTACCTTCTTATGAGGGTTATGCCGGGGGGAGTAGATAGGATGCTAAAGTAGATGCTACGCAAAAAGGGACGGGTAGATGCATGATGAAGGAGACAAAGTATTTTCAAAAGACTTATCGAAAACCCCGTCGGGTGCCACTTATGCCCGAGGGAGATGATGAGATGGGTAACCACTTGATGACGAAGTGGTGTACCGAGGCAAGTGTGTGTGTTGTTTTCGAAAACGGATTAGATTTAAGATTTGTCGACTGTCCCAACCTTACATGCGCAACCACTCTACCCTTATATGTGAAAGGGCATTATTGATTACCTAGGCCGATACTAGCTTGGAGCCCGCATTACTAGTGACAGGGGAGAGTTGGTGCTCTTTCTCGGGATGGGGTCGTGCCAGGTAGGGCGGCCATGACTGTTTTCACAGGGCACCGGATACACCATTGTGTCCCCTCTCGGATGTTACGATCTCAAGTGAGTCTCGTATGATGTACATCGTGAGAATACGGAACAACGAGTGGACTCCTTGTTAGTGTCGTCTAGGGAAAGATAGTGATCGGGTGCTTACCCCGGGTACTTGAGGTATCGCGGGTCGTGGATGACACGGAAGTTCCCCGGATCTTGTGGGTAAAGTGTGCAACCTCTCCAGAGTGTAAAACTATTCGAATAGCCATGTCCACGGTCAAGGACAGTTGGGCGGTGCTGCTTAAACTATGTCCAGAGTTTTACAAACCGTGTGTGTGTTGATAAAACTACTTGGGTCAAGTCAAGAGACTTGACATGATTGAGTTGGGTTGCTGCCCACTCTATTTATGTTGATATCTGTAATCTGTCCTCGTGGTTACTTGAATTCTCCTGATGCATGTCTTACAAGTTGTTGAACATGTCATTGCACGCAAAACTAGCTTTCTGCAAACTACCTACTTAGTGCTATATCTTTGCATCATTGTGCCTTGTTCAAATCATGGGTTGCTTGCGAGTACATTCAAAGTACTCATTGGCTTGCCACTGGTTATTTAATTGACCAGGCATGGAAGAACCGGAGTTCGAAGAAGAGTTCTTTGGAGACGAACATGCAAACTAGGACGTTTCCCAGTCAGAATTCCTGTAGGGTTAAGGCAGATGGCATGGGTTCTACTTATCGACGAAGATTTCCGCTGCTTGTGTTTCATTTGATGTTCAGCCCTTAAGGCTTTACCAATGTAAGACTTGACCATAATGGTCATAATTTGTGTAAGACGGTATGTATGGATGTAAGACTCTTGTTATTCAGCTTCTGTGTGTTCAGTGAGCATTGATCTCTGGGATCACTGTACACGTGCATTCGGTGATCTCGACTTATGAGTCGGGGTCCCCACAGAGCTGGTATCAGAGCCATCCTGACTGTAGGAAGCCTTAGTTAGCATGGACGTTAGTTAGCTCGAGACCATCTAAACTTCTCTTCTTTTCTAAAAGCATACCCAACCCAAAGATATATTCCCCTTATTAACCTCTCCCATTCAACCTTTGTAGATGGCTGCCGTACCCGAAGACTTCCTAACCACCGGATTTCCCATACTTCTCGAGGATAGCCTCAAGAAGTGTCAGTTTCGCCGAGCCCCCATTTTCACTACCATGAGCATTGGATCAATGACACCGAGACGGATTATCATCTGGAACTGATCGTGAAGGCCAATGACTCTCCAACAAGCTGGTTCTTTGAGGGACCCTAGATGGCAACTCTGGTTCTTGCCGTCGAGACGGCAACCCTCAAGGCACTCACCCGCCTCCGAGACCTTCTTCTAGAGATGGCAGACGAGTTGGAAACCCGACTCTTGCCTTATTGGAAGGAAGGTGAGGATGAGAGTAGTGCACCAGCTCCACCATTAGAAGAAGGACTTCCACTCCGATTCCAGACCTACTTTAGCCTTTGTGCCGATAGTTTGGCACAACACTTGGCCTCGGAATCAACGGAGCTCCGAAAGGAACTTCATGAGACCAAGGCACTTCTTCTCCAAGCTCAAGTGAAGACGGATAGGATCAAGAAAGAAGGTGCTCCCCCTGGACAGCCCGCAATCGCATACAGAGGCGGGAGACCCCCAAAGGATGGAGAACCACCACAGCAACACCGCATGAGCGCAAGGGATTACCGCAAGCTCTTCACCCCACCAGCAAAGCAACGCCGTGTTGAGCTCCTACACTCCCCCACCCCTTCAAGTGAAGAGGAAAGTCACGATGCTGATGATGAGGAGGAAGAGCCAGACTACACGACCGAGCATTCCACCACTTAGGCATCATTCACAACTTGAATATGCCCGTTAGTAACCCCTACGATAGGATAAGTCGTGTACCCCTATGCGAAGTCGAGTCCTTGTGATGGTTCATATGAAACCATGTAGTGTTGTGTTTGCTTTTGATGTGTTTGATGGACGTCGTGCTTTCCTTCGGGAACTTGTAAGCGACTCCATCACCCATTTGGACTTTAATGAATGTGTTTGGCCCTTTTGGCCCTTGCATGAAAACAACTAGTGTCATACCAACCCCCTTACTAGGCGTCCCATCTATATTGCCTTCCCTCATCTTTCCCAATCATGAAACCTTGACCACTCCAACAGGATGCCTGTTGTAACACGTACTGGTACCTCTACCCAGCAGCAAGAAGCCGGAGGTTCTGCTGAAGCAGGAGTCAGCTAGGACCAAGCCCAAGGACAGACTCCACCACCACCACCTCCTCCAAGCATGGACATGGATCAGCTTCTCCAAGCCTTCCGAGAGGAATGCCAAGCCAACACTGCAGCCCTCCAGATGATTGCTCAAGCTGTCAATCGCCAGCCGGCGGGACACGGCAATGGACGTTCCACGTTGGTGGAGTTCAAGAAGCATGCACCACCCACCTTCATCGATACTGCTAAACCCCTGGATGCAGACGACTGGGTCCGCACCATTGAGGATCTTCTGGAACTAGTCGGATGCACTGAGGACCGTGAGAAGGTGGCGTATGCTGCTCACTATCTCGGGGGAACCGCTAGAGCTTGGTGGGATGGATTCAAGGCCATGCATGGTGAGCAAAACATTACTTGGAATGAATTCAAGGAAGAATTCCGCAAGGCCCACATTCCTTCCGGAATCATGGCCATCAAGAAGCGGGAGTTTCGAGCCCTGAAGCAAGGTAGTAGCACCGTCAAGGAGTACATGCAGAAGTTCAGTGTTCTCTCAAGGTATGCTCCTGAGGATGTCAGCACTGATGCTGCCAAAAAAGAGCGCTTCATGGAAGGCCTTAACCAGACTCTGCAGTACTCGCTTGTTGTGTGTGACTGCCCGACCTTTCCTGATCTTGTGAACAAGGCACTCATGCTTGAGGACAAGCGACGTGCTTTGGATGATACCCGTAAGCGCAAGATGATCAGAAAGGGTAGCTCCAGCAACCAGAAGCCTCGCCCGTGGCAGCCAGCCCCGGTCAAGCCAACCTATCAGCAGCCAAGAGCTCCTGCACCCCGCACAAACTATCCACCTCAGCAATATGCCAACCCCAGGCTAGCTTACAACAACCCCAATAACAATGCTGGCAAGAGCAGCAACCCCAACCAAGTCACTTGCTTTGGATGTGGTCAGCCAGGACACTACTCCAAGAATTGCCCCAACAAGAAGCCCGACACCCCGCACCCCAATGCGCAGAACCCAGGACAAGGCCGTGTAATGCCACCAAGGAACCAAGCTCCCCGCAACCTGCCCAACAATGGCAAGGGTCGTGTGAATCATGTCACTGCAGAAGAAGCCCAGGAAGACCCGGACGTCGTGCTGGGTACGTTCCTTGTCAATTCAGCACCTGCAACTATCTTGTTTGATTCTGGAGCCACGCATTCATTTGTCACCCAAAAGTTTGCATTAAAAAGTGGCATGACCCCTACACCCCTGAATAACCATATGGTGGTACAAACCCCCGGAGCAGAGATGAGAGCCAAGATAGGATGTAAAGGAGTCGGGATTGTCATTAATGGGGTAGACTTCCTAGCAGACCTTATCATCTTAAGATCGCAAGGTTTGGATGTGATCTTAGGAATGGATTGGCTCATCAAGCACCAAGGCTTGTTAGATTGTGCCAACCGGACTGTCACTGTGACCAATGACCAAGGAGTCGAAGTTAAATTTGCCTCCAACCCCTCCTCTGCTCAAGCCAACCAAGTCAACTGTCTGACTGAAGTTGGATTGGAGCAAGTGCCGGTAGTATGCGAATACCCCGATGTCCTTCCTGATGAGCTACCGGGAATGCCTCCTGACTGAGACACTGAGTTCATCATCGAGCTCATACCCGAAGCGGGACCCATCTATAAGAAGCCTTATAGAATGGGATCGGAGGAGTTAGCAGAATTGAAGAAGCAACTGGAAGAGCAGTTGAGAAAGGGATTTATCCACCCTGGTGCCTCCCCTTGGGGATCACCTGTTCTGTTTGTGGCAAAGAAGGACGGTACCATCCGCTTGTGCATTGACTACCGCTCCCTCAATGAAGTTACAATCAAGAACAAGTATCCACTTCCCAAGATTGAAGATCTGTTTGATCAACTCAATGGGGCCAAGGTGTTCTCCAAGATCGACCTTAGATCTGGGTACTACCAGCTGAAAATCAGACCCCCAAGATATTCCGAAGACGACATTTGTAACCAGATATGGCCTGTATGAGTGCACGGTCATGTCCTTTGGATTGACCAATGCCCCAGCTTACTTCATGTATCTCATGAATAAGGTCTTCATGGAATATTTGGACAAGTTTGCCGTTGTCTTCATTGATGACATTCTTGTCTTCTCGAAGACGGAAGAGGAGCACGAGCAACACTTGAGGATGGTCCTAGACAAGCTTCGAGAGAACCAACTGTATGCCAAGCTCAACAAGTGCGAATTTTGGCTGCGTGAAGTTGGATTCTTGGGTCATGTTTTGACCGAAGAAGGATTGTCGGTCGATCCCGCTAAGATTGAAGCCGTGACTGAATGGCAATCCCCAAGCAATGTGAAGGAAGTCAGAAGCTTCCTCGGACTCGCAGGATATTACCGCAAGTTTGTTGAAGGATTCTCAAGCATTGCCCGACCCATGACTCAGCTCTTGAAGAAGGACAAGAAGTTTGAATGGACGCCAAAGTGCGAAGAGAGCTTCCAGGAGCTGAAGAAGAGACTGACCACCGCCCCAGTTCTGGCCACACCAGATATACACAAGGAGTTTGTGATATACTGTGATGTGTCAAGAACCGGACTGGGAGGTGTCCTGATGCAAGAGGGCAGAGTCGTAGCTTACCTTTCAAGGCAACTACGGCCTCATGAAGAGAACTATGCTACTCATGATCTTGAGTTAGCAGCAGTGGTTCATGCCCTGAAGACATGGCGACATTACCTCCTAGGGAAGCGGTGTGAGATATACACGGATCACAAAAGTCTGAAGTATATTTTCACTCAAAAGGAATTGAACATGAGGCAAAGAAGATGGCTAGAGTTGATCAAGGATTATGACCTCAGTGTTCAATACCACCCTGGGAAGGCTAATGTGGTAGGAGATGCATTAAGCAGAGAGGCTTGTTCCTTGAATGCTATGCTTAAGGACAAGCTGCCCGCCTTGTATGGAGAACTTGAAAGCTTCGGGTTGGAACTGGTTGCACCAGGATTCTTGGGCAACCTCGAAATTAGGCCTACCTTGATGGATGATGTTAAGGAAGCTCAGAAGGGACACGAGAGTATTGAAGGCATCAAGAGGAAGATCAAGGCGGGCAAAGCCCCAAGTTTCTCAGAGGATGAGCAAGGAGTTGTGTGGTTTGGGAATCGCATTTGCGTGCCCTACAAGTTTGAGCTCAAGAATCTGATCTTGCAAGAAGCTCATGACACCCCGTATTCCATCCATCCTGGAGGAACCAAGATGTATCAAGACCTGAAGGAAAGATTTTGGTGGCATGGGATGAAAAGGGAGATTGCCACCTATGTTGCAAAGTGTGATGTATGCCAAAGAGTCAAGGCTGAATATCAGCGACCTGCTAGATTGCTCCAACCACTCAAGGTTCCCGAGTGGAAATGGGATAAAGTCGGAATGGATTTCATCACTGGACTACGTAGGTCAAACAAGGGACACGACTCCATCTGGGTCATAGTCGATCATTTGACCAAAGTAGCCCATTTCATTCCTGTTAAGAGTACCTATGATGGCAACCAGCTAGCAACTCTATACATCAACAGGATCGTAAGCCTTCATGGTGTTCCAAAGGAGATTGTGTCAGATCGAGGAACCCAGTTTACCTCAAGGTTCTGGAAGAAGTTCCAAGAAGCCATGGGGACCAAGTTGTCCTTCAGCACTGCTTTCCACCCACAGACCGAAGGTCAGACAGAACGAGTGAATCAGATACTCGAAGACATGCTCCGAGCCTATGTCCTGGCATATGGAGCTAGGTGGGAAGATTGCCTCCCTTTTGTCGAGTTCTCCTACAACAACAGTTATCAGTCAAGCCTTCAGATGGCACCATTTGAGGTGTTATACGGACGGAAGTACCGCACACCCCTCAATTGGTCATAGACCGGAGAAGGACTTGTCTTTGGGCCCGATATCCTCTGTGAAGCAGAAGAGCAAGTCCAGCTTGTTAGAGAGCATTTGAAAACCGCCAAGTCGAGGCAAAAGAGCTATGCTGACACTCATCACCGACAAGTAGACTTCCAAGTTGGAGACCATGTATACTTGCGAGTAACTTCTCTTAAAGGAACCAAGCGCTTCCACGTTAAGGGAAAGCTCGCACCAAGATTTATCGGCCCCTTTGAGATCACCGCACGACAAGGAGAAGTGGCTTACCAGTTGGAACTTCCACCTGAACTATCCGATGTGCACAACGTATTCCACGTGTCACAACTCCGGAAGTGCCTCCAAGTCCCAGACAAGCCTGATCTTTACAAGGACGTCAATCACCAAGCCATTGACCTTCAGCCTGATTTGACCTACCGTGAGAGGCCCATCTGCATTCTGGATGAGGCTGAGCGACACACTCGAAGCCGCACCATCAAGTACTTCAACGTCCAGTGGAGCAACCACACTGAAGCAGAAGCCACCTGGGAACGTGAAGACTACCTTAGATCCGAGTTTCCGTATATCTTTAAAGCCTAGTTCAGGAATCTCGGGGACGAGATTCTTGTAAGGGGGGTAGGTCTGTCACACCCTGCATTTTGTAACATATCATTTGCATTATTAAAGCATGAAAATTTGGGCCAACAAAAACTTTTGCATTATTTGGCTTTTAATTGGAGTTGGTTTTCTCTCTGTGATTCTTTTTAAGTGCTCTTTAAAGTCAACACAACTCCACCTTATATACTTCATCTCCTTGACCCAAACTTCTGCCTAATGATCATGCCATGTGTATAGAGCAATATAGTATTTTCTTACAAAAATAATTTGGCCAAAAAGTATTTTCTAAAATTATTTTCCCAAAAACCCCTGAATTGAGGATTACACTGCATGTGCTTGATTTGGGGTGCGAAAAATCTTTCAAAAGGTATATTTGAATCCAATTAGATGTAGGACTCCCATAAACCACAAAAATATAATTTTAAAAGTTATTTTCCTATTTTATTTAAAAGCTTTTTCTTAAGACCAGAAATGGTCTTTAATAGGGAAAAATTATTTTATTATTTTAAAAATATTTGACAAAAATCAGGAAACTTAGTGGGCATATATTTCCCATATATAAGAGTTTCAACACATGGTCATGTTCAAAATATTGGACAAAACCTCCCAAAACCATTTCTGCCCATTTCAAGGATTCGAAATATTTCTACAGGAAATATTTTAAAAAAAATCCAAGGAAAATCCAGAAAGTCACAGATGCATATTTTGATCACCTTGCAAAGCCTCTTGTCAATTAAAGTCATTTTGGTTCACCAAAATACCCCAAAACCCTCTCTGACCAGAATCAAATTTGAACAACTTTGTACTACCAACTTTCTCTCCTTGACCCCAACTTTTGTGAGCATGTTCACATGACCAAATGAGGCCACTAGACCAAGTGGGGCATCAATGAGAAGTGATTTGCTCAACTAGATCTACACAAGTTCATTTCTGCTAATTTTTAGGGTTTGCCAAAGTTTCATTAGCAAACTCTTCCAAATGAGCTCATCTTCCTTTTTCCCTATCATTTTGTCAGGACAAACACTCCTGCCAAGTGCCACAAGAAGTAAAGTAGTGCAAGTACCCCAAAACCATATCAAACACCTTCTGCATGTTAACTAAAAACCCTGTTTGGGGCTCTTCCACTAATCTCCATGAGCTCTACTTTTTACCACAACCCCTCCTAGTCCCCTTTCACCTCCAGTAACGATGGCAAACCCACAACTCAATTATTGGATGGGTAAAACCCCACTTTCTCTCTCTAGACAGCCCATTTTTCCCTCTTCTTCTACCCCTCTCTTCTCCTACTGGCCACCCAGGGCATCCAAGGCCATCTCCTACTTCTTTACTCCCTCCTAGAGCTACCAGACACCTTTGGCCGTGACCACATGCATAGAAAATGGCCATGCCGGCCATTTGGGCACTCTGGAGCGCGCTACAGTGCGCTCCCGCACTATAGCCGCCCCCTTCCAACCGCCTCCTCCCACTGATCATTTCCCCTCTCTCCCCCGCCTCGTTTGCAGCCGGAGTCGACCGGAACGACCACCACCCAATGCTCCTTCGCCGTGCCTCCTCATCGCCGGTGAACCAGGCCACCCCGGCGACTGCGACCACCACCACCCGAACGGCGACACGACGCTGAGCCCAGCCGTGCCCTCGCCCGACCTCGCCGTCCCTACATCATCGCCGGTGAGCACGCCGGCCGTGTGGACTCGGGGTTAGGGATGACAGGCGGGCCCCGCCTGTCAGCCTCTCCCCTCCATCACCCCTCTCTCTCTCGCTGACGCCTGGGCCCCGCCCGTCAGGTTTAAACCTGGCGCGCGCGTGCACCTGTGCGCTGGGCCGCCTCTCTGGCTGGGCCGCTGCCCTGCGGCTGTTCTGGCCCAGCAGGCACAGTGCCCCTTCCCCTTTTTATTTTCAGTCAGACTTGCAAAAATTCCTCTGGACTAAATATTAATCCAAATGAAATAATTCCAGTTCATAAATTCTTGTAAAAATCCCACCTATTTAATGGTGCAACTTTCATTCAAATCCCACAACCTTTTCTTCACTGTAAATATTTAAATGTGATTTTAAGCATTTAAATATACCTTTGTAAATCCATTTCTCCTATTCTGCTACTCCAAATCCAAAACTAGGAATTTTCCCCTTCTTAGTTTTCACCCTAGTATTTAACAAAAATGAGTTGACATTTTTCTGAGCAATTTTGTTTTTCTGTTTTATTATTGCCTTATTTTTCTCATTATTATTTTGCGACGATAGATTGCGTTGCTGACGAAGGAGTTGGACCAGAAGACTTTGAAGACCCAAAAGACTTTGTTGAGCCAGACAAGCAGCCCTTTGACCATGTCTATGAAACCCTTTTTATGCATGTCATATAGCACCATATTGTTGTTGCAACGGAATCATGATGGGGTGGTAACCACTTTAATGGTTTGCCACCGTACTTCCTCGTTGATACTTGCATTATGCATGACCCTACATTCTTATGAGGGTTATGCCAGTGGGAGTAGATAGGATGCTAAAGTAGATGCTACGCAAAAAGGTACGGGTATATGCATGATGAAGGAGACAAAGTATTTTCAAAAGACTTATCGAAAACCCCGTCGGGTGCCACTTATGCCCGAGGGAGATGATGAGATGGGTAACCACTTGATGACGAAGTGGCGTACCGAGGCAAGTGTGTGTGTTGTTTTCGAAAACGGATTAGATTTAAGATTTGTCGACTGTCCCAACCTTACATGCGCAACCACTCTACCCTTATATGGGAAAGGGCATTATTGAATACCTAGGCCGATACTAGCTTGGAGCCCGCATTACTAGTGACGGGGGAGAGTTGGTGCTCTCTCTCCGGACGGGGTCGTTCCAGGGCACCGGATACACCGTTGTGTCCCCTCTCGGATGTTACGATCTCGAGTGAGTCTCGTATGATGTACATCGTGAGGATACGGAACAACGAGTGGACTCCTTGTTAGTGTCGTCTAGGGAAAGATAGTGATCGGGTGCTTACCCCGGGTACTTGAGGTATCGCGGGTCGCGGATGACATGCAAGTTCCCCGGATCTTGTGGGTAAAGTGTGCAACCTCTACAGAGTATAAAACTATTCGAATAGCCGTGTCCACGGTCAAGGACAGTTGGGCGGTGCTGCTTCAACTACGTCCAGAGTTTTACAAACCGTGTGTGTGTGTTGATAAAACTACTTGGGTCAAGTCAAGAGACTTGACATGATTGAGTTGGGTTGGTGCCCACTCTATTTATGTTGATATCTGTAACCTGTCCTCATGGTTAATTGAATTCTCTTGATGCATGTCTTACAAGTTGCTGAACATGTCATTGCACGCAAAACTAGCTTTCTGCAAACTACCTACTTAGTGTTATATCTTTGCATTATTGTGCCTTGTTCAAATCATGGGTTGCTTGCGAGTACATTCAAAGTACTCGTTGTCTTGCCACTGGTTATTTAATTGACCAGGCATGGAAGAACCGGAGTTCGAAGAAGAATTCTTTGGAGACGAACATGCGAACTAGGACGTTTCCCAGTCATAATGCCTGTAGGGTTATGGAAGATGGCATGGGTTCTACTTATCGACGAAGATTTCCGCTGCTTGTGTTTCATTTGATGTTCAGCCCTTAAGGCTTTACCAATGTAAGACTTGACCATAATGGTCATAATTTGTGTAAGACGGTATGTATGGATGTAAGACTCTTGTTATTCAGCTTCCGTGTGTTCAGTGAGCATTGATCTCTGGGATCACTTTACACGTGCATTCGGTGATCTCGACTTACGAGTCGGGGTCCCCACAGGCTATGACATTTGAACTCGGTGGCGCCGGATAGAAAGAATCGGTGAGACCGATTTTGACTTTGGGTTTAGGTCATATGTGGATGTGAGAAAGTAGTTGAGGGTATTTGGAGCATATCACTAAGCACATGAAGCAAGAGGCTCATTAAGCAACACCTCATCCCTCCTTGATAGTATTGGCTTTTCCTATAGACTCAATGTGATCTTGGATCACTAAAATATAAAAATGAAGAGTCTTGAGCTTTTGAGCTTGAGCCAATCCTTTGTCCTTGATATTTTGAGGGATCCACTTTCATCATCCATGCCATGCCATTCATTGAGCTTTCCTGAAATAATAGTCTTGGAATAGCATTAGCTCAATGAGCTATATGTTGTTATGAATTACCAAAACCACCTAGGGATAGTTGCACTTTCAATCTCCCCCTTTTTGGTAATTGATGACAATATATAGATCAAAGCTTTGACAAATGATAATAAGATTGGAAAACATCATCGCTTTGAGAAGTATGTGATAAGCAAGAGCTCCCCCTAAATTTGTGCATAGTTTAAAATTTGCTTTGGACTGCAAATGCAGAAGTAATTAGGCTCATTGGTTACTCTTTCATGTCACATACATCTTGGTGGAGCGCTCAAAATAATAAGAATTGAATACATGCAGTCATCACCAAGAAAAGTGAATGATCACATAAGGATAGGTAAGATAATATCATCAAACATGCATAAGTGTAGCTTATGATCAAACACATGATCATCAATGTCTCACAGATAATAGCATCGTATCTCAAGCAATCAAAAGCAAACAAAGTTTAACCACCAAAGCAAGAGAGAACAAAAGCAACACTCTCTCTCTCGAAGCCTATGATCTATACATTTTTCTCCCCCTTTGGCAACAAGTTACCAAAAAGTTCATAGAAAATGCATAGTGCTAGATCGACACTCAGGCTTGATCTTCAGGTGGTGGTGTAGAGATGGCTCCTTGGACGAAGGCTTCAGTTGAAGTGGATGGAGCTGGAGGAGTTGGTGCTGGAGCTGGTTGCACTTGAGCTGTAGGAGCTGTAGCTAGTGCAGATGATGTGGCTCTGGAGTCTGTCACAGGCACTGCAGCTGACCTATGAGCTCTAGGCACTCTGGCAAATGCATCTGTGGTTGTCTTGCCCTTCCTCTCCTGCATGTCATCCTGGAGCTGCTCCACAACTGACTGAATCTCAGTTACTTTGATATCTAGATCATAGAATTTTCGTTCCATGATTCTTTCCAGCCTCTCCTGGTTTCGAGTTAGGGTGGCAAACCCCTTCTCAATCCTCAGTGTTGATGCTATCAAGTAACCAAGCTGCTCCTGCTTGTTATTCAAGAAGTACTCAGATGCCTCCTCTTGAGTTGGCATCTTGGCAGCCTTGTCTCTCTTTGCCTTCTCCTTCTGCTCTTGAGCTTGCACCGATGATGGTTCATTCTCATTCATGACAATCTGATTGTCCTCAAAGTCTGGATAGATAGCAAAATGTTCCTTATCCAGCAAGTAAGTTCCTGTGCCCATCTTTGAGTTAATCAACTCCTGAATCTGTGGGGCATACCCACAACTCCTCTTTTGATCTGCTGCTGTCCTCTTAATGGTCTCAACAATGAGGCTCATGACCTTCAATTTTTGTGGCACATCAAACAAGTGCAGCAAGTTGATAGCATGCCCTCTAATCATGTGGTGGTCACCTGACTTGGGCAACAGAGTGTGCCTAAGAATCCAATTGATTGTTGGCAGCCCTGACAGAAGGACGTGGACTGGCCCAAACTTGAAAGTCTCAACATCTTTGTTTGGGATCTCCTTGTACATATGAGACATGGTATTGTGGTCCATATTCTTCTTGGCATAGACATTCAAGTCATCTTCACTCTCCTTTGGGGCATTGATCAGACTGGCCCATTCTTCAATTGTTGATTGGTACCTTGTACCTTCAGACATCCAAACTATCCCGCCATCTGGATAGAAGTGTGCTGTGGAGTAGAATTGCATAATGAGCTCATCATTCCTCTTTGTGAGCTTCTGCCCAACAAAGTCTGCAACTCCACAAGCAACAAAGTTGTCTTGCACTCCAGGATAGTGTTCCTCATTTTCCTTCATGTAGGTCCAGTCGACACACCTCATATCACACACTATGGGCTTCTTGTCCAACAACACTGTCTCATAAAAGTCCTGTTGTTCCTTAGTGTGGAACCTGTAATCAACATCAGTTCTTCTCCTGGTGGCATATGGATCTGTCAGCCTCCACAATCTGAGTCCTGCATCCTTTCTCAACTTCATATTCTCAGCCACAGGATGAGCATCATTGTGGTCTGGAATCTTGGGCTTTAGCTTCCTCAGGACTTATCCTTCTTCATCTTCCTCATCAGCAACTTCAGGCACCGGGGCCTTGTTCTTCTCAGCAGCTGGAATACTCCTGGTATACCTCTTTGGTGCAAGCTTGGGCTTGGGGGCAGCTTTGGGTGCTTCCTTGGGCTTTGATGTTGCAGCCCCTGACTTAATAGCATCACCCATTAGCTTTTGTGCCTTGGGTGCTGGTGTAACAACCTCTTCTTCCTCATCAGAATCTCTCCTCATAGAGGGATTTCCAAGAACTTGGGCAGTAGTGGTTCTGGCTCTCTTCTTCTTCTTATCTTGTCCAGCAGCTTCATCTTCTGATTCCATGGTAAACTTCATAGTTTCTCCAGTGGGAACTTTCTTGGGTTTGGAAGTTGTGACTCTTCTTGCAGGTGCCTCTTTGGGATCTGTCTTTTCAGGCACTTGAGTTGATCCTCTGACCTTCAGCATAGGTGTCCTCTTGGCAGGAACCTTCCTATTGAGTCCAGGCTTTGTGTTCTTTGCTGAGGCATACTCCTTTTTGAGCACTACCTTCTTGGAGGTAGCCTCATGTTCTTCTGCCAAGTAATCCTCATCTTCAGATTCTGAGGTTCTCTTCTTCCTTGTCCTGGTGGCAGCTTTAGGCAGATTGCTTGGGGTGCTCCTGCTGCCATCATCTGAAGTGCTAGAGGGACTAGTGCCCTCACTCATGTGATTGTGCTCTTCTGACTTGTTCTGACTATCACTTTGGTCTGACATGCTGCAAATCACTGACTGCCGACCCTGTGAATAGTTATAGATGAGATAGAATGGATGAGCATCACAAAATGCAGAGATTTTTGCAAAAGAATGATTCAAAAATTCAGTTTTAGTTTTCCATAGAAAGCATTTAGGATCAACCGATTTTCAAACTCGGTGATACTGAAGCAGTTTTGGAACCTAAACTGGTGAACTCGGTAGGACCGAGTCACAGTTCGGTGGCACCGAGACTGCTAGGGTTTCACAGAGTCCTAAAATCGGTCACACCGATTAGCAATTCTCGGTCAGACCGAGAGTTACTAGTGCAATGGCGTTAGCCAAATCGGTGAGACCGAGTTTTTCAACTCGGTGGGTCCGAGATGGTTTCGGCAGAAACCTAACCCTAAATTTTCAAATCCCATCTAATCTAAGGATTGTATTGACTGGATAGGAGTGTCTCAATCGTGGCAAGAATCATAATGAACACAATGTGCTAGGAATCGGACGAGGATATCACTGTGATCGAGTCCATACCCTAGCTTGGCGATGAACTCACTACGGCGGCAACGGCGGGGGTGAAATCCGTTGACGGCGGTGGAGACAAGCGACAGGAGGCGGTTGGCGACGAGGAGACGATCCAGAGATCCTGGAGGCAGAGCGAGTTACTGCGTGGGCGAAGAGGTTCGGAGAAATTTCCAAATTTTTGCCCGTGAATATATATAGCCCGACCCTGTCGGTGTGACCGAGTGGAACAACTCGGTGGCATCGAGATGCATAACTGTATACAGTTACTGCAACTCGGTGTGACCGAAAAGTTCAATCCAGTTGCACTGAGATTGAAACCTAGATCGACTTAGTGATCTCGGTAGGACCGAAATGGAGGAATCGGTCAGACCGAGAATCACAAAGAAGTTTTGGAAGTTTAAGTCTATGACAAATCGGGGACTCCGAGTGCTCCTCACACAAAGTGGTTCGAATCTGACTTGATCAAATTTTGTGATGTAGCATGAATAGAGTTTGAGACGAGAAAAGCATAGATAGCTAGAGAAGGTTCTTAGGCATTCTTGTCCATCCACTTGGCAAAAAGAAAAAGAACCCAAACAATCAAAGCAACAAGTGGATGTCCCCGAATGAGTAAAACATGCACCAACATGCTCATACAATAAGATGGCAAATGAAATATGTGGCAAAGCATGCACAACCAATTCTAGCATCTATCAAACAATTGGCGATGACTAGGTCATCTATATATGAGTATATTGACTTAGGAGTCAACTGAGAACATTTGATCATAGGTCATACTCATCGTTTAAGCTCAAGTGGGGTTACCACTTTTACATAATGCATTGATGTGTTCACACCATTAGAGTTGCTTTGACTCAATTCTTAGAGTTAAGCTCCCCCTAGATGTGAGATCCCCTTTTAGAGGGATGGACTAACCTTGGGTTTTGTCGATGATGACTTCATCTAGGTGTTGAAGATGTGGATGCTCAATGTTGATGTAGATCATTTGGAGCAATCCTTTGGAGTGAGTTGCACTTTCAACATACCTAAATGGGTTAGTCCCACAAGGAAAACAAGAATATCCATAGACATAGAGTGATGCACACACAAGATGATGTCCATGAAATCATTAGGTTACCTTGTCCCTTGCCTTACCAACATGAGGGTTTGTGACTCCTTGAACTATTGCAAGATGTGGAAGTTGATTGCACTTGTCCTTGCCGTAATGATATGAGTGAAAAATGTTGGCGGAGTCACCCTCAAGAACTCTCTAGTTATTCTTCTTCAGGATCCACATCATCTTGATGGGAATCCTTGGAGTTGTAGTTGTGCTTGATGAAGTAGAACTTGATGTAGTCTTGGGAACCCACTTGACCGAGGCCTTAGGTGCTTCTTCAAATGCATCAATCTCCTCTTGAAGCTTGTCCTTGCCTTTGTTCTTGTGGTCTTGTGGTGGAAGATCATCTTGTGCTTGTGTTCCCTTGAAGGAAGTAGGATTATACTTCTCTTGTTGAGGAACAAACTTCATCTTGGGGTATTGATCTTCTTCCCACTCAACTCCATTGGCATTGAACTTTCGTTCAAAACCAACACCCTGATTCTTCCGGTGCCTTCCTTGCTTGCGTACAATTTCTTCGAATTGCTCACTCCCGGCAAGGCTCTTGTAAACACCTTTCTCTATAATTCCCTTCAATAAGCTATTTTCTTGCTCAAGTGTAACTTGGCTAAGAGAATCATTAGTGGAATCAAGAGAACTACTAGAAGCAACAATATTGGATTTGGCATTATTATTGTTACTACTAGAGGAAGGATCTTTCTTGTACTTGTTACTAGTCTTGACTTGAGGCATGTAGGTAGATAAGAGTAAACGCTTGGCAGTGTAAGAAGAACTTTTCTTACGGAGATCATCATTGATTGCTTTTAAGAACTCATGCTCTTGCTCAAGATTGAGCTTTTAAAAGCATAACTTCCCATGAGCCCTTAAAAGTTCTCGATGATCTTAGAAGATAGTTTCATGAGCTAACTTAAGAGTGTTTAGTTCTTTAGTTAGAAGCTCAACCTTCTCCTTATCATTGTCATTCGTTTTATCTTGATTAGCATGATTAATTGACGTTTCATCGTAGTATTCATCACTAGAGTTGTCAAGTAAATCATCATCAACTAGCAAGTCATCTTCATCACTATTGAAATCAACATACTCAGGATGTGTTACCTTTGGACCTTTGGCCATGAAGCATCTTCCAATTCCTTCATTTGGTGAGTCAAATATGTCGTAGGAGTTGGTTGACACAAGTGCTAGACCGGCAACACCTTCATCTTGAGTATATTCGGAGTCGGAGTGATAGCTTCTCTCGGAGTGATTGTCGGAGTCGGAGCCGGATACCCATTCACCAACATGAGCTTGATGTCTTCGTTTTGTGTAGCTCCTTGATGACTTGTCCTTCCTTTCCGAATCCTTGCTTCTCCGTGAGGGTCTTCGTTCATAACGATCATCTCTACTCCTCCTCTCTCTTGGTGGTGATTCTTCTCTTTTGCTTCTTCTTCTTGGAGAATCTTCTCTTCTTTTGTAGGGTGTCGTACACTCATTGGAATAGTGTCCGGGTCTCCCACAATTGTAGCAATTGCGCTCTCGACTAGAAGATCTTTTGTCATTGTAGGACCTTGACTTAGAGCTTCTTTCTTTGCTTCTACTCTTGTAGAATTTGTTGAAGTTCTTCACCATTATGCTCAATTCTTCATTGAAGGTTTGTTTCTCACTTAATGACGTGGGAGCTTCACATGAGGCCTTGTAAACACCACTTGACTTGTTGTGAAGTTCCTCCTTATCCTTGAGTGACATCTCATGAGCAACAATTCTTCCAATGACTTCCGTTGGCTTGAGATCTTTGTAGTTTGGCATCATTTGGATCAAAGTGCACACGGTATCATACTTTCCATCCAATGCTCTTAGGATCTTCTTGATGATGAATCTGTCGGTCATCTCTTCACTCCCTAAGCCGGCAATCTCATTTGTGATAAGTGCAAGCCTAGAGTACATTTCAGCGACGCCTTCACCATCCTTCATTTTGAACTTGTCAAGCTGACTTTGAAGCACATCCAACTTGGATTCCTTGACGGAGTCGGTACCTTCATGCATATCAATCAGAGTATCCCAAATTTCCTTTGCATTCTCAAGACGGCTGATTTTGTTGAATTCTTTGGGGCACAATCCGTTGAAGAGGATATCACAAGATTGAGCGTTGTATTGCAGCATCTTCAACTCTTCCGCGCTAGCTTCACGGTTTGGCTCTCTCCCATCAAAGAATTCACCTTGCAAGCCAATATACACAATAGCCCAAATGGCGGGGTTATGTCCAAGAATATGCATTTTCATCTTATGTTTCCAACTATCAAAATTAGTACCAATAAAGTAAGGACCTCTATGGTGATAATTTCCCTCACTAGACGCCATACTCTCCTAGGTTGTGAAACCAAGGCTATGATCACCAAAAGCTATGGAAATCAAAGCAAATGGAGACCAAAGCTCTGATACCACTTGTAGGACCTTGAAGTATGTCTAGAGGGGGGTGATTAGACTACTTGACCAATTAAAAACTTAACCTTTTCCCAATTTTTGAGTTTGGCAGATTTTAGCTAACTTTGGACAAGTCAAGCAATCATCACACAATTCAAGCAAGCATGCAAAGAGTATATGAGCAGCAGAAATTAAAGCATGCAACTTGCAAGAAGGTAAAGGGAAGGGTTTGGAGGATTCAAACGCAATTGGAGACACGGATGTTTTGGGCGTGGTTCCGATAGGTGGTGCTATCGTACATCCACGTTGATGGAGACTTCAACCCACGAAGGGTAACGGTTGCGCGAGTCCACAGAGGGCTCCACCCACGAAGGGTCCACGAAGAAGCAACCTTGTCTATCCCACCATGGTCGTCGCCCACGAAGGACTTGCCTCACTAGCGCTAGATCTTCACGAAGTAGGCGATCTCCTTGCCCTTACAAACTCCTTGGTTCAACTCCACAATCTTGTCTGAGGCTCCCAAGTGAAACCTAGCCAATCTAGGAGACACCACTCTCCAAGAAGTAACAAATGGTGCGTTGATAATGAACTCCTTGCTCTTGTGCTTCAAATGATAGTCTCCCCAACACTCAACTCTCTCTCATAGGATTTGGATCTGGTGGAAAGAATATTTGAGTGGAAAGCAACTTGGGGAAGGCTAGAGATCAAGATTCATATGGTAGGAATGGAATATCTTGGCCTCAACACATGAGTAGGTGGTTCTCTCTCAGAAATGGTAAGTTGGAAGTGTAGGTTTGTTCTGATGGCTCTCTCCACGAATGAAGAGGAGGTGGAGGGGTATATATAGCCTCCACACAAAATCTAACCGTTACACACCATTTACCAAACTCGGTGGGACCGATTCAACAGACTCGGTCAGACCGATTTAGTAAACCTAGTGACCGTTAGGATTTTTCGTGGGACCGACATGCAACTCGGTAGGACCGATATGATTAGGGTTAGGGCATAACGTAATCTCGGTAAGACCGATTACACAAACTCGGTGAGACCGATTTTGATAATAAGCTTTCCAGAGAGTTGGTCAGGTAAACTCAGTGGGACCGATTAGCTCTTTTCGGTGAGACCGAAATGTTACGAAAAGGAAACAGGGAGTTTACATTGCAATCTCGGTGGGACCGATCGCTCACTTCGGTTAGACCGAAATGTTATGAAGGGAAACAGAGAGATTACAATCCCATCTTGGTGAGACCGAGATCCCGATCGGTAGGACCGATTTGCCTAGGGTTTGTGGCAGTGGCTATGACATTTGAACTCGGTGGCGCCGGATAGAAAGAATCGGTGGGACCGATTTTGACTTTGGGTTTAGGTCATATGTGGATGTGAGAAAGTATTTGAGGGTATTTGGAGCATATCACTAAGCACATGAAGCAAGAGGCTCATTAAGCAACACCTCATCCCTCCTTGATAGTATTGGCTTTTCCTATAGACTCAATGTGATCTTGGATCACTAAAATATAAAAATGAAGAGTCTTGAGCTTTTGAGCTTGAGCCAATCCTTTGTCCTTGATATTTTGAGGGATCCACTTTCATCATCCATGCCATGCCATTCATTGAGCTTTTCTGAAATAATTGTCTTGGAATAGCATTATCTCAATGAGCTATATGTTGTTATGAATTACCAAAACCACCTAGGGATAGTTGCACTTTCAAAGCTCCTTGAGGCATGTATAATTTATCCCGTTGCTGATAGTGATTGGGTATTATTGTCGGTCCTAATGATAAAGATGAATTGATCCCGCAAAGAATTATTACAGGTTATAGGATGGTAATTGATTTCCGTAAATTAAATAAATCTACTAAGAAAGATCATTACCCTTTACCTTTTATTGATCAAATGCTAGAAGGACTATCCAAACACACACATTTCTGCTTTCTAGATGGTTATTCTGGTTTCTCTCAAATACCTGTGTCAGCGGGGGGTCAATCAAAACTACTTTTACTTGCCCTTTCGGTACTTTTGCTTATAGACATATGCCTTTTGGTTTATGTAATGCACCTCCTACCTTTCAAAGATGCATGATGGCTATATTCTCTGACTTTTCTGAAAAGATTTGTGAGGTATTCATGGATGATTTCTTCGTTTATGGATCCGCCTTTGATGATTGCTTGAGCAACCTTTATCGAGTTTTGCAGAGATGCGAAGACACTAGTCTCGTCTTGAATTGGGAAAGTGCCACTTTATGGTTAATGAAGGCATTGCCTTGGGGCATAAGACTTCTGAGAGAGGTATTGAAGTTGATAAAGCTAAATTTGATGCTATTGAAAAGATGCCATGTCCCAAGGACATAAAAGGTATAAGAAGTTTCCTTGGTCATGCCGGTTTTTATAGGAGGTTCATTAAGGACTTTTCTAAAATCCCTAGGCCTCTAACTAATTTATTGCAAAAAGATATTCCTTTTGTCTTTGATTATGATTGTGTAGAAGCATTTGAAATACTTAAGAAAGCTTTGATCACTTCACCTATTGTTCAGCCACCTGATTGGAATTTACCCTTTGAAATTATGTGTGATGCTAGTGATTATGTTGTAGGTGCTGTTCTAGGGCAAAGAGTTGATAAGAAATTGAATGTTATCCAGTATGCTAGTAAAACCCTTGATACTGCCCAGAGAAATTATGCTACCACTGAGAAATAATTCTTAGCATTTGTGTTTGCATGTGATAAGTTTAGACCTTATATTGTTGATTCCAAAGTTACTATTCACACTGATCATGCTGCTATTAAATATCTTATGGAAAAGAAAGATGCTAAACCTAGACTGATTAGATGGGTTCTCTTTTTTCAAGAGTTTGATGCATATTATTTATAGAAAGGGAGCTGAGAACCCCGTTGCAGAGAACTTGTCTAGGTTAGAGAATGTTCTTGATGACCCACTGCCTATTGATGATAGCTTTCCCGATGAACAATTAGCGGTCGTTAATGCTTCTCGTACTGCTCCTTGGTACACTACTAGGAAAAGGCCTGCTAGTGGCGCACTTGTTTTGGCTACTAATGGCGCACTACAGGTGCACCACTAGCATCACGCCATTAGAATTTAATACTAATGGCGCACCCCTGGTGCGCCATTAGTATACCAGATACTAATGGCGCACCAGGGAGTGCGCCATTAGTATATCACATGGTGCACCATTACTATCTGACTTAGTAATGGCGCACCACATAGTAGTGCGCCATTACTAACAAAATGTTTTCAATTTTTTTTCAGATTTTTTTTTCAATTTTTTTGTTTTTTTCTTAACCTCGGGTCACTATGGCTTAATCTCGGGTCAATATGCTTAATCTGAAGTCAAATCGCACTAAGTGGTCAAACTTCCCGGAAGGTCACCCATCCTCACACTACTCCAGCCCGAGCATGCTTAACTTCGCAGTTCTATCCAACCCCAGCACCACCTCACTTAACAAGCACTTGTTGATATATATATCATATCAATCCTATTAAACCTTGTTAATGTCTAGGACTTTGTTCATGTTCATGAGTATGATGAAATTTTGAAAAATATTTCAAACTTCCCGGTCATATTACGTATCATTTTTTAAAAAAAATTCCAAAAAAAATCGAAACTAATTTTTTTTCTATTACTAGTGGCGCACCTAGCAAATGGTGCGCCACTAGTAAGTTTGAATTTTTTTCCATTTTTTCCCCTCTAGATCTTAAAAGCCCCACAACTTTTTGTCTGTTAGGTTTTTGGTGATTTTGAAAATGTTTAATAGGGTCCCCCATTAAATTCGGGTGTAACTTTTCAAGTAGATGATTTTTCCTGTAAAAAACTTTTTAATCCGAGTTCGTATGCAAAAGTTATGCCCATTTTACAAATTCCAGAGAGATTTTGCAAATAAAGTCGAAATTCATATTTGTAAATTTTCCCAACAAGTATACCACATATCACATGGGAAACTTATTTTCTTTTATTTTTTTGACATTTCCATCATTTTCTTTTAGTTTTTTTAAAATTGAAAAGGCGGTCCACAGGGGGGGTGCATTCGGTGGATTTTTTGGTCAAAGTTAGTAATGGCGCACCGTGGGAGTGGTGCGCCATTACTAGTTCAACTAGTAATGGCGCACCACACACACGGTGTGCCATTACTAGTTTTGAAAAAAAAATTGAAAAAAAATAGTAGTGGCGCACCGAGGGTGTGGTGCGCCATTATATCCCCTGGTGCGCCATTACTAGTTTTGAAAAAAAATGTTAGTAGTGGCGTGCCATTAGTATTTGGACACTAATGGCGCACCAACACATGGTGCGCCATTAGTATATAGTAGTGGCGCACTATATTTGTGGTGCGCCATTAATGTCCATATTATCTATAGCCCTTTTCCTAGTAGTGGTATGCTGATTATGCTAATTACATTGTTGCTAAATTTATACCACCTAGTTTCACATACCAGCAAAAGAAAAAGTTCTTTTATGATTTAAGACATTGCTTCTGGGATGACCCACACCTTTATAAAGAAGGAATAGATGGTGTTATTAGATGTTGTGTACCTGAGCATGAATAGAACAGATCCTACGCAAGTGTCACTCTGAATCATATGGAGGACACCACGCTGGAGATAGAACTGCACATAAGGTATTGCAATCTGGTTTTTATTGGCCTACTCTCTTCAAGGATGCTCGTAAGTTTGTCTTATCTTGTGATGAATGTCAAAGAATTGGTAATATTAGTAGACGTCAAGAAATGCCTATGAACTGTTCTCTTGTTATTGAACCATTTGATGTTTGGGGCTTTGATTATATGGGACCTTTTCCTGCCTCTAATGGTTACACACATATTTTAGTTGTTGTTGATTACGTTACTAAGTGGGTAGAAGATATTCCAACTAGTAGTGCTGATCATAACACCTCTATTAAGATGCTTAAAGAAGTTATTTTTCCGAGGTTTGGAGTCCCTAGATATCTTATGACTGATGGTGGTTCACATTTTATTCATGGTGCTTTCCATAAGATGCTTGCTAAGTATGATGTTAATCATAGAATTGCATCTCCTTATCACCCGCAGTCTAGTGGTCAAGTAGAGTTGAGCAATAGAGAGCTCAAATTAATTTTGCAAAAGACTGTAAATAGATCTAGAAAGAATTGGTCCAAAAAACTTGATTATGCATTACGGGCCTATAGAACTGCATACAAAAATCCTATGGGTATGTCTCCGTATAACATGGTTTATGGAAAAGCATGTCACTTACCTCTTGAACTTGAACATAAAGCATATTGGGCTATTAAAGAGCTCAACTATGACTTCAAACTTGCCGGTGAGAAGAGGTTATTTGATATTAGCTCACTTGATGAATGGAGAACCCAAGCCTATGAGAATGCCAAGCTATTCAAAGAAAAATTCAAACGTTGGCATGACAAAAGGATACAAAAGCGTGAGTTTAACATAGGTGATTATGTGTTATTATTCAACTCTCGTTTAAGATTTTTTGCAGGAAAACTTCTCTCTAAATGGGAAGGTCCTTACGTTATCGAGGAGGTCTATCGTTCCGGTGCCATAAAAATCAATAACTTCGAAGGCACAAGTCCGAGGGTGGTGAACGGTCAAAGGATTAAACATTATATCTCACGTAATCCTATCAATGTTGAAACTAATATTGTTGAGACCGTAACCCCGGAGGAATATATAAGGGACACTTTCCAGAACGTTCCTGACTCCGAAAAGGAATAGGTATGTGGTACGGTAAGTAAACCGACTCCAAAACAATTCTAATGGCAATTTTTATCCGTTTTGGAATATTTAAGAATTTTTGAATGAAAGAAGTAGTCCGGGAAGGACACGAGGCCTCCACGAGGGTGGAGGGTGCGCCCACCCTTCCTGGGCGCGCCCCCCTGTCTCGTGGCCACCTCATGTGCCTCCCGGACTCCGTTTTCTTGCACGTTACGTATTTTGGTCGGTAAAAATTCATTATATAATCTCCCAAAGGCTTTGACCACCGTATCACGCAAATATCCTCTGTTTTCGTTTCGAGCTGTTTTTCTGACAGATCTAGAGCATCATGACGTCTCCAAGCGCTCCCAAGGACAAGTTTTTCGAGAGGTTATCAACCCCTATCTCGCGGAGGTGCTGCAACACCCTCAAACCATTGAGATGCGTGAGGGGGTGCCGCACATCCGCGATGTGGAGGGACCAAGGCGTACCGGAAGCGTGGAGACAAAGCTCGAAGCCATGGAGCAACAAGTTTTCAAGTGCCAAGGGATGGTGGAGCGTGGACTCAACGCTAACCAGATGATGATCACGGAGTTCACCAACAACCACAAGCTAGATGCCAAGGTCATTGGGGAGACCATCTTCAAACTTCAAGAGAAAATCGAGCACCTCCAAGCCCAGATCTATGACCTGCAAAACCAAAACTATGAGTATGAATATAGATTCAAGAGGATGAGTTTGGCTGCAGATTTAAGGATCCCGGAGACTCGATCATCCTTCTATGATGGTGAGCCTATGCCTTGGAATATGGACGACAAGCCTACATCATCAACAACTCCTACTTCACCACCTCCGAGGACATAATCACATGGGTATGGGCACTCCCCTTGGCAACTGCCAAGCTTTGGGGAGGTGCCCCGGTATCGTATCACCATCACACTCCTGTCTTTACCGTTTTACTTAGTTCGATCCTTTTAGTAGTATCTTGATCTAGTAGATTGAAGTTTTAGTATCAATTAGGTTTGAGTTTTGCTTTGTGATCTCTTTATGTAATCGAGTCCGTGAGCTATCTATAATAAAGATTAGTGTTGAGTCAAGGGCTTTGCTATCTTGCCATGATCTTGAGAAAGTAGAAAAGAATAAAAAGAATAAAAGAGTTCATATTGATCTTATGGATAGTAATGACTTCACACATAAAAAGTATGCGGCATAAAAGTTGTTGAGAGTTGACAAACATAGTTTTGGTCATTGTTGCAATTAATAGGAAGTAATAAGGAAAGAGAGGTTTTCACATACAAATATGCTATCTTGGACATCTTTTATGATTGTGAGCACTCATTAAGTATGACATGCTAAAAGAGTTGATGTTGTACAAGGAAGACAATGTAATGGTTTATGTTTTCTCACATCTCAGTTAAAGTATATTGTCATTGATCTTCCCAACATGTTGAGCTTGCCTTTCCCCCTCATGCTAGCCAAATTCCTTGCACCAAGTAGAGATAGCACTTATGCTTCCAAATATCCTTAAACCCAATTTTTCCATGAGAGTCCACCATACCTACATATGGATTGAGTAAGATCCTTAAAGTAAGTTGTCATGTTGCAAGCAATAAAAATTGCTCTCTAAATATGTATGACTTATTAGTGCAGAGAAAATAAGCTTTATACGATCTTGTTATGGAAGCAATAAAAGCGACGGACTTCATAATAAAGGTCCATAAACAAGTGGAAATATAAAGTAACATTCTTTTGCATTAAGATTTTGTGCATCCAACCCTCAAAGCACATGACAACCTCTGCTTCCCTCTGCGAAGGGCCTATCTTTTACTTTATGCTTGAGTCAAGGTGATCTTCACCTTTCCCTTTTTCATTTTATCCTTTGGCAAGCCCCTCGTGTTTGAAAGATCTTGATATATATATATCCAATTGGATGTAAGTTAGCATGAATTATTATTGTTGACATCACCCAAAGGTGAATATGTTGGGAGGCAACACAAAAAGCCCCTATCTTTCTCAGTGTCCGGTTGAAACTCCATAACCACAAGTACCGCGTGAGTGTTAGCAATTGTAGAAGACTATATGATAGTTGAGTATGTGGACTTGCTGAAAAGCTCTATTCTTGTCTCTTTCTAATGTTATGATAAATTGCAATTGCTTCAATGATTGAGATTATAGTTTGTTAGTTCCCAATTAAGTTCTGAACCATACTTGACATTGTGAATTGATTGTTACTTGAGCATAAGAATCATATGACAAAATCTATATATGTTGTTGTTATAAGAATGATCATGATGCCCTCATGTCCGTATTTTATTTTTATCGACACCTCTATCTCTAAACATGTGGACATATTTTTCGATTTCGGCTTCCAATTGAGGACAAGCAAGGTCTAATCTTGGGGGAGTTGATACGTCCATTTTGCATCATGCTTTTATATCAATATTTATTGCATTATGGGCTGTTATTACACATTATATCTCAATACTTATGGCTATTCTCTCTTATTTTACAAGGTTTAACATGAAGAGGGGGAATGCCGGCAGCTGGAATTCTGGCTGGAAAAGGAGCAAATATTGGAAACCTATTCTGCACAGCTCCAAAAATCCTGAAACTCCACGGAAGTCAGTTTTGGAATTAATAAAAATTATTGAGAGAAGAAAACACCAGAGGGGCCCACACCCTGGTCAGGAGGGTGGGGGACGCGCCCACCCCTACTGGGCGTGCCACTGTCTCCTGGGCCCCTGGTGGCTCTTCGGTGCCCATCTTCTGCTATATGAAGGCTTTTACCATGGAAAAAAATCAAAGGCAAGCTTATGGGACGAAACTCCGCTGCCACGAGGCGGAACCTTGCCGGATTCAATCTAGGGCTCCGACAGAGCTGTTCTGTGGGGGTAACTTCCCTCCGGGAGGGGGAAATCATCACCATCATCATCACCAACGATCCTCTCATCGTCAATCTCCATCAACATCTTCACCAGCACCATCTCCTCTCAAAACCCTAGTTCATCTCTTGTATCCAATCTTGTATCAAAACCACAAATTGGTACCTGTGGGTTGCTAGTAGTGTTGATTACTCCTTGTAGTTGATGCTAATTGGTTTACTTGGTGGAAGATCATATGTTCAGATCCTTAATGCATATTATTACTCCTCTGATTATGAACATGAATATGCTTTATGAGTAGTTACGTTTGTTCCTGAGGACATGGGTGAAGTCTTGCTATTAGTAGTCATGTGAATTTGGGATTCGTTCGATATTTTGATGAGATGTATGTTGTCTTTCCTCTAGTGGTGTTATGTGAACATCGACTACATGACACTTCACCATTATTTGGGCCTAGAGGAAGGCATTAGGAAGTAATAAGTAGATGATGGGTTGCTAGAGTGACCGAAGCTTAAACCCTAGTTTATGCAGTGCTTCGTAAGGGGCTGATTTGGATCCATATGTCTAATGCTGTGGTTAGGTTTACCTTAATACTTCTTTTGTAGTTGCGGATGCTTGCAATAGGGGTTAATCATAAGTGGGATGCTTGTCCAAGTAAGGGCAGTACCCAAGCACCAGTCCACCCACATATTAAATTATCAAAGTACCGAACGTGAATCATTTGAGCGTGATGAAAACTAGCTTGACGATAATTCCCATGTGTCCTCGGAAGCGCTTTTCTCATTGTAAGAAATTGTCCAGGCTTGTCCTTTTCTACAAAAAGGATTGGGCCACATTGCTGCACTTTATTTACGTTCATTGCTTGTTACCCGTTACAATTTATCTTATCACAAAACTATCTGTTACCTAAAATTTCAGTGCTTGCAGAGAAAACCTTACTGAAAACTGCTTGTCATTTCCTTCTGCTCCTCGTTGGGTTCGACACTCTTACTTATCAAAAGGACTATGATAGATCCCCTATACTTGTGGGTCATCAAGACTCTTTTCTGGCGCCGTTGCCTGGGAGTGAAGCGCCTTTGGTGAGTGGAACTTGGTAAGGAAACATTTGTATAGTGTGCTGAAATTTTCTGTCACTTGTTACTATGGAAACTAATCCTTTGAGGGGCTTGTTCGGGGTATCTTCACCCCGACCAGAAGAGCAAAGAGTTGCTCCTTGATAACCCACAAGTATAGGGGATCGCAACAGCTTTCGAAGGTAGAGTATTCAACCTTAATTTAATAGCAGTTGAGTTGTCAATTCAACCACACCTGGATAACTTAGTATCTGCAGCAAAGTGTTTAGTAGCAAGAGTGGTATGATAATAATAGTAGCGGTAGCAAAAGTAAAAGTAAATGCTTTTGGGTTTTTGTAATAGTTGTAACTGTAGCAACGGAAAAGTAAATAAGCGAAGAACAATATGTGAAAAGCTCATAGGCAATGGATCAATGATGGATAATTATGCCGGATGCGATTCCTCATGTAATAGCTATAACATAGGGTGATATAGAACTAGCTCCAGTTCATCAATGTAATATAGGCATGTATTCCGTAAATAGTCATACGTGCTTATGAAAAAGAACTTGCATGACATCTTTTGTCCTACCCTCCCGTGTTCAGCGGGGTCCTTACGGAAACTAAGAGATATTAAGGCCTCCTTTTAATAGAGAACCGGAACAAAGCATTAGCACATAGTGAATACATGAACTCCTCAAACTACGGTCATCACCGAGAATTATCCCGATTATTGTCACTTCGGGGTTGTCGGATCATAACACATAATAGGTGACTATAGACTTGCAAGATAGGATCAAGAACACACATATATTCATGAAAACATAATAGGTTCAGATCTGAAACCATGGCACTCGGGCCCTAGTGACAAGCATTAAGCATAGCAAAGTCATAGCAACATCAATCTCAGAACATAGTGGATACTAGGGATCAAACCCTAACAAAACTAACTTGATTACATGGTAAATCTCATCCAACCCATCACCGTCCAGCAAGCCTAGGATGGAATTACTCACGCACGGCGGTGAGCATCATGAAATTGGTGATGGAGGATGGTTGATGATGACGACGACGACGAATCCCCCTCTCCGGAGCCCCGAACGGACTCCAGATCAGCCCTCCCGAGAGAGATTAGGGCTTGGCGGCAGCTCCGTGTCGTGAAACACGATGAAACTTTCTCTCTAATTTTTTTCTCCCCGAGACGGTATATATGGAGTTGGAGTTGAGGTCGGGAGGTGTCCAGGGGGCCCACGAGATAGGAGGGCGCGCCCTAGGGGGGGCACCTCCCTGTCTCATGGACAGCTCGTGGGCCCCCTGGCCTTCATTCTTTCGCCAAAAATTCTTAGTAATTCTGAAAAGTGCCTCTGTGGATTTCCAGGACATTCCGAGAACTTTTCTTTTCTACACATAAAACAACATCATGGCAGTTCTGCTGAAAACAGCGTCAGTCCGGGTTAGTTTCATTCAAATCATGCAAGTTAGAGTCCAAAACAAGGGCAAAAGTGTTTGGAAAAGTAGATACGTTGGAGATGTATCAACTCCCCCAAGCTTAAACCTTTGCTTGTCCTCAAGCAATTCAGTTGATAAACTGAAAGTGATAAAGAAAAACTTTTACAAACTCTGTTTGCTCTTGTTGTTGTAACATGAAAAGCCAGCATTCAAGTTTCAGCAAATATTATGAACTAACCATACTAACAATAACACATAGGTCTCACAATTACTCATATCAATAACATAAACATACTAACAATATTATGAGCTATAATAATAAAACTCGGATGACAACACTTTCTCAAAATAATCATAACATGATATAACCAAAATGGTATCTCGCTAGCCCTTTCTGAGACCGCAAAACATAAATGCAGAGCACCTTTAAAGATCAAGGACTGACTAAACATTGTAATTCATGGTAAAAGAGATCCAGTCAAGTCATACCCAATATAAACTAATTATAATGAATGCAAACAACAGTGTGCTCTCCAGCGGGTGCTTTTTAATAAGAAGGGTGATGACTCAACATAAAAGTAAATAGATAGGCCCTTCGCAGAGGGAAGCAGGGATTTGTAGAGGTGCCAGACCTCGATTTTAAAATAGAGATAGAATAACATTTTGAGCGGCATACTTTTGCTATCAACGCAACAACTATGAGATGGCTATATCTTCCATACTACATGCATTATAGGCAGTTCCCAAACAGAATGGTAAATGTTTATACTCCCCCAACCACCAACAAGCATCAATCCATGGCTTGCTTGAAACAACGAGTGCCTCCAACATACAATAGCCCTGGGGGAGTTTTGTTTAATTATTTTGATTTGCTTTCATCTTTTTGGATCATGGGACTGGGCATCCCGGTTACCGGCCTTTTCTCGTGAATGAGGAGCGGAGTCCACTCCTCTTGAGAATAACCCACCTAGCATGGAAGATATAGGAAGCCCTAGTTGAAACATGAGTTGCTCAAGCATACAAAACAGAATTTCATTTGAAGGTTTGGAGTTTGGCACATACAAATTTACTTGGAACGGCAGGTAAATACCGCATATAGGAAGGTATAGTGGACTCATATGGAACAACTTTGGGGTTTAAGGAGTTTGGATGCACAAGCAGTATTCCCGCTTAGTACAGGTGAAGGCTAGCAAAAGACTGGGAAGCGACCAACTGAGTGAGCGACAACAGTCGTAAACATGCATTAAAATTAATTCACACCGAGTACAAGCATGAGTAGGATATAATCTACCATGAACATAAATATCATGAAGGCTATGTTGATTTGATTCAACTACATGCGTGAACATGTGCCAAGTCTAGTCACTCAATTCATTTAAAGGAGGATACCGTCCCACCATACCACATCATAATCATTCTAATAGCATGTTGGCACGCAAGGTAAACCATTATAACTCATAGCTAATCAAGCATGGCACAAGCAACTATAATCTCTAAATGTCATTGCAAATATGTTTACTTCATAATAGCTGACTCAGGAACGATGAATCATCATATTTACAAAAACAAGAGAGGTCGAGTTCATACCAGCTTTTCTCATCCCAATAAGTCCATCATATATCATCATTATTGCCTTTCACTTGCACGACCGAATGATGTGTATAATAATAAGAGTGCACGTGCATTGGACTAAGCTGGAATCTGCAAGCATTCAACTCAAGAGAGAAGACAAGTAGTATGGGCTCTAAGTTAAATTAACAATCATGCATATAAGAGCCACTAAGCATTTTCAATATAGTCTTCTCGACCCCCAAAAGAAAGAAAATAAAATAAAACTATTTACATGGGAAAGCTCCCAACAAGTAAGAGAAGAACGAGAAATATTTTTGGGTTTTTCATTTTAATTTCTACTACAAGCAAGGAAATTAAACTAACTAATTTTTTTGGTTTTTCTTAAGGTTTATCAAACACACAAGAAGAAATCTAGAAAAAGAAATTTAAACTAACATGGATAATACAATGAAAGAGTATGAGCACCGACGACTAGTGTGTGAACACGAATGTAAAGTCGGTGAGAAATACGTACTCCCCCAAGCTTAGGCTTTTGGCCTATGTTGGTCTAATACCAAGGACCGCCGCTACTCTCCCCGGTGTAGTGGGAGGTGTAATCAGGATACCACTGGCTGGTCATCTCCGGATCCCACTGGACAGATGATGCACGATAAGGGTCCAATTCAGGTTCCGGCTCAGGTTCAGGTTCCGGGGTAAAAGCTTGGGCTAGATGATTGTTCACAACCTTCGGCGTGACAAGACGACTTTCTGCAAGCAAATCAAACAACAGAAGCGCAGGCAAAATAATATACTCAAAGTGTTTCTTATTGAATCTAAGTTTATAAAAGAGCATCTTCTCTTCATTGTCAACAATAAACTTGTGTGCTACCATGCTCTTGTAATCTAAAATGTGAGGAGGTAATTTTGTCTCCTCCTCCTCAAGGTGCCAAAAGGGTATCTGAAAATGTTCAGCAAGATGTGCAGCATAGATACCTCCAAATATGGGGCCTTTTGTACGATTCAGGGCTAACAGTTTAGCAACGACGGCACCCATACTAAAAGTATTGTCTCCCAGCAAAGCATGTTGAAGAATAATAATATCTAGAACGCTCAAGTTTCCACTATTCCCATGACCAATCAAGCATCTACTAGCAAATATGGCAAAGTAGCGTAAAACAGGAAAGTGTATGCTAGAGACTTTTGCCTCAGAGCCCTTCTTTGGCTCTTCTACAGCAATAGTTTTAATGAAACCATCCACATCTTCACGATGGGGTTCCTCTAATTCTCCCTCATAAGGTATCCTACACACCGCGCAAAAATCACGTAAAGACATTTCTCTGAATTCATCATATAAATGAAATGATACTGCAGGCGATGACTTCTTAGGATAATAATAAAAAATTTGCACGAAAGTATTGGTAAGTAAGAGATACTGATCGATTCGGTCGTTCATGAAACCGGTGAGGCCTGCAGTCCCGATTAAAGCATAAAAGCCTTCATGAATTCCGGCTTCTTTCAAGAATCCTCACACGGCCATTCGCACGACCGTACTTCCGCTAAGCGTGGAAGATTATACTTGGGTTTTTCTTTCTCTTTCTCTTGTTTTTCCTTAGAGCTTTGGCTAGAAGAGCCTTTAAAGAACCTCCTTAAAATTTTCTAAAAATTTCTGAAATTTTAGTAACTTCAAAATAAAAGTGAATAAAACTAAACAAGATTGATAGCAACTACTCCTACAAGTGCCTAGAGCCTATATCATGCATTGGAGTTGCTTGGGACCTCAAAAATTTAACATGCAAGCTCAAGAACATGGTCACCTATGCAGCAAAAAATTGCAATGAATAAAGCACTAGAACAAAAACTATTTGGACCAATGGAGGAGTCACATACCAAGCAACAATCTCCCAAAGCAGTTTTGCGAATGGAGCTTTGAGCTAAGAGATCGAAAATCGCAGCAAAACGAGCTAGAACTCGGGCTTGAGCTGGATGGGGATTTTTTTTTGGTAGAAGATGAAGTGTGTGGGTGCTGGCATAAGTGGAGGGGACCCAACAGGGGCCAATGAGACAGGGGGCGCGCCCTACAGGGGGGCGTGCCCTCCTCTCTCGTGGCCTGGTGTTTGCCCCTTTTGCAGTGTTTTCAGTGCCTAAAATCCTCAAATATTCCAGAAAAAATCATACTAAATTTGCAAGGCATTTGGAGCACTTTTATTTTCGGACTATTTTTTAATGCACGGATAATTCAGAAAACAGACGGATAATGCTATTTTTGCTTTATTTAATCTAAATAACAGAAAGTAAAAAAAAGGTACAGAAGGTTGTGCCTTCTAGTTTCATCCATCTCGTGATCATCAAAATGAACCCACTAGCAAGGTTGATCAAGTCTTGTTAACAAACTCATTTCGAATAACACTGAACCGGAGAAATTTCAAATAACACTAAGTTACCTCAACGGGGATATGAAAATCCCCAACAATAAGAATATCATACTTTTTCTTGACAGTAGGGAGAGGAAATTCAAAACCTCCAAAAATGATAGTTGGAACTTTTTCAATAGAATTGATGCTATGAACTTGAGATTGTTTCCTCGGAAAGTGTACCGTATGCTCATTACCATTACATGAGAAGTGACATTGCCTTTGTTGCAATCAATAACAGCCCCTGCAGTATTAAGAAAAGGTCTACCAAGGATAATAGACATACTATCGTCCTCAGGAATATCAAGAATAACAAAGTCCATTAAGATAGTGACATTTGCAACCACAACAGGCACATCCTCACATTTGCAAAGATATTTCAGTAGGTGTCAACTTATTCAATTCAAGTCTACGATATAAAGAGAGAGGCATAACACTAACACCGGCTCCAAGATCACATAAAGCAGTTCTAACATAATTTCTTTTAATAGAGCATGGTATAGTTGGAACACCCGGATCTCCAAGTTTCTTTGGTATTCCACCCTTAAAAGTGTAATTAGCAAGCATGGTGGAAATTTCAGCTTCCGGTATCTTTCTTTTATTTGTGATGATATCCTTCATATACTTAGCATAAGGATTTACTTTAAGCATATCAGTTAAGCGCATACGTAAGAAAATGGGTCTAATCATTTCAGCAAAGCGCTCAAAATCCTCATCATCCTTTGACTTGGATGGTTTAGGAGGAAAGAGCATGGGTTTCTGAACCCATGGTTCTCTTTCTTTATCGTGCTTCCTAGCAACAAAATCTCTCTTATCATAACGTTGATTCTTTGATTGTGGGTTATCAAGATCAACAACGGGTTCAATTTCTACATCATTGTTTTTGCTAGGTTGAGCATCAACATGAACATTATCATTAACATTATCACTAGGTTCATGTTCATCACCTGATTGTGTTTCAGCATCAGAAATAGAAATATTATTGGGATTCTCAGGTGTGTCTACAGTAGGTTCACTAGAAGCATGCAAAGTTCTATCGTTTTTCGTCTTCTTTTTAGAAGAACTAGGTGCCTCTAAATTATTTCTCTGAGAATCTTGCTCGATTCTCTTAGGGTGGCCTTCAGGATACAAAGGTTCTTGAGTCATTCTACCAGTTCTAGTAGCCACTCTAACAGCAAAGTCATTTTTATTATTTAACTCCTTAAGCAAATCATTTTGAGCTTTAAGTACTTGCTCGGCTTGGGTAGCAACCATAGAAGCATATTTGCTAACGCGGTGAAGTTCATCTTTAACTCTAGCCAGATCATCACCTACGCGTCCTATCTCGAAAGCATTATTCTTTAACTCTCTACCAACATAAGCATTATTAAAACTTTCTTGTCTAGCCATAAAGTCATCAAATTCATCTAAGCATGGGCTATGAAATTTAGTAGAGGGTATTCAACTCTATCATATCTATAGAGAGAATTTACCTTTACTACCTGTGTCGGGTTATCAAGACAATGTGGTTCTTCGGGCGGTAAATTAAGACCATGTATTTCTTCAATAGGAGGTAAATTCTTAACATCTTCAGCTTTAATACCTTTTTCTTTCATTGATTTCTTTGCCTCTTGCATATCTTCAGGACTGAGAAATAAAACACCTATCTTCTTCGAAGTGGGTTTAGGAATAGGCTCAGGAGTTGGCTCAACTGGTTCAGGAATTACTTCAGGAACTGGCTCGGGAAGAGTCCAATTATTTTCATTAGTCAACATATTATTCAATAATATTTCATCTTCGTCGACTGTTCTTTCCCTGAAAACGCAACCAGCACAACTATCCAAGTAGTCCTTGGAAGCATCGGTTAGTCCATTATAAAAGATATCAAGTATTTCATTTTTCTTAAGAGGATGATCAGGCAAAGCATTAAGTAACCGGAGGAGCCTCCCCCAAGCTTGTGGGAGACTCTCTTCTTTGATTTGCACAAAATTATATATTTCCCGCAAGGTAGCTTGTTTCTTATGAGCAGGGAAATATCTAGCAGAGAAGTAACAAATCATATCCTGGGGACTACGCACACAACCAGGGGCAAGAGAATTATACCAAGTCTTAGCATCGCCCTTTAATGAGAACGGAATATCTTAAGGATATATAAATAGCGAGACTTCTCATCATGAGTAAATAGGGTGGCTATATCATTCAACTTGGTAAGATGTGCCACAACAGTTTCAGATTCAAGGCCATAAAAAGGATCAGATTCAACTAAAGTAATAATATCAGGATCAACAGAGAATTCATAATTCTTATTAGTAACACAGATAGGTGAAGTAGCAAAAGCAGGATCGGGTTTCATTCTAGCATTAAGAGACTGCTGCTTCCATTTAGCTAATAATTTCTTAAGATCATTTCTATCATTGCAAGCAAGAATTTCCATAGCAGTTGTTTCATGCATAACATAACCCTTAGGAACAACAGGTAAAACATAATCATTGGGGGGACCTTCATCATCACTATCATCAATAATAGGTTCTTCTATATTTTTATTCCCCCTAAATCTAGCAAGTTGTTCATCTAGAAATTCACCTAATGGCACAGTAGTATCAAGCACAGAAGTAGTTTCATTATTCATAGCAGAAGTGGCATCATCAATAACACGTGACATATCAGAATTCATAGCAGTAGCAGGTTTAGGTGTCGCAAGCCTACTAATAACGGAAGGAGAATCTAGTGCAGAGCTCGATGGCAGTTCCTTACCTCCCCTTGTAGTTGAGGGCAAAAAAGTAGTTCGATCGTCTTTTAAGTTCTTCATAGTGATCAACAGATATAAATCCCAAGTGACTCAGAGAATAGAGCTATGGTCCCTGGCAACGGCGCCAGAAATTAGTCTTGATAACCCACAAGTATAGGGGATCGCAACAGCTTTCGAGGGTAGAGTATTCAACCCAAATTTATTGATTCGACACAAGGGGAGCCAAAGAATATTCTTGAGTATTAGCAGTTGAGTTGTCAATTCAACCGCACCTGGATAACTTAGTATCTGCAGCAAAGTGTTTAGTAGAAAAGTGGTATGATAATAATAGTAGCGGTAGCAAAAGTAAAAGTAAATGTTTTTGGGGTTTTGTAATAGTTGTAACAGTAGCAATGGAAAAGTAAATAAGCGAAGAACAATATGTGAAAAGCTCGTAGGCAATGGATCAATGATGGATAATTATGCCGGATGCGATTCCTCAGGTAATAGCTATAACATAGGGTGATATAGAACTAGCTCCAGTTCATCAATGTAATGTAGGCATGTATTCCGTAAATAGTCATACGTGCTTATGGAAAAGAACTTGCATGACATCTTTTGTCCTACCCTCCCGTGTTCAGCAGGGTCCTTACGGAAACTAAGGGATATTAAGGCCTCCTTTTAATAGAGAACCGGGACAAAGCATTAGCACATAGTGAATACATGAACTCCTCAAACTATGGTCATCATCGAGAATTATCCCGATTATTGTCATTTCGGGGTTGTCGGATCATAACACATAATAGGTGACTATAGACTTGCAAGATAGGATCAAGAACACACATATATTCATGAAAACATAATAGGTTCAGATCTGAAATCATGGCACTCGGGCCCTAGTGACAAGCATTAAGCATAGCAAAGTCATAGCAACATCAGTCTCAGAACATAGTGGATACTAGGGATCAAACCCTAACAAAACTAACTTGATTACATGGTAAATCTCATCCAACCCATCACCGTCCAGCAAGCCTACGATGGAATTACTCACGCACGGCAGTGAGCATCATGAAATTGGTGATGGAGGATGGTTGATGATGACGACGGCGACGAATCCCCCTCTCCGGAGCCTCGAACGGACTCCGGATCAGCCCTCCCGAGAGAGATTAGGGCTTGGCGGCGGCTCCGTGTCGTGAAAGGCGTTGAAACTTTCTCTCTGATTTTTTTCTCCCCGAGACGGTATATATGGAGTTGGAGTTGAGGTCGGGAGGTGTCCACGGGGCCCACGAGATAGGAGGGCGCGCCCTAGGGTGGGCGCCCCCCTGTCTCGTGGACAGCCCGTGGGCCCCCTGGCCTTCATTCTTTCGCCAAAAAATCTTATTAATTCTGAAAAGTGCCTTCGTGGATTTCCAGGACATTCCGAGAACTTTTCTTTTCTACACATAAAACAACATCATGGCAGTTCTGCTGAAAACAGCGTCAGTCCAGGTTAGTTTCATTCAAATCATGCAAGTTAGAGTCCAAAACAAGGGCAAAAGTGTTTGGAAAAGTAGATACGTTTGAGACGTACCACTCCTCAACCTACTGGAAATATTTACTTTGAGATTTCTTCGGGTATGATAGAGAAACTGCTAGCTAATCCCTTTGCAGGAGATGGAACATTGCATCCCGATTTACACCTTGTCTTTGTGGATGAAGTTTGTGGATTATTTAAGCTTGCAGGTATTACCGCTCCTCGTCCATCCAGCCTTGTCCTTCGCTGACCAGGAGTTGGGCTGAGGTTGTGGGCCACTCGTCGCCGTGTGTGTCGGTGCCGCCAAGGTCCCAATCTGGGTGTTGCAAGGATTCCAATGTCAACGCCTCTTTGGTCTCTGCTTTGGAGTCGCAGCTTGCCCTGCTGCGCACGGAGCTCCTTCAAGAGGTTGAGCTGCTCCGTGCTGAGCTTCGCGACGCTCTAGCCAAGCTTGAGGTTGCGTCTGTTGTGCCTTTGCTACCTGAGCTCCGGGTTGGTTCCATTGTTGAGGATGCAGAAGGTTTCTTTGGAGATTTTCCTCCTCGTGCTCTGCATGTGACGCCGCTTGTTCGTGGGAGCGCGGTTATCACCGAGGTCGTAGCTCCGGTTCTGCAGATTATGCCTGAGTTGCACGAGCTTTGTGGGGAATCATCTATAGTGTTACCGATGGAGCTGAGCACATTGGAGTCGTTGGCGGTGGCCATGACACCCTCACTTCCACCGTCAGAGTCCTGTCAGCCGCCCGCCTTTGCGGACTGTGGAGACTTGGTTGGTTCTGTCACTGCCTCATCTATGGCCATTGGGCATGTAGTGTGTTTGAGTGGCGAGGTTGATGAGACATGTGTGTTGGCGCCTAACTCCACGGCTCTATCATGTGAGCATCTAGAGACGACTGAGTCCATCGTGTCAGTGGTACCTGTGGCTGATGATGTTGAGGCGGTTGGTACGTTGGCGCCTGATCCTTCAGAGCCCAACCAGCCGCTCATCTCTGTGGAGCAAGGAGGTTCCGATGTTGCAGTCACCCACTCACATGTGACCGTTGGGCAAGTTTCTGTGCGTGACAAGGTTAATGACATTCTCTTCGATTTAGAGCTTCACAGCTTGCTCAAAAGTTTGGAGAGGGTGAGCCCTGGATCTGGCAAGGCGATTGTGGAGGAGGCTCTCAGGAGCAAAGAAAAGAAGAGTGATGCCACAGGGAAGGCGTCCGCAGCTGCTTGATGGATGGTTATCAGTCTCTTGAGTTGTCCTTATGGTCTGACTTATCTTCGTTGGTGGTGCCTCTTGGGTTGTCCTTATGGTCTGGCTTATCTTCATGGATTTGGTGGTGCGTGTGGTCTTCGGCTGATTTACCCTCGTTGGGGTGTCTTTGCGATGTAGCAGTGTGGGGTTGGTGGACGTTAGGTATTGGGTTTGGTTGTCAGGCGATCATGTGCTTAGGGGGTTGCATGCTTTGTGAGTAGTTCACGTGTGGTTGGTCTGTATCGGTTTTCGCCCGGTTTTCCATTAATTAACTGGGCAATTCTCTTCTGCTTAATTAATCGATGAGGCAAATCTTTTGCCTCCATTTGGAAAAAAAATGAGCCGCACAGTTCACTTCAGTTGTCAGTGAGCTCCACGGCCCGAGCCCCGACGAAGCTAGCAGCATCTCTCTGGAACGATGATGGGGATGCATGCCATCTTCGCGGCGGCCGTGTTGGTCGCGATCATCATGGCGGTGTTGCCGTGCGCGGAGGCGAAGACGACGGTCGAGCCGTACTCGGGGTCGGACTCATGCCCGGCGCTGCTGGGGTACACGCTTTACACCGACATGAAGGTCTCCGAGGTGGCCGTGCTCTTCGCCGCCGACCCCTCCGCACTCCCCGCCGCCAACGTGCTCGACTTTGCCGCCCCGGGTGCCGCACACCGCATCCTTCCCATGGGCCTCTTCCTCCACGTGCCCACGCGCTGCGCCTGCGCCGACGGCGTCCGCAGGTTCGTCGCCATCCACTACGCCGCGCACCCTGCCAACACGCTCGCCACCGTCGCTGAAATCGTCTTCGCGGGGCTCGCCTCTGCTGACCGGATCCACGGCGCCAACGGCCTCGCGGACGTGGACGCCCATGCGCCACTCGAGGCAACATTGAGTAGGGCTCCTCAAACACCCCCTATATGTCTGGGCGGGGCTCCTCAAGTACCCAAAGAGGCTTTGCAACAGTGCTTGATCTGTAGATTTCTTTTTCTCCGGTGGATATCAATTTTGTGGGACTTTTTGCTCTCATGGCTTTGTAGCGCCCATATTTGTTTACGACGCCTTTGGTTACTTTCATCATTTTTTTTTGCCTTTTTCATACTTGTCCCAACTTGGCCTGGTTGAGCATATGCAAGCAAAAAACATCATCCGCATGTTGATTGGTTGTCTGCATCCACTCTCCCTGCATCGTAGCAATGCCTCTACGCATCGTGTTTGGTTGCTCGCATTGGTTGTATCCGTACTAGTGCATGTTGTTTGGTTGCATGCACTGGACATGATTAAGAGTTAACAACTACACATAACACACAATGTTACACTAGAATGCCTCGGCGACAGTGGTGGACGGTGGTCACAGCGCTGCGTCCAACTAGACGAGCATGGACTCGCGGGCGAGCGATGTCATCGACGACACGATGAACTATTTGCTAGTGTCGTCGCCGCAGAGAAAGTTCGTGTGGAGTGACGAATAGGAACACATTGAGACAGAGGATGATGGTGAAAAAAATGCAGTGTGCCCGCCATGGCATCGTCAGTGTAGTAAGGACACGGAGGAGGAGGCCAAAAAGAACGACGATGACGACGGCGTTAGTGTAGTAGGACGCGGAAGAGGAGGTCGAAAAGAACGACGATGATGACGGCACCATTGTAGTAGGATGCGAGCAAGGAGGCCGAGAGTAACAACGTCGGCGATGACTTCAGTGTAGTAGGACATGAGAGAGGAGACCGAGAGGAACGACGACCGCACGAGTGTACTAGGACATGGGAGAGGAGGTTGAGAGGAACAACGCCAGCGGTGATGCTAATGCAACAACACGCGGGAGAGAATGGCGATCGCGACAGCGCCAGTGTAGTAGGACGCGAATGAGGAGGCTGGGAGAAACGACGCCGGCGATGGCTCCAATGTAGCAGGACATGGGGGAGGAGGTTGAGAGGAACAACGCCGACGGTGGCGCCAGTGCAAGAACACGCGGGACAGGAGGCCGAGAGGAGCGACACGCCTAGCAGGACACATGAGAGGAGGCAGAGATTAAGGAGTGTTATTAACACATATCACACATGCGTATATACGTTTCATGAGGAAGAAGTCAGATTTAGTCATCTATGATCATCGAAACAGAATGTGCAACACGAAAGTCACACGAAACTGTAAGATGAAGCTACTGATCAAAGAAATTTCAAACGGTCAACCGTGCGCGACGAATTTGACAAAATTCATCCGAAATAGCCCCAAACATGAACACAAAATTAAACATTTACGGTCGACAAAACTACAAACTAATCACAAAAATGAAACCATAACATCGATGCTCATCTTTTTCATGTAGAGCTTATCTCAAATTGATGCATCGTTGTGTAGATTAGAAGGAACCAAAGAAAGAAGATCAGAGAAGGAGCTTACTCGAGGTGGAAGAAAAAACAACTTATATGCTATATACGGCTCGTATCGTCTCATGCAAGAGGGCTCACCATGTGCGCTCGATGGCGGCTCGACTCAGCCTGGCCGGTAGAAACGGCTGATTTAGCTTTTCTATGGATGCAGACTCAGATGTGCTTTGTGTTTCGTGTGGGCAGGCTTTTCAATGCGACCCAGGCAACCAAACAGCCCAAAAACATCCCGCGCGGGTCTGGCTGGGCCTAATTCAGACTACCAAACACATCCTTAATTGCAGGCACAAACTTCTGCACATATTATTGGAATTGAGAATTACTCCAGAAAGGATGGACTAGATCTCATAGTACTCCCAGTGAAGAACAGCACAAGCCCTTGATATTGTTAGTATCGCTGAATTTTTGGTGTACTACTTTTTATCTTCAGTTAATATCACCAGTAATATTTCACGTACTTGCTTTTGTATTCAGCATTATCAGAGGAGAAGATCATATATTAATTTGTGCTTACCCACTCCTCTTTTCAAGACGAGAGAGAAAGTACGTTTGTCTTTATTTGTGCACATTTTTCTCACCTATATATAACTATGGTGACCTCCAACGGCTGAACAGAGTCAGATGAGAGCACGGTGCAAACTACTAACATATAGTTAGAAAATAATAGTTGAGAGTATTCCCTGGTTTTCACAGCGAGAGAGACAAAAAGACCGTCTACATAGATTGTTTTAGAATGAATGTTGGGCAAAAAGTCACCGGTCCGGCTCCCGCTAGGGTTTCCCTCCGCCGCCGCCGCCCTCCCCCGCTCCCGCCGCCCCCGGCCGCCGGCGGGCGCGCCCCGGCTCCTCCTCCCCCTCCCCTCCTCCCCGGTACCCCCCGCGTCGCCTCCCCGAGCGAGGCGACCGGGGGCTCCCCTTCCCTGCCCCTCGCAGCGGCCCCCCTCCTCCTTTCCCCTCCCGCCGCCGCCGGCGTAGGCCACCGGGCCTGGCTCGCGTGATGCCGGCGGCGGCGGCCCTGTTCTCTTCCTCCCCGCGCGGCGCTGTAGCTCGGGCGTTGGTGCCGGCGGCGGTGCACCCAGGTCGGCTTCGGATCCGGTGGCGGCTCGTCTTCGCAGGCGGCGCAGCTCCGGGTGGCATGGTGGCGGTGGCGTGGCTGCTTGGCTGCGGGGCGGCGCGGTGGCTGGCGGCGGCGCCCTTCCGGCCCAGATCTGGGCCCTTTTGGGCCCCATCTGGGTCTGGATGGGCCTGGCGTGTGCTTTCCGGCATCATCTCCGGCGGACGGAGGTGTGGCTTGGGCTGGGGGTGGCGGAGACGATGGCGCGTGTACTGCAGCGCAGCGACGGGAGCTTCACGAGCCCGCTTCGGGCTCGGCCGGGCAGGGGTGCCTGGTTTGCTCCTGAGCTACGTCCGGTCGGTCACCGCCGAGGGTGGTGGAGGTTGTCCCCTCCCACGTGGCCGCTGACCCTGCTGCTCCTCGTTTTTGGCTGGTTCCTCTCGATCCCGCCGGTCTCGCTTCGCTTGTCACGGTGAGACGGCGATGGTGACTGCGAGTCCGTGGTGGCGCATATTGGTGGACGGCAAGTATGGTGGAGCGCGGTGGATCGTCTGGGGTCGTGGTTGGTTGGAGGTTGGGAGAAATCCTTGTCGGCTTGTTCGGCACCGACGCGGTGACGCCCGTGGGCGCCGCCGTGCCTTCCTGAAGGGCGTCGGATATCCCCCTTCCTCCCACGGCCCTTCGCGTACCGGGGGAAACCCTAGGCCATGTCCGGTAGCAGCGTCGTTGTCGTCGCGTTCCTTCTTGAAGGTGTTACTTGGTATGCGGCGTTTCGTGGTGCTAGGAGCGTGGTGGAATTCTCCGGCGGGCGCAGCGGTGGCGAGTCATCTTCGTTTTCGTTGATCCGCCGTTGTCGGCATTTTTTTTTCCTTTTGTGTTTTCTCTTTCTTTTCTTTTGGGCGTGCCTGTGCTGCTTCCGCCCCAGCACCTATCGTGGGTTGTATCGATGTTGTTGCTTTGTAATACAAAGCGGGGGGAAACCCTTTTTCGGTAATGAATGTTGGGAATGAGCGACACGAGAAAATAGTCTCGTTGGAGGTGCCAACGATTCGGGGCATCACCTCCAAATCACGGAATCCATGATCAACTCGCCGCATATACGAGCTACCTCCATCGCACTTTATGGGATACCTACTTGTGATGTTAGCATTGGGAATTATCTTACACTGAACCTGCCTGCAACGGGGTCGTGGGTGACAACAAGAACGACCGCTGGAACCTGCTCATGAAATGTAGATCTATCCACCTCTTTCTTACCCTCCAATGTATACGAACATCAACTCTCTGACGCAGGTGTTAGCCCTTCATTCTAGCTACTAACATCAACACCAGCGTGGAATTACTGGCATGGTACTGTACTAAATCATTAGAGACCGCTTATAATGTCCTTGCTGTTATGGTCTGGCCAGAAAAAAGAACCTTTCTGCGATGAAGATTTTTTCTTGAAAGCTTCTGTAATAAAGGTTACCTGTACCTACATTTTGTGTTCTTAACTATAGCCTCCTTCTCATGTGCTGGTTTTTTTTTGTGAAGTTCACATGTGCTAGTTGCCTACAGAAAATCAAACTGAGTTTTTTCTTTGGGCTGAACACGTTCCATTTAATTATAAGTAGACATGTTTACAGAAATTACGGTAGTATCATGAGGATTTAACGGCCACACATGGCGACGCTCGTGTAATAAGTTATGTTCCTTCATACTATTTAACAAATGCCTTCATGAACAAACAATGAAGATGTAAAATCCTTCAGTCGCATGTCGATCTCTTGAATGACAGTGCTTAGTCCCCGAGAGTGCCTCCATTGATATCCTTGATCACAGTCTTGCAATAAGAGGCGATCACAAGTTGAGAAAATCAAACAGATTTTTTTTAGGGGAGATAATCAAACAGAGTTAGAGAGGCCTTTAAGCGCCAGCTAGCAAGCTGGTCCGTGGCCTAATCTCACACAGCTCGCTCGCCGCGCCTGCTCCGTCGCTCCCTTCGCCAACCCCATTTTTTTGTTGTTGTTGATGATCTGGCAGGAAAAATAACGGACGGTTTTTTACAATACTATTGAAAAAAATGTGAACTGAAGAAAGGTTTACGGATTGATCATGAATGTAGATTTTTCTTGCGAATTTGAAAAAACTCTACCCATCCACATTTCCCCCCTCCTGTCCGCCACCACCGCCATTTTTCACTCGCCGTCCACGCGCCACCACTAGTAGCCATGCCCCCACGACACCGGGTAAGGAACTACCCATATCTAAAAGCGGAGCGCCGGCTGCAGCTTCTTGAACAGATTTTTCTTGCGAATTTGAAAAAACTCTACCCATCCACATTTCCCCCCTCCTGTCCGCCACCACCGCCATTTTTCACTCGCCGTCCACGCGCCACCACTAGTAGCCATGCCCCCACGACACCGGGTAAGGAACTACCCATATCTAAAAGCGGAGCGCCGGCTGCAGCTTCTTGAACAGATTTTTCTTGCGAATTTGAAAAAACTCTACCCATCCACATTTCCCCCCTCCTGTCCGCCACCACCGCCATTTTTCACTCGCCGTCCACGCGCCACCACTAGTAGCCATGCCCCCACGACATCGGGTAAGGAACTACCCATATCTAAAAGCGGAGCGCCGGCTGCAGCTTCTTGAACAGATCCACACAAAGCGCGAAGCTCATATCGTCGTGGGGTTACCTCCGGACGCGGTGGATCCAGAGTAGGACTTGGAGGAGGAGGATGAGGTTGAGGAGGCGGAGGAGGTTGAAGAGGAGGAGGGTGTGGGGGACGCTAAGGACCAGGATCTGCAAGCGGAGTCCGCTTGCAGGCGATCCTCGATTCCCTCCGATGAAGTCGGACGCGGAGGCCAGACGCCATAGTTAGCAGAAGGTGGAGGCGGAGCACGCAGATGCTCTCTCAGGGCATCTCCAGCCGTTGGTCCCCCCAGGACGCACAAAAATCGCCCCCTGGGGGCGAGCCGGCGAGACACTCGGCGCTGGGGGCGGAGTTTTCGCCCAGTCGCTGCCCCCAGCTCGCCCCCAGGCGCCGAAATTGGCCCACTTTGCAGCCCAATTTCGGCGAATAAACGGCCCATATGGGCGAGAATAGGCCCATATTCGGCGTGGTTTCGCCCTGTCTCGGCGTTCAATTATCAACATAATTATTCCTTATCACATATTTCATCATAGAAAAATCAAATACTTCAACAAAATAGTACAACAACAAATAGCTCAATACAAATTATATAGTTCAACAAATAAAAACTCGTATTTCATCACGCGACGTCCCCCTTGAGCCTCCATAGGTGCTCAATTAGATCTTTCTGCAGTTGATGATGCACTTGTGGGTCTCGGATCTCTTGACGCATACTGAGATAGGCAGTCCAAGTTGCCGGTAGCTGGTGATCAACTTCGGCTAGAGGACCCTGCCTGTAGTATGGTTCAGTGTCAAACACTGGGTCTTCTTGCTCGCTCTCGATGATCATGTTGTGCAAGATGACACAGCAAGTCATGATCTCCCACATTTGATCTTTCGGCCAGGTCTGAGCGGGGTACCGAACAACAGCGAATCGAGATTGGAGCACACCAAATGCCCGCTCGACATCCTTCCTGCAAGCCTCCTGAACCTTCGCAAACCAGGCGTCCTTACCTCCTGGCACAGGGTTTGAGATCGTCTTCACAAATGTCGACCATCTCGGATAGATGCCGTCAGCTAGATAGTACCCCTTGTTGTATTGGTGCCCATTGATCCCAGGAAATCCTCTTGCTGCATTCTGGGCTAGGATCCGAGCAGTGTCTTCCGCATTGGGTGCTCTCAAGTATTGTGGCCCAAACACTGCCACCACTGCCCGACAGAACTTGTAGAAACACTCTATGCTGGTGAACTCGGCCATGCGCCCATAGTCGTCGAGTGAATCACTGGGAGCTCCATATGCAAGCATCCTCATCGCTGTCGTGCACTTCTGGATGGAGGTGAATTCAAGAGCGCCAGTGCAATCCTTCTTGCACTTGAAGTAGTTGTCGAACTCCCGGATGGAATTCACAATCCTGAGGAAGAGCTTTCGGCTCATCCGATAACGGCACCGAAATGTTCTCTCGCCATGAAGTGGAGCATCGGCGAAGTAGTCGGAGTAGAGCATGCAGTAGCCTTGCAGACGATGCCGGTTCTTTGCTTTCACACGCCCCGGCGCCGAGCCACCTCGACGTGGCTTTTCACTGTTCGCCAGCAGCTGGGCGAGGGCGGCGAGCACCATCAGATGCTCTTCTTCCTGGACGTCGGCCGCGGCTTCCTCCTCCAGCAGCGCGGCGAGCTCTTCCTCCTCATCGGAGTCCATCGCCGAGTCAGTCCAAACGCCGAACACCTTGCGCTCGGTAGGAGTGTACCCGCCGTTAAACCGCGCCTCCGGGCCGGAAACGGCGGCCGGCAGCGCCTAGTGCTTCGGGAGGGGCTGCCGCGGCGAAGCACTGCTATTTTCCGGCGGGGAATGGCTATCTAGCGGAGTAGGCCGGCGCCCGTCGCCGGGATACAGCAGGTGGTGGCCGAGGGCGCGGGGGGTGCAAGGCGAGTCGAGGAAGAAAAACTTGACTTTTCCCCTGTCGGTGTGGGCCAGGCGTGCTTTTCCCTAGCGCCGGAGCCCCCAAAGGCTCCCCAGCGCGCCGGGTTCGGCCTGTGACCGTCCGGCGGAAAAAAGGTCCGAACCGGCGATTTTCGGCGTCCTGGGAACGCGACTGGGCCGTTTTTTCGGCACCGGCGCGAAAAAATCTTCTGGGGAGGCCTTTTTTGGGGCGCGGCTGGAGATGCCCTCAGGCTGCATGGACAAAAAGAGGCGCAGACGCCGGTTCGACTGGAGCCAGCCACGTAGGTACGCACGCATCCCATCCCATGAAAATAAAGACAAAAACACATGCGCCAGGTGTAAAAGCTTCCATGGCATGTCTGTCAGGCCGGTGAGCGTGCGAGCAAAGCATCCCCAGCTCGACCGAAAGGTCTCTCATCTCTCCTCCGTACCACGACGGGAAAAGAAAAGAGAAGAAAGGCCAGGCGTCATCGCTTTGCCCGCCACTGTCGCGGTGTCCCTTATCATATGGGCATATCGCAAGTGTAGGTGTAGGCCTTTTCCAGACGCGGCTGGGCTTGGCTTTCTCTTTCCGGGAGATTTGGCGGCCGATTCGCCCGGACCGGGGCACTACTACCGCCCGGCCCTCCGGAGCCTCTCCCTCCCTTCGGCTTTTCCTTTGGTTGGCGGCACGTACTAGTACGACCTTGGCACGCACCCAACTCGCATTGCACCTTGTGTTTGCATGGCATCCCAGCGCTGCGTGTATACGATCGGCATCCCGTCCCGTCCGCGGGACCAGCGCGAGAACAGTGACGGCCACCAATGCAGTCCGATGGCGAGGCTTTTGGAAGGAATATTTGCCGGTGACGATCGAACGATCATGATGCTGATACCGATACGGAACGATGATGGTGGCTTTCGATGGGGGCAGGGCGACGTTCGTTGCGTGCACCCCTGGCTCCGTCGCTCTCAGCGCCAAGCGGCCGGGATAGATAGATAGCTATAGAGCACGTACCTCCGATCGAATCCCGCCTACACCACACCCCTATTCATCATGGCACCATCGACCACGATTATTCCACGAACATTGCTTCTCGATCGTTCGCGGCCACGCAGCACCTTTCTACGTATTGTAGTATGCACGAGAGCAACCGCGAGCGACTGGTCGAGCTGTGGTGGTACTACATTCCTCTGGAAGGAAGGAGCGCGAGTGGTAGCATCAGCAGCTGATCTCCGCTGCATGATGCTGTTTCTTGTCCAGGCTGGCCGTGGTAAAATGGTCATGTCGGTCGTGCCTGTGAGGTGTGAGGCCGTGAGGCGGCCTAGCGGTATGAACACACGCGTTTCTTCTGGTTATTCCGGTGGCGTAATGATCCCACCGGTCGGTAACGTTCTTGGCCCAAGATCGACGACGGCGACGACGGGTAGTCCCATCGCTTGGCGTAGGTTCACAACTTAGTGGCCGGATCGACACGGTTTGTTCAATCAGTTGATCAAAGACGAGACAGATGGGACGGGAGCCGTGCTCCGCGGGGCAGCGAGCACCGAGCGCAAACCTCTGGTGCTATGCCATTCTTGATTCGCTGACGCACTGAATGGACCGCCGCCTGCTCCATTTCTTCCATACTACCGGCCTTGCATATTGCATGGAACGGAGTCTGCTTCGCTCGCACGGCGCCTGCAGCTTCTGCATGCATCCCGTCATTGTCATGCTGTCTTATTACCGTCGCCGGCGCGCAAGGTGATCACGCGCGCAAGTTCATCGGTGGATTTGCTAGCTGCTCCAATGGCCAATCAGGCGAGCGGATCGATCGTGTGGTCTCTTGTAGGTGAAGTACCAGAATGACTCGGACTCGAAAAGAGGAGCCATTGGGCTAGAAAAGAGTTACTGCGGGCGCACCAAGTTGATTGATCGGTCGTGCGACGTCGCTCCCAGCTTTCTATCGTGCCGGTCAAGCTCATGGATGGATCGCTTTTCACCCGGGCCGAGAGCGAAGCAAGTGCCAAAGCAGAGTGTGGATCACTTGGTAATTAAACAAACTCAAAGTTATCACGCGCAAACTGAAGACCTAACTAAAGTACACGGTACGTTCTCTTCATCACTTGGGTACCACCACCGGAGGAAGCCAGTGGAGAAGTACGCCGTACGTGTCGTGCAAACTTCGGCCGGCTAGCTACTCACGAAGAGCCGACGGCATCGATGCGGGATGAACACACACAAACACACACAAAAGACGGCCCTACAGCCGCCGTCTCGTTGGCCATGCCGCGGCAGCTGCAGTGGGGTACAGTGTAGTAGTAGTGAGAGTGTGCCACTCACCAGCCGCACGTGCATGCAATGCAAGTATCCAGCGGGTGATTTGCGTTGCACGACGCGTGCACCGCACCAGTGCAGCCATGTCCATGCCGGCCTGCTCGCCGGCGCGGGCTCGAGGAAACTGGGAGAGAAATCCACCGTACCTGGTCCAGCGTTTTCACCGGCCGAAGCGGGGCAGAAGAGAGCGAAACTGGCAAAGCTTGCGACCGTGTAGGCCCCTCGACCGGCGAGGAAGCGAGGCGCGCGCGCGCACTGAGCGCAGCCAGTACGCGGCGGGCGTCTCGATGGCTGTCACAGGCGCGCGCGAGGGTGACCGCGGTGTCGGCGCACGCACGCACCGCGTCCATCTATCTATCGCCGTCCATGGTGCCGTGGCAGCGCCATCGCCCTTGTCTAGCTGGATGGCCCAATCGTATCGTAGTAATAAGTACTAACACGCATAAATGATGGATCATGGATGGATGGACGTCTGCCGGGACCCGGTGAGTTGCACGCGCTGGGGCGTGGAATCACGTACGAAATCGTCCGGTCCGGCCAGGGGGGTTGGTGATCGGGGCATTATGCCGTCGGATCGATCGAGGTGCGATGCCGGTGTCGGCCGAGTGCGGCTGGCCCTAGCGTCGGCCGTGTGGTGATGGCCGTTCGAGCGTACAACGGCCGGTTTAGTTTAATTTTGTCTTCTATGATCAGGTGGGCAGACAGCTGGGTGGGTGTGAAGAGGGGTAGTGGTAACGAATCCTCCTATATCACTGGAAGCTGGGAGCCTGAGATTTGGCTGGATTAAGTTCGTTTATCTATGCATTCATATATTGTGTTCTCTTTTTTTTTTTGAAACATGGTACAAAGGCCAACGACTACATATACACACTCACCCCTATGAGTATACTAGATACTAGTTGATAAGCACACCATACCAGTGAAAGAATAGAGAAATAAATCCAAAAAATATACGAGCACCCGTTCAAGTCTAGAGCTTGAATCAGGACGAGCTAGTTCTACCCCAAAGAACCTAATTATTTACACTATGCTTAATTTGTATGTCGTGGTTAATTGGAACTTAGAAGGCTCGGCACCAACCTTAATTAGCATCCTCCACGCGTAAGAATATTTATCATCTATCAAAGATAACTAACTAACCTTTGTGACGAAGTATTGGATATTATAAACAATTTTGCAATAACGGTAAAGTGGAACCGAAACTTGTCGTGATGTAATATGAAGTCCTGGGAGCATAACTGAAGACGATCCTTGTGGATTTAAAACAGACCTCACACCAATGCTTAATTATATCGCAAAGCTGCTTTGAAGGTTGCATATAAGATACTTCATAAAGAAAAATTCAGCATATTAGATATGTTGTCTGGGAACATATCCTTATCTCAAATTACCCTCATGTGTCGCTTTTGTAGACGACAGGGACAATCCTTCCCCGCCACGGCGAGCTCCCTCCACCCTCCCCCTCCCCCTCCTCTTTCCTCTCTCATCGCCATCAGAGGGCACGGTTAGAAAAAGACTGGCCAGAGTCGACGGTGGCGGGGCGCTTCGCTTCCCCGCGTGGGGGCACCAGTACGGGGTGATACTGTTGGGTTGGGGCGCCGTGTTGGTGAGGGGCGCGGTGGCAACTTCCTGCGGTGACGACCTATTTTCCCGTGGGCCGATCTCATGAAGACGGGCGAGACGGTGGCCCTTGGTGGGTTATGGTGGTGATGGCGGCTCGTCTGATATGCCCGGCCGTAGTCGTGGTCGACGCGGTCGAGGCTGCTAGGTGGCCGGAGTTGCTAGTCCTTGGGCAGCTTCCCGTTATGAAATGGAAAGGCCATATCTGACGGGGCGCTGGCTACCACTCCCTCCGGATGTGCTACATGGAGGTGTCCAGCCCGCAACACCCATCAATGCATGGTATTCTTCGACTAATTGTTACTCTCGGCGCAAGCCTGGGTGGAGGGGAGGGCCGCTCCCCCTTTTCCAGGATGGGCTGGCCTCACACATGGCCCAACTTATGTTCGTTGGGCAGCCGCGACGGCGATGCTTGCTTGTCTATTGCCCCCCTCCGACCAAGCCTTGTGGTGGAATCTTGTGGGTGGGTGGGGATGTGTTGGCTTCCCCTCTGGCCAGTGCCGTCCGCGTATCATGGTGTCAGGGAGAGGTTCGGAGATGGATGTCGAGGCGGCGACCATGGGTGGTGGGCTTTTTGGTTGGCTCTTCGGCGGGCCTCCAGTGGCAGTGGTGGATGTGCTTCTTGGTCGTTGGGCAGCGAGGGGTGTAGCAGTGGGTGGCCATGGCGTCTGCTCTGCTGTGGAAGTGGTGGTGCGCAGAGCTATAATTTTTTTATGTTTCTTGCCATGCCCGACGTTTTCCTCATTGTGACCCGAGAAGTGATACATCCCAAACATGTCTATAATTTTTTATGTTTCATGCTACTATATTATCATATATACATAGATTGGAAACATTTAGCCAAATTTATTGGACTAACCTATTAATTCAGTTCCTAAGAGTCAATTCCTATTTTGTACTCTTTTTGGAATTTTAGGAAATCACCATATAAAATATTTTAAAAAATAAAAGAGAAACAAGAGGTGTTTTCTCACCGAAAGAAGGCCAATGGACTAAGGCACAATATCTGGTGGGCTCCTCAGTGCCTAGACCCCCTACCCCCTCTAGACCTCCATCTTACAAGGGCGTCTAGGTGTTGGAAATATGCCCTAGAGGCAATAATAAAAGTATTATTATATTTCCTTGTTCATGATAATTGTCTTTTATTCATGCTATAACTGTATTATCCGGAAATCGTAATACATGTGTGAATACATAGACCACAATATGTCCCTAGTGAGCCTCTAGTTGACTAGCTCGTTGTGATCAACAGATAGTCATGGTTTCCTGGCTATGGACATTGGATGTCGTTGATAACGGGATCACATCATTAGGAGAATGATGTGATGGACAAGACCCAATCCTAAGCATAGCACAAAGATTGTGTAGTTCGTTTGCTAGAGCTTTTCCAATGTCAAGTATCTCTTCCTTAGACCATGAGATCGTGTAACTCCCGGATACCGTAGGAGTGCTTTGGGTGTATCAAACGTCACAACGTAACTGGGTGACTATAAAGGTGCACTACAGGTATCTCCGAAAGTGTTTGTTGGGTTGACACGGATCGAGACTGGGATTTGTCACTCCGTGTAAACGGAGAGGTATCTCTGGGCCCACTCGGTAGGACATCATCATAATGTGCACAATGTGACCAAGGGGTTGATCACGGGATGATGTGTTACGGAACGAGTAAAGAGACTTGCCGGTAACGAGATTGAACAAGGTATCGGTATACCGACGATCGAATCTCGGGCAAGTACAATACCGTTAGACAAAGGGAATTGTATACGGGATCGACTGAGTCCTTGACATTGTGGTTCATCCGATGAGATCATCGTGGAACATATGGGAGCCAACATGGGTATCCAGATCCCGCTGTTGGTTATTGACCGGAGAACGTCTCGGTCATGTCTACATGTCTCCCGAACCCGTAGGGTCTACACACTTAAGGTTCGATGACGCTAGGGTTATAAAGGAAGTTTGTATGTGGTTACCTAATGTTGTTCGGAGTCCCGGATGAGATCCCGGACGTCATGAGGAGTTCCGGAATGGTCCGGAGGTAAAGATTTATATATGGAAAGTTGTTGTTCGGGTTCCGGGAAAAGTTCGGGTTTTTTTCGGTATTGTACCGGGAAGCTTCCAGAAGGTTCCGAAGGATTCCAGAGGGGTCCGGAGGTCCGGAAATTGTTCCACCATGTCCAATACAGTAGCATGGGCTGTAGGGGGGCGCCCTAGCCTTAATGGGCCAGGGGCACCAGCCCCCCCAAGGCCCATGCGCATGGGAGAAGGAAAACCCTAAGGGGGGAGGGCCTCCACTTGACTTGGGAGGCACTCCTCCCCCCTTGGCCGCCGCCCCCTCCTCAGATTGGATCTGAGGGGGCCGGCCCCCCTCTCCCTTGCCCCTATATATATGTGGGGGGTGGGAGGGCAGCCGCACCACAAGTTCTGGCGCAGCCCTCCCCCTCTCCCAATTACTCCTCCTCTCCCGTGGTGCATGGCGAAGCCCTGCAGGATAGCCACGCTCCTCCATCACCACCACGCCGTTGTGCTGCTGCTGGATGGAGTCTTCCTCAACCTCTCCCTCTCTCCTTGCTGGATCAAGGGGTGGGAGACGTCACCGGGCTGTATGTGTGTTGAACGCGGAGGTGCCGTCCGTTCGGCACTAGGATCTCCGGTGATTTGGATCACGACGAGTACGACTCCTTCAACCCCGTTCTCTTGAACGCTTCCGCTTAGCGATCTACAAGGGTATGTAGATGCACTCTCCTTCCCCTCGTTGCTGGTTTCTCCATAGATAGATCTTGGTGACACGTAGGAAAATTTTGAATTTCTGCTACGTTCCCCAACAGTGGCATCATGAGCTAGGTCTATTGCGTAGATTCTTTGCACGAGTAGAACACAAAGTAGTTGTGGGCGTTGATTTTGTTCAATATGCTTACCGTTACTAGTCCAATCTTGTTTCGACGGTATTGTGGGATGAAGCGGCCCAGACCGACCTTACACGTACTCTTACGTGAGACAGGTTCCACTGATTGACATGCACTTGGTGCATAAGGTGGCTAGCGGGTGCCAGTCTCTCCCACTTTAGTCGGAACGGATTCGATGAAAAGGGTCCTTATGAAGGGTAAATAGCAATTGGCATATCACGTTGTGGTTTTGCGTAGGTAAGAAACGTTCTTGCTAGAAACCCATAGCAGCCACATAAAACATGCAACAACAATTAGAGGACGTCTAACTTGTTTTTGCAGGGTATGCTATGTGATGTGATATGGCCAAGAATAATGTGATGAATGGTATGTGATGTATGAGATTGATCATGTTCTTGTAATAGGAATCACGACTTGCATGTCGATGAGTATGACAATCGGCAGGAGCCATAGGAGTTGTCTTTATTTATTGTATGACCTGTGTGTCATTGAACAATGCCATGTAATTACTTTACTTTATTGCTAACCGGTAGCCATAGTAGTAGAAGTAATAAGTTGGCGAGACAACTTCATGGAGACACGATGATGGAGATCATGGTGTCATGCCGGTGACGATGATGAAATCGAGCCCCGAAGATGGAGATCAAAAGGAGCAAAATGATATTGGCCATATCATGTCACTATTTGATTGCATGTGATGTTTATCATGTTTATGCATCTTGTTTACTTAGAACGACGGTAGTAAATAAGATGATCCCTTACAAAAATTTCAAGAAGTGTTCTCCCCTAACTGTGCACCGTTGCTAAAGTTCGTCGCTTCTAAGCACCACATGATGATCGGGTGTGATGGATTCTTACGTTCACATACAACGGGTGTAAGACAGATTTACACACGCAAAACACTTAGGGTTAACTTGACGAGCCTAGCATGTACAAACATGGCCTCGGAACACAGAGACCGAAAGGTCGAGCATGAGTCGTATGGAGGATGCGATCAACATGAAGATGTTCACCGATGATGACTAGTCCGTCTCACGTGATGATCGGACACGGCCTAGTTGACTCGGATCATGTAATCACTTAGATGACCAGAGGGATGTCTATCTGAGTGGGAGTTCATAAGATGAACTTAATTATCCTGAACATAGTCAAAAGATCTTTGCAAATTATGTCGTAAGCTCGCGCTTTAGTTCCACTGTTTAGATATGTTCCTAGAGAAAATATAGTTGAAAGTTGACATTAGCGATTATGCGGACAGTAGAAAGCTTATGTCCTTAATGCACCGCTCAGTGTGCTGAACCCCAAACGTCGTTTGTGGATGTTACGAACATCAGACATACACGTTTTGATAACTACGTGATAGTTCAGTTAAACGGTTTAGAGTTGAGGCACCAAAGACGTTTTCGAAACGTCGCGGAACATATGAGATGTTTCGAGGGTTGAAATTGGGATTTCAGGCTCGTGCCCATGTCAAGAGGTATAAGACCTCCGACGATTTTCTTAGCCTGCAAACTAAGGGAGAAAAGCTCAATCGTTGAGCTTGTGCTCAGATTGTCTGAGTGCAACAATCACTTGAATCGAGTGGGAGTTGGTCTTCCAGATAAGATAGTGATGTTTCTCCAAAGTCATTGCCACCAAGCTGCTAGAGCTTCGTGATGAGCTATAACATATCAAGGATAGATATGATGATCCTTGAGGTATTCGCGATGTTTGACACCGCGAAAGTAGAAATCAAGAAGGAGCATCAATTTTTGATGGTTGGTGAAACCACTAGTTTCAAGAAGGGCAAGGGCAAGAAGGGATACTTCATGAAACGGCAAATCAGCTGCTGCTCTAGTGAAGAAACCCAAGGTTGAACCCAAACCCGAGACTAAGTGCTTCTGTAATAAGGGGAACAACCACTGGAGCGGAATTACCCTAGATACTTGGTAGATGAGAAGGCTGGCAAGGTCGATAGAAGTATATTGGATATACATTATGTTAATGTGTACTTTACTAGTACTCCTAGTAGCACCAGGGTATTAGATACCGGTTCGGTTCCTAAGTGTTAGTAACTCGAAATAAAAGCTACGGAATAAACGGAGACTAGCTAAAGGTGAGCTGACGATATGTGTTGGAAGTGTTTCCAAGGTTGATGTGATCAAGCATCGCACGCTCCCTCTACCATCGAGATTTGGTGTTTGCGTTGAGCATAGACATGATTGGATTATGTCTATCGCAATACGGTTATTCATTTAAGGAGAATAATGGTTACTCTATTTATTTGAATAATACCTTCAATGGTCTTGCACCTAAAGGAATGGTTTATTGAATCTCGATCGTAGTGATACACATTTTCATGCCAAAAGATATAAATGATAGTACCACTTACTTGTGGCACTGCCATGTAAGTCATATTGGTGTAAAACGCATGAAGAAGCTCCATGTTGATGGATCTTTGGACTCACTCGTTTTTGAAAAGTTTGAGACATGTGAACCATGTCTATTGGTGTATACGCATGAAGAAACTCCATGCAGATGGATCATTTGGACTCACTTGATTTTGAATCACTTGAGATATGCAAATCATACCACATGGGCAAGATGACTAAAAAGCCTCGTTTTTCAGTAAAATGGAACAAGATAGCAACTTGTTGGAAGTAACACATTTTGATGTGTGCAGTCCAATGAGTGCTGAGGCATGCAGTGAATATCGTTATGTTCTTACTTCACAGATGATTCGAGTAGATGTAGAGTATATTTACTTGATGAAACACAAATCTGAATTATTGAATGGTTCAAGTAATTTCAGAGTGAAGTTGAAGATCATCGTGACAAGAGGATGAAATGTCTATGATATGATCATAGAGATGAGTATCTGAGTTACGAGTTTGGCACACAATTAAGACATTGTGGAAATTGTTTCACAATTAATACCGCCTGGAACACCATAGTTTGATGGTGTGTCCGAACATCATAGTTGCACCCTATTGGATATGGTGCGTACCATGATGTCTCTTATCGAATTACCACTATCGTTTATGGGTTAGGCATTAGAGACAACCACATTCACTTTAAATAGGGCACCACGTAATTCCGTTGAGACGACACCGTATGAACTATGGTTTAGAGAAACCTAAGCTATAATTTCTTAAAGGTTTGGGGCTGCGATGTTTATGTGGAAAAGTTTCAGGTTGATAAGCTCGAACCCAAAGCGGATAAAATGCATCTTCATAGGACACCCAAAACAGTTGGGTATACCTCCTAATTCATATCCGAAAGCAATAGGGATTGTTTCTTGAATCGGGTCCTTTCTCGAGGAAAAGTTTATCTCGAAAAGTTGAGTGGGAGGATGGTGGAGACTTGATATGGTTACTGAACCGTCACTACAACTAGCGTGTAGCAGGGCACAGGAAGTTGTTCCTGTGGCGCCTACACCAATTGAAGTAGAAGCTTATGATAGTGATCATGAAGTTTCGGATCAAGTCACTACCGTACCTCGTAGGGTGACAAGGATGCATACTACTTTAGAGTGGTACAGTAATCCTGTCTTGAAGGTCATGTTGCTAGACAACAATGAACCTACGAGCTATGGAGAAGCAATGGTGGGCCCAAATTTCGACAAATGGTTAGAAGCCATGAAATCCGAGATAGGATCCATGTATCAGAACAAAGCATGGACTTTGGTGGACTTGCCCGATGATCGGCAAGCCATTGAGATAAATGGATCTTTAAGAAGAAGATGGACGTGGACGGTAATGTCACAGTCTATGAAGCTCGACTTGTGGCGAAGAGTTTTTCACAACTTCAAGGAGTTGACTACGATGAGATTTTCTCATCCGTAGCGATGCTTAAGTCCGTCGGAATCATGTTAGCATTAGCTGCATTTATGAAATCTGGCAGATGGATGTCAAAACGAGTTTCCTTACCAGTCTTCGTAAGGAAGGGTTGTATGTGATACAATCTGAAAGGTTTTGTCGATCCTAAGGATGCTAAAAGGTATGCTAGCTCCAGCGATCCTTCCATGGACTGGAGTAAGCATCTCGGAGTTGGAATATGCACTTTGATAAGATGATCAAAGATTTTGTTTATACAAAGTTTATGAGAAACTTGTATTTCCAAAGAAGTGAGTGGGAGCACTATAGAATTTCTGATGAGTATATGTTGTTGACATATTGTTGATCAGAAATGATGTAGAACTTCTGGAAAGCATATAGGGTTATTTGAAAGGTGTTTTTCAAGTGAAAACCTGGTTTAAGCTACTTGAACATTGAGCATCAAGATCTATGAGGATAGATCAAAAACCGCTTAATGGTACTTTCAAATGAGCATATACCTTGACATGATCTTGAAGGTGTTCAAGATGGATCAGTCAAAGAAGGAGTTCTTGCCTGAGATGTAAGGTATTAAGTTAAGACTTAAAAGCTCGACCACGGCAGAATAGAGAGAAAGGACGAAGGTCGTCCCCTATACTTCAGACGTAGGCTCTATAGTATGCTATGCTGTGTACCGCACCAGAAGTGTGCCTTGCCATGAGTCAGTCAAGGGGTACAAGAATGATCCAGGAATGGATCATTGGACAGCGGTCAAAATTGTCCTTGGAGTAAATAAGGACATGTTTCTCGATTATGGAGGTGATAAAGAGTTCGGCATAAAGGGTTACGTCGATGCAAGCATTAACACCTATCCGAGTGAATCTGAGTAGCAAACCGGATATGTATACTGAAGCAACCATTTGGAATAACTCCAAGTGGAGCGTGGAAGCAGCATTTACAGAATGACCTAGAGATTTGCGAAGTACATACGGATCTGAAAGTTGCAGACCCGTTGACTAAAACCTCTCTCACAAGCAAAACCTGATCAAACCCCAGAACTCATTGAGTCTTAATCACATGATGATGTGAGCTAGTTTAATGACACTAGTAAACTCTTTGGATGTTGGTCACATGGTGATGTGACCTGTGAATGTTAATCACATGGCGATGTGAACTAGATTATTGACTCTAGTGCAAGTGGGAGACTGTTGGAAATATGCCCTAGAGGCAATAATAAAAATATTATTATATTTCCTTGTTCATGATAATTGCCTTTTATTCATGCTATAACTGTATTATCCGGAAAATCGTAATACACGTGTGAATACATAGACCACAATATGTCCCTAGTGAGCCTCTAGTTGACTAGCTCGTTGTGATCAACAGATAGTCATGGTTTCTTGGCTATGGACATTGGATGTCGTTGATAACGGGATCACATCATTAGGAGAATGATGTGATGGACAAGACCCAATCCTAAGCATAGCACAAAGATCGTGTAGTTCGTTTGCTAGAGCTTTTCCAATGTCAAGTATCTCTTCCTTAGACCATGAGATCGTGTAACTCCCGGATACCGTAGGAGTGCTTTGGGTGTATCAAACGTCACAATGTAACTGGGTGACTATAAAGGTGCACTACAGGTATCTCCGAAAGTGTTTGTTGGGTTGATACGGATCGAGACTGGGATTTGTCACTCCGTGTAAACGGAGAGGTATCTCTGGGCCCACTCGGTAGGACACCATAATAATGTGCACAATGTGACCAAGGGGTTGATCACGGGATGATGTGTTACGGAACGAGTAAAGAGACTTGCCGGTAACGAGATTGAACAAGGTATCGGCATACCGATGATCCAATCTCGGGCAAGTACAATACCATTAGACAAAGGGAATTGTATACGGGATCGACTGAGTCCTTGACATCGTGGTTCATCCGATGAGATCATCGTGGAACATGTGGGAGCCAACATGGGTATCCAGATCCCGCTGTTGGTTATTGACCGGAGAAAGTCTCGATCATGTCTACATGTCTCCCGAACCCGTAGGGTCTACACACTTAAGGTTCGATGACGCTAGGGTTATAAAGGAAGTTTGTATGTGGTCACCGAATGTTGTTCGGAGTCCCGGATGAGATCCCGGACGTCACGAGGAGTTCTGGAATGGTCCGGAGGTAAAGATTTATATATGGAAAGTTGTTGTTCGGGTTCCGGAAAAAGTTTGGGTTTTTTTCGGTATTGTACCGGGAAGCTTCCAGAAGGTTCTGGAGGATTCTGGAGGGGTACAGAGGTCCGGAAATTGTTCCACCACGTCCAATACAGTAGCATGGGCTGTAGGGGGCGCCCTAGCCTTAATGGGCCACCAGCCCCCCCAAGGCCCATGCGCATGGGAGAAGGAAAACCCTAAGGGGGGAGGGCCTCCACTTGACTTGGGAGGCACTCCTCCCCCCCCCCCTTGGCCGCCGCCCCCTCCTCAGATTGGATCTGAGGGGGCCGGCCCCCCTCTCCCTTGCCCCTATATATATGTGGGGGGTGGGAGGGCAGCCGCACCACAAGTTCTGGCGCAGCCCTCCCCCTCTCCCAATTACTCCTCCTCTCCCGTGGTGCTTGGCGAAGCCCTGCAGGATAGCCACGCTCCTCCATCACCATCACGCCGTTGTGCTGCTGCTGGATGGAGTCTTCCTCAACCTCTCCCTCTCTCCTTGCTGGATCAAGGGGTGGGTGTAACGCCCCGGATTCGTTGCGCCAGGTGTCCGCCAGTTTTTCGCCTTCGTTGCCATGTCATTTGCTTGTGTGTTGCTTTGCCATGTCATCATCTGCATTTTATCATGTCATCTTGTGCATTTCATTTTGCATACGTGTTCGTCTCATGCATCCGAGCTTTTTCCCCGTTGTCCGTTTTGCAATCCGGCACTCCTATGCCCTCCGGCGTTCCCCTTTTGCCTCTTTGCGTGTGCGGGTATTAAACTATCTCAGAATGGCCCGAGGTTTGCCAAGTGGCATTGGTATACCACCGGTAGACCGCCTGTCAAGTTTCGTGCCATTTGGAGGTCGTTTGATACTCCAATGGTTAACCGGGTAACCGTAAAGCCCTCTTTGAGTTGCAGCCCAACACCCCTTCCAAAGTGGCCCAAAACCCATCCAAACCCCCTCCATGCTCTCGGTCGTTCGATCACGATCGCGTGGCTGAAAACCGCTCCTCATTTGGACTCTCCTAGCTTCCTCTACCTATAAATACGTCTTCCTCCCCGAAATCCCGGATCATTTCCACCCTAACCCTAGTCTTCTTCCTCCCGCCGCCGCCGGACACGTCCACCCCGTCCGGACATGTCCGCCGCTGCCGCGCCCGGCGAATCCTGTCCTGCCACGTGGCCTCCCGCTGCCGTCCGCGCCGCCGGCCCGCGGGGCCCGTGTCGGGCCCGCGCGGCCCGCCCGCCACCGCCTCGCGCCCGGGGTCGCCCGCGCCCGCGCCCCCGCGCGCTCCCCGCCGCCGGCCGCCGTGGCCGCCGGCCGCCGTGGCCGCCGCCGGCAAGCGCCGCCGCCATCCCGCGCCCTGCCCCGCGCCCCGCCGCCGTTCCCCGCTCCCCGCCGCCTCGGGCGCCGCCGGCGCGGCCCCGCCACCTCGCCGGCCGCCCGCGACCCCGCGGCCGCCGCCGTCCGCCGCCCCGGCGCCTCTGCCCCAGCTCCGCCACCGGCCGCCACAGCTCCTCCGGCGAGCTCGCCCTCGCCTCTCCGGCCTCCTCCCCGCCCGGATCCGGCCTCCGCCGCCGCGGATCCGCCCTCCGGCCTCCCCTCGCCGGCCCTGCCTCGCCGGAGAACCCTCGCCGCCCGGACCCGCGTCAGCTCGACCCGGCCCGACCCGCTCCGCCTCTGCGACCCGATCCGCCGCCCGTTGACTTTCCCCCCGAAGTCCAAATCCACTAAGTCCCTGGAATCTTGCATAATCATGGCATGTTCATTGCATTGTATCTCTGCATCCGTAGCTCCGTTTCGTGCGTATAATATGTCAAATTGTTCGCCTCGACGAGTACTTCATTTCATTCCATTGCATCATTTCCATTTGAGCTCATCTTGATGCCCGAAATGCTGTTGGAATAGTGCATGTTGATGTTAATCTGCTAAAACTGTTACAACTTGCTCATTTGTCATTTTTGCCATGTTTGATGTGTGCATCCTATGAGGTTGATGTCTACATGTGTTTTGATCTATGTCATGCCATCTTTCCAGGGGTGTATGCCATGTATTTTTGTGATCAATGTGGTGACTAGCACAAGCATGCAAACTAGGCTTCGTGATATTGCTGATTTTAGTCCTTGTTCTGCTGTTATTTTGATGCCATGTAAACTTGATGCTACAGAGAGATCCATGCATATTTAGAGATACTTCAGTAAGGATGTTTTGAACATATGGTTATTGTCTATCCATTCATGCCCTTGTTTGCAATTATGGTGTAGTCTAACATGTCATTTGAGTGCTCTACTTTTGCTTCAAAATGTTTCCTGGCAGATTGTTTACTTGTTATTCAATATGGCCAACCTTGCTATAGTTGATCCTTGCATGCTATGGACTTGTTCTTGCCTTGGTTTGTTTAAAAAACATGTCTTCTTGATGATGCTATGCTTATCTTGTCATGCAATGACTTATGGTGAGTGAATCGAGCTTGTTAAGTAGTGTACTTGCTGTTACTGTTTTGCTAGGCTGAATCTATTATTGCGTGATGCTATATAAACATGTTACTACTAATCATTCTATGCATAATCTGGAGATGTTATATAAACATGTTTTGATCTACATGTCTTGCTCTATCCATTCATGTCCTTGGTTGCAATTATAGCCTGCTGGGACATGTTCATATCTTGCTCCAAAGTTTGCTAAATGATGTTGCTGTCAGCCTGTTAACATTAAGATCAATCTTTCCATGATTGTTTGCTAGTGATCCATGCACCCTATGACCTTGTTCTTGCCATGCTTAGCTTCATAAACATGCTTTCTTACTGTTGGTTGCCTTGCCATGCCATGTATTGCTCTGTGGTGAGTGGTTCAAGCTCACCAACATGCCTACTTATTGTCGTTCCTGCCATGTTTGAATCTGTAATATAACTTGCCATGTTTACATGGGTGCCATCATATTTTCTATGCCTTTTTGGCTCATGGTCAGTAAGAGACTTTTGATCTATGCAATTACTAGATTAATTCCATGCCTTTGTTTGCCATGATATGTTCCTGTAACATGTTGTTTGCTTGCTCTAAACATTGCAACCTGATGTTATTTCTGCTAAGTCTGAAACTGTTATTATTTGCAATCTTTCCATGTGTTTTTGAGCATGTTCTTGTTGTTTCTGGAGATAGCTCAGTGTTCATGTTTTGTAGTGCTTTACCTGTACTTCATGCCCATGCCTTTTGTTATTATGTTGGGGTGCTGTAGCTTATAGTTTTGATGCTTGCAATATGCCTAGTTGCTGTTATGGACAGATTGTTGTTATGACTTGTATAGAGTGTATGTGTTGAACCGTTGCTCCGTTTTGAGTGTGATCTATATGAAACTTGCTTGTTTTTGCGTGTAGTTCCATATTATCATGTTGCATCCATGTTTTGGGGTGTTTTGCTTGATGTTTGGATGCATTTTGCATCAATGCCATGTTTAACTTGTTTTGCTCATATCTTCTAGGCCGTAGCTCCGAATTAAATGAACTTTATATGTAATTTGACTAGAATTTCGTGTAGATTCTCTTGGTGCATCTTAACTTGCTGTTTAACAACTTGAACATAAGGTTTATTCAGTTCTGGACCAATTTCGAAATATGCATATGAGGACTTACCGGAGTTGTTATATGTTGTTTCCGGCCTCATTTAAACTTGCCTTGATGTGTTGTTCTTGTTTGCATCATTTCTTGCCATGAGTAGCTTCATGTAGCTTGGTCATGCATCATGCTTGTTGTGCATCATGCCTTGTTCATGTATGGTGTGTTTACCTATGTTGTGTGCTTCTTCTTGTTAGTTCCTGTTTCGTTGCGATCGTGAGGATTCGTTCGTCTACGGTTGGTTCGGCTTCATCCGTTCGTCTTCTTCATGTACTCGTTCTTCTTCCTTGCGGGATTTCAGGCAAGATGACCGCTACCCTGGATCTCACTACTATCATTGCTATGCTAGTTGCTTCGTTCTATCGCTATGCTGCGTTACCTATCATTTGCTCTTCAAGCCTCCCAAATTGCCATGAACCTCTAATCTTTGACACCATTCCTAGCGAACCGTTGTTTGGCTATGTTACCGCTTTGCTCAGCCCCTCTTATAGCGTTGCTAGTTGCAGGTGAAGTTGAAAATTTCTCCATGGTGGACAGGGTTTTTGGTTGGGATATCACAATATCTCTTATATTATTAATGCATCTATATACTTGGTAAAGGGTGGAAGGCTCGGCCTTATGCCTGGTGTTTTGTTCCACTCTTGCCGCCTTAGATTCCGTCATACCGATGTTATGTTCCCGGATTTTGCGTCCCTAACGCGGTCGGGTGATTTATGGGACCCCCCTGACAGTTTGCTTTGAATAAAACTTGTCCAGCAAGGCCCAACCTTGGTTTTACCATTTGCCTCACCACCACCTACTTTTCCCTTGGGAGTCGCTCTCTCGAGGGTCATCTTTATTTTAGCCCCCCCCCCCCCCCCCCGGGCCAATGCTTGTCTAAGTGTTGGTCCAAACCGAGCGATGTCCGGCGCCCCCTGGGCAACCAGGGTCTATGCCAACCCGTCGTCTTGCTCATCCGGTGTGCCCTGAGAACGAGATATGTGCAGCTCCTATCGGGATTGTCGGCACAGCGGTAGGCTTTGCTGGTCTTGTTTTATCATTGTCGAAATGTCTTGTAAACCGGGATTCCGAGACTGATCGGGTCTTCCTGGGAGAAGGTCTATTCCTTCGTTGATCGCGAGAGCTTGTCATGGGCTAAGTTGGGACACCCCTGCAGGGTATAAACTTTCGAGAGCCGTGCCCGCGGTTATGTGGCAGATGGGAATTTGTTAATGTCCGGTTGTAGATAACTTGACACCAGATCCGAATTAAAACGCATTAACCGCGTGTGTAGCCGTGATGGTCTCTTCTCGGCGGAGTCCGGGAAGTGAACACGGTTTCTGGGTTATGTTTGACGTAAGTAGGTGTTCAGGATCACCTCTTGATCATTGCTAGCTTCACGACCGTTCCTTTGTTTCTCTTCTCGCTCTCTTTTGCGTATGTTAGCCACCATATCATGCTTAGTCGCTGCTGCAACCTCACCACTTTACCCCTTCCTTTCCCTTTAAGCTTTGCTAGTCTTGATACCCATGGTAATGGGATTGCTGAGTCCTCGTGGCTCACAGATTACTACAACAACAGTTGCAGGTACAGGTTATGCGATGATTATGACGCGGGAGCGATGTTTGCTTGTTTTGGAGTTTCTTCTTATGCTTCTTCGATCAGGGAATAGGTTCCAGGTCGGCAGCCTGGGCTAGCAGGGTGGATATTGTTTGAGTTTCTGTTTATGATTCATCCGTAGTCGGATGCTGTTCTTGTATGTTGTATTGTTGTATTCATGTGACATTGTATGTATTGGATGTATCCCCACTATTATGTAATGTTGATGTAATGATATCCACCTTGCAAAAGCGTCCTCAAGATGCGCTTCTATCCTTGGTGGGATCTTCGAGTTCCTTTAGGATAGGGTCGCATCTTGGGCGTGACAGTGGGAGACGTCACCGGGCTGTACGTGTGTTGAACGCGGAGGTGCCGTCCGTTCGGCACTAGGATCTCCGGTGATTTGGATCACGACGAGTACGACTCCTTCAACCCCATTCTCTCGAACACTTCCGCTTAGCGATCTACAAGGGTATGTAGATGCACTCTCCTTCCCCTCGTTGTTGGTTTCTCCATAGATAGATCTTGGTGACACGTAGGAAAATTTTGAAATTCTGCTACGTTCCCCAACACTAGGGGGAGGAGTGGTATGGCCTGTGGGGATCCCAGGGCACCTCGGTGCCCAATTAGTTATATACACCCCCAAGATCCTACCTCAAATTATTATACATATTTCACATTGTCGCCACTCCCTGTTCAACCTCTTCATCAACCTTTGCTGCTCCCATGATGATCCGGGGGAAGCCCGCCTTCGAGGCTGAGGGTTTGTGGTAGCAGCTACGTGTCATATACCCCATTTTCTTGATCTTATGAATAATCAACGTGATTATGATCTTGGGTATTGATGATTAATTGATTTTACAATGTATCGCTTATGATTGATCAAATCTTTGACGCCCTCTAGCGTATCACAGCCTAGATAACTGTGCCACTTCCGTCATACTCCCTCCGTCTCAAAATAAATGACTCAAGTTTATACTAGCTTAGATTACATGAATGTAGCAAGCCCTACAAGCCACGATGGCAACATGCTCATGATGGCATGATGGCCATGAGAAAAAAACAACAACTAATCCCCACCCTCTTTTTTTAGTAGTAAGTAGAAACAAGCTACATTTTACACACGTAGCATGTCTGTAACCCTAAATGAAATACAGCCCAGGAGAGATAAACCCTGTTTGAGACCTTGAACGGAAACAACTAGCAGAAAGGGCCCCAGCAAAGAAAGAAACCTTGCCTAAACCTAGTTCCCAAATCCGAACAGGAACTTAATCCAGAGGGTCGCTCCAACAGCTACAATCCAACGAGTTGGGCGATGAGCAAAGCTAGACTAGAACCCGACCAATTAATTGCCCCCATGCATCAACATCTCCTGTGGCCGTGGGGCAGCAGTCACGTACAGCAAAAATTGTCAATCCTCTCGCTCACACAACTCAAGAATACAATTCCACCTCCCACGGCCACGGCCTGTCCGCCGTCGTGGGCCAGGCGCGCCACGAGCAAAGGACGACGTACGTAGGACCTGTGCACCACCCGTCGGTCGGGCCCGGCGACAGCGTGGCCCCTCCTCACCGTAGCCATCCCTCCACCTTCCACTCTCACTGCTCCACCTTACCTGTCCCGCTCACCGCAACTGAGCCCTGACGCGCACGCGACGATCGCCCAGTACGGCCAGCGACCCCGACGCCGTAACCCGATTATTCCGACGGGCCGGCCTGTCAGCGACGCACACGATCCATCGCCCGACACGGAAGCCCCCGAGGACCCGGTTCCGTAGCAAAGGACGCCGTACGTACAGGCAGCAGTGCACGGGTGCGCCACGCACCAGCGGCTAATCTTCTAATCTAATCTCCTCCCGGCCCGCTCGAGCCAAGCAGAAGCAGTCCTATAAAAACCACCGCGAGTGCCGCGAAGCACCACACACACACCTCTGGATTGGCTCCTTGGCTCTAGCTGCCTGCAATAGAGCAGTGACCTCTTAGCACCAGCACCAGCAGCAGCGACGGCGAGAGGGCGGCTGCAGTTGGACCGCCGGCGAGGGAGCTGCTATCATCATGCAAGGGGACCAGGCGGAGAAGAGGGGGAAGGTGAAGAAGGGGTGGCTGGCCGTGCGGGTCGGCCAGGCCCAGGCGGAGCAACAGGGCGACGGGTTCCGACGGTTCGTCATCCCCATCGCCTACCTCTACCACCCGCTGTTCCAGCGGCTGCTGGAGGCGGCCCGGGACACGTATGGCTACAGCTCGGCCGGCCCGCTCTGGCTGCCCTGCTCCGTCGACGAGTTCCTCCGCCTGCGCGCGCTCGTCGACCGGGAGACGGCGCACTCGCACTCCTCCTCTTCGCACCGCGTGCACGTGCAGGCCGGCGGCCACCAGCAGCACGGCTACTCCTTCGCCCCGTGCACCCGCGCGAGAGTCACCTCTTGATCAACCATCGATCCATCGTCGAGCCCCGGCGGCCCTTCGTGCGTGCGTGCGCATGGCGACTGTGAGCACCGGAGCGCGGGAGCAGAGACGGCCCATCTGTCCACCGGAGACGACGGACATCTACACTGCACGTAGTACATAGAGAGGCAGAGAGATACGGAGATGCATGAGAGGCAGGCAGTAGGTGATTAGCCTGCTTATGATTTTGGTTTTTGTACGACCTTCTTTTTCTTCTGATTCTTCCCCATGCGCATGTATACTACTACCAGATTGATTAATTAACAGAGCACCGATGTATAATTAACAGTTGAATTCGAGCACAGTCGTCATACATATACAGCCCCGTTTTCATACGCAACTTGGTCTGCTCGACTTGCTTCCATATCTTTCTGCAAACTCGGAGCCCAAAACTGAACAAGATCAAGTCCAAAATGGAACACACAGTTCAGCAGTGCTAATGTCAAACCAGCGATGAAGCAAGATCAGGATTACTGTATGGCGGACAGGCGTCAAGCTGGATAGGATAGGCGTACAGATGATCTTGTGTCGATCGCCTCAATCCTTTCATGAAAGCAATCATACATTCCAATTAATCATGATGAAGCATGCATGGGGTCCTTGGGGAATTTCGGGTGCCGCGTTTCTTTCCGCTGGTGGATTCATGTCGTGTCGTTCAGGGGTGGGGGTTCGATCATCACTTGATCAGCATTGCGTCTGAGAGAGGAGGAGGAGGAGGTGAGGAAAGAGGTGGGAACAGGCACGCAGCACTCGCTTCAGGCCTGATGCCCGGCACATCTTCCATATCTACCTCTAGCTAGCTATTATCTCTTGCTTGCTTTCTGGATTATTATTCGAACCCCTACTTGGCTTTCTTGATGCAAAGCCAGGCCAACGCAACGCATGATACACACGCGTACCACACCATGCACGCCTACGTACGCACCTCCGTCATTTTTTGACGGAGAGTAAGTAGTAGTACAATTTCGGTGGCACAAAGACTTTTGAAAGTACAGGTTCCACCTAATTCTTGTCTGCTTTTTTGTGCAACGGGTTACACTTTTACTTGTTTTAAACGACATTGAATTAACCCATTGCAATCGTAGTGGATACAAGCCATGCAGCAACTAGCCAGTACATACGACAATTACGCGTACGTGCGGTCGTGCATCACCATTTTGATTCGGTATAAACTCAACATAATGCTCTTTGACATGCGGGGTCCTAGAACTTATTACTCCCTCCGTTCGGAATTACTTGTCTCGGAAATGGATGTATCTATGTCTAGATACATCCATTTCCGAGACAAGTAATTCCGAACGGAGGGAGTACGTTGCTTGGCGTGCTAGGCGATTCTCGATACAACTACTACATAACGTAAGTGCAATTTTCCTGGTAAAATAATCACGATTATCTGTACTAATTAAGCGTTGTGATAGGCCTAAGCCTCTGATTCTCAGTTAAAATAATGATAGTGATACTGATTAAGCTTCCGTTAATCAATTGGTAGCCCAAGCCCCAAGGAAGCAGGCAGACGATCGGTCGATAGCACGCAAGGGTTTTCGTTGCCGAAGTCTGCGTATCAACAAAGTCGCCGGTGGCTGTAGCAATTGTTGAATAAGCGATCGCCGCACTGTCAACTGGTGCAAAACGGCGTATATGCCATGCCGCCAGCCCAATTGCAGGCACACGCACGTATCGAGGAAGGTCGTTTTAGTCCGCCCGTTTGTGTACGCATGCGCGTAGCTGAGCTGCTTAATTTTGATTTCCCGAGTAAAGCAAAGAAGAAAATAAATCCAAGTGCGGAGCTCGTTCACTGACGAGATAGGTAACTATATACAGGAGATAGGCAATGGCCACTGGCCGGTCCCTATCAATGTATCAAGGACCACGGAGATAGTGATGTTTCACTCGGAAGAAAAACACTTTTTTTTTGCTGATGATACTGTAGATGCCCTGGTGTAGTTTAGAGTTGGACTTTTTTTTAAAAGAATGATGACAATTCTAGAAATTTAAGTGATAACGACCATGTACTGTGTAAATGTTATATATTTTATGCGTGGACTTGCAAAATCTTATACTAGTAAAATTTATGATCATAGTGATTGTCATGGCAAGGTCTTGGTAGTCCGTGTTCTGACGTGTCCAAGAGGTCTCCCCGTTCGTTTTTCAATCGTAGTTGTGAAGTCGGAGTTGCGATGGTGTCGTCAAGGTCATGGGCATACATGTTGCAGCGGTGCTGGTTGACCGGATGTTTTATACTCTCCCTGCGAAGCTCACCATTCAAATCAAAACTGCCTAATCTTTGTCGCGGCGTTTAAGCAACTATTGGCATGGGCCAAAGTGAGACTCACGCCACATTGTGGTGATCACTTCACGAGTGGTCGCTTGCGGTGGAGTTGGAGCCAGTCACTAGATCAAGGGTGGTGTGTGTGCTATGTGATCATGGTGACACTTGTCTTATGAGTTATATGTAAGTGTTCAGTTAGGGTTGTCATGCTTCACAGTGGGCGAATTTGGACGGTTGTAACCTTATGTTTCGCTTGATTTTTCTGCAATTAACCAAGCACTTCTCTCATGCTCAGTTTACAGATCAAGACCATCAGACTTCGGCTTAAAATAAATTTAAGTTCATTTGCAGCCTACAAATGATTTCACTGAGGGGCAAAAAAATTCTGCTGCGCATCGCGTAAACGTTACATAAAATGCATACATAAAGGAAATATAACTCTGGTTTTTTTTGGTGAGATACGTCAGAACTCAAAACGATAAGAAAGCATACGCTTCCCTTTACTCACGAAGGAATGCGGGTGCGCGGAGCAGGGGGAAAGGAACGACGAAGGTGACTGCGCCAATGGGTCTCACCTGCTAATCCGTGAGACCTGGTGTCATAGAATTTTTTTCCCTTGTTTATGGGCAGTGTGGGGATCGGAATTTCGGAGCCCTCGCCGGCGTAACGAGTCGCCATTGGACGGCTCGTCGCAGTCTCGGCAGCGGAAGCGCGCATTTGCCAGCACTAGCTAGAGTTGTTGTTGTATTCTAGTCTACACTTGTACTAGCCGGCAAAGAATATTGGGCAGAGCGTACTTCTTCTTCTTCTCTCGTGATGGGAAATGTGACCGATTGAACCGAGCTATTAGCCTAGTACTTCATCAGTTGTCACTGAAGGTTTGCACTACAAGGTTAGGCCAACATCGTCAGACGTGAGACGGGGACGTGCGTACGGTGCAAGTTCGATCCAGTGCTGCTCTCACTAGCTAGGAGTGCTAGCCCAGCCCTAGCTAGGCACCGAGAAACGAAACTAAATATACTACCATGGCCGCTTGCGTCGTCGTGTCAAGTGACCAGTGAGGCTGCGTTAGACACATCGACGTCGAGGCCAGACTGGTACGGGACGCAAGTGTTAGTGGCGTGGCGTGGCCTGTCGATCAATGGCACAGTGATTTCCTTTGAAACTCGGAGCCGGTGAAAGGGGCTTTCTGGCGCTTTTCGGTGACGGGAGATCGGCTGGGGAAATAGTAGGGCGCGAGGCGACGGTACGTACATGCGCGACCTGTCAAAGCGACAGGGGCAAGGGGCCGATGGATGGATGGATGAAGCACGGCGGCGCAGCAGGAAACCCTAGGGCTCCGGCCAGCGCCGGCCAGTCGACCGAGGACACGTACGTGCGGTGCGGTGCGGTGCGGTGCCGGTCAAGCGCACAAGCACGGTGGCGGAGTGGAGTGGAGTGTAGTGCAGTCGAGTTGGGCTTGGGCACGTAACAGGCAATCGACGGGACAGGGGCCGGCTGAACGGCGAGCATCTGCACGTACGTTCGATCGTGAGTGCTTTCTCACTCAGGGAGTTGATCGGACTTCGCGTAACCAATATACACCACTAGGCACTAGTTCGTGTGGGCGCGTCTGAATTTGTTCATAGCAAATTTGCAGGTACTACTTACCTACTCCCTCCTTTTGTAAATATAAGTCTTTTTAGAGATTTTCTAGGGACCACATATGGATGTATATAGACATCATTTAGAGTGTAGATTCACTCATTTTGCACCATGTGTAGTTTGTATTGGAATCCCCAAAAAGGACTTATATTTAGGAATGAATAATCCTACACCTACGTAACCAACCTACGTAAAGTTACTTAACCCATTTAAATCTTGACAAGTCAGCTTTTATGTAGGTTTACGTAGAAACTCTACGTAGATGTAGCAAAGCCCTTTAGGAATAGAGGGAGTAGGTTTGTAGTGTTAGGAAATACTACTACTAGGAGCAGGTCACAAAGATGAAAAAAGGGGTGGAGAACTATTGACCAGCTTCTGGAGTGAGGGATGGATGGCAACCATTACCAGATCTGGATAGCGACCACGTACGTACGTGTGGAGGCGGCATCGGCATCTTAAGGCGATAAGCCAAATCACCCCCATCTTCTAAGTTCTAACCCAAAGCGTGCTTATCACGCCCTTTAGCATAAGTGGCGACACATCCTACACCAGTAAGCGGCATTATTCTTTTCCGCAGAAAGCCCGCCCTGCACCGTTGGATATACCTTGCGTGTCACCGATTTATATTCCGATCCGGAACCACCGTGCATTGCATGCATGCATGCGTCGACCGTTCACCGATCGATCTCAGCACGAAATTTCGTCACAGGATCCATTCGATCGGTTCTGAAGGGGCGTTCATTAGTTCTGGCCAGAGTCAACAGCCACTTGCTTGCTGCGATGCGGCCCGAGATGCTCGGTGTTTGGCCTGGAGACGGGCATCGGATTGCACCGAAAGAGCAATGGCGTTTCACTTGTGCCGGGTAGCCCGATACGGTGGTGAGGTGGTCCTCCTAGCTACCGCTACGCTCCTACTATTCCTGGCGGATTGGTTCGTTGGTTGGGATGTGCAGTGTATCGTGCTGTTGTGCCCGGCTTGATCTGGCCACGCAAATGTGCAGATCACAACGTGACACACCGCCCACCAGTACATCCATTTGGTACTACGTTTCCATGATGAAAATGTGCTGGGATGAAAGCTCCGTGTTAAAGCGTCGGAGGCTTGATCCGCTAGGCAGTGGGGGCGAGGGATTTGGCTGGTCCCAAAGGTGAAGTCAAAGCGTCAAAGAGAAGGAGAAGAAGAAAAATGGAAAGAGAGAGATCAAGAAAGCAAAACAGCACATGCATGACTCCTCTAGAACTACACTGCTTTGTAGTGGCGCAATCAGTGCATACACTGAGAATTTATCTTTTCTGATGAAGCCGGCCGGCCAAGATGGCCTCGCCGCCCCACGAAAAGAAGCACGCCAATGCGTGCATGGCTGCTAGGACATCGATCTAGAAACAAACAAAATGTGATCTTCATGTGTCTGCATGCGATTCTTGATGGCCCAAGTGCATGCATGTACCTCCTCTCAGGTGCTGATTATAATCAATCAAAACAATAAAGTTCTCTCGTTTCCTTGGCGAAAAACATGATCATTATCCGGTGCTCGATCAGTGCGTGCAAAAGTCAGCAAAACACATCCTCCTAGGTGCTGCTACTTAGGCCCCTCCCAATGCTCCACCGTGTACGGGTGCTAAGCATGCCATGTAGACAAAAAATCTGATGTGGCAAGGCAATTAAGAGGAGGGAGATGGGTTTGGTGACCCCAGAAAGAACCAATGCCAAACGCGCGAACCTAGGCAAAACATTTAAATGAAGCAAACTCACCAATGCATGAGAGAGTTTAGTAGCTAAATCATTAAATGAAGGGAGCTTAGCTACTACAAGAAGCTAAGCGGAAGTTTGGATGCTAAGCTATTTAATATGCTTAGCACCCCATCCAAGCACTAGTCCATTGGGGAGTACATACAACAACAACCGGGAGATCTCGTCTCCATGAGATAAAGTCACACGTGAACGTGATGATGCCCCTCGAAAGAACAAGGAGCTGCATGCATGCAAAAACATGGGCCATGGCCATCATCATACTGTCCACTTACCTCACAAAATGATGTTACTACCACTACCAGTTGTTTACAGTTACAGAGAATACAGCTCAAAAGAATTTCTTGAAATGGTGCGATTCACGCATGGAAGTACTGGAGAAGTAGGCACAAGATGAACCCGGATAGGATTCGCTGCGGTTTGCTCATCAGAGGCGGTGGTGCCTTTGAGACGCTTCCGGCGGGGCCATGCGTCGGAGAAACCTTGGGGAGTGTGAAGGACCCTCCGTGCTCCGACGACTTCGGCGGGGGCTCCGCCATGACGCCGCCCGCCTCTGCGGGCACGGGCGCGGATAGCGGGGCAAGAGAGGTCGAGTAGTCGCGGTTCACCGTCGTCGGTGGGTCTGTTAGTAGAGGAACTTGGTGCGGTCCTGCACGGAATGAACTGTCAGAAACAGGAGATACTATATCAAAGTACTAAAATTTAAGAGCGTGGAACATAGATATAGCGTGCATTGTTTCCAGTGTTTCAGTTTCAAGATCTTGTGAGTTTTCAGGTGTCCTGTTTAGGGCTCTGAACTTTATTCAGAGATAGATCTTTACTGCATTTATTCTGTAAGTAGTATAATATTGGCCACTTCAGTAATGCAACTGCATGTAATCGGATGCAGTCTGCAACTGAAAACAATGGATTTAGTTGCAGCACTTGCTCCTTTGTGTGTGTATTTCTGACAAATTTTGCAGCGTTGCTGCACAAATTATGGAGTCTTTTGTATCTGGAAATACAGTTTGCACACTGCAGTGGACGATGCTTTCAAAGGGCAGTGTCACTTGCATGGGGTGTTCAGGTTCAGTATGTGCATAGTGTATCGCATAGTTTGTGCATAGTCACTCACAGCCTTGGGTCTGAATCTGAAGGAAGAAGATTACCTGGGCATGTCGGTTGAAGACCAGTGTCCAGCCTGCAAATTAAAAGGTAAGATACACCAATCTTGATTGCAGAAAACAGCAATGAACCGAAAAGCGTTGTGAAACACAATGCTTACAGAGTTGTAATAGTCCCATTGACAAAACCTCCATAGCTGCATGAAGAGACATTGCAGCCCGCACTCGTGGCGTGGGTGCTCGCGTTGCCGAGCAGCACATTGCTGTTACTGCACTGCGTGCTCGGGCATGATGCTGACAGTGAAGCTGGTGTGCAATATAAACTGGAACAGAAGGAGAGACAGGGGTTATGATCCATGATATATTTCATCAGTAATGCTGCTTTGTGAACTGAAAAGTTGTACGCTGAATTTTACTTGAGATTGCCAGGCCCACAGCTGCACTGCACGCAGTTGCCTGCGGTGAGTGCATAGGTTCCATTTGCAACCAGCAATCCATGATCTGAAGCAGTCTTTGGAAATGATGATGCACATGCTGGACATAAAGATAAAGGATGAGCATCATCAGGAAAAGATTAGGCAAATGTTGATGCTCAGTAAAGAGCAAACAAAGTTCTGTTCGGCTGTGGAGTCACAGAATCAGTAATTGGCAAAAGCAGAGCATACAAGAGAGATCAACCATGAAGAACTGAGTGTACAGCGTAATAAGTTGCTTATGTTATCCCATGGATACACACTTTTGAACCTCAAACATGATTGAAAGGGGATAGGTGAGCAGTTCATCATATACTGAACAATGTGCTAGTGAACCACCTATTCGGGGCTGGAAGATCCGTATCGATCAACTGCTATGTACATTTGAGAAAACTTATGCAATGGATCACAATATCATACAGTATTAACTCCTAACCTGAATGCATGCAATTCGACCTTTCCCAAGCAGTGATGGTTAACTGAAAGTGCCAACTTAAAACTCTGCTCTACTGTATGTGTCCAACAGGGCCATCATAACAGACCATTTCATACTACATTCCATTTCAAAGCAATGCAGCACACCGATCTAGTAACCGAGAACACTGACAGTCCTAGAATCAACTAAACCATCCTTGTAAAATGTGTGTAGCACGCACAGCAAACGAGCAGCAGTCTGATCGATCGTACCTGGCAGTGGGATGGCGAGGATGTCGGCCGGCGCGGCGACGGGGCTGCCCATGGCGTTGACGTTCATGACATCCGTGACGGTGGTCTCGTAGGCGGCGGCGATGGCGGGCACGGTGTCCCCGACCTGCACCACGTAGGAGAGGTACATGGCGGGGAGGTTGCTGTCGGAGGAGTTGAAGCAGACGCAGGGGAGCGGGACGACGAGCCGCTGGCCCGCGTCGAGAGGCGCGTCGGCGTCGGCGTCGGCGAGGCCGTTGGCGCCGCGGATCTGGTCGGCGGAGGCGAGCCCCGCGAAGACGACGTCGGCGACGGTGGCGAGCGTGTCGGCGGGGCGCGCGGCGTAGCGGACGGAGACGGACTTGCGGACGCCGTCGGCGCAGGCGCAGCGCGTGGGCACGCGGAGGAAGAGGCCCATGGGCAGGATGCGGTGCGCGGCGCCCGGGGCGGCGAAGTCGAGCGCGTTGGCGGCGAGGAGGGCGGAGGCGTCGGTGGCGAAGAGCGCGGCCACCTCGGAGACCTTCATGTCGGCGTAGAGCGTGTAGCCCAGCAGCGCCGGGCAGGAGTCCGACCCCGAGCACGGCTCGATCGTCGTCTTCGCCTCCGACGCCACGGCGATCGCGACCATCACGGCTGCCGCGAAGATGGCGGACAGCCCCATCGTCGTTCCCGAGAGATGCCGCTTGCTTCGTCGGGCCGCGGAGCTCACTGGCGACTGAAGTGAACTGTGCGGCTCGTGACTCTGCGAGAGAGAAGCGTAGTAGTAGCAGCATGCATGTGTAAGCTGCGGAGCGCAGGCCAGGAGAGCAGAGCAAATCGATGGAGGCGTGGCCTGCTTGTCAGTGGGCGGAGCGGGGCTGGCGCGTCGGTGCTCGTGAGCAATGGCGGGAGGATCAGGGGAGTTTGTTTGCTTTTGGGAGCGCTGGGAATCTGTGCCAAAACCATGGGAGGAGGGAAAGGTGGCAGAGAGGCGCCAGGGAGGGCTTTCCCAGTTGCTTTGTTGTTTGGCTCCATGGCTGGTGGGGCTGGGAGGTGTCACGGTCCCATGGGTCGGTGGAAGACAACGGCTTTCTCCGGAGTACTAGCCGAGCTCCGTTTCTGTTTAGTAAAAAAATAGAGGTCGGACTCTTAGCAACTCTAGCTCCGGCCTCCAAAACGTGTTTGCAGTTCGCGGAAAAACGTCTTTACGGTCGGCGCGCACGGCCGCCGATGCAAACCCCGCAAAGCCGACCCGTAGCAGAATATGCTTTTTTACGAGTCGGCTTTGCGGGGTCTGATCTGGCGCAGCTCCTTCCGGTCCGAAAAACCTAAATTTGCACTTTGATTTGATCCAACATAATGCATTTCTTTGCTTTTTCAATAACATTGGATACATAAAGCATCATCAAATCTTTGCTAGAATAGCAAGCCCAAAAAAACAAGAACCACAAGTATGCATTTTAGAAGATTTCCAACTTTCATAACTGCTCCCACTAGTTCAAGCAAAATCTTCCCAATGCACTCATTGTTGATCTGCAGATTCTTGATGTTGCATTCTTCATTCTTCATCTCTGATATGGAAGAAGTAGACGTTGCTTCCACTCTAGTTGCACATGCAGCCGCATCATTGTTTTCTATTCTACTAAGGAGTGCATCAACATCTATTAACTTTCATTCTATCAATAAATCAATGTATTGGCCTTCCCAAAACTAAAATGAGCATCCATCTTCCTACACAAAAAATGACCATGTTCGGAATGAGGATCCGCAATTGAACCAAAAGAATGAGCTATCAAAACGAGCTACCGCAAGTGCACGTACCTCGTCGTTTTCGCATTTGAAAAACACCCATCCGGGGTGCTTCGGCGTGGCCGAAGTAAGCCGCAGCACTGTCTGCGTGCAGTCGTCGCACTGTATGAGCGGCAATGGCGAGCCACAAAGCCGCTGCGCGAGCGCCGAGCCCGGTGGGCGGCCGGACGGATCCATGGCCGCAAATCATCGGCGGCGCCGGGAGGGCGAATTCGTCCCTGCATGCGGGGATGCGCCCTTGCCGGGGTTGCGGGAGATGCTCCTGGACCACTCCATCGCTTGGCGTAGCCATCGGCGGCCCGCCAAATCCGGCGGCCGCGCGATGAAGGTTCGCAGATCCGCAAATCCGGCGGCCCGCCGCGTAGGGGGGAGAGAGGGAAGGCCTCGTGCGTGCGGCGACCTTAGCTCCTGCCGGCTGATGTCGCCGGAATCTTGGGCGGCGAGGTGGCGGCGGCGCGAGGGGGAGAGGGGAGGTGGTTGGCGGGGGGAAATGGCGGGCTAAAATGTCCCCCCCACCAACCGCTTTCGCTTATATGCAGGGCACCGCTGCGGCGAGGGGGAAACCCGCGAATACGCGGGTCGGGGCCGAGATTTTGCCGCGCCCCCCAAATTTTTATGCGGGCCGGGGCGAGATGCGGGGTCTGGTCGGGCAGGTTTTCTCACCCCAACCCGCATTTTGGTGATTATTTTCCGGGCCGGGGCGGGATGCGGGGTCTGCTAGAGTTGCTCTAAGTGGTCAAACCAGTAAAATAACCGGGTTTTTTTCTAGTTTTAGTCAAAAAAAGACTCGAACAGACCCCTTTAAATCGTCTGAGCCTTAAAGTTTTTTTATAGGGCCCTGCGAACACAAACCCGAGACCCGTGTATCTTCTGTTCCGGTGGTAATTTTGCTAGGGCCCCGAATACCTGTCAACACCGCGGTTGGGGAATTTCAGCTCCCGCCAACGCCTTCCGCCCATAGGCTCGCCGGAGACCGGACAAAATTTACGTTGAAGCTTCATGGTGGTGCTGCTGCCTATGTAGCTGCGCGGAAGCGATGGCCAGCATCGACCTCACCTTGGCGACCGTCGCGGTTTTCTCCGGCGGGCAGCTGGCCAGCACCGCCCGCAGCGACCGTCGGCCGCATCCAGCCACCCGGCCCCGAGCGCCGCGCAAGCCGCACAGTACGCCTCGTCCATGACTTGCGCGTCATGGAAGGCGGCGACAGGTGGAGAAGGAGCCAGCGTGTGCGTGCGGCCATGGCAGGTGGGCGGATGCGGTCCAGGGGTCGGGCTCGTGCACTCGGGACGGCGTCGGAGACCGGATGGGCGGCGGGGGATGGGCCAACCAGAGGCGCAGCCAGAGGGGCAAATGATGGGTGGCGGCGGCAAGCAGGAGGGGCAGCGCACGAGTCGGGCCTCGACCAGCAGCGGGACACATGATGGGTGGCGGCGGCAGGCAGGAGGAGCCTCACGGGAAGAAGAAGAGAAAAGAAATAAAATATGGAGAAAAAAGTGGGCCCCGCTCGTAGATGCTCTTTTAAGGGCCTATAGTGTATCTATTCTATCGTGACCGTTTTCAGCCCGTAAAACTAGTTTTAGGCGCCCTGTTCGCACTTTTACGATGTCTATTATAGATGCTCTAACGGTCGCCGGTCGTCCACGGGAGAGGTGGTGGCGACCCGCTCGTTTTTTTCTTCCAAAAAAGACTTCCATCTTATTTCATATTAAGAATACGCAGGGTCATACAACATACAGGTGTAGGGGCGCTGTAACGACCCGAGACTGACGCTCTGCTACCTCTTGAGCACTGCATTGGATTTCCCCGAAGAGGAGAGGATGATGCAGCAAAGTAGCGTAAGTATTTCCCTCAGTTTTTGAGAACCAAGGTATCAATCTAGTAGGAGACCACGCACAAGTCCCTCGTACCTACACAAAACGATAGCTCCTCGCAACCAACGCGATTAGGGGTTGCCAATCCCTTCACAGTCACTTACGAGAGTGAGATCTGATAGCGATGATAAATAATATTTTTGGTATTTTTGATAGATAGATGCAAAGTGAAAAGAAAAAGGCAAAGTAAAAAACAAAGCAAGTAAATAAGCGATAGAGATTGATATGATGAGAATAGACCCGGGGGCCATAGGTTTCACTACTGGCTTCTCTCAAGAGCATAGATATTCTACGGTGGGTGAACAAATTACTGTTGAGCAATTGACAGAATTGAGCATAGTTATGAGCATATCTAGGTATGATCATGTATATAGGCATCACGTCCGAGACAAGTAGATCGAAACGATTCTGCATCTACTACTATTACTCCACTTATCGACCGCTATCCAGCATGCATCTAGAGTATTAAGTTAAAAACAGAGTAACGCTTTAAGCAAGATGACATGATGTAGAGGGATAAATTCATGCAATATGATAAAAACCCCATCTTGTTACCTCGATGGCAACAATACAATACGTACCTTGCTGCCCCTTCTGTCACTGGGAAAGGACACCGCAAGATTGAACCCAAAGCTAAGCACTTCTCCGATTGCAAGAACTACCAATCTAGTTGACCAAACCAAAAGGATAATTCGAAGAGACTTGCAAAGATAACTCAATCATATATAAAAGAATTCAGACAAGATTCAAATATTGTTCATAGATAAGCTGGATCATAAACCCACAATTCATCGGTCTCAACAAACACACCGCAAAAAGAAGATTACATCGAATAGATCTCCACGAGAGAGGGGGAGAACATTGTATTGAGATCCAAAAAGAGAGAAGAAGCCATCTAGCTACTAGCTATGGACCCGAAGGTCTGAAGTAAACTACTCACACTTCATCGAAGGGGCTATGGTGTTGATGTAGAAGCCCTCCGTGGTAGATGCCCCCTCCGGCGGAGCTCCGGAACAGGCCCCAAGATGGGATCTCGTGGATACAGAAGGTTGCGGCAGTGGAATTAGGTTTTTGGCTCCCTGTTCTGATCGTTTGGGAGTACGTAGGTATATATAGGAGGAAGGAGTACGTCGGTGGAGCAACAGGGGGGCCACGAGGCAGGGGGGCGCGCCCTTCGTGACCGCCTCTATTACGTCTTGGAGTAGGGTCCAAGTCTCCTGGATCACGTTCGGTGAGAAAATCACGTTCCCGAAGGTTTCATTTCGTTTGGACTCCGTTTGATATTCCGTTTCTTCGAAACACTGAAATAGGCAAAAAATAACAATTCTGGGCTGAGCCTCCGGTTAATAGGTTAGTCCCAAAAATAATATAAAAATGGAAAATAAAGCCTAATATAGTCCAAAACAGTAGATAAAGTAGCATGGAGCAATTAAAAATTATAGATATGTTGGAAACGTATCAGGCATCCCCAAGCTTAATTCCTGCTTGTCCTCGAGTAGGTAAATGATAAAAAAGAATTTTTGATGCAGAGTGATACTTTGGCATAATTTCAATGTAAATCTTATTAATTGTGATATGAATATTCAGATCCAAAAGATTCAAGACAAAAGTTCATATTGACATAAAGAATAATAATACTTCAAGCATACTAATCAAATCAATCATGTTTTCTCAAAATAACATGGCCAAAGAAAGTTATCCCTGCAAAATCATATAGTTTGGCTATGCTCCATCTTCCCCACACAAAATATTTAAATCATGCACAACCCCGATGACAAGCCAAGCAATTGTTTCATACTTATGACATTCTCAAAACTTTTTCAATCTTCACGCAATACATGAGTGTGAGCCATGGATATAGCACTATATGTGGAATAGAATGGTGGTTGTGGAGAAGACAAAAAGAGGGAAGATAGTCTCAGATCAACTAGGCATATCAACGGGCTCTGGAGATGCCCATCAATAGATATCAATGTGAGTGAGTAGGGATTGCCATGCAACGGATGCACTAGAGCTATAAGTATATGAAAGTTCTATAAAAGAAACTAAGTGGGTGTGCATCCAACTCGCTTGCTCACAAAGACCTAGGGCATTTTGAGGAAGCCCATCATTGGAATATACAAGCCAAGTTTTATAATGAAAAATTCCCACTAGTATATGAAAGTGACAAAATGAGAGACTCTCTATCATGAAGATCTTGGTGCTACTTTGAAGCACAAGTGTGGTAAAAGGATAGTAGCATTGTTCCTTCTCTCTTTTTCTCTCATTTTTTTATTTGGGCTGTTCTCCTTTTTTTTGGCCTTTTTTTCGTCTGGAGTCTCATCCCGACTTGTGGGGGAATCATAGTCTCCATCATCCTTTTCTCACTTGGGACAATGCTCTAATAATGATGATCATCATACTTTTATTTTTTTCTTACAACTCAAGGACAAAGTATGACTATATGAATGCCTCCGGCGGTGTACCGGGATATGCAATGAATCATGAGTGACATGTATGAAAGAATTATGAATGGTGGCTTTGCCACAAATACGATGTCAACTACATGATCATGCTAGCAATATGACAATGATGGAGCGTGTCATAATAAGCGGAACGGTGGAAAGTTGTATGGCAATATATCTCGGAATGGCTATGGAAATGCTATGATAGGTAGGTATGGTGGCTGTTTTGAGGAAGGTATATGGTGGGTGTATGATACCGGCGAAAAGTGTGTGGTATTAAAGAGGCTAGCAAAGATGGAAGAATGGGAAAAAGTGCGTATAATCCATGGACTCAACATTAGTCATAAAGAACTCATATACTTATTGCAAAAATCTAGAAGTTATCAAAGCAAAGTATTACGCGCATGCTCCTAGGGGGATAGGTTGGTAGGAAAAGACCATCGCTCGTCCCCGACCGCCACTCATAAGGAAGACAATCAATAAATAAATCATGCTCCGAGTTCATCACATAACGGTTCACCATACGTGCATGCTACATGAATCACAAACTTCAACACAAGTATTCTTTAAATTCACAACTACTTAACTAGCATGACTTTAATATCACTATCTTCATATCTCAAAACAATTATCAAGCATCAAACTTATCTTAGTATTCAACGCACTCAAAAGAAAGTTTTACATATCTTGAATACCAAGTATATTATCATTAAGCAATTTACCATGATATTAACAACTCTCAAAATAATCTAAGTGAAGCATGAGAGATCAATAGTTTCTTTAAAAAAATCCACCACCATGCTCTAAAAGATCTAAGTGAAGTACTAGAGCAAAAATTATCACGCTCAAAAGATATAAGTGAAGCACTATGAGCAAAACTATCAAGCTCAAAAGATAGAAGTGAAGCACATAGAGTATTCTAACAAATTCTAATTCATGTATGGCTCTCTCAAAAGGTGTGTACAACAAGGATGATTGTGGTAAACTAACAAGCAAAGACGCAAATAATATAAGACGGTCCAAGCAAAACACAAATCATGTGGTGAATAAAAATATAGCTCCAAGTAAATTACCGATGGAAGTGGACGAAAGAGGGGATGCCTTCCGGGGCATCCCCAAGCTTTGACTTTTTGGTGTCCTTGGATTATCTTGGGGGTGCCATGGGCATCTCCAAGCTTAGGCTCTTGCCACTCCTTGTAAATCCATCAAAAGAATTCACCCAAAACTTGAAAACTTCACAACACAAAACTCAACAGAAATCTCGTGAGCTCCGTTAGAGAAAGAAAACAAAGAACTACTTAATGTACTATAGTGAACTCATTCTTTATTTATATTGGTGTTAAACCTACTGTATTCCAACTTCTCTATGGATTATAAACTATTTTACTAGCCATAAATTCATCAAATTAAGCAAACAACACACGCAAAACAGAATCTGTCAAAAACAGAACAGTCTGTAGCAATCTGTAACTAACGCAAACTTCTGGAACTCTAAAAATTCTACAAAAATAGGAAATCCTGGAAAATTTGTCTATTGAACAACATCAAAAAGAATCAACACAAAATCACATTTCTGTGATTTAACAAAATTATATTCGTGCGTGCAAAGTTTCTGTTTTTCAGCAGAAACAAATCAACTATCATCGTAGGTTATCCTATAGGTTCTACCTGGCACAAACACTAATTAAAATATAAAACCACATCCAAACAGAGGCTATATGGATTATTTATTCCTAAACAGAAGCAAAAACAAAAAACAAAAATAAAATTGGCTTGCCTCCCAACAAGCGCTATCGTTTAACGCCCCTAGCTAGGCATTGAGATTTCGATGATGCTCACATAAAAGACAAGAATTAAATCGCAAAGAGAGCATCATAAAACACGTGACATACACATCTATGTCTAACATACTTCCTATGCATAGGCATCTTATAGGCAAACAAATTATCATAGCAAGCAAAATCTAGCATATGCAAGGAAGCGGAAAGAAACAATAGCAATCTCAACATAACGAGAGGTAATTTATTATCATGAAAATTTCTACAACCATATTATTCTATTTTCCTCTCTAATAATAATTACATGTGGGATCATAAGAAAATTCAACAAAATAGCTATCATATAAAATATTTTCAACACGATCCACATGCATGCAAAGTTGACACTCTTCCAAAATAGTGGGATTAACATTAACTAAAGTCATGACCTTTCCAAACCCACTTTTATCAAAAATTTCATAAGATTGAACATTCTCCAAATATGTGGGATCTAAAGTTGACACTCTTCCAAACCCACTTTTAATATCATTGCAAACAATATTATCAATCTCATATTCATCATGGGGATTAAATAAATTTTCAAGATCATAAGAGAAATCACCCCAATCGTGATCATTGCAACAAATAGTAGACATAACAAAACTAGCAACTCCAAGCTTAGGGTTTTGCATATTTTTAGCACAATTGACATCAAGAGAATTTATAATAAAATCATTGCAATCATGCTTTTCATCGAAGGAACTATCAAGTATGGGTGCAATAGCAGCAATCTCATGTTTAACATAAGGAACTATAGCAAATTCATCTTCATAAATATTGGCATCATGGCCACAAGAATAGCAAGCATCATGTTCATCATGGGATATTTCAACCAAATCATCGGAATCATTATTATCTATAGATTCATAAATATCATTATTTTCTTCCAAAGCAACGGTCATTCTTTCAATAAACTCTTGGACATAGACATTATGAGCAAGGTTTTCATTGCAATATTAAAGTATGACAGAATTTTCAGATTTGTTTAGAGTAAAATCATATTTTTCAATCAAAGAAGCAACTTCATGAGCACCCTTAAAAACGACAAATTCTTCAATTTGTTTGATATCATAGTAACTATAAACACCCTTTGCATAAGAAGATAAGATTTCATTATCATTGAACTCACATAGGTAGGGAAGGTGTTTTTTAGGGTTCTTGGAGCAATAAGTAAAATCACAAATTTCATAAAGATTCCAAGCATAGCATAGCAAACTATTTATATGATACCATAAGAGTCTCCCTTTGTCAGACAAACGATGACGCACAAAATGAGCATGCTCATCTAAAGATTTCCCATCAACTAGGCTAGTTGGGGTTTCAGCACAAGCGCATAAGGAACAAAGATGATCCAAGTAGAACACTTTAAGTGGATCCATATCAATAGATTTTTAGCAAGCAAAGATGTAAGCAAATAGAGGGCACGTGGAAACACAAAGATGCATACGGGAAGAAGGCGAACGGAAAAGAGAGGGCGAATAAAATGGCAAGGGTGAAGTGGTGGAGAGGAAAACGAGAGGCAAATGGCAAATAATGTAATGCGAGAGATAGGGATTGTGATGGGTACTTGGTATTGTTGACTTGCTTGAGTGAGCCTCCCCGGCAACGGCGCCAGAAATTCTTCTTGCTACCTCTTGAGCACTGCGTTGGATTTCCCCGAAGAGGAGAGGATGATGCAGCAAAGTAGCATAAGTATTTCCCTCAGTTTTTGAGAATCAAGGTATCAATCCAGTAGGAGACCACACACAAGTCCCTCGTACCTACAAAAAACGATAGCTCCTCGCAACCAACGCGATTAGGGGTTGTCAATCCCTTCACGGTCACTTACGAGAGTGAGATCTGATAGAGATGATAAATAATATTTTTGGTATTTTTGATAGATAGATGCAAAGTGAAAAGAAAAAGGCAAAGTAAAAAACAAAGCAAGTAAATAAGCGATAGAGATTGATATGATGAGAATAGACACGGGGGCCATAGATTTCACTAGTGGCTTCTCTCAAGAGCATAGATATCCTACGGTGGGTGAACAAATTACTGTTGAGCAATTGACAGAATTGAGCATAGTTATGAGCATATCTAGGTATGATCATGTATATAGGCATCACGTCCGAGACAAGTAGATCGAAACGATTCTGCATCTACTACTATTACTCCACTCATCGACCGCTATCCAGCACGCATCTAGAGTATTAAGTTAAAAACAGAGTAACGCTTTAAGCAAGATGACATGATGTAGAGGGATAAATTCATGCAATATGATAAAAACTCCATCTTGTTCTCCTCGATGGAAACAATACAATACGTGCCTTGCTGCCCCTTCTGTCATTGGGAAAGGACACCGCAAGATTGAACCCAAAGCTAAGCACTTCTCCCATTGCAAGAACTACCAATCTAGTTGGCCAAACCAAAAGGATAATTCGAAGAGACTTGCAAAGATAACTCAATCATACATAAAAGAATTCAGAGAAGATTCAAATATTGTTCATAGATAAGCTGGATCATAAACCCACAATTTATCGGTCTCAACAAACACACCGCAAAAAGAAAATTACATTGAATAGATCTCCACGAGAGAGGGGGAGAACATTGTATTGAGATCCAAAAAGAGAGAAGAAGCCATCTAGCTACTAGCTATGGACCCGAAGGTCTGAAGTAAACTACTCAGACTTCATCGGAGGGGCTATGGTGTTGATGTAGAAGCCCTCCGTGGTAGATGGCCCCTCCGGCGGAGCTCCGAAACAGGCCCCAAGATGGGATCTCGTGGATACAGAAGGTTGCGGCGGTGGAACTAGGTTTTTGGCTCCCTGTTCTGATCGTTTGGGGGTACGTAGGTATATATAGGAGGAAGGAATACGTCGGTGGAGCAACAGGGGGCCACGAGGCAGGGGGGCGCGCCCTAGGGGGGGGGGGGGGCGCCCCCACCCTCGTGACCGCCTCTGTTATGTCTTGGAGTAGGGTCCAAGTCTCCTGGATCACGTTCGGTGAGAAAATCACGTTCCCAAAGGTTTCATTCCGTTTGGACTCCGTTTGATATTCCGTTTCTTCGAAACACTGAAATAGGCAAAAAACAGCAATTCTGGGCTGGGCCTCCGGTTAATAGGTTAGTCCAAAAATAATATAAAAGTGGAAAATAAAGCTCAATATAGTCCAAAACAGTAGATAAAGTAGCATGGAGCAATCAAAAATTATAGATACATTAAAGACGTATCACACTCCAGACGCCTTTCATGTATTTCGAGTTTCGTCATGCATGTTTTGTTTGTTTGTTGCATTTCATCATAGCATTGCATCGGCACTCCGTGCCGTCATTGTTTTTAAAACTTGCATCCGCTCGTAGTTGCCGTTTCCCCTGCCTTCGTTGACCAATCCGAGTCCAACCGGGTTTTCGATTCCCTCTTGTCAAACCACCTAACCCCTCTTTGCTCAGTGCATCGATCCCTCGCCCGCGTCCGAAACTCCCCCGGACCCGACCCGGGCAGTCATTACCGATGGGTCCGGATCATCCCCAAACATCCCTAAAATATCTTCGGTTCTTTGTTGGACTCCCCTAAGCTATTTATATCGGACCGTCCGATTTTGATCGGAGGGACCAAATCGCCAGCATCTAGTTCCCCTACCTATTTATAAACAGACCAATCCCTAATTTCTAGGGATCCTCCTAGCCGCCGCCACCCCGTCTCATCACCCAGCTCGGGATCCTCATCCCATCAACCACTACGGCCCGAGCTCCACCTCGTTTTCCCACCGGACCAATCCATCGATCCACCTCCCTCCATCGATCCCCGAGCGCCCCTGCAGCCTCCCGCGTCTGATCCAGGGAGAGTAGCACCCTCCCGAGCTCGTCCACGCCGTGCTCCTTCCCCGAGCCCCGCGCCCCGCGCCTCTCCTCCAGTTCGCCTGCCGTTGTCCCCGGCTAGCAGTTCTGCCAGAACATGCATTTTAAACATGTTTTACAATGTTAAAAATTCTGAAAGAAAATTTCAACCATACATCTTCGCAACATGTGTGCGCAGCACAAAGTTTTGTACAAAAAAATAATCTTTTTTTTCGTTTTGGCTCCACGAAAAGACAAATTTTAGTGCTTCTAAATATCGTTTCATGACACTTTTTTTTGACTTTTTTTGCACAGGCCAAAGAAAGAGTTGTTTTTCACGAAACTTTTTGCGCACCCGTAGAATGTGAGTATGTATGTGTGATTTTTCTTTCAGATTTTTTTGGCATATAGAAATGAGTTTTTTTAAGTGGGTTTCATAAGCCCGTGAGGTCAACCATATATTTTCCTGACAGGTATCTTATTCTTTCCCTATACCAGATGTATATTATCTACACGTAATCTTTTTTCTCACAAAAAAAGTGACACATAACCCATGAAGAGTATTGGTCACATGTAAATTTTTTTTGAGAGTATTGGACACATGTAATTGGATTGTAATTGGATGGTTGACCCAAACGGCAAACAGTACAACAACTCACTAACAGACATAGCAGTCTATTTGACCCTCGCAGCCGGAGCGCTCACTGCTCTTACATTCCAGGGTGGTTAGATACTCTAGTGATATATCCACTACGTTGTAATCTGTAAGGGGTTCAGTGTCGTTTGAAACAAGTAAAATATAATTCGTCGCACAAGGAAGTGAAGTTGAATTAGGTGCTGATATCTGTACTTTCAAAAAATGACGGAGGTGCCTGTGCATGGTGTGGTATGGGTATGTATCGTGCGTTGCGTTGTCCCAGCTTTGCTTCAAGAAAGCAAAGTTGTGGTTCGATTAATAAGAGTTAATATCACCCTAAGTACATGAACTTGCACAATGTTAACACATACATACATAAACTTGAAAAATCCACAAAAGTGATCACTTAACTCCTTATGCCGCAACAGTTTGGTACAAAACGGTCTCGTAGCCGTTGGATTGAACGCCATGCCATCAAGTGGCATGTGTCTGTGCTATTTTTTAATCACAAACCCCTTGATGTTATAATATAAAGGTACTATAAGGTCCTGCGTTCCCTATTCCCGACTTGTCCACCCGACTCAAATCCCTAACCCCAAGCCCGTGCTCGCACTCCCGCCATCGGACCCCAGTGGCACACGTAGACGCCGCGAAAGAGAGTACCGGACGTGGCATTGGGACATCGTCCGCGCGAGGGAGAGGTGGTCTCACTGGCAGTGGCGACATGGGTTGTGGCCGTGGCATTGGTACATCACCCACGCAAGGCAGAGTCAGTCTCCCTGGTGGTGGGACATGAGCGGCGGCGGCGGCGGCGGCTTGAGGGTTAATGTAGCACTGTGTGCCTCATCTTTGTGCTGTAAGTTTGCACATAAAATTCTTCGTATTTGCGATCCAAACTTGTACAGGAAACTTTTAAATACCTGATTGCAAAGTCGATCAAAGGAGGATGTAGGAGGCAGGTGTCCTGCTGGAGCTAGCTTCTCCGTTGTGTGCCATTGCATAAACTTCGACACATAGCCGACTCCTCACAACAGCTATCAGATGTGGCATTCATGCCAATTAGACTGGCACTTGCAGTGCTCTTGCGGTGCTGAAAACTATATATTTGTCTATGGATGAATCAATTTCAGTTTCAGATTTTTGAGCTACTCCTATTTATCTAGTTCGGCTTTATTGAGTTCAAGAGAATACATTCCTGACCATTCAACTTGTTTACAACACGTCCGGAGGGTAGGCACGAGGCTTCGTATTGGCTCCATGCCACCGTGATCGTTGCCCACAAAATCCAATGCGTCGTTGTCCTGTCTTCGAGAGTATGCGCTAGTTAATGGTAACAAAGGTCATTTTTTACAATATTTCATCCCGCCCTGTAGCTGAGGACTTCCTGGAAATATATTTAAAAGATTTTTGATCCACTTTGCAATAGGAAAAAATAGGACCTCATGGTAACAAAGCAAGCCAAGTAGACTGTTCCAAACCATTTTGTACCAATCTGTTACAACATAAGGAGTTAAGTGACCATTTTTCGGGTCATTTTACCAAACCTGGTGGTGAGGGCGCAAAAAGCTTGAGAGCTTGAGAGCTCCGCTCCCTCCCCCTCCGTCTGCGCCGCCGGCCACTCCGGCCGCGGCGGCCACCCACCCACCCTCCGCCCGCCTTTACTCCGGCTGCCGGCCTAGAGGCTATGCCGGCCCGCTCCCTTGCAAGCGGCCTGCCCTCGCCCGCTGCGAGCCTTGGATGGAGCACGCCCGAAAAGGGGGAGATCCAGGGCGAGCCCAGCGGTCCGTCGGAGGTGCCGGCGACTCCTCTGTCCCCGTCGCCGCGGGATCCCCGGAGCCCAAGCTGGCGCTCACCCGGATCTGAGGTGGAGATCGAGGAAGCAGGCTTCAGACCGGCGGATGGCGGCATGGCCCCCCCAAATGAGCGCCCCCGCCTCAAATCCATCGTGGTAAGTGACAAACCCCTCCCATCTCCGGCCACCGACGACATTGAAGAAGGATGGGAAATCCATCACTCGCGCAAGAACCGCCGCGCTAGCCAGGATCCATTTAGTGCTAGGCAGAAATCGAGGCGCCGGCCATCTCGCCATGGTCATAGCCACGGGCACTCGGCGGGCAGAGAGGCCTTCTTAAGCAGATTCAAGGGCCTCTGCTTCGGCTGCCTGAGCACTCGCCACCGTCGAGTAGACTGTAGGGATCCTCTGCGCTGCATCATCTGCAAACACCAGGGCCATTTTGGCCGAGAGTGCGCCGACAACCCACGCTACAAGGGGCGGGGCTCGGCTGCAGTTCAGCCGCGCTCCCCGCGCCGGCCAGTCCAGGAGCGCCTGACCTTTCCCCCTCCGCCTGCCTCACCACACCAACCAATGGCACCGAGCGCCCTCATCAACCACGCCCGCCGCCCCCGCAACAGCCACAAGGTCATCGCCTCCTCGCCGGCGATGGAGCACCAGCTTTTCCTGCTGAAGCAGCACGCGGTTGTGGTCACCGCGGTGGGCACCAAGGCGCATGCGGCGAGCCCGCTCTCCATCGGCCGCGCGCTTGAGCGCGAGCTCAAGATCCCTCCGCACCTGCTCCGCGTCACCAACCACGACCCCGAGGACTTCTTCGTCTACTTCACCCTGCCGGCACACAAGGACCTGGCAGTGGGGCGTGGCTCGCTGTCGGTGGATGGCGTGCCGTTCCTGCTCGAGCCCTGGAGGGAGGACGCCCACGCCGTCCGGCTCAAGTGGATGCTGCACGTCCGCGTGGTCATCGAGAAGCTTCCCATGCAGCTCTGGACGATGGAGGGCGTGGTGGAGGCCATCGGAGACAAGGTCATCGTCGACCGCCTCGACAGCCGGACCCATGAGCGCGTCGACACCAAGCTGTTCGCTTGCTGGGTCTGGTGCTGGGACACTACCCACATCCCCACGAAGCGCACCATCTGGAAGCAAGCCCGGGGCGCCGGGCGTGTTGATGAGATGGTGGGCTACTCTCCGAGCCGCGCCGTGGCACCTCCGCCGGAGCTGTTGCAGTACGACTTGCTTCTCCACCTGGACCGCGTGGAGGACTGGACTCCTCTCTCGCCGCGTTCATCCCACTCGCCGCAGAGCGGCATCCCCTCCGACGACGGCGAGCCTGACGAGCGCCCCTACCCTCAGATCGAGACGGGCGTATGGGTCGAGCGGGTGGAGGATGGTCGGCCGACGCTTGCCCCGGCACCAACCATGCACCTCAACCCCGGGTGGCATCCACGGGCTACCGGGGCATGGCGGCCACTGATGGCCGGCGCGACGACGATGGCGGAGACCCTGGGTACCAGAGGAGGAGCTGGAAGGATACGCTCCTTGGCAGGGGCGTGCCAGCGACAGGGGCACGTCCCCAGCCCCGGCGCCACCTGCGGAGCGGCCGCGCAGCCACACCCCCGCCTCGCGCCACCGCCAGGGTGCGCCGCGGGGCAGTCACCTCTGCATCGACAAGCAGGCCGTGATCGAGCCGGCCAAGCGGAAGGAAGCGACGGCTGGGCCCTCTCGCCAGCATAAAGCAAGGGGCAAGAGCGCGGCCCGGCGAAAGTCCGGCGGCTCGGCGGTTGCAGAGTCGCCCGGCGGCCCCTCGCTGCTCGCCCCACCGCGCAGGCTCACATAGGAGCAAGGGCAGGGTGCGGGCCTGGCTGGGAGGCAGGGCATGGCAGAGGACCCGGTCGAGGAGTTCTTCCAGGGAGCAATGCACAACCTTCCCCCAACCCCACGACCCGCCCTGATGCCATGGCCACGAAGATAGATGAGGTGATCGCTGCCAAGCTTGACAAGCCGCTGCGCTTCGATGATGGGAAGATGGAGGCAGTGACGGATTGCTGGACATGGGGCCTGCCCTGTCCCTGGCCCGTCACACCCCATTGGCTGCAAGCACGCATGAAGTGTAGCTGGGTGCAGTCATACAGAGGGTCACAGAGATGCAGCTCCACGAGGAGGGAGCCGAGGACGCACTGCAGCCGCCCCTCTTCTCCAAGCCGGCGCCAGCAATCGTCGGAAGGCCTCCGACAAGAGACAAGACGCCCCTCAAGGCTCGCCCACAGGCCAAGCCGGCCAGGCAGAGTGCACGCCAAGCTGCCAACCCTTCCCCGGTGCTGGTCTCCCAGCGGGCGACACTCAGGCTAGTGCAAGGCCTTGGGGTCCTCGGGCCAAAGGAGAAGATGACGGCCCAAGCTGCTGAAGCCCTCATCCTCCACTTCGACGAACCACTGTCTGACGACGACATCGCTGCCATCGCGAAGCTCACCAGCCTTGACGCCAACGCGCTCAACGCAATCGCAGGCATGCCTAGCCAGCATGGCAGCGCCGAGCCGCCCCGTTCCCCATGTTAGATCATCTTAGTGTAGGTATCGGCCGACGACAACCAGCAATGTGCTGGGTAGAGTTAGGTTTGTTTTCATGTATGAAGTGTTGTAACAGTAGCCAGGGTAGGAGGCTAGTTGTTCGCCGGAGGGGTTTTGGGCATATTGGTGGCCGCCGGCGACCCCAGGATGTGTGGATGGTGTTCATGTGCCCTAAATTTGAAAAAGTAGTTAGTCGTCTGCCTTTCATCGAGCGTCGCCCTGTTTCCATCCACCATAGCTTGAGTGCTGTTCGGTTTCCCCATGGATGACACGAACATGCCGATCATGAGCTGGAACGTGAGAGGGCTCAACACGACGGCGCGATGCTCGGTCATACGGGACACTGCACACGCTCACAAGCTCGCTATCCTGTGCATTCAGGAAACCAAGATCGACTGCTGGTCCACCTGCCTAGCAAGAGAAATAGGTGGTACATGGCTTGACCAATGCATAGTTCTCCCAGCCATTGGAACGAGGGGAGGGGTGTAACGCCCCGGATTCGATGCGCCAGGTGTCTGCCAGTTATTCGCCGTCTTTGCCATGTCATTTGCTTGCGTGTTGCATTTTATCATGTCATCATGTGCATCTCATTTTGTATTCATGTTCGTCTCATGCATCCGAGCTTTTTCCCCGTTGTCCGTTTTGCAATCCGGCACTCCTATGTCCTCCGGCGTCCCCCTCTTGTCTCTTTTCGTGTGCGGGTATTAATCTTTCTCGGAATGGCCCGAGGTTTGCCAAGCGGCCTTGGTATAGCACCGGTAGACCGCCTGTCAAGTTTCGTGCCATTTGGAGGTCGTTTGATACTCCAACGGTTAACCGGGTAACCGTAAAGCCTCTTTTGTGTGCAGCCCAACACGCCTTCCAAAGTGGCCCAAAACCCAGCAAACTCCCCTCCATGCTCTCGGTCGTTCGATCACGATCGTGTGGGCGAAAACCGCTCCTCATTTGGACTCTCCTAGCTCCCTCTACCTATATATATGTGCCTCCCCCCGAAATTTCGCAGTCCAAACCCTAGGGTCTTCCTCCTCGCGTCGCCGGACACATCCGTCCACGCCGGACATGTCCGCCGGCCACCTCGCTCCGTCCAATCAGATCACGCCACGTCGCATCCGCCGCCGTCTCCTCCAACCCCGTGCTGGCACGTCGCCACCCAGCATCCCCCCGCGGCCGTGGCCCGCCGAGCCCATCACGGGCCCGTGCGAAGCCCGCCCGCGCCCGCCGCTACCCGCGCGAAGCCCGTCCGCCTCCAGCGCATGCCCGGGCGAGCTCGCCGCTCCGCCGCCGTTCTTCCCCGCCGTCCTCGCCCGCTCCAACCCCGCCGGACTAGGTCACGGCGCCGCCAACCATCTCTCCTCTCTCCCCGTCGCCTCTTTTTCCCTAACCTCTCTCTCTGTGTGTTGCCCCATGGACAGGGCCGCCATGGAGCTCACCTCCGGAGCTCATCGCCGTGCTCTGCCGACCCCGCTGCCGCCGGAAATGGGCTGCCCATGCCCAGATCCGGTCTCCTCCGCTCGTTTCGGCCTCCTCCTTGCCCGCTCAGGCCGCTGCCCCGCTGTCGAACGGCCGCCGCCGCTGCTCCGGCCTCCCCGATCCAGGTTGGATCGGGAGGAGGACGACCACCGCGTGGGCCTCCCCCCGCTCGGTGCCACGTGGGCTGCGCCTCCCCCGCTGGCCCATCTCCCCGGCCCAGTCCAGCAAGGCCGGCCCAGCTTCCCCACGCCCGGCCTGCCTCCCTCCTTCCTGGGCCGAAGCCCACTAGGTGAGCAGCCCCTGTTCTCCGCCCGTGCGACTTTTAGCTATCACGCGCGCATTCATTTTTTTCAGTAAAACGTCCAAGTCCCAGACTTCTTGCATAAACATGCCATGTTCATCACATCACATCTTCGCATCCGTAGCTCCGTTTCGTGCGTATAATATTTCAAATTGTTCGCCTAGACGAGTAGATCATTTCGTTCTATTGCATCATTTTTATTTGAGCTCATCTTGATGCCCGAAATGCTGTTGGAAGAGTGCATGTTGATGTAAATCTGCTGAAACTGTTATAACTTGCTCATTTAACATTTTTGCCATGATTGATGTGTGCATCCTATGAGGTTGATGTCTACATGAATGTTGATCTATGCCATGCCATCTTCCCAGGGGTGCCAACCATGTATTTTTGTGAGTTGTGTGCTGAGTGTATCAAGCTTGCTAAGTAGGGTAGTTGCTGTTGCTGTTTTCCTGACAGATTCTGTTATATTTTGTTGCTATGTTAACATGCTTCTACAAGTCATTGTGTGCATAATCTGGAGATGCTCTATAAATATGTTTTGATCTACATGTCTTGGTCTATCCATTCATGCCCTTGTTTGCAATTATGGCCTGCTGGAACATGTTGTAACCTTGCTCTAAAGTTGCTTGAAAATGTTGCTGTCAACCTGTTAACATGAAGTTCAATGTTTCCATGATTGTTTCCTAGTGATCCATGCACCCTATGAACTTGCTCTTGCCATGTATAGCTTCTTAAACATGCCTTCTTACTGTTGGTTGCCTTGCCATGCCATGTATTGCTCTGTGGTGAGTGGTTCAAGCTCACGAACATGCCTACTTATTATTGTTCCTGCCATGTTTGAATCTGTGATATAACTTGCCATGTTTACATGGGTGCCATCATATTTTCTGTGCCCTTTTGGCTCATGGTCAGTAAGGGACTTTTGATCTATGCTTTTAGTAGATTCATGCCATGCCTTTGTTTGCCATGATATGTTCCTGTAACATGTTGTTTGATAGCCCTAAACATTGCAACCTGATGTTATTTCTGTTAAAGTCTGAAACTATTATTATTTGCAATATCTCCATGTCATTTTGAGCATGTTCTAGTTGTTTCTGGAGATAGCTCAGTGTTCATGTTTTGTTATGCTTTACCTGTACTTCATGACCATGCCTTTTGTTATTATGTTGGGGTGCTGTAGCATATTGTTTTGATGCTTGTAAGTTGCCTAGTTGCTGTTATGGGCAGATTGTTGCTATGACTTGTATAGAGTGCATGTGTTGAACCGTTGCTCCGTTTTGAGTGTGCTCTATATGAAACTTGCTTGATTTTGCATGTAGTTTCATATTATCATGTTGCATCCTTGCTTTGAGGTGTTTTCTTGATGTTTGTATGCATTTTGCATCAATGCCATGCTTAACTTGTTTTGCTCATATCTTCTAGGCTGTAGCTCTGAATCTAATGAACTTTATATGTAACTTGACTAGAATTTCGTGTAGATCATCTTGGTGCATCCTAACTTGCTGTTTAACAACTTGAACATAAGGTTTATTAAGTTCTGGACCAATTTCGAAATTTGCATATGAGGACTTACCGGAATTGTTATATGTTGTTCCCGGCCTCATTTAAACTTGCCTTGATGTGTTCTTCTTGTTTGCATCATCTCTTGCCATGAGTAGCCTCATCTAGTTTTGTCATGCATCATGTTTGTTGTGCATCATGCTTTGTTCATGTGTGGTGTGTTTACCATGTTGTGTGCTTCTTCTCGATAGTTCCCGTTTCGTTGCGATCGTGAGGATTCGTTCGTCTACGTTTGGTTCGTCTTCGTGGCTTCATCTTCTTCATGGACTCGTTCTTCTTCCTTGCGGGATTTCAGGCAAGATGACCACTACCCTGGATCTCACTACTATCATTGCTATGCTAGTTGCTTCGTTCTATCGCTGTGCTGCGCTACCTATTACCTGTTTATCAAACCATCCCATATTGCCATGAACCTCTAACCTTTGACACCCTTCCCAGCAAACCGTTGTTTGGCTATGTTACCGCTTTTGCTCAGCCCCTCTTATAGCGTTGCTAGTTGCAGGTGAAGTTGAAGATTTCTCCATGGTGGACAGGATTTTGGTTGGGATATCACAATATCTCTTATATTATTAATGCATATATATATTTGGTAAAGGGTGGAAGGCTCGGCCTTATGCCTGGTGTTTTGTTCCACTCTTGCCGCCCTAGTTTCCGTCATACCGGTATTATGTTCCCGGATTTTGCGTTCCTAACGCGGTCGGGTGATTTATGGGACCCCCCTGACAGTTCGCTTTGAATAAAACTTGTCCAGCAAGGCCCAACCTTGGTTTTCCATTTGCCTCACCACCACCTACCTTTTCCCTTGAGAGTAATTAACCCAAGGGTCATCTTTATTATAGCCCCTCCGGGCCAATGCTTGTCTAAGTGTTGGTCCAAACTAGAGCACCGTGCGGGATCATTCCTTGGCAACTTGGATTCGTCGGTACCTGTACGCTTTGCTTATCCGGTGTTGCCCTGAGAACGAGATATGTGCAGCTCCTATCGGGATTGTCGGCACATCGGGCGGCTTTGCTGGTCTTGTTTTACCATTGTCGAGATGTCTTGTAAACTGGGATTCCGAGACTGATCGGGTCTTCCTGGGAAAAGGTCTATTCCTTCGTTGATCGCGAGAGCTTGTCATGGGCTAAGTTGGGACACCCCTGCAGGGTATAAACTTTCGAGAGCCGTGCCCGCGGTTATGTGGCAGATGGGAATTTGTTAATGTCCGGTTGTAGATAACTTGACACTTGATCCGATTTAAAACGCATCAACCGCGTGTGTAGCCGTGATGGTCTCTTCTCGGCGGAGTCTGGGAAGTGAACACGGTTTCTGGGTTATGTTTGACGTAAGTAGGAGTTCAGGATCACCTCTTGATCATTGCTAGCTTCACGACCGTTCCGCTTGTTCTCTTCTCGCTCTTATTTGCATTTGTTAGCCACCATATATGCTTAGTCACTGCTGCAACCTCACCACTTTACCCCTTCCTTTCCCATTAAGCTTTGCTAGTCTTGATACCCATGGTAATGGGATTGCTGAGTCCTCGTGGCTCACAGATTACTACAACAACAGTTGCAGGTACCGGTTGCGATGATCATGACGCGAGAGCGATGCTTGCTTGCGTTGAGTTCTTCTTCTGCTTCTTCTTCGATCAGGGGATAGGTTCCAGGTCGGCAGCCTGGGCTAGCGGGGTGGATATTGTTTGAGTTTCTGTTTATGATTCATCCGTAGCCGGATGTTGTTCTTGTATGATGATGTTGTATTCGTGTGGCATTGTATGCCTTATGTATGTATCCCCATCTATTATGTAATGTTGATGTAATGATATCCACCTTGCAAAAGCGTTCCAATATGCGGGTCTATCCTTGGTAGGACCTTCGAGTTCCTTTTGGATAGGGTCGCATATTGGGCGTGACAAGTTGGTATCAGATCCTCGACCGACCCTTGGAGCCCCCCTTGATTGATCATGTAGTTTGGCCGTTGTTGAGTCTAGAAGAAAACTGTTTTCGGAGTCTAGTTATATCGGAGAGTAGGAATTCTTTTTACTCCTCTGCCCCTTCGTCGCTCTGGTGAGGAATCTTGACGTAGGTGTTTTGAACTACTCCTCTTCCCGTTCAAATTTTTCTTTAGGATCACGTGGTTAGTTTCGTGAGTTGTCCATCCTCTTTTGATCCGGTGCATTTCTCGTCAAGTTGACTCGAGCCTCTTCATCGTCGTCAAGTTCAATCCTCTGTTGTTTTCTTTTCCCACCCGCCCTCCCCTTTTTCTTCTCGGAGCCGGAGTCCGTAATCGAGTATCCATCCTACTTGTGCGAAGTCTTTGCTTTCTTTCCTCAATGTTTTCAACCGGTGTTTTCCTCTTCAAGATATTTGTAGCTTCTCCCTTCGAAGTTGCCTTTGTTTTCCCGCCCTCCCACCCTTTTTCTTCCCGGAGTCTGACTCTGTCTTGACCATCTATTTCATTCGTACGGAGCCTCTTCAGTCTTCCCTCGATTATTTCAACCGGTGAATTCTCGTCTCGTTCGTCATTCTTCATCTCTTTTCTTCTCCAGTGGACTCAATTCAAGTTTTTCGGGTTGATCACATTCTTTTTCCTCGGATCAAGTGTTTTCCCTGCTTGTTCGCCTCTCGCCATTCATTCATTCCGGAGTGCTCAAGACATCTCAAGAGATTCATCTATGTTCGAATTAATTCAGGGTTGTCACCTCATTCAAATATTTCGATTGTTCTGGTGCATCTTTTATCTGTTCAACACCCCTTTCCAACGGTGTTTTTCTTTTAGTGGGCCCTAACCCACAGGTCTTTTCCCAGGATCTTACCTGACTCTTTAATTCCCCGGAGTTATTCTCAAATTCTTGTCAATCGTGACGTAAGAATGAATTTCATCAGTCACATGCCTTCTTCAAGATCGCTTTCAAATTCTTTCATTGTTGGCTCAACCCCTTCGTTTTTCATTCTCCCGGAGTGATTCCAGAGTCTATCTTGTTTTCCATGAGCTTTCGATTCTCGTCATTCTCGTCTTTCCTCTCTTCTTCTGGAGTGCTCTCGATTCTTTGCTTCTTCTCTTGAGTTCTTGTTTCACCTCATCCCCTTTTCCCTTCCGTCTCGGTCCTAAGATCTCGGGACGAGATCTCTTGTTAGTGGAGGAGTGTTGTAACGCCCCGGATTCGATGCGCCAGGTGTCTGCCAGTTATTCGCCATCTTTGCCATGTAATTTGCTTGTGTGTTGCATTTTATCATGTCATCATGTGCATCTCATTTTGTATTCATGTACGTCTCATGCATCCGAGCTTTTTCCCCGTTGTCCGTTTTGCAATCCGGCACTCCTATGTCCTCCGGCGTCCCCCTCTTGTCTCTTTTCGTGTGTGGGTATTAAACTTTCTCAGAATGGCCCGAGGTTTGCCAAGCGGCCTTGGTATAGCACCGGTAGACCGCCTGTCAAGTTTCGTGCCATTTGGAGGTCGTTTGATACTCCAATGGTTAACCGGGTAACTGTAAAGCCTCTTTTGTGTGTAGCCCAACACCCCTTCCAAAGTGGCCCAAAACCCAGCAAACTCCCCTCCATGCTCTCGGTCGTTCGATCACGATCGTGTGGGCGAAAACCGTTCCTCATTTGGACTCTCCTAGCTCCCTCTACCTATATATATGTGCCTCCCCCCGAAATTTCGCAGTCCAAACCCTAGCGTCTTCCTCCTCGCGTTGCCGGACACGTCCGTCCGCGCCAGACATGTCTGCCGGCCACCTCGCTCCGTCCAATCAGATCGCGCCACGTCGCCTCCGCCGCCGTCTCCTCCAACCCCATGCTGCCACGTCGCCACCCAGCCTCCCCCCACGGTCGTGGCCCGCCGAGCCCATCACGGGCCCGTGCGAAGCCCGCCCGCGCCCGCCGCCGCCCGCGCGAAGCCCGTCCGCCTCCAGCGCGCGCCCGGGCGAGCTCGCCGCTCCGCCGCCATTCTTCCCCACCGTCCTCGCCCGCTCCAACCCCGCCGGACTAGGTCACAGCGCAGCCAACCATCTCTCCTCTCTCCCCGTCGCCTCTTTTTCCCTAACCTCTCTCTCTGTGTGTTGCCCCATGGACAGGGCCGCCATGGAGCTCACCGCCGGAGCTCATCGCCGTGCTCTGCCGACCCCGCCGCCGCCGGAAATGGGCTGCCCATGCCCAGATCCGGTCTCCTCCGCTCGTTCCGGCCTCCTCCTTGCCCGCTCAGGCCGCTGCCCCGCTGTCGAACGGTCGCCGCCGCTGCTCCGGCCTCCCCGATCCAGGTTGGATCGGGAGGAGGACGACCACCGCGTGGGCCTCCCCCCGCTCGGTGCCACGTGGGCCGCGCCTCCCCCGCTGGCCCATCTCCCCGGCCCAGTCCAGCAAGGCCGGCCCAGCTTCCCCACGCCCGGCCTGCCTTCCTCCTTCCTGGGCCGAAGCCCACTAGGTGAGCAGCCCCTGTTCTCCGCCCGTGCGACTTTTAGCTATCACGCGCGCATTCATTTTTTTCAGTAAAACGTCCAAGTCCCAGACTTCTTGCATAAACATGCCATGTTCATCGCATCACATCTTCGCATCCGTAGCTCCGTTTCGTGCGTATAATATTTCAAATTGTTCGCCTAGACGAGTAGATCATTTCGTTCCATTGCATCATTTTCATTTGAGCTCATCTTGATGCCCGAAATGCTGTTGGAAGAGTGCATGTTGATGTTAATCTGCTGAAACTGTTATAACTTGCTCATTTAACATTTTTGCCATGATTGATGTGTGCATCCTATGAGGTTGATGTCTACATGAATGTTGATCTATGCCATGCCATCTTCCCAGGGGTGCCAACCATGTATTTTTGTGAGTTGTGTGCTGAGTGTATCAAGCTTGCTAAGTAGGGTAGTTGCTGTTGCTGTTTTCCTGACAGATTCTGTTATATTTTGTTGCTATATTAACATGCTTCTACAAGTCATTGTGTGCATAATCTGGAGATGCTCTATAAATATGTTTTGATCTACATGTCTTGGTCTATCCATTCATGCCATTGTTTGCAATTATGGCCTGCTGGAACATGTTGTAATCTTGCTCTAAAGTTGCTTGAAAATGTTGCTGTCAACCTGTTAACATGAAGTTCAATGTTTCCATGATTATTTCCTAGTGATCCATGCACCCTATGAACTTGCTCTTGCCATGTATAGCTTCTTAAACATGCCTTCTTACTGTTGGTTGCCTTGCCATGCCATGTATTGCTCTGTGGTGAGTGGTTCAAGCTCACGAATATGCCTACTTATTGTTGTTCCTGCCATGTTTGAATCTGTGATATAACTTGCCATGATTACATGGGTGCCATCATATTTTCTGTGCCCTTTTGGCTCATGGTCAGTAGGGGACTTTTGATCTATGCTTTTAGTAGATTCATGCCATGCCTTTGTTTGCCATGATATGTTCCTGTAACATGTTGTTTGATAGCTCTAAACATTGCAACCTGATGTTATTTCTGTTAAAGTCTGAAACTGTTATTATTTGCAATATCTCCATGTCATTTTGAGCATGTTCTAGTTGTTTCTGGAGATAGCTCAGTGTTCATGTTTTGTTATGCTTTACCTTTACTTCATGACTATGCCTTTTGTTATTATGTTGGGTGCTGTAGCATATTGTTTTGATGCTTGTAAGTTACCTAGTTGCTGTTATGGACAGATTGTTGCTATGACTTGTATAGAGTGCGTGTGTTGAACCATTGCTCCGTTTTGAGTGTGCTCTATATGAAACTTGCTTGATTTTGCATGTAGTTTCATATTATCATATTGCATCCTTGCTTTGAGGTGTTTGCTTGATGTTTGTATGCATTTTGCATCAATGCCATGCTTAACTTGTTTTGCTCATATCTTCTAGGCCGTAGCTCCGAATCTAATGAACTTTATATGTAACTTGACTAGAATTTCGTGTAGATCATATTGGTGCATCTTAACTTGCTGTTTAACAACCTGAACATAAGGTTTATTCAGTTCTGGACCAATTTTAAAATTCGCATATGAGGACTTACCGGAATTGTTATATGTTGTTCCCGACCTCATTTAAACTTGCCTTGATGTGTTGTTCTTGTTTGCATCATCTCTTGCCATGAGTAGCCTCATCTAGTTTTGTCATGCATCATGTTTGTTGTGCATCATGCTTTGTTCATGTGTGGTGTGTTTACCATGTTGTGTGCTTCTTCTCGATAGTTCCCGTTTCGTTGCGATCGTGAGGATTCGTTCGTCTACGTTTGGTTCGTCTTCGTGGCTTCATCTTCTTCATGGACTCGTTCTTCTTCCTTGCGGGATTTCAGGCAAGATGACCGCTACCCTGGATCTCACTACTATCATTGCTATGCTAGTTGCTTCGTTCTATCGCTGTGCTGCGCTACCTATTACCTGTTTATCAAACCATCCCATATTGCCATGAACCTCTAACCTTTGACACCCTTCCCAGCAAACCGTTGTTTGGCTATGTTACCGCTTTTTCTTAGCCCCTCTTATAGCGTTGCTAGTTGCAGGTGAAGTTGAAGATTTCTCCATGGTGGACAGGATTTTGGTTGGGATATCACAATATCTCTTATATTATTAATGCATCTATATATTTGGTAAAGGATGGGAGGCTCGGTCTTATGCCTGGTGTTTTGTTCCACTCTTGCCGCCCTAGTTTCCGTCATACCGGTATTATGTTTCCGGATTTTGCGTTCCTAACGCGGTCGGGTGATTTATGGGACCCCCCCTGACAGTTCACTTTGAATAAAACTTGTCTAGCAAGGCCCAACCTTGGTTTTCCATTTGCCTCACCACCACCTACCTTTTCCCCTGGGAGTAATTAACCCAAGGGTCATCTTTATTATAGCCCCCCCGGGCCAATGCTTGTCTAAGTGTTGGTCCAAACTAGAGCACCGTGCGGGACCATTCCTTGGCAACTTGGATTCGTCAGTACCTGTACGCCTCGCTTATCCGGTGTTGCCCTGAGAACGAGATATGTGCAGCTCCTATCGGGATGATCGGCGCATCGGGCGGCTTTGCTGGTCTTGTTTTACCATTGTCGAGATGTCTTGTAAACCGGGATTCCGAGACTGATCGGGTCTTCCTGGGAGAAGGTCTATTCCTTCGTTGATCGCGAGAGCTTGTCATGGGCTAAGATGGGACACCCCTGCAGTGTATAAACTTTCGAGAGCCGTGCCCACGGTTATGTGGCATATGGGAATTTGTTAATGTCCGGTTGTAGATAACTTGACACTTGATCCGATTTAAAACGCATCAACCGCGTGTGTAGCCGTGATGGTCTCTTCTCGGCGGAGTCCGGGAAGTGAACACGGTTTCTGGGTTATGTTTGACGTAAGTAGGAGTTCAGGATCACCTCTTGATCATTGCTAGCTTCACGACCATTCCGCTTGTTCTCTTCTCGCTCTTATTTGCGTTTGTTAGCCACCATATATGCTTAGTCGCTACCTCACCACTTTACCCCTTCCTTTCCCATTAAGCTTTGCTAGTCTTGATACCCATGGTAATGGGATTGCTGAGTCCTCGTGGCTCACAGATTACTACAACAACAGTTGCAGGTACCGGTTGTGATGATCATGACGCGAGAGCGATGCTTGCTTGCGTTGAGTTCTTCTTCTGCTTCTTCTTCGATCAGGGGATAGGTTCCAGGTCGGCAGCCTGGGCTAGCGGGGTGGATATTGTTTGAGTTTCTGTTTATGATTCATCCATAGCCGGATGTTGTTATTGTATGATGATGTTGTATTCGTGTGGCATTGTATGCCTTATGTATGTATCCCCATCTATTATGTAATGTTGATGTAATGATATCCACCTTGCAAAAGCGTTCCAATATGCGGGTCTATCCTTGGTGGGACCTTCGAGTTCCTTTTTGATAGGGTCGCATATTGGGCGTGACAAGGGGCGGCAATTCTCTGGAACTCTAGCATGCTCTCTGTGCAGTCCCATTCGATAGGGCAATTCTCCATCACAGCTAGGGTGCAGATAGGCCAGTCAGGCAAAGATTTCTGGCTCACCACGGTCCACGGGCCTTCGGATGAGAATAGAAAAGATGATTTCCTCGCGGAATTAGCTAGAATTGCCCCCCCCCCCACCTGGACAAGCTTGGCTCATCAACGGCGACTTCAACATTATATACGAGGCTAGAGATAAGAACAATAGCAACATCAATCGTCGGATAATGGGAAAGTTTAGAGCGGCAATCGACGCGGGTGGCCTCCGTGAGATCAAATGCAAAAACTGTCGCTTCACCTGGAGCAATGAGCGTAGAAACCCTACCCTAGTTAGTATCGACAAGTTTTTCTGCACCATTGCTTGGGAGGGACTTTTCCCTTCTTTTCTCCTGCACGCTGCATCGACATCGTGCTCGGGCCACTGCCCCCTGCTTCTCGCAGCTGCTGCAGCCCCACGCCGACCGGCAACATTCAAATTTGAAGCGTTCTGGCCCCGGTTCCCGCGATTCCAGGAGACGGTCCGACATGCCTGGAACAGGCCAACACCTTCGTGTTGCACTTTTGCAAGGCTAAGAGAGAAAATGAGCAGGGTAGCTAAGGATCTAAAGATTTGGAGCAAGTTTCAGTTTGGTGGGGCAAAGATCCAGATGCACATTGCAAACAAAGTGATCCTATGCCTCGATACAGCGCAGAAAACTAGAGCTTTGTCTGATGCGGAGTTCCATCTACGGAAAATGCTCAAGCTCAAGGTTTTAGGGATCGCAGCCATTGACCGTGCTAGGAAACGCCAGGCCTCCAGAATTACGTGGCTGCGAGCTGGGGATGCGTCAACTGCCTTCTTCCAAGCGAAGATCAATGCTAGGAGACGCAAAAGTTTCATACACTCACTGCATGGACCGTCAGGTGTAGCCATCAAGCAGGAGGAGAAAGCAAATTTGATCTATGATCATTTCTCCTCCATGCTGGGCACGACAGCCCACCGAAACACCACCATAGGTTGGAGTTCCCTCGCCATGCCCAGGCTGCAAGAAGGAGGGCTTGACAACCCTTTCACTGAGGAGGAGGTATGGAATGCTATCAAGGCATCACCGGCGGATCGTGCGCCAGGCCCAGACGGTTTCTCTGGCCTCTTCTTTAGATCATGCTAGGCAACAATCAAAGATTTTATCATGGCAGCGTTCAACCAGTTCTACAACTTAGTAGGCAGTAATTTTGGAGCCTTGAACACTGCGGTGGTTGCATTACTGCCCAAAAAGGACGGAGCAACGTCTATCAACGACTACCGGCCAATCAGCTGAAGGAAATATAACCTAGAGGCAATAATAAAGTTATTATTTATTTCCTTATATCATGATAAATGTTTATTATTCATGCTAGAATTGTATTAACCGGAAACATAATACATGTGTGAATATATAGACAAATAGAGTGTCACTAGTATGCCTCTACTTGACTAGCTTGTTAATCAAAGATGGTTATGTTTCCTAACCATGAACAAGGAGTTGTTATTTGATTAACGAGATCACATCATTAGTTGAATGATCTGATTGACATGACCCATTCCGTTAGCTTAGCACCCGATCGTTTAGTATGTTGCTATTGCTTCCTTCATGACTTATACATGTTCCTATGACTATGAGATTATGCAACTCCCGTTTACCGGAGAAACACTTTGTGTGCTACCAAACGTCACAATGTAACTGGGTGATTATAAAGGTGCTCTACAGGTGTCTCCAAAGGTATTTGTTGGGTTGGCGTATTTCGAGATTAGGACTTGTCACTCCGAATGTCGGAGAGGTATCTCTGGGCCCTCTCGGTAATGCACATCACTTAAGCCTTGCAAGCATTGCAACTAATGAATTAGTTGCGAGATGATGTATTACGGAACAAGTAAAGAGACTTGCCGGTAATGAGATTGAACTAGGTATTGGATACCGATGATCGAATCTCGGGCAAGTAACATACCGATGACAAAGGGAACAACGTATGTTGTTATGCGGTCTGACCGATAAAGATCTTCGTAGAATATGTAGGAACCAATATGGGCATCCAGGTCCCGCTATTGGTTATTGACCGGAGACGTGTCTCGGTCATGTCTACATTGTTCTCGAACCATAGGGTCCGCACGCTTAAGGTTTCGATGACAGTTTTATTATGAGTTTATGTATTTTGATGTACCGAAGGTTGTTCGGAGTCCCGGATGTGATCACGGACAGGACGAGGAGTCTCGAAATGGTCGAGACATAAAGATTGATATATTGGATGGATATATTTGGACACCGGAAAGGTTCCGGATGAGATTGGGATCATACCGGAGTTCCGGGAGGTTACCGGAACCCCTCGGTAAGTATATGGGCCTTATTGGGCCTTAGTGAAAGGGAGGGAGAAGGAGCAAAGGAGGGGGCGCGCCCCCCAAGCCCAATCCGAATTGGGAGGGGGCCCGGCCCCCCCTTTCCTTCTTCCCTGCCCTCTCTTCCTTCCCTCTCCTACTCCTAATAGGAAAGGGGGGCCAAACCTACTTGGAGTAGGTTTGCCCCCCTAGGGCGCGCCTCCCCTCTTGGCCGGCCCCCTCCTCCTCTCCTCCTTTATATACTGGGGCGGGAGCACCCCATAGACACACAAGTTGATCATCGTGATCGTTCCTTAGGCGTGTGCGGTGCCCCCCTCCACCTTATTACACCTCGGTCATATTGTAGCGGTGCTTAGGCGAAGCCCTGCGACAGTTGAACATCAAGATCGTCAACACGCCGTCGTGCTGACGGAACTCCTCCCCGTACCTCTGCTGGATCGGAGTTCGGGGTGCGTCATCAAGCTGTACGTGTGTCAAGAACTCGGAGGTGCCGGAGTAACGTTGCTTGGATCGGTTGGACCGGGAAGACGTACGACTACTTCCTCTACGTTGCGTCAACGCTTCCGCTTCGGTCTACGAGGGTACGTACACAACACTCTCCCCTCTCGTTGCTATGCATCACCATGATCTTGCGTGTGCGTAGGATTTTTTTTTGAAATTACTACGTTCCCCAACAGTGGCGTCCAAGCCTAGGTTTTATGGTTTGATGTTATATGCACGAGTAGAACACAAGTGAGTTGTGGGCGATATAAGTCATACTGCTTACCAGCATGTCATACTTTGGTTCGGCGGTATTGTTGGATGAAGCGGCCCGGAACGGCATTACGCGTACGCTTACACGAGACTGGTTTTACCGCCGTGCTTTGCACACAGGTGACTAGCGGGTGTCTGTTTCTCCAACTTTAGTTGAACCGAGTGTGGCTACGCCCGGTCCTTGCGAAGGTTAAAACAACATCAACTTGACAAATTATCATTGTGGTTTTGATGCATAGGTGAGATTGGTTCTTGCTTAAGCCCGTAGCAGCCACGTAAAACTTGCAACAACAAATTAGAGGACGTCTAACTTGTTTTTGCAGGGCATGTTGTGATGTGATGTGGCCAAGACGTGATGCTATATTTTATTGTATGCGATGATCATGTTTTGTAACCGAAGTTATCGGCAACTGGCAGGAGCCATATGGTTGTCGCTTTATTGTATGAAATGCAAACGCCCTGTAATTGCTTTACTTTATCACTAAGCGGTAGCGATAGTCGTAGAAGCAATAGATGGCGTAAACGACAACGATGCTACGATGGAGATCAAGGTGTCACGCCGGTGACGATGGTGATCATTATGGTGCTTCGGAGATGGAGATCACAAGCACAAGATGATGATGGACATATCATATCACTTATATTGATTGCGTGTGATGTTTATCCTTTATGCATCTTATCTTGCTTTGATTGACGGTAGCATTTTAAGATGATCTCTCACTAAAAATTATCAAGAAGTGTTCTCCCTGAGTATGCACCATTGCCAAAGTTCGTCGTGCCCAGACACCACGTGATGATCGGGTGTGATAAGCTCTACGTCCATCTACAACGGGTGCAAGCCAGTTTTGCACACGCAGAATACTCAGGTTAAACTTGACGAGCCTAGCATATACAGATATGGCCTCGGAACACGGAGACCGAAAGGTCGAGCGTTAATCATATAGTAGATATGATCAACATAAGATGTTCACCATTGAAAACTACTCCATCTCACGTGATGATCGGTTATGGTTTAGTTGATTTGGGTCACGTGATCACTTAGATGACTAGAGAGATGTCTGTCTAAGTGGGAGTTCTTAAGTAATATGATTAATTGAACTTAAATTTATCATGAACTTAGTACCTGATAGTATCTTGCTTGTCTATGGTTATTGTAGGTAGATGGCCCGTGCTGTTGTTCCATTGAATTTTAATGCGTTCCTTGAGAAAGCTAAGTTGAAAGATGATGGTAGCAACTACGCGGACTGGGTCCATAACTTGAGGATTATCCTCATTGCTGCACAGAAAAATTACGTCCTGGAAGCACCGCTGGGTGCCAGGCCTGCTGCTGATGCAACTGACGACGTTAAGAACGTCTGGCAGAGCAAAGCTGATGACTACTCGATAGTTCAATGTGCCATGCTTTACGGCTTAGAACCGGGACTTCAATGACGTTTTGAACGTCATGGAGCATATGAGATGTCCAGGAGTTGAATTTAATATTCCAGAAGAATGCCTGGATTGAGAGATACGAAGTCTCCAATAAGTTCTATAGCTGCAAGATGGAGGAGAATAGTTCTGTCAGTGAGCACATACTCAAGATGTCTGGGTATTGTAATCACTTGATTCAACTGGGAGTTACTCTTCCGGATGATAGCGTCATTGACAGAATTCTCCAATCACTTCCACCAAGCTACAAGTGCTTCGTGATGAACTATAATATGCAAGGGATGGATAAGACGATTCCCGAGCTCTTCGCAATGCTAAAGGCTGCGGAGGTAGAAATCAAGAAGGAGCATCAAGTGTTGATGGTCAACAAGACCACTAGTTTCAAGAAAAAGGGCAAAGGGAAGAAGAAGGGGAACTTCAAGAAGAACAACAAACAAGTTGCTGCTCAAGAGAAGAAACCCAAGTCTGGACCTAAGCCTGAAACTGAGTGCTTCTACTACAAGCAGACTGGTCACTGGAAGCGGAACTGCCCCAAGTATTTGGCGGATAAGAAGGATGGCAAGGTGAACAAAGGTATATGTGATATACATGTTATTGATGTGTACCTTACTAGAGCTCGCAGTAGCACCTGGGTATTTGATACTGGTTCTGTTGCTAATATTTGCAACTCGAAACAGGGACTACGGATTAAGCGAACACTAGCAAAGGACGAGGTGACGATGCGTGTGGGAAATGGTTCCAAAGTCGATGTGATCGTGGTCGCACGCTACCTCTACATCTACCTTCGGGATTAGTATTAGACCTAAATAATTGTTATTTGGTGCCAGCGTTGAGCATGAACATTATATCTGGATCTTGTTTGATGCGAGGCGGTTATTCATTTAATCAGAGAATAATGGTTGTTCTATTTATATGAGTAATATCTTTTATGGTCATGCACCCTTGAAGAGTGGTCTATTTTTGATGAATCTCGATAGTAGTGATACACATATTCATAGTGTTGAAGCCAAAAGATGCAGAGTTGATAATGATAGTGCAACTTATTTGTGGCACTGCCGTTTAGGTCATATCGGTGTAAAGCGCATGAAGAAACTCCATACTGATGGTCTTTTGGAACCACTTGATTATGAATCACTTGGTACTTGCGAACCGTGCCTCATGGGCAAGATGACCAAAACACCGTTCTCCGGTACTATGGAGAGAGCAACAGATTTGTTAGAAATCATACATACAGATGTATGTGGTCCGATGAGTGTTGAGGCTCGTGGCAGATATCGTTATTTTCTCACCTTCACAGATAATTTAAGAAGATATGGGTATATCTACTTGATGAAGCATAAGTCTGAAACATTTGAAAAGTTCAAAGAATTTCAGAGTGAAGTTGAAAATCATCATAACAAGAAAATAAAGTTTCTATGATCTGATCGTGGAGGAGAATATTTGAGTTACGAGTTTGGTCTACACTTGAAACAATGCGGAATAGTTTCGCAACTCACGCCACCCGGAACACCACAGCGTAATGGTGTGTCCGAACGTCGTAATCGTACTTTACTTGATATGATGCGATCTATGATGTCTCTTACATATTTACCGCTATCGTTTTGGGGTTATGCTTTAGAGACGGCCACATTCACGTTAAATAGGGCACCATCAAAATCCGTTGAGATGACACCTTATGAACTATGGTTTGGCAAGAAACCAAAGTTGTCATTTCTTAAAGTTTGGGGCTGCGATGCTTATGTGAAAAAGCTTCAACCTGATAAGCTCGAACCCAAATCGGAGAAATGTGTCTTCAGAGGATACCCAAAGGAGATAGTTGGGTACACCTTCTATCACAGATCCGAAGGCAAGACATTCGTTGCTAAGAATGGATCCTTTCTAGAGAAGGAGTTTCTCTCGAAAGAAGTGAGTGGGAGGAAAGTAGAACTTGATGAGGTAACTGTACCTACTCCCTTGTTGGAAAATAATACATCACAGGAACCGGTTTCTGTGACGTCAAAACCAACTAGTGAGGAAGTTGATGATGATGATCATAGAACTTCAGATCAAGTTAATACAGAACCTCGTAGGTCAAACAGAGTAAGATCCGCACCAGAGTGGTACGGTAATCCTATTCTGAAAGTCATGCTACTAGATCATGATGAACCTACGAACTATGAAGAAGCGATGGTGAGCCCAGATTCCGCAAAATGGCTTGAAGCCATGAAATCTGAGATGGGATCCATGTATGAGAACAAAGTATGGACTTTGGTTGACTTGCCCGATGGTCGGCAAGCAATTGAGAATAAATGGATCTTCAAGAAGAAGACTGACGCTGACGGTAATGTTACTGTCTACAAAGCTCGACTTGTTGCAAAAGGTTTTCGACAAGTTCAAGGGGTTGACTACGATGAGACCTTCTCACCCGTAGCGATGCTTAAGTCTGTCCGAATCATGTTAGCAATTGCTGCATTTTATGATTATGAAATTTGGCAAACGGATGTAAAAACTGCATTCCTGAATGGATTTCTGGAGGAAGAGTTGTATATGATGCAACCAGAAGGTTTTATCAATCCAAAGGGAGCTAACAAAGTGTGCAAGCTCCAACGATCCATTTATGGAATGGTGCAAGCCTCTCGGAGTTGGAATAAACGTTTTGATAGTGTGATCAAAGCATTTGGGTTTATACAGACTTTTGGAGAAGCCTGTATTTACAAGAAAGTGAGTAGGAGCTCTGTAGCATTTCTAATATTATATGTGGATGACATATTATTGATTGGAAATGATATAGAATTTCTGGATAGCATAAAGGGATACTTGAATAAAAGTTTTTCAATGAAAGACCTCGGTGAAGCTGCTTACATATTGGGCATTAAGATCTATAGAGATAGATCAAAACGCTTAATTGGACTTTCACAAAGCACATACCTTGACAAAGTTTTGAAAAAGTTCAAAATGGATCAAGCAAAGAAAGGGTTCTTGCCTGTATTGCAAGGTGTGAAGTTGAGTAAGACTCAAAGCCCGACCACTGCAGAAGATAGAGAGAAAATGAAAAATGTTCCCTATGCTTCAGCCATGGGCTCTATCATGTATGAAATGCTGTGTACCAGACCTGATGTGTGCCTTGCTATAAGTTTAGCAGGGAGGTACCAAAGTAATCCAGGAGTGGATCACTGGACAGCGGTCAAGAACATCCTGAAGTACCTGAAAAGGACTAAGGATATGTTTCTCGTATATGGAGGTGACAAAGAGCTTATCGTAAATGGTTACGTTGATGCAAGCTTTGACACTGATCTGGACGATTCTAAATCGCAAACCGGATACATGTTTTTATTAAACGGTGGAGCTGTCAGTTGGTGCAGTTCGAAGCAAAGCGTCGTGGCGGGATCTACGTGTGAAGCGGAATACATAGCTGCTTCGGAAGCAGCCAATGAAGGAGTCTGGATGAAGGAGTTTATATCCAATCTAGGTGTCATACCTAGTGCATCGGGTCCAATGAAAATCTTTTGTGACAATACTGGAGCGATTGCCTTAGCGAAGGAATCCAGATTTCACAAGAGAACCAAGCACATCAAGAGACGCTTCAATTCCATCCGGGATCTAGTCCAGGTGGGAGACATAGAGATTTGCAAGATACATACGGATCTGAATGTTGCAGACCCGTTGACTAAGCCTCTTCCACGAGCAAAACATGATCAACACCAAGACTCCATGGGTGTTAGAATCATTACTATGTAATCTAGATTATTGACTCTAGTGCAAGTGGGAGACTGAAGGAAATATGCCCTAGAGGCAATAATAAAGTTATTATTTATTTCCTTATATCATGATAAATGTTTATTATTCATGCTAGAATTGTATTAACCGGAAACATAATACATGTATGAATATATAGACAAACAGAGTGTCACTAGTATGCCTCTACTTGACTAGCTTGTTAATCAAAGATGGTTATGTTTCCTAACCATGAACAAGGAGTTGTTATTTGATTAACGAGATCACATCATTAGTTGAATGATCTGATTGACATGACCCATTCCGTTAGCTTAGCACCCGATCGTTTAGTATGTTGCTATTGCTTCCTTCATGACTTATACATGTTCCTATGACTATGAGATTATGCAACTCCCGTTTACCGGAGGAACACTTTGTGTGCTACCAAACATCACAATGTAACTGGGTGATTATAAAGGTGCTCTACAGGTGTCTCCAAAGGTACTTGTTGGGTTGGCGTATTTCAAGATTAGGATTTGTCACTCCGAATGTCGGAGAGGTATCTCTGGGCCCTCTCGGTAATGCACATCACTTAAGCCTTGCAAGCATTGCAACTAATGAGTTAGTTGCGAGATGATGTATTACGGAACGAGTAAAGAGACTTGCCGGTAACGATATTGAACTAGGTATTGGATACCGACGATCGAATCTCGGGCAAGTAACATACCGATGACAAAGGGAACAACGTATGTTGTTATGCGGTCTGACCGATAAAGATCTTCGTAGAATATGTAGGAACCAATATGGGCATCCAGGTCCCGCTATTGGTTATTGACCGGAGACGTGTCTCGGTCATGTCTACATTGTTCTCGAACCATAGGGTCTGCACGCTTAAGGTTTCGATGACAGTTTTATTATGAGTTTATGTATTTTGATGTACTGAAGGTTGTTCGGAGTCCCGGATGTGATCACGGACATCACGAGGAGTCTCGAAATGGTCGAGACATAAAGATTGATATATTGGACGGATATATTTGGACACCGGAAAGGTTCCGGATGAGATTGGGATCATACTGGAGTTCCGGGAGGTTACCGGAACCCCCCGGTAAGTATATGGGCCTTATTGGGCCTTAGTGGAAGGGAAGGAGAAGGAGCAAAGGAGGGGGCGCCCCCCCCAAGCCCAATCCGAATTGGGAGGGGGGTCGGCCCCCCCTTTCCTTCTTCCCTCCCCTCTCTTCCTTCCCTCTCCTACTCCTAATAGGAAAGGGGGGCCAAACCTACTTGGAGTAGGTTTGCCCCCCCTAGGGCGCGCCTCCCCTCTTGGCCGGCCCCCTCCTCCTCTCCTCCTTTATATACGGGGGCGGGAGCATCCCATAGACACACAAGTTGATCATCGTGATCGTTCCTTAGCCGTGTGCGGTGCCCCCCTCCACGATATTACACCTCGGTCATATTGTAGCGGTGCTTAGGCGAAGCCCTGCGACAGTTGAACATCAAGATCGTCACCACGCTGTCGTGCTGACGGAACTCCTCCCCGTACCTCTGCTGGATCGGAGTTCGGGGTGCGTCATCAAGCTGTACGTGTGTCAAGAACTCGGAGGTGCCGGAGTAACGGTGCTTGGATCGGTTGGACCGGGAAGACGTACGACTACTTCCTCTATGTTGCGTCAATGCTTCCGCTTCGGTCTATGAGGGTACGTAGACAACACTCTCCCCTCTCGTTGCTATGCATCACCATGATCTTGTGTGTGCGTAGGATTTTTTTTGAAATTACTACGTTCCCCAACATCAGCCTCATCCATTCCATAGCAAAGTTGATCTCCAAAGTTCTGTCCCTCAGGCTTGCCAATGTGATCCACACACTCATCTCACTAGCATAGTCGGGTTTCCTTCGGACAAAATGCATACATGGTAGCTTCCTATATGTTCAAAACTGCATCAAAGCCCTACATAGACGGAAAACACCGGCCCTGCTTCTTAAGTTAGACATAGCCAAGGCCTTCGATAATGTGTCTTGGGAGTACATCCTAGAGTTGCTGCAACAACGGGGTTTTAGCGCATGATGGAGAGATTGGATATCCTTGCTACTGTCCTCCTCCTCGTCGGCCTTTCTACTCAACGGAATACCAGGGAAAAGGATCCGACACCGGCAAGGCCTCTGGCAGGGCGACCCACTGTCGCCATTCATCTTCATCCTAGCGATAGACACACTGCACCATCTACTTCAGGCCGCCGCGGTGCAGCATATCATCGCACCACTACCAGGGCGGGAGTTAAAGCTTAGGATTAGTCTATACGCCGACGACGCCGTCATCTTCACAAACCCGGTGAAGGAAGAGATAGATGCACTCATGGAAATCCTCCGGGATTTTGGCGCTGCCTCCGGATTACACATCAACCCATCAAAGTCGACGGCCTTGCCAATTAGATGTGAGAATATAGACCTAGAGCATGTGTTGCAAAATTTTTTTTGGGGGGGGGGGCAGAGGGGCAATTCCCGACCACATATTTAGGCTTGCCGCTTAGACTAGCTAGACTACGACTTGCAAACCTACAATTCATCATCGACAGGATCAGAGCTCGACTTGCGGGATGGAAAGGAAAACTCCTGCCAATAGCTAGTAGACGTGTACTGGTCCGATGTGTCCTCAGTGCGATGCCTACCTTTGCTCTAACTGTTCTCAAAGTACTAAAGAAGCTACTCAGGGAGATCGACAGATGCTGGCGTAGATTTCTTTGGAAGCAAGACGAGGCGATCACAGGCGGTAGCTGCAAGGTTAACTGGTCCGCGGTGTGCACTCCTACATCACATGGAGGACTGGGGATCCTCGATTGCGATGGCTCTGGATAGCCTGGACGTATCCGGAGAGGCCTTGGGTTGGCATGGAGCCGCCATGCAGCGCCATCGACAAAGCCCTTTTCACAGCGGCGACCACAGTCACCATCGGGGATGGCGCGAAGGCACTCTTCTGGTACTCCCCTTGGTGCGGGTCGTGCACCCTGGCCAGTTCCTTCCGTCTTCTCTACTCGCACTCCAAGCGGAAAAACAGGACGGTGCGCGAGGCTCTCACACAAGAGACTTGGATAAAAGACCTGCGGCATGGAAACCTACAACCTCTGCTACCATAATTTGTCAGGCTGCATCGCAAGATTGCGCCGACAGTGCTAATAGAAGGGAGTACCGACCAGATTAGGTGGAATCTGGAGGCTAGGGGACAATACTCGGCAAGTTCGACTTACGCCGTGCAATTCCAGGGCAGAGTACTAGTTGATGGCAGAAGTTGCTTTGGGAAGCAAAGGTTCCTGGATGCATTAAGATCTTCTCCTGGCTCCTGCGGAAAAACCATCTATGGACTTGCGACAGGCTACAAAGGCGTGGCTGGCCGAACTGCTATTTCTGCCCGCTATGTGTACGCAACCTTAAGACAGCGCACTGTTGGAAATATGCCCTAGAGGCAATAATAAAAGTATTATTATATTTCATTGTTCATGATAATTGTCTTTTATTCATGCTATAACTGTATTATCCGGAAATCGTAATACACGTGTGAATACATAGACCACAATATGTCCCTAGTGAGCCTCTAGTTGACTAGCTCGTTGTGATCAACAGATAGTCATGGTTTCCTGGCTATGGACATTGGATGTCGCTGATAATAGGATCACATCATTAGGAGAATGATGTGATGGACAAGACCCAATCCTAAGCATAGCACAAAGATCATGTAGTTCGTTTGCTAGAGCTTTTCCAATGTCAAGTATCTCTTCCTTCGACCATGAGATCGTGTAACTCCTGGATACCGTAGGAGTGCTTTGGGTGTATCAAATGTCACAACGTAACTGGGTGACTATAAAGGTGCAATACAGGTATCTCCGAAAGTGTCTGTTGGGTTAACACGGATCGAGACTGGGATTTGTCACTCCGTATGACGGAGAGGTATCTCTGGGCCCACTCGGTAATGCATCATCGTAATGAGATCAAAGTGACCAAGTGGTTGATCACGGGATCATGCATTACGGTACGAGTAAAGTGACTTGCCGGTAATGAGACTGAACAAGGTATTGGGATACCGACGATCGAGTCTCGGGCAAGTAACGTACCGATTGACAAAGGGTTGTATACGGGGTTGTTTAATCCTCGACATCGTGGTTCAACCGATGAAATCATCGTGGAACATATGGGAGCCAACATGGGTATCCAGATCCCGCTGTTGGTTATTGACTGGAGAGTGGTCTCGGTCATGTCTGCATGTCTCCCAAACCCGTAGGGTCTACACACTTAAGGTTCGGTGACGCTAGGGTTATTAGGAAGACTTGTATGTGATTACCGAATGTTGTTCGGAGTCCCAGATGAGATCCTGGACGTCACGAGGAGTTCCGGAATGGTCCGGAGGTGAAGTTTTATATATGGGAAGTTGTCATACGGACACCGGAAAGTTTCGGGGGCTTATCGGTATTGTACCGGGGCCACCGGAGAGGTTCCGGGGGTCCACCGGGAGGGGCCACCCCTCCCGGAGGGCCACATGGGCCGCAAAGGGGAGGGAGCCAGCCCCTGGAGGGCTGGGCACGCCCCCCACCCTGGGCCCATGCGCCTAGGGTTGGGGGGGAAACCCTAAGGGGGGCGCCCCCCTTGCTTGGGGGGCAAATCCCCCCTCCCTGGCCGCCGCCCCCCCTCTAGATCCCATCTAGAGGGGTCGGCCCCCCTTGCCCCTTCCCCTATAAATAGAGGGGTGAGGGGAGGGCTGTGACACACACATCCAAGGCGCAGCCCCTCCCCTCCCCAACACCTCTCCTCCTCCGTTACGTGCTTGCGAAGCCCTATCGGAGTACTGCTGCACCAACACCACCACGCCGTCGTCCTCAACCTCTCCTTCCTCCTTGCTGGATCAAGACGGAGGAGACGTCGTCCGTCCCGTACGTGTGTTGAACGCGGAGGTGCTGTCCGTTCAGCACTTGGACATCGGTGATCTGAGTCACGTCGAGTACGACTCCATAATCACCATCCCCTTGAACGCTTCCGCACTCGATCTACAAGTGGTATGTAGATGCAAACTCACTCCCTTGACTCGTTGCTTAGATGAACTCATAGATGGATCTTGGTGAAACCGTAGGAAATTTTTTAATTTTCTGCAACGTTCACCAACAGTGGCATCATGGGCTAGGTCTATGCGTAGTTCTCTAATGCACGAGTAGAACACAATTTTGTTGTGGGCGTGGATCTTGTCAACTTGCTTGCCACTACTAGTCTTTTCTTGCTTCAGCGGTATTGTGGGATGAAGCGGCCCGGACCAACCTTACACGTACGCTTACGTGAGACCGGTTCCACCGACTGACATGCACTAGTTGCATAAGGTGGCTGGCGAGTGTCTGTCTCTCCCACTTTAGTTGGAGCGGATTCGATGAAAAGGGTCCTTATGAAGGGTAAATAGAAGTTGACAAAATCACGTTGTGGTTATTTGTAGGTAAGAAAACGTTCTTGCTAGAACCCAATTGCAGTCACGTAAAAGATGCAACAACAATTAGAGGACGTCTAACTTGTTTTTGCAGCGATTGTTCATGTGATGTGATATGGCCAGAAGTTGTGATGAATGATGATTGATATATTGTGATGTATGAGATCATGTTCTTGTAATAGGACTCACGACTTGCATGTCGATGAGTATGACAACCGGCAGGAGCCATAGGAGTTGTCTTTATTTTTGTATGACCTGCGTGTCATTGAAGAACGCCATGTAAATTACTTTACTTTATTGCTAAACGCGTTAGCCATAGAAGTAGAAGTAGTCGTTGGCGTGACAACTTCATGAAGACACGATGATGGAGATCATGATGATGGAGATCATGGTGTCATGCCGGTGACAAGATGATCATGGAGCCCCGAAGACGGAGATCAATGGAGCTATATGATATTGGCCATATCATGTCACTACTATATAATTGCATGTGATGTTTATTATGTTTATGCATCTTGTTTACTTAGAACGACGGTAGTAAATAAGATGATCCCTTACAACAATTTCAAGAAGTGTTCTCCCCTAACTGTGCACCGTTGCTACAGTTCGTCGTTTCGAAGCACCACGTGATGATCGGGTGTGATAGATCCTTACGTTCACATACAACGGATGTAAGACAGTTTTACACATGAAAAGCACTTAGGGTTAACTTGACGAGCCTAGCGTGTGCAGACATGGCCTCAGAACACGGAGACCGAAAGGTCGAACACGAGTCGTATGGAAGATACGATCAACATGAAGATGTTCACTGACGATGACTAGTCCGTCTCACGTGATGATCGGACACGGCCTAGTCGACTCGGATCGTGTAACACTTAGATGACTAGAGGGATGTCTAATCTGAGTGTGAGTTCATTGAATAATTTGATTAGATGAACTTAATTATCATGAACTTAGTAATATGTCTTGTAGATAAAATGGCCAACGCTCATGTCAACATGAACTTCAACGCGTTCCTAGAGAAAACCAAGCTGAAAGATGATGGCAGGAACTATACGGACTGGGTCCGGAACCTGAGGATCATCCTCATAGCTGCCAGGAAACAATATGTCCTAGAAGGACCGCTAGGTGACGCTCCCATCCCAGAGAACCAAGACGTTATGAACGCTTGGCAGTCTCGTGCTGATGATTACTCCCTCGTTTAGTGCGGCATGCTTTACAGCTTAGAACCGGGGCTCCAAAAGCGTTTTGAGCATCACGGAGCATATGAGATGTTCGAAGAGCTGAAACTAGTTTTCCAAGCTCATGCCCGGGTCGAGAGATATGATGTCTCCGAAAAGTTCTATAGTTGTAAGATGGAGGAAAACAGTTCTGTCAGTGAGCACATACTCAAGATGTCTGTGTTGCACAACCGTATGACCCAGCTGAACATTAACCTCCCAGATGAGGCGGTCATTGACAGAATCCTCCAGTCGCTCCCACCAAGCTACAAGAGCTTTGTAAGGAACTACAACATGCAGGGCATGGTGAAGACCATTCCTGAAGTGTTCTAAATGTTGAAGTCAGCAGAGGCTGAAATCAAGAAAGAACATGAAGTGTTGATGGTCAATAAGACCACTAAGTTCAAAAAGGGCAAGGGCAAGAAGAACTTCAAGAAGGACGGCAAGGATGTTGCCGCGCCCGGTAAGCCAGTTACCGGGAAGAAGTCAAAGAATGGACCCAAGCCTGATACAGAGTGTTTTTATTGCAAGGGGAAGGGTCACTGGAAGCGGAACTGCCCCAAATACTTAGCGGATAAGAAGGCCGGTAACACCAAAGGTATATTTGATATACACTTAATTGATGTGTACCTTACCAGTACTCGTAGTAACTCCTGGGTATTTGATACCGGTGCCGTTGCTCATATTTGTAACTCACAGCAGGAGCTGCAGAATAAACGGAGACTGACGAAGGACGAGGTGACGATGCGCGTCGGGAATGGTTCCAGAGTCGATGTGATCGCCGTCGGCACGCTGCCTCTACATTTACCTACGGGATTAGTTTTGAACCTTAATAATTGTTATTTAGTGCCAAGTTTGAGCATGAACATTGTATCAGGATCTCGTTTAATACGAGATGGCTACTCATTTAAATCCGAGAATAATGGTTGTTCTATTTATATGAGAGATATGTTTTATGGTCATGCTCCGATGGTCAATGGTTTATTCTCAATGAATCTCGAGCGTAATATTACACATATTCATAGTGTGAATGCCAAAAGATGTAAAGTTGATAACGATAGTCCCACATACTTGTGGCACTGTCGCCTTGGTCACATTGGTGTCAAGCGCATGAAGAAGCTCCATGCTGATGGACTTTTAGAGTCTCTTGATTATGAATCATTTGACACATGCGAACCGTGCCTCATGGGCAAAATGACCAAGACTCCGTTCTCCGAAACAATGGAGCGAGCAACCAACTTGTTGGAAATAATACATACCGATGTGTGCGGTCCAATGAGCGTTGAGGCTTGCGGAGGATATCGTTATGTTCTCACTCTCGCTGATGACTTGAGTAGATATGGGTATGTCTACTTAATGAAACACAAGTCTGAGACCTTTGAAAAGTTCAAGGAATTTCAGAATGAAGTAGAGAATCAAGGTGACCGAAAAATAAAGTTCCTACGATCAGATCATGGAGGAGAATATTTAAGTCACGAATTTGGCACACACTTAAGGAAATGTGGAATCGTTTCACAACTCACACCGCCTGGAACACCTCAGCGTAACGGTGTGTCCGAACATCGCAATCACACTCTATTGGATATGGTGCGTTCTATGATGTCTCTTACCGATTTACCGCTATCATTTTGGGGATACGCTCTAGAGACAGCTACATTCACTTTAAATAGGGCACCGTCTAAATCCGTTGAGACGACACCGTATGAATTATGGTTTGGGAAGAAACCTAAGCTGTCGTTTCTAAAAGTTTGGGGATGCGATGCTTATGTCAAGAAGCTTCAACCTGAAAAGCTCGAACCCAAGTCGGAAAAATGCGTCTTCATAGGATACCCTAAGGAAACCGTTGGGTATACCTTCTACTTAAGATCCGAGGGCAAGATCTTTGTGGCCAAGAACGGATGCTTTCTGGAAAAGGAGTTTCTCTCGAAAGAAGTAAGTGGGAGGAAAGTAGAACTCGATGAAGTACTACCTCTCGAACGGGAAAGTGGTGCAGCTTAGGAAAATGTTCCTGTGATGCCTACACCAACTGAAGAGGAAAATAATGATGATGATCAAGGTACTTCGGATCAAGTTGCTACTGAACTTCGTAGGTCCACAAGGACACGTTCCGCACCAGAGTGGTACGGCAACCCTGTCTTGGAAATCATGTTGTTAGACAATGGTGAACCTTCGAACTATGAAGAAGCGATGGCGGGCCCAGATTCCAACAAATGGCTTGAAGCCATGAAATCCAGATAGAATCCATGTATGAAAACAAAGTATGGACTTTGACAGACTTGCCCGATGAACGGCGAGCGATAGAAAACAAATGGATTTTTTAAGAAGAAGACGGACGCGGATGGTAATGTCACCATTTATAAAGCTCGACTTGTCGCTAAGGGTTATCGACAAGTTCAAGGGATTGACTACGACGAGACATTCTCTCCCGCAGCGAAGCTGAAGTCCGTCCGAATCATGTTAGCAATTGCCGCATACTATGATTATGAGATATGGCAGATGGACGTCAAAACGACATTCCTTAATGGACATCTTAAGGAAGAGCTGTATATGATACAGCCGGAAGGTTTTGTCGATCCTAAGAACGCTAACAAAGTATGCGTGCTCCAGCGATCCATTTATGGACTGGTGCAAGCATCTCGGAGTTGGACCATTCGCTTTGATGAGATGATCAAGGCGTTTGGGTTTATGCAGACTTATGGAGAAGTCTGCGTTTACAAGAAAGTGAGTGGGAGCTCTGTAGCATTTCTCATATTATATGTAGATGACATACTTTTGATGGGAAATGATATAGAACTTCTGGACAACATTAAGGCCTACTTGAATAAGTGTTTTTCAATGAAGGACCTTGGAGAAGCTGCTTATATATTAGGCATCAAGATCTATAGAGATAGATCGAGACGCCTCATAGACCACGGCAAAAGATAAAGAAGAGATGAGTGTCATCCCCTATGCTTCAGCCATAGGATCTATTATGTATGCCATGCTGTGTACCAGACTTGATGTAAACCTTGCCGTAAGTTTGGTAGCAAGGTACCAAAGTAATCCCGGCAAGGAACACTGGACAGCGGTCAAGAATATCCTGAAGTACCTGAAAAGGACAAAGGACATGTTTCTCGTTTATGGAGGTGACGAAGAGCTCGTCGTAAAGGGTTACGTCGACGCTAGCTTCGACACAGATCTAGATGACTCTAAATCACAAACCGGATACGTGTATATGTTGAATGGTGGAACAGTAAGCTGGTGCAGCTGCAAGCAGAGCGTCGTGGCGGGATCTACATGTGAAGCGGAATACATGGCAGCCTCGGAGGCAGCGCATGAAGCAATTTGGGTGAAGGAGTTCATCACCGACCTAGGGGTCATACCCAATGCGTCGGGGCTGATCAAACTCTTCTATGACAACACTGGAGCTATTGCCTTAGCCAAGGAGCCCAGGTTTCACAAGAAGACCAGGCACATCAAGCGTCGTTTCAACTCCATCCGTGAAAATGTTCAAGATGGAGACATAGATATTTGCAAAGTACATACGGATCTGAATGTCGCAGATCCGTTGACTAAACCTCTCTCGCGAGCAAAACATGATCAACACCAGAACTCTATGGGTGTTCGATTCATCACAATGTAACTAGATTAGTGACTCTAGTGCAAGTGAGAGACTGTTGGAAATATGCCCTAGAGGCAATAATAAAAGTATTATTATATTTCATTGTTCATGATAATTGTCTTTTATTCATGCTATAACTGTATTATCCGGAAATTGTAATACATGTGTGAATACATAGACCACAATATGTCCCTAGTGAGCCTCTAGATGACTAGCTCGTTGTGATCAACATATAGTCATGGTTTCCTGGCTATGGACATTGGATGTCGTTGATAACGGGATCACATCATTAGGAGAATGATGTGATGGACAAGACCCAATCCTAAGCATAGCACAAAGATTGTGTAGTTCGTTTGCTAGAGCTTTTCCAATGTCAAGTATCTCTTCCTTCGACCATGAGATCGTGTAACTCCTGGATACCGTAGGAGCGCTTTGGGTGTATCAAACGTCACAACGTAACTGGGTGACTATAAAGGTGCACTACAGGTATCTCCGAAAGTGTCTGTTGGGTTGACACGGATCGAGGCTAGGATTTGTTACTCCGTATGACGGAGAGGTATCTCTGGGCCCACTCGGTAATGTATCATGGTAATGAGCTCAAAGTGACCAAGTGGTTGATCACGGGATCATGCATTACGGTACGAGTAAAGTGACTAGCCGGTAACGAGACTGAACAAGGTATTGGGATACCGACGATCGAGTCTCGGGCAAGTAACGTACTGATTGACAAAGGGAATTGTATACGGGGTTGTTTAATCCTCGACATCGTGGTTCAACCGATGAAATCATCGTGGAACATGTGGGAGCCAACATGGGTATCCAGATCCCGCTATTGGTTATTGACCGGAGAGTGGTCTAGGTCATGTCTGCATGTCTCCCGAACCCGTAGGGTCTACACACTTAAGGTTCGGTGACGCTAGGGTTATTAGGAAGACTTGTATGTGATTACCGAATGTTGTTCGGAGTCCCGGATGAGATCCCGGACGTCACGAGGAGTTCCGGAATGGTCCGGAGGTGAAGTTTTATATATGGGAAGTTGTCATACGGACACCAGAAAGTTTCGGGGGCTTATCGGTATTGTACCGGGGCCACCAGAGAGGTTCCGGGGGTCCACCGGGAGGGGCCACCCCTCCCGGAGGGCCACATGGGCCGCAAAGGGGAGGGAGCCAGCCCCTGGAGGGCTGGGCGCGCCCCCCACCTTGGGCCCATGCGCCTAGGGTTGGGGGGAAACCCTAAGGGGGGGCGCCCCCCTTGCTTGGGGGGCAAGTCCCCCCCTCCCTGGCCGCCGCCCCCCTCTAGTTCCCATCTAGAGGGGTCGGCCCCCCTTGCCCCTTCCCCTATAAATAGGGGGGTGAGGGGAGGGCTGCGACACACACATCCAAGGCGCAGCCCCTCCGCTCCGCAACACCTCTCCTCCTCCGTTACGTGCTTGCGAAGCCCTGTCGGAGTACTGCTGCACCAACACCACCACGCCGTCGTCCTCAACCTCTCCTTCCTCCTTGCTGGATCAAGACGGAGGAGACGTCGTCCATCCCGTACGTGTGTTGAACGCGGAGGTGCTGTCCGTTCAGCACTTGGACATCGGTGATCTGAATCACGTCGAGTACGACTCCATCATCACCATCCCCTTGAACGCTTCCGCACTCGATCTACAAGTGGTATGTAGATGCAAACTCACTCCCTTGACTCGTTGCTTAGATGAACTCATAGATGGATCTTGGTGAAACCGTAGGAAAATTTTTAATTTTCTGCAACGTTCCCCAACACGCACCACCTATTCTGGATCTGCCCAGTAGCCCGGGAGGTGTGGGAGAAGGTAGCCGCAAGACGAGGGTGTCGCCGCCTGCACCCACGGCACCAGGTGCAAGATGAAAGCGCCATCGCCATGCTCCAACGGATGGCTGCAAGTCCAAGGCAAGCACAACAAAGGGCCAGCAACGCCACCATGCTGTTAACATGCTGGGAAATCTGGCAAGAAAGGAATAGGTGTGTGTTCAAAGGAAAGGTAACTTCAGCGCAGGACATCATCAAGGCCATTGAACATGCCATCGAGCTTTGGCGTCAAGCAGGAGCAATTCATCTGGAGCGACCCTTTTGGGATCCACCATGAAAGTGTAGGCCAACAGTTTGTCTCGGGGTTTTACTGTGTTGTAACATAAAACTGGTCCTAGGACCTGCATCTCACCCTTTGTATTTTTCTCCACTGCTTCCTTCTTATCAATGAAATGCCAGTACAACGCTGGATCTTTCAAAAAAAAGTGACCATTTTTCTGTTTTTTTCAAGTTTATATATGTATCTCTTAACGTCATGCAAGTTCATGTACTGATGGTGATATTAACGGGGATGGCTAGATACCAGTCAGCTGAATTTTTCATTTGTGGCCAGTCGATTTCTGAGCCATTGGATGTGAAATCAAAGGCCCACAGTGCTTCTTCAACTTCCACTCCCTTGAGTCGCCAGCCACCACCGGCCCCCGCCCTCCTTGGAACCACTCCCCACCGCTGGTCCTCCGCCGCCCCGGCCATCCCTCCACCGCCCCACCACTGCCACCACCCTGAACCCTAAGATAGATATTGGGGTAGCCTCTGCAGCGACCCCCCCCCCCCCCCCCCCTAAAATCGACTGACCAAAAGTCAGATCAGTCGACTGAAGTGTAGCTAAATCAGATATTAACTTGACTAATAATCACGAAAGGAAGAAAGAGAGAGAGGTAGGGTAAGGGAGATAGATATGGAAGAGGATCAAGCGTGAGGCGAGTGCTGCCTGTTCTCACCTCTTTCTTCACCTCCCCCACTCTGAAACTCAATGCTGATGAACCCACACCCTGAACGACACGACATGAATCTAGCTACCAGCGGAAAGAAACGCGGTACCTCATATTCTCCTAGGACCCCATGCATCATGATTAATTGGAATATGTGATTGCTTTCACGTCCTGCTGAGACTCAATGGGCACGAGCGACAGGAGAGGATTGAAGCGATAAGAGATGTTCCGATGCATGTTTGGCATTAGCACTGCCGAACTATGTATTCCATTTCGAACTTGTTCAATTTGAGCTGGAAGTGTTTGCCAAAAAAACAATAGGGAAGCTGCGGAAGTAGATCAAGTTGTATATGTAAACCGGGTTGTGACGACTGCGATCGAATTCAACTGTTAATTATACATCGGGTCCGTTAATTAATCTAAGTACACATGCATGTGCAAGAATCAGAAGGAAAACAAAGGCCGAAATCGTAAGCAATATTCCACACTAATCACCTGCTGCCACTCATGCATCTCCGTATCTCTGCGCCTCTCTGTACGTGTGGTGTACATGTGCGTCGTCTGGACAGATGGACTCCTCCCCGCTCCCGCGCTCCGGTGCTCACAGGCACGCACGCACGAAGGGCCGTCGGCGCTCGATGATCCGTCGGTCGATCAGGAGGTGACTTTGGCGCGGGTGCACGGGGCCAAGGAGTAGCCGTGCTGCTGGTGGCCGCCGGCCTGCACGTGCACGCGGTGCGAGGAGGAGGAGTGCGAGTGCGCCGTCTCCCGGTCGACGAGCGCGCGGAGGCGGAGGAACTCGTCGACGGAGCAGGGCAGCCAGAGCGGGCCGGCCGAGCTGTAGCCGTACGTGTCCCGGGCCGCCTCCAGCAGCCGCTGGAAGAGCGGGTGGTAGAGGTACGCGATGGGGATGACGAACCGCCGGAACCCGTCGCCCTGCTGCTCCGCCTGGGCCTGGCCGACCCGCACCGCCAGCCACCCCTTCTTCACCTTCCCCTTCTTCTCCGCCTGGTCCCCTTGCATGATGGTGGCAGCTCCCTCGCCGGCGGTCCAACTGTAGCCGCCCTCTCGCCGTCGCTGCCGCCGGGAAGCTACTTGCTGGTGGATAGCTAGCTAGAGGCCTAGAGCCGAGCGAGAGGTGTGCGTGTGTGGGTGTGGTGTGGTGTGCTTCGCGGCACTCGCGGTGGTTTTTATAGGACTGCCTCTGCTTGGCTCGAGCGGGCCGGGAGGGGATTAGATTAGAAGATTAAGCCGGCGGTGCGTGGCGCACCCGTGCGCCGCTGCCAGTGCGTACGGCGTCCTTTGCTACGGAACCCGGTCCGGCCTCGAGGCTTCCGTGTCAGAGGCTGACACGGCGGCTCGTCGGAATAATCGGGTTACGGTGTCGGGGTCGTTGGCCGTACTGGCCGATCGTCGCGTGCGCGTCAGGGCTCAGTTGCGGTGAGGGGGGTAGGTAAGGTGGAGCAGTGAGAGTGGAAGGTGGAGGGATGGCTACGGCGAGGAGGGGGCACGCTGTCGCCGGGCCCGGCCGACGGGTGGTGCATAGGTCGTACGTACGTCGTCCTTTGGTCGTGGCGCGCCTGGCCCACGACGGCGGACTGGCCGTGTCAGGTGGAATTGTTTTCCGAGTATATGTTGCTGTACGTGACTGCTGCCCCACGGCCACAGGAGATGTTGATGCATGGGGCAATTAATTGGTCGGGCTCTCGTCTAGCTCTGCTCATCGCCGAATTGTTGGATCGTAGCTGTTGGAGCGACCCTCTGGGTTAAGTTCTGGTAGTTTTTGTTCGAATTTGGTGTCTGTTTAGGCGTACGTGGTTTATATCTCGTGGGCATGCTTCTAACTGTTCCCGTTGAGGTCTCATGCATACATGGTTTATTTCTCATGGGCATCGTGTCATCATGATGAGTAGGATGTATTTCCTTTTTGTCTGGCAGACATGCTACGTGTATAAACATAGCTTGTTTCTACTACCATTATTAGGAAAAGGAGGGTAGGGTAGGGATTGTTGTTTCTCATTTTGGTCTGTAGGGCTTGCTGCATCAGTTTTTTTTAAGGAGGGTTACCCCGGCGCCCTCCTTTTTTTTATGAGAGAACCCTGCCACCCACTTCGTCTGAATGATTACGATTAAGCAAAAGATCCAAAATCGGTCTAAGGTTCAGTACAAGCTCCCAAGAAGAGCCAAAATAAATGACAAAGTGATAAAAAAGTTACCAAAAGATCCAAAACCGGTCTAAGGTTCAGTACAAGCTCCCAAGAAGAGCCAAAATAAATGATAAAGTGATAAAAAAGTTACCACAACCGACGAAAATAGGTCAAGATGACTAAACCTCTAGCCTATTTTTAGATCATCGTCCAAACCGGCTGTAAGTATTCCGTGCTACCAGCTCCCAACCGTTGCATCCAATAGTCATATGCTCTTTGGCCTTCGCATGACCGAGTAATGACCATGTACGAATCCAAGCAGTGGCTTTGTATATAACCTGCAAAATTTTTATACTCCCTCTCTTTCAGTTTACAGGGTGTGCGCGTATCCCTAGGTCATCAATTTAACCAACCTAATACAAGTCATATATTACAAAAAATATACTAATATAAACTTCATATGTTTTATTTTCAAAAGGTATAATATTTGTGTTATATAAATTATATTAGGGTGATAAAATTGGCAACCTAGATATATGCGTAGGACTTGTAAACTGAAACGAAGGGAGTAAGAGTTTGTCTGTTAAAAATCATGTCATTTCTGCAGTTCCATACAGCCCAAAGTAATGCACATACTCCTATCCGAATATGTCCTGCAGTACTTAGCTCCACTCCAACCAGCCACGTCCCAAATAACATGTTAATATTATATTAAAGGCTACATGAATCGTACGCCATAAAAGTTTGGCAAGTAGGCATTTGAGAAAGATGTGTTTTATGGTTTCTTCTTGATCACAAAAGCAACATCACTCACTACCGTCCCATCTTCCATTGGCCAAATTATCCTTAGTCAGAATCACTTCCTTGTTGTCGGGGATTGGGTGTGACATATGCCAAAGGATGGCTTATCATGGTGGGAGTGAGTAGAACGTCGCTGGTGCCTGGAAGCGGGATAAGGCGTAGACACGTACGCCGTCGGACTTTACCCAGGTTGGGGCTCTCCGTGGAGATAATACCCCTACTCCTGCTCTGCGGGGTCTCCGCATGATCACTAAGGCACTAGTGATACAAGATGCTCCTTGAGCTGTGTCTAGAGGTAGGAGTAGGCAAGGCTAGCTCTTCCATGCCCTAGATAGCTGGCTAGTTCTATGAGAGTTGGAACCCTTTGCATGGGTGGCCTGGGGGGCTTATATAGGCCTGCCCCCAGGGGTACAATGGTAATCAGGCCACCTGTTGGGGCCCGTCTGTCAGTGTCTCCAGCCACCGGCTTCTCCGCCGACTACTGGGGCCTGCCGCCTGGTGGGCCCCGCCGGCTGGTCGACGGCTGCTTACTATAGCCGTGCCGTCCATGACGAGGGCTTGGTCATCTTATCGTGGCTACAGTCCCGCCGGCTGACGGGAGGTTACTGTAGCCATGCTTGGTCTCATCAGGTTAATGGTGCGCTTGCCTCAGGACGAGGGACGGCCGCCTGCTGGAGGCCGGCCCCTCCCGCGCCCGACTGGCCGGGCGTACGCCGTCTTCTGGTAGGTCACTGCCCGGTGGGGCCTGCGGCTGGCAGGCCATACCGACAGGCCGTCGTGGGGAACAGGGTTCCGCCTGCTTGGGGAGACGTCAGGGAAGACATGGCACAGTGCCTCGTCGTGTGGAGATCTTCGTCTGTACGGAGCACTGTAGCCATGCATGTCCCGTGCGTCAGGGCAACATGCTTCACTGTAGCCATGCTCCTGCTCGTACTCTCGATGGGGGACTCGGCCGCATCGAAGTTGCGAGGTGGCAGCCTGCCCGATGCGCCCTCTCTGGAGGCCGGCCGGCGGGAGCCGGCCACTCGGAGCGCCGTACGCTTGGGTTGGCCGCCCTCTGGCAGCCGGCCGAGAGAGCCAGATGGATCCCAGAGGGCGGAGCTTCAACTTGGGGTCCAGCTAGGCGGAGCTGGCCAAAAGTCTTGATAAATTCAGGGGCTCGGGTGTGCCTACCTGTGGTTCATTACTCCGACAGTAGTCCCCGAAGCCGATGAGGCGTTGCGGTCGAGGGGCAGCGAAGTCTCAGCGGCTACTCCCCCCCCCCCCTCACCGGGCTCCGGGAAGATGTCGGTCCGTCTTGCGACCAGCCGACTGCTGAGGCCGGCCTCGTCCAGGCGGAGCTTGCGTGGTTGGTTTTGAACTTCAAGGCGGGAAACAGGTGGCATGCCTGCTAAGCTTCCCGGGCGGCCGCCCGCCACAGACGCGTCACGCGGCGCATGTCAGCCTGGTCAGCCTGCCATCCCACGCCCCCGACGGGACGTGACAATGGGCCGGGCCCGCCACTACCGTGCCTCGGCAACCGGGCGGATCCGCTGCACCGAAGGGGACAGTTGCCATTCCCACATCCGTTTACGGCGTGGTGAATGCGTGCGATAAATGGGGGTCGTGGGGTCGTGGGCGCAGTTTATCCCACGACCCACGTCCCGCCCCTCGGCTTCGTAGCCCGAGGGCTATAAGTAGGGAGATGGGAGGGGTGCGGCAAAGCTCTCGCGCCCCCTCCCACTCTTCTTCTTCCTCTGCTTACTCCTCCACCGCCGCTGCTGCTGTTCTACGCTGCGGCGGTGCAGTCGCCGTCGCCCGCCGCCGACGCACTTCTCCTCCTCACGCAGCCAGCCGGAAGCCATGGCGCGCGAGAAGGGCGACGACTGGGACGGATTGACCGTGATCGAGGATCACATCTCCTTCCTCTGCGACACGCGCCGGATGCCCAGCGCGGCCTTCGTCAAGGCGCTGGTGCCTCCGGAAGAAGAGATCTCGCCGGCGTCGCGGGGAGACGAGCGGGTTGTCTTCCGCTCGCACTTCCTCCGCGGCTTCGGCCTCCTGGTGAGCGGCTTCTTTCGCTCTTTCCTCGAATTCTACCATCTTCAGCCTCACCACCTCACGCCCAACACCGTGACTCTACTCTCCGCCTTCGTCACGGCGTGCGAGGGCTACATCGGCGTCCTCCCCACACTCGAGCTATGGGGAGCGTTCTTCTATGGGAAGCTCGGCACCTCCGCCAGGGAGACGGCGGCCGAGTGTGGGGTCTTCGTCGCCGTGCGTCGACCGGCGAAATGGAACGCCTTCCCCGTTATCAAGCTGGCGCAGTCGGTGAAGATGTGGCAGCAGTCCTACTTCTATGTCGAGAACGTAGATCCGACTGCCGACTTCCTCAACCTGCCGTCCTACGAGGCCGACCCCCCACCGGGACTTGGCCCACCTGGGGGTACAAACTGAAGCCGGTGTCGGCGGACGCGGCGGCCGTCATGGGCCGACTACGAGTGCTCCAGGAGTCGGAGGGCCTTGTGGCCTCCGACCTCCTCGTCGCCTTCGTCGAGCGTCGGGTCCTCCCACTCCAGAGCCGCCCTCATCCGATCTTCCGGATGGGCGGGCACCGCGATCCGTGCCGGCTGTGCACGAAGGGGATGCCGCCCGCTGAGGTCGTGCGGATGGTAAATGAGATCTCCGACCTCAAGGTGTCGGAGGAAGAGTGGCGGTACGGGAAGCGGCCGTACTCCCGCCACAACCCGCCGCCTGCTGTAAGTTTTTCATTTTGTCCTTTGATCTGTTTTCTTCAGCTTCATTTCTCGTCGTGATGCAACTCTTTCTTGGTTGCAGATTTACATGTCCGCAGCAACGGCCGCCCTCCTGGGGCCGGGCGATGACCTCCAGCCGGACAGGACAGTGAGCGACATGGACGACCCCGATTTGGGGGCGGCCGCCCTGGCGGATGATGCAACAGGCGGCAGCGGCAGAGCAGACAGCGGCGGCGGAGTAGGCGGCTCCGAGGAAGGCGGCGGCATGGGGACCTGGCCCGACGACGACGAAGATGAAGATGAACCGCGCCCCTCCCGGAGCACCGCCACTACCGGCGCCAGCCCCTCTTCCGGGCGCCCGCCCGCGGCAGCAAGCGCAAGCGGAAGCAGGGCGCTATCCTGTTCGGCAGCGCCCCGAAGAAGCCCAAGAACCCGGCCGCGGTGACCAGGCGGAAAGAAGCCGCGGCCAAGGTGGACAAGTATCAGAGGCAACCGAAAGTACCCGTTATGGTGTCGGCGTAAGTATCTTTTCCTTATTTCTCGTCTTCTTGTCAATCTGGCGCGAAAGCCCTCTGACTTGTATTCTTATTTCAGGGCCCCGCTAACCCTCGAGAAGTCGAGTGCCGCCTCGGTCCTCAGGTCGGCAGCGACCTCCTCGACCAGCCAGCGGATCGAACCGGCCGCCGACCTCTGGGAGGCGAAAGAGCGGAATGCGCGGGAGGCGCGTGAGGAAGAGGCTGACCGCCTGGCCAAGGAGCAGGCGGACAAGGCCGTCGCGTCTATTGAGAGAGCGCTGGCGCAGGCAGAAGCCCAAGCCGCGGAGAAGGAGCGGCTCGCGGAGGCCGTACGCTGCCAAGAGCCACTGCTCGTGGCGCCCCTGAACACCGCGCCGCCTCCTCCTGAATTCGTGGCGACGGCCGGAGGAGCCGGCGATGACCACCCGATCCGGGAGCGGGAGGGCGGCGACGTGGCCATGCCAGACGTCTTCGTGCCGCCGCCACCACGTCCGCCACCTCCGGCAGCCAGCGAGCCGCGGGACGAGCAGCCGGCTGCGCCACCGGTGCCACCGGTCGAAAACACGGTGGTGACGGACCTGATTCCTACGGTCCGCACACCCACGCGCCACTGTCTTGAGAAGGCGGCCTCAGCACCGCGGCCGCAGGAGGTCGGCGCCGCAAGCTCGTCGGTCCCCAACACCGAGGCGACCAGCGCCGCACCCGTGGGTTGGATACACGGGGGCGGGACGGGCGCCCTGAACCAGGCGTCTCTTGACGTCCAGGCCAAGCTCCGGGTAGAAGCAGAGGCCCTTAGGCGCTGCAACGAGGCCTTCTTGGAGTCGCGAACCGCCATCCGTGTAAGTTATCTTTGGCTTTCTTCTTTGGATGATCCTCTTGTTTCTCTCGTGGGGGCGTGCAGGCGCACCCACTGGGTGTAGTCCCCAAGTTCCGGGCCGGCTGCTGAGCAGGCGGGCCGGAACTTTATCTTGCAATTGTCGACAACTGATTTGGTCTGGTGTTTCTTCTGCAGGACTGTCACAATCTCCGCGCGACCGCCTACAACTCTAGGGTCCAGGAGCTGGAGGTGCAGACTGCCCATCTGGCCGAGAGTCGGAGTAAGTTTCTATCTTCCTTTCTTCGCGCGGGCGCGCTGGCGCACCCGCGGGCTGTAGTCCCTGAGGTTCGGGCCGATTGCTGAGCAGTCGGGCCGAATCTCCTCAGCTGTTTCCTTACTTCGTCAACCACTTCTTCTCCGCGGGGGCGCGATTGCGCACCCGCGGGCTGTAGTCCCCGAGGTTCGGGCCGACTGCCGAGCAGCTGGGCCAAATCTCCTCAGTTGTTTCTTTCCTTCGTCAACCACTTCTTCTCCGCGGTGGCACGATTGCGCACCCGCGGGCTGTAGTGACCGAGGTTTGGGCCGACCGCTGAGCAGTCGGGCCAAATCTCCTCAGTTGTTTCTTTTCTTTGTCCTCTCCGCTTGACTGATGCCTTTTTCTTCTTTCGCTTTTTCCAGAGGCCAACGCCGCCTTGCAGGAGCAGCTGCGCCAGGCCAACACCGCTCTGCGCGGTAAGGAGGCGGAATGCGGCAAGCTGGCCGAGGAGTGGGATCGCCTCCTCGCTCAACTTGCCGAGCAGGCAGAAGCCCTCAAGGCGGCCCAGCAGAAGGTGAAGACGACGGAGACCAACCTCCTCGCCGAGTTCGAGATCGAGCGCTCTGCCTGGGCCGACAAGGAGGCCCAGATGACAGTGTCGGAGTAAATGACCACGGGTAGCCTAGCCGGCTCCCCCTGACTCTTCAAAAAAACAATAGGCCGATCAAGCCTTCAAGCACCCAAGACACGGGGCTGCCTTCCCCGGGCCTGCTACCCCGCAAGCCGACTACCGGAAGGCGGCCCGGCCCTAGAAACCTCATGAAGAAAGCCGCGGGAGGGCCGACTCCAAGAAGCCGGCCCCCGACAGGCGGCCAAGATCGTGCCCACAAAGTCTGCACCCGCATAACGGAGATGGGACGGGGCGTGGCAACAGTGAAGTCTGCTACCCCCGAATCCCGGAATACGCATGGCTACAGTATGCCGTATGGGGGCAGCCATGACCCGTCTGGCGTGGCACTGTTGCCATGCTGACCATGACATCACCCACGATAGGCTGTCAGTACGGCCCGCAGGCGGCGGGCCCCTTCAGTCAGAAGGACGTACGAAGGCGGCCATGCTTCCCCTAGTCAGCCTGGGACGTAGCCGGCTCTCCCCAGCCAACTCGTTCCATCCCTCAAAGTATGCGCACCATTAAGGAGACAAGACGAGGTAAGGCTACAGTGAGAGCCCGCCAGGCGGCAGCACTGTAGCCACACTTACCTCAACAAAGCCCTCGTCATCAAGAGCGAGGCAACAGTAACCAGCCCCAAGGCCAAGCGGTGGGGCCTACCTGTCGACCAGGAGGCCGGCAGCCGGCGAGACCCACCAGTCGGCGGGCCCCATCAATCGGCAGAGAAGCCGGCGAAGGTAGACACTGACGGCTGGGCCCGCGCCCAGCCAGATTACCATTGTACCCCTGGGGGGTAGGCCTACATAAACCCCCCAGGGCACCCATGCAAATGGTTGAACTCTAATAGTTTTAGACAACACTTTGAGAGGAGAAGAGAGCTAGCCTTGCCCTTCTTCCTCCTCTCGCCAAACAGCTCAAGGAGCCTCTTGTAGCCACTTGTTGATCTAGTGATCATGCGGAGACCCCACAGAGCAAGACTAGTGGTGTTATCTCCACGGAGAGCCCCGAACCTGGGTAAGATTCGCCGGCGTGCATGTCTTCGCCTCATCCCGTTTCTAGGCACCGACGATGTCTTATTGGCTCCCACAATGATACGCCATCCGTTGGCATATGTCGCACCGACCACCCGACATTTGGCGCCCACCGTGGGGCTAGGTGCACCATCGTCTGGAGACCTATTATGGACAGGAACCCTTTTCCTCCCCCACGAGCGTAGCCAGCCCGCCACACCCGATGGCGCTTGCCCCAATGCGCTGCAAGGTGTCGACGACGGCTGCGCGGCGAGCTGCCTCGCCGATCTTCTTGGCAAGGCTCGCATCTCCGACGAGCCCGCGTCCGACGCGGGCACCGGTTGCCCCGAGAGCTGCCTCATCAGCGTCCTCGACCAACTCTACGTTTCTAGCGAGCCTGCTGTGGATTTGGAGTCGGTTGGCTCCACCGACCCGATGCTTGTTGACTCTGACACGGCATCACTTGACGCCTTCCCCACCAATGTGGTGGTCTTCGATGATCCTCTCGCTCGAGCCGACAGCGGTGGCAGCACCATCACCGAGGTGCTGGTCATCAGCCATGGCGTCACCTCTCGCGAGAACGCCCACAACTCCCTGCAAGCGGCGCTGCACGATTTGTCCGCCCCCATCCCGACCGACACCGACGCCGAGGCGCTGGAAGCACGCCGCCTTGCCCTCATTGTGGAGGGCCAAAAGATATCCACCATGAGACGCCTCACTGAGGCTCACCAGCGCGAAGTCGACTGCGCCGCCTTCGGCATGCCGCCTCCCGACGGGCCGAGCCGGGCCAGCGTCGTCCAGAAGCGCGGTGCGGCCATCGCCGACATGCTGGGAGCAGAACGCCCAGTCTACGCCACGCCTCTCGAGAACCTACGCGCCGCCCAGTCGGTCGTAGACAAGCTGAATGGACTGGGGGCCGACGAGCTCCCCTACATGACCAGACACATCTAGCAGTTGATCGACGCGGCCGCAAAGTGGCACGAAGCTGGCGTCCTCGCTGAAAGCCCTGCCCCATGCCGAGAGCACGACGCAACGTCATGAACGCCGACTGCGGGCGGAGCCCGCACAAGGCAAGAAAAGGACCCAGCTGCGAGTCGCAGTCAGACTCGAATCACCATCAAGCGCGACGCCGAAGGCCGCCCTCTAGCTGTGGAGCACGGGGTGATCCGCCTCCTCCTCTTCCTCGTGGGGAGAGATACCCCACCCCGCCGCCTGTCACGCATTCGACTCTCAGCGGCCGACTAGGTCGCCGCGAAGGAGTCGACGAAAATGATGCCCACCATCGGATCGACCGCCTGGCGCGATCCCTGGCGTTAGAAGAGGATGATGATGTCGGCCCGCCTTGCTTCGGCCCCCGCATCCGCGACGAGCCCTTCCCCAAAGGGTTCTCGCTCCCAAGAGACACGCCCAAGTACAACGGCTCCGTGAAGCCGGAAGATTGGTTGATCAACTACTCCACCGCAGTCCGCATAGCAAACAGTAACATGCGTGTTGCCGTGAAATACGTTCCCCTCATGCTCCGAGGCACGACGCGCACCTGGCTCAACAGCCTCAAGCCTTACAGCATCAATAGCTGGCTAGACTTCACGGAAGCCTTCATCCGCAATTTCACCAGCACCTACAAATGGGTTCCCAAGCCCCGACAGCTCTCCTTGTGTGTTCAAGGGCCCAATGAATCAACCCGCGACTATCTCACGCGTTGGGCCGAGCTCCGCAACTCCTGCGAGGGGGTGCACGAGGTTCAAGCCATAGAGTACTTCACTGCTGGGTGCCGAGAAGGCACCCTCCTCAAGCACCGACTCCTATGCAACGAGCCGACTACCCTCGACGAGCTGCTGGTCATCGCGGACAAGTACTCCACGGCCAACTCCTCAATGAAGATCGAGCTCTGAGTAGACGCCTCCGGGAAGGTGCTCGCTCCGGCTCCTAAGACACTGACTGGAGACTCCAACCGACACCCGTACCAGAACGACAACAAGCGCAAGGCTCCTATGCCGACTTCCACCAGTCAACAAGTGGCCACAGTCGAAGACGAACAACCCGAAGGGCGGCCCGCGCCCAAGAAGCAGAAGGGCGGTAGGCCGGCTTGGCAGCCGGCTTTCTCCTACGAGCAAGCCCTTGATGCCCCCTGCAAGTTCCACAGCGGCGCTAAGGCCTCCAACCACATGACTCAGAAGTGCCATTGGCTCACTCGAATCTCCAAGGGCGAAGGGCTGGTGCCGCCTCCGGCCCCTCAGTAGCCGGCCGCTCGGCCAGCAGTCGGGGCTGTTCAAGACGTGTTCCCTGACGAGCATGCCGCCTACATCGTCTTTACGAGCCAGCCTGAAGACCGGCGCAACCGGCCCGACAGCACCAAGAAGTCAACGCGATCGCCTCCAATAACCCTGAGTTCAGGCACTGGTCAGAGAAGCCCATCAGCTGAAGCCGGTCCGATCACCCAGAGGTGATGCCGTCTCCCGGCTCCTATGCATTGGTTTTGGACGCCACCCTTGCGACAGAAAGGTGAGCTGCCCGATTCTTCCGCGTGCTGATAGATGGCGGGAGCAGCATCAACATACTGTACCGTGACACCATGGAGAAGCTGAATATCAAGACGAAGCAGCTCATGCCGAGTCAGACTATGTTCCACGGCATCGTACCCGGCCTGTCCTGTGCACCAATCGGCAAGATCAAGATAGATGTTCTCTTTGGGGACAAAGATCATTTCCGCCGAGAAGCGATATGGTTTGAAGTGGTGGATTTGGAGAGCCCTTACCACGCATTGCTTGGCCGTCCTGCTCTGGCCAAGTTCATGGTTGTGCCCACTACGCCTACCTCAAGATGAAGATGTCGAGTTCCAAGGGCATCATCACCATAGCCGGAGACTACAAGAAGTCTTCCGAGTGTGCCGCAGCCAGCAACCGGCTGGCCGAGTCCCTCGTGATCGCTGAGGAGAAGAAGATGCTGGAACGAGTCGTGGCTATGGCCGGCAAGCAGCTGGCCCTGTCCCCCGACCCCTATGATGCTCAAGGTTCTTTCTAGCCAGCCAAAGAAACAAAGAAGATACCTCTGGACCCAGAGCACCCGGAGAGGTACGCTGTCATGGGAACCGGCCTTGACAGCAAATAGGAAAGCGAGCTCGTCGATTTCCTCCGTGAGAATCGGGACATCTACGCATGGTCTCCCAAAGACATGCCGGGTGTTCCGACGGATTTCGCCGAGCACAAGCTACATGTTCGATCTAACACCAAGCCGGTCAAGCAGCCCTGGCGCCGCCTGTCAGAAGAGAAGAGGAGAGTAGTCGGAGAAGAAATAGCCCGGCTCCTTGTAGCCAACTTCATTATGGAGGTGTTCTTCCCAGAGTGGCTTGCCAACCCAGTCCTGGTATTGAAGAAAAACAAGCAGTGGCGCATGTGCATTGACTACACCAGCCTCAACAAAGCCTGCCCTAAAGATCCTTTTGCTCTGCCAAGGATTGATCAAGTGATAGACTCCACAGCCGGATGCGAGCTATTGAGCTTCTTGGATGCTTACTCAGGCTACCACCAGATAAAATTGGACCCAGCTAACCGATTGAAGACCGCCTTCATCACACCATTCGGAGCTTTCTGTTACCTGACTATGACATTCGGCTTGAGAAATACTGGTGCCACTTTTCAGCGTTGCATGCAGAAATGCCTCCTCAAGCAGCTCGGCAGAAATGCCCACGTCTATGTAGACGATATTGTGGTGAAGACGGAGAAGCGCGGCACCTTGCTGGAAGACCTCAAGGAGACATTTGAAAACTTGCGCCGATTTCAGATCAAGCTCAATCCTGAGAAATGCGTGTTCGGAGTACCGGCCAGCCAGCTCCTAGGCTTCCTGGTCTCCGAATGCGGCATCGAATGCAACCCAGTGAAGATGAAGGCCATAGAGAGAATGGAGATTTCTACCAAGCTGCAAGATGTCCAAAAGTTTACCGGATGCTTGGCCTCCCTCAACCGCTTCATCAGCCGGCTCAGAGAGAAGGCTCTCCCCCTCTACCGACTCATGAAGAAATCCACTCACTTCAAGTGGAATGACCAAGCAGACCAAGCTTTCCACGAGCTAAAGAAGATGCTGTCCATGCCGCCTGTCTTGGCGGCACCGACTGAGAAAGAGCCCATGCTCCTTTACATTGCCGCCACTAGCCGGGTGGTCAGCACTGTTATCGTGGTTCAACGCCCAGAAGAAGGCCGAGCTCAGTTAGTCCACATGCCGGTATATTATCTGAGTGAAGTGTTGTCCACCTCGAAGCAGAATTACCCACACCATCAGAAGATGTGTTATGGTGTGTACTTTGCTGCCAAGAAGCTCAAGCCCTACTTTCAAGAACACCCCATCACGGTCGTATGTACTGCCCCGCTGGCCGAGATCATAGGCAGCCGGGATGCATCCGGCCGGGTGGCAAAATGGGCCATTGTGGTGGCTCCTTACACAATCTTCTACTAACCCCGCATTGCCATCAAGTCCCAGGTATTGGCCGACTTCCTCATCGACTGCGCCGAGACCCAGTACCTACCGCCTGCCCCCGACTCCACTCATTCGCGGATGCACTTCGATGGATCCAAGATGCGCACCGGTTTGGGAGCCAGCATCGTCCTCACCTCTCCCAAAGGCGACAAGCTCAGATACACATTGCAAATACATTTTGCCGCCTCCAACAATGTGGCCGAGTACGAGGCACTCATACACGGGCTCCGGCTAGCCAAAGAACTTGGCATCCGCCAAATCCTGTACTATGGTGACTCGGACTTGGTAGTTCAGCAATCAACTAGCGACTGGGACGCCAAGGACGCAAACATGGCGAGCTACCGCTTCCGCGTTCAACAACTCAGTGGATATTTTGAAGGATGCGAGTTCCTCCACGTGCCACGGGCCGATAACGAGCAAGCAGATGCCCTGGCATGAATAGGCTCCACCCGACAAGCTATACCAACCGGCGTCTCTCTCCAACGCCTCCTCAAGCCATCTGTCAAGCCGTCTCCAAAATCTGATTCCATCTTCATGCCGCCTGACCCCGACGCAGACGGATCCGGCTTGGGAAACCAAGCAGGCGGCTCGGGGACTTCGACAGGCGGCTCGGGGACTGCTGTAGTCGCACCCAGCCGGGGGACTACTGCAGCCGGCCCGAGGACTGCATCGACACAACAGGCGGTGGCCGACTCCAACTCTTCCCCACCCAGCCCACCCGCCCTGGTTGCAGTAGCCGTTTTGACAATAGAAGAAGTCACAGCTCCATCATGGGCCCAGCCCATCCTCAATTTCCTGGTTAACAGAGAGCCGCCGACTGACGAGATCTCGGCAAGATAAGTCCAGCGCCGAACCGGAGCATACACAATAGTGAATCGAGAGCTCGTTAGGCGCAGTGTCACAGGAGTCTTCCAGCGCTGCGTCGAGCCGGAGAAGGGCATAGCAATCATCAAGGACATCCACCAAGGAGAATGCGTCCACCACGCAGCCTCAATATCGCTCGTCGCCAAAGCTTTCCGCCATGGATTCTTCTGGCCGACTGCTTTGGACGACACCAAGGAATTAGTCAAACACTGCAAAGGGTGCCAAGTCTTCAGCTCCAAGCAACACCTGCCGACTTCTGCACTCAAGACCATTCCCCTCACTTGGCCCTTTGCCGTCTGGGGATTGGACATGGTGGGCCCATTCAAGACGGCGTGCGGCGGCATGACACATCTGCTTGTCGTCGTGGACAAATTTACCAAGTGGATCAAAGCAAAGCCGATCAAGAAGCTGAATGGGCCGACTGCCGTGACATTCATTGCAGATATTACAACCCGGTATGGCATACCACACATCATCATCATGGACAATGGCACGAATTTTGCCAATGGAGCACTGTCATGTTTCTGCGCGACACAGGGCATCCGACTGGACTTAGCGTCCCTTGCCCACCCGCAGTCAAACGGCCAAGTCGAGCGAGCAAATGACCTCATCCTCTCCGGCATCAAACCCCGATTGGTCATGCCACTGGAGCGTTCGGCCGGCTGTTGGCTCAACGAGCTGCCGGCCGTCCTCTGGAGCTTGTGCACTACTCCGAACAAGTCAACCGGCTTCACCCCTTTCTTCCTTGTATATGGTGCCGAGGCTGTCATCCCAACTGACATTGAGTTCGACTCACCTCGGGTCACCATGTACATGGAGGCGGAGGCCAAGGAAGCGCGAGAAGACGGCGTCAACCTGCTGGAAGAGGGCCGGCTGTTAGCCCTCAGCCGGTCCCCCATCTAACATCAGGGTCTACGCCGTTACCATAGCCGGAAGGTCAAGCCATGATCCTTCCAAGAGGGTGATCTTGTGCTCCGGCTAATCCAGTGAACAGCCGGCCAGCACAAGCTCTCGGCCCCTTGGGAAGGCCCATTCGTCATCAGCCGGGCTTTAGGCAACAACTCCTACTACCTGATCGACGCGCAGAAGCCGAAGGCATGCAAGAGGGATGATTCCGGCAAGGAGTCGGCACGACCATGGAACGCCAATCTCCTCCGAAGATTTTATAGTTACAATGCAGTATGTACCATGCTACCTTTTGTATTAAGTACGAGACAACGGCCCCCCCAAGGAGTACTCGGGGACTACCCTCTTTTATCTATGAATGATGAGTATCCTGCCCATGGTTATGTTATTACATTCGTTTTCTCGTCCGGCACCGGGTTCGATCAGTCGGCCCGGGGACTTGTCGCCATGGGTTATATTTAAGTTCTACCTCCAGTCAGACAAGTAGTGTGCCGACACCCAAGCCCTCTCTTGTTGAAAGTCGCAGCTCGAAGAATCGACTATCCGACTGGCAAGAGTCAAAGGCAGGAAAGGATGCCCACATGGAAAACGGCTAAGGACTAACGAACTTATATAACACGAGCCGGCTTCCCCACCGCCAACCGGCTGTCAGAGCAGCCGGCTGGCCGGCTTCCCTTCTTACTTTGCTACAATCTAAGAAGGCTCGAGTATTTGTCCTCCCAGACGGCCAAGCCCTTACCCGGCCACAGACTGCAGAGCAGCTGTCCGGCTGGGAAGGTGGCGACCAAGGGAGGGCGGCAAAGGAAAACAGCCAAAAGATGAAAAGCAAGTAGGAACGGAAGCCAAGCACATGCATAATTATATTTACACAAAAGGCCTTCGAAAGGCCAGCATTCAACAAAGTTTGAATACACCCCCAGTGGGTGGAACTACGCAAAATTAATAAAAAATGTTCAAAGAGTAACGGGCAGGAAAGTAAAGACGACGAGTCAGGCCAAGGGAGCAACGGGCGTGTCGGGCAGGTTGGTGGAGACGGCAGTGTCGGCTGAAGGAGTGGCCGGCTGGCGAGTCTCGGCCTGATCACCGCCTGCTGCAGGCGGCGTGCTCGCACGCACCTCATTGCTAGAGGCACGATTAGGCTGAGGTTGGCCGGTCGCTCCATCGTCCGGCACGGCGCCCTCACCATCCTCCTCCTCCTCCTCTTCGCCCTCGTCGCTGGAGTCGATCTCCTCCGCCGAGTCTTCTCCTTCTGCCGGGTTCAGCCCGAACCACTCGTCCGACTAAGCAACGCTGTCTTCATTCACCTCAGGGGCAAAGGCGCTGGTGTCGGTGAAGTCGGCGATCGCCGAGGCGCGCTGAATGATAGCCGGCCGCACCGCCTCCAGCTCCTCGTCAGCCTCCTGTCGCCAGGTGCGCAGCTGGGCCAAACTCAACCTGGGATACCAAGCCCGAATGAACTCTAGCGCCCGTCGAGCACCGGACTGAGCTGCAGAAGCCTTCCAGGCCTCGAAGCGGCCGACTGCTACCTCCAGCTAGTCGGCAGTCCGACTAGGGGTGCGGGGAATCACGTCGCCGGGCCAGAGGGCGGCCAGCACTTGCGCCCCGGCACACTGAAGACGGCGGAGCATGCGGTAAGCCTGCTGGCGGCGGGCCTGAATCGCCAGAAGCTGCTCTTCAAGCGACCGGTTGGCACCCGATGCGATCTCAACCCCAGCCTGCCGTCGGGCCTCACGGTGAGCCTCGATGGCTTGGTTGGCGGAAACGGTGTAGCCGGGGAAGTATTCTGCACAAAGAAGAAAGAAGCAAAACAAATCAGAAGACAGATCAGATGACAGGGACGAGCAAAGGAACTAAGAAGAAAGCAGCCTACCATCAATCAAATCTTCAACCCGGCCGTAACATTCGCTCAGCGCCTGCCTCGCCTCGGCCCATCTCTCCGCCTCAGTCTCGTACTCGGCTTTGAAGGCGGCCTCGCTGTCCTGCGCCGTCTTCAGGGCCGCCTTGTGGTTCTCCTCCTGGTCGGCCAGTTTCTTGGCCAGGCGATCACGTTCCTAAGCCAAGGCGTTGAACTCGGCCTCCTTGGTGCGAAGGGCAGTTTGGGCCACACCTAGCTGCTCCCACAAGTCGGCATTGGCCCCTGCAGATATGAAGAAGAAGAAAATAATGAAGAAGTCGTCAGGAAAGATCCGACCCGACTGCTCAGCAGTCGGCCCGAATCTCGGGGACTACACCCAGTGGGTGCGCTGACGCGCCCCCACATGAGATAAAAAATGAAACACTTACTCCGACTCTCCGTCAGATCGGCGGCCTTCTGATTCATCTCCCGGGCCTGGGAGTTGAAGGTAGCAGCATGGAGGTTGTGATAGTCCTGCAAACAGGACGAAGGCGCGAATAAGAACAAGTCATTAGTCAAAGTCTTCTAAGAAGTTCCAAGCCGCCTGCTCAGCAGCCGACTCGGAACTCGGGGACTACACCCAGTGGGTGCGCTGACGTGCCCCCACGGAAGAAATCGAGAGTGAAGACTCACCCGAATGGCCGACTGCGTTGCAAGAAACTCTTGGGTGTACTGCTTCAGCGCGGCGGCCTGGGCCTGAAGCCGGCTCCGGACGTCCTGCGCCACCACATTCAGCGCGGCCGTCCCTCCGCCCGGCGTCCACCCTGGCGAGCTAACGCTGGCCGTCTCCAGGTCATGGGACAACGAGGTGGAGCCCGCGGCCCTCTGCGGGTCCGGCTCGAAAGTCGCCATTCCTGCGCGCTGATGAGTCGGCGACAAGACCACGAGATCCTCCCTCACAGTCGGCTCTCCTCCAGCCGGCTGCTAAGGCGGCGCCTCAGGCCGGCCGCCTTGGCCCGTCCCGACTGACGATGGCGGTACCGCCTCTCCCTCTAGGACGACTATGTCGCCCTCCTCCCTCTCCATCACCGGTTGGTCGCGGCTGGCTTCGTCTGGCGGGGGCACTGGGATATCAGGGGCCATGGTGCGGAGGGGGATGATGAGTTGTGGAGGCTGGCTATGCAGGGCGTCCGCCGCCCTCTCCGCGGCCGTGGCCTCCGCTTGGGCCTTGGCCGCTGCGTCGGCCTGCGCCTCTGCCGACTCCTCCATCGTCTCCTGAGCCACCTTGGCGGCGGCGGCCCTCTGCTCCTCTGCCTCCCGCTCCTCCCGTGCCTCCCGCGCGTTCCTCTCCATCGCCACTTGGAGCTCGGCATGGGGGTCCACGCGGCGGGAGCCTGCAGATCCTCCCGCCCCTCCGACTATGGAGGCGGCTGTAGTCTGCTCAAGAGAGTGCGGAGCCCTATTTGATGAGACAAGGAAAGGCTTAGAAGAATGCCAACCGAAGAGAAAAAAGAAAGGCATGCGAGAATTAACACTTACGCCAAAACTGCCTGCGGCTGCATCACCACCTTGCGGAAGCGGGCCGCCTTCGCGGCCGCCTCGTCCCGCTTGGTCGCCGCCGCAGAACCATTGGGCTTCTTCGGCCGACTGCCGAAGAGAGTCGGCGCCGCCTGGCGTTTCCGTGCGCCGCCCCGCGCAGCCGGCCTGGCAGATGAGCCCGCGCCTTGATGATCGGATGCCGGCTGGCGGCACGGAATAGGTTCGGCCTCATCATCATCCGACCAGTCCTCGAAAGTGGCGGAGAGCCCGGAGCCGCCTGCCTCACCGCCTCCCCCCATGGCGTCGTCGTCTAGGGCGGCCGCCCCCAAGTCGGGGTTGTCAAAGTCGTCCGCCGCGCGGTCGGGAGCGAACTCGCGTTCCGCCCCCGTGGTTCCGACCGACGGATGAAGGAGGGGGTTCTGATTAAAAACAAGCCAACTCGTCAGAAGCCGGCCAGTGAGAACTCGGCAACAAGAGAAGAAGAAATGAAAGAAGGCTTACCACAGGCGGGGGATCGGCGCGAGAGTATGGCTCCTTGCCGTACCGCCATTTCTCGGTGAGTTTGCAGTTGGCGATATAATTCACCATGTAAGATACCTCGTCATGAGGCATCTCCTTGGTGCTTAGCCGACTGGGGTCGAAGCGGCCGCTCATCTGGCAAATCAGGTGAGGGCGGCCTTGGAGCGGGAGCACTCGGTGCTCCACGAAGCGGCTACCAGGTCGGACCAGGTCAGGCCCTCCGACTTGACCAGCACCCTGAGCCGGGCGACGGCGCCGGCCCCAGCCAGCGTCAGTGACCTGGCCCGGTAGGACCACGAAGGCTGCCTCCCAGCTGGCGGGCCGGCTACGTAAGCCGGTAGATTGATGTAGTCACCTTGCGGAGCGACGTTCTTCACGTAGAAGTAGGATTTTTGCCAGAGCTTCACCGACTGGATCAGCGCGATGGGCGGAAACGGGTTGTCGGCCGTCGATCTCCGCATGGCGATGAAGGCGCCGCATGGAGCCGGCACGCCCGCGACGACGTTGCCGAGCTTGGACTGGAAGAATTCCCCCCAAAGTTCGAGGGTGGGGAGGACACCGAGGAAGCCTTCGCACAGAGTGACCAAGGCCGACAGCAGCACCACCGTGTTTGGAGTGAGGTGGTGCGGCTGGAGATGGTAAAACTCGAGGAACAAGCAGAAGAAGCCGCTCGCAGGAAGGCCGACACCGCGCAGGCAGTGCGAGCGGAAGATTACTCGCTCGCCCTCCTCTGGCGCCGGCGAGATCTCCCTCTCCGGCACAAGACGGACTCACACGTAATCCTTGCCCGGCAACCGCCGCCTCTTGCGGAGGAAGTCGATGTGGTCTTCATGGACGTTGCAGCCGTCCCAGGAGCTCGACGTTGGAGCCATGAGGACGGAGAAGCGACAGGGAAGGCGCGGCGGCAGAGCGCACGCGATTCGGCTGCGGCAAGACTGTGGCGCGCCAAGAAGATTGGTGAAGCGGTGGCGCGGTGGAGAGCAGCTGCGGCGATGGAGAGAAGGAAGAAGAAAGAGAATGGCAGAGCGAGGGCGAGCGTGCGAGCGACTACCGCTCCCCCTCCTCCCCCTACTTATAGCCTCGCGCGGCGAAGCCGAGGAGGCGAGGCGTGGGGGGTGTGGGATTAACTGCGCCCACTCCCCCACGTCCCGCGATTAGTGCATCGTAACAGCGAGCGGAAACCGCCGTCGGAAGACATGCGGCCAGTTCCGGCCGCAAAATATCCACGCTCAGGCCGAGGCATGGAAGTGGCGGGCCTCGATCTGCAGCGGCGTCCCATCACGCGCGTGGGCTGGCAGGCCCGTCCAGCCGAAGGGTGCCACGTGGCGCACAGGCAGCGAGCAGCCAGCCCGCAGCCTGGCTAGCGCGCCAGCTGGTTCCCAACTTCAGATTTCGAAGAAACTTTGCCGAGAAGACATGCATGAGTAAAGCCGGCTCCTAGCTGCCGGCTCTTCGGGATAGGAAGCTGATTGAGCTTCTCACTCCCCTTTCAGCCACGAAGCCCAACCAGCTTCGGGGACTACTGTCGGAGTAAATGACCACGGGTAGCCTAGCCGGCTCCCCCTGACTCTTCAAAAAACCAATAGGCCGATCAAGCCTTCAAGCACCCAAGACATGGGGCCGCCTTCCCCTGGCCGGCTACCCCGCAAGCCGACTACCGGAAGGCGTCCCGACCCTAGAAACCTCATGAAGAAAGCCGCGGGAGGGCCGACTCCAAGAAGCCGGCCACGACATGACCGACTCCAAGAAGTCGGCCCCCGATAGGTGGCCAAGATTGTGCCCTCAAAGTCTGCACCTGCATAACGGAGATGGGACGGGGCGTGGCAACAGTGAAGCCTGCCACCCCCGAATCCCGGAATACGCATGGCTACAGTATGCCGTATGGGTCAGCCATGACCCGTCCGGTGTGGCACTGTTGCCATGCTGACCATGACATCACCCATGACATGCTATCAGTACGGCCCGCAGGTGGCGGGCCCCTTCAGTCAGAGGGACGTACGAAGGCAGCCACGCTTCCCCTAGTCGGCCTGGGACATAGCCGGCTCGTTCCCTCCCTCAAAGTATGCACACTATTAAGGAGACAAGACGAGGTAAGCTACAGTGAGAGCCCGCCAGACGGCGGCACTGTAGCCACGCTTACCTCGACAAAGCCCTCATCATCGAGAGCAAGGCAACAGTAACCAGCCCCCGACAAGGCCAAGCAATGGGGCCTACCTGTCGACCAGGAGGCCGGCAACCGGTGGGACCCACCAGTCAGCGGGCCCCATCAGTCGGCGGAGAAGTCGGCGAACGTAGACACTGACGGCTGGGCCCGCGCCCAGCCGGATTACCATTGTACCCCTGGGGGTAGGCCTATATAAACCCCCCAGGGCACCCATGCAAAGGGTTGAACTCTAATAGTTTTAGACACCACTTTGAGAGGAGAAGAGAGCTAGCCTTGCCCTTCTTCCTCCTCTCGCCAAACAGCTCAAGGAGCCTCTTGTAACCACTTGTTGATCTAGTGATCATGCGGAGACCCCGCAGAGCAGGACTAGGGGTGTTATCTCCACGGAGAGCCCCAAACCTGGGTAAGATTCGCCGGCGTGCATGTCTGCGCCTCATCCCGTTTCCAGGCACCGGCAATGTCTTATTGGCTCCCACAATGATAAGCCATCCGTTGGCATATGTCGCACCTACCACCCGACAGACGGCCTGCTTCAGCAGCATCGATGCCTTGGTCGATGGTAGGCTTCATTCTCTTGATTTCTTGTTTAGAACTGTCAGCCCTTGCTTATAGCCTTGGTATTTTTCTTCTTCCGCCCGGACAGACTTCTTCCCGGGCCATTCTATAGCCGCAATCCAAATGATCGAGGCCCAGCGCAAGGAGCGAAGAGCGGAAGGCGCGCAAATCGCCGCTGATGCTCCCCGGACTCTTGGCGAACAGGTCCTCAGCATTCAGGCCCGTCTTCGGCCTGCTCATCGCATGCTACGCCGCCTCCAGCAGATCGGGGCCCAGGCGGTCTCCGCCCTCTGGCCAGGCTTGCCGGCTCCACGCACCCCAAGTCGGACTGCCGACTGGCTGGAGGTGGCGGCCGGCCGCCTGGAGGCATGGAAGGGCTCTGCAGCCCGGGCAGGAGCGCGTCGGGCCTTGGAGTTCGCCAAGAAGTGGTATCCTGGGCTGGACTTAGCCTAGTTGGCCACGTTTCGGCTGGAAGCGCAGGGGGAGCTGGCGGCGGTGGAGGCCGAGCTTGTCAACAGGGCGAAGGCGATCACCGACTTCACCGACACTAGCATCTTTGTTCCGGAGGTGGTTGAGGAAGGCGGCGAAGTTCCGAAAGAGTGGCTCGGGCTGAACCCGGAGGACAGCAAAGACTCAACTGAAGTCATTGACTCCAGCGACGAAGGAGAAGATGGGGAGGAGGAAGAGGAGGAGGAGGAGGAGGAAGATGAGGAGAGCAATGTCGACCTGCCGGAGGTCGGGGCGGACGGTCAGCCCCAACCTGACCGGGCCTCAAGCAACGAGCCATGCACCGAGGTGCCGGCTGCTACTGGAGACGTCCAGGTGGGGACCGACCAGCCACCCATTCCTCCAACGGATGCCACCGACTCCGTCCTCCAGCCCTCCGCCGCCCCGCCTGCTGCTTGTGATTCTTCTGCTCAGACGGAGCCGCCTGCCGTGCCAGGCGGTTCAGCCGACTCCAGCATTCAGCCAGAGTCTTCTGCCACGCCATCCGCCACTGCCCAGGCGGATCCTTCTGTTGCACCAACCGGCGCCGCCCAGCCGGAGTCTTCTACTGCTCCTTAGGATTTTATCTGCTTTCTGCTTGCTGCTCTGAACATTTTGTTAAATTTGCGCAATTCCACCCGCGGGGTGTATATCAAAACTTTGTTTGCATGCCGGCCAGAGGCCTTTATCCATGTAAATATTTTATTACAGCTTTATGTTTTGCTTTGCTGACTTCTATCTTTCCTTGCCTTTTACTCCTTGGTTTTTCCTTTGCCGCCCTCCCTTGGCTATCCTCTTGCCAGCCAAACAGCCGCTCTGCGGACTGTGGCTAGGTTGAGTACTTAGTCATTTGGAGGAGGGCTAGTACTTAGCCATTCGGGGTGTTGGCAATAAAAAGTAGGAGTCGGCTGGCCGGCTGCTCGGCAGCCGGTCGAAAAAGGTGAGATGCCGGCCTTTGCTATATGCGTTTTGTCCTTAGTCATTTTTCGTGTAGGCGCCAGTTTGGGACCCCTGCCCGCCGTACAGTCGCTCTGCGAGCTGCGGCTTCTGGCAAGGGAAGTGTCTGGTGCCAGTACACTACTTGTCCGGCTATAGGAGGTGGCATATAGCAGAAGGCGGCGTGCCTCCGGGCCGACTGGTCGAACCCGGTGCCAGGCAAAAAGAATATACATACTCATGGCATAATTCTTATCACATAGATAAAAGAGGGCAGTCCCCGAGTTTGTCTTGGGGGACTCGAGGTCTTTGTACATGATACAAAAGGTAGCGTGATACATACTACTTTTTAACTGTAAACTCTTCGGAGGAGGTTTGCATTCCACGGCCTCTCCGTCTCCTTGCCTGAATCATATCTCTTGTGCGCTCTGGGCTTCTGGGCGTCAATCAGATAGTAGGAGTTGTTGCCGAGCACCTTGCTGATGATGAAGGGGCCTTCCCAAGGCGCCGAGAGCTTGTGCTGGCCGGCTGTTCGCTGGATCAGCCGGAGCACAAGGTCTCCCTCTTGGAAGGATCTTGGCTGCACCTTGCGGTTGTAGTACCGTCGCAGACTCTGCTGGTAGATGGCGGACCGGCTGAGTGCCAACAGCCGACCCTCTTCCAGCAGGTCGACGCTGTCTTCCCACGCCTCATTAGCGTCCGCCTCCGTGTACATGGTGACTCGCGGGGAGTCGAACTCTATGTCCGTCGGGATGACGGCTTCGGCACCATAGACGAGGAAGAAAGGCGTGAAGCCGGTTGACTTATTCGGCATTGTGTGCAGGCTCCAGAGGACGGCCGGCAGCTCGTCGAGCCAGCAGCCGGCCGAACGCTCAAGCGTCTCGACTAGTAGGAGCTTGATGCGGGACAAGATGAGGCCGTTTGCTCGCTCAACCTGGCCGTTTGACTGCGGGTGGACAACGGACGCTAAGTCCAGTCGGATGCCCTGTGTCGCGCAGAAACAAGCCAAGTCTCCTTGGGCAAAGTTTGTGCCATTGTCGGTGATGATGCTATGTGGTATGCCGTACCGAGTGGTGATGTTGGCGATGAAGGTCACGGCAGTCGTCCCATTCAGTTTCTTGATTGGCCTGGCCTCTATCCACTTGGTGAACTTGTCCACAGCGACAAGCAGGTGAGTCATGCCACCACGGGCTGTCTTGAATGGCCCCACCATATACAAACCCCAAACAGCAAACGACCAAGCAATCGGAATGGTCTTCAATGCAGAAGCTGGCAAATGCGGCTTGGAGCGGAATCTTTGGCACCCTTGGCATTTCTGAACCAACTCTTTGGCCTCCTCAAGAGCAGTCGGCCAGAAAAAAGCATGGCGAAAGGCTTTGGCAACAAGGGCTCTTGAGGCTGTGTGGTGGCCACATTCACCCTAGTGAATGTCCCCGAGATTGCCTGGCCCTGGTCTGGCTCCACGCAGCGCTGATACATGCCAGTGACGCTGCGTCGAACCAGCTCTCTGTTGACTATGGTATATGTTGCTGCTCGCCGTTGCACCTGCCTGGCTGAGATCTCATCAGTCGAAAGTTCTTTGTTTACCAGAAATCTAAGGATTGGCTGAGCCCCGGAAGGTGCTGCTATTTCTTCCACGGCCACAACTTCAACTTGTATGAGGGTGGTTGGGCCGGGAGGTGGTGGGTTGGCGATTGCTTCCGCCTGCTATCTTGAAGAAGTCCCCGGGCTGACTGCTGCAGTCCCCGGGCCAGGCTCTGGAATTGCCGGGCTGGGTGCGACGGCTACAGTCCCCGGGCCGCCTACTGAAGTCCCCGTGCCGGCTTCTGGGACCCTCAAGTCGGATCCGAATGCTTCGGGAGGGGCCGGCACAAAGATGGAATCTGATTCTGGGGACGGCTTGAGAAAGCGACGTAAGGCAACACCGGCTGGTATTGCTTGTCGGTTGGAGCCGATCCGTGCCAGAGCATCTGATTGCTCATTGTCATTTCTTGGCACGTGGAGAAACTCGCACCCGTCAAAGTATCTGCTGAGTTGCTGCACAAGGAAGTGGTAGCTCGCCATATTTGCATCCTTGGCATCCCATTCGCCTGACGACTGCTGGACCACCAAGTTGGAGTCACCATAAAACAAGATCCGGCAAATGCCGAGTTCCTTGGCAAGCCGGAGTCCGTGTATGAGTGCCTCATATTCTTCTAAGTTGTTGGAGGCAGCAAAATGGACTTGCAACACATATTTGAGTTTGTCGCCTTTGGGAGAAGTGAGGACGATGCCGGCTCCCATACCGGTGCGCATCTTTGATCCATCAAAATGCATCCACGAATGGGTAGAGTCTGGTGCTGGCGGTAAATACTAGGTCTCGGCCCAGTCGACGAGGAAGTCGGCCAACACTTGTGACATGATGGCGGTGCAAGGCTGGTAGTAGATGGTGTAAGGTGCCAGATCGATGGCCCATTTGGCCACTCGGCCAGAAGCATCCTGGCTTCCCAAGATCTCAGCAAGAGGAGCCGTGCAGACGACGGTTATTGGGTGTTCTTTAAAGTAGGGCTTCAGTGTCCTGGCGGCAAAGTGCACGCCATAACACATCTTCTGATAATGCGGGTAGTTTTGCTTGGAGGCGGACAGTACTTCGCTTAAGTAATATACCGGTCTCTGGACTGGCAATGCCCTGCCCTCCTCCTTGAACTCTACCACAATGACTATGTTGACGACCCGACTGGTGGCAGCAATGTAGAGGCGCATGGGCTCCTTCTCAGTCGGAGCTGCCTGGATAGGCGGGGTCGCCAACATCTTCTTGAGCTGGGAGAAAGCTTTTTCCGCCTTGTCGTTCCACTTGAAAAAAGTGGTCTCCTTCATGAGTTGGTACAGAGGGAGAGCCTTCTCGCCCAGCCGACTGATGAAACGGCTGATTGATGCCAGGCAGCCGGTGAACTTCTGCATGTCCAGCAGTCGGGTGGGCACCTCCATCTTCTCAATGGCCTTGATCTTTACCGGATTGCACTTTATGCCGCGCTCTGAGACCAGAAAGCCAAGGAGCTGGCCGGCTGGTACTCCAAAGACACATTTCTCTGGGTTGAGCTTGATCTGGAATCGGCGCAAATTCTCGAAAGTCTCCTTAAGGTCTTCTAGCAGCGTGCCACGCTTCTCCGTCTTCACCACTACATCATCCACGTATACATGGGCGTTCCTGCCGAGTTGCTTGAGAAGACACTTCTGCATGCAACGCTGAAACATGGCGCCGGTGTTTCTCAAGCCAAATGTCATGGTCAGGTAGCAGAAGGCTCCAAATGGCGTGACGAAGGCGGTCTTCAGCCTGTCGGCCGGGTTCAGTTTTATCTGGTGATACCCTGAGTATGCATCAAAAAAAACTCAACAGCTCGCATCAGGCTGTGGAGTCTATCACTTGATCAATCCTTGGCAGGGCAAAGGGATCTTTAGGGCAGGCTTTGTTGAGGCTGGTGTAGTCAATGCACATGAGCCATTGCTTGTTTTTCTTCAACACCAGAACCGGGTTGGCCAGCCACTCTGGAAAGAACACTTCCATGATGAATCGGCTGCTAGGAGCCGGGCTATTTCTTCTCCGACAACTCTTCTCTTCTCTTCTGGCAGGCGGCGCAAGGGCTTCCTGACCAGCTTGGCGTCAGGTCGGACATGTAGCTTGTGCTCGGCGAAATCCGTCGGAACACCCGGCATGTCTTTGGGAGACCACGCGAAGATGTCCCGATTCTCACGGAGGAAATCGACGAGCTCGCTTTCCTATTTGCTGTCAAGGCATGTGCCTACGACAGCGGGCCTGTCTGGGTGCTCTGGGTCCAAGGGTATTTTCTTTGTTTCCTTGTCCGGCTTGAACAAGCCCTCAACCTCCGACTCCTGGGGGATGGGTGACATTTCGGCTTCTTGCCTGCCAACGCCACCACCCGGTCAAGGAGCCAGTTCTCGGCTGCAATTACGAGGGACTCGTCCAGCCGGCTGCTATCTGCGGCGCAAGCGACCGACTTCTTGTAGTCTCCGACTACTGTCAGGATCCCCTTGGTACTTGGTATCTTCATCTTGAAGTAGGCGCAGTGGGGGACTGCCATGAACTTGGCAAGAGCAAGCCGGCCAAGCAGTGCATGGTATGGGCTCTCAAGGTCCACCACTTCGAACCAAGCTGGCTCTCGGCGGAAATGATTCTTGTCTCCGAAGAGGACATCAATCTGGGTCTTGCCGATTGTTGAGAAGGAAAGGCCAGGAACTATGCCATGGAATACAGTCCGACTGGGGGTGAGCTGCTTCTGCTTGATTGCCAACTTCTCCATCGTGTCACGGTACATGATATTGATGCTGCTGCTGCCATCTATCAAGACTCTGGAGAAACGGGCTGCCCGCCTCTCCGTTGCAAGGGTTGCTTCTAGGACCAGGGCATATGAACCAGGGGATGGCATCACTTCGGGGTGGTCGGCCCTGCTCCAGCTGATAGGCTTCTCGGACCAATGCATGAACTCTGGAGTGCTGGAGGCCACTGCTTGCACTTCTTGTTGTTGCTGCCGTCTGCTGCGTCTGTCATCGGCCACGCTGGTGAACACAACATAGGCCCCATGTTCCTCCGGGTACTCGTCTTGTATGGCGCCGACTGGCCGGGCCGCCGGCTGCTGGGGCTGAGGAGGCGGTGGTCCGGCAGGCGGAGGAGGTAGGAGTCCATCTCCCTTGGCAATTCTGGTGAGCCAGTGACACTTTCGAGTGGTGTGGTTGGATGGCTTCGCGCCACTATGGAACTTGCAGGGTGCATCTAAGGTTTGCTCATAAGAGAAAGCAGGTAACCAATTAGACTTGCCGCCCTTCTGCCGCTTGGGTGCTGGCTGCCCCTCTGGCTGCTGGTCCTCGACCGTTGCCACCTTCCGGCTGGTGGAAGCCGGCTGGGTGGCCTTCCTCTTGTTGTCGCCTGGCTGCTGTTGCCGACTGGTGTCACCAGCCGGAGTCTGAGGGGCTTGGGGTGCCACCTTGCCGGACGCATCAACCAGAATTTCCGCCTTCATGGAGGAGTCGGCCGTGGCATGCTTGTCGGCGATGACTAGCAGCTCATCGAGGGTCTCGGGCTCGTCACAGAGGAGTTGATGCTTGAGGAGGGTGCCCTCTCGGCACCCGGTGATGAAGTACTCGATTACCTGTACGTCGTGTACGCCCTCGCAGGAATTGCGTAGCTCGGTCCAGCACATGAGGTAGTCGCGAGTCGACTCCGTGGGCCCTTGGATGCACAAGGAGAGCTGTCGGGGCTTGGGAGCCTGCTTGTAGGTGCTGGTGAAGTTGCGGATGAAGACCTCGGTGAAATTAACCCAGTTGTTGATGCTGCGGGGCTTCAGGCTGTTGAGCCACGTTCGGGCAGTGCCTTGTAGCATGATTGGGACGTATTTCACGGCAACATGCTTGTTGCCGTTTGCTATGCTGACGGCTGTCGAGTAGTTGACCAGCCAGTTCTCCGGCTTCACGGAGCTGGTGTAATTGGGCGTATCTCGAGGGAGGGTGAACCCTTTGGGAAAGGGCTCATCCCAGATTCGTGGGCGAAAGCAAGGCGGACCCAACGCATCTTCTTCTTCTAGTGCCAGGGACCGATTGAGGTGGTCGATCCAGTGGTGGGCGTCGTTCTCTCCGACTCCCTCTCGGCGGCCAAGGAAGTCGCCGAGTGTCGGGTGCGTGACAGGCGGCAGAGTGGGATATCTTACTCCACGAGGCGGGGGAGGCGGAGGATCGCCTCGGCGCTCCACCGCTCGAGGGCGGCCGTCTGCGTCACGCTCGATGGAGAGGCAAGTCCGGCTCCGTCTGGCCGCCGGCTTGTTGCCTCGTTTTCCACGGGCGCCGCCAGTCGGAGTCCGGGAGGTCACGCCGTGCTCTTGGCGATGGGGCGGTTCTTCGTTCCGTAGGGCGGGCTCTTCAGCGCGGCAGCCGGCTTCATGCAACGCGGTGGCCGCGTCTAGGAGCTGCTGGATTCGCTCCGTCATGTGGTGACGCTCGTCGCCCTTGTATTTGTCCAGCTCATCCGTCACCACCTGGGTGGCCCGGACATTCTCCGCAGGCGTGGCGTACACGGGGCACTCTGCCCTGAATATGCTAGCGATGGTCCCGCCATGCTGCCGGACAGGGCCAATGCGGCTAGGCCCTCCAGGAGCCGGCGTGCCGCCGACCGCTCTGTCCATCTCACGCCGACAGGCATCCGAGAGGCGCCACATGCGGGCAAGCCGGCTAGCACTCTCAAGAAGCTGGACACGGCATGCCTCCAGCATCTCGGCATCTGCTTCTTCTGGGATGGACGCCGTCAAGTCCCGCAGCGCCGCATCAAGTGGGTCTCGAGTCTCTCCGTTCGAGCGCTCGCCACTATTAATGACGAGCACCTCCGTGACGGTGCTCCCGCCGCTGTGCTCACGAGGAGGTGACTCGTCGTAGATCACCACGTTGGTGGGGAATGCATCAAGCGACGCCGAGTCGGAGTCGACGATCATCGGGTCGGTGGAGCCAACAGACTCCAGGTCCACAGTAGGCTCGCTGGTGACGTGAAGCTAGTCGAGGAGGCTGAAGAGGTGGCTCTCGGGGCAGCCGGTGCCTGCGTCGGAGGCCGGCTCATTGGAGAGGTGAATCTCACCAATGAGGTCGGCGAGGCAGCTCGCCGCGCTGGCGATCTCCGCGCCATGCAGGGCGTCGAGGCTGGTGCCGTCGGGCGTGCTGGGCTGGCTTCTCTCACCAGGGAGGAACAAGGTTCCCGTCTAGAGCAGGTCTTCGGGAGACGGTGCACCTCGCCCCACGGTGGGTGCCAAATGTCGGGGGTTGGGTGCGACATATGCCAAAGGATGGCTTATCATGGTGGGAGCGAGTAGAACGTCGCCGGTGCCTGAAAGCGGGATAAGGCGTAGACACGTACGCCGTCAGACTTTACCCAGGTTGGGGCTCTCCGTGGAGATAATACCCCTACTCCTGCTCTGCGGGGTCTCCGCATGATCACTAAGGCACTAGTGATAAAAGGTGCTCCTTGAGCTGTGTCTAGAGGTAGGAGTAGGCAAGGCTAGCTCTTCCCTGCCCTAGATAACTGGCTAGTTCTATCAGAGTTGGAACCGTTTGCATGGGTGGCCTGGGGGCTTATATAGGCCTGCCCCCTAGGGGTACAATGGTAATCGGGCCGGCTGCTGGGGCCCGTCTGTCAGTGTTTCCAGCCTCCGGCTTCTCCGCTGACTACTGGGGCCCGCCGCCTGGTGGGACCCACTGGCTGGTCGACGGCTGCTTACTGTAGTCGTGCCGTCCATGATGAGGGCTTGGTCATCTTATCGTGGCTACAGTCCCGCTGACTGACGGGAGGTTACTGTAGCCATGCTTGGTCTCATCAGGTTAATGGTGCGCTTGCCTCGGGACGAGGGACGGCCACCTGCTGGAGGCCGGCCCCTCCCGCGCCCGACTGGCTGGGCACGCCGTCTTCTGGTAGCTCACTGCCCGGTGGGGCTTGCGGCTGGCAGGCCGTACCGACAGGCCGTCGTGGGGAACAGGGTTCCGCCTGCTTGGGGCAACGTCAGGGGAGACATGGCACAGTGCCCCGTCGTGTGGAGATCTTCGTCTGTACGGAGCACTGTAGTCATGCCTGTCCCATGCGTCAAGGCGACGTGCTTCACTGTAGCCATGCTCCTGCTCGTACTCTCGATGGGGGACTCGGCCGCACCCGAAGCCGCGAGGTGGCCGCCTGCCCGATGCCGCCCTCTCTGGAGGCCGGCCGGCGGGAGCCGGCCACTCGGAGCGCCGTAGGCTTTGGTTGGCCGCCCTCTGGCAGCCGGCCGAGGGAGCCAGCTGGATCCCAGAGGGCGGAGCTTCAGCTTGGGGTCCAGCTAGGCGGAGCTGGCCCAAAGTTTTTATAAATTCAGGGGCTCGGGTGTGCCTACCCGTGGTCCATTACTCCGACACTTGTGAACAAACCCCATGGATATTTTGATTCTTATTGTCGTGGCATTCTCACGGGGGGTGTTGCAAGACGACATATGCCACAAGGTGGCTTCGTGTGAGGGCAAGACTGCTGCCGGAATATCCAGGGACGGGTATGCGAGTAGCACGCACTAGTTTACCCAGGTTCGGGGCTCTCCGGGGAGATAACACCCCTATTCCTGCATGTCTGAGTATATCTGGTATATCTGGTACAGAGTGCTCCTAGAGCTGTATCTGAGCTCAGTGCCATAAGCATCTGGCTTGGTATATGTCTCATATGTGTATGTGAGCTAGCAAGTGGCCGGGCATGCTCATGGCCGTGAGCAGATGAGTGCTCATGCGTGAGAGTGTGTGAGTCCCTCCCCTAATGGATGGATGGAGCTAGCTTATATAGGCATGGCTTGCTTGATATGTAAGCTATGTGGGTAGCATAGGAAGTAAGCTAGGTAGGCATGGTGGGGTGTAATCCTTGTCCCCTGAGTCACTTCATAAATAGTGCCAGGGGACGAGTGGCACTGTACATGATGGCTGGGGTGTCACGTGAACAGTGCCAGGTACGGTCGTGACGTCGGGGTCGCGTCGGGCTGCAGTCGGCAGTCGGCCTGGCGGCGGAGTCGGCAGTCGGCAGTCGGCCTGGTGGCACAGTCGGCAGCCGGCAGTCGGCCTGGTGGCAGAGTCGGCAGCCGGCAGTCGGCCTGGTGGCGGAGTCGGTTGCCGGCAGTCGGCCTGGTGGCGCAGTCGGTAGTCGGCAGTCGGCCTGGTGGCGCTGTCAGCAGCCAGCAGTCAGCAGCCGACCAGAAGTCAGACTGAGGGGCTTTGCTAGCCCCGATGTCTTGAAATATCGTCTCGCCGTCTTCGGGGTATCCGTGTCCAATTACTCTGACAGTAGCCCCCAAGCCTCCAGGCAACTTGGCAAAGTTGGGCGGAGGTTTTTTGGCGAGTGTTCATGAAAATGATCATGGAAAAAGATGAAGTTAGTCCATGCAGATATATCAGATGATCGCTTTTAGCATTGCAAGTGTTATGCGGAGGGTGCCGACTCGGTTTCGTCCGAGCCCCCTTAATCTTTTTCGTGTTCCCTCCGCTTTTTGGCTTGTGCTCTCGCTCGCCGGACAGCCGCTCTGCGGTCTGTGGCTGAGAGTGGGCCGCGAAGCGGAGTGTACAGTACTCAGAGTCTGGGAGCAAATTCAACCGAGTAGATACTTGTAAAGGAAACGGTCGGGTCGCCCGAAGCATTTTTCATCCCGGACGTTTTTCGCGTGGGTGGCCTCCAGCGTTCACTCTTTCTAGTTGGACATTCGTTCTACGGTGTGTGACTAAGAGTGGGCCTTTGGTACCGCGCACGGTACTAAGCCGTCTGCGGGAACTAACGTCTCAGGCCAAGCGGCCAGCCCCCGGGCCAACTCTGGCTGGCGCCGGGGCGAACAGTGATGCAACTGTAATAAAATGCGGAGATAACCCCCGAGCATCGCTCGGGATTATCTGTGCTTGTGTGATGCAAAAGTATGCGGGTGAGGAGCTCACATTGATTTTCGTGTAGCCGCGGTCGTCGAAGACAGCCGGCGTGACTCGGCGCTCGCGGAGCGCGCCGACGCACCCGCTGCTTGTAGCCTTCGAGCCCCCGGGTGCTCGAAGTGGGGTCCCGGCCGGTCAGGCTCGACCGGCCAGGCGGCGAGGTAACTTGTAGCGCCCTTTTCTTCTTTTTTTTTCTTCTTCCGGCTGCTGGGAGCCGGACAAAAACTCTTCTCTTGTCTGCAATCTTCGCGGGGGCGCGCCAGCGCACCCGCTGGGTGTACCCCCGAGATTCGGGCCGACTGCTGAGCAGTCGGGCCGGATCTCCCGGCAACTACTTTGTCTTCTCTCTCTCACGGGGGCACGTCAGCGCACCCGCTGGGTGTAGCCCCCGAGATTCGGGCCGACTGCTGAGCAGTCGGGCTGGATCTTCCGGCAACTACTTTGTCTTCTCTCTCTCGCGGAGGCACGTCAGCGCACCCGCTGGGTGTAGCCCCCGAGATTCGGGCCGACTGCTGAGCAGTCGGGCCGGATCTCCCGGCAACTACTTTGTCTTCTTCTCTTTCTCTTTATCCAGCTGCGGGCAGCCGGACGCATATTTCTTTTCTCTCTTTTTTCTCATCAGCCAGCTGTTGACCTGGTCAGTCGGACCTCTTTTCCTTTGTATCAGCAGCCGGCTACAGCGCGCAGTCGGCCCTTTTTTATTTTTCTCCCAGCCGGCCTCTCTTTCTTTTATTCAAAGCCGGCTGTGGGTACCCGGCCTTTTCTTCACCCGGCTCTGGGCAGCCGGATGCACACACAATTTTTCTTTTCTTTTTTAGTCCGACTCCACGCAGGCAACTAGACCCCCCCTTTTTTTAGGCTGTGGGCAGTCGGCCCTTCTCTTTCTTTTCTTTGCAGCCGGCCTGTGCTTTTCTCTTCGGGCACTCGGCCGCAGCAGGCTGCTGGACCTGGAGCGCAACAGCCGGCAGCAGGGGAGGCCGAGCCGGGTGCGGGGCGGAGCCGGCCGTCCGGGTGCACGGCTGAGCGCGATGCAGGCGCGGAGCAGCAGTCGGCCGGCCGTCGAGGCACGCGAAGGAGCTGGGCGGAGTTGGAGCAGCACGGAGCAGCAGCCCAACACGCAGGGGGCTACAGTAGCGCGCAGCCGCGGGAAGGAAGCAGCGAGGCTGAAGCAGCGGGCGGGGGCGGGTTGTACGCCGGACAGCCGTGGTGGAGCTGGCGCATGGCCGCGGATGGAGCAGCCTGCGTACTAGTCAATTGTCTGACTAATACATGGTCATTGTCTGTCCATAGTCTAGGAAGTGTACGACTATGGTAAGAGGATTATCTGGCTTGTGTATCGCTAGTATCAGCCATGGTTTGACAAATGGTTTGACCAGCTTGCTGGCTAGCGTGTATGAAGGAGTGACCGTGTGCTACGGCCGGAGCTACACGAGCGCGGAGAGGAGCAGACGCGAGCAGCACGCGGACGGACATGGCCGACCGAAGCGAGGCCCCGCGCGCAGGCGCGCGCGGACGGACGGCTGGCATCGCAACGGTGGCGGTGAAGAAGGCAGCAAGGCTGACGACGAGGACGCGCCGTCCCGCACGGCCCTCCGGGGGCGGGTCGAAGTCGAGCCCCCGAGCGCTACCGGAGAGACGGCGCGACGCCTCGGCGGTGGAGACGAAGATGGTCCCGCCCGAACTACGAAACCAGCAGCAGCGCGGTAGCATAGTACCGCCCCACGGTGGGCGCCAAATGTCGTGGTATTCTCACTGGGGGTGTTGGAAGATGGCATATGCCACGAGGTGGCTTCGTGTGAGGGCAAGACTGCTGCCGGAATATCCAGGGACGGGTATGTGAGTAGCACGCGCTAGTTTACCCAGGTTCGGGGCTCTCCGGAGAGATAACACCCGACTCCTGCATGTCTGAGTATATCTGGTATATCTGGTACAGAGTGCTCCTAGAGCTGTATCTGAGCTCAGTGCCATAAGCATCTGGCTTGGTATATGTCTCATATGTGTATGTGAGCTAGCAAGTGGCCGGCCATGCTCATGGCCATGAGCAGATGAGTGCTCATGCGTGACAGTGTGTGAGTCCCTCCCCTAATGGATGGATGGAGCTAGCTTATATAGGCATGGCTAGCTTGATATGTAAGCTATGTGGGTAGCATAGGAAGTAATCTAGGTAGGCATGGTGGGGTGTCATCCTTGTCCCCTGGGTCACTTCATAAATAGTGCCAGGGGACAAGTGACACTGTACATGATGGCTGGGGTGTCACGTGAACAGTGCCAGGTACGGTCGTCACGTCGGGGTCGCGTCGGGCTGCAGTCGGCAGTCGGCCTGGTGGCGGAGTCGGCAGTCGGCAGTCGGCCTGGAGGCGCAGTCGGCAGCCACCAGTCGGCCTGGTGGCGCAGCCGGCAGCCGGCAGTCGGCCTGGTGGCGGAGTCGGCAGCCGGCAGTCGGCCTGGTGGCGGAGTCGGCAGTCGGCAGTCGGCCTGGTGGCGCAGTCGGTAGTCGGCAGTCGGCCTGGTGGCGCAGTCAGCAGCCAGCAGTCAGCAGCCGACCGGGAAGTCTGACTGAGGGGCTTTGCTAGCCCCGATGTCTTGAAATATTGTCTCGCCGTCTTCGGGGTATCCGTGTCCAATTACTCCGACACTTATAGTATTTTAATCTGTCAAATATGAATTGATTTTGGAATTGGACCAGTATCAATTAGGTCTAAATACATAGACTTGACGAAGAATATACCATTCACCTATAATTTCCAGTAAATAATATCTGGCTCATTAGAGAGGTGAACGTCCATCAACCTCTGCGTAAGATGCAACCAACTGTCCCATCGATCACCTACTAGTGACCTCCTAAACTGTATTTTAAAGGGACATACGGTAATATTGTAGCAATATAAGCATCCTCAGGTTGCACAGTATTATAGAGAGAAGGATATTGTGTGGCTAGTGGCGTCTACCCTAACCATGTATCTTCCCAGAATCTAGTCGTGTTACCATTTCCAATGATAAATTTAGTTCTATGGAAGAGGGTTCCTTTTGTCCTCATTGACCCCTTCTAGAAAGGTGAGTCATTGGGTCTCATTGTAACCCGGGCCAGGGTCTTTGATTGTCAGTACTTATTCCACAAAATTTGTACCCACATTCCTTCGGTCTCAACAGTAAGCATGTACAAACATTTACTGAGAAGTCACCTATCTTTACCTCTAAGTTCTCGATCCCCAGCTGATGTAGGGCGGAACCCTAGGAGCCGATGAGGGAGTCCTGGACTAGGGGGTGTCCGGACAGCCGGACTATCATCGTCCGCCGGACTCCAAGACTACGAAGATACAAGATTGAAGACTCCGTCCCGTGTCCGGAGGGGACTTTCCTTGGCGTGGAAGGCAAGCTTGGCAATATGGATATGTAGATCTCCTACCATTGTAACCGACTCTATGTAACCCTAGCCTCCTCCGGTGTCTATATAAACCGGAGGGCTTTAGTCCGTAGGACACAACATACATCACAACAATCATACCATAGGCTAGCTTTAGGGTTTAGCCTCCTTGATCTCGTGGTAGATCCACTCTTGTACTACCCATATCATCAATATTAATCAAGCAGGACGTAGGGTTTTACCTCCATGAAGAGGGCCCAAACCTGGGTAAAACATCGTGTCCCTTGTCTCCTGTTACCATCCGCCTAGACACACAGTTCGGGACCCTCTACCCGAGATCCGCCGGTTTTGACACTGACATTGGTTCTTTCATTGAGAGTTCCTCTGTGTCGTCACCGATAGGAAGGATGCCTCCACCCGTCTTCAAGGACGGTATTTTCGCCGAAGAGGCCTTGGCCGCCGGCCAAACTATCCGGCTAGGCGCTTTTCTTATGACCGCTTGTCCGGCCACTGCTTCGACAATGACTTCTCAAGTCGTCAAAAGCAATCTCCACGTCAGCTCGGAATTCGCCGAGCGGCTGGATCCGATAGAGCTCTCGTCTGTCAACGAACTCTTGGATCGCATCGCTGCCCTGGGAGTCGCTACGGACTACAATCAGATTGGGCTTAAAACCGATTTGAGAGAGATCAACTCTCCCCAGGTTACCCACCACATCGCTGTGGTAGAGGAACAATGCGGCGATCTTCCTCCTATATTGAAAACAATGCTCCCGAACCCCCCACGCCGGATTTCCGCGGGGGAACAGACTCCGATCGAGCACTGAACTTAAAGTCAGGCAGCGGACCGGACTCGTTGGACAACGTCCAGCAATCCAGGCTTCCAAAATTGGAAACTTCACGGCCTTTAAGCCCTAAGATGGGTAGGGATCCGGATTTTATTCCACCCACCCGCCCAGACATGTGCGATCTATCTCTAATACGGCAAGAGCCCGCTGAAACAGTACATCACTACTGGGCCAGATTCCTCCAGGTTATGGACAAGATAAAGGACTGCCGAGAGGAAAACGCAATCTCAATCTTTTGCAATAATTGCACGGACAAGGGAATATTGAACGCCATCGGCCGTCGTAAAATCACACGCTTCTCCGATCTGGTGTCCATAGTATGAAAGTACTATGCGATGGAGAGTTTCCGGAAAACCGAAAACCAGTTTTGGGACAATCCGGCCCCGAATACAACCCTAGTCCGCAACAAAAGGGTGCATTATACTCAGGCCCCAGATACAAAAACCAAAAAACAAAAACCCCTTAGAGGGCACGGAACCGTACTGGAGGGATGGCTCAGCGGACCCTGTAAGCTCCATAGTACAGAGGGCGCCGTCCCAACACATAGCCTTCGAGCATGTTGGATATTGCGGCAGGTGGCCAAAAGTGGCGAGGAGCTTCTAGCCCCAGAAAACCACTCCAACAATACCGGTACGGTATCAACAGTCTATGAGACCTTTGCATCAAATAATATGTGAAAACGAACAATCCGCAGCCTCGCCGAAGTCTACCAAGTAGCAATAGCAAACCCATGGAGTGACACGGCCATCACCTTCAACGCCAGCGACGAACCTAAATTCCGAACAAACCGAGCACCAGCTGCACTGGTGCTTAGTCCCATAGTGGACGGCTTTCGACTTACAAAGGTCCTCAGGGACGGCGGCAGCGGACTAAACCTCATGTACGAGGAAACTCTTCAAAAAATGGAAATAGACTGGAGCCATATTGAGCGAAGCAGCACAACCTTCAGAGGAATAATCCCTAGCCAGGAAGCGCGCTGCACCGGAAAAATCCCACTTGATGTGGTGTTCGGCTCGCCGGACAACTACAGATCCGAAGAAGTCACGTTCCAAGTGGCCCCATTCAATAGCGGATATCACGCTATCTTGGAACGAGAGGCATTCACAATTTTTCAAGACGTACCCCATTACGGGTACATGAAGCTCAAAATGCCTGGGCCCGGTGGAATAATCACTCTCGCTAGTGATCCGGACATAGCACTCCGCGCCGAAAACAAGACAGCCGCACTAGCCCTGGAGGCACTATCCGAAGCCTTAGCGGTAGAAGAACTCACCGCGCTGCACTCTACGGTGAATAGGGACGATGTGATACTCGATAAAAGATCCAAGTCCACATCCTTCAAACCAGCAGATGAAATAATAAAATTCCAGGTCCACCCAATGGACCCAACAAAGACGGCCTCCATTGGGGCAGAATTGAACCCCGAGGTAGACGCCGCACTGCGAGAATTCCTTCGGGAGAATTGGGACATTTTCGCCTAGCACCCTTCGGACATGCCCAGAATCCCACGCAGACTGGCAGAACATAGCCTAAACATCCTAAAAGGATTCAAGCCGGTCAAACAGGCTCTTCGACGATTTTCCGAACCCAAAAGACAGGCAATGGGAGAAGAGCTAGCCAAACTATTGGAAGCCGGATTCATCAGAGATATCAAACACCCGGATTGGCTAGCAAATTTGGTAATGGTACCAAAGAAGGACAAATCCTGGCGCCTATGCGTCGATTTTAAAGACCTCAATAAGGCTTTCCCAAAGGATCCCTTCCCCCTCCCCCGCATCGATCAAATTATCGATGCTACCGCAGGGCACGATTCGTTGTGCTTCCTCGATGCATACTCTGGCTACCATCAAATCAAGATGGCGGAAGCAGACCAAGCCGCAACGGCATTCATCACTCCATACGGACCATTCTGCTTCAACACGATGCCCTTCGGACTTAAAAACGCCGGCGCAACATATCAGCGTATGATTCAAACATGTCTGGCTACCCAGATCAGCAAAATAGTCGAGGCATACGTAGACGATGTAGTCGTCAAAACAAAACACGTCAAAACTCTAGTAGACGATTTGAGGCTCACGTTCGACAACCTCAGAGCATATGACATCAAGCTGAATCCAGAAAAATGTGTTTTCGGCGTACCAGCCGGAAAGCTGCTAGGCTTCATTGTATCCGGTAGAGGAATTGAAGCAAACCCGGCTAAAATCCGAGCTCTGTCACAGTTGGACATTCCAAAAGACCTAAAACAGATACAAAAATTGGCAGGATGCATGGCAGCCCTAAGCCGTTTTATCTCCCGCTTGGGAGAAAAGGCACTGCCCCTTTATCGCCTCCTTAGGCGCACCGAACACTTCGAGTGGACGGATGCTGCCACTGCCGGACTCGAAGAAATAAAGGCCATATTGGCAACAAATCCGCTCCTAGCCGCGCCAAACCTAGGCGAACCTATGTTGTTATACATCGCAGCAACACATCAAGTTGTAAGTGCGGTACTCGTCGTTGAACGAGAGACAGAAGGGCATAAATTCCCTCTTCAAAAACCAGTGTACTACGTATCCACTGTGTTAACACCCTGCAAGTCCCATTACCCGCACTATCAAAAGATAGCATACGCGGTGTTCATGGCATCCCGGAAGCTCCGACACTACTTTCAGGAGTGTTCGATAACAGTGGCCTCCGAAGTACCACTCAATGACATTATAAACAACCGCGATGCAACGGGTAGGATTGCAAAATGGGCCATTGAGCTCCTACCATTCGATATAACCTACAAGCCTCGGCGAGCTATAAAGTCACAGGTTTTGGCTGACTTTGTCGCTGAATGGACAGAAGCCGAACTCCCTAAAGAGTACGGCGCATACTCCAATTGTACTATGCACTTCGACGGCTCCAAAATGATGGCCGGACTGGGGGCTGGCGTCGTCTTGATGTACCCAACCGGGGACAGAGTCCAATACGTACTTCAAATAATGTACACGGACTCCAACAACGCAGCCGAATACGAGGCCCTCCTACATGGTCTCCGGATGGCAATCTCCATGGGCATTCAACGCCTAGAGGTGCGCGGGGATTCAAACCTTGCAATATCCCAAATAAATGGAGACTTTGACGCCAAGGATCCGAAAATGGCAGCATATCGCAACGCTGTCCTAAAAATGTCAGCTCGGTTTGAAGGACTTGAATTCCATCACGTAGCCCGAGAAAATAACCAAGCAGCCGACGTACTGGCACGCATCGGCGCAAAACGTGACGCTGTCCCTCCAAATATCTTCCTGGAACGGCTCTTCAAGCCATCCGTACTATGGGAAGGGGAATCCGGAAATGACAAACCGGAAACAACCGCGCCAACCGGTGATTCAGCCGATGACATAACACCTTCAGCCCACGACATAATGGCAGTAATTGCCCCGTGGACAGAACCATTCCTAGCCTATTTGCTTAGACAGGAACTTCCCGAAGACCAAAATGAGGCCCGCTGCATAGTCCGGCGATCGAAAGCCTACAAGGTCCATGAGGGAGAACTTTATAAGAAAAGTACAACCGGAGTCCGTCAAAGGTGTATCTCCGAAGAGGAAGGGCGAAACCTCCTGGCTGAAATTCATGCCGGACTAGGCGGACACCCGCAGCAGCCCGGGCCCTTGTAGGAAAGGCATTCCGTACATGATTTTATTGGCCGACGGCCCGGGCAGATGCCCAGGACTTAGTCCAGAGATGCGTCGGTTGTCAGCTCTTTGCTAATCAAAGCCATATGCCACCCACCACCCTCAAAACTATACCCATTACCTGGCCGTTCACGGTCTGGGGGCTTGATATGGTTGGACCCCTTAAAGGGGGAACCCACAAGCAAAGGTACCTATTGGTCATGGTGGATAAATTCACCAAATGGATAGAGGCCAAACCGGTCAAAACGGCAGAGTCCGGACCAGTGATAGACTGTATATCCGGGGTCGTAGACCGTTACGGTGTCCCCCACAACATCATCACCGACAATGGGACGAACTTCATGGCCGACGAGGTTAAGTCATGGTGCAAAAACATGGGCATTAAGCTCGACTACGCCTCAGTCTATCACCCTCAAACCAACGGTCAAGTGGAACGAGCAAATGGTCTAATAATGAGCGGCATTAAACCCAGACTAGTGCGGTCACTTACAAAATCAGACACGCACTGGGTAGAGGAGCTCGACTCCGTACTCTGGGGGCTGTGGACAACGCCCAACCGTACTACCAGATTTACACCATTCTTCATGGTATACAGCGCAGAGGTAGTTCTGCCCTGCGACATCATTCAGGACTCACCTCGAGTGCGCATGTACGAGGAATGAGAAGCCGAGCTAGATCGGCAGGACAGCTTGGACGCATTGGAGGAGGAACGCGACGTCGCCAAGGCTCGTTCCGCATTTTATCAGCAGCAGGCTCGAAGATATCAAAGCAGAGAAGTACGGGCCAAGACTTACAATGTTGGCGAACTAGTTCTATGCCTGCTGGACAAGAAAAAGGACAAGCTCAAGCCCAAATGGGAGGGCCCCTTCATCATCGACCAAGTCCTGACTGGCGGGGCATACCGTCTACGAAATGCTTCAGACAACCGACTCGAGCCGAACCCATGGAACGCAGCCTGCCTATGAAGATTTTATGCCTAGTGCCGGACTAAGGGTTCGTCCCCTCCCCCCGTTCAAATTTTCATACTGCAGCTGTCCTTTGTTTTCCTTTCTTTTCTTAACCCTTCTACTAAAAGGTCCTTGAAGGGCCTGCTAGCATACACTTGATGTGCTATCCGCACTCATTATACCTGGGGGCTTCTTTCTAGAAGCTCAACTATAAGGGCTTCATCCCCAACATGTGTCATGCTTCCACATGTACCTTTTACTCACCATTATATGCATCGATATGACTTAAGTTTTGGCCAAGCTGGGTTGCCTGGCTCCTGTGCTTACCCCTACGTTCCCGATTGTTCGGCTAGGAGGTAAAGGGAGCACCTCTGCGATTGTTACTGCCGGGTCAGCCGGACGTGTACCTCAGACTAGGTGAAGCCGAAAGCTAGCGTTCTTAAGGGAATATTCGGTCGATGACCTAAAAGATGATTTTTTACCTACCTGTTTATCTGCCGCCAGATGTTTTTCTGCTTTTTTTGCAGTCCGGACATGCACTTTAGGGCATGCCTCCCAGGGAAAGGAACACTTAACGGAACTATTCTCCCTGGAAGATGTTTCTTACTAACCATGTAATATAACATAACTAGTTGGGCACTTGTCTGATAAAGCACTAATGACCCCTACGCCTGGTCTCCATGCATACCCCGGTTGTTTTTTTAACCACAAAGGTATTCGGACACACTCCGGACTCTAGGGTCCCGAGGTCGAAGCGAAAAGGTCGACAAAGACAAACGATCTACAATCCGGCTAGAAGGCATTTCACATGTCATTTTCAATACATCATCAAATTTACTGATTGTATTCCTCCTCAATCCCGTCTAACAGGCTGTCTAACTTACAGTCCCATTGGGAAAATTTAGCAGCCACCTCCACTTGGCTGTATACTGAACTCACAGGGATCTCCTTCCCATCGGGCCCCACCGGACCAACTTCGGCCATATGGTTGGTATCCGCCTTCTTGTACCGCATCTTCACCATGGCCCAAGCCTCCCTGGCACCCTGGCGGCAGGCCGAAATCTTCCATAAACGGAAGCGTTGCCGCACTCCCTGGAGTTTCTCCGCAAGCTCCCCAAGGCCCTCGGGTAGGGAGACGGCTGGCCACAATGCCTGGACGACGCCGCTCATCGCCTGCCGAACTCGTTCGAGCAGTTGCGACAGCTCGGGAAGTTGATCACCCGTCGATACGGGCATCTCCTCTGCAGGGCGACGTGTGAGTATACCTACAAGACATATTCTGTCAATCGACTTCCTCGCCGGACTCTTCTTTTCAAAAGGAGTTCGTTCAAGCACTTACTATAGATGCCGCGACGAAGCCGCTGATTCTCCTTAACGGAGCCGGACAGCTCGGCCCGAACGCCTTTCAGCTCCTCTCCAAGCTGGGCGTGGGCATCTTGAAGCTTGTTCCTTTCCTGCTGTACTCTATTCAGCACCCTCTCGCCGGCCTTCAGCTGGCGAAGCAGTTCCTGCCTGTCCGGATCTTGTCCGGCAGCACCTACAATGTCATTATTAGACTTACGCGCGCCGCACAGTGCTTATATTTACCAAACAAATGTGTTACCAGGAGGGGCCTCTGTGTTTCCTCCTGCGGCAGCACGTGCGGCCTCAAGCTGGGCCTTGCATTCTTGCAGCTCCGGGGCATTCTTCTCGGTAAGAGCCTGCGTTTCAAATGATCCTTAAATCAGTTAACATAACTACTTTAAGTCTCGGGGGCTACTGGTATATATAACCACTAAAATTCCCTTACCCGTATGTCTTTCACATACTGCTCTGTGGCTCTGGTAAAACCATCTTGAGCGGCACGGAGGTGCGCGTCCCCCGTGTTGAAAGCGTACAACGCCTCAGGGGAAAAGCACGCTTCCCGAAATACTGTCCGGCGGCACCTATGGTTCATGGCGCTCTCCACCTCGGACTTGGTGGCGGACGGTCGGTCGGCATCCTCCGTTGGAGGAGTATCCGGCCCGCGCCTTGCGCTTGCCTCCCCCTCCTGACCAGGCGCTGGAGCCTGGCCGGTATAGGCTGGATTGGCAACCTCTACGCCCGCAGTCCGGCGGGCGCTTTTTCTCCTATAAAGGATCATGAGCACTCAGAAGCTTCCTAGGAATGTTGCTCTAAATATTTAAATATGAGCTATACCTTTGCGGCGACATTTCAGTCCGTGCCGCGCTCCTTTTCTGCCTGCTGGTCCGGACTGGCCTTTGTTGGTCAGCCGCCGCAGGCTCGGCTTCCCGCCTTGAAGGTGCTTCCTGTAAAACTCCATCGTTCGCGAAAGTCAGAAATGGGCAAGGAAGAGATAATGGTGTCCGAACCTCGGTCACAATCACCTAGGAAGCTGGATATAATCCGGGGTAGTCCGCCGTAATGGCGACCAAAGCATTGTCCATGCTGAGCTGGTGAAACACCCCGTCGATCAGCTCCACCTTGATATCCGGATCCTCTTCGAAGGCCGAATCTTGGGATCTCCCTGGATCCTCAGGTTGCGGAGCCGGACTTATCATGTTCTCCACAATCCGGCGCCGAAAACATAGTATAAGAAGCTTAAACTCTAAAAGCACGGGTTGAGCCCTTAAAAGGTGTTCGCTTACCCAGCCCCGAGGGTTGTTCATGGAAAACCCATTCAGAGGGTTCGTTCGGAGGAAGTCCTCCTTTTCCCCCTTGTACAGGCCGGACAGGATCTGCACCAGGTCCTCGGTCGAATCCGGTCCTTTGCGGCCGTGGCGGGTGGCGTCGTCCTCCCCGTTGAAATCCCACATGGGGTGGCCCCTGTATTGCAGTGGTTGTACTCCCCGCATGATGCATATTGCCATGATTCCGATCATGGTCAATCCGGAATGGGCTAGTAATCTTATTCGGCCCATCAGGTAATGGACGCTCTTGTCTTCTTCCAATTGGGGACTCCGCGGGCGCCAACTAAGGCGTTTCTTCAGAGGAGCGGCATTGAACTCCGGGAGGCCGACCCAGACTGGGTCCGGCAACGGAGCGTCTTCTATGTAAAACCATTCCGAAGGCCAGTCTTCGGACGCCTTCTTAGGGGTCCCGGATGGATATCCGGTCCCGGCAATGCGCCACACTTCGGCGCCGCCCACTTGGTATATAGATCCCTCGTGAGAACGGGGTACGAGGCAGAACAGCCTCTTCCACAGCGCAAAATGGGGCTCGATGCCCAGGAACAGCTCGCAACGAGCTACGTAACCCGCGACATGCAGGAGGGAGGTGGGTGTGAGGTGATGGAGCTGGATTCCGTAGAACTCCAGGAGCCCGCGGAGGAACGGATGTACAGGAAATCCGAGTCCCCTTATTAGATAGGGGACGAAGCATACCCGCTCCCCTTTGTTGGGACTTGGGGTAGCCTCCGCTTGCTTCCCACCTTGGTAGGTGGCCAGCCCGGCTCGAACCGGGACCATGAAGGCCGGAGGGAGATATCCCCCCGCTTGGAGCTTCACTAGCTCGTTGTGTGAAACAGAGCATCTCCTCCAATCTCCTGGCAGTGGGCTAGGAGCGCGAGAGGAGGAGCCGCGCCGACGGTCCATGGTGGAATGGGTTGTTGGGTCAAAGGTGCTCCGATGAGTATTCGCGGAAGGAAAATGGTGTGATTTGGGTCTGGATTTTTGCCTCTTTTGTAGGCGGATGACTTGCACGACTGGGGGGTGAAACGTAAAAAACACCCTGGCTTTTCGCATTCGTGCGACGCGTGGAGGAAGACCATTATTGGGCGTAGAAGCCAAGAAGCACAGCATTTATGAGGAAACCGGACACTGTTCGGCCGGTACGTGGAACTTAAAAGGAGAACCCGCCTTGCAACGCCGAAGACTATATATGCGCTGGACTTATCGTCATTGAAGCCTAGTTCGGGGGCTACTGAGGGAGTCCTGGACTAGGGGGTGTCCGGACAGCCGTACTATCATCGTCCGCCGGACACCAAGACTACGAAGATACAAGATTGAAGACTCCGTCACATGTCCGGAGGGGACTTTCCTTGGCGTGGAAGGCAAGCTTGGCAATACGGATATGTAGGTCTCCTACCATTGTAACCGACTCTGTGTAACCCTAGCCTCCTCCGGTGTCTATATAAACCGGAGGGCTTTAGTCCGTAGGACACAACATACATCACAACAATCATACCATAGGCTAGCTTTAGGGTTTAGCCTCCTTGATCTCATGGTAGATCCACTCTTGTACTACCCATATCATCAATATTAATCAAGCAGGACGTAGGGTTTTACCTCCATCAAGAGGGCCCGAACCTAGGTAAAACATCGTGTCCCTTGTCTCCTGTTACCATCCGCCTAGACGCACAGTTCGGGACCCCCTACCCAAGATCCGCCGGTTTTGACACCGACAGCCGATCTTTCACGTTTGGAGAGGATCCCTACGAGGAACATGAAGAACGCGCAGAGGGAAACGAGAGAAATCATGGGGGAAAACAAGAGAAACACTCAACCGACACGAATATGATCACACATATGCTAGAACATCGATGCACAAAGTAACACGAGATCCAAAGTCAACAAGGGACGATACAATGGTAACCATTCTTCTCCGTGCGGAGGTCTTGATGGTGTTCTCCGGATGGAGGTCTTGAATCCAGGTGGATCTTCTCCGAAGATGTGTCGGTCCCTCACGAGGATTAGATCCGGATGGATGAGCGAGGCTCTATCTCACAAATGAGCTAAATCAACACTAACCCTAGAAAGGATGAGGGGGAGGTCTATTTATAGTCTAAGCCCTCGTAGGGGTAACAAAGGGGCGAAACGAGTACATGGGCCTCGGCCCGGATACGCTGCATGCAGGCAGGGCGGTAGTACCGGACCCTCAAGCTGGGCCTTGCATTCTTGCAGCTCCGGGGCATTCTTCTCGGTAAGAGCCTGCGTTTCAAATGATCCTTAAATCAGTTAACATAACTACTTTAAGTCTCGGGGGCTACTGGTATATATAACCACTAAAATTCCCTTACCCGTATGTCTTTCACATACTGCTCTGTGGCTCTGGTAAAACCATCTTGAGCGGCACGGAGGTGCGCGTCCCCCGTGTTGAAAGCGTACAACGCGTCAGGGGAAAAGCACGCTTCCCGAAATACTGTCCGGCGGCACCTATGGTTCATGGCGCTCTCCACCTCGGACTTGGTGGCGGACAGTCGGTCGGCATCCTCCGTTGGAGGAGTATCCGGCCCGCGCCTTGCGCTTGCCTCCCCCTCCTGACCAGGCGCTGGAGCCTGGCCGGTATAGGCTGGATTGGCAACCTCTACGCCCGCAGTCCGGCGGGCGCTTTTTCTCCTATAAAGGATCATGAGCACTCAGAAGCTTCCTAGGAATGTTGCTCTAAATATTTAAATATGAGCTATACCTTTGCGGCGACATTTCAGTCCGTGCCGCGCTCCTTTTCTGCCTGCTGGTCCGGACTGGCCTTTGTTGGTCAGCCGCCGCAGGCTCGGCTTCCCGCCTTGAAGGTGCTTCCTGTAAAACTCCATCGTTCGCGAAAGTCAGAAATGGGCAAGGAAGAGATAATGGTGTCCGAACCTCGGTCACAATCACCTAGGAAGCTGGATATAATCCGGGGTAGTCCGCCGTAATGGCGACCAAAGCATTGTCCATGCTGAGCTGGTGAAACACCCCGTCGATCAGCTCCACCTTGATATCCGGATCCTCTTCGAAGGCCGAATCTTGGGATCTCCCTGGATCCTCAGGTTGCGGAGCCGGACTTATCATGTTCTCCACAATCCGGCGCCGAAAACATAGTATAAGAAGCTTAAACTCTAAAAGCACGGGTTGAGCCCTTAAAAGGTGTTCGCTTACCCAGCCCCAAGGGTTGTTCATGGAAAACCCATTCAGAGGGTTCGTTCGGAGGAAGTCCTCCTTTTCCCCCTTGTACAGGCCGGACAGGATCTGCACCAGGTCCTCGGTCGAATCCGGTCCTTTGCGGCCGTGGCGGGTGGCGTCGTCCTCCCCGTTGAAATCCCACATGGGGTGGCCCCTGTATTGCAGTGGTTGTACTCCCCGCATGATGCATATTGCCATGATTCCGATCATGGTCAATCCGGAATGGGCTAGTAATCTTATTCGGCCCATCAGGTAATGGACGCTCTTGTCTTCTTCCAATTGGGGACTCCGCGGGCGCCAACTAAGGCGTTTCTTCAGAGGAGCGGCATTGAACTCCGGGAGGCCGACCCAGACTGGGTCCGGCAACGGAGCGTCTTCTATGTAAAACCATTCCGAAGGCCAGTCTTCGGACGCCTTCTTAGGGGTCCCGGATGGATATCCGGTCCCGGCAATGCGCCACACTTCGGCGCCGCCCACTTGGTATATAGATCCCTCGTGAGAACGGGGTACGAGGCAGAACAGCCTCTTCCACAGCGCAAAATGGGGCTCGATGCCCAGGAACAGCTCGCAACGAGCTACGTAACCCGCGACATGCAGGAGGGAGGTGGGTGTGAGGTGATGGAGCTGGATTCCGTAGAACTCCAGGAGCCCGCGGAGGAACGGATGTACAGGAAATCCGAGTCCCCTTATTAGATAGGGGACGAAGCATACCCGCTCCCCTTTGTTGGGACTTGGGGTAGCCTCCGCTTGCTTCCCACCTTGGTAGGTGGCCAGCCCGGCTCGAACCGGGACCATGAAGGCCGGAGGGAGATATCCCCCCGCTTGGAGCTTCACTAGCTCGTTGTGTGAAACAGAGCATCTCCTCCAATCTCCTGGCAGTGGGCTGGGAGCGCGAGAGGAGGAGCCGCGCCGACGGTCCATGGTGGAATGGGTTGTTGGGTCAAAGGTGCTCCGATGAGTATTCGCGGAAGGAAGATGGTGTGATTTGGGTCTGGATTTTTGCCTCTTTTGTAGGCGGATGACTTGCACGACTGGGGGGTGAAACGTAAAAAACACCCTGGCTTTTCGCATTCGTGCGACGCGTGGAGGAAGACCATTATTGGGCGTAGAAGCCAAGAAGCACAGCATTTATGAGGAAACCGGACACTGTTCGGCCGGTACGTGGAACTTAAAAGGAGAACCCGCCTTGCAACGCCGAAGACTATATATGCGCTGGACTTATCGTCATTGAAGCCTAGTTCGGGGGCTACTGAGGGAGTCCTGGACTAGGGGGTGTCCGGACAGCCGTACTATCATCGTCCGCCGGACACCAAGACTACGAAGATACAAGATTGAAGACTCCGTCACATGTCCGGAGGGGACTTTCCTTGGCGTGGAAGGCAAGCTTGGCAATACGGATATGTAGGTCTCCTACCATTGTAACCGACTCTGTGTAACCCTAGCCTCCTCCGGTGTCTATATAAACCGGAGGGCTTTAGTCCGTAGGACACAACATACATCACAACAATCATACCATAGGCTAGCTTTAGGGTTTAGCCTCCTTGATCTCATGGTAGATCCACTCTTGTACTACCCATATCATCAATATTAATCAAGCAGGACGTAGGGTTTTACCTCCATCAAGAGGGCCTGAACCTAGGTAAAACATCGTGTCCCTTGTCTCCTGTTACCATCCGCCTAGACGCACAGTTCGGGACCCCCTACCCAAGATCCGCCGGTTTTGACACCGACAGCCGATCTTTCACGTTTGGAGAGGATCCCTACGAGGAACATGAAGAACGCGCAGAGGGAAATGAGAGAAATCATGGGGGAAAACAAGAGAAACACTCAACCGACACGAATATGATCACACATATGCTAGAACATCGATGCACAAAGTAACACGAGATCCAAAGTCAACAAGGGACGATACAATGGTAACCATTCTTCTCCGTGCGGAGGTCTTGATGGTGTTCTCCGGATGGAGGTCTTGAATCCAGGTGGATCTTCTCCGAAGATGTGTCGGTCCCTCACGAGGATTAGATCCGGATGGATGAGCGAGGCTCTATCTCACAAATGAGCTAAATCAACACTAACCCTAGAAAGGATGAGGGGGAGGTCTATTTATAGTCTAAGCCCTCGTAGGGGTAACAAAGGGGCGAAACGAGTACATGGGCCTCGGCCCGGATACGCTGCATGCAGGCAGGGCGGTAGTACCGGACCCTCGGGCGGTAGTACCGCTAATAGAGCTTTAGCGGTAGTACCGCTTGTAGGGGGCGGCTGTACCGCTCGGGCACCGTTCGATCACAGAAGTTTTTCGGGTTCGGTGGAAGAAGGGCGGAGGTCGGGCAGTAGTGCTGATGGCTGGGATCGGCGGCAGTACTACTTTGCGTGGGCGGTAGTACCGCCCGTTCCAGGCTGGGCAGCTTCTCCTCTTGCTCTCGATGTCCATCTTGTACCGTAGCTTCTTCTAGGTTGGTTCCTTGGTACCTAAGCACACAAAGCATCTCCGTTTGAGGTAGTAGCCATGTCTCAAGTGGGTCAAAGGGAAGTTCAACAAGGAGAGAGTTAACCTCGGATTGAATAGCACGTGCTCGAGCTCTTTTCATGGGTCCACTTGGAGCTTGTGTAGTCGAAGTAGTGTCCATGGGGATGACCGAAGGATGCTCCGCATCATCTCCCCTCCCTTGGGAAAGATCCGACCTTGCATCGAAATCATCATCACCATGGTACGGGGAGAGATCTTTGATGTTGAAGATGTCGCTCACGGAGTATTTGTCTCGTGGGAGGTCGATGTTGTAAGCGTTGTTCTTGTAGCTTGCTAGCACCTTGAATGGTCCATCGGCTCGAGGTTGCATGTGAAGCTATGGTCGACATGTGAAGAGATTGGCAACATGTGAAGCATTGTCTATCTTATTGCAAGGAATGAAATGTGCCATCTGAGAAAATCGGTCCACAACAACAAACACGGAATCCTTGCCATTTTAGTTCTAGGCAAACCAAGTACAAAATCCATGCTAATGTCTTCCCAAGGTTGATAAGGATTAGGAAGAGGCATGTAAAGACCATGGGATTGAGCTTTAGACTTAGCTTTGCGACATGTAGAACATTGGTTGGTGAAGCGTGAGACGTCTCGGAACATCTTGGGCCAAAAGTAGTTCCTGGAGAGCGTGGCGAATGTCTTGTCGCGTCCAAAGTGTCCCATGAGTCCGCCTCCACGAGCCTCTAGCAAAAGGAGCAAACGAAGAGAAGACTTGGGAATGCAAAGTTTGTTAGCTCTCACAAGATAATCATCCTTGATGTAATATCGTTCCCAAGATGTATGCGTCAAACACTTAGCATAAGGAGTAGAAAAAGATGGGTCATTAGCACAATAACATTCAACTCAATTTTAGTGACAAGCGTGCATATGCATGAAAGTGCATCCGCAACTACATTTTCCTTACCCTTAATGTACTTAATCACATAGGGGAAAGATTCAATAAATTCACTCCATTTGGCATGACACTTGTTCAACTTAGTTTGACCTTTTAAGTACTTAAGAGTTTCATGATCGGTATGGATGACAAACTCATGAGGTCTAAGATAATGTTCCCAAACATGTAGCACACGCACTAAAGCATACAATTCTTTGTCATAGATGGGATATTTAAGTTGAGCACCGGAGAGTTTTTCACTAAAATATGCAATAGCTCGTTTTTCTTGCATCAAAACTCCGCCAATTCCGGTACCACTTGCATCGCAATGAACCACAAAAGTTTTGTTAAAGTTGGGCAAAGCGAGAATCGGAGCATGAGTAAGCAAAGACTTGAGCTCATCAAAAGAGGTGGATTGCAAAGGTCCCCAAACAAAAGGAGCATTTTCTTACTCAAAGCATGCAAAGGTGCGGCGATGGTGCTAAAGTTTTTCACAAAGCGACGATAAAAACCCGCAGGACCGAGAAAACTACACACTTGTTGCAAATTGGTGGGTTGGGGCCAAGTTTTAATTGCTTCAATTTTACATTCATCAACATGGACACCCTTGGAAGAAATAACGAAACTCAAGAAAACAAGCTTGTCAACACCAAATGTGCACGTTTTCATGTTGGCATAAAGACGTTCCTTGCGAAGAGTTTGCAAAACAGCCCTAACATGCTTTAGATGCTCTTTCATGGATTTGCTAAAAACAAGAATGTCATCGAAGTAAACCACAACAAACACTCCAATATAAGGATGAAGCACAAAATGCATAAGACGCATGAAAGTTCTGGGAGCTTCCGACAAACCCATAGGCACAACCAACCACTCTTACAAGCCAAATTTGGTTTTGAAAGCGGTTTTCCATTTATCACCTTCTTGTATGCGGATTTGATAATAGCCACTTTTAAGATCAATTTTTGAGAAAATGGTGGCACCGCTAAGTTTACAAGCATATCATCTAGGCGAGGAATGGGATGCCTATAGCGAACGGTAATAGCATTGATAGGTCTACAATCCGAGAACATGCGAAAACTACCATCTTGCTTGGGCACAAATATAATGGGAATGGCATAAGGGCTTAAGCTTTCACGTACCTGTCCGTTGCCGATTAGTTGTTGTACTTGCCGTTGGATCTCCTTAGTTTCTTCGGGGTTGACGCGGCATGGGGCCTTGTTTAGTAGAGGTGCTCCGGGGATGAGGTCGATTCGGTGCTCAATGCCTCATAGTGGAGGTAGACCCGGAGGTAGCTCATCGGGGAAAACATCTTGGAATTCCTGCAAAAGAGAAGATAACACGAATGGTAGATCGTGAGAGGTGTTAGTTTTTGGTTCCCCATCCTTGCACACAAGGACAAAGTGCATAACACTCGATGGGTTCTCACACACTTCTCTCATCTCACTTTTGGTGGCAAAATAGTACTAAGTTTTTCTTGTCGCTCATCATGGAGGCACTCATTTTTGGCTTGTGGCTCTCACTCTCTTTTGGGTGGATCACTTTCTCACTCTTCTCTCCATGATGGGTGGCTTGCTTGCCGGCTATCACTTGACTAGGAGACAAAGGTCGTAGCACATATTTCTTCCCTTTCATCTTGAAGCTATAGTGATTGGTACACCCATTGTGGATGACGCCGCGATTGAATTGCCATGGTCGACCAACAAGGAGGTGGCAAATGGACATCAGGACGACATCACACTCCAAAGTGTCCTCATATGCGCCAATCTTGAAGGAGATTGGACCGTATGCTCAACCTTTATAGTGCCGGAATCGCTTAGCCATTGGATCTTGTATGGGTGTGGGTGCTTCATCTCGACCAATTGTAGCTTGGAGCATAGTTCTTCACTTGCCAAGTTGTGGCAACTACCTCCATCGATGATGACCTTGACGGACCTTCCATTGATGCTGTCCTTAGTGTGGAAGATGTGGCATCGTTGGTCTTCTTATTGTTGATGTTGAAGAGTCAAGACTTTGGAGATAACGAGAGCGGGGCTCGAATCCTCATCACAAAAGACTTGATCATCTTCGTCCTCTTCACGAGTCAGTGCATGACCACTTGCTCAAGGGCTTCCATCTCCTCATCACTCATGGAGTCATAGGTTCCATCGTTTTTGAGGATCATGGTGCGCTTGTTGGTGCATTAGAAGGACTTGTGGCCTCGGCCGCCGCAAGTGAAACACTTGAAGGAGCTTGTCTTGACGGTCTCATCGGTTGGAGTAGATGATGAAGCGCGCGGCTTGTAGTTGCTTGTAGTAGGAGGAAGACGACTTGAGCTTGTCGAAGTTTTCTTGTAATTTGACTTGTCGTCGTTGCTTGTAGATGGCTTGGGTGAGGTAGAAGTTGGAGGAGTCGTTGAAGCTTGGGTGTTGGAGAAGCCGTAGGTCTTGGACAAGTACTTGGCGTACTTGAAGTCATCTTGCACTTGGCATTCGGCTCTGGTAGCTTGATGCACGAGCTCAATGAGGTTAGAGTAGGGTTGGAAGTCGGCAATCATCTTGATGGGATGATTGAGGCCATTCAAGAAGTGTGCCATAGTTTGCTCATCATCTTCCGTGACATTGGCTCATATCATGGCTATCTCCATTTCCTTGTAGTATTCTTCAACACTCTTTGTTCCTTGCTTGAGGAATTGGAGCTTCCTGAAGAGATTGCAGTTGTAGTAGGTGGGCACAAAACGTGCTTGCATGAAATCTTTCATTTGAGCCCAAGTGGTGATTGGTGGTTCGCCTCTTGCTTCTCGGCGCTCAAGGACTTGTTCCCACCAGATGAGCACATAGTCTTGGAACTCAAGGGATGCCACAGCGATCTTCTTCTCGTCCTCATAGTTGTGCAAATGAAAGATTTTGTCGACCTTCAATGCCCATGATAGGTACTCTTCAGGATCATTGCTTCCATTGAACTTGGGCATGGTAAATTTTAGCTTTCCATAGCATTGCTCTTCATCGTGTTGTTGGCGAGGGTGATGATGACGCCCTTGACGTGGAGGATAATCAACCTCATGTTTCTCTTGGCGTGGAGGAAGTCCATGATCAATTTGCTCTTGGCATGGAGGAAGTCCATGATTATCTTGCTTTTGTTGAACTTGAGGTTGAGGAGGAACTTGTTGGGCTTGTGGAGGAGCTTGACGAACTTGACATTGCACATGCGGTTCGTAGTTCCGCTCTTGGATTTCTTCTCGAAGTGCTTCCTCTTGATTGCACCGATCTCGGTTGTGGTTGGTGATGGTGCGACTTGTTTCTTGAAGGGAACGTGCACCTCAAGAGCTTGTGCTTCACGTTGTTGTTGTTGAAGACGTTGAGCCTCGGCGTCTTGTTCCTCTTGATGTAGACGCGCTCGTTCTTCCTCTTGGCTACGTTGACATTGTCGTTCTCGAGCTTGTGCAAAAGAAACTTGGTGTGGTTGAGGACGAAATACTTGCTCGTCGACTTGCTCTTGTGAATGCTTGTCGTGTAGAGGGTTGCGAGATGCATGACGGTCTTGATATGCAGCTCGTCGAAGAGTGTTCGATGTCGGTGTACTTGAGCCGGAGAAGGTGTCGTCGGAGTGTCGACTTGAGCGGCTCCGTCTTGAGTATGAAGAAGTAGAAGGAGGGCGGTTCACCAACAAGGCATGGATCTCATCCATTCTTGCATCGTTATCTTGCTTGTGAGTGTCGAGCTTGTTGTCGAAGTAGTCCTTTGTATGTTGCTTGGAGATTCGCAAGTCGGTGGCGAGGTTGTCGATGCGGTCGGACATCGCTTGCTGCTCTTGATGCAACGCTCATTGCGCACCAAAGAGGTGGATCTTGGTGACGAATGATGACATGTTGTTGTCTTGCTCGATGAAGAGTGGGTTGGTAGACGTACTTGGCCTATCCATCATTCCAAGCAAAATGTGAGTGGTAGAAGGACAAAAACTTATACCAAATGTACCTTGACCGATGTTGACGATGAATCAAGTTCATTCAAATGCGCACAATGAAATAGCACAATTGGTACAAATTCTTGTCGGTTCTCGCATCTACACAAGTAAAAGCTTATGATGGAGCTTGGTTAGGATGGTGGCACAAAATTTTGATGCAATTGTTAGTTTGACTCAAAGATGTTGAAAAAGATTCGCAAATTCGCAAATGCAACAAGTAGACCAAGCAAGTAGAGGTACACGGAAACACACACGCAAATAGATAAGTGGGAAGGTGCAAACCAAAAATGAGCCAAAATGTGGAGTCCACGAAAATGATCTTGTTGCACAATACTAGAGAGACGCTAGCACGATTGCACAATAGGCGGCTACAGAACTTGTGCACAACCTACTAGGCAAAAATGCAACGACCTCTATCCCATGTATGCTATATGTATGGTGTGCCCGTGATATGATCCAAGATGATCGGATATGACAATTTTAATGTAGTATGATGCTATGGTTCTTGCTTATAAGCTCTTTGCTTATCTTTCTTTTTTTGCTTAAAAGCTTGTGTGGCTCTTTCACGTTTGAGCTCTTTTCTCATGCAAAACTTCACGAAGCAAGATAGCAATTGTGTATGCGATGACAACTTTGTGACACAAGAGATGATATGGTATGTATGCTTATGGAGAGTATTATCACTAATGTGCACAAGTTACGTTGCCGGCAATACTCAAAAGCTAGTCTCGATGGGTAAGCAACGCAAAAGTAAGGCTATGTGGTTATCAATGCAATTGCAAGGTATGACAAAGATGTCGTCGAGGTTACCGTCCTTAGCGATGATGAGTCCTTTGCGAAGATGAGCGGTGGTGATGTTGACGTTGAACCATACCTATATAGCCGAAACACAATAGGACATGGGAACCACAACCCAAAATCTCAAATACCAAAATGTTTCAACATCGTCATAGGAGGTAGCGGTGAGCGGTGGTGGTGTTTGCTGAAAGTGGTGGTGGTATGCGGAAGTATGTGTGGGCACCGGGGTAAAAATTTGGCGAAACTAGGCGGAAAAGGGTGCGTGGATGGAGTTGTAGCTGCCAGGGGTGGAGCGGTAGTGCCGCTTGGGAGGGCAGTAGTACCGCTTGTGGTGCTCAGCGCTAGTACTGCTTGGAGGGCGGTAGTACCGCTCGTGTCGGGAAAATTCGCAAATCGAAATCGGGGCGATTTTGAGGCGGAAAATGATGATTTTGGGGGCAAAATTGGATGGATTTCGTGGATGGAAAGAGGTGAAACTTGGGGAGATGCTAGATCCACTCGAAACCAAGCAAATCCACGGATCAAAATCAACAAAACATCATCAAAACCAACAAATCACAAAAAAATTTGGGGGCTATTTTTGCTGGGGATTTTTGGATTTAGGACGAAATCAACAAAATCAAGCTAGAAAACAAAGGGTAGGGGCTCCAAAAACGTGATCAACGTGGCTCATCATACTAAGATGATGTAGGGAAGAACCCTAGGGTCTGATCTTTCATGTTTGGAGAGGATCCCTACGAGGAACACGAAGAACGCGCGGAGGGAAACGAGGGAAATCACAGGAAAAAGAAAGAGAAACACTCAACCGACACGAATATGATCACACATATGCTAGAACATCGATGCACAAAGTAACACGAGATCCAAAGTCAAAAAGGGACGATACAAGGGTAACTGTTCTCCTCTGTGCGGAGGTCTTGATAGTCTTCTCCGGATGGAGGTCTTGAATCCAGGTGGATCTTCCCCGAGGAGGTGTCGGTCCCTCACAAGGAGTAGATCCGGATGGATGAGCGAGGCTCTATCTCACAGATGAGCTAAATCAAAGCTAACCCTAGAAAGGATGAGGGGGAGGTCTATTTATAGTCTAAGCCCTCGTAGGGGTAAGAAAGGGGCAACACGAGTACATGGGCCTCGGCCCGGATACACGACACGCAGGCAGGGCGGTAGTACCGGACCCTAGGGTGGTAGTACCGCTTGTAGAGCTTCAGCGGTAGTACCGCCTGGAGGGGGTGGCAGTACCGCTCGGGCGCCGTTCGATCACAGGAGTTTGTCGGGTTCGGCGGAAGAAGGGCGGAGGTCGGGCGGTAGTGCCGCTTGGCTGGGATCAGCGGCAGTATCGCTTGGCGTGGGCGGTAGTACCGCCCGTTCCAGGCTGGGCAGCTTCTCCTCTTGCTCTCGACGTCCATCTTGTACCGTAGCTTCTTCTATGTTGGTTCCTTGGTACCTAAGCACACAAAGCATCTCCGTTTGAGGTAGTAGCCATGCCTCAAGTGGGTCAAAGGGAAGTTCAACAAGGAGAGAGTTAACCTCGGATTGAATAGCACGTGCTCGAGCTCTTGTCATGGGTCCACTTGGAGCTTGTGTAGTCGAAGTAGTGTCCATGGGGATGACCGAAGGATGCTCCGCATCACCAGCCAAGGACTACAAATAATATTCCATTTGGTAAGCCTGTATTTTGTCATGATTTCATCGCATTGCCAGAAAAACCTTTTTCGTTCACTTACACATACTTCAAACAAAGACAATAGGAACATCGACATTCTTGTTAAAACGGAGTTAATCAAAACAAGCTGCCCACCGCGACATAAGCTTACCCTTCCAGCAGCTTAGTTTTTTAAAATCGATCTTCAATACATTTCCACTCCTTACTAGATAGCTTATGATGATGAATTGGTATTACCCAAATAGTAGAGACCCCAATTCACATCCAAATAGTTGTCTATAAGCATCTGGTTCTTCTTTGACTCTCCCAAAACAGAACAATTCACTTTTGTTAAGATTGACCTTCAACCCCAACAATTGCTCGAAAGGCATAGGACTAGCTTCATATTTCTAGCCTTTACCATATCATGTTCCATGAAAATAATTGTGTCATCTGCGTATTGTAGAATGGACACACCACCATCTACAAGATGGGGTACTAGTACGCTTACTTGCCCGTCCTCTTTGGCCCGAGCAATAAGAATTGCCACTATGTTGAACAAAATAGGATACATCAGGCCACCTTGTCTTAGGCTCTTTTGCGTCCAAAAATATTGACCCGTGTCATCATTTACCTTAATCCCGATGATACCTTTTTGAACAAAGGACTCATGCTCAATGTATGTCAAAGTGTCATGCTGATCACTAGAAGGCATCAAAGATTCTGTATGCTATATAGTACAAAACAAGATATTTCTTTGGAATGAGAAACAATATCCTTTATTAATACTTCTTGCACTTTTGCCGAAGAGACCCACGACTCAGAAAGGCTCATTGATGCTTACACTCCCCAGCGCTCTCAAGACCCCTAGATCACCATGAATCCACGCCAGCGCTCAGCCTTCTGACCGACACCACAACTGAGGGAGTCCTGGACTAGGGGGTGTCCGGATAGCCGGACTATCATCGTCGGCCGGACTCCAAGACTATGAAGATATAAGATCGAAGACTTTGTCCCGTGTCCGGATGGGTCTTTTCTTGGCGTGGAAGGCAAGCTTGGCAATATGGATATGTAGATCTCCTACCATTGTAGCCGACTCTGTGTAACCCTAGCCCTCTCCGGTGTCTGTATAAACCGGAGAGGTTTTAGTCCGTAGGACGAACAACCATTACAACAATCACACCATAGGCTAGCTTCTAGGGTTTAGCCTCCTTGATCTCGTGGTTGATCCACTCTTGTACTACCCATATCATCAATATCAATCAAGCAGGAGTAGGGTTTTACCTCCATTGAGAGGGCCCGAACCTGGGTAAAAACATCGTGTCCCTTGTCTCATGTTACCATCCTCCTAGACGCACAGTTCGGGACCCCCTACCCGAGATCCGCCGGTTTTGACACCGACATTGGTGCTTTCATTGAGAGTTCCTCTCTGTCGTCACTGATAGGCTTGATGGCTCCTTCGATCATCAACAATGACGCAGTCCAGGGTGAGACTTTTCTCCCCGGACAGATCATCGTGTTCGGCGGCTTTGCACTGCGGGCCAATTCGCTTGGCCATCTGGAGCAGATCGAAAGCTACGCCCCTGGCCATCAGGTCAGATTTGGAAGCCTAAACTTCACGGCTGACATCCGCGGAGACTTGATCTTCGATGGATTCGAGCCACAGCCGAGTGCGCCGCACTGTCACGATGGGCATGATTTAGCTCTGCTGCCGGACAGTGCCCTGGAGGCCGCACATGAGTCCGCTCCGATCCTTAATTCGGAGCCGACCTCGCAGATCGAGGACAGGTGGCTAGACACCGCCTCTGAGGCTGCAACCTCTACGGCGATGGAGCCAAATACTGACCTTGTCCCTTGTAAAGCCCGTGACTCCGAGGTGCCGGACTCCTCGCCGGACCCCGAACCTCCTGCGCCCCTACCAATTGAATCCGATTGGGCGCCTAGCATGGAGTTCACCGCTGCGGACATCTTTCAGCACTCACCCTTTGGCGACATCCTGAATTTGCTAAAGTATCTCTCATTATCAGGAGAGCCCTAGCCGGACTGCAGCCAGGACGGTTGGGATGCGGACGACGAAGAAATTCAAAGCCCACCCACCACCCACTTTGTAGCCACTGTCGACGATCTAACCGACATGCTAGACTACGACTCCGAAGACATCAACGGTATGGACGACGATGCCGGAGACGACCAAGAACCAGCGCCTATAGGGCACTGGAAGACCACCTCGTCATACGACATATATATGGTGGACATCCCAAAGGATGGGAATGGCGAAGGAGCAGCGGAGGCAGATTCCTCTAAGAAACAGCCCAAGCGCCGGCGTCAGCGGCGCCGCTCTAAATCCTGCCACACAAAGAATGGAGATTCTGGGACCGGCGATAATAACACCCCAGAGAGTGCCGAAGATAACCCCCTCCAGCAAGATTCAGCGCAGGAGGATGAAGAAGCCAGCCCTCACGAGAGAGCGGCAGACGAAGAGGTAGAGGATGATAATTACATGCCTCCCTCCAGAGACGAGGCAAGCCTCAACGATGACGAATTCGTCGTGCCCGAGGATCCCGTCGAACAAGAGCGCTTTAAACGCAGGCTTATGGCCACGGCAAACAGCCTAAAGAAAAAGCAGCAACAACTCCGAGCTGATCAAGACCTGCTAGCCGACAGATGGACCGAAGTCCTCGCGGCCGAAGAGTATGAACTCGAACGCCCCTCCAAAAGGTACCCAAAATGCAAGCTGCTCCCCCAATTAGAGGAGGAGGCATATAAACCTCCATCACCAGCGCACAATACGGTAGACCGACCACCTCGTGGCCGCGACAGAGAGGCCTCTAGGCCCTCCATCAGGACAGTACCCCGGCACCGCTCGAAAAGTACGAAGCCACGGGTGAATGCGCCGGACTTGCGAGACATATTGGAGGACAAGGTAAGACAATCAAGATCGATCTACGGATCACGCGGGCGCCCCACGATGCGCGACGATGACCGTCGTGCCGGATACAACAACTCCGGCCATGCCGAACACAGCAGACAAAGCTCCCTTGAGCTACGTCGTGATATTGCCCAATATAGAGGCGCCGCACACCCACTATGCTTCACAGATGAAGTAATGGATCATCAAATCCCTGAAGGGTTTAAACCCATGAACATTGAATCCTACGATGGCACAACAGACCCCGCGGTTTGGATCGAAGACTCTCTCCTTCATATCCATATGGCCCGCGGTGACGATCTCCACGCCATCAAATATCTCCCACTCAAGCTTAAAGGACCAGCTCCGCATTGGCTTAACAGCTTGCCAGCAGAGTTAATTGGGTGTTGGGAGGACCTGTAAGCCGCATTCCTGGACAACTTCCAGGGCACATATGTGCGACCACCAGACGCCGATGACCTAAGCCACATAATTCAGCAGCCAGATGAATCGGCCAGACAATTCTGGACACGGTTCTTAACAAAGAAAAATCAAATTGTCGACTGTCCGGATGCAGAGGCCCTCGCAGCCTTCAAACATAACATCCGCGATGAGTGGCTGGCCCGGCACCTAGGACAGGAAAAGCCGAAATCCATGGCAGCCCTCACATCACTCATGACCCTCTTCTGTGTGGGAGAGGACAGCTGGCTAGCCCGCAGTAACAACCTCAGCAAAAATTCTGGCAGTCCGGATAACAAGGACCGCAATGGCAGGTCGCGTAGAAACAAAAACAAACGCCGCGTTAACGGCGATAACACTGAGGATACGACAGTCAACACCGGATTCAGAGGCTCTAAACCCGGTCAGCGGAAAAAGCCATTCAAAAGAACTACTCCGGGTCCGTCCAATTTGGACCGAATACTCGACCGCTCTTGCCAGATACATGGCACCCCCGAAAAGCCAGCTAATCACACCAACAGGGATTGTTGGGTATTTAAGCAGGCAGGCAAGTTAATTGCCAAAAACAACGACAAGGGGATGCATAGCGATGACGAGGAAGAGACCCAGCCACCGAACAGTAGAGGACAGAAGGGTTTCCCCCCACAAGTGCGGACGGTAAACATGATATACGCAACCCACATACCCAAGAGGGAGCGGAAGTGCGCACTTAGGGACGTATATGCGATGGAGCCAGTCGCCCCGAAGTTCAATCCATGGTCCTCTTGCCCGATCACTTTAGATCGAAGGGACCACCCCACCAGTATCCGTCATGGCGGATTCGCCGCATTGGTTTTAGACCCAATCGTCGATGGATTTCACCTCACTAGAGTCCTGAAGGACGGTAACAGCAGCCTGAACTTGCTTTATCAGGACAGAGTGCGCAAGATGGGCATAGACCCCTCAAGGATTAAACCTACAAAGACGACCTTCAAAGGCGTCATACCAGGTGTAGAGGCCAATTGTACAGGCTCGGTTACACTGGAAGTGGTCTTCGGATCCCCGGATAACTTCCGAAGCGAGGAGTTAATCTTCGGTATAGTCCCGTTCCGCAGCGGCTATCATGCTCTGCTCAGACGGACCACGTTTGCAAAGTTCAACGCGGTGCCGCATTACGCATACCTCAAGCTCAAGATGCCAGGCCCTCGAGGAGTCATCACGGTCAACGAAAACATTGAACGCTCCCTCCGAACGGAGGAACGCACAGCGGCTCTCGCGGCAGAAGTACAAAACATCCTCTTAAGGCAATTCTTGAGTCCGGCCGTTAAGCGACCGGACATGGCCAAACGCGCCCGGAGTAACATACGTCAAGACCACCTGGCACGTTCTGAGCACGCGTAGCAATGCGGCCCCAACCCCAGCCCTTGCATGATTGCAAGACCAGTCCTTCGCGTACATCATTACACTCTGGAGATACCATGGGCATAGGGGGAGGGGCACGACCACGACTGGCCCAGAATGCCGCTCAACCACACCAGGGGCTCCCAAGTGTGTCGCTCTTTTTCTTTTTTCTTTTTTTTACCCACAGGACTCCGTTCACTAGAGGCCCTGTTCGGCAGCAGACCCGCCGAACTCACGATGCAACAGCCAGGGAAGGAGAAAGGCTACGACGAACACTCAGGTGGTCTCCATTACGAGCATTAAATCTGTTTAATACACCATTCTGCAGCCTACCCCTAGAGGGGGACATGTTTAATAGTCCAATCCCTTGCTTACCGCACTATTTGTATCGCTCTGCATTCATGGCAGTATTTCTGAATAAACAATGCATCGCTTTTTGCTTATAATTACATTCCTTTCTTATATATGTTCATTTATGACATGTTGCATCCGTACACTTTGGTACGGCCGAATACACCAGGGGCTTAAGGGCCCCGCATTATGGTGTGATAAGTCCGAACACTTTCACAAGTGCGGCACCCCGAACTTATAGCATTATATGCATCGGCTCCGAATCATGTCTTGGGTCAATAGTTGGGTTTGCCCGGCTCCCATGTTTTGGTACCTTACGTTCCGTTTTATCGGCTAAGGTAGCACTGGGAGAACCACTGCGATTGCGCCCCGGTTGAGCTGGGCGTGCGCCTCAGTGGAGAAAGCTAAAACTGACCGTCATGATAAGGCGAGAGCTGGTCGCTGTTCGAGAGGTTTTTTCGAGTCCCTAAAGACTTATGCCGCTTAGAGCGAGGAACCGGCTTTGTCCGGCCCAGGCGTGGATAGCGCCCCGAACTCGGTCTTCCAAACACTAGGGGCTTCGTCGAAATTTAAAATTATAGAATTCTATGGCTAAGTGAGAGTGTTCAAGCATTATAAGTCCGGTTGACTCGTTCATTGTGTTGAGCGCCTCCCTAGATGGACCCAAACATGGGAACAAGAGTGCTCAGGTTTATTCCGAACACCCTAGCACTAGTGGCATGGGGGCTGAAGCCGACGACTTGCCATCTCTCAGATTTGATAAACGGCCGCACAGAAGGTAATATTTTTAATTAGTAAGCGTTGCTTAGCGCATATGAACAAAGTTTTCAGCACACAAGATAACATACTGCGAGTCTACTCAAATATTACATCTTTGGAGCACTCATCCGCAATCTTGCGGGCACCCTTCAGGACACTCTTATAATACATTTCGGGCATGCGATACTCCTTGCCCGCCGGCGGCACGTCCGTCAGAAGCTTCTTAGCATCTAGCCTGCCCCATTGCACTTTTGCACGGGCAAGGGCCCGACAAGCACCTTCAATGCAGGCGGAGCGCTTGATGACTTCCACCCAGGGACACGCATCCACCAGCCGCCGCACCAGGCCGAAGTAGCTCCCAGGCATGGCCTCCTCGGGCCACAGCCGAACTATGAGGCCCTTCATGGCCTGTTCGGCTACCTTGTGGAGCTCTACCAGCTGCTTCAGCTGGTCGCTAAGGGGCACCGGATGTCCGGCCTCAGCATACTGAGACCAGAAGACCTTCTCCGTCGAGCTCCCCTCCTCGGCCCGGTAGAATGCGGCAGCATCGGACACGCTGCGAGGCAGATCTGCAAACGCTCCTGGAGAGCTCCGAATTCGGGTAAGTAACAGGTAATTCACATTCACATGCTTGCTTTGCATGAAAAATGCCTTACCCGCCGCTATTTTCTTCACCGCCTCGATCTCCTGGAGGGCCTTATGGGCTTCGGCCTTAGCGGCTTTGGCACTCTCAAGAGCCGAGGCAAGCTCGGACTCTCAAGTCTTCGAGTTACGCTCCAAACTCTCATGTTTTTCCACGAGAACCTGGAGCTCTTGCTGCACCTCCGCCACCCGCGCCTCCTGCTTCTCTCGCTCAGCTCGTTCCGCGGCCGCATTATGCTCGGCCGCGAACATGGCCTCCTTCAGGGTCGCCACCTCGTTCGTGGCCCCTGCAGTGCCCATGTTATCCTTGTTATTTCTCTTGCAACCAAAATCCTTTTCTGTAAGGTACAAATTTAATACGGTGTTACTCACCTTCTTTGTCCTCGAGCTGCTTCTTGGCAAGGCCGAGCTCGTTCTCGGACTGCTCGAGGTTCTGCTTCAAAGCACTGACCTCCGCAGTCAGTGCAGCAGAGGTTAGCAGCACAGCCCGCAATCGCATATTGACATATTTTTTAGAACTCCTGCGTATATCTTTATAAGATCCTCAGTCCGGCTTTTCTTTCCGAACACCGAACCGAGCATCAGGGGCTACTGTCTATGCGGTATTACATTACATATTTTAAATTTCTTACCTCAAAGCCTGTTAGAAGGCTGCTGCAGGCTTCGGTCAGCCTGCTCTTGGCGAGCTGAACCACCCCACTCATGATAGTGCGGTGTTCTTCCTCGATGGAAGCGCCGTTGAGCGCCTCCAACAAGTTGTCCGGCGCCTCCGGTTGGACGGAGGCCGCCGGTATCACGTCTTGCCCTTCTTATGAAGGGGCCGCCTGCCGGACTACGGAACCACTGCTGGTTCCGGTGCGGAGTCCGGAGCAAAGTCCGGGAGGTTGCCTTGCGGCACCTCCGGAGCCTCCCCCTCCTGGTGGGTCCCCTCCTGGGATCCCACCTTGGCGTCATCAGCGTCATGAGGGGTGGAGGCGGTCGGAAGGGAATCCACATCCGACGGAGCCAAGGACCCGCTCGACAAAGCGGGAAGATAGTCCTCAGCCGGAATACAGGTTGTATGCGGCATTAGAAGGACACCACGTGGCAAAAAAAGAAATTATAAATCATTCAGGAATCCAGATACTTACGATCTCGCCTGGGGCTTGGCCCTTGAGGGCCACCCCTCGTCGCCGTCGTCGGCGTTGGCAGAGCAGTCCGGAGGAAGGGTCCGTCCTTTCTTGGACCCTTCGGCCGCCCTTGTTGGGGAAGCCTTCCTCTTCCTTTCTCCCCCCTCTTGGGGAGAGGCCTCTTTCTCCTCCTCGTCTTTGGGGGAGGAGTCCGCCTTGGAGCCATCGGACGACGAGTCCGATACCACCTGACACCGGGAACTCCTTTGGGTTCCCGTGGCCTTCTTCTTGGCCTTCTTCTCCGGCACCACGTAAAGGGCCAGAACCAGCAGCCCCGTCAGACGGGTGTCCGCTGGGTCTTTGGGAAGAGGGGCCGGACAGTTAACCTGTCCGGACGTCTTCTGCCAGTCCTGTTAAAGGCATTGGGAGTTTAGATCCCACATAGAGTCAAACTATGAAAAAAATGAGTGTCCCATAAAGGATAACATAACTTACCTCGCCGGCCCGGCGCTGCGTGCTGAATCCGCGATCTTCAGTTGCGGATGCGGGGGCTTCTCCGCCCTTGAACAGCACCCTCCAGGCAGCTTCGTACATCGTGTCGAAGAGCCCACTCAGGGTCCGGTGCTGTGCCGGATCGAACTCCCACAAATTGAAAGCCCATTGCTGGCAGGGGAGAATCTGGCGGACGAGCATGACCTGGATCACGTCGACAAGCTTGAGATTCTTGTTCACCAGGGTCTGGAGACAGGACTGGAGTCCGGTCAGCTCCTCCGAACTACCCCATAGAAAGCCCTTCTCTTTCCAGGAGGTGAGCTGCATGGGGGTACCAGATCTGAACTCGGGGGCCGCTGCCCATTTAGGGTCACGCGGCTCGGTGATGTAGAACCACCCCGATTGCCACCCTTTGATGGACTCCACAAAGGCACCCTCGAGCCAAATGACGTTGGGCATTTTTCCCACCATGGCGCCTCCGCACTCCGCTTGGACGCCCTTCACCACCTTCAGCTTGACATTGAAGGTCTTTAGCCACAAGCCGAAGTGGGGCTGGATGCAGAGGAAAGCCTCGCACACGACGATAAACGCCGAGATGTTGAGGATGAAGTTTCGCGCCAGATCGTGGAAGTCCATGCCGTAATAGTACATGGGCCCCCTGACAAAGGGGTGAAGTGGGAAACCCAGTCCGCGGAGGAAGTGGGGAAGAAATACAACCCTCTCATGAGGCCTGGGGGTGGGGATGAGCTGCCCCTCGTCGGGCAGCCGGTGCGCGATGTCGCTGGACAGGTATCCAGCGCCGCGCAGCTTCTCGATGTGCCCCTTCGTGACGGAGGAGGCCATCCACTTGCCTCCCACTCCGGACATGGCTGGAGAAGGTTGAGGCGAGATGTGCGGACTTGGGCGCTGGAGCTCGAGTGCGCGGAGATGAATAAGCAAAGGAGGAAGAAGGCGTAGGTAAAAAAGGCGGATCTTTATCCCCTTATATATGGGCGGACGAAGACTATGCGTCCCCATCGGCCTGGTAAAACTCGCTTATCTCCCAAGCGCCACAATCAATGGCGCGGTTGGGTTACCCACGTCCGTATTGATGGGAATCCCAGAATAAGGGGAACACGATCTCTGCTTCGACAAGACGTGCCAAGGAAACAATTCAAGTAAAGGCTTGGTAGTGGTGTGACGTCACGCCACAAAATACGTCAGCAGATTGAACTTGTGTACATATTATTCTCTCTATGGTGGTATGTGGAATTTATTTTGCAGAGTCGGACACTATCCTGGTGTTCACAATCTTCTATGAATTATTTGGAGAAGGAACCTGCCTTGCAATGCCGAAGACAATATGCGCGTCGGACTCATCGTCATTGAAGCCTGGTTCAGGGGCTACTGAGGGAGTCTTGGACTAGGGGGTGTCCGGATAGCCGGACTATCATCGTCGGCCGGACTCCAAGACTATGAAGATATAAGATTGAAGACTTTGTCCCGTGTCCGGATGGCACTCTCCTTGGCGTGGAAGGCAAGCTTGGCAATACGGATATGTAGATCTCTTACCATTGTAACCGACTCTGTGTAACCCTAGCCCTCTCCGGTGTCTATATAAACCAGAGAGGTTTTAGTCCGTAGGACGAACAACCATTACAACAATCATAGCATAGGCTAGCTTCTAGGGTTTAGCCTCCTTGATCTCGTGGTAGATCCACTCTTGTACTACCCATATCATCAATATCAATCAAGCAGGAGTAGGGTTTTACCTCCATCGAGAGGGCCCGAACCTAGGTAAAAACATCATGTCCCTTGTCTCCTGTTACCATCTGCCTAGACGCACAGTTCGGGACCCCCTACCCGAGATCCGCCGGTTTTGACACCGACAACCACCCTCTCTCCCGCTGCCACGGGCGGTGCCGCCTAAACTGGCACTTATTCCTTTGATCACACCGGCATAGTTTGAAGGGTTGCGGTTGGAGTCATGACGGAGAGGGCGACTCGGGTCTACGACACCGTCTTCACGTTGTTGGAAGTGGTGTAGGAGCTACAGGAAACATGCGCCCTCGACGGCGACCAACCGGATCTGGGAAATTGGTTGGAGAAGGAGATCGACATGATGAAGAGCAGAACCGATAGCGAGCTGGGGAACCTCGAAGCGCAGATTGTCCCAGAGCCACCATGAAGGAGCGCGCCTGGGTGCAGTCACCGTGGCCCATGTGCATTCGGAAGCAATTCTCCATTTGGCGATTGTCGGTGTCAAAACCGGCGGATCTCGGGTACGGGGTCCCGAACTGTGCGTCTAAGGCTAATGGTAACAGGAGGCAGCTGGGGACACGATGTTTACCCAGGTTCAGGCCCTCTTGATGGAGGTAATACCCTACTTCCTGATTGATTGATCTTGATGATATGAGTATTACAAGAGTTGATCTACCACGAGATCGTAGAGGCTAAACCCTAGAAGCTAGCCTATGATTATGATTGTTGTTGTCCTACGGACTAAACCCTCCGGTTTATATAGACATCGAAGGGGGCTAGGGTTACACAGATTCGATTACAGAGAAGGAAATCTACACATCCGAATATCCAAGCTTGCCTTCCACGCAAAGGAGAGTCCCATCCGGACATGGTACGAAGTCTTCAATCTTGTATCTTCATAGTCCAACAATCCGGCCAAAGTATATAGTCCGGCTATCCGAGGACCCCTTAATCCAGGACTCCCTCAGTAGCCCCTGAATCAAGCTTCAATGACGATGAGTCCGACGCAGAGATTGTCTTCGGCATTGCAAGGCGGGTTCTTCTCCAAATCCCAGAGCATTGTTGTAATGAGCAGTGTCCGGCTCCTCATCAATGTCGCGCTCCTCGGCTTTCGCGCTTTAATAATGGTTGTTTCCACGTGTCGAGCGAATGTGAGAAGTCGGGGCATTTTTACATTTGCCACCCCAACCATGCGGGTAAATCATCTATAAAAGAGACGGGAATTCTCATATCCAAATCACACCATCTCCTCCCGGCGAATGTTCATCAGAGCGTGCCCGGACAAATCCATACCACCATGGCCGGTCGTCGCGGTTCCTCCCCTCGTTCCCGTAGCCATAGGCCAGGTGATTGGGAGAGATGTTCTGTTCCCCACAGCTGACTAGTAGAGTTGCAGACCAAAGGGTTTCTCTCACCTGCATACATGGTCCCCGTCCGAGATGGACTAGCCACTTACAAAGGCGGGGAGCAAGTGGAGATCTTTCCAAACCTATCCAAGGGAGAGCGGGTGTGCTTCGTCCCCTACTTGATGAGGGGGCTCGGATTTCCAATCCATCCTTTCCTCCGCGGGCTCCTGGAGTTTTACGGCCTCCAGCTGCACAGCTTTACCCCAGCCTCCATACTGCATATCGCAAGCTACGTTGCCTTCCGCGAGCTTTTTCTGGGCTACGAAGCTCATTTCGAGCTGTGGAAGAGGCTATTCTGCCTAGTACCCCGTACCCAGAAGGGGGCGGTATTTTAAGTGGGCGGAGGAGAAATATGGCGCATCGCTGGGATCGGATATCTATCCGGCACCCCGAAGAAGACATCCGAGGACTGGCCCTCAGAATGGTTCTATGTGGAGGACGTCCCTCTTTTGGACTTTACTCGGAAGGGCCTTCCCGAGTTTGTAGATGCCCCATTGAAGAAACGCCACAGCTGGCGCCCCAGGAGCCCCCAGGAGGAAGATGATAGAGAGATCCTTTTCCTGATGGACGGGATAAATACACTGGCCAAATCAGGGCTCACAATAATTGAAGTTATGTCCATATGCATAATGCGGGGAGTGCAACCACTTCAATATCGAGGAAACCCCATGTGGCACTTCAATGGAGAAGATGATGCCACCCGCTGCGGCCGTAAAGGAACGGATTCTCCCGCCGCTTTGGAGAAGATACTGTCTGATTTTTTCAAAGGGGAAGAGGAGGAGTTCATCCATATCAAGCCACGGGATGGATTCTCCATGTACAACCCTCCAAGCTGGGTGAGTCGCTATCTTTTATTCCAATCTTTCCCAGATTTTTAGCACAGAGGTTTAATTCATCAATTCATAGAAGGAACTGCGAAGGGCTATGAAGGATGTTCACAGCCCGTCTCCATAGCTAGAGGACCCTAACCGGGCTCTCGACTCCGGACTCGAAGAAGATCCGGACACATCTGTGGAGCTTGTCGACGGGACATTTTACCAGTTGAGCTGCAATGGTGTGATGGTGGCCATTATAGCCGATTATCCTGGCTTACTCCCTGTATCCTAGCTAAGCAAAGCCACAGTCCCAACTTCCGAAAAGGATTCCCTCCTTACACTTCACGCACCACACCTGTATTGCATCTTACAGGGAAGGCCATTGGGGCGCCAAGCTTAACCCACAGTGACTCGCCAACAAGGGGCACCGAAGTCGGGAAGGCTTAAAAGAAAGGCGGTCAGGATCGAGACGCTGTTGCAAAGGTATGTTTAAAAACCTGCCATGAAGTTACAATTGTTAAAATATAACAATGTCTTCTGCCTTCTGATAGAAAGAGCGCTCGCCGGACTGTATCCGGAGAGCCTGCAGGTCACGCTTCCACCAGCCGGACTCCGAGGCCGGATTCAAGGGCGGAGGCCAACACGGACGATCCTCCTACAGATGATGCAGATAGATTTTCTGCTACAAACTCCGAAGTGGAGAGCGCCATAAATCATAGGCGCCGACGGGCCGCACTACGCGACCCTAATTTCTCTGAAGAGGCGTTTGATGCCTTCAACTCAGGGGACGCGTACATCCGGGCTGCTCAAGGTGGCCTCGCCAGGGCCATGGACCAGTACGTAAAGGATATACGGGTAAGAAAATTTGATAAGTATGTATATCAGTAGCCCCTGAGACTTGAAACAGTTGGCACAACTGATTTAAGGATCCTCGTGTGCGTAGATTCTGACAGAGAAGAATACCCAGCTGTCCAAAGAGCTGGAGGAGTGCAAGGCCCAACTGTGTGCCGCAATTGCCGTGATGGTGGAGTCTGCGAAGGCTCCATCTGGTAATATTTGCTTTAAACTTAAAATAATGTCATTGCATGTACCAGTTAAGTATTTGGCCTGAATGCAATTCTAACAATAGAATCTATAGACAATCCCGGAGGCAATCCGGAGATCGTACCAGAAGACGAGCAACACGTTCGGCGACAGCTGAAGGCTGGCCAACGTGTGCTTACAAAGGTTATAAAGGAGAAAAATACTCTCCAGGACGCGAACGTCCGACTGGACGTCAAATTAAAGGATGTTCGGGCCTAGCTTGCTGACTCCATAAAAGAGAATAAGATGCTTCGACGCGGCATATTCAGTAAGTGCTCTGACGAACCACTATAAAGTTTGGTGAAGAAGCGTGCTAACAGAATTTTGTCTGTAGGCATGCTGACCGGTCGTCCTGAAGAGGAGATGCCCGGATCTGCAGGCGGTCTTCTACCGGAGCTCTCACAACTGCACGAACAAGTTCGGCAGGTGATGCGGGACATTGCCCAAGCCTTGTGGCCATCCACCTCCCTTCCCGGTGGCATGGGGGAGCTTATGGAGATGCTCAAGGGAGCGCGGAAGCGCTTCTGATTACGGAAGATATCAGCCTGCCGACAAGGAGCAAGGGAAGCCTGGGCCATGGTGAAGACGCGATACACCAAGGCTGACCCGAACCACATGGACGAGGTCGGACCTGTAGGGTCAGATGGGAAGGAGATCCCTGTACATCTTGTGTATGACCAAGTAGCATTAGCCACTAAGTATTCCCAACAGGATTGTAGGCTAGACAACTTGTTGGATGGTATAGAAGAAGAATTTAGTCAGTCTAAGTGACATTGTACTTCGAAGGACATATTTTGTCCCTAGCCGGATTGTAAATCATTTGTCTTGGCCGACCTTTTCGCTTCAACCTCTGGACCCAACAGTCTGGAGTGTATCTGAATACCTGCTTGATTACGTGAAAACCGGGGCACGCGTGGAAACCAGGCGTAGGGGTCATAAGTGCTTGAACAGACAAGTACCCAACTAGTTATGTTATATTACATGGGTAGTAAGAAACATCTTCCAGGGAGAATAGTTCCATTAGGGGTTCCTTTCCCTGGGTGTGCATGCATTGATGTGCATGTCCGAACTGCGAAAATTTACACAGGATATAGGCATCTGGGGGCCTGTGTTGTAATAGGTAAAATATATCTTTTGTTCACCGATCGAATATTCCCTTAAGAACGCTAGCTTTTGGCTTCACCCAGTCTGAGGTACTCATCCGGCTGACCCGGCAGTAACAATCACAGAGGTGCTCCCCTTATGCCCTAGCTGAATTAACGGGAACATAGGGCATAAACACAAGAGCCAGGCAACCCATTTTGGCCAAAACTTAAGTCATATCGATGCATATAGTGGTGAAAAAAGGCACATACGTAGAGGTGACGCATATGTGGTGGGCATATGATAACCTGCAAGTATACGTGATACTTGTAGCCTCTTTTGATAAGTAAGAGTGCCGAACCCAACGAGGAGCTAAAGGTAGAACAAATACTCTCTCAAGTCCTATCGGCCACTGATACGACTCTACGCACGCTTGACGTTCGCTTTACCTAGAACAAGTATGAAACTAGAAGTACTTTGAAGGTGTTGTTGGGATAGGTTTGCAAGATAATAAAGAATACGTAAACATAAACTAGGGGCTGTTTAGGTAAAGATGCAATAAAGTAAATAAAGAGAGTGTGGAAAAGTGGTGGTAGGAGTTGTGAAAGTGTCCGTAAGCAATTGACTATGTTACTAGACCGGTAATCACTATTGCAATTCTATTTGAGGGAGAGGCATAAGCTAACATACTTTCTCTACTTGGATCATATGCACTTATGATTGGAACTCTAGCAAGCATCCGCAACAACTAAAGATTCATTAAGGTAAAACCCAACCATAGCATTAAAGTATCAAGTCCCCTTTATCCCATACGCAACAATCCCCTTACTCGGGTTTGTGTTTCAGTCACTCACGCAACCCACTATAAGCGAATCATGAATGCATTGCAACACCTTACAGCAAGAATCCCTCACGCTTGCGTGACACAGAGGGCACCATAGGACAACACCAATAATAAAACATGCAACTCAAACCAATCATAGCAATTCATCAATCACCGATAGGACAACGAAAATCTACTCACACATCATAGGATGGCAACACATCATCGGATAATAATATGAAGCATAAAGCACCATGTTTAAGTAGAGGGTACAGCAGGATGCGGGAGAGTGGACTGCTGGATATAGATGGGGGAAGGTGATGGAGGTGTTGGTGAAGATGACGGCGGTGTTGGTGAAGATCGCGGTGATAATGATGGCCCCCGGCGGCGTTCCGGCGCCACTGAAAGCAAGGGGGAGAGAGCCCCCCTTCTTTTTCTTCCTTGACCTTCTCCCTAGATGGGAGAAGGGTTTCCCCTCTGGTCCTTGGCTCCCATGGCGTGGGAGGGGCGAGAGCCCCTCCGAGATTGGATCGATCTCTCTGTTTCTGCGTTCTCAGATTCTGCCCCTTCACCGTTTCTTTTATATCTGGAGATCCGTAACTCCGATTGGGGTGAATCTTTCGCCCAGATCTTTCTCATAAAATTAGATTTCTTGTGGAAAAAGAAGAGCGTCAACCACCCTACGGGGGGCCCAGGAGAGTCCAGGGCGCGCTTGCCTCCCTGGGGCGCACCCCCTATCTCCTGCCCCCCTCGGGCACCGTCTCACGTTGATTTTACTTCCCAAAAATCACAAATATTCCAAAATAATTCTCCGTCCGTTTTAATTTCGTTTGGACTCCGTTTGATATTGGGTTTCTACGAAACAAAAAACACGCAACAGATAGGAACTGGCACTGGGCACTGGATCAATATGTTAGTCCCAAAAAATAGTATAAAAAGTTGCCAAAAGTATATAAAAGTTGAATAATATTGGCATGGAACAATCAAAAATTATAGATACGACGGAGACGTATCAGCATCCCCAAGCTTAATTCCTGCTCATCCTCGAGTAGGTTAATGTTAAAAAAGATAATTTTTGATGTGGAATGCTACCTAGCATAATCTTGATCATGTGTCTAATCATGGCATGAATATTAAGACAAGAGTGATTCAAAGCAATAGTCTATCATTTGACATAAAAACAAGAATACTTCGAGCATACCAGTAAAGCAATCATGTATTTCAAAACAACAAGGCCAAAGCAAGCTTATCCCTACAAATCATATAGTTTGGCCATGCTTCATTTTCGTCACACAAAATGCCCCCATCATGCACAAACCCGATGACAAGCCGAGCAATTGGTTCATACTTTTTAACGTGCTTCAGCTTTTTCAACCCTCACGCAATACATGAGCGCAAGCCATGGATATAGCACTATAGGTGGAATAGAATATGATGGTGGAGGTTTATATGGACAAGACAAAAAAGGGAAAAAGTCTCACATCGACGCGGCTAATCAACGGGCTATGGAGATGCCCATCAATTGATGTCAATGCGAGGAGTAGGGATTGCCATGCAACAGATGCACTAGCACTAGTGCAGGACCGGGCATTAGCACCGGTTCATAAGGCCCTGTAGTGCCGGTTACATAACCGGCACTAAATTGTGGTTACTAAAGCCCCCCCCCCTTTAGTACCGGTTCAGCACGAACCGGTGCTAAAGGGCAACCACGTGGCACGAGCCAGCTCCGGGGGCCTGGAGCCCTTTAGTACCGGTTGGTAATACCAACCGATACTATAAGGTTTGGGGGGGTTTTAGTTTTATGATTTCTTTTTCATTTAATTTTGTGTTTCCATTGTAACTCTTTTTCGTTTGCTGGTATTTTACGGTACTACACATTGTACACGTTATGCATATAATTAATATATATACATATATATATATATATATATATATATATATATATATATAAATAGAATTTCTAGTAGAACCAATCATGCATATATATATCATCAATGTCTCACAAACCACCATATTAATTAATTCACACATACACACATGTATAGCTATATACAATTTCTCCTACATATGAATGTTGCCTTCGGAGCCAGTGGCATTAGCCTAATTGGTGCCTTCGGAGCTAGATGACAATTGGAAGTGGTTTTCATGGGGCGGTAGCGGGTAATAGAATTCTCCCTTCGGATTTATGACCTGGCCGAGCAAAAATCCCGCTATTTCCTCTTGAAGTGCTTCTACGCGCTCCGTTTCTACGAGCTTCTCCCGCACCTCTTTGAACTGTTAAGAAGGAGATCAATATGCATATGTATTAGTTGTGTGACTAGATACCGATAATGGTGTAAAAATTGTGAATAGTGTTCTGACAAGCGTACCCATTCCTGTCTTTGAGATCTGCTCCTTTCGGACGCCATCATGCGAATGTTCTCGCAAACGCAGAATGCACACAGATCAGTCCCCTGCGCCTGCTTCAGGGCCTTTACGAGAATGGAATTTGATTAGATAAAAATTAATCAAGCATGATAATTAAAGAGATGGCAGCTAGCTAGCTAGCTAGTACTACTTAATTGCTTACCTTGGGTCGAAACCATTTAAGCTTTTTTTTCCATTCGCCAGGCGTGACGGCGATGAACCTTGCCCAAGCCCTGCCCGCCGACAAAGAAAATGAATAAAGGGGTTATTAAATAGTTCATATCATGAAATGGCGAACTAAATAGGCCGAGATATATAGTTAATAATGATTGAAATTACCTATTGACTATCCCATACAAGATGTTATAGTCAGTTTTTTCTAAGATTAGTGAGTCCAATACTTCAACTGTTCCGGCGTCAACTTTAATGATACACAAGACCCAGTGAAATCTGCATGCACACACGTTTGCATGTCTTAATTAAGCGGGCATATGTAAGCAAAAACATGTAGCTAGCTAGTAGGCAAAAATAGAGAATTTGTAGTACAAGACAGTGTGACTCACTAGAAGTTGTAAGGAAGTAGTATATCTTCATTGTATTTGAGGCGCTTCAAGAACTCTAGCATGCTGTCCTCTACGTTCTTTTGCTGACGTTCATTTATCTTCCGTGTGTATTCATTAACGGTGTTTGGGTCAATGAACCCAATGCCAAAGCGTCCACCTTTTCTCATTTCATATATCTTCATCCTGCATAATACCACAGAAAAGAATATAGTGAGGATAATTACAGGTAATGATTGATCAAAAGGATCACTACAGCTAGCTTGAGACTTAAATTATAGAAAGAAATCACTTACAGACAATAGCAACTGACGATAGATTTGTCGAGTGCGTCTTGATTGTATAACTGAAACAGTTCTAAATACTCAACGGACACAACTTTGTCATGGAAGTAATGGTCCTTCTTGACATTCACCATGAGGGACAATCGATCTGAAATCTTGGTAATTTTCATGTACCATTGATGCAATTCATACATTCTCGTTGGGAGGTTCTTGACCTTGTCTGGCGCGACCAAAGGTTGGCCCCGGACATATTTCCGTTTTATTTCATCCTCTCTAAGCAAAGGCATGGGCTCGATCTCGAGGAGTTGTCCAACAGTGATGTTGAGAACTTCAGCCTGCATTATATGCTCCTGCGCTATTACCACATTGCCCACCTCGGGAACGTGCACTGTTTTCCCACAATAATATTGGGCGCGCATACTGTCACCTTTTCTTGGCACAACAAGCGAGGGGATCGATTGCGCCGCCTGTTCTCCCAGCTGGGGAATGGTTTTCCCGCATTTTTTGTCAGCTGCTTCTTGTTTGCTCGATCCCGATGTAGACGTGCTCGCCTCCCTTTGTAGACATGCTCGATTTAACTTCTTGATGTGGCGCTCATAGTCTGTGTCAACAGGCTTGGGAGCTGGTGGTTGAGCCATACAAATGAAGTGGTCAATCGTTTCCTCAGGCACTTTCTCCCTTGGCGACGGTGGCGGTTTCGGTGCAAAATGGGCTTCCACCTCGGCCTTCGATATGGCTGTGATTTCCTCCTCGGACCTGTCATAAGACCTCTGCGGAAGAGGCTTGAGGCTTGGACCATATTTATATCGCTTGCCTCCGCCTGTACTTCCTGTACTACCTCGACTCGTATCGCTACGCACCATAGCTACGGGGTGTCTCTTCCGCGATTGCTGAGGCGGCGGAGACGGCTGACGGGGCTGAGTTGGACGAGGAGGAGTGGCCTGAGGTTGTGCCGGACTTGGAAGAGGAGTGGACGTCTGATGCTGTGGCAGACTTGGAGGAGGAGGATTGTCCTGACACTTTGCCGGACTTGGAGGAGGAGGAGTGGCCTGACACTTTGCCGGACTTGGTGGACTTGCAGGAGCGGGAGTCTGCTGACTCGGTGGCGGACTTCGACGAGGACTCGGCTGGGGCGGTGTCGGTGGCCTTCGAAAGATGATGCAATCCTTTTTCCATAGGATGATACGATGTTTGGCCTCTCCGAGAAAGCGCTCGCCGTCACCTCCAGCAATGTCAAGCTGTAGCCCCGAATATGGTGGGTCCACCACCTCATCAACCAAGACACGAGCATAGCCCGCTGGAATCGGGTTGCAATGGAAGGTTGCCTCGGGGCGATTTGTGAAAGCACAGCCGTCCGCCACCTTCATGGATATGTTCTTCATTTTGACGTGTAGCTCGCAGTTAGTGTTCTCTGTGATGTCATCCACGGGGTATCTACCCAGCATTGCGTCGTCCGGGACGGAACCCATGTTGCTTCTCGGCATGGATGGGCCGGTGCTATCCAATGCTAGATCATCCGCTAGCTGCTGCAGCTGCTGAGACCCCCTTTGATGGGTAAGTGAGTCGATCTGCTCCTGCTGCCGCTGGAATTTGACTGCCAATTCCGCTTGACTTGCTTCTAGGCCTTGAAGGCGTTCATAGTCCCGCTTCCTCTGCTCCTCCTCCATCTTCCTCTTCTTCTCCTCCGCAATCTTCTTTCTCGCACGGGTTCTGTAGTCGGTGTTCCATTCTGAAAACCCCTCATACCACGGAATAGCGCCCTTGCCTCGTGTTCTTCCCGGGTGTTCAGGATTTCCCAGGGCACGCGTAAGCTCGTCGTTCTCTCTGTTGGGCTGGAACACCCCCGTTCGTGCCTCTTCTATTGCAACAAGTATCGCATCGTCGGCTCCCTTCAGACTTGCCCTCGTCGAAACATCGCCTGTCTCCGGGTCCAACTCCCCCCCATGCGCATAGAACCAAGTCCTAACCCTGGGGGCCAGCTCTTAGTAGCCGGAGTGACACCTGCATCCTCCATCTCTTTCTCAGACTTATCACACTTAGGCATTGCCACCGCATAGCCACCTGGCCCCAGCTTATGGAACTTATCCTTTTTTTCGGCATTCTTCTTGTTTATTCTCGACCGTTCCTTAGCTAATTCCGAATCCTTGAATTTCACGAAATCGTCCCAATGATCACGTTGTTTCTCTAGTGTTCCCTTGAATACTGGAGTCTTCCTTCCTCCCTTGACGTACTTCTTCCATTCACGATTCTTGTGGTTCTTGAATGCAATCGCCATCATCCTAAGAGCAACCTCCTTGACTTTCTGCACATCTGCTTCTGTGAAATGATCTGGTAGGGTGATATGTTCCATGAGAGTATCCCAAAGCAGATCTTTTTGATTCTTGTCGACAAAAGTAACATCTGGACGTGGCTTTGCTGGCTCTCTCCATTCTTGAAGTTTGATCGGGAGTTGGTCCTTCACAAGAACTCCGCACTGATGAACGAACTTGTCCGCAATCTTCTTAGGCGCTAATGGTTTGCCAGTAGGGCTGCATGCCTCGATATTGTACTTTACGCCCGGCTTCAACTTTTTGTTCGGGCCTCGTTTCGTCATTTTGCCTGAAGATTTGCTCGATCCGGATGGCTGAAAGAACAAAGATCGATTCGTTAATATATCTTCAAGTCATTTAAAACATGTGATGATCACCAGATGCCTGCTTATATAAATATATATACCTCGCCGGTCTTTGTTGTTTCAGGATCAACATGTTCTTCGTCATCGTCATAATCGTAGTTCATGACTTCATCAATTTGGTCATCGCGGTCGAATATCATATCACCCTCTCCAGTGTTGTTTAGAAATTCGGAGCCGTCATAATCTTCTTCATTCTGATTATCATCTGGCCCGCGTATCATATCGAACATGGTCTGTTCTCCCTCTCTGTCGGTATTGTCTGCCATAGCTTTTGTTTAACTAATCCAAAAGAAATATAAAACAATTTAGTATTCAAATTACATCGTCTCAAATAATAGATATAATCTCGAATACATCGTCTAGAATAATAGATATAATCTCGAATACATCGTCTCGAATAATATATAATACTGAATAGTACATCACTGGCTATTAGCTAATAAAGATCGAATACTATAGAAGAATCTAGGACACTCGCGGTTCCTCCGGCGCGGGCGGTGGACACCCAAAGAGAAGGAACCCTCACAGGATCATAGCTGAAGTGAGATCCCCGAAGAAACTGCCACGTATTGGTGAACCTGCCGCCCTCTAACACAACCATGTAGTGATGGACGTGCTCGTCCTCCTCCCTGACACGGCGACGTACCACCTCCGGCGGGGCCGGGTCCCTCCGCACCGAAACTGGCCCACGCAAACGCCACCAAACGAGATTAGGGTCGACGACGGGACCCGGGGCCGGGTTCCTCATCAAGCGGCGCGCCCCTCCAGGCAGCACCTCCCAGTGCCAGCCCGGCGGAGCCCAGTCCCGGACATGGGTCGGCTGGACGTCGTCGCGGACGGGTCGACGGCGAGGATGCGGGCCGGGCATCGTCGAGAACAAATACTAGCTCTATGCCCGCAAAAAGTAACATTTTTTTATGATTGGATTTTGATAACTAAACTTTCTATCATTCCTATATAACACTAATTATGCTAATCTAAATAATCTAAATAACACTAAAATTTCTAACATTTCTAACATTTCTATATGACACTAATTTCTAACATTTCTATATAACACTAATTTCTAACTGATTAAGCACTAATTATATCCATCTAACATGCATTCATACATATATAATAGTGAAAAAATAATAATCTAAATAATCTAAACTAATTAAACATACAAAATACGTGTGTGTGTGTACTAATTAAACACTAATTATCTAAACTAATTAAACATACAAAGTAATAATCTAAATAATCTAAACTAATTAAAGACTAATTATCTAAACTAATTAAACATGCTTGTGTGTGTGTGTACGGGCTCGGGGAGGGCTCACAGCGGGCGACGGCGACGGCGAGGCGAGGCGACGGCGAGGCGATGGCCGGGGCGGCGACGGCGGGGACGGGGACGGCGCGACGGGGACGGGGACGGGCCCGGGGCGGCGACGGAGACGAGGGCGGCGACGGGGACGGGGGCGGCAACGGGGACGGGGGCGGCGACGGAGACGATCGAGGGCGGCGGCGACGGCGACGGAGACGGAAACAGAGGAACGAATAGAGAGGGAAAACGAAATTTTCGCACTCTAGCATATATAGAGGGCACCTTTAGTACCGGTTGGAGCCACCAACCGGTACTAAAGGCCTGTTTTGGCCAGGCCAAGCGGCGGGAAGCGACCCCCTTTAGTACCGGATGGTGGCACAGACCGGTACTAAAGGCCCCCCCTTTAGTACCGGTTTGTGCCACGACCCGGAACTAAAGGGGGTGCCGCTGGCGCAGGTGCGGTGCGGCAAGTTTAGTCCCACCTCGCTAGTCGAGGGGCTACCGCCCTGGTTTATAAGCCCTAGTGCGGTAGCTCTCTCGAGCTCCTCTCCTAACCAGGCCTACTGGGCCTACCTGTCCTCTTCGCCTAGTGGGCCTACTGGGCCTTCGCGGGCCTGCATCCTGGCCCAACGAAAGGTTGTGTCGCTAGTCGTATGCAGGCCGCTTTGGCCCAGTAGGCGGGCTTTTTTTCCTTAATTTTTTTTGCTCTATTTTTTGTTTTATTTATTTTTGACTTGTTTTTTGCTGTATTTAGAGTTTCTTTGTGAATATTTTTGCTTTAGGTACAAAAAATTACAAACTTTCTGTTAGTGCCGGTAGATTTCAAATTTGAATAGTTTAAATTTTGAATTATTTGAAATTTGTGTGAATCACTAGTTTGTGAATAACTTAACTTTGAAAAAAGTTTTTTCAGTGATTCTTTTTTCTTATGTTTAATATTAGTGTGTTTTATCATTATATTCAATTTAGTAATGCTTAGGTTATTTAAAAAATGAAATGCCTTTGTAACAGTTCAGTCTTCGTTGGAAACCCTGATACTTCGAAAGAGATTGTCCATTTTGTACACGAAGTGCATCCAGTTTTTGCCGTAACCCTCTCTACTTTCTTGCACATGCTATTTGTATGAAATTATGATACCATGCCAACTTTCAACCTTTTCTGAGTTCATTTGAATTGCTTTTCAATTTTAGGGTCATTTAGCTGGAAAAAATTAGTAAATGCATGAAAAGAATTTGTTTGCACATAAAATTTCTTCGCGTTTCAAATGCCAAAACACATAACTACCCTAACTATTATAGACATTCCCTCCTGGGTGTGAAACATAGAAGAAAGTGACGATAGTGAAGCCGATCACATCCCAGATCTTTGGGTGTGAAACTTTTTCTTCGCGTGTGTCCCTTTGCGCCGTAACCATGGAAAATCTTCATCATTTAACGGGATGCTCGGGTCAATATTCACTGTGAATGGAGCAATTTCATCAAACTTTTCATAATCTTCTGACTTGTCTGTCTTGTCATCCACTCCCACGATGTTTCTCTTCCCAGAAAGAACTATGTGCCACTTTGGCTCATCGTACGATGCATTCGCTTCCTTATCTTTTCTTTTTCTTGGCTTGGTAGACATGTCCTTCACATAGAAAACCTGTGCCACATCATTGGCTAGGACGAATGGTTCGTCTGCATATGCAAGATTGTTGAGATCCACTATTGTCATTCCGTACTGCGGGTCTTCCGTTACCCCGCCTCGTGTCATATTGACCCATTTGCACCGAAACAAAGGGACCTTTAAACCACGTCGATAGTCAAGTTCCCATATGTCCTGTATATAACCATAATATGTTTCCTTTCCCGTCTTGGTTTATGCATCAAAGTGGACACCGCTGTTTTGGTTGGTGCTCTTCTTATCTTGGGCGATCGTGTAAAATGTATTAACATTTATCTCATACCCTTTGAAAGTCATTATATTCGAAGATGGTAACTAGGACAGCAAGTACAGGTCATCTTCAATAGAGGTGTCATGCATGGTACGTGTCTGCAACCAGTTGGCGGAACTCCTGGTTTGTTCACGTGTAATCCAGTCATCAGACCGCTCTGGGTGTTTGGAGCGTAGCAAATTCTTGTGTTCATCCATATACGGAGCCACCAAGGTGGAATTCTGTAGAACTGTGTAGTGTGCTTCAGTGAGAGAATGTCCGTCCATACATATTATTTGTTCCCCTCCTGGCGTGCCTTTTCCATCCAGTCTGCCCTTATGCCGCGATTCAGGAACACCAATCGGCTTAAGGTCAGGAATAAAGTCAATACAAAACTCAATGACCTCCTCATTTTGATGGCCCTTGGAGATGCTTCCTTCTGGCCTAGCACGGTTATGAACATATTTCTTTAAGACTCCCATGAACCTCTCAAAGGGGAACATATTGTGTAGAAACACAGGACCCAAAACGTTAATCTCTTCGCATAGGTGAACTAGGACGTGCGTCATGATGTTGAAGAAGGATGGTGGGAACACCAACTCGAAACTGACAAGACATTGCACCAAATCATTCTGTAACCTTGGTATGATTTCTGGATCGATTACCTTCTGAGAGATTGCATTGAGAAATGCACATAGCTTCACAATGGCTAATCGAACGTTTTCCGGTAGAAGCCCCCTCAATGCAACCGGAAGCAGTTGCGTCATAATCACGTGGCAGTCATGAGACTTTAGGTTCTGGAACTTTTTCTCTGCCATGTTTATTATTCCCTTTATATTCGACGAGAAGCCAGACGGTACCTTAATACTGAGCAGGCACTCAAAGAAGATTTCCTTCTCTTCTTTGGTAAGAGCATAGCTTGCATGACCCTGATGTATGCCGTCTTCTCCGTACATACGTTGCTGGTCCTCCCGTGCCTCAGGTGTATCTTTTGTCTTCCCATACACGCCCAAGAAGCCAAGCAGGGTCATGCAAAGATTCTTCGTCACGTGCATCACGTTGATTGCGGAGTGGACCTCCAGGTCTTTCCAATATGGCAGGTCCCAAAATATAGATTTCTTCTTCCACATGGGTGCACGTCCGTCCGCGTCCTTCGGAGCAGGTTGTCCGCCAGGACCCTTTCCAAATATCACCTTCAAATCCTTGACCATATCATGTACATCAGCACCAGTACGGAGGCGAGGCTTCGTCCGGTGATCCGCCTCACCTTTGAAATGCTTGCCTTTCTTTCTTACGGGATGCCTGCTCGAAAGAAATCGACGATGTCCCAGGTACACATTCTTCTTACAACTATTCAAATATATACTGTCGGTATCATCCAAACAGTGCGTGCATCCGCGGCATCCCTTGTTTGTCTGTCCTGAAAGGTTACTGAGAGCAGGCCAATCATTGATGGTCACGAACAACAACGCCTTTAGGTCAAATTCTTCCCCCATGTGCTCATCCCACGCACGTACACCTGTTCCATTCCACATTTGTAAGAGTTCTTCAACTAATGGCCTTAGGTACACATCAATGTCGTTGCCGGGTTGCTTAGGGCCTTGGATGAGCACTGGCATCATAATGAACTTCCGCTTCATGCACAACCAAGGAGGAAGGTTATACAAACATAGAGTCACAGGACAGGTGCTATGGTTGCTGCTTTGCTCCCCAAAAGGATTAATGCCATCTGCGCTTAGACCAAACCATACGCTCCTTGCGTCATCTGCAAACTCCTTCCCATACTTTCTTTCAATTTTTCTCCACTGCGACCCGTCAGCGGGTACTCTCAACTTTCCGTCTTTCTTACGGTCTTCTCTGTGCCATCGCATCGCCTTGGCATGCTCTTTGTTTGGAACAAACATTTCAACCGTGGTATTATAGGAGAATACCACATCACCTTGGCAGGAATCTTCTTCCTGGGGCGCTCGCCCTCGACATCACCAGGCTCATCGCGGCTGATCTTATAGCGCAATGCACCACATACTGGGCAAGCGTTCAAATCCTCGTACTCACCGCGGTAGAGGATGCAATCATTAGGGCATGCATGTATCTTCTGCACCTCTAACCCTAGAGGGCAGACAACCTTTTTTGCTTCGTACGTACTCTCGGGCAATTCGTTGTCCTTTGGAAGCATATCCTTTATCATTACCAGCAACTTTCCAAATCCCTTGTCAGATACACCATTCTCTGCCTTCCATTGCAGCAATTCCAGTGTGGTGCCCAACTTTTTCTTGTCACCTACGCAATTCGGGTACAACAATTTTTTGTGATCCTCTAACATGCGCTGCAACTTCTTCTTCTCCAAATCACTTGCGCAGTTTCTCTTTGCATCGGCAATGGCCCGACCTAGATCATCAACGGGCTCATCTGATGCCTCTTCTTCAGCTTCTTCCCGCATTGCCGGCTCAGCTTCTTCCCGCATTACCGGCTTAGCTTCTTCCCCCATTGTTGTATCATCGTATTCAGGGAACCCATGGCCAGGATAGCTGTCGTCGTCCTCTTCTTCTTCATTGTCTTCCATCATAACCCCTCTTCCTCCGTGCTTGGTCCAAACATTATAGTGGGGCATGAAACCGGACTCAAACAGGTGGACGTGAATGGTTCTTGACGTAGAGTAATTGTGACCATTCTTACAGCCAGCACATGGACAAGGCATAAAACCATCCGCCCGCTTGTTTGCCTCAGCCGCAAGCAGAAAAGTATGCACACCCTCAACGAACTGGGGAGAGCATCGGTCATCGTACATCCATTGCCGGCTCATCTTCATTACACAACAGCGAATAGACCAAATTAATACAAGTTCATACAACACTTAAATGCAACAAAGAAATAACTCTCTAGCTAAAGCATTTAAATGCAACAACAAATGCGATCAAGATCGCAACTAAGGTAACAATTGATCCAACAGCATAATGATACCAAGCCTCACTATCGATGGCATATTTTCTAATCTTTCTAATCTTCAATCGCATTTTCTCCATCTTGATCTTGTGATCATCGACGACATCGGCAACATGCAACTCCAATTCCATCTTCTCCCCCTCAATTCTTTTCAATTTTTCTTTCAAGTACTCGTTTTCTCTTTCAACTAAATTTAACCTCTCGACAATAGGGTCGGTTGGAATTTCCGGTTCACATACCTCCTAGATAAAAATATCTATGTCAACTTGATGGGCATAATTTGTCATAAACACGAAATGCAACAAATAGTTTTAAAAGAGAATATACCACATCCGAATCATAACAAGGACGAGGGCCGATGGGGACGGATATCAAAACCATGGCACTATGTATAACAAACAACGTACGGGTAAGATAATTATTACATGATTAACTATATATCCAAATCACACAAACATCAACTTTTTATATAAAATTTCATGAACAAGCGGCTCACCACAAGGTGGTGCCGGCGACGGGACGGTGCGGGCGATCGACAGTGGTTACGACGGACATTTAGAAGGCACTAAGTAAACCACACCTACATATGCAAACTAAGTGTTATTTTTGACCTCAAATTGCATATAATTCAAATACTAGCACATATATATATATATATTTCCTCCCAAATTACTAAACTCACAAATTAATAACTATATAAAGCATTGCAAGAGCTAATCTAGCAATGAGAGATGAAAGGACAAAGTTGCTAACCTTTGTGATCACTTGAATGGATGGGGGCCTTCAAATCTTGACAAATTTTGGGCAAAATGTGTGATGAGCTCGAGGGGAAGAGGAAGAACAGAGAGGAGAGGAGAGGGGAAAGGGGGGAGAACAGAGCGAGCTGGACGAAGGGTTTATATGCAGGAGGACCTATAGTACCGGTTCGTGGCACGGACCGGTACTAAAGGTGCTGGAGGGGGCCCAGACTGACAACATCCTGCCACCACCCTCATTAGTACCGGTTCGTGGCACGAACCGGAGCTAAAGGTTAGCCACGAACCGGTACTAATGAGAGCGGCCCGTCTAGCCGTTGGAACTGGCACTAATGTATACATTTGTGCCGGCTCTAATACAAACCGGCACTAATGTGCTTCACGTTTGACCCTTTTCCTACTAGTGTAGAATTATAAGTGTATGAAAGCTCAACAAAAGAAACTAAGTGGGTGTGCATCCAACTTGCTTGCTCATGAAGACCTAGGGCATTTGAGGAAGCCCATCGTTGGAATATACAAGCCAAATTCTATAATGAAAATTCCCACTAGCATATGGAAGTGACAACATAGGAGACAATCTATACGAAGAACATGGTGCTACTTTGAAGCACAAGTGTGGAAAAAGGATAGTAACATTGCCCCTTTTCTTTTCTTTTTTTTCTTTTTTTCTTTTTCGGTGGGCTTCTTTGGCCCCCTTTTTTATTTAGGCTTCTTTGGCCTTTCCTTTTTTTTCTTTTTTCTTTTTTTTATGGGGCAATGTTCTATAATGATGATCATCACACTTTTATTTACTTACAACTCGATATTACAAATCGATACTGGAACAAAGATATGACATTATGAATGCTTCCGGCGGTGTACCGGGATGTGCAATGATCTAGCGTAGCAATGACATCAAAAAACAGACAAGCCATGAAAACATCATGCTAGCTATCTTATGATCATGCAAAGCAATATGACAATAAATGCTCAAGTCATGTATATGATGATGATGGAAGTTGCATGGTAATATATCTCGGAATGGCTATGGAAATGCCATGATAGGTAGGTATGGTGGCTGTTTTGAGGAAGATATAAAGAGGCTTATGTGTGATAGAGCGTGTCATATCACGGAGTTTGGATGCACCGGCGAATTTTGCACCAACTCTCGAGGTGAGAAAGGGCAATGCACGATATCGAAGAGGCTAGCAATGATGGAAAGGTAAAAGTGCGTATAATCCATGGACTCACATTAGTCATAAAGAACTCATATACTTATTGCAAAAGTTTATTAGCCCTCGAAGCAAAGTACTACTACACATGCCCCTAGGGGGATAGATTGGTAGGAAAAGACCATTGCTCGTCCCCGACCGCCACTCATAAGGAAGACAATCAAAGAAACACCCCATGCTTCAAATTTGTCACACAACGGTTACCATACGTGCATGCTATGGGACTTGCAAACCTCAATACAAGTGTCTCTATAATCCACAACCACCCACTAGCATGACTCTAATATCACCATCTTTATATCGCAAAACTATTGCAAGGAATCAAACATATCATATTCAGCGATCTACAAGTTTATGTAGGATTTTATGACTAACCATGTGAATGACCGATTCCTGTCATCTCTCTAAATAGATATAAGTGAAGCAAGAGAGTATAATTCTTTCTACAAAAGATATGCCCACGCTCTAAAAAATATAAGTGAAGCAAAAGAGCATTCTACAAATGGCGGTTTTCTATGTAAAGAGAAACAGGCAATCCAAACTTCAAATGATATAAGTGAAGAACATGAAGCATTCTATAAAGCCATACTCAAAAGATATAAGTGAAGTGCAATCAGAATTCTATAAATCAACCAAGGACTATCTCATACCAGCATGGTGCATAAAATAAAAATGAAAACTAAATGCAAAAGACGCTCCAAGACTTGCACATAATGCATAAACGAAACGAATACGAATACATACCGATACTTGTTGAAGAAAGAGGGGATGCCTTCTGGGGCATCCCCAAGCTTAGATGCTTGAGTCTCCTTGAATATTTACTTGAGGTTCCTCGGGCATCCCCAAGCTTGAGCTCTTGCCTCTCTTCCTTTTCCTCATATCGAGACCTCCTCGTTTAGACACTTCATCCACACAAAACTTCAACAAAAAACTCGATAAGATCCGTTAGTATAATAAAGCAAATCACTACTCTAAGTATTGTAGAAAACCAATTCATATTTTGTTTTTGCATTATGTATACTGTAACATAACTTTTTCATGACTTAATCCACTAATATAAATTGATAGTTTCATCAAAACAAGCAAACTATGCATCAAAAACAGAATCTGTAAAAAACAGAACAGTCTGTAGCAATCTGAACATCCATCATACTTCTGGTACCCAAACAATTCTACAAAAATTAGGAAAAATAAAAAAGTTGTATAGCAAGGCAGTGCAAGAAGAATCAGAACCAATTGACGTTCCAGTTAAAAATGTTAAATCGCGCACTACAGCCAAAGTTTCTGTCCTGCACCGTACAAACCAACAAGCATTGTAAACATCCTAAAGGCAAACCTTGGCACATTATTTTTATAATACAATGGAATTATACAAGGGGATAATTATTTTTGATGAAAAGTTTCTGTAATCAAGATTCACAAAGTTTCTGTGAGCATGAACAAAGTTCAAGGAGCTCTCCCACTTAAACAATGCTTGTCTTTCTCACTTTCACTTTCCTTTTTTGAAAAGTTTTAGGTTCCCCTCTTTATTTTTTTGTTTTTAAACTATAAGAAAGCACTCAACAGAAATAAATGACTCTCTAAAACTTCCGGGTTGTCTCCCTGGCAGCGCTTTCTTTAAAGCCATTAAGCTAGGCATATAGTGCTCAAGTAATGGATCCACCCGGATCCCAAGGTATATCAAAGCCAATTTTAATTAACAATGATTTGTAATTTAGTAGTGAGCACAAGGTAACATATATCAAGTAATGACGAAGTCTAGCTCTCTTTCTATGCATCTGAATCTCATAAAAGAACAATTCATGCACACCAAGTAAAGGTCAATGCATAGTATAAGCAGTTTCTTGCAATCCTATCATGTTGGAAACATAAAGAGGCGAAGATGTAGTTCCTCTCTCATAATAATTGCAAGTACGAGAAGCAAGCACATGCATATTATATCTATCAAAATCATCATGTGCAACGGTAAAAGGCAACCCATCAATATAATCCTTAATAAGCACAAACTTCTCCGAAATAGTGTAGTAGGGAGAATTCAAAAAGATAATAGGACTATCATGCGTGGGTGCAATAGCAACAATTTCATGTTTAACATAAGGAACTATAGCAAGTTCATCTCCACAAGCATAATTCATATTTGCATCTTGGCCACAAACATAGCAAGCATCATTAAAAAGGGATATTTCAAACAAATTCAATGGATCATAGTAATCATCATAGCAATCATCCTTCGGTAAGCACGAAGGGGAATTAAACAATGTATGAGTTGAAGAGTTACTCTCATTAGAAGGTGGGCACGGGTGATCAATTCGCTCTTCCTCCTTTTGTTCTCCGCTGTCCTCATCATCTTTTTCATCCAATGGGCTCACAGTATCAATTTCTTCTTCCATAGCTTCCTGCAAAATATTAATCTCTTCTTGGACAGCGGAGACTTTCTCAATAAAAGCATTAATATTGTAATTGTATTCATAATTTTCATAGCAATATCTAAGTATAGCAAGATTTTCAGGCCTATAAACACCATCATCATCAAAAGCTTCATACTTTTCAAACAAAGATTCAATTTCATAAGAAGCCTTAAAAGCAACAAATTCTTCTATGTGTTCAACATCATAGTAATCATATATACCATTAGCATAAGGAGCTAAGGTTTCATTATCATTAAATTTGCATGAAAAGGGAAGGTGTGGAGCCTTCATCCTAGAGCAACATATAATATCATATCTCAAGCATAGATCCCGGGCATACCACTTCCACATTTGAATTTGATCCCATAATAGTTTCCCTTTTTGTGTCAAGCGAAGATCCCTAAAGTATTCACGTTGATCCAACATGTCTCCCATAACATAATTGAATGGGGTTTTCTCAGGATTATTAAAGTAGTACATAATATCTCGAACATAACGAGCATCGAGGGTTTTAGGAGGTTCCCCATCTCCCTGAGTAGCAAGTACACCTATTTTTTTGGTATTTCGTGTTCCATATCCATAACTAAAGATAGAGAACAACTAAGTACAGCAAATAAAAATTACTTAGTGATAAAGCAAACAAGCACACACGAGAATATTCACCCCACGCTATGACTCCCCGGCAACGGCGCCAGAAAAAGATCTTGATAACTCGCAAGTATACGGGATAGTTGTAGCCTCTTTCGATAAGTAAGAGTGTCGAACCCAACAAGGAGCTAAAGGTAGAACAAATACTCTCTCAAGTCCTATCGGCCACTGATACGACTCTACGCACGCTTGACGTTCGCTTTACCTAGAACAAGTATGAAACTAGAAGTACTTTGAAGGTGTTGTTGGGATAGGTTTAGAAGATAATAAAGAACACGTAAACATAAACTAGGGCTGTTTAGATAAAGATGCAATAAAGTAAATAAAGCGAGTGTGGAAAAGTGGTGGTAGGAGTTGTGAAAGTGTCCCTAAGCAATTGACTATGTTACTAGACCAGTAATCACTATTGCAATTCTATTTGAGGGAGAGGCATAAGCTAACATACTTTCTCTACTTGGATCATATGCACTTATGATTGGAACTCTAGCAAGCATCCGCAACTACTAAAGATTCATTAAGGTAAAACCCAACCATAGCATTAAAGTATCAAGTACCCTTTATCCCATACGCAACAATCCCCTTACTCGGGTTTGTGTTTCAGTCACTCACGCAACCCACTATAAGCGAATCATGAACGCATTGCAACACCCTACAGCGGGAATCCCTCACGCTTGCGCGACACGGAGGGCACCATAGGACAGCACCAATAATAAAACATGCAACTCAAACCAATCATAGCAATTCATCAATCAGCGATAGGACAACGAAAATCTGCTCAGACATCATAGGATGGCAACACATCATCGGAAAATAATATGAAGCATAAAGCACCATGTTCAAGTAGAGGGTACATCGGGATGCGGGAGAGTGGACCGCTGGATATAGATGGGGGAAGGTGATGGAGGTGTTGGTGAAGATGACGATGGTGTTGGTGAAGATCGCGGTGATGATGATGGCCCCCGACGGCGTTCCGGCACCACCAGAAGCAAGGGGGAGAGAGCCCCCCTTCTTCTTCCTCTTCATTGAACTTCTCCCTAGATGGGAGAAGGGTTTCCCTCTGGTCCTTGGCTCCCATGGTGTGGGAGGGGCGAGAGCCCCTCCGAGATTGGATCTATCTCTCTGTTTCTGCATTCTCAGATTCTGCCCCTTCACCGTTTCTTTTATATCTGGAGATCCGTAACTCCGATTTGGGTGAATCTTTCGCCCAGATCTTTCCCATAAAATTAGCTTTCTTGCGGAAAAAGAAGAGTCCAGGGCGTGCCTTCCTCCATGGGGCGCGCCCCCCTATCTCCTGGCCCCCTCGGGCACCGTCTTGCGTTGATTTTACTGCCCAAAAATCACAAATATTCCAAAATAATTCTCCGTCCGTTTTTATTTCGTTTGGACTCCGTTTGATATTGGGTTTCTGCGAAACAAAAAATATGCAACAGACAGGAACTGGCATTGGGCACTGGATCAATATGTTAGTCCCAAAAAATAGTATAAAAAGTTGCCAAAAGTATATAAAAGTTGAATAATATTGGCATGGAACAATCAAAAATTATAGATACGACAGAGACGTATCAGCATAAAGCCTAGAAGACAAATAAGCTTCTGTGTAAGAAGCCCCCAGGTATGATGAGCGTGCATAGCGCGACCAGAGTGTGTGGTCAAAGCATACTTAGAGCCTTTAAGGCTATAAATGTAAAAGGAAGAGAGAGAGAGGATATAATTTAGAAAGGAAGGTGGAGGTAAGGAGACAAACATGGAGTTCGGCACTAGGCATAGAATCTTCGGAGTCTGGCCGCATTCCATGGGTTCGGCTCGAGTCGATTGTCTGATGTATCACGTAGACGGTATGCACCTCCAGCGAGAACTTTGTCAATGATGAAGGGGCCCTCCCATTTGGGCTTGAGTTTGTCATTTTTCTTCTCTGGTAAGCGTAGAACGAGTTCGCCAATGTTATAAGTTTTGGCCCGCACTTCTCTGCTTTGATACCTTCGAGCCTGCTGTTGATGGAATGCGGAACGGGCCTTCGCGACGTCACGCTCCTCCTCCATAGCATCTAAGTTGTCCTGCCGATCCAGCTCGGCTTCTCTCTCTTCGTACATGCGCACTCTAGGTGAATCATGGATGATATCGCAGGGTAGTACTGCCTCTGCGCCGTATGCCATAAAAAATGGTGTGTATCCGGTTTTGTGATTCGGCGTGGTCCGCAACCCCCATAATACGGAGTCAAGCTCCTCGACCTAGTGCGTATCTGATTCCTTCAAGGATCGCACTAGTCTGGGTTTGATGCCGCTCATAATAAGACCGTTCACTCGTTCGACTTGACCGTTTGTTTGGGGGTGATAGACGAAGGTGTAATCAAGTTTTATGCCCATTTTGCTGCACCAGGTTTTCACCTCATCGGCTGTGAAGTTTGAGCCGTTATCGATGATGATGCTGTAGGGGACACCATAGCGGTGTACGACCCCGGGTATAAAGTCTATCACTTGTCCGAATTCGGCCGTTTTAACTGGTTTGGCTTCTATCCATTTGGTGAATTTATCGACCATGACCAACAAGTATTTCTTCTTATGGCTTCCTCCTTTAAGGGGTCCAACCATATCGAGCCCCCAGACCACAAAGGGCCAGGTTATGGGGATTGTTTGGAGGGCGGTGGGCGGCATATGGCTTTGATTTGCAAAAAGCTGGCAACCGACGCAGTGTTGGACAAGGTCTTGTGCGTCTCCCCGGCCTGTCGGCCAGTAGAAACCTGTACGGAAGGCCTTACTTACGAGCGCTTGAGCTGCGGCATGGTGGCCGCCGAGTCCGGCATGAATTTCAGCCAAGAGCTGCCGCCCTTCCTCTTCGGAGATGCATCTTTGGAGCACTCCGGTTGCGCTTTTCTTATAAAGCTCTCCCTCGTGGACTTTGTAGGCTTTAGAGCGCCGCACAATGCAGCGTGCCTCATTTTGGTCCTCCGGGAGTTCCTGCCTATTTAAGTATGCTAGGAAGGGTTCCGTCCACAGGGTCCGAAGGTGTGATTTCGGTGGCAGAGCCTCCGATTACGTCAGATTGTTCAGGATCTGGGGTTGTATGCGAATCTGGATTAGTATTGCTGGACTCCCCTTCCCATACCACGGATGGCTTGAACAGCCTTTCCAAAAATATATTTGGTGGGACGGGGTCACGTTTAGCGCCAATGCGGGCAAGGATATCCGCCGCTTGATTGTTTTCTCGAACCACATGGTGGAATTCGAGCCCCTCGAATCGAGCTGACATTTTGAGAACGACATTACGGTAAGCCGCCATTTTCGGGCCCTTGGCGTCAAAGTCTCCATTTATTTGAGATATTGCGAGATTTGAAACCCCGCGTACTTCGAGATCTTGAATGCCCATGGAGACTGCCATCCGAAGACCGTGCAACAGAGCCTCATACTCTGCTGCATTGTTGGAGTCTGTGTAAAGTATTTGGAGTACGTACTGGACTGTATCTTCGGTGGGGGATGTCATGATGACGCCAGCCCCTAGACCAGCTAGCATCTTAGAGCCATCAAAGTGCATGATCCAATTGGAGTATGTGTCGTACTCTTTAGGGAGTTCGGCTTCTGTCCATTCGGCGATGAAGTTAGCCAGTAATTGCGACTTAATGGCCCGCCGAGGCTTGTATGTTATGTCGAACGGGATGAGCTCGATAGCCCATTTTGCAATCCGGCCCATGGAATCGCGGTTATTTATTATGTCATTGAGTGGTACTTCGGAGGCCACTGTGATTGAACACTCTTGAAAGTAGTGTCGTAGTTTTCGGGATGCCATGAAGACCGCGTATGCTATCTTTTGATAATGTGGGTACCGTGACTTGCATGGAGTGAGGACAGTGGATACGCAGTATACCAGCTTTTGTAATGGGGATTTATGTCCATCTGTCTCTCGTTCGATGATGAGCACTGCGCTTACAACCTGGTGTGTTGCAGCTATGTATAGCAACGTGGGTTCACCGACATTTGGCGCTGCCAGAATTGGATTGGTGGCCAGGAGGGCTTTTATTTCCTCCAGCCCCGCCGTAGCCACATCCGTCCACTCGAAGTGTTCGGTGCGTCGAAGAAGGCGATAAAGAGGTAACGCATTTTCTCCTAATCGGGAGATAAAGTGGCTTAGGGCGGCCACGCATCCAGTTAATTTCTGGATTTGCTTGAGGTCTGTTGGGGCAGCCAACTATGACAGAGCTCGGATTTTAGCTGGATTTGCTTCGATTCCTCTATTGGAGACAATAAATCCCAAGAGTTTTCCAGCTGGTACGCCAAAAACGCATTTTTCCGGGTTGAGCTTGACGTCGTATGTTCAGAGATTGTCGAACGTAAGCCTCAAGTCATCTATTAATGATTCGATGTGTCTGGTTTTAATGACCACATCATCTACGTAAGCCTCCACTGTTTTGCCGATTTGTGTTTCCAGGCATGTCTTTATCATGCATTGATAGGTTGCACCGGCATTTTTGAGCCCGAAAGGCATGGTGTTAAAACAGAAGGGACCGTATGGAGTGATAAATGTCGTTGCGGCTTGATCGGACTCCACCATCTTGATTTGATGGTATCCGAAGTATGCGTCGAGGAAACACAATGAATCGTGTCCTGCGTTAGCGTCGATAATTTGATCGATGCAGGGGAGGGGGAAGGGATCCTTAGGGCACGCCTTATTAAGGTCTTTGAAATCGACGCATAGGCGCCAGGATTTGTCCTTCTTTGGTACCATCACCAAGTTTGCTAGCCAGTCCGGATGCTTCATTTCTCTAATGAAACCGGCCTCAAGTAGCTTGGCTAGCTCCTCTCCCATGGCTTGCCGCTTGGTCTCTGAAAAGCGTCGAAGAGTCTGTTTGACCGGCTTGTATCCCGTCAGTATGTTTAGGCTATGTTTGGCCAGCCTGCGTGGGATACCTGGCATGTCTGAAGGATGCCAGGCAAAAATGTCCCAATTCTCGCGCAGGAACTCTTGTAGTGCGGCATCTATTGTGGGGTTGAGCTGTGCCCCAATTGATGCTGACTTTGCAGGGTCCGCTGGGTGGACCTAGAATTTGACTATTTCGTCTGCTGGTTTGAAAGAGGTGGACTTGGGTTGTTTGTCGAGTATCACGTCGTCCCTGTCCATTGCGGAACGCAGCACAGTTAACTCTTCGGTCGCGAGGGCGTCAGATAATGCCTCCAGTGCTAGTGCGGCAAGTTTATTTTCGGCACGGAGTGCTATGTCTGGATCGCTGGCTAGAGTGATGATCCCATTGGGCCCCAGCATCTTGAGTTTCATGTACCCGTAATGGGGTATAGCTTGGAAGCTTGTGAATGCATCTCGCCCCAAAAGGGTGTGGTGTCCACTTCTAAACGGGGTCACTTGGAATGTAATTTCTTCGGACCTATAATTCTCCGGTGTGCCGAATACCACATCCAATGTGATTTTCCCTGTTCATCGTGCCTCCCAACTAGGGATGATTCCCCTGAAGGTCGTGCTGCTTTGCTCAATGCGGCTCTTATCTGTTTCCATCTTGTTAAGAGTTTCCTCATAGATGAGGTTTAATCCTCTGCCACCGTCCATCAGCACTTTAGTAAGCCGAAATCCGTCCACTATTGGACTAAGGACCAAAGCAGCTGGTGCTCGGACTGTTCGGAATTGAAGTTCGTCGCTGGCGTTGAAGGTTATGGTCGTGTCGTTCCACGGGTTTATTGCTGCGACGTGGCAGATTTTGGCGAGGCTGCGGAGTGCTCGCTTGCGCCTATTGTCTGAGGCGAAAGTCTCAAAGACGGTGTATTGTTATTTTATGCGGGATGGTGCACTGCGGTGTTGTTGATGAGAAGGTCCTCGCCGCTCTTGGCCACTTGCCGGAGTATCCAACATGCTCCAAGGCTGTGTGTTGGTATGGTGTCCGGTGTGCTGTGAATTTTGCACGGCCTATTGAGCCATCCCTCCAGTACGGTTCCACGCCCTGCAGAGGGCTTTGCCTTCTTTGTAAATCTATTGGGTGACTTGCGAAAGCGCACCCTTTTAGTTCGGACGAGGGGTTTAGTTAGGGCCGGGGATCCCAGAATTTTGTTTGGGTCTTCCAGGCGCTTTCCATCGCGTAGTACTTCTGTACTATGCCCGCCAGGTCGGCAAAGTGTGCTATGTCACGGAGACTTATGGCATTGAGAATTCCCCTGTCCGTGCAATTTTTGCAAAAGAATAAGATTGCGTCTTCCTCGTGACAGTCCTTAACCTTGCTCATTACAAGGAGGAATCTGGCCCAGAAGTGGTGTACCGTATCTTGGGGCTCTTGTCTAATATGGAGAGATCGCTTGCATCTGGGTAGGTGGGTGAAATTAAGTCCACGTCCTGACCCAATCTGGAACCCAGGGACGAAGGAGCTCTTGAGCTTGGCAGCTCGGGCTCCAAGATATTGCCCAATATTTGTGGCCCGCTGTCTAATTCTAAGTTCGGAGCCAGGGCCATGTTCTCTTGTAAACGGGTATCCGGCTCAGAGAGCTCGAGAATCCGGATATTGTTCGTCCTCAAAATAGAGGAAGAATTTCCATTTTGTTCCTCCACCACCGCTATCTGATGGGTGACCGGCGGAGAGTTAATCTCCCTTAGGTCGGGTTTAAGCCCGATCCGATCATAATCCATTGAGACCCCCAGGGCAGCGATGCGATCCAAGAGCTCGTTCAAGGAGGAGAGCTCCATTGGATCCATCTTTCGGTGAACTCCGGGCTGACGCGGAGGTTGTTTTGGATGACCTGCGATGTCATCGTTGGCGCGACGGCCGAACGGGCGGCCATGACGAAATCAACCAGCCGGAGAGTTTGGCCTACAGCCAAGGATCCTCCGGAGGTAATGTTATCCTTGATAATGAGGCGAGCCATCAAGCCTTATCGGGACGGCACAGTGGAACTCTCAATGAAAGCACCAATGTCGGTGTCAAAACCGGCGGATCTCGGGTAGGGGGTCCCGAACTGTGCGTCTAAGGCTAATGGTAATAGGAGGTAGGGGACACGAAGTTTTACCCAGGTTCGGGCCCTCTCGATGGAGGTAATACCCTACTTCCTGCTTGATTGATCTTGATGATATGAGTATTACAAGAGTTGATCTACCACGAGATCGTAGAGGCTAAACCCTAGAAGCTAGCCTATGATTATGATTGTTGTTGTCCTACGGACTAAACCCTCCGGTTTATATAGACACCAAAGGGGGCTAGGGTTACATAGAGTCGGTTACAGAGAAGGAAATATACACATCCGAATATCCAAGCTTGCCTTCCACGTAGAGGAGAGTCCCATCCGAACACGGGACGAAGTCTTCAATCTTGTATCTTCATAGTCCAACAATCCGGCCAAAGTTTATAGTCCGGCTATCCGAGGACCCCTTAATCCAGGACTCCCTCAATGATGCTGGAGGCAAAATCTTGAAATCCAATTTAGCATGCCAGGTGGGAATGAATTACTGACGTGTTGTCGACTTGCGCGCCCCCACCCCCGCCGGATTTGGTGGCATGTCACTAGATTTGCCCTATGGATTTCGAACTGAAGAGGAAGCAGGTGGGCTCACAAAGAGGATTACCTTATCCTCTCTGCACCATCGAGATGGGCCATGAGGCTACATGAGTGGCTGTGAGCGGACAAGGAAGTGATCCACATGCCAAAACACCACCCGTGACCATGCCCGTGACTACAATTGCTAGTGAGCCTTGTCTGGTAGCGAATTTGGAGTATAATGATCACAAATTCGTAGCTCGGCAGATGTTGAGCCATTCTGTTCATAGCTGATTATCATCCTACCATCCTTTTCATGTTCGCAGTCACAATAGCCTAGTGATTCATGGATCCAGAGGACGCACCGCAACCCATGTTAGAGGAACCAAGAGCAATAGAAGCCATCAGAAGCAGATGGCCGACACCATGAGGTTTTTGAGAGAGGGCACATACACAATGCAGAAGCTTGTGGACAGGATCAATATGGAAGCAATGAGGGACAAGTAACTTTGGTTGGTTCCGACGCACATTGCCTCGACCATGGATGTTGTGTCATGGGCAATGGGAGATGTGTCATCACCAATCTTGGAGTAGCGCATCAAGTGGCAGTCGTTCTTGTCTCTCCAATTGTGCTGCCTATGACATTGGAGGAGTCTTTCGAATTGTCAAGCGGCATGACCGGACGAGGCATGTGCACCTACCAGGAGGAGTCCGGTGTCAAGTAGGATTGATTGCCGCTATTGTTCCTAAAAGACTCCGGCGGATTCGGGCTTCTTCCTTGGTATCCCGCTAGGAGGATTGAAATTCATGGAGATCACCTCAAGGGTGACGCACAGGCTGCATTCTGGAGGGCCCGCATGGTCAGTGATGGTAGTGCCGTCAATGAGTTCTACAACCAGTTGTGGACGCTATCGATCCCCTATGTCGTTGTGAAAGCCAGGGCTATAGATACCCTCTGTGTTGCGCCCAAGCTCTAACCCAGGAACCTAGCGAGATGGCTGGTGGTGGAAGAGTTCAAGGTGGGGCAAAGACAAAGGTAGTCGAGGTGATGGTGCAGCAAACCGGTGCGATCCAGATCTGCAACAACAGATGGTGCATCGACCACTACCGTAGTTCAGTTTTGGCTATGGCTACCAAGGCCCTCCCCCCATAGTGGGTGTACCTAGATCAATTCACCCTCCCACCCGGACCCGGTAGCAGTGGGCAGGGATACTACCACCTTTGTTTGGAGGACCACCATTTTGATAGCCACCCCTGCCAATAGTCCAGAACTCACAGGCCCCTAGGCAACAAACTGATCAGGGTGGGGGGAATGTTCAGGGGTCCAATCAGGGTTCTTCTAGAATTCAGGCCAACAAACACCAACATAAGAAGAGGCAAGACCACCAGATGCCTAACTCAAGTGGTGTTGCTGCTCTTGGTTTGATGTCATATGTTAATGTTGTTTGCGCCAGATATGGAGAGCCTAGGCACCATATGGATAAGTGCACTAAACCAAAAGCTTATTTCCTCTGCAAGATGGTGAATCACAGGTGGAGAGTTGTCCCACTAGAAAGAAACCTCACATTGTTGCTAGGTATTGTGGTAGTGCTGCTAGAGATCTAGGGTTTTACCATCTCGACATGCTTGATGTTAATGCTCAACACCTAGGATCACTAAAGAACATTGGAATATTTTATACTAAATATGGCAAGTGTCGTGGCAATCTCACGTCAGATGCCAAGGGATGGCTTATCATGGATGGGGCCAGAAGAACGTCCTCAGGTCCTGGAGGCGGGATTGAGCATGAGCTCGGGCGAACACGAGACATACCGAGGTTCAGGGATCTCCGGCGAGATGAAACCCCTACTCCTGCTCTGCGGGGTCTCCGCATGATGACTATGATCACAATGAGTACAACGATGCTCCTAGAGTTGTATAGCTAGAGGAGGAAGAAGGGAAAGGCTAGCTCTCTTCTCCCTAGAAGTGGTGTGTGTGGACTGAGGTTGGAACCCTCTGCATCGGTGAGGCCTGGGGGTTCTTATAGGCCAACCCCCCATGAGTACAATGGTAACACGACCGCGTGTACGACCCGGCTGTCAGCATCTACGGTTGCCGGGTTCTCCGCCGGCTGCTGGGGCCCGCCTCTGGAGGGCTCCGTCGACTGCCGAGAATCCGGCCGATAGGTGGGGCTTGCCGCCTGCAGGCCCCGTCGATGGCTCTTCACTGTTGCGCCTCCCGTGCTGACGGAGGGCGTGTCTGGTGCTACATGGCTACAGTGCCGCGCCGGATGGGTCGGTGGCTGTTTGGCGGCACTTACTGTAGCCATGCTTGGCCAGGATCTGGGGGGAGCATGGAGCACTATTGCCATGCCCCAGCTTGTCGCTCGGTTAGGCTCAGACTCCGAGGGAGGGGGCCGGCCGCCTGCTAGAGGCTGGCTCGTACCCATGCTGCCTTCTAGGAGTGCGTCGTCTTCTAGAGGCCGGCTACATGGTAACAGCCGGCTCTGGAAGCCGGCCACAAGACCAGTCGGCCTAAGGGGCTCAGCTTGCCCTGATGTCTTGAAATCTCTTCGAATATGGATGAGGCTACCCGGGGTCTATCCCCCTGATAGCAAGATTAATACACATGAATTAGCTAACAGTTCTAGGAAATTTACAAAAAATATTGGACCTCGCACATAAATGCACATGATTACTGGACCTTCCTAGTTAAGTTCTCACATGAGATTACAATAGAGTAAGTGGTTATCTATCCCTGTTTTTGTTTGACTAAGGAGAGTGTGGTAGTTAATTTAGAGGCCTGGAAAGGTGGTGTTGATGCTATTGCCTTAGTACAAGAGGTCTAGATTAAGATTAGGAAAATGAACCCAAAATGGTGTGAATGGACCATCATTGATCTGATCACATCTGATTTTGGTGTTCCTCAGCATATTGATTGGCATCACAATTTCTACAGATTCTATAAGACTATCAGGGTGAAGATTACTTGCAAGGATTACACCAAGATTCCTGAGGATAGAGTGTTTGGAATAGTTGGAGAGTTGTCAAGGTCCTGGTTGAGGTTGAGCCTCCAAGTGATGTGACTAAACTACCTACTATTGAGGATCCTATTGAGGTTGGTAGACAATAAACCATGGCTATGTATGGGATTTCTAATAGAAACAACAACAATATGGCTAAAGATGATAACTCCGGTAGAAACTCTATGAAGGGATTCAATCAAGGTGACTGTTCACATTGAAAGTGCAACTAATCACTGGGTGGTTTTGGTAATTCTTAACAACATATAGCTCATTGAAGTAATACTCTTTCAAGGTGATCATTTCAGAAAGTTCAATGATTGGCATGGCATGGACAAGAGAAGTGGACCCCTCAAAATGCTAAGGACACATATTGGCAAAAAGCTCAAGACTCTACATTTTCATTTAAGTGATCCAAGATCACATTGAGTCCATAGGAAAGCCAATACTATTAAAAGGGGATGAGGTGTTGCTTAATGGCTTACTTGATCAAAATGCTTAGTGATATGCTCCAAAAACCCTCAACCACTTTCTCATATCCACATATGTCCTAAACCTAAAGTCAAACTCGGCCCCACCGATTTGATCTATCCGGCGCCACCGAGTTCATTTGACATAGCCACTACCACAAGTCCTAATCACTTCAGTCTCATCGATAGGGATCTCGGTCTCACCGAGATGGGATTGCAAACTCTCTGTTTCCCTTAGTAACATTTTGGTCTAACCAAAATGAGCGATCAGTCCCACCGAGTTCTCAATGAAACTCTCTATTTCCTTTTCGTAACGTTTCGACCTCACCGAAATGTGCGATCGGTCCCATCGAGTTTGCCTAACCAACTCTCTATTTGCCTATTACTAAAATCGGTCCCACCGAGTTCATGTGATCGGTCTCACCAAGATCAAGTTATGCCCTAACCCTAGCACATCGGTCCCACCGAGTTGATCATTTCGGTCCCCCAAAAAGCCTAACGTTCACATTTTGAATTGAATCGGTGTGACCGAGTTTCACTATTCGGTCTCACCGAGTTTGGGAATATGTGTATAACGGTTAGATTTTGTGTGGAGGCTATATATACCCCTCCACCCATTCTCCATTCGAGGGGAGAGCCATCAAAACGTTCCTACACTTCCATCATTCGTTTCCTGAGAGAGAGCCACCTACTCATGTGTTGAGACCAAGACATTCCAATCCAACCACAAGAATCTAGATCTCTAGTTTTCCCAAGTTGCTTTCCACTCAAATCATTTTTCCACCATAGACAAATCCGTGAGAGAGAGTTGAGTGTTGGGAAGACTATCATCTGAAGCACAAGAGCAAGGAGTTCGTCATCAACATACCACCTATTACCTTTTGGAGAGTGGTATCTCCTAGATTGGTTAGGTTGAAGTAAATATGCCCTAGAGGCAATAATAAAGTTGTTATTTATATATTTCCTTATATCATAATAAATGTTTATTATTCATGCTAGAATTGTATTAACCGGAAACTTAGAACATGTGTGAATACATAGATAAATAGAGTGTCACTAGTATGCCTCTACTTGACTAGCTCGTTAATCAAAGATGGTTATGTTTCCTCGCCATAGACATGAGTTGTCATTTGATAAACGGGATCACATCAATAGGGAATGATGTAATTGACTTGACCCATTCCGTTAGCTTAGCACTTGATCGTTTAGTATGTTGTTATTGCTTTCTTCATGACTTATACATGTTCCTATGACTATGAGATTATGCAACTCCCAAATACCGGAAGAACACTTTGTGTGCTACCAAACGTCACAACGTAACTAGATTATTATAAAGGTGCTCTACAGGTGTCTTTGATCGTGCTTGTTGAGTTGGCATAGATCAAGATTAGGATTTGTCACTCCAATTATCGGAGAGGTATCTCTGGGCCCTCTCGGTAATGCACATCACTATAAGCCTTGCAAGCAATGTGACTAATGAGTTAGTTACGGGATAATGCATTACAGAGCGAGTAAAGAGACTTGCCGGTAACGAGATTGAACTAGGTATTGAGATACCGACCATCGAATCTCGGGCAAGTAACATACCGATGACAAAGGGAACAACGTATGTTCTTATGCGGTTTGACCGGTAAAGATCTTCGTAGAATATGTGGGAGCCAATATGAGCATCCATGTTCCGCTATTGGTTATTGGCCGGAGACGTGTCTCGGTCATGTCTACATAGTTCTCGAACCCGTTGGGACCGCAAGCTTAACGTTCGGTGACAACCGGTATTATGAGTTTATGTGTTTTGATGTACCGAAGGTAGTTCGGAGTCCCGGATATGATCACGGAGATGATGAGGAGTCTCTAAATGGTCGAGACATAAAGATCGATATATTGTACGACTATATTTGGACGTCGGAATGGTTCTGGGTGATTTCGGGCATATAGCGGAGTAATGGGAGGTTACCAGAAACCCCAGGGAGGTATATGGGCCTTATTGGGCCATAGTGGGAGAGAAGAGAGGGAGCCATAGGAGGGGGCGCGCCCCCCTCAATCCCAATCCGAATTGGGTGGGGGGACGGCCCCCCTTTCCTCCCCCCTCTCTCCCCCTTCCTTCCACTCCTAGTCCAACTAGGGCAGGGGGGAATCCTACTCCCGGTGGGAGTAGGACTCCCCATGGGGTGCGCCATAGGAGGACCAGCCCCCCCCCTCCTCCACTCCTTTATATACGGAGGAGGGGGCACCCCATAGACACAAGTTGATCATTGATCTCTTAGCCGTGTGCGGTGCCCCCGTCCACCATAATCCACCTCGGTCATATCGGTGTAGTGCTTAGGCGAAGCCCTGTGCCGGTAGCTTCATCATCACCGTGATCACGCCGTCGTGCTAATGAAACTCTCCCTCGACACTCTGCTAGATCGTGAGTTCGTAGGACGTCACCGAGCTGAACGTGTGCAGATCGCGGAGGTGCCGTATTATCGGTACTAAGATCGGTCGGATCATGAAGACATACGACTACATCAACCGCATTGTCATAACGCTTCCGCTTACGGTCTACGAGGGTACATGGACAACACTCTCCCGCTCTTTGCTATGCATCACCATGATCTTGTGTGTGTGTAGGAAATTTTTGAAATTACCGCGTTCCCCAACATAGGTGTCAATTGGGAGCCTCTGTCAAGATTGTGGCGTTGAACCAAGGAGTTTGTAAGGGCAAGGAGATCGCCTACTTCATGAAGATCTACCCAAGTCAGGCAAGTCCTTCGTGGGCGATGGCCATGGTGGGTTAGACAAGGTTGCTTATTCATGGACCCTTCGTGGGTGGATCCCTCCATGGACTCGCGCAGCTGTTACCCTTCGTGGGTTGAAGTCTCCATCAACGTGGATGTACGATAGCACCACCTATCGGAACCACGCCAAAAATCTCTGTGTCTACATTGCGTTTGCTCCCTCCAAACTCCTCCCCTTTACCTTCAAATGCAATGATTTACATTCCGCTGCTATACTCTTAGAATTGCATGTGTAGGTTGATTGCTTGACTAGTGCTAAGTTGCTAAAATCTGCCAAGACTTAAAATTGGGAAAAAGGCTAGATTTTTATTTGGTCAAGTAGTCTAATCACCCCCCCCCCTCTAGACATACTTTTGATCCTACACACATGTCTCTGAGAACATCAGCTCAACTAGAAATGTGGTGATGGACTTCTACAACAAATACTCAATGACTATGTTGGGCCTGAGCCTCCTACTTCTCTATGAAAAGGCGAGGTGTATGAATCTCTACAGAATGCAAGGAGAGATCTTATTGATCTTATTACAATAGATCACCCAAAATGAAGAATGATGCTTTAACCTGATTGGAGAAATGGAGATAGTGAGGAAGATGGACAATTTGTTTATGAAAATGGCCATGATAGTAGAGACAGGATAATGCTGAGATGGCCAGGACACTAATGCTCAAGGCACTGTTGTTGCTGTAGTTCATGTTTCTATTCATACTTGAGAAAGATCGATTTTGAAGAGCAATTCCCTGATTTCCTTCTAATTACCGCAGTTTCAGGCAAGAGGTGGGGCTGTTGTCGGTGTCAAAACCGGCGGATCTCGGCTAGGGGTCCCAAACTGCGCGTCTAAGGCTAATGGTAACAGGAGGCGGGGGACACAATGTTCACCCAGGTTCGGGCCCTCACGATGGAGGTAATACCCTACTTCCTGCTTGATTGATCTTGATGACATGAGTATTACAAGAGTTGATCTACGACGAGATCATAGAGGCTAAACCCTAGAGGCTAGCCTATGATTATGATTGTCCTTCTACGGACTAAACCCTCCGGTTTATATAGACACCGGAGGGGGCCAGGGTTACACAGAGTCGGTTACAGAGAAGGAAATCTACATATCCGAGTTGCCAAGCTTGCCATCCACGCAAAGGAGAGTCCCACCCGGACACGGGACGAAGTCTTCAATCTTGTATCTCATAGTCCAACGGGTCCGGCACAAGCACATAGTCCGGCTGTCCGAGGACCCCCTAATCTAGGAATCCCTCAGTAGCCCCTGAACCAAGCTTCAATGACGATGAGTCCGGTGCGCAGTTTGTCTTCGGCATTGTAAGGCGGGTTCCTTCTCCGAGTACTCCATAGAATATTTTGAACACAAGGATTGTGTCCAGCTCTGCAAAACAAATTCCACATACCACCATAGAGAGCACAGTATTCCACAAATCTAATCTGCTGACAACTTTTTCACAGCGTGACATCACGCCGTGGCCCGGTCATTATACGAACCATTTTTCCCAGCCTACTACTGCATGTATTGTGAGGCGGTTTCATTAGCACGTCTTGTCGAAGCAGAGATCGTGTCCCCTTATCACGGGATTCTCATCAATACGGGTGTGGGTAACCCAATCGTGTCGTTAGTATGAATCCTTTGTTTTAGGCAAGTTCCAAACGGCCACGCGGAGGACGCTTGATATTCACCCTCTTTATAAAGAGGTCCAGACCCATCCTTTTCTTTCCGCGCCCAATCCTTCCCTTCCCCTACCTCGAGTTCCAACACCCAAGGTTCTGGCTAAGCGCTTCGGACCTTCAATCATGTCCGGATCCAACCTTCAAGGCCAGTGGATGGCCTCTTCTGTCACAGAGGAGGACGTTAAGAAGCTTAGGGAGGCTAGGTATCTGAGTGCCGAAATCCCCCATAGGCTACCTACTCAAGGGCAGGTTATCCCCACTCCCGAACCCAACGAGAGTGTTGTCTTTGTTTCCCACTTCCTCAGAGGGCTTGGCTTTAGTCTTGATCCCTTCGTAAGAGGGCTCATGTCTTATTACGGTTGGATTTCCATGATCTAGCTCCAGATTCCATCCTTCACATCTCGTCATTTATCATCATGTGTGAAGCCTTCCACCGCATTACCCCGCACTTCGCCTTGTGGATCAAGACCTTCAATGTGAAGCCAAAGATGATCGGTGGGCGACACGCGGAGTGCGGAGGTGCTATAATAAGCAAAGGTGCCAATGCCCTATGGACAAAGGGTTCCTTCCCGGAGGTGTCCGACTTATGGCAACGGGAGTGGTTCTACATCATAGCACCCCGAGGTACAAAGCGGGCGGCCACCCCAGCCTTCCGTTCGGGCCCTCCGCCTCAACTGGCGTCATGGGTCAACAAAGGGCTGGATTGGGGGCCAGTTTATGACATGCTGACATTGTCAAGCCGCATCCGAGATCTGCTCAAGAGGGATGTCAGTCTCGTCAAAGTAATTCAGGTAATGCTAGTTCGTCGGGTCCTGCCATGCTAACGTCGATCTCTCCATATGTGGGAGTTCAACCCGGAAGGACCGCGAACTATTCGGCACTTCTTCGGCATGACGCTCGAAGGGATGTATCGATTATTCTTCGGATCACGAATAAAGTGTCCGGACACCACCGAGGATGCGGGCCTGAACTCCAACCGCCCAGATACCCAAGTAAGTAACTCCGCGACCAAACATGCTGTTATTATATTTGTCATAACGCTATGCTGAAAAATTGCCTTCGGCGAGGACTGGATAAGAAAGGTGGAGAGGATTAGGTGTTCGGCCCCTCTTCCCAAAGGATGGCCGGATCTTGTACTAACCAGGATGCTGGCTCACGCACCCTATCAAGTGCCATCAGGACAGGACGAGGGGAGGAATAGAGAAGCCGAAAGCAGGCTTCATACGTTACACATCCAAACCGGGGGAATTAGTGCCTCCGCGAAGGAGGATGATCGGGGAGGTGAATCTGAAATCCCCTCCCCCCATGGAAAGAAAAGGGCCGCCCCTGAAGACTTGGAAACGGAGGTTTCCAAACAAGGGAAGAAACCCTCACCAGGGGGCCCTTCCCCAGAGGGCATTCTTACCGTACAATGCCCATAAGGGGGCCAGCCGTCAGCCAAGCTGTAAGTAAACAAAGGAACATTTAGTAAATATGCCCTGCTTTTTCCTGAGAATAATAACCGAGACATATGTTTTGCAGTCCGGCTCATAGCACTTCTCGACAAAGTTCGTCCTCGGGGTATCTTCTTTCGGAGATGATGGAGAGCGAAACGCCTCCTCCTGCCTCCCCGCCTCGTGAGACGGACAACCCTGAGGTGTCGTCGTGGAGGATTTCTCCTAATCCGCAAAGGCCAGAAGGTAACTCTTCGGCCGCCCGAAGTCCGGCGTTCTCGGCTCCTAAGGAGACCAACAAAAAAAGCCCGGGACTATCCGGTGTACGACAGGACACATTGACGGATCTTTTGGAACAAGCGACTATCTCAGAAGCACCTCGTACCTTGATGGGTACGGTGATTGAGAGGATCTCATCCACCAAAAGTGGTTTGAATGAAGCTTTTACGAGCCTACCAAGAGGCTTTGAGGTACGCAAAATAATATATATTTTTTGACTGTACCGCACATGCTAGGTGTGCTCTGTATAGATAGTAGCCCCTGAAACTCTGGTTGCCGTCCAGAGGCGGCAAACAGAGGATCATAGTCTCAGGTAATGATAACGCTGCTTTCATGCGCAGGCAGCTGAGGGTCCGGCGGCTAACCGAACTGCTAATTTTGCCGAATTGAGGCGGCAGCTTGACGTGGCGGATGCGGACATCACACTTGTGAACAAGCGGCTTGACGAGGCCCAGGGTATGTATATTCGGGCGGTCAGCAAATATTAAGAGGAGCGTGATGCTAGTATTTATAATATGCTTTGACTGCAGATGGAGCTGCCGCCGTGGAGACCCTTCAGGCAGAACTTGCCCGAGCCAAGGAACAAGCCAGGAAAAGCGATGCAGCCGCCCAGAAGGCAGCCGAAGAGTTAAAAGCCGAACAGGCTACTCATCGACAGAGCGAAGATAAAATAGCCAACATGGCTCTTGAGCTGCAAAACACCGCCAGCCGATATGAGCTCCTTGAAAGGGAAAGCCAAGAGAAAACAGCTGACCTGAAGAAGGCCTTGGAGGCAGCCAAGGAAACATGCTCTGAAATCAGAGCGATGCGGGAGGAGCTTCGTCAAGCCGGAGATATCATGGCTGGGAAGCCCTTTTTGTTGCGGACGATGTTTGGCGATCCGAAGTATGCCCTTCTTGACCAACTATGGAGTTCTTCAGACGCATACTTGGATTTCGCAAAGAGTGCTGCTGATGCAACTGAGTATTTCAAAGATCAGAAAGGTCATGGGGTCGAAAGATTGTTCTGGTCGTAGTTCAGTAATCCGAGGCGTCCGCTGCTGTTGAATGAGCAAATGGCCGAGTGGGCCGAGCTCCATAGGTTGTCCGGGCTTGCCATGAAGTCTATTGTGGATCATCTTTGGCCGAAGGAACCAAGTCCAGATAATTATTTTGCTTTAGTGCAACGATTTATACGTGTTGTGCCACATATCAACACTGTCAAGAGGTCGGCGTGCATAGAGGGTGCGCGGATGGCCCTCGCCCGTGTTAAGACATATTGGGCGGAGATGGAGGCCACCGTTGTTGCAACCAGGGGTCCGCCCGGGGGTCAGGACTCGCCCGAGCACTATTTTGAAGAAGTCCTAGAAGGTGCCCGTTTAATAGAGGCTCAGTGCTCAAAGAGTACCATGTTCTAGTGACATGTGTCTTGATTATAAAAACAATGCTTCTTTGATAGTAAAGGCTATATTTATACTTTTGCCCGTAAAGTATTGTGGTGCCTCCTGTGCGGCCGTTTATGTACGTATGTATATAACCTGAAAGTTTGCAGTCGTCGGCTTCAGCCCCCACGCATATAATGCGGGGGTGTTCAGTAAAGCGCGTAATCACACTTGATCCAACGTCTTGGTCCGTTAAGGAGGTGATAGCGCAGCGAACAAGGCAATCAGACTATATAGCTTTAATACTTTCACTTAGCCATAGGAGTTTGACAGTGGGGCTACTATATAGCCCCTGGTATGTCCGCGCTCATCCGAATACGGTGCGTGTACATACGTGACCGGAAAACCGGTCCTTCGTTATTGCGGAGGAATCCCGAAGATTCCGCTGAGTCATCGAGTGGTTGACCAGTCTCTCGCTTTATCATGACAGTCAGTTTTCGCCTTTCTCTACTGAGGTGCTCATCCAGATGAACCAGCGCACAATCGCAGTAGTTCTCCCAGTTCCACCTTAGCCGATAGAGCGGAATGTAAGGTAGCAAAACATGGAGCCAGGCAAACCCAACTATTGACCAAAGACATGATTCGGAGCTGGTGCATATAAGACCAAACTTGCGACGCCGAACACTCCCGAAGGTATTCGGACTTTATAACATATACTGGGCTGAGTACCGCCCTCGATAATGAGCCCTGAATTTCCAGGTACATGCATTAATCTGGCGTGACGAAATGCCAATAACGCCAGTATCCCTCTCGGTTGTTTTAAGTGTGCGGAGGGTGTGAAACAACAAGAGACAATAAAAAAGGTTTACACAGGGTCTTAATCTAAAAAGAAACCTTTGAACGGGGCCCTGCTGCACGTCTGCGTCTTTATCTCCATTGTGTCGTATCCTGGAAGGGTGTGGCACGATGATCATCTATAAAAAAAGAAAAACCCAGGTGAAAGAATCTGGTGTGATCGTGCGAAAAGTTGGTTATTCTTAATGAACCATGAGAATTCAATCTATTATTGTATTAATAGGGTCGAGCCGAACTATGGGCCTTTTACATGCAGGCAGCCCCTAGCACCGCCTATGGGGGTATATCCATCGAACCGAGCTCAGGTTTATCTAGGCTGCTACCACTAGTGGTGCGCCAGACACGTCTAACCGTGTCCGTGGTCTTGACGACCGATCATTTATTCTGGTTGGGGAGGCCGCTTAGTGGTTTGGCTGCTAGAGCCGCCACATATTCTTCCGCACGTAAGGAACGCTGTGTATTTCCGCTAATTGTGATGACGCCACGTGGACCGGGCATCTTAAGTTTAAGATAAGCGTAATGCGGAACTGCATTCAAACGAGCGAAGGCCGTTCTTCCGAGTAGTGCATGGTAGCCGCTTCGGAATGGAGCAATGTCAAAGATTAGTTCTTCGCTTTGGAAGTTGTCGGGCGAACCGAATACAACCTCCAGTATCAGAGAGCCCGTGCAGCGGGCTGCTACGCCTAGTATTACTCCTTTAAAGGTAGTATTACTTTGGCTGATTCTTGACGGGTTTATCCCCATCTTGCGGACAGTGTCCTGATATATTAGATTAAGACTACTGCCGCCGTCCATGAGGACTCGGGTGAGATGGTATCCGTCGATTATTGGGTCGAGCACCAAGGCGGCCGAACAACCATGCCAGATACTAGTCGAATGATCTCTGCGGTCGAAAGTGATCGGGCAGGCCGACCATGGGTTTAATTTGGGGGCAACTGGTTCGACAACGTATATGTCTCGGAGTGCGCGTTTGCACCTCCTCTTTGGTATGTGGGTTGCGTAAATCATGCTCACTGTTTTGACCTCTGGTGGAAATTTTTTCTGTCCCCCAGTGTTCGGCTGGCGCGGTTCGTCCTCGTCTTCACTTGGCGCCTTCCTCCCCTTGTGTTCGGCGTTTAGCTTGCCGGCCTGCTTGAAGACCCAGCATTCTCTGTTGGTGTGATTTGCAGGTTTTTCAAGGGTGCCGTGAATCTGACATAATCTGTCTAGGATTTTGTTTAGGCTAGACAGTCCATCTTTGCTGCCTTTAAATGGCTTTTTCCATTGACCGGGTCAAGAGCCCCTGAATCCAGCGTTTGCTGCCGTGTTTTCTGGGCTATCTTCATTGTTTTGACGCTTGTTTTTATTGCGTCGCGGCTTCCCATTGTCGTCCCTAATTTCCGATGTGCCTGGGTCGCTGGTGCCGCTGCGGGCCAACCAACTGTCCTCACCCATGAAAAAGCGGGTCATAAGGCTTGTTAGGGCTACCTTGTCCTTGGGTTTTCTTCGCCGAGGAGTTTGGCGAGCCATTCTTCCCGGACACTGTGCTTGAAAGCCGCTAAGGCTTCGGCATCCGGGCAATCGACGATTTGATTCTTCTTGGTGAGAAATCTGTTCCAAAGTTTACGGGCTGACTCTCCGGGTTGTTGAATTATGTGACTTAAATCGTCTGTATCCGGAGGTCAGACATAGGTCCCTTTAAAATTAGCCCTCAAAGCATCCTCAAGTTCCTCCCAACTTCCAATTGAGTTTTCGGGGAGGCTTTTCAACCAATGCCGAGCTAGTCCTTTCAACTTGAGGGGCAGGTATTTGATGGAGTGGAGATCATCTCCGCGAGCCATGTGGATGTGAAGAATAAAGACCTCAATCCTGGCCGCGGGGTCTGTCATTCCGTCGTATGCCTCTATGTTTATAGGTTTAAATCCCTCTGGAAATTCATGATCCAGCACCTCATCGGCGAACAACAGGGGGTGTGCGGCACCCTGTATTTGGATATGGCATGGCATGCTTCCGACGGTTGTAGTGTTCGGTGTTGATTAAGAGATGGTATTCGATCAGCATAGTCTTTTTGGTGACCATGATCCTGCGTCGGAGCACGCTTCCTAGATCCATAGATGGACCTGGTCATACCGGCTTTTTTGTCCAGGTGCTCACGTAAATCGTGTGCTGACTTGTGTGCGGCATCATTAGCCGTCCTGTCACGGCCACGGGGTGGTCGGTTCGACGGATCGGCCATATTATTTTTCGGCGGAATGGGTTCTATAGCCTCGCCGTCGAATTCGGCCAGCAGCTTGCGCTTTGGGTAGCTCTTTGTGTGGCGATCGCCATCGTATTTTTCTTCAGTGTCGAGCACTTTGTTCTATCTGCGGTTGAGCGTATCCTGCGCGGCCTTAAGCCTTCGCTCCTACTTCTTCAAGCTCCTCGCGGTGGTGATAAGCCTTCTATGGAGGTTATCTTTTTCCAAGTGCCTTTCCGGGATGATGAGCACATCGTCTTCCGGACTATTCTCCTCTCTGAAGACAGGTTTATGAGTTCTATCTCTGCCATCGCTATGATCGGACAGCGGCCCCGGACTAGGTTCGCCGTCCCCTGGCTCATCCTGCTCCATCGCTGGGTTCATGGGGTCGTCGTTGCCTTTGGAGTCAACCAGGGTGTTATTCTTTATTGCGCTGTTATTATTGTTTCTACTGTGGCGGCATTTAGAGCGGCGCCGATGTCGTCGCTTTGGTTGCTTCTCAAGAGGATTATCCTCTGTTGCATCCTTCCGTTCCTCGCTGTTGTTTTCTTTGGGTGTGTCCACCATGTATATATCATATGATGCGGTGGTTGTCCAGCGCTCTTTAGGTGGTGGTTCCTGTTCTTCTCCTGCATCGTCATTCATACTGTCGATGTCTTCAGAGTTGAAATCAAGCATGTCGGTTAAGTCGTCGACCGTGGCTATTAAGTGGGTGGTGGGTGGGAAACGAATTTCCTCGTCGTCCGCCTCCCACTCAAGCCGGACATAGTTCGGCCAAGAGTCTCCCGACAGGGAGAGAGATTTTAGTGAATTTAGCACGTCGCCCAAGGGAGAGTGCTAAAAGATATCCACGGAGGTAAAATCCATGATAGGTGCCCAATCAGATTCGATAGGCACGGATGTACGCGGTTCGGAGCCTATGGCCGGAGAAGAATCCGAAGGTTCGATGACACAGACCTCATTGGAGGCAAAGTCTGTGTTCGGCTTTTTTGCCGAATAGTGTGCGGCCTCTGCGGCGGGGTCTATCCACCCGTCCTCGGATGGCACGATCTGCTCGGGTTCTAAGGCCAGGGCAGCTGCAGGTGTGCTCTCCTGAGCACCTTCTGATGGCAGGTCTAAGCCATGCTCATCGCGACTGTACGGCGCACCTGTCGTGGGTTTGAATCCGTCGAAGATCAAGACTCCGCGGATACCAGCGGTGTAGTTCAAGCTTCCAAACCTGGCCTGATGGCCAGGGGCATGGCTATCGATCTGCTCCAGACGGCCAAGCGAGTTGGCCCACAGCGCGAAGCCGCCGAATACGAAGATCTGTCCGGGGAGGAGAACCTCACCCTGGATCGCATCATTATAGATGATTGAAGGAGCCATCAAGCCTTACCGTGACGACACAGTGGAACTATCAATGAAAGCACCAAATGTCGGTGTCAAAACCGGCGGATCTCGGGTAGGGGGTCCCGAACTGCGCGTCTAAGGCTAATGGTAACAGGAGGAGGGGGACACAATGTTTACCCAGGTTTGGGCCCTCACTATGGAGGTAATACCCTACTTCCTGCTTGATTGATCTTGATGATATGAGTATTACAAGAGTTGATCTACCACGAGATCGTAGAGGCTAAACCCTAGAGGCTAGCCTATGATTATGATTGTCCTTCTACGGACTAAACACTCCGGTTTATATAGACACCGGAGGGGGCTAGGGTTACACAGAGTCGGTTACAGAGAAGGAAATCTACATATCCAAATTGCCAAGCTTGCCATCCATGCAAAGGAGAGTCCCACCCGGACACGGGGCGAAGTCTTCAATCTTGTATCTTCATAGTTCAACAGTCCGACACAAGTACATAGTCCGGCTGTCCGAGGACCCCCTAATCCAGGACTCCCTCAGCCGTATCCAAGCAACAAGACAAAGCAGTGGGATTCACTGTTATGCAAAGGGCTCATGAGATCAAACAAATTCAGAATCATGAGAAGCCTAAGAACATGACAAGTGATATCAACAAAATCTTTTGTTTGTCATTAACAATCCTTCCTTCCAGTCAATAGCTAGTAAAATAGGCCGAGACGTTGACCGTCAATTTATTACCCCCATTCTTGCTATTCCACCCGATTTAAATTTAGATATTGGTACTTTGGATGAGAGGACTCAAAGAACTGTCAGTTTTGTTGCAAAAGAGTTTCATTTTTTTGAATTGTTTACTATTTATTTTGATTTTACTGCTCACCGGGTTTAGATGAGCCCGGGTTCTGAATTGAATTGTTGTGTTTTTCTTTATTTTTAAGGGCACCTTAGACTAGTCAATTATGCCCTTGTTTTTCCTCCCCACCAAGGATGTTGGTGGTCATTTGTAGGAGTATAAACACACCATGGTCACTTCCAAATGATCTCTCAGTTGAATGAAAAGTGTTCTCACTAAAGGTGGGACTGGTGGGACCGTGGGCTTCCACTTTAGCAATAGGGCCGAGTGGGATTCTCATCAAATGGACCAATTGCTGCCAAAATTACACATGTAGGAGGTAAAAGGTAAAATTCACTCTAAAATTGCAACCCAAACTTGATCAACAAAAAACAACTTTGCGAGATAATTAAGCATATTATTTACTTTGCCATTGCCAATGTTGCCTGTCGTAAAACCACGAGGGGGGTGGCCTTCAGTTTAGCTCCCGAAACTTCGTATAACACAGCGACAAGTTTCAGTTCCACTCAGAAGTTATTGTTACTGCAAAATTGTTTATGATATCCAATAACAAGCATACTTTTGTAATAAAGGTGCGTGAGTTACCTTTGATAGACGATAAAATATTCTTACGCGTGGAGATGCTAACTAAGGTTGGTGCTGAGCTTTCCAAGTCCTAATTAACCACAGTGTGCAACGAATAGATAAACGAGCTTCTAGTGGTAGGAGGATCCGTTACCACCTCCGAAGGGGATCACATATATGAGAAGAAAAATAAACTAAAACTAAACCGCGGCCGTTGTAGGCTTGAACAGCCAAACCTACGGCCAAGGCCAGGGCCAGCGGCGCGCACTCGGTCAGCATTGGCATCGGAGCTCGATCCGATGGTGGCATAATGCCCCAACCACCAGCCCCCAGCCGGCCCGATGGTTGCGTGCTTGATTCCACGGCCCAGCGCATGCAACTCACCGGGTCCCAGACGGTGTCCATCATCCATGGTCGATCTATGCGCGTTAGCAAATAGCACAACGACGACGGGACTGGATATGGTAGGCAGGCGCGGCCACGGGCGATGGCGCTGGCACGCCACATCAGATGGACGACGATGGATGAACGCGGCGCGTGCGTGCGCCGACATCACGGTCACCCTGGCGCGGCCGCGCCAGACGCCCGACGCGCGTATACGAGATGTGCTTGGTGCGCGCGCCTCACTTCCTAGTCAAGGGGCCTACGCCTACACGGCCGAGCGCTTTGCTAGTTTGGTATCTTCTCTCCCGCTTCGGACGGTGAATATTGAATTTATACCCCAACCAGTTTATTCAAAAGTCTGAACTAATGAAAAAAGATAAGTAATATATTTCAACAGTGAAAACGATGGACTAGTCGGCAACTCGGCAGGGCAAAGGAGGCTCTAGACGGTACGTCCATCTCTCTCGCGCGCGCTTGTGTCACCGTGCATCGTTCTCCTCGGGTAACCAACGGTTGACGCCCTGCCGGAGGCAAAGTCTAAACGGCGCTTAACTTAGAATATAATCTGGGTGGTGCTTAAGTTAACGTACTTTAATTAGGTCTAGAGTTTGAGCGTGCCAACAAGATATACTTTGAGTAACTTGTTTCGCTCTCACTCCCGGGGTGAAAAGCGATGGACCGAGCTCGACCGCCATGATAAAAAAGCGGGAGGCGACGTCGTACCACCGATCAACTTCGTGCGCCGGCAGTAACTCGATCACCTTTCTTTTCAAGACCGAGTAATTCTAGTACGTACTTCATCTACAAGAAACTACACGATCGATGGACTCGCCTGATTGGCCACTGGAGCAGCAAATGGATCGATGAACTTGCGTGCGTGATAACATTCGCCGGCGACCATAATGTGACAGAGCATGACGATGACGAGATAGCGCGTGCATGCAGAAGCTGCAGGTGCCGTCTGAGCAGAGCAGTATGTAACTCCGTTCCATGCAACGTGCAAACCCGGTAGAAATGGGACTCCCCGTCTGCTTGTGCGTCAGGCCATCAGCAGATCAAGGCATGGCACCGGAGGTATGTGCTTGTGCGCGCTGCCCGGCGGAGCACGGCTCCCGTCCCATCCGTCGTCTCTCGACTGAACTAGACGATGAAACACTAACCGTGCCGATCCGGCCACCAACGAGGTACTGAACCTTCGGACAAGCTAGCGATGGTACTCCCCGTGTCGCCGTCGCGGATCTTCAGCCAAGAATGTTACCGACCGGTCGATCACGCCCTCAGAATCACCGGGACAAAAATGTGTTCATATGCTAGGCTGCCTCACGGCCTCACAGGCACGGCTGACACGACCATTTACCTCGGCGTATCTGGACACAAAACTGCGTGCACTTCCGTTCCCTTGCCGCGAAAACCAGTCACCACGCACGCGTGCTCCTTCCTTCACCAGAGCTCGACCCGTCGCGGTTGCTCTTGTGCATGAAGTACATAGAAAGATGTTGCGGGGCCGCGAACGATCAAGCAGCATTATTCGGAACCGGGGTCGATGATGACATGATGGTGGTGGTACGTGCTTGCTACTCCCTCCGTTTCAAAAAAAAATGACTCAACTTTATACTAACTTTGCCGCTATTGTTCCTCAAATACTCTTGCAGATTCAGGCTCCTGCCTCGGCCGGGGGAAATGTTCAAGGGTCCAATAAGGGTTCTTCTAGAATATAGGCCAACAAAAACCAACGTAAGAAGAGTCAAGATCAACAGATGCCTAACTGAAGTGGTGCCGATGCTTATGGTTTGATGTCATATGTTAATGTTGTTTGTGTCAGTTGTGGAGAGACTAGGCACCATATGGATAAGTGTACTAAACCAAAAGCTTATTTCATCTACAAGATGGTGAATCACAGGTTGTCCCACTAGAAAGAAACCTCACATTGATGCTACGTATTGTGGTAGTGCTGCTAGACATGCAGGGTTTTACCAACTAGACATGCTTGTGTTAATGCTCAACACCTGGGATCACTCACGAACATTGAAATACTGTATATTGAATCTGGCAAGATCAATACACATGAATTAGCTAAACAGTTCTTGGATATTTACAAAAAATATTGGCCCTCGCACATAAATGCACTTGATGACAGGACCTTCCTAGTTAAGTTCTCACCTGAGATTAGAATAGAGTAAGTGGCTTGCTATCCCTATTTGGTTTGACTAGGGAGAGTGTGGTAGTTAATTTAGAGGCCTGGAAAGGTGGTGTTGATGCTATTGCCTCACCGCAAGAGGTCTAGATTAAGATTAGGAAAATGAACCCAAAATGGTGTGACTGGACCATCATTGATCTGATCACATTTGTTTTTTGTGTTCCTCAACATATTGATTGCAACACAATTTCCAAAGTTTCTATAAGACTATTATAGGGTGAAGATTACCTACAAGGATTACTCCAAGATTCTTGATGATTGAGTGCTTAGAATACATGGTGAGTTGTCAAGGTTTTGGTTGAGGTTGAGCCTCCAAGTGATGTGACTAAACTACCTGCTATTGAGGACCCTACTGAGGCTGTTAGACAAGAAACGATGGATATATATGGGATTTCTGATAGGAACAACAACAATATGGCTACAGATGATAGGTCCGGCAGAAGCTCTACGAGGTCATTCGATCAAGATGACGGTTCACGTGTCTCTAAGAACATCATCTCAACTAGATAGGTGGTGATGGACTTCCTGCAACAAATACTCAATGACTATGTTGGGCCCGAGACTCCTACTTCTCTATTAAAAGGCCAGGTGACCGAATCTCTACAGAACACAAGGAGAGATCTGATTGATCTTATTACAGCAAATCACCAGAATGTAGAATAATGCTTTAACCTGCTTGGAGAAATGGAGATGGCAAGGGAAGATGGGAAATTTGTTTATGAAAATGGCCAGGGTTGTAGTGACAGGATGGTGCTAAAGATGACCAGGACACTAATTCTCAAGGCGTTGTTGTTGTTGTAGTTCATGTTTCTATTCATCCTTGAGAAAGATCGATTTGAAGAGCATTTCCCTGATTTCCTTCCAACTACTATAGTTGCTGGCAAGAGGTAGGGCCCTATACAAGCAACGAGACAAAGAAGTAAGATTCAGTTCACTGGAACAACTGTTATGCAAAGGGTACTTTGGATGAGAGGACTCAAAGAACTGTCAAATATTTTACAAGAGAGTTTCATACTTTTTTTGATTTTTTACTATTTATTTTTGTTTTACTGTTCATCGGGTTTAGATGAGCCCGGGCTCCGAATTGAATTATGGTGTTTTTCTTTATTTTTAAGGGCACCTTAGACTAGTCAATAATACCCTTGTTTTTTCCTCCCCACCAAGGATGTTGGTGGTCATTTGTAGGAGTATAAAAACCCCATGGTCACTTGTAAATGATCTCTCATTTAATGAAAAGTGCTCTCACTAAAGGTGGGACTGGTGGGACCGTGGGCTTCCACTTTAGCAATACGGCTGAGTGGAATTCTCGTTAAATGGGCCAATTGCTGCCAAAATTACACATGTAGGAGGTAAAAGGTGAATTCACTCTAAAAAGGGCCATCCAACTTATCTTATACGTAGAACCTTTTTTTGTAAAGTACCTTGCATGCAACCTTCATTACCGCACCAAAAATTTTGCAACCCAAAACTTGATCAAGAAAAAACAGCTTTGCGAGATAATTAAGCATATTATTTACTTTTCCAATGTTGCCTGTCGTAAAACCACGAGGGTCGCCTTCAGTTTAGCTCCCGAAACTTCGTATAACATGGCGACAAGTTTCAGTTTCACTCAGAAGTTACTGTTACTGCTGTTGGAGTTGTGTCGAATATAGTGTACGAGGTAGGTTACAGTTGGACTTGTAGTTGTATTGTGTTTAGATAGGATATGAAGTCGTGTCCTAATAGGACACCTGTATCCTAGGCCTCTCTTATATAGCGGGGGTAGACACACGATGTAACCTATGCCAACATAATAGCACCGGAACGCAGGGGAAGCCGGCGGCATGTGCCGGTGTCCAGGGCGACCGGGTGCGGTATTGTGACGGTGTCACGGGGAGGAGTGCCCTTAGTCATGCCCCGGGGATGTAGCCATATCGGTGAACCTCGTTAACAAATCTCGGTGTCGTGCTCGTGTGATTGCTTGATCCTCGGATGATCGACGGTGGCCTCGGATTTATTCTAACAAGTGGTATCATGAGCAAGGTGCGATTTGAGGCTGTGGTATTGATTTAGTGGAGGTGGAAGATACCGTCGTTGGAGTTTGCCAGGAGCGATCTGCAGCAGACGTGTCGGCGGTTGTAATCTTTACGAGGGGATCACGGAGCGGCAGCGATCCAGGCTGATCTCGGCAAGTTCGGCATGTTTCGGAAGCGTGCGGCGCGTGCAACTGCAGCGGTGGGCGCGCCTCAAAGCGAGACGTGTGCAGGCGGCAGTCGGGCAGCACGAGCTACTGCTTAGTTCGGAGCAACAGGGAATCGTGCAGGTTAGAGAGAGGCAAGGGATCGGATAGAGATTTGTTTTGGATCAAAAGACGGTCCTCGTGTGCAACGTGGACGGAGGCAGCCAGGTCGATTCGGCGGAAGGAAAACACATCCATCGTGGTACGTTGGTACGCATCCATCAGGGAGCAGGGGCGACAGCAACAGTTTGCATCGGGTCATGTGCGTGGCTGCAGCAGAACAGCCAGGCTGCAGTACGAGAGGTTCTGGCTAAGCATCAAGGAGTAGAGTAGCTCCCGTGAGTAGCAAGTTTGGTTAATTTTCAACCTGGTATTTTGCTACTTCCACGCGGGAAGGGTGCTGGACTTTGGGCTTTGCTAGACATACACGTACTGCATGGCATCGCACGTGGTAGCAGCTTGGTTATTTTTTCGCAGGGTCAGCCGTATAAAGAACCATGGCGCCAATGGGTATCAGGTTTGAGGTGGAGAAGTTCACGGAACTGAAAACCTTGGGTTATTTCAGACAAAAGCGAAAGATTTGTTGGCACAACGGAGATGCTTGAAGGCGTTGCGGGAAGTCATGTCAGGTAAGATGGAATTATCATGTGATGGATGGAAATTCGCGAAAGATGATTTGGGAGCCTGGGTCGGACTGGACAGTCTGACGGATCGACATGAGTCGGTTGGTACAGAAGACGGTGGTGGAATCGGCTAAGACGACGTAGGAGCGTGATGCTGATGGTTACCGACTTCTGGGGCGTGGAAACACGTGGCGCGGGCCCGAGGGCTTGTGTGACTTCGACAAGACTATGGCGCGGGATTGATTCAAGGTGGTGTATACACGGAGCTTGAAGTCGATGAGGCGCAGGCGGTGGACTGATCATCTACCATGGAGTCATGTTGAAGGTGGAGCTGGATTGAGGGGCTACGGTGTAAGGATCCAGAGAATCGAAGCCTATTCAGCAGGAAAAGCGAGTGACACGCAATTCGGGCTGGAGCCCAGTGGTCTGATGGAAGCGTGAAACTCGTCATCGGTCGGTGATGATCGGTGGTACTCTGCAGTGGGGGTTGAGTGGTGTGGTTTCGCGACCCTTGAGGCTCGACCGGGACAGCGGAGGCTCGACGCAGTAATAGCGGCGAGGTGTGCGGTACGCACGGACATGTAGACGGGCCAGGGCTCTGGTGGTCATACATGTGGTGAGACAACTGCGAATTTGACTCGGGGTGACTACAAGCAATGGTGAAATTCTTTCAAGTTTCAGACAGGCGGTCAAGAAAGGAGCGGTGATGTTGAGTTCAGGTAACTCTTATGTGTGACATCCAATATGTGAGTTGTTCACTTTCACGCAGGTCAGTGATCAGTGTGTGATGGCGTTGGACTGATACTCTGGAAGTTGGGAGCGCAAACTAGAGTAATGTGAAACTTAATTTCGCTTGAGTGTTGACTGTGGTCAAGAAAAGAAGGGACTACAAGTTGCAGGTGGAGTCATATGGAGTCTTGGAGTAGCAGCGGTGCTCATGGGATAAGCTCAAGTCCAATGTACATGGAAGTTTGACGCATGGACAAATCCAGGGTGATGGAGTATATTCGCCAAGGTGGAGTTTATTGGAGTTGTGTCGAATATAGTGTACGAGGTAGGTTACAGTTGGACTTGTAGTTGTATTGTGTTTAGATAGGATATGAAGTCGTGTCCTAATAGGACACCTGTATTCTAGGCCTCTCTTATATAGCGGGGGTAGACACACGATGTAACCTATGCCAACATAATAGCACCGGAACGCAGGGGAAGCCGGCGGCATGTGCCGGTGTCCAGGGCGACCGGGTGCGGTATTGTGACGGTGTCACGGGGAGGAGCGCCCTTAGTCATGCCCCGGGGATGTAGCCATATCGGTGAACCTCGTTAACAAATCTCGGTGTCGTGCTCGTGTGATTGCTTGATCCTCGGATGATCGACGGTGGCCTCGGATTTATTCTAACAACTGCAAAACTGTTTATGGTATCCAATAACAAGCATATTTTCGTAATAAAGGTGCGTGAGTCACCTTTGATAGACAATAAAATATTCTTACGCGTGGAGATGCTAACTAAGGTTGGTGCTGAGCTTTCCAAGTCCTAACTAACCACGGTGTGTAATGAATAGATAAATCTCAGCCTCTCAGCTTCCAGTGATAGGAGGATCCGTTACCACCACCGAAGGGATCATATATATGCGAAAATCAAACTAAAACTAGACCGGCTGTTGTTTGCTCGAACAGGCAAACCCACGGCCAAGGGTGCCAAGTGGCACTGCAGAGTACAGACTACACTACCCGACTACAGCTGCCACCACTAAAAAAACTACAGCTACCACGGCAGGGCAAAGGGGACTCTAGACGGTCTGTCCATCTTATTATAAAGTGAAAGTAAAAGAGACACATGAAGAGTCCAAATGATCCATTCGTTCCATTGCAACATGGGAGACCCACTTATATACATGGTGAAGGGGTGTGTTGGGGAGACACCTCTTCCCCAACAGACACCTCCTGGAAGGCATCCTTCCCATACAATTGATCACATATTTTTATTTCTCAACACTCTTCCTTGGTCAATTCGTCATATGTATATTGCAAACTGAAAACTCCTCCAAAAACCCTGTGGGAAAAATTGAGGAGAAACCTTATAATAATGTGCCATCGAAAACTCATTTAAAACCCAGTGGGAAAAATATAAGGAGAAACCAATATGGCACATATCCGCACTTGTATTTATATTATTGTCTCGTTAAAAACCTTATATGAGAAACATCATGGAAAACTCATAAAGGGAAAAAGAGTACAATATGAATGATCTCAAGATCACCAACGGGTTATAACTTGGGATTTTACTCCCCCTGAAATTTGCAAACCTCAAGAATATCTCATACCAATTCCACGAACCTAGTTCTGGAATATAAATATTGATAGAGACATTGTGAATATCATAATAATTTGTTTGCATACTATCCTCTTACTTTTTTGTAATTCACAAGGATAAATATAACCCATAAGCAATACAAGTGGCATTATCTTGGTAGATAATGATAATTCCACATGATTTCACATGTGGCCAATCATTCTATGAAGTCATCCACATTTTCTGATGCTTCAAATGATATAGAATGATCAATGGAAGGACTCGCTTAGAGTCTAATCTGAATACTTTCTTCAAAGTACTCTTCCAGCAAACCCAGTCTTTGATATGACATTGTGGGATCAAATAATTAGCCACTATCAATATATCAAACCATGGTCCCATCTTGATTTTTCGAATGAAATTGATCAAGACCCTTCGTGCCTTGGATATATCCCAGGATATTCCTTACACAAACCTTATACCTTTCAGAGAATTGCACTCTCAATAAATTGTCAAAAACTATAGTGTCAGGCCTGACATATTTTGCAAGATATATGAGTGCTTCGATGGTATTTAGATATGGCAATTCATGCTCCTCTATCACTTCACCATCTCCCCTATGTCTCAAGGATCTATATCCCATATTAGGTATAACATGACCATATGTGTCTTTGATATAATATATCCATATTAGACCTCTCCAATACTTACGGATATAAGAAGACTAATATCTTAGGGGAATATGCTCAAGTCATAAGCTTAGCATAATTTGGTTTAACCCAAATAACCATCTTAACATGATTGTGTGTATTTCATGTCTTATATAGACTTTGATGATAAGATCATCGACACCACAAATTAAGGTGATGTACAATCCAACCCAGGATTTCTTCATGAATACACGTCAACAATCATTGGTATGAGAGTAATCCTTGAAGGAAATATGCCCTAGAGGCAATAATAAAGTTATTATTTATTTCCTCATATCATGATAAATGTTTATTATTCATGCTAGAATTGTATTAACCGGAAACATAATACATGTGTGAATACATAGACAAACACAACGTCACTAGTATGCCTCTACTTGACTAGCTCATTAATCAAAGATGGTTATGTTTCCTAACCATAGACATGTGTTGTCATTTGATTAATGGGATCACATCATTAGGAGAATGATGTGATTGACATGACCCATTCCGTTAGCCTAGCACTTGATCGTTTAGTATATAGCTATTGCTTTCTTCATGCCTTATACATGTTCCTGTAACTATGAGATTATGCAACTCCCGTTTACCGGAGGAACAGTTTCGGTGCTACCAAACGTCACAATGTAACTGGGTGATTATAAAGGAGTACTACAGGTGTCTCCAATGGTACATGTTGGGTTGGCATATTTCGAGATTAGGTTTTGTCACTCCGATTGTCGGAGAGGTATCTCTGGGCCCTCTCGGTAATGCACATCACTATAAGCCTTGCAAGCAATGTAGCTAATGAGTTAGTTACGGAATGATGCATTACGTAACGAGTAAAGGGACTTGCCGGTAACGAGATTGAACTAGGTATTGGATACCGACGATCGAATCTCGGGCAAGTAACATACCGATGACAAAGGGAACAACGTATGTTGTTATGCAGTTTGACCGATAAAGATCTTCGTAGAATATGTAGGAACCAATATGGGCATCCAGGTCCCGCTATTGGTTATTGACCGAGAATAGTTCTAGGTCATGTCTACGTAGTTCTCGAACCCGTAGGGTCCGCACGCTTAACGTTACAATGACAGTTTTATTATGAGTTTATAAATTTTGATGTACTGAAGTTTGTTTGGAGTCCCGGATGTGATCACGGACATGACGAGGAGTCTCGAAATGGTCGAGACATAAAGATTGATATATTGGAAGCCTATGTTTGGACATCGGAATAGTTCCGGGTGAAATCGGGATTTTACCGGAACACCGGGGGGTTACTCGAACCCTCCCGAGGGTTAATGGGCCTTAATGGGCCATGAGGGAGAAGATGAGGGCCGGCCAGGGCAGGCCGCGCGACCCCTCCCCCCTAGTCCGAATAGGACAAGGAAGGGGGGGCGGCGCCCCCCTTTCCTCTTTCCCTCGCCCCAAGTCCTAATCCAACTAGGAAAGGGGGGAGTCCTACTCCCGGTGGGAGTAGGACTCCTCCGGCGCGCCTCCTCCTAGGGCCGGCCGCACCCCCCCCCCTTGCTCCTTTATATACGGGGGCAGGGGGCACCCTAGGACACACAAGTTGATCTACGGATCGTTCCTCAGCCGTGTGCGGTGCCCCCCTCCACCATATTCCACCTCGGTCATATCGTCGCGGAGTTTAGGCGAAGCCCTGCGCCGGTAGAACATCATCATCGTCACCACGCCGTGGTGCTGACGGAACTCATCCCCAACGCTTTGCTGGATCGGAGCCCGGGGATCATCATCGAGGTGAACGTGTGCTGAACTCGGAGGTGCCGTACGTTCGGTACTTGGATCGGTCAGAACATGAAGACGTACGACTACATCAACCGCGTTGTCATAACGCTTCCGCTTACGGTCTACAAGGGTACATGGACAATACTCTACCCTCTCGTTGCTATGCCATCACCATGATCTTGCGTGTGCGTAGGAATTTTTTTTGAAATTACTACGTTCCCCAACAGTGGTATCAGAGCCTGGTTTATGCGTAGATGTCATATGCACGAGCAGAACACAAGTGAGTTGTGGGCGATACAAGTCATACTGCTTACCAGCATGTCATAATTTGGTTCGGCGGTATTGTGAGATGAAGCGGCCCGAACCGACATTACGCGTTCGCTTACGCGAGACTGGTTTCACCGTTACGAGCACTCGTGCTTAAAGGTGGCTGGCGGGTGTCTGTTTCTCTCACTTTAGCTGAATCGAGTGTGGCTACGCCCGGTCCTTGCGAAGGTTAAAACAGCACTAACTTGACGAACTATCGTTGTGGTTTTGATGCGTAGGTAAGAACGGTTCTTGCTAAGCCTGTAGTAGCCACGTAAAATTTGCAACAACAAAATAGAGGACGTCTAACTTGTTTTTGCAGGGCATGTTGCGATGTGATATAGTCAAGACATGATGCTATATTTTATTGTACTCCCTCCGGTCCTTTTTACTCTGCACATTGGTTTTGCCGAAAGTCAAACTTTGCTAAGTTTGACCAAATTTATATTAGAAATTATTAGCATCTATAATATTTAATAAATATAATATGAAAAGATATTCCAAGATGAATCTAATGATATTGGTGTTGTTATGTGAATGTCTATAATTTTTTATATAAACTTGGTCAAAGTTGGATGAGATTGACTTCAGACAAACCTAATATGCAGAGTAAAAAGGACCGGAGGGAGTATGAGATGATCATGTTTTGTAACCGAAGTTATCCGCAACTAGCAGGAGCCATATGGTTGTCGCTTTATTGTATGAAATGCAAACGCCCTGTAATTGCTTTACTTTATCACTAAGCGGTAGCGATAGTCGTAGAAGCAATAGATGACGTAACGACAGCGATGCTACGATGGAGATCAAGGTGTCGCGCCGGTGACGATGGTGATCACGACGGTGCTTCGAAGATGGAGATCACAAGCACAAGATGATGATGGCCATATCATATCACTTATATTGATTGCATGTGATGTTTATCCTTTATGCATCTTATCTTGCTTTGATTGACGGTAGCATTTTAAGATGATCTCTCACTAAAATTATCAAGTGTTCTCCCTGAGTATGCACCGTTGCAAAAGTTCTTCGTGTTGAGACACCACGTGATGATCGGGTGTGATAGGCTCTACGTTCAAATACAATGGGTGCAAAAAAGTTGCACACACGGAATACTCAGGTTAAACTTGACGAGCCTAGAATATACAGATATGGCCTCGGAACACGGAGACCGAAAGGTCGAACGTGAATCATATAGTAGATATGATCAACATAGTGATGTTCACCATTGAAACTACTCCATCTCACGTGATGATCGGACATGGTTTAGTTGATTTGGATCACGTGATCACTTAGATGACTAGAGAGATGTCTGTCTAAGTGGGAGTTCTTAAATAATATGATTAATTGAACTTAAATTTATCATGAACTTAGTACCTGATAGTATTTTGCTTGTCTATGTTTGTTGTAGATAGATGGCTCATGATGTTGTTCCGTTGAATTTTAATGTGTTCCTTGAGAAAGCAAAGTTGAAAGATGATGGTAGCAATTACACGGACTGGGTTCGTAACCTGAGGATTATCCTCATTGCTGCACAGAAGAATTACGTCCTGGAAGCACCGCTGGATGCCAGGCCTGCTGCTGATGCAACTGACGACGTTAAGAACGTCTGGCAGAGCAAAGCTGATGACTACTCGATAGTTCAGTGCGCCATGCTTTACGGCTTAGAACCGGGTCTTCAACGACGTTTTGAACGTCATGGAGCATATGAGATGTTCCAGGAGTTGAAGATAATATTTCAAGCAAATGCCCGGATTGAGAGATATGAAGTCTCCAATAAGTTCTATAGCTGCAAGATGGAGGAGAATAGTTCTGTCAGTGAACACATACTCAAAATGTCTGGGTATAATAATCACTTGATTCAACTGGGAGTTAATCTTCCTGATGATAGTGTCATTGACAGAATTCTTCAATCACTGCCACCAAGCTAAAAGAGCTTTGTGATGAACTATAATATGCAAGGGATGGACAAAACTATTCCCGAGCTCTTCGCAATGCGAAAAGCCGCGGAGGTAGAAATCAAGAAGGAGCATCAAGTGTTGATGGTTAACAAGACCACCAGTTTCAAGAAAAAAGGCAAAGGGAAGAAGAAGGGGAACTTCAAGAAGAACAGCAAACAAGTTGCTGCTCAAGAGAAGAAACCCAAGTCTGGACCTAAGCCTGAGACTGAGTGCTTCTACTGCAAGCAGACTGGACACTGGAAGCGGAACTGCCCCAAGTATTTGGCGGATAAGAAGGATGGCAAAGTGAACAAAGGTATATGTGATATACATGTTATTGATGTGTACCTTACTAATGCTCGCAGTAGTACCTGGGTATTTGATACTGGTTCTGTTGCTAATATTTGCAACTTGAAACAGGGACTACGGATTAAGCGAAGATTGGCTAAGGACGAGGTGACGATGCTTGTGGGAAATGGTTCCAAAGTCGATGTGATCGCGGTCGGCACGCTACCTCTACATCTACCATCGGGATTAGTTTTAGACCTAAATAATTGTTATTTGGTGCCAGCGTTGAGCATGAACATTATATCTGGATCTTGTTTGATGCGAGATGGTTATTCATTTAAATCAGAGAATAATGGTTGTTCTATTTATACGAGTAATATCTTTTATGGTCATGCACCCTTGAAGAGTGGTCTATTTTTATTGAATCTCGATAGTAGTGATACACATATTCATAGTGTTGAAACCAAAAGATGCAGAGTTGATAATGATAGTGCAACTTATTTGTGGCACTGCCGTTTAGGTCATATCGGTGTAAAGCGCATGAAGAAACTCCGTACTGATGGGCTTTTGGAATCACTTGATTATGAATCACTTGGTACTTGCGAACCGTGCCTCTTGGGCAAGATGACTAAAACGCCGTTCTCCGGAACTATGGAGCGAGCAACTGATTTGTTGGAAATCATACATACTGATGTTTTTGGTCCAATGAATGTTGAGGCTCGCGGCGGGTATCGTTATTTTCTCATCTTCACAGATGACTTGAGCAGATATGGGTATATCTATTTAATGAAACACAAGTCTGAAACATTTGAAAAGTTCAAAGAATTTCAGAGTGAAGTGGAAAATCATCGTAACAAGAAAATAAAGTTTCTACGATCTGATCATGGAGGAGAATATTTGAGTTACGAGTTTGGTTTACATTTGAAACAATGCGGAATAGTTTCGGAACTCACGCCACCCGGAACACCACAACGAAATGGTGTGTCCGAATGTCGTAATCGTACTTTACTAGATATGGTGCGATCTATGATGTCTCTTACTGATTTACCGCTATCGTTTTGGGGTTATGCTTTAGAGACGGCCGCATTCACGTTAAATAGGGCACCATCAAAATCCGTTGAGACGACGCCTTATGAACTGTGGTTTGGCAAGAAACTAAAGTTGTCGTTTCTTAAAGTTTCGGGCTACGATGCTTATGTGAAGAAACTTCAACCAGATAAGCTCGAACCTAAATCGGAGAAATGTGTCTTCATAGGATACCCAAAAGAGACTATTGGGTACACCTTCTATCACAGATCTGAGGGCAAGATTTTCGTTGCTAAAATCGGATCCTTTCTAGAGAAGGAGTTTCTCTCGAAAGAAGTGAGTGGGAGGAAAGTAGAACTTGATGAGGTAACTGTACCTGCTCCCTTATTGGAAAGTAGTGCATCACAAGAACCGGTTCCTGTGACAACTACACCAATTAGTGAGGAAGCTAATGATACTGATCATGAAACTTCAGATCAAGTTTCTACTGAACCTCATAGGTCTACCAGAGTAAGATCTGCACCAGAGTGGTACGGTAATCCTATTCTAGAAGTCATGTTACTTGACCATGATGAACCTACGAACTATGAGGAAGCGATGATTTGCCTAGATTCCGCAAAATGGCTAGAGGCCATGAAATCTGAGATGGGATCCATGTATGAGAACAAAGTATGGACTTTGGTTGACTTGCCCGATGATGGCAAGCCATTGAGAATAAATGGATCTTTAAGAAGAAGACTGACGCTGATGGTAATGTTACTGTCTATAAAGCTCGACTTGTTGCGAAAGGTTTTCGACAAGTTCAAGGGGTTGACTACGATGAGACTTTCTCACCCGTAGCGATGCTTAAGTCTGTCCGAATCATGTTAGCTATTGCTGCATTTTATGATTATGAAATTTGGCAAATGGATGTCAAAACTGCATTCTTGAATGGATTTCTGGAAGAAGAGTTGTATATGATGCAGCCAGAAGGTTTTGTTGATCCAAAAGGTGCTAACAAAGTGTGCAAGCTCCAGCGATCCATTTATGGACTGGTGCAAGCATCTCGGAGTTGGAATAAATGCTTTGATAGTGTGATCAAAGCATATGGTTTTATACAGAATTTTGGAGAAACATGTATTTACAAGAAAGTTAGTGGGAGCTCTGTAGCATTTCTGATATTATATGTAGATGACATATTATTAATTGGAAATGATATAGAATTTCTGGATAGCATAAAGGGATACTTGAATAAAAGTTTTTCAATCAAAGACCTCGGTGAAGCTGCTTACATATTGGGCATCAAGATTTATAGAGATAGATCAAGACGCTTAATAGGACTTTCACAAAGCACATACCTTGATAAAATTTTGAAAAGGTTCAAAATGGATCAGGCAAAGAAAGGGTTCTTGCCTGTACTACAAGGTGTGAAGTTGAGTTAGACTCAATGCCCGACCACAGCAGAAGATAAAGAGAAAATGAAAGATGTTCCCTATGCTTCAGCCATAGGCTCTATCATGTATGCAATACTGTGTACCAGACCTGACGTATGCTTAGCAATAAGCTTGGCAGGAAGGTACCAAAGTAATCCAGGAGTGGATCACTGGACAGCGGTCAAGAACATCCTGAAAGACCTGAAAAGGACTAAGGATATGTTTCTCGTATATGGAGGTGACAAAGAGCTAGTCATAAATGGTTACGTCGATGCAAGCTTTGACACTGATCCGGACGATTCTAAATCGCAAACCGGATACGTATTTTTATTAAACGGTGGAGCTGTAAGTTGGTGCAGTTCTAAACAAAGCGTCGTGGCGGGATCTACATGCGAAGCGGAGTACATAGCTGCTTCGGAAGCAGCAAATGAAGGAATCTGGATGAAGGAGTTCATTTCCGATCTAGGTGTCATACCTAGTGCATTGGGACCAATGAAGATCTTCTGTGAAAATACTGGTGCAAATGCCTTGGCAAAGGAATCCAGATTTCACAAGAGGACCAAGCACATCAAGAGACGCTTCAATTCCATTTGGGACCAAGTCCAAGTGGGAGACATAGAAATTTGCAAGATACATACATATCTGAATGTTGCAGACCCGTTGACTAAGCCTCACTCACGAGCAAAACATGATTAGCACCAAGACTCCATGGGTGTTAGAATCATTACTGTGTAATCTAGATTATTGACTCTAGTGCAAGTGGGAGACTGAAAGGAAATATGCCCTAGAGGCAATAATAAAGTTATTATTTATTTCCTCATATCATGATAAATATTTATTATTCATGCTAGAATTGTATTAACCGGAAACATAACACATGTGTGAATACATAGACAAACACAACGTCACTAGTATGCTTCTACTTGACTAGCTTATTAATCAAAGATGGTTATGTTTCCTAACCATAGACATGTGTTGTCATTTGATTAATGGGGTCACATCATTAGGAGAATGATGTGATTGACATGACCCATTCCGTTAGCCTAGCACTTGATCATTTAGTATATAGCTATTGCTTTCTTCATGCCTTATACATGTTCCTGTAACTATGAGATTATGCAACTCCCGTTTACCGGAGGAACAGTTTGGGTGCTACCAAACGTCACAATGTAACTGGGTGATTATAAAGGAGTACTACAGGTGTCTCCAAAGGTACATGTTGGGTTGGCATATTTCGAGATTAGGTTTTGACACTCCGATTGTCGAAGAGGTATCTCTGGGCCCTCTCGGTAATGCACATCACTATAAGCCTTGCAAGCAATGTAGCTAATGAGTTAGTTACGGAATGATGCATTACGTAACGAGTAAAGAGACTTGCCGGTAACGAGATTGAACTAGGTATTGGATACAGACGATCGAATCTCGGGCAAGTAACATACCGATGACAAAGGGAACAACCTATGTTGTTATGCGGTTTGATCGATAAAGATCTTCATAGAATATGTAGGAACCAATATGGGCATCCAGGTCCCGCTATTGGTTATTGACTGAGAATAGTTCTAGGTCATGTCTACGTAGTTCTCGAACCCGTAGGGTCCGCACGCTTAACATTACGATGACAGTTTTATTATGAGTTTATAAGTTTTGATGTACCGAAGTTTGTTCGGAGTCCTGGATGTGATCACGGACATGATGAGGAGTCTCGAAATGGTCGAGACATAAAGATTGATATATTGGAAGCCTATGTTTGTGAAGGAAATATGCCCTAGAGGCAATAATAAAGTTATTATTTATTTTCTTATATCATGATAAATGTTTATTATTCATGCTAGAATTGTATTAACCGGAAACATAATACATGTGTGAATATATAGACAAACAGAGTGTCACTAGTATGCCTCTACTTGACTAGCTTGTTAATCAAAGATGGTTATGTTTCCTAACCATGGACAAATAGTTGTTATTTGATTAACAGGATCACATCATTAGTTGAAAGATCTGATTGACATGGCCCATTCTGTTAGCTTAGCACCCGATCGTTTAGTATGTTGCTATTGCTTTCTTCATGACTTATACATGTTCCTATGACTATGACATTATGCAACTCCCATTTACCGGGGGAACACTTTATGTGCTACCAAATGTCACAACGTAACTGGGTGATTATAAAGGTGCTCTACAGGTGTCTCCAAAGGTACTTGTTGGGTTGGCGTATTTCGAGATTAGGATTTGTCACTCCGAATGTCGGAGAGGTATCTCTGGGCCCTCTCGATAATGCACATCACTTAAGCCATGCAAGCATTGCAACTAATGAGTTAGTTGCGAGATGATGTATTACGGAACGAGTAAAGAGACTTGCCGGTAACGAGATTGAACTAGGTATTGGATACCGAAGATCGAATCTCGGGCAAGTAACATACCGATGACAAACGGAACAACGTATGTTGTTATGCGGTCTGACCGATAAAGATCTTCGTAGAATATGTAGGAACTAATATGGGCATCCAGGTCCCGCTATTGGTTATTTACCGGAGACGTGTCTCGGTCATGTCTACATTGTTCTCAAACCGTAGGGTCCGCACGTTTAAAGTTACGATGACAGTTTCTTTATGAGTTTATGTATTTTGATGTACCGAAGTTTGTTCAGAGTCCCGGATGTGATCATGGACATGACGAGGAGTCTCGAAATGGTCGAGACATAAATATTGATATATTGGACGACTATATTCGGACACCGGAATTGTTCCGGGTGATTTCGGAGAAAACCGGAGTGCCGGGGGGGGGGGGGGGGTGGTTAACGGAACCCCCCGGGAGAGTTAATGGGCCACAGGGGCCTTTGATGTAGGGTGGAACCCTATAGCGTCGATCTTTCACGTTTGGAGTGGATCCTATGGAGGAATCATGAAGAACACGCGGAAGCACAAGGGGAAACACGGGGAAAACGAGAGAGAATCACTCAACCAACAAGGAATCGATCACACAAGTGCTAGATCACCACACACATATGAGATCCACAAGATACAAAGTCAACAAAGGTAAGGATACAAAGGAACCGTTCATCTCCAAGAGGAGGCCTGAAGGAAATATGCCCTAGAGGCAATAATAAAGTTATTATTTATTTCCTCATATCATGATAAATGTTTATTATTCATGCTAGAATTGTATTAACCGGAAACATAATACATGTGTGAATACATAGACAAAACTATGGTCACTAGTATGCCTCTACTTGACTAGCTCATTAATCAAAGATGGTTATGTTTCCTGACCATAGACATGTGTTTTCATTTGATTAGTGGGATCACATCATTAGAAGAATGATTTGATTGACATGACCCATTCTGTTAGCCTAGCACTTGATCGTTTAGTATACTGCTATTGCTTTCGTCATGACTTATACAAAGTTCCTGCAACTATGAGATTGTGCAACTCCCGTTTACCGGAAGAACACTTTGTGTTCTACCAAACGTCACAACGTAACTGGGTGATTATAAAGGTGCTCTACAGGTGTTTCCGAAGGTACATGTTGAGTTGGCATAATTCGAGATTAGGATTTGTCACTCCAATTGTCGGAGAGGTATCTCTGGGCCCTCTCGGTAATACTCATCACCTAAGCCTTGCAAGCATGTAACTAATGAGTTAGTTATGAGATGACGTATTACAGAACGAGTAAAGAGACTTGCCGGTAACGAGATTGAACTAGGTATTGGATACCGATGATCAAATCTCGGGCAAGTAACATACCGATGACAAAGGGAACAAAGTATGTTGTTATGCGGTTTGACCGATAAAGATCTTCGTAGAATATGTAGGAACCAATATGGGCATCCAGGTCCCGCTATTGGTTATTGACCGGAGACATGTCTCGGTCATGTCTACATTGTTCTCGAACCGTAGGGTCCGCACGCTTAAGGTTTCGATGACAGTTATATTATGAGTTTATGTATTTTGATGGACCGAAGGTTGTTCGGAGTCCCAGATGTGATCACGGACATGACGAGGAGTCTCGAAATGGTCGAGACATAAAGATTGATATATTGGACGGATATATTTGGACACCGGAAAGGTTCCGGGAGAGTTTGGGAATATACCGGAGCTCCGGGAGGTTACCGGAACCCCCCGGTAAGTATATGGGCCTTATTGGGCCTTAGTGGAAGGGAGGGAGAAGGAGCAAGGGCCCCCCCCATGCCCAATCCGAATTGGGAGGGGGGTCGGCCCCCCCTTTCCTTCTCTCCTCCCCCCTCTTCCTTCCTTCTCCTACTCCGAATAGGAAAGGGGGGGGCCAAACCTACTTGGAGTAGGATTGCCCCCCCTAGGGCGCGCCACCCCTTGGGCCGGCCTCCTCCTCCCTCCCTCCTTTATATATGGGGGTAGGGGGGCACCCTAGACACACAAGTTGATCATTGAGATCGTTCCTTAGCCGTGTGCGGTGCCCCCCTCCACGATATTACACCTCGGTCATATTGTAGCGGTGCTTAGGCGAAGCCCTGCGACAGGAGAACATCAAGATCGTCACCACGCCATCGTGCTGATAGAACTCCTCCCCGCGCCTCTGCTGGATCGGAGATCGGGGTGCGTCATCGAGCTGTACGTGTGTCAAGAACTCGGGGGTGCCGGAGTAACGGTGCTTGGATCGGTTGGACCGGGAGGACGTACGACTACTTCCTCTACGTTGCGTCAACGCTTCCGCTTCAGTCTACGAGGGTACGTAGACAACACTCTCCCCTCTCGTTGCTATGCATCACCATGATCTTGCGTGTGCGTAGGAAATTTTTTGAAATTACTACGTTCCCCAACAGTGGCATCCGAGCCTAGGTTTTATGCGTTGATGTTATATGCACGAGTAGAACACAAGTGAGTTGTGGACGATATAAGTCATACTGCCTACCAGCATGTCATACTTTGGTTCAGCGGTATTGTTGGATGAAGCGGCCCGGACCGACATTACGCGTACGCTTACGCGAGACTGGTTCTACCGACGTGCTTTGCACACAGGTGGCTGGCGGGTGTCAGTTTCTCCAACTTTAGTTGAACCGAGTGTGGCTACGCCCGGTCCTTGTGAAGGTTAAAACGGAGTCTATTTGACAAACTATCGTTGTGGTTTTGATGCGTAGGTAAGAACGGTTCTTGCTAAGCCCGTAGCAGCCACGTAAAATTTGCAACAACAAAGTAGAGGACGTCTAACTTGTTTTTGCAGGGCATGTTGTGATGTGATATGGTCAAGACGTGATGCTATATTTTATTGTATGAGATGATCATGTTTTGTAACCGAAGTTATCGGCAACTGGTAGGAGCCATATGGTTGTCGCTTTATTGTATGAAATGCAAACGCCCTGTAATTGCTTTACTTTATCACTAAGCGGTAGCGATAGTCGTAGAAGCAATAGATGGCGTAACGACAACGATGCTACGATGGAGATCAAGGTGTCGCGCCGGTGACGATGGTGATCGCGACGGTGCTTCGGAGATGGAGATCACAAGCACAAGATGATGATGGCCATATCATATCACTTATATTGATTGCATGTGATGGTTATCCTTTATGCATCTTATCTTGCTTTGATTGACGGTAGCATTTTAAGATGATCTCTCACTAAATTATCAAGAAGTGTTCTCCCTGAGTATGCACCGTTGCCAAAGTTCGTCGTGCCGAGACACCACGTGATGATCGGGTGTGATAAGCTCTACGTCCATCTACAACGGGTGCAAGCCAGTTTTGCACACGCAGAATACTCAGGTTAAACTTGACGAGCCTAGCATATGCAGATATGGCCTTGGAACACAGAGACCGAAAGGTTGAGCGTGAATCATATAGTAGATATGATCAACATAATGATGTTCACCATTGAAAACTACTCCATCTCAAGTAATGATCGGTTATGGTTTAGTTGATTTGGATCACGTGATCACTTAGATGACTAGAGAGATGTCTGTCTAAGTGGGAGTTCTTAAGTAATATGATTAATTGAACTTAAATTTATCATGAACTTAGTACCTGATAGTATCTTGCTTGTCTATGTTTGTTTGTAGATAGATGGCTCGTGCTGTTGTTCCGTTCAATTTTAATGCGTTCCTTGAGAAAGCAAAGTTGAAAGATGATGGTAGCAATTACACGGACTGGGTCCGTAACCTGAGGATTATCCTCATTGCTGCACAGAAGAGTTACGTCCTGGAAGCACCGCTGGGTGCCAGGCCTGCTGCTCATGCAACCGACGACGTTAAGAACGTCTGGCAGAGCAAAGCTGATGACTACTCTATAGTTCAGTGTGCCATGCTTTACGGCTTAGAACCGGGTCTTCAACGACGTTTTGAACGTCATGGAGCATATGAGATGTTCCAGGAGTTGAAGTTAATATTTCAAGCAAATGCCCGGATTGAGAGATATGAAGTCTCCAATAAGTTCTATAGCTGCAAGATGGAGGAGAATAGTTCTGTCACTGAACATATACTCAGAATATCTGGGTATAACAATCACTTGATTCAACTGGGAGTTAATCTTCCTGATGATAGTGTCATTGACAGAATTCTTCAATCACTGCCACCAAGCTACAAGAGCTTTGTGATGAACTATAATATGCAAGGGATGAACAAGACTATTCCCGAGCTCTTCGCGATGCTGAAAGCCGCGGAGGTAGAAATCAAGAAGGAGCATCAAGTGTTGATGGTCAACAAGACCACTAGTTTCAAGAAAAAGGGCAAAGGGAAGAAGAAGGGGAACTTCAAAAAGAACGGCAAGCAAGTTGCTGCTCAAGAGAAGAAACCCAAGTCTGGACCTAAGCCTGAAACTGAGTTCTTCTACTGCAACCAGACTGGACACTGGAAGCGGAACTGCCCCAAGTATTTGGCGGATAAGAAGGATGGCAAAGTAAACAAAGGTATATGTGATATACATGTTATTGATGTGTACCTAACTAGAGCTCGTAGTAGCACCTGGGTATTTCATACTGGTTCTGTTGCTAATATTTGCAACTCGAAACAGGGACTACGGAATAAGCGAGCACTGGTCAAGGACGAGGTGACGATGCGCGTGGGAAACGGTTCCAAAGTCGATGTGATCGCCGTCGGCACGCTACCTCTACATCTACCATCGGGATTAGTTTTAGACCTGAATAATTGTTATTTGGTGCCTGCGTTGAGCATGAACATTATATCTGGATCTTGTTTGATGCGAGACGGTTATTCATTTAAATCAGAGAATAATGGTTGTTCTATTTATATGAGTAATATCTTTTACGGTCATGCACCCTTGAAGAGTGGTCTATTTTTATTGAATCTCCATAGTAGTCATACACATATTCATAATGTTGAAGACAAAAGATGCAGAGTTGATAATGATAGTGCAACTTATTAGTGGCACTGCCGTTTGGGTCATATCGGTGTAAAACGCATGAAGAAACTCCATACTGATGGACTTCTGGAATCACTTGATTATGAATCACTTGATTATGAATCACTTGGTACTTGCGAACCGTGCCTCATGGGTAAGATGACTAAAACACCGTTCTCCGTTACTATGGAGAGAGCAACAGATTTATTGGAAATCATACATACAGATGTATGTGGTCCGATGAATGTTGAGGCTCGTGGCGGATATCGTTATTTTCTCACCTTCACAGATGATTTAAGAAGATATGGGTATATCTACTTAATGAAGCACAAGTCTGAAACATTTGAAAAATTCAAAGAATTTCAGAGTGAAGTGGAGAATCATCGTAACAAGAAAATAAAATTTCTGCGATCTGATCGTGGAGGAGAATATTTGATTTACGAGTTTGGTTTACATTTGAAACAATGCGGAATAGTTTCGCAACTCACGCCACCTGGAACACCACAACGAAATGGTGTGTCCGAACGTCGTAATCGTACTTTACTTGATATGGTGCGATCTATGATGTCTCTTACCGATTTACCGCTATCATTTTGGGGTTATGCTTTAGAGACGGCCGCATTCACGTTAAATAGGGCACCATCAAAATCCGTTGAGACGACGCCTTATGAACTATGGTTTGGCAAGAAACCAAAGTTGTCGTTTCTTAAAGTTTGGGGCTGCGATGCTTATGTGAAGAAACTTCAACCAGATAAGCTCGAACCCAAATCGGAGAAATGTGTCTTCATAGGATACCCAAAAGAGACTGTTGGGTACACCTTCTATCACAGATCCGAAGGCAAGACATTCGTTGCTAAGAATGGATCCTTTCTAGAGAAGGAGTTTCTCTCGAAAGAAGTGAGTGGGAGGAAAGTAGAACTTGATGAGATAACTGTATCTACTCCCTTATTGGAAGGTAGTTCATCACGAGAACCGGTTCCAGTGACAACTACACCAATTAGTGAGGAAGCTAATGATATTGATCATGAAACTTCAGATCAAGTTTCTACTGAACCTCGTAGGTATACCAGAGTAAGATCCGCACCAGAGTGGTACGGTCATCCTATTCTGGAAGTCATGTTACTTGACCATGATGAACCTACGAACTATGAGGAAGCGATGATGAGCCCAGATTCCGCAAAATGGCTGGAGGCCATGAAATCTGAGATAGGATCCATGTATGAAAACGAAGTATGGACTTTGGTTGATTTGCCCGATGATCGGCAAGCCATTGAGAATAAATGGATCTTTAAGAAGAAGACTGACACTGATGGTAATGTTATTGTCTATAAAGCTCGACTTGTTGCGAAAGGTTTTCGACAAGTTCAAGGGGTTGACTACGATGAGACTTTCTCACCCGTAGCGATGCTTAAGTCTGTCCGAATCATGTTAGCTATTGCTGCATTTCATGATTATGAAATTTGGCAAATGGATGTCAAGACTGCATTCTTGAATGGATTTCTAAAAGAAGAGTTGTATATGATGCAGCCAGAAGGTTTTGTTGATCCAAAACGTGCTGACAAAGTGTGCAAGCTCCAGCGTTCCATTTATGGACTGGTGCAAGCATCTCGGAGTTGGAATAAACGTTTTGATAGTGTGATCAAGGCATACGGTTTTATACAGACTTTTGGAGAAGCCTGTATTTACAAGAAAGTGAGTGGGAGCTCTGTAGCATTTCTAGTTTTATATGTTGATGACATATTATTAATTGGAAATGATATAGAATTTCTGGATAGCATAAAGGGATACTTGAATAAAAGTTTTTGATGAAAGACCTCGTTGAAGCTGCTTACATATTAGGCATCAAGATCTATAGAGATAGATCAACACGCTTAATAGGACTTTCACAAAGCACATACCTTGACAAAATATTGAAAAAGTTCAATATGGATCAGGCAAAGAAAGGATTCTTGCCTGTGCTACAAGGTGTGAAGTTGAGTCGAACTCAATGCCCGACCACAGCAGAAGATAGAGAGAAAATGAAAAATGTTCCCTATGCTTCAGCCTTAGGCTCTATCATGTATGCAATGCTGTGTACCAGACGTGACGTATGCTTAGCAATAAGCTTAGCAGGAAGGTACCAAAGTAATCCAGGAGTGGATCACTGGACAGCGGTCAAGAACATCCTGAAATACCTGAAAAGGGCTAAGGATATGTTTCTCGTATATGGAGGTGACAAAGAGCTAGTCGTAAATGGTTACGTCGATGCAAGCTTTGACACTGATCCGGACGATTCTAAATCGCAGACCGGATACGTGTTTTTATTAAATGGTGGAGCTGTAAGTTGGTGCAGTTCTAAACAAAGCGTCGTGGCAGGATCTACATGTGAAGCAGAGTACATAGCTGCTTCTGAAGCAGCAAATGAAGGAGTCTGGATGAAGGAGTTCATTTCCGACCTAGGTGTCATACCTAGTGCATCGGGACCAATGAAGATCTTCTGTGACAATACTGGTGCAATTGCCTTGGCAAAGGAATCCAGATTTCACAAGAGGACCAAGCACATCAAGAGACGCTTCAATTCCATTCGGGACCAAGTCCAAGTGGGACACATAGAGATTTGCAAGATACATACGGATCTGAATGTTGCAGACCCGTTGACTAAGCCTCTCTCACGAGCAAAACATGATCAGCGCCAAGACTCCATGGGTGTTAGAATCATTACTATGCAATCTAGATTATTGACTCTAGTGCAAGTGGGAGACTGAAGGAAATATGCCCTAGAGGCAATAATAAAGTTATTATTTATTTCCTCATATCATGATAAATGTTTATTATTCATGCTAGAATTGTATTAACCGGAAACATAATACATGTGTGAATACATAGACAAAACTATGGTCACTAGTATGCCTCTACTTGACTAGCTCAATAATCAAAGATAGTTATGTTTCCTGACCATAGACATGTTTTGTCATTTGATTAGTGGGATCACATCATTAGAAGAATGATATGATTGACATGACCCATTCTGTTAGCCTAGCACTTGATCGTTTAGTATACTGCTATTGCTTTCGTCATGACTTATACAAAGTTCCTGCAACTATGAGATTGTGCAACCCCCGTTTACCGGAAGAACACTTTGTGTGCTACCAAACGTCACAACGTAACTGGGTGATTATAAAGGTGCTCTACAGGTGTTTCCGAAGGTACATGTTGAGTTGGTATAATTCGAGATTAGGATTTGTCACTCCAATTGTCGGAGAGGTATCTCTGGGCCCTCTCGGTAATACTCATCACCTAAGCCTTGCAAGCATGTAACTAATGAGTTAGTTATGAGATGACGTATTACAGAACGAGTAAAGAGACTTGCCGGTAACGAGATTGAACTAGGTATTGGATACCGACGATCAAATCTCGGGCAAGTAACATACCGATGACAAAGGGAACAAAGTATGTTGTTATGCGGTTTGACCGATAAAGATCTTCGTAGAATATGTAGGAACCAATATGGGCATCCAGGTCCCGCTATTGGTTATTGACCGGAGACATGTCTCGGTCATGTCTACATTGTTCTCGAACCGTAGGGTCCGCACGCTTAAGGTTTCGATGACAGTTATATTATGAGTTTATGTATTTTGATGTACCGAAGGTTGTTCGGAGTCCCGGATGTGATCACGGACATGACGAGGAGTCCCTAAATGGTCGAGACATAAAGATTGATATATTGGACGTATATATTTGGACACCGGAAAGGTTCCGGGAGAGTTTGGGAATATACCGGAGCTCCGGGAGGTTACCGGAACCCCCCGGTAAGTATATGGGCCTTATTGGGCCTTAGTGGAAGGGAGGGAGAAGGAGCAAGGGAGGGGGCGCCCCCCCCCCCCCCCAAGCCCAATCCGAATTGGGAGGGGGGCCAGGCCCCCCTTTCCTTCTCTCCTCCCCCCTCTTCCTTCCTTCTCCTACTCCGAATAGGAAAGGGGGGGGGGCAAACCTACTTGGAGTAGGATTGCCCCCCCTAGGGCGCGCCACCCCTTGGGCCGGCCTCCTCCTCCCTCCCTCCTTTATATACGGGGGTAGGGGGGCAACCTAGACACACAAGTTGATCATTGAGATCATTCCTTAGCCATGTGCGGTGCCCCCTCCACGATATTACACCTCGGTCATATTGTAGCGGTGCTTAGGCGAAGCCCTGCGACAGGAGAACATCAAGATCGTCACCACGCCGTCGTGCTGACAGAACTCCTCCCCGCGCCTCTGCTGGATCGGAGATCGGGGTGCATCATCAAGCTGTACGTGTGTCAAGAACTCGGAGGTGCCGGAGTAACGGTGCTTGGATCGGTTGGACTGGGAGGACGTACGACTACTGCCTCTACGTTGCGTCAACGCTTCCGCTTCGGTCTACGAGGGTACGTAGACAACACTCTCCCCTCTCGTTGCTATGCATCACCATGATCTTGCATGTGCGTAGGAATTTTTTTGAAATTACTACGTTCCCCAACAAGGCCTTGATGTTCTTCCCTAGATAGGGGTCTTGAATCCGCTGTTGGATCTTCTCCGAAGAGGTCCTGAGCTCCAAGGAGAAGTAACCAAGTGGATGAGCAAAGGCTCTCACACAAATATGAGCTAATCCAATGCTAAGTCTCAAAGTGAGGAGATGGGGTCCTATATATAGAGTTGGGGGCGAAGGGGTACATGGGCTCAGCCCAACACACGCACGCAGGCACTGGCCGGATGATCCGGACGAGGGTTCGGATGATCCGGGCTGGTCCGGATGATCCGGGTGGGGACCCGGATGAGCTGGAGGCTCGGCTGGTGGCGGCGCAGGGCCGGATGTCCGGCTGGCGGTCCGGGCGTCCGAGCGGGGTCCGGATGATCAGGGACGGGGTCCGGATGATCCGGCTTCAGGCTTTAGCTTCGGGAGTCCTTGGTCGATTTAGCCGGATCGTCCGGGCCGGGGTCCGGATCGTCCGGGCTCTGTCCGGATCGTCCGGGCCGCCGTCCGGATCGTCCGGCCACCCTGGTCCTTGGTGCTTTTTCCTCTCCGTCTTCTCGCATGTCTTCCACTTCTGGTTCTCCTTGCTTCCTAGCCTCTTCATGGTTGACTCCTTGGTACCTGAGTATGCATAGCATTTCCGTTTGAGGTAGTAACCATGTCTCATGTGAATCGAAAGGGAACTGTGAGAGGAGTGATGTCACCTCGGTTTCAAGAGGTCTTGCACGTGCTCGAGTCATAGGTCCTTGTGGAGTTGGATGTGTTGATGTAGAGTCCATGGGGATGATGGAAGGATGCTCCGCATCATATCCCCTCCCTTCGAAAGGATCCGACCTCAGATCTAGATCTTCATCACCATGGAAAGGCGAGAGGTCTTTGACGTTGAAGGTGTCGCTCACGTTGTACTTGTCGCTTGGTAGGTCGAGCTTGTAGGCATTGTTGTTGTTGTAGCGTGCTAACACCTTGAAGGGTCCATCGGCTCGAGGTAGAAGTTTGGACTTGCGTTCGTTGGGGAAGTGTTCCTTGCGAAGGTGTAGCCACACGAGATCGCCTATGTTGAAGATCATGGGTTTCTTGTTGATGTTGAGCTTGGTCACTAGTCGTTGTACTTGGCGCTCGATGGTGTTTCTTGTATCTTCATGCATCTTCTTGATATAGCTTGCACGGGCACTTGCGTCGAGGTTGGTGCGTTTTTGTAGAGGTAGAGGTAGAATGTCCAATGGGGACAATGGGTTGAAGCCGTAGACGACCTCGAAGGGGGACTTGCCGGTCGTCGAATGTCTTGCGCGGTTGTAGGCGTACTCGGCGATGGGTAGACATGCCTCCCACTCCTTGATGTTCTTCTTGATCAACACGCGAAGTAGAGTGGAGAGCGTCCGGTTCGTCACCTCCGTTTGGCCGTCGGTTTGAGGATGGTATGCGGATGAGAACAAGAGTTTGATTCCGAGCTTGGCGCATAGGGTCTTCCAAAAGTAACTCAAGAACTTGACATCGCAGTCGGAGACGATTGTCTTTGGTACTCCATGGAGGCGCAAGATTTCCCTACAAAAGAGATTTGCAATATGTGAAGCATCGTCTACCTTGTTGCAAGGAATGAAATGTGCCATCTTAGAAAATCTATCCACAACAACAAACACGGAATCCTTCCCATTTTGAGTTCTAGGCAAACCAAGTACAAAGTCCATGCTAATGTCTTCCCAAGGTTGATAAGGAATAGGAAGAGGCATGTAAAGACCATGAGATTGAGCTTTTGACTTAGCTTTGCGGCATGTTGAGCATCTTGTGGTGAACCATGAGACGTCTCGAAACATCTTTGGCCAAAAATAGTTCTTGGAGAGCGTGGCGAAGGTCTTGTCGCGTCCAAAATGTCCCATGAGTCCACCTCCATGAGCCTCTTGCAAAAGGAGCAAACGAAGAGAAGACTCGGGTATGCATAGTTTGTTAGCTCTCATAAGATAACCATCCTTGAGGTAATATTGTTCCCAAGATGTATGCGTCAAACATTTAGCGTAATGAGGTGCAAAAGATGGATCACTAGCATATAAATCTTTTATGTGCTCAAAGCCAATAACATTCAACTCAAGTTGGGTGACAAGCGTGCATATGCATGAAAGTGCATCGGCAACTACATTCTCCTTACCCTTAATGTACTTGATCACATATGGGAAAGATTTAATAAATTCACTCCATTTGGCATGAGGCTTGTTCAATTTAGTTTGACCTTTTAAGTACTTAAGCGTTTCATGATCGGTATGGATGACAAACTCATGAGGTCTAAGATAATGTTCCCAAACATGTAGGACACGCACTAAAGCATACAATTCTTTGTCATATATGGGATAGTTAAGTTGAGCACCGGAGAGTTTTTCACTAAAATAAGCAATGGCTCATTTTTCTTGCATCAAAACTCCGCCAATTCCGGTACCACTTGCATCACAATGAACCTCAAAAGTTTTGTCAAAATTGGGCAAAGCAAGAATCGGAGCATGAGTAAGCAAAGACTTGAGCTCATCGAAAGCGTTGGATTGCAAAGTTCCCCAAACAAAAGGAGTATTCTTCTTACTCAAAGCATGCAAAGGAGCTGCAATAGTGCTAAAGTTTTTCACAAAGCGACGATAAAAACCTGCAAGACCAAGGAAACTTCGCACTTGTTGCAAATTGGTGGGTTGGGGCAAGTTTTAATTGCTTTGATTTTAGTTTCATCAACATGGACACCCTTGGAAGAGACAACGAAACCCAAGAAAACCACTTTGTCAATGCCAAAAGTGCATTTTTTTCAAGTTGGCATAAAGACTTTCCTTTCGAAGTGTTTGCAAAACATGTTTAACATGATTAAGATGTTCTTTCATGGTTTTGCTAAACACAAGAATATCATCGAAGTAAACCACAACAAAGATTCCAATGTATGGACGAAGCACATGATGCATGAGACGCACAAAAGTTCCGGGTCCTTCCGACAAACCCATAGGCATAACCAACCATTCATATAAGCCAAATTTTGTTTTGAAAGCAGTTTTCCATTCATCACCCTCATGAATGCGAATTTGATAATAGCCACTTTTAAGATCAATTTTTGAGAAAAAGTTGGCTCCACTAAGTTCATCAAGCATATCATCTAAGCGAGGAATGGGATGCCTATAGCGCACGGTGATAGCATTTATGGGTCTACAATCGGAACACAAGCGGAAAGTTCCATCGGGTTTAGGCACAAGTATAACGGGAACGGCACAAGGGCTTAAGCTTTCACGTACATGACCGTTGTCGATTAGTTGTTGTACTTGCTGTTGAATCTCCTTGGTTTCTTCGGGATTGACACGGTAGGGAGCTTTGTTTGGAAGTGGCGCTCCGGGGATGAGGTCGATTCGATGCTCAATGCCTCGAAGAGGAGGTAGACCCGGAGGTAGCTCACCGGGGAAAACATCTTGAAATTCCTACAAAAGAGATTGAAACACCAAAGGTAGCTCATGAGTGGTGTTAGTTTTTGGTTCTCCATCCTTGCACACAAGGACAAAGTGCATCACACTCGATGGGTTCTCACACACTTCTCTCATCTCATGTTTGGTGGCGAATAGTATGAGGTTTTTCTCTCTAGGCGAAGAGGCGCTCAAATTTGGCTTGTGGCTCTCACTCACATTTTGGTGGCTTACTTTCTCACTCTTCTCTCTTTGGTTGGTGGCTTGTTTGTCGGCTATCACTTGACTAGGAGACATGGGTCGTAGGACATATTCTTTTCCTTTCATTTTGAAGCTATAGTGGTTTGTACGCCCATTGTGGAAGACTCCACGGTCAAATTGCCATGGCCGACCAAGGAGGAGGTGGCAAATGGTCATTGGGACCACATCACACTCCAAAGTGTCCTCATATGCACCGATTTTGAAGGATACTTGGACCGTATGCTCAACTTTTATAGTGCCGGAGTCACTTAGCCATTGAACCTTGTAGGGGTGCCGGTGCTTCTTCTTGAGCAATTGGAGCTTGGAGCATAGTTCTTCGCTTGCCAAGTTGTGGCAACTACCTCCATCGATGATGACCTTGACGGATCGTCCATTGATGCCGGCCTTTGTGTGAAAGATGTGGCATCGTTGGTCTTCTTCTTGTTGATGTTGAAGTGTCAAGACCTTGGAGACAACTAGAGCGGGGCTCGTATCTTCATCACAAAAGACTTGATTATCTTCATCCTCGTTCACGCGCCGGTGCATGGCCACTTGCTCAATAGCTTCCATTTCATCTTCACTCATTGAGTCGTATGTGCCATCGTCGTTGAGTATCATGGTGCGCTTGTTTGTGCATTCATAGGATTTGTGGCCTCGGCCGCCGCAAGTGAAACACTTGAAGGAGCTTGTCTTGACGGTCTCATCGGTTGGAGTAGATGATGAAGCACGCGGCTTGAAGTTGCTTGTAGTAGGAGGAAGACGACTTGAACTTGTGGAAGTTTTCTTGTAACTTGACTTGTCGTCGTTGCTTGGAGAAGGCTTGGTTGATGTCGAAGTTGGAGTAGTTGTTGAAGCTTGGTTGTTGGAGAAGCCGTATGTCTTGGACGAGTACTAGGCGTACTTGAAGTGATCTTGCACTTGACATTCCGCCTTTGTAGCTTGATGCACGAGCTCAATGAGGTTGGAGTAGGGTTGGAAGTCGGCGATCTTCTTGATGGGATGGTTGAGTCCATTCAAGAATCGTGCCATTGTTTGCTCATCATCCTCCATGACATTGGCTCGAATCATGGCAATCTCCATGTCCTTGTAGTATTCTTCAACACTCTTTGTTCCTTTCTTGAGGAGTTGTAGCTTCTTGAAGAGATCACGGTTGTAGTAGGTGGGCACAAAGTTTGCTCGCATGACATCCTTCATTTGAGCCCAAGTGGTGATTGGAGGTTCACCTCTTGCTTGTCGGTGCTCAAGGACTTGTTCCCACCATATGAGCACATAGTCTTGGAACTCAAGTGATGCCATAGCGATCTTTTTCTCTTCCTCATAGTTGTGAAAACGAAAGATTTTGTCGACCTTCAATGCCCATGAGAGGTACTCTTCGGGATCATTGCTTCCATTGAACTTGGGCATTGTGAACTTGAGCTTGCCATAGCGTTGCTCTTCATTGTGTTGTGGGCGATGGTGATGAGGACGTCCTTGACGTGGAGGGTAATCATCCTCATGTTGCTCTTGGCGTGGAGGAAGTCCATGATCAACTTGCTCTTGTTGACCTTGAGGTTGAGGTTGAGCTTGAGGAGCTTGTGGAGGAGCTTGTGGGTCTTGACGTTGCGCACGCGGATGGTAGTTCCTCTCTTGTATTTCTTCTCGAAGGGCTTCCTCTTGATTGCACCTTTCGCGATTGCGGTTGGCGATAGCTCGACTTGATGCTTGAGGGGCACGTTCCGCCTCAAGAGCTTGTGCTTCTCATTGTTGTTGTTGAAGACGTTGAGTCTCGGCGTCTTGTTGCTCTTGATGTAGGCGCGCTCGTTCTTGTTCTTGTTGGCGACAAAGACGTTGTCGTTCTTGTGCTTGAGCAAACGCCACTTGGTTCGATTGAGGACGAGGAACTTGTTCATCAACTTGCTCTTGTGAATGCTTGTCGTGGAGCGGGTTGCGAGATGCATGACGGTCTTGACGCGCGGCTCGTCGAAGAGTGTTCGATGACGGGGTACTTGTGTCGGAGAAGGAGTCGTCGGAGTGGCGACTTGAGTGGCTCCGTCTTGAGTGTGAGGATGTAGAAGGACGCCGGTTCACCAACAAGGCGTGGATCTCGTCCATTCGTGCATCGTTCTCTTTCTTGTGCGCGTCGAGCTTGTTGTCGAAGTAGTCTCTTGTATGTTGCTCGGAGAGTCGCAAGTCGGTGGCGAGGTTGTCGATGCGTTCGCTCATTTCTTGTTGCTCTTGATGGAGAGCTCGTTGTGCGCCAAAGAGGTGGTTCTTGGTGACGTATGATGACATGTCGTCATCTTGCTCGATGAAGAGTGGATTTGTAGAAGAACTTGGCCTATCCATCATTTCAAGCAAATTGTGAGTGGTAGAATGAGAAGAACTGATACCAATGTACCTTTGACTAAAGTTGAAGATGAATCAAGTTCACTCAAATGTGGACAATGAAATAGCACTATTGGTACCGATCCTTGTCGATTCTCACACCTACACAAGTAAAAGCTTTTGGTGGAGCTTGGTTAGGATGGTGGCACAAAATTGATTGCAATCGTTAGCTTGACTCAAAAATGTTGAAGAAGATTCGTAAATTCGCATATGCAACAAGTAGACCAAGCAAGTAGTGGTACACGGAAACACACACGCAAATAGATAAATGGGAATGTGCAAACCAAAAGTGAGCCAAAATGTGGAATCCACGAAAATGCTCTTGTTGCACAATACTAGAGAGACGCTAGCACGATTGCACAATAGGCGGATACGGAGCTTGTGCAGAACCTACTAGGCAAAAATGCAACGATCTCTATCCCAAGTATGCTATATGTATGGTATTTCGGTGCAATGATCCAAGATGATCTTATATGACAATCTTAATGTTGTATGATGCTATGCTTGTTGCTTATAAGCTCTTTACTTATCTTCCTCTTTGCTTAAAAGCTTGAGTGGCTCTTTCTCTTTTGAGCTCTTTTCTTATGCAAACTTGACGAACCAAGATAGCAATTGTGTATGCGATGACAACTTTGTGACACACAAGTTGATTCCGAGATATGCACCACGATGATATGTATGATATGGTGTATGCAACTAATGTGCACAAGTCACGTTGCCGGCAATACTCAATGGCTAGTCTCGATGGGTAAGCAACGCAAAAGATGGTCTATGATTGTTATCAATGCAATTTCAAGGTATGACAAAGACGTCTTGAGGTTACCGTCCGTAGCGAAGATGAGTAGTCGACGAAAATGAGTGGTCGTTGTTGATGTCGCACCGCACCTAAATAGCCGAAACACAATAGGACACGGAAAACTCACTCAAATTCTCGAACCCAAAGTCGAATGGTAGTACGGAGGTTTTGTCGTGGGGTTTTGGCAAGTGGAAGTGGTGGTGGTTGGGGTGGGGAGGTGGTATGTAAGTGTTGGAGGTGGTGTTGGTGGAGGGGGACTGCAAATCTGCAGTTTCGGCAGAGGAAGCTGGATGATCCGGGCCAGGAGCCGGATGATCCGGGCACGTCCGGATGATCCGGGTCAAGGTCCGGATGATCCGGGCAAGTCAAACTCGCTCGGGAACAGCTCGGGAAGAACACGAAAACGGGGAGAAATTTGACGATTTCGGGGATTTTGGATGGATTTCGAGCATCCTACGGTCATCACCATGTCAAGAGTCCGTTTGGCAAGTGACACGTGCGACCTCTACTTCACATACACAAAGGTGAATCTTCTCCTTTACACATGCTCACTTGATCCCTTTGAGGATGGTGTACTACTTGACACTTCTCCCGTGTGCATGCATAGGTATTGTCGGAGCTTCACGGATGTCAAGGAGGAGTGCAAGCGCCAAGGAACGACTACACCATCCGCGAGGGAAGCGTGGAAGAGAAGACGGAAGAAAGGAGAAGAAGACGGAGCGGCTACAGGAGCCAGGCCGGACATTCGGACCGCCGTCCGGATCATCTGGGCTCAGCCGGATCATCCGGGTCCCCCTTCGGATCATCCGGATAATTCGTCTGAAGACACCCGAAGGCCTCATGTGAAGCCGGATCATCCGGGCCCCCTCCCGGATCATCCGGACGATGGCCGGATCATCCGGACCCCCATCCGGATCATCCGGGCCTTGCCTGCGTGCAATGATTCGGGCCGAGGCCCATGTACCCATTCGCCCCCTCACTTACCCCTTCGCCCACTAGACTATAAATAGACCTCCTCCTCCCCATTTTTAGGGTTAGCAAATATGATAGCTCATTCTTAGGTGAGCTTTGCTCCTACCTCTACTCTTGAGAGAGAGAGAGAGACTACCACTCCCATGGAGTTCAAGACCTCCATGTGAGAAGATCCTGCGGGATATCATCAAGGCCCCCTTGTGGGAAGATCCATCTAGGATATCATCAAGACCTCCTCCTAGAGATGAACCTTACCTTGTATCTTTCCCTTTGTTGTTCATGTACCTTGTGATCTTGTGTGTTTGATTGTCTAGTGGATGTGTGATTTGGACTTGTTCTTGAGTGTTTCCCCTTGTGATTTCTCCCCGTTCTTCCCCGTGTTCATCGTGTTCTTCGAGGGATCCCACTCCAAACGTGAAAGATCGTCGCTATAGGGTTCCACCCTACATCATATGGTATCATGAGCCACGTTGATCACATTTTTGGAGCCCCTACCCTTCGTTTTCTAGCTTGATTTTGTTGATTTCGTCCTAAATCCGAAAATCCCCACCAAAAATAGCCCCAATTTTTTTTGTGATTTGTTGGTTTGATGATGTTTTGTTTATTTTGATCCGTGGATTTGCTTGGTTTCAAGTGGATCTGGCATTTCCCCAAGTTTCTCCACCTTCCATCCACGAAATCCCTCAAATTTTGCCCCGAAAATCAACCATTTCCGCCCAAAAATTCGTCCCCGAGAGGAAATCCCGAGCAGTTTGACCTGCCCGGATCATCCAGACCTTCTCCCGGATCATCCGGACACCTCCCGGATCAGCTGGACCCTCTCCCGGACGTCCGGATACCCCACGCACCCAGAAAACAGAACCGGAGCTGACGAACCCGGATCATCCAGATGTACACCCGGATCATCCGGATGTACACCCGGATCATCCGGACCTAGCCCGGATCATCCGGACCTCCTCCCGGATGTCCGGTTAACCCTGAAACTGACACGACTGAAATTTTGTTTTGGTCATAACTAATTCATCCGAACTCCGTTTTTGACGTTCTTTAGCTCGTTTTGAAGCTATTGACATCCCCTATCCCACAAAAATATCAAAACATCATTTGACTCCATCAAATTTTTGAAATTTGGCAAGTTTGCCTAGGCCCTCCACCATATCATCCGCATTACCACCACCGACTTCCGCAACCTAACCCATTTTGTTCCCCATTGCATACGTGGTTGTTTGAGTTGTGACTAGAGTCTCCTAAGGTGTTTCGGCTACTTAGGGACAATTGCTTCTTCATCAACCACCACAACCACTTCCGCATAGACGTGCCCACCATACATTTCCATCCCAACTTAACCCAATTTTGTTTGAGTTGTGGCTTGTGTCTCCTAAGGTGTTTCGGCTACTTAGGGACGGCAAATTCAACTCCGACTCATGTATAGCCCAGCATTCCACTTCCGCATTGCCTAGTGCAACACCACCACCACTTTCCGCTACCACCATTTGACATTTGTCATTTGAGATTTTGAGTTTGTGGGTTTTTCCGTTTCCTAAGGTGTTTCGGCTACTTAGGGACGAGTCTCCATCATCTTGGTATCTACACCAAGAACACCGCCACTCATCATCACAAAGGGCGGTAACCTCGACGACACCTTTGTATATTCCCTTGCAATTGCATTGTTAACCCCTAGCCCATTTTGCGTTACTTGCCTATCGAGACTAGCTATTTGAGTATTGCCGGCAACGTGACTTGTGCACATTAGTGGTCTACACCATCCATTGCATACATACTATATCATCTTGGTATCATATCATCCATTGTGCCTCAAGTTTGTTCCCGCATATACACAATTGCTATTTTAGTTTGTGCATTGTGCAAAAGTGGCCATAGAAAAAAAGAGAATAAAGCTTTTAAGCAAAAGAAAGAGAGCAAAGAGCTTGTAAGCAATAGCCATAGCATCACAATATATCATACGGTATCATATTTGATATTCTTGGATCATTGTGTGAGAAACACCGGGAACCATACATATATAGCATACTTGGGATAGAAAGTTTATCCATTTTGCATCTTATAGGTTGTGCACAAGTGTCGTATCCGCCTATTGAGCAATCGTGCTAGCGTCTCTCTTGAGTTGTGCAACACGAGCGTTTTCCGTGGATTCCACATTTTGTGCTCATTCCTTGGTTGCACGACCCCATTTATCTATCCGTGTGTGTGTTTCCGTGAGCCACATATTGCTATTGGTCTACTTGTTTCGCTTGCGAATTTGTGAATCTCTTTCAACATTATTGACTCTTGCTAACATTTTGCATCAAATTTTTGTGCCACTATCCTCACCGAGCTCTACCATAAGCTTTACTTGATAGGTGTGAGTGAACAAGTCCGGTACCAATTCCACTATTCTTTCATCTACTCGAGTCTTGTGATGGATAGGCAAGGCATTTCATCTTCGGTCTACAACAACAACGACGAGTTCGATGCCATGAACAACAACTCCGACGCCAAGATGCAAGCTAAAATGGAGGAGATCAACGCCCTCATGAAGTCCTACAAGCGATCTTCCTCATCTTTGAGAAGACGCTCAAGAGCACATGCTTCCGAGCTACCATCTCCGGCAAGATAACATCGGCATCGACACCATCACCAACAAGAACGTGAAGGTCAAGAGCTCTACATCAACAACCGCTCAATGACTTCACCATCTCCCTTGGCATCTTCGCCAAGCGACTTCAAGGCATCTTGGCCTACGGACATACGGCATCTTCGCCTACGGACATACGGCATCTTCGCCAACAAGAACCCCAAGACTACGCTCAAGAGAAGCTCCCCAAGCTCAAGTCCGCGACTTCCACGAGCTACTACGACCTCGACATCGACCACGCGATTCCTTTCTATGGGACTCAAGAACCCGAGGAGTACCTCGAGTGGGAGCGTTTGATGGACGACTACCTCAAGCTACATCAAGTTCATCCCGAAGATCAAGTGAAGTGCGCCACAAGAAACTTCCATGACTATGCCTCGATATGGTGGCTTCACACACCTTCGGAGAGCTACGAGATGAGTTGGCCCAAGACGAAGAGAGCTTTACGGCGAGAGTTTGTGCCTCCAACCTACACGGAACAACTTCGACGCCAATTGGAGAACACCACCCAAGGATCCAAGTCCATCGACAAGTACTTCAAGGAGATGATGATTGCCTTGCGACGAGCCGGCGTGGACGACCCCATTTCGATGAAGTTCCACTTCATGATGGGATTGCACAACGACATCTCCAAGACCATCTTCCTCGAGAACTACAAGTCCATCGACGACTACTACATTGGTGCTCTCAAGGCGGAACAAGAACTCATGAAGGCCAAGGCTTCTCCACCCCAAGCAAACTTCGCGGCGACCAAGCTCTACGACAAGCATGAGGCTAGTACCACCAAGATGTCCAATCCCGACGAGCTCCAAGACGATGCTCCCAAGTTGTCTTCACCGCCATCTCTCTTTGTGGCATTGATGGTGCCGAGTCTACTTCAACTCTTTTTCAAGACAGTGAGGCGACGAGTACGACTACGGAGACCCTCAAGGACCAAGCTTTGGAGGCAAGCGACAAGGTGGCGAGCAAGGATGATGCTTCCATCTTTGGAGGCGAGAGTGATGATGTGCCATCTTCGGCCTTCATCCACGGCGAGGACGACGAGATGGTTGAGCATGGGATCTTCCCTTCGACCACGGCGACGTATGATGACTTGAGTGACTTGTGCCACCATATTGAGAGTGAGAGTGACTTCACCACTAGCCCCATATATGATGAGTTGCCACAATTCCCATGTGAGGAGAGCCACAACCCCCACCACTTGAGTGAGATGAGTGACTCCACCATACGTGAGTTTGAGTGCACCTATTTTGAGGGAGTGAGTGAACCACCACATAGAGAGAGTGAGATAGTTGATAGGTCTCGTGAGGCCATTTGCATTTCTAACAACTTGACCTCTACCTCTATTGTGTCTTCTCGTTTGGTGCTAGGTCCCATTTATGATGACGCGCCGATCCTCGACGACTTCGTCCTCCCTTTGGACAAGATGATGGCCATGGTGGAATATGATGCACCGCCCACATGGTTCCATCAAGATGATGATGATGACCACCATTTGGTCTTTCCCACCTCACCTACACCACTTGAGTGGAATGACAAAGGTAACAAAGGTGAAGGTGATGCTCTAGTCCCACTAGTGGACATTCTTGACATTGATTGCTTGCATGATGTTGATCCACCTATTGCCATGCTTCATGCTAGTATGATTTCCCCATGCGATGATTTGCCCATTTATGATGAGTATGATGATTCTATTGTGGAGTCTATTAGTTGTGATGCCATGTTACATAGGATTTCTTGTGACAATTCTTTAGGTCACATCATGTTTGATAATCCGCTTGACTTGTCATATGCTATGCATGAGATCAACCATATGTCTTATTTGCAATCTCTTCATAGTGACTATGCATATGCCATTAAAATAAACCCAATTTGCACATATGTTATAGATGACAAGCCCATGGTTATTGGCATTTGTTTTTCTTGTGATGATATTGATAATGCTCCCTTTGCATCATTTATCTCATATGCCATGCCATGACCACCTAGCTTCGGATATGCATTGTTTTGGATGTTGTCCATTTTCTCCATGTGATGTTTCCGACATTGCTCATGAGGAGACCCCCATAGTTTCCTCATACATTTTAGGAGATTTTGATCCATCCCATCCATTGCATGATCCCAATATGTGTGTGCACCATATGCTCCCCATGAATAAACATGCTTTTGATGTGCCTTATACTTGTTTGCTCAATTTTTGTCCCCATCGTGTCATACATAACAACTATTCTTTCATGATGGATACATATTCCTATACCATGCATCAAATTTCTTTGAGCGATGCCTATCTTGTGCTAACTCACACGTGCACATACACATCATGATGGATGATGTGTACATTTACCACACACACAATTTCTTTCGTTTGTGTCTCTTTTGTGTAGGTACCCATGAATACTTGTCAAGCTCGCAATCCCACGAGTTGACAAAACGAGCTCTTGAGAGCAACGACGATTTGGGATACCGTGGACTATCCTTACCACCGTTCCCTTCACGCAAGGACTACGCGCAACTCCTCTACTTGGCTCTCACACGGCTATGGGCCATTTACCACTTCTCACATTATGCTCATTTTACCGTGTTCACTTTGCATGCTATGCTTGCTTCTATGCCTTTGCCATGCAATTGTGACCCTTGTTTGCATCTACCCATGATTCTTCATTATGATATTCCTATGTGTATTTGCATGCTTGGTGGAGATCCTTGTTGCTTTTGCCATGTTTATCATGTGCCCCATTCTATTGATGCTTGTTGTGTTGGGAGAGTCATGATGACCCATTGCTATTCACATATGGCCTCTCGCCAATACATTCATGATATTGTACTCATATCTTGCTTTCATGCTTGTGCTATGACTTGTGAATTATTCATGCCCACTATTTGCACCAATGACATGTTTGCCATGATTCCTCCTAGTATGTTGCATCTTCGCACTACTAGCCTTCTTGATTTGATAGCTATGAATGCTCGCTATATTGCATCACCCATGTTCCACTACTTGCTTTCTTGGGTTGATGACATATATGCTCATGCCTCTCACATGATATATCTTGATCATTGTCTCTTGTGTTATAAGTGCTCATCTCATGCGGTTGATGACAACCATCTATATGCTTTGCACATGTTTCATATTGCTTCGTGTTATATATCTCCATGTGTTGCCTCTCTCATGCTAGATTTTCCATGTATTGAGTGCAACAATGCTTATAGCCTTGCTCATGAGATTGCCCCCATAGCATTCTCACACATGTTTGGAGACTTTGACATATTCCTTGTGAAGCATGCTTGTATTATCTCTTTGCACCATATACCTAGTGCCGTGAATATCGCCATTGTTGCATCATATTACTCATGCACTTGTGCTTCTAATGGTTATGTGCAAGAGAAGAGAACCGTCATGATGGATGATGTGTTTGTCTACCATGTGCATACGTTCTTTGTTTTGTTGTGTGCATGTGTAGGATACTTGGACTTTGTGTCAACTTCCACTTCACGTGAGTTGACCATTCGAGCTCTTGAGAGCGAGCCTCATACATTCTACCACGACTCGCTTCTACACCGTATTTGCTTCCACTTCGGCATTGTGAAGAATGCACAAGGACACACTTTCAAGGTGACATCCTTCTTGAGCTTGGATATTGTGGATCATACTTCATGTGTTGCTTGTACCATTTGCACGCATGTTCGAGATATTGCTTTCTACCATGATTGCCACATTTCCATGCTTCATGACATATATACCTTGTGTGTTGCATCCAATTCTTGGACTACTTGCTACTATCATATGGTTGGTTGCACCAATATCATTTCTTCACATATGCCATGTCCCTTTGCTTGTCACATGCTTGACTTGATTGCCTCACACATGATGAACAATTGCTCTTTCTATTGTGTTGAGTGCCACACTATATTCACTACACCCTATGCACATTATGCTTGGATTGTCTTGCACTTGACCCATGTGTTTAGACACTACATTTTATTTGGTCTTGTGAATACTCATATGCCTACCATAGACCTTTCATTGAGCAATTTGTCAATGCTTGCTATGACCTCGAGGTAGATGCTTATTCTCTTGTCACACATGTTTGCATCTCTATCTCACATTTGCATACTTGTCCCCATGATATCTTTGCTTGTGCTCGATTGATATGCTTACATGCCATGTCACAATCCTTTTGTCAAACCATATGCTATGCATGATGACAACACTTGTTTGGTGAATCACCTCTTCAATGATTGGTTTTGCACTAACACTAACCACATTTGTTTTTCTAAGTGTTTGTTCTATTTGCTCCTTTTGAAGGAATCACAAGACGGTGCGACATTGGAGAGTGCCACATTCGAGCTACTAGACGATGAGTGCTTGGTGATCGACCACTTCGACACGGCACCGCCATCTCTTTCCCATGGTGATTTGGTTTTCGATCCGAGGTCGGATCTTTTCCAAGGGGGAGGGGATGATGCGGAGCATCCTACGGTCATCACCATGTCAAGAGTCCGTTTGGCAAGTGACACGTGCGACCTCTACTTCACATACACAAAGGTGAATCTTCTCCTTTACACGTGCTCACTTGACCCCTTTGAGGATGGTGTACTACTTGACACTTCTCCCGTGTGCATGCATAGGTATTGTCGGAGCTTCACGGATGTCAAGGAGGAGTGCAAGCGCCAAGGAACGACTACACCATCCGCGAGGGAAGCGTGGAAGAGAAGACGGAAGAAAGGAGAAGAAGACGGAGCGGCTACAGGAGCCAGGCCGGACATCCGGACCGCCGTCCGGATCATCCGGGCTCAGCCGGATCATCCGGGTCCCCCTCCGGATCATCCCGATAATTCGTCCGAAGACACCCGAAGGCCTCATGTGAAGCCGGATCATCCGGGCCCCCTCCCGGATCATCCGGACAATGGCCGGATCATCCGGACCCCCATCCGGATCATCCAGGCCTTGCCTGCATGCAACGATTCGGGCCGAGGCCCATGTACCCATTCGCCCCCTCACTTACCCCTTCGCCCACTAGACTATAAATAGACCTCCTCCTCCCCATTTTTAGGGTTAGCAAATATGATAGCTCATTCTTAGGTGAGCTTTGCTCCTACCTCTACTCTTGAGAGAGAGAGACTACCACTCCCATGGAGTTCAAGAACTCCATGTGAGAAGATCCTGCGGGATATCATCAAGGCCCCCTTGTGGGAAGATCCATCTAGGATATCATCAAGACCTCCTCCTGGAGATGAACCTTACCTTGTATCTTTCCCTTTGTTGTTCATGTACCTTGTGATCTTGTGTGTTTGATTGTCTAGTGGATCTGTGATTTGGACTTGTTCTTGAGTGTTTCCCCTTGTGATTTCTCCCCGTTCTTCCCCGTGTTCATAGTGTTCTTCGAGGGATCCCACTCCAAACGTGAAAGATCGTCGCTATAGGGTTCCACCCTACATCATAGGTGGGAAGAGAGAGGGGCGGCCAGGGTGGCCGCGCGCCCCCTCTCCCTCTGGTCTGAATTGGACTAGGAGGGGGGCGGCGCCCCCCTTTCCTTCCCCCCTCTCCCCCTTCCTTCCCCCTCCTAGTAGGAGTAGGAAAGGAGGAATCCTACTCCTACTTGGAGGAGGATTTCTCCTCCTTGGCATGCCCCAAGGGGCCGGCCGGCCTCCCCCCTTGCTCCTTTATATGCGGGGGCGGGGGGAAACCCATAGACACACAAGTTGATCTTCGTGATCGTTCCTTAGCCGTGTGCGGTGCCCCCTTCCACGATATTACACCTCGATCATATTGTAGCGGTGCTTAGGCGAAGCCCTGCGACAGTTGAACATCAAGATCGTCACCACGCCGTCGTGCTGACTGAAGTCCTCCCCGAAGCTTTGCTGGATCGGAGCCCGGAGTGCGTGATCGAGCTGTACGTGTGTCAAGAACTCGGAGGTGCCGGAGTAACGGTGCTTGGATCGGTTGGACCGGGAAGACGTACGACTACTTCCTCTATGTTGCATCAGCGCTTCCGCTTCGGTCTACGAGGGTACGTAGACAACACTCTCCCCTCTCGTTGCTATGCATCACCATGATCTTGTGTGTGCGTAGGAAATTTTTTTGAAATTACTACGTTCCCCAACAGTGGTATCAGAGCCAGGTTTTATGGTTTGATGTTATATGCATGAGTAGAACACAAGTGAGTTGTGGGCGATATAAGTCATACTGCTTACCAGCATGTCATACTTTGGTTCGGCGGTATTGTTGGATGAAGCGGCCCGGACCGACATTATGCGTACGCTTACGCGAGACTGGTTCTACCGCCGTGCTTTGCACACAGGTGGCTAGCGAGTGTCAGTTCTCCAACTTTAGTTGAACCGAGTGTGGCTACGCCCGGTCCTTGCGAAGGTTAAAACAACACCAACTAGACAAACTATCATTGTGGTTTTGATGCGTAGGTGAGATTGGTTCTTGCTTAAACCCGTAGCAGCCACGTAAAACTTGCAACAACAAATTAGAGGACGTCTAACTTGTTTTTGCAGGGCATGTTGTCATGTGATATGGTCAAGACATGATGCTAAATTTTATTGTATGAGATGATCATGTTTTGTAACCGAGTTATCGGCAACTAGCAGGAGCCATATGGTTGCCGCTTTATTGTATGCAATGCAATCACCCTGTAATGCTTTACTTTATCACTAAGCGGTAGCGATAGTCGTAGAAGCATAAGATTGGCGAGACGACAATGATGCTATGATGGAGATCAAGGTGTCGCGCCGGTGACGATGGTGATCATGACGGTGCTTCGAAGATGGAGATCACAAGCACAAGATGATGATGGCCATATCATATCACTTATATTGATTGCATGTGATGTTTATCTTTTATGCATCTTATCTTGCTTTTATTGACGGTAGCATTTTAAGATGATCTCTCACTAATTATCAAGAAGTGTTCTCCCTGAGTATGCACCATTGCCAAAGTTCGTCGTGCCTAGACACCACATGATGATCGGGTGTGATAAGCTCTACGTCCATCTACAACGGGTGCAAGCCAGTTTTGCACACGCAGAATACTCGGGTTAAACTTGACGAGCCTAGCATATGCAGATATGGCCTCGGAACACGGAGACCGAAAGGTCGAGCGTAAATCATATAGTAGATATGATCAACATAAGATGTTCACCATTGAAAACTAATCCATTTCACGTGATGATCGGTTATGGTTTAGTTGAATTTGGATTACTTGATCACTTAGAAGATTAGAGGGATGTCTATCTAAGTGGGAGTTCTTAAGTAATATGATTAATTGAACTTAAATTTATCATAAACTTAGTACCTGATAGTATCTTGCTTGTCTATGTTGATTGTAGATAGATGGCCCGTGCTGTTGTTCCGTTGAATTTTAATGCGTTCCTTGAGAAAGCAAAGTTGAAAGATGATGGTAGCAACTATGCGGACTGGGTCCGTAACTTGAGGATTATCCTCATTGCTGCACAGAAAAGTTACGTCCTGGAAGCACCGCTGGGTGCCAGGCCTGCTGCTGATGCAACTGACGACGTTAAGAACGTCTGGCAGAGCAAAGCTGATGAATACTCGATAGTTCAATGTGCCATGCTTTACGGCTTAGAACCGGGACTTCAACGACGTTTTGAACGTCATCGAGCATATGAGATGTTCCAGGAGTTGAAGTTAATATTCCAGAAGAATGCCCGGACTGAGAGATATGAAGTCTCCAATAAGTTCTATAGCTGCAAGATGGAGGAGAATAGTTCTGTCAGTGAGCATATACTCAAGATGTCTGGGTATTGTAATCACTTGATTCAACTGGGGGTTACTCTTCCGGATGATAGTGTCATTGACAGAATTCTCCAATCACTTCCACCAAGCTAGAAGAGCTTCGTGATGAACTATAATATGCAAGGGATGGATAAGACAATTCCCGAGCTCTTCGCAATGCTAAAGGCTGCGGAGGTAGAAATCAAGAAGGAGCATCAAGTGTTGATGGTCAACAAGACCACTAGTTTCAATAAAAAGGGCAAAGGGAAGAAGAAGGGGAACTTCAAGAAGAACAGCAAGCAAGTTGCTGCTCAAGAGAAGAAACCCAAGTCTGGACCTAAGCCTGAAACTAAGTGCTTCTATTGCAAGCAGACTGGTCACTGGAAGCGGAACTACCCCAAGTATTTGGCGGATAAGAAGGATGGCAAGGTGAACAAAGGTATATGTGATATACATCTTATTGATGTGTACCTTACTAGAGCTCACAGTAGCACCTGGGTATTTGATACTGGTTCTGTTGCTAATATTTGCAACTCGAAACAGGGACTACGGATTAAGCGAACACTAGCAAAGGACGAGGTGACGATGCGCGTGGGAAATGGTTCCAAAGTCGATGTGATCACGGTCGGCACGCTACCTCTATATCTACCTTCGGGATTAGTATTAGACCTAAATAATTGTTATTTGGTGCCAGTGTTGAGCATGAACATTATATCTGGATCTTGTTTGATGCAAGACGGTTATTCATTTAAATCAGAGAATAATGGTTGTTCTATTTATATGAGTAATATCTTTTATGGTCATGCACCCTTGATGAGTGGTGTATTTTTGATGAATCTCGATAGTAGTGATACACATATTCATAATGTTGAAGCCAAAAGATGCAGAGTTGATAATGATAGTGCAACTTATTTGTGGCACTGCCGTTTAGGTCATATCGGTGTAAAGCGCATGAAGAAACTCCATACTGATGGACTTTTGGAACCACTTGATTATGAATCACTTGGTACTTGCAAACCGTGCCTCATGGGCAAGATGACTAAAATGCCGTTCTCCGGTACTATGGAGAGAGCAACAGATTTGTTGGAAATCATACATACGGATGTATGTGGTCCGATGAATGTTGAGGCTCGTGGCGGATATCGTTATTTTCTCACCTTCACAGATGATTTAAGTAGATATGGGTATATCTGCTTAATGAAGCATAAGTCTGAAACATTTGAAAAGTTCAAAGAATTTCAGAGTGAAGTTGAAAATCATCGTAATAAGAAAATAAAGTTTCTACGATCTTATCGTGGAGGAGAATATTTGATTTACGAGTTTGGTCTACACTTGAAACAATACAGAATAGTTTCGCAACTCACGCCACCCGGAACACCACAGCGTAATGGTGTGTCCGAACATCGTAATCGTACTTTACTTGATATGGTGCGATCTATGATGTCTCTTACAGATTTACCGCTATCGTTTTGGGGTTATGCTTTAGAGACAGCCACATTCACATTAAATAGGGCACCATCAAAATCCGTTGAGACGACACCTTATGAACTATGGTTTGGCAAGAAACCAAAGTTGTCATTTCTTAAAGTTTGGGGCTGCGATGCTTATGTGAAAAAGCTTCAACCTGATAAGCTTGAACCCAAATCGGAGAAATGTGTCTTCATAGGATACCCAAAGGAGACAATTGGGTACACCTTCTATCACAGATCCGAAGGCAAGACATTCGTTGCTAAGAATGGATCCTTTCTAGAGAAGGAGTTTCTCTCGAAAGAAGTGAGTGGGAGGAAAGTAGAACTTGATGAGGTAACTATACCTGCTCCCTTGTTGGAAAATAGTACATCACAGGAACTGGTTCATGTGACGTCAAAACCAACTAGTGAGGAAGTTGATGATGATGATCATAGAACTTCAGATCAAGTTGCTACAGAACCTCGTAGGTCAAACAGAGTAAGATCCGCACAAGAGTGGTATGGTAATCCTATTCTGGAAGTCATGCTACTAGATCATGATTTACCTACAAACTATGAAGAAGCGATGGTGAGCCCAGATTCCGCAAAATGGCTTGAAGCCATGAAATCTAAGATGGGATCCATGTATGAGAACAAAGTATGGACTTTGGTTAACTTGCCTGATGGTCGGCAAGCAATTGAGAATAAATGGATCTTCAAGAAGAAGACTGACGCTGACGGCAAAGTTACTGTCTACAAAGCTCGACTTGTTGCAAAAGGTTTTCGACAAGTTCAAGGGATTGACTCCTATGAGACCTTCTCACCCGTAGCGATGCTGAAGTCTGTCCGAATCATGTTAGCAATTGCCGCATTTTATGATTATGAAATTTGGCAAATGGATGTAAAAACTGCATTCCTGAATGGGTTTCTGGAGGAAGAGTTGTATATGATGCAACCAGAAGGTTTTATCGATCCAAAGGGAGCTAACAAAGTGTGCAAGCTCCAGCGATCCATTTATGGACTGGTGCAAGCCTCTCGGAGTTGGAATAAACGCTTTGATAGTGTGATCAAAGCATTTGGGTTTATGCAGAGTTTTGGAGAAGCCTGTATTTACAAGAAAGTGAGTGGGAGCTCTGTAGCATTTCTAATATTATATGTGGACGGCATATTATTGATTGGATATGATATAGAATTTCTGGATAGCATAAAGGGATACTTGAATAAAAGTTTTTCAATGAAAGACCTCGGTGAAGCTGCTTACATATTGGGCATTAAAGATCTATAGAGATAGATCAAAACGCTTAATTGGACTTTCACAAAGCACATACCTAGACAAAGTTTTGAAGAAGTTCAAAATGGATCAAGCAAAGAAAGGGTTCTTGCCTGTATTGCAAGGTGTGAAGTTGAGCAAGACTCAATGCCCGACCACTGCAGAAGATAGAGAGAAAATGAAAGATGTTCCCTATGCTTCAGCCATAGGCTCTATCATGTATGCAATGATGTGTACCAGACCTGATGTGTGCCTTGCTATAAGTTTAGCAGGGAGGTACCAAAGTAATCCAGGAGTGGATCACTGGACAGCGGTCAAGAACATCCTGAAGTACCTGAAAAGGACTAAGGATATGTTTCTCGTATATGGAGGTGACAAAGAGCTCATCGTAAATGGTTACGTTGATGCAAGCTTTGACACTGATCCGGACAATTCTAAATCGCAAACCGGATACGTGTTTACATTAAACGGTGGAGCTGTCAGTTGGTGCAGTTCAAAACAAAGCGTCGTGGCGGGATCTACATGTGAAGCGGAATACATAGCTGCTTCGGAAGCAGCTAATGAAGGACTCTGGGTGAAGGAGTTCATACCCGATCTAGGTGTCATACCTAGTGCATTGGGTCCAATGAAAACCTTTTGTGACAATACTGGAGCGATTGCCTTAGCGAAGGAATCCAGATTTCACAAGAGAACCAAGCACATCAAGAGACGCTTCAATTCCATCCGGGATCTAGTCCAGGTGGGAGACACAGAGATTTGCAAGATACACACGGATCTGAATGTTGCAGACCCGTTGACTAAGCCTCTTCCACGAGCAAAACATGATCAGCACCAAGACTCCATGGGTGTTAGAATCATTACTGTGTAATCTAGATTATTGACTCTAGTGCAAGTGGGAGACTGAAGGAAATATGCCCTAGAGGCAATAATAAAGTTATTATTTATTTCCTTATATCATGATAAATGTTTATTATTCATGCTAGAATTGTATTAACCGGAAACATAATACATGTGTGAATATATAGACAAACAGAGTGTCACTAGTATGCCTCTACTTGACTAGCTTGTTAATCAAAGATGGTTATGTTTCCTAACCATGGACAAAGAGTTGTTATTTGATTAACATGATCACATAATTAGTTGAATGATCTGATTGACATGACCCATTCTGTTAGCTTAGCACCCGATCATTTAGTATGTTGCTATTGCTTTCTTCATGACTTATACATGTTCCTATGACTATGAGGTTATGCAACTCCCGTTTACCGGAGGAACACTTTGTGTGCTACCAAACGTCACAACGTAACTGGGTGATTATAAAGGTGCTCTATAGGTGTCTCCAAAGGTACTTGTTGGGTTGGCAATTTCGAGATTAGGATTTGTCACTCCGAATGTCGGAGAGGTATCTCTGGGCCCTCTCGGTAATGCACATCACTTAAGCCTTGAAAGCATTGCAACTAATGAGTTAGTTGCGAGATGATGTATTACGGAACGAGTAAAGAGACTTTCCGGTAACGAGATTGAACTAGGTATTGGATACCGACGATCGAATCTCGGGCAAGTAACATACCGATGACAAAGGGAACAACGTATGTTGTTATGCGGTCTGAATGATAAAGATCTTCGTAGAATATGTAGGAACCAATATGGGCATCCAGGTCCCGCTATTGGTTATTGACCGGAGACGTGTCTCGGTCAAGTCTACATTGTTCTCGAACCGTAGGGTCCGCACGCTGAAAGTTACGATGACAGTTTCTTTATGAGTTTATGTATTTTGATGTACCGAAGTTTGTTCGGAGTCCCGGATGTGATCATGGAAATGACGAGGAGTCTCGAAATGGTCGAGACATAAAGATTGATATATTGGACGACTATATTCGGACATCGGAATTGTTCCGGGTGATTCCGGAGAAAACCGGAGTGCTGGGGGGTTACCGGAACCCCCTGGGAGAGTTAATGGGCCACATGGGCCTTGGTGGGAAGAGAGAGGGGCGGCCAGGGTGGGCCGCGTGCTCCCTCTCCCTCTGGTCCGAATTGGACTAGGAGGGGGGGGGGCGGCGCCCCCCTTTCCTTCCCCACTCTCCCCCTTCTTCCCCCTCCTAGTAGGAGTAGGAAAGGAGGAATCCTACTCCTACTAGGAGGAGGATTCCTCCTCCTCGGCGCGCCCCAAGGGGCCGGCCGGCCTCCCCCCTTGCTCCTTTATATACGGGGGCGGGGGGCACCCCATAGACACACAAGTTGATGTTCGTGATCGTTCCTTAGCCGTGTGCATTGCCCCCCTCCACGATATTACACCTCGGTCATATTTTAGCGGTGCTTAGGCGAAGCCCTGCGACGGTTGAACATCAAGATCATCACCACGCCGTCGTGCTGACTGAATTCCTCCCCGAAGCTTTGCTGGATCGGAGCCTGGAGTGCGTCATCGAGTTGTACGTGTGTCAAGAACTCGGAGGTGCCGGAGTAACGGTGCTTGGATCGGTTGACGTACGACTACTTCCTCTACGTTGCATCAACGCTTCCTCTTCGGTCTACGAGGGTACGTAGACAACACTCTCCCCTCTTGTTGCTATGCATCACCATGATCTTGTGTGTGCGTAGGAAATTTTTTGAAATTACTACGTTCCCCAACAGTTTGTACATCGAAATAGTTCCGGGTGAAATCGGGATTTTACCGGAACACCGGGGGGTTACCGGAACCCTCCCGGGGGTTAATGGGCCTTAATGAGCCATGAGGGAGAAGAGGAGGGCCGGCCAGGGCAGGCCGCGCGCCCCCTTCCCCCGTAGTCCGAATAGGACAAGGAAGGGGGGCGGCGCCCCCCTTTCCTCTTTCCCTCTCCCCAAGTCCTAATCCAACAAGGAAAGGGGGGAGTCCTACTCCCGGTGGGAGTAGGACTCCTCCGGCGCGCCTCCTCCTAGTGCCGGCCGCACCCCCCTTGCTCCTTTATATACGGGGGCAGGGGGCACCCTAGGACACACAAGTTGATCTACGGATCATTCCTCAGCCATGTGCGGTGCCCCCTCTGATGGAGTCATATACCTAGGGTAGGGTCATAGACCTGACCTAAATACCCTACCCAAGGACACCCTTAGAAGAGATCACCTTCCAGTCGACCTATGAGGAACCCACTCGACTGACTTGAAGGACTCGACCAAGAAGACTCACTCGACCACCAGAAGGTCAAGAAGCACTCTGTACTGCAACGGTCTGTAATTAAGTAGACTTTATGGTAGTTAAGACACTTTATGTGGGGCGTTACCAGTAACGCCCCAGACTTAATGTACTTTAAACCCTTCATTACGTGGGCTGGCAGGGGTCCTGGCGCACTCTATATAAGCCACCCCCCTCCACAGGCAGAAGGGTTCGCACCCCTGTACTTCATATACACATAATCCACTCGACCGCCTCCGGGCTCCGAGACGTAGGGCTTTTACTTCCTCCGAGAAATCTCTTGTGTTTACAACCTATCCATAGCTAGGACCTTGCCTCTCCATACCTACCCCCTACTCTACTGTCAGACTTAGAACCACGACAGTTGGCGCCCACCGTGGGGCGGGTGTCTTAGCGATTTTCTGGAGAAGTTGCGATTCTTCCGAGTACTTTCATCATGGTTGCTACTGGAGTTTTGGTCGAGGGCCGCGAGATCCGTCTTGGCGCTCTCACCTTCATCGCCGACGACTCCGCATGGCTCCAGGAGGCTCCACTCGACGTTGATGCGCTCCCCGTCCGCGGTGTGACGCATTTTCGCGCATGTGTCCGTGGCGTTCTGCTGCGACAACCGTCGACCCCGTATCGGTCGACTCCCCTATCGGCCACCCTCCCGGTCTCCCACCAGCGCAAGCACTCTGGTCGGTCGAGGCTCCAGCGGTGGCTGAAGCACGCGGTGGCTCGCCAGATGGCCACCGCCCAAGTTGCGGCAATCGAGCCCGACGAATCCCTCTACGGCCTGTTCGATCTGTCGACTGGCTCCGTAGAGACTGCATCCGAATGCGATAGCAGTGATCCGGCAGCGGAAATCTTGATGGTCAACAGACCCAGCAGTCCTCCTGGCTTCGCCCATGAGGGCGGGGCAGGCGGTGGAGGCGACCCCGCACGGGACCACGAAGAGTACCAGCCCGAGCCACTCGACTCTCTGCAAAGGGAAGAGCTTCGCCGCAGGAACATGGATGCCCTGCATACCCCCATCGCGGGAGAAACCCCTGAGGCTCGCGCCTTGGAGGAGGCACGTTTGGCCAATTTGGCTGAACGCGCTCGTCTGGAGAATCTTCAGCGAGCACTCGACGAGCGCGCGCGGCAACAAGCACCAGACGCCAATCGACGTCAGCTCTTCCCGCCGACTCACGTATATCGAACCCCAATTCAGAATTTAGCAGCTGCAACCCGTATAGCAGAGTCCATCCAGCCCTCTCAGTCGGAAGCTGGCAGAGGCTTGATGCAGATCAGGGATTTGCTCCGGGCAGCAGGAGACCAGAATTCAGCCGTGTCGCAGTCGCGTAACAGAATTCACATCGATCCGTCGCTGTGAATACAGTTCAGTCGGCTCATAGCCCTAGATCGCCCCCGCGGCGTGAAGGACGCGAGAATCGGCGAGACGAGTACGAAGACCGACATGATCGTGATGATAGGCGTCGAGTGCCCACTTCCCCCCCGAGGGGTGGGTCTTACGCTCCTCGGCAGCAAGATGACAGGCGTCAACTCAGTGTGGGGCGAAGAGCTCCAGTCGACCCCCGAGAGCCAGGCTTCGACGCGTGATCCATTATCATGCAAGGCTTGGTCGACCGAAATAGAGCCCATCGGGGCGGGCCCGATAGAGATGCGCCCACAAGCAGTCGAGTGCATGTTTCTGGTCCAGAATGTTTCAGCAGGGCTATCAGAGCCGAAGTGATTCCCCCCAATTTCATGTTGGCAACAGGAGTCAGCAAGTTCACTGGCGAGTCTAAGCCTGAAACTTGGCTCGAGGATTACCGAGTGGTGGTTCAGATTGGTGGTGGGAATGACGAGGTGGCCATGAAGCATTTGCCCCTCATGTTGGAAGGTTCTGCCAGAGCGTGGTTGAATCAGTTACCTCCTAGCAGCATTTACACTTGGGAAGATCTGTCCCGAGTGTTCATCAGGACATTTGAAGGAACTTGCAAGCGACCAGCTGGATTGACAGAGCTGCAAGTCTGTGTACAGAAGACGAATGAGACTCTCAGAGAGTATATTCAGAGATGGATCACTTTGCACCATACCGTGGAGAACGTGTCTGACCATCAGGCAGTCTGCGCCTTCAAGGATGGCGTCAAGAACAGAGAATTGAGTTTGAAATTTGGTCGAACCGGAGACATGACCCTGAGTCGGATGATGGAGATTGCTACCAAGTATGCCAACGGCGAAGAGGAAGACCGACTCCGAAGCGGCAAGTACAAGCCGAGTCAGTCGGAGAAGGGAAACACCAGTCGGAAACAAAAGCGGAAGGCTGAACCAGCAGCTCCTGGAGAGGCTCTGGCCGTGACTCAGGGAAAGTTTAAAGGGAAACCAAAAGGATCCTGGAACCCTAAGAAGGTGAAGGATAAAGAAGGGAACGATGTGATGGATATGCCGTGTCACATCCACACGAAGAAAGATGAAGAGGGCAATATCATTTACCCGAAGCATACCATTCGCCAATGTCGACTCCTGATCCAGCAGTTTCAGGGAAAACAGTCCAAGGACAAGGAGGAGTCGGACAAGGCCGAAGACAAGGAGGACAGTGAGGGAGGATATCCGCATGTCAACTCTACTCTGATGATCTTCGCAGATGTGGAAAGCAAAAGTCGACTGAAGGTCATTAATCGAGGTGAACATGGTTGCCCCAGCGAAACCAAGTTATCTGAGATGGTCCCAAACACCCATCACATTCGACCAGTCTGATCACCCGACTCATATTGCCACCCCCGGGAGGCAAGCGTTGGTGGTCGACCCAGTTGTCGAAGGCACTCGACTGATGAAAGTGCTGATGGACGGTGGTAGTGGACTGAACTTGTTGTATGGAGACACACTGAAAGGAATGGGCATTCCGATGTCCCGACTGAGCACTAGTAACATGAGCTTTCATGGAGTTATACCAGGAAAGAAGGCCAAGTCACTCGGCCAAATAGCTCTGGACGTGGTGTTTGGTGATTCAAAACATTTTCGCAAGGAAAAGTTGACGTTTGAGGTCGTGGATTTTCAGAGCGCGTATCACGCCATTTTGGGGAGACCAGCTTACGCACGGTTCGTGGCTCGACCATGTTACGTGTACCTCAAACTGAAGAAGCCCGGCCCCAAAGGAGTGATCACTGTCACCGGTGATCGGAAGAACGCAGAAGAGTGTTTTCAGAAGGGCTCAAAGATTGCCGATTCCCAGGTGACAGCGGTCGAGTTTGAAGAATACAAGCAAAACGCAGATCCGAGTGATTTGCCACAGAATCTGCATTTCAGTCGTCCGGTGAGACGAAGCCTGTCCACATTCACCCGACCGACCCCAATGTAGCCCCGACCCACATCTCCACAACACCCGACCCGAAATAGGAAGAAGCGCTCATCCAGTTCCTCCGTGAGAACTGGGACATTTTTGCATGGAAGCCAGCTGACATGCCAGGTGTTCCCAGGGGACTGGCTGAGCATCGCCTTAGAGTCAACTCATCAGCAAAACCAGTTAAAGAGCATCTTCGGCGGTCCGCCGTCCAGAAGAGAAAGGCTATTGGTGAAGAAGTGGCTCGACTGTTGGCGGCCGGATTTATCCGAGAGATATACCACTCCGAGTGGCTCGCTAATGTCGTCATGGTTCCTAAGAAGGACAAATCACTCCGAATGTGCATTGATTTCAAGCACATAAATCGGGCCTGCCCAAAAGATCATTTTCCTCTCCCTCGCATTGATCAAATTGTTGACTCGACCGCGGGATGCGAGAGATTGTCTTTTCTAGACGCCTATTCCGGGTACCATCAGATCCGTCTGTACGGACCCGATGAGATAAAAACAGCTTTCATCACTCCATTCGGGTGCTTCTGCTATATCACCATGCCATTCAGTCTCAAGAATGCCGGAGCCACATTTTTGCGAATGATTCAGAAGTGTTTACTCACTCAAATCAGTCGGAATGTGGAAGCGTATATGGATGATATCGTGGTCAAGTCACGAAAAGGTTCCGACCTGCTCGCTGACCTCGCCGAAACATTTGCCAACCTCAGAAGGTATGATATCAAGCTCAATCCATCAAAGTGCACGTTCGGAGTTCCTGGTGGCAAGTTACTCGGATTTCTCGTTTCCGAGCGAGGGATCGACGCTAATCCAGAGAAGATCGGCACCATTCTCCGAATGAAACGCCCTGTGTGTGTGCACGATGTCCAGAAGCTTACTGGATGCTTGGCCGCATTAAGTCGATTCATCTCACGACTCGGTGAAAAGGCATTGCCTCTTTACCGACTGATGAAGAAGGCAGACAAGTTCGAGTGGACTCCAGAAGCTGATGCAGCGTTTGCCAAGCTAAAAGCTCTGCTCTCCACCCAGTCGGTGCTTGCTGCTCCAATCAGTAAAGAGCCTCTGTTGCTTTATATCGCAGCCACAAGACAAGTTGTCAGTACAGTACTTATGGTCGAGCGGGAAGAGGAAGGGAAAGCCTTCAAAGTTCAACGCCCAGTATACTATCTGTCTGAAGTTTTAACTCCATCCAAGCAGAGATACCCTCATTATCAGAAGCTTGTGTATGGGATATACATGACCACGACGAAGGTTGCTCACTATTTCTCTGATCATTCCATCACAGTCGTCAGCGACGCTCCACTTTCAGAGATTCTGCACAACAGAGATGCAACTGGTCGAGTGGCGAAATGGGCGATTGAACTTCTTCCCCTTGATATCAAGTTTGAGGCAAAGAAAGCCATTAAGTCCCAGGCAATAGCGGATTTCCTCGCCGAGTGGATTGAACAACAGCAGCCGACTGAAGTTCGCTCGGAGCATTGGACCATGTTTTTTGATGGTTCTAAGATGCTGAATGGTTCCGGTGCTGGGGTGGTCTTGGTTTCCCCCAGAGGAGATAAGCTCAGATATGTGCTCTAGATTCACTTTGATTCCTCCAACAACGAGGCAGAGTACGAGGCCCTTCTGTATGGGTTGCGCATGGCCATTTCACTCGGCGTCCGTCGCCTTATGGTTTATGGCGACTCAGATCTAGTGGTCAACCAAGTGATGAAGGAGTGGGACGTAAGAAGCCCAGCCATGACTGGATACTGCAATGCAGTGAGGAAGCTGGAAAAGAAGTTTGAGGGGTTAGAGCTCCATCACATACCCCGACTGAAAAATCAAGCAGCTGATGATCTGGCAAAGATAGGTTCCAAGAGAGAAGCCATTCCGAGTGGTGTGTTCTTGGAGCATATACACACTCCGTTAGTAAAAGAGGATCCTTTCACCGAAGAAGCTCCACAGCCCAAGAGTGCCACAGATCCGACTGAGGTTGAGGTCCCAGCAGTGGTCGACTTGGTCATGGAGGTCTTAGTGGTCATTCCCGACTGGACAGTTCCATATATCGCGTATATCCTGAGAAAAGAGCTCCCAGAGGATGAGGAAGAGGCTCGATAGATCGTCCGTCGATCCAAAGCCTTTACCGTAATCAAAGGACAGTTATACAGAGAGAGCGTGACTGGAGTTGGTCAGAAGTGCATAACGCCAGAAGAAGGTCGAATCATCCTTGATGATATCCACTCAGGGACCTGTGGTCATCATGCGTCCTCTCGAACCATCGTGGCCAAAGCATACCGAGCCGGATTTTACTGGCCAAAAGTGAATGAGATGGCAAAGGAAATAGTGGACAAGTGCGAAGGATGTCAGTTCTACTCAAATATGTCACACAAACCTGCGTCAGCTCTGAAGACCATTCCACTCGTCTGGCCTTTCGCAGTATGGGGGTTGGACATGGTCGGTCCCTTGAGAACAGGTCGAAGTGGTTTCACGCATGTACTGGTGGCAGTCGACAAGTTCACCAAGTGGATTGAAGTTAAGCCAATCAAGAACCTTGACACCGGTACTGCTGTTAGCTTCATCAGGGAACTGATATTCAGATATGGAGTCCCGCACAGCATCATTACAGATAATGGGTCGAACTTTGACTCAGAGGAATTTAGGGATTTCTGCAATTCTCAAGGCACACGAGTTGACTATGCTTCAGTCGCCCATCCGCAGTCGAATGGACAAGCAGAGCGAGCCAATGGCCTGATCCTCAAAGGGTTGAAACCCCGACTAATGCGTGATCTCAAGCACGCGGCTGGAGCATGGGTCGACGAATTCCCTCGGTGCTTTGGGGACTGTGGACCACACCTAATCGGTCGACCGGAAGAACTCCATTCTTCTTGATCTACGGAGCTGAAGCAGTCTTGCCGAGTGACCTTCTCCACAATGCTCCTCGAGTTGAACTCTACAATGAAGCAGAAGCTGAACAAGCACGGCAGGATGCAGTCGACATTTTAGAGGAAGAAAGGGAGATGGCTCTGATCCGATCGACTATCTACCAACAAGATTTGCGTCGCTTCCACGCCAGAAATGTGAGAGGTCGAGCCTTCCAGGAAGGAGATCTGGTTCTCCGAGTGGATCAGCAGAAACAACACAAGCTTGCTCCTTCTTGGGAAGGACCCTTCGTCGTCACCAAGGTTCTCCACAACGGGGCATACCGTCTCTACAATGTCAAGCACAATATCGACGAGCCCCGAGCTTGGAACGCGGAACTACTCCGCCCATTCTACACTTAAAAGTTTTCACTCGGATGAGTTGTAATAAAATACTTCTGTAGTTCATGGATTACAAAATAATAGTGTCATAATTTCTCCATAATTTTTGTCACCTTTTATTTGTCCAATAAAATTTTCCCCTCAGTGGGTGACTTAGCCGCGAATCCATTTCGCCTAAGTTTGTAAAAAATCCTTACCGAGTGGTGAGCCAGCCTCCCACTCGGGGACTTAGTTGCGAATCTGTTTCGCCTAAGTTTCAACAAAATCCTACCGAGTGGTGAGCCAGCCTCCCACTCGGAGGCTTAGCTGCAGTCCAAGTACTCGCCTAAGTTCAAATAAAATCCTACCGAGTGGTGAGCTAGACTCCCACTCGGAGGCTTAGCTGTAGTCCAAGTACTCGCCTAAGTTCAAATAAAATCCTACCGAGTGATGAGCCAGACTCCCACTCGGAGGCTTAGCTGTAGTCCAAGTACTCGCCTAAGTTCAAATAAAATCCTACCGAGTGGTGAGCCTGACTCCCACTCAGAGGCTTAGCTGCAGTCTAAACACTCGGCTAAGAACAAATACAAACGTGCGCTCGTCAGGAGGACGAGGTGCAGGTAGACTGCGACCCTCTCCTCTGAGCTACGCCACAAATACAATGTGCGCTCGCAAGGAGGACGAGGCGCAGGTCAACTGCGACCCTCTCCTCTGAGCTACGCCACAAATACAACATGCGCTCGCAAGGAGGACGAGGTGCAGGTCGACTGCGACCCTCTCCTCTGAGCTACGCCATAAGTACAATGTGCGGTCGTAAGGAGGACGAGGTGCAGGTCGACTGCAACCCTCTCCTCTGAGCTACGCCGCAAGTACAACGTGAAAATCCTACCGAGTGAAGAGCAAACCTCTTACTCGGAGGCTTAGCTGCAGCCCCGTGCTCGCCTAAGGTATAAAAATCCTACCAAGTGAAGAGCAAACCTCTCACTCGGGGGCTTAGCTGCAGCCCCGTGCTCGCCTAAGGTATAAAAATCCTACCGAGTGAAGAGCAAACCTCTCACTCGGAGGCTTAGCTGCAGCCCCGTGCTCGCCTAAGGTATAAAAATCCTACCAAGTGAAGAGCAAACCTCTCACTCGGGGGCTTAGCTGCAGCCCCATGCTCGCCTAAGGTATAAAAATCCTACCGAGTGAAGAGCAAACCTCTCACTCGGGGGCTTAGCTGCAGCCCCGTGCTCGCCTAAGGTATAAAAATCCTACCGAGTGAAGAGCAAACCTCTCACTCGGGGGCTTAGCCGCAGCCCAGTGCTCGTCTAAGTGAATTAAGGAACAAGTCGACTGCAATAAGCGTCTTGCTTTAAACCTGCAAAAGACATTTCAGGACAAAAAGCAAGCATATTCAAACATCAAATCCAAGTTCAGATCGATACCTAAAGGAACCGAAAGTGCCCAGGCGCTAAGCCTGTTAAGGTTTATCGGTTACAAAATCACTCGGCATACCGAGGCAAATTTAAAGGGTCGAGCTCAAAGAAGTTTTTTACCCCTCCTGTGGAGGGCTGGAAGGCGCAACAAACTCATCAAGGTCAATTCCGTCAGCAATCCGAGTGGCGGCAGCGATGAAGGTCTCCATGAAGGACCTGGAGTCGTGCTTCTTGGTGTTGGCCACCCGAAGAGCCGCCAGCTTATCTTCTTGCGCATCTTTGCAGTGGACTCGGGCCAGACACAGAGCAACATCTGCGCCACACCTCGCAGAGGACATTTTCCACTCCTGCACTCGACCAGGAACTGTGTTTAGTCGAGCCATCAGCGACTCGAGGTCATTCTGGAGTGTCTCGTCTAAGTGGCGACCTTCAGCCTAGCAAGATAGTCAACAACAGCTGCAACGCGGGACTCAAGGCGGAACACATTCATGGCGGCTTCATCGGTCACTGGAGAGTTGACGGGGTCCAAGTTCGGCTCCAGTCGACTAGTTTCCTCTTCAAAGTTTTGGCAGAATTCTGCAAGGACAATCACCGAGTCAAGGCAATGGTCGAATGAAAAGATCACTGTTGAAAATGATTGTCGAGCGTAAAGGATTACCTTCGAGCATAAGGAACAGCTTCTTGGCAAGTCCACTCAGGAAGGCCTCCAGATCATTCTTCTTCCCAGTTAACTGACTGACCTTGTCGGTCAAGGCAGCTTTGTCAGTTTTCAGTCAACTGACTTCCTTGTTGGCAATTCCAAGAGCAGCTTTCAGATTAGTATTTTCTTCTTCGAGCTTGGTGACTAAAGCTAACTTCTCGTCAGCAAGCTTCGTCTTCTCAGCTAGCTCATGGTCTTTTTTCTTCTGGGCCTCCTTCACCTTGCCTGCAAGTTGCAGCAAGGTCAGATTTTGAAACAAATGAAGGGAAAAAGGAGTCGTCGAGGTCTCACTGAACATACCTTTGGTCTCCTCCTTCGCCTTCGTCAGATTCTCCTAAACCAGCTTCAGCTCCAGCTCGAGCTGAATGTGCTTGTTCTCCAGCTCGGTATAACGAGCTGCAAGGTCACAGGATTTCTGCGAAGAACCAATCGACAAAATATCAAGGATAATTCACTTCCGAGTGGATAAGAGAAAATCATGCGTTTCTAAGACTACAGCCGAATACAAACATTCGACCGTAGTCTCGGGGACTACACCTAGTGGGTGCACTCAGCGTGCCCCCACTAGTTATGTTAAAGACAGAGTCGACCAGTCGACCCCGAAAAAAAAACAAGACGTCTTCTTTAGACTGTAATCGATTGCAAGCAGTCGACCACAGTCTCGGGGACTACACCCAGTGGGTGCACTCAGCGTGCCCCCACCGGTTTGGGAAATCCATTCGCCTCAGTCGAATGACGGAAAGACTAAACTTATAAAGCCTAAGGCTGACTGCCAGCAGTCAACCTTAGCCTTGGGGACTACACCCAGTGGGTGCACTCAGCGTGCCCCCGCTAACACGGAGTTTCAATCGACACACCCAGTGGGTGACTGTTATGGATTCCGGAAAGAAAAGTTTTTTTGATAGCATATCCTAACAGAACAAGCGACGGTCGACTGACCTGAACATTGCTTTGAAGGGCGGAGCTGGCGTCGCAAGCTGCCTGACTGGCTTCCCGGATGGCCTTCACCTGCTCCATCATGACCCCTGCTTGGCGTATCGCTTCCTTCGCAGCACTGGCTTGGTCCTCTGGGACGTGGTGCGTCGTGAAGAGAGAAGGTTGTGCGGCGCTCGATGAAGCAGGATGAGCACTCATCAACGGCACTGCGAAAGACACGGTGTGTCGAGTGGTGTTCTCCTCCTCCGCGACCAGAGTCTCGGGCGCCGTCACATCCTGTGCCACCCTGCCGGCAGACGCTTTCCTGCTCCTCCTGTGCTTCAGTGGTTCCTCATCGTCATCATCATCAGGAATAGTGATAATGACATTGGATGAGACTACAGAAAAGAATCAGAATTAGGGACGAAGAGTCAATTGACTAAAAACGGAATTAAGAGTATAGTACCAGGGTTTGAGGTTGCTGCGTCCTCCATCTCATGGTCGTCAGCCCTGGCTGAAGTCTCAGAAGTAGCAGCACTGCAATTCCAAAGAATCAGTCGACTAACTCAAGTGTCAACCAGAGATAAAGCTCGCACAAAACAAGAAGACTTAAGCAGCATGTTTACCCTGATATGGTGGGGATGGACACCTTCATCTTCGGCAGGAGCTTGGTCAGCTTTGACGGGGCCACCCTGGACTGCTTCAGCGCCTTTTCAGTCGGCACTGGAGAAGTGGTCCGAGGGCGCTTGGTCGACTGCACGACAGTCGCAACCCCTTTGCCACGTTCAGTCACAAGGGTCGTGGGCAAGCTTCGACCGCCTTTCCGAGCGCGGTGGAGCGACCTCCTCCTCCTCCTCTTCTTCGTCCTCCTCATCGTCATCATCATCATCATCATCCTCAGCGGCATCCAAGTCCCACTCCTCCTGGCTCTCGCCCCCGCTTGCTTCTCCCTCTTCAGTCGGAGCCTGTGCTCCATTGGGCATCGAGTACAGCTCGGTGAGGGCCTAATAGACATCAAGACAAAGATCAATCGGCCAATTTGCGGAGAAAACAGAAATAAATATAGCAAGAATACAATGGGAAGTGGAGCAGACATACCTTGTCTGGAACGCTGCGGTGGTCGAGTGGAGGAATCCTTCTGGCTCCACGAGGGTTATCCTTGTTCCCAGTGACAGCGGCCATCCACCTTTCCAGAGTGGCATCGTCGACTGCTTCTGGATTGATCCGAGTCTCATCTTCAGTCCCACGGTACAACCACATGCAATGGCTCCAGAACTGAAGAGGCTGGATACATCGCCTAAGAAAAACCTCCAGGAGATCCATACCCGTCACTCCCTCCCGAACCAACTGAACTACGCGCTCCATCAGCATCTTCACGTCGGCTTTCTCCTCCGGTATCACCTTCAGAGAGGAGGGCTTGTTGACTCGGTCCATGATAAACTGAGGGAGTCCACTCGATTGCCCCGGCGTCGGCTCGTTCTGGCAATAGAACCAGGTCGACTGCCAGCCTCTGACTGACTCGGGAAACGACATGGTTGGGAAGGTGCTCTTGTTCCTCATCTGGATCCCCAGACCTCCACACATCTGGACAACCTTGGTCTTGTCGTCGTCTGGACTCACCTTCTTCACGGTCTGAGAGCGACACTTGAATATGTGCTTGAACAAGCCCCAGTGCGGTCGACAACCCAGAAAATTCTCACACATGGACACAAACGCACAAGATAGGCGATAGAATTCGGGGTGAAGTGGTGGAGTTGCGCTCCAAAGAAGTTCAAGAAACCATGGAAGAAAACACTCGGTGGCAAAGAAAATCCGCGGTCGACGTGGGTAGCCAGAAGAACGCACTCACCCTCTTCCGGCTAGGGCTGCCACTCTTTCCCCGGAAGCCTTGCGGATCCGTGAGGGATCAGACCGTCGTTGGCCATGTCGAGGAGATCCTTCTCCGTGATGGTCGACCGGATCCAATCTCCCTGGACCCAGCCGTTCGGCAGACGAGATCTAGACGAAGACCCGCCGCGACTGGTGGATCTCCCCTTCGCCTTCTCCGTCGCCGACGCCTTCTTCGCGCGTTCCAGCGCCGCCGTCTTCTCCTTCATCATGGCTGCCGGAGAGACGCGCGAGGAGAGGTTGTGCGGAGGCGAGAGCAGGCGCGTTGGGCGGAGACGAGGAGAGCAGAGAGGGAATGTAGAGGCACTGTTCAAAAACCCTCGCCAGGCGCATTTATAAGATCCCTTCCGAGTGGATGACAGGTGGGCCCGGTCGATCTAATCACATCCCGAAACAATCGCGCGGACGCGATACGTGGCAAAAAAGGCGGCGCGAGAATCGAGGCGTCTATGCCCTATCCCATCCGAGCGCCGCGGTCCGCCCCGCTTCGCGCGCTTCCCCAAATTTCATATCCTGCAGAATCCGCGAACGGCAGATCGGTCTGTCAGACGCAAGATTTCCTGCGATCCGTCGCTCGGAAATTGTCAAAGTCCAAAAGATCACTCGACGAAAGAAAAGAATGGATCGAGTCGACTAAAGAAAAGTTGCTAAGCTATCGACAAAGAAGTTATTGGTCCAAGACAGCGCAGGACCAGCACACAAAAGCCAGTCGGAAACAACGTCAACTCCTTCCTCACTCAAGCCTCAATCCATTCGGGGGCTAATGATGGAGTCATTTACCTAGGGTAGGGTCATAGACCTGACCTAAATACCCTACCCAAGGACACCCTTAGAAGAGATCACCTTCCAGTCGACCTACAAGGAACCCACTCGACTGACTTGAAGGACTCGACCATGAAGACTCACTCGACCACCAGAAGGTCAAGAAGCACTCTGTACTGCAACGGTCTGTAATTAAGTAGACTTTATGGTAGTTAAGACACTTTATGTGGGGCGTTACCAGTAACGCCCCAGACTTAATGTACTTTAAACCCTTCATTACGTGGTCTGGCAGGGGTCCTGGCGCACTCTATATAAGCCACCCCCCTCCACAGGCAGAAGGGTTCGCACCCCTGTACTTCATATACACATAATCCACTCGACCGCCTCCGGGCTCCGAGACGTAGGGCTTTTACTTCCTCCAAGAAGGGCCTGAACTCGTACATCTCTTATGTTTACAACCTCTCCATAGCTAGGACCTTGCCTCTCCATACCTACCCCCTACTCTACTGTCAGACTTAGAACCACGACACCCTCCACCATATTCCACCTCGGTCATATTGTCGCGGAGTTTAGGCGAAGCCCTGCGCCGGTAGAACATCATCATCGTCACCACACCATCGTGCTGACGGAACTCATCCCCGACGCTTTGCTGGATCAGAGCCCGAGGATCGTCATCGAGCTGAACGTGTGCTGAACTCAGAGGTGCCGTACGTTCGGTACTTGGATCAGTCGGATCGTGAAGACGTACGACTACATCAACCGCGTTGTCATAACGCTTCCGCTTATGGTCTACGAGGGTACGTGGATAATACTCTCCCCTCTCGTTGCTATGCCATCACCATGATCTTGCGTGTGCGTAGGAAATTTTTTGAAATTACTACGTTCCCCAACAATCCTTGTCAAGGAATAACTCACTTAGTCGGTTGCACCACACAATTCTCTGACTACTTCAAGTCATAGAATGACTTCAGAAGTTCCACACATGCATGTTGCGATTTACCTTTGGATTCAGAATATTAAGTCATTCAATGACTTCAATATATACATCCAAACTAATTGACCCATGGGAGTATGTAGACATTACATACATCAACCGTGTGGATCTATAATGCCATTAACATTCAGTATCGAAACATAATTCCACTCATACCAAGAAGGTATGTTATATCGTAACCGATGTCGGGTCTCTGCCAAAAACCCTTGTGCTACAAGCCTCGCTTTCTCACCACCTCATTTATTTTTGTTTCCAAACAAAAATTCACTTCTCTTCCCTCTGGAAGATACTTATGAGGAGCAGGTTTTACAATGGTAAATACCTCTCTTTTGATGAGCGAGTGCCAATCTTCCTTAATTGCTTCCCTTCATTTGAACCAATATAAGTGCAACAACACTCTCCATGGATTTGGTTCAGGCCCAAAAGGATTCTAGCAATTCTCGAAAGAATTTTATGTCGACATATGTAGACTTTCTTATATATGATTCTCATGAATCAATATCATTGTGGAATTCTTATTACGCCTCTTAACTCCTTGTGATTTCCCACAACAACGGAGTCAAGGTGTTTCAATGTCCCAACACATAAAAATGTGTGCACATATGTGTTGGACTTTGGATGCCGCGCATCCCTCAGGTGTCATTCAACCAGAGGTTGAATCATATTTACTGATTGAGGGGTCAATCTCCTCTGTTTTCGCCGAAACATATGAGAACTTAATCTCATGAGACCAGAATTATTCCCCTCTTGCTCTCATCTAGGGAGACGAGTGGTTTATTAGGTACCTCCACTCGTTCTGGTACTTGACCATAGTGAAAACTTTGTCATCAGTAAATATACATGGCAGATTATTTGCAATATGCTGCAAAATTTTCATAACTTGAACCTGCATTTCAGATTCTTAAGTACGTGGACAAAATGCCTATGACATTTCTTATCCATTTCCTGGCATTCTTTGTGGTACTCATCTCCCCCTAATGCCAGTAAATGTTCTTATTGCAAAAGCAATCAGCGTATGGGCTGCAAATAACTCCCCTATAAGGGTTAAGGTATTCAGGGGATTAACGAACATACCACAGTTATTCCTCACATAGATCCCAACTATATGTGAAGGCCCATGATGTACGCTAGGGTGGTGATATCGGTATACAACCGAATTACCGCAGATGGGAAATACTTCACTTATTTCCACGTACAAACTGCAAGGGGGTGCAGTATCATTTGATCTCATTTAGATCAAATATGCGGAGTGTGAGACCGCATGTTACCATCAACAAAATGTTGGTAAATCACAATTCTGCAACATTGGCTATGCAATATTGAATCTCTTTCATAAGAGATCAAGCCAAACCATTCTGGTGATGTACTATATACTGAATATAACCATTGAATGCTCGTGAATCAAGTTCAACGACATTTCTATTCCAATGGAATTATCCCACATGAGGATAATTTGCTCTAAATTCGTCAATTTGAGCAATTAATTCAGTAAACACATGGTTTTGTGTGAATGATACACATCTAAGACCATGTTCTAGATGCGTCTATGAACACCATGAAGTACCAACATAACCCAGATAATGGTTGAATAATCCAAACATATTCTTGAATGCAATCAAGAGTATTGGCTGGCTCATTTCAAATTTTAAGGTGGGAGTGCCTTAAAATTAATTCCCCAATGTCACATGCAGTGCACAAAACAATCTGATGATTGTTGGGAATATTGCAACTTGTCAAGTTGGAGCCAACAGAATTGTCAATAATTTCTCTAATCGTCCAATATAATAATGACAAAGGAGGAAAAATTATTATATATGCACCAAGATTGAGTAGAAACTAATTCATACACTCAATTATCTCAACTATCATGTCCGAGGGACAAGATGTTGCAATTTATACTATATGTAGTAGTACAATTATAGGCCAATGATATTTAAGGATAACTAGGAGACTACACGAGATCTCCAGAATATCTTTGGAATATCATTCCACAAGCATATCATCAATATAGAGGAGTGTCGATGTCAAAACCGGCGGATCTCGGGTAGGGGGTCCCGAACTGTGCGTCTAGGCGGATGGTAACAGGAGACAAGGGACACGATGTTTTACCCATGTTTGGGCCCTCTCGATGGAGGTAAAACCCTACGTCCTGCTTGATTAATATTGATGATATGGGTAGTACAAGAGTGGATCTACCACGAGATCAAGGAGGCTAAACCCTAAAGCTAGCCTATGGTATGATTGTTTGTAATGTATGTTGTGTCCTACGGACTAAATCCCTCCGGTTTATATAGACACCGGAGGAGGCTAGGGTTACACAGAGTCGGTTACAATGGTAGGAGATCTACATATCCGTATCGCCAAGCTTGCCTTGCACGCCAAGGAAAGTCCCATCCGAACACGGGACGGAGTCTTCAATCTTGTATCTTCATAGTCTTGGAGTCCAGCGGACGATGATAGTCCGGCTGTCCGGACACCCCCTAGTCCAGGACTCCCTCAGTAGCCCCTGAACCAGGCTTCAATGACGATAAGTCCGGCGCGCATAATGTTCGGCATTGCAAGGCGGGTTCCTCCCTTAAATAATCCAGAGAAGATCATGAACACCAGGATAGTGTCCGGCTCTGCAAAATAAATTCCACATTCCACCGTAGAGAGAATAATGCACATAAATCCAATCTGCTGACATTTTATGCGGCATGACATCACGCCGCTACCAAGCCTTTGTTTGAATCGTTTTTTACTATACCACCTTAGCACGTTTAGCGAAGCGGTTTCCTTGGCACGTCTTGTCGAAGCAGAGATTGTGTTCCCCTTATTCCGGGATTCTCATCAATACGGACGTGGGTAACCCAACCGCGCCATTGATGGTGGCGCTTGGGAGATAAGCGAGTTTTACCAGGCCGGTGGGGGACGCATAGTTTTCGTCCGCCTATATATAAGGGATAAGGATTTACCTTATCACCTACGCCTTCTTCCTCCTTTGCTTATCCATCTCCGCGCACTCAAGCTCCAACGCCCAAGCTCGCGCATCTCACCTCGACCTTCTCTGAATATGTCCGGAGCAGGAGGCAAATGGTTGGCCTCCACCGTTAAGGAAGAGCACATCACCAAGCTGCGCGGTGCCGGATACCTTTCCGGCGATTTCGCGCATCGGCTGCCCGACGAGGGGCAGCTCATCCCTACCCCCGGGCCCCATGAGAGGGTCGTCTTTCTTCCCCACTTCCTCCGCGGACTGGGCTTTCCACTCCACCCATTCGTCCGGGGGCTCATGTTTTACTACGGCCTGGATTTCCACGATCTGGCGCCGAACTTCATCCTCAACATCTCGGCGTTTATCGTCGTGTGCGAGGCCTTCCTCTGCATCCGGCCCCACTTCGGCCTGTGGCTCAAGACCTTCAACGTCAAGCCGAAGGTTGTGAAGGGCACGCAAGCAGAATGCGGAGGCGCCATGTTAGGTAAATTTCCCAACGTCCTTTGGCTCGAAGGGGCCTTCGTGAACTCCGTCAAGGGGTGGCAATCGGGGTGGTTCTACATCACCGAGCCGCGCGAGCCCACATGGGCGGCGGCCCCCGAGTTTAGATCTGGCATCCCCACACAGCTCACCTCCTGGAAAGAGAAGGGCTTGTTGTGGGGCAATCCGAAGGAGCTGACCGGACTCCGAACCTGCATCCAGAAGCTGGTGAGCAATAAGCTCAGGCTCGTCGACGTGGTCCAAGTCATGCTCATCCGCCGGATTCTCCCATGCCAAGAACGGGCATTCAATCTGTGGGAGTTCAATCCAGAACAGCACCAGGCGCTAAGAGGGCTCTTCGATACGACATATGAAGGTGCCTGGAGGGTGCTGTTTAAGGGTGCCGAAGCCCCCGCATCCGCGACGGAAGATCGCGCATTTTGCTCGCAGCATCCGGCTGACGAGGTAAGTGATTCAACACCTTTACGGGACACTTGTGGTAATCAAATTGATTCTAAGAGGGTTTCAATCTCTCTTTTCCTTTGACAGAAATGGATGGAGAAGGTCGAGCAGCTCATCAGCCCGGCTCCCATGCCAGAGGACCCAGTGAACGCCCGTCTAGCAGGGCTGCTGGTTCCGGCACCGCACGTGGTGCCGGAGAAGAAGGCCAAGAAGGTGGCCACGGGGACTCGAAAGAGTTCCCGCCATCAGGCGTCCGACGATGAGGCGGACTCCTCCCCCGAAGACGAGGAGGAGGAAGAAGACTCTCTCCCGGAGGAGGGAGAGAAGAAGAGGAAGGCTTCCCCAATAGGGGAGGCCGAAGGGTCCAAGAGGGGGAGAACTATTCCCCCGGACAGTTTCGCCAACACCATCGTTGGCGAGGAGGAGTGGCCTTTAAGGGCCAGGCGTCTGGCAAGATCGTAAGTATCCGGATCCTTGATATGCAATTTCTTTCGTATTGCGTAGTGTCCTTCTAATGCCGCATTTTGTCCATAGTCCGGCCGATGATGATCTTCCCGCTTCATCGAGCGGGTCATTGGCCCCGTCGGATGTGGATTCACTTCCGACTGCCACTACCCCCCGCGCCAACGAGGACGCCGAGGTGGGATCCCAGAGAGGGACCCATCAGGAGAAGGCTCCGGAGGCGCCGTCAGGCAGTCTCCCGGACTTTGCACCGGAATTTACATTGGAACCCGCAGTGGTTCCAGAGTCCGGCAAGCAGCCCCTTCACAAGAAGGGAAGGACTGTGACGCCGGCGGCCTCCGTACAACCGGAGGCGCCGGACAACTTGTTGGAGGCGCTTAAAGGCGCTTCCATCGAGGAAGAACACCGCACTCTCATGAGTGCGGTGACTCAGAAGGGTCAGCTCGCCAGGAGCGGGCTGACCGAAGCCTGCAGCAGCCTTCTAACAGGCTTTGAGGTAAGAAGTTAAAGTTACGTAATGTAATACCACATAGACAGTAGCCCCTGAGGCTCAGTTTGCTGTTCGGCAAGAAAAGCCGGACTGAGGATCTAACAAGATATACGCAGGGTTGCTTATAATATGTCAATATGGGTTTGCAGGCTGTGCTGCTGACCTCTGCCGCACTGACTGCGGAGGTCGGTGTGTTGAAGCAGGACCTCGAGTGGTCCGAGCAAGAGCTCAGCCATGCCAAGAAGCAGCTCGAGGACAAAGAAGGTGAGTAACACCGCTTTGAATAATTACCTTACAGAAAAGGATTTTGGTTGCAATAAAATTAACAAGGATAATATGGGTACTGCAGGGGCCACGAACGAGGTGGCAGCCCTGAAGGAGGCTGTGTTCGCGGCCGAACACAGTGCGGCCGCGGAACGGGCAGAGCGAGAAAAGCAGGAGGCACGGGTGGCGGAAGTACGGCAAGAGCTCCAGGCTCTCATGGAGAAGCATGAGAGTTTGGAGCGTGACTCCAAGACTCGAGAGTTCGAGCTTGCCTCGGCTCTTGAAAGTGCCAAGTCCGCCAAGGCCGAAACCCATAAGGCCCTTCAGGAGGTTGAAGATGTAAAGAAGATAGCGGTGGGTAAGGCATTTTTCATGCAAAGCAAGCATGTTAATGTAAACTACCTGACACTTACCCGCATTCGGAGCTCTCCAGGGGCGTTTGCAGATCTGCCGCATAGTGCGTCCGATGCCGCCGCATTCTATCGTGGCGAGGAGCGGAGCTCAACGGAGAAGGTCTTCTGGGCTCAGTACGCTGAGGCCGGCCATCCAGTGCCCCCAAGCGACCAGCTGAAATAGCTGGTCGAACTCCACAAGGTAGCTGAGGAGGCCATGAAGGGCCTTATAATCTGGCTGTGGCCTGGACAAGCCATGCCTGGGAGCTACTTCGGCCTCGTGCGGCGGCTGGTGGATGCGTGCCCCTGGGTGGAGGTCATCAAGCGCTCCGCCTGTATTGAAGGTGCTCGTCGGGCCCTTGCCCGCACGAAGGTGCATTGGGGCAGGTTGGATGCGGAGAAGCTTCTCACGGACGCACCGCCACCGGGCAAGGAGTATCGCACGCCCGAAATGTATTATAAAACTGTCCTGAAGGGAGCCCGCGATATTGCGGATGAGTGCCCCAGAAATGTAATCTTTGAGTAAACTCGCTATGTATTATCCTGTGCGCTGAAAACTTCGTTCATATGCGCCTTGAGCAACGCTTGTTTAATTTAAAATATTACCTTCTGTGCGGCCGTCTATAAAATCTGAGAGATGGCAAGTCGTTGGCTTCAGCCTCCGAGCCGCGAGTGCTGGGGTGTTCGGGATAAACTTGAGCACTCTTGTTCCCATTTTTGGGTCCATCTAGGGAGGCGCTCAACACAACGAGCAAGGCAACGGGACTTATAATGCTTGAACACTCTCACTTAGCCATAGAATTCTATAATTTTAAATTTCAGCGAAGCCCCTGGTATTCGGAAGACCGAATCCGGGGCGCTATCCACGCCTTCGTCGGACATTGTCCGGAACTTCGCTCGAAGCGGCGTGAGTCTTTAAGGACCCGAAAAAACCTCTCGAACAGCGACCAGTCTCTCGCCTTATCATGCCGGTCAGTTTTAGCTTTCTCCACTGAGGCGCTCGCCCGGCTCAACCGGGGCGAAATCACAGTGGTTCTCCCAGTGCCACCTTAGCCGACAGAACGGAACGTAAGGCACCAAAACGTGGGAGCCGGGCAAACCCAACTATTGACCCAAGACATGATTCGGAACCGATTCATATAATGCTATAAGTTCGGGGTGCCGCACTTGTGAAAGTGTTTGGACTTATCACACCATAATGTGGGGAACATAAGCCCCTGGTGTATTCGGCCGTACCAAAATATACGGGTGCAAGATGTCATGTAATGAACATATATATAGAAAGTAATGCAATTGCCGTCGAAAAGTGCTGCATTATTTATTAAAGAAAGTCTGCTATGAGTGGGGACTGATACAAATAGTGCGGTAAGCAAGGGATTTGGACTAATTAAACATATCCCCCTCCAGGGGTGAGTAGCGGACTTGGTGTATATAATCAAATTTAATGCTCGTAATTGAGACCACCTGAGTGTTCGTCGCAGCCTTCTTTCTTCCCTGGCTGTTGCATCATGAGTATGGCAGGTTCACCACCGGACAGGGCCTCTGGTTAACGGAGTCCTGTGTACACAAAGAAGTAAAGTGAAAAAGAAAAGAAGGGGGGCACACTTGCGAGCCCCTGGTGTGGTCGAGCCGCACTATGGGTCCATTGTGATCGTGCCCCTTCCCCTGCGCCCATGGTATCTCCAAAGCGTAATGATGTACGCGGAGGGTTGTTCTTGCAATCATGCGGGGGCGGGTGTTGGGGCCGCATTGCTACGCGTGCTCTGATCGCGCCAGGTGGTCTTGGTTGGTATTGCTTCGGGCGTGTTTTGCTGTATCCGGCCGTTTAACGGCCGGACTCGAGAATTGCCTAAAAAGGCTGTTCTGTACTTCTGCCGCGAGAGCCACTGTATGTTCCTCCGTTCGGAGGGAGCATTTCGTATTTCTATTGACCGTGATGACTCCACGAGGGCCTGGCATCTTGAGCTTGAGGTATGCATAATGCGGCACCACGTTGAATTTTGCAAACGCAGTTCGTCCGAGCAGAGCGTGATAGCCGCTGCGAAACGGGACTATGTCGAAGATTAACTCCTCGCTCCGGAAATTGTCCGGGGATCCGAAGACCACTTCCAGTGTGACTGAGCCTGTACAGTTGGCTTCCACACCTAGTATGACACCTTTAAAGGTTGTCTTTGTAGGTTTAATCCTTGAGGGGTCTATGCCCATCTTGCGCACTGTATCCTGATAAAGCAGGTTCAGGCTACTACCGCCGCCCATCAGGACTCTCGTGAGGTGAAATCCATCGACGATTGGGTCTAAAACCAATGCGGCGAATCCGCCATGGCGTATGCTGGTCGGATGGTCTCTTCGATCGAAAGTGATCGGACAAGAGGACCATGGATTGAACTTCGGGGCGACTGGCTCCATCGCATAGATGTCCCTTAGCGCGCGCTTCCTCTCCCTCTTGGGTATATGGGTTGCGTAAATCATGTTCACCATCCGCACTTGTGGGGGGAAACCCTTCTGTCCTCTATTGTTCGGCGGTCGGGTCTCTTCCTCCTCGTCGTTGTTTAGCCCCTTGTCATTGTTTTCGGCAATTAACTTACCTGCCTGCTTGAACACCCAGCAATCTCTATTGGTGTGATTAGCTGGCTTTTCAGGGGTGCCATGTATTTGGCATAAGCGGTCGAGTATTCGGTCCAAATTGGACGGAACCGGAGTGGTTCTTTTGAATGGCTTCTTCTGTTGACCGGGTTTAGAGCCTCGGAATCCGGCGTTGACTGCCGTATCCTCCTTATCATCTCCGTTAATGCGGCGTTTGTTTTTGTTCCGATGTGACCTGCCGTTGTTGTCCTTAGTAACCGGACTGCCAGAATTTTTACGGAGGTTATTGCTGCGAGCTAGCCAGCTATCCTCTCCCGTGCAAAAGCGGGTCATTAATGATGTGAGGGCTGCCATGGATTTCGGCTTTTCCTGTCCCAGGTGCCGGGCTAGCCACTCGTCGCGGATGTTATGTTTGAAGGCTGCAAGGGCCTCTGCATCCAGACAGTCGACGATTTTGTTTTTCTTTGTCAAGAACCGTGTCCAGAATTGTCTGGCCGATTCGTCTGGCTGCTGAATTATGTGGCTTAGGTCATCGGCATCTGGTGGCCGCACATACGTGCCTTGGAAGTTATCGAGGAATGCGGCTTCCAGGTCTTCCCAACACCCAATTGACTCTGCGGGCAAGCTGCTAAGCCAATGCCAAGCTGGTCCTTTAAGCTTGAGTGGGAGATACTTGATGGCATGGAGATCGTCGCCACGGGCCATATGGATGTGAAGAAGATAATCTTCGATCCAAACCGCGGGGTCTGTTGTGCCATCGTAGGATTCAATGTTTACGGGTTTAAACCCTTCAGGGATTTGATGATCCATTACTTCGTCAGGGAAGCATAGCGGGTGTGCAGCGCCTCTGTATTGAGCAATATCATGATGCAGCTCGAGAGAGCGTTGTCTGCTGTGTTCGGCCCGGCCGGGGTTATTGTATCCGACGCGACGGTATTCTTCACGGGTCGTGGGGCGCCCACGTGATCCGTAAATGGATCTGGATTGCCTTGCCTTGTCCTCCAATATATCTCGCAAGTCTGGCGCGTTCCCCCTTGGCTTCGTACTTTTGGAGCGATGCCGGGGTACGGTCTTGATTGGGGGCCTGGATGCCTCTCTGTCACGACCACGGGGTGGTCGGTCGGCCGTATCGTGCGCTGGTGATGGAGGTATGTACGCTTCCTCCTCTAATCAGGGAAGCAAATTGCGTCTTGGGTAGCTTTTGTAGGGGCGTTCGAGTTTATACTCTTCGGCCGCGAGGACCTCGGTCCATCGATCGGCCAGCAGATCCTGATCAGCTTGAAGCTGCTGCTGCTTTTTATTTAGGCTATTTGCCGTGGCGATAAGCCTGCGTTTGAAACGCTCTTGTTCGACGGGATCTTCGGGCACGACGAATTCGTCATCGTTGAGGCTTGCCTCGTCTTCGGAGAGAGGTGTATAGTTATAATCCTCAACCTCCTCGTCTGCCGCCCTCTCGTGAGGGCTTGCTTCTGCATCCTCCTGCGCTGAGTCTTGCTGGAGGGGATTGTCTTCGGCACTCTCTAGGTTATTGTTATCTCCTGTGCCGGAATCTCCATTCTTGCTGTGGCGGGATTTAGAGCGGCGCCGCTGACGCGGGCGCTTGGGCTGTTTCTTTAAAGAATCTGCCTCCGCTGCTTCTTCGCCGTCCCCGTCTTTTGGGGTGTCCACCATGTATATGTCGTATGACGAGGTGGTCTTCCAGTGCCCTGTAGGCACTGGTTCCTGTTCTTCTCCGGCATCGTCGTCCATAGCGTCAATGTCTTCGGAGTCGTAGTCTAGCATGTCGGTTAGATCATCGATAGTGGCTACAAAGTGGGTGGTGGGCGGGCTATGAATTTCTTCTTCGTCCGTATCCCAACCATCCTGGCCATAGTCCGGCCAGGACTCTCCTGATAACGAGAGATGCTTTAGCGAATTTAGGATGTCGCCAAAGGGAGAGTATTGGAAGATGTCCTCGGCGGTGAATTCCATAACCGGCGCCCAATCCGATTCGATTGGCAGGGGCGTGGGAGGTCCGGAGTCCGGCAAGGAGTCCAGCACCTCGGAATCACGAGTTTCGCGAGGGACAAGATTGGCGTTCGGCTCCATCACCGTGGAAGTTGAAGCCCCCGAGGTGGTGTCCATCCACCGATCCTCGATCTGGGCGATCGGCTCCGGACTGAAGGCCGAAGCAGATTGTTGTGCGGCCACCAAGGCACTGTTCGGCGGCAGAGCTAGATCATGCCCATCGCAACAGTGCGGCGCGCTTGGCTTTGGCTCGAACCCGTCGAAGATCAAGTCCCCGCGGATGTCGGCCGTGAAGTTTAGGCTTCCGAATTTGAACTGATGGCCAGGGGCGTAGCTTTCGATCTGCTCCAGATGGCCAAGGGAATTAGCCCGCAGTGCGAAGCCGCCGAATACGAAGATCTGTCCGGGGAGAAAAGTCTCACCCTGGACAGCGTTGTTGACTGAAGATGCCATCGAGCCTATCGGTGACGACACAGAGGAACTCTCAATGAAAGCACCAATGTCGGTGTCAAAACCGGTGGATCTCGGGTAGGGGGTCCCGAACTGTGCGTCTAGGCGGATGGTAACAGGAGACAAGGGACACGATGTTTTACCCAGGTTCGGGCCTCTCGATGGAGGTAAAACCCTACGTCCTGCTTGATTAGTATTGATGATATGGGTAGTACAAGAGTGGATCTACCACGAGATCAAGGAGGCTAAACCCTAAAGCTAGCCTATGGTATGATTGTTTGTAATGTATGTTGTGTCCTACGGACTAAAGCCCTCCGGTTTATATAGACACCGGAGGAGGCTAGGGTTACACAGAGTCGGTTACAATGGTAGGAGATCTACATATCCGTATCGCCAAGCTTGCCTTCCACGCCAAGGAAAGTCCCATCCGGACACGGGACGGAGTCTTCAATCTTGTATCTTCGTAGTCTTGGAGTCCGGCGGACGATGATAGTCCGGCTGTCCGGACACCCCCTAGTCCAGGACTCCCTCAAGGAGTCTATTCCCCTTTTATCATGCCAGAATGTTCTCTGGTTGTTTCCTTTTGAAGTAGAACTTCAAACTTATCCCATTAAAATCATTTGCCTCCAGTGAGCCGGTGGTATGATTCAACCCGATACTTGACCGATTGGTAATCATTAGTACGACATTTCGTAAAACCACCATTTTGACAAACTTGAAAGTTGTAATTATGATCATTTAAATTAAATGATCCATTCCCTTTTGAGATATACACTCAATTTATGCTTGTCATTTTTTTTCACTTTACATTCAACTCCTCGTGGTTCTCTAACCACTATTGCTTAGTACTAAGAGTACTAGCATGAATTTCAGGCATTGCAACCTGAAACAAAGATGATATTTCTTTTTACCATCCTAGGAGAATGTAAAGTGCAGTAAGGACTTATAGTCAGATATTTATCTCAAGCCGCCTTATCACATAATCTCAACTTAGTGTTGATTTATAGACAGCAGAATAATAAGCCTCAACAGACTTGAAGTCCTTAATACGAATGAATAATCATTCGTGTGATGCTTATAACCATATATCTCGCCTCAATGAAGCCTTAGAGGGAAAATGGATATTCGTTATCCATTACATACTCAGTTTATAAACCGAGTCATAGCGATGTCACATAAATGCAAATATGCACATTTTAGCTATTTATAAATAGCCATGACATTCTCTACAGGTGGAGTCTTTATGGCCACAAGGCCATGGGTCGACAAGATCACTATGTCCAAGACCCATGTCAAATAATTATTCCCACCTAATGTCATTGCATCGCATTACCTTTCGAAAAGGTCGGCCATATGATGCATGAAATACTCATGCATTAATTTACCTTCAGTAAATTAAGTACGATGAAAATGCTATGGCTAAGCATAATCATGGTCACGGTGATTCTTAGTGATTCATAGGGCAAGCCTTCCAGAAGAACACCACAATGTGGTGTAGATCTTCAAATTAAAGGTAGTCACCTCAAAATGGACAAGCCTTTAATTTTCTTAAAACACATAGAGATAGCCGACCACCTAGTGGTGCCTCACTCTTATGGACAGTTCCCATTGATCATAGTCCCCACAACCATATGTTATTTATAACACATGAAGGTAGTCACCAAAAAATGGCATAAACCTCTCAGCTGTGCATGAAACTTAATTCATAGTTATGATGGTGTCTCATAAGTTGTGTATGCATGGAAGGTAATCACCAAAATATGCAAGTGTTTTGCATAATTCTCTTCATAGAATAATATGCAGCATAGTCAGCCTTGGATTCATCTCCTGATGGAGTATGTGACACTATAGTCACAACCAATGACAAATGCTGTGAAATTGACAAGTATTTGGAAAAATACCATGAAGGTAGGCACCAGCGGTGTAGGCCTCATAATTGCTATGTCATAAATTTTGTGCCTTCACTTTTGCTTTGAACAAATGAAGATAATCACTACTAAGTAGTGTAGACCTCACTCTTCTGTTGCATTTCACAACCTTATGTTAATTAAAAACACATTGAAGGTAGTCATCACATGGTGATGTAGACCTCACAGTTGTGAACGAAATTAATTCGTTGCCATAATGCAGTCCGTAAGTTGTGTGGAAAATTGAAGATAGTCATTATGTCAGAATGACATAATATAGACCTCACAATAACATTGGATAACCTGCAGTTAAGAAGTAGGTACCATTTGTCGATTCCTTGTAAATGTAAATTTGACTTAGTCAGGCAGTGTCATACACTTCACTACCTCATGTTTCCAAACTTGCAAGCAAATTCCATATTCTATGCAAATAATGGAATCAATATATTGCTTTGCAACAGTATTACCCATGTAATACAAATAAATGCAGAAGTATAAACATAATTATGCAACACATATGAGGACTTGGGGGCCTCAAACATTCATTTTACATGACATAAAATTATGCATAATCATTATTATGCAATTTACCAATGGTCTACCCTGCACATTTGCTCTGAAGCCCATGGCTTAACATGCAAATAACAATAATCTTATTGTCAAAGTGCTAAAGCCAAGGGGCTAAAACGCAAGATCTGATAAGCATATATGCCTTAAATCAAAGAAAGCAGGGACTTTTCTAGGATTAACAAATAATCCAATGGCTGATTTACAAAATCGCCAAAGAGATAGGATTTTCTCCCTTCTCGTTCTCGTAACCGCTGTCTGCAGGCGCTGGTTCCCGTGCGCCGCCGTAGTCGGGGGTCGTCGCCGGTCGAGATTCACGCGACGCCTACGCCGCCTCTGGGCCAAGGACCAGACAGTCTCGCGCATAGGGCTGGTGGCTGCTACCGCCATTGGCGGCAGCGCCTCTCGGAGACGGGAGCGGAGACCCTTCGTCGCCGGTGCCAGGCCATGCCATTCACCGGGACCACATACCGGTCACCATCGCGCCGAGTCCGACTGGACATCGCCCGCCGGGGTTGCGGCCGCGTGCACACCTGGGACGCCGCCTCCACCAAGCTTTGACGGCTGCATGCTGCCGCGTGGCATGGCTGCACGCTGACGTGCCTGAGCGTGTCGGTACACTAGGGGATGGTTCCCTGGTGTACCACCGTCCCTCGTCTGGAGAGGCACGCCGCGCCGCCAATCTATTGGACCGCCGTCGCTGGAAACACCAGCAATGGGGTCGAGGCCGCTGCGCATGTTGGGCACTGCCTCCGTGTTGTAGAAGCGCGCCGCGGAATGAAGGACGAAATGTCACTGCTTAGAGGCGTCGTCGAGGACTAGAACTCCTAGTACTTTCCCAAAGAACAACGCTCATTTCGAGTTCTCCCTCTTTCTCTTTGGTGTTTGATCCATCCACTTCTTCCTGTGCATGCGCTCGGAAGAAGTAATCTGCATGTACGTACAGGAAACAGAGTCGATTGATATAGATCATTTATTGATCATGAGAAGGCAAAATGAAGTAGACAATGTCCTGATCGGTTTTTGTCCTAAACAGTGCATCTATGCATGCATGTCAACGAATGACTTGCTCGTGCTGTTCATGTTGCCAAGGCAATCGATTTTCCGACTGCGCCAAATGCTCATGGGCCGGCCTCTTCTTGGACGATTCGGTGAGGCAATTCTCGCAGGAAAAGGCAATTGATCAGATTCTTCTTACTCCATGTTTCTTAATCACAAGAAGACAAACGGAATTAACACTCTGATTAATCTCCTGTACACGGATGCATGCATGCTCCATGGTGCTACCGCTGCATGTGCCTGCGCAGCCAACTGTTACATCGCGTGCTGTTGCCGCCGCCGCGATGGCCATCTGCATCTCGTGCCTCATCGTCGTGATGGTCGCTGCTTTGTCTCGCACGGAAGTGCATTTCTCCATTGCATGTAGCTGCTGTTTTCTTGGCCGAATTACTCTCTAGGCAGAGACTATGTGCTGATAACGTATTATAGAGTGAAAGTAAAAGAGACATATGAAGAGTCCAAATGATCCATTCGTTCCATTGCAACGTGGGAGACCCACTTATATACATGGTGAAGGGGTGTGTTGGAGAGACACCTCTTCCCCAACAGACACCTCCTGGGAGGCATCCCTCCCGTACAATTGATCACACATTTTTATTTCTCAACACATCTCTCTTGCGCGCGCTTGTGTCACCGCGCATCGATCTCCTCGGGTAACCAACGTTCGACGCCGGAGGCAAAGTTTACACGGGGCTTCACTTACAATATATAATCTGGGTGGTGATAAGTTAACGTACTTTAATTAGAGCAACTCCAATGGGGCGACCCATTTCGTCCGTTCGCGTCCGTTTGGGTCGGTACGGGCAAAAGTGGCGGCCCAACGCGTTGACCCAAATGGACGCGCGTCCGCTTTTCGTCCACGGGCGACCCATTCCCGGCCCAATTTTGAGCCTAATTTGCGTCGGCGCGGACACGAGATGGACGCGCGCGTGCCTAGTGTTCTTCCCAGGCCCGCCGGTCGGTGGCAGCCATCACCATTTCCCCCTCATTTTCCCCAAAAACGCTCCCGTCAACGCGCGCTCGCTCCCGCCCCAACCATGGACGACGCCATCTATTTCGACCTCGACCTCGACGCCGCCGCCGGCCTCACCTCCCTCGCCTCGTCCGGCGTCGTCGCCTCCTCCGGGAAAGGCAAGCCTCGTGCCCCACGCAAGACCGCCGCCGCGACCAAGTCGAAGAAGGCGGTGACGCCCGAACAGCGGGCAAGCGAGTCGGCCAAGAGGAAGGGCCGGAGGCACACCGCGGACGCGAGGGATGAGGCCGCCGCGCAGGCCGCCGCCGTGGCTGCCATGCAGCAGGAGTTCACAAATGCCCGCGTCGCGGCGGCAACGAGGGAGGCGCTCTACATGCTAGGGGTAAACCCTAGCCAGCACAGCCTTGTCCAAGCCGCCATCGCCGCGGCCAGCACCGGCTCGTTGGCGTTTCCTCGGATGGTGCTGCCCGAGTCACCCCGCGCGTCGACTTGCAACCCGGTCCCCGGCTTCCACGTCTACCCACAGGCCTCCCGCCTCTCCCGGGAGTGCTCACCCGACGTGAGCGTGGTCGTGCCTTCCACGCCTGCGCCAACGCCCATTGACCTGAACGCCACCCCGGTGGTTGGTGGCTCGTCGTCCGGCGGCACGAGGAAACGCGTGCGGCAGACGCCGGCCGGCGGGCTCCCAGACGCCCGTAACCTGTTCGAGGGAATGCCGTCCGCCGTCGATGAGGACTTCATGCAAAACCTCATCTTCGAGGCCGGTGCGCCATGCGCTGGCTATGATCCCGACGAGACACAAAGCCGAGACAGCCGGGGGCGTTCACGCCGGCCGCTGGCTATGATCCCGACCAGACGACCTTCATGCGTGATCAGGTCGGCGTCGACCTGGATGGCTTCCCCCTCGACCACGAGTTCCCGGACGACTATGGGCAAGAGGAAGAGGACGAGTGCGACATCGACGTGGATCCTTTGTTCGAGGACGAGCTCGCCAACCAAGCCGCCGGTGCTAAGCCCAAGAACAAGAGCAAGCGTACGAAAGCGTACACGGCGGCCGAGGACAAGCTTCTTTGTGAGTGTTGGCGAGACATTGGACAAGACCCGAAGACGGGCGCCGAGCAAAAGCATTCGACCTTTTGGACTCGTGTGCACTGAGAGTTCCATGAGCGCAAGAAGTTTCCACCTTACCAATTTGTGAGCACGCGCGGGTGGGTCTCCATTTCCAAGCGGTGGAGGGTGATCCAACAAGAGTGCAAAAAGTTTTGTGCCACCCTTGAGAGCGTCAAGACCCGCCCCGTGAGCGGCATCGGTATGCAAGACATGGTATGATAGCAAGCAAGACACCCTATTTTGTGTCATCAAGATCATCCTTGCTATCACTTGAGAATATGCTTGCATGGAAACATTTTGTAGGCATTTCAAGCTTTGGAGGAATTCAAGGTTCAACACAATGGCAAGTGCTTCAACCACTCTCATTGCTATCGGGTCATCAAGGACGAAGAGAAGTTCAAGGCACAATATGCCGCACTCAAGGCATGCGGGGGAAAGAAAGCCGTGGAGGATGTTGGGGAGGGCGAGCCGGCACGGCCGCGGGGAAAGACCAACTCCAAGAAGGAGGACAAGCGAGATGCGGCCACCAACGCCTTGATCGCAAGCGTGGACGACATGATGAATAAGAAGGACTCAAGGGAGGAGGAGCCCCGGCGTTTCAAGGCGGAGCAAATGGATGCTTTCATGGAGATCCAAAGGAGAAGGCTTGATCTTGACGCCGAGAAGCAAGCCAAGATGTTCGAGCTCGAGGCGGAGAAGCAAGCCAGGATGCTAGAGATCGAGGCTGCCAACGCCAAGACCAAGGCGAAAGAAGTGGCTCTTGCGAGCATGATGACCGGGGTGGAGATCATGAAGGTGCTCAACACCGTGTCGCCAAGGAAGAGGCCATGGTTCGACAAGATGCAGGCCGACATGCTCAAATTCGCCGACGAGTGATCTATGGCGGCGATGGCCATCTTTTTTGTATGCCGGAAAGTGTGCCGGCATGACCACGGGAGCCGAGATGGCGTGGTCAAACTCAAGTCTCACCCTTTTTTGTGTGCTGGCATGTGTGCCGGCCGGCTGGCGAGTGCGCCAGCATGAACTGTGTTGATTTTTTTCTGAAGCCGGCATTGTGTGCCAGCACTGGCATGGTGCCGGCATGAGACATGGCCGCTAGCATGATCGGCCGCGGGCACTTTTTATTTAAAAGTTGAGTGCGGGTATGAAATGGGTTGGCGCGTTAGGCGCATTGCCGACCCAAATGCAAAACTGGACGGACGCCGGGCGGGCGGCCGACCCAAACGGACAAAAAGTGAACAAATGCACCGTCCGTTTGGGTCGGCCCGTTGAAGTTGCTCTTAGGTCTTGAGTTTGCGCGTGCCAACAAGATAAACTTTGAGTTACTTGTTCCCCGGGTGAAAAGCGATCGACTGAGCTCGACCGCCATGATAAAAAGCGGGAGGCGACGTCGTACCACCGATCAACTTCGTGCGCCGGCAGTAACTCGATCACCTTTGTTTCGAGTCTGATTCATTCTAGTACTTTACCTACAAGAAACCACACCATCGGTCGACTCGCCTGATTGGCCATTGGAGCAGCAATTGGTTGGATGAACTTGCGTGCGTGATCACATACGCCGGCGACCATAATGTGACAGATCATGATGATGACAAGATAGCGCGTGCATGCAGAAGCTGCAGGTGCTGTCTGAGCAAAGCAGTACGTAACTCCGCTTCCATGCAGTGTGCAAACCCGGTAGAAATGGGGCAGTTCGTGGTGGCGCGTCGACGCAACCAGTCGGTTGGCGGCGGAGCTTGGCGTCCGGTGGCGTGGTGGCTCCTAGTTGAGGGTGGCGCGGCTCTGGCTGGCTTGCCTCCTTGCTGGTTGAGTCCTCGAAGCAGATTCATGATCCGTCATGGCCGGTAGTGCCTAAGGCTGGTTGTAATGGGTAGTATCATAAGTTAGTATCATGCATATGATACTAGTGTATGATACTACCTCTCTAGTGCATAGTATCATAGGGTAGTATCATAGATGACTTTATTTATTGCCATGCATGACACATATTAGTGTAGCATTTATTATGATACGGTATCATGATATGATACTCAACCCTCTCTTACTTCATTTAATTCTATGCCACCATATCAAAGTTGCCTACTCCCTCCGTCCGCGAATAAATGTACTTCTAGCCTTTGTTCTAAGTCAAAGTTTTAAAATTTTGACCAAATATATACAAAAGAGTAGTAACATATATGACATAAATTGATATATTATGAAATTACAATTCAAAACGAATCTAGTGATACTAATTTAGTGTCATAAATGCTGCTACTTCTCCCTATAAAGTTGGTCAAAGTTTTAAAACTTTGACTTAAGACAAAAGCTAGAAATACACTTATTTATGGACGGAGGGAGTAGTTGGCATGCATGATACTAGCTATGATACTCACATTACAACCAGCCTAATAGAGATGCAATCAGGTGTCAGATCTTTGACTGTTGCATGTCCGACATCTACTGCAGTGTGCAGCCGATGTGGCCCGGCTTGCATCTGGCCAAGGAAGGTGATGGCGTGAGGCCCTCGTCCTTAGATGGATTGGGATTCTCCACAGCGCTTCCGAAAGGATTCCAGCGCTGCGGGTACTGGTACGTGTGAGGTCCGACCGGCAGTTGCAGGCTTGGTCGGATATACACGATGGTGTTCAAGCCGGCGAGGTGGCAATCGGTGTCCAGGATGGCAGGATGAACACTCTGGCGTGGCAGCGGCCTCACGGCGGACTGCGAGGGCGACTGAAAGGTCTTTGCGAGTGATACCCTCCAAGATCAGGTGGTTGCTTCGGCAGTGTTATGCAATCTATGGACGATGCCTTACGCAGAGGGTATGGTTGCGCAGCGGAGGCTGTTGGTTTCTTACCCAGCACATGTAGCTGCTAGGATCGTGGAAAAGTGGTGGCGACAACACATGCTTGACTTCGATGGTGGTGCTTTTTGAGTACCCGGTCTTGAGCTCTGGGATGAAAACCTAGGTCAGGCCCATGTCGGTTATACCTGGCAATGACAACGTTTCTCCGTCGTTACCTTGTTGAAGGCATTGCTCGGAGATGCTCGGATAGTTTCTTCAGGGTGAAAACCTGGACTTTGCCATTTGGTGGTTGGTCCCAGTGACGGCGGTGCTCGAGCATCGCTCCCTTCCTAAAGGCATTGTTGTTGAAGAATCTCGATGTCCTTGTGGTGTCATGAGATGATTGGTGCGGATATGGTCATTGTTGTAGTTTGTCGATCGCGATTTAGAATGCTTCAGGGCGGGCTTTTTTTCCCCGCTTAGGCATAGCTTTGGTCTTATATGACTTTGCTATTTAGCGGTGGTATTTTGTGTGAGTGCGTTAGTGTTGGCTGTGTGCATCCTAGCTATGCAGAGGCCGGGTGTGTGCTAACTGTGTTTGTATTATCTTGATGCTTCATTTTGAGTAATAAAATCCACCTTTGTCGAAAAAGAAAGAAATGGGGCAGGCGGCACACCATTCAGTGCGCGCTGCCCGGCGGAGCACGGCTCACATCCCATCCGTCGTCTCTCGACTGAACACAAACCTTGCCGGTCCGGCCACCAACGAGGTACTGAATCTACGGACGATGGGACTCCCCGTGTCACCGTCGCCGATCTTTGGCCAGGAACGTTACCGAACGGTCGGGTCATCATGCCCTCGGAATCACCGGGACAAGAATGTGTTCACTAGATCGGCACCGCGCCTTGGCGTGAGGGTGCCGGTCCCAGCGTTTTGATCAAGCAGATAATGTGAAGTCAGTAGTAATCCAGGTTTAGCAAGAAACATTCAATTGTGATAGTAGCGAGACATAGTGATACTCGGTATCGGCATCAGAAGGTAGAATCAATTTCAATGCGTTCATAAGACAACAAAAAATAGGCACTCGGCAGGAAGATTGAAACCAAAAGCGCAGCCACTCGACATAAACTTCGATAGCAAAAGAGCTATAATAGGAGAGAGGGAGTAATAAGAGTAGGATCATAATAGTAGGAGAGCCAACTACCGAGTCATAGCTACTAAGCATACTAATAGGTGTTTTATTCAACTGCCTTTAATGACATGTTTCCAGCGATCAAAAGGAAGCTTTGTACAAACTAAATGTGATCAAAGTAATACAACCTCCTACGCTAGGGGAAGCGCGAAAGAAAAAACAGTTAGAAGCAAGATCTGATACGATGATTCTCAATGGAAGATCGGGGCGTTTTCTACCAATTCTTTTGCAAATAAAAGAAATCCATTCAAGAAAGAATATCAAATTTGGGTTGAACCAACAACCTAATTGTATGGTTATTCTGAATGCAGATAGAAAGTCTTCGGTCATTAGACTCACCTCAGGTACCCTACCTTTCTTTCCGGACTTTAGGTACACAAAAAACCTCACCGTAAGAGTTAAACCCTATTGCCGCATCATGGTAAATTTCCATAATGCAACAACAAACATGCAGTTTCATAGCCTACAAGATTGACACTGCTGCTATGCATTCTTGCTTTTGCTAATTTTGAATGTACTATACTCATGATCAAAGCATGAATTGAATATTCACATAGAGTGCACCTCCCCTCCACAAATCACACAGTCGAGTGCAAACATGTGTATTAATGACCATTATCTGAAACAGAGAAATAGAAAAGCACCATCGGCCACCCATCAGCAATGAAGGAGCTAGTAAACTTAACAAATCCTAACCACACTATGAATCACAGCTGCCAAGGTATCATGCGACATGAACTCGGCAACAAGCGGCCGCTCGCCACCCTCGCAGCAGCATCCGATGAGGTTGGACAAACGACGGCTCTGCCGCACCCCCAACTGCCCTAGCCTCCTCCTGTGCATCCACTAAAACAACAGCCAAATTTAGTTCGGACGCCGTAGCAGAGGCCAGTCGAACACTGGTGCATACAAGGTGACGATCCACCAATCAGCAAAATAAGCCCAATGCAAGGTAAGCAAGGCGTGGTCAATCCATAGGATAATCGATTTCCATGGTCACGACAAAAGCAGGAAGAGAATCAGTATTGAGCTGGACTAAAAAAACTGAACATTTTTATGATATACTAAAAGCTTTCATGCGCATTTCACAAGGGACTGAAACATACCAGCACATGGGTGTTGCATGATTAAACTGAAAAAACCTCGAAAGGTCCACTTAAATTGGTTTCAAACATGGGTACAGAAATGATAGATATGATAAAATATAGATTGCAGTCACATATGCACAGCAACAATGTTCTAATGCATTGCCCTATAAAGTTAGAAATCCTACAATGCATCATTTTGTTTGGACCTCAACCTTGACTCTATTCAAGTACGACTGGCAAGATTAAGGTAAACAAAAATGGTATCAAAGACATTAGATACCTCACTTCACAATAAAAACAACTGCATATCTAGTGCATTATCAACGAGATCCAAATCCAATATAATGCTTCCAAGCTCCATATCTCTACTCTGCAGATATCAAGTGGAAAAAATAAATAACAAATATATTGGAACAACTGAAATCTACAGGCCATAGTAAAAGATTTTAACCGGAAGCTAATAGACAGCCTCTTAGCCTTGCAGGTAGCCTACCAATTTTTTGAAATGAATGCAAACTTACCCCACTCACAAAAAATGGGCACATAAGTTTGGTAGCTCTGATGCATGCATACTCATTCCATCACACAGTAAACCTTGAGGTAAACTTTGAGAAAACAGACACATGCATTAGTTAGTACTTTAGTGCAGCAATTAACTATAAAAACAGAGGCATGCTAGGCTAATTGGTGGTGGCTCAAAACATGTTTTTTCCAATGGCTCAAACAATTCATCTATTATCCGGACATAGATACGTTAGAATTCAACATAGCACAAATACATGACAAAAGTTGTTCCAAAAAGGCAGAGTGTAAGATAGGACAAACTGTTTGCACCAAGTTCAGTAGAAAGAAAATGATTCAAGATACCAACAGCCCGAATGTTAATCTTCGACTTCCAGAACCATACATCATCAACAACATAATATAATTAAAATAGGAGAACTTAACATATAGGCCATTTCATTATTTATAAGACATAAACAGAACAAGTAGTCCCATATCAGAACTATCAGCGGCATGACAAAATAGAAGGAGATTCACGTACACATGAGAACTAACACTCCAAACGCAATGTCTCAGTCATGAAATATATTCTTTATCAGATTTAAAGTACCACAATAGGGTAATAGTCATTGTCAATTTTAGGTAGGTACAGCATGCCTTTCTTTTCTTGGTCCTCTCACAAAGGCATGGTTCACTTCAGAGTCTTAACCACTGGGTGTTTACCTGAATAGCCAAACCAATCAGCGTGTCAATTACAACTACAGTAGAACCAAGAGGATCCCTAGTAAATGTCAAATTTAAACCAAGAGGATTGTTGTTAGTATGTATCTAGTGAGATATGTCACAGTATAAACACCAAGCAACCACATTGGTAACCTAAAGTGCAGGGTACAGTGGAACCAAACCTATACATTTTCACCGTATCTTAATTTACTCGTACGACTGGTACATCCTTTGTACTCAAATGTGTATCAATTAGCAGGAAATTAAAATTGGCAAACCAGTTCTCTTCCAATTTAAGCGCAAAATATAGTAAATTGTATTTGGACTGGTTCCCATCTACTGCTTGCACATCTCAGAGTCAACTATCCATGGTGAATCAAATAGAAATTCAGGAAGGAAAACGAAGTGAAAGATAGATGGAGAGATAAAGGAAGAGTGGGAAAGGGAGGATATAGGCTCAAAAAACATATCAGAATAGACGGTGACCGCATCTACGGGTGACACTGGGTTCTTTTCCATGGTTCTTTCCTATTTTAGAAACATTGGGTAAGAGAAAGTAGGGAAAAGTGCGTGAGCGAGCAGGAGAAATAGGGAGAGACATGAGGGGCATGAGTCTACCAAGATTCGTTGACCGAGATCCATCGAGAGGGGTAGGGTTTGTACCTTGACTATGTTGAGGTCCCTGTAGCCGCACTTCCGGATCCAGGCAAGCTACCGTGAAATTTAGACATGTAGAGAAGGGTGTCTTCTTGACTTCTTGTATTCCTCTCATTTGCTACTATTTAGTAATTGGGCTGAGCCCAATCCAGCATGAGTGGGCCTAATAGATTTTGTTATCTGTAGAAAGAAACAACAATGAAAATAAATTAATTGGTTCAGAGGAATACGAATAGCTGACATATGTGATCATTTTTCCTCACTTAAAACACCAGGATCCTAATGCCTTTAAAACATAAGCATCCGGATGAAAAGCACCAGGGATACAAAAAAACCGATATAGACATACAACAATTCATTTTTGTAAGGATCTAAATGCAATTACCATTTTACCATAACAATTACATATGTCTATAGCAAGGTAGATTATATATTTATGTAAATACCCACCGGCGCAAAGGGAAATCAGAGTGATTGCTGAAAATGACCAGTCTAATATAGCAAGCTTACATCAGAAGGATGGCATAGATATTAATATGTTCAGTACATAGCAGTTCGTCAAAGCAATAACAAAACGCAGTGGAATCAGTTGTGCCAAAAGCAATGCAATTTGGACTAAAATTGTTGCCTGGAGTCCTTGAATAGGTCCATGACTCCAGGGTGCTAAGCAGCAAATTCACCTGCTACTACATTCTAGGATTATGTATGTAGTTTAGTTAGTACCTTCCTTTTCGATGTAGGTCGTGGTCGCTGCAGCAAGCGTCGCGGCTGTCTCAACCTCGTCTTCCATCTCTATGGCCCATGCTCCTCCTTCCAAGTCCTGAGGAACCGCAACAGTGTAAACCCCTGAAATTTAAAAAGAAGAGGACCCACAATGTCTCATCAGCCTGTTTGGTCATGGAAGGAAGCATCACATTTTTATACATGGGAGGGGCAACCTAATTTGAGAAAACATGCATGTATTGAACTCTTCATCAAAATAATATATGGAGTTAATTACACATGCATCGATTTAAGCTATCTTTTTTCATACTGTTCAAGATATTTTAACTGCTTAGCACCCTGAAAAATCACAGAAACATGATCGTTCAGAAATGAATTAAGCAGTCAGTTGCAGCATGGCGTGCTCAACTTATCGCTTCTGGCATACCTTCTCCGACCAGTTATATTTATCAGTTTTCTTCATTTATCAATACCCATAGTGACACAACAACATCTTGAATATGTTACAGCTATCACAGTGGTTTACAAATTACAGATTCGTATTCAAACAATGGGTACAATCTGTATTTTGTTGTCGCTTCAAGTAGTTTACATTTAAAAGCCTGGTCCAGAACTACAAGTAAACTGGAGCGAGCTGTAGATTTCTTAGTCTGGTAATCTGATTTGGTAGTGCATATATATCAAAGAAATGTTTATCGGCAGAGAAACCATATGGTATGTGGTGGTGGAGGCTTGCGATCTTCCTAGCCATTACCTCCGTAGGTAACGCAAGTTATGACCTTGTTCGGCTCCAGCGGCGAAAGCTGCATTAGTAACAACGTTAGGTAAGATTGGCATGGACAAACCATTAGATAAGATGGAACACTATATCAATGATCCTTCAGAGAAGTCGGAACTTACCCAGCTTTATGATGGCAATGGCTATTGGTCTTGACAAAAGATGATACATGTGATTCACCATCAAGGCTCTAGGTGCAAAGGCTCAAGTGAGACCCAAGTTTTTCCAATATTTACTTTAGCGCGTAAAGGTATTGAGCAAAGAAACAAACATCCATTCAGTTTATAGCTTTGAAATGAAAATGGACTGATACCATTTAGTTCAGCATAAAAATGATACCCAAGAGTGAAGCTCTAGCTTCCATGCTTATCTCTAGCAGCCTTACATCCTCTGCTACCATAGACGGGTCAACTTCAAGCAAAAATCCATCATGCACCTACAAAATGTAAAATCATAACTTTAACCTGTCTATATTTAAAAAATAAATAGCCACATAAATCCAGAAAAATGAGTGATGACCACGTCGTAAAATACCTATAAAAGAAGGTGAAAGCGCCCTCTGACTTGCGATTTCTTTGAGTAAGCCCATCCATGGAATCAACTGTGTTATTCCCATTGGTATTTACAGGATGACTGTTAAGCATAGCCACCTTGACTATGTCAGCAGCGGAACCCTGCATATAATAATGTGTTAATACACTGAAGCTAGCAACTAAAGCAAGGAAAATGTTTGCTAACCTGGCAAATAAAATTAACTGCCTGTTTCTGTGCTTCAGCTTTCTCTCTGCTATTTCCAGCAGTAATTTTTAAAAGGAAACATCTCCGTCCCATCAAGGTCACAACACATCTGTAAGTACTACAATTCTTAAGTTGCCTTCATACGCTTTGATGCGCAGGTCAGAAAATAATATTCCATAATAAGCTAACGAATGTGAATGCAGAAATATGTTGGAAGGCTCATTTGTCATTGATATTGGATAGAACCAGGGGTTCAAATACCAGCATCCAACACCGCTAATTTTCTCTTAAACCAACCTTCCCTTCTTTCAAAATGTTTAAAAATATCATAATTCGTGCTTTTGTCTTACAGTAATCTCCAGTACAGCATATTAACTTGAAAAAGAGGCGAACTAAATCAAGCTAGGCAATAGAAGAGCAAGAGGAGCTTATCCATCTTCTTCTTCCCGCGCTTCTCCAGATGAACGCCGGCGGCTCGGCTCGGGGCAACCACAACTGGGATGATCGGAAACCTTCTAACCACTCACGGTAGCAGAAAATAGTAGGCCAATCGAATCCAGCACGGACAACACCAACTACGACAGCTCGAGGCGGTGGAGTTCAGGAGAAATCCCCGCATCTGATCCAAAACTCGATAAATAATGTTCCTGCAAATACACAGACTGCACATCATTGGTTTCTTATGCATTGACAAATTAAGCATATAATTAAATATACAATGATTTGTACTTTGAAAACAGAAGCACACAACTGAACATTTTGGGAAAGTGTAAAAAGGCTTGCATAAACTTCTCAAATTAATAGTAATAACAACAAAGGAAAGGAATTCACAAATAGCATTGACTTGTGAACATGAATGTCTGACAGAACAATCATAACCAAAATCTGTGCATCTATTCCCAGTAAGAAGATATACTATAGAATCTAAGAACCAAAAATGCAGTGTATCCGCCCATGTGGTGGACTGGACATGTCTGTCTAATCACCATGGATGATCCCGAACAATGAAAGCACCCCGCATACTTCGTTCAATAAACCTGGTTCACTTTAAACCACAATCGTATATTCCCAATCTCGCACATGACCGCATACGCGCACGCACAGAAACACAAAGAAAAAAATCCCAAATGTTCGACTGAGAAACATTGAGACAGTCAAATCTCCGAGCATGAACAAATTGAATCACGATGAATCCAAACCTAGGCGCATCCACAGCCGCTAGACCAGACCATAATCATCTCAGATAGCTTTACATGCGCCTAGTAAATTTGTGACGGAAAAAAGAGCAGGACGGTGGGGGGATTAGGCTACCTCAGCTATGATGGAGAGGACGATGATGTTGCGGAAGGTGCGGCAGGAGAACTAGGCCCGGCGGCGCATCTGCGCGTACACGACGACCTCCTCCTTGGACAGGCACTGGAGGCGCTTGTCGAGCCCGCTTCACATCCTCCCCAGCATCACTCCTCCCTCCTTCTTCTCCCCTCCTCCTTCCCCTTGCCCTTGGCCTCCATCGATCTGGAGAGGCGACCTCCGACAAGGGTTGTGGCGCCCCCATCCTCCTCGGCGCGGTTGACCCGCGGCGCCCACGCCTCCGGCAACCGCGGCGCGAACCCGCGGAGGCACGCGCACACCCGGCGACGCCCTCCCTCTCTGGCCGCTTCCCTCACAGCGGGAGGATGGCCTGGCCGAGCGGCGGCGTTGACGGCGAGGATGAGGAAGATGACGAGCGGCTCGACGAAGGCCGAGGGCCGCGAGCAATGGAGATGGCGCGCTCCGCCTGGATCTCCTCCTCCGCTCCGGCCAGGGACGCGCCCTCTGCGGGGTCGCAGCAGGAGGGCTCGGGAGCCGACGAGGCGCCCTGAGACGCGAGCGGCAACGACGTAGGCGGCGCGATGGCAGGGGGTGTGCGGGCAGCTTGGAGACGAGCACGGCGGCGAGCGCCCCGAGCGCCAGAGCGGTCTGGTCGGTGGGGATCTGCAACGCCTCCGCGAGCACCGCGGCACCCGCGTGCCCTGGCCCCGGCGCCACGAGCTTCGCCTTGAGCTGCGCTAGGGTTTGCGTGGAGGTCGGCCTCCGACGCGCCGTCTGCTGCGGGGGCGTCGTCGTCGCCGGGGAGCACGGCCGTGAGCGCCCCAATCGCCAGCGCGGCCTGGTGGGTGGGAGACGGGAGGGGAGGAGGCAAAGAGGCGGCGGCGTCGTCGTCGCCGGGGAACACGGCGGCGAGCGCCCCGAGCGCCAGCGCGACCTGGTGGGTGGGAGACGGGAGGGGAGGAGGCAAAGAGGCGGCGGCGCGAGGGGCGGGCAGGAGCTAGCTAGGGCTAGGGGAGAGAAGGAGACGAGGGCGACAAATGAGAGGACGACGAACGGGCCGCCGCCCTCCCCCACCCCATAGCCGCACGAGCGAACCGCCGCACGACACGCAAGCCCCCGATAGCGAACTGACCAAATTACCCTCGGCGGGGGCAGGATTCTACGTGCGGTGGCACGAGATCTTTCCCCGCCGACGCGCGCGACGGGGCGACCGGGCTGGAACCAAGCCGCAGTCGCTGACAGTAGGGCCCCACCAGCGGACGGACCCACACGGCAGCGACTCTAGAACGGATAGAACGCAGTAAAAACGAGCGTGGGGAGGCGCCAGCAGCTTTTTTTTCCGATCCGATTTGATCCGACGGCGCAGGTTTCTCCACCTATCGATCCAACGGCCGAAAACGCATCAAGGGAGAGATCCAACAGCCAGGAGGCTCAAATCGCTGAGAGAGCTCCTGCATCCCTCCGGTTCATATCTCTTGATACTGCTAGGCTGCCTCACGGCCTCACAGGCACTGCTGACACCACCATTTACCACGGCGTACCTGGACACAAAACTGCGTGCACTTCTGTACCACAGCTCGACCCGTCGCATGCGGTTGCTCTCGTGCATATAGTACAGGTAGAAAGGTGTTGTGTGGCCGCGATAGATCAAGCTGCAATGTTCGTGGAATCGGGGTCGATGATGCCATGATGGTGGTGGTACGTGCTCGCTATCTATCTATCTATCTAACGAGCCTCTTGGCGCTGAGAGCGACGGAGCCACGGGAGGCACGCAACGGACGTCCAACGAAAGCCACCATCATCGATCCGTAGGACCGTATCCTCACCGGCAAATATTCCTTCCAAAAGCTTCGCCATTGGTGGCCGTCACTGTTCACTCGCTGGCTCCATGGACGAGACGGGAAGCCGATCCTCCTCTGCTTTGATTCACGGTTGACTGACTAGCTTACTGCCAGTGGCGGCCACGCGTGGCCGAGATGAGATGCCAAACAAACACGGTGCACTGCAGCAAGTTTGGGGGGCCGGGTCGTACTTCGTGCCGCCGAACAACGGAAAAGCCGAGGAGGAAGAGGCCCCGGAGGGCTGGGCGGCAGTGCCACGGACCGGGCGAATCGGCCGCCAAATCTCCCGGAAAAATAAAGTCAAGCTCAGCCGCGTCTGGAAAAGGCTCTCGCGATATGCCATGGCCATGCATGATAAGGGACACCGAGACAATGCCGGGCAGCGCGACAATGCCCATGCATTTTCGGGTAGTCACTCACTCTCGCGATATGCCGATGCATTTTCTTTTCCCCGGCCGTCGTACGGAGGAGAGATGGGCGACGCTACTGACAAACTAGTGACTGTGTGGTCTACTGCTGCAGCAGTGGCTTTCGGTGGAGCGGGGACGCTTTGCTTGCACGGTCGCCGGCCTGACCAACCGACCTACCACTCATGGAAGCTTCTACTGCCGATGCATGTGTTTCTTTCTTCAGAATTTTTTTTTCCGAGAAACTTTCGATCTATTCATCTTTAATCATGGCAGTAAAAGGAGATAATACAAAGTACAACCATCTTCGTGAAAAACCTAGCGACGGCTACAACCACTAGAGCGAGCTGAAGGCGCGCCGCTGTCATCGGCCTCCCTGACTAGAGTCGGGCAAACCTTCTTGTAGTCGACAGTTGGAAAGTCGTCGTGCTAAGACCTCATAGGGCCAGTGCATCAACCATCGCTAATGAGAAAAGTCGTCGATCAGAAGGATCAAACCTGTAAAGACCTTCACACACCTCTGATCCATCGAAAACCAGTTCCAAGCAAATCCCGCGAGATCAAATGGAGACACACCTTCACACGCCCTCTGACAATATCAGACGCACCATCGGGACATGAATAGAACATGGGAGACACTATTCCTACCAAAGGACATCGCCGTCGCCATACAACCCCAACCAAAACAGTGAATCTAACAAGAACGAGAATGAAGTACCTCCTGCCAGCGGGGGCCGAGATCCTCCGTAGCTCCATGGCCCAGTAGCCATCAGAGATGGGGCGGACCGGTGGCGGCATCGATGGGAGGAAAAGGGACGTTTCTTATGGAGGAGGAAAGAGATGATAGTAACGCGTGATCTCTTTCTTCAAAAATCCTATTCGTGCGTAAGACTTGTACATAAGAATAGCAGCGCTGTGGAGAAATACCCTTCGATTCTTGGTGTATATACACCTCATATGGGAAAAAATTAATAATAAAAAATAAAAATGTCAGGAAGTTTTTTTTACAATAAACATGTCTTTCTTTTCGAAATGGTGGACACCACACCAGGATCCATCCGCGGCCCACGTACCCTTGGCCCCCCTATCGACACCGTTCATGGCGGACACCACACCTGACAGGTGTTCGATCAAATAGGATTGAGCTTATTTTTAAAATTCATGTCGTTTTTTAGAGTAAAAAGGATTGCGGCGTACTTGGTGAACGAGGATGAGTTGTTATGTGATGCGTGGTTGGCCGTATAATCGGACTTCGTAGGTAGGAGCGGAAGAGGTTTTTTGGCAGCGCGTGCATGGTTCGTTTCATGCGTGAAAGCACACTGCGTCCTATGACATGCACATCATCTATGAACGGAATGTCAAGTCCTTAGCGTATCGATAGTACATCATTGAAAACTCCGTCATGAAGTATTATTGAGGCAATGTGGCCATTGCGCATGGCAACCATGAAGATTGTAACTTTTTTTCCTCTTCTTAATGTACGGATTGATTGATTCACTCATTGTTGCTCTACACGTCTAGCCTACACGAGCTGTCATAATGTAGTACAGGTTAGAGGGCAGACCATTCATGCACATACATTGTTGGATGAAACTCAAGGTGCAGTATGTGTGGGATAACATAATCAATTCATGAAAAAATTGTTGAACATCCGGTTAATCTCGTTGAATTGAACTATTATTGTACTAGACACATTCACATGCTATTTATGGATGATTTGTCTATTTTTTATCCGAACTTTGATGAATTTCGTTGTGTTTGATGAAAATCGTCCGATTAATTGAACTCCAGTTTGAAATATATACTGCTACAGTTGGATGGTCGGCTCTTGCGCATCTGTGTCGGCGGACTGGTTTTCTCCGTTCCGTAGATGGAGGTGGTGTCCGGTTTGGAGATCAGCGTTGGAGATGCCTTAATTTCCCTTTGATGTTATCTTACAACATAAATCATTTTAATCCTAGAAAAAACATATGCAAAAGCCTACTGGTTTCACCAGGCCACCTGATACCAAACAATACAAAAAGGACCAATCAAATCTTGCTGCTCTCACCGGTAACTGACTAATCACCTACCGACTGCCTCTCATGCGTCTCCGTATCTGGTATCTCTCTCCCTCTCTATGTACGAGTACGTGTACATGTGTGGCTGGCTGTCATCTCCGGCAGGCGGCAGAAAGATGAACTCCTCCCGCTCGCGCGCTCCAGTGCTCAACAGACGGAAGCCGGCGGGCCGGGGCTCGATGGTCGATGTGGGTCGATCAGGAGGTGACTTTGGCGCGGGTGCACGGGGCGAAGGAGTAAGCCTGCTGCTGGTAGCCCCCGGCGTGCACGCGGTGCGACGAGGAGTGCGAGTGCGCCGTCTCCCGGTCGATGAGTGCCCGCAGGCGGAGGAACTCGTCGACGGAGCAGGGCAGCCAGAGCGGGCCGGCCGAGTTGTAGCCATACGTGTCCCGGGCCGCCTCCAGCAGCCGCTGGAACAGCGGGTGGTAGAGGTAGGCGATGGGGATGACGAACCGCCGGAACCCGTCGCCCTTCTCAGCCTCCGCCTGGCCGACCCGCACCGCCAGCCACCCCTTCTTCACCTTCCCCCTCTTCTCCGCCTGGTCCCCTTGCATGATGATGGCAGCTCCCTCGCCGGCGGTCCAACTGCAGCCGCCCTCTCGCCGTCGCTGCTGCTGCTGGTGGTGCTAAGAGATCACTGCTCTATTGCAGGCAGCTAGAGCCAAGGAGCCAATCCAGAGGTGTGTGTGTGGTGCTTCGCGGCACTCGCGGTGGTTTTTATAGCACTGCTTCTGCTTGGCTCGAGCGGGCCGGGAGGGGATTACATTAGAAGATTAAGCCGCCGGTGCGTGGCGCACCCGTGCGCTGCTGCCTGTACGTACGGCGTCCTTTGCTACGGAACCCGGTCCGGCGTCGGGGGCTTCCGTGTCGGGCGATGGATCGTCTGCGTCGCTGACACGCCGGCCCGTCGGAATAATCGGGTTAGCTAGGGCGTCGGGGTCGCCGGCCGTACTGGGCGATCGTCGCGTGCGCGTCAGGGCTCAGTTGCGGTGAGCGGGATAGGTAAGGTGGAGCCGTGGGAGTGGAAGGTGGAGGGATGGCTACGGTGAGGAGGGGCCACGCTGTCGCCGGGCCCGGCCGACGCGTACGTACGTCGTCCTTCGGTCGTGGCGCGCCTGGCCCACGACGGCGGACAGGCCGTGGCCGTGGGAGGTGGAATTGTATTCTTGAGTTGTGTGAGCGAGAGGATTGATAACTTTTGCTGTACGTGACTGCTGCACCACGGCCACAGGAGATGTTGATGCATGGGGGAAATTAATTGGTCGGGCTACTGTCTGGCTTTGCTCATGGCCGAATTGTTGGATCGTACCTGTTGGAGTGACCCTCTGGGTTGAGTCCTGGTAGTTTTTGTTCGAATTTGATGACCCTCGTGGGCATGCTTCTAGCTGGTTCAGTTGAGGTCTCATGCATACAATGGTTTATTTCTCGTGGGCATCGTGTCATCATGATGAGTAGGATGTATTCCCTTTTTGTCTAGCAGACATGCTACGTGTATGAACGTAGCTAATTTCTACTACTATATTAGGAAAAGGAGGGGGGTTTTATCTTATTTTTTAGAAAAGGAGGAGGACCCCGGCCTCTGCATCTGGGCGATGCATGTGGTCACTTTATTAATTATTCACACAAGACCTTACAAAGTCATAAAACAGTAAGACTAAAGTCACCGTCTAAGCAACAACTGGCGCTACTCCTCCAGTTGATGAAGGGGCGCTGATAGTCTGGGCCTAATACCAAACAGACCTCGCAGCCAAACCAAAACATCTAAGACCTGAGGTCCCAACCAGAACACCTGTCGGGTATGAGGCACCTACCAGTCCGGCGCACTCCTCAACCAGGACGGCTGCCGGGTATGAGGCCGCCGCAGCCACCTGCCACCAATCCATCTTCAGAGTTGTACTGTTGCATCTACCGTGCCAGGTCTCTCTGCCATTGTCGTGGAATTAACACGTCAGATGTCCTTAGTGTGAGGACTTAGTCGCGAGGCCAACGCATCAATGTGATAGCTTGAGAGGGGTTGAGCGGAATCGAGAGACGCAACACGAGACGAGGGTTTAGACAGCTTCGGGCCCCGGGAAACATCATCCGGTAAAAACCCTACATCCTGTTTGAGGCTAGATCTCATTATCATCACGAGGGAGTCGCCGTAAACCGGCTCTTTTCTAGTTGTGTCTAGACCTAGAGATTGTTTCTTGCTTATCCCTCTTTGGGGAGCCCTGCCCCACCTTATATAAGTTGAAGGGGCGGGTTACATGTGGAGTCCAACTCGGACTTTAACTTAAACTATTTGACTTCCTTTCCTGGGCTTCTTAACGTCTGCCGGTTTAACATTGTCTTCCGATTTAACAATGTCTGCCGGTTTAACAATGCCTGCTGGTTTAACAATGCCTGCCGGTTTAACAATGTCTGTCGGGTTATTATTGCCTTAACCCCTGCCGGTGCTACCACCTGTCTTAACTCTGCCGGTTTAACACTTGCCGGTTTACCGTCTGTCTTAGCCATCTGCCGGTTTAACACCCGCCGGTTTATCGTCTAACTTAGCCATCTGTCTTAGTTGTCTGCCAGTTTACCATCCGCCGGTTTACCAAGTCCCGGCCGGTTTACGACTCCGGTCGGGTCATACCGCGGGGTATATCCCCGACACTAGCCCCAAGTTTAATTTGGATTTATCCATGCTAAACTAATCCTGAACATCCTTAAGTCCTTGTCACTTCCTTCTTCTAGAAAATCCGGTTTAACAGGCCAGCTTCATAATCAATTTTCTGACATTGGTTTCTCATGGAAAATATATTTTGAATAATAACTCCTTTGATTCAGCTCCCAATGCTTAAAAATAATATTGGTCCTTAAAATACTCATCTGATCTTCATCCGGTTTAAGAATGTAAAATTTGCCGGTTTAAGAATGTAGAACATTGCCGGTTTACAAATATTGATGGCACCGGATCATAACTGTTTGTTGACATCAGCTTTTGAAAATATACCTCTTATATACCCATCACTTGTAGCCCTCAAATCTTAAGAAGGTAACGTAGTAACCGCTTAAGATTTGCTTCAATATGAATGTCACAAGCTTGAAGAAATCCAGTTTGTTCATCTCAATCACTAGTCAGAATTGAGTATTCCACATATGTAGCCCCCAAGTGCCGGGTTGTCATGCTTGCAGCAACCTGGGACTTGTAACTTCCTGATGCTCATAAAAACTTCAACCAGTGTAGCCCCCAAGGGCCGGGTCATTATGCAATAATGAACAGGGACTTGTAAATATAATCATGTAAACTTTAACAGCAACGGTGTAGGGCCGGCTCAGTAAGATAATATTAAGCTGGGACTTGATATATACTTCAACAAAAATAACATCATACAACATCATGGGGCTTGAATCCATGTCCACAAGGTTAAGAGCCTTGTGCTTTACCAACTGAGCAGTGGACAATGTAATGGATAAAAAACTTTGTACCTTGAATTGTTGACAGAAGTAATTGGTAGCCCCCAAGGGCCGGCTCATTACGATGTGAGGAGTCGGGTCTTCAATGAGGTGAGGAAACAATGACTTTGCATTAGCCCCCAAGTGTCATGGTGCATGCTTGCAGCGACATGAGACTTGTGTATTTGATGTAATCTCAACTTAAATAATGTAGTCCCCAAGTGCCGGGTTGTAAGCCTGCAGCAACTCGGGACTACTTCCTCCATTGTAGAATAAATCATATCCATTGATAAATAATAACCACTACGGTAAAAGCGACTTTGAAAACCTCAATCATAATATTAGTTATTGATAACCATAATAAAAATCCAGCCATGTTGGCTATTAAAGATTTGAATAATATAATCCAATGATTTATAAGCGCATGATTCCAATGGCGCAATCCAAATATATACTGGCGACTGATAGTCCAAAGCCAGGCTGGGTCAATAAACACCCGGTTAGATAATAAGGTCTGTCAATGTGTAATTGAAAACCAAGCCGGTTTAAAGAATACCGGGCTAATAAGATGACCGACCAGGTCAAGAAAATCGGTTTAACATAAAATTCAGCAAAACGCAAATAAAACCGTGTAGTCGAGGCTTTTTGAGGGCTGTCAGGCCCAAATTCGAGGCTTTTTGTGGGCTGCCAGGCCGCTGAGTTGAACCATTTAACAAAGCCTTTTAAGATGGACCTCCAACTAACCAATCACCGTTTTAACTTTGACAAGTGCAGGGTCTCAATGAGAGTAACTGTCAAACGTTCGGAGGGCCGTGCCAGGATGACCTGGATAGGAGTATCTTACTTGATGAAGGCATGTTAACCCGGGGTTTTAGGTAAATATACCAGGCTCCGAAGCCGTGGGTCGATACCCAGCTACAAGGGTCCATTCAAACTCCTTGGTATTTGACACAAGGAGCCCCCAAGTAACATGATGAGCTATGCTCATTGGGAGCGTATGTTTGAGCTGTGCGTAGCAACAAGACTCTCTTTGGCCCCTTGGGTGTGAAGCTCCCAAGCTTTGTTGTGGCGTGATAGCCGGATTAATGGACAGAACTCCGCTTTGTCAGCTGAAGCCCCCATGTAATCAATAATATGATAAACCAATAAGGCGGGATACCCATGTTGGCTTGAGTGGGAGATACTTGATGGCATGGAGATCGTCGCCACGGGCCATATGGATGTGAAGAAGATAATCTTCGATCCAAACCGCGGGGTCTGTTGTGCCATCGTAGGATTCAATGTTTACGGGTTTAAACCCTTCAGGGATTTGATGATCCATTACTTCGTCAGGGAAGCATAGCGGGTGTGCAGCGCCTCTGTATTGAGCAATATCACGACGCAGCTCGAGAGAGCGTTGTCTGCTATGTTCGGCCCGGCCGGGGTTATTGTATCCGACGCGACGGTATTCTTCACGGGTCGTGGGGTGCCCAGGTGATCCGTAGATGGATCTGGATTGCCTTGCCTTGTCCTCCAATATATCTCGCAAGTCCGGCGCGTTCCCCCTTGGCTTCGTACTTTTGGAGCGATGCCGGGGTACGGTCTTGATTGGGGGCCTGGATGCCTCTCTGTCACGACCACGGGGTGGTCGGTCGGCCGTATCGTGCGCTGGTGATGGAGGTATGTACGCTTCCTCCTCTAATCAGGGAAGCAGCTTGCGTCTTGGGTAGCTTTTGGAGGGGCGTTCGAGTTTATACTCTTCGGCCGCGAGGACCTCGGTCCCTCGATCGGCCAGCAGATCCGGATCAGCTTGAAGCTGCTGCTGCTTTTTCTTTAGGCTATTTGCCGTGGCGATAAGCCTGCGTTTGAAACGCTCTTGTTCGACGGGATCTTCGGGCACGACGAATTCATCATCGTTGAGGCTTGCCTCGTCTTCGGAGGGAGGTGTATAGTTATAATCCTCAACCTCCTCGTCTGCCGCCCTCTCGTGAGGGCTTGCTTCTGCATCCTCCTGCGCTGAGTCTTGCTGGAGGGTATTGTCTTCGGCACTCTCTAGGTTATTGTTATCTCCTGTGCCGGAATCTCCATTCTTGCTGTGGCGGGATTTAGAGCGGCGCCGCTGACGCGGGCGCTTGGGCTGTTTCTTTAAAGAATCTGCCTCCGCTGCTTCTTCGCCGTCCCCGTCTTTTGGGGTGTCCACCATGTATATGTCGTATGACGAGGTGGTCTTCCAGTGCCCTGTAGGCGCTGGTTCCTGTTTGTCTCCGGCATCATCGTCCATAGCGTCAATGTCTTCGGAGTCGTAGTCTAGCATGTCGGTTAGATCATCGATAGTGGCTACAAAGTGGGTGGTGGGCGGGCTCTGAATTTCTTCGTCGTCCGTATCCCAACCATCCTGGCCATAGTCCGGCCAGGACTCTCCTGATAACGAGAGATGCTTTAGCGAATTTAGGATGTCGTCAAAGGGCGAGTATTGGAAGATGTCCGCGGCGGTGAATTCCATAACCGGCGCCCAATCCGATTCGATTGGCAGGGGCGTAGGAGGTCCGGAGTCCGGCAAGGAGTCCAGCACCTCGGAATCACGAGTTTCGCGAGGGACAAGATTGGCGTTCGGCTCCATCACCGTGGAAGTTGAAGCCCCCGAGGTGGTGTCCATCCACCGATCCTCGATCTGGGCGATCGGTTCCGGACTGAAGGCCGAAGCAGATTGTTGTGCGGCCACCAAGGCACTGTTCGGCGGCAGAGCTAGATCATGCCCATCGCAACAGTGCAGCGCTTGGCTTTGGCTCGAACCCGTCGAAGATCAAGTCCCCGCGGATGTCGGCCGTGAAGTTTAGGCTTCCGAATTTGAACTGATGGCCAGGGGCGTAGCTTTCGATCTGCTCCAGATGGCCAAGGGAATTAGCCCGCAGTGCGAAGCCGCCGAATACGAAGATCTACCCGGGGAGAAAAGTCTCACCCTGGACAGCGTTGTTGACTGAAGATGCCATCGAGCCTATCGGTGACGACACAGAGGAACTCTCAATGAAAGCACCAATGTCGGTGTCAAAACCGGTGGATCTCGGGTAGGGGGTCCCGAACTGTGCGTCTAGGCGGATGGTAACAGGAGACAAGGGACACGATGTTTTACCCAGGTTCGGGCCCTCTCGATGGAGGTAAAACCCTACGTCCTGCTTGATTAATATTGATGATATGGGTAGTACAAGAGTGGATCTACCACGAGATCAAGGAGGCTAAACCCTAAAGCTAGCCTATGGTATGATTGTTTGTAATGTATGTTGTGTCCTACGGACTAAAGCCCTCCGGTTTATATAGACACCGGAGGAGGCTAGGGTTACACAGAGTCGGTTACAATGGTAGGAGATCTACATATCCGTATCGCCAAGCTTGCCTTCCACGCCAAGGAAAGTCCCATCCGGACACGGGACGGAGTCTTCAATCTTGTATCTTCGTAGTCTTGGAGTCCGGCGGACGATGATAGTCCGGCTGTCCGGACACCCCCTAGTCCAGGACTCCCTCAAGGAGTCTATTCCCCTTTTATCATGCCAGAATGTTCTCTGGTTGTTTCCTTTTGAAGTAGAACTTCAAACTTATCCCATTAAAATCATTTGCCTCCAGTGAGCCGGTGGTATGATTCAACCCGATACTTGACCGATTGGTAATCATTAGTACGACATTTCGTAAAACCACCATTTTGACAAACTTGAAAGTTGTAATTATGATCATTTAAATTAAATGATCCATTCCCTTTTGAGATATACACTCAATTTCTGCTTGTCATTTTTTTTCACTTTTACATTCAACTCCTCGTGGTTCTCTAACCACTATTGCTTAGTACTAAGAGTACTAGCATGAATTTCAGGCATTGCAACCTGAAACAAAGATGATATTTCTGTTTACCATCCTAGGAGAATGTAAAGTGCAGTAAGGACTTATAGTCAGATATTTATCTCAAGCCGCCTTATCACATAATCTCAACTTAGTGTTGATTTATAGACAGCAGAATAATAAGCCTCAACAGACTTGAAGTCCTTAATACGAATGAATAATCATTCGTGTGATGCTTATAACCATATATCTCGCCTCAATGAAGCCTTAGAGGGAAAATGGATATTCGTTATCCATTACATACTCAGTTTATAAACCGAGTCATAGCGATGTCACATAAATGCAAATATGCACATTTTAGCTATTTATAAATAGCCATGACATTCTCTACAGGTGGAGTCTTTATGGCCACAAGGCCATGGGTCGACAAGATCACTATGTCCAAGACCCATGTCAAATAATTATTCCCACCTAATGTGATTGCATCGCATTACCTTTCAAAAAGGTCAGCCATATGATGCATGAAATACTCATGCATTAATTTACCTTCAGTAAATTAAGTACGATGAAAATGCTATGGCTAGGCATAATCATGGTCACGGTGATTCTTAGTGATTCATAGGGCAAGCCTTCCAGAAGAACACCACAATGTGGTGTAGATCTTCAAATTAAAGGTAGTCACCTCAAAATGGACAAGCCTTTAATTTTCTTAAAACACATAGAGATAGCCGACCACCTAGTGGTGCCTCACTCTTATGGACAGTTCCCATTGATCATAGTCCCCACAACCATATGTTATTTATAACACATGAAGGTAGTCACCAAAAAATGGCATAAACCTCTCAGCTGTGCATGAAACTTAATTCATAGTTATGATGGTGCCTCATAAGTTGTGTATGCATGGAAGGTAATCACCAAAATATGCAAGTGTTTTGCATAATTCTCTTCATAGAATAATATGCAGCATAGTCAGCCTTGGATTCATCTCCTGATGGAGTATGTGACACTATAGTCACAACCAATGACAAATGCTGTGAAATTGACAAGTATTTGGAAAAATACCATGAAGGTAGGCACCAGCGGTGTAGGCCTCATAATTGCTATGTCATAAATTTTGTGCCTTCACTTTTGCTTTGAACAAATGAAGATAATCACTACTAAGTAGTGTAGACCTCACTCTTTTGTTGCATTTCACAACCTTATGTTAATTAAAAACACATTGAAGGTAGTCATCACATGGTGATGTAGACCTCACAGTTGTGAACGAAATTAATTCGTTGCCATAATGCAGTCCGTAAGTTGTGTGGAAAATTGAAGATAGTCATTATGTCAGAATGACATAATATAGACCTCACAATAACATTGGATAACCTGCAATTAAGAAGTAGGTACCATTTGTCGATTCCTTGTAAATGTAAATTTGACTTAGTCAGGCAGTGTCATACACTTCACTACCTCATGTTTCCAAACTTGCAAGCAAATTCCATATTCTACGCAAATAATGGAATCAACATATTGCTTTGCAACAGTATTACCCATGTAATACAAATAAATGCAGAAGTATAAACATAGTTATGCAACATATATGAGGACTTGGGGGCCTCAAACATTCATTATACATGACATAAAATTATGCATAATCATTATTATGCAATTTACCAATGGTCTACCCTGCACATTTGCTCTGAAGCCCATGGCTTAACATGCAAATAACAATAATCTTATTGTCAAAGTGCTAAAGCCAAGGGGCTAAAACGCAAGATCTGATAAGCATATATGCCTTAAATCAAAGAAAGCAGGGACTTTTCTAGGATTAACAAATAATCCAATGGCTGATTTACAAAATCGCCAAAGAGATAGGATTTTCTCCCTTCTCGTTCTCGTAACCGCTGTCTGCAGGCGCTGGTTCCCGTGCGCCGCCGTAGTCGGGGGTCGTCGCCGGTCGAGATTCACGCGACGCCTACGCTGCCTCTGGGCCAAGGACCAGACAGTCTCGCGCATAGGGCTGGTGGCTGCTACCGCCATTGGCGGCAGCGCCTCTCGGAGACGGGAGCGGAGACCCTTCGTCGCCGGTGCCAGGCCATGCCATTCACCGGGACCACATGCCGGTCACCATCGCGCCGAGTCCGACTGGACATCGCCCGCCGGGGTTGCGGCCGCGTGCACACCTGGGACGCCGCCTCCACCAAGCTTTGACGGCTGCGTGCTGCCGCGCGGCATGGCTGCACGCTGACGTGCCTGAGCGTGTCGGTACACTAGGGGATGGTTCCCTGGTGTACCACCGTCCCTCGTCTGGAGAGGCACGCCGCGCCGCCAATCTATTGGACCGCCGTCGCTGGAAACACCAGCAATGGGGTCGAGGCCGCTGCGCATGTTGGGCACTGCCTCCGTGCTGTAGAAGCGCGCCGCGGAATCAAGGACGAAATCTCACTTCTTAGAGGCGTCGTCGAGGACTAGAACTCCTAGTACTTTCCCAAAGAACAACGCTCATTTCGAGTTCTCCCTCTTTCTCTTTGGTGTTTGATCCATCCACTTCTTCATGTGCATGCGCTCGGAAGAAGTAATCTGCATGTACGTACAGGAAACAGAGTCGATTGATATAGATCATTTATTGATCATGAGAAGGCAAAATGAAGTAGACAATGTCCTGATCGGTTTTTGTCCTGAACAGTGCATCTATGCATGCATGTCAACGAATGACTTGCTCGTGCTGTTCATGTTGCCAAGGCAATCGATTTTCCGACTGCGCCAAATGCTCACGGGCCGGCCTCTTCTTGGACGATTCGGTGAGGCAATTCTCGCAGGAAAAGGCAATTGATCAGATTCTTCTTACTCCATGTTTCTTAATCACAAGAAGACAAACGGAATTAACACTCTGATTAATCTCCTATACACGGATGCATGCATGCTCCATGGTGCTGCCGCTGCATGTGCCTGCGCAGCCAACTGTTACATCGCGTGCTGTTGCCGCCGCCGCGATGGCCATCTGCATCTCGTGCCTCATCGTCGTGATGGTCGCTGCTTTGTCTCGCACGGAAGTGCGTTTCTCCATTGTGTGTAGCTGCTGTTTTCTTGGCCGAATTACTCTCTAGGCAGAGACTATGTGCTGATAACGTATTATAGAGTGAAAGTAAAAGAGACATATGAAGAGTCCAAATGATCCATTCGTTCCATTGCAACGTGGGAGACCCACTTATATACATGGTGAAGGGGTGTGTTGGAGAGACACCTCTTCCCCAACAGACACATCCTGGGAGGCATCCCTCCCGTACAATTGATCACACATTTTTATTTCTCAACACATCTCTCTCGCGCGCGCTTGTGTCACCGCGCATCGATCTCCTCGGGTAACCAACGTTCGACGCCGGAGGCAAAGTTTACACGGGGCTTCACTTACAATATATAATCTGGGTGGTGCTAAGTTAACGTACTTTAATTAGAGCAACTCCAATGGGGCGACCCATTTCATCCGTTCGCGTCCGTTTGGGTCGGTACGGGCAAAAGTGGCGGCCCAACGCGCTAACCCAAATGGACGCGCGTCCGCTTTTCGTCCACGGGCGACCCATTCCCGGCCCAATTTTGAGCCTCATTTGCGTCGGCGCGGACACGAGATGGACGGGCGCGCCTAGTGTTCTTCCCAGGCCCGCCGGTCGGTGGCAGCCATCACCATTTCCCCCTCATTTTCCCAAAAAACGCTCCCGTCTACGCGCGCTCGCTCCCGCCCCAACCATGGACGACGCCATCTATTTCGACCTCGACCTCGACGCCGCCGCCGGCCTCGCCTCCCTCGCCTCGTCCGGCGTCGTCGCCTCCTCCGGGAAAGGCAAGCCTCGTGCCCCACGCAAGACCGCCGCCGCGACCAAGTCGAAGAAGGCGCTGACGCCCAAACAGCGGGCAAGCGAGTCGGCCAAGAGGAAGGGCCGGAGGCACACCGCGGACGCGAGGGATGAGGCTGCCGCGCAGGCCGCCGCCGTGGCCGCCGTGTAGCAGGAGTTCACAAATGCCCGCGTCGCGGCGGCAACGAGGGAGGCGCTCTACATGCTAGGGGTAAACCCTAGCCAGCACAGCCTCGTCCAAGCCGCCATCGCCGCAGCCAGCACCGGCTCGTTGGCGTTTCCTTGGATGGTGCTGCCCGAGTCACCCCGCGCGTCGGCTTGCAACCCGGTCCCCGGCTTCCACATCTACCCACAGGCCTCCCGCCTCTCCCGGGAGTGCTCACCCGACGTGAGCGTGGTCGTGCCTTCCACGCCTGCGCCAACGCCCATTGACCTGAACGCCACCCCGGTGGTTGGTGGCTCGTCGTCCGGCGGCACGAGGAAACGCGCGTGGCAGACGCCGGCCGGCGGGCTCCCAGACGCCCGTAACCTGTTCGAGGGAATGCCGTCCGCCGTCGATGAGGACTTCATGCAAAACCTCATCTTCGAGCCCGGTGCGCCATGCGCTGGCTATGATCCCGACGAGACACAAAGCCGAGACGGCTGTGGGGCGTTCACGCCGGCCGCTGGCTATGATCCCGACCAGATGACCTTCATGCGTGATCAGGTCGGCGTCGACCTGGATGGCTTCCCCCTCGACCACGAGTTCCCGGACGACTATGGGCAAGAGGAAGAGGACGAGTGCGACATCGACGTGGATCCTTTGTTCGAGGACGAGCTCGCCAACCAAGCCGCCGGTGCTAAGCCCAAGCACAAGAGCAAGCGTACGAAAGCGTACACGGCGGCCGAGGACAAGCTTCTTTGCGAGTGTTGGCGAGACATTGGACAAGACCCGAAGACGGGCGCCGAGCAAAAGCATTCGACCTTTTGGACTCGTGTGCACCGAGAGTTCCATGAGCGCAAGAAGTTTCCACCTTACCAATTTGTGAGCACGCGCGGGTGGGTCTCCATTTCCAAGCGGTGGAGGGTGATCCAACAAGAGTGCAAAAAGTTTTGTGCCACCCTTGAGAGCGTCAAGACCCACCCCATGAGCGGCATCGGTATGCAAGACATGGTATGATAGCAAGCAAGCCACCCTATTTTGTGTCATCAAGATCATCCTTGCTATCACTTGAGAATATGCTTGCATGGAAACATTTTGTAGGCATTTCAAGCTTTGGAGGAATTCAAGGTTCAACACAATGGCAAGTGCTTCAACCACTCTCATTGCTATCGGGTCATCAAGGACGAAGAGAAGTTCAAGGCACAATATGCCGCACTCAAGGCATGCGGGGGAAAGAAAGCCGTGGAGGATGTTGGGGAGGGCGAGCCGGCACGGCCGCGGGGAAAGACCAACTCCAAGAAGGAGGACAAGCGAGATGCGGCCACCAACGCCTTGATCGCAAGCGTGGACGACATGATGAATAAGAAGGACTCAAGGGAGGAGGAGCCCCGGCGTTTCAAGGAGGAGCAAATGGATGCTTTCATGGAGATCCAAAGGAGAAGGCTTGATCTTGACGCCGAGAAGCAAGCCAAGATGTTCGAGCTCGAGGCGGAGAAGCAAGCCAGGATGCTAGAGATGGAGGCCGCCAACGCCAAGACCAAGGCGAAAGAAGTGGCTCTTGCGAGCATGATGACCGGGGTGGAGATCATGAAGGTGCTCAACACCGTGTCGCCAAGGAAGAGGCCATGGTTCGACAAGATGCAGGCCAACATGCTCAAATTCGCCGACGAGTGATCTATGGCGGCGATGGCCATCTTTTTTGTATGCCGGAAAGTGTGCCGGCATGACCACGGGAGCCGAGATGGCGTGGTCAAACTCAAGTCTCACCCTTTTTTGTGTGCTGGCATGTGTGCCGGCCGGCTGGCGAGTGCGCCAGGATGAACTGTGTTGATTTTTTTTCTGAAGCCGGCATTGTGTGCCAGCACTGGCATGGTGCCGGCATGAGACATGGCCGCTGGCATGATCGGCCGCGGGCACTTTTTATTTAAAAGTTGAATGCGGGTATGAAATGGGTTGGCGCGTTAGGCACATTGCCGACCCAAATGCAAAACTGGACGGACGCCGGGCGGGCGGCCGACCCAAACGGACAAAAAGCGGACAAATGCGCCGTCCGTTTGGGTCGTCCCGTTGAAGTTGCTCTTAGGTCTTGAGTTTGCGCGTGCCAACAAGATAAACTTTGAGTTACTTGTTCCCCGGGTGAAAAGCGATCGACTGAGCTCGACCGCCATGATAAAAAGCGGGAGGCGACGTCGTACCACCGATCAACTTCGTGCGCCGGCAGTAACTCGATCACCTTTGTTTCGAGTCCGATTCATTCTAGTACTTCACCTACAAGAAACCACACCATCGGTCGACTCGCCTGATTGGCCATTGGAGCAGCAATTGGTTGGATGAACTTGCGTGCGTGATCACATCCGCCGGCGACCATAATGTGACAGATCATGATGATGACAAGATAGCGCGTGCATGCAGAAGCTGCAGGTGCTGTCTGAGCAAAGCAGTACGTAACTCCGCTTCCATGCAGTGTGCAAACCCGGTAGAAATGGGGCAGTTCGTGGCGGCGCGTCGACGTAACCAGTCGGTTGGCGGCGGAGCTTGGCGTCCGGTGGCGTGGTGGCTCCTAGTTGAGGGTGGCGCAGCTCTGGCTGGCTTGCCTCCTTGCTGGTTGAGTCCTCGAAGCAGATTCACGATCCGTCATGGCCGGTAGTGCCTAAGGCTGGTTGTAATGGGTAGTATCATAAGTTAGTATCATGCATATGATACTAGTGTATGATACTACCTCTCTAGTGCATAGTATCATAGGGTAGTATCATAGATGACTTTATTTATTGCCATGCATGACACATATTAGTGTAGCATTTATTATGATACGGTATCATGATATGATACTCAACCCTCTCTTACTTCATTTAATTCTATGCCACCATATCAAAGTTGCCTACTCCCTCCGTCCGCGAATAAATGTACTTCTAGCCTTTGTTCTAAGTCAAAGTTTTAAAATTTTGACCAAATATATACAAAAGAGTAGTAACATATATGACATAAAATTGATATATTATGAAATTACAATTCAAAACGAATCTAGTGATACTAATTTAGTGTCATAAATGCTGCTACTTCTCCCTATAAAGTTGGTCAAAGTTTTAAAACTTTGACTTAAGACAAAAGCTAGAAATACACTTATTTATGGACGGAGGGAGTAGTTGGCATGCATGATACTAGCTATGATACTCACATTACAACCAGCCTAATAGAGATGCAATCAGGTGTCAGATCTTTGACTGTTGCATGTCCGACATCTACTGCAGTGTGCAGCCGATGTGGCCCGGCTTGCATCTGGCCAAGGAAGGTGATGGCGTGAGGCCCTCGTCCTTAGATGGATTGGGATTCTCCACCGCGCTTCCGAAAGGATTCCAGCGCTGCGGGTACTGGTACGTGTGAGGTCCGACCGGCAGTTGCAGGCTTGGTCGGATATACACGATGGTGTTCAAGCCGGCGAGGTGGCAATCGGTGTCCAGGATGGCAGGATGAACACTCCGGCGTGGCAGCGGCCTCACGGCGGACTGCGAGGGCGACTGAAAGGTCTTTGCGAGTGATACCCTCCAAGATCAGGTGGTTGCTTCGGCAGTGTTATGCAATCTATGGACGATGCCTTACGCAGAGGGTATGGTTGCGCAGCGGAGGCTGTTGGTTTCTTACCCAGCACATGTAGCTGCTAGGATCGTGGAAAAGTGGTGGCGACAACACATGCTTGACTTCGATGGTGGTGCTTTTTGAGTACCCGGTCTTGAGCTCTGGGATGAAAACCTAGGTCAGGCCCATGTCGGTTATACCTGGCAATGACAACGTTTCTCCGTCGTTACCTTGTTGAAGGCATTGCTCGGAGATGCTCGGATAGTTTCTTCAGGGTGAAAACCTGGACTTTGCCATTTGGTGGTTGGTCCCAGTGACGGCGGTGCTCGAGCATCGCTCCCTTCCTAAAGGCATTGTTGTTGAAGAATCTCGATGTCCTTGTGGTGTCATGAGATGATTGGTGCGGATATGGTCATTGTTGTAGTTTGTCGATCGCGATTTAGAATGCTTCAGGGCGGGCTTTTTTTCCCCGCTTAGGCATAGCTTTGGTCTTATATGACTTTGCTATTTAGCGGTGGTATTTTGTGTGAGTGCGTTAGTGTTGGCTGTGTGCATCCTAGCTATGCAGAGGCCGGGTGTGTGCTAACTGTGTTTGTATTATCTTGATGCTTCATTTTGAGTAATAAAATCCACCTTTGTCGAAAAAGAAAGAAATGGGGCAGGCGGCACACCATTCAGTGCGCGCTGCCCGGCGGAGCACGGCTCACATCCCATCCGTCGTCTCTCGACTGAACACAAACCTTGCCGGTCCGGCCACCAACGAGGTACTGAATCTACGGACGATGGGACTCCCCGTGTCACCGTCGCCGATCTTTGGCCAGGAACGTTACCGAACGGTCGGGTCATCATGCCCTCGGAATCACCGGGACAAGAATGTGTTCACTAGATCGGCACCGCGCCTTGGCGTGAGGGTGCCGGCCCCAGCGTTTTGATCAAGCAGATAATGTGAAGTCAGTAGTAATCCAGGTTTAGCAAGAAACATTCAATTGTGATAGTAGCGAGACATAGTGATACTCGGTATCGGCATCAGAAGGTAGAATCAATTTCAATGCGTTCATAAGACAACAAAAAATAGGCACTCGGCAGGAAGATTGAAACCAAAAGCGCAGCCACTCGACATAAACTTCGATAGCAAAAGAGCTATAATAGGAGAGAGGGAGTAATAAGAGTAGGATCATAATAGTAGGAGAGCCAACTACCGAGTCATAGCTACTAAGCATACTAATAGGTGTTTTATTCAACTGCCTTTAATGACATGTTTCCAGCGATCAAAAGGAAGCTTTGTACAAACTAAATGTGATCAAAGTAATACAACCTCCTACGCTAGGGGAGGCGCGAAAGAAAAAACAGTTAGAAGCAAGATCTGATACGATGATTCTCAATGGAAGATCGGGGTGTTTTTTACCAATTCTTTTGCAAATAAAAGAAATCCATTCAAGAAAGAATATCAAATTTGGGTTGAACCAACAACCTAATTGTATGGTTATTCTGAATGCAGATAGAAAGTCTTCGGTCATTAGACTCACCTCAGGTACCCTACCTTTCTTTCCGGACTTTAGGTACACAAAAAACCTCACCGTAAGAGTTAAACCCTATTGCCGCATCATGGTAAATTTCCATATTGCAACAACAAACATGCAGTTTCATAGCCTACAAGATTGACACTGCTGCTATGCATTCTTGCTTTTGCTAATTTTGAATGTACTATACTCATGATCAAAGCATGAATTGAATATTCACATAGAGTGCATCTCCCCTCCACAAATCACACAGTCGAGTGCAAACATGTGTATTAATGACCATTATCTGAAACAGAGAAATAGAAAAGCACCATCGGCCACCCATCAGCAATGAAGGAGCTAGTAAACTTAACAAATCCTAACCACACTATGAATCACAGCTGCCAAGGTATCATGCGACATGAACTCGGCAACAAGCGGCCGCTCGCCACCCTCGCAGCAGCATCCGATGAGGTTGGACAAACGACGGCTCTGCAGCACCCCCAACTGCCCTAGCCTCCTCCTGTGCATCCACTAAAACAACAGCCTTAGTTCGGACGCCGTAGCAGAGGCCAGTCGAACACTGGTGCATACAAGGTGACGATCCACCAATCAGCAAAATAAGCCCAATGCAAGGTAAGCAAGGCGTGGTCAATCCATAGGATAATCGATTTCCATGGTCACGACAAAAGCAGGAAGAGAATCGGTATTGAGCTGGACTAAAAAAACTGAACATTTTTATGATATTCTAAAAGCTTTCATGCGCATTTCACAAGGGACTGAAACATACCAGCACATGGGTGTTGCATGATTAAACTGAAAAAACCTCGAAAGGTCCACTTAAATTGGTTTCAAACATGGGTACAGAAATGATAGATATGATAAAATATAGATTGCAGTCACATATGCACAACAGCAATGTTCTAATGCATTGCCCTATAAAGTTAGAAATCCTACAATGCATCATTTTGTTTGGACCTCAACCTTGACTCTATTCAAGTACGACTGGCAAGATTAAGGTAAACAAAAACGGTATCAAAGACATTAGATACCTCACTTCACAATAAAAACAACTGCATATCTAGTGCATTATCAACGAGATCCAAATCCAATATAATGCTTCCAAGCTCCATATCTCTACTCTGCAGATATCAAGTGGAAAAAATAAATAACAAATGTATTGGAACAACTGAAATCTACAGGCCATAGTAAAAGATTTTAACCGGAAGCTAATAGACAGCCTCTTAGCCTTGCAGGTAGCCTACCAATTTTTTGAAATGAATGCAAACTTACCCCACTCACAAAAAATGGGCACATAAGTTTGGTAGCTCTGATGCATGCATACTCATTCCATCACACAGTAAACCTTGAGGTAAACTTTGAGAAAACAGACACATGCATTAGTTAGTACTTTAGTGCAGCAATTAACTATAAAAACAGAGGCATGCTAGGCTAATTGGTGGTGGCTCAAAACATGTTTTTTCCAATGGCTCAAACAATTCATCTATTATCCGGACATAGATACGTTAGAATTCAACATAGCACAAATACATGACAAAAGTTGTTCCAAAAAGGCAGAGTGTAAGATAGGACAAACTGTTTGCACCAAGTTCAGTAGAAAGAAAATGATTCAAGATACCAACAGCCCGAATGTTAATCTTCGACTTCCAGAACCATACATCATCAACAACATAATATAATTAAAATAGGAGAACTTAACATATAGGCCATTTCATTATTTATAAGACATAAACAGAACAAGTAGTCCCATATCAGAACTATCAGCGGCATGACAAAATAGAAGGAGATTCACGTACACATGAGAACTAACACTCCAAACGCAATGTCTCAGTCATGAAATATATTCTTTATCAGATTTAAAGTACCACTATAGGCTAATAGTCACTGTCAATTTTAGGTAGGTACAACATGCCTTTCTTTTCTTGGTCCTCTCACAAAGGCATGGTTCACTTCAGAGTCTTAACCACTGGGTGTTTACCTGAATAGCCAAACCAATCAGCGTGTCAATTACAACTACAGTAGAACCAAGAGGATCCCCAGTAAATGTCAAATTTAAACCAAGAGGATTGTTGTTAGTATGTATCTAGTGAGATATGTCACAGTATAAACACCAAGCAACCACATTGGTAACCTAAAGTGCAGGGTACAGTGGAACCAAACCTATACATTTTCACCGTATCTTAATTTACTCGTACGACTGGTACATCCTTTGTACTCAAATGTGTATCAATTAGCAGGAAATTAAAATTGGCAAACCAGTTCTCTTCCAGTTTAAGCGCAAAATATAGTAAATTGTATTTGAACTGGTTCCCATCTACTGCTTGCACATCTCAGAGTCAACTATCCATGGTCAATCAAATAGAAATTCAGGAAGGAAAACGAAGTGAAAGATAGATGGAGAGATAAAGGAAGAGTGGGAAAGGGAGGATATAGGCTCAAAAAACATATCAGAATAGACGGTGACCGCATCTACGGGCGACACTGGGTTCTTTTCCATGGTTCTTTCCTATTTTAGAAACATTGGGTAAGAGAAAGTAGGGAAAAGCGCGTGAGCGAGCAGGAGAAACAGGGAGAGACATGAGGGGCATGAGTCTACCAAGATTCGTTGACCGAGATCCATCGAGAGGGGTCGGGTTTGTACCTTGACTATGTTGAGGTCCCTGTAGCCGCACTTCCGGATCCAGGCAAGCTACCGTGAAATTTAGACATGTAGAGAAGGGTGTCTTCTTGACTTCTTGTATTCCTCTCATTTGCTACTATTTAGTAATTGGGCTGAGCCCAATCCAGCATGAGTGGGCCTAATAGATTTTGTTATCTGTAGAAAGAAACAACAATGAAAATAAATTAATTGGTTCAGAGGAATACGAATAGCTGACATATGTGATCATTTTTCCTCACTTAAAACACCAGGATCCTAATGCCTTTAAAACATAAGCATCCGGATGAAAAGCTCCAGGGATACAAAAAAACCGATATAGACATACAACAGTTCATTTTTGTAAGGATCTAAATGCAATTACCATTTTACCATAACAATTACATATGTCTATAGCAAGGTAGATTATATATTTATGTAAATACCCACCGGCGCAAAGGGAAATCAGAGTGATTGCTGAAAATGACCAGTCTAATATAGCAAGCTTACATCAGAAGAATGGCATAGATATAAATATGTTCAGTACATAGCAGTTCGTCAAAGCAATAACAAAACGCAGTGGAATCAGTTGTGCCAAAAGCATTGCAATTTGGACTAAAATTGTTGCCTGGAGTCCTTGAATAAGTCCATGACTCCAGGGTGATAAGCAGCAAATTCACCTGCTACTACATTCTAGGATTATGTATGTAGTTTAGTTAGTACCTTCCTTTTCGATGTAGGTCGTGGTCGCTGCAGCAAGCGTCGCGGCTGTCTCAACCTCGTCTTCCATCTCTATGGCCCACGCTCCTCCTTCCAAGTCCCGAGGAACCGCAACAGTGTAAACCCCTGAAATTTAAAAAGAAGAGGACCCACAATGTCTCATCAGCCTGTTTGGTCATGGAAGGAAGCATCACATTTTTATACATGGGAGGGGCAACCTAATTTGAGAAAACATGCATGTATTGAACTCTTCATCAAAATAATATATGGAGTTAATTACACATGCATCGATTTAAGCTATCTCTTTTCATACTGTTCAAGATATTTTAACTGCTTAGCACCCTGAAAAATCACAGAAACATGATCGTTCAGAAATGAATTAAGCAGTCAGTTGCAGCATGGCGTGCTCAACTTATCGCTTCTGGCATACCTTCTCCGACCAGTTATATTTATCAGTTTTCTTCATTTATCAATACCCATAGTGACACAACAACATCTTGAATATGTTACAGCTATCACAGTGGTTTACAAATTACAGATTCGTATTCAAACAATGGGTACAATCTGTATTTTGTTGTCGCTTCAAGTAGTTTACATTTAAAAGCCTGGTCCAGAACTACAAGTAAACTGGAGCGAGCTGTAGATTTCTTAGTCTGGTAATCTGATTTGGTAGTGCATATATATCAAAAAAAATGTTTATCGGCAGAGAAACCATATGGTACGTGGTGGTGGCGGCTTGCGATCTTCCTAGCCATTACCTCCGTAGGTAACGCAAGTTATGACCTTGTTCGGCTCCAGCGGCGAAAGCTGCATTAGTAACAACGTTAAGTAAGATTGGCATGGACAAACCATTAGATAAGATGGAACACTATATCAACGATCCTTCAGAGAAGTCGGAACTTACCCAGCTTTATGATGGCAATGGCTATTGGTCTTGACAAAAGATGATACATGTGATTCACCATCAAGGCTCTAGGTGCAAAGGCTCAAGTGAGACCCAAGTTTTTCCAACATTTACTTTAGCACGTAAAGGTATTGAGCAAAGAAACAAACATCGATTCAGTTTATAGCTTTGAAATGAAAATGGACTGATACCATTTAGTTCAGCATAAAAATGATACCCAAGTGTGAAGCTCTAGCTTCCATGCTTATCTCTAGCAGCCTTACATCCTCTGCTACCATAGACGGGTCAACTTCAAGCAAAAATCCATCATGCACCTACAAAATGTAAAATCATAACTTTAACCTATCTATATTTAAAAAATAAATAGCCACATAAATCCAGAAAAATGAGTGATGACCACGTCGTAAAATACCTATAAAAGAAGGTGAAAGCGCCCTCTGACTTGCGATTTCTTTGAGTATTTACAGGATGACTGTTAAGCATAGCCACCTTGACTATATCAGCAGCAGAACCCTGCATATAATAATGTGTTAATACACTGAAGCTAGCAACTAAAGCAAGGAAAATGTTTGCTAACCTGGCAAATAAAATTAACTGCTTGTTTCTGTGCTTCAGCTTTCTCTCTGCTATTTCCAGCAATAATTTTTAAAAGGAAACATCTCCGTCCCATCAAGGTCACAACACATCTGTAAGTAATACAATTCTTAAGTTGCCTTCATACGCTTTGATGCGCAGGTCAGAAAATAATATTCCATAATAAGCTAACGAATGTGAATGCAGAAATATGTTGGAAGGCTCATTTGTCATTGATATTGGATAGAACCAGGGGTTCAAATACCAGCATCCAACACCGCTAATTTTCTCTTAAACCAACCTTCCCTTCTTTCAAAATGTTTAAAAATATCATAATTCGTGCTTTTGTCTTACAGTAATCTCCAGTACAGCATATTAACTTGAAAAAGAGGCGAACTAAATCAAGCTAGGCAATAGAAGAGCAAGAGGAGCTTATCCATCTTCTTCTTCCCGCGCTTCTCCAGATGACGAACGCCGGCGGCTCGGCTCGGGGCAACCACAACTAGGATGATCGGGAAACCTTCTAACCTCTCACGGTAGCAGAAAATGGTAGGCCAATCGAATCCAGCACGGACAACACCAACTACGACAGCTCGAGGCGGTGGAGTTCAGGAGAAATCCCCGCATCTGATCCAAAACTCGATAAATAATGTTCCTGCAAATACACAGACTGCACATCATTGGTTTCTTATGCATTGACAAATTAAGCATATAATTAAATATACAATGATTTGTACTTTGAAAACAGAAGCACACAACTGAACATTTTGGGCAAGTGTAAAAAGGCTTGCATAAACTTCTCAAATTAATAGTAATAACAACAAAGGAAAGGAATTCACAAATAGCATTGACTTGTGAACATGAATGTCTGACAGAACAATCATAACCAAAATCTGTGCATCTATTCCCAGTAAGAAGATATACTATAGAATCTAAGAACCAAAAATGCAGTGTATCCGCCCATGTGGTGGACTAGACATGTCTGTCTAATCACCATGGATGATCCCGAACAATGAAAGCACCCTGCATACTTCGTTCAATAAAGCTGGTTCACTTTAAACCACAATCGTATATTCCCAATCTCGCACATGACCGCATACGCGCATGCACAGAAACACAAAGAAAAAAATCCCAACTGTTCGACTGAGAAACATTGAGACAGTCAAATCTCCGAGCATGAACAAATTGAATCACGATGAATCCAAACCTAGGCGCATCCACAGCCGCTAGACCAGACCATAATCATCTCAGATAGCTTTACATGCGCCTAGTAAATTTGTGACGGAAAAAAGAGCAGGACGGTGGGGGGATTAGGATACCTCAGCTATGATGGAGAGGACGATGATGTTGCGGAAGGTGCGGCAGGAGAACTAGGCCCGGCGGCGCATCTGCGCGTACACGACGACCTCCTCCTTGGACAGGCACTGGAGGCGCTTGTCGAGCCCGCTTCACATCCTCCCCAGCATCACTCCTCCCTCCTTCTTCTCCCCTCCTCCTTCCCCTTGCCCCTGGCCTCCATCGATCTGGAGAGGCGACCTCCGACAAGGCTTGTGGCGCCCCCATCCTCCTCGGCGCGGTTGACCCGCGGCGCCCACGCCCCCGGCAACCGCGGCGCGAACCCGCGGAGGCACGCGCACACCCGGCGACGCCCTCCCTCTCTGGCCGCTTCCCTCACAGCGGGAGGATGGCCTGGCCGAGCGGCGGCGTTGACGGCGAGGATGAGGAAGGTGACGAGCGGCTCGACGAAGGCCGAGGGCCGCGAGCGATGGAGATGGCGCGCTCCGCCTGGATCTCCTCCTCTGCTCCGGCCAGGGACGCGCCCTCTGCGGGGTCGCAGCAGGAGGGCTCGGGAGCCGACGAGGCGCCCTGAGACGCGAGCGGCAACGACGTAGGCGGCGCGATGGTAGGGGGTGTGCGGGCAGCTTGGAGACGAGCACGGCGGCGAGCGCCCCGAGCGCCAGAGCGGTCTGGTCGGTGGGGATCTGCAGCGTCTCCGCGAGCACCGCGGCACCCGCGCGCCCGGGCCCCGGCGCCACGAGCTTCGCCTTGAGCTGCGCTAGGGTTTGCGTGGAGGTCGACCTCCGACGCGCCGTCTGCTGCGGGGGCGTCGTCGTCGCCGGGGAGCACGGCCGTGAGCGCCCCAATCGCCAGCGCGGCCTGGTGGGTGGGAGACGGGAGGGGAGGAGGCAAAGAGGCGGCGGCGGCGGCGTCGCCGGGGAACACGGCGGCGAGCGCCCCGAGCGCCAGCGCGACCTGGTGGGTGGGAGACGGGAGGGGAGGAGGCAAAGAGGCGGCGGCGCGAGGGGCGGGCAGGAGCTAGCTAGGGCTAGGGGAGAGAAGGAGACGAGGGCGACAAATGAGAGGACGACGAACGGGCCGCCGCCCTCCCCCACCCCATAGCCGCACGAGCGAACCGCCGCACGACACGCAAGCCCCCGATAGCGAACTGACCAAATTACCCTCGGCGGGGGCAGGATTCTACGTGCGGTGGCACGGGATCTTTCCCCGCCGACACGCGCGACGGGGCGACCGGGCTGGAACCAAGCCGCAGTCGCTGACAGTAGGGCCCCACCAGCGGACGGACCCACACGGCAGCGACTCTAGAACGGATAGAACGCAGTAAAAACGAGCGTGGGGAGGCGCCAGCAGCTTTTTTTTCCGATCTAATTTGATCCGACGGCGCAGGTTCCTCCACCTATCGATCCAACGGCCGAAAACGCATCAAGGGAGAGATCCAACGGCCAGGAGGCTCAAATCGCTGAGAGAGCTCCTGCATCCCTCCGGTTCATATCTCTTGATACTGCTAGGCTGCCTCACGGCCTCACAGGCACTGCTGACACCACCATTTACCACGGCGTACCTGGACACAAAACTGCGTGCACTTCTGTACCACAGCTCGACCCGTCGCATGCGGTTGCTCTCGTGCATATAGTACAGGTAGAAAGGTGTTGTGTGGCCGCGATAGATCAAGCTGCAATGTTCGTGGAATCGGGGTCGATGATGCCATGATGGTGGTGGTACGTGCTCGCTATCTATCTATCTATCTAACGAGCCTCTTGGCGCTGAGAGCGACGGAGCCACGGGAGGCACGCAACGGACGTCCAACGAAAGCCACCATCATCGATCCGTAGGACCGTATCCTCACCGGCAAATATTCCTTCCAAAAGCTTCGCCATTGGTGGCCGTCACTGTTCACTCGCTGGCTCCATGGACGAGACGGGAAGCCGATCCTCCTCTGCTTTGATTCACGGTTGACTGACTAGCTTACTGCCAGTGGCGGCCACGCGTGGCCGAGATGAGATGCCAAACAAACACGGTGCACTGCAGCAAGTTTGGGGGGCCGGGTCGTACTTCGTGCCGCCGAACAACGGAAAAGCCGAGGAGGAAGAGGCCCCGGAGGGCTGGGCGGCAGTGCCACGGACCGGGCGAATCGGCCGCCAAATCTCCCGGAAAAATAAAGTCAAGCTCAGCCGCGTCTGGAAAAGGCTCTCGCGATATGCCATGGCCATGCATGATAAGGGACACCGAGACAATGCCGGGCAGCGCGACAATGCCCATGCATTTTCGGGTAGTCACTCACTCTCGCGATATGCCGATGCATTTTCTTTTCCCCGGCCGTCGTACGGAGGAGAGATGGGCGACGCTACTGACAAACTAGTGACTGTGTGGTCTACTGCTGCAGCAGTGGCTTTCGGTGGAGCGGGGACGCTTTGCTTGCACGGTCGCCGGCCTGACCAACCGACCTACCACTCATGGAAGCTTCTACTGCCGATGCATGTGTTTCTTTCTTCAGAATTTTTTTTTCCGAGAAACTTTCGATCTATTCATCTTTAATCATGGCAGTAAAAGGAGATAAGACAAAGTACAACCATCTTCGTGAAAAACCTAGCGACGGCTACAACCACTAGAGCGAGCTGAAGGCGCGCCGCTGTCATCGGCCTCCCTGACTAGAGTCGGGCAAACCTTCTTGTAGTCGACAGTTGGAAAGTCGTCGTGCTAAGACCTCATAGGGCCAGTGCATCAACCATCGCTAATGAGAAAAGTCGTCGATCAGAAGGATCAAACCTGTAAAGACCTTCACACACCTCTGATCCATCGAAAACCAGTTCCAAGCAAATCCCGCGAGATCAAATGGAGACACACCTTCACACGCCCTCTGACAATATCAGACGCACCATCGGGACATGAATAGAACATGGGAGACACTATTCCTACCAAAGGACATCGCCGTCGCCATACAACCCCAACCAAAACGGTGAATCTAACAAGAACGAGAATGAAGTACCTCCTGCCAGCGGGGGCCGAGATCCTCCGTAGCTCCATGGCCCAGTAGCCATCAGAGATGGGGCGGACCGGTGGCGGCATCGATGGGAGGAAAAGGGACGTTTCTTATGGAGGAGGAAAGAGATGATAGTAACGCGTGATCTCTTTCTTCAAAAATCCTATTCGTGCGTAAGACTTGTACATAAGAATAGCAGCGCTGTGGAGAAATACCCTTCGATTCTTGGTGTATATACACCTCATATGGGAAAAAATTAATAATAAAAAATAAAAATGTCAGGAAGTTTTTTTTACAATAAACATGTCTTTCTTTTCGAAATGGTGGACACCACACCAGGATCCATCCGCGGCCCACGTACCCTTGGCCCCCCTATCGACACCGTTCATGGCGGACACCACACCTGACAGGTGTTCGATCAAATAGGATTGAGCTTATTTTTAAAATTCATGTCGTTTTTTAGAGTAAAAAGGATTGCGGCGTACTTGGTGAACGAGGATGAGTTGTTATGTGATGCGTGGTTGGCCGTATAATCGGACTTCGTAGGTAGGAGCGGAAGAGGTTTTTTGGCAGCGCGTGCATGGTTCGTTTCATGCGTGAAAGCACACTGCGTCCTATGACATGCACATCATCTATGAACGGAATGTCAAGTCCTTAGCGTATCGATAGTACATCATTGAAAACTCCGTCATGAAGTATTATTGAGGCAATGTGGCCATTGCGCATGGCAACCATGAAGATTGTAACTTTTTTTCCTCTTCTTAATGTACGGATTGATTGATTCACTCATTGTTGCTCTACACGTCTAGCCTACACGAGCTGTCATAATGTAGTACAGGTTAGAGGGCAGACCATTCATGCACATACATTGTTGGATGAAACTCAAGGTGCAGTATGTGTGGGATAACATAATCAATTCATGAAAAAATTGTTGAACATCCGGTTAATCTCGTTGAATTGAACTATTATTGTACTAGACACATTCACATGCTATTTATGGATGATTTGTCTATTTTTTATCCGAACTTTGATGAATTTCGTTGTGTTTGATGAAAATCGTCCGATTAATTGAACTCCAGTTTGAAATATATACTGCTACAGTTGGATGGTCGGCTCTTGCGCATCTGTGTCGGCGGACTGGTTTTCTCCGTTCCGTAGATGGAGGTGGTGTCCGGTTTGGAGATCAGCGTTGGAGATGCCTTAATTTCCCTTTGATGTTATCTTACAACATAAATCATTTTAATCCTAGAAAAAACATATGCAAAAGCCTACTGGTTTCACCAGGCCACCTGATACCAAACAATACAAAAAGGACCAATCAAATCTTGCTGCTCTCACCGGTAACTGACTAATCACCTACCGACTGCCTCTCATGCGTCTCCGTATCTGGTATCTCTCTCCCTCTCTATGTACGAGTACGTGTACATGTGTGGCTGGCTGTCATCTCCGGCAGGCGGCAGAAAGATGAACTCCTCCCGCTCGCGCGCTCCAGTGCTCAACAGACGGAAGCCGGCGGGCCGGGGCTCGATGGTCGATGTGGGTCGATCAGGAGGTGACTTTGGCGCGGGTGCACGGGGCGAAGGAGTAAGCCTGCTGCTGGTAGCCCCCGGCGTGCACGCGGTGCGACGAGGAGTGCGAGTGCGCCGTCTCCCGGTCGATGAGTGCCCGCAGGCGGAGGAACTCGTCGACGGAGCAGGGCAGCCAGAGCGGGCCGGCCGAGTTGTAGCCATACGTGTCCCGGGCCGCCTCCAGCAGCCGCTGGAACAGCGGGTGGTAGAGGTAGGCGATGGGGATGACGAACCGCCGGAACCCGTCGCCCTTCTCAGCCTCCGCCTGGCCGACCCGCACCGCCAGCCACCCCTTCTTCACCTTCCCCCTCTTCTCCGCCTGGTCCCCTTGCATGATGATGGCAGCTCCCTCGCCGGCGGTCCAACTGCAGCCGCCCTCTCGCCGTCGCTGCTGCTGCTGGTGGTGCTAAGAGATCACTGCTCTATTGCAGGCAGCTAGAGCCAAGGAGCCAATCCAGAGGTGTGTGTGTGGTGCTTCGCGGCACTCGCGGTGGTTTTTATAGCACTGCTTCTGCTTGGCTCGAGCGGGCCGGGAGGGGATTACATTAGAAGATTAAGCCGCCGGTGCGTGGCGCACCCGTGCGCTGCTGCCTGTACGTACGGCGTCCTTTGCTACGGAACCCGGTCCGGCGTCGGGGGCTTCCGTGTCGGGCGATGGATCGTCTGCGTCGCTGACACGCCGGCCCGTCGGAATAATCGGGTTAGCTAGGGCGTCGGGGTCGCCGGCCGTACTGGGCGATCGTCGCGTGCGCGTCAGGGCTCAGTTGCGGTGAGCGGGATAGGTAAGGTGGAGCCGTGGGAGTGGAAGGTGGAGGGATGGCTACGGTGAGGAGGGGCCACGCTGTCGCCGGGCCCGGCCGACGCGTACGTACGTCGTCCTTCGGTCGTGGCGCGCCTGGCCCACGACGGCGGACAGGCCGTGGCCGTGGGAGGTGGAATTGTATTCTTGAGTTGTGTGAGCGAGAGGATTGATAACTTTTGCTGTACGTGACTGCTGCACCACGGCCACAGGAGATGTTGATGCATGGGGGAAATTAATTGGTCGGGCTACTGTCTGGCTTTGCTCATGGCCGAATTGTTGGATCGTACCTGTTGGAGTGACCCTCTGGGTTGAGTCCTGGTAGTTTTTGTTCGAATTTGATGACCCTCGTGGGCATGCTTCTAGCTGGTTCAGTTGAGGTCTCATGCATACAATGGTTTATTTCTCGTGGGCATCGTGTCATCATGATGAGTAGGATGTATTCCCTTTTTGTCTAGCAGACATGCTACGTGTATGAACGTAGCTAATTTCTACTACTATATTAGGAAAAGGAGGGGGGTTTTATCTTATTTTTTAGAAAAGGAGGAGGACCCCGGCCTCTGCATCTGGGCGATGCATGTGGTCACTTTATTAATTATTCACACAAGACCTTACAAAGTCATAAAACAGTAAGACTAAAGTCACCGTCTAAGCAACAACTGGCGCTACTCCTCCAGTTGATGAAGGGGCGCTGATAGTCTGGGCCTAATACCAAACAGACCTCGCAGCCAAACCAAAACATCTAAGACCTGAGGTCCCAACCAGAACACCTGTCGGGTATGAGGCACCTACCAGTCCGGCGCACTCCTCAACCAGGACGGCTGCCGGGTATGAGGCCGCCGCAGCCACCTGCCACCAATCCATCTTCAGAGTTGTACTGTTGCATCTACCGTGCCAGGTCTCTCTGCCATTGTCGTGGAATTAACACGTCAGATGTCCTTAGTGTGAGGACTTAGTCGCGAGGCCAACGCATCAATGTGATAGCTTGAGAGGGGTTGAGCGGAATCGAGAGACGCAACACGAGACGAGGGTTTAGACAGCTTCGGGCCCCGGGAAACATCATCCGGTAAAAACCCTACATCCTGTTTGAGGCTAGATCTCATTATCATCACGAGGGAGTCGCCGTAAACCGGCTCTTTTCTAGTTGTGTCTAGACCTAGAGATTGTTTCTTGCTTATCCCTCTTTGGGGAGCCCTGCCCCACCTTATATAAGTTGAAGGGGCGGGTTACATGTGGAGTCCAACTCGGACTTTAACTTAAACTATTTGACTTCCTTTCCTGGGCTTCTTAACGTCTGCCGGTTTAACATTGTCTTCCGATTTAACAATGTCTGCCGGTTTAACAATGCCTGCTGGTTTAACAATGCCTGCCGGTTTAACAATGTCTGTCGGGTTATTATTGCCTTAACCCCTGCCGGTGCTACCACCTGTCTTAACTCTGCCGGTTTAACACTTGCCGGTTTACCGTCTGTCTTAGCCATCTGCCGGTTTAACACCCGCCGGTTTATCGTCTGACTTAGCCATCTGTCTTAGTTGTCTGCCAGTTTACCATCCGCCGGTTTACCAAGTCCCGGCCGGTTTACGACTCCGGTCGGGTCATACCGCGGGGTATATCCCCGACACTAGCCCCAAGTTTAATTTGGATTTATCCATGCTAAACTAATCCTGAACATCCTTAAGTCCTTGTCACTTCCTTCTTCTAGAAAATCCGGTTTAACAGGCCAGCTTCATAATCAATTTTCTGACATTGGTTTCTCATGGAAAATATATTTTGAATAATAACTCCTTTGATTCAGCTCCCAATGCTTAAAAATAATATTGGTCCTTAAAATACTCATCTGATCTTCATCCGGTTTAAGAATGTAAAATTTGCCGGTTTAAGAATGTAGAACATTGCCGGTTTACAAATATTGATGGCACCGGATCATAACTGTTTGTTGACATCAGCTTTTGAAAATATACCTCTTATATACCCATCACTTGTAGCCCTCAAATCTTAAGAAGGTAACGTAGTAACCGCTTAAGATTTGCTTCAATATGAATGTCACAAGCTTGAAGAAATCCAGTTTGTTCATCTCAATCACTAGTCAGAATTGAGTATTCCACATATGTAGCCCCCAAGTGCCGGGTTGTCATGCTTGCAGCAACCTGGGACTTGTAACTTCCTGATGCTCATAAAAACTTCAACCAGTGTAGCCCCCAAGGGCCGGGTCATTATGCAATAATGAACAGGGACTTGTAAATATAATCATGTAAACTTTAACAGCAACGGTGTAGGGCCGGCTCAGTAAGATAATATTAAGCTGGGACTTGATATATACTTCAACAAAAATAACATCATACAACATCATGGGGCTTGAATCCATGTCCACAAGGTTAAGAGCCTTGTGCTTTACCAACTGAGCAGTGGACAATGTAATGGATAAAAAACTTTGTACCTTGAATTGTTGACAGAAGTAATTGGTAGCCCCCAAGGGCCGGCTCATTACGATGTGAGGAGTCGGGTCTTCAATGAGGTGAGGAAACAATGACTTTGCATTAGCCCCCAAGTGTCATGGTGCATGCTTGCAGCGACATGAGACTTGTGTATTTGATGTAATCTCAACTTAAATAATGTAGTCCCCAAGTGCCGGGTTGTAAGCCTGCAGCAACTCGGGACTACTTCCTCCATTGTAGAATAAATCATATCCATTGATAAATAATAACCACTACGGTAAAAGCGACTTTGAAAACCTCAATCATAATATTAGTTATTGATAACCATAATAAAAATCCAGCCATGTTGGCTATTAAAGATTTGAATAATATAATCCAATGATTTATAAGCGCATGATTCCAATGGCGCAATCCAAATATATACTGGCGACTGATAGTCCAAAGCCAGGCTGGGTCAATAAACACCCGGTTAGATAATAAGGTCTGTCAATGTGTAATTGAAAACCAAGCCGGTTTAAAGAATACCGGGCTAATAAGATGACCGACCAGGTCAAGAAAATCGGTTTAACATAAAATTCAGCAAAACGCAAATAAAACCGTGTAGTCGAGGCTTTTTGAGGGCTGTCAGGCCCAAATTCGAGGCTTTTTGTGGGCTGCCAGGCCGCTGAGTTGAACCATTTAACAAAGCCTTTTAAGATGGACCTCCAACTAACCAATCACCGTTTTAACTTTGACAAGTGCAGGGTCTCAATGAGAGTAACTGTCAAACGTTCGGAGGGCCGTGCCAGGATGACCTGGATAGGAGTATCTTACTTGATGAAGGCATGTTAACCCGGGGTTTTAGGTAAATATACCAGGCTCCGAAGCCGTGGGTCGATACCCAGCTACAAGGGTCCATTCAAACTCCTTGGTATTTGACACAAGGAGCCCCCAAGTAACATGATGAGCTATGCTCATTGGGAGCGTATGTTTGAGCTGTGCGTAGCAACAAGACTCTCTTTGGCCCCTTGGGTGTGAAGCTCCCAAGCTTTGTTGTGGCGTGATAGCCGGATTAATGGACAGAACTCCGCTTTGTCAGCTGAAGCCCCCATGTAATCAATAATATGATAAACCAATAAGGCGGGATACCCATGTTGGCTTGAGTGGGAGATACTTGATGGCATGGAGATCGTCGCCACGGGCCATATGGATGTGAAGAAGATAATCTTCGATCCAAACCGCGGGGTCTGTTGTGCCATCGTAGGATTCAATGTTTACGGGTTTAAACCCTTCAGGGATTTGATGATCCATTACTTCGTCAGGGAAGCATAGCGGGTGTGCAGCGCCTCTGTATTGAGCAATATCACGACGCAGCTCGAGAGAGCGTTGTCTGCTATGTTCGGCCCGGCCGGGGTTATTGTATCCGACGCGACGGTATTCTTCACGGGTCGTGGGGTGCCCAGGTGATCCGTAGATGGATCTGGATTGCCTTGCCTTGTCCTCCAATATATCTCGCAAGTCCGGCGCGTTCCCCCTTGGCTTCGTACTTTTGGAGCGATGCCGGGGTACGGTCTTGATTGGGGGCCTGGATGCCTCTCTGTCACGACCACGGGGTGGTCGGTCGGCCGTATCGTGCGCTGGTGATGGAGGTATGTACGCTTCCTCCTCTAATCAGGGAAGCAGCTTGCGTCTTGGGTAGCTTTTGGAGGGGCGTTCGAGTTTATACTCTTCGGCCGCGAGGACCTCGGTCCCTCGATCGGCCAGCAGATCCGGATCAGCTTGAAGCTGCTGCTGCTTTTTCTTTAGGCTATTTGCCGTGGCGATAAGCCTGCGTTTGAAACGCTCTTGTTCGACGGGATCTTCGGGCACGACGAATTCGTCATCGTTGAGGCTTGCCTCGTCTTCGGAGGGAGGTGTATAGTTATAATCCTCAACCTCCTCGTCTGCCGCCCTCTCGTGAGGGCTTGCTTCTGCATCCTCCTGCGCTGAGTCTTGCTGGAGGGTATTGTCTTCGGCACTCTCTAGGTTATTGTTATCTCCTGTGCCGGAATCTCCATTCTTGCTGTGGCGGGATTTAGAGCGGCGCCGCTGACGCGGGCGCTTGGGCTGTTTCTTTAAAGAATCTGCCTCCGCTGCTTCTTCGCCGTCCCCGTCTTTTGGGGTGTCCACCATGTATATGTCGTATGACGAGGTGGTCTTCCAGTGCCCTGTAGGCGCTGGTTCCTGTTTGTCTCCGGCATCATCGTCCATAGCGTCAATGTCTTCGGAGTCGTAGTCTAGCATGTCGGTTAGATCATCGATAGTGGCTACAAAGTGGGTGGTGGGCGGGCTCTGAATTTCTTCGTCGTCCGTATCCCAACCATCCTGGCCATAGTCCGGCCAGGACTCTCCTGATAACGAGAGATGCTTTAGCGAATTTAGGATGTCGTCAAAGGGCGAGTATTGGAAGATGTCCGCGGCGGTGAATTCCATAACCGGCGCCCAATCCGATTCGATTGGCAGGGGCGTAGGAGGTCCGGAGTCCGGCAAGGAGTCCAGCACCTCGGAATCACGAGTTTCGCGAGGGACAAGATTGGCGTTCGGCTCCATCACCGTGGAAGTTGAAGCCCCCGAGGTGGTGTCCATCCACCGATCCTCGATCTGGGCGATCGGTTCCGGACTGAAGGCCGAAGCAGATTGTTGTGCGGCCACCAAGGCACTGTTCGGCGGCAGAGCTAGATCATGCCCATCGCAACAGTGCAGCGCTTGGCTTTGGCTCGAACCCGTCGAAGATCAAGTCCCCGCGGATGTCGGCCGTGAAGTTTAGGCTTCCGAATTTGAACTGATGGCCAGGGGCGTAGCTTTCGATCTGCTCCAGATGGCCAAGGGAATTAGCCCGCAGTGCGAAGCCGCCGAATACGAAGATCTACCCGGGGAGAAAAGTCTCACCCTGGACAGCGTTGTTGACTGAAGATGCCATCGAGCCTATCGGTGACGACACAGAGGAACTCTCAATGAAAGCACCAATGTCGGTGTCAAAACCGGTGGATCTCGGGTAGGGGGTCCCGAACTGTGCGTCTAGGCGGATGGTAACAGGAGACAAGGGACACGATGTTTTACCCAGGTTCGGGCCCTCTCGATGGAGGTAAAACCCTACGTCCTGCTTGATTAATATTGATGATATGGGTAGTACAAGAGTGGATCTACCACGAGATCAAGGAGGCTAAACCCTAAAGCTAGCCTATGGTATGATTGTTTGTAATGTATGTTGTGTCCTACGGACTAAAGCCCTCCGGTTTATATAGACACCGGAGGAGGCTAGGGTTACACAGAGTCGGTTACAATGGTAGGAGATCTACATATCCGTATCGCCAAGCTTGCCTTCCACGCCAAGGAAAGTCCCATCCGGACACGGGACGGAGTCTTCAATCTTGTATCTTCGTAGTCTTGGAGTCCGGCGGACGATGATAGTCCGGCTGTCCGGACACCCCCTAGTCCAGGACTCCCTCAAGGAGTCTATTCCCCTTTTATCATGCCAGAATGTTCTCTGGTTGTTTCCTTTTGAAGTAGAACTTCAAACTTATCCCATTAAAATCATTTGCCTCCAGTGAGCCGGTGGTATGATTCAACCCGATACTTGACCGATTGGTAATCATTAGTACGACATTTCGTAAAACCACCATTTTGACAAACTTGAAAGTTGTAATTATGATCATTTAAATTAAATGATCCATTCCCTTTTGAGATATACACTCAATTTCTGCTTGTCATTTTTTTTCACTTTTACATTCAACTCCTCGTGGTTCTCTAACCACTATTGCTTAGTACTAAGAGTACTAGCATGAATTTCAGGCATTGCAACCTGAAACAAAGATGATATTTCTGTTTACCATCCTAGGAGAATGTAAAGTGCAGTAAGGACTTATAGTCAGATATTTATCTCAAGCCGCCTTATCACATAATCTCAACTTAGTGTTGATTTATAGACAGCAGAATAATAAGCCTCAACAGACTTGAAGTCCTTAATACGAATGAATAATCATTCGTGTGATGCTTATAACCATATATCTCGCCTCAATGAAGCCTTAGAGGGAAAATGGATATTCGTTATCCATTACATACTCAGTTTATAAACCGAGTCATAGCGATGTCACATAAATGCAAATATGCACATTTTAGCTATTTATAAATAGCCATGACATTCTCTACAGGTGGAGTCTTTATGGCCACAAGGCCATGGGTCGACAAGATCACTATGTCCAAGACCCATGTCAAATAATTATTCCCACCTAATGTGATTGCATCGCATTACCTTTCAAAAAGGTCAGCCATATGATGCATGAAATACTCATGCATTAATTTACCTTCAGTAAATTAAGTACGATGAAAATGCTATGGCTAGGCATAATCATGGTCACGGTGATTCTTAGTGATTCATAGGGCAAGCCTTCCAGAAGAACACCACAATGTGGTGTAGATCTTCAAATTAAAGGTAGTCACCTCAAAATGGACAAGCCTTTAATTTTCTTAAAACACATAGAGATAGCCGACCACCTAGTGGTGCCTCACTCTTATGGACAGTTCCCATTGATCATAGTCCCCACAACCATATGTTATTTATAACACATGAAGGTAGTCACCAAAAAATGGCATAAACCTCTCAGCTGTGCATGAAACTTAATTCATAGTTATGATGGTGCCTCATAAGTTGTGTATGCATGGAAGGTAATCACCAAAATATGCAAGTGTTTTGCATAATTCTCTTCATAGAATAATATGCAGCATAGTCAGCCTTGGATTCATCTCCTGATGGAGTATGTGACACTATAGTCACAACCAATGACAAATGCTGTGAAATTGACAAGTATTTGGAAAAATACCATGAAGGTAGGCACCAGCGGTGTAGGCCTCATAATTGCTATGTCATAAATTTTGTGCCTTCACTTTTGCTTTGAACAAATGAAGATAATCACTACTAAGTAGTGTAGACCTCACTCTTTTGTTGCATTTCACAACCTTATGTTAATTAAAAACACATTGAAGGTAGTCATCACATGGTGATGTAGACCTCACAGTTGTGAACGAAATTAATTCGTTGCCATAATGCAGTCCGTAAGTTGTGTGGAAAATTGAAGATAGTCATTATGTCAGAATGACATAATATAGACCTCACAATAACATTGGATAACCTGCAATTAAGAAGTAGGTACCATTTGTCGATTCCTTGTAAATGTAAATTTGACTTAGTCAGGCAGTGTCATACACTTCACTACCTCATGTTTCCAAACTTGCAAGCAAATTCCATATTCTACGCAAATAATGGAATCAACATATTGCTTTGCAACAGTATTACCCATGTAATACAAATAAATGCAGAAGTATAAACATAGTTATGCAACATATATGAGGACTTGGGGGCCTCAAACATTCATTATACATGACATAAAATTATGCATAATCATTATTATGCAATTTACCAATGGTCTACCCTGCACATTTGCTCTGAAGCCCATGGCTTAACATGCAAATAACAATAATCTTATTGTCAAAGTGCTAAAGCCAAGGGGCTAAAACGCAAGATCTGATAAGCATATATGCCTTAAATCAAAGAAAGCAGGGACTTTTCTAGGATTAACAAATAATCCAATGGCTGATTTACAAAATCGCCAAAGAGATAGGATTTTCTCCCTTCTCGTTCTCGTAACCGCTGTCTGCAGGCGCTGGTTCCCGTGCGCCGCCGTAGTCGGGGGTCGTCGCCGGTCGAGATTCACGCGACGCCTACGCTGCCTCTGGGCCAAGGACCAGACAGTCTCGCGCATAGGGCTGGTGGCTGCTACCGCCATTGGCGGCAGCGCCTCTCGGAGACGGGAGCGGAGACCCTTCGTCGCCGGTGCCAGGCCATGCCATTCACCGGGACCACATGCCGGTCACCATCGCGCCGAGTCCGACTGGACATCGCCCGCCGGGGTTGCGGCCGCGTGCACACCTGGGACGCCGCCTCCACCAAGCTTTGACGGCTGCGTGCTGCCGCGCGGCATGGCTGCACGCTGACGTGCCTGAGCGTGTCGGTACACTAGGGGATGGTTCCCTGGTGTACCACCGTCCCTCGTCTGGAGAGGCACGCCGCGCCGCCAATCTATTGGACCGCCGTCGCTGGAAACACCAGCAATGGGGTCGAGGCCGCTGCGCATGTTGGGCACTGCCTCCGTGCTGTAGAAGCGCGCCGCGGAATCAAGGACGAAATCTCACTTCTTAGAGGCGTCGTCGAGGACTAGAACTCCTAGTACTTTCCCAAAGAACAACGCTCATTTCGAGTTCTCCCTCTTTCTCTTTGGTGTTTGATCCATCCACTTCTTCATGTGCATGCGCTCGGAAGAAGTAATCTGCATGTACGTACAGGAAACAGAGTCGATTGATATAGATCATTTATTGATCATGAGAAGGCAAAATGAAGTAGACAATGTCCTGATCGGTTTTTGTCCTGAACAGTGCATCTATGCATGCATGTCAACGAATGACTTGCTCGTGCTGTTCATGTTGCCAAGGCAATCGATTTTCCGACTGCGCCAAATGCTCACGGGCCGGCCTCTTCTTGGACGATTCGGTGAGGCAATTCTCGCAGGAAAAGGCAATTGATCAGATTCTTCTTACTCCATGTTTCTTAATCACAAGAAGACAAACGGAATTAACACTCTGATTAATCTCCTGTACACGGATGCATGCATGCTCCATGGTGCTGCCGCTGCATGTGCCTGCGCAGCCAACTGTTACATCGCGTGCTGTTGCCGCCGCCGCGATGGCCATCTGCATCTCGTGCCTCATCGTCGTGATGGTCGCTGCTTTGTCTCGCACGGAAGTGCGTTTCTCCATTGTGTGTAGCTGCTGTTTTCTTGGCCGAATTACTCTCTAGGCAGAGACTATGTGCTGATAACGTATTATAGAGTGAAAGTAAAAGAGACATATGAAGAGTCCAAATGATCCATTCGTTCCATTGCAACGTGGGAGACCCACTTATATACATGGTGAAGGGGTGTGTTGGAGAGACACCTCTTCCCCAACAGACACATCCTGGGAGGCATCCCTCCCGTACAATTGATCACACATTTTTATTTCTCAACACATCTCTCTCGCGCGCGCTTGTGTCACCGCGCATCGATCTCCTCGGGTAACCAACGTTCGACGCCGGAGGCAAAGTTTACACGGGGCTTCACTTACAATATATAATCTGGGTGGTGCTAAGTTAACGTACTTTAATTAGAGCAACTCCAATGGGGCGACCCATTTCATCCGTTCGCGTCCGTTTGGGTCGGTACGGGCAAAAGTGGCGGCCCAACGCGCTAACCCAAATGGACGCGCGTCCGCTTTTCGTCCACGGGCGACCCATTCCCGGCCCAATTTTGAGCCTCATTTGCGTCGGCGCGGACACGAGATGGACGGGCGCGCCTAGTGTTCTTCCCAGGCCCGCCGGTCGGTGGCAGCCATCACCATTTCCCCCTCATTTTCCCAAAAAACGCTCCCGTCTACGCGCGCTCGCTCCCGCCCCAACCATGGACGACGCCATCTATTTCGACCTCGACCTCGACGCCGCCGCCGGCCTCGCCTCCCTCGCCTCGTCCGGCGTCGTCGCCTCCTCCGGGAAAGGCAAGCCTCGTGCCCCACGCAAGACCGCCGCCGCGACCAAGTCGAAGAAGGCGCTGACGCCCAAACAGCGGGCAAGCGAGTCGGCCAAGAGGAAGGGCCGGAGGCACACCGCGGACGCGAGGGATGAGGCTGCCGCGCAGGCCGCCGCCGTGGCCGCCGTGTAGCAGGAGTTCACAAATGCCCGCGTCGCGGCGGCAACGAGGGAGGCGCTCTACATGCTAGGGGTAAACCCTAGCCAGCACAGCCTCGTCCAAGCCGCCATCGCCGCAGCCAGCACCGGCTCGTTGGCGTTTCCTTGGATGGTGCTGCCCGAGTCACCCCGCGCGTCGGCTTGCAACCCGGTCCCCGGCTTCCACATCTACCCACAGGCCTCCCGCCTCTCCCGGGAGTGCTCACCCGACGTGAGCGTGGTCGTGCCTTCCACGCCTGCGCCAACGCCCATTGACCTGAACGCCACCCCGGTGGTTGGTGGCTCGTCGTCCGGCGGCACGAGGAAACGCGCGTGGCAGACGCCGGCCGGCGGGCTCCCAGACGCCCGTAACCTGTTCGAGGGAATGCCGTCCGCCGTCGATGAGGACTTCATGCAAAACCTCATCTTCGAGCCCGGTGCGCCATGCGCTGGCTATGATCCCGACGAGACACAAAGCCGAGACGGCTGTGGGGCGTTCACGCCGGCCGCTGGCTATGATCCCGACCAGATGACCTTCATGCGTGATCAGGTCGGCGTCGACCTGGATGGCTTCCCCCTCGACCACGAGTTCCCGGACGACTATGGGCAAGAGGAAGAGGACGAGTGCGACATCGACGTGGATCCTTTGTTCGAGGACGAGCTCGCCAACCAAGCCGCCGGTGCTAAGCCCAAGCACAAGAGCAAGCGTACGAAAGCGTACACGGCGGCCGAGGACAAGCTTCTTTGCGAGTGTTGGCGAGACATTGGACAAGACCCGAAGACGGGCGCCGAGCAAAAGCATTCGACCTTTTGGACTCGTGTGCACCGAGAGTTCCATGAGCGCAAGAAGTTTCCACCTTACCAATTTGTGAGCACGCGCGGGTGGGTCTCCATTTCCAAGCGGTGGAGGGTGATCCAACAAGAGTGCAAAAAGTTTTGTGCCACCCTTGAGAGCGTCAAGACCCACCCCATGAGCGGCATCGGTATGCAAGACATGGTATGATAGCAAGCAAGCCACCCTATTTTGTGTCATCAAGATCATCCTTGCTATCACTTGAGAATATGCTTGCATGGAAACATTTTGTAGGCATTTCAAGCTTTGGAGGAATTCAAGGTTCAACACAATGGCAAGTGCTTCAACCACTCTCATTGCTATCGGGTCATCAAGGACGAAGAGAAGTTCAAGGCACAATATGCCGCACTCAAGGCATGCGGGGGAAAGAAAGCCGTGGAGGATGTTGGGGAGGGCGAGCCGGCACGGCCGCGGGGAAAGACCAACTCCAAGAAGGAGGACAAGCGAGATGCGGCCACCAACGCCTTGATCGCAAGCGTGGACGACATGATGAATAAGAAGGACTCAAGGGAGGAGGAGCCCCGGCGTTTCAAGGAGGAGCAAATGGATGCTTTCATGGAGATCCAAAGGAGAAGGCTTGATCTTGACGCCGAGAAGCAAGCCAAGATGTTCGAGCTCGAGGCGGAGAAGCAAGCCAGGATGCTAGAGATGGAGGCCGCCAACGCCAAGACCAAGGCGAAAGAAGTGGCTCTTGCGAGCATGATGACCGGGGTGGAGATCATGAAGGTGCTCAACACCGTGTCGCCAAGGAAGAGGCCATGGTTCGACAAGATGCAGGCCAACATGCTCAAATTCGCCGACGAGTGATCTATGGCGGCGATGGCCATCTTTTTTGTATGCCGGAAAGTGTGCCGGCATGACCACGGGAGCCGAGATGGCGTGGTCAAACTCAAGTCTCACCCTTTTTTGTGTGCTGGCATGTGTGCCGGCCGGCTGGCGAGTGCGCCAGGATGAACTGTGTTGATTTTTTTTCTGAAGCCGGCATTGTGTGCCAGCACTGGCATGGTGCCGGCATGAGACATGGCCGCTGGCATGATCGGCCGCGGGCACTTTTTATTTAAAAGTTGAATGCGGGTATGAAATGGGTTGGCGCGTTAGGCACATTGCCGACCCAAATGCAAAACTGGACGGACGCCGGGCGGGCGGCCGACCCAAACGGACAAAAAGCGGACAAATGCGCCGTCCGTTTGGGTCGTCCCGTTGAAGTTGCTCTTAGGTCTTGAGTTTGCGCGTGCCAACAAGATAAACTTTGAGTTACTTGTTCCCCGGGTGAAAAGCGATCGACTGAGCTCGACCGCCATGATAAAAAGCGGGAGGCGACGTCGTACCACCGATCAACTTCGTGCGCCGGCAGTAACTCGATCACCTTTGTTTCGAGTCCGATTCATTCTAGTACTTCACCTACAAGAAACCACACCATCGGTCGACTCGCCTGATTGGCCATTGGAGCAGCAATTGGTTGGATGAACTTGCGTGCGTGATCACATCCGCCGGCGACCATAATGTGACAGATCATGATGATGACAAGATAGCGCGTGCATGCAGAAGCTGCAGGTGCTGTCTGAGCAAAGCAGTACGTAACTCCGCTTCCATGCAGTGTGCAAACCCGGTAGAAATGGGGCAGTTCGTGGCGGCGCGTCGACGTAACCAGTCGGTTGGCGGCGGAGCTTGGCGTCCGGTGGCGTGGTGGCTCCTAGTTGAGGGTGGCGCAGCTCTGGCTGGCTTGCCTCCTTGCTGGTTGAGTCCTCGAAGCAGATTCACGATCCGTCATGGCCGGTAGTGCCTAAGGCTGGTTGTAATGGGTAGTATCATAAGTTAGTATCATGCATATGATACTAGTGTATGATACTACCTCTCTAGTGCATAGTATCATAGGGTAGTATCATAGATGACTTTATTTATTGCCATGCATGACACATATTAGTGTAGCATTTATTATGATACGGTATCATGATATGATACTCAACCCTCTCTTACTTCATTTAATTCTATGCCACCATATCAAAGTTGCCTACTCCCTCCGTCCGCGAATAAATGTACTTCTAGCCTTTGTTCTAAGTCAAAGTTTTAAAATTTTGACCAAATATATACAAAAGAGTAGTAACATATATGACATAAAATTGATATATTATGAAATTACAATTCAAAACGAATCTAGTGATACTAATTTAGTGTCATAAATGCTGCTACTTCTCCCTATAAAGTTGGTCAAAGTTTTAAAACTTTGACTTAAGACAAAAGCTAGAAATACACTTATTTATGGACGGAGGGAGTAGTTGGCATGCATGATACTAGCTATGATACTCACATTACAACCAGCCTAATAGAGATGCAATCAGGTGTCAGATCTTTGACTGTTGCATGTCCGACATCTACTGCAGTGTGCAGCCGATGTGGCCCGGCTTGCATCTGGCCAAGGAAGGTGATGGCGTGAGGCCCTCGTCCTTAGATGGATTGGGATTCTCCACCGCGCTTCCGAAAGGATTCCAGCGCTGCGGGTACTGGTACGTGTGAGGTCCGACCGGCAGTTGCAGGCTTGGTCGGATATACACGATGGTGTTCAAGCCGGCGAGGTGGCAATCGGTGTCCAGGATGGCAGGATGAACACTCCGGCGTGGCAGCGGCCTCACGGCGGACTGCGAGGGCGACTGAAAGGTCTTTGCGAGTGATACCCTCCAAGATCAGGTGGTTGCTTCGGCAGTGTTATGCAATCTATGGACGATGCCTTACGCAGAGGGTATGGTTGCGCAGCGGAGGCTGTTGGTTTCTTACCCAGCACATGTAGCTGCTAGGATCGTGGAAAAGTGGTGGCGACAACACATGCTTGACTTCGATGGTGGTGCTTTTTGAGTACCCGGTCTTGAGCTCTGGGATGAAAACCTAGGTCAGGCCCATGTCGGTTATACCTGGCAATGACAACGTTTCTCCGTCGTTACCTTGTTGAAGGCATTGCTCGGAGATGCTCGGATAGTTTCTTCAGGGTGAAAACCTGGACTTTGCCATTTGGTGGTTGGTCCCAGTGACGGCGGTGCTCGAGCATCGCTCCCTTCCTAAAGGCATTGTTGTTGAAGAATCTCGATGTCCTTGTGGTGTCATGAGATGATTGGTGCGGATATGGTCATTGTTGTAGTTTGTCGATCGCGATTTAGAATGCTTCAGGGCGGGCTTTTTTTCCCCGCTTAGGCATAGCTTTGGTCTTATATGACTTTGCTATTTAGCGGTGGTATTTTGTGTGAGTGCGTTAGTGTTGGCTGTGTGCATCCTAGCTATGCAGAGGCCGGGTGTGTGCTAACTGTGTTTGTATTATCTTGATGCTTCATTTTGAGTAATAAAATCCACCTTTGTCGAAAAAGAAAGAAATGGGGCAGGCGGCACACCATTCAGTGCGCGCTGCCCGGCGGAGCACGGCTCACATCCCATCCGTCGTCTCTCGACTGAACACAAACCTTGCCGGTCCGGCCACCAACGAGGTACTGAATCTACGGACGATGGGACTCCCCGTGTCACCGTCGCCGATCTTTGGCCAGGAACGTTACCGAACGGTCGGGTCATCATGCCCTCGGAATCACCGGGACAAGAATGTGTTCACTAGATCGGCACCGCGCCTTGGCGTGAGGGTGCCGGCCCCAGCGTTTTGATCAAGCAGATAATGTGAAGTCAGTAGTAATCCAGGTTTAGCAAGAAACATTCAATTGTGATAGTAGCGAGACATAGTGATACTCGGTATCGGCATCAGAAGGTAGAATCAATTTCAATGCGTTCATAAGACAACAAAAAATAGGCACTCGGCAGGAAGATTGAAACCAAAAGCGCAGCCACTCGACATAAACTTCGATAGCAAAAGAGCTATAATAGGAGAGAGGGAGTAATAAGAGTAGGATCATAATAGTAGGAGAGCCAACTACCGAGTCATAGCTACTAAGCATACTAATAGGTGTTTTATTCAACTGCCTTTAATGACATGTTTCCAGCGATCAAAAGGAAGCTTTGTACAAACTAAATGTGATCAAAGTAATACAACCTCCTACGCTAGGGGAGGCGCGAAAGAAAAAACAGTTAGAAGCAAGATCTGATACGATGATTCTCAATGGAAGATCGGGGTGTTTTTTACCAATTCTTTTGCAAATAAAAGAAATCCATTCAAGAAAGAATATCAAATTTGGGTTGAACCAACAACCTAATTGTATGGTTATTCTGAATGCAGATAGAAAGTCTTCGGTCATTAGACTCACCTCAGGTACCCTACCTTTCTTTCCGGACTTTAGGTACACAAAAAACCTCACCGTAAGAGTTAAACCCTATTGCCGCATCATGGTAAATTTCCATATTGCAACAACAAACATGCAGTTTCATAGCCTACAAGATTGACACTGCTGCTATGCATTCTTGCTTTTGCTAATTTTGAATGTACTATACTCATGATCAAAGCATGAATTGAATATTCACATAGAGTGCATCTCCCCTCCACAAATCACACAGTCGAGTGCAAACATGTGTATTAATGACCATTATCTGAAACAGAGAAATAGAAAAGCACCATCGGCCACCCATCAGCAATGAAGGAGCTAGTAAACTTAACAAATCCTAACCACACTATGAATCACAGCTGCCAAGGTATCATGCGACATGAACTCGGCAACAAGCGGCCGCTCGCCACCCTCGCAGCAGCATCCGATGAGGTTGGACAAACGACGGCTCTGCAGCACCCCCAACTGCCCTAGCCTCCTCCTGTGCATCCACTAAAACAACAGCCTTAGTTCGGACGCCGTAGCAGAGGCCAGTCGAACACTGGTGCATACAAGGTGACGATCCACCAATCAGCAAAATAAGCCCAATGCAAGGTAAGCAAGGCGTGGTCAATCCATAGGATAATCGATTTCCATGGTCACGACAAAAGCAGGAAGAGAATCGGTATTGAGCTGGACTAAAAAAACTGAACATTTTTATGATATTCTAAAAGCTTTCATGCGCATTTCACAAGGGACTGAAACATACCAGCACATGGGTGTTGCATGATTAAACTGAAAAAACCTCGAAAGGTCCACTTAAATTGGTTTCAAACATGGGTACAGAAATGATAGATATGATAAAATATAGATTGCAGTCACATATGCACAACAGCAATGTTCTAATGCATTGCCCTATAAAGTTAGAAATCCTACAATGCATCATTTTGTTTGGACCTCAACCTTGACTCTATTCAAGTACGACTGGCAAGATTAAGGTAAACAAAAACGGTATCAAAGACATTAGATACCTCACTTCACAATAAAAACAACTGCATATCTAGTGCATTATCAACGAGATCCAAATCCAATATAATGCTTCCAAGCTCCATATCTCTACTCTGCAGATATCAAGTGGAAAAAATAAATAACAAATGTATTGGAACAACTGAAATCTACAGGCCATAGTAAAAGATTTTAACCGGAAGCTAATAGACAGCCTCTTAGCCTTGCAGGTAGCCTACCAATTTTTTGAAATGAATGCAAACTTACCCCACTCACAAAAAATGGGCACATAAGTTTGGTAGCTCTGATGCATGCATACTCATTCCATCACACAGTAAACCTTGAGGTAAACTTTGAGAAAACAGACACATGCATTAGTTAGTACTTTAGTGCAGCAATTAACTATAAAAACAGAGGCATGCTAGGCTAATTGGTGGTGGCTCAAAACATGTTTTTTCCAATGGCTCAAACAATTCATCTATTATCCGGACATAGATACGTTAGAATTCAACATAGCACAAATACATGACAAAAGTTGTTCCAAAAAGGCAGAGTGTAAGATAGGACAAACTGTTTGCACCAAGTTCAGTAGAAAGAAAATGATTCAAGATACCAACAGCCCGAATGTTAATCTTCGACTTCCAGAACCATACATCATCAACAACATAATATAATTAAAATAGGAGAACTTAACATATAGGCCATTTCATTATTTATAAGACATAAACAGAACAAGTAGTCCCATATCAGAACTATCAGCGGCATGACAAAATAGAAGGAGATTCACGTACACATGAGAACTAACACTCCAAACGCAATGTCTCAGTCATGAAATATATTCTTTATCAGATTTAAAGTACCACTATAGGCTAATAGTCACTGTCAATTTTAGGTAGGTACAACATGCCTTTCTTTTCTTGGTCCTCTCACAAAGGCATGGTTCACTTCAGAGTCTTAACCACTGGGTGTTTACCTGAATAGCCAAACCAATCAGCGTGTCAATTACAACTACAGTAGAACCAAGAGGATCCCCAGTAAATGTCAAATTTAAACCAAGAGGATTGTTGTTAGTATGTATCTAGTGAGATATGTCACAGTATAAACACCAAGCAACCACATTGGTAACCTAAAGTGCAGGGTACAGTGGAACCAAACCTATACATTTTCACCGTATCTTAATTTACTCGTACGACTGGTACATCCTTTGTACTCAAATGTGTATCAATTAGCAGGAAATTAAAATTGGCAAACCAGTTCTCTTCCAGTTTAAGCGCAAAATATAGTAAATTGTATTTGAACTGGTTCCCATCTACTGCTTGCACATCTCAGAGTCAACTATCCATGGTCAATCAAATAGAAATTCAGGAAGGAAAACGAAGTGAAAGATAGATGGAGAGATAAAGGAAGAGTGGGAAAGGGAGGATATAGGCTCAAAAAACATATCAGAATAGACGGTGACCGCATCTACGGGCGACACTGGGTTCTTTTCCATGGTTCTTTCCTATTTTAGAAACATTGGGTAAGAGAAAGTAGGGAAAAGCGCGTGAGCGAGCAGGAGAAACAGGGAGAGACATGAGGGGCATGAGTCTACCAAGATTCGTTGACCGAGATCCATCGAGAGGGGTCGGGTTTGTACCTTGACTATGTTGAGGTCCCTGTAGCCGCACTTCCGGATCCAGGCAAGCTACCGTGAAATTTAGACATGTAGAGAAGGGTGTCTTCTTGACTTCTTGTATTCCTCTCATTTGCTACTATTTAGTAATTGGGCTGAGCCCAATCCAGCATGAGTGGGCCTAATAGATTTTGTTATCTGTAGAAAGAAACAACAATGAAAATAAATTAATTGGTTCAGAGGAATACGAATAGCTGACATATGTGATCATTTTTCCTCACTTAAAACACCAGGATCCTAATGCCTTTAAAACATAAGCATCCGGATGAAAAGCTCCAGGGATACAAAAAAACCGATATAGACATACAACAGTTCATTTTTGTAAGGATCTAAATGCAATTACCATTTTACCATAACAATTACATATGTCTATAGCAAGGTAGATTATATATTTATGTAAATACCCACCGGCGCAAAGGGAAATCAGAGTGATTGCTGAAAATGACCAGTCTAATATAGCAAGCTTACATCAGAAGAATGGCATAGATATAAATATGTTCAGTACATAGCAGTTCGTCAAAGCAATAACAAAACGCAGTGGAATCAGTTGTGCCAAAAGCATTGCAATTTGGACTAAAATTGTTGCCTGGAGTCCTTGAATAAGTCCATGACTCCAGGGTGATAAGCAGCAAATTCACCTGCTACTACATTCTAGGATTATGTATGTAGTTTAGTTAGTACCTTCCTTTTCGATGTAGGTCGTGGTCGCTGCAGCAAGCGTCGCGGCTGTCTCAACCTCGTCTTCCATCTCTATGGCCCACGCTCCTCCTTCCAAGTCCCGAGGAACCGCAACAGTGTAAACCCCTGAAATTTAAAAAGAAGAGGACCCACAATGTCTCATCAGCCTGTTTGGTCATGGAAGGAAGCATCACATTTTTATACATGGGAGGGGCAACCTAATTTGAGAAAACATGCATGTATTGAACTCTTCATCAAAATAATATATGGAGTTAATTACACATGCATCGATTTAAGCTATCTCTTTTCATACTGTTCAAGATATTTTAACTGCTTAGCACCCTGAAAAATCACAGAAACATGATCGTTCAGAAATGAATTAAGCAGTCAGTTGCAGCATGGCGTGCTCAACTTATCGCTTCTGGCATACCTTCTCCGACCAGTTATATTTATCAGTTTTCTTCATTTATCAATACCCATAGTGACACAACAACATCTTGAATATGTTACAGCTATCACAGTGGTTTACAAATTACAGATTCGTATTCAAACAATGGGTACAATCTGTATTTTGTTGTCGCTTCAAGTAGTTTACATTTAAAAGCCTGGTCCAGAACTACAAGTAAACTGGAGCGAGCTGTAGATTTCTTAGTCTGGTAATCTGATTTGGTAGTGCATATATATCAAAAAAAATGTTTATCGGCAGAGAAACCATATGGTACGTGGTGGTGGCGGCTTGCGATCTTCCTAGCCATTACCTCCGTAGGTAACGCAAGTTATGACCTTGTTCGGCTCCAGCGGCGAAAGCTGCATTAGTAACAACGTTAAGTAAGATTGGCATGGACAAACCATTAGATAAGATGGAACACTATATCAACGATCCTTCAGAGAAGTCGGAACTTACCCAGCTTTATGATGGCAATGGCTATTGGTCTTGACAAAAGATGATACATGTGATTCACCATCAAGGCTCTAGGTGCAAAGGCTCAAGTGAGACCCAAGTTTTTCCAACATTTACTTTAGCACGTAAAGGTATTGAGCAAAGAAACAAACATCGATTCAGTTTATAGCTTTGAAATGAAAATGGACTGATACCATTTAGTTCAGCATAAAAATGATACCCAAGTGTGAAGCTCTAGCTTCCATGCTTATCTCTAGCAGCCTTACATCCTCTGCTACCATAGACGGGTCAACTTCAAGCAAAAATCCATCATGCACCTACAAAATGTAAAATCATAACTTTAACCTATCTATATTTAAAAAATAAATAGCCACATAAATCCAGAAAAATGAGTGATGACCACGTCGTAAAATACCTATAAAAGAAGGTGAAAGCGCCCTCTGACTTGCGATTTCTTTGAGTATTTACAGGATGACTGTTAAGCATAGCCACCTTGACTATATCAGCAGCAGAACCCTGCATATAATAATGTGTTAATACACTGAAGCTAGCAACTAAAGCAAGGAAAATGTTTGCTAACCTGGCAAATAAAATTAACTGCTTGTTTCTGTGCTTCAGCTTTCTCTCTGCTATTTCCAGCAATAATTTTTAAAAGGAAACATCTCCGTCCCATCAAGGTCACAACACATCTGTAAGTAATACAATTCTTAAGTTGCCTTCATACGCTTTGATGCGCAGGTCAGAAAATAATATTCCATAATAAGCTAACGAATGTGAATGCAGAAATATGTTGGAAGGCTCATTTGTCATTGATATTGGATAGAACCAGGGGTTCAAATACCAGCATCCAACACCGCTAATTTTCTCTTAAACCAACCTTCCCTTCTTTCAAAATGTTTAAAAATATCATAATTCGTGCTTTTGTCTTACAGTAATCTCCAGTACAGCATATTAACTTGAAAAAGAGGCGAACTAAATCAAGCTAGGCAATAGAAGAGCAAGAGGAGCTTATCCATCTTCTTCTTCCCGCGCTTCTCCAGATGACGAACGCCGGCGGCTCGGCTCGGGGCAACCACAACTAGGATGATCGGGAAACCTTCTAACCTCTCACGGTAGCAGAAAATGGTAGGCCAATCGAATCCAGCACGGACAACACCAACTACGACAGCTCGAGGCGGTGGAGTTCAGGAGAAATCCCCGCATCTGATCCAAAACTCGATAAATAATGTTCCTGCAAATACACAGACTGCACATCATTGGTTTCTTATGCATTGACAAATTAAGCATATAATTAAATATACAATGATTTGTACTTTGAAAACAGAAGCACACAACTGAACATTTTGGGCAAGTGTAAAAAGGCTTGCATAAACTTCTCAAATTAATAGTAATAACAACAAAGGAAAGGAATTCACAAATAGCATTGACTTGTGAACATGAATGTCTGACAGAACAATCATAACCAAAATCTGTGCATCTATTCCCAGTAAGAAGATATACTATAGAATCTAAGAACCAAAAATGCAGTGTATCCGCCCATGTGGTGGACTAGACATGTCTGTCTAATCACCATGGATGATCCCGAACAATGAAAGCACCCTGCATACTTCGTTCAATAAAGCTGGTTCACTTTAAACCACAATCGTATATTCCCAATCTCGCACATGACCGCATACGCGCATGCACAGAAACACAAAGAAAAAAATCCCAACTGTTCGACTGAGAAACATTGAGACAGTCAAATCTCCGAGCATGAACAAATTGAATCACGATGAATCCAAACCTAGGCGCATCCACAGCCGCTAGACCAGACCATAATCATCTCAGATAGCTTTACATGCGCCTAGTAAATTTGTGACGGAAAAAAGAGCAGGACGGTGGGGGGATTAGGATACCTCAGCTATGATGGAGAGGACGATGATGTTGCGGAAGGTGCGGCAGGAGAACTAGGCCCGGCGGCGCATCTGCGCGTACACGACGACCTCCTCCTTGGACAGGCACTGGAGGCGCTTGTCGAGCCCGCTTCACATCCTCCCCAGCATCACTCCTCCCTCCTTCTTCTCCCCTCCTCCTTCCCCTTGCCCCTGGCCTCCATCGATCTGGAGAGGCGACCTCCGACAAGGCTTGTGGCGCCCCCATCCTCCTCGGCGCGGTTGACCCGCGGCGCCCACGCCCCCGGCAACCGCGGCGCGAACCCGCGGAGGCACGCGCACACCCGGCGACGCCCTCCCTCTCTGGCCGCTTCCCTCACAGCGGGAGGATGGCCTGGCCGAGCGGCGGCGTTGACGGCGAGGATGAGGAAGGTGACGAGCGGCTCGACGAAGGCCGAGGGCCGCGAGCGATGGAGATGGCGCGCTCCGCCTGGATCTCCTCCTCTGCTCCGGCCAGGGACGCGCCCTCTGCGGGGTCGCAGCAGGAGGGCTCGGGAGCCGACGAGGCGCCCTGAGACGCGAGCGGCAACGACGTAGGCGGCGCGATGGTAGGGGGTGTGCGGGCAGCTTGGAGACGAGCACGGCGGCGAGCGCCCCGAGCGCCAGAGCGGTCTGGTCGGTGGGGATCTGCAGCGTCTCCGCGAGCACCGCGGCACCCGCGCGCCCGGGCCCCGGCGCCACGAGCTTCGCCTTGAGCTGCGCTAGGGTTTGCGTGGAGGTCGACCTCCGACGCGCCGTCTGCTGCGGGGGCGTCGTCGTCGCCGGGGAGCACGGCCGTGAGCGCCCCAATCGCCAGCGCGGCCTGGTGGGTGGGAGACGGGAGGGGAGGAGGCAAAGAGGCGGCGGCGGCGGCGTCGCCGGGGAACACGGCGGCGAGCGCCCCGAGCGCCAGCGCGACCTGGTGGGTGGGAGACGGGAGGGGAGGAGGCAAAGAGGCGGCGGCGCGAGGGGCGGGCAGGAGCTAGCTAGGGCTAGGGGAGAGAAGGAGACGAGGGCGACAAATGAGAGGACGACGAACGGGCCGCCGCCCTCCCCCACCCCATAGCCGCACGAGCGAACCGCCGCACGACACGCAAGCCCCCGATAGCGAACTGACCAAATTACCCTCGGCGGGGGCAGGATTCTACGTGCGGTGGCACGGGATCTTTCCCCGCCGACACGCGCGACGGGGCGACCGGGCTGGAACCAAGCCGCAGTCGCTGACAGTAGGGCCCCACCAGCGGACGGACCCACACGGCAGCGACTCTAGAACGGATAGAACGCAGTAAAAACGAGCGTGGGGAGGCGCCAGCAGCTTTTTTTTCCGATCTAATTTGATCCGACGGCGCAGGTTCCTCCACCTATCGATCCAACGGCCGAAAACGCATCAAGGGAGAGATCCAACGGCCAGGAGGCTCAAATCGCTGAGAGAGCTCCTGCATCCCTCCGGTTCATATCTCTTGATACTGCTAGGCTGCCTCACGGCCTCACAGGCACTGCTGACACCACCATTTACCACGGCGTACCTGGACACAAAACTGCGTGCACTTCTGTACCACAGCTCGACCCGTCGCATGCGGTTGCTCTCGTGCATATAGTACAGGTAGAAAGGTGTTGTGTGGCCGCGATAGATCAAGCTGCAATGTTCGTGGAATCGGGGTCGATGATGCCATGATGGTGGTGGTACGTGCTCGCTATCTATCTATCTATCTAACGAGCCTCTTGGCGCTGAGAGCGACGGAGCCACGGGAGGCACGCAACGGACGTCCAACGAAAGCCACCATCATCGATCCGTAGGACCGTATCCTCACCGGCAAATATTCCTTCCAAAAGCTTCGCCATTGGTGGCCGTCACTGTTCACTCGCTGGCTCCATGGACGAGACGGGAAGCCGATCCTCCTCTGCTTTGATTCACGGTTGACTGACTAGCTTACTGCCAGTGGCGGCCACGCGTGGCCGAGATGAGATGCCAAACAAACACGGTGCACTGCAGCAAGTTTGGGGGGCCGGGTCGTACTTCGTGCCGCCGAACAACGGAAAAGCCGAGGAGGAAGAGGCCCCGGAGGGCTGGGCGGCAGTGCCACGGACCGGGCGAATCGGCCGCCAAATCTCCCGGAAAAATAAAGTCAAGCTCAGCCGCGTCTGGAAAAGGCTCTCGCGATATGCCATGGCCATGCATGATAAGGGACACCGAGACAATGCCGGGCAGCGCGACAATGCCCATGCATTTTCGGGTAGTCACTCACTCTCGCGATATGCCGATGCATTTTCTTTTCCCCGGCCGTCGTACGGAGGAGAGATGGGCGACGCTACTGACAAACTAGTGACTGTGTGGTCTACTGCTGCAGCAGTGGCTTTCGGTGGAGCGGGGACGCTTTGCTTGCACGGTCGCCGGCCTGACCAACCGACCTACCACTCATGGAAGCTTCTACTGCCGATGCATGTGTTTCTTTCTTCAGAATTTTTTTTTCCGAGAAACTTTCGATCTATTCATCTTTAATCATGGCAGTAAAAGGAGATAAGACAAAGTACAACCATCTTCGTGAAAAACCTAGCGACGGCTACAACCACTAGAGCGAGCTGAAGGCGCGCCGCTGTCATCGGCCTCCCTGACTAGAGTCGGGCAAACCTTCTTGTAGTCGACAGTTGGAAAGTCGTCGTGCTAAGACCTCATAGGGCCAGTGCATCAACCATCGCTAATGAGAAAAGTCGTCGATCAGAAGGATCAAACCTGTAAAGACCTTCACACACCTCTGATCCATCGAAAACCAGTTCCAAGCAAATCCCGCGAGATCAAATGGAGACACACCTTCACACGCCCTCTGACAATATCAGACGCACCATCGGGACATGAATAGAACATGGGAGACACTATTCCTACCAAAGGACATCGCCGTCGCCATACAACCCCAACCAAAACGGTGAATCTAACAAGAACGAGAATGAAGTACCTCCTGCCAGCGGGGGCCGAGATCCTCCGTAGCTCCATGGCCCAGTAGCCATCAGAGATGGGGCGGACCGGTGGCGGCATCGATGGGAGGAAAAGGGACGTTTCTTATGGAGGAGGAAAGAGATGATAGTAACGCGTGATCTCTTTCTTCAAAAATCCTATTCGTGCGTAAGACCTGTACATAAGAATAGCAGCGCTGTGGAGAAATACCCTTCGATTCTTGGTGTATATACACCTCATATGGGAAAAAATTAATAATAAAAAATAAAAATGTCAGGAAGTTTTTTTTACAATAAACATGTCTTTCTTTTCGAAATGGTGGACACCACACCAGGATCCATCCGCGGCCCACGTACCCTTGGCCCCCCTATCGACACCGTTCATGGCGGACACCACACCTGACAGGTGTTCGATCAAATAGGATTGAGCTTATTTTTAAAATTCATGTCGTTTTTTAGAGTAAAAAGGATTGCGGCGTACTTGGTGAACGAGGATGAGTTGTTATGTGATGCGTGGTTGGCCGTATAATCGGACTTCGTAGGTAGGAGCGGAAGAGGTTTTTTGGCAGCGCGTGCATGGTTCGTTTCATGCGTGAAAGCACACTGCGTCCTATGACATGCACATCATCTATGAACGGAATGTCAAGTCCTTAGCGTATCGATAGTACATCATTGAAAACTCCGTCATGAAGTATTATTGAGGCAATGTGGCCATTGCGCATGGCAACCATGAAGATTGTAACTTTTTTTCCTCTTCTTAATGTACGGATTGATTGATTCACTCATTGTTGCTCTACACGTCTAGCCTACACGAGCTGTCATAATGTAGTACAGGTTAGAGGGCAGACCATTCATGCACATACATTGTTGGATGAAACTCAAGGTGCAGTATGTGTGGGATAACATAATCAATTCATGAAAAAATTGTTGAACATCCGGTTAATCTCGTTGAATTGAACTATTATTGTACTAGACACATTCACATGCTATTTATGGATGATTTGTCTATTTTTTATCCGAACTTTGATGAATTTCGTTGTGTTTGATGAAAATCGTCCGATTAATTGAACTCCAGTTTGAAATATATACTGCTACAGTTGGATGGTCGGCTCTTGCGCATCTGTGTCGGCGGACTGGTTTTCTCCGTTCCGTAGATGGAGGTGGTGTCCGGTTTGGAGATCAGCGTTGGAGATGCCTTAATTTCCCTTTGATGTTATCTTACAACATAAATCATTTTAATCCTAGAAAAAACATATGCAAAAGCCTACTGGTTTCACCAGGCCACCTGATACCAAACAATACAAAAAGGACCAATCAAATCTTGCTGCTCTCACCGGTAACTGACTAATCACCTACCGACTGCCTCTCATGCGTCTCCGTATCTGGTATCTCTCTCCCTCTCTATGTACGAGTACGTGTACATGTGTGGCTGGCTGTCATCTCCGGCAGGCGGCAGAAAGATGAACTCCTCCCGCTCGCGCGCTCCAGTGCTCAACAGACGGAAGCCGGCGGGCCGGGGCTCGATGGTCGATGTGGGTCGATCAGGAGGTGACTTTGGCGCGGGTGCACGGGGCGAAGGAGTAAGCCTGCTGCTGGTAGCCCCCGGCGTGCACGCGGTGCGACGAGGAGTGCGAGTGCGCCGTCTCCCGGTCGATGAGTGCCCGCAGGCGGAGGAACTCGTCGACGGAGCAGGGCAGCCAGAGCGGGCCGGCCGAGTTGTAGCCATACGTGTCCCGGGCCGCCTCCAGCAGCCGCTGGAACAGCGGGTGGTAGAGGTAGGCGATGGGGATGACGAACCGCCGGAACCCGTCGCCCTTCTCAGCCTCCGCCTGGCCGACCCGCACCGCCAGCCACCCCTTCTTCACCTTCCCCCTCTTCTCCGCCTGGTCCCCTTGCATGATGATGGCAGCTCCCTCGCCGGCGGTCCAACTGCAGCCGCCCTCTCGCCGTCGCTGCTGCTGCTGGTGGTGCTAAGAGATCACTGCTCTATTGCAGGCAGCTAGAGCCAAGGAGCCAATCCAGAGGTGTGTGTGTGGTGCTTCGCGGCACTCGCGGTGGTTTTTATAGCACTGCTTCTGCTTGGCTCGAGCGGGCCGGGAGGGGATTACATTAGAAGATTAAGCCGCCGGTGCGTGGCGCACCCGTGCGCTGTTGCCTGTACGTACGGCGTCCTTTGCTACGGAACCCGGTCCGGCGTCGGGGGCTTCCGTGTCGGGCGATGGATCGTCTGCGTCGCTGACACGCCGGCCCGTCGGAATAATCGGGTTAGCTAGGGCGTCGGGGTCGCCGGCCGTACTGGGCGATCGTCGCGTGCGCGTCAGGGCTCAGTTGCGGTGAGCGGGATAGGTAAGGTGGAGCCGTGGGAGTGGAAGGTGGAGGGATGGCTACGGTGAGGAGGGGCCACGCTGTCGCCGGGCCCGGCCGACGCGTACGTACGTCGTCCTTCGGTCGTGGCGCGCCTGGCCCACGACGGCGGACAGGCCGTGGCCGTGGGAGGTGGAATTGTATTCTTGAGTTGTGTGAGCGAGAGGATTGATAACTTTTGCTGTACGTGACTGCTGCACCACGGCCACAGGAGATGTTGATGCATGGGGGAAATTAATTGGTCGGGCTACTGTCTGGCTTTGCTCATGGCCGAATTGTTGGATCGTACCTGTTGGAGTGACCCTCTGGGTTGAGTCCTGGTAGTTTTTGTTCGAATTTGATGACCCTCGTGGGCATGCTTCTAGCTGGTTCAGTTGAGGTCTCATGCATACAATGGTTTATTTCTCGTGGGCATCGTGTCATCATGATGAGTAGGATGTATTCCCTTTTTGTCTAGCAGACATGCTACGTGTATGAACGTAGCTAATTTCTACTACTATATTAGGAAAAGGAGGGGGGTTTTATCTTATTTTTTAGAAAAGGAGGAGGACCCCGGCCTCTGCATCTGGGCGATGCATGTGGTCACTTTATTAATTATTCACACAAGACCTTACAAAGTCATAAAACAGTAAGACTAAAGTCACCGTCTAAGCAACAACTGGCGCTACTCCTCCAGTTGATGAAGGGGCGCTGATAGTCTGGGCCTAATACCAAACAGACCTCGCAGCCAAACCAAAACATCTAAGACCTGAGGTCCCAACCAGAACACCTGTCGGGTATGAGGCACCTACCAGTCCGGCGCACTCCTCAACCAGGACGGCTGCCGGGTATGAGGCCGCCGCAGCCACCTGCCACCAATCCATCTTCAGAGTTGTACTGTTGCATCTACCGTGCCAGGTCTCTCTGCCATTGTCGTGGAATTAACACGTCAGATGTCCTTAGTGTGAGGACTTAGTCGCGAGGCCAACGCATCAATGTGATAGCTTGAGAGGGGTTGAGCGGAATCGAGAGACGCAACACGAGACGAGGGTTTAGACAGCTTCGGGCCCCGGGAAACATCATCCGGTAAAAACCCTACATCCTGTTTGAGGCTAGATCTCATTATCATCACGAGGGAGTCGCCGTAAACCGGCTCTTTTCTAGTTGTGTCTAGACCTAGAGATTGTTTCTTGCTTATCCCTCTTTGGGGAGCCCTGCCCCACCTTATATAAGTTGAAGGGGCGGGTTACATGTGGAGTCCAACTCGGACTTTAACTTAAACTATTTGACTTCCTTTCCTGGGCTTCTTAACGTCTGCCGGTTTAACATTGTCTTCCGATTTAACAATGTCTGCCGGTTTAACAATGCCTGCTGGTTTAACAATGCCTGCCGGTTTAACAATGTCTGTCGGGTTATTATTGCCTTAACCCCTGCCGGTGCTACCACCTGTCTTAACTCTGCCGGTTTAACACTTGCCGGTTTACTGTCTGTCTTAGCCATCTGCCGGTTTAACACCCGCCGGTTTATCGTCTGACTTAGCCATCTGTCTTAGTTGTCTGCCAGTTTACCATCCGCCGGTTTACCAAGTCCCGGCCGGTTTACGACTCCGGTCGGGTCATACCGCGGGGTATATCCCCGACACTAGCCCCAAGTTTAATTTGGATTTATCCATGCTAAACTAATCCTGAACATCCTTAAGTCCTTGTCACTTCCTTCTTCTAGAAAATCCGGTTTAACAGGCCAGCTTCATAATCAATTTTCTGACATTGGTTTCTCATGGAAAATATATTTTGAATAATAACTCCTTTGATTCAGCTCCCAATGCTTAAAAATAATATTGGTCCTTAAAATACTCATCTGATCTTCATCCGGTTTAAGAATGTAAAATTTGCCGGTTTAAGAATGTAGAACATTGCCGGTTTACAAATATTGATGGCACCGGATCATAACTGTTTGTTGACATCAGCTTTTGAAAATATACCTCTTATATACCCATCACTTGTAGCCCTCAAATCTTAAGAAGGTAACGTAGTAACCGCTTAAGATTTGCTTCAATATGAATGTCACAAGCTTGAAGAAATCCAGTTTGTTCATCTCAATCACTAGTCAGAATTGAGTATTCCACATATGTAGCCCCCAAGTGCCGGGTTGTCATGCTTGCAGCAACCTGGGACTTGTAACTTCCTGATGCTCATAAAAACTTCAACCAGTGTAGCCCCCAAGGGCCGGGTCATTATGCAATAATGAACAGGGACTTGTAAATATAATCATGTAAACTTTAACAGCAACGGTGTAGGGCCGGCTCAGTAAGATAATATTAAGCTGGGACTTGATATATACTTCAACAAAAATAACATCATACAACATCATGGGGCTTGAATCCATGTCCACAAGGTTAAGAGCCTTGTGCTTTACCAACTGAGCAGTGGACAATGTAATGGATAAAAAACTTTGTACCTTGAATTGTTGACAGAAGTAATTGGTAGCCCCCAAGGGCCGGCTCATTACGATGTGAGGAGTCGGGTCTTCAATGAGGTGAGGAAACAATGACTTTGCATTAGCCCCCAAGTGTCATGGTGCATGCTTGCAGCGACATGAGACTTGTGTATTTGATGTAATCTCAACTTAAATAATGTAGTCCCCAAGTGCCGGGTTGTAAGCCTGCAGCAACTCGGGACTACTTCCTCCATTGTAGAATAAATCATATCCATTGATAAATAATAACCACTACGGTAAAAGCGACTTTGAAAACCTCAATCATAATATTAGTTATTGATAACCATAATAAAAATCCAGCCATGTTGGCTATTAAAGATTTGAATAATATAATCCAATGATTTATAAGCGCATGATTCCAATGGTGCAATCCAAATATATACTGGCGACTGATAGTCCAAAGCCAGGCTGGGTCAATAAACACCCGGTTAGATAATAAGGTCTGTCAATGTGTAATTGAAAACCAAGCCGGTTTAAAGAATACCGGGCTAATAAGATGACCGACCAGGTCAAGAAAATCGGTTTAACATAAAATTCAGCAAAACGCAAATAAAACCGTGTAGTCGAGGCTTTTTGAGGGCTGTCAGGCCCAAATTCGAGGCTTTTTGTGGGCTGCCAGGCCGCTGAGTTGAACCATTTAACAAAGCCTTTTAAGATGGACCTCCAACTAACCAATCACCGTTTTAACTTTGACAAGTGCAGGGTCTCAATGAGAGTAACTGTCAAACGTTCGGAGGGCCGTGCCAGGATGACCTGGATAGGAGTATCTTACTTGATGAAGGCATGTTAACCCGGGGTTTTAGGTAAATATACCAGGCTCCGAAGCCGTGGGTCGATACCCAGCTACAAGGGTCCATTCAAACTCCTTGGTATTTGACACAAGGAGCCCCCAAGTAACATGATGAGCTATGCTCATTGGGAGCGTATGTTTGAGCTGTGCGTAGCAACAAGACTCTCTTTGGCCCCTTGGGTGTGAAGCTCCCAAGCTTTGTTGTGGCGTGATAGCCGGATTAATGGACAGAACTCCGCTTTGTCAGCTGAAGCCCCCATGTAATCAATAATATGATAAACCAATAAGGCGGGATACCCATGTTGGCTTGAGTGGGAGATACTTGATGGCATGGAGATCGTCGCCACGGGCCATATGGATGTGAAGAAGATAATCTTCGATCCAAACCGCGGGGTCTGTTGTGCCATCGTAGGATTCAATGTTTACGGGTTTAAACCCTTCAGGGATTTGATGATCCATTACTTCGTCAGGGAAGCATAGCGGGTGTGCAGCGCCTCTGTATTGAGCAATATCACGACGCAGCTCGAGAGAGCGTTGTCTGCTATGTTCGGCCCGGCCGGGGTTATTGTATCCGACGCGACGGTATTCTTCACGGGTCGTGGGGTGCCCAGGTGATCCGTAGATGGATCTGGATTGCCTTGCCTTGTCCTCCAATATATCTCGCAAGTCCGGCGCGTTCCCCCTTGGCTTCGTACTTTTGGAGCGATGCCGGGGTACGGTCTTGATTGGGGGCCTGGATGCCTCTCTGTCACGACCACGGGGTGGTCGGTCGGCCGTATCGTGCGCTGGTGATGGAGGTATGTACGCTTCCTCCTCTAATCAGGGAAGCAGCTTGCGTCTTGGGTAGCTTTTGGAGGGGCGTTCGAGTTTATACTCTTCGGCCGCGAGGACCTCGGTCCCTCGATCGGCCAGCAGATCCGGATCAGCTTGAAGCTGCTGCTGCTTTTTCTTTAGGCTATTTGCCGTGGCGATAAGCCTGCGTTTGAAACGCTCTTGTTCGACGGGATCTTCGGGCACGACGAATTCGTCATCGTTGAGGCTTGCCTCGTCTTCGGAGGGAGGTGTATAGTTATAATCCTCAACCTCCTCGTCTGCCGCCCTCTCGTGAGGGCTTGCTTCTGCATCCTCCTGCGCTGAGTCTTGCTGGAGGGTATTGTCTTCGGCACTCTCTAGGTTATTGTTATCTCCTGTGCCGGAATCTCCATTCTTGCTGTGGCGGGATTTAGAGCGGCGCCGCTGACGCGGGCGCTTGGGCTGTTTCTTTAAAGAATCTGCCTCCGCTGCTTCTTCGCCGTCCCCGTCTTTTGGGGTGTCCACCATGTATATGTCGTATGACGAGGTGGTCTTCCAGTGCCCTGTAGGCGCTGGTTCCTGTTTGTCTCCGGCATCATCGTCCATAGCGTCAATGTCTTCGGAGTCGTAGTCTAGCATGTCGGTTAGATCATCGATAGTGGCTACAAAGTGGGTGGTGGGCGGGCTCTGAATTTCTTCGTCGTCCGTATCCCAACCATCCTGGCCATAGTCCGGCCAGGACTCTCCTGATAACGAGAGATGCTTTAGCGAATTTAGGATGTCGTCAAAGGGCGAGTATTGGAAGATGTCCGCGGCGGTGAATTCCATAACCGGCGCCCAATCCGATTCGATTGGCAGGGGCGTAGGAGGTCCGGAGTCCGGCAAGGAGTCCAGCACCTCGGAATCACGAGTTTCGCGAGGGACAAGATTGGCGTTCGGCTCCATCACCGTGGAAGTTGAAGCCCCCGAGGTGGTGTCCATCCACCGATCCTCGATCTGGGCGATCGGTTCCGGACTGAAGGCCGAAGCAGATTGTTGTGCGGCCACCAAGGCACTGTTCGGCGGCAGAGCTAGATCATGCCCATCGCAACAGTGCAGCGCTTGGCTTTGGCTCGAACCCGTCGAAGATCAAGTCCCCGCGGATGTCGGCCGTGAAGTTTAGGCTTCCGAATTTGAACTGATGGCCAGGGGCGTAGCTTTCGATCTGCTCCAGATGGCCAAGGGAATTAGCCCGCAGTGCGAAGCCGCCGAATACGAAGATCTACCCGGGGAGAAAAGTCTCACCCTGGACAGCGTTGTTGACTGAAGATGCCATCGAGCCTATCGGTGACGACACAGAGGAACTCTCAATGAAAGCACCAATGTCGGTGTCAAAACCGGTGGATCTCGGGTAGGGGGTCCCGAACTGTGCGTCTAGGCGGATGGTAACAGGAGACAAGGGACACGATGTTTTACCCAGGTTCGGGCCCTCTCGATGGAGGTAAAACCCTACGTCCTGCTTGATTAATATTGATGATATGGGTAGTACAAGAGTGGATCTACCACGAGATCAAGGAGGCTAAACCCTAAAGCTAGCCTATGGTATGATTGTTTGTAATGTATGTTGTGTCCTACGGACTAAAGCCCTCCGGTTTATATAGACACCGGAGGAGGCTAGGGTTACACAGAGTCGGTTACAATGGTAGGAGATCTACATATCCGTATCGCCAAGCTTGCCTTCCACGCCAAGGAAAGTCCCATCCGGACACGGGACGGAGTCTTCAATCTTGTATCTTCGTAGTCTTGGAGTCCGGCGGACGATGATAGTCCGGCTGTCCGGACACCCCCTAGTCCAGGACTCCCTCAAGGAGTCTATTCCCCTTTTATCATGCCAGAATGTTCTCTGGTTGTTTCCTTTTGAAGTAGAACTTCAAACTTATCCCATTAAAATCATTTGCCTCCAGTGAGCCGGTGGTATGATTCAACCCGATACTTGACCGATTGGTAATCATTAGTACGACATTTCGTAAAACCACCATTTTGACAAACTTGAAAGTTGTAATTATGATCATTTAAATTAAATGATCCATTCCCTTTTGAGATATACACTCAATTTCTGCTTGTCATTTTTTTTCACTTTTACATTCAACTCCTCGTGGTTCTCTAACCACTATTGCTTAGTACTAAGAGTACTAGCATGAATTTCAGGCATTGCAACCTGAAACAAAGATGATATTTCTGTTTACCATCCTAGGAGAATGTAAAGTGCAGTAAGGACTTATAGTCAGATATTTATCTCAAGCCGCCTTATCACATAATCTCAACTTAGTGTTGATTTATAGACAGCAGAATAATAAGCCTCAACAGACTTGAAGTCCTTAATACGAATGAATAATCATTCGTGTGATGCTTATAACCATATATCTCGCCTCAATGAAGCCTTAGAGGGAAAATGGATATTCGTTATCCATTACATACTCAGTTTATAAACCGAGTCATAGCGATGTCACATAAATGCAAATATGCACATTTTAGCTATTTATAAATAGCCATGACATTCTCTACAGGTGGAGTCTTTATGGCCACAAGGCCATGGGTCGACAAGATCACTATGTCCAAGACCCATGTCAAATAATTATTCCCACCTAATGTGATTGCATCGCATTACCTTTCAAAAAGGTCAGCCATATGATGCATGAAATACTCATGCATTAATTTACCTTCAGTAAATTAAGTACGATGAAAATGCTATGGCTAGGCATAATCATGGTCACGGTGATTCTTAGTGATTCATAGGGCAAGCCTTCCAGAAGAACACCACAATGTGGTGTAGATCTTCAAATTAAAGGTAGTCACCTCAAAATGGACAAGCCTTTAATTTTCTTAAAACACATAGAGATAGCCGACCACCTAGTGGTGCCTCACTCTTATGGACAGTTCCCATTGATCATAGTCCCCACAACCATATGTTATTTATAACACATGAAGGTAGTCACCAAAAAATGGCATAAACCTCTCAGCTGTGCATGAAACTTAATTCATAGTTATGATGGTGCCTCATAAGTTGTGTATGCATGGAAGGTAATCACCAAAATATGCAAGTGTTTTGCATAATTCTCTTCATAGAATAATATGCAGCATAGTCAGCCTTGGATTCATCTCCTGATGGAGTATGTGACACTATAGTCACAACCAATGACAAATGCTGTGAAATTGACAAGTATTTGGAAAAATACCATGAAGGTAGGCACCAGCGGTGTAGGCCTCATAATTGCTATGTCATAAATTTTGTGCCTTCACTTTTGCTTTGAACAAATGAAGATAATCACTACTAAGTAGTGTAGACCTCACTCTTTTGTTGCATTTCACAACCTTATGTTAATTAAAAACACATTGAAGGTAGTCATCACATGGTGATGTAGACCTCACAGTTGTGAACGAAATTAATTCGTTGCCATAATGCAGTCCGTAAGTTGTGTGGAAAATTGAAGATAGTCATTATGTCAGAATGACATAATATAGACCTCACAATAACATTGGATAACCTGCAATTAAGAAGTAGGTACCATTTGTCGATTCCTTGTAAATGTAAATTTGACTTAGTCAGGCAGTGTCATACACTTCACTACCTCATGTTTCCAAACTTGCAAGCAAATTCCATATTCTACGCAAATAATGGAATCAACATATTGCTTTGCAACAGTATTACCCATGTAATACAAATAAATGCAGAAGTATAAACATAGTTATGCAACATATATGAGGACTTGGGGGCCTCAAACATTCATTATACATGACATAAAATTATGCATAATCATTATTATGCAATTTACCAATGGTCTACCCTGCACATTTGCTCTGAAGCCCATGGCTTAACATGCAAATAACAATAATCTTATTGTCAAAGTGCTAAAGCCAAGGGGCTAAAACGCAAGATCTGATAAGCATATATGCCTTAAATCAAAGAAAGCAGGGACTTTTCTAGGATTAACAAATAATCCAATGGCTGATTTACAAAATCGCCAAAGAGATAGGATTTTCTCCCTTCTCGTTCTCGTAACCGCTGTCTGCAGGCGCTGGTTCCCGTGCGCCGCCGTAGTCGGGGGTCGTCGCCGGTCGAGATTCACGCGACGCCTACGCTGCCTCTGGGCCAAGGACCAGACAGTCTCGCGCATAGGGCTGGTGGCTGCTACCGCCATTGGCGGCAGCGCCTCTCGGAGACGGGAGCGGAGACCCTTCGTCGCCGGTGCCAGGCCATGCCATTCACCGGGACCACATGCCGGTCACCATCGCGCCGAGTCCGACTGGACATCGCCCGCCGGGGTTGCGGCCGCGTGCACACCTGGGACGCCGCCTCCACCAAGCTTTGACGGCTGCGTGCTGCCGCGCGGCATGGCTGCACGCTGACGTGCCTGAGCGTGTCGGTACACTAGGGGATGGTTCCCTGGTGTACCACCGTCCCTCGTCTGGAGAGGCACGCCGCGCCGCCAATCTATTGGACCGCCGTCGCTGGAAACACCAGCAATGGGGTCGAGGCCGCTGCGCATGTTGGGCACTGCCTCCGTGCTGTAGAAGCGCGCCGCGGAATCAAGGACGAAATCTCACTTCTTAGAGGCGTCGTCGAGGACTAGAACTCCTAGTACTTTCCCAAAGAACAACGCTCATTTCGAGTTCTCCCTCTTTCTCTTTGGTGTTTGATCCATCCACTTCTTCATGTGCATGCGCTCGGAAGAAGTAATCTGCATGTACGTACAGGAAACAGAGTCGATTGATATAGATCATTTATTGATCATGAGAAGGCAAAATGAAGTAGACAATGTCCTGATCGGTTTTTGTCCTGAACAGTGCATCTATGCATGCATGTCAACGAATGACTTGCTCGTGCTGTTCATGTTGCCAAGGCAATCGATTTTCCGACTGCGCCAAATGCTCACGGGCCGGCCTCTTCTTGGACGATTCGGTGAGGCAATTCTCGCAGGAAAAGGCAATTGATCAGATTCTTCTTACTCCATGTTTCTTAATCACAAGAAGACAAACGGAATTAACACTCTGATTAATCTCCTGTACACGGATGCATGCATGCTCCATGGTGCTGCCGCTGCATGTGCCTGCGCAGCCAACTGTTACATCGCGTGCTGTTGCCGCCGCCGCGATGGCCATCTGCATCTCGTGCCTCATCGTCGTGATGGTCGCTGCTTTGTCTCGCACGGAAGTGCGTTTCTCCATTGTGTGTAGCTGCTGTTTTCTTGGCCGAATTACTCTCTAGGCAGAGACTATGTGCTGATAACGTATTATAGAGTGAAAGTAAAAGAGACATATGAAGAGTCCAAATGATCCATTCGTTCCATTGCAACGTGGGAGACCCACTTATATACATGGTGAAGGGGTGTGTTGGAGAGACACCTCTTCCCCAACAGACACATCCTGGGAGGCATCCCTCCCGTACAATTGATCACACATTTTTATTTCTCAACACATCTCTCTCGCGCGCGCTTGTGTCACCGCGCATCGATCTCCTCGGGTAACCAACGTTCGACGCCGGAGGCAAAGTTTACACGGGGCTTCACTTACAATATATAATCTGGGTGGTGCTAAGTTAACGTACTTTAATTAGAGCAACTCCAATGGGGCGACCCATTTCATCCGTTCGCGTCCGTTTGGGTCGGTACGGGCAAAAGTGGCGGCCCAACGCGCTAACCCAAATGGACGCGCGTCCGCTTTTCGTCCACGGGCGACCCATTCCCGGCCCAATTTTGAGCCTCATTTGCGTCGGCGCGGACACGAGATGGACGGGCGCGCCTAGTGTTCTTCCCAGGCCCGCCGGTCGGTGGCAGCCATCACCATTTCCCCCTCATTTTCCCAAAAAACGCTCCCGTCTACGCGCGCTCGCTCCCGCCCCAACCATGGACGACGCCATCTATTTCGACCTCGACCTCGACGCCGCCGCCGGCCTCGCCTCCCTCGCCTCGTCCGGCGTCGTCGCCTCCTCCGGGAAAGGCAAGCCTCGTGCCCCACGCAAGACCGCCGCCGCGACCAAGTCGAAGAAGGCGCTGACGCCCAAACAGCGGGCAAGCGAGTCGGCCAAGAGGAAGGGCCGGAGGCACACCGCGGACGCGAGGGATGAGGCTGCCGCGCAGGCCGCCGCCGTGGCCGCCGTGTAGCAGGAGTTCACAAATGCCCGCGTCGCGGCGGCAACGAGGGAGGCGCTCTACATGCTAGGGGTAAACCCTAGCCAGCACAGCCTCGTCCAAGCCGCCATCGCCGCAGCCAGCACCGGCTCGTTGGCGTTTCCTTGGATGGTGCTGCCCGAGTCACCCCGCGCGTCGGCTTGCAACCCGGTCCCCGGCTTCCACATCTACCCACAGGCCTCCCGCCTCTCCCGGGAGTGCTCACCCGACGTGAGCGTGGTCGTGCCTTCCACGCCTGCGCCAACGCCCATTGACCTGAACGCCACCCCGGTGGTTGGTGGCTCGTCGTCCGGCGGCACGAGGAAACGCGCGTGGCAGACGCCGGCCGGCGGGCTCCCAGACGCCCGTAACCTGTTCGAGGGAATGCCGTCCGCCGTCGATGAGGACTTCATGCAAAACCTCATCTTCGAGCCCGGTGCGCCATGCGCTGGCTATGATCCCGACGAGACACAAAGCCGAGACGGCTGTGGGGCGTTCACGCCGGCCGCTGGCTATGATCCCGACCAGATGACCTTCATGCGTGATCAGGTCGGCGTCGACCTGGATGGCTTCCCCCTCGACCACGAGTTCCCAGACGACTATGGGCAAGAGGAAGAGGACGAGTGCGACATCGACGTGGATCCTTTGTTCGAGGACGAGCTCGCCAACCAAGCCGCCGGTGCTAAGCCCAAGCACAAGAGCAAGCGTACGAAAGCGTACACGGCGGCCGAGGACAAGCTTCTTTGCGAGTGTTGGCGAGACATTGGACAAGACCCGAAGACGGGCGCCGAGCAAAAGCATTCGACCTTTTGGACTCGTGTGCACCGAGAGTTCCATGAGCGCAAGAAGTTTCCACCTTACCAATTTGTGAGCACGCGCGGGTGGGTCTCCATTTCCAAGCGGTGGAGGGTGATCCAACAAGAGTGCAAAAAGTTTTGTGCCACCCTTGAGAGCGTCAAGACCCACCCCGTGAGCGGCATCGGTATGCAAGACATGGTATGATAGCAAGCAAGCCACCCTATTTTGTGTCATCAAGATCATCCTTGCTATCACTTGAGAATATGCTTGCATGGAAACATTTTGTAGGCATTTCAAGCTTTGGAGGAATTCAAGGTTCAACACAATGGCAAGTGCTTCAACCACTCTCATTGCTATCGGGTCATCAAGGACGAAGAGAAGTTCAAGGCACAATATGCCGCACTCAAGGCATGCGGGGGAAAGAAAGCCGTGGAGGATGTTGGGGAGGGCGAGCCGGCACGGCCGCGGGGAAAGACCAACTCCAAGAAGGAGGACAAGCGAGATGCGGCCACCAACGCCTTGATCGCAAGCGTGGACGACATGATGAATAAGAAGGACTCAAGGGAGGAGGAGCCCCGGCGTTTCAAGGAGGAGCAAATGGATGCTTTCATGGAGATCCAAAGGAGAAGGCTTGATCTTGACGCCGAGAAGCAAGCCAAGATGTTCGAGCTCGAGGCGGAGAAGCAAGCCAGGATGCTAGAGATGGAGGCCGCCAACGCCAAGACCAAGGCGAAAGAAGTGGCTCTTGCGAGCATGATGACCGGGGTGGAGATCATGAAGGTGCTCAACACCGTGTCGCCAAGGAAGAGGCCATGGTTCGACAAGATGCAGGCCAACATGCTCAAATTCGCCGACGAGTGATCTATGGCGGCGATGGCCATCTTTTTTGTATGCCGGAAAGTGTGCCGGCATGACCACGGGAGCCGAGATGGCGTGGTCAAACTCAAGTCTCACCCTTTTTTGTGTGCTGGCATGTGTGCCGGCCGGCTGGCGAGTGCGCCAGGATGAACTGTGTTGATTTTTTTTCTGAAGCCGGCATTGTGTGCCAGCACTGGCATGGTGCCGGCATGAGACATGGCCGCTGGCATGATCGGCCGCGGGCACTTTTTATTTAAAAGTTGAATGCGGGTATGAAATGGGTTGGCGCGTTAGGCACATTGCCGACCCAAATGCAAAACTGGACGGACGCCGGGCGGGCGGCCGACCCAAACGGACAAAAAGCGGACAAATGCGCCGTCCGTTTGGGTCGTCCCGTTGAAGTTGCTCTTAGGTCTTGAGTTTGCGCGTGCCAACAAGATAAACTTTGAGTTACTTGTTCCCCGGGTGAAAAGCGATCGACTGAGCTCGACCGCCATGATAAAAAGCGGGAGGCGACGTCGTACCACCGATCAACTTCGTGCGCCGGCAGTAACTCGATCACCTTTGTTTCGAGTCCGATTCATTCTAGTACTTCACCTACAAGAAACCACACCATCGGTCGACTCGCCTGATTGGCCATTGGAGCAGCAATTGGTTGGATGAACTTGCGTGCGTGATCACATCCGCCGGCGACCATAATGTGACAGATCATGATGATGACAAGATAGCGCGTGCATGCAGAAGCTGCAGGTGCTGTCTGAGCAAAGCAGTACGTAACTCCGCTTCCATGCAGTGTGCAAACCCGGTAGAAATGGGGCAGTTCGTGGCGGCGCGTCGACGTAACCAGTCGGTTGGCGGCGGAGCTTGGCGTCCGGTGGCGTGGTGGCTCCTAGTTGAGGGTGGCGCAGCTCTGGCTGGCTTGCCTCCTTGCTGGTTGAGTCCTCGAAGCAGATTCACGATCCGTCATGGCCGGTAGTGCCTAAGGCTGGTTGTAATGGGTAGTATCATAAGTTAGTATCATGCATATGATACTAGTGTATGATACTACCTCTCTAGTGCATAGTATCATAGGGTAGTATCATAGATGACTTTATTTATTGCCATGCATGACACATATTAGTGTAGCATTTATTATGATACGGTATCATGATATGATACTCAACCCTCTCTTACTTCATTTAATTCTATGCCACCATATCAAAGTTGCCTACTCCCTCCGTCCGCGAATAAATGTACTTCTAGCCTTTGTTCTAAGTCAAAGTTTTAAAATTTTGACCAAATATATACAAAAGAGTAGTAACATATATGACATAAAATTGATATATTATGAAATTACAATTCAAAACGAATCTAGTGATACTAATTTAGTGTCATAAATGCTGCTACTTCTCCCTATAAAGTTGGTCAAAGTTTTAAAACTTTGACTTAAGACAAAAGCTAGAAATACACTTATTTATGGACGGAGGGAGTAGTTGGCATGCATGATACTAGCTATGATACTCACATTACAACCAGCCTAATAGAGATGCAATCAGGTGTCAGATCTTTGACTGTTGCATGTCCGACATCTACTGCAGTGTGCAGCCGATGTGGCCCGGCTTGCATCTGGCCAAGGAAGGTGATGGCGTGAGGCCCTCGTCCTTAGATGGATTGGGATTCTCCACCGCGCTTCCGAAAGGATTCCAGCGCTGCGGGTACTGGTACGTGTGAGGTCCGACCGGCAGTTGCAGGCTTGGTCGGATATACACGATGGTGTTCAAGCCGGCGAGGTGGCAATCGGTGTCCAGGATGGCAGGATGAACACTCCGGCGTGGCAGCGGCCTCACGGCGGACTGCGAGGGCGACTGAAAGGTCTTTGCGAGTGATACCCTCCAAGATCAGGTGGTTGCTTCGGCAGTGTTATGCAATCTATGGACGATGCCTTACGCAGAGGGTATGGTTGCGCAGCGGAGGCTGTTGGTTTCTTACCCAGCACATGTAGCTGCTAGGATCGTGGAAAAGTGGTGGCGACAACACATGCTTGACTTCGATGGTGGTGCTTTTTGAGTACCCGGTCTTGAGCTCTGGGATGAAAACCTAGGTCAGGCCCATGTCGGTTATACCTGGCAATGACAACGTTTCTCCGTCGTTACCTTGTTGAAGGCATTGCTCGGAGATGCTCGGATAGTTTCTTCAGGGTGAAAACCTGGACTTTGCCATTTGGTGGTTGGTCCCAGTGACGGCGGTGCTCGAGCATCGCTCCCTTCCTAAAGGCATTGTTGTTGAAGAATCTCGATGTCCTTGTGGTGTCATGAGATGATTGGTGCGGATATGGTCATTGTTGTAGTTTGTCGATCGCGATTTAGAATGCTTCAGGGCGGGCTTTTTTTCCCCGCTTAGGCATAGCTTTGGTCTTATATGACTTTGCTATTTAGCGGTGGTATTTTGTGTGAGTGCGTTAGTGTTGGCTGTGTGCATCCTAGCTATGCAGAGGCCGGGTGTGTGCTAACTGTGTTTGTATTATCTTGATGCTTCATTTTGAGTAATAAAATCCACCTTTGTCGAAAAAGAAAGAAATGGGGCAGGCGGCACACCATTCAGTGCGCGCTGCCCGGCGGAGCACGGCTCACATCCCATCCGTCGTCTCTCGACTGAACACAAACCTTGCCGGTCCGGCCACCAACGAGGTACTGAATCTACGGACGATGGGACTCCCCGTGTCACCGTCGCCGATCTTTGGCCAGGAACGTTACCGAACGGTCAGGTCATCATGCCCTCGGAATCACCGGGACAAGAATGTGTTCACTAGATCGGCACCGCGCCTTGGCGTGAGGGTGCCGGCCCCAGCGTTTTGATCAAGCAGATAATGTGAAGTCAGTAGTAATCCAGGTTTAGCAAGAAACATTCAATTGTGATAGTAGCGAGACATAGTGATACTCGGTATCGGCATCAGAAGGTAGAATCAATTTCAATGCGTTCATAAGACAACAAAAAATAGGCACTCGGCAGGAAGATTGAAACCAAAAGCGCAGCCACTCGACATAAACTTCGATAGCAAAAGAGCTATAATAGGAGAGAGGGAGTAATAAGAGTAGGATCATAATAGTAGGAGAGCCAACTACCGAGTCATAGCTACTAAGCATACTAATAGGTGTTTTATTCAACTGCCTTTAATGACATGTTTCCAGCGATCAAAAGGAAGCTTTGTACAAACTAAATGTGATCAAAGTAATACAACCTCCTACGCTAGGGGAGGCGCGAAAGAAAAAACAGTTAGAAGCAAGATCTGATACGATGATTCTCAATGGAAGATCGGGGTGTTTTTTACCAATTCTTTTGCAAATAAAAGAAATCCATTCAAGAAAGAATATCAAATTTGGGTTGAACCAACAACCTAATTGTATGGTTATTCTGAATGCAGATAGAAAGTCTTCGGTCATTAGACTCACCTCAGGTACCCTACCTTTCTTTCCGGACTTTAGGTACACAAAAAACCTCACCGTAAGAGTTAAACCCTATTGCCTCATCATGGTAAATTTCCATATTGCAACAACAAACATGCAGTTTCATAGCCTACAAGATTGACACTGCTGCTATGCATTCTTGCTTTTGCTAATTTTGAATGTACTATACTCATGATCAAAGCATGAATTGAATATTCACATAGAGTGCATCTCCCCTCCACAAATCACACAGTCGAGTTCAAACATGTGTATTAATGACCATTATCTGAAACAGAGAAATAGAAAAGCACCATCGGCCACCCATCAGCAATGAAGGAGCTAGTAAACTTAACAAATCCTAACCACACTATGAATCACAGCTGCCAAGGTATCATGCGACATGAACTCGGCAACAAGCGGCCGCTCGCCACCCTCGCAGCAGCATCCGATGAGGTTGGACAAACGACGGCTCTGCAGCACCCCCAACTGCCCTAGCCTCCTCCTGTGCATCCACTAAAACAACAGCCTTAGTTCGGACGCCGTAGCAGAGGCCAGTCGAACACTGGTGCATACAAGGTGACGATCCACCAATCAGCAAAATAAGCCCAATGCAAGGTAAGCAAGGCGTGGTCAATCCATAGGATAATCGATTTCCATGGTCACGACAAAAGCAGGAAGAGAATCGGTATTGAGCTGGACTAAAAAAACTGAACATTTTTATGATATTCTAAAAGCTTTCATGCGCATTTCACAAGGGACTGAAACATACCAGCACATGGGTGTTGCATGATTAAACTGAAAAAACCTCGAAAGGTCCACTTAAATTGGTTTCAAACATGGGTACAGAAATGATAGATATGATAAAATATAGATTGCAGTCACATATGCACAACAGCAATGTTCTAATGCATTGCCCTATAAAGTTAGAAATCCTACAATGCATCATTTTGTTTGGACCTCAACCTTGACTCTATTCAAGTACGACTGGCAAGATTAAGGTAAACAAAAACGGTATCAAAGACATTAGATACCTCACTTCACAATAAAAACAACTGCATATCTAGTGCATTATCAACGAGATCCAAATCCAATATAATGCTTCCAAGCTCCATATCTCTACTCTGCAGATATCAAGTGGAAAAAATAAATAACAAATGTATTGGAACAACTGAAATCTACAGGCCATAGTAAAAGATTTTAACCGGAAGCTAATAGACAGCCTCTTAGCCTTGCAGGTAGCCTACCAATTTTTTGAAATGAATGCAAACTTACCCCACTCACAAAAAATGGGCACATAAGTTTGGTAGCTCTGATGCATGCATACTCATTCCATCACACAGTAAACCTTGAGGTAAACTTTGAGAAAACAGACACATGCATTAGTTAGTACTTTAGTGCAGCAATTAACTATAAAAACAGAGGCATGCTAGGCTAATTGGTGGTGGCTCAAAACATGTTTTTTCCAATGGCTCAAACAATTCATCTATTATCCGGACATAGATACGTTAGAATTCAACATAGCACAAATACATGACAAAAGTTGTTCCAAAAAGGCAGAGTGTAAGATAGGACAAACTGTTTGCACCAAGTTCAGTAGAAAGAAAATGATTCAAGATACCAACAGCCCGAATGTTAATCTTCGACTTCCAGAACCATACATCATCAACAACATAATATAATTAAAATAGGAGAACTTAACATATAGGCCATTTCATTATTTATAAGACATAAACAGAACAAGTAGTCCCATATCAGAACTATCAGCGGCATGACAAAATAGAAGGAGATTCACGTACACATGAGAACTAACACTCCAAACGCAATGTCTCAGTCATGAAATATATTCTTTATCAGATTTAAAGTACCACTATAGGCTAATAGTCACTGTCAATTTTAGGTAGGTACAACATGCCTTTCTTTTCTTGGTCCTCTCACAAAGGCATGGTTCACTTCAGAGTCTTAACCACTGGGTGTTTACCTGAATAGCCAAACCAATCAGCGTGTCAATTACAACTACAGTAGAACCAAGAGGATCCCCAGTAAATGTCAAATTTAAACCAAGAGGATTGTTGTTAGTATGTATCTAGTGAGATATGTCACAGTATAAACACCAAGCAACCACATTGGTAACCTAAAGTGCAGGGTACAGTGGAACCAAACCTATACATTTTCACCGTATCTTAATTTACTCGTACGACTGGTACATCCTTTGTACTCAAATGTGTATCAATTAGCAGGAAATTAAAATTGGCAAACCAGTTCTCTTCCAGTTTAAGCGCAAAATATAGTAAATTGTATTTGAACTGGTTCCCATCTACTGCTTGCACATCTCAGAGTCAACTATCCATGGTCAATCAAATAGAAATTCAGGAAGGAAAACGAAGTGAAAGATAGATGGAGAGATAAAGGAAGAGTGGGAAAGGGAGGATATAGGCTCAAAAAACATATCAGAATAGACGGTGACCGCATCTACGGGCGACACTGGGTTCTTTTCCATGGTTCTTTCCTATTTTAGAAACATTGGGTAAGAGAAAGTAGGGAAAAGCGCGTGAGCGAGCAGGAGAAACAGGGAGAGACATGAGGGGCATGAGTCTACCAAGATTCGTTGACCGAGATCCATCGAGAGGGGTCGGGTTTGTACCTTGACTATGTTGAGGTCCCTGTAGCCGCACTTCCGGATCCAGGCAAGCTACCGTGAAATTTAGACATGTAGAGAAGGGTGTCTTCTTGACTTCTTGTATTCCTCTCATTTGCTACTATTTAGTAATTGGGCTGAGCCCAATCCAGCATGAGTGGGCCTAATAGATTTTGTTATCTGTAGAAAGAAACAACAATGAAAATAAATTAATTGGTTCAGAGGAATACGAATAGCTGACATATGTGATCATTTTTCCTCACTTAAAACACCAGGATCCTAATGCCTTTAAAACATAAGCATCCGGATGAAAAGCTCCAGGGATACAAAAAAACCGATATAGACATACAACAGTTCATTTTTGTAAGGATCTAAATGCAATTACCATTTTACCATAACAATTACATATGTCTATAGCAAGGTAGATTATATATTTATGTAAATACCCACCGGCGCAAAGGGAAATCAGAGTGATTGCTGAAAATGACCAGTCTAATATAGCAAGCTTACATCAGAAGAATGGCATAGATATAAATATGTTCAGTACATAGCAGTTCGTCAAAGCAATAACAAAACGCAGTGGAATCAGTTGTGCCAAAAGCATTGCAATTTGGACTAAAATTGTTGCCTGGAGTCCTTGAATAAGTCCATGACTCCAGGGTGATAAGCAGCAAATTCACCTGCTACTACATTCTAGGATTATGTATGTAGTTTAGTTAGTACCTTCCTTTTCGATGTAGGTCGTGGTCGCTGCAGCAAGCGTCGCGGCTGTCTCAACCTCGTCTTCCATCTCTATGGCCCACGCTCCTCCTTCCAAGTCCCGAGGAACCGCAACAGTGTAAACCCCTAAAATTTAAAAAGAAGAGGACCCACAATGTCTCATCAGCCTGTTTGGTCATGGAAGGAAGCATCACATTTTTATACATGGGAGGGGCAACCTAATTTGAGAAAACATGCATGTATTGAACTCTTCATCAAAATAATATATGGAGTTAATTACACATGCATCGATTTAAGCTATCTCTTTTCATACTGTTCAAGATATTTTAACTGCTTAGCACCCTGAAAAATCACAGAAACATGATCGTTCAGAAATGAATTAAGCAGTCAGTTGCAGCATGGCGTGCTCAACTTATCGCTTCTGGCATACCTTCTCCGACCAGTTATATTTATCAGTTTTCTTCATTTATCAATACCCATAGTGACACAACAACATCTTGAATATGTTACAGCTATCACAGTGGTTTACAAATTACAGATTCGTATTCAAACAATGGGTACAATCTGTATTTTGTTGTCGCTTCAAGTAGTTTACATTTAAAAGCCTGGTCCAGAACTACAAGTAAACTGGAGCGAGCTGTAGATTTCTTAGTCTGGTAATCTGATTTGGTAGTGCATATATATCAAAAAAAATGTTTATCGGCAGAGAAACCATATGGTACGTGGTGGTGGCGGCTTGCGATCTTCCTAGCCATTACCTCCGTAGGTAACGCAAGTTATGACCTTGTTCGGCTCCAGCGGCGAAAGCTGCATTAGTAACAACGTTAAGTAAGATTGGCATGGACAAACCATTAGATAAGATGGAACACTATATCAACGATCCTTCAGAGAAGTCGGAACTTACCCAGCTTTATGATGGCAATGGCTATTGGTCTTGACAAAAGATGATACATGTGATTCACCATCAAGGCTCTAGGTGCAAAGGCTCAAGTGAGACCCAAGTTTTTCCAACATTTACTTTAGCACGTAAAGGTATTGAGCAAAGAAACAAACATCCATTCAGTTTATAGCTTTGAAATGAAAATGGACTGATACCATTTAGTTCAGCATAAAAATGATACCCAAGTGTGAAGCTCTAGCTTCCATGCTTATCTCTAGCAGCCTTACATCCTCTGCTACCATAGACGGGTCAACTTCAAGCAAAAATCCATCATGCACCTACAAAATGTAAAATCATAACTTTAACCTATCTATATTTAAAAAATAAATAGCCACATAAATCCAGAAAAATGAGTGATGACCACGTCGTAAAATACCTATAAAAGAAGGTGAAAGCGCCCTCTGACTTGCGATTTCTTTGAGTATTTACAGGATGACTGTTAAGCATAGCCACCTTGACTATATCAGCAGCAGAACCCTGCATATAATAATGTGTTAATACACTGAAGCTAGCAACTAAAGCAAGGAAAATGTTTGCTAACCTGGCAAATAAAATTAACTGCTTGTTTCTGTGCTTCAGCTTTCTCTCTGCTATTTCCAGCAATAATTTTTAAAAGGAAACATCTCCGTCCCATCAAGGTCACAACACATCTGTAAGTAATACAATTCTTAAGTTGCCTTCATACGCTTTGATGCGCAGGTCAGAAAATAATATTCCATAATAAGCTAACGAATGTGAATGCAGAAATATGTTGGAAGGCTCATTTGTCATTGATATTGGATAGAACCAGGGGTTCAAATACCAGCATCCAACACCGCTAATTTTCTCTTAAACCAACCTTCCCTTCTTTCAAAATGTTTAAAAATATCATAATTCGTGCTTTTGTCTTACAGTAATCTCCAGTACAGCATATTAACTTGAAAAAGAGGCGAACTAAATCAAGCTAGGCAATAGAAGAGCAAGAGGAGCTTATCCATCTTCTTCTTCCCGCGCTTCTCCAGATGACGAACGCCGGCGGCTCGGCTCGGGGCAACCACAACTAGGATGATCGGGAAACCTTCTAACCTCTCACGGTAGCAGAAAATGGTAGGCCAATCGAATCCAGCACGGACAACACCAACTACGACAGCTCGAGGCGGTGGAGTTCAGGAGAAATCCCCGCATCTGATCCAAAACTCGATAAATAATGTTCCTGCAAATACACAGACTGCACATCATTGGTTTCTTATGCATTGACAAATTAAGCATATAATTAAATATACAATGATTTGTACTTTGAAAACAGAAGCACACAACTGAACATTTTGGGCAAGTGTAAAAAGGCTTGCATAAACTTCTCAAATTAATAGTAATAACAACAAAGGAAAGGAATTCACAAATAGCATTGACTTGTGAACATGAATGTCTGACAGAACAATCATAACCAAAATCTGTGCATCTATTCCCAGTAAGAAGATATACTATAGAATCTAAGAACCAAAAATGCAGTGTATCCGCCCATGTGGTGGACTAGACATGTCTGTCTAATCACCATGGATGATCCCGAACAATGAAAGCACCCTGCATACTTCGTTCAATAAAGCTGGTTCACTTTAAACCACAATCGTATATTCCCAATCTCGCACGTGACCGCATACGCGCATGCACAGAAACACAAAGAAAAAAATCCCAACTGTTCGACTGAGAAACATTGAGACAGTCAAATCTCCGAGCATGAACAAATTGAATCACGATGAATCCAAACCTAGGCGCATCCACAGCCGCTAGACCAGACCATAATCATCTCAGATAGCTTTACATGCGCCTAGTAAATTTGTGACGGAAAAAAGAGCAGGACGGTGGGGGGATTAGGATACCTCAGCTATGATGGAGAGGACGATGATGTTGCGGAAGGTGCGGCAGGAGAACTAGGCCCGGCGGCGCATCTGCGCGTACACGACGACCTCCTCCTTGGACAGGCACTGGAGGCGCTTGTCGAGCCCGCTTCACATCCTCCCCAGCATCACTCCTCCCTCCTTCTTCTTCTCCCCTCCTCCTTCCCCTTGCCCCTGGCCTCCATCGATCTGGAGAGGCGACCTCCGACAAGGCTTGTGGCGCCCCCATCCTCCTCGGCGCGGTTGACCCGCGGCGCCCACGCCCCCGGCAACCGCGGCGCGAACCCGCGGAGGCACGCGCACACCCGGCGACGCCCTCCCTCTCTGGCCGCTTCCCTCACAGCGGGAGGATGGCCTGGCCGAGCGGCGGCGTTGACGGCGAGGATGAGGAAGGTGACGAGCGGCTCGACGAAGGCCGAGGGCCGCGAGCGATGGAGATGGCGCGCTCCGCCTGGATCTCCTCCTCTGCTCCGGCCAGGGACGCGCCCTCTGCGGGGTCGCAGCAGGAGGGCTCGGGAGCCGACGAGGCGCCCTGAGACGCGAGCGGCAACGACGTAGGCGGCGCGATGGTAGGGGTTGTGCGGGCAGCTTGGAGACGAGCACGGCGGCGAGCGCCCCGAGCGCCAGAGCGGTCTGGTCGGTGGGGATCTGCAGCGTCTCCGCGAGCACCGCGGCACCCGCGCGCCCGGGCCCCGGCGCCACGAGCTTCGCCTTGAGCTGCGCTAGGGTTTGCGTGGAGGTCGACCTCCGACGCGCCGTCTGCTGCGGGGGCGTCGTCGTCGCCGGGGAGCACGGCCGTGAGCGCCCCAATCGCCAGCGCGGCCTGGTGGGTGGGAGACGGGAGGGGAGGAGGCAAAGAGGCGGCGGCGGCGGCGTCGCCGGGGAACACGGCGGCGAGCGCCCCGAGCGCCAGCGCGACCTGGTGGGTGGGAGACGGGAGGGGAGGAGGCAAAGAGGCGGCGGCGCGAGGGGCGGGCAGGAGCTAGCTAGGGCTAGGGGAGAGAAGGAGACGAGGGCGACAAATGAGAGGACGACGAACGGGCCGCCGCCCTCCCCCACCCCATAGCCGCACGAGCGAACCGCCGCACGACACGCAAGCCCCCGATAGCGAACTGACCAAATTACCCTCGGCGGGGGCAGGATTCTACGTGCGGTGGCACGGGATCTTTCCCCGCCGACACGCGCGACGGGGCGACCGGGCTGGAACCAAGCCGCAGTCGCTGACAGTAGGGCCCCACCAGCGGACGGACCCACACGGCAGCGACTCTAGAACGGATAGAACGCAGTAAAAACGAGCGTGGGGAGGCGCCAGCAGCTTTTTTTTCCGATCTAATTTGATCCGACGGCGCAGGTTCCTCCACCTATCGATCCAACGGCCGAAAACGCATCAAGGGAGAGATCCAACGGCCAGGAGGCTCAAATCGCTGAGAGAGCTCCTGCATCCCTCCGGTTCATATCTCTTGATACTGCTAGGCTGCCTCACGGCCTCACAGGCACTGCTGACACCACCATTTACCACGGCGTACCTGGACACAAAACTGCGTGCACTTCTGTACCACAGCTCGACCCGTCGCATGCGGTTGCTCTCGTGCATATAGTACAGGTAGAAAGGTGTTGTGTGGCCGCGATAGATCAAGCTGCAATGTTCGTGGAATCGGGGTCGATGATGCCATGATGGTGGTGGTACGTGCTCGCTATCTATCTATCTATCTAACGAGCCTCTTGGCGCTGAGAGCGACGGAGCCACGGGAGGCACGCAACGGACGTCCAACGAAAGCCACCATCATCGATCCGTAGGACCGTATCCTCACCGGCAAATATTCCTTCCAAAAGCTTCGCCATTGGTGGCCGTCACTGTTCACTCGCTGGCTCCATGGACGAGACGGGAAGCCGATCCTCCTCTGCTTTGATTCACGGTTGACTGACTAGCTTACTGCCAGTGGCGGCCACGCGTGGCCGAGATGAGATGCCAAACAAACACGGTGCACTGCAGCAAGTTTGGGGGGCCGGGTCGTACTTCGTGCCGCCGAACAACGGAAAAGCCGAGGAGGAAGAGGCCCCGGAGGGCTGGGCGGCAGTGCCACGGACCGGGCGAATCGGCCGCCAAATCTCCCGGAAAAATAAAGTCAAGCTCAGCCGCGTCTGGAAAAGGCTCTCGCGATATGCCATGGCCATGCATGATAAGGGACACCGAGACAATGCCGGGCAGCGCGACAATGCCCATGCATTTTCGGGTAGTCACTCACTCTCGCGATATGCCGATGCATTTTCTTTTCCCCGGCCGTCGTACGGAGGAGAGATGGGCGACGCTACTGACAAACTAGTGACTGTGTGGTCTACTGCTGCAGCAGTGGCTTTCGGTGGAGCGGGGACGCTTTGCTTGCACGGTCGCCGGCCTGACCAACCGACCTACCACTCATGGAAGCTTCTACTGCCGATGCATGTGTTTCTTTCTTCAGAATTTTTTTTTCCGAGAAACTTTCGATCTATTCATCTTTAATCATGGCAGTAAAAGGAGATAATACAAAGTACAACCATCTTCGTGAAAAACCTAGCGACGGCTACAACCACTAGAGCGAGCTGAAGGCGCGCCGCTGTCATCGGCCTCCCTGACTAGAGTCGGGCAAACCTTCTTGTAGTCGACAGTTGGAAAGTCGTCGTGCTAAGACCTCATAGGGCCAGTGCATCAACCATCGCTAATGAGAAAAGTCGTCGATCAGAAGGATCAAACCTGTAAAGACCTTCACACACCTCTGATCCATCGAAAACCAGTTCCAAGCAAATCCCGCGAGATCAAATGGAGACACACCTTCACACGCCCTCTGACAATATCAGACGCACCATCGGGACATGAATAGAACATGGGAGACACTATTCCTACCAAAGGACATCGCCGTCGCCATACAACCCCAACCAAAACAGTGAATCTAACAAGAACGAGAATGAAGTACCTCCTGCCAGCGGGGGCCGAGATCCTCCGTAGCTCCATGGCCCAGTAGCCATCAGAGATGGGGCGGACCGGTGGCGGCATCGATGGGAGGAAAAGGGACGTTTCTTATGGAGGAGGAAAGAGATGATAGTAACGCGTGATCTCTTTCTTCAAAAATCCTATTCGTGCGTAAGACTTGTACATAAGAATAGCAGCGCTGTGGAGAAATACCCTTCGATTCTTGGTGTATATACACCTCATATGGGAAAAAATTAATAATAAAAAATAAAAATGTCAGGAAGTTTTTTTTACAATAAACATGTCTTTCTTTTCGAAATGGTGGACACCACACCAGGATCCATCCGCGGCCCACGTACCCTTGGCCCCCCTATCGACACCGTTCATGGCGGACACCACACCTGACAGGTGTTCGATCAAATAGGATTGAGCTTATTTTTAAAATTCATGTCGTTTTTTAGAGTAAAAAGGATTGCGGCGTACTTGGTGAACGAGGATGAGTTGTTATGTGATGCGTGGTTGGCCGTATAATCGGACTTCGTAGGTAGGAGCGGAAGAGGTTTTTTGGCAGCGCGTGCATGGTTCGTTTCATGCGTGAAAGCACACTGCGTCCTATGACATGCACATCATCTATGAACGGAATGTCAAGTCCTTAGCGTATCGATAGTACATCATTAAAAACTCCGTCATGAAGTATTATTGAGGCAATGTGGCCATTGCGCATGGCAACCATGAAGATTGTAACTTTTTTTCCTCTTCTTAATGTACGGATTGATTGATTCACTCATTGTTGCTCTACACGTCTAGCCTACACGAGCTGTCATAATGTAGTACAGGTTAGAGGGCAGACCATTCATGCACATACATTGTTGGATGAAACTCAAGGTGCAGTATGTGTGGGATAACATAATCAATTCATGAAAAAATTGTTGAACATCCGGTTAATCTCGTTGAATTGAACTATTATTGTACTAGACACATTCACATGCTATTTATGGATGATTTGTCTATTTTTTATCCGAACTTTGATGAATTTCGTTGTGTTTGATGAAAATCGTCCGATTAATTGAACTCCAGTTTGAAATATATACTGCTACAGTTGGATGGTCGGCTCTTGCGCATCTGTGTCGGCGGACTGGTTTTCTCCGTTCCGTAGATGGAGGTGGTGTCCGGTTTGGAGATCAGCGTTGGAGATGCCTTAATTTCCCTTTGATGTTATCTTACAACATAAATCATTTTAATCCTAGAAAAAACATATGCAAAAGCCTACTGGTTTCACCAGGCCACCTGATACCAAACAATACAAAAAGGACCAATCAAATCTTGCTGCTCTCACCGGTAACTGACTAATCACCTACCGACTGCCTCTCATGCGTCTCCGTATCTGGTATCTCTCTCCCTCTCTATGTACGAGTACGTGTACATGTGTGGCTGGCTGTCATCTCCGGCAGGCGGCAGAAAGATGAACTCCTCCCGCTCGCGCGCTCCAGTGCTCAACAGACGGAAGCCGGCGGGCCGGGGCTCGATGGTCGATGTGGGTCGATCAGGAGGTGACTTTGGCGCGGGTGCACGGGGCGAAGGAGTAAGCCTGCTGCTGGTAGCCCCCGGCGTGCACGCGGTGCGACGAGGAGTGCGAGTGCGCCGTCTCCCGGTCGATGAGTGCCCGCAGGCGGAGGAACTCGTCGACGGAGCAGGGCAGCCAGAGCGGGCCGGCCGAGTTGTAGCCATACGTGTCCCGGGCCGCCTCCAGCAGCCGCTGGAACAGCGGGTGGTAGAGGTAGGCGATGGGGATGACGAACCGCCGGAACCCGTCGCCCTTCTCAGCCTCCGCCTGGCCGACCCGCACCGCCAGCCACCCCTTCTTCACCTTCCCCCTCTTCTCCGCCTGGTCCCCTTGCATGATGATGGCAGCTCCCTCGCCGGCGGTCCAACTGCAGCCGCCCTCTCGCCGTCGCTGCTGCTGCTGGTGGTGCTAAGAGATCACTGCTCTATTGCAGGCAGCTAGAGCCAAGGAGCCAATCCAGAGGTGTGTGTGTGGTGCTTCGCGGCACTCGCGGTGGTTTTTATAGCACTGCTTCTGCTTGGCTCGAGCGGGCCGGGAGGGGATTACATTAGAAGATTAAGCCGCCGGTGCGTGGCGCACCCGTGCGCTGCTGCCTGTACGTACGGCGTCCTTTGCTACGGAACCCGGTCCGGCGTCGGGGGCTTCCGTGTCGGGCGATGGATCGTCTGCGTCGCTGACACGCCGGCCCGTCGGAATAATCGGGTTAGCTAGGGCGTCGGGGTCGCCGGCCGTACTGGGCGATCGTCGCGTGCGCGTCAGGGCTCAGTTGCGGTGAGCGGGATAGGTAAGGTGGAGCCGTGGGAGTGGAAGGTGGAGGGATGGCTACGGTGAGGAGGGGCCACGCTGTCGCCGGGCCCGGCCGACGCGTACGTACGTCGTCCTTCGGTCGTGGCGCGCCTGGCCCACGACGGCGGACAGGCCGTGGCCGTGGGAGGTGGAATTGTATTCTTGAGTTGTGTGAGCGAGAGGATTGATAACTTTTGCTGTACGTGACTGCTGCACCACGGCCACAGGAGATGTTGATGCATGGGGGAAATTAATTGGTCGGGCTACTGTCTGGCTTTGCTCATGGCCGAATTGTTGGATCGTACCTGTTGGAGTGACCCTCTGGGTTGAGTCCTGGTAGTTTTTGTTCGAATTTGATGACCCTCGTGGGCATGCTTCTAGCTGGTTCAGTTGAGGTCTCATGCATACAATGGTTTATTTCTCGTGGGCATCGTGTCATCATGATGAGTAGGATGTATTCCCTTTTTGTCTAGCAGACATGCTACGTGTATGAACGTAGCTAATTTCTACTACTATATTAGGAAAAGGAGGGGGGTTTTATCTTATTTTTTAGAAAAGGAGGAGGACCCCGGCCTCTGCATCTGGGCGATGCATGTGGTCACTTTATTAATTATTCACACAAGACCTTACAAAGTCATAAAACAGTAAGACTAAAGTCACCGTCTAAGCAACAACTGGCGCTACTCCTCCAGTTGATGAAGGGGCGCTGATAGTCTGGGCCTAATACCAAACAGACCTCGCAGCCAAACCAAAACATCTAAGACCTGAGGTCCCAACCAGAACACCTGTCGGGTATGAGGCACCTACCAGTCCGGCGCACTCCTCAACCAGGACGGCTGCCGGGTATGAGGCCGCCGCAGCCACCTGCCACCAATCCATCTTCAGAGTTGTACTGTTGCATCTACCGTGCCAGGTCTCTCTGCCATTGTCGTGGAATTAACACGTCAGATGTCCTTAGTGTGAGGACTTAGTCGCGAGGCCAACGCATCAATGTGATAGCTTGAGAGGGGTTGAGCGGAATCGAGAGACGCAACACGAGACGAGGGTTTAGACAGCTTCGGGCCCCGGGAAACATCATCCGGTAAAAACCCTACATCCTGTTTGAGGCTAGATCTCATTATCATCACGAGGGAGTCGCCGTAAACCGGCTCTTTTCTAGTTGTGTCTAGACCTAGAGATTGTTTCTTGCTTATCCCTCTTTGGGGAGCCCTGCCCCACCTTATATAAGTTGAAGGGGCGGGTTACATGTGGAGTCCAACTCGGACTTTAACTTAAACTATTTGACTTCCTTTCCTGGGCTTCTTAACGTCTGCCGGTTTAACATTGTCTTCCGATTTAACAATGTCTGCCGGTTTAACAATGCCTGCTGGTTTAACAATGCCTGCCGGTTTAACAATGTCTGTCGGGTTATTATTGCCTTAACCCCTGCCGGTGCTACCACCTGTCTTAACTCTGCCGGTTTAACACTTGCCGGTTTACCGTCTGTCTTAGCCATCTGCCGGTTTAACACCCGCCGGTTTATCGTCTGACTTAGCCATCTGTCTTAGTTGTCTGCCAGTTTACCATCCGCCGGTTTACCAAGTCCCGGCCGGTTTACGACTCCGGTCGGGTCATACCGCGGGGTATATCCCCGACACTAGCCCCAAGTTTAATTTGGATTTATCCATGCTAAACTAATCCTGAACATCCTTAAGTCCTTGTCACTTCCTTCTTCTAGAAAATCCGGTTTAACAGGCCAGCTTCATAATCAATTTTCTGACATTGGTTTCTCATGGAAAATATATTTTGAATAATAACTCCTTTGATTCAGCTCCCAATGCTTAAAAATAATATTGGTCCTTAAAATACTCATCTGATCTTCATCCGGTTTAAGAATGTAAAATTTGCCGGTTTAAGAATGTAGAACATTGCCGGTTTACAAATATTGATGGCACCGGATCATAACTGTTTGTTGACATCAGCTTTTGAAAATATACCTCTTATATACCCATCACTTGTAGCCCTCAAATCTTAAGAAGGTAACGTAGTAACCGCTTAAGATTTGCTTCAATATGAATGTCACAAGCTTGAAGAAATCCAGTTTGTTCATCTCAATCACTAGTCAGAATTGAGTATTCCACATATGTAGCCCCCAAGTGCCGGGTTGTCATGCTTGCAGCAACCTGGGACTTGTAACTTCCTGATGCTCATAAAAACTTCAACCAGTGTAGCCCCCAAGGGCCGGGTCATTATGCAATAATGAACAGGGACTTGTAAATATAATCATGTAAACTTTAACAGCAACGGTGTAGGGCCGGCTCAGTAAGATAATATTAAGCTGGGACTTGATATATACTTCAACAAAAATAACATCATACAACATCATGGGGCTTGAATCCATGTCCACAAGGTTAAGAGCCTTGTGCTTTACCAACTGAGCAGTGGACAATGTAATGGATAAAAAACTTTGTACCTTGAATTGTTGACAGAAGTAATTGGTAGCCCCCAAGGGCCGGCTCATTACGATGTGAGGAGTCGGGTCTTCAATGAGGTGAGGAAACAATGACTTTGCATTAGCCCCCAAGTGTCATGGTGCATGCTTGCAGCGACATGAGACTTGTGTATTTGATGTAATCTCAACTTAAATAATGTAGTCCCCAAGTGCCGGGTTGTAAGCCTGCAGCAACTCGGGACTACTTCCTCCATTGTAGAATAAATCATATCCATTGATAAATAATAACCACTACGGTAAAAGCGACTTTGAAAACCTCAATCATAATATTAGTTATTGATAACCATAATAAAAATCCAGCCATGTTGGCTATTAAAGATTTGAATAATATAATCCAATGATTTATAAGCGCATGATTCCAATGGCGCAATCCAAATATATACTGGCGACTGATAGTCCAAAGCCAGGCTGGGTCAATAAACACCCGGTTAGATAATAAGGTCTGTCAATGTGTAATTGAAAACCAAGCCGGTTTAAAGAATACCGGGCTAATAAGATGACCGACCAGGTCAAGAAAATCGGTTTAACATAAAATTCAGCAAAACGCAAATAAAACCGTGTAGTCGAGGCTTTTTGAGGGCTGTCAGGCCCAAATTCGAGGCTTTTTGTGGGCTGCCAGGCCGCTGAGTTGAACCATTTAACAAAGCCTTTTAAGATGGACCTCCAACTAACCAATCACCGTTTTAACTTTGACAAGTGCAGGGTCTCAATGAGAGTAACTGTCAAACGTTCGGAGGGCCGTGCCAGGATGACCTGGATAGGAGTATCTTACTTGATGAAGGCATGTTAACCCGGGGTTTTAGGTAAATATACCAGGCTCCGAAGCCGTGGGTCGATACCCAGCTACAAGGGTCCATTCAAACTCCTTGGTATTTGACACAAGGAGCCCCCAAGTAACATGATGAGCTATGCTCATTGGGAGCGTATGTTTGAGCTGTGCGTAGCAACAAGACTCTCTTTGGCCCCTTGGGTGTGAAGCTCCCAAGCTTTGTTGTGGCGTGATAGCCGGATTAATGGACAGAACTCCGCTTTGTCAGCTGAAGCCCCCATGTAATCAATAATATGATAAACCAATAAGGCGGGATACCCATGTTGGCTTGAGTGGGAGATACTTGATGGCATGGAGATCGTCGCCACGGGCCATATGGATGTGAAGAAGATAATCTTCGATCCAAACCGCGGGGTCTGTTGTGCCATCGTAGGATTCAATGTTTACGGGTTTAAACCCTTCAGGGATTTGATGATCCATTACTTCGTCAGGGAAGCATAGCGGGTGTGCAGCGCCTCTGTATTGAGCAATATCACGACGCAGCTCGAGAGAGCGTTGTCTGCTATGTTCGGCCCGGCCGGGGTTATTGTATCCGACGCGACGGTATTCTTCACGGGTCGTGGGGTGCCCAGGTGATCCGTAGATGGATCTGGATTGCCTTGCCTTGTCCTCCAATATATCTCGCAAGTCCGGCGCGTTCCCCCTTGGCTTCGTACTTTTGGAGCGATGCCGGGGTACGGTCTTGATTGGGGGCCTGGATGCCTCTCTGTCACGACCACGGGGTGGTCGGTCGGCCGTATCGTGCGCTGGTGATGGAGGTATGTACGCTTCCTCCTCTAATCAGGGAAGCAGCTTGCGTCTTGGGTAGCTTTTGGAGGGGCGTTCGAGTTTATACTCTTCGGCCGCGAGGACCTCGGTCCCTCGATCGGCCAGCAGATCCGGATCAGCTTGAAGCTGCTGCTGCTTTTTCTTTAGGCTATTTGCCGTGGCGATAAGCCTGCGTTTGAAACGCTCTTGTTCGACGGGATCTTCGGGCACGACGAATTCGTCATCGTTGAGGCTTGCCTCGTCTTCGGAGGGAGGTGTATAGTTATAATCCTCAACCTCCTCGTCTGCCGCCCTCTCGTGAGGGCTTGCTTCTGCATCCTCCTGCGCTGAGTCTTGCTGGAGGGTATTGTCTTCGGCACTCTCTAGGTTATTGTTATCTCCTGTGCCGGAATCTCCATTCTTGCTGTGGCGGGATTTAGAGCGGCGCCGCTGACGCGGGCGCTTGGGCTGTTTCTTTAAAGAATCTGCCTCCGCTGCTTCTTCGCCGTCCCCGTCTTTTGGGGTGTCCACCATGTATATGTCGTATGACGAGGTGGTCTTCCAGTGCCCTGTAGGCGCTGGTTCCTGTTTGTCTCTGGCATCATCGTCCATAGCGTCAATGTCTTCGGAGTCGTAGTCTAGCATGTCGGTTAGATCATCGATAGTGGCTACAAAGTGGGTGGTGGGCGGGCTCTGAATTTCTTCGTCGTCCGTATCCCAACCATCCTGGCCATAGTCCGGCCAGGACTCTCCTGATAACGAGAGATGCTTTAGCGAATTTAGGATGTCGTCAAAGGGCGAGTATTGGAAGATGTCCGCGGCGGTGAATTCCATAACCGGCGCCCAATCCGATTCGATTGGCAGGGGCGTAGGAGGTCCGGAGTCCGGCAAGGAGTCCAGCACCTCGGAATCACGAGTTTCGCGAGGGACAAGATTGGCGTTCGGCTCCATCACCGTGGAAGTTGAAGCCCCCGAGGTGGTGTCCATCCACCGATCCTCGATCTGGGCGATCGGTTCCGGACTGAAGGCCGAAGCAGATTGTTGTGCGGCCACCAAGGCACTGTTCGGCGGCAGAGCTAGATCATGCCCATCGCAACAGTGCAGCGCTTGGCTTTGGCTCGAACCCGTCGAAGATCAAGTCCCCGCGGATGTCGGCCGTGAAGTTTAGGCTTCCGAATTTGAACTGATGGCCAGGGGCGTAGCTTTCGATCTGCTCCAGATGGCCAAGGGAATTAGCCCGCAGTGCGAAGCCGCCGAATACGAAGATCTACCCGGGGAGAAAAGTCTCACCCTGGACAGCGTTGTTGACTGAAGATGCCATCGAGCCTATCGGTGACGACACAGAGGAACTCTCAATGAAAGCACCAATGTCGGTGTCAAAACCGGTGGATCTCGGGTAGGGGGTCCCGAACTGTGCGTCTAGGCGGATGGTAACAGGAGACAAGGGACACGATGTTTTACCCAGGTTCGGGCCCTCTCGATGGAGGTAAAACCCTATGTCCTGCTTGATTAATATTGATGATATGGGTAGTACAAGAGTGGATCTACCACGAGATCAAGGAGGCTAAACCCTAAAGCTAGCCTATGGTATGATTGTTTGTAATGTATGTTGTGTCCTACGGACTAAAGCCCTCCGGTTTATATAGACACCGGAGGAGGCTAGGGTTACACAGAGTCGGTTACAATGGTAGGAGATCTACATATCCGTATCGCCAAGCTTGCCTTCCACGCCAAGGAAAGTCCCATCCGGACACGGGACGGAGTCTTCAATCTTGTATCTTCGTAGTCTTGGAGTCCGGCGGACGATGATAGTCCGGCTGTCCGGACACCCCCTAGTCCAGGACTCCCTCAAGGAGTCTATTCCCCTTTTATCATGCCAGAATGTTCTCTGGTTGTTTCCTTTTGAAGTAGAACTTCAAACTTATCCCATTAAAATCATTTGCCTCCAGTGAGCCGGTGGTATGATTCAACCCGATACTTGACCGATTGGTAATCATTAGTACGACATTTCGTAAAACCACCATTTTGACAAACTTGAAAGTTGTAATTATGATCATTTAAATTAAATGATCCATTCCCTTTTGAGATATACACTCAATTTCTGCTTGTCATTTTTTTTCACTTTTACATTCAACTCCTCGTGGTTCTCTAACCACTATTGCTTAGTACTAAGAGTACTAGCATGAATTTCAGGCATTGCAACCTGAAACAAAGATGATATTTCTGTTTACCATCCTAGGAGAATGTAAAGTGCAGTAAGGACTTATAGTCAGATATTTATCTCAAGCCGCCTTATCACATAATCTCAACTTAGTGTTGATTTATAGACAGCAGAATAATAAGCCTCAACAGACTTGAAGTCCTTAATACGAATGAATAATCATTCGTGTGATGCTTATAACCATATATCTCGCCTCAATGAAGCCTTAGAGGGAAAATGGATATTCGTTATCCATTACATACTCAGTTTATAAACCGAGTCATAGCGATGTCACATAAATGCAAATATGCACATTTTAGCTATTTATAAATAGCCATGACATTCTCTACAGGTGGAGTCTTTATGGCCACAAGGCCATGGGTCGACAAGATCACTATGTCCAAGACCCATGTCAAATAATTATTCCCACCTAATGTGATTGCATCGCATTACCTTTCAAAAAGGTCAGCCATATGATGCATGAAATACTCATGCATTAATTTACCTTCAGTAAATTAAGTACGATGAAAATGCTATGGCTAGGCATAATCATGGTCACGGTGATTCTTAGTGATTCATAGGGCAAGCCTTCCAGAAGAACACCACAATGTGGTGTAGATCTTCAAATTAAAGGTAGTCACCTCAAAATGGACAAGCCTTTAATTTTCTTAAAACACATAGAGATAGCCGACCACCTAGTGGTGCCTCACTCTTATGGACAGTTCCCATTGATCATAGTCCCCACAACCATATGTTATTTATAACACATGAAGGTAGTCACCAAAAAATGGCATAAACCTCTCAGCTGTGCATGAAACTTAATTCATAGTTATGATGGTGCCTCATAAGTTGTGTATGCATGGAAGGTAATCACCAAAATATGCAAGTGTTTTGCATAATTCTCTTCATAGAATAATATGCAGCATAGTCAGCCTTGGATTCATCTCCTGATGGAGTATGTGACACTATAGTCACAACCAATGACAAATGCTGTGAAATTGACAAGTATTTGGAAAAATACCATGAAGGTAGGCACCAGCGGTGTAGGCCTCATAATTGCTATGTCATAAATTTTGTGCCTTCACTTTTGCTTTGAACAAATGAAGATAATCACTACTAAGTAGTGTAGACCTCACTCTTTTGTTGCATTTCACAACCTTATGTTAATTAAAAACACATTGAAGGTAGTCATCACATGGTGATGTAGACCTCACAGTTGTGAACGAAATTAATTCGTTGCCATAATGCAGTCCGTAAGTTGTGTGGAAAATTGAAGATAGTCATTATGTCAGAATGACATAATATAGACCTCACAATAACATTGGATAACCTGCAATTAAGAAGTAGGTACCATTTGTCGATTCCTTGTAAATGTAAATTTGACTTAGTCAGGCAGTGTCATACACTTCACTACCTCATGTTTCCAAACTTGCAAGCAAATTCCATATTCTACGCAAATAATGGAATCAACATATTGCTTTGCAACAGTATTACCCATGTAATACAAATAAATGCAGAAGTATAAACATAGTTATGCAACATATATGAGGACTTGGGGGCCTCAAACATTCATTATACATGACATAAAATTATGCATAATCATTATTATGCAATTTACCAATGGTCTACCCTGCACATTTGCTCTGAAGCCCATGGCTTAACATGCAAATAACAATAATCTTATTGTCAAAGTGCTAAAGCCAAGGGGCTAAAACGCAAGATCTGATAAGCATATATGCCTTAAATCAAAGAAAGCAGGGACTTTTCTAGGATTAACAAATAATCCAATGGCTGATTTACAAAATCGCCAAAGAGATAGGATTTTCTCCCTTCTCGTTCTCGTAACCGCTGTCTGCAGGCGCTGGTTCCCGTGCGCCGCCGTAGTCGGGGGTCGTCGCCGGTCGAGATTCACGCGACGCCTACGCTGCCTCTGGGCCAAGGACCAGACAGTCTCGCGCATAGGGCTGGTGGCTGCTACCGCCATTGGCGGCAGCGCCTCTCGGAGACGGGAGCGGAGACCCTTCGTCGCCGGTGCCAGGCCATGCCATTCACCGGGACCACATGCCGGTCACCATCGCGCCGAGTCCGACTGGACATCGCCCGCCGGGGTTGCGGCCGCGTGCACACCTGGGACGCCGCCTCCACCAAGCTTTGACGGCTGCGTGCTGCCGCGCGGCATGGCTGCACGCTGACGTGCCTGAGCGTGTCGGTACACTAGGGGATGGTTCCCTGGTGTACCACCGTCCCTCGTCTGGAGAGGCACGCCGCGCCGCCAATCTATTGGACCGCCGTCGCTGGAAACACCAGCAATGGGGTCGAGGCCGCTGCGCATGTTGGGCACTGCCTCCGTGCTGTAGAAGCGCGCCGCGGAATCAAGGACGAAATCTCACTTCTTAGAGGCGTCGTCGAGGACTAGAACTCCTAGTACTTTCCCAAAGAACAACGCTCATTTCGAGTTCTCCCTCTTTCTCTTTGGTGTTTGATCCATCCACTTCTTCATGTGCATGCGCTCGGAAGAAGTAATCTGCATGTACGTACAGGAAACAGAGTCGATTGATATAGATCATTTATTGATCATGAGAAGGCAAAATGAAGTAGACAATGTCCTGATCGGTTTTTGTCCTGAACAGTGCATCTATGCATGCATGTCAACGAATGACTTGCTCGTGCTGTTCATGTTGCCAAGGCAATCGATTTTCCGACTGCGCCAAATGCTCACGGGCCGGCCTCTTCTTGGACGATTCGGTGAGGCAATTCTCGCAGGAAAAGGCAATTGATCAGATTCTTCTTACTCCATGTTTCTTAATCACAAGAAGACAAACGGAATTAACACTCTGATTAATCTCCTGTACACGGATGCATGCATGCTCCATGGTGCTGCCGCTGCATGTGCCTGCGCAGCCAACTGTTACATCGCGTGCTGTTGCCGCCGCCGCGATGGCCATCTGCATCTCGTGCCTCATCGTCGTGATGGTCGCTGCTTTGTCTCGCACGGAAGTGCGTTTCTCCATTGTGTGTAGCTGCTGTTTTCTTGGCCGAATTACTCTCTAGGCAGAGACTATGTGCTGATAACGTATTATAGAGTGAAAGTAAAAGAGACATATGAAGAGTCCAAATGATCCATTCGTTCCATTGCAACGTGGGAGACCCACTTATATACATGGTGAAGGGGTGTGTTGGAGAGACACCTCTTCCCCAACAGACACATCCTGGGAGGCATCCCTCCCGTACAATTGATCACACATTTTTATTTCTCAACACATCTCTCTCGCGCGCGCTTGTGTCACCGCGCATCGATCTCCTCGGGTAACCAACGTTCGACGCCGGAGGCAAAGTTTACACGGGGCTTCACTTACAATATATAATCTGGGTGGTGCTAAGTTAACGTACTTTAATTAGAGCAACTCCAATGGGGCGACCCATTTCATCCGTTCGCGTCCGTTTGGGTCGGTACGGGCAAAAGTGGCGGCCCAACGCGCTAACCCAAATGGACGCGCGTCCGCTTTTCGTCCACGGGCGACCCATTCCCGGCCCAATTTTGAGCCTCATTTGCGTCGGCGCGGACACGAGATGGACGGGCGCGCCTAGTGTTCTTCCCAGGCCCGCCGGTCGGTGGCAGCCATCACCATTTCCCCCTCATTTTCCCAAAAAACGCTCCCGTCTACGCGCGCTCGCTCCCGCCCCAACCATGGACGACGCCATCTATTTCGACCTCGACCTCGACGCCGCCGCCGGCCTCGCCTCCCTCGCCTCGTCCGGCGTCGTCGCCTCCTCCGGGAAAGGCAAGCCTCGTGCCCCACGCAAGACCGCCGCCGCGACCAAGTCGAAGAAGGCGCTGACGCCCAAACAGCGGGCAAGCGAGTCGGCCAAGAGGAAGGGCCGGAGGCACACCGCGGACGCGAGGGATGAGGCTGCCGCGCAGGCCGCCGCCGTGGCCGCCGTGTAGCAGGAGTTCACAAATGCCCGCGTCGCGGCGGCAACGAGGGAGGCGCTCTACATGCTAGGGGTAAACCCTAGCCAGCACAGCCTCGTCCAAGCCGCCATCGCCGCAGCCAGCACCGGCTCGTTGGCGTTTCCTTGGATGGTGCTGCCCGAGTCACCCCGCGCGTCGGCTTGCAACCCGGTCCCCGGCTTCCACATCTACCCACAGGCCTCCCGCCTCTCCCGGGAGTGCTCACCCGACGTGAGCGTGGTCGTGCCTTCCACGCCTGCACCAACGCCCATTGACCTGAACGCCACCCCGGTGGTTGGTGGCTCGTCGTCCGGCGGCACGAGGAAACGCGCGTGGCAGACGCCGGCCGGCGGGCTCCCAGACGCCCGTAACCTGTTCGAGGGAATGCCGTCCGCCGTCGATGAGGACTTCATGCAAAACCTCATCTTCGAGCCCGGTGCGCCATGCGCTGGCTATGATCCCGACGAGACACAAAGCCGAGACGGCTGTGGGGCGTTCACGCCGGCCGCTGGCTATGATCCCGACCAGATGACCTTCATGCGTGATCAGGTCGGCGTCGACCTGGATGGCTTCCCCCTCGACCACGAGTTCCCAGACGACTATGGGCAAGAGGAAGAGGACGAGTGCGACATCGACGTGGATCCTTTGTTCGAGGACGAGCTCGCCAACCAAGCCGCCGGTGCTAAGCCCAAGCACAAGAGCAAGCGTACGAAAGCGTACACGGCGGCCGAGGACAAGCTTCTTTGCGAGTGTTGGCGAGACATTGGACAAGACCCGAAGACGGGCGCCGAGCAAAAGCATTCGACCTTTTGGACTCGTGTGCACCGAGAGTTCCATGAGCGCAAGAAGTTTCCACCTTACCAATTTGTGAGCACGCGCGGGTGGGTCTCCATTTCCAAGCGGTGGAGGGTGATCCAACAAGAGTGCAAAAAGTTTTGTGCCACCCTTGAGAGCGTCAAGACCCACCCCGTGAGCGGCATCGGTATGCAAGACATGGTATGATAGCAAGCAAGCCACCCTATTTTGTGTCATCAAGATCATCCTTGCTATCACTTGAGAATATGCTTGCATGGAAACATTTTGTAGGCATTTCAAGCTTTGGAGGAATTCAAGGTTCAACACAATGGCAAGTGCTTCAACCACTCTCATTGCTATCGGGTCATCAAGGACGAAGAGAAGTTCAAGGCACAATATGCCGCACTCAAGGCATGCGGGGGAAAGAAAGCCGTGGAGGATGTTGGGGAGGGCGAGCCGGCACGGCCGCGGGGAAAGACCAACTCCAAGAAGGAGGACAAGCGAGATGCGGCCACCAACGCCTTGATCGCAAGCGTGGACGACATGATGAATAAGAAGGACTCAAGGGAGGAGGAGCCCCGGCGTTTCAAGGAGGAGCAAATGGATGCTTTCATGGAGATCCAAAGGAGAAGGCTTGATCTTGACGCCGAGAAGCAAGCCAAGATGTTCGAGCTCGAGGCGGAGAAGCAAGCCAGGATGCTAGAGATGGAGGCCGCCAACGCCAAGACCAAGGCGAAAGAAGTGGCTCTTGCGAGCATGATGACCGGGGTGGAGATCATGAAGGTGCTCAACACCGTGTCGCCAAGGAAGAGGCCATGGTTCGACAAGATGCAGGCCAACATGCTCAAATTCGCCGACGAGTAATCTATGGCGGCGATGGCCATCTTTTTTGTATGCCGGAAAGTGTGCCGGCATGACCACGGGAGCCGAGATGACGTGGTCAAACTCAAGTCTCACCCTTTTTTGTGTGCTGGCATGTGTGCCGGCCGGCTGGCGAGTGCGCCAGGATGAACTGTGTTGATTTTTTTTCTGAAGCCGGCATTGTGTGCCAGCACTGGCATGGTGCCGGCATGAGACATGGCCGCTGGCATGATCGGCCGCGGGCACTTTTTATTTAAAAGTTGAATGCGGGTATGAAATGGGTTGGCGCGTTAGGCACATTGCCGACCCAAATGCAAAACTGGACGGACGCCGGGCGGGCGGCCGACCCAAACGGACAAAAAGCGGACAAATGCGCCGTCCGTTTGGGTCGTCCCGTTGAAGTTGCTCTTAGGTCTTGAGTTTGCGCGTGCCAACAAGATAAACTTTGAGTTACTTGTTCCCCGGGTGAAAAGCGATCGACTGAGCTCGACCGCCATGATAAAAAGCGGGAGGCGACGTCGTACCACCGATCAACTTCGTGCGCCGGCAGTAACTCGATCACCTTTGTTTCGAGTCCGATTCATTCTAGTACTTCACCTACAAGAAACCACACCATCGGTCGACTCGCCTGATTGGCCATTGGAGCAGCAATTGGTTGGATGAACTTGCGTGCGTGATCACATCCGCCGGCGACCATAATGTGACAGATCATGATGATGACAAGATAGCGCGTGCATGCAGAAGCTGCAGGTGCTGTCTGAGCAAAGCAGTACGTAACTCCGCTTCCATGCAGTGTGCAAACCCGGTAGAAATGGGGCAGTTCGTGGCGGCGCGTCGACGTAACCAGTCAGTTGGCGGCGGAGCTTGGCGTCCGGTGGCGTGGTGGCTCCTAGTTGAGGGTGGCGCAGCTCTGGCTGGCTTGCCTCCTTGCTGGTTGAGTCCTCGAAGCAGATTCACGATCCGTCATGGCCGGTAGTGCCTAAGGCTGGTTGTAATGGGTAGTATCATAAGTTAGTATCATGCATATGATACTAGTGTATGATACTACCTCTCTAGTGCATAGTATCATAGGGTAGTATCATAGATGACTTTATTTATTGCCATGCATGACACATATTAGTGTAGCATTTATTATGATACGGTATCATGATATGATACTCAACCCTCTCTTACTTCATTTAATTCTATGCCACCATATCAAAGTTGCCTACTCCCTCCGTCCGCGAATAAATGTACTTCTAGCCTTTGTTCTAAGTCAAAGTTTTAAAATTTTGACCAAATATATACAAAAGAGTAGTAACATATATGACATAAAATTGATATATTATGAAATTACAATTCAAAACGAATCTAGTGATACTAATTTAGTGTCATAAATGCTGCTACTTCTCCCTATAAAGTTGGTCAAAGTTTTAAAACTTTGACTTAAGACAAAAGCTAGAAATACACTTATTTATGGACGGAGGGAGTAGTTGGCATGCATGATACTAGCTATGATACTCACATTACAACCAGCCTAATAGAGATGCAATCAGGTGTCAGATCTTTGACTGTTGCATGTCCGACATCTACTGCAGTGTGCAGCCGATGTGGCCCGGCTTGCATCTGGCCAAGGAAGGTGATGGCGTGAGGCCCTCGTCCTTAGATGGATTGGGATTCTCCACCGCGCTTCCGAAAGGATTCCAGCGCTGCGGGTACTGGTACGTGTGAGGTCCGACCGGCAGTTGCAGGCTTGGTCGGATATACACGATGGTGTTCAAGCCGGCGAGGTGGCAATCGGTGTCCAGGATGGCAGGATGAACACTCCGGCGTGGCAGCGGCCTCACGGCGGACTGCGAGGGCGACTGAAAGGTCTTTGCGAGTGATACCCTCCAAGATCAGGTGGTTGCTTCGGCAGTGTTATGCAATCTATGGACGATGCCTTACGCAGAGGGTATGGTTGCGCAGCGGAGGCTGTTGGTTTCTTACCCAGCACATGTAGCTGCTAGGATCGTGGAAAAGTGGTGGCGACAACACATGCTTGACTTCGATGGTGGTGCTTTTTGAGTACCCGGTCTTGAGCTCTGGGATGAAAACCTAGGTCAGTCCCATGTCGGTTATACCTGGCAATGACAACGTTTCTCCGTCGTTACCTTGTTGAAGGCATTGCTCGGAGATGCTCGGATAGTTTCTTCAGGGTGAAAACCTGGACTTTGCCATTTGGTGGTTGGTCCCAGTGACGGCGGTGCTCGAGCATCGCTCCCTTCCTAAAGGCATTGTTGTTGAAGAATCTCGATGTCCTTGTGGTGTCATGAGATGATTGGTGCGGATATGGTCATTGTTGTAGTTTGTCGATCGCGATTTAGAATGCTTCAGGGCGGGCTTTTTTTCCCCGCTTAGGCATAGCTTTGGTCTTATATGACTTTGCTATTTAGCGGTGGTATTTTGTGTGAGTGCGTTAGTGTTGGCTGTGTGCATCCTAGCTATGCAGAGGCCGGGTGTGTGCTAACTGTGTTTGTATTATCTTGATGCTTCATTTTGAGTAATAAAATCCACCTTTGTCGAAAAAGAAAGAAATGGGGCAGGCGGCACACCATTCAGTGCGCGCTGCCCGGTGGAGCACGGCTCACATCCCATCCGTCGTCTCTCGACTGAACACAAACCTTGCCGGTCCGGCCACCAACGAGGTACTGAATCTACGGACGATGGGACTCCCCGTGTCACCGTCGCCGATCTTTGGCCAGGAACGTTACCGAACGGTCAGGTCATCATGCCCTCGGAATCACCGGGACAAGAATGTGTTCACTAGATCGGCACCGCGCCTTGGCGTGAGGGTGCCGGCCCCAGCGTTTTGATCAAGCAGATAATGTGAAGTCAGTAGTAATCCAGGTTTAGCAAGAAACATTCAATTGTGATAGTAGCGAGACATAGTGATACTCGGTATCGGCATCAGAAGGTAGAATCAATTTCAATGCGTTCATAAGACAACAAAAAATAGGCACTCGGCAGGAAGATTGAAACCAAAAGCGCAGCCACTCGACATAAACTTCGATAGCAAAAGAGCTATAATAGGAGAGAGGGAGTAATAAGAGTAGGATCATAATAGTAGGAGAGCCAACTACCGAGTCATAGCTACTAAGCATACTAATAGGTGTTTTATTCAACTGCCTTTAATGACATGTTTCCAGCGATCAAAAGGAAGCTTTGTACAAACTAAATGTGATCAAAGTAATACAACCTCCTACGCTAGGGGAGGCGCGAAAGAAAAAACAGTTAGAAGCAAGATCTGATACGATGATTCTCAATGGAAGATCGGGGTGTTTTTTACCAATTCTTTTGCAAATAAAAGAAATCCATTCAAGAAAGAATATCAAATTTGGGTTGAACCAACAACCTAATTGTATGGTTATTCTGAATGCAGATAGAAAGTCTTCGGTCATTAGACTCACCTCAGGTACCCTACCTTTCTTTCCGGACTTTAGGTACGCAAAAAACCTCACCGTAAGAGTTAAACCCTATTGCCGCATCATGGTAAATTTCCATATTGCAACAACAAACATGCAGTTTCATAGCCTACAAGATTGACACTGCTGCTATGCATTCTTGCTTTTGCTAATTTTGAATGTACTATACTCATGATCAAAGCATGAATTGAATATTCACATAGAGTGCATCTCCCCTCCACAAATCACACAGTCGAGTGCAAACATGTGTATTAATGACCATTATCTGAAACAGAGAAATAGAAAAGCACCATCGGCCACCCATCAGCAATGAAGGAGCTAGTAAACTTAACAAATCCTAACCACACTATGAATCACAGCTGCCAAGGTATCATGCGACATGAACTCGGCAACAAGCGGCCGCTCGCCACCCTCGCAGCAGCATCCGATGAGGTTGGACAAACGACGGCTCTGCAGCACCCCCAACTGCCCTAGCCTCCTCCTGTGCATCCACTAAAACAACAGCCTTAGTTCGGACGCCGTAGCAGAGGCCAGTCGAACACTGGTGCATACAAGGTGACGATCCACCAATCAGCAAAATAAGCCCAATGCAAGGTAAGCAAGGCGTGGTCAATCCATAGGATAATCGATTTCCATGGTCACGACAAAAGCAGGAAGAGAATCGGTATTGAGCTGGACTAAAAAAACTGAACATTTTTATGATATTCTAAAAGCTTTCATGCGCATTTCACAAGGGACTGAAACATACCAGCACATGGGTGTTGCATGATTAAACTGAAAAAACCTCGAAAGGTCCACTTAAATTGGTTTCAAACATGGGTACAGAAATGATAGATATGATAAAATATAGATTGCAGTCACATATGCACAACAGCAATGTTCTAATGCATTGCCCTATAAAGTTAGAAATCCTACAATGCATCATTTTGTTTGGACCTCAACCTTGACTCTATTCAAGTACGACTGGCAAGATTAAGGTAAACAAAAACGGTATCAAAGACATTAGATACCTCACTTCACAATAAAAACAACTGCATATCTAGTGCATTATCAACGAGATCCAAATCCAATATAATGCTTCCAAGCTCCATATCTCTACTCTGCAGATATCAAGTGGAAAAAATAAATAACAAATGTATTGGAACAACTGAAATCTACAGGCCATAGTAAAAGATTTTAACCGGAAGCTAATAGACAGCCTCTTAGCCTTGCAGGTAGCCTACCAATTTTTTGAAATGAATGCAAACTTACCCCACTCACAAAAAATGGGCACATAAGTTTGGTAGCTCTGATGCATGCATACTCATTCCATCACACAGTAAACCTTGAGGTAAACTTTGAGAAAACAGACACATGCATTAGTTAGTACTTTAGTGCAGCAATTAACTATAAAAACAGAGGCATGCTAGGCTAATTGGTGGTGGCTCAAAACATGTTTTTTCCAATGGCTCAAACAATTCATCTATTATCCGGACATAGATACGTTAGAATTCAACATAGCACAAATACATGACAAAAGTTGTTCCAAAAAGGCAGAGTGTAAGATAGGACAAACTGTTTGCACCAAGTTCAGTAGAAAGAAAATGATTCAAGATACCAACAGCCCGAATGTTAATCTTCGACTTCCAGAACCATACATCATCAACAACATAATATAATTAAAATAGGAGAACTTAACATATAGGCCATTTCATTATTTATAAGACATAAACAGAACAAGTAGTCCCATATCAGAACTATCAGCGGCATGACAAAATAGAAGGAGATTCACGTACACATGAGAACTAACACTCCAAACGCAATGTCTCAGTCATGAAATATATTCTTTATCAGATTTAAAGTACCACTATAGGCTAATAGTCACTGTCAATTTTAGGTAGGTACAACATGCCTTTCTTTTCTTGGTCCTCTCACAAAGGCATGGTTCACTTCAGAGTCTTAACCACTGGGTGTTTACCTGAATAGCCAAACCAATCAGCGTGTCAATTACAACTACAGTAGAACCAAGAGGATCCCCAGTAAATGTCAAATTTAAACCAAGAGGATTGTTGTTAGTATGTATCTAGTGAGATATGTCACAGTATAAACACCAAGCAACCACATTGGTAACCTAAAGTGCAGGGTACAGTGGAACCAAACCTATACATTTTCACCGTATCTTAATTTACTCGTACGACTGGTACATCCTTTGTACTCAAATGTGTATCAATTAGCAGGAAATTAAAATTGGCAAACCAGTTCTCTTCCAGTTTAAGCGCAAAATATAGTAAATTGTATTTGAACTGGTTCCCATCTACTGCTTGCACATCTCAGAGTCAACTATCCATGGTCAATCAAATAGAAATTCAGGAAGGAAAACGAAGTGAAAGATAGATGGAGAGATAAAGGAAGAGTGGGAAAGGGAGGATATAGGCTCAAAAAACATATCAGAATAGACGGTGACCGCATCTACGGGCGACACTGGGTTCTTTTCCATGGTTCTTTCCTATTTTAGAAACATTGGGTAAGAGAAAGTAGGGAAAAGCGCGTGAGCGAGCAGGAGAAACAGGGAGAGACATGAGGGGCATGAGTCTACCAAGATTCGTTGACCGAGATCCATCGAGAGGGGTCGGGTTTGTACCTTGACTATGTTGAGGTCCCTGTAGCCGCACTTCCGGATCCAGGCAAGCTACCGTGAAATTTAGACATGTAGAGAAGGGTGTCTTCTTGACTTCTTGTATTCCTCTCATTTGCTACTATTTAGTAATTGGGCTGAGCCCAATCCAGCATGAGTGGGCCTAATAGATTTTGTTATCTGTAGAAAGAAACAACAATGAAAATAAATTAATTGGTTCAGAGGAATACGAATAGCTGACATATGTGATCATTTTTCCTCACTTAAAACACCAGGATCCTAATGCCTTTAAAACATAAGCATCCGGATGAAAAGCTCCAGGGATACAAAAAAACCGATATAGACATACAACAGTTCATTTTTGTAAGGATCTAAATGCAATTACCATTTTACCATAACAATTACATATGTCTATAGCAAGGTAGATTATATATTTATGTAAATACCCACCGGCGCAAAGGGAAATCAGAGTGATTGCTGAAAATGACCAGTCTAATATAGCAAGCTTACATCAGAAGAATGGCATAGATATAAATATGTTCAGTACATAGCAGTTCGTCAAAGCAATAACAAAACGCAGTGGAATCAGTTGTGCCAAAAGCATTGCAATTTGGACTAAAATTGTTGCCTGGAGTCCTTGAATAAGTCCATGACTCCAGGGTGATAAGCAGCAAATTCACCTGCTACTACATTCTAGGATTATGTATGTAGTTTAGTTAGTACCTTCCTTTTCGATGTAGGTCGTGGTCGCTGCAGCAAGCGTCGCGGCTGTCTCAACCTCGTCTTCCATCTCTATGGCCCACGCTCCTCCTTCCAAGTCCCGAGGAACCGCAACAGTGTAAACCCCTGAAATTTAAAAAGAAGAGGACCCACAATGTCTCATCAGCCTGTTTGGTCATGGAAGGAAGCATCACATTTTTATACATGGGAGGGGCAACCTAATTTGAGAAAACATGCATGTATTGAACTCTTCATCAAAATAATATATGGAGTTAATTACACATGCATCGATTTAAGCTATCTCTTTTCATACTGTTCAAGATATTTTAACTGCTTAGCACCCTGAAAAATCACAGAAACATGATCGTTCAGAAATGAATTAAGCAGTCAGTTGCAGCATGGCGTGCTCAACTTATCGCTTCTGGCATACCTTCTCCGACCAGTTATATTTATCAGTTTTCTTCATTTATCAATACCCATAGTGACACAACAACATCTTGAATATGTTACAGCTATCACAGTGGTTTACAAATTACAGATTCGTATTCAAACAATGGGTACAATCTGTATTTTGTTGTCGCTTCAAGTAGTTTACATTTAAAAGCCTGGTCCAGAACTACAAGTAAACTGGAGCGAGCTGTAGATTTCTTAGTCTGGTAATCTGATTTGGTAGTGCATATATATCAAAAAAAATGTTTATCGGCAGAGAAACCATATGGTACGTGGTGGTGGCGGCTTGCGATCTTCCTAGCCATTACCTCCGTAGGTAACGCAAGTTATGACCTTGTTCGGCTCCAGCGGCGAAAGCTGCATTAGTAACAACGTTAAGTAAGATTGGCATGGACAAACCATTAGATAAGATGGAACACTATATCAACGATCCTTCAGAGAAGTCGGAACTTACCCAGCTTTATGATGGCAATGGCTATTGGTCTTGACAAAAGATGATACATGTGATTCACCATCAAGGCTCTAGGTGCAAAGGCTCAAGTGAGACCCAAGTTTTTCCAACATTTACTTTAGCACGTAAAGGTATTGAGCAAAGAAACAAACATCCATTCAGTTTATAGCTTTGAAATGAAAATGGACTGATACCATTTAGTTCAGCATAAAAATGATACCCAAGTGTGAAGCTCTAGCTTCCATGCTTATCTCTAGCAGCCTTACATCCTCTGCTACCATAGACGGGTCAACTTCAAGCAAAAATCCATCATGCACCTACAAAATGTAAAATCATAACTTTAACCTATCTATATTTAAAAAATAAATAGCCACATAAATCCAGAAAAATGAGTGATGACCACGTCGTAAAATACCTATAAAAGAAGGTGAAAGCGCCCTCTGACTTGCGATTTCTTTGAGTATTTACAGGATGACTGTTAAGCATAGCCACCTTGACTATATCAGCAGCAGAACCCTGCATATAATAATGTGTTAATACACTGAAGCTAGCAACTAAAGCAAGGAAAATGTTTGCTAACCTGGCAAATAAAATTAACTGCTTGTTTCTGTGCTTCAGCTTTCTCTCTGCTATTTCCAGCAATAATTTTTAAAAGGAAACATCTCCGTCCCATCAAGGTCACAACACATCTGTAAGTAATACAATTCTTAAGTTGCCTTCATACGCTTTGATGCGCAGGTCAGAAAATAATATTCCATAATAAGCTAACGAATGTGAATGCAGAAATATGTTGGAAGGCTCATTTGTCATTGATATTGGATAGAACCAGGGGTTCAAATACCAGCATCCAACACCGCTAATTTTCTCTTAAACCAACCTTCCCTTCTTTCAAAATGTTTAAAAATATCATAATTCGTGCTTTTGTCTTACAGTAATCTCCAGTACAGCATATTAACTTGAAAAAGAGGCGAACTAAATCAAGCTAGGCAATAGAAGAGCAAGAGGAGCTTATCCATCTTCTTCTTCCCGCGCTTCTCCAGATGACGAACGCCGGCGGCTCGGCTCGGGGCAACCACAACTAGGATGATCGGGAAACCTTCTAACCTCTCACGGTAGCAGAAAATGGTAGGCCAATCGAATCCAGCACGGACAACACCAACTACGACAGCTCGAGGCGGTGGAGTTCAGGAGAAATCCCCGCATCTGATCCAAAACTCGATAAATAATGTTCCTGCAAATACACAGACTGCACATCATTGGTTTCTTATGCATTGACAAATTAAGCATATAATTAAATATACAATGATTTGTACTTTGAAAACAGAAGCACACAACTGAACATTTTGGGCAAGTGTAAAAAGGCTTGCATAAACTTCTCAAATTAATAGTAATAACAACAAAGGAAAGGAATTCACAAATAGCATTGACTTGTGAACATGAATGTCTGACAGAACAATCATAACCAAAATCTGTGCATCTATTCCCAGTAAGAAGATATACTATAGAATCTAAGAACCAAAAATGCAGTGTATCCGCCCATGTGGTGGACTAGACATGTCTGTCTAATCACCATGGATGATCCCGAACAATGAAAGCACCCTGCATACTTCGTTCAATAAAGCTGGTTCACTTTAAACCACAATCGTATATTCCCAATCTCGCACATGACCGCATACGCGCATGCACAGAAACACAAAGAAAAAAATCCCAACTGTTCGACTGAGAAACATTGAGACAGTCAAATCTCCGAGCATGAACAAATTGAATCACGATGAATCCAAACCTAGGCGCATCCACAGCCGCTAGACCAGACCATAATCATCTCAGATAGCTTTACATGCGCCTAGTAAATTTGTGACGGAAAAAAGAGCAGGACGGTGGGGGGATTAGGATACCTCAGCTATGATGGAGAGGACGATGATGTTGCGGAAGGTGCGGCAGGAGAACTAGGCCCGGCGGCGCATCTGCGCGTACACGACGACCTCCTCCTTGGACAGGCACTGGAGGCGCTTGTCGAGCCCGCTTCACATCCTCCCCAGCATCACTCCTCCCTCCTTCTTCTTCTCCCCTCCTCCTTCCCCTTGCCCCTGGCCTCCATCGATCTGGAGAGGCGACCTCCGACAAGGCTTGTGGCGCCCCCATCCTCCTCGGCGCGGTTGACCCGCGGCGCCCACGCCCCCGGCAACCGCGGCGCGAACCCGCGGAGGCACGCGCACACCCGGCGACGCCCTCCCTCTCTGGCCGCTTCCCTCACAGCGGGAGGATGGCCTGGCCGAGCGGCGGCGTTGACGGCGAGGATGAGGAAGGTGACGAGCGGCTCGACGAAGGCCGAGGGCCGCGAGCGATGGAGATGGCGCGCTCCGCCTGGATCTCCTCCTCTGCTCCGGCCAGGGACGCGCCCTCTGCGGGGTCGCAGCAGGAGGGCTCGGGAGCCGACGAGGCGCCCTGAGACGCGAGCGGCAACGACGTAGGCGGCGCGATGGTAGGGGGTGTGCGGGCAGCTTGGAGACGAGCACGGCGGCGAGCGCCCCGAGCGCCAGAGCGGTCTGGTCGGTGGGGATCTGCAGCGTCTCCGCGAGCACCGCGGCACCCGCGCGCCCGGGCCCCGGCGCCACGAGCTTCGCCTTGAGCTGCGCTAGGGTTTGCGTGGAGGTCGACCTCCGACGCGCCGTCTGCTGCGGGGGCGTCGTCGTCGCCGGGGAGCACGGCCGTGAGCGCCCCAATCGCCAGCGCGGCCTGGTGGGTGGGAGACGGGAGGGGAGGAGGCAAAGAGGCGGCGGCGGCGGCGTCGCCGGGGAACACGGCGGCGAGCGCCCCGAGCGCCAGCGCGACCTGGTGGGTGGGAGACGGGAGGGGAGGAGGCAAAGAGGCGGCGGCGCGAGGGGCGGGCAGGAGCTAGCTAGGGCTAGGGGAGAGAAGGAGACGAGAGCGACAAATGAGAGGACGACGAACGGGCCGCCGCCCTCCCCCACCCCATAGCCGCACGAGCGAACCGCCGCACGACACGCAAGCCCCCGATAGCGAACTGACCAAATTACCCTCGGCGGGGGCAGGATTCTACGTGCGGTGGCACGGGATCTTTCCCCGCCGACACGCGCGACGGGGCGACCGGGCTGGAACCAAGCCGCAGTCGCTGACAGTAGGGCCCCACCAGCGGACGGACCCACACGGCAGCGACTCTAGAACGGATAGAACGCAGTAAAAACGAGCGTGGGGAGGCGCCAGCAGCTTTTTTTTCCGATCTAATTTGATCCGACGGCGCAGGTTCCTCCACCTATCGATCCAACGGCCGAAAACGCATCAAGGGAGAGATCCAACGGCCAGGAGGCTCAAATCGCTGAGAGAGCTCCTGCATCCCTCCGGTTCATATCTCTTGATACTGCTAGGCTGCCTCACGGCCTCACAGGCACTGCTGACACCACCATTTACCACGGCGTACCTGGACACAAAACTGCGTGCACTTCTGTACCACAGCTCGACCCGTCGCATGCGGTTGCTCTCGTGCATATAGTACAGGTAGAAAGGTGTTGTGTGGCCGCGATAGATCAAGCTGCAATGTTCGTGGAATCGGGGTCGATGATGCCATGATGGTGGTGGTACGTGCTCGCTATCTATCTATCTATCTAACGAGCCTCTTGGCGCTGAGAGCGACGGAGCCACGGGAGGCACGCAACGGACGTCCAACGAAAGCCACCATCATCGATCCGTAGGACCGTATCCTCACCGGCAAATATTCCTTCCAAAAGCTTCGCCATTGGTGGCCGTCACTGTTCACTCGCTGGCTCCATGGACGAGACGGGAAGCCGATCCTCCTCTGCTTTGATTCACGGTTGACTGACTAGCTTACTGCCAGTGGCGGCCACGCGTGGCCGAGATGAGATGCCAAACAAACACGGTGCACTGCAGCAAGTTTGGGGGGCCGGGTCGTACTTCGTGCCGCCGAACAACGGAAAAGCCGAGGAGGAAGAGGCCCCGGAGGGCTGGGCGGCAGTGCCACGGACCGGGCGAATCGGCCGCCAAATCTCCCGGAAAAATAAAGTCAAGCTCAGCCGCGTCTGGAAAAGGCTCTCGCGATATGCCATGGCCATGCATGATAAGGGACACCGAGACAATGCCGGGCAGCGCGACAATGCCCATGCATTTTCGGGTAGTCACTCACTCTCGCGATATGCCGATGCATTTTCTTTTCCCCGGCCGTCGTACGGAGGAGAGATGGGCGACGCTACTGACAAACTAGTGACTGTGTGGTCTACTGCTGCAGCAGTGGCTTTCGGTGGAGCGGGGACGCTTTGCTTGCACGGTCGCCGGCCTGACCAACCGACCTACCACTCATGGAAGCTTCTACTGCCGATGCATGTGTTTCTTTCTTCAGAATTTTTTTTTCCGAGAAACTTTCGATCTATTCATCTTTAATCATGGCAGTAAAAGGAGATAATACAAAGTACAACCATCTTCGTGAAAAACCTAGCGACGGCTACAACCACTAGAGCGAGCTGAAGGCGCGCCGCTGTCATCGGCCTCCCTGACTAGAGTCGGGCAAACCTTCTTGTAGTCGACAGTTGGAAAGTCGTCGTGCTAAGACCTCATAGGGCCAGTGCATCAACCATCGCTAATGAGAAAAGTCGTCGATCAGAAGGATCAAACCTGTAAAGACCTTCACACACCTCTGATCCATCGAAAACCAGTTCCAAGCAAATCCCGCGAGATCAAATGGAGACACACCTTCACACGCCCTCTGACAATATCAGACGCACCATCGGGACATGAATAGAACATGGGAGACACTATTCCTACCAAAGGACATCGCCGTCGCCATACAACCCCAACCAAAACGGTGAATCTAACAAGAACGAGAATGAAGTACCTCCTGCCAGCGGGGGCCGAGATCCTCCGTAGCTCCATGGCCCAGTAGCCATCAGAGATGGGGCGGACCGGTGGCGGCATCGATGGGAGGAAAAGGGACGTTTCTTATGGAGGAGGAAAGAGATGATAGTAACGCGTGATCTCTTTCTTCAAAAATCCTATTCGTGCGTAAGACTTGTACATAAGAATAGCAGCGCTGTGGAGAAATACCCTTCGATTCTTGGTGTATATACACCTCATATGGGAAAAAATTAATAATAAAAAATAAAAATGTCAGGAAGTTTTTTTTACAATAAACATGTCTTTCTTTTCGAAATGGTGGACACCACACCAGGATCCATCCGCGGCCCACGTACCCTTGGCCCCCCTATCGACACCGTTCATGGCGGACACCACACCTGACAGGTGTTCGATCAAATAGGATTGAGCTTATTTTTAAAATTCATGTCGTTTTTTAGAGTAAAAAGGATTGCGGCGTACTTGGTGAACGAGGATGAGTTGTTATGTGATGCGTGGTTGGCCGTATAATCGGACTTCGTAGGTAGGAGCGGAAGAGGTTTTTTGGCAGCGCGTGCATGGTTCGTTTCATGCGTGAAAGCACACTGCGTCCTATGACATGCACATCATCTATGAACGGAATGTCAAGTCCTTAGCGTATCGATAGTACATCATTGAAAACTCCGTCATGAAGTATTATTGAGGCAATGTGGCCATTGCGCATGGCAACCATGAAGATTGTAACTTTTTTTCCTCTTCTTAATGTACGGATTGATTGATTCACTCATTGTTGCTCTACACGTCTAGCCTACACGAGCTGTCATAATGTAGTACAGGTTAGAGGGCAGACCATTCATGCACATACATTGTTGGATGAAACTCAAGGTGCAGTATGTGTGGGATAACATAATCAATTCATGAAAAAATTGTTGAACATCCGGTTAATCTCGTTGAATTGAACTATTATTGTACTAGACACATTCACATGCTATTTATGGATGATTTGTCTATTTTTTATCCGAACTTTGATGAATTTCGTTGTGTTTGATGAAAATCGTCCGATTAATTGAACTCCAGTTTGAAATATATACTGCTACAGTTGGATGGTCGGCTCTTGCGCATCTGTGTCGGCGGACTGGTTTTCTCCGTTCCGTAGATGGAGGTGGTGTCCGGTTTGGAGATCAGCGTTGGAGATGCCTTAATTTCCCTTTGATGTTATCTTACAACATAAATCATTTTAATCCTAGAAAAAACATATGCAAAAGCCTACTGGTTTCACCAGGCCACCTGATACCAAACAATACAAAAAGGACCAATCAAATCTTGCTGCTCTCACCGGTAACTGACTAATCACCTACCGACTGCCTCTCATGCGTCTCCGTATCTGGTATCTCTCTCCCTCTCTATGTACGAGTACGTGTACATGTGTGGCTGGCTGTCATCTCCGGCAGGCGGCAGAAAGATGAACTCCTCCCGCTCGCGCGCTCCAGTGCTCAACAGACGGAAGCCGGCGGGCCGGGGCTCGATGGTCGATGTGGGTCGATCAGGAGGTGACTTTGGCGCGGGTGCACGGGGCGAAGGAGTAAGCCTGCTGCTGGTAGCCCCCGGCGTGCACGCGGTGCGACGAGGAGTGCGAGTGCGCCGTCTCCCGGTCGATGAGTGCCCGCAGGCGGAGGAACTCGTCGACGGAGCAGGGCAGCCAGAGCGGGCCGGCCGAGTTGTAGCCATACGTGTCCCGGGCCGCCTCCAGCAGCCGCTGGAACAGCGGGTGGTAGAGGTAGGCGATGGGGATGACGAACCGCCGGAACCCGTCGCCCTTCTCAGCCTCCGCCTGGCCGACCCGCACCGCCAGCCACCCCTTCTTCACCTTCCCCCTCTTCTCCGCCTGGTCCCCTTGCATGATGATGACAGCTCCCTCGCCGGCGGTCCAACTGCAGCCGCCCTCTCGCCGTCGCTGCTGCTGCTGGTGGTGCTAAGAGATCACTGCTCTATTGCAGGCAGCTAGAGCCAAGGAGCCAATCCAGAGGTGTGTGTGTGGTGCTTCGCGGCACTCGCGGTGGTTTTTATAGCACTGCTTCTGCTTGGCTCGAGCGGGCCGGGAGGGGATTACATTAGAAGATTAAGCCGCCGGTGCGTGGCGCACCCGTGCGCTGCTGCCTGTACGTACGGCGTCCTTTGCTACGGAACCCGGTCCGGCGTCGGGGGCTTCCGTGTCGGGCGATGGATCGTCTGCGTCGCTGACACGCCGGCCCGTCGGAATAATCGGGTTAGCTAGGGCGTCGGGGTCGCCGGCCGTACTGGGCGATCGTCGCGTGCGCGTCAGGGCTCAGTTGCGGTGAGCGGGATAGGTAAGGTGGAGCCGTGGGAGTGGAAGGTGGAGGGATGGCTACGGTGAGGAGGGGCCACGCTGTCGCCGGGCCCGGCCGACGCGTACGTACGTCGTCCTTCGGTCGTGGCGCGCCTGGCCCACGACGGCGGACAGGCCGTGGCCGTGGGAGGTGGAATTGTATTCTTGAGTTGTGTGAGCGAGAGGATTGATAACTTTTGCTGTACGTGACTGCTGCACCACGGCCACAGGAGATGTTGATGCATGGGGGAAATTAATTGGTCGGGCTACTGTCTGGCTTTGCTCATGGCCGAATTGTTGGATCGTACCTGTTGGAGTGACCCTCTGGGTTGAGTCCTGGTAGTTTTTGTTCGAATTTGATGACCCTCGTGGGCATGCTTCTAGCTGGTTCAGTTGAGGTCTCATGCATACAATGGTTTATTTCTCGTGGGCATCGTGTCATCATGATGAGTAGGATGTATTCCCTTTTTGTCTAGCAGACATGCTACGTGTATGAACGTAGCTAATTTCTACTACTATATTAGGAAAAGGAGGTGGTTTTTAATTTTTTTTAGAAAAGGAGGAGGACCCCGGCCGGGCGATGCATGTGGTCACTTTATTAATTATTCACACAAGACCTTACAAAGTCATAAAACAGTAAGACTAAAGTCACCGTCTAAGCAACAACTGGCGCTACTCCTCCAGTTGATGAAGGGACGCTGATAGTCTGGGCCTAATACCAAACAGACCTCGCAGCCAAACCAAAACATCTAAGACCTGAGGTCCCAACCAGAACACCTGTCGGGTATGAGGCACCTACCAGTCCGGCGCACTCCTCAACCAGGACGGCTGCCGGGTATGAGGCCGCTGCAGCCACCTGCCACCAATCCATCATCAGAGTTGTACTGTTGCATCCTCCGTGCCAGGTCTCTCTGCCATTGTCGTGGAATTAACACGTCAGATGTCCTTAGTGTGAGGACTTAGTCGCGAGGCCAACGCATCAATGTGGTAGCTTGAGAGGGGTTGAGCGGAATCGAGAGACGCAACAGGAGACAAGGGTTTAGACAGCTTCGGGCCCCGGGAAACATCATCCGGTAAAAACCCTACATCCTGTTTGAGGCTAGATCTCATTATCATCACGAGGGAGTCGCCGTAAACCGGCTCTTTTCTAGTTGTGTCTAGCCCTAGAGATTGTTTCTTGCTTATCCCTCTTTGGGGAGCCCTGCCCCACCTTATATAAGTTGAAGGGGCGGGTTACATGTGGAGTCCAACTCGGACATTAACTTAAACTATTTGACTTCCTTTCCTGGGCTTCTTAACGTCTGCCGGTTTAACATTGTCTTCCGATTTAACAATGTCTGCCGGTTTAACAATGCCTGCTGGTTTAACAATGCCTGCCGGTTTAACAATGTCTGTCGGGTTATTATTGCCTTAACCCCTGCCGGTGCTACCACCTGTCTTAACTCTGCCGATTTAACACTTGCCGGTTTATCGTCTGTCTTAGCCATCTGCCGGTTTAACACCCGCCGGTTTACCGTCTGACTTAGCCATCTGTCTTAGCTGTCTGCCGGTTTACCATCCGCCGGTTTACCAAGTCCCGGCCGGTTTACGACTCCGGTCGGGTCATACCGCGGGGTATATCCCCGACATTAGCCCCCAGTTTAATTTGGATTTATCCATGCTAAACTAATCCTGAACATCCTTAAGTCCTTGTCACTTCCTTCTTCTAGAAAATCCGGTTTAACAGGCCAGCTTCATAATCAATTTTCTGACATTGGTTTCTCATAGAAAATATATTTTGAATAATAACTCCTTTGATTCAGCTCCCAATGCTTAAAAACAATATTGGTCCTTAAAATACTCATCTGATCTTCATCCGGTTTAAGAATGTAAAATTTGCCGGTTTAAGAATGTAGAACCTTGCCGGTTTACAAATATTGATGGCACCGGATCATAACTGTTTGTTGACATCAGCTTTTGAAAATATACCTCTTATATACCCATCACTTGTAGCCCTCAAATCTTAAGAAGGTAACGTAGTAACAGCTTAAGATTTTCTTCAATATGAATGTCACAAGCTTGAAGAAATCCAGTTTGTTCATCTCAATCACTAGTCAGAATTGAGTATTCCACATATGTAGCCCCCAAGTGCCGGGTTGTCATGCTTGCAGCAACCTGGGACTTGTAACTTCCTGATGCTCATAAAAACTTCAACCAGTGTAGCCCCCAAGGGCCGGGTCATTATGCAATAATGAACAGGGACTTGTAAATATAATCATGTAAACTTTAACAGCAACGGTGTAGCCCCCAAGGGCCGGCTCAGTAAGATAATATTAAGCTGGGACTTGATATATACTTCAACAAAAATAACATCATACAATATAACCCCCATCATGGGGCTTGAATCCATGTCCACAAGGTTAAGAGCCTTGTGCTTTACCAACTGAGCAGTGGACAATGTAATGGATAAAAAACTTTGTACCTTGAATTGTTGACAGAAGTAATTGGTAGCCCCCAAGGGCCGGCTCATTACGATGTGAGGAGTCGGGTCTTCAATGAGGTGAGGAAACAATGACTTTGCATTAGCCCCCAAGTGTCATGGTGCATGCTTGCAGCGACATGAGACTTGTGTATTTGATGTAATCTCAACTTAAATAATGTAGTCCCCAAGTGCCGGGTTGTAAGCCTGCAGCAACTCGGGACTACTTCCTCCATTGTAGAATAAATCATATCCATTGATAAATAATAACCACTGCGCTAAAAGCGACTTTGAAAACCTCAATCATAATATTGGTTATTGATAACCATAATAAAAATCCAGCCATGTTGGCTATTAAAGATTTGAATAATATAATCCAATGATTTATAAGCGCATGATTCCAATGGCGCAATCCAAATATATACTGGCGACTGATAGTCCAAAGCCAGGCTGGGTCAATAAACACCGGTTAGATAATAAGGTCTGTCAACGTGTAATTGAAAACCAAGCCGGTTTAAAGAATACCGGGCTAATAAGATGACCGACCAGGTCAAGAAAATCGGTTTAACATAAAATTCAGCAAAACGCAAATAAAACCGTGTAGTCGAGGCTTTTTGAGGGCTGTCAGGCACAAATTCGAGGCTTTTTGTGGGCTGCCAGGCCGCTGAGTTGAACCATTTAACAAAGCCTTTTAAGATGGACCTCCAACTAACCAATCACCGTTTTAACTTTGACAAGTGCAGGTTCTCAATGAGAGTAACTGTCAAACGTTCGGAGGGCCGTGCCAGGATGACCTGGATAGGAGTGTCTTACTTGATGAAGGCATGTTAACCCGGGGTTTTAGGTAAATATACCAGGCTCCCAAGCCGTGGGTCGATACCCAGCTACAAGGGTCCATTCAAACTCCTTGGTATTTGACACAAGGAGCCCCCAAGTAACATGATGAGCTATGCTCATTGGGAGCCTATGTTTGAGCTGTGCGTAGAAACAAGACTCTCTTTGGCCCCTTGGGTGTGAAGCTCCCAAGCTTTGTTGTGGCGTGATAGCCGGATTAATGGACAGAACTCCGCTTTGTCAGCTGAAGCCCCCATGTAATCAATAATATGATAAACCAATAAGGCGGGATACCCATGTTTGAACCGCGCGTCAGGGTAACAGGTCCTCTTTGGCAACCTTTAACTTTTTGCAAGAGAAAAATTCTTCTTGAACCGGGATTTTAAATTGGATATTGAGAACTTCAAAGGTTTGTGAGGGACAATTTCCTCTTAAACCGGATATTGAGAGCTTCAGCGCTATGTGGGAGACGAGATTTCCCTTGAACCGGACTATAAATCGAAAGCATCCTTGTGAGCCAGAATATTTCTGAGGGTCTTTAAATTTTTATCAATATAACAATAGCCTCCGGGACCGGGTTATCTTTCTCTCCATCGTCCTGGGGTTCTTGAATTTGCTGAAACTGGCAACACTTGCTGATTCATATCATCGTAGCCCCCGAGTCTTAAGATGACTCAAGGAGTTGTCTTGAGATTCTTCATACTTGACCATTGCAGAAGGTATATATCATCGGTGTTAATAACGCGATGTAAATCCACAGAAGATTGAGGTGACTGTGGCGGGTTATAAATGATCACGTATGAGCCGTGTCAGCAACTCGGCCAATGGTTCATCCCAGCTAGTTGTTGAAGATAAACCGCAGTGGCAGTGATTTGTGTGCCCTGTCCACTGAATCATCCGGCGTAGGCAGAGGCTAAATTGCCATGCCTTGCTTCAGAGTTGTTGGAATAACTCGGACTACGGTGCGGCGGTTTGTCCATCTCCATTGGGCAACGACATAAGTGTTGTCCGGGTGAATCGATGTAGACCGGACCACTACATGTGTTGCCTGTGATGTAGGTCAACCCCTGGCATGTTGATAGTTGAATGCCCATCTGTTAAGAACCGCGGTGATGACGTATACTAGTACGGCCTCCATATATCCTTGTAGATTGGACCGCTGGATGATGCACACAGGATTTTTATACCCGTATCGTAATGGTCTCTTCTATATGGAAGAATTTTTCTGCATAAAAGGCAATGCGAGAGTAAATGTTTTCAAAGAATAATATATATATATATATATATATATATATATATATATATATATTAACACTATTCATCACCCAGGGTGCAGAATTGTTATTCTTAACCCCAGATAATCTTACGAACATTTCATAAATAAATTATGTTTCAAATACAAATAGTTACAGTCATATTGATTTGCTACGTAAAATTTGGCATAAATAAAGGTCAGAACACTAGAAAAATTACATTTTACGTACATTTTACACTATGTTTTTATATTTGTAATTTATGTAACATAAAATATTTTTTACGGTGATTATATATTTTCTTACGTTCTCTTTTTAGTCTGAAATAAGACAAAATTTACGGAACGTAAAATTATGATGCATTGATGTTAAAATAGAGGGAAAATAGATAAGGCAGATAGCACCTGATATTTTCATCATATGTATAGAGACGCTGGTGCTGGATAATGCATCGTAATGCTTTTGGCACCCAGCATGATTTGAGGTCTTTCACGTGGGGAGATAATCCCTTTCTTTTGTAGCCACAATCTGATGGTTAAACTAGCCATTTTCCTCCTAAACCTGCGAGGCAGGGGCAACACAACCCGGGCGGGGGTGACTTGGAAGCACCGTGAAGCGGGGCCGGGTCAAGACCGTAGCTGTGCAAATTGAAGATGAGGCGGTGATTCGGCGAAGGCGGCGACCCAAGACCGCGCCGGTAAGGGCGACCATAGCGGAGGGCGCGTTGGCAATGGAGGCGAGGACCGTGACCATGGCGGGTCGAAACCGCAGTCCAGGGGCGAGGTGGACCGGCGGGTCGACGGAGGCAGCTCAGAGGAGTGCTAAAGCGGGGCAATCCGGATGCGGCAACAAGGGAACTCTCGCGGGTCATCAAGGTGCGTCCGCGACAGCTGCGGGTTGGAGAGGTACAACCGTGGCCGGTTCAAAGCGGTGGCGAGGCGATGACTAAACCGGTGGAGGGTTGAAGAGCTGCGTCGGCGGAGGCCCGCGGTCACTGCTCAGGGTGCGGCGGTTTTGAGGCGCCGAGAGGCGCTTTGAACGGCCGGTAGCTCGAGCCAGGTGGCGAAGATGGCGACTCTGAAGCAACGAAACGAGCCATAGGCGTGACCGCAGTAAACCGGCAACTCGAGGGCACGAGGTGTCGTGGTTCTAAGTCTGACAGTAGAGTGGGGGTAGGTATGGAGAGGCAAGGTCCTAGCTATGGAGCAGTTGTACGCACAAGAGATGTACGAGTTCAGGCCCTTCTCGGAGGAAGTAATAGCCCTACGTCTCGGAGCCCGGAGGCGGTCGAGTGGATTATATGTGTATGAATTACAGGGGTGCGAACCCTTTACACTGAGGAGGGGGGTGGCTTATATAGGGCCTGCCAGACCCCTCCGGCCCTCAGTAATGCGGGGTTTTAAAGTACATCAAGTCTAGGCGTTACTAGTAACGCCCCACATAAAGTGTCCTAAATACCATAAAGTCTACTTAATTACAGACCGTTACGGTACAGAGTGCTCCTTGACCTTCTGGTGGTCGAGTGTGTCTTCATGGTCGAGTCCTTTGAGTCTGTCGAGTGAAGTCCTCTTTGGTCGACTGGAAGGTAGTCTCTTCTACGGTGTCCTTGGGTAGGGTACTTAGATCAGGTCTATGACCCTACCCCAGGTACTTGACTCCATCATTAGCCCCCGAATGGATTGAGGCTTGAGTGAGGAAGGAGTTGATATTATTTCTGACCTACTTTTGTGTTCTGGATACATGTTGTCTTGGACCAATAAACTCTTCGTTGATAATCAGCAACTTTTCTTTAGTCGGCTCGATCCATTCTTTTCTTTCGTCGAGTGACCTTTCGAACTTAACAACTCCCAAGCGACGGATCGCAGGAAATCTCGCGGCTGACAGATCGATCTGCCGTTAGCGGATTTTGTGGGATCCAATCTTGCAAGTCTATAGTCACCTATTATGTGTTATGATTCGTTAACCCCAAAGTGACAATAATCGGGATACTTACCGGTGATGACCGTAGTTTGAGGAGTTCATGTATTCACTAAGTGTTAATGCTTTGGTCCGGTACTCTATTAAAAGGAGGCCTTAATATCCCTTAGTTTTCAATAGGACCCCGCTGCCACGCGAGTGTAGGACAAAAGATGTCATGCAAGTTCTTTTCCATAAGCACGTATGATTATATTTGGAATACATGCCTACATTACATTGATGAACTGGAGCTAGTTCTGTGTCACCCTATGTTATAACTATTACATGAGGAATCGCATCCGACATAATTATCCATCACTGACCCAATGCCTACGAGTTTTTCACATATTGCTCTTAGCTTAGTTACTTTACCATTGCTACTGTTACAATTACTACAAAACTGCTACTGTTACTTTTGCCACTATTACCGTTACTTCCATACTACTTTGCTACTAAATACTTTGCTGCAGATACTAAGTTATCCAGGTGTGGTTGAATTGACAACTCAACTGCTAATACTTGAGAATATTATTTGGCTCCCCTTGTGTCGAATCAATAAAGTTGAATACTCTACCCTCGAAAACTGTTGCAATCCCCTATACTTGTGGGTTATCATCATCCGATGGTCCAGCGAGGCTGAGTGCACCTCCAAGAATGTCGTCCCAAGGGGGTAACGGCACATGATTGCCGCCAACATCCGATCAGCTGATCTAGGGTTTCCCCTGGAGGTATTGAGTGGAGTTGGGAGCTTCACCTCGATGATGCCTTCATGAAGAAAACGATGAAAAGGGCATCGTCATCACCGACTCCGGCCATCGACCAAAGACCAGGTTTTCACCCGGATTCGTCCCAAGTGAGGGAGTCCTGGATTAGGGGGTCCTCGGACAGCCGGACTATGTACTTATGCCGGACTGTTGGACTATGAAGATACAAGATTGAAGACTTCGCCCCGTGTCCGAGTGGGACTCTCCTTTGTGTGGAAGGCAAGATTGGCAATTCATATATGTAGATTTCATTCTCTGTAACCGACTCTATGTAACCCTAGCCCCCTCCGGTGTCTATATAAACCAGAGGGTTTAGTCCGTAGGACAACAACAATCATAATCATAGGCTAGCTTCTAGGGTTTAGCCTCTATGATATCGTGGTAGATCAACTCTTGTTATACTCATATCATCAAGATCAATCAAGCAGGAAGTAGGGTATTACCTCCATAGAGAGGGCCCGAACCTGGGTAAACATCGTGTTCCCCGCCTCCTGTTACCATTAGCCTTAGACACACAGTTCGGGACCCCCTACCCAAGATCTGCCGGTTTTGACACCGTCATTGATGCTTTCATTGAGAGTTCCATTGTGTCGTCATGATAAGGCTTGATGGCCCCTTCAATCACCTACAACGATGCGATCCAGGGTGAGGTTTTCCTCCCCGGACAGATCTTCGTATCGGCGGCTTCGCACTGCGGGCCAACTCACTTGGCCATCTGGAGCATATCGATAGCTACGCCCCTGGCCGTCAAGTCAGGTTTGAAAGCCTGAACTACACTGCCAACATCCGCGGAGACTTGATCTTTGACGGGTTAGAGCCCATGACAGGTGCGCTGTACAATCACGATGAGCATGACTTAGATTTGCCATCGGACGGTGTTCAGGAGAACGCACCTACAGCTGCCCAGGCCTTAGATCCAGAGAAGATCGTGCCATCCGAGGATGGGTGGATAGACCCCTCCACGGAGGCCGCACACTCAGTGACGATAGAGCCAAACACAGATCTCACTTCCAAGGAGGTCTATGTCATCGGACCCTCGGACTCGTATCCGGCCATAGGCTCCGATCCGCGTGCATCCGTGCGCACCGGACCTAACTGGGCACCGATCATGGAGTTTAGCTCCGCAGATATCATTCAATATTCGCCCTTGGGCGACATGCTAAACTCACTAAAATCTCTCTCCCTGCCAGGAGACTCTTGGCCGAACTATGTCCGGCTTGAGTGGGTAGCGGACGACGAAGGAATTTGGAACCCACCCACCACCCACTTAATAGCCACTGTCAATGACTTAACCGACATGCTTCATTTCGACTCCAAAGACATCAACGGGATGGACGATGATGCTGGAGAAGAACAGGAACCACCGCCCACAGGGCGCTGGACAGCCACCTCATCATATATATATATATATATATATATATATATATATATATATATATATATATATATATATATATATATATATATATATACAGACGGTCTATTCTGCTAATATTAGCAGAATAACTATTCTGCACACCACTTCGGCACTGCACGCTCAACAGAAGCGCACTGCATCATTTTGACGACGAGCACTGCAATAGAGACTAGTGAACTTCGTGCCAAAAAAATTGCACGCGGTGTTTTTTCGGTATTGTTTTCGCTCTAATTTCTTGACCGTTTATCGGAATGAGGCGTGTAATATACCGTTGAAAAGCTATGGATTAGGCGCAACTTTGACATATTGAACACTTTTCGAGATTCCACACGGTTTAAGAGCAGTTTTGAAATTTGTGCGTCCCATGACGAGTGGCAGCAAGCGTTTTTTCGCGTTTTTTCCTAAACCGCTCGTCGGAATGAAGCAAATGATACACCGTTGGATAGATATCGTCGAGGCGCATCTTTTTGATATATAAATGTTTCTCTAATTCGTTACGGTTTAAGAGCAGTTTCAAATTTACTAAATCGCGGAACTCTGTTTTTCAAAATTTTCGAAATTTTCGGTACTATTTTTGCTCCAATTTTCTAACGGTTTGTCGAAACGAGAATTATGATACGCCATTGGAAATCTATGGACAAGGCGCAACTTTCATATGTTGAAATGGTTTTGAGATTCCTTACGGTTTTTAGTTAATTTTGAAAATCGTGCGGCTGACTTCGAGAGGCAGCGGCTGTTTTTTCATGAAATTTTTACAAACGGCTGGTCAGAATAATTCAAATCATACGCCGTTGGAAATATATCGATGAGACGTAACTTTTTCATGTAGAACACTCTCTCTAATTCCTTACGGTTTAAGAGCGGTTTCGTTTTTACCGAAAAGCGGACACTCTGTTCTTCGCGAGACCAAAATCGTCATATTTACTACATCGGACAGAAGAACGCATTGCTTCAGACAAAATACCGCACTGCATCAGATGGGCAAGTGCACTGCATGGTTTCTTTTTGTTTAGACGTATTTTTTCTCGGACGAGGAAAGAAGAACGCACCGCTTCAGACAAAATACCGCACTTCATTAGATGGGCAAGTGCACTGCATGGTTTCTTTTTGTTTAGACGTATTTTTTCTCCGTCGAGGAAAGAAGAACGCACTACTTCAGACGAAATACCGCACTTCATTAGATGGGCAAATGCACTGCATGGGTTTTCTTGTGGGACGTAAATTTTCCCAAACGACTTGAAGTGCACTGCTTCAGACGAAAAACCACACTGCATCGGACGAGCAAGCGCACTTCATGATTTTCTTTTGTCGGACGTAAAAAATTTCAAGAGTGTGCTACAAAGTCCTTCGGAGCGGACTTTTTTAAAGACCAGAGTGCACTGCATTTTTCTTTTTCTTTTTCTCTAACAAAGTTTTGGTTTCCCCGTAGTGCACTGCATATATATTTTTTGGTTAATAATGAAATATGCACTACAGGGACGAGGCGAGTGGACTGCATCAGGGCAACCATGAACTTCACCATACAAATTTGCCAAGGTTTTTGCTGCAAATCCTGGGGTGCAATCAAACTGCGCCAAACAAAGAACTTCAACCTCTACACGTCGTACTGCACCAAAACACACCCGATTTACACCAAATTTTTGGAGGTGGCTGGATAGGACGAAGCCGAAATATCAGTGGTCCACGGCAAACTGCACGGCCAAGGGATGAGCTGGTTGGGTACTGCATCGGCGATCCAACTGACCTGCAAACGAAGAGAAACCACAGTGAATAATTTGATTTGTGCATCTCTTTTTCTGTACCTGATGGTACGTCCATCTCCCTCCAGCACACATCAGCGGAGCACTGCACTGTTGAAAACAAATGGACGTGGAGTGGAGGAGCACCAAGGCGAGGCACCACAAAACTGAACACACACACGCAGCGGCGAGCCACACCAGCCAGATCGGTGAACGGCGTCAGAAGAATGAAAAAAATGCATCCTACTACGGGTGTAGCTACACTCATTTCTCATATACTGGGGAAGAAGCGCCGGTGGGGACGTGGGAGGAAGGTGGAGTGGATCGAGGGACGAGTGGGGAAGAAGCGCCGGTGGGGTGGGTTTTCATTTTTTTTCTGCGTGGGGTTTGCGTCGGGTGTTAGCAGAATAAGCCCGGTTGATGTGCAGAATAAGGTCTTAAGGGTATATATATAGGGAAAATGCATCCTACTACCAGATGTAGCTACACTCATTTCTCATACACTACTATGTGGTAGTATATATACTACTTGATCATTTTTAGTATGTTCATATACTATATATAAGATACTCCAAAGCGAGTTATGTGAAAAAATTGCATGTGAGCCCATGTTTCTATCATATTTGTGAAAATACGTACATATTTGTATGTAAAAAGAAGTATGCTAAAAATATACTACATGCTACCTAAAAAATAGTATATATATACTACCTAAATATTCTTACATACTACATACTACGCATACATACACTTCGGTATGGTAGATACTACCTAAAACATACAAAATAAAAATGGGTGTAACTAGACCTACGAAAAATTTGTACTATATATATATATATATATATATATATATATATGGTGGACACACCCAAAGAAAGCAATGACGCCGAGGCAACGGAGGATAACCCTCTTGAGAAGCAATCTAAGCGCCGGCGTCAGCGGCGCCGCTCTAAGCCCCGTTAGCGACTCCAGATGCTGCCGAATACGAAAACAATCCCGCCCAGAGAAGCTTCGAGCAAGCCGGACGGGAGGATGGGCAAGCTAGCCCTGATGAACAGGCAATGGATTGAGACTCGGAGGATGAAAATTAGATGCCTCTCTCCGAAGACGAGGTGAGCATCGGCGACGAAGAATTTATCGTGCCTGAGGATCTCGTCGAGCAGGAGCGCTTTTGGCGCCGGCTTATAGCCACTGCAAAAAGCCTGAAGAGAAAACAGCAACAGCTTCAAGCTAATCAAGACTTGCTAACTGATAGATGGACCGAGGTCCTGGCAGCAGAGGAATACGGACTCGAGCACCCAACCAAAAGTTACCCGAAGTGCAGGTTGTTACCTCAATTCGAGGAGGAGGCACTAGAGCCTATGCTACCAGCGCAGGATGCGGCTGACCGGACACCTCGGGGCCGAGAGAAAGTGGCGTATCATCCCGAACACCAGCCCACACCCCGTTGCCAAACAAATAAAAACACGAAGGCCCGGGGCTACACGCATGACCTACGAGACGAATTGGAAAACAAAGCAGGACAGTCAAGATTGATCTACAGAGCACGGGGGCGCGCCCCAACGCGTGACGATGACCGCCACGCCGAATATACTAAATACAAATCTGGCCGGGCCGAATACAACAGACCAGACTCAGTTGAACTGCGTCGATATGTAGCCCGGCATAGAGGCGCCGCACAGCCCCTATGCTTCACCGACGAAGTAATGGAGCATGAATTACCTGAAGGGTTTAAGCCCGTGAATATCGAGCCCTACGATGGGACTACAGACCCCGCGGTATGGATAGAAGATTTCCTTCTCCACATTTACATGGCCCGCGGGGATGATCTACATGCCATCAAGTACCTCCCACTAAAACTCAAGGGACCGGCTCGACATTGACTGAATAGTTTGCCGGCAAACTCCATGGCAATTTGGGAGAACCTGGAAGACGCATTCCTGGATAACTTCTAGGGCACTTATGTGCCACCACCGGATGCTGATGATTTAAGTCACATAACCCAACAACCCGGAGAGTCCGCCAGGAAATTCTGGACTTGGTTCCTAACTAAAAAGAACTAAATTGTCGACTGTCCGGATGCCGAAGCCCTAGTGGCCTTTAAGCATAACATCCGTGACGAGTGGCTTGCCCGACACCTCGGCCAAGAGAAGCCGAAGTCCATGGCAGCCCTCATGACACTCATGACCCGCTTTTGTGCGGGCAAGGATAGTTGGCTGGCTCGCAGCAACAGCACATCAAGAAATCCTAGCACCTCAGATGCCAGAGATAGCAACGGCAAGCCCCGACGCAACAGACACAAGCGTCGCAAAAATGGCGATAATGCCGAAGACACGGCCGTCAATGCCGGATTCAGTGGCTCTAAGTCCGGTTACCGGAAAAAGCCATTCAAAAGACACAATCTGGGCCCGTCTAGTCTGGACCGCATACTCGATCGCTCATGTCAAATTCACGGCACCCCCGATAAACCAGCCAACCACACCAATAGAGAATGTTCGGTGTTCAAACAGGCCAGCAAGTTGAATGCCGAAAATAAGGAAAAGGGGCCGCATAGTGATGAAAACGAGGAGCCCGGGCTGCCAAACACAGGAGGACAGAAGAAATTTCCTCCCCAAGTAAAAACGGTAAATATGATATATGCAACCCATATTCCCAAGCGGGAATGGAAGCGTGCACTAAGGGACGTCTACGCGATGGAGCCAGTCGCCCCAAAGTTCAACCCATGGTCTTCTTGTCCGATCACCTTCGATCGCTGGGACCATCCGACTAGTATCCATCATGGCGCTTCAGCCGCGCTGGTCCTCGACCCCATCATTGACGGATTCCACCTCCCACGAGTCCTTATGGACGGTGGCAGCAGCCTGAACCTGCTCTATCAGGATGCAGTGCGCAAAATGGGCATCGATCCCTCAAGGATCAAACCCACCAAAACCACCTTTAAAGGTGTCATACCAGGCGTAGAGGCCAGTTGCACGGGCTCAATCACACTGGAAGTAGTCTTCGGATCTCAGGACAACTTCTGAAGCAAAGAGTTAATCTTCGATATCATCCCCTTCCGCAGTGGCTATCACGCACTGCTCGGACGAACCGCATTTGCCAGATTCAATGCGGTACCACATTATGCATACCTCAAGCTCACGATGCCAGGACCTCGCGGGGTTATAACAGTCAATGGAAACACAGAGCGCTCCCTCCGTACGGAGGAGCACACTGCCGCCCTCGCAGTAGAAGTTCAGAGTAGCCTTCTTAGGCAGACCTACAATTCGGCAATAAAATCCCCGGACACCGCCAAGCGAGTCCGAAGTACTCTGCAACAGGATCGTCCGGCACGTCCAGAGCTCGCCTAGCAATTCGGCCTCCGTCCTATTCCCAGTCAAGCAGCAAAATTTGTGCCGCGCGTACATAATTACGCACTTAAATTACCGTGGGCATAGACGGAAGCTAGAATGCGGTCCACAATGCGGCTCAGCCGCCCCAGGATCCATATACCTTCACCCCTTTTCTTTTTTTCAGGTCCCTATTTTCTGGAGACTCTTCCGATAGCCTGATTATCGGACCCATCATGGGACGGAAACACCAAGGAGGCAAGGAGCTTTGATGTACAAGGGAATCCCCAGGTGGTCTCTGATAACGATCGTTATACCTGTTTTACATACCCACACGCAGCTCGCTCTTTGTTAGGACATGTCAAATAGTCCTATTTTGCTTATCGCACTACTTGTATACATACGCCTTGACATATTATTCAAATAAGAACGGAAAATAATGTACAGTGTCAGCTTATTGTTACATTTCTTTATCCTTTTCCTTGACTGTTTATTTATTACAAATTGCACCCGTACATTTTGGTACGTTCATCTCGCCAGGGGCTTCAGTGTACCCCATAACACGGCAAGAAAAGTCCGATCACTTTCGACAGTGCGGCACCCCGAACTTATAGCATTATATGCATCAGCTCCGAATCATGTCTTGGGTCAATAGTTGGGTTTGCCCGGCTCCCATGTTTTGCTGCCTTACGTTCCGCTATATCGGCTAAGGTGGCACAGGGAGAACTACTGCGATTGTGTCCCGGTTCTTCCGGACGAGCACATCAGTAGATAAAGCCGAAAACTGATTGTCATGATGCGGCAAGAGTTGGTCATTGTTCGAGAGGTCTCAAATCCTTAAAGATTTTTTTCGCTTTGGGCGAGGAATCGGCCTTTGTCCGATTTAGGCGTGTATAGCGCCCCAAGTTCGGCCTTCTGAATACCAGGGGCTACGCCAAAATTTAAAATTATAGAACTTCTATGGCTAAGTGAGAGTGATAAAGCTGTATAGTCCGATTGTCGTGTTCGTTGCGCTAAACACCTCCTTAAAGGACCAAAAAAATTGGATAGAGAGTGTTTATATTTATCCCGTACACCCCGGTACTAGTTACATGGGGGCAGAAGCCGACGACTGGCCAACTCTCAGATTTTATAAACGGCCTCACAGAAGGTAAAATTTTAAATCTGCAAGCGTGATATCGCGCAAATGAACTTGTTTTCATATTACAGGATCAAATGAGTACATTCACTCAAATATTACATCCTTAGCACACTGCTCTGCCACAAGGCGGGAGCCCTTCAGGACACTGTCATAATACTTTTTGGGGTGGGGGTGCTCCTTGCCCTTCGGTGGCCCCTCTGTCATCAGCTTCTCAGCAACCATCTTCGCCGAGTGCACTTTCGTGCGGGCGAAGGCCATGTGTGCACCTTCAATGCAAACTGACCGCTTTATGACTTCAAGCCGCGGGCAGGCATTTACAAGCCGCTTCACGAGGCTGAAGTAGCTGTTGGGCAAGGGCTCGGCAGACCACATCCGGACTATGAGGCCCTTCATGGCCAGTTCGACCGCCTTGTGCAGTTCGACCAGTTGCTTCAGCTGGTCGCTCAAGGGCATCGGATGTTTGGTACCAAGATACTGGGACCAGAACAACTTCTCTGACGAGCTCCCTTCTTCAGCTCGGTAGAACTCTACAGCATCAGATATGCTGCGCGGTAGATGTGCGAACGCTCCTGGAGAGCTCCAAATTCGGGTAAGTAACAGGAAAGTCTCCTTCACATGCTTGCTTTGCATAATGAATGCCTTACCCGCCGCAATCTTCTTGACCGCGTGAATCTCCTAGAGGGCCTTTTGGGCTTCGGCTTTGGCGTCTTGCGCACTCTGGAGGACCTTCGCAAGCTCGGACTCTTGCGTCTTAGAGTCACGCTCCGAGGACTCGTATTTTTGGGCGAAATCCTGGAGCTCTTGCTGAACCTCGTCGACCCGGGCCTCTTGCTTCTCGCGCTCGGCGCGCTCCTTGGCCGCTTTGTATTCGGCCTCGGTCAGCGCCTTCTTAAGGGCCGCCACTTCAGTCGTGGCCCCTATTAAAGTTCATGCGCTTCTATTAGCATAAACCATTTTTTCTTTATAAATATACAGACGGGGTATTGCGTACCTTTGTTCTCCTTGAGCTGCCTCTTCGCGAGGCTGACCTCTCCCTCGGTCCGCTCCAGGTCCCGCTTCAGTTCGGAGATCTCCGCAGTACGAGCGGCAACGGCCAACAGCGACGCCTGCTTATTCACATAGACATTTTCTATTAGACTCCCTGCAGATGTTATTTGATCCTCTGTTCAGCCTTTCTTTCCGAACACCAAACAGAGCATCAGGGGCTACTGTCTATACTGTGATATTTTCTTACAATTTTATTACTTACATCAAAGCCTGTTAGGAGGCTGGCGCAGGCTTCGGTCAATCCGCTTTTGGCGGACCAGACCTTCTTGATCACCGTACTCATGATGGTACGGTGTTCTTCATCAATGGAAGCGCCACGAAGCGCTTCCAGCAAGTTGTCCGATGCCTCTGGATGGATAGAGGTCATCGGCACGGGCGGCTTGCCCCCCTTAGAGAGAGGCTGCCTGCCTGAATCCGGAACCACTGGGGGTTCCGGAGCAGTATCCGGCTGGGGGCCAGGCTTGCTGCGGCCCCGTTATCAGAGTCCATGGGGGTCTTCCCCCCATGTGCCCGGTGACTGGGATTTTTCCTCGGGACGTCTCCAGAACTGTCTCCCCCTGGTCCGGTATCCTCTGAGACAACACATCGGTGTCGTCCGCGACCCTGGGGAGGAGGCTGTCGGGAGTGAATTGTTGTTCATCGCCTATAGGCCCAGGGACCCCTCCGAAGAGGATACCTCGATGTGGGATTTGGCCGGACTGCATATGCATGTTTTGGCATGATAAAAACCAATAAATCAGAACATACCGGAAGTATTATAGTGTCCGGATACTTACTACTTAGCTAGGGGCTTGTCCCTGGGCAACCACTCCTCGCCGCTGTAGGTGGCTGTGGTGGAGTGGTCCAGAAGGAAGGTCTTTCCCTTCTTGAACACCTCGGCCTCCCCAGACGGGACGGCCTTCCTCTTCTGCCCCCCCCCCCCCCCCCCCGGTTGCGGGGGGAGGGATTTCCTCTTCATCCTCCTTGACTTTGTTGGAGGAGTGCGTATTGGTGTCTTTGAACGTCACATCCGATGCCACCTTGCGCCGGAGACCTTTCCTGGTCCCCGCGGCCTTCTTCTTGGCCTCCTTCTGCGGCACCTCATAGGGCACCGGAAACAGCATCTTCATTAAGGGAGGCGATGCTTGATCTTCGTGTAGTGGAGTCGGACAATCAATCCGCTCCGCTATCGATACCCAGTCCTGATTAAATCAGCTTGGAGGCTTAGTTTCCTCCCACGGATATGCTGGTAAAAGGCACATCTTGCAAAATATAAAAACTCACCGGATGGGCGTGGCATTTCGCTGAGTCCGCGAGGGAGTCCTGGACTAGGGGGTGTCCGGATAGCCGGACTATCATCGTCGGCCGGACTCCAAGACTATGAAGATACAAGATTGAAGACTTCGTCTCGTGTCTGGATGGGACTTTCCTTGGCGTGGAAGGCAAGCTTGGCAATACAGATATGTAGATCTCCTACCATTGTAACCGACTCTGTGTAACCCTAGCCCTCTCCGGTGTCTATATAAATCGGAGGGTTTTAGTCCGTAGGACGAACAACCATTACAACAATCATACCATAGGCTAGCTTCTAGGGTTTAGCCTCCTTGATCTCGTGGTAGATCCACTCTTGTACTACCCATATCATCAATATCAATCAAGCAGGAGTAGGGTTTTACCTCCATCGAGAGGGCCCGAACCTGGGTAAAAACATCGTGTCCCTTGTCTCCTGTTACCATCCGCCTAGACGCACAGTTCGGGACCCCCTACCCGAGATCCGCCGGTTTTGATACCGACATTGGTGCTTTCATTGAGAGTTCCTCTGTGTCGTCACGATCACGAAGGATGCCTCTTCCCGCCTTTAAAGATGGTATAATCGCCAAAGGAGCCTTGGCCGCCGGCCAAACTATCCGGCTAGGTGGTTTTCTCATGACCGCCTGTTCGGCCACCGCTTCAACGATGACTTCTCGGGTCATCAAAAGCAATCTTCACGTCAACTCGGAATTCGCCGAGCAGCTGGATCCAATAGAGCTCTCGTCAATAAACGAGCTCTTGGACCGCATCGCCGCCCTGGGAGTCGCTACAGACTACGACCAGATTGGGCTTAAAACTGATCTGAGAGAGATTAACTCTCCCCAGGTTACCCACCACATTGCGGTGGTAGAGGAACAAAGCGGCGACTCTTCTTCTGTACTAAAAACTAGTTATGTCCGGACTCCCGAACCCTCCATGACGGATTCCCGCGGAGGGACGGATGTCGATCAAGTACTGAACCTAAAGTCAGGCATCGGCCCAGACTCGTTGGACAACGTCCAGCAATCCAAGCTTCCGAATTTGGAAACCTTTCGGCCCTTGAGCCTCGAGATGGGTAGGGTTCTGGACTCAATCCCACCCGCCCACCCAAACATATGCGATCTATATCAAATCCGGAAAGAGCCCGCTGAAACAGTACATCATTACTAGGCCAGATTCCTCCTGGTTATGGACAGGATAAAGGACTGCCGTGAGGAAGACGCAATTTCAATCTTCTGCAACAATTGCACGGACAAGGGAATCTTGAACGCCGTAAGTCGTCTTGAAATTACACGCTTCGCCGACCCGGCGTCCATAGTACGAAAGTACTGTGCGATGGAGAGTTTCCGAAAAACCGAAACTAAGTTTTGGGACAATCCGGCTCCGAATACAACCCCAGTCCGGAACAAAAGGGTGCATCATGCTTAGGCACCCGGTACAAAAACCAAAAGGCAAACACCCCATAAAGGGTACGGAACCGTACTGGAGGGATGGCTCAGTGGACCCTGTAAAATTCACAGTACAAAGGGCGCCACTCCAACACATAGCCTTCGAGCATGTTGGATACTGCGGCAGGTGGCCAAAAGTGGCGAAGAGCTTCTAGCCCCAGAGAACCACTCCAACAGTACCAGTACGGTATCAACAGTCTTCGAGACTTTCGCATCAAATAATATGCGGAAACGAACGATCCGTAGCCTCGCCGAAGTCTACCAAGTAGCAATACCAAATCCATGGAGCGACACGGCCATCACCTTCAACGCCAGCGACGAACCTAAATTCCGAACAGCCCGAGCATCAGCCGCATTGGTCCTCAGTCCAATAGTGGACGGCTTTCGTGTTACCAAGGTACTCATGGATGGCGGCAGCGGATTAAACCTCATCTACGAGGAAACTCTTCAAAAAATGGAAATAGACTGGAGCCGCATTGAGCAAAGCAGCGCAACCTTTAGAGGAATAATCCCTAGCCGGGAAGCATGCTGCATAGGAAAAATCACACTTGATGTGGTGTTTGGCTCGCCGGACAATTACAGGTCCGAGGAGGTCACGTTCCAAGTGGCCCCATTCAGCAACGGATATCACGCTATATTAGGACGAGAGGCATTCACAATTTTTCAAGCCATACCCCATTACGGGTACATGAAGCTTAAGATGCCCAGGCCCAGCGGAATAATCACTCTTGTCAGTGATCCGGACACAGCACTCCGCGCTGAAAACAAGACAGCCGCACTAGCCCTAGAGGCACTATCCGAAGTCTTAGCGGCAGAGGAGCTCACGGCGCTGCGCTCCACGGTGAACATGGATGATGTAATACTCGATAAGAGGTCCAAGTCCACCTCTTTTAAACCAGCGGACGAAATAGTCAAAATCCAAGTCCATCCAACGGACCCAACAAAGACGGCCTCCATTGGGGCACAGTTAAACCCTGATGTAGACGCCGCACTGCGAGAATTCCTCCGGGAGAATTGGGACATCTTCGCCTGGCACTCCTCAGATATGCCAAGAATCCCACGCAGATTGGCAGAACACAGCCTAAACATCCTAAAAGGATTCAAGCCAGTCAAACAGGCTCTTCGGCGATTTTCAGAACCAAAAAGACAGGCAATGGGAGAAGAGCTAGCCAAACTACTGGAAGCCGGATTCATCAGAGACATCAAACATCCGGACTAGCTAGCAAACCTGGTAATGGTACCAAAGAAGGACAAATCCTGGCGCCTATGTGTCGATTTTAAAGACCTCAATAAGGCTTGTCCAAAGGATCCTTTCCCCCTTCCCCGCATCGATCGAATAATCAATGCCACTGCAGGGCACGATTCATTGTGCTTCCTCGACGCATACTCCGGTTACCATCAAATCAAGATGGCGGAGGCGGACCAAGCCGCAACGGCATTCATTACTCCATATGGACCATTATGCTTCAACACGATGCCCTTCAGACTCAAAAATGCCGGCGCAACATATCAGCGCATGATTCAGACATGTCTGGCTACCCAGATCGGCAAAATAGTAGAGGCATACGTAGACGATGTGGTCGTCAAGATCAAACACATCGAAACTCTAGTCGACGATTTGAGGCTCACATTCGATAACCTCCGAGCATATGACATAAAACTGAACCCGGAAAAATGCGTTTTTGGCGTACCAGCCGGAAAGCTCCTGGGCTTCATTGTATCCGGTAGAGGAATTGAGGCAAACCAAGCCAAGATCCGAGCTCTGTCACAACTGGATATTCCAAAAGACCTCAAACAAATACAAAAATTGACTGGATGCGTGGCAGCTCTAAGCCGCTTCATCTCCCGTTTGGGAGAAAAGGCACTGCCCCTATATCGCCTCCTCAGGCGCACCGAACACTTCGAGTGGACGGATGCTGCCACTGCCGGACTTGAAGAAATAAAAGCCACATTGGCAACAAATCCGGTCCTGGCTGCGCCTAACCTGGGCGAACCAATGTTGTTATATATCGCGGCAACACATCAAGTTGTAAGCGCGGTGCTCGTCGTCGAACGAGAAACAGAAGGGCATAAATTCCCTCTTCAAAAACCAGTGTACTACGTATCCACTGTCTTAACTCCCTGCAAGTCCCGGTACCCGCATTATCAAAATATAGCATACGCGGTGTTCATGGCATCCCGGAAGCTCCGAAACTACTTTCAAGAGTGTTCGATAACAGTGGCCTCCGAAGTGCCCCTCAACGACATTATAAACAACTGCGACGCGACGGGCAGGATTGCAAAATGGGCCATTGAGCTCTTACCATTCGACATAACTTATAAACCTCGGCGAGCTATAAAGTCGCAAGTCTTGGCTGACTTCATCGCTGAATGGACTGAAGCCGAACTCCCTAAAGAGTACGGCGCATACTCCAATTGGATTATGCATTTCGACGGCTCCAAAATGTTGGCCGGCCTGGGGGCTGGCGTCGTATTGACGTCCCCAACCGGAGACACAGTCCATTATGTACTTCACATAATGTACACGGACTCCAACAATGCAGCCGAATACGAGGCCCTCCTACATGGTCTCCGGATGGCAATCTCCATGGGTATTCAACGCCTAGAGGTGCGCGGGGATTCAAACCTTGCAATATCCCAAGTAAACGAAGACCTTGACGCCAAGGATCCGAAAATGACAGCCTATCGTAACGCTGTCCTAAAAATGTCAGCTCGGTTCGAAGGACTCGAATTTCACCACGTAGCCCGGGATAATAACCAAGCAGCCAACATGTTGGCACGCATCGGCGCAAAACGCGACGCTGTTCATCCAAACATCTTCCTGGAGCGGCTCTTTAAGCCATCCGTACTATGGGAAGAGGAGTCCGGAAATAACAACCCGGAAGGAACCACACCACCCAACATAGAACAATCTGACATAATCGGCGATTCAGCCGATGAAATAACACCCTCGGCCCACGAAATAATGGCAGTAATTGCCCCTTGGACAGAACCATTCCTAGCCTACTTAATTCGGCAGGAACTTCCCGAAGACCAAAATGAGGCCCGCTGCATAGTTCGGCGATCTAAAGCCTACAAGGTCCACGAGGGAGAACTTTATAAGAAAAGCACAACCGGAGTCCTTCAAAGGTGCATCTCCGAAGACGAAGGGCGAAATCTCCTGGCTGAAATTCACGCCGGACTAGGCGGACACCACGCTGCAGCCCGGGCCCTCGTAGGCAAGGCCTTCCGTACAGGATTTTATTGGCCGACGGCCCGGGCAGATGCTCAGGACTTAGTCCAACGATGCGTCGGCTGTCAGCTCTTTGCTAATCAGAGCCACATGCCACCCACCGCCCTCAAAACTATACCCGTCACCTGGCCGTTTGCGGTCTGGGGGCTTGATATGGTTGGACCCCTTAAAGGGGGAACCCACAAGAAAAAGTACCTATTGGTCATGGTGGACAAATTCACCAAATGGATAGAGGCCAAGCCTGTTAAAACGGCCGAATCCGGACCAGTCATAGACTTCATATCCGGGGTAGTACACCTTTATGGCGTCCCCCACAGCATCATCACCGATAACAGCACGAACTTCACGGCCGACGAGGTTAAACTCTGGTGCAAAAATATGGGCATTAAGCTCGACTACGCTTCAATCTATCATCCTCAAACCAACGGTCAAGTTGGGCGAGTAAATGGTCTAATAATGAGCGGCATCAAGCCCAGACTAGTGCGGTCCCTTACGGAATCTAACACGCACTGGGTTGAGGAGCTCGACTCCGTACTCTGGGGGCTGCGGACCACGCCAAACCGTACTACTGGATTCACACCACTCTTTATGGTACACGGCGCAGAGGCAGTTTTGCCCTGCGACATAATTCATGACTCACCTCGAGTGCGCATGTACGAAGTAAGAGAAGCCGAGTTGGATCGGCAGGACATCTTGGACGCATTAGAGGAGGAGCGCGACGTGGCAAAGGCTCGTTCCGCATTCTATCAGCAGCAGGCTCGAAGATATCAAAGCAGAGAAGTACGGGCTAAAACTTACAATGTTGGCGAACTAGTTCTACGCCTGCCGGACAAGAAAAAGGACAAACTCAAGCCCAAATGGGAAGGTCCCTTCATCATCGACCAAGTCCTGACCGGTGGAGCATACCGTCTGCGAAACGCATCGGACAACCAACTCGAGCAGAACCCATGGAACGCAGCCCGCCTCCGAAGATTCTACGCCTAGCGCCGGACTCAGAGTTCGTCTCCTTCCCCCGTCCACATTTTATACTTCAGTTGCCTTTTATCTCTCTTTTATCCCACTTTTTTCATAAAGCCCTAGAGGGCCGATTTGCGCATTGTTCGCACACACTTGATGTGTTACCCGCACTCATTATACTTGGGGGCTTCTTTAACAGAAGCTTACTTATACGGGCTTCATGCCCAACACATGTGTCAAACTTCCGCATGTACCTTTTATTCATCATTATATGCATCGATATGACTTAAGTTTTGGCCAAGCTGGGTTGCCTGGCTCCTGTGCTTACCCCTACGTTCCCGATTGTTTGGCTAGGAGGTAAAGGGAGCACCTCTGCGATTGTTACTGCCGGGTCAGCCGGATGTGTACCTCAGACTGGGTGAAGCCGAAAGCTAGCGTTCTTAAGGGAATATTCGGTCGGTGACTTGAAAGATGATTTTTAACCTATTTATTTATCTGCTCCCAGATATTTTCCTGCTCTTTTCGCAGTCCGGACATGCACTTTAGGGCATGCCTCCCAGGGAAAGGAACCCTTAACGAAACTATTCTCCCTGGAAGATGTTTCTTACTAACCATGTAATATAACATAACTAGTTGGGCACTTGTCTAATAAATCACTAATGACCCCTACGCCTGGTCTCCATGCATGCCCCGGTTTTTTCATAACCGAGAAGGTATTCGGACACACTCCGGACTCTAGGGTCCCGAGGTCGAAGCGAAAAGGTCGGCAAAGACAAACGATCTACAATCCGGCTAGAAGGCATTTTACATGTCAGTTTAAATACATCGTCAAATTGACTGACTGTACTCCTCCTCAATCCCGTCTAACAGGCTGTCTAATTTACAATCCCGTTGGGAATACTTAGCGGCCAACTCTACTTGGCCGTACACTAAGCTCACAGGGATCTCCTTCCCATCGGGCCCCACAGGTCCGACCTCGGCCATGTGGTTTGGATCCGCCTTCTTATACCGCGTCTTCACCATGGCCCAGGCCTCCCTGGCACCTTGACGGCAGGCTGATATCTTCCATAAATGGAAGCGCTGTCGTACTCCCTGAAGCTTCTCTGTAAGCTCTCCAAGGCCCTCGGGTAGGGAGACGGACGGCCATAAGGCCTGGACGACGCCACTCATCGCCTGCCGAACACGTTCGAGCAGTTGCACCAGCTCAGGAAGTTGGTCACCCGTTGAACTGGGCATTTCCTCCGTAGGGCGACCTGTGAGCACACCTACAGACATAATTCTGTCAATTGACTTTGAGGGAGTCCTGGACTAGGGGGTGTCCGGACAGCCGGACTGTCATCGTCCGCCGGACTCCAAGACTACGAAGATACAAGATTGAAGACTCCGTCCCATGTTCGGATGGGACTTTCCTTGGCGTGGAAGGCAAGCTTGGCGATATGGATATGTAGATCTCCTACCATTGTAACCGACTCTGTGTAACCCTAGCCCTCTCCGGTGTCTATATAAACCGGAGGGCTTTAGTCCGTAGGACAACATACATTACAACAATCATACCATAGGCTAGCTTCTAGGGTTTAGCCTCCTCTATCTCGTGGTAGATCCACCCTTGTACTACCCATATCATCAATATTAATCAAGCAGGACGTAGGGTTTTACCTCCATCAAGAGGGCCCGAACCTAGGTAAAAACATCGTGTCCCTTGTCTCTTGTTACCATCCGCCTAGACGCACAGTCCGGGACCCCCTACCCGAGATCCGCCGGTTTTGACACCGACATTGGTGCTTTCATTGAGAGTTCCTCTGTGTCGTCACCGATAGGCTTGATGGCATCTTCAACCAACAACGCTGTCCAGGGTGAGACTTTTCTCCCCGGACAGATCTTCGTATTTGGCGGCTTCGCACTACGGGCTAATTCACTTGGCCATCTGGAGCAGATTGAAAGTTACGCCCCTGGCCGTCAGGTCAGATTCGGAAGCCTAAACTTCACGGCCGATGTCCGCGGAGACTTGATCTTCGACGGACTCGAGCCACAGCCAAGCACGCCGCACTGTGACGACGGGCATGATCTAGCTCTGCCACCGAACAGTGCCTTGGTGGCCGCACATGGATCCGCTTCGGCCATTAGTCCGGAGTCGACCGCCCAGATCGAGGGCCGGTGGATAGATGCCGCCCTGGGGGCTTCAACATCCACGGTGATGGAGCCGAACACTAATCTTGTCCCCTGCGAAACTCGTGATTCTGAGGCGCCGGACTCCTTGCCGGACTCCGAACCTCCCGCGCCCCTACCAATCGATTCGGATTGGGCGCCGGTTATGGAATTCACCGCCGCGGACATCTTCCAATACTCGCCTTTTGGCGATATCCTGAATTCACTAAAGCATATCTCATTATCAGGAGAGTCCTGGCCGGACTATGGCCAGGATGGTTGGGGTACGGACGACGAAGAAATTCATAGCCCACCCACCACCCACTTTGTAGCCACTGTCGACGATCTAACCGACATGCTAGACTACGACTCCGACGACATCGACGCTATGGACGACGATGCCGGAGACGAACAGGAACCAGCGCCTACAGGGCACTGGAAGACCACCTCGTCATATGACATATATATGGTGGATACCCCAAAAGATGGGGACGGCGAAGAAGCAGCGGAGGCAGACTCTTTAAAGAAGCAGCCCAAACGCCGGCGTCAGCGGTGCCGCTCTAAATCCCGCCACAGCAAGAATGGAGATTCCGACACAGGAGATAATAATACTCCAGAGAGTGCCGAAGACAATCCCCTCCAGCAAGACTCAGCACAGGAGGATGCAGAAGCAAGAGAGGGCGGCAGACGAAGAGGTTGAGGATCATAACTATATGCCTCCCTCCGAAGACGAAGTAAGCCTCAACGATGATGAATTCGTCGTACCTGAGGATCCCGTCGAACAAGAGCGCTTCAAGCGCAGGCTTATCGCCACAGCAAACAGCCTAAAGAAAAAGCAACAATAGCTTCAAGCTAATCAGGACCTGCTGGCCGATCGATGGACCGAGGTCCTCGCGGCCGAAGAGTATAAACTCGAACGCCCCTCCAAAAGTTACCCAAGACGCAAGCTGCTCCCCCGATTAGAGGAGGAAGCATACATACCTCCATCACCAGCGCACGATATGGCTGACCGACCACCCCGTGGTCGTGACAGAGAGGCATCCAGGCCCCCAGCCAAGACCGTACCACGGCATCGCTCCAAAAGTACGAAGCCAAGAGGGAACGCACCGGACTTGCGAGACATATTGGAGGACAAAGCAAGGCAATCCAGATCCATCTACGGATCACGTGGGCGCCCCACGACCCATGACGAATACCGTCGCACCGGATACAATAACCCCGGCCGGGCCGAACACAGCAGACAGCGCTCTCTCGAGCTGCGTCGCGATATTGCTCAATACAGAGGCGCCGCACACCCGCTATGCTTCACTGACGAAGTAATGGATCATCAAATCCCCGAAGGGTTTAAACCCGTAAACATCGAATCTTACGATGGCACAACAGACCCCGCGGTTTGGATCGAAGACTATCTTCTCCACATCCATATGGCTCGCGGCGACGATCTCCATGTCATCAAGTATCTCCCACTCAAGCTTAAAGGACCAGCTCGGCATTGGCTTAACAGCTTGCCCGCAGAGTCAATTGGGTGCTGGGAAGACCTGGAAGCCGCATTCCTCGACAACTTCCAGGGCACGTATGTGCGACCACCAGACGCCGATGACCTAAGCCACATTATTCAGCAGCCAGACGAATCGGCCAGACAATTCTGGACACGGTTCTTGACAAAGAAAAACCAAATCATCGATTGTCCGGATGCAGAGGCCCTTGCAGCCTTCAAACATAACATCCGGGACGAATGGCTAGCCCGGCACCTGGGGCAGGAAAAGCCGAAATCTATGGCAGCCCTCACATCGTTAATGACCCGCTTTTGCACGGGAGAGGACAGCTGGCTAGCTCACAACAACAATCTCCGTAAAAATTCTGGCAGTCCGGATACTAAGGACAACAACGGCAGGTCACGTCGAAACAAAAACAAACGCCGCATTAACAGCGACGATAAGGAGGATACGGCAGTCAACGCCGGATTCCGAGGCTCTAAACCCGGTCAGCGGAAGAAGCCATTCAAAAGAACCACTCCGGGTCCGTCCAATCTAGACCGAATACTCGACCGCTTATGCCAGATACATGGCACCTCTAAAAAGCCAGCTAACCACACTAATAGAGATTGCTGGGTGTTCAAGCAGGCCGGCAAGTTAATTGCCGAAAACAATGACAAGGGGCTAAACAGCGACGACGAGGAAGAGACCCGACCGCCGAACAATAGAGGACAGAAGGGTTTTCCCCCACAAGTGCGGACAGTGAATATGATATACGCGACCCATATACCCAAGAGGGAGAGGAAACGCACACTAAGGGACGTCTATGCGATGGAGCCAGTCGCCCCAAAGTTCAATCCATGGTCCTCTTGTCCGATCACTTTCGATCGAAGAGACCATCCGACCAGCATACGCCATGGCGGATTCGCCGCATTGGTTTTAGACCCAATCGTCGATGGATTTCACCTCACGAGAGTCCTGATGGACGGCGGTAGTAGCCTGAACCTACTTTATTAGGATACAGTGCGCAAAATGGGCATAGACCCATCAAGGATTAAACCTACAAAGACAACCTTTAAAGGTGTCATACCAGGAGTGGAAGCCAACTGTACAGGCTCAGTCACACTGGAAGTGGTCTTCGGATCCCCGGATAATTTCCGGAGCGAAGAGTTAATCTTCGACATAGTCCCGTTTCGCAGCGGCTATCACGCTCTGCTCGGACGAACCGCGTTTGCAAAATTCAACGCAGTGCCGCATTATCCATACCTAAAGCTCAAGATGCCAGGACCTCGTGGAGTCATCACGGTCAATGGGAATACGGAACGCTCCCTCCGAACGGAGGAACATACAGCGGCTCTCGCGGCAGAAGTACAGAGTAGCCTCTTAAGGCAATTCTCCAGTCCGGCCGTTAAACAGCCGGATACAGCAAAACGCGCCCGAAGCAATACCAACCAAGACCACCTGGCGCGATCAGAGCATGCGTAGCAATGCGGCCCCAACCCTCGCCCGCGCATGATCGCAATAATAACACTCCGCGTACATCATTACGCTTTGGAGATACCATGGGCACAGGGGAAGGGGCACGATCGCAATGGACCCAGAGTGTGGTTCGACCACACCGGGGGCTCGCAAGTGTGCCCCCCTTTTTTTATTTTTTATTTTCCTTCTTTGTGTACACAGGACTCCGTTAACCAGAGGCCCTGTCCGGCGATGAACCTGCCGAACTCATGATGCAACAGTCAGGGACGAAAGAAGGCTGCGACGAACACTCAGGTGGTCTCAATTATGAGCATTAAATTCGATTATATACACCAAGTCCGCAGCTCACCCCTGGATGGGGACATGTTTACTTAGTCCAAATCCCTTGCTTACCGCACTATTTGTATCAGTCCGCTCTACTAGCAGACTTTCTTTCATAAATAATGCAGCACCTTTTTGATTGCAATTGCATTACCTTTTATATATATATGCTCATTATATGACATCTTGCACCCGTATATTTTGGTACGGCCGAATACGCCAGGGGCTTCTGTTCCCCAAATTATGGTGTGATAAAGTCCGAACACTTTCATAAGTGCGGCACCCCGAACTTATAGCATTATATGAATCGGCTCCGAATCATGTCTTGGGTCAATAGTTGGGTTTGCTCGGCTCCCATGTTTTGGTGCCTTACGTTCCGTTCTGTCGGCTAAGGTGGCACTGGGAGAACCACTGCGATTGCGCCCCAGTTGAGCCGGGCGAGCGCCTTAGTGGAGAAAGCTAAAACTGACAGGCATGATAAGGCGAGAGACTGGTCGCTGTTCGAGAGGTTTTTTCGGGTCCTTAAAGACTCACGCCGCTTCGAGCGAAGTTCCGGACAATGTCCGACGAAGGCGTGGATAGCGCCCCGGATTCGGTCTTCCGAATACCAGGGGCTTCGCCGAAATTTAAAATTATAGAATTCTATGGCTAAGTGAGAGTGTTCAAGCATTATAAGTCCGGTTGCCTTGTTCTTGTGTTGAGCGCCTCCCTAGATGGACCCAAAAATGGGAACAAGAGTGCTCAAGTTTATCCCGAACACCCCAGCACTCATGGCTTGGGGGCTGAAGCCAACGACTTGCCATCTCTCAGATTTTATAAACGGCCGCACAGAAGGTAATATTTTAAATTAAACAAGTGTTGCTTAACGCGCACATGAACAAAGTTTCGGTGCGCAGGATAATACATAACGAATTTACTCAAAGATTACATTTCGGGGGCACTCATCCGCAATATCGCGGGCTCCCTTTAGGACAGATTTATAATACATCTCGGGCGTGCGATACTCCTTGCCCGGTGGCGGTGGGTCCGTGAGAAGCTTCTCCGCATCCAACCTGCCCCATTGCACCTTTGTGCGGGCGAGGGCCCGGCGAGCGCCTTCAATACAGGCAGAGCGCTTGATGACATCCACCCAGGGGCATGCATCCACCAGCCGCCGCACGAGGCCAAAGTAGCTCCCAGGCATGGCCTGTCCAGGCCACAGCCGGACTATAAGGCCCTTCATGGCCTCTTCAGCTACCTTGTGGAGTTCGACCAGCTGCTTCAGCTGGTCGCTTGGGGGCACCGGGTGTCCGGCCTCAGCATACTGAGACCAGAAGACTTTTTCCGTCAAGCTCCCCTCCTCGCCACGATAGAATGCGGCGGCATCAGACGCACTACGCGGCAGATCTGCAAACGCCCCTAGAGAGCTCCGAATGCGGGTAAGTGTCAGGTATTTTACATTAACATGCTTGCTTTGCATGAAAAATGCCTTACCCGCCGCTATTTTCTTTACATCTTCAACTTCCTGAAGGGCCTTATGGGCCTCGGCCTTGGCAGACTTGGCACTTTCGAGAGCCGAGGCAAGCTCGGACTCTCGAGTCTTGGAGTCACGCTCCAAACTCTCATGCTTTTCCATGAGAGCCTGGAGCTCTTGCCGAACTTCCGCCACCCGTGCCTCCTGCTTTTCTCGCTCTTCCCGCTCCGTGGCCGCACTGTGTTCGGCCGCGGACACAGCCTCCTTCAGGGCTGCCACCTTGTTCGTGGCTCCTGCAATACACATATTATCCTTGTTTATTTTATTGCAACTAAAATCCTTTTCTGTAAGGTAACTATTCAAAGTGGTGTTACTCACCTTCTTTGTCCTCGAGCTGCTTCTTTGCATGGCCGAGCTCTCGCTCGGACCGCTCGAGATCCTGCTTTAGCACATCGACCTCCGCCGTTAATGCGGCAGAGGCTAGCAGCGCAGCCTGCAAACCCATATTGACATATTTTAAGCAACCCTGCGTATATCTTGTTACATCCTCAGTCCGGCTTTTCTTTCCGAACACCGGACTGAGCATCAGGGGCTACTATCTATGTGGTATTACATTACATAATTTTAACTTCTTACCTCAAAGCCTATTAAAAGGCTGCTGCAGGCTTCGGTCAGCCCGCTTTTTGCAAGCTGAACCTTTTGAATCACCGCACTCATGATAGTGCGGTGTTCTTCCTCGATGGAAGCGCCTTCAAGCGCCACCAAAAAGTTATCCGGCGCCTCCGGTTGGACGGAGGCCGCCGGTGTCATGTCTTGCCCTTCTTTCGAAGGGGCAGCTTGCCGGACTCAGGAACCACTGCGGGTTCCGATGTAGAGTCCGGCGCAAAGTCCGGGAGGCTGTCTGACGGTGCCTCTGGAGCCTCCTCCTGATGGGTCCCTCTCTGGGATCCCACCTCGGCGTCCTCGTCGGCGCGTGGGGTAGAGGCAGTCGGAAGTGAATTCACATCCGACGAGGCCAACGACCCGCTCGATGAGTCGGGGAGATCGTCATCGGCCGGACTACGGACATAACGCGGCGTTAGAAGGACACTACGCGACATAAAATATATTGCATATCAAGGATCCGGATACTTACGATCTCGCCGGACGCCTGGCCCTTGGAGGCCACTCATCCTCGCCAACACTGGTGTTGGCGAAACTATCCAGGGGGATAGTTCTCCCCCTCTTGGACCTTTCGGCGTCCCCTATTGGGGAAGCCTTCCTCTTCTTCTCTCCCCCCTCCGGGAGAGAGTACTCCTCCTCCTCCTCGTCTTTGGGGGAGGAGTCCGCGTCGTTGTCAGACGCCTGATTGCGGGAACTCTTTCGAGTCCCCGCGGCCACCTTCTTGGCCTTCTTCTCCGGCACCACGTGCGGTGCCGGAACCAGCAGCCCTGCTAAACGGGCGTCCACTGGGTCTTCTGGCATGGGAGCCGGGCTGATAAGCTGCTTGGCCTTCTCCATCCATTCCTGTCAAAGGAAAGGGAAGAATGAAACGCTCTTATAATCAATTCGATTACTACAAAGTGTCCCGTAATGGGGTTGAATCAATTACCTCGTCAGTTGGATGCTGCGAGCTGAATTCGCGATCTTCCGTCGCGGATACGGGGGTTTCGGCGCCCTTAAACAGCACCCTCCAGGCGCCTTCGTATGTCATATCGAAGAGCCCGCTCAGCGCCTGGTGCTGTTCCGGATTGAACTCCCACAGATTGAATGCCCGTTCTTGGCATGGGAGAATCCGGCAGATGAGCATGACTTGGACCACGTCGACGAGCCTGAGCTTATTGCTCACCAACTTCTGGATGCAAGCTCGGAGTCCAGTCACCTCCTTCGGATCGCCCCACAGCAAGCCCTTCTCTTTCCAGGAGGTGAGCTGTGTGGGGACGCCAGATCTAAACTCGGGGGCCGCCGCCCATGTGGGCTTGCGCGGCTCGGTGATGTAGAACCACCCCGATTGCCACCCCTTGACGGAGTCCACAAAGGCCCCTTCAAGCCAAAGGACATTGGGTAATTTACCCAACATGGCGCCTCCGCATTCCGCTTGCGTGCCCTTCACAACCTTCGGCTTGACGTTGAAGGTCTTGAGCCACAGGCCGAAGTGGGGCCGGATGCAGAGGAAGGCCTCACACACGACGATGAACGCCGAGATGTTGAGGATGAAGTTCGGCGCCAGATCGTGGAAATCCAGGCCGTAATAGAACATGAGCCCCCGGACGAATGGATGGAGTGGAAAGCCCAGTCCGCGGAGGAAGTGGGCAAGAAAGACGACCCTCTCATGAGGCCCGGGGGTAGGGATGAGCTGCCCCTCGTCGGGCAGCCGATGCGCGATATCACCGGGAAGGTATCCGGCGCTGCGCAGCTTGGTGATGTGCTCCTCCTTAACGGTGGAAGCCAACCATTTGCCTCCCGCTCCGGACATATTCGGAGAAGGATGAGGCGAGATGCGTGAACTTGGGCGTTGGAGCTTGAGTGCGCGGAGATGGATAAGCAAAGGAGGAAGAAGGCATAGGTGAGAAGGTGAATCCTTATCCCTTATATATAGGCGGACGAAAACTGTGCATCCCCCACCGGCCTGGTAAAACTCGCTTATCTCCCAAGCGCCACCATCAATGGCGCGGTTGGGTTACCCACGTCCGTATTGATGAGAATCCCAGAATAAGGGGAACACGATCTCTGCTTCGACAAGACGTGCCAAGGAAACCGCTTCGCTAAACGTGCTGAGGTGGTATAGTAAAAATGATTCAAACAGTGGCTTGGTAGCGGGGTGATGTCATGCCACATAATACGTTAGCGGATTGAACTAGTGTACATTTTATTCTCTCTACGGTGGAATATGGAATTTATTTTGCAGAGCCGGACACTATCCTGGTGTTCATGATCTTCTCTGGATTATTCAAGGGAGGAACCCGCCTTGCAATGCCGAACATTATGCGCGCCGGACTTATCGTCATTGAAGCCTGGTTCAGGGGCTACTGAGGGAGTCCTGGACTAGGAGGTGTCCGGACAGCCAGACTATCATCGTCCGCCGGACTCCAAGACTACGAAGATACAAGATTGAAGACTCCGTCCCGTGTTCGGATGGGACTTTCCTTGGCGTGGAAGGCAAGCTTGGCGATACAGATATGTAGATCTCCTACCATTGTAACCGACTCTGTGTAACCCTAGCCCTCTCCGGTGTCTATATAAACTGGAGGGCTTTAGTCCGTAGGACAACATACATTACAACAATCATACCATAGGCTAGCTTCTAGGGTTTAGCCTCCTTGATCTCGTGGTAGATCCACTCTTGTACTACCCATATCATCAATATTAATCAAGCAGGACGTAGTGTTTTACCTCCATCAAGAGGGCCCGAACCTGGGTAAAAACATCGTGTCCCTCGTCTCTTGTTACCATCCGCCTAGACGCACAGTCCGGGACCCCCTACCCGAGATCCGCCGGTTTTGACACCGACAGACTTCCTTGCCGAACTCTTCTTTTCAAAAGAGTTTGCTGAAGCACTTACTATAGATGCCGCGATGAAGCCACTAATTCTCCTTCACGGAGCCAGACACCTCGGCCCGAACACCCTTTAGCTCTTCTCCAAGCTGGGTGTGGGCATCCTGGAGTTTGTTCCTCTCCTGCTGCACCTTCATAAGCACCCTCTCACTGGCCTTGAGCTGGCGCAGTAGCTGTTGCTTGTCCGGATCAAGTCCGGCAACATCTACAATATCATTGTCAGACTTATACGCACACCGCACACCGTTTATCTTTTTGAAATAATGTGTTACCAGGGGGGTATCTGTGTCTCCTCCTGCGGCAGCTAGTGCGGCCTCAAGTTGGGCCTTGCACTCTTGTAGCTCCTGGGACAATTGGGTATTCTTCTCCATAAGATCCTGCACATTAAATGATCCTTAAATCAGTTATTTTAACTACTTTAAGTCTCGGGGGCTACTGGCATATACAACTATTATAATCCCTTACCCGTATGTCTTTTACATACTGCTCCGTGGCTCTGGTTAAACCATCTTGAGGAGCACGGAGGTGCGCGTCTCCCGCGTTAAAGGCATTCAACACCTCAGGGGAGAAACACGCGTCACGAAGAACTGTCTGGCAGCGCCTATGGTTCATGGCGCTCTCCACCTCAGACCTGGTGGCGGACAGCCTGTCGGCATCCTCCGTTGGAGGAGTATCCGGCTCGCGCCTTGTGCTCGCCTCCCCCTCCGGACCAGGTGTTGGAGCCTGGCTGGCGGAGGCTTGGTTTGCAACCTCTCCGGGCACAGTCCGGCGAGTGCTCTTTCTCCTGGAAAAGTCATGAGCATTAATACACCTCCTGGGAATCCTTTTCCTGAATAACGGTCGCGAGCTATACCGTTGCGGTGACGTTTCGATTTGCACCACACCCCTCTTCCACCTGCGGGGCCGGACTGACCCTTGTTGGTCAGCCGCCGCGGGTTCGGCTTCCCGCCTTGAAGGCACCTCCTGCAAGACACCGTTGTATACGGTGGTCAGAAATACGCAAGGATGAAGTAATGGTGTAAGGACTCCGGTCATAATTACCTGGGAAGCCGGAGTTAGGCCGGGGTAGTCAGCCTAATGGCGACTAGAGCATTGTCCATGCTGAGTTGGTGGAACACCCCGTCAATTAGCTCCACCTTTATGTCCGGATCCTCTTCGGAGGCCGGATCAAGGGATCTTGCCGGATCCTCGGGTTGTGGAGCCGGACTATGTATGGGTTGGGGAACGTAGTAATTTCAAAAAATTTCCTACGCACACGCAAGATCATGGTGATGATATAGCAACGAGAGGGGAGAGTGTTGTCTACGTACCCTCGTAGACCGAAGCGGAAGCGTTGACGCAACGTAGAGGAAGTAGTCGTACGTCCTCCCGGTCCAACCGATCCAAGCACCGTTACTCCGGCACCTCCGAGTTCTTGACACACGTACAGCTCGATGACGCACCCCGAACTCCGATCTAGCAGAGGTACGGGGAGGAGTTTCGTCAGCACAACGGTGTGGTGACGATCTTGATGTTCTCCTGTCGTAGGGCTTCGCCTAAGCACCGCTACAATTTGACCGAGGTGTAATATCGTGGAGGGGGCACCGCACACGGCTAAGGAATGATCTCAATGATCAACTTGTGTGTCTATGGGGTGCCCCCTGCCCCCGTATATAAAGGAGTGGAGGAGGGGGAGGGCCGGCCCTCTCTATGGCGCGCCCTAGGGGAGTCCTACTCCCACTGGGAGTAGGATTCCCCCTTTCCTAGTCCAACTAGGAACCCTTCCATGTAGTAGGAGTAGGAGAGAAGGAAAGGGAAGAGAGAAGGAGAAGGAAGGAAGGGGGCGCCCCCCCTCCCTAGTCCAATTCGGACTAGTCCAAGGGGAGGGGTGCGGCCACCCTTTTGGCCCTTTCTCTCCTTTCCCGTATGGCCCAATGAGGCCCAATACGAATTCCCGTAACTCTCCGGTACTCCGAAAAATACCCGAATCACTCGGAACCTTTCCGAACTCCGAATATAGTCGTCCAATATATCGATCTTTACGTCTCGATCATTTCGAGACTCCTCGTCATGTCCCCGATCTCATCCGGGACTCTGAACTCCTTCAGTACATCAAAACTCATAAACTCATAATAAAACTGTCATCGAAACCTTAAGCGTGCGAACCCTACGGTTCGAGAACAATGTAGACATGACCGAGACACGTCTCCGATCAATAACCAATAGCGGGACCTGGATGCCCATATTGGTTCCTACATATTCTACGAAGATCTTTATCGGTCAGACCGCATAACAACATACGTTGTTCCCTTTGTCATCGGTATGTTACTTGCCCGAGATTCGATCGTCGGTATCCAATACCTAGTTCAATCTCGTCACCGGCAAGTCTCTTTACTCATTCTGTAATGCATCATCCTGTAACCAACTCATTGGTCACATTGCTTGCAAGGCTTATAATGATGTGCATTACCGAGAGGGCCCAGAGATACCTCTCCGACAATCGGAGTGACAAAACCTAATCTCGAAATACACCAACTCAACATGTACCTTCGGAGACACCTGTAGTACTCCTTTATAATCATCCAGTTACGTTGTGACGTTTGGTAGTACCCAAAGTGTTCCTCCGGTAAACGGGAGTTGCATAATCTCATAGTTACAGGAACATGTATAAGTCATGAAGAAAGCAATAGCAACATACTAAATGATCAAGTGCTAAGCTAACGGAATGGGTCAAGTCAATCACATCATTCTCCTAATGATGTGATCCCGTTAATCAAATGACAACTCTTTTGTCCATGGCTAGGAAACATAACCATCTCTGATAAACAGCTAGTCAAGTAGAGGCATACTAGTGACACTATGTTTGTCTATGTATTCACACATGTATTATGTTTCCGCTTAATACAATTCTAGCATGAATAATAAACATTTATCATGAAATAAGGAAATAAATAATAACTTTATTATTGCCTCTAGGGCATATTTCCTTCAGTCTCCCACTTGCACTAGAGTCAATAATCTAGTCCACATCGCCATGTGATTTAACACCAATATTCATATCTGTATATGATTAACACCCATAGTTCACATCATCATGTGACCAACATCCAAAGGGTTTACTAGAGTCAATAATCTAGTTCACATCGCTATGTGATTAACACCCAAAGAGTACTAAGGTGTGATCATGTTTTGCTCATGAGAGAAGTTTAGTCAACGGGTCTGTCACATTCAGAGCCGTATGTATTTTGCAAATATTTTATGTCCACAATGCTCTGCACGGAGCTACTCTAGCTAATTGCTCCCACTTTCAATATGTATCCAGGTTGAGACTTAGAGTCATCTGGATTAGTGTAAAAGTTTGCACTGATGTAACTTTTACAACAAACTGTTTTATCACCTCCATAATCGAGAAACATCTCCTTAGTCCTTACTAAGGATATTCTTGACCAATGTCCAGTGATCTACTCCTAGATCACTATTGTACTCCCTTGCCAAATTCATAGCAAGGTATACAATAGGTCTGGTACATAGCATAGCATACTTTATAGGACCTATGACTGAGGCATAGGGAATGACTTTTCATTCTCTTTCTATTTTCTGCTGTGGTCGGGATTTGAGTCTTACTCAATTTCATACCTTTGCAACACAGGCAAGAACTCTTTCTTTGACTGTTCCATTTTGAACTATTTCAAAATCTTGCCAAGGTATGTACTCATTGAAAATCTTATCAAGCGTCTTGATCTATCTCAATAGATCTTGATGCTCAATATGTAAGTACCTTTTACTGAGGTATTTTCTTTTAAAGAACTCCTTTAAAACACTCCTTTATGCTTTGCAGATAAATTCTACATCATTTCTGATCAACAATATGTCACTCACATATACTAATCAGAAAGGCTGTAGTGCTCCCACTCACTTTATTGTAAATACAGGCTTCATCGTAAGTCCATATAAAACTATATGCTTTGATCAACTTATCAAAGCGTATATTCCAACTCCGAGATGCTTGCACCAGTCCATAGATGGATCGCTGGAGCTTGCACATTTTGTTAGCACCTTTAAGATTGACAAAACCTTCTGGTTGCATCATATACAACTCTTCTTTAATAAATCCATTAAGGAATGCAGTTTTGACATCCATTTGCCAGATTTCATAAAATGTGGCAATTGCTAACATGATTCAGAAAGACTTAAGCATCGATACGAGTGAGAAAATCTCATCGTATTCAACACCTTGAACTTGTTGAAAACCTTTCGCAACAAGTCGAGCTTGGTAGATAGTAATACTACTATCAGTGTCCGTCTTCCTCTTGAAGATCCATTCATTTAACATGGCTTGCTGATCATCGAGCAAGTCAATCAAAGTCCATACTTTGTTCTCATACATGGATCATATCTCAGATTTTATGGCCTCGAGCCATTTCACGGAATCTGGGCTCATCATCGCTTCCTCATAGTTCGTAGGTTCATCATGGTCTAGTAACATGACTTCCAAAACATGATTACTACACCACTCTGGTGCGGATCTTACTCTGGAAGACCTACGAGGTTCTGTAGTAACTTGATCTGAAGTTTCATGATCAATATCATTAGCTTCCTCACTAATTGGTGTATTTGTCACAGGAACTGATTTCTGTGATGAACTACTTTCCAATAAGGGAATAGGTACAGTTACCTCATCAAGTTCTACTTTCCTCCCACTCACTTCTTTCGAGAGAAACTCCTTCTCTAGAAAGGATCCATTTTTAGCAACGAATATCTTGCCTTCGGATCTGTGATAGAAGGTGTACCCAAATATTTCCTTTGGGTATTCTATGAAGACGCCCTTCTCCGTTTTGGGTTCGAGCTTATCAGGATGAAACTTTTTCACATAAGCATCGCAGCCCCAAACTTTAAGAAACGACAACTTGGGTTTATTGCTAAACCACAGTTCATATGTTGTCGTCTCAACGGATTTAGATGGTGCCCTTTTAATGTGAATGCAGCTGTCTCTAATGCATAACCCCAAAACAATATTGGTAAATCAGTAAGAGACATCATAGATCGCACCATATCCAATAAAGTGCGGTTACGACGTTCGGACACACCATAACGTTGTGGTGTTCCAGGTGGCATGAGCTGTGAAATTATTCCACGTTGTTTTAATTGAAGACCAAACTCGTAACTCTAATATTCCTCTCCGCGATCAGATCGCAGAAACTTTATTTTCTTGTTACGATGATTTTCCACTTCACTCTAAAATTCTTTGAACCTTTCAACTATTTCAGACTTATGTTTCATCAAGTAGATATACCCATATCTGCTCAAATCATCTTGTGAAGGTCAGAAAATAACGATACTTGCCACGAGCCTTCATACTCATTGGTCTGCATACATCAGTATGTATTATTTCCAATAAGTCGGTGGCTTGTTCCATTGTTTCGAAGAACGGAGTTTTAGTCATCTTGCCCAAAAGGCACGGTTCGCAAGCATCAAATGATTCATAACCAAGTGATTCCGAAAATCCATCTTTATGGAGTTTCTTCATGCACTTTACACCGATATGACCCAAACGGCAGTGCCACAAATAAGTTGCACTATCATTATTAACTTTGCATCTTTTGGCCTCAATATTATGAATATGTGTATCACTACGATCGAGATCCAACAAACTATTTTCATTGGGTGTATGACCATTGAAGGTTTTATTCATGTAAACAGAACAACAATTATTTTCTGATTTTAAATGAATAACCATATTGCAATAAACATGATCAAATCATATTCATGCTCAACGCAAACGCCAAATAACATTTATTTAGGTTTAACACTAATCCCGAAAATATATGGAGTGTGCGATGATGATCATATCAATCTTGGAACTACTTCCAACACTCATCGTCACTTGCCCTTCAACTAGTCTCTGTTTATTCTGTAACTCCTGTTTCGAGTTACTAATCTTAGCAACCGAACAAGTATCAAATACTCAGGGGCTACTATAAACACTAGTAAGGCACACATCAATAATCTGTATATCAAATATACCCTTGTTCACTTTGCCATCCTTCTTATCCACCAAATATTCAGGGCATTTCCGCTTCCAGTGACCATTTCCTTTGAAGTGTAAACACTCAGTTTCAGGCTATGGTCCAGCTTTGGGCTTCTTCGCAGGAGTGACAACTTGCTTGTCTTTCCACTTGAAGTTCCCTTTCTTTCCCTTTGCCCTTCTCTTGAAACTAGTGGTCTTGTCAATCATCAACACTTGATGGTCTATTCTTGATTTCTACCTTCGTCGATTTCAACATCACGAAGAGCTCGGGAATCGTTTTCGTCATCCCTTGCATACTATAGTTCATCACGAAGTTCTAGTAACTTAGTGATGGTGACTAGAGAATTCTGTCAATCACTATCTTATCTGGAAGATTAACTCCCACTTGATTCAAGCGATTGAAATACCCAGACAATCTGAGCACATGCTCACTAGTTGAGCGATTCTCCTCCATCTTTTAGCTTTAGAACTTGTTGGAGACTTCATATCTCTCAACTCGGGTATTTGCTTGAAATATTAACTTCAACTCCTGGAACATCTCATATGGTCCATGACTTCAAAACGTCTTTGAAGTCCCGATTCTAAGCCATAAAGCATGGTGCACAAAACTATCAAGTAGTCAACATATTGAGCTAGCCAAACGTTCATAACGTCTGCATCTGCTCCTGCAATAGGTCTGTCACCTAGAGGTGCATTAAGGACATAATTCTTCTGTGCAGCAATGAGGATAAACCTCAGATCGCGGATCCAATCCGCATCATTGCTACTAACATTTTTCAACACAATTTTCTCTAGGAACATATCAAAATAAACATATGAAAGCAACAACGCAAGCTATTGAACTACAACATAATTTGCAAAATACTACCAGGACTAAGTTCATAATAAAATTAAGTTCAATTAATCATATTACTTAAGAACTCCCACTTAGATAGACATCTCTCTAGTCATCTAAGTGATCACGTGATCCAAATCAACTAAACCATAACCGATCATCACGTGAGATGGTGTAGTTTTCAATGGTGAACATCTTATGTTGATCATATCTACTATATGATTCACGCTCAACCTTTCGGTCTCCGTGTTCCGAGGCCATATCTGCATATGCTAGGCTCGTCAAGTTTAACCTGAGTATTCTGCGTGTGCAAAACTGGCTTGCACCCGTTGTAGATGGACGTAGAGCTTATCACACCCGATCATCACGTGGTGTCTGGGCACGACGAACTTTGGCAACGGTGCATACTCAGGGAGAACACTCCTTGATAATTTTTAGTGAGAGATCATCTTAAAATGCTACCGTCAATCAGAGCAAGATAAGATGCATAAAGGATAAACATCACATGCAATCAATATAAGTGATATGATATGGCCATCATCATCTTGTGCTTGTTATCTCCATCTCCGAAGCACCATCATGATCACCATCGTCACCGGCGGGACACCTTGATCTCCATCATAGCATCGTTGTCGTTTACGCCATCTATTGCTTCTACGACTATCGCTACCGCTTAGTGATAAATTAAAGCAATTACAGGGCGTTTGCATTTCATACAATAAAGCGACAACCATATGGCTCCTGCCAGTTGCCGATAACTTCGGTTACAAAACATGATCATCTCATACAACAAAATATAGCATCATGTCTTGGCCATATCACATAACAACATGCCCTGCAAAAACAAGTTAGACGTCCTCTACTTTGTTGTTGCAATTTTACGTGGCTGCTACGGGCTTAAGCAAGAACCAATCTCACCTACGCATCAAAACCACAACGATAGTTTGTCAAGTTGATGCTGTTTTAACCTTCGCAAGGACCGGGTGTAGCCACACTCGGTTCAACTAAAGTTGGAGAAACTGACACCCGCTAGTCACCTGTGTGCAAAGCACGGCGGTAAAACCAGTCTCGCGTAAGCGTACGCGTAATGTCGGTCCGAGCCGCTTCGTCCAACAATACCGCCGAACCAAAGTATGACATGCTGGTAAGCAGTATGACTTATATCGCCCACAACTCACTTGTGTTCTACTCGTGCATATAACATCAAACCATAAAACCTGGCTCGGATGCCACTGTTGGGGAACATAGTAATTTCAAAAAATTTCCTACGCACACGCAAGATCATGGTGATGATATAGCAACGAGAGGGGAGAGTGTTGTCTACGTACCCTCGTAGACCGAAGTGGAAGCGTTGACGCAACGTAGAGGAAGTAGTCGTACGTCCTCCCGGTCCAACCGAACCAAGCACCGTTACTCTGGCACCTCCGAGTTCTTGACACACTTACAGCTCGATGACGCACCCCGAACTCCGATCCAGCAGAGGTACCGGGAGGAGTTCCGTCAGCACGACAGCGTAGTGACGATCTTGATGTTCTCCTGTCGCAGGGCTTCTCCTAAGCACCGCTACAATATGACCGAGGTGTAATATCGTGGAGGGGGCACCGCACACGGCTAAGGAATGATCTCAATGATCAACTTGTGTGTCTATGGGGTGCCCCCTGCCCCCGTATATAAAGGAGTGGAGGAGGGGGAGGGCCGGCCCTCTCTATGGTGCGCCCTAGGGGAGTCCTACTCCCACCGGGAGTAGGATTCCCCCTTTCCTAGGACAACTAGGAACCCTTCCATGTAGTAGGAGTAGGAGAGAAGGAAAGGGAAGAGAGAAGGAGAAGGAAGGAAGGGGGCGCCCCCCCTCCCTAGTCCAATTCGGACTAGTCCAAGGGGAGGGGTGCGGCCACCCTTTTGGCCCTTTCTCTCCTTTCCCGTATGGCCCAATGAGGCCCAATACAAATTCCCGTAACTCTCCGGTACTCCGAAAAATACGCGAATCACTCGGAACCTTTCCGAACTCCGAATATAGTCATCCAATATATCGATCTTTACGTCTCGACCATTTCGAGACTCCTCGTCATGTCCCCGATCTCATCCGGGACTCCGAACTCCTTCGGTACATCAAAACTCATAAACTCATAATAAAACTGTCATCGAAACCTTAAGCGTGCGGACCCTACGGTTCGAGAACAATGTAGACATGACCGAGACACGTCTCCGGTCAATAACCAATAGCGGGACCTAGATGCCCATATTGGTTCCTACATATTCTACGAAGATCTTTATCGGTCAGACCGCATAACAACATACGTTGTTCCCTTTGTCATCGGTATGTTACTTGCCCGAGATTCGATCGTCGGTATCCAATACCTAGTTCAATCTCGTCACCGGCAAGTCTCTTTACTCGTTCTGTAATGCATCATCCCGTAACCAACTCATTGGTCACATTGCTTGCAAGGCTTATAATGATGTGCATTACCGAGAGGGCCCAGAGATACCTCTCCGACAATCGGAGTGACAAAACCTAATCTCGAAATACACCAACTCAACATGTACCTTCGGAGACACCTGTAGTACTCCTTTATAATCACCCAGTTACATTGTGACGTTTGGTAGTACCCAAAGTGTTCCTCCGGTAAACGGGAGTTGCATAATCTCATAGTTACAGGAACATGTATAAGTAATGAAGAAAGCAATAGCAACATACTAAACGATCAAGTGCTAAGCTAACGGAATGGGTCAAGGCAATCACATCATTCTCCTAATGATGTGATCCCGTTAATCAAATGACAACTCTTTTGTCCACGGCTAGGAAACATAACCATCTCTGATAAACAGCTAGTCAAGTAGAGGCATACTAGTGACACTATGTTTGTCTATGTATTCACACATGTATTATGTTTCCAGTTAATACAATTCTAGCATGAATAATAAACATTTATCATGAAATAAGGAAATAAATAATAACTTTATTATTGCCTCTACGGCATATTTCCTTCAGTATGCTCTCCACATTCCGGCGCAGTTCCTGCGCCAAAACCATAAAGTAAGGTACTTAACTTTGAATGCACGGGTCGGATAAATGAACGTTTGCTTACCCAGCTTCGAGGGTTATTCATGGAGAACCCGTTCAATGGGCTCGTCTGGAGGAAGTCCTCCTTCTCCCCCTTGTACAGGCCGGACAGGATCTTTACCAGATCCACGGCCAATCCCGGCCCCTTACGGCCATGACGGGTGGCGTCATTCTCCCCGTTGAAATCCCACATGGGGTGGCCCCTATATTGGAGCGGCTGCACCCCTCGCATGATGCATGTGGCCATGACTCCGATCATGTTCAATCCGGAATGGGCCAGCAACCTAATCCGGCCCATCAAGTAATGGACGCTCCTGTCTTCCTCCTGTTGAGGGCTCCGTGGGCGCCAACTTAGGCGCTTCTTCAGAGGAGCCTTGTTGAACTCCGGGAGGCCGATCCGAACTGGTTCCAGCAGTGGAGCGTCTTCCACATAAAACCATTCCGAGGGCCAGTCTTCGGACGCCTTCTTTGGGGTTCCTGATAGATATCCGGTCCCAGCGATGCGCCATATTTCGGCTCCGCCCACTTGATATATTGACCCCTCGTGAGAATGGGGTAAGAGGCAGAATAACCTCTTCCACAGCGCAAAATGGGGCTCGATGCCCAGGAACAGCTCGCAAAGAGCTACGAAACCCGCGATGTGCAGAATAGAGGCGGCGTGAGGTGATGAAGCTGGAGTCCGTAGAACTCCAGAAGCCCTCGGAGGAACGGATGAATGGGAAATCCGAGCCCCCTTATTAGATAAGGGACGAAGCACACCCGCTCCCCTTTGGAGGGACTAGGGGTGGCCTCCGCTTGCTTTCCACCTTTGTAGGTGGCCAGCCCGGCTCAGACCGGGACCATAAAGGCCGGAGGAAGGTATCCGTCCGCTTGGAGCGTCACCAGCTCATTGTGCGGAAATGAACATCTCCTCCAATCTCTTGGCGGAGGGCTGGGAGCGCGAGAGGAGGAGCCGCGTCGACGGTCCATAATAGAATGGATTTTGGGTCAGAAGCGCTCCGATGAGTACTCGCGGAAGGAAGATGGTGTGATTTGGATCTGGATTCTTGCCTCTCTTATAGGCATATTATTTGCGTAGCTAGGGGGTAAAATATAAAAGTACCCTGGCCTTTTGCATTCGTGCGACACGTGGAAGAGGGCCATTATTGGGCGTGGAGGCCAAGGAGCGCAACATTTGTAAAGGAAGCCGGACACTATCCGGAAAACGCATGGAATTTGGAGGAGAACCCGCCTTGCAACGCCGAAGACAATATACGCGCTGGACTCGTCGTCATTGAAGCCTGGTTCGGGGGCAACTGAGGGAGTCCTGGACTAGGGGGTGTCCGAATAGCCGGACAATCATCGTCGGCCGGACTCCAAGACTATGAAGATACAAGATTGAAGACTTCGTCCCGTGTCCGGATGGGACTTTCCTTGGCGTGGAAGGCAAGCTTGGCAATAGGATATGTAGATCTCCTACCATTGTAACCGACTCTGTGTAACCCTAGCCCTCTCCAGTGTCTATATAAACCGGAGGGTTTTAGTCCGTAGGATGAACAACCATTACAACAATCATACCATAGGCCAGCTTCTAGGGTTTAGCCTCCTTGATCTCGTGGTACATCCACTCTTGTACTACCCATAGCATCAATATCAATCAAGCAGGAGTAGGGTTTTACCTCCATCGAGAGGGCCCGAACCTGGGTAAAAACATCGTGTCCCTTGTCTTCTGTTACCATCCGCCTAGACGCACAGTTCGGGACCCCCTACCCAAGATCCGCCGGTTTTGACACCGACAAGCACCTTCCAAACGTCTTCGTGCGTCGTGTCGAAGATCTCTTGCAGCATATGGTGTTCGGCCTGGTCGAACTCCCACAAATTATAAGCCCGTCTTTGTCACGGACGGATCCGGCGGATGAGCATGACCTGGACCACATTGACATGCTTGATTTTCTTGCCTATCATGTTTTGGACGCAGGTCTGGAGTCCGGTCAGCTCCACCGATGAGCCCCAGGCTAAGCCCTTCTCTTTCCAGGAGGTGAGCCGCATGGGGATGCTGGATCGAAATTCGGGGGTTGCCGCCCAGTTGGTGTCGCGCAGCTCGGTGATGTAGAACCACCCCGATTTCCACCCCTTCACGGTCTCCACATACGAGCCTTCAGGCCAATTGACATTGGGCATCTTGCCCACCATGGCGGCCCCGCACTCCGCTTGATGGCCGCCCACCACCTTTGGCTTCACGTTGAAGGTCTTCAGCCATAGGACGAAATGGGGCGTGATGCGGAGGAAGGCCTCGCACACGACGATGAACGCCGAGATGTTGAGGATGAAGTTAGGGGCCAGATCATGGAAGTCGAGCCCATAGTAGAACATAAGCCCGCGAACGAATGGGTGGAGGGGGAATCCCAGTCCGTGGACAAAGTGAGAGAGAAACACTACCCTCTCCTGGGGCTTCGGGGTAGGGATGATCTGCCCTTCAGCCGGGAGCCGGTGTGTGATGTCTGCGGCCAGGTATCCGGCCTCCCGAAGCTTCGTGATGTCCTCCTCCGTAACGGAGGAGACCATCCACTTGCCTCCCGCTCCGGACATACTTGGAATGACTTTGCAGAGAAGGTGAAAGCTTGGGCGCTAGAGCTCGAGCAAGGGAGAATGGATGAGTAGAGGAAGAAGAAGGCGTGGGTGAAAAAAGATGAATCCTTATCTCTTTATAAAGGCGGTAGAAACCATGCGCCTCCCCACTTGCCCTGTAAACTCGCTTATTCCCCAAGCGTCGTGTTGATGGCACGGTTGGGTTACCCACACCCGTATTGATGAGAATCTCGTGATAAGGGGACACGATCTCTGCTTCGACAAGACGTGCCAGTAAAACCGCCTCACAAGATGTGTAGTAGCAGGTTGAGAAAAACGGTTCGAATAATGACCGGGCCATAGCGTGATGTCTTGCTATGAAAAGTTGTCAGCGGATTAGACTTGTGGAATATTGTGCTCTCTACCTTGGTATGTGGAATTTGTTTTGCAGAGACGGACACGATTCATGTGTTCAAAATCTACCTTGAAGTGTTCGGAGAAGGAACCTGCCTTGCAATGCCGAAGACAATCTGCGCGCCGGACTCATCGTCATTGAAGCCTGGTTCAGGGGCTACTGAGGGCGTCCTGGATTAGGGGGTCCTCGGACAGCCGGACTATATACTTATGCCGGACTGTTGGACTATGAAGATAGAAGATTGAAGACTTCGTCACGTGCCCGGGTGGGACTCTCCTTTGTGTGGAAGGCAAGCTTGGCAATTCAGATATGTTGATTTCCTTCTCTGTAACCGACTCTGTGTAACCCTAGCACCCTCCGGTGTCAATATAAACCAGAGGGTTTAGTCCTTAGGACAACAACAATCGTAATCATAGGCTAGCTTCTAGGGTTTAGCCTCTACGATGTCATGGTAGATCAACTCTTGTAATACTCAGATCATCAAGATCAATCAAGCAGGAAGTAGGGTATTACCTCCATAGAGAGGGCCCAAACCTGGGTAATAATTGTGTCCCCCGCCTCCTGTTACCATTAGCCTTAGACGCATAGTACGGGATCCCCTACCCTAGATCCGCCGGTTTTGACACCGACACCAAGTAATTCACCCGACAACCTATGCACCATCTCGACCGCCTTCAAAGCCCCAGATCAAGACGCCTAGATATGGCGACCAACCGCAAGAGCAGTGCCACCGTAGGAGCCCTGGTGCACCGGCCACTGCCTGAGTGTGCCACCACTAGAGCCTAGGAGGAGGGTGTTGGTGTCAAAACCGGCGGATCTCGGGTAGGGGGTCCCGAACTGTGCGTCTAAGCTAATGGTAACAGGAGGCGGGGGGCACAATGTTTACCCAGGTTCGGACCCTCTCTATGGAGGTAATACCCTACTTCCTGCTTGATTGATCTTGATGATATGAGTATTACAAGAGTTGATCTACCACGAGATCATAGAGGCTAAACCCTAGAAGCTAGCCTATGATTATGATTGTTGTTGTCCTACGGACTAAACCCTCCGGTTTATATAGACATCGGAGGGGGCTAGGGTTACACAGAGTCGGTTACAGGGAAGGAAATCTATATATCCGAATTGCCAAGCTTGCCTTCCACACAAAGGAGAGTCCCACCCGGACACGGGACGAAGCCTTCAATCTTGTATCTTCATAGTCCAATAGTCCGGCATAAGTACATAGTCCGGCTGTCCGAGAACCCCCTAATCCAGGACTCCCTTAGTAGCCCCTGAACCAGGCTTCAATGACGATGAGTCCGGCGCGCATATTGTCCTTGGCATTGCAAGGCGGGTTCCTTCTCCGAATACTCCAAGGTAGATTTTGAACACATGAATCGTGTCCGGCTCTGCAAAACAAATTCCACATACCACCGTAGAGAGCACAATATTCTACAAGTCTGATCTGCTGACAACTTTTCATAGCGTGACATCAAGCTGCAGCCCGGTCATTATTTGAACCGTTTCTCTCAACCTTCTACTGCACATCTTGCGAGGCGGTTTGTTGGCACGTCTTGTCGAAGCAGATATCGTGTCCCCTTATCACGGGATTCTCATCAATACGGGTGTGGGTAACCCAACCGCGCCATTAATCACGGCGCTTGGGGGATAAGTGAGTTTCCAGGGCAAGTGGGGAGGCGCAGGATCCCTGCTGCCTTTATAAGGAGATAAGGACTCCCCCTTTTCACCCACACCTTCTCCTTCCTCTGATCATCCATTCTTTCTCACTCGAGCTTCAGCACCCAAGCGTTCTTCTTCTCCGCCCACAAAGGCCCTCCGAAAATATCCGGATCTTGAGTAGGAGGCAAGTGGATGGCCTCTACCGTCCGGGAGAAGGATATCAAAAACTTTGACAAGCTGGGTATCTGGCCAAGAGAATCAGCCATCGCCTTCCGATGGCGGGACAGATCGTCACTACTCCGGAACCCCACGAGAGGGTTGTATTCCTCCCTCACTTTGTCTGCGGGCTAGGTTTTCCCCTCCACCCATTCGTTCGGGGCATTATGTATTACTACGGGATCAATTTTCATGATCTATCCCCCAATTCCTTCCTCAACATCTCGACATTCATCGTCGTGTGCGAGGCCTTTCTCCGCATCTCGCCGCGCTTCGGCTTATGGCTGAAGATTTTCAATGTGAAGCCCCAAGGTTGTGAGCGGCGAGCACGTTGGGTGCGGAGGAGCCATGGTGAGCAAGATGCCCAACGTCACATGGCCATCAGGTACCTTCAGTGATTCCGTCAAAGGGTGGCAACAACAGTGGTTCTATGTCACTGAGCCTCGCGACACAAAATGGGCCGCAGCTCCCGAATTCCGATAAGGAGCCCCACTGCGCCTTACGTCCTGGCCCAAGAAGGGCCTGAACTGGTCTTTGCCCCACGAGTTGTCGGTACTCCAGACACGCGTCAAGGGTATGGAAGACAAGAATATGAAACTTGTCATTGTAGTCCAGGTGATGTTAGTTCGCCGGATTCTCCCTTGTCAACACAGGGCTTGCAATTTATGGGAATTCCACATGGCCAAGCACCAGACCCTATCAGGGCTTTTCGACTCATCGCACAAAGACATCTGGAAGGTGCTCTTTAAGTCCAGCAAATCATGGCCGGATTCAGCTAAGGACCACGGGTACCAACTGTCCCGACCCGCGAGTTCAGTAAGTTTTCGTATGTTCGCAAGTCATACGCTTTATCTGTATAATCCGAGGGAAATGCTTAATGTGTTTTTCCACAACCCTCCCAGGGCTGGACGAAGAAGGCGGGGCGGATCTACTATCCGGCCCCACTACCAGAAGAACCAGCCGGCCCACTTCTGACGAAGATGCTGGTCCCGGCGCCTTATAAGGCACCGAAGAAGAAAGTCGAGAAGCAGGCCAAAGAAACCAGGGGCCTTCGTCGCCCCGGCACTTCGGACACAATATCCGAAGACTCCGATGCCCGCTCTTCCTCCAAGGAGGACGAGGAAGAGGAGGAAAACCAATCCCCCCCAGCGAGGGGAAGAAAGAAAAGGACGGCCTCCACACACTTGGAGGCCGAGTCGCCAAAGAAGGGAAAAACTCCCCTTCGGAAGAATCCGCCACCGCTACCAACAGCAGCCTGGATTGGGATCCCAGGGTCCAACCCCTGGAGAAATCATGAGTATATAAAATCTGAACATGTTTGCACATCCAAACTCACTATTGTATGATGTTTTAATCATTGAGCCACACTTTTTTGCAGTCCAGCGAGGTCCCGCACCGAACAATCCTCATCGGAGGATTTACTGGGCTCGGATGCTATGGACAGCGGGACACCCCCGAAGGCCCCCTCCCCAAAACACGTGAGCGACACCGAGGCATCGTCCCAGAGGGACCCAGGCCAAGGAGGGGGTGAAAAGAATGTCGAGGTGGCGCCAGGGGGTCAAACTTCGGTGGCCGGACACATGGGAGAAAAGGCTCCCATGGACACCGACGGCGGGGGCTATCTCGAATTCGGCCCCCAGCCGGACACAATTCTGGAGACCGATACGCCTCCGGAATCAGGCAGGCAGTCTCCCTCAACAGGAAGGGGTGCGCCTGTTCCACCGACAACCTCTGCCCAACCAGAGGTGCCGGATACCTTATCAGCGGCGCTAAAGAGCGCCTCCATCGTTGAAGAACACCGTGCCCTTATGGGTGCGGTGATTGAGAAGATTCAGTCCGCTAAGAGTGGGCTGAATGAAGCCTGCATCAGCCTTATAACTGGCTTTGAGGTATGTTTTGTCAGGTTTCAAAGAGTATTATAGTATAGGTACTAGCCCCTGATACACTGTTCGGTGAAAGAAAGAACCGGACAGAGGATCAAATATATGTTCGCAGGAGACTCACCTTATGGCACCTCTCCCTCTTTTATAAGCAGACGTTTGTAGCGACTGCCGACTCTCATACTGCCGAAGTCTCCGGACTGAAGCAGAGTCTGGAGCGGGCCGAAGAAGAATTTGGCCAATTGAAAAAGCAGGTGGAGGATAACCAAGGTATGCAAAAAACCTTGCTCGCGTTCAACGCGAATGAATAATTGAGGATGATGAAAATATTTTCATGGTGTGCTCTAGGGGCGATGACCGAAGTCAAGGCTCTTAAGAAGGTTGTGGCCGAGGCCAAGAAGAAGGCAGCCGAAGAGCAGACTCTTCGTGAGAAGCAAGAGGCCAGGGTTATTGAAGCTGAGCAAGAGCTCCAAGAGGCCGTGAAGAAATGCGAGACCTTGGAGCAGAGTTTAACGGAGAAAGAATCCGAACTCACCAAGGCTCGTCAAGCCGCACGCGATGCCCGGGAGGAAGCCTAAGGCGCCCTGCAGGAAATCCAAGAGGCGAGGAAGATCGCGGCGGGTAAGGCTTTTTCTGTGCAAAGCAAATGTTTGAAGGGTGTCGGAGTAATGGGCCACGGGTAGGCTCACCCGAGTCCCTGGATTTATCATGACTTTGGGCCAGCTCCGCCTAGCTGGGCCCCAAGCTGAAGCTCCGCCCTCTGGGGCCGGCTGGCTCAGTGGCCGGCTGCCAGAGGGCGGCCAACCCAAGACTACGGCGCTCCGAGTGACCAGCTCCTGGCGGCCGCCTTCCAGAGAGGGCGGCAACGGGCAGGCGGCCACCTCACGACTACGGTGCGGCCGATCCGCCATCGAGAGTACAAGTCAAAGCATGGCTATAGTGAAGCACGTCGCCTCCCACGCTCAAGACGGGCGTGGCTACAGTGCTCCGTACAGACGGAGATCTCCGCACGACGGAGCAGTGTGCCATATCCACCCTGACATTGCTACGGGCAGGCGGAGCCCTGTTCCCCACGACGGCCTGTCGGTACGGCCTGCCAGAGGTGGGACCTATCGGGCAGTGACCCCAAGGAAGATGGAGGAAGCTCGACCAGGCGGATTCGAGAGGGGCCGGCCTCCAGCAGGCGGCCGTCCCTTGTCCCGAGGCGAGCACGCCATTAAGCTGATAAGACCAGGTGTAGCTACAGTGGCCTCCCACCAGGCGGCGGGACTGTAGCCACGCTAAGATGACCAAGCCCCCGTCATCAACGACACGGCTACAGTAAGCAGCCACCAACCAGTCAGCGGGGCCCACCAGGCGGCGGGCCCAACGGTCGGCGGAGAAGCTGGAGGCTGGAGACACTAACAGCCGGGCCCAGCAGCCGACCAGATTACCATTGTACCCCTGGGGGGTAGGCCTATATAAACCCCCCAGGTCACCCATGTAAAGGGTTCCCACTCCATTAGAACTAGCCACCCCCTAGAGCAGGAAGAGAGCTAGGCTTGCCTCCTTCTGCCTCTAGCACACAGCTCAAGGAGCACCATTGTATCACTTGTGCCTTAGTGATCATGCGGAGACCCCGCAGAGCAGGACTAGGGGTGTCATCTCCTCGGAGAGCCCCAAACCTGGGTAAAGTACGCCGGCGTTCGTGTCTACGCCTTATCCCGCTTCCAGGCACCGGCAACGTTCTACTCTCTCCCACCATGATAAGCCATCCATTGGCATAGGTTGCACCCAACCCCCGACATTTGGCACCCACCATGGGGCGAGGTGCACCGTCTCCCGGAGATCTGTTCTGGACGGGAACCCTGTTCCTTCCTGGCGAGCAAAGCCAGCCCAGCATGCCCGACGGCGTCAGCCCTGACGCGTTGCACGGCACGGAGATCGCCTGCGCGGTGAGCTGCCTCGCTGACCTCGTCGGCGAGATCGACCTCTCCGACGCGGGAACAAGCTGCCCGGAGAGCCGCCTCGTCAGCCTCCTTGACCAGCTCCATGTCACCAGCGAGCCTGCTGTGGACCTGGAGTCCGTCGGCTCGACCGGTCCGATGATCGTCAACTCCAACACGACGTCGCTCGACGCGTTCCCCACCAACGTGGTGGTCTACGACGAGCCGCCTCCTTGCGAGTACAGCGGCGGGAGCACCGTCATGGAAGTACTCGTCATCAACAGCGAGGAGCACTCGAACGGGCGTGCTCAAGATCCCCTCGACGCCACTCTGCATGACCTCATGGCGCCCATTTCCGAGGGCGCGGACACTGAGGCGCTGGAGGCACGCCGCGTCCAGCTTGTCGAAAATGCTAGCCGCCTAGCCAGCATGCGCCGGCTTTCGGACGCCTATCAGAGCAAGATGGACCGGGCCGTAGGCGGCACGCCGGCTCCTGAGGGGCCTAGCCGCCTCGGCACAGTTCGGCAGCGTGGCGCGACCATCACCACCATGTTCGGGCCGGAGTGCCCCGTCTACGCCACGCCTGCAGAGAACATCCAGGCCGCCCAGGCGGTAACAGATGAGCTGAACAAACACAACGGCGACGAGCTCCGCCACATGACGGAGCGAGTTCAGCAGCTCCTAGACGCGGCTACCGCGCAGCACGAGGCCGCCTGTTGTGCTGAAGTCCCAGCTAGATGAAACAACGAGCCGCCCCCACGCCGAGATCATGGGGCGACCTCCCGGACGCCGACTGGTGGCGCCCGCGGAGGAAAGGGCAACGAGCCGGCTGCTAGCCGCAGTCCGACCCGCCTCTCCATCGAGCGGGACAAGGATGGCCGCCCTCGTGCAGTAGAGCAGCGAGGCAACCTGCCGCATCCCCCGCCTTGTGGAGCGGGGTACCCCACTCCGCCTCCTGTCACGCATCCGACACTCGGCGACCGCCTTCGTCGTCGAGAGGGAGTCGGAGATAATGATGCTCTCCATCGGATCGATCGTCTCAACCGATCCCTGGAGCTTAAAGAAGAAGATGCGCTCGGCCCGCCCTGTTTCGGCCCCCAAATCCGAGATGAGCCTTTCCCCAAGGGGTTCACCCTCCTGCGAGACACGCTCAGGTACACCGGCTCCGTGAAGCCGGAGGACTGGCTGGTCGACTACTCCACGGCTGTCAGTATAGTGAACGGCAACAAGCGTGTTGCCGTGAAATACGTCCCGCTCATGCTTCAAGGCACTGCCCGGACGTGGCTGAATAGCCTGAAGCCCCGCAACATCAACAGCTGGGTTGATTTTACTGAGGTCTTCATCCGCAACTTCACCAGGACCTACAAGCGGGCTCCCAAGCCCCGACAGCTCTCCTTGTGCATCCAAGGGCCCACGGAGTCAACTTGCGACTACCTCACGCGCTGGACCGAGCTGCGCAATTCCTGCGAGGGCATGCACGAGGTGCAGGCGATCGAGTACTTCACTGCTGGGTGCCGAGAGGGCACCCTCCTCAAGCACCGACTCCTCTGCGACGAGCCCAAGACCCTCGATGAGCTATTGGTCATCTCCGACAAGCACGCCACGGCCGACTCCTCCATGAAGCCGGAAATCTTGGTTGATGCATTCGACAAGGTGGCACCTCAGGCCCCTCGGACTCCGGCTGGTGACACCAGTCGGCGATAGCAACCAGGTGATAACAAGCGGAAGGCCACCTAGCTGGCTTCCACCAGCCGGCAGGTGGCAACGGTCGAGGATCAGCAGCCAGAAGGGCAGGCGGCCACCAAGCGGCAGAAGGGTGGCAAGTCCAATTGGTTACCTGCCTTCTCCTACAAGCAAACCTTGGATGCACCCTGCAAGTTCCATAGTGGCGCGAAGCCCTCCAACCACACCACTCGGAAGTGTCACTGGCTCACCAGAATCGCCAAGGGAGATGGACTCCTACCTCCCCTGCCTGCTGGACTGCCGCCTCCCCAGCCCCAGCAGCCGGCGGCCCGACCAGTCGGCGCCAGACAAGACGAGTACCCGGAGGAACACGGAGCCTATGTTGTGTTTATCAGTGTGACCGACGACAGACGCAGCACACGGCAACAGCAACAAGAAGTGCAAGCAGTGGCCTCCAACATTCCAGAGTTCATGCATTGGTCCGAGAAGCCTATCAGTTGGAGTAGGGCCGACCACCCGGAAGTGATGCCTTCCCCTGGGTCGTATGCCCTAGTCCTAGAAGCAACCCTTGCAACAAAGAGGCGAGCAGCCTGTTTCTCCAGAGTCTTGATAGATGGCGGCAGCAGCATCAATATCCTATACCGTGACACAATGGAGAAGTTGGGAATCAAGCAGAAGCAGCTCATCCCCAGTCGGACTGTATTCCCTGGCATAGTCCCTGGCCTTTCCTGCTCACCAATCAGCAAGACCCAGATTGATGTCCTCTTCGGAGACAAGAATCACTTCCGCTGAGAGCCAGTTTGGTTTGAAGTGGTGGACCTTGAGAGCCCCTACCATGCACTGCTAGGCCGGCCCGCTCTGGCCAAGTTCATGGCAGTCCCCCACTACACCCACCTCAAGATGAAGATGTTGAGTACCAAGGGGATCCTGACAGTAGTCGGAGACCACAAGAAGTCGATCACTTGCGCCACAGATAGCAGCCGACTGGCCGAGCCCCTCGTGATTGCAGCCGAGGAGCGGCTCGTTGACCGGGTGGTGGCGTTGGCAGGCAAGAAGCCGGAAATGTCACCCACCCCCAGGAGTCAGAGGCTGAGGGCTCGTTCAAGCCGGCCAAGGAAACAAAGAAAATACCCTTGGACCCGGAGCACCCGGAGAGGCACGCTGTCGTAGGCACATGCCTTGACAGCAAATAGGAAAGCGAGCTCGTCGATTTCCTCCGTGAGAATCGGGACATCTTTGCATGGTCTCCCAAAGACATGCCGGGTGTTCCAACGGATTTCGCCGAGCACAAGCTACATGTCCGACCTGACGTCAAGCCGGTCAGGCGGCCCTTGCGCCGCCTGTCAGAAGTGAACAGAAGAGTTGTCGGAGAAGAGATAGCCCGGCTTCTAGCAGCCGGATTCATCATGGAAGTATTCTTTCCAGAGTGGCTGGCCAACCCAGTCCTAGTGTTGAAAAGAACAAGCAGTGGCGCATGTGCATTGACTACACCAGCCTCAACAAAGCCTGCCCCAAAGATCCCTTTGCTCTGCCAAGGATTGATCAAGTAATAGACTCCACAGCCAGATGCGAGCTGTTGAGTTTCTTGGATGCATACTCCGGGTATCACCAGATAAGACTGAACCCGGCCGATAGGCTGAAGGCCGCCTTCATCACACCATTTGGAGCCTTCTGCTACCTGACCATGACGTTCGGCTTGAGAAACACCGGCGCCATGTTCCAGCGTTGCATGCAGAAGTGCCTCCTCAAGCAACTCGGCAGAAATGCCCATGTATATGTGGATGATGTGGTGGTGAAGACGGAGAAGCATGGCACGCTGCTGGAAGACCTCAAGGAGACTTTTGAGAACCTGCGCCAGTTCCAGATCAAGCTCAACCCGGAGAAATGTGTCTTTGGAGTGCCAGCCGGCCAGCTTCTCGGTTTCCTGGTCTCAGAGCGCGGCATAGAGTGCAATCCCGTGAAGATCAAGGCAATTGAGATGATGAAAGTGCCCACCCAACTGCTGGACATGCAGAAATTCACCGGCTGCCTAGCGTCAGTCAGCCATTTCATCAGTCGGCTGGGCGAGAAGGCTCTTCCCCTGTACCAACTCATGAAGAAGATCACTTTTTTTGAGTGGAACGACAAGGCGGACGAAGCATTTCTCCAACTCAAGAAGATGTTGGCAACCCCGCCTGTCCTGGCGGCTCCGACTGAGAAGGAGCCCATGCTCCTCTACATTGCAGCCACCAGTTGGGTTGTCAGCATAGTCATGATAGTAGAGCGCAAGGAGAAGGACAAAGCATTGCTGGTCCAGAGACCGGTGTATTACTTGAGCGAAGTATTGTCTGCCTCCAAGCAAAACTACCCCCACTACCAGAAGATGTGTTACGGCGTGCATTTTGCCGCCAAGAAGCTGAAGCCTTACTTTCAAGAGGACCCAATAACTGTCTTCTGCACAGCCCCGCTTGGTGAGATCATCGGAAGCCGGGATGCTTCTGGCCGAGTGGCCAAGTGGGCTATTGATCTGGCCCCTTACACCATCTACTACCAGCCTCGCACCGCCATCAAATCGCAAGTGTTGGCCGACTTCCTCGTCGATTCGGCCAAGACCCAATATTTGCCGCCTGCACCAGACTCCACTCATGGGCGGATGCATTTTGATGGTTCAAAAATGTGCACTGGTCCGGGAGCCGGCGTCGTCCTCTCCTCTCCCAAGGGCGACAAGCTCAAATACGTGTTGCAAGTCCACTTCGCCGCCTCCAACTACGTAGCAGAATATGTGGCACTCATACACGGGCTCCGGCTTGCCAAGGAACTCAGCATTCGCCGGATCCTGCGTTATGGTGACTCCGACTTGGTGGTCCAGCAGTCGTCAGGCGACTGGGGCGCCAAGGATGCAAACATGGCAAGCTACCGCTTCCTCGTGCAGCAACTCAGCGGATACTTTGATGGGTGCGAGTTCCTTCACATACCAAGAAATGACGACGAGCAAGCAGATGCCCTGGCACAGATTGGCTCCACCCGACAAGCAATACCAGCCGGCGTTGCCTTACGCCGCCTTCTGAAGCCGTCTGTCAAGCCGTCTCCTGATTCAGACTCCATCTTTGTGCCGGCTCCCCCTGAAGTAGTCGGATCCGACTTGGCGACCCCAGAGGCCGGCACGGGGATTTCGACAGGCGGCCTGGGGACTGCTACAGCCGCGCCCGGCCCGAGGACTTCAGAACCCATCCCAGGGACTTCAGCAGTCGGCCCGGGGACTTCTTCAGCACAGCAGGTTGAAGCAGCTGCCAACTCGCCGCCTCCCGGCCCAACCGCCCTCATACAAGTTGCAGTAGTTGCAGTCGAAGAAATTGCGGCGCCCTCATGGGCTCAGCCGATCCTCAAGTTCTTAGTGAATAAAGAGCTGCCAACCGATGAAATCTCAGCCCGACAAGTGCAGAGGCGAGCTGCATCTTACACCATAGTCAATAGAGAGCTGGTGCGACGAAGCGTCACAGGGGTTTACCAGCGGTGTGTGGAGTCGGACCAAGGCCAAGCAATACTCAGAGATATCCACCAGGGCGAGTGCGGCCACCACGCGGCTTCAAGATCACTTGTGGCCAAGGCTTTTCGCCACGGGTTCTTCTGGCCGACTGCCGTGGAAGAGGCCAAAGAGCTAGTTCAGAAGTTTCAAGGGTGTCAGAGGTTCCGCTCCAAGCCACACCTACCGGCTTCTGCACTCAAGACCATTCCCATCGCCTGGCCCTTTGCCGTTTGGGGTCTGGATATGGTAGGACCATTCAAGATGGCCCGCGGTGGCATGACTCACTTGCTTGTTGCTGTGGACAAGTTCACCAAGTGGATAGAGGCAAAACCAATCAAGAAGCTGAATGGGCCGACTACCGTGACCTTCATCGCGGACATCACCACGCGATACGGCATCCCACACAGCATCATCACCGACAACGGTACCAACTTCGCCAAAGGAGCCTTGGCTCGTTTCTATGCAACACAGGGAATCCGCCTGGACTTAGCGTCCGTTGCCCACCCACAGACAAATGGCCAAGTAGAGCGTGCAAACGGCCTCATTTTGTCCGGCCTCAAGCCCCGACTGGTCGAGCCTCTAGAGCGTTCAGCCGGCTGCTGGCTCGATGAGCTGCCGACCGTCCTCTGGAGTTTGTGCACAACTCCCATCAAGTCAACAGGCTTCACACCCTTCTTCCTCGTCTACGGTGCCGAAGCCGTCATCCCAACGGATATTGAGTTTGACTCCCCAAGAGTCACCATGTACACTGAGGCAGACGCCAAGGAGGTGCGAGAGACGACGTCGACTTGCTGGAGGAAGGCCGGCTGTTGGCACTCAGCCGGTTGGCCATCTACCAGTAGAGTCTGCGCCGATACTACAACCGCAAGGTGAAGCCAAGATCCTTCCTGGAGGGAGACCTTGTTCTCCGGCTGATCCAGCGAACAGACGGACAGCACAAGCTCTCGGCACCTTGGCAAGGCCCTTTCATCATCAGTAAGGTATTGGGCAACGATGCCTACTATCTGATCGATGCCCAGAAGCCCTTAGCGCGCAAGAGGGATGACTCAGGCAAAGAGACGGAGAGGCCATGGAACGCAAACCTCCTCCAAAGGTTTTACAGTTGAAAGCAGTATGTATCACGCTACCTTTTGTACTATGTATAAAGACTCCGTTCCCCCGAGAAGAGCTCGGGGACTGCCCTCCTTTATCTATATGATAAGTGTCATGCCTATGAGAATGTGTAGTCTATTTTTTCCGCCTGGCACCGGGTTCGACCAGTCGGCCCGGAGCCTCGCCGCCTTCTACAATATGCCGCCTCCTGCAGCCGGACAAGTAGTGTGCCGGCACCAAAAACTTCCTTTGTCAAAAGCCACAGCTCGCAGAGCGACTGCATGGTGGGCAAAGGTTGCAAAGAAGTGCCCCACACAAAAATAACGACTAAGGAAGAAAACACATATAGTAGAGGGCGACATCGCACCTAGCCATCTGGCTGCTTGGCAGCCAGACGACCGGCCTCCGCCTCAATTACCAAAAAACTCCGAATGGCTAAGTCCTAGCCCCCCTCACAAACTGCTAGAGCGCTCAAATCAGCCACGGTCTGCAGAGCGGCCGTCCGGCTGGTGAAAGCAAAGCCAAAGGGTTGGCGGCAAGGAAAAAACCAAGGAGCAAAGGCGAAAAAAGGCTGGAGGTCGGCACAGCAAGCATAAGCAATAATAAATATTTACATGGATAAAGGCCTCTGGCCAGCATTCAAACAGAGTTTGATATACACCCCGAGGGTGGAATTGTGCGAATTTAACAGAATGTTCAGAACAGCAAGCAGAAAGCAGATAAAACCCTAAGGAGCAGCAGAAGACTCCGGCTGGGCGGTGCCGGTTGGCGCAACGGAAGACTCCGGCGGGCGGTGCCGGCTGGTGCGGCAGAAGAATCCGGCTGGACGGTGTCGGATGGCGTGGCCAAGGACTCTGGCTGGACGCTGGAGTTGGCTGCACCACCTGGCGCAGCAGGCGGCTCCGTCTGAGCAGAAGGATCGCCAGCAGCAGGCGGGGCGGCGGAGGACTGGAGGACGGAGTCGGTGGCATCCGTCGGAGGAACGGGTGGCTGGTCGGTCCCCGCCTGGCCATCTCCAGTAGCGGGCGGCACCTCGGTGCGTGGCTCGTTGCTTGAGGCCCGGTCAGGCTGGGGCTGACCGTCCGCCCCGACCTCCATCATGTCAACATTGCTCTCCTCATCTTCCTCCTCCTCCTCCTCTCCGTCCTCCTCCCCATCTTCCCCTTCGTCGCTGGAGTCGATGATTTCAGCTGAATCTTCGCTGTCCTCCGGGTTTAACCCGAGCCACTCGTGCGGAGCTTCGCCGCCTTCCTCGACCACCTCCGGGACAAAGACGTTGGTGTCCGTGAAGTCGGCGATCACTGCCGCCCTGTTGACGAGCTCAGCTTCCACCGCCACCAGCTCCTCCTGCGCCTCCAGTCGGAACGTGGCCAACTGGGCTAGATCTAGCCTAGGGTACCATGCCTTGATGAATTCCAAGGCCCGGCGCGCCCCTGCCCGGGCTGCTGAGCCTTTCCAGGCTTCCAGGCGGCCGGCCGCCACCTCCAACCTGGGCTCTGATGCGCTGGAGGCGGCGCAGCAAGCGGTGAGTAGGCCGAAGCCGGGCCTGAATGCTGAGGACCTGTTTGCCAAGAGTCCGCTGGGCATCAGCAGCGATCTGCGCACCCTCCGCCCTTCGCTCCTCGCGCTGGGCCTCGATCATTTGGATCGCGGCTACAGAATGGCCCCGGAAGAAGTCTGTCCGGGCGGAAGAAGAAAAAGGCCAAGGCTATAAGCAAAGGCTGACAGTTCAAAACAAGAAACCAAGAGAATAAGGCTTACCATCGACCAAGTCTTCGATGCTGCTGAAGTAGGCCATCACCTGGGCCTCCTTGTCGGCCCAGGCGGAGCGCTCAATCTCAAACTCGGCGAGGAGGCCGGTCTCCGTCGTCTCCGCCTTTAGCTGGGCCCCTTGAGTGTTTCTGCCTGCTCGGCAAGTTGGGCGACCAGGCGGTCCCGCTCCTTTGCCAGCTTGCAGCACTCCGCCACCTTGCCACCATGGGCGGTCTTGGCTTCGCCCAGCTGCTGCTGCAGGGCGTCATTAGCCTCTGAAGAAAGAAAGGGAAGCAGAAGGCATCAGTCAAGCGGACAAGACAAAGGAAAGAAACAACCGAGGAGATTCGTCCAGACTGCTCAGCAGTCGACCTGAACCTCATGGACTACAGCCCGCGGGCGCGCCAGCGCGCCCCCGCGGAAAAGAAGTAGTTGGCAAAGGAAAAAACAACTAAGGAGATTCGGCCCGACTGCTCAGCAGTCAGCCCGAACCTCGGGGACTACAGCCCGCGGGTGCGCCAGCGCGCCCCCACAAAGAAAGAAGACAGAAACTTACGCCGGCTTTCGGCCAGATGGGCCGTCTGCGCCTCCAGCTCCCGAACCTTGGAGTTGTAGGCGGTCGCGTGGAGATTGTGATAGTCCTGCAGAAGAGACATCAGATGAAGTCAGCCGTCGACAAATCGCAAGATAAAGTTCCGACCCACCTGCCCGGCAGCCGACCCAGAACTTGGGGACTACACCCAGTGGGTGCGCTTGCGCGCCTCCACAAGAGAAGCAAGAGGATCATCCGGAAAATAAACCCAAAGACAACTTACCCGGATGGCGGTGCGCGACTCCAAGTAGGCCTTGTTGCAGCGCTTGAGCGCATCCGCCTCTGCCCGGAGCTTGGCCTGGACGTCAAGAGAAACCTGGTTCAGGGCGCCAGTCCCGCCGCCGTGTATCCAACCCATGGGCGCGGCGCTGGTCGCCTTGGTATCGGGGGCCGACGAGCTCGTGGCGCCGATCTCCTGCGGCCGCGGTGCTGAGGCCGCCTTCTCTAGATGGCGGCGCGTGGGGATACGGACCGAAGGAACCAGGACCGTCACCACCGTATTTTCGACCGGCGGCACCTGCGGCGCCACTAGCTGCTCGTCCCGCGGCTCGCTGGCTGGCGGAGGCGGCGGCGGCAGGGGCGGCGGCACGAAGACATCCGGCATGGCTACGTCGCCGCTCTCCTACTCCCAGATCAGGTAGTCGCCGCCGGCTCCTCCGGCCGTAGCCTCGAATTCAGGCGGAGGCGGCGCAGTGTTCAGGGGCGCCACGAACAACGGCTCTTGGCGGCGTACGGCCTCCGCGAGCCGCTCCTTCTCCGCGGCCTGGGCTTCCGCCTGCGCCTGCGCCATCTCAGCAGACGCGCCGGACAAAGCCGCCTGCTCCCTGGCCAGGCGGTCGGCCTCTTCCTCGCGCGCCTCCCGCGTGTTCCGCTCTGTCGCCTCCCGGAGGTCGGCGGCCGGGTCGATGCGCCGACTGGTCGAGGAAGTCGTTGCCGGCCTGAGGACCGAGGCGGCGCCCGACTTCTCGAGGTTCAGCGGGGCCCTGAAACAAGAAGACAAGTCGGAAGGCTTTCACGCAAGGATGACGAAAAGACAAGGAGTGAGGGAAGGATACTTACGCCGACACCATAACAGGCACCTTCGGCTGCCTCTGATACTGGGCCACCTTGGCCGCGGTTTCTTTCCGCCTGGTCGCCACGGCCGGGTTCTTGGGCTTCTTCGGAGCGCTGCCGAACAGGGTCGCGCCCTGTTTCCGCTTGCGCTTGCCGCCTTGAGAGGGCGGTCCAGAAGAGGGGCCGGCGCCATCGTCGTCGCCATACAACCCCGACCAAAACGGTGAATCTAACAAGAACGAGAATGGAGTACCTCCCGCCAAAGGGGGCAGAGATCCTCCGCACCTCCATGGCCCAGTGGCCATCAGAGATGGGGCGGACCGGTGGCGGCATCGTTGGGAGGAGAAGGGAGTTTTCTTACGGAGGAGGAAAGAGATGATAGTAACGCGTGATCTCTTTCTTCAGAAATCCTATTCATGCGTAAGACTTGTACGTAAGAATAGCACCACTGTTGGGGAAATACCTTTCGATTCCTGGTGTATATACACCTCATACGGAAAAAATTAATAATAAAAAATTAAAGAAAGTGTGCAAGTTTTTTTTTACAATAAGCATGTTTTTCTTTTGAAATGGTGGACACCACACCAAGATCCGTCCACGGCCACGTACCCTCCGCCCCCCTATCGACACCGTCCATGGTGGACACTACACCCGGCAGGTGTTCGGTCAAATAGCATTGAGCTTATTTTCGAAATTCATGTCGTTTTTTAGAGTAAGAAGGATTGCGGGATACTCGGTGAAGGAGAGGAATGTATCCGGTGCACCCGCACTTGTGGTGCTACCGGTGCACCGGATGCCATAGAATGTTCTAAAAAAATCTAAAAAAAATCTAGCACGTTGGCACAATATCAATGTATGATGTCACAAAATTTCATATAAAAATTTGAAATATTGTTTGAGATACAAAAATGACAAATATGACATCAGTGTGATAATGGGCCAAATCTAAAGCCCAAGTTATATTGTGTACTATTCATTTTTGAATTTGTCATTTTTTGTTTTTCGAGTTATGTTTTGAATTTTGAGCTGAAATTTTGTGACAACCTACTTTGATGTTGGATGAAGCTCAAGGTGCAGTATGTGTGGGATAACATAATCAATTCATGAAAAACTTGTTGAACATCCAGTTAATCTCGTTGAATTGAACTATTATTGTACTAGACGCATTTGCATGCTATTTATGGATGATTTGTTTATTTTCTATCCGAATTTTGATGAATTTCGTCGTGTTTGATGAAAAATGTCCGATTAATTGAACTCCAGTTTGAAATATATACTGCTACAGTTGGAAGGTCGGCTCTTGTGCATCCGTGACGGCGGATTGGTTTTCTCGTTCCGTAGACGGATGTGGTGTCTGGTTTGGAGATCAGCGTTGGAGATGCCCTAATTTCCCCTTTGATGTTGTCTTACAACATAAATCATTTTAATCCTGGAAAAAATATATCCAAAAGCCTACTGGTTTCATCAGGCCACCTGATACCAATCAATACAAAAAGGACCAATCAAACTTGGCATGTGCTATACCAGCTCTCACCGGCCGGCAAGGACTAATCACCTACTGACTGCCTCTCATGCGTGTCCGTATCTGGTATCTCTCTCCCTCTCTGTGTACGAGTACATGTGTGGCTGTCTGTCATCTCCGGCAGGCGGCAGAAAGATGAACTCCTCCCGCTCGCGCGCTCCAGTGTTCAACAGACGGAAGCCAGCGGGCCGGGGCTCGATGGTCGATGTGGGTCGATCAGGACGTGATTTTGGCGCGGGAGTAGGCCTGCTGCTGGTAGCCGCCGGCGTGCACGCGGTGCGAGGAGGAGGAGTGCGAGTGCGCCGTCTCCCGGTCGACGAGCGCGCGGAGGCGGAGGAACTCGTCGACGGAGCAGGGCAGCCAGAGCGGGCCAGCCGAGCTGTAGCCATACGTGTCCCGGGCCGCCTCCAGCAGCCGCTGGAAGAGCGGGTGGTAGAGGTAGGCGATGGGGATGACGAACCGCCGGAACCCGTCGCCCTGCTGCTCCGCCTGGCCGACCCGCACGGCCAGCCACCCCTTCTTCACCCTCCCCCTCTTCTCCGCCAGGTCCCCTTGCATGATGATGGCAGCTCCCTCGCCGGCGGTCCAACTGCAGCCGCCCTCTCGCCGTCGCTGCTGCTGGTGGTGGTGCTAAGAGGTCACTGCTCTATTGCAGGTTGCTAGCTAGAGCCAAGGAGCCAATCCAGAGGTGTGTGTGTGTGTGTGTGTTTGTGTGTGTGGTGCGGTGTGGTTGGCGGCACTCGCGGTGGTTTTTATAGGACCTGCAAGGCTCGCGCGGGCCGGGAGGAGATTGGAAGATTAGATAAGTGATTAGCCGCCGGTGCGTGGCGCACCCGTGTGGTGCCTGTACCCTGTACGCACGGCGTCCTTTGCTACGGTCCGTCCTTGGGGCTTCCGTGTCGGGTCGGGACGGGGCAAAATTTCGTGTTTTGACCCTTTTCTGAAACCTATTCGAGATCTGACCCTAGTTTAAATTTTTTTCGAGATCTGACCCTTTTGCTACCGCCAGAGTTCATGACGGTAGAGTCTAACAACCTACCGCCAAGGGCTTTGGCGGTAGGAAACATCGCTACCGCCAACCTACCGCCAAGGTGCTTGGCGGTAGGCACGAGCATGCACTGTGTTCAATACTTAGTAGGTTTTTGCGGTAGGGCATGCAACCCTACCGCCAGGGTCCTTGGCGGTATGTTGTTATACCCTACCGCCATGGTCTCTGGCGGTAGCAAAAGGGTCAGATCTCGAAAAAAAATTAAACTAGGGTCAAATCTCGAATAGGTTTGGGAAAAGGGTCAAAACACGAAATTTTGCCTCGGGACGGCTGGTGATGGATCGTGTGCGTCGCTGACACGGCGGCCCGTCGGAATAATCGGGTTACGGCGTCGGCGTCGCTGGCCGCACTGGCCGACTGTCGTGTGCTCGTCAGGCCTCAGAGCATCTCCAGCCGCGCCCCAACAGGGCCCCCAGGCGATTTTTTTGCCGCCGACGTCAAAAAATCGGCCCAGTTGCGTCACCAGGGGTCCGTTTTTTGCCGGCTCGGGCCGAAATTGGCGCCGGCGGACCCAACTCGAACCCGGTGCGCTGAGGGGCGCTCGGGGGCGCCGGGCGAATCGTTTTTGGCGCGAAAGCGCCGTGGACGAGCCGCGTCAGCGACACCGCACGCTTCGTCTTCTCCCGACGCCTCGGTTTCCCGCGGGGAATCAATGGCAAGGCTGCCGCCTGTCAGCTTTGCCATTGATTCCTCACGGGTGGCGCGCCGACGCGCGCCGACGCCTCCCCTCCCTCGGACGCGTACACACGGACGCGGCGCGGCTATATATGGCCTCGTTCGCCTGTGATGAGTGCCACCTCTCCACCTCTCCCGAGCGCCGCCGCCGAGCTCTTCTCTCCCGCCGATCTCTTCTCCCCAACCACTCCATCTCCCCAATGTCCGAGCGTTTCCCCGGAGACAAGGCGGCGGCCAACGGCTTTGGCCACCGTTCGCTCCGCGAACAGGAGTCCCGGCTCCTGTTCCAGGCAAACATCCCGGCGCCGCCGGACATGCGCGCCGGGCCGACGGGCTGGAGGCTCAGCAATGGGGGAGTGCCCATTCCCCCGTTGCCCGACGCCGTCGCCAAGCCATCCTACTTCGTCGACAAGGTCGAGATCGCGCGTGCCTCCCTCACCGACGTCGAGCTCTCCCTGCCCTAGTACGCCGCCGACAACCACGCGGCTTGGGCGGCGTACTTCGAGCGCCGCCAGCAGCAGCGGCTGGCGTCCACCAACGGGGCGCCGGTGGTCGGCGCATCAAGAACAGCGAGAGGCGCCACCTGTGGTGGGGCGTCCCCGGGCGCACGCTTGAGGGCGTGCTGACGCACCTCGAGGGCGGCAACAACCCACCGTTGACGTACCCCCGGCGAGGGCGGCCGCCCCGGCGCACCGCCGACGCGACGGGCAATGGGCGCCAAGGAGGTTCGGCTCCTCCTCCTCTTCTTCCTCGTCGCGCTCTTCCTCCCAATCCTCCGGCACTCCGACGCTGCTCGGCGTCAAGGCCGAGCCCGCAGCGGAGACGCCGCTCGGCCGGCGCACTCGCAGCGCCGGCATCGTCATCAGCAAGGGCGGCCGGCACGCGTCCTCGTCGGCTCCTCCCCCGCGCTTCGTCAAGCCGAAGACGGAGCCGGGTCTCGCGCCGGTGAAGACGGAGCCGGGGCTGGCGCCGGTGAAGGCGGAGCACGGCGAGGTCGAGCTCGACGACGACGCGACCCTGAAGATGGCGAGGGAGCGCCAGGACTCCCTGAAGATGGCGAGGGAGCGCCAGTGCGCCGCCCTGCGGCGCTTCGCGCAACGCCGCCAAGGCCGCGACGAAGGAGGAGTCGTCATCATCGACGGCGACGACGACGATGACGCGCCGCCGCCGCCGCCACCAGCCGGGGAGGGGTCCAGCAGGGGCGCCCGAGTCAAGGAGGAGAAGGCCGACGATAGCGGCGACTACGGTGACTTCTCGGCCTTCAACAAGTTTTTTTTATTAGTTTTTACATGTAATGGCGACTACTCAACTTAAATCGGCGAATATAAGCTCAAGTTTGCCGAAATTTGGCGTGTTTTAGCTGAACTTAATTAGCCTAAATTTGCTACACAGTTTTTTCCCGCGCCTGGGGCCGGCCTTGGGGGCGGCGGCCGGGGGCCAACTCGCCCCTAGGTCCATTTTTTGCGTCAGGTCATCCCCAGGCGGCGATTTTAAGCGCCCCCTGGGAGACCAACGGCTGGAGATGCTCTCAGTTGCGGTGAGAGGGATGGGTAGGTTGGCGGTGGAGCCATGCGCGCTAGTGGAAGGTGCGATGTGGTTTGGACGGGCGGAGAGATGGCGACGGAGAAGGAGGGGCACGCTGTCGCCGGGCCTGACCGGCGGGTGGTGCACAGGTCGTACGTACGTCGTCCTTTGGTCGTGGCGCGGCTGGCCCACGACGGCGGACTGGCCGTGGCAGGTGGGATTGTTTTCTCGAGCTGTGCAAGCGGGAAGATTGGCATGTTTGATGTACGTGACTGCTGCCCCATGGCCACAGGAGATGTTGATGCATGGGGGCAATTAAATTGGTCGGGCTCTAGTCTGGCTTTGCTCATCGCCCAACTGTTGGATTGTAGCCGTTGGAGCGACCCTCTGGAGTCTGGATTAAGTTCCTGTTCGGATTTGGGAACTAGGTTCAGGCAAGGGGAAAGGTTTCTTTCTTTGTCGGGGCCCTTCTACTTGCTGTTTCTGTTCAAGGTCTCAAACATGGGTTGTACTTCATCTTGGGTTGCAGACATGCTACACGTGTAAAACGTACTCCCTCTGTCCCATAATATAAGAACGTTTCTGACACTAATATAAGAATAGTGTCAGAAACGTTCTTATATTATGGAACAGAGGGAGTAGCTTGTTTCTACTACTACTGAGAAAAGGAGGGTGGGGATTAGTTGTTGTTTTTCTCATGGCCATCATGTCATCATGAGCGTGTTGTCATCGTGGCTTGTAGGGCTTGCTACATTCGTGTGTCATGTATGTCGGAAGTGCCATAGTTATCTACTGTGATACGCTAGAGGGAGTCAAAGATTTGATCAATCATAAGAGATACATTGTGCTCCGTAAAATAGTGATCTAAACAATATTATATTTCTTTACAGAGGAGTATGGTTCAATTAATCATCAATACCCGAGATCATCATCACGTTGATTATTCATAAGATCAAGAAAATGGGGTACATGACACATAGCTATTGCCACAAACCCTCAGTCTCGAAGGCGAACTTCCCCCGGATCATCATGGGAGCAGCAAGGGTTGATGAAGAGATTGAAGATAAAGGTTCTCCCCTTCGGCAGTGGGCTATATCAGGGCTAAAACAAAAATTGCATCAGAACAGGGAGTGGCGACAACGTGAAAAATCAATAATAATTTGAGGTAGGATTTTGGGAGTATATATAACTAATTGGGCATCGGAGGTGGCCTGGGATCCCCATAGGCCGTACCACCCCTCCCCTAGGCGCCCTTATAAGACGGAGATCTAGTGGGGGAGGGTGTTCTGCCATGGCCGGACATCTCACGAACCACCATCACCACCATAACCCGCCAAGGGACACTGTCTCGCCATCTTCTTGAGCTCGGCGCGCCGAGGAAAAAGGTCGTCATGGCAGAAAGCTATCACAAGGCGAAGCGCTTCGCCGCTGTTGACGCCGGCCATGCTTTTCCAGGTAGCGCCCTCCGATGGCGATGAGAGAGGAAGGAGGGGAGGGGGAGGGAGCTCGCAGCAGTTGGGAAGGGTCGTCCCCGTCGTCTACAAAAGCGACACGGAAGGGTAATTAGAGATGAGGATTTGTTCCCAGAGAAGATATCTTATATGCTGAACCTCTTTTTATGAAGTATCTTATGCAACTTTCAAAGCAGCTTTGTGATATAATTAAGCATTGATGTGCGGTCTGTTGTAAATCCACAAGGGTCGTCTTCAGTTATGCTCCTGGAACTTCGTATTACATCACAACAAGTTTCGGTTCCACTTTACCATTACCGCAAAATTGTTTATAATATCCAGCACTTAGTTACAAAGGTCCGAGAGTTATCTTTGATAGACGATAAGATATTCTTACGTGTGGAGATGCTAATTAAGGTTGGTGCTAAGCCTTCAAAGTTTTAATTAACCGCGACATACAAACTAAGCATAGTGTAAATAATTAGGTTCTTTGGGGTCGACCTAGCTCATCCTGATTCAAGCTCTAGACTTGAAATGGGTGCTCGTATATTTTTTGGATTTATTTCTCTATTCTCTCACTGGTATGATGTGCTTATCTTTTTTTTTTTTGCGGGTGATGTGCTTATCAACTATGAAGCATTTCTGGCGACTTGACCAATCTCAAGATCTATCAGCTTAGTCTTTCTAATATACTCATAGGGGTGAGTGTGTGTATGTTGTCGTTAGCCTTTGTACCGTCTTTCAAAAATAAAACATATGAATGCATAGATAAACGAACTTAATCCAGCCAAATCTCAGGCTCCCAGCTTCCAGTAATATAGGAGGATTCGGTAGCACTTCCCCCTCTTCGCACCCAGCTGTCTGCCCATCTGATCATAGAAGACGAAATGAAACTAAACCGGCCGTCGTACGCTCGAACGGCCACGACCACACGGCCGAGGCTAGGGCCAGCCGCACTCGGTCGGCGCCGGCATCGCACCTTGATCGATCCGACGGCATAATGCCCCGACCACCAGCCCCCCTGGCTGGACGACGGTTGCGTACGTGATTCCACGCCCCGGCGCATGCAGCTCGCCAGGGCCCGGCAGACGTCCATCCACGATCCATCATGCATGCGTGTTGCTACATACTACGATACGATTGGATGATCCAGCTAGGCACGGCGATAGCGATGCCACGGCACCATGGACGGCGATAGACGGACGCGGTGCGTGCGTGCGCCGACATGGCGGTCACCCTCGCGTGGTCGCGCCCGTGACAGCCATCGAGACGCCAGCCGCGTACTGGCTGCGCTCAGTGCGCGCGCGGGGCTTGCCTCCTCGCCGATCGAGGGGCCTACACGGCCGCGCGCTTTGCCCAGTTTCGCTCTCATTCTCTCCGCTTCGGTCGGTTAAGACGCTGGACCAGTCGGTAGTGCGCGCCCGGCCCCGTACGTTCCGTGCGGTGGATTGCTCTCCTCGAACCCGTGCCGTGGAGCCGGCCGGCATGGACATTTGCATGCATGGTGCGGTGCACGCGTCGGGCTCGCTGCTTTTGCATGTGCGGCCGGTGAGTGGCACACTGGCACTACTACTACACTGTACTCACGGCAGCTGCCAGGGCACGGCATGGCAAATGAGACTGTAGGCGGTAGGCCCATCTTGTGTATGTGTGCGCTTGTGCGTCTCGGCTCTTCGTGCGTAGCTAGCCGGGCAAAGTTTGCACGGCACGTACTACGTACTTCTCCACCGGCTTCTTCTGGTGGTGGTGCCCAAGTGATGAAGTGAACGTACCGTACTTTAGTTAGGTCTTCAGTTTGCGCGTGATCACTTTGAGTTTGTTTAATTACCAAGTGTCCGACACTCTGCTTTGGCACTTGTTTCGCCCTCGCCCCGGTGAAAAGCGATTCATCCATGAGCTCGACCGGCAGGATAAAAAGCGCGAGGCGATGTCGCAGGACCAATCGATCAACTTGGTGCGCCCGCACTAACTCTTTTCTAGTCCAATCGCTCCTCTTTTCGAGTCGGAGTCATTCTAGTACTTCACCTACAAGAAACCACACCATCGATCGGCTCGTCTGATTGGCCATTGGAGCAGCTAGCAAATCCATCCATGAACTTGCGTGCGTGATCACCATGCATGGCACGCCGGCGACGGGAATAAGACAGCATGACGATGACGATATGGATAAGCTAGCGCATGCATGCATGCAGAAGCTGCAGGCGCCGTGCGAGCGAAGCAGTGACTCCGATCCATGCAATATGCAAAGGCCGGTAGTGTAGAAGAAATGGAGAAGGCGGCAGTCCATTCAGCGCGTCAGCAAATCACGAATGGCGTAGCACCAGAGGTTTGCGTTCGGTGCTCGGTGCTCGCTGCCCGGCGGAGCACGGCTCCCGTCCCATCCGTCTCGTCTTCGATCAACTGATTGAACAAACCGTGTCGATCCGGCCACTAAGTTGTGAACCTACGACAAGCGACGGGCCAAGAAGGTTACCGACCGGTCGGATCATTACGCCATCGGACGGAATCACCGGAAGAAAAACGTGTGTTCATACTGCTAGACTGCCTCACGGCCTCATAGGCACGACCGACATGACCATTTTACCACGGCCTGCCTGGACAAGAAACAGCTACCACGCGCGTTCCTTCCAGAGGATATGTACCACCACAGCTCGAGTCGTCGCTCCCGGTTGCTCTGGTGCATACAGTACGTAGAAGAGTCTCGTACCCATGCGACCTCGTACAGTTAACGGAGATACACATGCGACCTCGTACCCCTCGGGTCGCCCCCGTGGGCGACCAGGGGGAAACCCTAGCCGCCGGCGCCCGGACTCTCCCGCATCTCCTCCATCCTCGCCGCCGCCAGTAGCGCTGCCGGGCGAAGCCAGGCCGGCAGGGGCGGCGGCGGGGCTCCCTTCCCCTTCCCCCGAATGGGCTGGCGCGGGACGGCCAATCGGAGAGGAGGCGCCGTATTTTTGCGGGGTGCGGCGGCGCTGCAGATGGATCCTGGCCGCGACGTGCACTGCGCGCCGGTGGTTGGGGTTCGTGCTCGCGGCGTGGTGCGGCCGCTGGATCTGGTGGTCGCGTGCGCCGTCGGTCTCGGGTCCGTTTCTTCGGGATCCGGTGCCTGATCGCCGTCGGCCGGCGCAGGATGGTGGCTTTCGTCGCTGCCAGGTCGGGTCTTCCTTGATCCGGTGCCTGGGTGGATCTACGCCGGAGGTGTTGAGCCTTATGGTGCTTCCCTCTCTGGAGTTTTCGGGTCTTGGCTGCTGCCAGATCCAAAGCAGATGGAGATTGGTTGGACAGGAAGAGGACCGGAGGAAACTTTGGTCGGCTAGCTCGGCTCGGCATCGGCGACGGCTTTGACGTCGTTATCCATCTTGATGGCGAAGTCGAGGTCCCTCCTATCCACCTCCGTTCCGTTCCCGGACGAAAGTCCAAAATCCGTCTTGGATTGAACGGCGGCGGCGCCCTTTGCGTCGTAACCTCCATGGAGGCGCCGTCTTGGGAGGCTTGGGCGTTCGGGGGAGTTGCTATGGGTGAACGGCTTCGTGTGTCAGTTCCAGCAGCGGCAATGGTGTGGTGGTTGGCAGGAGGAGCGGCGTTCTAACCGCGTCAGATGCGTCTGGTAAGAGATGTCAAGTCATACCTGACCGACAGGTGTTACGCTGTGTCATGCCTAGTCGGCAGGTGCTACGCACGACAGATCTTTCAGAGTGTCCGCGTCGGGATGGACGAGCGCAGAGCAGTGGAGCTGTCTGGCGTCATGGTGGCGTCGACGGTAGCTAGACCGTGCAAGGTAGATGCAACAGTACAGCTCTGAAGATGGTTTGGTGGCAGGTGGCTGCGGCGGCCTCATACCCGGCAGGCGTCCTGGTTGAGGAGTGAGCCGGACTGGTAGGTACCCTATACCTGGCAGGCGTCCTGGTTGGGACCTCAGGTCTTAGATGTTTAGGTTTGGCTGCGATGTCTGTTTGGTATTAGGCCCAGACTATCAGCGCCCCTTCATCGATTGGATAGGTGTAGCGACAGTTGTTGCTGAGAAAGTGGCTTTAGTCTTGCTGTTGTATGTCTTTGTAAGGTCTTGTGAAAATAATTAATAAAGTGGTCGTATGCATCGCCCAGATGCAGAGGCCGGGGGTCATCCTCCTTTTCTAAAAAAAAAAAAGAAGAGTCTCGTACGTGTTGCGTGGCCACAAACAATCAAGAGGCAATGTTCGGGGTCGATGATGCTCGCGGCCGCTTGGCGCTGAGAGCGATGGGGGGCACGCAAACGCAACGGACGTCCATCGAAAGCCACCATCATCGATCCGTATCATCATCATCATCAACATGATCGCTCGTCACCGGCAAATATTCCTTCCAAAAGCCTCGCCATCGTGGGCGTCACTGCCGCGCTGGTCCTACGGACGAGACCGGCTGCCGATCGTATACACGCGGCGATGCGATGCCAACCAAAGTCGGGCGGGCCAAGGTCGTAGTACGTGCCGCCAACCAAAGGAAAAGCCGAAGGCAGGAAGGGAGGGAGAGGCTCCGGAGGGCCGGGCGGCAGTGCCCCGGTCCGGGCGGATCGGCCGTCAAATCTCCCGGAAAAAGAAGTCAAGGCCACGTCCGGAAAAGTCCTACACTCGCGATATGCGATATGCCGTGATAAGACCAACTCCACCGCGCGACCCCATCTTATTCGGGTGCGTCTGTTTGGGATAAAACGGACGAATAGCGCGGCCTCAAACGGACAAATGTCCGGAATCCATCCGTTTTCGACCCATCCCGGCCCAAAGTTGCGCTCGGTTTGGGGTGAAACGGACGCGCGCGGACGGCCGCGACGCACGCCCTTGTCCCCCCCCCCCCCCTCCCCCGTGGCCCGCCTGTCGGGAACACTAGCAGTCCCTCCCTCCCAACACTTCAACCCTTCCTCTCCCGTCCCGCCCCGCCGCCGGCGCCGCCGCTATTCTCCGGCCGCCTCCGCACCGCGCAGCCCCCGGTCGTCCATACAAAACCACGTGTAGACATGGCCGCCACCACGCCCGCGCTTTCGCCGTAGTTTTGGCCGTCGATCGAAGGAGGTTTGGCCGTCGCCGTCTTTGCCGGTGGCAGAGGAGACAGACCGCCGGCGACGTACCACGGCGGCCGCGACAGCTTCTGACGGCTCCAGAGCGGCCAGTAGCCGGCAAGGCAACCACCCCTGCTGCATCGAGGTGATCATCGCGGCCTCTTCGCCACCACGACCGCAAGGTGTTCGACATTTTGCCCACAAAGGTATGGACAGTGGAGACGAGTTTTTCTTCCACCACTTCCTTTGTTCATCGAACGATTCGTCGTCGGATGATGAAGATCTTGTGGTGGCTTTGAGAGGTGATGGCTGCTTGTGTGATCATGCACAACATGATCGTCGGGGACGAGCCTGATGACAGTATCTTCGACCAAGGATTTGACTATCAAGGTGACAATGTTGAGCCCCTGCATCAAGAACCGGCCACGTTTGATCAGTTATGCCAGTTCCATCGTGAGCTGCGTGATTGGCACACTCATAAGGCTCTTCAAAATGACTTGGTTGAGCACGTCTGGGAGCATATTGGCAACCGATAGATGTATTGGTTTGTTTTATGTTCATTCAAAACAATTTCGATTTGGTTGTAAAACTATCTTTATTAGAGACAATTTTGATTGGGTTGTAAAACTATTTTAATTTTCAAACAACTAATATTTGAACGTACAAACTTGTTTTAATATGAAAATATGGGCTTTTAGGCCCTGGCGGACGAGATGAGGTAAAAGGATGCGGCCGCGCGCCGCATCCCAGGACAGGCCCAGACACGACCCCATTGCCCTACCCAAAGGGTCGCGCGGTAGAGTTGGCCTAAGGGACATCGCGACAGTGGCGGGCAACGCGATGATGCCTTGCCTTTCTCTTCTTTTCCCGTCGTGGTACGGAGGAGAGATGAGAGATCTTTCGGTCGAGCTGGGGACGCTTTGCTCGCACGCTCACCGGCCTGAAAGACCTGACATGCCATGGAAGCTTCTACGCCTGGCGCATGTTGTGGTTTCTTTCTTTGTTTTCAGTGTCCTGCGTGCGTGCGTACATGGCTGGCTTGGATCGAACCGGCGTCGGAGCCTCTGTGCATGCAGCCTGAGAAAGAAAAGAAACCAAGTGATACCGTAATTTTCCCTCCTAAAAAGAAGGGATGCCATGATTATGTTTTTGGATTAGCTAAATGACTGTCAACTGATTTTTAAATTGGAGTCAGTCAATTTTTAAGAGTTCGCCGGAGTTCGCTGGAGGGAACGAATGAGAAGGAAGGGGCTCGCCGGCTGGCTACCCCATTATCTATCTTAGGATTTAGAGTGGGGCGGTGGTGGACGACGGTGGTGGGGCGGTGATGCATTTCGCCGGAGAAAAAAATCCAAACGCGGGCGAGGCTAGAGGGATGGCCGGGGGCGGTGGCTAGAGCGGCGGTGGGGGCGGTTTCGGGGAGGGCGGGGCAGCGAGGCGGTCACGGGAGCGCCGCCGGCCACGGGCGATGGCCGGCAACACGTTTGGTGGTCTCGGAAGAAGAAGGTCCATGCGTTGCACGATCTTCATCCAAGAGTCCACAACCGTCGACCGGCTCTAATTGAAAAAGCAGTTGACTGACGTGTAGCCACACTCTTACGTTTTTCTATGAGAAAGCCAAATGTGGTTCGTGATTTAGTTCAACTCGGGTTTCTTATGTAATAGCTTAAACACGTGCCATGTTTTCCCTCTACTCTAGTGAACTCGACATGTGTTCTATTGAGCCATTGTCTTTTGCTACTTGTCCAGATACAGCACGTATAGGAAGCACCTGCCTGTTTTTCAAGTGTGCTCAGAGCATCTCAACAGGCGCATAAAAGTTCTGCGCGCTAAAATAGTTTTAGCGCACCGCCGTAGCACTTTTAATGCGCCGAACTTAACATTGGTTTAGCAGATGCCCAAAAACGCGCGTCCAGAAAAACACGCAGTGCAAATTGGGAAGCGCGCGCAATCCGACGTCCCAAAATTGCAGCTTCCGATAGTGTTTCTAAACGTGTGCCCAATCATTTTTTTACGCATGCATTATTTTACAGCTTCTGCTGGAGCTGTCTGACGCCCAAAAAACCTGAATTTTAACGCGCGGAGCAGTTTTGTGCGCTTGTTGGAGATGCTCTTGAGCTACGAAAACGTCTTATAAACACACCTACAAAAAAGTGCTTGTTCCTATGAGCGACGGGGCTGGCAAAATGAGTACACAAATGACATGTTTCGGAGTCTCAGGAGATAACTATTTGGAGCTTGTAGATTTCACTACTAGTCAGACAGAGGTTGTTCCTTCACAGGAGCCTTTTGGAAAAGTGATTGAGAAAAATATAGGTATCACTGATTCCAATAGACAAGACGAAGAGGTTGGTAAGGATGGGAAATAACTTCCTCCTAAAAGATGCCCTAGACTTAAGACAGATAATATTTCAAAGTGGAGGACGTGGCTAAAGAGAGGGCAGCAACAAAAAACAACAATGGTAATGATTCTATCCCTAATCTTTTAGACATGAATAACCCTTCTCTTTTGGCCATATCTTCTTGCATTGTGATTGATTTGGGTTGCACTATGGATTTAATTGGGCATAACATCAAGGTTAGAAAATAGAGTTGGCTAGATTAGATATGTTTTCTGGTAATGATATTATTGCTATAACTGATCCTAACACCAGGTCCTATTGACATTGGAGATCCTGACTTAACTGAACCCTGTTCTAATGGAGACAATTCTGACATTGATTTGAAGGAGAAATACTTAGATAAATTGAAACAAGTTTTCACATATAAGAAATTGCCAGGCTAAAAGACAACATGCATGAACAGATTATTCTGGAATGCCAGAGGGGTTGGTGGAGAAATTATTATTTTTTACCAAAGAGTGTATTGGACCACTCTCTAGATTTCCTGGGTATCCAGGAAACCATGAAGGGCCACTTCTCTAACAGTGAATTTCACTCCTTATGTGCAGGATTTTTTGTTAAATGTCATTGAGCTCCTCCTAGCGGGAAATCTAGAGGTATTTTGGTTGGAGTTAATGAGTATCTTTGGAGGTTTTGGATTCTAAACATGAGAATTATTTTGTCATAACGCTAGTGTATGATAAAAAAAAGTAGATCTGACTTAGAATTTATTTACTCTGTATGGAGCTGCTCAACCTGAGAGAAAATTGAATTTCGAGTTGAACTCTCTAGCATACATCAAAGAAATACTTTACCTTGTCTGATAGGGGTGATTTCAATATTAATAGAAAGAGCTCTTAGAAGAATAAGCTGAACACACCTGATCACTGGAGTTCTATTTCTAAATCTATAATTGAGCGTGCTAGACTTAGAGAGTTACCACTAGGCAACTGGAATTATACCCGCGGTAATAATTTAGATGATCCTACATTTGAGAAATTGGACACAATTTTAATTTACCCAAATTGGGAAGAGAAATACCGTTTGTCAATGGTTACTTCATCGGAAAGAGAGATATCTGATCATACCCCTTTAATTCTGGATACTGGGTAACAAATTATAAAATTCCTCTAATTAGATATGACAATGCTTGGGCACTAATAGAAGTCTACGTAGTGGAGAAAGCCTGGAATGCTAGATATTCTAGTCCAATATTGTGATTTGCCAGTAGAAATAGAGAATGCTTAAGTGAAAATTAAGAGGGTTGTCTAAAAATGTTACAGATGTTGGGGAACGTTGCATGGAAAACAAAAAAAATTCTACGCTCACGCAAGATCTATCCAAGGAGATGCATAGCAACGAGAGGGGAGAGTATGTCTACGTACCCTCGTAGAACGTAAGCGGAAGCGTTTAGTAACACGGTTGATGTAGTCGAACTTCTTCGCGATCCAACCGATAGAGTACCAAACGTACGACACCTCCGCGTTCAACACAAGTTTAGCTCGGTGACGTCCTCGCCTTCTTGATCCAGCAAGACGGGCGAAGTCATAGATGAGTTCCGGCAGCACGACGGCGTGGTAACGGTGGAGGCAATGCTATCTCCGCAGGGCTTCGCATAAGCACTATGAAAATATGACGAAGGGACAAAACTATGGAGGGGCGCCGCACACGGCTAAGAGATTGTCGTTGAAGAAAATATGCCCTAGAGGCAATAATAAAGTTATTATTTATTTCCTTATTTCATGATAAATGTTTATTATTTATGCAAGAATTGTATTAACCGGAAACTCATTACATGTGTGAATACATAGACAAAACATATTGTCCCTAGTATGCCTCTACTTGACTAGCCCGTTAATCAAAGATGGTTATGTTTCCTAACCATAGACATGTGTTGTCATTTGATGAATGAGATCACATCATTAGGAGAATGATGTGATGGACATGACCCATCCGTTAGCTTAGCATTATGATCGTTACAGTTTCATTGCTACTGCTTTCTTCATGACTTATACTAGTTCCTCAGACGATGAGATTATGCAACTCCCGAATACCGGAGGAACACTTTGTGTGCTACAAAACATCACAACGTAAATGGGTGATTATAAAGGTGCTCTACAGGTGTCTCCGAAGGTGTTTGTTGGTTGGCATAGATCGAGATTAGGATTTGTCACTCTGTGTTTTGGAGAGGTATCTCTGGGCCCTCTCGGTAATGCTCATCACTACAAGCCTTGCAAGCAACGTGACTAGTGATTTAGTTGCGGGATGAAGCATTACGGAACGAGTAAAGAGACTTGCCGGTAACGAGATTGAACTAGGTATGATGACACCGACGATCGAATCTCGGGCAAGTAACATACCGATGACAAAGGGAACAACATATGTTGTTATGCGGTTTGACCGATAAAGATCTTCGTAGTATATGTAGGAACTAATATGAGCATCCAGGTTCCGCTATTGGTTATTGACCGGAGATGTGTCTCGGTCATGTCTACATAGTTCTCGAATCCATAGGTTCCGCACGCTTAATGTTCGATGACGATTGGTATTATGAGTTTATGTGATTTGATGTACCGAATGTTGTTCGGAGTCCCGGATGAGATCACAGACATGACGAGGAGTCTCGAAATGGTCGAGACATAAAGATTGATATATTGGACGACTATATTCGGACACTGGAAATGTTTCGGAGAAGTTTCGGATAAAACCGGAGGGTTATCGGAACCCCCGGGGGAACTAATGGGCCTCGATGGGCCTTAGTGGAGAGAGAGGGGCGTACAGGGCAGGCCGCGCGCCCCCTCTCCCTTGAGTCTGAATTGGACTAGGAGGGGGGCGCCCCCTTTCCTTCTCCCGCTCCTTCTCCTTCCTTCCCCCTCTCTCCCTTTTGGTGGAAACCTACTAGGACTTGGAGTCCTAGTAGGATTCCCTCTTGGGGGCGCGCCAAGGAGGACCGGCCGGCCTCCCCTTTTCTCCTTTATATACGGGGGAGGGGGGCACCCCATAGACACACAAGTTGATCTTTAGCCGTGTGCGGTGCCCCCCTCCACAGTTTTCCACCTTGGTCATATCGTCGTAGTGCTTAGGCGAAGCCCTGCGCCGGTAACTTCATCATCACCGTCACCGCGTCGTCGTGCTGAAGGAACTCTCCCTCGGCCTCAGCTGGATCTAGAGTTCGAGGGACGTCGCTGAGCTGAACGTGTGCAGATCGCGGAGGTGCCGTACGTTCGGTACTTGATTGGTTGGATCGTGAAGACGTTAGACTACATCAACCGCGTTAACTAAACGCTTCCGCTTTCGGTCTACGAGGGTACGTGGACACGCTCTCCCCGCTTGTTGCTATGCCTCTTCTAGATAGATCTTGCGTGATCGTAGGAATTTTTTTGAAATTACTACGTTCCCCAACAGTTGTCGGCTATGTGTGGCGCCCCCTCCCACACATATATAGAGGATGGATTTGCTATCCACACTAGCTAGGGGGGTTGGTATCGGAACCATTCATATGCTTTGAGATCCGCATGTTTTGGTGGATAAGGTTCCGAATTTCTGAATTGTTGAATTTCGCCATGACACAAGAGGTAAGCTTGGCATGCATCTTTATGTCAGTGTAGTCCCGGAATAGCAAGCTAGTCTCTGACTTTGCAGTCGTTTTCAGATCAAAGGCTGCCGCTCCTTTCTCACCGGGCAGTGGGCGACAGTAGTTATTTCGGGCAAACATGTACAGTGGCCGGTGGAGGTCAAATACTAAAAGTTCTGAGCCGCGTTGCACTCGTTCGGCATTAAAACCTGCCATTTTAGTCCAGCTCAGTGTACATGGTTCCGCACCGCTTGGGCTAGAAAATGAAGGCGTTTGACCGGCTCTTTTTTGTTGCAGCATGGGAACCCTCTTAATGCAGCCAAAAAAGTGTACGTGGGTGATTACTTTATAAAACTTCAACACAGGTATGTAGGCGACCCACCACATCGGATACCCACCACGAGTGCAGGTCAAAGTCATTTTTCTCGGTGCAAGGAGTGTCCGGACCTGCTCTACCTTTCCCATTCGCAGTATGTCAGGCTGCCTCTATCTAGCAATAGCAGCCGAATTCAGGGGAAGTATGCCAACAATCCTGTCGCTGTGTGTTGCATGCATATCGATGCACCATACGTGGTCAATTAGCATATGCCAATGACGCACAAGGTCCAAGGTATATGTATCATGTCAAAGGTAGCTGAGAGCAACTTCAACTTGGGTACCCAGAAATGACATATTTGACCTGAGGCAGAAATCAAATCACAAACTGACCTGGTCATGAAAAATTTCACTCTGCTGACCCTTTGGTGTGGCGCCCGACAGCTGGGCGCCGCACCCTACTGTGCAGCGCCCTTCCCTTAGGCGTCGCACATCCTGCCAGCGTGGCAGCCCTGGTCCAGTTGCGGCCCCACAGACAGCACTGCAGCGCCTAAGGCTTAGGCGCCACACATGTAATGTGCAGCGCCTAGCTCTTGGGCGCTTCACAGTCTGTGTTTCACTTGGGCTGGCCCCACCCTCTCTCCCCTCCCACCCCCACCCCACACACCACCACCCCACCCAAACCCTTAGACTTGCGGCCCTCCTCTCTTCCCCTCTCCCCCCTCTCAAATCCTTCTCAAATCTTGCAAATCCGGAGTATTTGACCGTGGATTTCGAAGGCAACCCCTCCCTTAAGGTAATCTCCTCCAATCCCCTCGTTTTCATCCATAGGAATTGTCACATTTTCTCAAATCTTGCTAGTTTGGGAAAACCCTAGTTTTGACTTGGATTTGCAAATTTGTGTTGAATGATGTTATGTTTCTTTGCTAACTTGGGTTGGTTAGGCTTCCATAGTATGCTAGGGTTAGGGTTATGTGTGTTTGATGTTGGTGTTAGGGTTATGTGTGTTTGATGTTGGTGTTAGGGTTATGCTATGGTTATGGTTGTTATGTGGGGGTTATGGTTATTAATTCATATATATGTTAGGGCATATGTGTGCAAATATTTTTCTTAAATATTTACTTGATATATGTGTGTTTTTGATTATTGTAGGGATGGGGAGAACATGTGTTTATGTTCATCATGTGGATAAAGAGGCCTTTTTGAAAGGCAATGTTGAGACGGACCCGGATGAGCTTGACATGGTGTTTGAGAGTAGTCCTAGCTATGCGGAGCTTTTGGAACAAGTGAGGAAAGATTTGATTTGGATGGACCCAAGTGACGTTGTTGAGTTCGAGGGAAGGCATAATGTTGGTTTTGGAATGCACATCCGTTGGAAGACAATGCGTGTGAACTCCGAGCAACGTTGGGTTGCATCCAAGGAGATGGTTGCCGAATCTCTAGACAAGGCTCTTGAGTTATTTGCCTCCAAGAAGGTCGAGTCTACTTTGAATTTAGACTTGAACCGGAACCCCTCCCCGTTGGTTGCTAGCACTCCCCCACCCATGAACCAAGATCAAATGAGTGAACCTCAATTCACGCAACAAGATTGGCCAACATTGAGCCCGACTCCAAAACAACCAAAATGAAGGTTTTGAAGAGGAGAATGATGAGTACGAGGAGGATGACAACGAAGTTGACCTCCATGACAACAATGTGGGTGATCTCGACCAATATCATGTGTCACGCCCAAGATGCGACCCTATCCTAAAGGAACTCGAAGGTCCCACCAAGGATAGAAGCGCATCTTGAAGACGCTTTTGCAAGGTGGATATCATTACATCAACATTACATAATAGTGGGGATACATCCAATACATACAATGTCACATGAATACAACAATACAACATACAAGAACAACATCCGACTACGGATGAATCATAAACAGAAAATCAAACAATATCCACCCTGCTAGCCCAGGCTGCCGACCTGGAACCTATCCCCTGATCGAAGAAGAAGTAGAAGAAGAACTCCAAAACAAGCAAGCATGGCTCTCGCGTCAAGATCATCGCATAACCTGCACCTGCAACTGTTGTTGTAGTAATCTGTGAGCCACGAGGACTCAGCAATCCCATTACCATGGGTATCGAGACTAGCAAAGCTTAATGGGAAAGGAAGGGTAAAGTGGTGAGGTTGCAGCAGCGACTAAGCATGAAATGGTGGCTAACATACGCAAATAAGAGCGAGAAGAGAAACAAAGGAACGGTCGTGAACTAGCAATGATCAAGAGGTGATCCTGAACACCTACTTACGTCAAACATAACACAGAAACCGTGTTCACTTACCGGACTCCACCGAGAAGAGACCATCACGGCTACAAACGCGGTTGATGCGTTTTAATTCGGATCAGGTGTCAAGTTATCTAAAACCGGACATTAACAAATTCTCATCTGCCACATAACCGCGGGCACGGCTCTCGAAAGTTTAAACCCTGCAGGGGCGTCCCAACTTAGCCCATGACAAGCTCTCGCGATCAACGAAGGAATAGACCTTCTCCCAGGAAGACCCGAGCAGTCTCGGAATCCCGGTTTACAAGACATTTCGACAATGGTAAAACAAGACCAGCAAGACCGCCCGATGCGCCGACAATCCCGATAGGAGCTGCACATATCTCGTTCTCAGGGCAACACCGGATGAGACATCCTACGAGTAAAACCAGACCTCGAGTTGCCCCGAGGGGGCCCCGCAGTCTACTCGATTCGGACCAACACTTAGACAAGCATTGGCCCGGGGGGGGGGGTCTAAAATAAAGATGACCCTCGAGAGAGCGACTCCCAAGGGAAAAAGTAGGTGGTGGTGAGGCAAATGGTAAAACCAAGGTTGGGCCTTGCTGGACAAGTTTTATTCAAAGCGAACTGTCAGGAGGGTCCCATAAATCACCCGACCGCGTAAGGAACGCAAAATCCGGGAACATAATACCGGTATGACGGAAACTAGGGCGGCAAGAGTGGAACAAAACACCAGGCATAAGGCCGAGGCTTCCACCCTTTACCAAGTATATAGATGCATTAATAATATAAGAGATATTGTGATATCCCAACCAAAATCCTGTCCACCATGGAGAAATCTTCAACTTCACCTGCAACTAGCAACAGTATAAGAGGGGCTGAGCAAAAGCGGTAACATAGCCAATCAATGGTTTGCTAGGAATGATGTCAAAGGTTAGAGGTTCATGGCAATTTGGGAGGCTTGAAGAGCAAATGATAGGTAACGCAGCATAGCGATAGAACGAAGCAACTAGCATAGCAATGATAGTAGTGAGATCAAGGGTAGCGGTCATCTTGCCTGAAATCCTGCTAGGAAGAAGAACGAGTCCGTGAAGAAGATGAAGCCACGAAGACGAACCAAGCGTAGACGAACGAATCCTCACGATCGCAATGAAACGAGAACTATCGAAAAGAAGCACACAACATGGTAAACACACCACACATAACAAGACATGATGCACAACAAGCATGATGCATGAGAAAGTTAGATGAGGCTACTCATGGCAAGAGATGATGCAAACCAGTACAACACATCAAGGCAAGTTTAAATGAGGCCGGAAACAACATATAACAATTCCGGTAAGTCCTCATATGCAAATTTCGAAATTGGTCCAGATCTGAATAAACCTTATGTTCAAGTAGTTAAACAGCAGGTTAAGATGCACCAAGATGATCTACACGAAATTCTAGTCAAGTTACATATAAAGTTCATTAGATTCGGAGCTACGGCCTAGAAGATATGAGCAAAACAAGTTAAACATGGCATTGATGCAAAATGCACCCAAACATCAAGCAAACACGTCCAAAACAAGGATGCAACATGATAATATGAAGCTACATGCAAAATCAAGCAAGTTTCATATGGAGCACACTCAAAACGGAGCAACGGTTCAACACATGCACACTATACAAGTCATAACAACAATCTGACCAAAACAGCAACTGGGCATCTTACAAGCATCAAAACAGTAAGCTACAGCACCCCAGCATAATAAAAAAAAGGCAAGGGCATGAAGTACATGTAAAGCATAACAAAACATGAACACTGAGCTATCTCCAGAAACAACTAGAACATGCTCAAAAAGACATGGAAAGATTGCAAATAATAACAGTTTCAGACTTAGCAGGAATAACATCAGGTTGCAATGTTTAGAGCTATCAAACAACATGTTACAGGAGCTTAACATGGCAAACAAAGGTATGGAATGAATCTAATAATTGCATAGATCGAAAGTCCCTTACTGACCATGAGCCAAAAGGGCACAGAAAATAGGATGGCACCCATGTAAACATGGCAAGTTATATTACAGATTCAAACATGGCAGAAACAACAATAAGTAGGCATGTTGGTGAGCTTGAACCACTCACCACAGAGCAATACATGGCATGGCAAGGCAACTAGCAGTAAGAAGGCATGTTTGTGAAGTTAAGCATGGCAAGAGCAAGGTCATAGGGTGCATGGATCACTATTAAACAATCATGGAAACATTGAACTTAAAGTTAACAGGCTGACAGCAACATTATCAAGCAACTTTGGAGCAAGATTACAACAAGATTCAGCAGGCTATAAATGCTACCAGGGGCATGGATGGATAGAGCATGACATGTAGAGCAAAACATGTTTATAGGACATCTCCAGATTATGCATAGAATGATTAGTAGCAACGTGTTAACATGACAACAAAATATAATAGAATCTGTCTAGCAAAACAGCAACAGCAAGTACAATACTTAACAAGCTCGATTCACTCACCACAAGTCATTGCATGACAATATAAGCATAGCATCATCAAGAAGACATGTTTATGTAACCAACCAAGGCAAGAACAAGTTCATAGCATGCAAGGATCAACTATAGCAAGCTTGGCCATATTGAATAACATGTAAACAATCTGCCAGGAAATATTTTGAAGCAAAAGTAGAGCACTCAAATGACATGTTAGACTACTCCATAATTGCAAACAAGGGCATGAATGGATAGACAATAACCATATGTTCAAAACGCCCTTGCTGAAGTATCTAAAAATATGCATGGATCTCTCTGTAGCATCAAGTTTACATGGCATCAAAATAACAGCAGAACAGGGACTAAAATCAGCAATATCACGAAGCCTAGTTTGCATGCTTGTGCTAGTCACCACATTGATCAAAAAAATACATGGAATACACCCCTGGAAAGATGGCATGGCATAGATCAAAACACATGAAGACATCAACCTCATAGGATGCACACATCAATCATGGCAAAAATGACAAATGAGCAACTTATAACAGTTTCAGCAGGTTAACATCAACATGCATTCTTCCAACAGCATTTCGGCCATCAAGATGAGCTCAAATGAAAATGATGCAATGGAATGAAATGAAGTACTCGTCGAGGCGAACAATTTGACATATTACACGCACAAAACGGAGCTACGGATGCAGAGATACAATGCAATGAACATGGCATGATAAGCTGAAATATTCGGGACTTAGCGAAAATAGACCTCGAGGGAAAATCAACAGGCACGGGAACCGAGGTAACTCCGCCAAGCTGGTGGCCTGCTTCGGCGAGGTAGGCAGGCAAGGGGAAGCCCGGAGGAGGGCGGATCCGGCTCTTCCCCCTCCGGATCCGGCGGCGGGTGGCGGCTCCGGCCACCCCGGGCGGATCTGGAGGCGCGGGGGCGCGGGGCTGGCCGGCGATGAACTCCGGCCGGCGAGCGGGGAGCGGGGAGGCGGAGATGGTGACGCGGGGCGCGGGCGCGGCTCCCGCGGTGGCGCGGTTCCCGCGGAGGCGGCGGCGCTCCGCGGCCGGAGACGAGGAGGCGGCGACGCGCTCCGGGCGGCGGAGGCGGAGGTCGACGGCGGCTGGGACCGGCGGCCGGGCGGCGGACGGGCCAGGCGGCGGCGCACTGCCGCGGGCTCGGGCGCGGGCGTCCCGCGGGCTGCCGGCGGCGCCGCGTCAGGCCGGGCGGGCCTCGCTCGGGTCACGGCGGGCCCGCGCGGGTGGCGGCGAAGGCGGACGCAGGCGCGGGCGACGTGGCGACATGTGGTTGGTGGAGACACGCGGCGGGGTGACGTGGCGTCCCCGGATTGGTCCGGGCGACGTGGAGGCTGGCGGCGGACGTGTCCGGCCGCCGGGCGGACATGTCCGGCGGCGCGAGGAGGGAGAGGGCTAGGGTTGGACTGCAGGATTTTCGGGGGAGGCCACATATTTATAGGTAGAGGGAGCTAGGAGAGTCCAAATGAGGTGCGGTTTTCGGCCACATGATCGTGACCAAACGACCGAGAGCATGGAGGGGAGTTTGCTGGGTTTTGGGCCATTTGAAAGTGGTGTTGGGCTGCAAACAAAAGAGGGCTTTGCGGTTACCCGGTTAACCGTTGGAGTATCAAACGACCTCCAAATGGCACGAAACTTGACAGGCGGTCTACCGGTGCTATACCAAGGCCGCTTGGCAAACCTCGGGCCATTTCGAGAAAGTTTAACACCCGCACAAGAGAAGAGGCAAAAAAGGGGACGCCGGATGACATAGGAGTGCCGGATTGCAAAACGGACAACGGGGAAAATGCTCGGATGCATGAGACGAACACGTATGCAAAATGAAATGCACATGATGACATGATATGAAATGCAGATAATGACATGGCAAAGTGCAACACGCAAGCACATGACATGGCAACGACGGCGAATAACTAGCGGACACCTGGCGCATCGAATCCGCGGCGTTACAACACTCCTCCACTAACAAGAGATCTCCTCCCGAGATCTTAGGACCGAGACGGAAGAGAAAAGGGATGAGGTGAAACAAGAACTCAAAAGAAGAAGCACAGAATCGAGAGCACTCGTGAAGAAGAGAGGACCGACGAGAAATGACGAGAATCGAAAGCTCACGGAATCAGATAGACTATAAAATCACTCGTTCTAACCGGACTGGTTAGAATGAGAAAAGAAATGGATAAGGCTGAAAGGATTTAGGCAGAACTCTGACTGAACATGGAAAGAATAGAACACGAGCTTGAGAGGATGGAATGATACTTGACGGACTCTTGCAGAAAGAATTATCTCATGAAGAACCACCATGAAGAACTCCGTTGACAAAAGGATGATGAGATGGAAATGAAGGATGAAAGAATAAGATGAGCCTTGCGATGAATTAGATGGAGGATCCGACGAAATGGCCGAGGACAATTGAACTCCGGAAATGAAAAGATGAAAACACATGGAACTAGAATTTATTCATCAAGAACAAACTCCAAAGGATGGGATTACTCACTTGGAATAAATAAGGATAAGATTTATTGTATGCTTATCCTTCATCAAATTAAATTGATGACAAGCAATGGATTTTGCATACTACTTATTCTTCTTGAAAGAGAATTGAGAAGTGACATATCGCAAACTTGAGAAGGTCTTCATGAATCACCGGTAGGATTGAAAGAATGAATGGATATAAGGTAATCAAGGAAAAAGAATCTTGAACGAACCACCGTAAGAATTCGAAAATGACTGACGAAAGAGAATGAATCACCGGGAAGAATTCGAAGAACCAATATGCTAGAGGGAATTTAGATGCAAAAGAACGAAGAGATTGCGAACTGATTAAAGAACACTTAAACAAAGCACCGGGATAAATAGAAAATGATAACTGGAATGATGGCCTCCGGTGAAAAGAAACAGGAAAACAACTCCTGACATACTCCGGATGGGTAAGCAAAAGAATATCTGACAAATGGAATAATTCGAGACTGATAACATGAATCTAGAACCACGAATCTTCGGGAGAACGGGCAAGATTGAGAGGAAAAACTCTTCTTCGGTCTTCAAATGACGACGAGAAAACACCACCAAAATTACTGAGGTACTCCGGTAGAATGAAAACCGAAAAGGTTGAGCCAACAATGAAAGCATTTGAAAACGATCTTGGAGAAGGCATGTGACTGATGAAATTCATTCTTATGTCACACTTGAAAAGAATTTGGGAATAACTCCGGGGGAATTAGAAGAGTCAGGTAAGATCCTGGGAAAACACCTGTGGGTTAGGGCCCACTAAAAGAAAAACACCGTTGGAAAGGGATGTTGAACAGATAAGTGATGCACCGGAACAATTGAAATATTTGAATGAGGTGACAACCTCGAATTAATTGAACACAGATGAATCTCCTGAGATGTCTTCCGAACTCCGGAATGATTGAATGGCGAGAGGCAAACGAGCAAGGGGGAAAACATTTGGTCCAAGGAAAAGAATCTGATCACTACCGAAAATTAGAATTGAATCCACCGAAAAGAAAAGAGATGAAAAATGTCAAATGAGACGAGAATTCACCGGTTGGAATAATTAAGGGAGACTCAGACGCCGGGAATAAAAAGGGTGGGAGAGCGGGAAAACAAAGGCAACTTGGAAGGGGAAAATGACGAATATCTTGAACAGAAAACACCGGTTGAAAGAATGCAAATGCTTCACACGAGTAGGATGGATACTCGATTAGGGACTCTGGTTCCGAGAAGAAGAAGGGAGGGTGGGTGGGAAAAGAAAACAACTGAGGATTGAACTTGGCAAAGATGAAGAGGCTCAAGTCAACTTGACGAGAAATGCACCGGACAAAAGAGGATGGACAACGAACGAAAACTAGCCGCTTGATCCTAAAGAAAAAATTTGAAGGGGAAGAGGGGTAGTTCAAAACACCTACGTCAAGCTTCCTCACCAGAGCGACAAAGGGGCTGAGGAGTAAAAAGAATTCCTACTCTCCGATATAACTAGACTTCGAAAACAGTTTTTTTCTAGACTCAACAACGGCCAAACTACACGATCAATCAAGGGGGGCTCCTCGGGTCGGTCGAGGCTCTGATACCAACTTGTCACGCCCAAGATGCGACCCTATCCTAAAGGAACTCGAAGGTCCCACCAAGGATAGAAGCGCATATTGAAGACACTTTTGCAAGGTGGATATCATTACATCAACATTACATAATAGTGGGGATACATCCAATACATACAATGTCACATGAATACAACAATACAACATAGAAGAACAACATCCGACTACGGATGAATCATAAACAGAAACTCAAACAATATCCACCCTGCTAGCCCAGGCTGCCGACCTGGAACCTATCCCCTGATCGAAGAAGAAGCAGAAGAAGAACTCCAAAACAAGCAAGCATGGCTCTCGCGTCAGGATCATCGCATAACCTGCACCTGCAACTGTTGTTGTAGTAATCTGTGAGCCACGAGGACTCAGCAATCCCATTACCATGGGTATCAAGACTAGCAAAGCTTAATGGGAAAGGAAGGGTAAAGTGGTGAGGTTGCAGCAGCGACTAAGCATGAAATGGTGGCTAACATACGCAAATGAGAGCGAGAAGAGAAACAAAGGAACGGTCGTGAACTAGCAATGATCAAGAGGTGATCCTGAACACCTACTTACGTCAAACATAACACGGAAACCGTGTTCACTTCCCGGACTCCGCCGAGAAGAGACCATCACGGCTACAAACGCGGTTGATGCGTTTTAATTCGGATCTGGTGTCAAGTTATCTACAACCGGACATTTACAAATTCCCATCTGCCACATAACCGCGGGCACGGCTCTCGAAAGTTTAAACCCTGCAGGGGTGTCCCAACTTAGCCCATGACAAGCTCTCGCGATCAACGAAGGAATAGACCTTCTCCCAGGAAGACCCGATCAGTCTCGGAATCCCGGTTTACAAGACATTTCAACAATGGTAAAACAAGACCAGCAAGACAGCCCGATGCACCGACAATCCCGATAGGAGCTGCACATATCTCGTTCTCATGGCAACACCGGATGAGACATCCTACGAGTAAAACCAGACCTCGAGTTGCCCCGAGGGGGCCCCGCAGTCTACTCGGTTCGGACCAATACTTAGACAAGCATTGGCCCGGGGGGGGTGGCTAAAATAAAGATGACCCTCGAGAGAGCGACTCCCAAGGGAAAAAGTAGGTGGTGGTGAGGCAAATGGTAAAACCAAGGTTGGGCCTTGCTGGACAAGTTTTATTCAAAGCGAACTGTCAGGGGGTCCCATAAATCACCCGACCGCGCAAGGAACGCAAAATCCGGGAACATAATACCGGTATGACGGAAACTAGGGCGGCAAGAGTGGAACAAAACACCAGGCATAAGGCCGAGCCTTCCACCCTTTACCAAGTATATAGATGCATTAATAATATAAGAGATATTGTGATATCCCAACCAAAATCATGTCCACCATGGAGAAATCTTCAACTTCACCTGCAACTAGCAACGCTATAAGAGGGGCTGAGCAAAAGCGGTAACATAGCCAATCAATGGTTTGCTAGGAATGGTGTCAAAGGTTAGAGGTTCATGGCAATTTGGGAGGCTTGAAGAGCAAATGATAGGTAACGCAGCATAGCGATAGAACGAAGCAACTAGCATAGCAATGATAGTAGTGAGATCCAGGGTAGCGGTCATCTTGCCTGAAATCCCGCTAGGAAGAAGAACGAGTCCATGAAGAAGATGAAGCCACGAAGACGAACCAAGCGTAGACGAACGAATCCTCACGATCGCAACGAAACGAGAACTATCGAAAAGAAGCACACAACATGGTAAACACACCACACATAACAAGACATGATGCACAACAAGCATGATGCATGAGAAAGCTAGATGAGGCTACTCATGGCAAGAGATGATGCAAACCAGTACAACACATCAAGGCAAGTTTAAATGAGGCCGGAAACAACATATAACAATTCCGGTAAGTCCTCATATGCAAATTTCGAAATTGGTCCAGATCTGAATAAACCTTATGTTCAAGTAGTTAAACAGCAAGTTAAGATGCACCAAGATGATCTACACGAAATTCTAGTCAGGTTACATATAAAGTTCATTAGATTCGGAGCTACGGCCTAGAAGATATGAGCAAAACAAGTTAAACATGGCATTGATGCAAAATGCACCCAAACATCAAGCAAAAACCTCCAAAACAAGGATGCAACATTATAATATGAAGCTACATGCAAAATCAAGCAAGTTTCATATGGAGCACACTCAAAACGGAGCAACGGTTCAACACATGCACACTATACAAGTCATAACAACAATCTGACCAAAACAGCAACTGGGCATCTTACAAGCATCAAAACAGTAAGCTACAGCACCCCAACATAATAAAAAAAGGCAAGGGCATGAAGTACAGGTAAAGCATAACAAAACATGAACACTGAGCTATCTCCAGAAACAACTAGAACATGCTCAAAAAGACATGGAAAGATTGCAAATAATAACAGTTTCAGACTTAGCAGGAATAACATCAGGTTGCAATGTTTAGAGCTATCAAACAACATGTTACAGGAGCTTAACATGGCAAACAAAGGCATGGAATGAATCTAATAATTGCATAGATCAAAAGTCCCTTACTGACCATGAGCCAAAAGGGCACAGAAAATATGATGGCACCCATGTAAACATGGCAAGTTATATTACAGATTCAAACATGGCAGAAACAACAATAAGTAGGCATGTTGGTGAGCTTGAACCACTCACCACAGAGCAATACATGGCATGGCAAGGCAACTAGCAGTAAGAAGGCATGTTTATGAAGTTAAGCATGGCAAGAGAAAGGTCATAGGGTGCATGGATCACTATCAAACAATCATGGAAACATTGAACTTAAAGTTAACAGGCTGACAGCAACATTATCAAGCAACTTTGGAGCAAGATTACAACAAGATTCAGTAGGCTATAAATGCTACCAGGGGCATGGATGGATAGAGCATGACATGTAGATCAAAACATGTTTATAGGACATCTCCAGATTATGCATAGAATGATTAGTAGCAACATGTTAACATGGCAACAAAATATAACAGAATCTGTCTAGCAAAACAGCAACAGCAAGTACAATACTTAACAAGCTCGATTCACTCACCACAAGTCATTGCATGACAAGATAAGCATAGAATTATCAAGAAAACATGTTTATGTAACCAACCAAGGCAAGAACAAGTTCATAGCATGCAAGGATCAACTATAGCAAGCTTGGCCATATTGAATAACATGTAAACAATCTGCCAGGAAATATTTTGAAGCAAAAGTAGAGCACTCAAATGACATGTTAGACTACTCCATAATTGCAAACAAGGGCATGAATGGATAGAAAATAACCATATGTTCAAAACGCCCTTACTGAAGTATCTAAAAATATGCATGGATCTCTCTGTAGCATCAAGTTTACATGGCATCAAAATAACAGCAGAACAGGGACTAAAATCAGCAATATCATGAAGCCTAGTTTGCATGCTTGTGCTAGTCACCTCATTGATCAAAAAAATACATGGCATACACCCCTGGAAAGATGGCATGGCATAGATCAAAACACATGAAGACATCAACCTCATAGGATGCACACATCAATCATGGCAAAAATGACAAATGAGCAACTTATAACAGTTTCAGCAGGTTAACATCAACATGCATTCTTCCAACAGCATTTCGGGCATCAAGATGAGCTCAAATGAAAATGATGCAATGGAATGAAATGAAGTAATCGTCGAGGCGAACAATTTGACATATTACACACACAAAACGGAGCTACGGAGGCAGAGATACAATGCAATGAACATGGCATCAAAATAGACCTCGAGGGAAAATCAACGGGCACGGGAACCGAGGTAACTCCGGCGAGCTGGTGGCCTGCTCCGGCGAGGTAGGCAGGCAAGGGGAAGCCCGGAGGAGGGCGGATCCGGCTCTTCCCCCTCCGGATCCGGCGGCGGGTGGCGGCTCCGGCCACCCCGGGCGGATCTGGAGGCGCGGGGGCGCGGGGCTGGCCGGCGACAAACTCCGGCCGGCGAGCGGGGAGCGGGGCGGCGGAGACGGTGACGCGGGGCGCGGGCGCGGCTCCCGCGGCGGCGCGGTTCCCGCCGAGGCGGCGGCGCTCCACGGCCGGAGGCGAGGAGGCGGCGACGCGCTTCGGGCGGCGGAGGCGGAGGTCGACGGCGGCGGGGACCGGCGGCCGGGCGGCGGACGGGCCAGGCGGCGGCGCACTGCCGCGGGCTCGGGCGCGGGCGTCCCGCGGGCTGCCGGCGGCGGCGCGTCGGGCCGGGTGGGCCTCGCTCGGGCCCCGGCGGGCCCGCGCGGGTGGCGGCGAAGGCGGACGCAGGCGTGGGCGACGTGGCGACATGTGGTTGGTGGAGACGCGCGGCAGGGTGACGTGGCATCCCCGGATTGGTCCGGGCAACGTGGAGGCTGGCGGCGGACGTGTCCGGCCGCCGGGCGGACATGTCCGGCGGCGCGAGGAGGGAGAGGGCTAGGGTTGGACTGCGGGATTTTCGGGGGAGGCCACATATTTATAGGTAGAGGGAGCTAGGAGAGTCCAAATGAGGTGCGGTTTTCGGCCACGCGATCGCGATCGAACGACCGAGAGCATGGAGGGGAGTTTGCTGGGTTTTGGGCCACTTTGGAAGGGGTGTTGGGCTGCAAACAAAAGAGGGCTTTGCGGTTACCCGGTTAACCGTTGGAGTATCAACCGACCTCCAAATGGCACGAAACTTGACAGGCGGTCTACCGGTGCTATACCAAGGCCGCTTGGAAAACCTCGGGCCATTTCGAGAAAGTTTAACACCCGCACAAGAGAAGAGGCAAAAAAGGGGACGCCGGATGACATAGGAGTGCCGGATTGCAAAACGGACAGCGGGGAAAATGCTCGGATGCATGAGACGAAAACATATGCAAAATGAAATGCACATGATGACATGATATGAAATGCAGATAATGACATGGCAAAGTGCAACACGCAAGCACATGACATGGCAACGACGACGAATAACTAGCGGACACCTGGCGCATCGAATCCGGGGTGTTACAACACTCCTCCACTAACAAGAGATCTCGTCCCGAGATCTTAGGACCGAGACGGAAGAGAAAAGGGATGAGGTGAAACAGGAACTCAAAAGAAGAAGCAAAGAATCGAGAGCACTCGAGAAGAAGAGAGGACCGACGAGAAATGACGAGAATCGAAAGCTCACGGAATCAGATAGACTATGAAATCACTCGTTCTAACCGGAGTGGTTAGAATGAGAAAAGAAACGGATAATGCTGAAAGGATTTAGGTAGAACTCTGACTGAACATGGAAAGAATAGAACACGAGCTTGAGAGGATGGAATGATACTTGACGGACTCTTGCAGAAAGAATTATCTCATGAAGAACCACCATGAAGAACTCCGTTGACAAAAGGATGATGAGATGGAAATGAAGGATGAAAGAATAAGATGAGCCTTGCGATGAATTAGATGGAGGTTCCGACGAAATGGCCGAGGAAACTTGAACTCCGGAAATGAAAAGATGAAAACACTTGGAACTAGAATTTATTCATCAAGAACAAACTCCAAAGGATGGGATTACTCAGTTGGAAGAAATAAGAATAAGATTTATTGTATGCTTATCCTTCATCAAATTAAATTGATGACAAGCAATGGATTTTGCATACTACTTATTCTTCTTGAAAGAGAATTGAGAAGTGACATATCGCAAACTTGATAAGGTCTTCATGAATCACCGGTAGGATTGAAAGAACGAATGGATATAAGGTAATCAAGGAAAAAGAATCTTGAACGAACCACCGTAAGAATTCGAAAATGACTGACGAAAGAGAATGAATCACCGGGAAGAATTCGAAGAACCAATATGCTAGAGGGAATTTAGATGCAAAAGAACGAAGAGATCGCGAACTGATTAAAGAACACTTAAATGAAGCACCGGGATAAATATAAAATGATTACTGGAATGATGGCCTCCGGTGAAAAGAAACAGGACTGAATTGAAGATGTGGCTCGACAACTACTCGGTTACACATTATCGTCCACATAAAGTGGCCAACTCGGACGTGAATCTGCGTTACACGGTCAAATGCGAAGTGCCAACATGTCCATGGATTGTGCGTGCAAGGCCATGGAAAGGACGTCCCACTTGGCGCATAGTGAGTTGTCTACCAACTCACATGTGCCGGCACAAGAATGCAGATGGCAAGCTTTAGTACCAACAACATAGACAACTCACGTCTGAGTTCATTGCTTACACGCTGTCCAACCAAATATCCACACTTCCAATAATGAGCATCAAGAGTGTCATTGACCTTGTGAAAGCCATTTTTCATTACAAGGCGAAGTACGGCAAGGCATGGAAGGCGAAGCAAGCCACATTCAAGATGTTGTATGGCAATTGGGAGGAAGCATACAACCGACTCCCTAGGTTGTTGTTAGCTATGGCCGCCACAAACCCAGGCATGGTTCACGTGGTTGAGCCTCATGGGCACCAAACATTGATTCATAACGGGAGGACCGTCCGAGTATTTGGCCGTGCATTTTGGGCCTTTGAGCAATGCGTGAGGGCTTTTGAGCATTGTCGGCCCGTCATCACCATTGATGGCACGTTCTTGACCGGACAATACAAGGGCACTTTATTGGTTGCAATAGCAAGTGATGCCAATAACCGGGTGTTGCCTTTGGCTTTCGCTTTGGTTGAGGTGGAGAACAATGATAACTGGGAGTGGTTCTTGCGTCAACTGAGAACAAGGGTATTACCGGCTGAAAGGGAAATTTGTCTCATATCGGATCGCCATCCTGGAATTCTAAATGCGGTGGTGGTTGACATTCCCGGACATACAAAGTTGCATCATCGATGGTGCATGAGGCACTTTTTGTGCAAACTTCCATAGGGCATGTGGTATCAAGGAGTTGGCCGATGATCTTCAGGATTGTTGTCTCGCTTTCACCAACAAGCGGTTTTCCACATTGTTCAATGCATTGCTCAGACACAAGAAACTTGACCCCGGCGGTCAGGAGTTTCTCAATAGGAACATTGCCGAAAGGAATATGTGGGCACGTGCTTTTGATGAAGATGGCCGGAGGTACGGTCAAATGACAAGCAATATGGCAGAATGCTTCAATAAGGTGCTCAAGGGTGTACGTGCATTACCCGTGACGGCAATAGTTCAATACACATTTGACAAGATGAATGAATACTTTTTAAAACACTCAATGGAGACTGATAAGCAGATTGCTTGTGAGAACAAGGATAAGCACAAGTACAATTTCCCACCAAAGGTTGAAGAATGGTTGGAATTTCAATCACGAAAGGCAGACTCCGAAGAAGCTGTACTATATGACGACAACGAGTGGAAGTATGAGGTGAAAGAGCCCGGAGGAACCACAAACGATGGCCGCCAACACGGAGGCCGGGCTTTCAAGGTCTCCCTAACACGGTGTGATTGCAACTGCATGAGGCCGTTTTTGCTTCATCTCCCATGCTCGCACTTGTTAAATGCATCCCGGGTTAGGAATGTGGACGTCAATCACCCTCTTACCGTGAGGGAGTCCGAGTTCTCAATCATGACGGTAAAGAATACATGGACTCCACGGTTCCAGCCATACTTGGACCAATCACAATGGCTGGAGTATCATGGAGTTCAACTATGGCCGGACCCGGAATTGAAGGTCGTTAGACGAGGAAGACGTAAGACAAAGCGTCTTAGAGGTGACATGGACGGATGGGGCCGTGGTAGCGGTGGAGAATACGGCACCGGCCAATTCCAAGAGCCTCGTGAGCAATCCCGTTGTGGGGGCTGCAGTAATGGGGGACACAACACAAGAACTTGTCCCAAACCAAGAAAGAGATCAAAGAAAATGGGGAAAGCACAAGCCAAGCAAATGATAGCCAACCAAGTGAACCAAGGGGTAGCCAACCAAGTCAAACAAGTGGTGGAGTGCCAAACCACTCAAATCAAACAAGCCAACGAGGAACTAGGCAACAAAGAGGGAGTCAACTTGGTCTTAGAAGAGGCCGTGGTGGTGGTAGAGGCCGTGGTGATGGTCTTGGCCGTGGTGAAGGTCTTGGACGTGGTGATGGTCTTGGCTGTGGTAGTGGTAGAGGTCGTGGTGATGGTGTTGGTCGTGGTGAAGGTCTTGGCCGTGCTGGTGGTAGAGGCCGTGGTGATGGTCTTGGCCGTGGTGCTGGTAGAGGCCGTGGTGGTGGTGGTGGTAGAGGCCGTGGTGGTGGCGGTAGAGGCCGCGGTGGTGGTGTAGGCCGTGGTGCTGGTGGAGGCCGTGGTGGTGATCTTGGCCTTGGCGGCAGCCGTAGTGGAGGAATGTTCACTTGGCTCAATGGACCATTGCCGTATGTGACTTACTATGATCTTGTTCTTTTGGCTCAATGCTTATGTTGTCATTTTGTATTGTGTGACTAACTATTATATTGCCATTTTCATAGGTATGGAAACAATGAAGGGGGTGGAGGACACGGAGGGGAAAGGTGAGATCCCTTGGTGGTGGGAGGAGGGAGAAGAATAAGAAGAAGAGAGGAAGAAGAAGAAACTACATGGACCGTGATTTGGACAAGTATATGTGCTATGTGTGTATGACTATGTGAGGGGACTAATATTTCTGTGTATGACTATGTGAGATCCCTATGTGTGTATGACTATGTGATTTGGACAAGTATATGTGCTATGTGTGTATGACTATGTGATTTTGACTACTATTTCTGTGTTTTGGACTACTACATGTAATTTGGATATGATTATGTGGCATCTTTATGAATCATAAAACAAAAAAACCAGTAGGTATTTGAAAATAGCAGTTAGTGCAGCGCCCAAGGACAAGACGCTGCACTGTGTAGTGTGGCGCCCAAGGGCTAGGCGCTGCACTGTGCAAAACCTACTGGAATGCTTCTGTTGCTCTCTGGACTGGCATGTCCAGGTGTGCAGCGCCTATGGGCGAGGCGCCACACTACACAGTGCAGCGCCTTGGTCTTGGGTGCTGCACACCTGGACATGCCAGTCTAGAGAGCAACAGAAGCATTCCAGTAGGTTTTGCACCCCAAAATTTGCTAAGTCCGTGTGCAGCGCCTACGGGCAAGGCGCCACACTATATAGTGCAGCACCTAGCTCTTGGGCGCTGCACAGTAGGGTGCAGCGCCTCAACCTTGGGCGCTGCACACTGACTTCGCAAATTTTGGGGTCGAAAAGCTACTGGAACGCTCCTGGTGCTCTCTGGACTGGCATGTCCAGGTGTGCAGCGCCTAAGGGCAAGGCGCTGCACTGTGCAGTGTGGCGCCTTTCCCTTAGGCGCTGCACACCTGGACATTTATTAGGCTGCACCAACTCCCTCCCACCCATCCCCACCCCACACACCCCCACCATCCACACAAACCCAAAGCTCAGTGCCTCCCCTCTGCCCTCCTCTCTCCCCCTCTCAAATCCTTCTCAGATCCGGAGTATTTGACCATGGATTTTGAAGCCAATCCCCTCCCTTAAGGTAATCTCCTCCGATCCCCTTGTTTTCATCCATAGGAATTGTCACATTTGCTCAAATCTTGCTAGTTTGGGGGAAACCCTAGTTTTTGCTAGGATTTGGGAATTTGTGTTTCTTTGCTAATTTGGTATGGTTAGGCTTTCATAGTATGCTAGGGTTAGGGTTACGTGTGTTTGATTTTGGTGTTAGGGTTATGTTGGTCTTAGGGTTGTGGTTATTGTTAAGTGGGGGTTAGGGTTGACCAATAATTCTCGGTTTTGTAGGCATGGCTTCATCCGGTTCCATGACGAGGCCACCATGTGCTAACCAAGAAGACATGCCGAACAAGTGGGTGGACGCATCTTTGGACAAGGTGAAGGAGAAAGATGTCAACATCCCGCCATGTTGGTGTGGAGATGTTTGCAAGGTGAAGGTGTCCACCGACCGAAAGAAAGCATGGATGGAAGGGTGGAGATATTTTGTATGCCCGAACTATGCTTATGATCATGCACTTTGAACTAACGCCTATGACCAACCACCGGTAAGCTCGAGAAGTAAAATGTTACTCTCAAATGTGTGTCAACACTAACAATAAATTTTTATGCACTCACCGCCTCCTCTATGCAAGTACTTCACGTGGATAGATCTTGAAGTGCCAGAAGATGTGAAAAAGGACCAATATGCAGATTGTCTTAGGCGGCAACGGTGGTTCGAAGAATCGTTTCGAAGAGGCTTGGAGGAAGAGCGTCGTCAGAAGGAGAGGATGGAGCGGAAGAAACGAGAGGAGGAGAGGGCACACCAAGCGAAACTTGCTCGTGAGGAGGAGAGGGCAAGAAAGCTTGCAAAGGCTCGCGAGGCGCAAGAGGAGGACTCGGCACGTGACAAGAAGGGGAAATGGCCTCGCTCTACTCAGTAGGGACTTTGCTTCGGTGCACTCGTCGTCAACTATCTTCTAATGAATGTGTCGTGAAGTTGTGAGGGCATGTGAGATGTTGGTGAACTATCTTCTAGGGCAAGCTGCCATTTGTCATTTGTAATGAATGTGTCGTGAACCATGTCATAGTAATGTTTGAATTGTCTTAAGTTATGAACTCGTCGGCATAAAATTTGTGTTTGTTCAAATTGCTGTGATGCTGCAGTCATTGTAAGTATTATGGATGTAATGCAAGCCAACTGTGGCTCTCTGGATAGCCATGGAAGTAGTGCAGCGCCTAAGGGCAGGGCGCTGCACTGTACAGTGCAGCGCCTAACTGTTGGGCGCCACACAGTACAATGCAGCGCCTAACTGTTGGGCGCTGCAGTGCTGCTATAAGCTAAACTGCAGAAACAGATGCCATTTTGGCCTCCCGCAGCAGCACTCACATAACTAGAACATCAATAAAAGTACTGTAAACTGCACATGCTAAGCAAAGAGAACTAATAACTTGAACATCATATCATTTAAGACAATTCAACATTACTTGAAGTTCGCAAACACAAATACCACACTAGTAAGAGTTCACCAACATATAACATAACCTCACAAGTTCATCAACCTAATTAAACGCTACAAGTAACATGAACAAGCATTAATGCCTTCCGCGCGTGTTCTTGGTGCCACGCCTGCAGGCAATCTTCTTCTTAGGAGCAAGAGCCTCCTCTTCGTGCACTTCCTCCTCCGCCTCCGTCTCCGCCTCCGCCTCCTCATCCAAGCTAGCCATCTGTGACGTCCCTACGACCACCTTTGGGTTGCCTCTGTTGTCATAGTCGTTGGGCGTGTACCGGCGTCTGGGCTGCCTGGGCTTGAACACATATGCGGACCGAGCTTGAGCGTCCGCCAAAATCATGTCATCATCAAGCTCATGGCCCTATCACACAACGAAACAATATGGTCAAGGCCGGTGTCGTAATCAAGTGAGAATCACATCTAAAGGATTAGTCATACCTCTTGGGTGAGCGCACCCTCATCATCCATATAAGCATATGAGGAACTCACATCGTCCCCCTCATGGTGAGATGCGGGGTCTGATGGTGTACCATACCTAGAGGCAGATGGTTCATCATATTCACGATCACAGCAACCGAGAAGGTTCGATAACCGCCTTAACTTCTTGGCCTGACGCTGTAACATGAACAAGTGTGTAAGATATCAAACTTCGCAACATAGACTGGCTCTCATAGTGAATGCGATATGTACCTTGAGGAATGCTCGTAGTGAACCATCATCATTGCCAGTTCCAACCGGTGTCTTCTCCAGAATAGACTGGCTCTCATCAGCTACTTTCTTGATCTCGGTGCGCTAGGGATGAGAAAGAATGAATGCGTTAACATGTGTAATACGATCAACGGGAAAGTAAAGAAGGGAACACTTTACCACAGAGTTAATCACCGGAACAGCAGGGACTCCTTGCCCTTTCCTGACATCTCTGTTGTACTTCCCCTTTGCTAGATCCTCAAAGTTTACGGGTTCTTCAAGAATATCCTCATTATATGCCAGCGACAATATCTCAACTCGAGTAGTTCCAATAAACCATCGTACGTAGTTATCAAAAGCTTGTTGGTTGTGCTCACGAAGCGGGACGCGTGCAGTGCTACGAGCTTGCTCCACAGAAAGCTGGAAGCGGGTAACATACGGAGCATGATGCTTGTCCCAGTCCTTTATCTTCCGTTGCCTTCTCCTGTCCAACATGCGTGGTCTAAAACCAAGCATTAGCACAATCAAAAGGAGTCCCGATGCTTAGACAATACACAGACATGCTCTCTTACCTATGAAGTGCTTTGTCCGTGTCCACCCAGTCCGGCGGGTGAGGCTGGAATAGACCAAACTGACGATACACACGATGCGGCAAATGAAACTCAACCGCCCAGTTGCATATCAGTGGGCACCGCATAAGCCAGAGATCCTTATCCCGCAAGCACATCAGGTTGAGGCGGAACTCCTTGGTGTACCCCAAGCTCTCACCCGCGCCATATGGCTGCCATTCCACCTATGAAACAGGGCAACAATGCAAATTTGATGACTATTTTTCAAGCAAGCATGAGAAAGGACTGAAGTAATGACCTCCTTACCTGCTCAGGCGTAATCGTGTCCAACTCGGCAATGTACTTTTGGTACATGAGATTGACATCGTTCGTCATCTCGGAAACGATATCCCACATGTAAGCCCACGTGGGGCGCCGTAATTCGTCATGTTCATCTGCATACCAAGGATCAAACCTGACGCTCTTTGGGCGTCCAACAGGCAGACGCTCCCAGCTCCATACAGAAAGTAGAAGCAGATTACCACCAATGCCTGCATTATCTGTAATCCTGCAACACGCATCGTCCAGCTACATATGAAAGAAAAACAATGTTAACTTGACAGCAAGCTTGCATTGCTAATGAAGAAATGAGTTGATCACAAAACAAACCAACTACCTGTCGGTACAAGTAGGCAAGAGTCGCTGAACCCCAGCTCCATTTTCTATCGAAGACGATCAACGCCTTCAGCCACATCCATGGAGCGTTCTTGCCAGTGGAGTTAGGAAACAAAGTCCTCGACACAACGTACCACATATACACACGAGCATATGTCTGGATCACATCATCAGTGGCATCCGGAGGGCACGTCGCAAAGTTATTTTGAATCCACGTGAAAGCAGCTCCGGCTGCTTTCCTTTCCCTCTTCTTCTTCTCTTCTCCCTCCTCTACATCAGCCTCAGCCTCGGTAGGAGCCATACCTATAAGAGCAATCATCTGCTCGCGCCACCCATCAGAATCGGTGCTCATACAGAGAGGCCTCCCGTCGATAGCAAGACCGGTGATCAACGAGACATCCTCGAGCGTCACGGTCATCTCCCCAGTCCGAAGATGGAAACTGTGCGTCTCCGGCCTCCATCAATCAACAAGAGCAAACACTAGTGGAGCGTTCAGATTCGGCGTGGACCGGCTGACCAACAGAATCCACGGGAGTAGTCCTGCCTGCTTGATGTACGGTGTGTACCGCTCGTCGTAAGGCATGGCAGGACCAGAGACCCCGTGATACCGAATCTTCAGAGGTTCAAGTTTCTGCAAAAAACAAGTAATGACAAATCTTAGGGCATGTAAATTTCAACTAAAGGCAAATTTCCAAAAGATTTAGAGTACACATTATTACTTTATCCTTCTCGCGCATCATGTAGGACCGGTGTTGCACGTCGTAGACATCGTCCAGAAGCCAAACCATCCTTACAATTTCAAACAATAAACATATATGAGTTCATCTTCATCTCAAATATCGGTACACGCTAAACATATAACATGTGTTCAACTACAAGAATCTCAACATCTCCTTCTCACACAATGAATATGTCATATGTGTTCAAATAAACTACACATCTAATATTTCAAATAACCTCAACATCTAATATTTGAAATAAACTCAACATCTAATATATATCTAAACAAACATCTCATATATGTCTACAAAAATCAACATCTCATAATTATCTATAAAAATAGGCATCTCATATATATCTATAAAAACTAAACAATCTAGGGTTTCACTAACAAAGAATCATACATTGTGAACTAATAAATAACACTACGGTACTACCAATATGAATACACATCCTAAATCGAGCAAATCAAACAAATCAAGGGTTCCATCAAATCTTGGACAAATCTCTAAAATGGCAACAAATTTACGGAGCAAAAGAAAGAGAACAGAAGAGTTTACCTAGTAGGATGGATTGGGGATCGAATCCACGGATCAAATCTTCAGATCGGAGAGGGATGGGGGGGGGGGGATTAGATGGGGGCGCCGCCGCTGCTCTTTGTCCAGAGAGCGGAGAGATGAAGAAACTGCCTGGTCGGGCTGGGGCGGCCGCGCTTAAGTCACTGTGCAACGCCTAAGGCATAGGCGCTGCACTTTACAGTGTGGCGCCTATCCCTTAGGCGCTGCACAGGTGCGTGTGGGGCCGCAACTGGACCAGGGCTGCCACGCTGGCTGGATGTGCGACGCCTAAGGGAAGGGCGCCACAGTAGGGTGCGGCGCCCAACTGTCGGACGCCACACCAAAGGGTCAGCAGAGTGAAATTTTTTCGTGACCAGGTCAGTTTGTGATTTGATTTCGTCCTCAGGTCAAATATGTGATTTCTGCCCCCATTTCGTCTGTTTGGATCTTGCGGATAGAAAAGTTGGCCCAAGGGGCGACTCAAACAGACACCCTGTCCGCCTGTTGTCCATTTGTTGTCCGTCCCGATCCAAACTGAGCTCAAATTTGAGCCAGAAAGGGTCCACGACGGACAAAAGCGGACGCTCCTCGTCGCCCACCTGTGTCCTCGTGTGTCTGGCCCGGTCCCACGCATCAGTGACCCGCTCGTGTCCTCGTGTGTCTGGCCCGGTCCCACACCTCTGCCTTCATAAATGACGTGGCGATGCTGCCGGCGCAGGCCGCCGAAGCGCTCACCGGCGAGGGCCGCCACCTCCCTTTCTGACCTTGGCGGGGAGCAGCAGGTGCAGGCGACCCGGATAAGCTCGGCGGTGGCGCACCTCCTCCTTTTTGCTGGTGCAGGTGGCCCCGAGGAGGCAATGACGGCGCGCAGGGGAAAGAGGAGGCGGCGGCGGCGTGCTCGTTGGGGGAGGGGGGAGGAGGGAGTCCGCGGCGGCGCGCTGGAGGGAGGGGAAGGGCGCGACAGCGTGCTAGTTGGGGGAGAGAGGGAGGCTACGGCGGCGTGCTCGTTGGGCGCTGCGTGAGAGGAACGCGGTCGTGGGGGCACGGGAGGAACGCGGGGCCTGCATCTCGTCCTCGCTTGTCCGCTGGAGGTCTGTGCGTTGGGTGCGTCCACAGTCCGCACATGTCCGCCTGATATCTGCTAGTCGGACAGATGGCCCAAACGGATAAAAGGCAGATAAAATATGTGTCTGTTTGAGTCTTTGCATTGGAGTTGCTCTCAGTATATACTATATCATCTGATTGCATTCATTGATGCGTAGTGGGCCAAGCCAGCATATACAGATGGCCCAGAGAAGATTGTTTTGGTTGGGCCTCGCTGCAATGTGCTGGGCCCTCTGGACGACAAGGAATAAATTTACCATCGAACATGTTTTCCCTGCTAAACCGGCGGATTGCTTATTTAAAACTTGTGTATTCCTGCAGCAGTGGAGATCATTGACTAAGGAGGAACATAGGGACACCTTCGATGCCATGTTGGCCAAGATCCGCAACTCTGCTATCTCCATCTCACCAGTTCAAGCAGGCACTTAGTCGTTGGTGGTCGGCCCTCATCTTAGCTATTCTCCGGCCTGCGTGCCGTGTACTGGCTTGGGAGCCATGTATTTAGACTATCTCTCGTTCTATCCTGGTTGATACTTTGCCTGTCCTTGTGCTGGCCTCAGGGTCTGTTATACTCTGCCTGGTGGCTTTATTTATAAAGTCGGGCCTCGGCCTTTTATCTAAAAAAAAGCCAGCATATACATGCATCTGTCCCTAACACATAAATTTACTTTGACAAATACAGATACAAAATAAAATATATTTTTCAATAGAGGGAAGGGAGAAAGAACTAAAACTCAGATTTTTATCTGTTATTTAGAGCGACCATTATAGTAGAACATTTGAATTTAAATCAGACTATTATTTTATTAGCCACACATTTCTTTTTAGAAAAACTTATACCCAACTTATCCATTCATAACAATTGCCGCATGTGTTATAGAGAGTGAGAGAAAAAAATGAATTCTACAAATATTTTATTTCTCGTGCAGTATAAATTTAAAGTAGGAAAGTGCTAGGCACCGGCGTGCCAGCCAAAATTTGGGTTGGTCGCCTGCCAGCCACCCGATTCAGTATGATCGACCCCGGTACGCACCGCACGGTCTGCTTTCTTCCTCCCCGGCACCGTCTTCCTCGAGAAAAACTCCAACCACCATGGACGATCGACATGCCCCGCCTCGAAGCACCACCCCCCGATGCGTCTTGCACTTTGCTGGCCTCGCAGCCATTCGCCGCCACCGCCGCCGTCGTCTCCTAGCAAGCCGTCATAACAATCACCCTTCTAGCAAGTTGAAATATGTGTCTCGCACTACTCTTATGTCTCGAAAACACGCATGCAAACAACATCATGGTTTCAAATCCTTCCAGAGGGAAGTATCAAGCCGTACCATGATACAAAACGCACTCTAAGCATACGAAGAAAGTTCCATAAAAATGCATGTTACAGAACCTACAGGAAAAATTACAAGTCTCTGATAAGTTCTTTCATAATGGGAATGGCCTCGGTTCGCTTCATAAGGCCGTTGCGGATGACGCCCTTCGGACTTCTTGATTGTGGGGATGCTAATAGTGATAGTCCGACCAAGCTATATTTGCTCCTTTCTCAACAATCTGTCTGGCACGTCTTGAATTTTGCAGGGAGTTGCCAGATGTTCCCAGCTAATACCAAACCTTCATAAAGAAGAATCATCCCGGAATGGTCGATCTCATCTCCTAACTGTTGTGAAAATATAACATACAACGCATCAGAAAAATCACTCATGCTGTAGTTGATTTTATTCGTCTTTTTGATATGAGGGTTTCTGCATACGTACTGGCAATAAAGCCTTTGTCCACATCCACCGCCTCGCATAATGTAGCGCCAGTATCCCGCTTGAAGCCCATAAAGTCGTTCAAAACGAATTTTTCAGACTGCTCACTGCACTAAACTGAAGAACGTGATTATATTGGCGTGGGCAAGTACCTGTTGCAGACCCAAGGGCCGGTGGTGAGCTTTGGGAACCAATTCTGCCATCCCTTTGTCTTCGATGTCCATCCATCAAAGTATTCAGCTATACATGCCATTAGCACCTCGCGTCACTCGTCAGCAATCTTGATGTGTTCGTTGCGAAGTTCATCTGCTGGTCGAGAATTGTTGTCCTCCTCCTCGGGAGTCAAAATATGTGTAGAACAGGTGTGTGCATGGTTCACTGGCAACAATCTACAAAGACAAAACAACATAAAAAATCTTATCATGGTGCAGCGAATGGGTGAGTAGCCCTGCTTTTGTTAAGACTTATAAGATGGAGGTGTTTAGCTGCAGGAGGGGTAATAAAAATTATCTTTGTATTCTGATCCGGATGATAAATCGTCAATCCGTCGGGGCGCGCTCGGCCCCGAAGGCGAGATCCCGTACCATCCATCCTACGTCAGTGGCCAGCAAGAGCTAGTCAGATTTTTCGATGGATCGTCATCGTCATTAAAGGATCATGATGCGTTTGCACACAGAGTCCATGAAAAAGCGGAGGGACTATGAACTCGAAAAAGACCACACTTCTGGATATTACCTTAGATTGTCGTGTGTCGCCGTCCTATGAACAAACGCAGTTCCTCAAACTTCCGCTGGTCTTCAACCTCTCATAAAATGGTAGTGGATGCCAAATGATGTGCTTACCTTTCGTCGGAGTAGACGCGCTGGGCTTTAGCCGCCCGTGAGTCGGATCACGGGCCGCTCCTCGCTGTCCTGCAGGGGAGCCGACAAAAAGCCTTGTCGAGGCCTCGAGGGGGTTTTATACGAGCTGCACCGCGCTTCCATGGAACAACATGACAGTTTTGACTGAAGTGTTTATAGTTAAAAGTCAGTACAAACTTGAGTTGAGTCACTTGACTAAGTTTTAGTTAAATTTGAGTCGATTGAGACCTAGGCACACCCAACTGTTTATGCTTTCAAACGGGCCGCATGAACGGACCAAGCTCAATGTCGACTTCAGGCGCATGACCCTCCCCCTCCCCCCCGGGTTGATTTATGTGCATGCGCGTGTGATTTGACGGTCGTAAGGAGGTGTTCTTTAATCAACAAATGCCGGCGTAAAACAAAAGGTTGTAAACTTAATTTGATAAGGTTACCCGGTCAAACATAAAATGCAAGTATGCATCGCTACTCCATAGCGTCAGCGCCGCATTACTCGCCTAGAGCAGACGCGACCTGTCACTGAAGCCTGCATCGAAGCAGCGCGCCGTCGAGCCGCCTACTGCACGCACCTTCTCTCTCACATTGAAATGACATATGCTCGCCTACCTCCATTAAACCGGCGTGCCTGTCAAGGAACCTACTTAGGCGCCCCAAGCACCACACATCGGCCCGCATGCCCGACGACATTAAACACCTTGCCACTTGGCCAGCAGCATCCACCCGCTATTTAAACGTGCCTAGACGTCAAGAACCGCAACACACCTCCCGCTCTTCTTCTCCTCTTTGGACCATACCGGCTATGGTGAGATCCAAAGCCCTGTGGGACGACCTCTCCGGCGAGCAAAAGAAGGAGCTCTCCGGCATTACAGACGGCTGGGTGGCCTGCCGAGCCATCTGGATACAAGCTGGCTTGCGGCAAGCTCTTCGGAGGACAGCAATGCAGACAATTCGACACCACCGTCCTTGCTGGTCTAGGGCGGCATCACCATGGGCGAGGCATGGCAGAATACACTGAAGAGTGGGAGGTCTCGTTCCACGAGACGTAGGCAGACAAGAGGCACGCAGAGGAGGAAGTCGTCGGCACGGGCATCGTGGTAGACGTGGACGGGTAGAAGGCGATGCTTCTGTCCTACGCCACTGCCCGTCTAATCCGCTGTGACCGATGGAGGCACCGCGTCCTGCAGGCGGAGAAAGAATCCATGTTCGTGGAGATTGACGCGACGGAGGAGGGATTTGAGTGGGGCACCGGCGACGTCGACAGCTCCGTGTTGGACACCCCCCGTCGCCACGACCACGAAGCTGCGTCCGCAGTCGCCGCCGACTGCGAGGAAAAGTAGACCCTGGGAGGATCAAGAAGGCCACAACCACTGTCTTGTCGGCCCACACAGCCGGTGACTAGCAAGTCACCGGCCTCAAAATGGGGATCAAGCCCCGACCTCTACATCTAGTGATGCACTCAGCCGTATTATTAATGCAATGTTTGAAGGTACAAGACAAACACACCTGACGCTGAATGCCTTCTGACTGTACCTGCCCCAGGCTACCACTAATCTTATGACCAAAGACAAAAACAAAGAGAATATACATAACTTCTGATCAAAGCCTTCAAGAAGGAAATTCCATACTTGCCTGGATATGACGAGTCCGGTCGGACGTGAAGCTCAGGATTCTCATACCCAAAGATGAACCTCAAGCCACCACCTTCAAGAAGGACACGACACAGAAAGTGCGCTTGGACATTGTTGTAAATGCTTTTCATCACAGTGTGTATACTCGATGTAGACATTTCTACCATCATCACATGTCTGGCACATGACTCATCGCTAACCAAATGCATCTAGAGGGGAAACTACGAACTGGTGGTGCCCCAATACCGCCATGCCTCCGGCCGTTGTTCCAACACCTTCGATCTATCAACACAAGGCACGACTTCACATCTCGAAGGACACGTCGTGTGCAACACTTGCCAGGACCAGGCACGCCGTGCTACCCCACATGAGATGTCATGCAACAGATTATAAGTATTGTCGGAAGCGACAATAGCCCATCAAAAGAAATCTACTAGATAATGGTGATGCACCCCATTCCCGCCCCTGGGATGCATAACATTATAGGTTCGAAAATGTGTTGGGCAAAGACATTCTAGTTTAGAAAGGTTCTCATTCACACATACGAGGGTGTCCTCATGGGGATGCATGGTTCTGACAATGTAAAACTGAGGTTCTCGTGTATTTTAAATGGTGTGGTGATACTATACCGCTCTCTCGCTCACTAACAATCATCTCTCACTCTCACTCGCTCTATCACAATCTCTCTAATCCTTTATCATCTAGACCAACACGCACGCAACATAGAAGAGTTATTGTGCGAGTGGAAAAGGCTAGTCAGTGGAAACATGCTTGGTGAATCCATATAACAGAGCGCTCATTTCTTGTGAATGGGTTGTGGAGGCAATTGAAAGTTAACATGTAATTACAACACAAACATCGTCATCCGGGAACCTTTTCGCGGTCTGGAAGGGTGTTAGTGTGTGTAAATCGTATAGAAAGGTTCTCGTTCACACATAAAGATGGTGCCTCCTCATGCGGGTATGCATGGTTCTAGCAATGTAGAATGACGGTTCCCGTGTAATCAAACCACTGCGGGTGATACTATACCACTATCTCACTCACTAGCAAACCCCTCTCTCACGCCCTCTATCTATATATCACTCTTTTTTGATCCTTTATCATCTAGACCAATGCGCACGCAAGAGTGTGACTGGCAAATGCAGGCGGGGGTGATGTTGCAAGGTTCGGAATACATGTTTGGAAAATCCATACAATGGTGTGCTCATATGTTTGTGAATGGGTTATGGAGGCCATTAGAAACGGTGACGTCATTACAACACGATATCGTCTTCCAGAAACCTTACACGGTGTACAAGGGTTTCGGTGGGTGCAACGTCCACCGTATAGAAAGGTTCATCTAGACCTTACACGGTGTAGAAAGGTGTAGGTGGGTGCAACGTCTACTGTATAGAAAGGTTCTCATTCAACCAAAATAGGGTTCCCTCGTGCGGGTGCGCATGGTTCTGTCAATGTAAGATGGAGATTCCAGTGTAATGTAAATGACGCGGTGATACTATACCACTCCCACTCACTAGTATCTCTCTCTCTCCCTCTCTCTCTCATCCTTAATCATCTAGACCAATGCACACACAATATAAAAAGAGTTAGAGTGTGAGAGGAAAAGGCGAAGCAATTAGAAGCCTTGCCCATTCTATAGAAAGGTTCTCATACACACAAATGAGGGTTCACTCATGTGGGTATGCATGATTCTGCCAATGTAAAACGGAGGTTCCCTTATGCCGGTATACATGGTTGCAAAGGCAATTAGAAGTTGTCATGTCATTAGAACACAACACGTCTCCATGAATACCTCACAAATCTTTTCACAAAAATCAGAGAATATAGCCATCATGCATCTTTGAAAGGTAGCAGGTGCATTACATAAACCAAAAGGCATACGTCTATAAGCAAAAGTACCGAAAGGGCAAATAAAAGTAGTTTTTGATTGATCCCCCACTAACACAGGTATTTGAGAGAAACCAAAATAACCATCTAGAAAGCAGAAATGTGTGTGTTTGGATAGTATTTCTAGCATTTGATCAATAAAAGGTAAAGGGTAATGATCTTTCATAGTAGCTTTATTTAATTTACGGAAATTAATTACCATCCTATAACATGTAATAATTCTTTGCGGGATCAATTCATCTTTATCATTAGGAACAACGGTAATGCCTCCCTTTTTAGGAACACAATGGACAAGGCTTACCCAACCACTATCAGCAACGGGATAAATTATACCTGCCTCAAGGAGCTTTAGTATCTCCTTTCTTACCACTTCTTTCATTTTGGGATTCAGTCGTCGTTGAGGATCTCTAACTGGTTTGGCATCTTTCGCCACTGTAATTTTGTGTTGGCATAACGTGGGACTAATGCCCTTAAGATCATCCAGAGTATATCCAATAGCAGCTCGGTGCTTCTTTAGAGTTTTCAATTAATCTTTCTTCTTCTTGCTCTGAAAGGTTAGCACTACTAATAGCATGATATATTTTCTTTTCATCAAGATAAGCATACTTAAGATTATCAGGTAATGGTTTGAGTTCAAACACGGGATCACCCTTGGAGGGAGGGGGATCCCCAAGAATTTCAATGGGAAGGTTATGTTTCAGCATAGGTTCCTGTTCAAGGAAGACTTCATCTATTTCCATTCTTTCCTTCATAAACATATCATTTTCATGGTCTAGCAAATATTGTTCTAATGGATCGGTAGGAGGCACGGCAATGGAAGCAAGACCAATAATCTCATCTTTACTAGGTGGTTCCCTATCACGAGGTTGTCTACGAAACTTAGCAAAATTAAACTCATGAGACATACCATCTAAGCCAATGGTGACAGTATCCTTTTCACAAACAATTTTAGCATTAACAGTATTTAAGAAGGGTCTACCAAAAATAATGGGACAAAAGTCATCTTGTGGGGAACTAAGAACAAGAAAATCAGTAGGGTATTTAACCTTCTCACACAAGACTTCAACATCTCTAACTATCCCAACTGGTGAAATTGTATCCCTATTGGCAAGCTTGATAGTAACATCAATACCTTCTAACTCAACAGGTGCAATATCATGCAAAATTTATTTATATAAGTCATAGGATATTGCACTAGCACTAGCACCCATATCACATAAGCCATGATAACAATGGTCTCCTATTTTAACAGAAATAACAGGCATGCCTACCAAAGGTCTGTGTATCTTAGTATCTGGTTTAACAATATTAGCAGTCTCACCATAGAAATAAATAACATGCCCATCTAAATCATCATCCAAGAGATCTTTAACCATAGCAATACTAGGTTCAACTTTGATTGGCTCAGGAGGTGTATAAGTCCTAGTATTACTCTTACGAACAACAGTCGAAGTTTTAGCATGATCCTTCATCCTAATAGGAAAAGGAGGTTTCTCAACATAAGTAGTAGGAACAATAGGATCACTATAGGTGATAGTCTTTTCTTCAACTGTAATAGGTGCAACTACTTTTACTTCAACGGGAGGATTATATTTAAACCACTTCTATTTAGGGAGATCAACGTGAGTAGCAAAAGATTCACAGAAAGAAGCTACTATCTCAGAGTCAAGTCCATACTTAACGCTAAATCCACGAAAAGCATCGGTATCCATAAAAGATTTAACACAATCGAACTTAGGTGTCATACCTGACTCCTTACCATCATCGGAAACCCAATCTTCAGAGTTGCGTTTTCCAATAAGTCCCATTTGAAATCAATAGTCTTCAGCATATAAGAACCAGCACAGGTTGCGATCATTAAGAGAAAGCCGAGCATAAAAATTTTGAATAATCATTTTCGGGAGAGCTCATGATTGGGGCATGAATATAACATTGATTTAAGCCTCTCCCAAGCTTGAGCGATGATTTCTCCTTCGCGAGGCCAGAAATTATATATGTAATTACAATCATGATGAACAAGATGAATAGGATAGAACTTCTGGTGAAATTCCAACTTCAATCGTTTATAATTTCAAGATCTCGTATCATCACATAGCCTATACCATGTCAATGCATCTCCCTTCAAAGATAAAGGGAAGACCTTCCTTTTGACAACATCATCGGGAATAACTGCAAGCTTAAATAATCCACAAACTTCATCCACAAAGATAAGGTGTAAATCGGGATGCAATGTCCCATCTCCTGCAAATGGATTAGCTAGCAGTTTCTCTATCATACCCGAAGTGTAAGGGCATATTTATCCCTTAGGTGTTTTGTAGATTGATGAAAATGCTTTTGCGGACTAATCGTGTGCCTTGAGTTTCTCAGACGCTTCATCACGAGGCACGAGACGATTCGGTGCCCCTCGAAGACTATTGAAGACGACGTTGTTCTACGTTTCTTTTTGGTGGATTTGAGTCGTAGGAGAGCCGTACTATTAAGAGGGGATCCGCGTCGGAAAGGTTCGAGTGGAATCATCACGTACACATTTTCTTCATTGTCTCCTCCTTTCCCTTGCACCTTGGAGCATTCCCCGTCTATCCTCTATGTGAGTGTCTGGACTACTGTTGCTGAGCTTGCGGTAGTATTGCTCCCTGGAGCGGTAGTACCGCAGGCACTCGCAATAGTACCGTGCCCTCGCGCGGTAGTACCGTGGGAGCCCACAGTAGTACCGCTCCCTCGGAGTCGTAGTACCGTGGCTCCTAGGCCAAGTACCGCTGCGACGCGGTAGTAGGCGCGGATGTAATTTTTGACATCCGCGCCCACACGGTAGTACCGCACGTTGAGGGCGGCAGTACCGCGAGTGCCCACAGTAGTATCGCTCCCCCCGAGCTGTAGTACCGTGGTTCCCTAGCCTAGTGCCGTTGCTTCACGGTAGTAGGGGCGGATGTAATTTTTTACATCCGCACCCACATGGTACTACCGCGCCTTGTGGACGGTAGTACTGTGACGGATGTTTGCATCGTCTCTTTGACCGCGGAAGTAGTCACGGATGTATTTTTATTCATCCGTGCCGTTTCCAGACTTAGTCTTACCTGCCTCGCGGTAGTACCGCGAGTGGGTGCGGTAGTACCGCGCTCGTGGTAGTTTTGCCTATGTTATAGTCTCTGCAGCTGCCGCAGTAGTACCGTGGTCTCCCACGGTAGTACCGCGTGGCCTTGCGGTAGTACCGCGCCCCTGGAGCAGTAGTACCGCATGTCACGGGCTGGTCTAAGTGGATAACTGTAAGTGCATCTAGTGCCCCTTAGTGATTTTGGTGTATTGAAGACTTATAGGTTAAGTGACTGATGCGTTTGTGAGTGTATACAGGTCTATAAGTCTATGAGGAGTTTGATATTTACAGAGAAAGTCGACCCCTAAAAATGAAGTTCTTCAACTGAAGACTTTGATATTCTGAAGACTTTCTAAAGACTTTGAAAGTGAAGAAATTGGTGTGACCTTGAAGACTTGGTATTCATTCGAGGAATATGGAGCGTGAAGACTTTTGTTTACGTAGTTTCATTTTCTCTTTCTTGAGTCATAGGAAACACCGTACTGTTAAAGGGGGTCGAGCAAATACTAAGGAAAAATTTCCATGTGATGCTCAGCTCAAAATCCTACACCTACCAATCCCTTCGAGTGAAGCCATTGGAAATCTCATACAGTTCAGTCAATTTCTTCAGTGACAGAGACGTAGTTCTTCTGGTCACAGAGGACTTTGCTCTAACTGAGGAGTTAGGAATTCGCCAGTGCGAATTGCCTACACAGTGAGGAACATGATAGCCCTGAGGAATTTGAGAGTCAAATTTCCGACCGTTGCTGTGCTGCGCGCCGGCTATCCAAAATATCTTATCTACCTAACGGTCATATCATTGAAGGGCATTTATGTCTTATCATGTCGGGCTGCTCCCTAGGCTATAAATAGCCGCCCCTACAACCACTAGTTGGCTGGCTGCTCCGAGAGAACTTGACACTTGTCATTTGAGAGCAACCCATCCTCCGAGGACTTTGAGCGAAAATCATCAAGTGAGGAAAATCCAAAACCAAACCCCCACAAACCCAAAGTGATTGAGCATAACTGAAGAAATTGATCATGCATGGATCCGACGCTTGTTACCTTTGAAGACTGTGCTTCTTCCAGACGGTTAGGCGTCAAGGTCTAGAGCATCCAAGAGGAATTGTGGATCGCCGAGTGACCAAGTCTGTGAAGGTTTGGAAGTCACCTGAAGACTTACCACGAGTGATTGGACGAGGCCTGCGTGGTCTTAGTTCAAGGAGAATACAGTGAGGACTGGGTGTCCTGAGTTGCGGCTCAGACACTGGGTGTCCGGGACTGCGTGTCCTCGAGTTTAAATACTCAGCCGCTCCAACCAGACGTACAACTGAGACAGCAGTTGGAACTGGTTTACCAAATCATTGTCTTCACCAACTAACTGGTTCTATTTCCTCAACTCTTTCATTTCCTCATTACTGTCTTGTATGTTGTTCATATCTGTGCTTGAAGACTTTGACTGAAGACTTTGACTGAAGACTTTCTGTATTCTTTCATTTATGTTGTTCACTATGATGTCAATTTCTTCAGCGGAATTTGTGCTAGTCTTCATTTCATCATGATGACTATGTTTGTATCCTGTTATGTTTACTTCTGAGTACTCATTCCGCTGCAAGTAGTTCTTCGCTAAGGAATTTCCTCACCAGCAAATTCCTCAGTGAAGAATTAATAAAAATCGCCTATTCACCCCCCCTCTAGTCGATATAACGCACTTTCAATTTGTATCATAGCGAGGTACTCCCTTGTTCTGTGTGATTTTGGTTTAACCGCCTGGAGTTTTAGTTATGTCGACCGCAGGTATGAAGAAAGTGACTTGCCCTATCTTTGACGGTCGTGACTATCCCAAGTGGAAGGCCATGATGAGAAAGCGCCTCATGGCAAGGAACAGCGAGCTGTGGACCGTCACAGAGATTGGTCTTACTAATCTATGCAAGATGGCGAATGCTGATGATATTCGCAAGTACACTCGACTTGACATCATAGTGAGGGATATCATCTGCTCCTGCCTGTCTAGAGATCAATTCGGGCGAATTATGCATCTTGGCAATTCGAAGCTCATCTAGGACCGAATCTCTGATGTCCATGAAGGTCATCGAACTCGTCATGATCCCTGGTTTGAGGATTTCAAGGAATCTCTCAAAACGATGACTTTCGAGCCAGAATCATCATCTTCTGCATCTTGCCTCATGGCAAACGGTGCTGAGGTAACCGAATGCTCCTCATCCGAGTCTTGTGATGATGAATCTGATAATGATGAATCTGACAATGATGAATCTGATGATGACATTGAATCCTGCTATACCAAACTTATTTGCGTTGCCACTAAACAACAAACGGCTTTAGAACAAACTCAAGATATGCTAGAAAAAAGTGATAATATGTTGCGCAAAGAAATGGATCAGTCAAAAGCATTGGGTGAATGTCTTCAGAGAATTCACCACAAGTTTGATGCCCTTCAAGATCAACATAATACCCTCTTGACTGATCACGAGAAGCTTTCTCTTGAATCTCTTCAAAGAAAGGAAGATCTTGAAAAGCTAAGAGTGTGTTATGAAGATCTTCAGAAGGAGCGCGATTCATTACTAGCTCAACAAATCAGCGCTTCACAGGAAGAATTTGTTCCCCCTTGCTTAAAGTGCATTGAACGTGAATCTGCTAATTCTTCACCTGAATGTTCAAATGCTTCAAATGTTACAAATTCTTCATCTGCCTCTGCTATCACTAATTCCTCACCTGAGGACATTGCTAGTATCACTGACAATGCAGGGCTGAAGGAATTGTACATGACAGGCATGTACAAAAGCCTCAAAGGGCATCAGACACTTTGTGATGTGCTCAAAAAGCAGATCCTCAACAGAAACCCTAGGAAAGAGGGTATTGCCTTTGAGAGGAAACTCAATGCTGATGGAACATATTGGAAGCCTGAGCAGTACCCCAAAACCTCATGGGTGGCTGCAAAGGGACCTCCAGTTGATCCATCTAACTTATCTGGCTTTACATGTGAATCTCCTCATTCTTCTGATGAGTCTTTTGACTCCAACTATAAACCGTTCAAAAATCAGAATGGTGAAGTATTTGCTAGATATGTTGGCACTAACTGCAGGAACGGTTCCCCTATGAAGAAAATCTGGGTTCCCAAAAGTTGTGTTGAAAATCTTCAGGTGAATGTCCTCATGACACCACCTGTGAAGAACAGGAACCCCAGATCAAATTCTTCATATGGACCAAATTCTTCATATGGATCCAAGTCCTCTTATGGACCAAATTCCTCAAATGGATCAAAGTCCTCATATGATTATCATCGTGCTAACAACTCTGTCTCGCAGGGTAGAGCTAAGGGCTATGAATATGTGCATTATTCTTCAAACCATTATGTTCATAAGTCCTCGAAGAATTACTCTGCTTATTCATATGCTTACCCTAACCACTCTTATGTGAAGCGAAATGGTTTGGCATCTTTGCCACCTTTCTCATATGGTGCTCGCAGAATGATGAACTTTTTGCCACCCCTCCAAATGTGGGTGGTGAAGAAAAAGAACTAATCTCTTCTGCAGGGTCAGGTCTCCAGACGTGCTCTAACGTCTGAAGAATTTGCTGGGAACCTGACGAAATTGCCTGAAAGGACGAAGGACAATCATGATGAAATGAACATTCATTTCACACGTCCTCATACTGCTATATCTGTTTACTGCTTGATGAAATTCATCTGATGAACTTGATATCATATTCTTCACTGATGAAGCATATGAGATTGTAGGCTACACACAGGTTGAAGGAATTGATTTCGATGAAACTTTTGCACCTCTTGCTAGACTTGAGGCTATTCGCATATTACTTCCTTACGCTAACCATCATGATATCATCTTATATCAAATGGATGTGAAAAGTGCATTCCTCAATGGTAAGCTTGAGGAAGAAGTATATGTTGCTCAACCCCCAGGTTTTGAAGATCCAAAGAATCCCGACAAAGTCTTCAGACTCAATAAGGCCTTCTATGGCCTCAAACAAGCCCCTCGGGCGTGGTATGATACATTGAAGGAATTCTTCGCAAAGAATGGCTTCACACCCGGTTCACTCGACCCTACTCTTTTTACTAAATCATATGATGGTGAACTGTTTGTGTGCCAAATATATGTTGATGATATTATCTTTGGCTGTACTAACCAACGTTATAGTGATGAATTTGCCTATATGATGAGTGAAGAATATCAAATGTCTATGATGGGAGAGTTGAAATTCTTCTTAGGTCTTCAAATTCATCAGCAGCGCAATGGCATATTCATATCTCAGGAGAAATACCTCAAAGATGTACTGAGGAAATTCGGCATGCAAGATTGCAAAGGCGTCAAAATTCCTATGCCCACAAATGGCCATCTATGCACTGATGAAAATGGTATTGACTTCGATCACAAGGTATACCGCTCCATGATTGGGTCTTTACTGTACTTATGTGCATCTATGCCAGATATAATGCTTAGTGTTTGCATGTGTGCCCGATTTCAAGCTGCACCGAAGGAATCACACCATAAGGCTGTGAAGCATATTCTTCGATATCTAGCTCACACACCAACACTAGGATTATGGTACCCCAAGGGCTCTGCTTTTGATCTCATTGGATATTCTGACTCTGACTATGCTGGTGATCGTGTGGACCGCAAGTCAACATCTGGCACTTGTCATTTCCTCGGACGATCTTTGGTCTGTTGGTCCTCGAAGAAACAGAACTGCGTATCACTGTCTACTGCTGAAGCTGAATACATTGCTGCTGGCTCATGCTGTGCTCAACTGCTTTGGATGAAGCAAACCCTCAAGGACTATGGCATCAACGTGAAGAATGTTCCTCTCCTCTGCGACAATGAGAGTGCCATCAAGATTGCTCACAACCCAGTTCAGCACTTGAAGACTAAGCACATCCAGATTCGTCATCATTTTCTTCGTGATCATGTGTTGAAGGGCGACATCTCCATCGAGCATGTGAAGACTGAAGAACAGCTAGCTGATGTCTTCACTAAGCCCTTGGACGAGAAGAGATTTAGCAAGTTGCGGTGTGAGCTAAATATCTTAGAATCTTCGAATGTTCTTTGAAAAGGACACACATCCTAACCCTTATGCAGAACTGATGACTTAGATGTGCAACACATGAAGAAACGTTTTTCTTCAATCAATGAAGAATAACACTCTAAGTGTGAAGAAATTAATGAAGAATTTGATTCTCAGAACCCTACGACAATTGTACGCGGTGTCTGAAATCATCATTCTTATACGGTGGGTCACGCCACCACAAAAGTTGAAAATCTTCAATTTGAGTTTTTCCTCATTTTTTGAAATTCTTCAATCTTTCAAATTCTTCAACTTTGCAAAATCTTCACTGTTTCCGTCGTTTTTCTTCATTGGCTATATATATATATATATATATATATATATATATATATATATATATATATATATATATGTGAGTTTATGTCCTTTACAGCATTCACTTATTGTTATTTCTTCAAGTTGCGATTTCTGCTAAGTGAATGTGATCGGACCCTTCCCCCTCTATGCTACACTCAACCCAATCTATTCACAAATTCTTCATGTGCGTTCTGATTGAAACTCGTTCAAAGTCTTCACTGTGTCCTTGTCAGCTGAAGAAATTGCGAACGAAACTTTAAAACAAATCTTATCCAGATTTTCGGTTTTACCGCTCAAACCGTTCCGCATCCCACGATGCATTATTTTATTCACCCACGATCTTACACGATCTCATCTGCACAATACGTGGGTGACACATGTCGCGTGAAGAAGAAAGGGCAGGGGCATGTTCGTCCCAAAATCTTCGGGCGAACAGTTTTTACCGTGGCTATAAATACCCCTCTCCCCTTCCTTACTTCATTTACTCCGCTCGGTCGCTGTCTCTCGCTCGAGCTCCTCAAACCCTAGCGCCGCCGCTACTCCATCACCGCCGGTGAGGAAGAGCTTCACTGCCTCAACCTCGTCGCCGTCGTACTCGCGCTGGCTGCGGAAATCTTCACTCCGCCGCCGACGTAGCTGTCTCCCTCTGCCAAGTTAGGGCGTGGGAGATCTAACTTGACGAACTTCACCACTGTTCATCTCTGTTCGTCGTGTTCTTCAGTTCGGGTAATTAAAAGTCACTTTTATTACTCGCTTTGATTCTCAAACTTTTCTGAAAATCTTCAAAGGTGTTTTATTTCTTCAAAATCTTCACATATGAACACCTCACACACTGTATGCTCTTGATCCATCTCTCTAAGCACTCATTTCTTCAAGATTCCTCAATTGTGCGGATTTTCGATCTGTACAACTCTGGAACCTAAGACAAGAACGCTTAGGAAATTCCTCAAGGCTCAACTGGTCAAATTCCTCAAAACTTGTCTTTTTCGAAAAATCTTCTGAGAACGCATATGACATCTCCAAATTCCTCGCACCTACACTCTGTTCACAGGTACTCATGTCCGCTGCTGAATCACTAGGTTCTCATCAACTTAACTCATTTGCAGCGTTCCTCGAAGAAAAACTGCATACTTCTTCAGAGTGTTCAATTGTTAAAATTCCTCATCTGAAGAAAATGGCTGAAGGAAAGAGACCGCAGAAAGGAGGAAAGAAACCGGAGGTCATGACTGCTTTCGAGATCCCTGATGAAATATATAAGGATTATTGCACACCTGATGAAGCCAAGTTTGGCAAAGAAAACAAGAATCAGCGCAAAGTGCGCATTCAGAGGATTGAACGAAGATGGGCACGCGAATGGAGAGAATATCGATATGTTACTCCAAAGTACATGAAGAAATTTGCCTTAAATCCTCCATGCCCAAGAGCTCCATTGGAACCTGGCCAAGTCACTGATCCCACTAGCATCAAAAGTGGTGAAGACTTTCCTGAAGAATGGGCTAGGCGCCAAGCAAAATTGGCAAGACAAGCCAAGGAGGCAGTGAGGAAATTCAATGAGGATTCTGCTGCTGCTGCTGCCGCTGAGACCTCGGTCAAGCCGAGGAAATCAATGCCGAAGAAGCCTACTCGCAAGCCAAGTGCTTCACCATCAGCGCCCTCACGGCCAAGTTCCTCAGCCGCGCCCTCACGGCAAATTCCCCAGACTACTGCTGCTCCACCAAAGTCCTTTGCAGCTCCCTCCAAGTCCACAACTCCTGTGCATCTGGCTACATGTCAAAGGACTCAGGGTTTCTCAATTGCTTCTGGTGTCTCAGCGAGTTCCTCAGCTGCACCAATGTCCTCATCAGGCCCCACTCTGCTGAAGACAAAAGCAACAGCTGGACGCGGTCCTCGGCCAAGTCCAAGAAAGAAACAGGTTGCTTTCCAAGTGCCCTCTGATGACGAGGCTTCTAATGAAGAACTTCCAGAAATCATCAGAGATAGACAAGCAAAGGCCGCCAGAGCCAAAGGAACACATGTGCCTCTGCTTTTGGATCCGAAGAAGATCCTCGACTACATTGACTTATGGCATAAGGATCCAAACACTCCAATGCTTGATCTGCCTCTGACTCCTGGTCAAAGTCATATGCTAACCCATTTCATCGCTCAAGAGAAATGGAAGTTTGAAAAGGCATGTGAGATAAAGAGAGCACAAGCTAGAAAGGAGAAGCTTCTGAAGAAGAACGTTGTCAGCCTATCACCTGAAGAACTTCTCAAGGCTCAATCTGAGATCCAAGCCCTCAGCAAAGATTTCGATGCATACCATGCTGATTGGCAAGGAGCCAAAGTGAGATTCGTCAATTTGATGAAGAAAATGACAACTGTTGCAGCTCCATCGCAACAAGAAAATCCTCAGGCTGCAGACTCGACTCAGCCTGCTGAAGAACATGCCAGCACTGCTGATGACTTTCAGCCTACTGATGAGAATACAAGTTCCAGGGCTGATGACTCCATTCCAGCCGCTGAAGAAATTCCCAGGGCATCCACTAGTGGTGCGCCTGAAGAAACTGAAGAGATCAGGGCAACTGCACCAGTTGCGCCTGAAGAAACAGAACCACAGTCCTCAGCTCCTCCTGTGCCAACACCAACTCCAATTCTTCCTTCTGCTTATGAAGTGAAGAAGACCAAGGCTGCAGAGCGAGCTGCTGTGAAGAAAAGGAAGGCATCAGCTGCGTCAAATTCTTCGGCCACGAAGAAAATGAAGCCAATGACCAGCTCGCTTGAAAATCCCATTGATGCCGTTCCCATTTCCTCCATGACATCTAAGGAAATTGTTCCTTATGGAGAAGACTACAAGATCCCAAGTGGATCTGATGAAGAAAATCATTCTGTTGCTACCTCAGAGCAGTTTGATGAAGAAATTGAAGTGGAAACATTCCCTTCAATGCCAGTCGTTTCCTCACCGATGCCTCAGTTCACAGCTGAAGAGGCTGGTGTTGAGGAAATTGAAAAAGAAGATGAAGATGTGGATATTGGATGCACTACACCAGTGATGAGCGATGACTTTTGGGAAAGTCAGCATCCCAATACTCCTCTATACACTCCTATTCAACAAATTCCTCAGTCCCCGGCTACTACTGTTCAATTGGGCTCTGAAGAAACTCATCCCACATCGTCTGTTCATGAAGAAATTCCAGCCGCTAGTGCTGAAGAACCTGCTGCTGCTGATCCCCAAACTGCACAAGAAGAGGAACCAGAAATTCCTCAGCCTGAAGCACCTGAGCTCGCGATTCCTGAGGTTGTGCTGCAAATCACTCACACTCCTCTGCCCAAACCGAAGAATCCATTCTCGAGCAAGCAAAAATTCAAGGCTAAAGACTTCTTTTCTGAGCATGTGTTGTTCACTGATTACAATCCATATGACTCTGCTCGCATAAGGAAGAGACGTTTCTAGACTGCTACTCAAGCTAACTTCTATTCCTCAGTGCTCTTTGACAAGGACAAAATCTTCGATCATGAACATATTCCTCACGTGGATATGGAATCTCTGCCGTGCTTCGAACCGGTCCTCCGAGTTATTCACGATGCAGGACTACTGAACTTCTGCACTGACATCTGTGATTGGAATGAAGAACTCATTCTTCAGTTCTATGCCACTTTGCATATCACCGGAGATGCTGAAGATGTCAATTCATGGGTGCTGGATTGGATGACAGAAAACACTCACTACAAGGCACCAGCAACTGAATTGCTTCGTGTCCTTCCTCTTGATCCTCCCCATGCCAGTGCACGTTGCATCTACAATGACCGCGAACTGACAGATCATTATATGCAAGTGCTCATGAAGCCTTTGAAGCCAAGGCAGGCCCCTCGAACCAAATTCCTCGTCAAGGAATTGCTATATGTGCCTCGGACTGTCTATTGAATCCTGACGAAGACAATGAGTCCTATCAAAGGCCACGACTCAAATGATGAAGATGTCGTTGGCATCATGAAGAACATGCTTTTCAACATCATTCATGGCGTTCCCGTCAACTTCCATGATTTCTTCATGAGGACTCTGGCTAATGTTGCAATGTCACCTTTTGAGCTGAAGCCCTATGCGCCTTGGATTATGAGATTCATAAGGGCACGATCTTCACTGAATTACAAGGCTGACACTCTGAACCATGGTAGCTACTTGCCGCCCATTGAAGTCCTCAAGCGACCAGTTTCATCATCTGATGATAAGGGCAAGGTAGCTGCTGTGATCGATGAAGGAACTCGCCCATTGGACGGTCAATTCCACCTAGCTACATCTTACTCCACCAATGACGATTCTGCAACACATGACACTGCCGCAAATACCTCAGCTAAGCAAAATCCTCAAGCAACAGCACATAGGGTGATGACTGACCGTGAGTTACTCCTCAGTCTTCATCAGAAGGTTGATCGCAATCACAAATGGGTGAAGCGTCAGTTTGCTGCAATTCTTCACAACATGACCTCAACCCATAATGCAGTGAAGAAAAATCAGTATCACCTTCATGAAACCCTCAACCGCACCTGGGCTGTTCCCACTCATGTATATTCCGCGGAAGAACTGAAGACTATGGGTCTCCAGGAAGCATTTGACTGGTCTGCACCACCTCCGAAGAAATTCAAGAGAGTCAAAGTCCCTGATCTTGTGGCCAGTTCTTATTCTTCATCGCGTGAAACTGATGAGCATGAAGATTTGGACGACACTGCGGCAGGCCCTACTTCAACGAACAACCCCGATAATACTGGCGCTCCTCCATCGACTTGAAATTCTTCAGGGGCGTTAGTCCTCAGTTTCGATTCTTTTGGTCATTTGATGACAAAGGGGGAGAAATCTGAGTTAGTCTTCAAGCGGGTTTATATTATGGGCGTTTTGTTAAGTTACAACTCTCGTTCTTCCGAAACTTTTATTGGATCGAGTTGTAATCTTAAATCCGATGCTGCCCTGATGCTTTTGAACGGTGCATTGTGATGCACTGTGCTCTGATACTTTTGATGTGTTATTCTGCATGCTTATTCCTCGTTAATATTATTGCACGCATGCTGAATCTCATCAGGCACCATATTTCATCACGCATTTCAAATTCTTCATATTATATATCAAATGCGTGTATTAATTACAAGATATAGGGGGAGATCTCCATGATTCAATTCTTCAAATGTGCATTGCCTCAAAAGCAAATTCCTCACTATGCACACATTCAGGGGGAGTTCTTCTATATCTTGCAATCAAATTCCTCAAAATCAGTATTTACACTTCATATGTTTATCCCCGTTGAAAACTTAACCTATGTTGTCATCAATCACCAAAAAGGGGGAGATTGTAAGTGCATCTAGTGCCCCTTAGTGATTTTGGTGTATTGAAGACTTATAGGTTAAGTGACTGATGCGTTTGTGAGTGTACACAGGTCTATAAGTCTACGAGGAGTTTGATATTTACAGAGAAAGTCGACCCCTAAAAATGAAGTTCTTCAACTGAAGACTTTGATATTCTGAAGACTTTCTGAAGACTTTGAAAGTGAAGAAATTGGTGTGACCTTGAAGACTTGGTATTCATTCGAGGAATATGGAGCGTGAATACTTTTGTTTTCGTAGTTTCATTTTCTCTTTCTTGAGTCATAGGAAACACCGTACTGTTAAAGGGGGTCGAGGAAATACTAAGGAAAAATTTCCATGTGATGCTCAACTCAAAATCCTACACCTACCAATCCCTTCGAGTGAAGCCATTGGAAATCTCATACAGTTCAGTCAATTTCTTCAGCGACAGAGACGCAGTTCTTCTGGTCACTGAGGATTTTGCTCTAACCGAGGAGTTAGGAATTCTCCAGTGCGAATTGCCTACACAGTGAGGAACATGATAGCCCTGAGGAATTTGAGAGTCAAATTTCCGACCGTTGCTGTGCTGCGCGCCGGCTGTCCAAAATATCTTATCTACCTAACGGTCATATCATTGAAGGGCATTTATGTCTTATCATGTCGGGCTGCTCCCTAGGCTATAAATAGCCGCCCCCTACAACCACTAGTTGGCTGGCTGCTCCGAGAGAACTTGACACTTGTCATTTGAGAGCAACCCATCCTCCGAGGACTTTGAGCGAAAATCATCAAGTGAGGAAAATCCAAAACCAAACCCCCACAAACCCAAAGTGATTGAGCATCACTGAAGAAATTGATCCTGCATGGATCCGACGCTTGTTACCTTTGAAGACTGTGCTTCTTCCAGACGGTTAGGCGTCAAGGTCTAGAGCATCCAAGAGGAATTGTGGATCGCCGAGTGACCAAGTCTGTGAAGGTTTGGAAGTCACCTGAAGACTTACCATGAGTGATTGGACGAGGCCTGCGTGGTCTTAGTTCAATGAGAATACGGTGAGGACTGGGTGTCCTGAGTTGCGGCTCAGAGACTGGGTGTCCAGGACTGCGTGTCCTCGAGTTTAAATACTCAGCCGCTCCAACCAGACGTACAACTGAGACAGCAGTTGGAACTGGTTTACCAAATCATTGTCTTCACCAACTAACTGGTTCTATTTCCTCAACTCTTTCATTTCCTCATTACTGTGTTGTATGTTGTTCATATCTGTGCTTGAAGACTTTGACTGAAGACTTTCACAAATTCCTCAGCTCAATTTCTTCAGTCTGTCCGTCTTCATCTTGTTATCCTGTGTTTACGCTTTCTGTACTGTGTGCTAGTCTTCATTTCCTCATGATGACTATGTTTGTATCCTGTTATGTTTACTTCTGAGTACTCATTCCGCTGCAAGTAGTTCTTCGCTAAGGAATTTCCTCACCAGCAAATTCCTCAGTGAAGAATTAATAAAAATCGCCTATTCACCCCCCCTCTAGTCGGTATAACGCACTTTCAATAATGGTTGGATTTCTTCCATGACTATAAAAGGGACGTCTCCTACCTCTAGTTGACTACCTCTTCCACCTCCAAGCTACATTGTTGCTCCCAGCTCCATTTCCGCCCGATCTCTCTCCCTAGCCAATCAAACTTGTTGATTTGCTCGGGATTAGTTGAGAAGGCCTCGATCTACACTTCCACCAAGAGAGATTTGATTCCCCCACTTATCCCTAGCAGATCTTGTTACTCTTGGGTGTTTGAGCACCCTAGACGGTTGAGGTCACCTCGAAGCCATACTCCATTGTGGTGAAGCTTCGTGGTGTTGTTGGGAGCCTCCAATTGTTGTGGAGATTGCCCCAACCTTGTTTGTAAAGGTTCGGTCGCCGCCTTCAAGGGCACCAATAGTGGAATCACGGCATCTCGCATTGTGTGAGGGCGTGAGGAGAATACGGTGGCCCTAGTGGCTTCTTGGGGAGCATTGTGCCTCCACAACGCTCCAATGGAGACGTACTTCCCCTCAAAAGGAAGGAACTTCGGTAACACATCTTTGTCTCCACCGGCTCCACTCTTGGTTATCTCGCGCCTTTACTTTTGCAAGCTTACTTGTGTTGTTTCCCTTACTTGCTCGTGTACTTGTTGTTGTCGCATCATATAGGTTTTTCACCTAGTTGCATATCTAGACAACCTACTTTGATGCAAAGTTTAATTTGGTTAAGAAAAGCTAAAAATTGTTAGTTGCCTATTCACCCCCCCTCTAGTCAACCATATCGATCCTTTCAATTGGTATCAGAGCCTCGTCTCTTTATTAAGGACTTAGCCGTTCGAAGAGTATGGTTGACACCACAGACGGTGCGGAGGAGCACTCCGGTGTGAATCCTATCTCGTCTACGGCCGATGGGGGAACCTCGGTCTCTCGTGAGGAATTCAATGTGGCTCTAGACACATTGAAAGACTCCATGACGACCAAGGTTGAAATCATGTTTATTAAATTTCTTGAAGGACTTAACCTGTCCACCTCGCCGATGAAAGTGGGTGATCCCACTAACAAGGTGACGAATGCTACCTCCGACAAGGGGGAAGCTAACAATGAAAAGAGTCCTTCTACTAGTGGTAGAAATGGCACCGACATCTTTGCCCATGTGGAACCTCCAATTTATGGAGGACCGATTCCCTCTACTCATTTAAATCATGCCGGTCCTCCTCCTAAGATTGTGAAAAATGAGGATTTTGATTCTTGGGTGTATCGCTTCAAGCATCATTTAAATCATGTGAATACTAACCTTTGGAGAATCATTGAAGAAGGTTTCTATCCACATGACCGAAGCAACTTCACCCCGAGAGAAGTGGTGGATAATCAATTCAATGAGAGTGCTCTCTTCATCATCCAAGATGCAATCCTTCCCGAAGATCTCCCTCATCTTCGACCTCATGCCTTGGCCAAAGACGCATGGCAATGTGTTGTGTCTCTCTATCGAGGAAGTGCTAGCATTCAACGCTCCAACTATGAAGTGGTACAAGATGAAGCCGATGAGTTTGCAATGAAAGAAGATGAACAACCACGTGAGCTCTTTCGAATAGTGACCAAACTTGTGGTATCACTCCGAGATCATGGGAGCAAGGACATGGATGGCAATTGGATCAAGCGCAAGTTCCTCAAGGCCATGATGCCCTACAACAAGGCCATGTCCTCCGTCATTCGTCAAAGACCGGACTTCCACTCCATGACCTCAAGTGAAGTGTTGGATGAGTTCGTTGCAATGAGCATCTTGGACAAGACCGCCGACAATGCGGTGCTCCGTTCTCAAAGGGCAAAGAAACCCAACCTTGCTTTGAAGGCCAAGGTTAGTGTGGAAGAAGAGGAAGAAGAGGAAGATGAGGAGAGCAACCCCGAAGACACCAAATATGATTATCATGAGCACATGGCTATTGCTTCAAGACAATTTTGGCAACAAGAATACAAGACCCAACTTCAACAAGAACAACTCAAGTGGTGTCAAGGGCAAGCAACGAGTTAGAACTTGCTTCAACTGTGGCAATGTGAGCCATTTCATTGCGGATTGTCCTTACGAGAAGCGGGAAGACAATGGTGGCAAGTTCATCCAAAAAGACAAAGCAAAGTCCTTCCCCAACAAGAACAACTTCACCAAGAAGACTCCTACTCGTGGGTTGGTGGTTCAAGAAGAATACCATGAGGATGACGATGATGATGAAAGTGGAGAAGCAATGGCCATGGCGTCGGTTGCCATTGCTACCACTCCCCGGGTGTCTCTCTTTGATTCACCCAACGAGAACATCACCGCCAAGTGCCTCATGGCTAAAGCTTCCAACAAGGTAACCCCCAACATCAAAACCACCATCATTACTAATCCCTCCTTGGAGGATTGCATTGATGAACATGATGGGTCTAATGAGGAAGTGAATGAATTTGAGTCTTTTGTGAGTAAGCTCAAGGGCAAATCCAAGAAGCACTTTGTTGCTCTCTTGGAACAACTTGGTGAGGCCAATGACATGATCGAGGCTCACGAAGAAACCATCTCTAAGATGGAAGGTCATAGTCATGACTATGCCGATGAGATATCGGATCTCTCTAATGCTCTTGAGGAAGAGCGTGGGCATCGTTTGACTCTTGAGGAGTCATACAACGATGACCATACCAAGTTAAAGAAAGATCTTGATCATGCTCTTGTCGTGTCTCGTGTGCTAACTTCCGAGAAGGCTAAACTTGGGGTTGATCATGCTAGACTCAAGGAGGAGTTTGAAATACTTGACAAGGCCCACAAGGTCTTGAAGGGTGCTCACACTAACCTCAAGGAGTCTCATGCTCAACTCCAAGTTAAGCTAACCAAGGAAAAGGCCACCTTCCCTCATATGGTATTAATTGATAATGCATATGCTACTAACCCGTGTTGTGAGCATGTGCATCTTGTGGAGGAGAATGCCAAGTTGAAGGATCAACTTGAGAAAGGCCTTGTGACTTGCATTCAAGGTGAGAAGAACCTCAATGACCTTTTGAGTAATCAAAAGGTCGTTGTGGCCAAGAAGGGAATTGGGTTTGCCCCCAAGTCCAAGAACAAGAAGAAGAACGACAAGACCCATCGTCCTCCTCCTCTCAAGCGAACTTTTGTGAAAGAGGGAGAGGGTGCTCTTAAGGAGAAGAAGGAAAAAGTGAAGGGCGTTGATGTCAAAAAGGGCAAAACCATCTCCTCCAACAAAGCCGGCGACTTTAACCCGTCATATGTGTTGTGTCGTGCTAGTGATGGACATGTTTATGCTAAATTTGTTGGTTCTCCTTATGAGTACATTGAATGGTCTATTTGGGTTCCTAAGACCCTTGTTACTAACATCAAAAGGACCCATTACTAAATGGGTACCTAAAACCAAGCATTGATCTCTTGTAGGTGTTTGCTTCCGGTGGGGGATCATGGTTGCTCCATAGTGGAGCAACAAATCATATGACCGGAAGCAAGGACTTGGTGGTGGACGTGCAAAAGATTCCATCTATGCCCACCAATGTCGAGTGGGGTGATGCCTCACATTCTTAGGTATTGGGTCTTGGCAAGGTTGTCATTTCTCATGATCTAACGATCAAGAAAGTCATGCTTGTTGAGTCCCTTGCATACAATTTACTTTCCATTCGTTTCGTCAACTTGCACTCATGGGCTTTTCCACTTTCTTTGACATTGATACCGTGGCCCTCTTGTGGAGAAAGACTCTTAAAGTAGCCTTTGTTGGGAATGTCGAGAACGGTCTCTATGTGATCAACTTTTTGGAGCGACCCTCTAAGACCGCGACATGCCTAATGGCTAAAGTTGACGTGGGATGGCTTTGGCATCGCCGTTTAGCCCACGTCAATATGAGATCTTTGCAAAGTCTTCTCAAGGGGGACCATGTCCGTGGACTAACAAATGTTAGTTTTGCCAAAGACCGTGCTTGCAGTGCTTGTATTGAAGGAAAGCTTCATGAGAAGGCTCACCCTCCCACGACCATCATCTACTCAAAGAGACCCTTGGAGCTCCTTCACATGGATCTCTTTGGGCCCCCATCATTTGATAGTCTTGGAGGTAGAAAGTATTGCTTGGTGATTGTGGATGATTATTCAAGATACACTTGGGTATACTTCTTCAAGAGGAAGAGTGAGACTCAACAAACCGTCATCGACTTTGCAAATGAAGCTCAACGTCAACATAATGCAAAGATCTTGACAATAAGAAGTGACAACGACACCAAGTTCAAGAACTACACCTTGGATGAGTTTCTTAGTGATGAGGGGATCAAGCATCAATATGCTGCACCATACACCCCTCAACAAAATGGTGTTGCGGAGAGGAAGAACCGGACATTGATGGATGCGGCAAGGACCATGATGGCGGAGTTCAAGTCTCCATACAACTTTTGGGCCGAAGCCATCAACACCGCATTTCATGCATCCAATCGGCTCTATCTCCGCAAAGGCTTGAACAAGACTCCTTATGAGATACTCACCGGCAACAAGCCCAATCTCAAGTACTTCCGGGTGTTCGGGTGTAAGTGTTTCATTCTCAAGAAAGGTGTTCGTTTGTCTAAATTTGAGGCTAGAGCTTATGAGGGCATATTTGTTGGTTATGCTACAAACTCCCATGCTTACCGTGTTCTCAACAAGTCCACCGGACTCATTGAGGAGACATGTAACGTGGAGTTTGACCAAAATAACGGCTCCCAAGTGGAGCAAAGTGGTACTTGTGATGTAGGTGATGAAATTCCTCCCCAAGCCATAAGAAGAATGGGTATTGGTCATAGTCTACCCATTGAGGAACCCCTTGTGGCTGAAGGAGAAGGACAATGCTCCACTCAAGTGGAGCCATCACCTCCCCAAGACCCACACCTTCCGAAGATCAAAGTGAAGGCCCTCAACCTCATGAACAAGACCAAGGGCAAGATCAATCTCAAGATGATGGTGAACCCCCAAATGATGCCCAAGGTCAAGTTCTCCCCCTCGAGCAAGTTCAAGATCATGAGCAAGCTCAAGATCGAGAACAAGCTCAAGACGACGCTCAAGATGATCGAGTTAACCCTCCTCCTTCCACATCCGAGGAGGAAGTAGAGCGTCGTGCCACGAAGATTTCTTCCAAGCTCACCACCAAAGGCCATCTCATGGAAAATGTGGTTGGAAGCCTAAGAAAGGGGGTAAGCACTCGTAGACAATTAGCAAACTATTGTGAACATCACACGTTTGTCTCTTGTGTTGAACCGCAAAAGGTCTATGAGGCGCTCGAAGACTCGGATTGGCTCAATGCTATGCATGAAGAACTCAACAACTTTGAGTACAACAAGGTGTGGAGATTGGTGCCAAGGCCATCGGGGAACCACAATGTCATTGGAACCAAGTGGATTTTCAAGAACAAGCAAGATGCTCATGGGAACATCATTCGCAACAAGGCAAGATTGGTAGCACAAGGCTACTCCCAAGTCGAGGGTGTCGACTACGGTGAAACCTTTGCTCCCGTTGCTCGCCTTGAATCCATTCGTTTGTTGATTGCTTATGCTTCCCTTCACAACTTTAAGTTGCAACAAATGGATGTGAAAAGTGCTTTTCTTAATGGTCCTATTAATGAGTTGGTCTATGTCAAGCAAGCCCCCGGGTTCGAGGATCCCTACTTCCCGGATCATGTGTATCAACTTGATAAGGCACTCTATGGCCTTAAACAAGCCCCACGTGCGTGGTATGACCACCTTACCGAGTTGTTACAAGATCGTGGATATGAAGTGGGGCAAATCGAGCCCACTCTTTTTACTAAGAAGGTCAAAGGGGAGTTGTTTGTATGCCAACTATATGTTGATGATATTATCTTTGGTTCCCCTAACAAAGCTTTCAACGAGGAATTTGCCGCTCTCATGACCTCCAAGTTCAAGATGTCTTCGATGGGAGAGTTGAAGTTCTTCCTTGGTTTTGATATCAAACAAAGAAGAGAAGGAACCTTCATCAACCTAGACAAATATACTCAAGACATGCTAAAAAGATTCAAGCTAAGTGATGTCAAGCCGGCTTCTACTCCAATGCCTACCAAGTGCCAACTTGACATTGATCCCAATGGTAAAGCCGTGGATCAAAAGGTATATCGCTCCATGATTGGTTCCTTGCTTTACCTTTGTGCATCTAGACCGGATATCATGTTGAGTGTGGGAATGTGTGCACGGTTTCAAGCCTCACCTAAGGAAAGTCACTATGTGGCGGTCAAGCGAATCTTTCGACATTTGGCTCATACCCCAAACTTTGGCTTATGGTACCCAAGAGGGGCAAACTTCAAGCTTGAAGGATATACAGATTCCGATTGGGCGGGAGACAAAGTGGATAGGAAGTCCACCTCCGGAGGGTGCCAATTTCTTGGTTGCTCTTTGGTGAGTTGGTCTTCCAAGAAGCAAAGTTGTGTGTCTCTCTCGTCCACCGAAGCCGAATATGTGGCGGCCGGTAGTTGTTGTGCACAACTCTTATGGATGAGGCAAACTTCAAAGGAGTATGGTGTCATTTGTGACAAAGTGCCTCTTTGGTGTGATAATGAAAGTGCCATCAAGATTTCTCTCAACCCGGTGCAACACTTCAAGACGAAGCATATTGAGATTCGGTATCACTTCATTCGGGATCACATTAGGCGAGGGGAGATCGAGCTCAAGTATGTCAACACTCATGATAACCTTGCAGATATTTTCACGAAGCCCTTGGATGAAGCAAGCTTTCGCGAGTTAAGGCATGAGCTAAATATCATTGATTCGAGCAATGTGACTTGAACCCTTGCACCCCCACCACACTCAACTTGTTGTCTAGTTTAGGTGTAGGCATGGACATAGGGGGAGTGTTGTTCCCTCAATGAACTCTCCCTCCCCCCATTATGCATAAATAGATCAACTCTTTCACATTAGCCATTTTTGATGGTACTTGTGCTTCAAAGACAAGTTTTGGTCATGGGCCCAAGGATAATTCTTCGCGGTGCCATAACAACTAACTCAAACATAGGTGGCTCCGGCCACCGCCCTCTCCTTTTGAGAGGTTGTGTCTCTTGGTGTTTTCTTGTTGTCTTTATGCCTTTGGGTTGTGCGTGTTCTTGTGGTGTTCTTTTGTGCTGGTAGTCCTTGCAAAGATCTTCTTCTTTTGTTGAAACCTGCGTTGTCTTGAGCTCACGGTTCGACCGCAGCCTGCTACGGTACTGCCATGTGTGGGGAGCATGGTACTACCGCCCCCACGCGGCAGTAATTTTTTATTGCCGCCTCGGTGAGCGGTACTACCGCTTCGGTGCGGTACTTCCACCCAAGCGGTACTACCGCGATGATATGCAGTACTACCGTGCCGTCATGGACGCGTGGGGATAAGGACGGGCAGGGGAAGTTCTAACTCCCCCATACCCATTCGCAGTTCCCCCCACATCGTCTCTCTCTCTCTCCCACGCTCAAGAACGGAGCCGGCGTTCGTCGCCGGATCTCCGCCTCCGGCTGCCCTCCCGTGATTCCGTCCGGTGGGATCGTTCCCCACCACGTGCTCTTGCTATGGACCAAGGTCTTTCCCTAACTCCTTCTCGTTTTTGTTGTGTTCTTTGCCTCTAGGTTTTGGGGGAGACTTGTGTGTTCTAGAGATTCTTCGGCTAAATCTATGCAAGAGTAGGATGAAGGAGAGTAGCTTTGCGTAGGAATTATACTTGTATTTTTGTCCTGTGCTAGATTTGATCACCGTAGCACCGCCATGGTTTCGCGGTTCTTTTCATATTCGAACTGTCGCTTGGATTTGACGCAGCATGGTACTACCGCCCGTCTAGCACAGTACTACCGCTGGTCCGGTACTACCGCCCGTCTGGCGTGGTACTACCGCACTCACTGCGGCACTAAAGCTTTACTACCGCTCCCACCATGGTACTACCGTGACCTCGCACGGTACTACCGCGACTTGGAGCGGTACTAAAATTTTAGTACCGCAGGCTCTGGCAGTACTACCGTGGCTCACATCTATCTCATGGCAACTTTCACGTATACTTTTTATGTGTTTCGTGTGCTTTGCCGTGGTCTTTGCATTGATCCTTTTTGCGTTTCGTGGGTGTTTTGTGTTTGTGTCTCAGGTGGTGGCTCTTGTCGTTCCAATCCCAGTCGTGACACTGGCTCCAAGCGTCTGCGCAACCCAGGTGAAGCACCAGAGGGCTCCACTGCCCCCAAGCGCCATGTCAAGACATCAGCTAGCAAGAACAAGGAGCCCGCTAAGGGCATGGACGAGATATCCCAATCTGAGTACGTCCGTCTCAAGCAACTCCACCCGTATGTGAACCCTCGTTCTTCTGTCAGAGGTTGTGAGCTGTTTTGGAACAAGCAACAGACTCTCATTTATCTGGATGTCATCAAGAACAAGCAGAATACCTACGTGGATGTGAAATGGATTGAAATGCATCACATGAGGAAGGACAAGTTTCGTGAGTACTTTGGAGAAGCTCTGGACTTGGTGGAGCAGTTTGGTATTGAGCATGTGATATCCTTTCACCTTGACTATGACCCTGAGCTTATCTGTCAGTTCTTTGCCTCAGTATACTTTCACCCTGATGAGGAGCGGAGGATGACCTGGATGACCAATGGCCATAAACTGACTGCTACCTGGAAGGAGTTCATGGATTTTCTCCAGGTTCCTAATGACGGGCTCAACACTCCCGTGGGTGTTCGCCCCCATGCAAACTCTGAGTCTTCCAACAAGGACAAGCTTCAGCCATACTATGTTGAGAAGGCGCTCGCCAATGGCAAGACGGGGTTGGTGCTCAACTCTTTTCTGGATATCATGTATTGCATCTTCCGCAACTCCTTGTTCCCTCGCATTGGTGACAAGGACAAGGTTCATGCATATATGGTGGATATGATGCTCATATGCGAGGAGGCTCGTTTGTCGCAGACTCAGCCACTTGATGTCTCCCACATCATGTGCTGTGAGCTTCGGTTTGCGGTGTTCAACCGCAGGGTGCCTATCTATGGGCCCTATCTGTTTCTGCTGATCTCGAAGACTTGGGAGAAGATGTTCCCTGGTGATGAGTTCCTTGCTCCTGACTGGATTCGACATAATCCCATTTGTCTCCGTGTTAAGCCCAACTGGGCCAACACTACTACTCGTGCTGAGGCGACTGCTGCTAGGGCTGCTGTTGATGAGGAGGATGTCGGCGCCGAGGATGTTGCTGAGGGCCGTTCTGCTCGGTCTTCCCAGAGTTCCTCTATGCCCTCGTGTGCCAAGAAGCTGAAGGACAAGATGAAGACTCTTTTCTGCATGCAAGCCAAGGGGCAGTACAGGACTCACATGGCATCTAAGGAGAGTCGCCGCCGGGACAAGAAGATCTTGCAGCTGTATGGCGAGGAAGTGTCTGGCGGTTCTGAGGATCGCATCACTCCAGAGGCCGAGTGGATGGAGAAGCAAGCTACAGATGGACTGATTCTGAGGAGGACGTCAAGGAGACCATCCCTGCCGCCGAGGAGTCTGACGACGGCCATTGGGATGAGTTCCCTGCTTGAGCCACCCCTTTTGTGTAGGTGTCCTCTCTGCCTTTTTGGCGTCTCGATGCCAAAGGGGGAGAGAGTGTAGGGATTTGCGAGTCGTGTGTTGTTCGTGTTCGGTATGTTTGCTGCTTTCTCGTTTGAACCTCGTTTGAACCTCGTTTCAGTTGCTTTGGGTTGCTTTACTTCATATGGTGTAAGACATATGTACTCTATCTATCTTAGCGAGCTTGTGATATATTGTGCTACCTTTGTGCTATGCTCTGTTTAGATGTTAGTTATCTTGCCTTCGTCTCTAAAATATAGGGGGAGTGTTAATCCTAGTATGTGTGCTATGCAGTCCAAAGCATCCATCTAGATTAAACACATCTAGGGGGAGCCCGTCTATATTTTAGAGAGGAGGGGTATGCCTTTGCTCAATATTATCTCATCTATGTGCAAATCCCGTATTGTCATCAATCCACCAAAAAGGGGGAGATTGTAAGGGCATATTTATCCCTTAGGTGTTTTGGTGATTGATGACAATGCTTTTGCGGACTAATCATGTGCCTTGAGTTTCTCAGACGCTTCATCACGAGGCACGAGACGATTCGGTGCCCCTCGAAGACTATTGAAGACGACGTTGTTCTACGTTTGTTTTTGGTGGATTTGAGTCGTAGGAGAGTCGTACTATTAAGAGGGGGTCCGCGTCGGAAAGGTTCGGGTGGAATCATCACGTACACATTTTCTTCATTGTCTCCTCCTTTCCCTTGCACCTTGGAGCATTCCCCGTCTATCCTCTATGTGAGTGTCTGGACTACTGTTGCTGAGCTTGCGGTAGTACTGCTCCCTGGAGCGGTAGTACCACAGGCACTCGCGGTAGTACTGTGCCCTCGCATGGTAGTACCGCGGGAGCCCACGGTAGTACCGCTCCCTCGGAGTCGTAGTACCGTTGCTCCTAGGCCAAGTACCGCTGTGTCGCGGTAGTAGGCGCGGATGTAATTTTTTACATCCGCGCCCACACGGTAGTACCACACGTTGAGGGCGGCAGTACCGCGGGTGCCCACGGTAGTACCACTCCCCCTGAGCTGTAGTACCGTGGTTCCCTGGCCTAGTGCCGTTGCTTCACGGTAGTAGGGGCGGATGTACATCCGCACCCACACGGTAGTACCGCGCCTTGTGCACGGTAGTACCGTGATGGATGTTTGCATCGTCTCTTTGACCGCGGAAGTAGGCACGGATGTATTTTTATTCATCCGTGCCGTTTCCAGACTTAGTCTTACCTGCCTCGCGGTAGTACCGCGGGTGGGTGCGGTAGTACCGCGCTTGCGGTAGTTCTGCCTATGGTATAGTCTCTGCAGCTGCCGCGGTAGTACCGTGGTCTCCCACGGTAGTACCGCGCCCCTGGAGCGGTAGTACCGCATGTCGCGGGCTGGTCTAAGTCGATAACGGTTGGATTTCTTCCATGACTATAAAAGGGACGTCTCCTACCTCTAGTTGACTACCTCTTCCACCTCCAAGCTCCATTGTTGCTCCCAGCTCCATTTCCGCCCGATCTCTCTCCCTAGCCAATCAAACTTGTTGATTTGCTCGGGATTAGTTGAGAAGGCCTCGATCAACTCTTCCACCAAGAGAGATTTGATTCCCCCCACTTATCCCTAGCGGATCTTGTTACTCTTGGGTGTTTGAGCACCCTAGACGGTTGAGGTCACCTCGAAGCCATACTCCATTGTGGTGAATCTTCATGGTGTTGTTGGGAGCCTCCAATTGTTGTGGAGATTGCCCCAACCTTGTTTGTAAAGGTTCGATCGCCGCCTTTAAGGGCACCAATAGTGGAATCACGGCATATCGCATTGTGTGAGGGCGTGAGGAGAATACGGTGGCCCTAGTGGCTTCTTGGGGAGCATTGTGCCTCCACGCCGCTCCAACGGAGACGTACTTCCCCTCAAAAGGAAGGAACTTCGGTAACACATCCTCGTCTCCACCGGCTCCACTCTTGGTTATCTCGCGCCTTTACTTTTGCAAGCTTACTTGTGTTGTTTCCCTTACTTGCTCGTGTACTTGTTGTTGTCGCATCATATAGGTTGTTCACCTAGTTGCATATCTAGACAACCTACTTTGATGCAAAGTTTAATTTGGTTAAGAAAAGCTAAAAATTGTTAGTTGCCTATTCACCCCCCTCTAGTCAACCATATCGATCCTTTCACGTAGGAATCTCAAAGTAAATATTTTCAAAAAGTTCAGTAGGTTGAGGAGCAACTCTTTGCTCTTCTGGTCGGGGTGAAGCTACCCCGAACAAGCCCCTCAAAGGATTAGTTTCCATAGTGACAAGTAACGGAAAATTTTAGCACACTATATAAATGTTTCCTTACCAAGTTCCACTCACCAAAAGCGCTACACTCCCCGGCAACGGCGCCAGAAAAGAGTCTTGATGACCCACAAGTGTAGGGGATCTATCGTAGTCCTTTCGATAAGTAAGAGTGTCGAACCCAACGAGGAGCAGAAGGAAATGATAAGCGGTTTTCAGTAAGGTTTTCTCTGCAAGCACTGAAATTGTAGGTGATAGATAGTTTTGTGATAAGATAAATTGTAATGAGTAACAAGTAAATAAAATAAATAAAGTGCAGCAAGGTGGCCCAATCCTTTATGTAGCAAAGGATAAGCCTGGACAATTTCTTATAATGATAAAGGAGCTCCCGAGGACACATGGGAATTATCGTCAAGCTAGTTTTCATCACGTTCATATGATTCGCATTCGGTACTTTGATAATTTGATATGTGGGTGGACCGGTGCTTGGGTATTGCCCTTACTTGGACAAGCATCCCACTTATGATTAACCCCTATTGCAAGCATTTGCAACTACAAAATAAGTATTAAGGTAAACCTAACCACAACATTAAACATATGGATCCAAATCAGCCCCTAACGAAGCAGCGCATAAACTAGGGTTTAAGCTTCTGTCACTCTAGCAACCCATGATCTACTTATTACTTCCCTATGCCTTCCTCTAGGACCAAATAATGGTGAAGTGTGATGTAGTCGACGTTCACATAACACTACTAGAGGAAAAGACAACATACATCTTATCAAAATATCGGACGAATACCAAATTCACATGACTACTAATAGCAAGACTTCACCCATGTCCTCAGGAACAAACGTAACTACTCACAAAGCATATTCATGTTCACAATTAGAGGAGTAATAATATGCATTAAGGATCTGAACATATGATCTTCCACCAAGTAAACCAATTAGCATCAACTACAAGGAGTAATCAACCCTACTAGCAACCCAGAGGTACCAATTTGTGGTTTTGATACAAGATTGGATACAAGAGATGAACTAGGGTTTTGAGAGGAGATGGTGCTGGTGAAGATGTTGATGGAGATTGACACCCTCCCGATGAGAGGATCATTGGTGATGACGATGGTGATGATTTCCCCTCCCGCGGGGAAGTGTCCCCGGCAGAATAGCTCCGCCGGAGCCCTAGATTGGTTCCGCCAAGGTTCCGCCTCGTCGCGGCAGAGTTTCGTCCCGTAAGCTTGCCCACGATTTTTTCCAGGGTAAAAGCCTTAATATACTAGAAGATGGACACCGGGGGGCCACAAGGGGGCCCAGGAGACAGGGGGCGCACCTAGTAGGGGTGGGCGCGCCCCCCACCCTCCTGGCCAGGGTGTGGGCCCCCTGATGTATTTCTTCCGCTCAATAATTCTTATTAATTCCAAAAATAGGTTTCGTGGATTTTTAGGATTTTTGGAGCAGTGCAGAATAGGTTTCCAATGTTTGCTACTTTTCCAGCCAGAATTCCAGCTGCCGGCATTCCCCCTCTTCATGGTAAACCTTGTAAAATAAGAGAGAATAGCCATAAGTATTGAGATATAATGTGTAATAACAGCCCATAATGCAATAAATATTGATATAAAAGCATGATGCAAAATGGACGTATCATGCGCCGGCCTGCAAAGGTGTCTTTCCGCAAACGGCAAACACGTTTTGCGGGCCGGACGGATGCGGGGTGTGCTAGAGTTGCTCTTATATACCTACCTATCCTATTGCTGGACCGCCATCCAACCAGTTGTAGGTATCCCGTGCTACCGTCTTCCAATGGTTGCATCCATAAGCCATATGCCTCTTGGCTTCTGCATGACTGAGTAATGATCACGTACGGATCAAGTAAGTTGCTTTGTAGATGACCTGCAAAAAATTGGTAATGTTATGTCTTTTAAAAATGATGTCGTTTCGGTCCATATTGCCCAAAGTAATGTGCACACTCCATCTCGAATGTGCGCCGCTAGTTTAGGCTCCATCCATTAAGCCAAGTCCCAAATAAAGTGTTATGTTATTAGGTGGACTAACATTAAAGGCCACATGCATTGTGTGCCACAGTAATTTGGCCAATGAGCATTGAATGAATAGATGTTGAATCGATTCATCAAGATCGTAAAAACAACACCATTTGTTACCCTCCCAACAATGTTTTGCTAGGTTGTCTGTTGTCAAGATCACTTTCTCGTGAACAAACCTCATAAAAACTTTTATTTTTAGAGGCACCTTAGAATTTCAAATGTGTAGCTATTTGGGATTGGGCCAGCATTTAAATCAATATACATTGACTTTACTGAGAATATTCCTGATTCCGCCAGTCTCCAGCATAGTGTATCTGGCTTATCTGATAGGTAGATCTCCATCAACCTACGCACGAGATGTAGTCATCTATCCCACCGTTCACCCACAACTGATCTTCTGAACTGAATGTTTAAGGGAACTGATCCTAAAATTGTACTCCCGAAAGCCTCTTTCCATTGTACAATATTGTAGAGGGTAAGATACTGAATGGCCAGTGGCTTGTCCCCTAGCTATGTGTCCTCCCAAAACCTAGTGGTACTACCCTTCCAAACAATGAATTTGGTCCCATTGAAATAGGCTACTTTTGTACACATAAAACCCTTCCAGAACAGTGAATTGGGCTGTTACTTGCGAGTGTTTTGGAATTTAAGTACTTATTACGCAACAATTGTATCCACACTCCCTCGTTCTTCACTGATAGTATGTACAACCATTTGCTAAGTAGTCATCTATTCTTTACCTCAAGGTTTTCAATCCCTAGGCCCCCTTGCTCCTTCAGTCTATAGAAGTATAGATTATGTCTCATTTAGCCAACCTATATTTAGATTTTTTTTCCTGTCGTTTTGCCAGAAAAAACATGATCGATAAAAGTCTAATCTTTTCCATACCCTAACAGGTACTTCAAAGAAATACAAAAGGAACATCGATATACTCGTCAGCATGGAGTTAACAAGAATTAGCTGTCCCATGTAAGACATAAGATTGCCCTTCCAACAACTTATTTTTTTCTTAAATCAATCCTCAATGCATTCTCATCCTTTTTTACTTAGCTTTCCGTGATGAATTGGTATTTCCAGATATCTAAATGGGAGAGCTCCCAACTCACACCCAAACAACTGTCTGTAATTATCTTGTTCTTCTTTGGTGCGCCCAAAGCAGAATAATTCACTCTTATTGAAAATTATTTTCAAACTAGACAGTTGTTCAAGAACACATAAAACCAGCATCATATTCCTCACCTTCGCCATATCGTGTTACACATATTTGACCCAAAAAAATAATAAAGCAACATATGCCAATTATTAGGAAGTAAACTCCTCATAAACATTAGTGTACTCCAGATTTTTCTATTTGCAAATATCTAATTGTAAAGTCCATTATCAAGATATATTTGTATAGCATAGACACTTATTAAGAACGACCCACACATACATATATGCTACACCAGAACAAGATTCACAAATAAATCCAAGGAGACATGGAATTTTGTCATTTCTTATTATCAAATTTAAGTTTAATAGATTTAAACATGCTTTAAGGTGTATTTTATTGAGAGATTGTATTTTAATTACAAAAAATGTATAAATTTATCTTAAAATTAGCAATCATTGTGAGTTTGAAAAATGACTTATAAATTAACAAATATTAATTTTAGTATAAATATTGATATTTATTTGATTCGCACTAAGGTCCAATATTTGTTGGACCGGGCCTGCCAGCCTGGTTGGCCTACGCGTGTAGGATGTCGTCGTGCACGGAGATATTGCAGAACTGGAAGACGAAGCCGCTGTTCCTGGAGCCATTGACACGTCCGTAGGCCGTGACGAAGTTCTTCTGGCCCGGGAGCGGGGCGCGGACCAGGAGGTGACAGTTCTGGAAGATGGCGGCAGCCCCGCCGAAAACGAAATCGACGGTGCCGGCGATGCGGCAGTCGCGGTAGAACTGACGAAGCGAGTGCGCGTACGTCGTGTCGTGGTGGCCCTCGAAAGCGCAGTGCTAGAAGACGGTAATGTCTGAGCGCATGATACTATTTATTCCAAAAATCCATAATTTTTTCTTTTTACACATATCGCTTTTCAAGATATTTTGTTTTAAAATTTTACACACATTCTGACATGGATATCACATCCTTGTGTAGTTGTACAATTTTTTCAGATTTTATGAAACCAAAAAGTATGAATTTTGAATTTTTTAAAAGAATCGGCCTCCATGGGTGCTCCACAATGTCGTTCTACTCACATGTCTACTTTTTTGAATTTAGGAGACCAAAAACAAAATTTTCTCTTCTTTCGTCCATAGTAGATCCTTCGTCTCATAATGTGAGAATGTATTGTTCTTCCCCTCGCCCTGACAGACTCCGTGGAGAGTCGCCTTCCTTCTCCGGCGGCTCTCCCATCGCGAGCGAACATCTCCTGTCCTGTACTACTACATAGTACATGTGTTGTCATTTGATTAACGAGATCACATCATTAGGAGAATGATGTGATTGACTTGACCCACTCCGTTAGCTTAGCACTTGATCGTTTAGTATGTTGCTATTGTCTTCTTCATGACTTATACAAGTTCCTACAACTATGAGATTATGCAATTCCCATTTACCGGAGGAACACTTTGTGTGCTACCAAATGTCACAATGTAACTGGGTGATTATAAAGGAGCTCTACAGGTGTCTCCAAAGGTACATGTTGAGTTGGCATATTTCGAGATTAGGTTTTGTCACTCCGATTGTCGGAGAGGTATCTCTGGACCCTCTCGGTAATGCACATCACTATAAGCCTTGCAAGCAATGTAGCTAATGAGTTAGTTACGGAATGATGCATTATGTAACAAGTAAAGAGACTTGCCGGTAACGAGATTGAACTAGGTATTGAGATACCGACGATCGAATCTCGGGCAAGTAACATACCGATGACAAAAGGAACAATGTATGTTGTTATGCGGTTTGACCGATAAACATCTTCGTAGAATATGTAGGAGCCAATATGAGCATCCAGGTTCCGCTATTGGTTATTGACCGGAAACAGTTCTAGGTCATGTCTACATAGTTCTCGAACCCGTAGGGTCCGCACGCTTAAGGTTTTGTTGACAGTTTTATTATGAGTTTATGAGTTTTGATGTACCGAAGGTTGTTCGGAGTCCCGGATGTGATCACAGACATGACAGGGAGTCTCGAAATGGTCGAGACATAAAGATCGATATATTGGACGACTATATTTGGACACCGGAAAGGTTTCGGGTGAGATTGGGACAATACCGGATCTCCGGGAGGTTATCGGAACCCCCCGGGAGGTATATGGGCCTTATTGGGCCTTAGTGGAAAGGGGGGTGAAGAAGCAAAGGAGGAGGTGAGGGAGTCCTGGATTAGGGGGTATGAGGACAACCGAACTGTGTACAACGTCCGGACTATTGAAGCGTGAAGATACAAGACTCAAGACTTCGGCCCGTGTTCGGATGGGACTCTCCTTGGCGTGGAAGGCAAGCTTGGCGATCCGGATATTGTGTTTCCTTCCTTGTAACTGACTCCATGTAAACCCTAGCCCTCTCCGGTGTCTATATAAACCGGAGAGGTTGGTCCTTAGAAGGCCGATCACAATTACAATCATACCATCATAGGCTAGCTCTTAGGGTTTAGCCTCTACGTTCTCGTGGTAGATCTACTCTTGTACTACCCATATCTTCAATATTAATCAAGCAGGAAGTAGGGTTTTACCTCCATCGAGAGGGCCCAAACCTGGGTAAACATCTGTGTCCCTTGCTTCCTGTTACCATCAGCCTTGACGCACAGATCGGGACCCCCTACCCGAGATCCGCCGGTTTTGACACCGACATGGGTGCTATTGAGAGTTCCTCTGTGTCGTCGCCGCAAGGCTCGATGGCTCGTCTCGTCATCAAGGACGACATTACCTCGGAGGGAGCTCTGGAAGTAGGCCAAACTCTCCGACTCGACGGCTTTATCATGGCCGCCCCATTGGCGGTAGTGCCGACGATGGCCTCTCGGGTCATCAATCATAACCTTCGCGTCAGTTCGGAACTCGCCGAACAGATTGATCCGATGGAGCTCCCCTCCCTCAATGAGCTCTTGGATCACATCGCCACTCTGGGAGTCGCTACAGACTATGACCAGATCGGGCGTAAACCCGACCAAAGGGACATCAGATCCCCGCCGGCCACCCATGAGATAGTGGTAGTGGAGGAACCTCACACGGACCGTCCCTCCACTTTGAGGACGAATTATGTTCGGATCACCGAACTCCTCGAGCCAAAGACCTACTCAGAGGAAGATATGACCCAAGTCCCGGACTTAGAATAGGGCATTGGGTCGAAGAAATTGGGCGACACCCCGGATCCCGAGCTGTCAGGCTCGGAGCTTCCCATGCCCCTGGGTGTTAGATCGGATCAGAATCCGGATTCAGCTAACAACACCTACCAGGACTTAAACCGCCTCTCCCGCATCAGGCAAGAGCCCCAGGAGACTGTACATTGCTACTGGGCCAGATTCCTCCTTGTTCTTGACAGGGTCAAGGACTGCCACGAGGAGAATATAGTCTTACTCTTCTGCAAAAACTGCACGGAGAAAGGACTCCTTAATGCTATAAGCCGCCGTGACATAGTATGCTTCGCGGATTTGGCAATCATAGTACAGAAGTACTGTGCGATGGAAAGCGCCTGGAAAACCCAAACAGAATTTTGGGACAGTACGGCTCTCACCAAGACCTTTGTCCGAACTAAACGGGCGAACTCCCGTAAGTCGGCCGATCCTGTCCCCAAGAGACCAAAGCACACCCCAGGGCGGGGAACCGTATTGGAAGAATGGCTCAATGGACCATGTAAACTCCACAGCACTCCGGACACGACACCAACTCATAGCCTTAGAGCATGTTGGATACTCCGGCAGGTTGCAAAAAGTGGTGAGGATCTTCTCGCAAGCCATAAAGCAGAACAACATCCCGCCAACGAACACAATGCGGTATTGACTGTCTTCGAGACTTTCACCTCAAACAATCAGCGCAAGCGAGCTCATCGAAGCTCCGCTGAAATTTGGAACGACAATGCTATAACTTTCAATGCCAGTAATGAACCTCGATTCCAGACTGTCTGGGCACCGGCCGCTCTGGTTCTTAGCCCAATCGTGGACGGCTTCCGGCTCACTAAGGTACTCATGGATGGCGGAAGTGGATTGAACTTGATCTATGAAGAAACACTCAACAAAATGGAAATTGATAAAGGCCGCATTGAGCAAAGCGGCACCACCTTCAGGGGAATCATCCCTAGTCGGGAAGCGCGGTGTGCGGGAAAAATCACACTCGATGTGGTGTTAGGCACCCCAGAAAATTATAGGTCCGAAGAAATTACATTCCAAGTGGCTCCTTTTAGCAGCGGATACCACGCCCTTTTGGGGCGGGACGCATTTACGAGCTTTCAATCCATACCCCATTATGGGTACATGAAGCTTAAAATGCTCGGTCCCAATGGAATCATCACTCTAGCTAGTGATCCGGACGTCGCACTCCGCGCCGAAAACAAAACCGCAACACTGGCCCTGGAAGCATTATCCGAAGCCCTAGCAGCCGAAGTGTTAACAACTCTACGGGCCACCGTGGATAGGGACGACGTGATACTTGACAAGCGACCCAAGTCCACCTCATTTAAACTCACAAACGAAATAGTCAAATTCCAAGTCCATCTAACGGACCCCATGAAGACAGCTTCCATCGGGACACAGTTGATCCCTGCAGTAGACGCTGCACAATGAGATTTCTTACGTGAGAATTGGGACATTTTCGCCTGCCACCCTTCGGACATGCCGGGCATCCCACGCAGATTGGCCGAACACAGCCTCAATATTCTAAAAGTATACAAACCGGTCAAGCAGACTCTAAGACAGTTTTCAGAGCCCAAAAGGCAAGCCATGGGGGATGAGCTAGCCAAGCTACTCAAGGCCGGATTCATCAGAGATATCAAGCATCCGGATTGGCTGGCAAACCTAGTAATGGTACCAAAGAAGGACAAATCATGGCGCCTGTGTATCGACTTTAAAGACTTCAACAAGGCTTGCCCTAAGGATCCCTTTCCCCTCCCTCGCATCGGCCAAATAATCGATGCCACAGCTGGACACGACTCACTGTGTTTTCTCGACGCATACTCTGGATACCATCAAATAAAGATGGCAGAGTCTGACCAAGCTGCAACAGCTTTCATAACGCCATATGGCCCCATTTGCTTCAACACTATGCCTTTCGGGCTTAAGAACGCCGGCGCAACCTATCAACGCATGATTCAAACATGCCTGGAAAAACAAATCAGCAAAATAGTGGAAGCATATGTGGACGACGTGGTCATAAAAACAAGACACGTTGAAACCCGAATAGATGACTTGAGGCTTACATTCAATAACCTCCGGACATACGACATCAAGTTGAATCCGGAAAAATGTGTTTTCGGCGTCCCCTCGGGGAAACTGTTGGGCTTCATTGTTTCCAATAGAGGAATTGAAGCGAATCCGGCAAAAATCCGAGCTCTGTCGAAGTTGGCTATACCAACAGACCTCAAGCACATTCAGAAAATAGCTGGATGCGTGGACGCTTTGAGCCACTTTATATCCAGGTTAGGAGAAAAGGCATTGCCTCTCTACTGCCTCCTTCGGCGCACCGAACACTTCGTATGGACGGATGCAGCCGCGGCCGGACTCGATGAAATAAAGACCTTACTGGCCAGTAATCCAATCCTAACAGAGCCAAATATCGACGAACCTATGCTATTGTACATAGCTGCAACACATGAAGTGGTAAGCGCAGTGCTGGTCATCGAACGAGAGGCGGACGGATACAAATTCCCGCTTCAAAAGCCGGTTTATTACGTATCCACGGTCCTCACCCCATGCAAATCCGATACCCACACTATCAAAAAATAGCATACGCGGTCTTCATGGCATCCTGGAAGCTGCGACACTACTTTCAAGAGTGTTTAATTACGGTGGCTTCCGAAGTACCACTCAATGACATAATAAATAACCGTGATGCTACGGGCCGCATTGCTAAATGGGCAATCGAGCTCCTTCCATTTGACATAATATACAAACCACGGCGAGCCATTAAGTCGCAAGTACTGGCTGACTTTGTCGCCGAATGGCCAGAAGCCGAACTCCCTAAAGAGTACGGCGCGTACTCCAACTGGATCATGCACTTCGACGGCTCCAAAATGCTGGCCGGATTGGGAGCAGGTGTAGTCTTGACGTCTCCCACCGGAGACACGGTCCAGTACGTCCTTCAAATATTATATACAGACTCCAACAATGCAGCCGAATACGAGGCGTTGTTGCACGGTCTTCGGATGGCAGTCTCTATGGGCATCCAATGCCTAGAAGTGCGCAGGGATTCAAACCTCGCAATATCACAAATAAACGGAGACTTTGATGCCAAGGATCCGAAAATGGCGGCCTACCATAATGCCGTCCTCAAAATGTCAGCTCGGTTCGAGGGGCTCGAATTCCACCATGTGCCTCGAGAAAACAATCAAGCGGCGGACGTCCTCGCCCGCATCGGCACCAAACGCGACCCTGTCCCACCTAACATATTCCTGGAAAGGTTGTTCAAGCCATCCGTAGTATGGGAAGGGGAGTCCGGCAATACCAGCACGGATCCGAACACACCCCCAGATTCCGAACCATCAGACACAATCGGAGGCTCTGCCACCGAAATAACATCTTCGGCCCATGAAATCATGGTCGTAATCGCCCCGTGGACTGAGCCTTTCTTGGCCTACCTAAATAGGCAGGAGCTCCCCGAAGACCAAAATGAAGCACGCTGCATTTTCCGGCGTTCTAAAGCTTACAAAGTCCACGAAGGGGAACTCTACAAGGAAAGTGCTACCGGAGTGCTCCAAAGATGCATCTCTGAAGAGGAAGGGAGACAGCTCTTGGCTGAAATCCATGCCGGACTGGGCGGACACCACGCCACGGCTCGAGTGCTAGTCAGCAAGGCCTTCCGTACAGGCTTCTATTGGCCGATGGCCCGAGCAGACGCGCAGGACCTCCAACATTGCGTCGGTTGCCAACTCTTCGCTGATCAGAGTCATATGCCCCCTACGGCTCTCCAAACAATCCCCATAACTTGTTCCTTTGCGGTCTGGGGGCTGGATATGGTCGGACCTCTTAAAGGGGGAAGCCATAAGAAAAAATACTTATTGGTCATGGTGGACAAGTTCACCAAATGGATAGGAGCCAAACCAGTTAAAACGGCCGAATCCGGACCAGTAATAGACTTTATATCCGGGGTCTTAAACCGATACGGTGTCCCCCACAGCATCGTCACTGATAATGGTTCAAATTTCACAGTCGATGAAGTGAAAACTTGGTGCGGCAAAATGGGCATTAAGCTCGACTACGCTTCCGTCTAGCACCCCCAAACAAATGGCCAGGTCGAACGGGCAAACGGTCTCATCACGAGTGGCATCAAACCCAGACTAGTGCGATCTTTAACAGAATCGGATACACACTGGGTGGAGGAGCTCGACTCCGTACTCTGGGGGCTGCGGACCACACCGAATTGCACCACCGGATATACACCATTTTTTATGGTGGACGGTGCGGAAGCAGTACTACCCTGCGACATAATACATGATTCGCCATGCGTACGCATGTACGAAGAGAAGGAAGCCGAGTTAGATCAGCAGGACAACTTGGATGCCCTGGAGGAGGAGCGCGATGTCGCAAAAGCCCGTTCCGCATTCTATCAGCAGCAGGCTCGACGATATCAAAGCAGAGAAGTGCGGGCCAAAACCTAAAATATTGGCGAACTCGTTCTACGCCTACTGGAGAAGAAGAAGGACAAACTCAAACCCAGTGGGAAGGTCCCTTCGTCATTGACCAAGTTCTCACCGGAGGAGCGTACCGCTTACGTAATGCATCCGATAACAGACTCGAGCCGAACCCATGGAACGCGGCCAGACTCTGGAGATTCTACGCCTAACGCCGAACCCAGTGTTCGTCTCCTTACCCCCTCCCTTTTACTTATGCTCCACCCCACTTTTCCTTTCTCGACCTTTTTTCTCTTCACACAAAGTACTTAATACAGTGCAGACTGCCGGATTACTGCAGCCGCACTATGTGTGTAAGCAATGCCTGGGGGCTTCCTATACGGAAGCTAAAAACAATTACGCAAATGGCTTTTTGCCCATCACATATGAGTTTTTTTCATATGTGTCTTTTCTTCACCATTATATGCATTGATATGACTTAAGATGTGGCCAAGCTGGGTTGCCTGGCTCTTGTGTTTATGCCCTACGTTCCCGTTAATTCGGCTAGGGCATAAGGGGAGCACCTCTGCGATTGTTATGGCCGGTTCAGCCGGATGTGTACCTCAGACTGGGTGAAGCCGACAGCTAGTTTCCTTAAGAGAATATTCGATCGGTGAACCAAAGACGTATTAGTTTATTACAACATAAAACCCCAGAAGTCTTGTATCCTGCGCCATCGTTCGCAGTCCAGACATGCGCATTGCCGCATGCATACCCAGGGAAAGGAACCCCTAATGGAACTATTCTCCCTGGAAGATGTTTCTTACTATCCATGTAATATAACATAACTAGTTGGGTATTTGTCTGTTCAAGCACTTATGACCCCTATGCCTGGTCTCCACGCATACCCCGGTTTTGTATAACTGAGCAGGTATTCGGGCACACCCTGGACTGTAGGATCCGGGGGCTGAAGCGTAAAGGTTTGCCATGACAAATGATTTTAATCCGGCTAGGGGCTACTTATGCCCATTAAATTACACAGTCACTTGGACTGACTATATTCCTCCTCTATTCCATCTAACAGGCTATCTAGCTTACAATCCTGTTGAGAATACTTAGCGGCTAACGCTACCTAGTCATACACCAGACTTACGGGAATTTCTTGCCCATCAGGCCCCGCCGGTCCTACTTCGGCCATATGGTTCGGGTCCATCTTGGTGTAGCGCGTCTTCACCATTGCCCAGGCTTCTCTTGCACCTTGCCAGCATGCTGATATCTTCCACAGACGGAAGCGCCGCCGGGCTCCTTGAAGCAGGTCCGTAAGCTCCCCCATGCCATTCGGCAGGAGACTTGATTGCCACAAGGCCTGAGCAACGCCATGCACCACCCGCTGAGCTCGCTCGTGCAATTGTGAAAGTTCTTGCAGTAAATCACTTGCAGATGAGGGCATCTCCTCTTCAGGGCGACCCGTCAACATTCCTGCAAGCAAAATTCTTTCAAAATACTTCCTCGCCGAACTATCATACAGTTCATTTGGGCACTCACCATAAATGTCGCGTCGAAGCCTTTTGTTCTCCTTCACGGAGTCCGCTAGTTGAGCGCGGATGTCTTTTAATTCCACGTCCAGCCGAATATTGGCATCTTGAAGATCTCTCTTCTTTTTATTAACCTGGGTAAGGATGCGCTCGCCAGCCTTTGGCTGCCTTTTAAGATGCGAGTCGTCATCCGTTACGCCCTCCGGATTCACCCTGGGATTGTTTGCGGAATTTTCTGTCAGACTAGCCATACCAGCCATTTACTAACTGGTGCATCTCCATACAATTGATACAAATGTTACCAGATGGGGCCTTCTGGGATTCCTCTAACTTGGCGACCGTGTCCCTCAGCTGGGCCTTGCATTCCTCCAGCTCCCGAGCCAATTGTTCATTCTTCTCTACAAGGACTTGTGCATAAATTGATCCTTCAAATAGTTGTTCCAACTATTTCATGTCTCAGGGGCTACTATTATACATACTTATCAAAATTTCTTACCTGTATATCTTTGCTATACTGGTTCATCACTCGGGCAAGCCCGCCTTGAGCAGCCCGGATGTATGCGTCTGCAGAATTGAAGGCATTAAATGCCTCTTCTGAAAACATGTTGTTCCAAAGCATAGCCCTCCGGTGCCGGTGATTCATGGCGCTCTCCACCTTGGAGTTTGTGGCCGAAAGCATATCCGCATCCCCTGTCGGAGAACTAGGCGGAACTGGCCCCATGTCCGCCTCCGCCCTCGAAGCTGGCTCTGGAACCCGGCTGGCGGAGGCATGATTGACGGGATCCCCGGATATAGTCCGACTGCTTCTCTTCCTGCCAGACACAAAGGGCGTTGTTACATTTCAAATACTATAATCGCAGGACAGGTTATTACTTTACCTCTGCAGCGGTGTATCAACCCTCACCACCTTCCTCTTGAGCCTGCCCGATCCGGACGTCCGTGGTTGACGAGTCCCTAGGGGCTCGGCCCCGCGCTCCGACCATCGTCTCTGCAAATTGCACGACGCCTTAAGGGTAAGGCATAATGCCTGAGGGAAGTTGATGGAGTCCTGGACTAGGGGGTGTCCGGATAGCCGAACTATCATCTTTGGCCGGACTCCAAGATTATGAAGATACAAGATTGAAGACTCCGTCCCGTGTCCGGATGGGACTCTCCTTGGCGTGGAAGGCAAACTTGGCAATACAGATATGTAGATCTCCTACCATTGTAACTGACTCTGTGTAACCCTAGCCCTCTACGGTGTCTATATAAACTGGAGGGTTTTTAGTCCATAGGACGAACAACAATCATACCATAGGCTAGCTTCTAGGGTTTAGCCTCATTGATCTTGTGGTAGATCTACTCTTGTACTACCCATATCATCAATATTAATCAAGCAGGAGTAGGGTTTTACCTCCACCGAGAGGGCCCGAACCTGGGTAAAAACATCGTGTCCCTTGTTTCCTGTTACCATCCGCCTAGACGCACAGTTCGGGACCCCCTACCCGAGATCCGCCGGTTTTGACACCGACATTGGTGCTTTCATCGAGAGTTCCTCTGTGTCGTCGCCTTTAGGCCCGATGGCTCCTTTGATCATCAAGAACGACGCGGTCCAGGGTGAGACCTTTCTCCCCGGACAGATCTTCGTATTCGGTGGCTTTGCGCTGCGGGCCAACTCGCTTGGCCATCTGGAGCAGATTGAAAGCTATGCCCCTGGCCATCAGGTCAGATTTGGAAGTTTGAACTATACGGCTGATGTCCGCGGAGACTTGATCTTCGACGGGTTCGAGCCACTGCCAAGCGCGCCGCACTGTCACGACGGGCATGATCTAGCTCTGCTGCCGGACAATGCCCTGAAGGCCGCACAAGTGTCCGCTCCGACCCTTAGCTCGGAGCCGACTGCGCCGATCGAGGACGGGTGGCTGGACACCGCCTCGGGGGCTGCCACCTCTATGGCGATAGAGCCAAATACCAACCCTGTCCATTGTGAAGCTCGTGATTCCAAGGTGCCGGACTCCGAACCTTCCGCGCCCCTGCCAATCAAATCCGATTGGTGGCCGATCATGGAGTTCACCGCTGCGGACATCTTTCAGCACTTGCCCTTTGGCGACATCCTGAATTCACTAAAGTCTCTCTCTTTATCAGGAGAGCCCTGGCCGGATTATGGTCAGGAAGGTTGGGATGCGGACGACGAAGAAATTCAAAGCCCACCCACCACCCACTTTGTAGCCACTGTCGATGACTTAACTGACATGCTAGACTTCGACTTTGAAGACATCGACGGTATGGACGACGATGCAGGAGACGACCAAGACCCAGCGCCTACAGGGCACTGGAAGGCCACCTCGTCATACGACATATACATGGTGGACATCCCAAAGAATGGGAATGGCAATGGAGCAATGGAGGACGACCCCTCCAAGAAACAGCCTAAGCACCGACGTCAGCGGCGCCGCTCTAAATCCCGCCACAGCAAAAATGGAGATTCCGGCACCAGAGACAACAACACCCCGGACAGTGCCGAAGACAACCCCCTCTAGCAGGATTCAACGCAGGAGGATGGAGAAGCCAGCCCTCATGAGAGAGCGGCAGACAGAGAGGTAGAGGACGATAATTATATGCCTCCCTCCGAAGATGAGGCAAGCCTCGACGATGACGAATTTATCGTGCCTGAGGATCCCGTCGAACAAGAGCGTTTCAAACACAGGCTTATGGCCACGGCAAGCAGCCTCAAGAAAAAGCAGCAACAGCTTCAAGCTGACCAAGACTTGCTAGCCGATAGATGGACTGAAGTCCTTGCGACCGAAGAGTATGAACTCGAACGCCCCTCCAAGAGCTACCCAAAACGCAGGCTACTACCCCGATTAGAGGAGGAAGCATTTCAACCTACATCACCACCGCATGACGCGGCCGACCGGCCACCTCGTGGCCGTGACAGAGAGGCCTCTAGGCCCTCCGCTAAAGCCGCACCCCGGCGTCGCTCGAAGAATACAAAACCACGGGGGAGTGCACCAGACTTGCGAGACATATTGGAGGACAAGGCAAGACAAACAAGATCGATATACGGATCGCGTGGGCGTCCCACGATACGTGATGTCAACCATCACGCCGGATACAGCAAATCCGGTCGGGCCAAACACAGTAGACAAAGCTCATTTGAGCTGCGTCGTGATATAGCCCAATACAAAGGCACCGCACACCCACTATGCTTCACAAACGAAGTAATGGATCATCAAATCCCCGAGGGTTTCAAACCCGTAAACATCGGATCATATGACGGCACAACAGATCCTGCGGTTTGGATCGAGGACTATCTCCTTCACATCCACATGGCCCGCGGTGATGATCTACACGCCATCAAATACCTCCCACTCAAGCTTAAAGGACCAGCGCAGCATTGGCTTAACAGCTTGCCAGTAGAGTCAATCAGTTGTTGGGAAGACCTAGAAGCCACATTCCTCAACAACTTCCAGGGCACTTATGTGCGACCACCAGACACCGATGACCTAAGCCACATAATCTAGCAGCCAGAAGAATCGGCCAGACAATTCTGGACACGGTTCCTAACCAAGAAAATTCAAATCATCGACTGTCCGGATGCAGAGGCCCTTGCAGCCTTCAAACACAACATCCGCGATGAGTGGCTTGCCCGGCACCTAGGACAGGAAAAGCCGAAATCCATGGCAGCCCTCACAACACTCATGACCCGCTTTTGCGCGGGAGAGGATAGCTGGCTAGCTCGTAGTAACAACACGACCAAGATCCCCGGTAATTCGGATACCAAGGACACCAACGGCAGGTCGCGTCGCAACAAGCACAAGGGCCGCATTAATGGCGACAATGCTGAGGATACGGCAGTCAATGCCGGATTCAGAGGCTCTACATCCGGTCAGCGGAAAAAGCCATTCAAAAGAAATACTCCGGGTTCGTCCAATTTGGACCGAATACTCGATCGCTCGTGCCAGATACACAGCACCCCCGAAAAGCCAGCCAATCACACCAACAGGGATTGTTGGGTGTTCAAGCAGGCAGGCAAGTTAATTGCCAAAAACAATGACAAGGGGCTGCTTAGAGATGATGAGGAGGAGACCCGGCCGCCGAACAATAGTGGACAGAAGGGTTTTCCCCCACAAGTGCGGACGGTGAACATGATATACGCAACCCACATACCTAAAAGGGAGCGGAAGCATGCACTCACGGACGTATATGCGTTGGAGCCAGTCACCCCAAAGTTCAATCCGTGGTCCTCCTGCCCGATCACTTTTGATCGAAGGGACCACCCCACTAGCATCCGCCACGGCGGATTCGCCGCATTGGTTCTAGACCCAATCGTCGACTGTTTTCACCTCACTAGAGTCCTAATGGACGGCGGCAGTAGCCTGAACCTGCTTTATCAGGATACAGTGTGCAAGATGGGCATAGACCCCTCAAGGATTAAACCCACGAAGACGACCTTTAAAGGCGTCATACCAGGTGTAGAGGTCAACTGTACAGGCTCAGTTACACTTGAAGTGATCTTCGGATCCCCGGATAACTTCCGAAACGAGGAGTTAATCTTTGACATAGTCCCATTCCGCAGCGGCTATCACGCACTGCTCGGACGAACCGCATTTGCAAAGTTCAATGCGGTGCCGCACTACGCATACCTCAAGCTCAAGATGCCAGGCCCTCGAGGAGTCATTACGGTCAACGGAAACACCGAACGCTCTCTCCGGACGGAGGAGCATACAGCGGCTCTCGCGGCGGAAGTACAAAGCAGCATCTTAAGGCAATTCTCGAGTTCGGCCGTTAAGCGGCCGGACACCGTCAAGCGCGCCCGGAGTAACCCACAACAAGACTGTCTGGCACGTTTCGAGCACGCGTAGCAATGCGGCCCCAACCCCAGCCCTCGCGAAATCGCGAGATCAGTACCACGCGTACATAACTACGCTCTGGAGATACCATGAGCATAGGGGTAGGGGCACGACCACGGCATGCCCGGAGAGCAGCTCAACCGCACCAGGGGCTCCCAATTTTGTCATTCTTTTTTTTCTCTTATTCTCAGGACTCTGTTTTCCAGAAGCCCTGTCCGGCAGTAGAATCGCCGAACTCACGATGCAACAGCCAGGGAAGCAGAAAAGCTACGTCAAGTGTCCAGGTGGTCTCTATTACGAGCAATATACCTGTTTCGCATACAATCCCGCAGCCTACCCCTGGAGGGGGACATGTTAAAAAAGTCCCATCCCTTGCTTATCGCACTATTTGCATCGTTCTGCTTTCATTACAGTACCTTTTGAATAAACAATGCATCGCTTTTCGCCTATTACTGCATTACTTTTTTTATCTATATATGTTCACTTACGACATGTCGCATCCGTACGCTTTGGTGTGGCCAAATACACCAGGGGCTTAAGTTCCCCAAAATATGGTGTGATAAGTCCGAACACTTTCACAAGTGCGGCACTCCGAACTTATAGCATTATATGCATTGGCTCCGAATCATGTCTTGGGTCAATAGTTGGGTTTGCCCGGCTCCCATGTTTTGGTACCTTACGTTCCGTTATATCGGCTAAGGTAGCGCTGGGAGAACCACTGCGATTGTGCCCAGTTGAGCTGGGTGAGCACCTCAATGGAGAAAGCTAAAACTGACCGTCATGATAGGGCGAGAGTCGGTCGCTGTTCGAGAGGTTTTTTCGAGTCCCTAAAGACTTATGCCGCTTAGAGCGAGGAGCCGGCTTTGTCTGGCCCAGGCGTGGATAGCGCCCCGAATTCGGTCTTCCGAACACTAGGGGCTTCGCTGAAATTTAAAATTTTAGAATTCTATGGCTAAGTGGGAGTGTTCAAGCATCATAAGTCCGGTTGCCTTGTTCGTTGTGTTGAGCGCCTCCCTCGAAGGACCCAAAAATGGGAACAAGAGCGCTCAAGTTTATCCCGAACACCCCAGCACTCGTGGCATGGGGGCTAAAGCCAACGACTTGCCATCTCTCAAATTCGATAAACGGCCGCACAGAAGGTAATATTTTAAATTAAAAAGCATTGCTTAGCGCATACGAACAAAGTTTTCAGCGCACGTGATAACAAATGCGAGTCTACTCAAAAATTACATCTTTGGAGCATTCACCCGCTATAAGGCGGGCACCCTTCAGGACACCCTTATAGTACATCTCGGGCGTGCGATACTCCTTTCCCAGCGGTGGCGCGTTCATCACGAGCTTCTCGGCGTCCATCTTGCCCCAGTGCACTTTAGCGCGGGCAAGGGCCCTACGGGCACCTTCAATGCAGACGGAATGCTTGATGACTTCAATCCACGGACAGGCGTCCACCAGCCGCCGCACCAGACCGAAGTAGCTCCCAGGCATGGCTTCTTTAGGCCACAACCGAACTATGAGGCCCTTCATGGCTTGTTCGGCCACCTTGTGGAGCTCGACTAGCTGCTTCAGCTGGTCGCTCAGGGGCACCGAATGTCTGGCCTTAGCATATTGAGACCAGAATACTTTCTCCGTCGAGCTCCCTTCCTCGGCCCGGTAGAATGCGGCAGCGTCGGACACACTGTGGGGCAGATCTGCGAATGCTCCTGGAGAGCTCCGGATTCGGGTAAGTAACAAGTAATTCACTTTCACGTGCTTGCTTTGCATGGAGAATGCCTTACCCGCCGCTATCTTCCTTATCGCCTCAATCTCCTGAAGGGCTTTTTGGGCTTCGGCCTTAGCGGCCTTGGCACTCTCAAGAGCCGAAGCGAGCTCGGACTCTCGAGTCTTCGAGTCACGCTCCAAACTCTCATGTTTTTCCACAAGAGCCTGGAGCTCTCGCTGCACCTCCGCCACCCGCGCCTCCTGCTTCTCTCGCTCGGTATGCTCCACGGCCGCACTCTTTTCGGCCTTGGACACCGCCTCTTTCATGGTCGCCACCTCGTTCGTGGCCCCTGCAATACTCACGTTATTCCTGTCATTTTTTGCAACCAAATCCTTTCTATAAGGCATTACTTTAATATGCTATTACTTACCTTCCTTGTCCTCGAGCTGCTTCTTGGCACGGCCGAGCTCATTCTCGGACCGCTCGAGGCTCTCCTTCAACACATTGACCTCCGCAGTCAGTGCGGCAGAGGTCAGCAGCGCAGCCTGCATTCCCATATTGACATGCTTATGTTAGACTCCTGCGTATATCTTTTTAGATCCTCAGTTCGGCTTTTCTTTCCGAACAGCAAACTGAGCATGAGGGGCTGTTTTATATATCTTAATTACATACTTCAAAGCCTGTTAGAAGGCTGGTACAGGCTTCAGTCAGCCTGCTCTTGGCGGACTGAACTTTCTGGATCATCGCACTCATAACAGTGCGGTGCTCCTCGTCGATGGCGGCACCGTTAAGCGCCTCCAGCAAATTATCCGGCGCCTCCGGTTGGACGGAGGCCACCGGCGTCGCAGTCTTGCCCTCCATATGAAGGGGCCGCCCGCCGAACTCCGGAACCACTAAAGGTTCCGGTGCGGAGTCCGGCCCAGGACCGAACTCAGAACCCTTCGGGGGTTGATCCTCCTCGTGCCCAAAGTCCGGGAGGTTTCCTTGCAGCACCTCCGGGACCTCCTCCTCCTGGCCGGGCCCCTTTCGGGACCCCACTCGGCGTCGTCAGCAGCGTGAGGAGAGAAGGCGGCCAGAAGTGAAGTACTATTCACATCTGACGGGGCCAGGGAGCCGCTCGTTGAAATATCAAGCCCGTCCTTGGGAGGGCTGCATGGTTGTATTCGGCGTTAGAAGACACTATGCGGCAAAGGAAAAATCATGAGTCATTCTGGAATCCGGACACTTACGATCTCGCCAGGGGCTTGGCCCTCGGTGACCACTCCTCTTCGCCGTCGTCGGTGTTGGTGGAGTAGTCCGGAGGAAGGGTCCTTCCTTTCTTAGACCCTCCAGCCTCCCCAGTCGGGGAGGCCTTCCTTTTCTTCTCTTCCCCCGCGGGGGAAGAGGCCTCTTTTTCCTCCTCCTGTCTTCGTGGGAGGAGTCTACCTCGGAGTCATCGGATGATGAGTCCGACAACACCTGGCGCCGGGAACTCCTTCGAGTTCCCGTGGCCTTCTTCTTGGCCTTCTTCTCCGTCACCACGTAAGGCGCCGGAGCCAGCAGCCCCATTAATTGGGCGTCCGCTGGACCTTCTGGCAAGGGTGCCGGATAGTTAACCTGCCCGGACGTCTTTTGCCAGGCCTGTCAAAGGTAAAGGGAGTTTAGATCCCGCATAGAGTCAAACTATGGAAAATAAGCGTCCTGTAAAGGGTAAAATAGCTTACCTCGCCGGCTTGACGCTGCGAGCTGAATCCGCGATCTTCTGTAGCAGATGCGGGGGCCTCGGCACCCTTGAATAGCACCCTCCAGGTGTCTTCGTACGTAGTGTCGAAGAGCCTGCTCAAGGTCTGGTGTTGTGCCGGATCAAACTCCCACAAGTTGAACGCCCGTTCCTGGCACGGGAGGATCCGGTGGACGAGCATGACTTAGACTGCGTTGACAAGCTTGAGCTTCTTGTTCACCAAAGTTTGGACACAGGATTGGAGTCCGGTCAGTTCCTCCGAATCACCCCATGCTAGGACCTTCTCTTTCCAGGAGGTGAGCCGCGTGGGGATGCCAGATCTGAATTCGTGGGCCGCTGCCCATTTAGGGTCACGCGGCTCGGTGATGTAGAACCACCTCGATTGCCACCCCTTTATGGTCTCCACAAAGGAGCCCTCGAGCCATGTGACGTTGGGCATCTTTCCCACCATGGCGCCTCCGCACTCCTCTTCGACTTGACATTGAAGGTCTTCAGCCATAAGCCAACGTGGGATTGGATGCAGAGGAAGGCCTCACACATGACGATGAACGCCGAAATGTTGAGGATGAAATTCGGGGCCAGATCATGAAAATCCAGGCCGTGGTAGAACATGAGCCCCCGAACAAATGGGTGAAGTGGAAAACCTAGTCCGCGGAGGAAGTGGGTGAGGAACACTACCCTCTCATGGGGCCCGGGGGTAGGGATGATCTGCCCCTCGTCGGGGAGCCGATGCGCGATGTCGCTGGACAGGTATTCGGCCTTTCGCAGCCTCTTGATGTGCCCCTCCGTAACGGAGGAGGCCATCCACTTGCCTCCCGCTCCGGACATGGCTGGGGAAGGTTGAGGCGAGATGTGCGGACTTGGGAGCTGGAGCTCGAGTACGCGGAAATGGATAAGCAAAGGAGGAAGAAGGCATGGGCAAAAGGTGGATCCTATCCCCTTATATATGGACGGACAAAACTATGCATCCCCACCGGCCTGGTAAAACTCGCTTATCTCCCAAGCGCCGTAATCAATGGCGCGGTTGGGTTACCCACGCCCGTATTGATGAGAATCCCGGAATAAGGGGACACGATCTCGCTTTGACAAGACGTGCCAAGGAAATCGCTTCGCTAAACGCGCTGAGGTGGAACAGTAAAAACGATTCGAATAAAGGCTTGGCCATGGTGTCATGTCACGCCACGGAATACGTCAGCAGATTGAACTTGTGTAAATATTATTCGCTCTACGGTGGTATGTGGAACTTATTTTGCAGAGCCGGACACTATCCTTCTGTTCAAAATCTTCTATGAAGTATTCGGAGGAGGAACCCGCCTTGCAATGTCGAAGACAATATGTGCGCCAGACTCGTCGTCATTGAAGCCTGGTTCAAGGGCTACTGAGGGAGTCCTGGACTAGGGGATGTCCGGATAGCCGAACTATCATCTTTGGCCGGACTCCAAGACTATGAAGATACAAGATTGAAGACTCCGTCCCGTGTCCGGATGGGACTTTCCTTGGCGTGGAAGGCAAGCTTGGCAATACGGATATGTAGATCTCCTACGATTGTAACCGACTCTGTGTAACCCTAGCCCTCTCCGGTGTCTATATAAACCGGAGGGTTTTAGTCCGTAGGACGAACAATAATCATACCATAGGCTAGCTTCTAGGGTTTAGCCTCATTGATCTCGTGGTAGATCTACTCTTGTACTACCCATATCATCAATATTAATCAAGCAGGAGTAGGGTTTTACCTCCACCGAGAGGGCCCGAACCTGGGTAAAAACATCGTGTCCCTTGTCTCCTATTACCATCCGCCTAGACGCACAGTTCGAGACTCCCTACCCGAGATCCGCCGGTTTTGACACCGACAGAAGTCCTCTTCGGAGGATAGGGTTTTTAGTTCGGCTTAAGAGCGACACAGGGAGCAGTCCAGGATAGTCGGCTGTAATGGCCACTGAGGCACCGTCCCAGCTTGCTTGATAAAATACCCTGTTGATAGGCTTCACCGTAATATCCGGATCTTCTTTGAGTCCTGGATCTAGGGCCCTTCCGGGGTCCTCTGGCTGCGGGAAGGGGCTGAAGATCCCTTCCACGGCCCTCCTCAGTTCTTGCTCGGAAACATAGATGCAGGCTATCTTAGCAGAAGAACGCTAAAGTAAGTAAAACAGGGAAAGGAATGAAGACTTACCCACTCTGGGGGGTTGTACATGGAGAATCCGTCCCGCGGTTTAATGCGAAGGAATTCCTCCTCTTCCCCTTTGTATAAATCAGACAATATCCTTGCCAGAGCAGTGGCATGGTCCGGACCCTTACGGCCGCAGCGGGTGGCGTCGTCTTCCCCATTAAAGTGCCACATGGGCTTCCCCCGATATTGAAGCGGTTGCACTCCCCGCATTATGCATATTGCCATGACCTCGACTGTCGTCAGTCCGGATTTGGCCAGCAACTTTATCCTGCTCATCAGGAAGTGTATTTCCCTCGTATCCTCTTCTTGAGGGCCGCGGGGGCGCCAGCTTAGGTGTGCCCTCGGTGGGGCGTTGGTGAACTTGGGGAGACCTGTCCAGACTGGATCCGGAAGGGGAACGTCATCAATGTAAAACCACTCTGAAGGCCAGTTTTCTGGTGCCTTCTTAGGAGTGCCGGACAGGTATCTGGTTTCGGCAATGTGCCATACTTCGGCCCCGCCCACTTGACATAGGGATTCTCCCTGGGTGCGGGGAACAAGGCAGAACAACTTCCTCGATAATCCGAAGTGAGGTTCACAGCCTAAAAACAACTCGCAAAGTGCGACGTACCCCGCTATATGCAGAATGGAGGCAGGGGTAAGGTTGTGCAACTGGAGGCCGTAGAACTCTAGGAGCCCGCGAAGAAACGGGTGGATGGGAAACCCGACCCCCCTTAGCAGATGCGGGATGAGGCATACGCGCTCCTCTGGAGATGGGTTTGGAGATCCCTCCGCTTGTTCCCCTCCGTCATAAGTGGCTATCCGGCTCGGACAGGGACCATGAACGCCGATGGGAGAAACCCTTGGGTTTGTAACTTTGTCAAACGGCTATGAGGAACTGAGCACTCTCCCCAATCCCCCGACTTGGAACGAGGAGGGCAAGCTGAAGAGCTGCGACGGCCGGCCATGTTGGAATGGTTTTTCACGGAGCGCTCTACTGGATGCTAGCTCAAGGAGGGAGAGTGACGTTTGGATCTGAGAATCCCTGTCCCTTCAAATAAGCGGTCAGCCCGGAGGATTGAGGGTGTCAAATGCAAAAATGCCTCGGCTCCTCGCATTCACTCGGCACGTGGAGGTGGTCATTATTGAGGCACTGAAGCTGAGGAGCACAACATTGATTGGAGGCCGGACACTATTCATCGTAACAGGTACTTTGGAGTATTCGGAGATGGAACCCGCCTTGCAATGCCGAAGACAAGACTGCACGCCGGACTCATCGTCATTGATGCCTGGTTCAGGGGCTACTAAGGGAGTCCTGGATTAGGGGGTATCCGGACAGCCGGACTGTGTACAACGTCCGGACTGTTGAAGCGTGAAGACACAAGACTCAAGACTTCGGCCCATGTCCGGATGGGACTCTTCTTGGCGTGGAAGGCAAGCTTGTACTACCCATATCTTCAATATTAGTCAAGCAGGAAGTAGGGTTTTACCTCCATCGAGAGGGCGCAAACCTAGGTAAACATCTGTGTCCCTGGCTTACTGTTACCATCAGCCTTCACGCACAGATGGGGACCCCCTACCCGAGATTCACCGGTTTTGACACTGACAGGAGCCCCCCCCCCCCCCCCCCCCGAAGCCCAATCTGAATTGGGAGGGGGGCCGCCCCCCTTTCCTTCTTGCCTCCCCCCTCTTCCTTCCCTCTCCTACTCCTAATAGGAAAGGGGGGAGTCCTACTCCCGGTTGGGGTTGGACTCCCCCCTAGGGCGCGCCACCCCCTTGGCCGGCCCCCTCCTCCACTCCTTTATATAGGGGGGAGGGGGGCACCCCATAGATACAACAATTGATATCTTGATCTCTTAGCCATGTGCTCGATAATATTGTAGCGGTGCTTAGGCGAAGCCCTGCGACGGTAGAACATCAAGATCGTCACCACGCTGTCGTGTCGACGGAACTCATCCCCGACATTCTACTGGATCGGAGTACGGGGATCGTCATCGAGCTGAACGTGTGCTAGAACTCGGAGGTGCCGTAGTTTTGGTGCTTGATCGGTTGGGCCGTGAAGACGTACGACTACATCAACCGCGTTATTCTAACACTTCCGCTTTCGGTCTACGAGGGTACGTGGACAACACTCTCCCCTCTCGTTGCTATGCATCACCATGATCTTGCGTGTGCGTAGGAATTTTTTTGAATTTACTACGTTCCCCAACAGTGGCATCAGAGCCAGCTTTTATGCGTTGATGTTATATGCACGAGTAGAACACAAGTGAGTTGTGGGCGATACAAGTCATACTGCTTACCAGCATGTCATACTTTGGTTTAGCGGTATTGTTGGATGAAGCGGCATGGACCGATATTACGCGTACGCTTACGCGAGACTAGTTTTACCGCCGTTCTTTGCACACAGGTGACTAGCGGGTGTCTGTTTCTCCAACTTTAGTTGAACCGAGTGTGGCTACGCCCGGTCCTTGCGAAGGTTAAAACAACACTAACTTGACGAACTATCGTTGTGGTTTTGATGCGTAGGTAAGAACGGTTCTTGCTTAGCCCGTAGCAGCTACGTAAAATTTGCAACAACAAAGTAGAGGACGTCTAACTTGTTTTTGCACGGCATGTTGTGATGTGATATGGTCAAGACGTGATGCTATATTTTATTGTATGAAATGATCATGTTTTGTAACCGAAGTTATCGGCAACTGGCAGGAGCCATATGGTTGTCGCTTTATTGTATGAAATGCAAACGCCCTGTAATTGCTTTACTTTATCACTAAGCGGTAGCGATAGTCGTAGAAGCAATAGATGGCGTAGACGACAACGATGCTACGATGGAGATCAAGGTGTCGCGCGAGTGACGATGGTGATCACGACGGTGCTTCGGAGATGGAGATCACAAGCACAAGATGATCATGGGCATATCATATCACTTATATTGATTGCATGTGATGTTTATCCTTTATGCATCTTATCTTGCTTTGATTGACGGTAGCATTTTAAGATGATCTCTCACTAATTATCAAGAAGTGTTCTCCCTGAGTATGCGCCGTTGCGAAAGTTCTTCGTGCTGAGACACCACGTGATGATCAGGTGTGATAGGCTCTATGTTCAAATACAACGGGTGCAAAACAGTTGCACACGCGGAATACTCAGGTTAAACTTGACGAGCCTAGCATATACAGATATGGCCTCGGAACACGAAGACCGAGAGGTCGAACGTGAATCATATAGTAGATATGATCAACATAGTGATGTTCACCATTGAAACTACTCCATCTCACGTGATGATCGGACATGGTTTAGTTGATTTGGATCACGTGATCACTTAGATGACTAGAGAGATGTCTGTCTAAGTGGGAGTTCTTAAGTAATATGATTAATTGAACTTAAATTTATCATGAACTTAGTACCTGATAGTATTTTGCTTGTCTATGTTTGTTGTAGATAGATGGCTCGTGTTGTTGTTCCGTTGAATTTTAATGCGTTCCTTGAGAAAGCTAAGTTGAAAGATGATGGTTGCAATTACATGGACTGGGTCCGTAACTTGAGGATTATCCTCATTTCTGCACAGAAGAATTACGTCGTGGAAGCACCGCTGGGTGCCAGGCCTGCTGCAGATGCAACTGACGATGTTAAGAATGTCTGGCAGCGCAAAGCTGATGACTACTCGATAGTTCAGTGTGCCATGCTTTACGGCTTAGAACCGGGGCTTCAACAACATTTTGAACGTCATGGAGCATATGAGATGTTCCAGGAGTTGAAGTTGATATTTCAAGCAAATGCCCGGATTGAGAATTATGAAGTCTCCAATAAGTACTATAGCTGTAAGATGGAGGAGAATAGTTCTGTCAGTGAACATATACTCAAAATGTCTGGGTATAATAATCACTTGATTCAACTGAGAGTTAATCTTCCTAATGATAGTGTCATTGACAGAATTCTTCAATCACTGCCACCAAGCTACGAGAGCTTCGTGATGAACTATAATATGCAAGGGATGGACAAGACTATTCTCGAGCTCTTCGCAATGCTAAAAGCTGCGGAGGTAGAAATCAAGAAGGAGCATCAAGTGTTGATGGTCAATAAGACCACCCGTTTCAAGAAAAAGGGCAAATGGAAGAAGAAGGGGAACTTCAAGAAGAACAGCAAACAAGTTGCTGCTCAAGAGAAGAAACCCAAGTCTGGACCTAAGCCTGAGACTGAGTGCTTCTACTTCAAGCAGACTGGACACTGGAAGCGGAACTGCCCCAAGTATTTGGCGAATAAGAAGGATGGCAAAGTGAACAAAGGTATATGTGATATACATGTTATTGATGTGTACCTTACTAATGCTTGCAGTAGCACCTGGGTATTTGATACTGGTTCTGTTGCTAATATTTGCAACTCAAAACAGGGACTACGAATTAAGAGAAGATTGGCTAAGGACGAGGTGACGATGCGCGTGGGAAATGGTTCCAAATTCGATGTGATCACGGTCGGCATGCTACCTCTACATCTACCATCGGGATTAGTTTTAGACCTGAATAATTGTTATTTGGTGCCAGCGTTAAGCATGAACATTATATCTGGATCTTGTTTGATGCGAGACGGTTATTCATTTAAATCAGAGAATAATGGTTGTTCTATATATATGAGTAATATATTTTATGGTCATGCACCCTTGAAGAGTGGTCTATTTTTATTAAATCTCGATAGTAGTGATACACATATTCATAATGTTGAAGCCAAAAGATGCAGAGTTGATAATGATAGTGCAACTTATTTGTGGCACTGCTGTTTGGGTCATATTGGTGTAAAGCGCATGAAGAAACTCCATATTGATGGACTTCTGGAATCACTTGATTATGAATCACTTGGTACTTGCGAACCGTGCCTCATGGGCAAGATGACTTAAACGCCGTTCTCCGGAACTATGGAGCGAGCAACTGATTTGTTAGAAATCATACATACTGATGTATGTGGTCCAATGAGTATTGAGGCTCGTGGCGGGTATCGTCATTTTCTCACCTTCACAGATGATTTAAGTAGATATGGGTATATCTACTTGATGAAACACAAGTCGGAAACATTTGAAAAGTTCAAAGAATTTCAGAGTGAAGTGGAAAATCATCGTAACAAGAAAATAAAATTTCTAAGATCTGATCGTCGAGGAGAATATTTATGTTACGAGTTTGGTTTACATTTGAAGCAATGCGGAATAGTTTCACAACTCACGCCACCCGGAACACCTCAACGAAATGGTGTGTCCGAATGTTGTAATCGTACTTTACTAGATATGGTGCGATTTATGATGTCTCTTACTAATTTACCACTATCGTTTTGGGGTTATGCTTTAGAGACGGCCGCATTCACGTTAAATAGGGCACCATCAAAATCTGTTGAGACGACGCCTTATGAACTGTGGTTTGGCAAGAAACCAAAGTTGTCGTTTCTTAAAGTTTGGGGCTGCGATGCTTATATGAAGAAACTTCAACCAGATAAGCTCGAACCCAAATCGGAGAAATGTGTCTTCATAGGATATTCAAAAGAGACTATTGGGTATACCTTCTATCACAGATCTGAGGGGAAGATTTTTGTCGCTAAATTCGGATCCTTTCTAGAGAAGAAGTTTCTCTCGAAAGAAGTGAGTGGGAGGAAAGTAGAACTTGATGAGGTAATGATAACCCACAAGTATAGGGGGTCGCAATAGTTTTCGAGGGTAGAGTATTCAACCCAAATTTATTGATTCGACACAAGGGGAGCCAAAGAATATTCTCAAGTATTAGCAGCTGAGTTGTCAATTCAACCACACCTGGAAACTTAGTATCTGCAGCAAAGTGTTTAGTAGCAAAGTTATATGATAGTGGTGGTAGCGGTAACAAAAGTAAAGACAGCAAAAGTAATGTTTTTGGTATTTTGTAGTGATTGTAACAGTAGCAACGGAAAAGTAAATAAGCGAGAACCAGTATATGGAAAACTCGTAGGCACCGGATTAGCGATGGATAATTATGCCGGATGCGGTTCGTCATGTAACAGTCATAACATAGGGTGACACAGAACTAGCTCCAGTTCATCAATGTAATGTAGGCATGTATTCCGTATATAGTCATACGTGCTTATGGAAAAGAACTTGCATGACATCTTTTGTCCTACCCTCCCGTGGCAGCGGGGTCCTATTGGAAACTAAGGGATATTAAGGCCTCCTTTTAATAGAGAACCGGAACAAAGCATTAGCACAGAGTGAATACATGAACTCGTCAAACTATGGTCATCACCAGGAGTGGTCCCGATTATTGTCACTTCGGGGTTGCTGGATCATAACACATAGTAGGTGACTATAGACTTGCAAGATAGGATCAAGAACACACATATATTCATGAAAACATAATAGGTTCAGATCTGAAATCATGGCACTTGGGCCCTAGTGAAAAGCATTGAGCATAGCAAAGTCATAGCAACATCAATCTCAGAACATAATGGATACTAGGGATCAAACCCTCACAAAACTAACTCGATTACATGATAAATCTCATCCAACCCATCACCGTCCAGCAAGCCTACGATGGAATTACTCACGCACGGCGGTGAGCATCATGAAATTGGTGATGGAGGATGGTTGATGATGACGACGGCGACGAATCCCCCTCTCTGGAGCCCTGAACGGACTCCAGATCAGCCCTCCCGAGAGATATTAGGGCTTGGCGGCAGCTCCGTTTCGTAAAACGCGATGATTTCTTCTCTCTGATTTTTTTCGCCCCGAAAGCCAATATATGGAGTTGGAGTTGGCGTCGGATGGCCACCAGGGGGCCCACGAGGTAGGGGGCGCGCTCAGGGGGGAGGCGCGCCCCCCACCCTCGTGGAAAGGGTGTGGGACCCCTGGTCTTCATCTTTGGCGAGGATTTTTTATTGTTTTTTCTAAGGTGTTCCGTGGAGTTTCAGGTCATTCCGAGAACTTTTATTTTCTGCACATAAAACAACACCATGGCAATTCTACTGAAAACAGCGTCAGTCCGAGTTAGTTCCATTCAAATCATACAAGTTAGAGTCCAAAAAAAGGGCAAAAGTGTTTGGAAAAGTAGATACAACGGAGACGTATCAACTCCCCCAAGCTTAAACCCTTGCTTGTCCTCAAGCAATTCAGTTGACAAACTGAAAGAGAAAAAGAAAAACATTTACAAACTCTGTTTGCTCTTGTTGTTGTAAACATGAAAAGCCAGCATTCAAGATTCAGCAAATATTATGAACTAACCATACTAACAATAACACGTAGGTCTCACAATTACTCATATCAATAGCATAATCAGCTAGTGAGCCATAATAATAAAACTCAGATGACAACACTTTCTCAAAATAATCATAACATGATATAACAAAATGGTATCTCGCTAGCCCTTTCTGAGACCGCAAAACATAAATGCAGAGCACCATTAAAGATCAAGGACTGACTAAACATTGTAATTCATGGTAAAAGAGATCCAGTCAAGTCATACCCAATATAAACATAGATCAACACGCTTAACTGGACTTTCACAAAGCACATACCTTGATAAAGTTTTGAAAAAGTTCAAAATGGATCAGGCAAAGAAAGGGTTCTTGCCTGTATTACAAGGTGTGAAGTTGAGTCAGACTCAATGCCCGACCACAGCAGAAGATAGAGAGAAAATGAAAGATGTTCCCTATGCTTTGGCCATAGGCTCTATCATGTATGCAATGTTGTGTACCAGACCTGATGTATGCTTAGCAATAAGTTTGGCAGGGAGGTACCAAAGTAATCCAGGAGTAGATCACTGGACGGCGGTCAAGAATATCCTGAAATACCTGAAAAGGACTAAGGATATGTTTCTCGTTTATGGAGGTGAAAAATAGCTAGTCGTAAATGGTTACGTCGATGCAAGCTTTGACACTGATCCGGACGATTCTAAATCGCAAACCGGATACATGTTTATATTGAACGATGGAGCTGTCAGTTGGTGCAGTTCTAAACAAAGCGTCGTGGCAGGATCTACATGCGAAGCGGAGTACATAGCTGCTTCGGAAGCAGCAAATGAAGGAGTCCGGATGAAGGAGTTCATTTCCGATCTAGGTGTCATACCTAGTGCATCGGGACCAATGAAGATCTTCTGTGACAATACTGGTGCAATTGCCTTGGCAAAGAAATCCAGATTTCACAAGAGGACCAAGCACATCAAGAGACGCTTCAATTCCATCCGGGACCAAGTCCAGGTGGGAGACATCGAGATTTGCAAGATACATACGGATCTGAATGTTGCAGACCCATTGACTAAGCCTCTTCCATGAGCAAAACATGATCAACGCCAAAGCTCCATGGGTGTTAGAATCATTATTATGTAATCTAGATTATTGACTCTAGTGCAAGTGGGAGACTGAAGGAAATATGCCCTAGAGGCAATAATAAAGTTATTATTTATTTCCTCATATCATGATAAATGTTTATTATTCATGCTAGAATTGTATTAACCAGAAACATGATACATGTGTGAATACATAGACAAACTTAATGTCACTAGTATGCCACTACTTGACTAGCTCATTAATCAAAGATGGTTATGTTTCCTAACCATAGACATGTGTTGTCATTTGATTAACGAGATCACATCATTAGGAGAATGATGTGATCGACTTGACCCATTCCGTTAGCTTAGCACTTGATCGTTTAGTATGTTGCTATTGCTTTCTTCATGACTTATACAAGTTCCTACAACTATGAGATTATGCAACTCCCATTTACCGGAGGAACACTTTGTGTGCTACCAAACGTCACAACGTAACTGGGTGATTATAAAGGAGCTCTACAGGTGTCTCCAAAGGTACATGTTGAGTTGGCGCATTTCGAGATTAGGTTTTGTCACTCCGATTGTCGGAGAGGTATCTCTGGGCCCTCTCGGTAATGCACATCACTATAAGCCTGTCAGGGAATGTAGCTAATGAGTTAGTTACGGAATGATGCATTACGTAAAGAGTAAAGAGACTTGCCGGTAACGATATTGAACTAGGTATTGAGATACCGATGATCGAATCTCGGGCAAGTAACATACCGATGACAAAAGGAACAGTGTATGTTGTTATGAGGTTTGACCGATAAAGATCTACGTAGAATATGTAGGAGCCAATCTGAGCATCCAGGTTCCGCTATTGGTTATTGACCGGAAACAGTTCTAGGTCATATCTACATAGTTCTCGAACCCGTAGGGTCCGCACGCTTAAGGTTTCGTTGACAATTTTATTATGAGTTTATGAGTTTTGATGTACCGAAGGTTGTTCGGAGTCCCGGCTGTGATCACGGACATGACGAGGAGTCTCGAAATGGTCGAGACATAAAGATCGATATATTGGACGACTATATTTGGACACCGGAAAGGTTCCGGGTGAGATTGGGACAATACCGGATCTCCGGGAGGTTATCGGAACCCCCCGGGAGGTATATGGGCCTTATTGGGCCTTAGTGGAAAGGAGGGAGAAGAAGCAAAGGAGGAGGCGCCCCCCGCCCAAGCCCAATCCGAATTGGGAGGGGGTCCCCCCCCCTTTCCTTCTTCCCTCCCCCCTCTTCCTTCCCTCTCCCACTCCAAATAGGAAAGGGGGGAGTCCTACTCCCGGTTGGGATTGGACTCTCCCCCTGCCTAGGGCGCGCCACCCCCTTAGCCGGCCCCCTCCTCCTCTCCTTTATATACGGGGGAGGGGGCACCCCATAGATACAACAATTGATCTCTTGATCTCTTAGCCGTGTGCGGTGCCCCCCTCCACCATAGTCCTCGATAATATTGTAGCGGTGCTTAGGCGAAGCCCTGCGACGGTAGAACATCAAGATCGTCACCACGCCGTCATGCTGACGGAACTCATCCCCGAGATTCTGCTGGATCAGAGTACGGGGATCGTCATCGAGCTGAATGTGTGCTAGAACTCGGAGGTGCCGTAGTTTCGGTGCTTGATCGGTCGGGCCGTGAAGACGTACGACTACATCAACCGCGTTGTTCTAACGCTTCCGCTTCCGGTCTACGAGGTACGTGGACAACACTCTCCCCTCTTGTTGCTATGCATCACCATGATCTTGCGTGTGCGTAGGAATTTTTTTGAAATTACTACGTTCCCCAACACTGGTCTCCCTGTCCGTGGAAAGATGTCGGAGCAAATTTGAGGGTCAACAACTCAACATTGGAGATGCCTCTAGTAGGCGTCAAATTTGGCTTTTTTTTTAAAGACCCAACATTTCACTGGCTTTTCAATGATTTAGCAGAGGAGAGTTGCAAGAATTTGGTCAAGTGACCCGGAAGAAAACAGAGGAGGAAACAGATCCTCCCCTTGTACATCTAGGGAACTATCTCACGACCAAATCCCCAAACGAGGTCTCGAGACATGCCGCTCCAGCCAAACGCTATTGCTCCAAATCACTCCTAATCTCGCTAATTACATCTGAAACTCGCGGCGTGGCGCCTCTGAAAGTGCATGCATTGCGTTTAAGCCAAATTCGCCAGAGAGTCATTCCCATCAGGGATTGCACCCCTCGCCGAGCGGCCGGAGGAGACCGAAGCACCAGGGAGGTGACGATCTCAGTGGTGGATCTCCCGCTCGTTGCCACGTCCGGCCTTAGAGCCTCGCAACTTCTCCAGTACGCCGCCTGCGTCCAAACCCTACGCGTGAACAGGCATTCCCAGAATAAGTGCACCGATGATTCTAGGCTTCTGGAGCACAGGGCGTAGAAGTATCCGTTCTCCCATCCTCAACGTTGAAGCCGGTCGTTGCACCACAGCTTATCATGGTGGAGAAGCCAGCAGAACATATTGACATGCCCCGGCGCCCACGTCTTCCAGATCAGTGGCTTGAAAGAGGTCGTGGGGCGGTCGGAGAACTGGATGGCGTAGGCGGAGCTGGCGGAGTATTCAGAGCTACCGCCGCCCCCCGTCCAAGCGATCTCGTCGGTGATGTCCGGCTGCAGCGTGATTTCTGCCTCTCTAATCGCCCTAGCCAGATGGATGCACTGCAGCATGGTTGTGTCGTTGATTTCGCCGAGTTGAAGGTCGAGGATGCCAATTTGGCTTGATATTGCACTGCCGAGGACGCCACCGACGCACCAATGAATGCAGGCCTCGCAACACATCATGACAATCGTCACCTCATCGTCGCAGCATTGCCCCGCATCGGTTGCAGCTTTCTCGGCTCGTTGTCGATTATATTTGATTTAGAATTGTATTTGATTCATGTGCTAATTAGTACTATGACGACAATGCGGAGAGAACACGTGCACACCTCGTGGGTCTGGTATTGATTGGGATGAACTCTACTTTTGTGCATCGCAAACTCTTTTCGAATATTACTGGCGCTGTCGTGGTCATCACGTGGCGCCTTTTGGATAATGGAAATTTTGATACCGGTTAGGGTGAATTATTTATTTTGTGCATGGCGAATTCTGTTTGAATATTACCGGCAGTGTCATGGTCGCCATGTGGCGCTTTTCGGATATTGAAAATTATACATTATCGAAAGAAAATACATTCTGAACTCTTTCAGAAAATAATAAAACCTCGTACCTCCATCAGTCTAGACGGCAGTTTCAGCAAGGCTTATTCTGAATTGAATTGAGAACCTACAGCGAAGAACAATGAGGCAGCTTCTTTCTGGACAGAACGAGCTTTGTGAGTCTTGGCACTTTGCTATATGTATAGCAAGTTATTTTATTGCATACCGCTCGGTAGAGCTAGATTGGTAGGTTTGCTAGGTGCTTCATTTGAATGTCACCGCACATACTGTGCTAGACTTAATGCAAATGTCACAAAAAAGGAAGATTTAACACCTCCATACCAAAACGCATGTCCAATGCTCTGCCAAGGAGCTAGCTTGTACAGTTAAGACTTGGTGATGCCTTTCAAAAACCTCAGGCATATACGACCAAAAAAGCTCGCATGGGCCAGCTGGGGTAACTGTTTTGAAGAATTCTATGGAGATGTATCAAAATGGCAAAGTCAGAAGCTGCCACACACCCTGCCGCAATGCAGTTTTTGCATGCAAAGTTTCACCAATATAGCAACACATGGTCCTGGCAAAGTGTGAAAGCTATAGCACAGTGGAGACGGTTCCACTAGCGAGAGAAGGCCCTTTTTCCCGCCGATCCCTCCGCTTTTCCCCCTCCATTTCCGTTCATTCCCCCCTTCTGCCCCTCTTCTCCCGCCATTCTCCTCCATCTCCCCTTCATCCGGCCGCCATGCCGCCGAAGAAGTACACGGCCCCTCGCGCCGCTACCGATGCCGATGCCACCCAGCCAAAGTAGAGGAAGCCGAGGACGCCCCCGTCCAAACCACCGGGCCATCGGCGGCCGCGCCAACTCCCACGCCGACCCCAACGCCGCCGCCAAGTCCGAGCTGTGATGCCTCTACGACCTCCAGCACATAAGCCGCGTCGACGCCAAACAGCCCGCGCATGCCGACTCCCACCAGCTCGACGCCGGAGGTCGGCGCCGCTTGATGCATTGCCTTGCCTACGCGTCCTTCCTTTTGACCGCCGAACTTTCGTTATTGATCGCCGAACTGTGGCATGGTGATCGCCGAACTGACCGCTGGACTTATGGCATTCTTTGGGTAGCGGGAGTGACAAGTTTGAATTTATGACGTCTTCGGGGCGGCACCTGGGGGCGTTGCTGGGAACTAGACAGGGCCGGGCCGGCAAAATGTGGGGCCCTGTGCCAAACACTAAAACGAGGCCTATTTTCTTTGAAAAAAACTACTGTATATTCAAGTTATCTATATGTCCTTTATGATATTGACTTAAATCCTCTAAATTTTTCTAAAAAAAACTTATATTTCTACTCATATTTTCAGATAGACTTTTAGAGGAAATAACTTGGATCTTGAAACACAAGACGTCTACAAAAATTAATATATAAAAGAGTATAAATGATGGGAAACAAGACTAAAGGGATGCACATTCAACAGTTAGCAGCAAGCTATTTTATAGAATTGGGACTGATGAACTCACGGACGTAAAACTTGACCTGGTCAAACTGTCCCTCGCCTCTCTTTCAGTCCATGTCGCTTCATCTAGCAAAAGAGCAAAAGTAACAACAAGCGAGCGCAAAAGGCCAACCAACGAGCCCAGTTGGGCGAGTCGAAGGCGTCGATGCGCTACTCCGGCGTCAGCAGCACCCGCTAGTGCTGCACCTCCTTTGCGTGCGCCCTAGCCTACCGCGGCGCCGTTGGCACTGGGATCCTCTCCGGATCCAGATGCCAGTCGTGTGGCAGGATGGCGTTGGGGCACGGGAGAGGCACGCGGTGTTGTCAGTGTCACTCCGCCTGGTGCACTGGCACCTTGACGCGCTGCCTCGGCCGGTGAGCTGGCGCCGGCGAAGGCGGGGGGAGGGGGGAAATAGGTGGCGGGGGCCTTGCCCTTGGCTTTGCTGCTGCCGGCCCCGGAGAAGAGCCCCGTCCGGCTTGGCTAGGGTGGCTAGGGTTGCCACCGACGGGGAAGCAGAGTGTGGCGAGATCGGGACGGGGGGCTTCTGGAAGCGGATGAGGACGTTCCTGCCACACGCCCGGCTTAAAAAAGACGGCCGCCGTCGCTGACACTTGGGCCCGAGGTCATAAATTAAGCTGATCAGACTGACCGCGGGTAGTTGGAAGGCGGCCAAGTGGGGACGCGGCGGACACCGAAAAGGCGTGCGTGGCGTCCGTTCCGCGTCCGCGCCGAGGCATTTTGGCCGCAAATTTGGGCCGAAAAATGCGTCGGACCAGACGCGATTTGGATTTGGGTCGGCGGTGTATTGCCTCATCTTTTGTCCGTGTCGACCCAAACGGACGCAGGCGGACGAAATTGGTCGCCCCATTGAAGTTGCTCTTAGCTAGCAAATGGATACAAAGCAGAAATTTTCATATGCTTGCATCATATAAGCTACCTAGTGTCGTGGGCATGCTGCCTGACACGACACTATCTAGGCTTAGAAATCGTTGCTACACTCTTTTTTTTCAAGAACACGCAAGAGAGATGCTACACTGAATAGGTAACATATACTTGCATCTTGCTGACAAAAATTCCCATACAAAATCCAACATTGCTGGAAGCCTCTAAATGTCTATGACACATGTACGAAAATGCCTGATGAGTCGAGGGAAGCGGCGTGTCCAGTGCACCATTTTTTCTTTACTTTCCCGATGAGTCAAGCGCGCACACTGGCTCGCATATGTTTTACTATTGCCTCGCAACCCGCTTGTGCACTATTGGCCCAGAAATGATTTTAACGCACCAGTCCAGTGTCAGTTTGTGCGGAATGCCGCAAAATTGTGGTGGTGATGGTCCATTGCAACATATGGGTACACATGGAGGCGATGCGAGGTTCATAACAACCGGAAGAATCATGATGGAGGTGAGCAACAACGGATTGGATATTGCAAGTGCCACGGTTGATGCCTTGCTGTGCCTGCAGAATGACATCAAGCAAGTCGCTCGCATCATTTGACTCCGACGTGGAGAGACCAGTAGCTGAGGCGTGCGAAACAGGTAGTGCTTGGTTGTGGGCGCGTGCATGATGCAGCTGTATGCTCGGTTCCCGGACGCCGGCACAGGTACCCTTTCTAGTGACCACACCATGAACAAAGATGCCATGCTGCCTTCCAAAAAGCTGTGGCGCACACACAGGCCCAGGAAGTAGTTCGTCTTGACCTGGAGCAGCACCGGGATGGAGAGGAAGACGGCGAACTCCGCCTGACATTTTATAATCCAAGGACAAACTAAACGTCAACAGTATCCCCACCGATGCTACACAAGAAAATACAGTAAAAGGTTTCATGCCAAACATGCAAGTAGAGGCTGGAACCGAGCGAGTAGCCTGGGCGGTGGGCACAAAGTTTTCCCACGCCAAAGGAGGCTGGGCCCAAGTCTAGCCACCTGCTAGTGTGCCAGTCTATGGCCTGCCACTACTGGGCCGTTTGCAGCGCGCGTGGTCCTGTTTTGTCTATATAAGGAAATAACATTTAATCACTCAATATCAAAGAAATCAAAAGAGGTAAAGGGCAGGGACCAGATCCCAACATGAATGGGCGCTCGTGATTGCAGCCGCCCGAGTGAGGTGGGGGGAGAGGGGAGGCAGCCAGGAGGCACCCCATGCAGGGCCGAATCCCACTTGGGCTCCTGCCCCAAGCCATCCCCCTTTCCTTGTTTGTGTGCGGGAGGAAGGCAGGGGGAGGTGGCGCCCCCCTTTCCTTTCCCTCATGAGGAGGGAAAGGCAGGAGGGGCCAACCCTCCCCCTTTCCTTCCCCTAGGGCCGGCGACCAGGGAGAGGGGTGCGCCAGCCCCCTTGTGGGCTGGTGTGTCCCTCCTCTTGGCCCATTAGGCTCATAGACCTCCCGGAGGGTGTCCGGAACCCCTTTCGGCTATCCGATGACTACCCGGTGCACTCCGAAACTCTTCCAGTGTCCAAATAGTATCGTTCTATATATCAATCTTTACCTTTGGACTATTCTGGACCTCCTCGTCAAGTCTGTGATCTCATCCAGGATTTCGAACAACATTCAACACCAAATCATATAACTCATATAACACTATATTGTCAACTAACGTTAAGCATGCAGACCCTATTGGTTCAAGAACTATGTAGACATGGCCGAGACACCTTGATAACCCACAAGTATAGGGGATCGCCATAGTTTTTGAGGCTAGAGTATTCAATCCAAATTTATTGATTCGACACAAGGGGAGCCAAAGAATATTCTCAAGTATTAGAAGCTGAGTTGTCAATTCAACCACACCTGAAAGACTTAATATCTGCAGCAAAGTATTTAGTAGCAAAGTAGTATGGAAGTAACGATAACGGTGGAAAAAGTAACAGTGGCAGTTGTGTAGCAATCGTAACAGTGGAAACGGAAAAGTAACTAAGCAAAGATCAATATGTGAAAAGCTCATAGGCAATGGATCAATGATGGATAATTATGTCAGGTGGCATTCATCATGCAACATTTATAACCTAGAGTGACACGGAACTAGCTCCAATTCATCAATATAATATAGGCATGTATTCCGAATATAGTCATACATGCTTAAGGAAAAGAACTTGCATGACATCTTTTGTCCTACCCTCCCGTGGCAGCGGGGTCCTATTGGGAACTAAGGGATATTAAGGCCTCCTTTTAATAGAGAACCGGACCAAAGCATTGGCACTTAGTGAATACATGAACTCCTCATACTACGGTCATCATCGGGAAGTGTCCTGATTGTTGTCACTCTGGGGTTGCCGGATCATAACGCGTAGTAGGTGACAATAACTTGCAAGATAGGATCAAGAACACAAATATATTCATGAAAACATAATAGGTTCAGATCTGAAATCATGGCACTCGGGCCCTAGTGACAAGCATTAAGCATAGCAAAGTCATAGAAACATCAATCTTAGAATATAGTGGATATTAGGGATCAAACCCTAATAAAACTAACTCGATTACATGATAAATCTCATCCAACCCGTCCCCGTCCAGCAAGCCTACGATGGAATTACTCATGCACGGCGGTGAGCATCATGAAATTGGTGATGGAGCATGGTTGATGATGACAACGACGACGATTTCCCCTCTCCGGAGCCCAAAACGGACTCAACATCTGCCCTCCCGAGAAAGAACAGGAGGTGGTGGCGGCTCCGTATTGTAAAACGTGATGAATCCTTCTCTCTGGTTTTTTCTCCCAAAACGTGAATATATGGAGTTGGAGTTGAGGTCGATGGAGCTTCGTGGGACCCACAAGCCAGGAGGGCACCAGAAACGACTAAAAACACAACTACGAAAAAATAGTTTGCTCGTACGAGCGATGGGGCTGGCAAAATGAATACACAAATGGCATGTTTTGGAGTGTCGGGAGATAGCTATTTGGAGCCTGGAAATTACACTACTATTGAGAAAGAGGTTGTTCCTTCACATGTGTCTTTTGAAAAAGTGATTGGGGGCAACCCTAGCCGCCGCACCTTCCCCAGCCGCCACCCCCTCCCCCGCCGTGCCGCCAGAGGCCTAGCTGGCGAAGCGCGCACTGGTGCTTGTGAAGGCGGCGGCAAGGCCTTTCTCTCGGCCCGATGGCCTCCTGTCGCCGGCCAGGCCTCCCACATTATTCGGCCACCGCTGGCGGCTGCTGCTCGCGGCGGCATGGATCCGGCAATCCCGCCCCTCCCCTCCTCTCCTTCTTTCCCTCCGGTCAGCCGGCTGCTGCCCGTGCTTGGCGCCGGTGAAGCTCTCCATCCCCTCCTGCTCTCCGCCAGATCTAGCCGAGCTGGAGGCAGGGGCCTCCCCAGCTGCCTCGTGCCCTCCCACCTCTCCTGCTATGGCGTCGTAGCGGCGGCTGTCTTCTCCGAGATTCGGTCATGGCTACGGGACTACGGCCTCGTTTGGTTACTGGTGGTGCTCCCCAGCCGTGGCTACTCTTGCAGCGCGCCGACCTGGCAGTGGCAGTAGGGCGGGCATTTGAGATCGATGGTTGGCCTTCTGTCGGGGCGGCTCTGGCCACTGCAGCCCTGGATCATGTTCTCCGGTACAGTCGGCTCACCGGTGTCCTCTGTCGGTGCTTTGCTGGTCCCAAACACTTTAGAGGCTGCATTCTCCAACCTCTTCGGTTTGCCGGTGTCCTGACGGTCGCGGCTCCGACGGTCCGGATCTGTGTCTCTCCAGTTTCGGGCTTGTCGGGATCGCTGGCATCGTCGCTTTCCCCCGTGTTGACCTCCTATGCTTCACCGCCTCCCCAATCCCAACCCCGATCACCTACTGCCTCGTCCCTGCGCCATGTCCAAGGCTCGCGTGTCCAGCAACACGGTGCTTTCGTGTTGCACCGGGCATGGCTCCTCTTCTTGTGGTGTCAGTTTCGACCAACGTTTGGTTTCCACGCCTCCTTATCATGATCTGATGGCTATTGGATTGCTCAGATTCGGGTCGGGGCAAAATCCCCACTTGGCTTGCCAATGCTGGCAGCAGTGATGCTTGCGAGCATCGTCCCTCCTTGGAGGTGTTGCTATGGCCCCTTTCTGTGGCTCTCTTCGAGCACCAGGGGAAACACTAGGTCCGATTTGTAACGCCCTGAGACCGACGCTCTAGAAGCCTTCCAGTTATTTCGTTGTCGCCGTGTGATTTATTTGTTTGTTGCATTCATCATCACATCATCCACATTGCATCCGCATGTTTTCATCAAACTCGTAGTCGTTCGTAGTTGCCGCTTCTCTCCTTGTCTCTGTTGACCTCTGCTACCTCTTGAGCACTGCATTGGTTTTCCCTTGAAGAGGAAAGGGTGATGCAGCAAAGTAGCGTAAGTATTTCCCTCTGTTTTTGAGAACCAAGGTATCAATCCAGTAGGAGGCTCCACACGAGTCCCTCGTACCTACACAAACAAACAAGAACCTCGCAACCAACGCAATAAAGGGGTTGTCAATCCCTTCACGGCCACTTGCGAAAGTGAGATCTGATAGAGATAATAAGATAAGATAAATATTTTTGGTAGTTTTATGATATAGATTGAAAAGTAAAGATTGCAAAATAAAGTAGATCGAAAACTTATATGATGGAAGATAGACCCGGGGGCCATAGGTTTCACTAGTGTCTTCTCTCGAGATAGCATAAGTATTATGGTGGGTGAACAAATTACTGTCGAGCAATTGATAGAAAAGTGCATAGTTATGAGATTGTCTAGGCATGATCATGTATATAGGCATCACGTCCGCGACAAGTAGACCGAAACGATTCTGCATCTACTACTATTACTCCACACATCAAACGCTATCCAGCATGCATCTAGCATATTAAGTTCATAAGAACAGAGTAACGCATTAGGCAAGATGACATGATGTTGAGGGATAAACTCAAGCAATATGATATAAACCCCATCTTTTTATACTCGATGGCAACAATACAATACGTGCCTTGCTGCCCTTGCTGTCACTGGGAAAGGAAACCGCAAGATTCAACTCAAAGCTAAGCACTTCTCCCATTGCAAGAAAGATCAATCTAGTAGGCCAAACCAAACCGATAATTCGAAGAGACTTGCAGAGATAACCAATCACACATAAAAGAATTCAGAGGAGATTCAAATATTTCTCATAGATAAACTTGATCATAAGCCCACAATTCATCGGATCTCGACAAACACACCACAAAAAGAGTTACATCGAATAGATCTCCAAGAAGATTGAGGAGAACTTTGTATTGAGATTAAAAGAGAGAGAAGAAGCCATCTAGCTAATAACTATGGACCCGAAGGTCTATGGTAAACTATTCACAACTCATCGGAGAGGCCTTGGCGATGATGTAGAAGCCCTCCGTGATCGATTCCCCCTCCGGCGGAGCGCCGGAAAAGGCCCCAAGATGGGATCTCACGGGTACAGAAGGTTGCGGCGGTGGAAATAGGGTTTCGTGGTGCTCCTCAATGTTTTCAGGGTATGGAGGTATATATAGGCAAAGGAGGTCGGTCAGGGGAGCCACGATGGGCGCACGAGGGTGGGGGCGCGCCCTCCTGCCTCGTGGCCACCTCGGCTGCTTCTTGACGTCCACTCCAAGTCTCCTGGATTGCACAATAAGTATGTGAGTTCTTTATGACTAATGTGAGTGCATGGATTATATACATTTCCGTAATTTGCTAGCCTCTTCGGTACTGTGCATTGCCCTTTCTCACCTCGAGAATTGGTGCAAACATCGTCAGTGCGTCCAAACCCCGTGATATGATACGCTCTATCACAAAGAAGTCTCCTTATATCTTCCTCAAAACAACCAACATACCTACTTATTATAGTGTTTCCATAGCATTCGAAGATATATTGCCATGCAACTTCCACCGTTCTGTTTTCATGACATACATGTTCATTATCATATTGCTTTGCACGATCATGCAGATGACATAGTATTTCTGGCAAAGCCACCATTCATCATTACCATTAATTTTATGCTAGATCATTGCACATCCTGGTACACTGCCAGAGGCATTCATATAGAGTCATATTGTTAGTTTTATCCAGTTGTAATATCGAGTTGTAAGTAAATAAAAGTTTAATGATCATCATTATTAGAGCATTGTCCTAGTGAGGAAAGGATGATGGAGACTATGATTCCCCCACAAGTCGGGATGAGAATCCAGACGAAAAAATGGCCAAAAGAGCCCAACAAAAATTGAAAGAAAAAGAGAGAAGGGGCAGTGCTACTATCATTTTTCACACTTGTGCTTCAGAGTAGCACCAAGTTCTTCATATAGAGAGTCTCCCGAGTTATCAGTTTCATATACTAGTGGGAATTTAACGCTATAGAACTTTGCTTGTATCTTCCGATGATGGGCTTCCTCAAATGCCTGAGGTCTTCATGATCAAGCAATTTGGATGCACACCCACTTAATTTTCATTGAGCTTTCACACACTTATAGCTCTTAGTACATCCGTTGCATGGCAATCCCTACTTCTTGCATTGGTAACAATTGATGGGCATGTACATAGCCCCATGACAGCCCGTCGATGCGAGACTTTCATCCTTTTTTACTTCTCCTTATTGGTCTCTATGACCGCATTCTATTCCACCTATAGTTCTATATCCATAGCTCACACTCATGTATTGTGTGAGGATGAAAATGCTTAAGCGTGTTAGAAGTATGATCTGATTGCCTGGATTTACACCGGGGTGCTCATGATTTATATTTATGCGATGAAGGCGGAGTCATGCCATGCTAACATGATACAATGAATGGCGATAACATTCGTTAAGGATCGTATATTTTGAAAACACAATGATTATACTTCTTATGTTCATGGATATTATTATGTTGATATTTTTACTTCATCGTTTCTCAACATTTATACCGTAAAGAGATTACATGATACACTTTCTAGGTAGAATTCAACATCAAAATTTCTGTTTTTATCATTTACCTACTCGAGGATGAGCAGCGATTAAGCTTGGGATGCTGATACGTCTCCAATGTATCTATAACTTTTGATTGTTTTATGCTATTATATTATCAATCTTGGATGCTTTATATGCATTTTTATATGTTATTTTATATCATTTTTTGGGACTAACCTATTGACCCAGTGTCCAGTGTCAGTTCCTGTTTTTCTTGCCTGTTTTTGGCTTTCAGAAAAAAAAAATAGTACCAAACAAAGTCCAAACGCGATGAAACTTTACAATGATTTTTTCTAGACTAGAAGGGACCATATAAGGCTCGGGAGGAGGCTAGAAGATGTATGTGAGAGCCATGATCTCATAGGGCGCGCCCCCTTTGTTTGTGACTCCCACGCAGCTCCGTTTGACCTAATTCCACCTCTATAAATTCCCAAAATATTCATAAACCAAGGGAGAGCCACCTGGAACACTTTTCCCGCCATCGCAAGCTTATGCTCTTCCGTTATCCCTATCTGGAGGCATTTTCTGGTACTCTGCCGAAGGAAGAATCGATCACAGAGGTCTTCTACATCATTTTTGCTGCCTTCCAATGATGTGTGAGTAGTTCATCACAGAGCTACGGGTCCATAGCTAGTACCTAGATGTCTTCTTCTCTCGCTCTCTCTCTCTCTTTGATCTTCAATACAATGTTCTCCTTGATCTTCTTGGAGTTCTATTCGATGTAATCTTCTTTTGCAGTATGCTTGTGGCGATTCGAGGATCAAATTATTCATTTAAAGTAACTAAGTCTTTTCTGAACTTTATTATGCATAATTGTTATAGCTTTGTATTTTTTTTCTCCGATCTATCCATTTGGTTTCGCCAACTAGACTGATGTATCTTCAGTGCGAGAGGTGGTGTGTAATGGCCTCAATCTTGCGGTGTCCTCACCCAGTGACGGAAGGTAGCGAGACACGTATTGTATTGTTGCTATTAAGGTAAAATGGCGAGGTTTGTTCATATTGATTGGGTTTATTTTGTTTGCATCATGTCATCTTGCTTAAGGAGTTACTCTGTTTGTCAGGAACTTAATACCATAGATGCATGCTAGATAGCGGTCGATTGATGGAGTAACAGTAGTAGATGCAGGCATGAGTCAGTCTACTTGTCTCGGACATGAAGCCTATATACATAATCATTGCCATGAATACGTCATAACTATGTGCTTTTCTATCAATTGCCCAACAGTAATTTGTTCACCAACCGTATGCTATGTGTTTGAGAGAGAAGCCTCTAGTCAAAACTATGGCCCCCGGGTCTACTTTTATCATATTACAAAACCAAAACTAGATTGCTGCAATCTATTTACTTGATTTAGTTTTGCAATTTATCTATCTACCTATACAAGATTTAATGCTTGTAAGTAACAAGTTTAAGGGGATTGACAACCCTCTTGCCCGCGTTGGGTGCAAATATTTGCTTTTGTGTGTGCAGGTGCTATCCAGGAGGCTTTGCATGATTATCCTATTGGTTCGATAAACCTCCGTTCTCACCGAGAGAAATATTTATCTCTATTGTACTACATCTCCCCTCCTTTTCGAGGAAAATCTCAATGCAGCTCACAAGTAGCAAATTGGTGTAGGAGCTACAGGAAACACGCGCCCTCGGCGGCGACCAATCGGATCTGGGAAATTGTTTGGAGAAGGAGATGGACATGATGAAGAGGAAACCTGATAGCAAGATGAGGAACCTCGTAATGCGTATTGTCACCATAGCCACCATGGAGGAGTGTGCCTTGGTGCAGCCACCGCGGCCCGTGTGCGTCCAGAAGCAATTCTCCATTTGGCGATACTGGAGCAAAATTTTCAAATCCAATTCATGCTGCTAGGTGGGAATGCATTACCGACGTGTTGTTGACCTGCGCGCTCCCACCCCCGCCGAATCCGATATTGTCTCACTAGATTTGCCTTCTTGATTTCCAACTGAAGAGGAAGAAGGTGGACTCACAAAGCGGACGAGCTTATCCCCTCGGCACCATCGAGATGGGTCACGAGGCTATAGGAGTGGCTGTAAGCGGACAAGGAAGTGATCCACATGCCGCAACACCACCCGTGACTACAATGTCTTGTGAGCCTTGCCTGGTAGTGAATTTGGAGGATAAGTGTCGGTGTCAAAACCGGCGGATCTTGGGTAGGGGGTCCCGAACTGTGCATCTAGGCGGATGGTAACAGGAGACAAGGGACACGATGTTTTTACCCAGGTTCGGGCCCTCTCGATGGAGGTAAAACCCTACTCCTGCTTGATTAATATTGATGATATGGGTAGTACAAGTGTGGATCTACCACGAGATCAGGGAGGCTAAACCCTAGAAGCTAGCCTATGGTATGATTGTTGTTCGTTCTACGGACTAAAAACCCTCCGGTTCACCGAAGAGGGTTAGGGTTACACAGAGTCGGTTACAATGGTAGGAGATCTACATATCCGTATCGCCAAGCTTGCCTTCCACGCCAAGGAAAGTCCCATCCGGACACGGGACGAAGTCTTCAATCTTGTATCTTCATAGTCCAGGAGTCCGGCCAAAGGCTATAGTCCGGCCATCTGGGCACCCCCTAATCCAGGACTCACTCAGTAGCCCCTGAACCAGGCTTCAATGACGACGAGTCCGGCGCGCATATTGTCTTCGGCATTACAAGGCGGGTTCCTCCTCCGAATACTTCATAGAAGATTTTGAACACAAGGATAGTGTCCGGCTCTGCAAAATAAGTTCCACATACCACCGTAGAGAGAATAATATTTACACAAATTCAATCTGCTGACGTATTTCGTGGCGTGATATCACACCACGGCCAAGCCTTTATTCGAATCGTTTTTACTGTCCCTCCTCAGTGCGTTTAGCGAGGCGGTTTCCTTGGCACGTCTTGTCAAAGCAGAGATCGTGTCCCCTTATTCCAGGATTCTCATTAATACGGGCGTGGGTAACCCAATCGTGCTCGTTGGCACGTCTCCTCTATCGAAGGTGAGTCCCGAACGGTCATGGGGAAGGCTCTTGGTATTCAATCTCTTTATAAAGAGATCAAGGCTCCACTCCTTTCTTTCAATCTCAATCGAATCTGCCCCTTGCCTCGAGTTCCAACACCCAAAGCTCCAGATTCAGGCGATTCGGACCTTCGATGATGTCCGGCTCCGACCTGCAAGGCCGGTGGATGCCTTCCTCCATTACGGAAGAAGACGTGCTAAAGCTAAGAGACGCCAGGTATCTAACCGGCGAAATTTCGCATAGGTTGCCCACCCAAGGGCAGGTTATTCCCACTCCCAAGCCTGGTGAAAGCGTGGTGTTCACGTCTCACTTCCTTCGGGGGCTAGGCTTCCCGACGGACCCCTTCGTGAGGGGGCTCATGTTTTATTATGGGTTGGAATTTCACGACTTGGATCCGGAGTCCATCCTCCACATCTCATCGTTCATTGTCGTATGCGAAGCCTTCCTCCGCATTACCCCTCACTTTGGATTATGGCTCAAGACCTTCAAAGTGGAGCCGAAGATGATCAGGGGGCAGCAGGCAGAGTGCGGAGCAACTGTTATAAGCAGGAATGCTGATGCTCCGTGGCCCGAGGGCTCTTTCCAAGAGGAGCTCAGCCTATGGCAACAAGAATGGTTTTATATCACAGCTCCTAGGGGCACCAAATGGGTGGCGCCGCATGCCTTTCGCTCGGGTCCTCCACTGTGGTTGGCGTCATGGGTCAATAAAGGACTTGACTGGGGGCCGTCCAAGGACGTGCCCTTGTTGCAGGGCCGCATTCAAGACCTCCTAGAGAGAGAGAGATCACTCTGGTCATAGTAGCGCAGGTCATGCTGATTCATCGCACCCTACCCTGCAAACGTCGCCCCTCCGCCTGTGGGAATTTAACCCGGAGGGACCACGAGCTCTCCAACATTTTATGGTCGCAACGCCCGTGGAGATGTATAAGCTTTTCTTTGGATCACAAGCGATGTGTCCGGACTTGATCGAGGACGAAGGTCTGAGCTGCAATCGCCCGTATACTCAAGTAAGTAGCCCTGTACCCGGACACGCTATCCCATATTCATCATGAATTTGCCCTCAAAAGAGTTGTCCCTTGAACAGGAGTGGATAGCGAGAGCAAAGTTAATCAGGTGTCCGGCCCCCCTTCCTGAGACCACGCCGGATCCCGTGTTAACCAGGATGCTGGAGGTTACGCCTTCGGAAGAAGGTGGAGGGGGGAACAAGGAAGCTATTGCCTCCACGAAGGAGGCTGTCAGGAAAGGAGGGATCGAGAATCCCTCCATCCAAGGGAAGAAGAGGACCGCCTCTAAAGACCCGGAGACCATGGTCTCAAAGCGGGGGAAGAAATCTTCGTCAGAGGGTCCTGCACCGAGAGATGCCTCGGCCACATCATGCCCCCAAGGGGATCAGCCCTCCACCGAGCCGTAAGTAAAAAGGGGAGTTAAAATAAAGGATATCCCTGCCTTATTTTTGATGAAGATAACCGAAATTTTACCTTGCAGTTCAGATCTCAGCCCTTCTCAGCAGAGCTCATCTTCGGGGGATCTTCGTCCGGAGATGATAGAGAGCAAAATGCCTCCCCCTGCCGTCCCGTCTTGCAAGGTGGGCGACCCTGAGGTGTCATCGCGGAGGGTTTCTCCAAGTCCGGCGGGGCCGGAAGGCAGTCATATGTCCCCCCAAATCCCTCTGCGTTCGGCCTTCGAAAAAGGCCATCGGACCAGTCCGGCACCACCTGGTCTACGGTCGGAGGAGCTGAAGGATCTGCTCGGGCGAGCGTCTACCTCAGAAGATCACCGTGCGTTAATGGGTACGGTGATTGAAAGGATTTCATCCGCTGAGAGCGGATTGCATGAAGCCGTCAGAAGTTTACTGACAAGTTTTGCGGTACGCAAAATGATGTACCTTCTGACATTTCCGCATATAAAATGTGCCCTGTGTAGATAGTAGCCCCTGAGGCTCGGTGTGTTGTCAAAAAATGACAGCGCGCTGAGGATCATAATCCCAGGTATAATATGTCGCCCATCCTATGTAGGTGGCGAAGGGTCCGGTGGCTAGCCGGACTGATGAATTTGCCGAACTAAAGCAGCAACTTGACGTGGCGGATGCCGACATCGCGCTTGTCAATAAGCGACTTGACGAGTCACAGGGTATGCAATTTCTCCGCAGACACCTGGTAAGGGAGCTTGATGCCCATGCCTTACAACATGTATGCTTGATGCAGATGGTGCCGCTGCCATGGAGAACCTTCGGGCGGAGCTCGCCCGAGCTAAGGAGCAGGCCAGAAAGAGTGATGCGGCTGCCTTGAAGGTGGTCGAAGACCTAAAAGCCGAGCAGGCTGCTCACTGCCGAAGCAAGAATGAAATGGCCGAGATGGCCGTGAAGTTGAAGAATGCTGCCGACCGCTGCAAGCTTCTTGAAATAGAAGATCGAGCGGTACAAGAGGACCTGAAGAAGGCCACTACCGAGGCCAAGGATGCTCGCTCTGCGATGAGGGCTCTGAAGGAGGAGCTGCGTCAGGCCGGAGATATCGCGGCTGGAAAGCCCTTTCTGCTGCGGAGGAAATTCATGGATCCTAAATATGCTCAGTTGGACCGGCTGTGGCATGCGGAGGATGCTTATCTGGACTTGGCGGCAATTGCCGCGAACGCGGCCGAACACTTCCGAGATCAAAAGGATCACGAAATGGAAAAGGTTTTTTGGTCGCAGTTCCATAATCCAGAGCACCTACTTCCATTAACCGATCGCTTGGCCGAATGGGCGGAGCTGAATAGGTTATCTGGACTTGCCATGAAGGATGTCGTGAGTCTTTTGTGGCTGAAGAGGCCCGAGCCGAAGAGTTATTTTGGCTTGGTGCAGCAGTTCCTTGGTGTGGTGCCGCATATCAATGCAATGAAGAGGTCGGCATGCATAGAGGGTGCATGGATGGCTCTTGCCCATTTCAAGACATACTGGGCGGAGATGAAGGCCACCGATGTTGCATCCCACGATTCGGACGAAAGCCGAGTACCTATCGAGCACTATTTTCAGGAAGTTCTGCAAGGTGCTCGTTTAATAGAGACGCAGTGCTCGAAGGATATTATGTTCGAATAACATGTATTATTGTGAAACAATGTTTCGATGAAATATAAAAGCTTTTTATACTTGTGCCTTCAAGAATTAAAATACCTCCTGTGCGGCCGTTAATGTATATGTGTATATTACCTGAAAGATGGCAGTCTTCGGCTTCAGCCCCCACGCATATAATGCGGGGGTGTTTGCAAAAGGCGCCTTTTCACACTTGATCCAACGTCTTGGTCCTATAAAGGAGGTGGTAGCGTGGCAAACTAGGCAACCGGACTATAATGCTTTATCACTTTCACTTAGCCATAGGAGTTTGACAGTGGGGCTACTATATAGCCCCTAGGGGCACCGCGCTCACCCGAATTCGGGGCGCGTAAGTGCCTGACCGGGAAATGGCCCTTCGTCAAAGCGGAGGAATCTAAAGATTCCGGCGGGTCATCGAGTGGTTGACCAGTCTCATGCTATATCATGACAGTCAGTTTTCGGCTTTCTCTACTAAGGTGCTCGCCTGGCTGAACCGGGGCACAATCGCAGTAGTTCTCCTGGTGCCTCCTTAGCCGATAGAGCGGAACGTAAGGCAGCAAAACACACGAGCCGGGCAAACCCAACATTTGACCAAAGACATGATTCGGAGTTGATGCATATAAGGCCTAACTCGAGACGCCGAACACTCCCTAAGGTATTCGGTCTTTATGAAAACGGGCCGAACAACGCCCTTGGTAATAAGCCCCTGGTGTCCAGGTACGCGCAAAATTCTAACGTGGCCCATGCCAAAACGCCAGCCTCCTCCTCGGTTATAGCAAGAAACCTGGGGGTGTGTATCAACAAGAGACAATAAAAAAGGTTTACGCAGGGTCTTAATCTGAAAAGAATCCTTGTCACGGGTCCCTACTGCACGTCTGCGCCTGTGTCTCCGTTGTGCTGTATCCTGGACGGGTGTAGCACGGTGTTCATCTGTAAAAGAGAGGAACTTAGTTGAAAAAGATCGTGCGAAAGTGTACGTTATGTTAAACAAACAAGGTATGATTCAAAAAAAGGTGAATAAAATTGAGCTTTATTGTCTCTTGTTGTACATGCGCAGAGCCTCTTGCACAGGGGTATGCGGCTGGTAAGCCCTTGTATGTTTACGCCGGACTCGTCTAGCCGTGTCCGGGGTCTGGACGACCTGTTTAGGTGCTTTGATTGGTGAAGCCGGTTTAGTGTGTCGCTGTCAAGGCAGTCACACAATCTTCCGCGCTCGAGGAACACTCGGTATTTCCCTTTAAGGAGATGATGCCTCGCGGACCGGGCATTCTTAGTGTAAGGGATGCATAATGCGGGATTGCGTTAAAGCAGGTGAAAGCTTCGCGTCCCAGTAATGCTTGGTAGCTACTTGCAAATGGTGCGAGGTGGAAGTTTAACTTTTCGCGGCGGAAGTTGTCGGGTGAGCCGAACACAACTTCTAGTAGTAGAGAGCCCGTACAATGGGCATATGGGCCTGGCATTACCCCTTGAAAGGAAGTGTTGCTATGGCGAATTTTGGCTGGGTCTATCCCCATATTGCGGATTGTGTCCTGATATAGCAGGTTTAGATCACTGCCGCCATCCATTAGGACTTGTGTAAATTGGAGTCCGTCGATTATCGGATCTAATATCAAGGCAGTCCATCCTGCATTCCGGATACTTCTAGAGTAATCCTGATGGTCGAAGGTGATTGGTTTTAATAACCAGTGGCGGGACTCCTCTGGATAGGCCGCATGCCGTGTATCTCTATGGGCGCCATTTTGTTTTTCCCTTCTGTGACGTAAAGTGAATTTACTGTTTTGACTTCTTGTGGGAAATTCTTTTGTTTTCCGGTGCTCTGCTTGTGGGGTTCGTCATCGTCCTCTGTCGGTGTACTAAAGTAGGGGTACCTTAATATCCCGAACTTGTGCACGGGCAGTTGCAGCGTCCCGCGGCAAGGCTTGCCGGACGTCCGCCAAGATCCTCCATAGTTCCTATTGATGCCATTCAAGAACAAAGTGTTTTAACTAAGAAGACAAGATTCCGACAAGAGGAGCTTGCCGGGAAGGACAAGGCCCCGGCAAGAGGAGCTTGCCGGGAAGGCCAACCAAGGCACTTCGAAGAACTTGCTGCGACGCGCCGCGCGGCCCGGCAAGACCCGACGAGCGACAAGCTTTCGGGCGCGACAAGACAACGACCGCGGCAAGGCGCTTGCCGCGGTGAAGCCACCACTCCGCGCCCATGCTCCAGCGCATCCGTCGACGTGTCGCCGCAGGATCGTTCCAGGCGCACGTGGCGGGAAGCTGTGCAGCCAAGCGGTGTGAGGTGGCGAGTGGAGATGATGAGAAGGCCATCGTGGCAAGCGGTGGCGCCCCTAACGGTCGCTTTTCTGCACTGTTTAGGCGATGCAGACGGGCATTAAATGCTCTTCTCCCCTGCCGTCAGAGTTAGGTAGGGTGCACTGTAGATAGCAGTTGTACCAACCACCCTTTTTACATTTGTACCCATGCCTGCGTTGCCACCTGTCGGTGACCCCTTTAGCCTATAAAAGGAGGCCCATGCGCAACGTAGAAGGGGTTCGACTGATTCGAAACCACACCACTCTCACGCTCTCAAGCAAGAACAGAATACAATCACAAAGCAGCAGTAGGAGTATTATCTCTCCGGAGAGCTCCGAAGCTGGGTAAAAATCCCTCGCGTGCTTCGCCTCGATCCGCTCTTCGTGCGCCCTCCGCTCCCTTGCCGGGCCGAAAGGGGCCCTGCCCCATAGGTGTTCGTTTCCCACGACATCTTTGGCGCGCCAGGTAGGGGGCGTCGAGGTTGTGTGAATCTGATCCGGCGTTCACGCGAGCCAGTTCATCATCATCTTCATCGACATGCCACCGAAGAAGAAGGCTTCGAAGGTGGCTGCTCCGGCCGCGTCGATCCCACCGCCACCGGAGCAAACGGGTGGTGGGGTAGACGCCGGCGGAGGAGTGGGCGCCGACGAGGGGACTCACGTCGTTACCAGATCCAAGGACAAGGCCCCGCAAACTTCAGCATCCATACACGCACCGCGCCCGTCTCAGGAGACGCGGGATCGACAGCGTCATGGTGCTCGCAGCACCGTACTCGCATTAGAACAAGGCCAAGCTGGTGGATCCCGGGGCGTTCAAGACCAGCATGCACGCCAGCATGCTGGCACGAGTGAAGTACGGTCGCCTGGATGGGGTACTGCTCCTTCCAACCCAGTTGGAAGTCCGAGCATATCCCGCTCCTCGCGCCGCTCACCGCCGCCGCCGAAGACTCCAGAAGAAGCGTTGGCTCGAGCTCAACTGCTCCTGGACTATCCTCCGACGGCAGACAAGATCGACGGTTCGAGGGCCACCATTCAGAGCCTCATCGGCTTCGCCAACGGCGACACTCCCCGGCAACCGAGCACGTTGAAGCCGTGGCAAGACGCCCCAGCGCAAGCCGATGGCGATAAGACTGGTGGGGGTGCAACCACCGTGCATTCCCCGCCCCGAAGGCCGAGATCGCCGACTCGCCGGATCAACCACGACACCGACTCCACGGCGTCATCAGATCCACGAGCTCGTCGCGATCAACGCCAAGTTCTTCAAGAACGACAACACGAAGACGCTCGCACCCGCATCGAGCGTCGAAGAGAAGCGCGATGTCAGTCAGACCAGCACGCTGGGCCCGCTGTTGAATTGCATGCGCCAGGGGAACCAGGCGACTTGCCGTACGCGCTAGGTTGTCCTGCGTTTACTCGTGAGCTGCGGCAAGTCCAGTGGCCCAGCACAAAGAACTTCAAGCCGGATGTACGGGAGAAGTATGATGGCAGGTTGCATCCGTCGGAGTTCCTCAGCATCTACACCATTGCGGTGCAAGCTGCCGGGGGGCGCGACGAGAAGATCCTTGCCAACTACTTCCCGCTGGTGCTCAAGCCTAACGTCAGATCCTGGCTCATGCACTTGCCGGACAACTCCATCTCCTCATGGGCGGATCTGTGCCATCAGTTTGTCGGCGCCTTCACAGGCGGCCACAAGCCTCATGGCCAGGAGAGCGATCTGCATCTGCTCGCCCAGAAGGAAGGAGAGCCTCTGCACAAGTACATACAAAGATTCAGCCAAGTGCAGCGCAACATCCCAGATGTCCACCCCGCCGCAGTTATCAGCGCGTTCCATCAGAACGTGCGTAACCGCAGGATGCGGGAGGAGATGGCGATGTGCAAGATAAGAGACGTCAGTGAGCTCTATGCCCTGGCCGACAGATGTGCACGTGCTGAGGAAGGGAGGAAACTCCCCGGAGAGAACACAAGAGCAGGGGGGTCTGACAGTGAGGATGCTGCCCCGGCAAAGAAAAACTGGCGGCAGAACAACAGAAGAAGGAAAGGCAAAGATGTGGTAGCTGTCGAGCAGTCCGGCAACGGAGGTGGCGCCAAGGAAGTAGAACCTGTGGCGGCCGCCGACAAGCAAGGCAGCTCCGACAAGCAGTACTGCAAGATCCACCGTACCAAGGGCCACGATCTCCAAAGTTGCAAAAAGGTTGAACAGCTTGTCGAGCTACAAAAAGCTGAGTACGAGCGACGCGACAAGGAGAAGGCCCAAGAAGGTGGTGGGGGGTCCGGCAAGAAGCGTCTCGGCCGGGGAGGGCGCCGCGGCAAGGCCAAGCAGCGGCAAGGAGATAGGCCTCCCCGCGGCCGCGACAAGGATGAAGATGAAGACGATGACGAAGACATGGAGGATGATGAGGCCGACGAGCAGGAGTTTCAGAAAGCAACAGAGGTTCTGTGTGTTGACAGTGGTGCTTCTCTGCATACTTCGCACCGCCAGCTCAAACAATGGGTGCGGGAAGTGAATGCAGCAGAACCACCAGTTGAGTCACGCAAGCCTCTGAAGTGGTCCAGCACGCCCATCATCTTTGATGTTGAGGATCACCCTGATCGCATAACTGCGGTCGGGTGCTTGCCGATGTTGGTTTCACCAACTATCTGCAACCTCAAGGTCACAAAGATGCTGGTTGACGGCGGGGCCGGCTTGAACCTGATCTCCTCAGCGGTACTCAAGAAGCTCCAGATCCCCGACAGCGAGCTCGAAGAGACCGGTACCTGCCAAGGAATCAATCCGGGAAGGAGCAAGCCGAAGGGGAAGATCACATTGCCAGTGACATTTGGCAGCAAGCTGAACTTCAGGACAGAGAAAGTTACTTTTGACGTTGCTGATTTCCCATTGCCTTACAATGGGATACTCAGCCGTCCAGCGCTCGCCAAGTTCATGGCAGCATCTCATTATGCATACAATGTGCTCAAGATGCCTGGCCCGATAAGTGTCATCTCTGTCCCTGGCGACAAGAAGGATGCCCTTATCTGTACCGACAAGATCTACCGGGAAGCGGCAGCCGCAGCCGAACGCAAACCACTTGCCGCTGAAGCTCCCGGGGGGAAGAAGAAGACCAAGTCCGGGAAGAGCTCTGATGCCCACTCCGGCAAGCGCACCTCTTCGGAGTGCTACGCTACCGTCGAGGACGCACCATCGAGCTCCACCGGCAAGTCTAAGAAAGCGAAGGCAGCGCCGCCAGGGACCAAGAAAGTGGCCGCCAAGGAGGACGGCACTGGTGGTACCTTTAGCATCAGTGCCACGCTTGACCCTAAATAGGAAAGCGCGCTCGTTGCTTTCCTGCGGGCGAATGTCGATGTGTTTGCATGGCAACCATCTGACATCCCCGGTGTTCCCAGGAAAGTAATTGAGCACCACCTTGCCGTCTGTCCTCACGCGCGGCCCGTCAAGAAGAAAGTGAGGAAGCAAGCAGTGGAGCGCCAAGAATTCATTGCTGAAGAGATCAAGAAGTTGGAAGCAGCAGGCCTGGTCAGAGGAGTGCTCCATCCTATGTGGTTGGCCAATCCTGTAGTCGTGCGCAAAGCGAACGGGAAATGGAGGCTTTGCATTGACTTCACTGATGTTAATAAAGCTTGTCCCAAAGATCCATTTCCCTTGCCGCGCATTGACCAGATTGTCGACTCCACGGCAGGGTGTGATCTGCTTTCATTTCTTGATGCATATTCAGGATATCATCATATCTTCATGGCAGAAGAGGATGAGGAAAAAACCGCATTCATTACTCCATGTGGCACGTACTGCTTTGTACGGATGCCTTTTGGACTAAAGAATGCTGGTTCAACATTTGCAAGGGTAGTTCACGAAGCTTTTGAGCCACAGTTGCACAGAAATGTAGAGGCTTACATGGACGACATAGTGGTCAAGAGCAAAGACAGAGCAACTCTGATTCAAGATTTGGATGAGACCTTTGCAAATCTGCGCAAGATCAATCTCAAACTCAACCCCGAGAAGTGCGTGTTTGGAGTCCCTTCCGGCAAGCTTCTCGGGTTCTTTGTGTCTCAGTGGGGGTTGAGGCTAATCCCGACAAGATCAAGGCCATTGAGCAGATCGAAGCACCGAAGCGCGTCAAGGATGTACGAAGGCTTGCCGGCTGCGTGGCTGCTCTCAGCAGGTTCATCTCTAAGTCTGCTGAGCGCGCCCTGCCATTTTTCAAAATTTTGAAAAAGGCAGGTCCAATGAAATGGACTCCAGAAGCGGAGGCTGCGCTGCAGGACTTGAAGAGATACCTGTCCTCCACTCCAATACTTGTCACACCTAAACCACAAGAGAAGTTGCTGCTATATCTAGCGGCAAACAATCAAGTGGTTAGTGCTGCGTTAGTAGCGGAAAGGGAGGCGGATGATGAGCCAGCGGCCACGGCAAGTGCACCCAGCGACAAGCAGGGGGCTTCCCCGACAAGCTCTGGTCCCGACAAGGATGAATCTATGCAGCCACAAGAAGAGAAACAGAAGAAAATGGTGCAGCGCCCAGTTTACTTTGTCAGCTCCCTTCTGCAGGGGGCTAGATCAAGATACTCTGGTGTGCAGAAGTTGCTTTTCGGCCTTCTCATGGCCTCGAGAAAGCTGCGCCATTACTTTCAAACACATGAGATTACAGTTGTCACTCGTTTTCCGTTGAAGAGGATATTGCAGAATCGAGAAGCAACAGGCAGGATTGTCGAGTGGGCACTGGAATTGTCAAGCTTTGGCCTCAAGTTTGAGAGTACTTCAACTATCCAGAGCCGAGCATTGGCAGAGTTTATAGCAGAATGGACGCCAACACCTGATGAAGAAACTCCAGAGACGAGCATCCCCGTCAAGGAAGCAAGCAAATAATGGATCATGTACTTCGATGGTGCCTTCTCGCTGCAAGGTGCCGGTGCGGGCGTGTTGCTTGTCGCACCCACCGGAGAGCACCTCAAGTACGTCATCCAGATGCACTTTCCCAAGGAGCAAGTGACAAACAATACTGCAGAGTATGAAGGCTTGCTTGCCGGACTTAGAATCGTGGCAGACCTTGGGATCAAGAAGCTTATTGTCAGGGGTGACTCGCAGCTTGTCGTCCGCCAAGTGAACAAAGATTATCAGAGTCCGTTGATGGAAGCTTACATTGATGAAGTAAGAAAGTTGGAAGAGCATTTTGACGGCCTGCAGATGGAGCATGTTCCAAGAGCCCAAAACGACATTGCAGATGGCCTGTCAAAATGCACCGCACTCAAGTTACCTGTGGAACCAGGGATTTTTGTGCTCAGGCTGACTCAACCATCTGTGATACCATCAACTGGACAGAGCAAGAAAAGGAAGTTGGTTTCCGGTGACTATTTTCCGGCTGAGCTCCCCGAAACCGCCGCCAAGAAGGTCCCCAAGATCAACACCAAGAGTGCTGAGGAGCAGTCTGCTCCGACAAGCCCTAAGGTTTGTTCCGTTGAAGCAGACGCTCCCGACAAGTTTTGCTCCGGCAAGCTTGTCGGGGAACACCAAGCTCCGGCTGAACCGCAGGTTCTTGCCGTAGAAGCAGATGTTCCCGCAGCAGCATTTGTGCCTTTAGTCCTTGTTGTTGAGCCGCAAGCTCCAGCATGGGCACAGCAGATTGTCCATTTCCTTCAAACAGGAGATCTTCCCGAAGAACAAGAAGAAGCGGAGAGAGTAGCCCGGCAATCAAGTATGTACCAGTTTGTTGACGACATACTGTACAGAAGAAGATTCAACGGAGTGAAATTGAAGTGCATTCCCCGGGAAGATGGACAAAAGCTGCTAGCGGAGATACATGGAGGCATATGTGGTCATCACATTGGCGCAAGAGCACTTGCCGGCAAAGCTTTCCAGCAAGGTTTCTTCTGGCCAACAGCCCTCCAGGATGCAACTGCACAAGTAACCAAGTGTGAAGCGTGCCAGTTCCACTCCAAGCAGATACATCAACCAGCTCAAGCTCTCCAGACGATCCCTTTATCCTGGCCATTTTTGGTCTGGGGGCTCGACATCCTCGGCCCCTTTCCCCGAGCTATCGGGGGCTTTGAGTACTTGTACGTGGCAATCGACAAGTTCACAAAGTGGCCGGAAGTGGAAGCAGTGAGGAAGGTGACAGCACAGTCAGCAGTCAAGTTCTTCAGGTCAATTGTTTGCCGTTTCGGAGTCCCTAACAGGATCATCACCGACAATGGCACACAATTCACGAGCCGCACCTTCATGCAGTACATCCAAGATCTTGGCGCCAAGGTCTGCTTCGCTTCTGTTGCTCATCCGAGAAGCAACGGTCAAGCGGAGAGGGCAAACGCTGAAGTGCTGCGTGGGCTCAAGACCAGGACTTTCGACAGGCTGCACAAGTGCGGAAGGAATTGGATCGAGGAGCTGCCAGTGGTTCTTTGGTCGATCAAGACGACGCCAAATCGAGCCACTGGCCAGACACCTTTTGCTCTAGTCTATGGAGCAGAAGCAGTTCTCCCCACGGAACTCGTATACGGATCGCCTCGAGTGCTCGCTTATGATGAGCTTGAGCAAGAGCAGCTGCGACAAGATGACGCGCTGCTCCTTGAGGAAGATCGTCTTGAGGCTGCTGTACGAGCTGCTCGATATCAGCAAGCTTTGCGCCGCTACCATAGCCGCAAAGTCAATGCCAGAAGTCTCGAGGAAGGCGACCTTGTTCTTCGGCGCGTTCAATCCGCCAAGAATTCCAACAAGTTGACGCCAAAGTGGGAAGGCCCTTATCGGGTAAAGCGAGTCACTAGGCCTGGTGCTGTCCGCCTTGAGACCGAAGATGGCTTTCCGGTGATCAACTCCTGGAACATTGAGCATCTTCGTAAGTTTTACCCATAAGGCGCGGTTGCGGGAACCTGTTCCGGCAACCACCTGTATACAAGCCTTGCCGCTGTTGCATGTAACCCTTTGTACAAAGCCGGGCGCAGATCCCGTGCATAAATAAAGCTCGTGTGCCTCGCACATCTTGTCAAATTTAATGCTTTTTTCTTTTTTGCATGTATTATCTGACGCTTTGGGCAGCACTTACCCCCGGTAAGCAATAACGAGCCTTAAGGCTCCATATCATTATTTTCTCTTCTTTCTTTTTCTCAAAAGGAAGGTTCCCTCGCCCACAAGTTCACCGTGGGGGGAGGAGGAGATAATGGTGTGGACCAGGCGTCGTTCAAGAAAGCATTGCCTTGCCGGGACGAAAACTACAGAAAAGCTAAGTTGCCAAAGTTTGAGCACAATCAATTTTAAAATTTCTTAAGTTATCTTCCTTGAACAACCGTGCTTTGTATGGAAAACCTGTGCGCGGAGGAACCAACTCGTGGCTAGTTGCACCCTTACTTTGTTTCGAGTCCGCTCAACAAACTAAGTGTGCTGCGACTAGTTGCGGCAAGGTTTCTTGCCGGAAGCAGCACCGCGAGCAGGCTGCTGATGTTCCGCACTCAGCGCTGCGGCAAGGGTGCCTGCGCCGGCAAGTTCCCTAAAAGCGTAGGGTAAAAACATACAAAGGAAGGAATCAAGTAAAAGAGATAGCATAGCAAATACTACCCAAGATAAAGTTATATTACAAAGGTAACTTGTCGTGGCACTGACTAAATTGTTTTCATAACATAAATGGCAGCGGCAAGAAAAAGGAGGAAAAAGGCGGCCTAGTCTACGCGATCACCGTCGACCCTCCTGACTTCATTCACCTTGTCCACAATGGGTGCGACAAGGGCCCTGAGCTCTTCAAGATCGGCACCCGCCGGCAGCTTCTTGAGGACGTTGGTGAGGTTGAGGCCCGGATTGCGGAAGAGCACCTTCACCAACACCTTCTCCAAGACTCTGGCGCAGATTGCGCGCGACTCGTCAGCCAGCTGCCTTGGGATCCTTTCCTGGAGTTGCTGGAGAGTCATCGCCACGCCCTTGAAGAACAGTGTGAGCTTGGCACTAGGCTGGAGGTTCTCATCAGAAGAGTACCCGAAACCCTCCAAATCCAGCTGCGCCAGCTCCTCGTCGATGACTGCGGCGATGTTGACGAGGCCTTCCATCCATAGCTCCATGGTAGCCCTGAAGGTGTTCTGGGTTTCGGCGGCCCTCGTCAGCAGCGCCACATTGGCCTTGATCTCCTGCTTCAAGTCCTCCTCCCGCTTCTTAGCGCCGTCCAGCGTCTCCGTCAGCGTGGCCAGCTTCAGATCGATATCGGCATTAGCGTCCTTGGCGGCACTCAGCTCCCTGCCCTTCTCAGAGAGACGATCCTGCAGCTCACCATGGGCAAGGGCGTCCTTCTCGCGCTCGCGCTGGAGCGCGGCAAGCTCTTCATTCTTTGACTTGAGGGTGGCTTCTAGCTCTGTCACCCTCACCTCCAACTCCTTCTTGGCGGCCTCGGCAACTGCAGCAGCATCCTTCACTTCCTTAAGGGCTCCGCCAAGTGTCTCCTCACGTGCAGCGAGCTCCTCCTCATAGCTGTCCAAGTTGACCTTCTGCGTCAGCTCACCTTCCCGCACGGATAACTCCTCGGCGGCAAGCCGCTGTTGCTCTTCGGCTTCTGCTTTCTCGAGGATGAAAGCCTTCCGCGCTTCGACGAGCTGCGCCCGCTCCTCTGCAATGGCCCAGAGAGCTTCTTGTTACGGCTCTGGAGCTCCTCCGCGTGCTTCTCTATGTCCACTCCTGCCTGCGCGACAAGCGCTTCCCGGGACTCCAGTTTCGCTTGGCGGGCGCGGTAGAGTGACACCAACTTCTGGAGCAGCTGCTCCTCCTCAGACTCGCCACTGTTGCTGCTTGGCGCGTCCACCACTGTCAGCCCAGCGGAGGCGAGCACTTCTCCGTCAAAAGTCTCTACCTCGACCGGCGCCCTGGAGCTTGATGCCCAGGGGAGCTTGATGAAGACACCTTCGCCGGCCTTCAAGTAGGCGCCGGGCTGGGGCTCTTCGGAGCTTGGCGCTGTATCAGCGGCGGAGGGATCGGCGGTCGGCGTAGCGCCCTGCGCTCCTGCGGCCCCAGGGTCGTCAGTATGATCGTCGGATCCCTCGCCAGCTCCAGCGCCAGTAGCCTTGGCGGCCTCTTCGTCGGCAGGATCATCAGAGCCGGCCTCTTCTTTAGTAGCAGCGGCATCGTCAGTATTGCCGCGCACGTTCTCCTCGCCGGTGGCCTCGGTCTCCATTGGCTCCGCGGAGGGAGGATCTGAAGACAGGAAAGGGGAGAAAAAGTCAAGCAAATATCCAAAAAAGAAGACTAGAAGAAGAAGAATCCAAGGGAAATTACCAGTACTGGGATCCACGGTCATGGGCTCCACCATCGGAGGGTCGCTGGTGCTGCCCCTTGCCGGAGACTCCTCCCTTGCCGGGGACCTCTCCCTTGCCGGAGAGCGCTCCCTTGCCGGAGAATCACCCCTTGGCGGCGTAGTCGAAGCAGATAGCACTTCAGGGGCAGCTTCTGGTTGTTCCTGGTGAGCCTGTTCTGCTCCTACACAAGCAAACCAATAAACAAGATATTAGCAAGAAAAGAATACCCATGCGCGCCTGACAGCGGGAAGTGAAATTGCGAACTTATGCTGGGGGCTGTGTCGGGGGCTGCGTCGGGGAGAGATTGCCGGGTCCGATAAGGTGGTCTCGGATGCGTCCTCTATTGCCACAACAGGATCGTCCTCGATGACAACCACGGGGACCTTGGCCCTCTTCGCCGCTCTCTGGGCCAGAGTCCTGAAAAGGAACAAGGTTCAGAAGAAAGCAGATCAGAAACAAGACAAGAAATAGCAAGAACTGAAGAACCATAAGTACAACAAAAAGAAAAGACTTGCTCTTCCTCCTCGTCGGAGCTGAGCGCGGAGATATCAAAGTCCGGCACCCTTACAGCGCGACGAGGCAGAGGAGTAGGCTCCCTTGGACGCTTGGCGGGAGCTGCGGCAGGATCGGAAGCGGTGGCCTGAGAAGACCCCGCCCCAGTTGCCGGTGCGGCGTGAGATGCTCCCGTGGCAACGGTGCTTGGCGCGGTGGAGCGTGTCCCGCGGCGCGGCGGCTGTTGGCCCGTCTGCCGCCCTGCTATGTCTCCGGTCCTGCGGAGGCGCCTTCTTGGTTGAGCTGGGGGCTGCACTGAGGGCTCCGTCTGCGGCAAGTTGCTTGAAGACGGTTGGCCACTTGCACCCCCGGCAGGCTCGCTCGCTTCGGCTTCGGGCTCTCCCTCGCCAACGACCTCCCCGCCAAGATCCTCTCGGTCGGCAAGGCTTGCCGCCTCGGCTGCCTCTGCCTCCTCCAAAGTAAAACCAAACTCGCCCGCGGTGGCGGCTGCCGCCGCCTCCTCCGTCCTGGTGGCGATGCGCCGCATCTCATTATCAGTGGTGTCGCGGGTGAGAAGCCTCTGCTCGTCGGCGCGGACCGCCACCTCCACCAAATTGTCAAAGAATTGCTGCATGACGTCGTCGGCGGGCTCCTGCCAAGTTGGGATAATCCCATGCGAGTCGCATTCCGGCATCATTGCACGGATGCGGTCGAGCTGGGAGTTGTTGCACAACGGGGCGACGCCCTGCGGCAGCCTGAACCACTCGGGATGGTTGGGGTCGTGCTTGAACAGCTCCTTCAGCGTCCCGTCCAACTCCATGACAGTAAAGTTAAAATTGAGGCCCGGGCGCAGCCTCATGATATCCGCCGGGCCCCCAAACAACCAGGCGGGTCTCCCTCTCTCCTGCAGAGGGGCGATGCGGCGGCGAAGGAAGTCCGCGCCAACAGCCCCCACAGTGAGCCCGGCAAGCCTGAGCCGCAAGATCCGGGTGGTGGCGATCTTCAATCTAGCATCGTCCGCCGCCAGGGCGCTCCAGTCGCTGCCGCGCACTACTCGGGCTTGGCGCAAGTTGGTGAATGGATGCGGGTTCTCATCAACAATCCAACACCACTCCGCTCTCCACTCCTCCCATTTGCTACAGAGATCCCCCTCCAGATACACCTCCTTCATGCCAACCCTCGAGATCCAGGCGATCCCGCCAGCTAAGGGCTCTCCTTTCTCGGCCCGGGGCATGAAGTAGTGGCGAAAAAGGGCAACATTTGGGTGGATTCCGACGAAGTTTTCGCAGAGATGTGCGAAAACCGCCATGGTCAGAACGGCGTTGGGGGTGAAGTCAAGGAGATGAAACCCGTAGGTATTCATGATATCGCAGAAGAAATCGGAAAAAGGCGGGCAGAGCCCGCAATAGAAGAACAATGGAAAGAAGTAGTATCCTTTTGGACACCGCTTCGAAGTAGAAGCTTCGGCGGAGAGTACCTGCGTGCGCGGATGCGCCCGCGTCTCCGTCGACCAGAAGAGATAGAACCACTCCCGCAGCTCCTTCGCGGTGAGCTTGGGGGGAAAAGTGCTCGCTCCTTGCGCAGCGCCTCAAGCTGCAGCGCCTCGGCTGACTTCGCACCCTTCCCGGTCTTCGGAGCCATGGCGGAAGCGGTGGGGGAGGGCGAGGGCGTTGGCGGCGATGGCGGCGATGGGCGGCGGAGCGCTGCTCTCTTTCGGCTTTGAGAAGCGGAGGGGGGCGGCGGAGATTTCTGAGGAAGCAACTGCAAGTGGCGAAGGTGGGGGGACGGCCCCAGTTTCCCCTGCATATAAAGAGGAGGAGGCGAACGTTACGCCTTTTTCGATTAAAGAATCACCCACGATCTCTCCCACCACGCCGTGTTTGACGCATGCCGTTACGGGAGGGCGCGGTGGATACGGAGTTAGATTTGGTGTGGACCCAGGCCGCGTGTGCTCGTGCCCTGTTTTGGGCCTGGCCCAACAGCGCTCGGCACCGTGTGTGGCCCAGGCCCGGGGGCTCCTGTCAGTGTACTAAAGTAGGGGTACCTTAATATCCCGAACTTGTGCACGGGCAGTTGCAGCGTCCCGCGGCAAGGCTTGCCGGACGTCCGCCAAGATCCTCCATAGTTCCTATTGATGCCATTCAAGAACAAAGTGTTTTAACTAAGAAGACAAGATTCCAGTAAGAGGAGCTTGCCGGGAAGGACAAGGCCCCGGCAAGAGGAGCTTGCCAGGAAGGCCAACCAAGGCACTTCGAAGAACTTGCTGCGACGCGCCGCGCGACTTGGCAAGACCCGACGAGCGACAAGCTTTCGGGTGCAACAAGACAACGACCGCGGCAAGGCGCTTGCCGCGGCGAAGCCACCACTCTGCGCCCATGCTCCAGCGCATCTGTCGACGTGTCGCCGCAGGATCGTTCCAGGCGCACGTGGCGGGAAGCTGTGCAGCCAAGCGGTGCGAGATGGCGAGTGGAGATGACGAGAAGGCCATCGTGGCAAGCGGTGGCGCCCCTAACGGTCGCTTTTCTACACTGTTTAGGCGATGCAGACGGGCATTAAATGCTCTTGTCCCCTGCCGTCAGAGTTAGGTAGGGTGCACTGTAGATAGCAGTTGTACCAACCACCCTTTTTACATTTGTACCCTTGCCTGCGTTGCCACCTGTCGGTGACCCCTTTGGCCTATAAAAGGAGGCCCATGCGCAACGTAGAAGGGGTTCGACTGATTCGAAACCACACCACTCTCACGCTCTCAAGCAAGAACAGAATACAATCACAAAGCAGCAGTAGGAGTATTATCTCTCCGGAGAGCTCCGAAGCTGGGTAAAAATCCCTCGCGTGCTTCGCCTCGATCCGCTCTTCGTGCGCCCTCCGCTCCCTTGCCGGACCGAAAGGGGCCCTGCCCCATAGGTGTTCGTTTCCCACGACATCCTCGCTTGGTGTGTCGAGCCCCTTGTGTTCGGCGTTGAGTTTGCCGGACTGCTTGAAGACCCAACAATCTCTGTGGGTATGGTTTGCAGGCTTCCCGGGAGTACTGTGGATTTGGCATATCTTGTCCAAGATTTTGTTTAAGTTAGATAGCTCGTCTTTGTTATCCTTAAGGGGCAGTTTTTGATGATTCTGCCGTGAGCTTTTGAATCCAGCGTTGACTGCCGTGTTCTTCGGGCTGTTTCCCTTTGTCCGGCGCTGGTCCTTGCTGCGTCGCGGTTTCCCGTTTCCATCCCTGACTTCGGATGTACTTGGGTCGCTGGTACTGCATCTTGCCAGCCAGCTATCCTCTCCCACGCAAAAGCGGGTCATGAGGCTTGTTAATGCGGCCATTGTTCTTGGCTTTTCTTGGCCGAGGTGTCTGGCGAGCCATTTGTCTCGGACGTTGTGTTTGAAAGCTGCTAAGGCTTCGGCGTCCGGACAGTCGACTATTTGGTTCTTTTTAGTAAGGAATCTGTTCCAGAATTTTCGGGCTGACTCTCCAGGTTGTTGAGTTATGTGACTTAAATCGTCTGCATCTGGAGGTCGGACATAGGTCCCTTGAAAATTTGCCCGAAAAGCGTCCTCGAGCTCTTCCCAAATTCCAATGGTGTTTTCGGGGAGGCTTTTGAGCCAATGCCGAGCTGGCCCTTTGAGCTTGAGGGGTAAGTATTTTATGGCGTGGAGGTCATCTCCTCTAGCCATGTGTATGTGGAGGATGTAATCCTCGATCCAGACTCCAGGGTCTGTTGTTCCGTCGTATGCCTCTATGTTTACGGGTTTGAATCCCGCTGGAAATTCATAATCCAGAACCTCATCGGTGAAACATAGGGGGTGTGCGGCACCCCTGTATTTAGGTGTACCGTAATATTCGGATACTTGATGTGTTGCATTGCTTACTAGAGCTTGCTTTCTTGGCCCGTAGATAGATCTAACTGGGCCATCTTTTTTATGCGAATCCGTGTGCGGATCGCGTGTCGGCTTGTGTGCGGCGCCGTTTGCCGCTGTATGTTTGCCATGGGGTCGTCTATCCGACCGGGTGGTCTCCTTGTTCTTTGATTGCGGGGGCTCTATGGCCTCCTCGTCAAATTCGGGCAGTAGATTTCGCTTCGGGTAGCTCTTTGTTCGGCGACTATCGCCGTATTTGTCTACGGTGTTGAGTACTTTGCTCCATCTGGTTCTGAGCGCTCCGCTGTTTTGAGCTTCTGCTTCTGCTTTTTCAGGCTACGCGCAGTGGCGACGAGCCTTTTGTGGAGGTTCTTCTGCTCCAGCAACTTGTCCGGCGTGAGATCGTCCGGACTGGTATCTTCGCCGGGGACGGATTGTTTATCCATATTGTCCTGTTCGGACAGTTGCTCAAGAGCATGTTCATCGTCCACCGGTTCGCCCTGCTCTATGGCTGGGTCTGAATGGCTCCTGTCTTTGTCGAGGCGGGACTTTGAGCGGCGCTTACGTTGCCGTTTTGACTGCTTTTTGAGGGGATGATCCCTCGTGGCGTCCCGTTGTTCCTCGTCGTCGCTTCCTTTAGGTGTGTCCACCATGTATACATCGTGAGATGAGGTGGCTGTCCAGTGCCTTATAGGTGCTGGTTCATGCTTATCTCCTACATCGTCGTCCATACCGGCGATGTCTTCGGAGTCGAAATCGAGCACGTCGTTTAAACTTTCGAGAGTTGCTACGAAGTGGGTGGTGGGTGGGCTTTGAATTTCTTCGCCGTCCGCATCCCAACCTTGCTGACCATAGTCCGGCCAGGGCTCTCCTGATAAAGAGAGAGACTTCAGTAAATTCAGGATGTCGCCAAAGGGTGAGTGTTGAAAGATGTCCGTGGTGGTGAACTCTGTGATCGGCGCCCAATCGGATTCGATTGGCAGGGGCGCGGAAGGCTCGGAGTTTGGAGAGGAGTCCGGCGCCTTGGAGTCACGAGCTTTGCAAAGGACAAGGTTGGTGTTCGGCTCAATCGCCATAGAGATAGCAGCCCCCGAGGCGGTGTCCAGCCACCCATCCTCGATCGGTGCAGTCGGCTCCGAGCTAAGGGTCGGAGCGGACACTTGTGCAGCCTCCAGGGCACTGTCCGGCGGCAGAGCTAGATCATGCCCATCGTGACAGTGCGGCGCGCTTGGCTATGGCTCGAACCCGTCGAAGATCAAGTCTCCGCGGACGTCAGCCGTATAGTTCAAACTCCCAAATCTGACCTGATCGCCAGGGGCGTAGCTTTCAATCTGCTCCAGATGGTCAAGCGAATTGGCCCGCAGTGCAAAGCCGCCGAATACGAAGATCTGTCCGGGGAGAAAAGTCTCACCCTGGACCGCATCATTGTTGATGATAGGAGGAGCCATCGGGCCTGAAGATGACGACACAGAGGAACTCTCAATGAAAGCACCAATGTCGGTGTCAAAACCGGCGGATCTCTGGTAGGGGGTCCCGAACTGTGCGTCTAGGCGGATGGTAACAGGAGACAAGGGACACGATGTTTTTATCCAGGTTCGGGCCCTCTCGATGGAGGTAAAACCCTACTCCTGCTTGATTAATATTGATGATATGGGTAGTACAAGAGTGGATCTACCACGAGATCAGAGAGGCTAAACCCTAGAAGCTAGCCTATGGTATGATTGTTGTTCGTCCTACGGACTAAAAACCCTCCGGTTTATATAGGCACCGAAGAGGTTTAGGGTTACGCAAAGTCAGTTACAATGGTAGGAGATCTACATATCCGTATCGCCAAGCTTGCCTTCCACGCCAAGGAAAGTCCCATCCAGACACGGGACGAAGTCTTCAATCTTGTATCTTCATAGTCCAGGAGTCTGGCCAAAGGCTATAGTCCGGCCATCCGGACACCCCCTAATCCAGGACTCCCTCAATAAGGATCACAGATTCGTAGTCTGACATATGTGGAGCCATTCCGTTCGCAGCTCATTATCGTCCTACCATCATTTTTCATGTTTGCAGTCACAACTGCATAGCAATTCATGGATCCAAAGGGCACGTTGTGATCCCTATTGGAGGAACAAAGAGCAATACAAGCCATCAGAAGCGGATGGCCAACACCATGAGGTTGTTGAGAGAGAGCGCATACACAATGCAGAAGCTTGTGTATGGGATCAATTTGAAAGCAATAGAGGAGGAGAACTTTTGGTTGATTTCAAGGCATATTGCTTCGGCCATGGATGTTGTGGCATGGGCAATGGGAGATGTGTCATCACCAATCTTGAGCAACACATCAAGTGTCAGTCGTTCTTGTCTCTCCAATCATGCTGCCTACGATATTGGAGGAGTCTCTCGAATTGTCAGGCGGCATGACCGGACGAGGCATTCGCAACTACTAGGTGGAGGCCGGCGACAAGGAGGATCGATTGCCGCTATTGTTCCTCAAAGACTCTTGCAGATTCGGGCTCCTTCCTCGGCCAGGGGAAATGTTCAAGGGGTCTAATAAGGGTTCTTCTAGAATACAGGCCAACAGAAACGAACATAGGAAGAGTCAAGATCAACAGATGCCTAACTGAAGTGGTGCCGATGTTCATGGTTTGATATCATATGTTAATGTTGTTTGTGTCAGTTATGGAGAGACTAGGCACCATATGGATAAGTGCACTAAACCAAAAGCTTATTTCATCTACAAGATGGTGAATCATAGGTTGTCCCACTAGAAAGAAACCTCACATTGATGCTACATATTGTGGTGGTGCTGCTAGACATCCAGGGTTTTACCAACTCGACATGCTTGATGTTAATGCTCAACACTTGGGATGATTGAAGAACATTGAAATACTGTATACTGAATCTGGCAAGATCAATACGCATGAATTAGCTAAACAGTTCTTGCATATTTACAAAAAATATTGGCCCTCGCACATAAATGCACTTGATGACAGGACCTTCCTAGTTAAGTTCTCGCCTGAGATTAGAATAGAGTAAGCGGCTTGCTATCCCTATTTGGTTTGACTAGGGAGAGCATGGCAGTTAATTTAGAGGCCTGGAAAGGTGGTGTTGATGCTATTGCCTCACCGCAAGAGGTCTGGATTAAGATTAGGAAAATGAACCCAAAATGATATGACTGGACCATCATTGATCTGATCACATTTGTTTTTGGTGTTCCTCAACATATTGATTGGCAACACAATTTCCAAAGTTTCTATAAGACTATTATAGGGTGAAGATTACCTGCAAGGATTAGTCCAGGATTCTTGACGATAGAGTGTTTGGAATACATGGAGAGCTGTCAAGGTTTTGGTTGAGGTTGAGCCTCCAAGTGATGTGACTAAACTACCTGCTATTGAAAACCCTACTGAGGTTGTTAGACAAGAAACGATGGATATATATGGGATTTCTGATAGAAACAACAATAATATGGCTATAGATGATAGGTCCGGTAGAAGCTCTACGAAGGCATTCGATCAAGGTGACGGTTCACGTTTCTCTAAGAACATCAGCTCAACTAGATAGGTGGTGATGGACTTCTTGCAACAAATACTCGATGACTATGTTGGGACCGAGACTCCTACTTCTCTATTAAAAGGCCAGGTGCCCCAATCTCTACAGAACACCAGGAGAGTTCTGATTGATCTTATTACAGCAAATCACCAGAATGTAGAATAATGCTTTAACCTGCTTGGAGAAATGGAGATGGCAAGCGAAGATGGACAATTTGTTTGTGAAAATGGCCAGGATAGTAGTGACAGGATGGTGCTAAATATGACCAGGACACTAATTCTCAAGCCGCTGTTGTAGTAGTAGTTCATGTTTCTATTCATCCTTGAGAAAGATCGATTTGAAGAGCATTTCCCTGATTTCCTTCTAACTACTATAGTTGTTGGCAAGAGGTGGGGCCCTATACAAGCAACGAGACAAAGAAGTAGGATTGGGTTCACTGGAACAACTAGTATGCAAAGGGCTCATGAGATCAAACAAATTAAGAATCAGGAGAAGCCTAAGAACATGACAGGTAGTATCAACAAATATTTTGTTTGTCTTTAACAATCCTTCCTTCCTTCAATAGCTAGTAAAACAGGTTTAGACGATGCCAGTCAATTTATTACCTCCATTCTTGCTCACTCGATTTAAATTTAGATATTGGTGCTTTGGATGAGAGGACTCAAAGAACTGTCAAATATGTTACGAAAGAGTTTCATACTTTTTCGATTTTTTACTATTTATTATGGCTTTACTGTTCATCGGGTTTAGATGAGCCCGGGCTCCGAATTGAATTATGGTGTTTTTCTTTATTTTTAAGGGCACCTTAGACTAGTCAATAATACCCTTGTTTTTTCCTCCCCACCAAGGATGTTGGTGGTCATTTGTAGGAGTATAAACACCCCATGGTCACTTGTAAATGATCTCTCATTTAATGAAAAGTGCTCTCACTAAAGGTGGGACTGGTGGGACCGTGGGCTTCCATTTTAGCAATACGGCTGAGTGGAATTCTCGTTAAATGGGCCAATTGCTGCCAAAATTACACATGTAGGAGGTAAAAGGTGAATTCACTCTAAAAAGGGCCATCCAACTTATCTTATACGTAGAACCTTTTTTTGTAAAGTACCTTGCATGCAACCTTCATTACCGCACCAAAAATTTTGCAACCCAATACTTGATCAAGAAAAAACAGCTTTGCGAGATAATTAAGCATATTATTTACTTTTCCAATGTTGCCTGTCGTAAAACCACGAGGGTCGCCTTCAGTTTAGCTCCCGAAACTTCGTATAACATGGCGACAAGTTTCAGTTTCACTCAGAAGTTACTGTTACTGCAAAACTGTTTATGGTATCCAATAACAAGCATATTTTCGTAATAAAGGTGCGTGAGTCACCTTTGATAGACAATAAAATATTCTTACGCGTGGAGATGCTAACTAAGGTTGGTGCTGAGCTTTCCAAGTCCTAACTAACCACGGTGTGTAATGAATAGATAAATCTCAGCCTCTCAGCTTCCAGTGATAGGAGGATCCGTTACCACCTCTCAAGGGGATCATATATATACGAAAATTAAACTAAAACTAAACCGGCCGTTGTTTGCTCGAACAGCCAAACCCACAGCCAAGACCAGGGGCAGTTCCACGCCCCAGCGCATGCAGCTCACTGGGTCTGAGACGGTGTCCATAATCCATGGCCGATCCATGCACGTTTAGCACCACGACGACGGGATAAGCTAGGCAGGCGCTGGCACGCCGCGGCAGATGGACGGCGATGGATGGACGCAGCGCCGGCATGCGCCGACATCGCGGTCACCCTCGCGCGGTCGCGCCCATGACAGACACCCGACGCGCGTACGAGATGTGCTTGGTGCGCGCGCGCCTCACTTCCTAGTCAAGGGGCCTAGCCTATGCCTACACGGCCAAGCGTTTTGCTGGTTTCGCTCCCTTCTCTCCCGCTTCGGACGGTGAAAACGCTGGACCAGTCGGTAGTGCGCGCCCGGACCCGTACGTACGGTGCGGTGGATTGCTCTCCTCGAGCACGCGCCGGGGAGCAGGAACGGACATGGCTGCATGGTGCGGTGCGGCCTGCGGTCTGCGCGTCGGGCAAAGCAAATCACCAGGGACGTGTTTGGTTGCCTGCAGGAGGCCTCAGAGGCACATTTAGGCCCCAGGCAGCCCGGGCGGCTGCCTGGGGCGTGAGGGTGTTTTCCTTCGTTGACTGTAGATACAGTAGAGCACCGTAGCTACGGTTCTCCGAAGCTTGCCTGGGGTGGCCTGGGGCCTGCCGTTTTTCTCGGTCCTTCACTAGGAGGCCTAACCAGGCCCGCGCGTGAAGAGAATGGGCTAATTGGTTGCCTAGTTTTACTGTTGGGCCTGCGTAGCACGAAACTTAAAGCACCTCTGGGCCTGACTCGCTGGAAACGAAGTTATTTACCCAAAACCATCATACTTGGGGCTAGGGTAACCACTTGATACCACATATGAGGCAGGGCACAAAAACTCATCAGAATTGCGCCTAATACGTAATGCGGAGCACTGATGCTCGAATTTGGCCACGAAAACAGCTGATCTGACCGGTTGGGCCCACCTGTCGGGCTGATGTGGCATTGCCTACATGGATAATTTGCTGAGCTGGTCGAAGGCCCACCTGTCAGCCTCTCTCTTATTCCTCTCTCTCTCTCTCCCTCCAAGCCATCTTCTTCCCCACGACTGTGACAACAGCCAGCCATACCCGCGCCACCGCCGGAGCCTTAGCCCAACGAGCCACCACCGGCGAGCCTCCCCACCGCCCCAGCTACCTGCCATCTGTCGCCACAAGCCACTGGACTCCAGCCGCACTTCCAGCTACCTGCCATCCGTCCTGCCCGGATCCGGTGAGGATCCGCCCCGCCGCCCACGCCAGACTCCTCGCAGAAGTGCACAACTGCGACAGCTCGATGGGAGCGCTTCAGCACCCTTCCACCAGCGCAGGACGGCGGGCTTGTCCGACTGGTCAAGCACGAGGGCGTGCACGGCCAGAGTCGACGGCGACCGCCGCAAATAGTGGGTGCATGCCGAGGAGCTCGGTGGGGCAGCTGGTCGTCGCCGTCGTTCTCGTCCCCGGCCGCTGCGCCGAGCGCCGAGCGCCGGAACACGATGAGCAAGTTGAAAGGTGCGCGGTCGCCCCCTCCCCCACTTCCGGCAGAGGCGGCTGCGGCAGCCATAGCCGCGGCACGGCAACTGCAGCGGAGGCGCAGGTCGTTGGCATGGTGCGCGAGTGAGCGGTGGAGGTAGGCGGGGCCGGCGGGGTCCACCTCATCTCCAAGAGGAACCCGCTGCCGCAGTCCGGGCAGGCAACGTCGGCCCCGTGCGGCCTGACCTGTGCTGGCGCGCGTCGTGGAGGGCATGTCCGACCGCAGCGGCGAGTCCGCGGCGTCCTCTCCGCCCGAACCCACTGTCGTCCTCTCCGCAGCGCCGCCCGAACTTCTCCTCACCGCGACTGCCTCGGCCTGCTCCCCGGTGCGCCGCCCACACGGCCTTGCCTGGTCGTTGCGCCGCTCATGACACGCCCATATCCTGTTTGCTGAAATGCCCATGAGAAATAAAAAGAAAAGGTGAAAGGATAAAGAGTCATTGACAGGTGGGACCCTTTTGCCACCTCAACAAATTATCCACATAGGCACACCATGTCAGCCCGACAGGTGAGACCAACTTGTCGGTTTCGCTGTATTCACAAGTAAATCGGACAATCAGTGCTCCGCGTTACGTATTAGGCGCAATTCTGGTGGTTTTTTGTGTCATGCCTCATATGTGGTACCAAGTGGTTACCCTAACCTCAAGTGCGGTGGTTTTGGGTAAATAACTCTTGGAAACGCTCAGATCGGCAGTTTCTCTTGAGCCAGACCGAGCGGAAGCGCAGCGAGCGGGCCCCTGCACGAGGAGAAACGGGAGGGATGCGAGCTGTTTGCGTGGTGTCTTCTAAGCACCTCCCTAATCTCCTCTCTTCCGTGCCCCTCTGATCTACACAACGGTGCTTCGATTCGAGGTAAGCTCTACACGAAAAAGATGCACCTCGATGCTACAGTTCCATTCAGGCGATCGGTTCGTAGTTTGGTCGGCCGTAAGTTCTTAATCTCGTGTTCCCGTTTGGAGCTATTCTGGACGAATTTTGTCAGATTCGTCGCGTCGATCATTTGAAATTTACTTTGACCAGCAGCCTAATCTCGCAGTTCCTCACAACATTTGTGTTGTAAGTTTTTGGTTTTGACGATCGTAGCTTCATCTCTCTTTGAACAGCAGTGTACTGCACTGACGCCGTCATGTCGAGCTCCTCTGTCCTCTGCTCAGAGCCCTCCTATTCGTCCCTCTCGACACCGACGCCCTTCCCCTTGATCTCCTTGCCTGCGCCTACTATGCTAGAGTCGTTTCCGGCGTCGCTTATCTCGGCCTACTCTCTGTCGTCCTCCTACTGCACTGATGCTGCAATGACGCGCACACTACAGTTCGCTGCTCCGCCGACGGGGTCGATCATCTTGGCCACCTCTTTCTCGTCCCACTACACTGGAGTCGTTTCCGGCGTCGATCATCTCGGCCTCCTCTCTCGTCCTACTACACGGACGATACCATGGCGCGAGCACTGCATTCTCCTCCTCTGTCCACTGTCTTTGCGCGAGCACCGCAACTAGTTCGCCAACGGTGTCGCTCGCCGTGCCGCCGACGGGGTCGCTCACCCGCGACTCCATGCTCGTCATGTTGGACACGGCGCCACGGCCACTATCCACCGCAGTTGCCATTGTCCTGCGCACACTGCATTTCTTCTCCTCCTCTCTCTGCTAGCTCTTAACCCTCTGTGCTAAGTGCAAGTGCTAGCTCTTAATCATACCTCATGCGTGCAACCAAACACCGTGTTTATGTGCCGCTTCGGCCAATGCATGCAACCAAACAAAATGCACTTGCGTATTACCTAATGCAGACCCTAGATGCAGGCAACCAAACAATTTGCAGATGACGCATTTGGAGTTGTTTTTGCTCAACCAGGTTGGATTGAGATGTGTATGCAATGCAACTACTGTTCACTACTTCAACCAAACACACCCCAGAGGAATACTTGTTTGCTGCTTTGCAGGCTGGCAAGTGGAACTAGAGAGTACAGACTACACTACCCAACTACAACTGCCACATCTAAAAAAACTACGACTGCCACGGCAGGGCAAAGGGGACTCTAGACGGTACGCCCATATCTCTCGCGCGCGCTTGTGTCACCGCGCATCGATCTCCTCGGGTAACCAACGGTTGACGCCTCGCCGGAGGCAAAATCTATCGGCGCCTAACTTAGAATCTATCTATCCAGTTACTAAGCTCCCAGAAAATGCTTCGCTGTGGTGAATCGGGGCTGCTGGGGTGCTGTGGGTCACGTTTGTTAGTCGGTGAATGTGGTGTACTAAACAGATCGACCCAGCACAGTTACCAGTAACACTATTGGGCTTTTCTATGTCGTGTGCGCAGTATGCCACCGGCCCCAACACAGCCGCCGCCTCCGTGTCCCATGCTCTGCCTCAAGCATTCCTGCAACTCTGCCGCTTCTCCATCCGTGTGCTTCTGGCCGCCTCTCCATTACCCATCCCCGTTGGCTTCCAGAGTGACCCTGCTCGCCTTCCACTTGCTCCGCCTCTTGCATCTCCTAGACTCGGCCAGACGGCCACCTCCACGTCCCAATACCTCTGACCGCCGCTCCATCACCCATCGCGTCGCGAGGGAGAGAGAGGCATAGCCGATGGTGGCAGGCCAGTCCGGCCGTCCTGCGCGCAGGGTGTGAGCCCAACATCCACAGTGGCGCCGTGCAACATGCTGATGCTGGCTGCTACCACCACGGTGCCGTCTGGTCCAGGCCAAGGCTGTTGCCTTCGTTGAACAGCTGCAGCAGCTCAGGACTCCAAATCGCCCCTCGGGTGGTTCATGGTCTTTTTTGTTCCTACTCTATTTTCGCTTGGATCGTTGAATTTTTTTGTGCCGTTGGGTTTTCATGCTTGGATTTTGTTGGCTTCGTAATATTTGATGGACGATCTTGTCGAGCGAGTTGGTTGTAGGCAGAAGTGGAAGTCTGGTGTATGATTGTCACTTATGCATTCAGTTGTGGACCTCGGCGCTCTTCTTTAACAGAGATTCATTGGGGATAAGCATCGGCGATTGAGGGGCTTATCACTGCTCTATTATAGATTTTAGGAATAGGCTGAATAGATGCAATTTTTATTGGAAGTAATATCATGAAATCTAAAATTTAGCATATTCAGAATATCATCAAAACTGGACTAGAGGTATTCGATAAAATGTGTGACCAGGCCTGCTCTGAGCGAGACTCCAGTTGGGAAGTCTGATGCCTAAAGCCCAAGAAAGAAGGATTTTAATATCACTTTTGTTTTTACAAAAATAAAATTGAGCTATATTAAGTTTCCCCGGAAATGTATTCGTGAAATGAACATAATTATTCATTGGGTATGTGTGTGCATTTCTGCTAGGTTATTTGGTTGGGTTTCCCTTTAGTTTGGAGGGAAAACCCCTTAATAGGAAAAACTTTTGTTAAATTTGCTTGCTTCATGTTTAATGTAAAGATGTGCAAACCTTTTGCCCACTTCTTTATGGAATTCTTTTGTTAATTTGCTCGCTTCCTGCTTAATGAAAAGATGTCCAATTCTTTTGCACATTCTCATCTGGGTTGGGCTTGGCTGCCAATGAACACATGTATACCGTGTAGCAAAGACCACGACATCCCTTGCAAGCAAACCTATATCATTGCATCTTTGTTTCCTTACTTTGATACTGTTTTCTCAATGAACATGTTGCACATCATGCCTTGGTAAAATTTCTGTCGAATGAAACTGCTATTAGTAAATATATGCAAAAACTGACATTTTCCACCATGCTCAAGCATGTCTTTGGGCTGATGGTGCACTGGTAGTTACCTACGTACCATTGGTGTCTTCTTGTTTAATGTGTCAATTTAAATTCTTAACTGTTAAAATTGTGTTGAGTGCTTCATTTTATTTGAAGGAATATGATGTGCAATTACCTTACTAGACCGGGACTTACAAGAATGATATGTGAACATGTCGATGGTTTATGTAGCAGCCATTATAAGTTTTGGGATAAGCTACTTTTTTCCTGCGTACATCAAATTGAGCACTTCTCCATGATTATTTGTGTGCTATTTTTCAGGTCGGGCACTTGTGTATATTGGTATGCTTCTCTATCTCAAACCTCACAACCTGAGTGGCTCAGTCAATAGAACTATCGATGCTCCTCACGCTTGTTTGATGACGGTCCATTTTGGCTATACAACAACTGAGCGGTGGGTGTCGTGCTTTGTTGTTTCTGTACCCCTCCCGATCTTGGTTGTTCCTGCCTCTTTTCTGCAGCCTAAGATGGTGGGGGTCATTGTTTAAAAGTTTTACTATTTGTATTTATTCTAGCTCAACTTAGTATTTTCTTTTTTATGGCAGTTGTTGATTTTACTGGCCTATGGTAGGCAATTAACACTTGCTTGTATATTAGAGTAAAAAGGTATATTTGTGGCCATCCAACATGCCAAAATCCATGCTTTGTGGGTTTTACAAGATAGACTCTATTTGCTTGCTCCATGCCTCCATCAATATGTTCAACAACAATGATTTTTGATTTGACGAAAAAGGGTTTCCCCCCGCTTTGTATTACAAAGCAACCACCGATACATCCAACAATAGGTGCTGGGGCCGCAGCACAAATAAGCCCAAAGAAAAACAAAGAAGAAAGGAAGAGAAACAAATGCCAACAACGGCAGATCGACGAAACAAAGATGACCGGCGACCGCTGCACCCTCCGGAGAAGTACCACCACGTTCCCAGCACCCGAAGCGCTGCGTACCAAGCAACACCTTCAAGAAGGAGGCGACGACGACGCCGCTGCTGCCCGGACTAGTCCTAGGGTTTCCCCCGGTACGCAGGAGGGCAGTGAGGGGAGGGGTGTACCCGACGCCCTTCAGGAAGGTCCGACGGCACCCACAGGCGTCGCCGCGTCGGGGCCGGACAAGCCGCCAGAGATTTCTCCCAACCCAAACCCCCACCACCACCCCAGACGAATCAAAGTGCACCGCCCATCGCGCCGCCCACCAACATGTGCCACCACGATCACCGGATCAACTCCGCCGTCTCCCTGAGGTCACCGACACGAGACCTGGAGGATGGGAGAAGGGAGAGTGTCCTTGGGGGCATCTGCAACATCACCGACGTGAGGGGACAACCACCACCGCCACCGCGGAGCCGACCGGACGTGCGGACAAGGGGCCTGCCTGGCACCGAGGCCCGGCCGAACCCAACAGGGTCCGGACAGCCCTTGACGTCACGCTGCAGCTCGTCGGCCGACGAAGCCGCTACCGCCCGCAGACCACCGCCACTTCACCACCAACCAGGGAGCAGCGCCGCCACGCACCGAGTCGCTGGCCCGCCCTAGCCCAGATGGGGCCCGAAAGGGCCCAGATCTGGGCCGCGCGGGCGCCGCCGGCCACCAGCACCGTCACGCCGCCCCGCGGCCAACGGCCGCGCCGCCGCACGGAGAACCACGGAGCTCGCCGGACTCCCGCCGCCGAACCCCACCGCAGAGGCCGAGCAGCACCGCCGCCATCGGGAGGCCCCCGCGCCCCCCAAGAGCGAGCGGGGAAGGGACGGCCCGCCGCCGCCAGCGCCACGCGGGCAGGGCCCGGCGGCTCCGGCCGGCGGCGGCGGGGATGGAGAAGGACGGGGAGGAGGCTGAAGGAGAAGGGGCAGGGGGCCGCCCGTCGCCCGCGGGGGGCGAGCGGGCGGACAGGTGCGCGGGGGAGGGGGAGAATGATTTTTGATTTCCCTTCACATATATTCTTGTGGATATATTTTAAAAATGGTTGACAGTGGTTTCTAAGATAATCAACCAACACATAAACATAGCGAGCCAGCCTATCACAATAGACCGCAAACACACAGAAAAGAGAAGACTTAACTCATGAATGAAAAACGGCGCAACAAGGCGCGCGTCACACTCTAGTATAATCTGTGTGGTGCTTAAGTTAACATACTTTAATTAGGCCTCGAGTTTGCGCGTGCCAACAAGATAAACTTTGAGTTACTTGTTTCGCTCTCACTCCCCGGGTGAAAAGCGATGGACCGAGCTCGACCGCCATGATAACTAGTATGTATGCACGTGCAATGCATGTCTTAAAAGAATGGAGTGATTTTGAAGCATGAGTCGAAAAAAGTATAACAGAGTGATTTTGATAAATGGAATTCCACCCACAATTGTTTTTAATATTCACACAAAAAATTGTACATTCACATCTAAAATACTGTAGGTTCATTAAAAAAACCTGTATGTTACTCTATCTTTTTTTTTCTCCCCATTCTCCTCCCAAACCATCTTATCTGGGCTCAAGTCGTCATCCGCTCAAACGGTAATATGGCCCATGAGGCATCGCATATGGGCCTTTTTTTCCTGGAATGGCCACGTGAATGTTCTAGAACAGAGTAGAGGCAACATCAGTCTACTGTTCATGGCGAATCCGGCTGATCTTAGCCCTTGGGTTTTGAAGACCAACGGTTATGATTGATGCTCTGGATCCATTTCAAAACTGGTACACTATAGAGTAGTATAGAAAAGCGAGAGGCGACGTCGTACCACCGATCAACTTCGTGCGCCGGCAGTAACTCGATCGCCTTTCTTTTCGAGACCGATTAATTCTAGTACATACTTCATGTACAAGAAACTACACGATCGATGGACTCGCCTGATTGGCCACTGGAGCAGCAAATGGATCGATGAACTTGCGTGCGTGACCACCTTCGCCGGCGACCATAATGTGGCAGCATGACGATGACGGGATAGCGCATGCATGCAGAAGCTGCAGGTGCCGTCTGAGCAAAGCAGGACGTAACTCCGTTCCATGCAGTGTGCAAACCCGGTAGAAATGGAGCAGGCGCCTGAAGTCCATTCAGTGCGTCAGCAAATCAAGAATGGCAGCAGAGGTTTGTGCTTGTGCCCGCTGCCCGGCGGAGCACGGCTCACGTCCCATCCGTCGTCTCTCGACTGAACTAGACGATGGAACACAAAACCGTGCCGATCCGGCCACCAACGAGGTACTGAACCTACGGACGATGGGACTCCCCGTGTCGCCGTCGCCGATCTTCCGCCAGGAACGTTACCGACGGGTCGGGTCATCAACCCTCGGAATCACCGGGACAAGAATGTGTTCATATGCTGGGCTGCCTCACGGCCTCACAGGCACGGCTGACACGACCATTTACCTCGGCGTATCTGGACACAAAACTGCGTGCACTTCCGTTCCCTTGCCGCGAAAACCAGTCACGACGCACGCGCGCTCCTTCCTTCCAAAGGGTACGTACCACAGCTCGACCCGTCGCGGTTGCTCTCGTGCACACAGTACGTAGAAAGGTGTTGCGTGGCCGCGAACGATCAAGCAGCAATGTTCGTGGAACCGGGGTCGATGATGCCATGATGGTGGTGGTACGTGCTCGCTACCTATCGTATCTATCTAACGGGCCGCTTGGCGCTTTGGTGCTGAGAGCGACGGAGCCACGGGGGGCACGCAAGTGCAACGGACGTCCATCGAAAGCCACCATCATCGATCCGTAGGACCGTATCCTCACCGGCAAATATTCCTTCCAAAAGCTTCGCTGGCCCCATGGGACGAGACGGGAAGCCGATCCTCCTCTGCTTTGATTCGCGGTTGACCGACTTGCCTCCGGTGGCGGCCACGCGTGGCCGAGATGAGATGCCAAACAAACACGGTGCACTGCAGCAAGTTGGGGGGGCTCCGAACAACGGAAAAGCCGAGGAGGAAGAGGCTCCGGAGGGCCGGGCGGCAGTGCCGCGCGTCGGGCAAATCCGCCGCCAAATCTCCCGGAAAAATAAAGTCAAGCTCAGCCGCGTCTGGAAAAGGCTCTCGCGATATGCCATGGCCATGATAAGGGACACCGAGACAATGGCGGGCAGCGCGACGATGCCGATGCATTTTCTTTTTTCCCCGGCCGTCGTACGGAGGAGAGATGGATGACGCTACTGACAAACTAGTGACTGTGTGGTCTACTGCACCGGCAGTGGCTTTCGGTGGAGCTGGGACGCTTTGCTTGCACGGCCGCCGGCCTGATCAACCGACCTACCACTCATGGAAGCTTCTACTGCCGATGCATGTGTTTCTTTCTTCGGAAAATCTTTTTAAAAAAAAACTTTCAGTCTATTCATCTTCAATCATGACAGTAAAAAACAATAGGGGTAATACAAATTACAGACATGTTCGTGGACAACCTAGCGACGACTACTAGCACTAGAGCGAGCCGAAGACATGGCGTTGTCATCGCCCTCCCCGACTCGAGCCGGACAAACTTTATTATAGTAGACAGTCGGGACATCGTCGTGCTAAGGCCCCATAGGGCCAGCACATCAACCATCGCTGATGAGAAAAGTCGTCGATCAGAAGGATCAAACCTGTAAACACTCAAACGAGGAGCAGATTTAAACAGAACCACTGACAACCAGCACCGACTGAATCCCGCGAGATCCAACTGAGACACACCTCCACACATCCTCCGACGATACCAGACGCACCACCAGGACATGGATAGAACGTGGGAGACATTATTCCTACCAAAGGATATCGTCGTCGCCATACAACCCCAACCAAAACGGTGAATCTAACCAGAACGAGAAAGGAGTACCTCCCGCCAGAGGGGCCGAGATCCTCCGCACCTCCATGGCCCAGTGGTCATCAGAGATGGGGCGGACCGGTGGCGGCATCGATGGGAGGATAAGGGACTTTTCTTACGGAGGAGGAAAGAGATGATAGTAACGTGTGATCTCTTTCTTCAGAAATCCTATTTGTGCGTAAGACTTGTACGTAAGAATAGCACCACTGTTGGAAAAATACCCTTCGATTCCTCGTGTATATACACCGCATATGGAAAAAATTAATAAAAAATCTAAAAAAGTTTGGAAGTTTTATTTTTACAATAAACATGTTTTTTGTTTTCGAAATGGTGGACACCACACCAGGATCCGTCTGTGGCCACACACACTCCCCCCCCCCCCACCCCCGGGCGTATCGACACCATCCATGGTGGACACCACACCAGACAGGTCTTTGGTCAAATAGCATTGAGCTTATTTTCGAAATTCATGTCGTTTTTTAGAGTAAGAAGGATTGCGCGGAATACTTGGTGAACGAGGATGAGTTGTTATGCAATGCGTGATTAGCCGTATCTGCGGACTTTGTAGGCAGGAGCGGAAAGGGTTTTCTTGGCAGCGCGTGCATGGTTTGTTCCATGCGCGAAAGCACACTGCGTCTATGACATGAACAACATCTATGAACGCAATGTCTAAGTCCTTAGTGTATCGATAGTACACCATCCAGAACTCCGTCATGATGTATTATGGAAGCAATGTAGACATTCCGCATGGCAACCATGAAGATCGTAATTTTTGCCTCTTCTTAATGTACATGTTGTTTGATTCACTCATTCACTCATTGTTGCCTTACACATTGTCTAACCTGCACGAGTTGTCGTGATGTAGCACATGTCACAGGGCAGACCATTCATGCACATACATTGTTGGATGAAGCTCAAGGTGCAATATGTGTGGGATAACATGATCCATTCATGAAAAACTTGTTGAACATCCGGTTAGTCTCGTTGAATTGAACTATTACTGTACTAGACACATTTGCACGCTATTTATGGATGATTTGTTTATTTTCTATCCGAACTTTGATGAATTTCGTTGTGTGTTATGAAAATCGTCCGATTAATTGAACTCCAGCTTGAAATATATACCGCTACAGTTGGATGGTCAGCTCTCGTGCATCCGTGTCGCCGGATTGGTTTTCTCCGTTCCGTAGATGGATGTGGTGTCCGGTTTGGAGATCAGCGTTGGAGATGCCCTAATTTCCCCTTTGATGTTATCTTACGACATAAATCATTTTAATCCTAGAAAAAACATATACAAAAGCCTACTGGTTTCATCAGGCCACCTGATACCAATCAATACAAAAAGGACCGATCAAATCTTGGCCTGTGCTATACCAGCTCTCACCGGCCGGCAAGGACTAATCACCTACTGACTGCCTCTCACGCTTCTCCGTATCTGGTATCTCTCCCTCTCTATGTACGAGTACGTGTACATGTGTGGCTGGCTGTAATCTCCGGCAGGCGGTAGAAAGATGAACTCCTCCCGCTCGCGCGCTCCAGTGCTCAACAGACGGAAGCCGGCGGGCCGGGGCTCGATGGTCGACGTGGGTCGATCAGGAGGTGACTCTGGCGCGGGTGCACGGGGCGAAGGAGTAGCCGTGCTGCTGGTGGCCGCCGGCCTGCACGTGCACGCGGTGCGAGGAGGAGGAGTGCGAGTGCGCCGTCTCCCGGTCGACGAGCACGCGGAGGCGGAGGAACTCGTCGACGGAGCAGGGCAGCCAGAGCGGGCCGGCCGAGTTGTAGCCGTACGTGTCCCGGGCCGCCTCCAGCAGCCGCTGGAAGAGCGGGTGGTAGAGGTAGGCGATGGGGATGACGAACCGCCGGAACCCGTCGCCCTGCTGCTCCCTCGCCGGCGGTCCAACTGCAGCCGCCCTCTCGCCGTCGCTGCTGCTGCTGGTGGTCCTAAGAGATGGAGTAAATAGCATAAAGCTACTACTTTACGGGTTAGGGTTTCAAAAAACCACCAAATTTATTTTTTTCGCTGATAACTACCAAGTCAGGGGTCGGCTGTTTCAAAAAACACAAAACGCTAGGTGCTTTATAATTGATCATGATTATGACAGTTGAGCCCACATGTAAGAAAACTGATAAGAATGGACCGTTAAGTTGCACATTATGACAAATGGGACCCATGTGTCAGCCTCACAAAAATCCCCAATACAAAAAAAACAAAATCCCTAATTTCTCTACTCGTTCTTGTCTTCTTCCTTCGATCTGTCTTCTTCCTTCGCTCAGATCGGGAGGCAAAGAGGATCCCACCCTCCCGATGTAGTCGCCCGTCGCCAGCTTGCGGCGCGCCGCCGCGCCTGGGAGTCACCGGATCTACTCTGGTCCTTCGCCCTGCGCCTCCCCGCCGTTCCTCCCCTCGCCGGGATACCAGCGCCGCCGGCCGCCTTCCTTGACCCGACGAAGTCGAGCGGCATCAACTGCTGCGCCCCTGCATCGGGGCTTGCCGGAATCAGGTCGCTGACCGCTGGCCTCTCCCATCCATCCTCCCTCATTCTAGAACGGGAGGAGCCGGCTAGGTGGAGGGTGGAGACGCTCCGGCGTCGGGCAGAGCCCTTCTTGTGAGCCGAAGAAGGGGCTGGCGAGGGAGCTCAGCCTCCACCTCCTGGTGCCCCGAGCTCCGGCGTGGTCTCCCGGGTGCGTGGACGAGGGCGCCGGCAGCAGGCGGCTCGATGTCGATGCGGGGCAGGGGTCAATGCGGCGATGCGAAGCGGTTGCCGGCGACGTGCGACGACGCGGAGGAGACGGGAGTTCCAGTGGCAGCGCGACAGTTTGTGCGGCGGCCCGTCCCACGGTCGGACCTGGCTTGCGTGCGGCAGGTGGTGGAGATGCGGTGGTGGAGGTGGTGGAGAAGGAAGAGAAGAAAAAATAAGAGGAAGAAGAGAGAACTTACACGTGGGTCCCACATGTAAGTTAACGGTCAAACAAAACAGTCAAACAAACAGAATGTTTAAGAGTGGGTCCGCCCTGTCAGAGAACGGCTTAAATCGCTAACAACAGGCGTTTTGTGTTTTTTAAACAGCCGACCCCTGACTTGGTAGTTATCAGCGAAAAAAATAAATTTGGTAGTTTTTTGAAACCCTAATCTGTAAAGTAGTAGCTTTATGCTATTTACTCTAAGAGATGAGATCGCTGCTCTATTGCAGGTAGCTAGAGCCAAGGAGCCAATCCAGAGGTGTGTGTGGTGCGGTGTGGTTCGCGGCACTCGCGGTGGTTTTTATAGGACTTGCACGGCTCGTGCGGGCCGGGAGGAGATTAGAAGATTAGATTAGCCGGCGGTGCGTGGCGCACCCGTGCGCTGCCTGTACGTACGCACTGGCGACGTTGAGGGTATTCATGTGTATTCATATGAATACCCATTATTGAGTGCAAAAAAAAATTGTTAACTACGCATAAGATCACATCTTTTTCTACGCTGGGATGATTTTCTCAAAAGGGTCACATCTTTTTGCACAAAGCATAAGATCAAAATTGTTGATATGGAGGGTCCTTACTTTCCCGCTGGCCGGTCTAGAAAGGGTTTCTTTAATGGTGCAATGAATTACCATCACTTCAAAGTTGATATGTATGTGAGTGTCATTGATAGGCAAATTAGTGAGTCGAATGGCAGATTTGATGAGGTAAACATAGATCTACTTTCTTGCATGGCAGCATTTTGTCCACTTCATCTATTTACTGCTTATGATCAGGAGAAATTGGTTAGGCTTGCTACAAAGTTTTATGCTAATGATTTCACAAGTGATGAACTGGCAAGACTTCCATGGCAACTAAACATGTATGTTACTCATGTGCGTAGAGATGAAAGGTTTCAAAACTTGAAGAATCTATGTGATCTTTCAGTTGTGCTTGTCGAGACAAACAAGCATGAACAATACTATATTGTTTACAAGCTTCTTAAGTTGCGAAAACTCAAAACGGTGCCCGGGCTCATCTGCTCCCTCTCAGCAAAAAATTCAAAACAAATACTAGAAAAATTCAAAAAATTCTAAATTTTTTTGTGGTGGTAGATAATTTGACGCGTGAGGTGCGCCCCAAAATTCAACTTATTTGGACATTTGAGTATCTCTCGGCAAAAAAGACTAATCGGGTCAAAAATAGTGCGTGAACAGTAAACATTTTTACAGACCCTGATTTTGTCTTTTTTGCCGAGAGCTGCTCAGATGCTCAAATGAGTTGAATTTTGGGGTGCACCTCACGCGTCAAATTATCTACCACCACAAAAAAATGGAATTTTTTGAATTTTTCTAGTATTTTTTTTGAATTTTTTTCTAAGCGTGGGTGCAGCTGAGCCCGGGTGCAGATTAGCCGCACTCCTTAAGTTGGTACTAATTCTGCCAGTAGCTACTGCTAGTGTTGAAAGGGTGTTCTCTTCAATGAACTATGTGAAGAATAAGCTAAGGAGCAAAATGGGTGATGATTACTTGAACAATTGTTTGGTTACATTTGTTGAGAGAGAATTCTTCAATCAAGTAAAGGATGAGGATGTCATCAATCTCTTCCAAAAAGGCGATCGCAAAATTATATTGTAAGATGGGATATCATCATTCTGTCAATCAAAAGGTACTGGTGTCTTTATGTTTATGTAAAATTAGTATGGTTTGATGCATTAAAAATTTACTATTGTCCTACTGGTGTCTTCATAGTACATTTAGAGTAGTTTTTTTTATGCCAATGAATACCCAGCCTCAAAATCCTGGCGCCACCACTGTACGTACGACGTCCTTTGCTACGGAACCCAGTCCGGCGTCGGGGCTTCCGTGCCGGGCCGGGACGGCGGGTGATAGATATCCTGCGTGGCTGACACGCCGGGCCGTCGGAATAATCTGGTTACGGCGTCGGGGTCGTTGGCCGTACTGGCCGACCGTCGCGTGCGCATCAGGCCTCGTGCCAACTCCAGCGCACGATCCAAACGGACGTTCGTTTTGCCCTACTTACGTCCGTTTGGGGCAGTAATGGGATCGCCCATGTTCGTTTGAGGCCGTTGCCGTGTCGGTGCGGTCAACACGCAGCGGCATCCCATATCATGTCCGGAATGGACATGAAAAAAAAATCGCAAAAACACGAAGAAATGCCAAAAAAGCAAATAAACACAAACATAAAACATAATTAAACAGTCTTCACGGCCCTAAAACGGTCCCGTTCCACATTCTTGTCATAAACATAATTAACATAAAATAAAAACAAAAGAAAAGCGCCGCCTGCACGCTGCTGCCGTGCCCGCCGCCGTCTCCTCACGCGCCGCCATTGTTGTCCTTGTCGCCGGTGAGGTCGATGTAAGGCGGCAGCGTCCAGAGGTGGGGCGGAGGTCCCTGGAAGGTGGGAGGCGCCTGCACCACCTCCCGCCGTGGCAACGTCTCGCGCTCTGGAGACCGCGGCGGCATGGGGCACCAGTTTACGGCCCCCACGGCGTCGGCCATGTCAGCGGTCGTGCACGACCAGGTCCACTGCTGGCCCACCAGGTGCGGGTGGAACGCGGCGATGGGCTCCTCCTCCAGCACCTCCTCTGTGACCTCCTCTTTCACGTCCATCATCTCCAACGTCGCCGGCCACAGAGAGGGCCGACATGGTGTCCAGGCCCTCCCATTGGCGCTCATTGTGCGTGTTCATGGAGTCTTCCATGACACGTTGAATAAGCCAGGCCTCCTCCCCCTCTGTCATGCGAGGAGGTGGTGGTGGCGACGGAGAGGGCGAAGGCAACGGCGTTGGCGTGATGCCGCGCACCCGCGTATGCCCGCGCACCTGGGGAGGGCTCGAAGCAGGCGCTCGGCGCTCTGTACGTGGTCGCCACGGGCCCGACGAGCTACCGGCAAAGTAGGACGCGCGTCGCACGTCGTGCTCATCCTGAAACCAGGTGTCCCAGAGAGCGGAGTCGACGGCGTACCTGGGGTCGTAGTAGAGGTCGTCGGGCAGGAGGTGGCGGCGGCGTTCGATCTCCTCGCGACGGGCACAGCCGCTCATCGGGACCGGCGGGATTGGCACCCGGTCCGCGGACAGGTGCCAGTTATTGGGCATGTGAACGTCGCTCCAGTGGAGCGGCGTCCTGGTCTCCTAATAACGACGGCAAACATCCGCGTGGATGTAGTGCCGGTCGCGCTAGCCGGCGGCTGTAGGGGCGATGGCGAATGCGGTCGGCGTGGGGTCCTCCGTGGGGGTGATGCGGGCTCTGCTTTGACGGTGCAGCGGCGGCTCGAGGATGAACCAGCCTCGTGGTCGTGCGCCCCCTTGCGGCCGGTGCTCCACCACACCATGGCTGCTGGCGGCCGGCGAGCTCGAGGAAGGGGAGGGGAGAACGAGGGTTTGGGTGTCGGGTTTCGAGGAGGCAGCATGACTGGAGTGGGAGCATGGACTACGACCTGTCCACGGTTTCCAATTTAAGGACGGCGACCGCTCGCTTGGGCGGATGACAAGTAGGGCCGACCGCGCGTGCGCAATTAAGTTGGGCGGTGGGAGGTAGGTGGCCGCCTGCCACGCGGCACCGATGCGGACGAGAGGCACGTCCGTTCACTGTCTGCCTGGACCCAAACAGGGCGCATGTTTGCGCTCGAAATGAGTCGGGCCGGACACAAAACGGACAAAAATAGGTCTAAGCTGTCGCGCGCTGGTTCATGGGGTCTATCCGTTTTGCTTCAAACGGACGGGGCCGGATGGGATGGGGTCGTTCGCTGGAGTTGGCCTCAGCTGCGGTGAGCGGGATGGGTAGGTAGGGTGGCGGTGGAGCCGTGCGGGCAAGTGGAAAGTGTGATGTGGTTTGGACGAGTTAATTGCACGAAGGTACCACAATTGGGGCATTAGAAACAGATTGGTACCAAGTTTGGTAATTTTTACGTGTCAGTATCAACTTTGGGGCGCGGCGTTGCAGAAAAGACTAAACGACGTATAAACTCGTATTGACGGAAAGGGCCTCGTTTGCAGAAAAAACTCGAAACCAGCAAAAGTACAACGCCCATCAGGATTCATGATTCGAACATGCGACGGACTACCCAAAGGAAGGTAGCGGCGACCACTACGGTACAACACTTCACTTGACCAAGTAGACGCTTGAACAATTTTATACTATACGCAGGAAACCATTTTTGTTGCTGGATAACTGTTTCGTTTTTTTAATGCTTTTTTTGTTTTGTATTTCTTTTATCTTTTAAGACACGTTCTGGTCTTTTTCCGGTTTTCATTTTTAAAAATTTTGTGCATCTCTTTTATATATAGGTTTTGTAATAAATGGTGTACATTATTTCAATACTTTGACATTTTTAAAATTTACACCAAACTTTTTTCTATGCGGCATTTTTTCAGATATTGTATATTAAATAAAGGCAATTTATATAACAAAATTGTTCATTGTATATTATACAATAGTATTCAGTGTGTATTTGTACAATAATATTCAGAGTGTATTTTCAAAAAATATCACATAATATAAAATTTTCAATATATATATCACATAAAAAACGTCACCATATATTTTAAATATGTTCATCTAAAAATTAAGAAAGGTGTTCATATATTATTCAGTATAAATAATTTCAGTATGTATAACAAACTGTTCGTATATTATACAATAGTGTTCAGTATGTATTTATAAAATAATTTTCAGTGTGTATTTACAAAAAATATCGCATAATAAATAGTTCAGTATAAATTTAAAATATGTCGAGTACTGAGAAAATGTTCACCGTTTACTACAAAACCTATATAAAAAAGAAATGTGCATAAATAAAAGAAATGGAAAACCGTAAGAATACCCAAGATCTAAAAATAAAAGAAAATTAAAAATGATCTTACACAATAATTTTTTAATACATGTCGAACCTTTTTTGAAATGTACATGTATTGAGCTGAAACTGATGCGTGGGACACACCTGTCAGGGGCCACATTTCAAAAAAGGCGTCAATTATCAGTGTGTACATTTCAAAACCTATATGGAAAAGAAATATGAAAACCTATATATAAAAGAGATGCGCAAAAGTTTTAAAAAGGAAAACCGGAAGAAGGCCAGGACTTGTCTTAAAAGATAAAAGAAATACGAAACAAAAAAAGCATTAAAAAAACGAAACAGTTGTCCGGCAACAAAAATGGTTTCTAATGTATAATATAAAAGTATTTAAGCATCGGCTTTATCTAAACGTGTGGCGTAGCGCAGTGGTCACCTGGCTTTTCCCTCGGGCAACCCGTCGCGGGTTAAAATCCTCACGGGCGTGCGTTATTTATTTTTGCAGGTTTTGAGTTTTTTCCGCAAACGAGGCCCTTTGTGTGATTAAATATAAGCCGAGGGGTTTTTCTGTAAAAGAAGATGCCACGTCAGCCCCTGACAGGCGGGCCTTGCTGTCAGTTTCTCTGTCAATACGAGTTTATACGTCGTTTAGTCCTTTCTGCAACGCCGCGCCCCAAAGTTGGTACTGACATGTAAAAATTATCAAACTTGGTATCAATCTGCTTCCAATGCCCCAATTATGGTATTTCTGTGCAATTAACTCGGTTTGGACGGACGAACAGGAGGAGCGGGCACGCTGTCGTGCATAGGTCGCACGTACGTCGTCCTTTGGTCATCTTCGCTAGGGATTCTTCTCTACCTTCTTGCGTTGAGATGCCATCAACTCTTTCCTGGGGAATCAGGTCAATACAATACTCTTGGAAAAGCAAGCTATAGCAGATCCTTGAGTATAGAGAAAAAGGAATGGAGTTTCGTTCTCGTAGTACTGCTGATAAAAACTCTCAATTTCACGGGCATCGCTCTTCTTCACGCGCTTCGCGAGACTGGTGCTATTATCCTGTGGTGTTGCATAAGAGCAAAAACATAAAATTATGTCAAGTTGCTTTCTCGGACCCTAACATAAACCACCTTATCCTCACTCAGATTGTTCTTTTGGACTGAGCAGAAGCACGACCTCTATCTGACGTTTTCTCTATCCTCGCCGACCACTGGCACTATACTTAGGTTAGGCGCAATAGGTGAGCAGACGCCGTTGAGGAAGCTCACCAGCGACAGGAAGAAGGGCATGTAAGCCTTAAGTTATATCTTAATCTGTCTTGCAAGGTAGATTGGATCATGTTTGCGATAGAAGTTGCGGAGGAATGAAACGACGATTTCTGTGGCAGAAGTTTTTACTGGTTCTCCAGGAAAGTATGTTGCTCTTGCGGAGAGGATTGATAGGTTTAAGCATTCAGGGCTGGTCGCTCTTATGGATACCTGTGAGCTAGAGTCAGGAATTGGGGAATAACAGTTAAAGCAATCGATCGGAGAAGCCCCCCCTAGTATTGAGAATGCAAAAGTGGCTGCAACTTCCAATAACTAAGCTCGCGTAAAAGTATTAGTTAGCGGGTCTTGGTTGTGAGCAAATTTCTTTGTTCGATACCCAGTTTTTGATCTCGCAAGCAAGGAAATCGAAGAATAGCTCAGTATTATTACAGCGCAGACTACATACACGTGCTCTCTGAACCGTGCTAGATAGTCACCCATCACACGGCTCTCATCGAAAAGGAAGAAGGCCGAGGGGATAGCAGCCTTCTTCGGGCTTTGCCTGCCGACGTTCTAGGCTTTTTCGAACTTAGTTGATTTCGCAAGAAGCAACTTGAAAAGCACAAAGACTACATCTAAACAAACCTTACGTCTTTGTTCGGCTCATTCTTGCTTTCTTCTCATGCGACTCTTGGATCGAAAAGAGGCTGCTGGACTGGACCACGACTGAAACTGCCAGGCACGGACTAAAAGCTTTTATCAGATGCTGGGCTCTAGATATGCGAGTGAGATACCCGCCCTCGGTCATGACCTGGGTTGAAGAAGGAATCTATGTTCTTGGAAGCAAAGAAAGAACTCCGGTATTCCGACCTTATCTTTTTGCTCAAAGAACGAATCAGACCCCTTGTCGAAGCCCTTTATGATATATAACCCTGGATCGAGTTACATGCATGAGTTCTTTGATTCACTACTGACTTCTTCTGTGGAGCCGAGTTCGCCGACGCATTTATTTGATATGCGTCCCTTCTTCAACCCCGGATGTGGACCTGATGCCAGGGAATAACGTAGTTCTAAAGTAGTGACTCGTGTCTTGGAGGTCGTCCATCCAAATGTGGTCGCGCGGCTGGCCCACGACAGCGGACAGGCCGTGGCTGTGGCAGGTGGAATTGTATTCTTGAGTTGTGTGAGCGAGAGGATTGGCATTTTTGTTGTACGTGACCGCTGCCCCACGGACACAGGAGATGTTGATGCATGATGACAATTAAATTGGTCGGGCTCTAGTCTCGCTTTGCTCATTGTCCAACCGTTGGATTGTAGCTGTTGGAGCGACCCTCTGGATTAAAGTTCCAAAAAAGTTCCTGTTTGGATTTGGGAACTAGGTTTAGGCAACGTTTTTTTCTTTGTTGGGGCCCTTCTACCAGCTGTTTCCATTCAAGGTCTCAAACATGGTTCATCTCGCGTGGGCTGTATTTCATCTTGGGTTGCAGACATACTCCGTGTGTAAAACGTAGCTTGTTTCTACTACTACTAAAATAAAGATCGTGGGGATTAGTTGTTGTTTTTCTCATGGCCATCATGTCATCATGAGCATGTTGTCATCGTGGCTTCTAGGGCTTGCTACATTCATGTATGTCAGAAGTGCCATAGTTATCTAGGCTGTGATGCCCTAGAGGGCGTCAAAGACTTGATCAATCATAACAGATACATTGTACGGTTCAATTAATTATCAATACCCGAGATCATCATCATGTTGATTATTCATAAGATGAAGAAAATGGGATACATGACACATAGCTACTACCACAAACCCTTAGCCTCGAAGGCCGGCTTCCCCCTGATCATCATGGGAGCAGCAAGGGTTAATGAAGAGGTTGAAGATAAAGGTTCTCCCCTTCGGCACAAGGCCAGATCAGGGCTAAATACAAAATTCACATCAAAACAAGGAGTAACGACAACGTGAAAATCTGTAATAATTTGAGGTAAGATTTTGGGGGTTTATATAACTAATTGGGCACCGGAGGTGGCTTGGGATCCCCATAGACCGTACCACCCCACCCCTCCCCCATGGCCGGACATCTCACACGAACCACCATCACCACCATAACCCGCCAAGGGCCACTGTCTCGCCATCTTCCTAAGATTGGCGCGCCCGGGGAAACAGGTCGTCATGGCAGAAAGCTGCCACCGCACGAGGAGGCGAAGCGCCACGCCGCCGTCGACGCCGGTCAGGCTTTTTCTGGCCACGCCCTCTGATGGCGATGGGAGAGGAAGGAGGGGAGGAGGAGGGAGCTAGCAGTAGCGGGGAATGGTTGTCCCCGTCATCTATAAAAGCGACGCGGGAGGGTAATTGGAGATGAGGATATGTTCCTAGAGAACATATCTTATATGCTGAACTTCATATTACATAACCACAAGGGTCGTCTTCAGTTATGCTCCTGGAACTTCATATTACATAACCACAAGTTTCGGTTCCACTTTACTGTTACTGTAAAATTGTTTATAATATCCAACACTTCGTCACAAAGGTCCGTAAGTTATCTTTGATAGACGATAAACGATTCTTACGCGTGGAGATGCTAATTAAGGTTGGTGCCGAGCCTTCTAAGTACTAATTAACCGCGACATACAAACTAAGCATAGTGTAAATGGTTAGCTTTCTTTGTGGTAGAACTAGCTCATCCTAATTCAAGCTCTAGACTTGAAACGGGCACTCGTATATTTTTTGGACTTATTTATCTATTCTTTCACTAGTATGGTGTGCTTATCAACTACTCCCTCCTTCCATCTATATAGGGCCTAATGCGTTTTTTAAGACCGCCTTTGACTATTGACAAGATTAATAGTACATGACATGCATAATATGAAAATTATATCATTGAAAGCTCCTTTCACACACGAATTTAACGGTGTGCTTTGTGTAAGTTGCATGTCATATATTATTGCTCTAATGTTTGGTCAAAGTTAGCCTCGAAAAACGCATTAGGCCCTATATAGATGGAAGGAGGGAGTATGAAGCGTCTGTGGCGATTTGGCCAATCTCAAGATCTTTTGGCTTAGTTTTTCGAATGAAATCATAGGGGCTGGGTGAGTGTGTGTATGTGGTCGTTGGAGCATCTCCAACAGGCGCCCAAAAACTACCCCGCGCGTTAAAATTTGTTTTTTTTTTGGCGTCGAACAACTCCAGTAGAAGTTGTAAAATAGTGCGCGCGCAAAAAAAGGGTTGAACACGTGCTAAAAAGCGCTATCGCCTGTTGCAAATTTGGGGCGCCGAATTGCGCACACTTCACAATTTGCACTGCGTGTTTTTTGGGCGTGCGTTTTTGGGTATCTAATAAACCAAAGTTGGGTCCGGGGCGCTAAAAGTGCTACAGTGACGTGCTAAAACTATTTTAGCGCGCGAAACTTTTGTGCGCATGTTGGAGATGCTCTTAGCAACACCGCAAAAAAAAAAAAAGATGCTCTTAGCATTTGTACCGTGATTTTAAAAAACACAACTTATGAATGCATAGATAAATAAACTTTTTTTTTGCGGAAAAGAAAAAGTTCGTTGGCACTTCCCCCTCTTCGCACCCACCCAGCTGTCTGCCCACCTGATCATAGAAGACAAAATTAAACTAAACCGGCCGTTGTACGCTCGAACGGCCATGACCACACGGCCGAGGCTAGGACCAGCCGCACTCGGTCGGCACCGGCATCGCACCTCGATCGATCCGACGGCATAATGCCCCGATCACCAGCCCCCTGGTCGGGCCGGACGGTTGCGTACGTGATTCCACGCCCCAGCGCATGCAACTCGCCGGGTCCCGGCAGAAGTCCATCCATGATCCATCATCCATGCTTGTTTCCACGATACGATTGGGCAATCCAGCTAGGCAAGGGCGATGGCGCTGCCACCGGAGCATGGACGGCGATAGACGGACGCGGTGCGTGCGTGCGCCGACATGGCGGTCACCCTCGCGTGGTCGCGCCCGTGACAGCCATCGAGACGCCAGCCGCGTACTGGCTGCGCTCAGTGCGCGCGCAGGGCTTGCCTCCTCGCCGACCGAGGGGCCTACACGGCCGCGCGCTTTGCCAGTTTCGCTCTCTTCTGCCCCGCTTCGGCCGGTCAAGACGCTGGACCAGTCGGTAGTGCGCGCCCGGCCCCGTACGTTCCGTGCGGTGGATTGCTCTCCTCGAACCCGTGCCGGGGAGTGGGCCGGCATGGACATTTGCATGCATGGTGCGGTGCACGCGTCGGGCAAAGCAAGCCGGATAATTGCTCGCTGCTTTGCATGTAAACCTGAGAATGGTTATTAAAAAATTGGGTGAAACGGTTCGGTTCTTACTTTGAGTTTGATTGGTTCAGGTTTTATTAGGCTGAATCTTTTTTAGTTTGGTTTTGGTTTGGGTATGTGAAGAAACCAATTTGGGTATAGTTGGTTATGGGCTTAAACAATTTGGTTATTAACGGCTATAAACTATGGGTCCAACCCGGTTTCTGGGCATTGGTTATGTGCAATAAGCAAGGACGCATCGACAACGAATATCTTTGATCCGCGTACATGCTGCGATGCACTATGTAATTCTGTATTATGGGGAAACACCACATGCAAATCGAATGTGTTTGCTTCTGCTTTAGCTAAGCAATTGGTTTTAATACACTTGTCAGTGAGCTTTTCATTCGTGGGCATTGTCTTTTTGACTCTTGCTGTGTGTTGACCGTATCTCAACGATAACTTTGTTCCCAAACTATTGTAGATGCACTTATGCCTTTTCTATGTCATTTGCTTCTTAACATGTCAATTTGTGCAATCATATATACATTGAAGCAAACCTATAATTATGTATTGGGTTTAAACCCACGGTTATGTATTGGGTTTAAATTGGTTTGGGTGGAAAAAATAGAGGGTTTGGTTTTGGTTGGGCTGAAAATGGCATTAAATGGGTATGGTTCAAATATGGTTTTGAGAGATATATGTACGGGTATGATTCAAGCATGGTTTAAGTATGAAATCATTCTCAGATTTATTTGCATGTGCGGCTGGTGAGTGGCACACTGGCACTACTACACTATACTCACGGCAGTTGCCGGGGCACGGCATGGCAAACGAGACTGTAGGCGGTAGGCCCGTCTTGTGTATGTGTGCGCTTGTGCGTGTCGGCTCTTCGTGCGTAGCTAGCCGGGCAAAGTTTGCACGGCACGTACTACGTACTTCTCCACCGGCTTCTTCTGGGTGGTGGTACCCAGGTGATGAAGTGAACGTACCGTGTTCTTTAGTTAGGTCTTGTGTTTGCGCGTGATAACTTTGAGTTTGTTTAATTACCAAGTGATCGACACTCTGCTTTGGCACTTGTTTCGCTCTCTAGCCGGGTGAAAAGCGATCCAACCATGAGCTCGACCGGCACGATAGAAAGCGGGGGGCGACGTCGCACGCACGACCGATCAATCAACTTGGTGCGCCCGCAGTAACTCTTTTCTAGTCCAATCGCCAGTCCAAGTCATTCTAGTACTTCATCTACAAGAGAGCACACGATCGGTCCGCTCTCCTGATTGACCACTGGAGGAGCTAGCTAGCAAATCCATCGATGAACTTGCGTGCGTGGTCACCTTGCGCGCCGGCGACGGTAACAAGACAGCATGACGATGACGAGATGGATAAGCTAGCGCATGCATGCATGTAGAAGCTGCAGGCGCCGTGCGAGCGAAGCAGTGACTCCGTTCCATGAAATATGCAAAGGCCGGTAGTGTAGAAGAAATGGAGCAGGCGGCAGTCCATTCAGCGCGTCAGCAAATCACGAATGGCATAGCACCAGAGGTTTGCACTCGGTGCTCGCTGCCCGGCGGAGCACGGCTCCCGTCCCATCTGTCTCGTCTTTGATCAACTGATTGAACAAACCGTGTCGACCCGGCCACTAAGTTGTGAACTTACGACAAGCGATGGGACTGCCCGTGTCGCCGTCGCCGATCTCTTCGGCCAAGAAGGTTACCGACCGGTCCGATCATTACGCCATCGGAATCACTGGGAGAAAAACGTGTGTTCATACTGCTAGACTGCCACACGGGCTCACAGGCACGACCGACACGACCATTTTACCACGGCTGCCTGGACAAGAAACAGCTTCCTGCAGCGGAAATCAGCTGCTGCTACCCCGCGCGATCCTTCCAGAGAATATGTGCCACCACAGCTCCGCCAGTGGCTCGCGGTTGCTCTCGTGCATACAGTACGTAGAAAGGTGCTGCGTGGCCGCGAACGATCTAGAGGCAATGTCCGTGGAATCGTGGTCGATGATGCCATGATGAACAGGGGTGTGGTGCAGGAGGGATTCGATCGGCGGTACTACGTGCTCGCTATCTATCTGTCTATCCCGGCCGCTTGGGGCTGAGAGCGACGGAGCCACGGGGGGCACGCAACGAACGTCGGCGTGCCCCCATCGAAAGCCACCATCAACGATCCGTATCATCATCGCTCGTCACCGGCAAATATTCCTTCCAAAAGCCTCGCCATCGGTGGGCGTCACTGCTCACGCGCTGGTCCCACGGACGAGACGGCATCTGATAATATTGATTTCATATCGTGAATGTTTATATTTTTGAATATAAAGTTAGTCAAACTCTACAAAACTTGACTTTGACCAAACCTTATATGCGAACTAAAAAAACGGAGGGAGTATGTGCAAGTTGGGGCCGGGCGTGCCAAGGTCGTAGTACGTGCCGCCAACCAAAGGAAAAGCCGAAGGCAGGCAGGGAGGGAGAGGCTCCGGAGGGCTGGGCGGCAGTGCCCTGGTCCGGCCGAATCGGCCGCCAATCTCCAGGAAAAAGAAAGTCAAGGCCACTTCCGGAAAAGTCCCCTCTCGCGATATGCCATATTGCCCTGACAAGGGACACCGCGAGAGTGGCGGGCAGCGAGATGATGCCTCGCTTTTTTCTTTTCCCGTCGTGGTACGGAGGAGAGATGAGAGATCTTTCGGTCGAGCTGGGGACGCTTTGCTCGCACGCTCACCGGCCATGGAAGCTTCTACGGCTGGCGCATGTTGTGGCTTCTTTCTTTGTTTTCATGGGCTGCGTGCGTGCGTACGTGGCTGGCTTGGATCGAACTGGCGGCTGAGCCTCTGTGCACGCAGCCTGAGAAAGAAGAGAAACCAAGTGGATACCGTGATTTCCCCTCCTAAAATAAGGGATGCCGCGATTATGTTTTTACGACGAGAAAACAGAATGTGTTCTGTTTGATCATTGTTTTCCCTCTCCTCTCGTGAATTGGACATGTGGTCTGTTTGACCATTGTCTTTGGACGCCGATAACTGCCACACGTGTGGCACAATGGACACTCGCCCACACGGCCTGTGTGGCATATCCAGCAGGCAGCCCACACGATGCTGTGTGGGCGAATATCAGAACTGTCCACACGTGTGGCAGGAGGAACACCCTACCACACGACGATTCCGATTCATTCGTTACTAGGGGATCGATCCCCCGCAGGAATTGGTTAGCCTGCAGGCCTCCACAACAGGCCCTTTCCCTGTGAAAAAAGAAACAAAAAGCCCATTGATAAAGAATTAAATGAAAATGCCCAGATTTTGTTTTTTCCCGTGGTAAATAAAAGACCAGATTTTACCCAGCTACAAAAAATGCCATCAGCTTTGAAAAATAGCAGAAAATTTGCCATTCGAGTTTGACCAAACTATTTGCCATTATATTGTTTTTAACAATGCCAAAGGTTTATAAACACATATTTAATCCCCCAATGAAATATGGCAAATCTGCCATGACAAAAAAATTCAATATTGCCATGTGAACAAAAACATAAATATTCGAAAAATTCATGTGAAAAGAACACAAAAATTTGACAGGACAATAAAAGATTAAAAAGCAATGGCATTTTTAATTACAATTGCCATGAAAGTTTAAATTAGATTGCCGTGTTTTGAAGGAGAATTTGGCCGTGTGTGAGAAAAAACCCAAAAAGTTGAAAATCAAGTATGGACAAAAGAGATTTTCCATCGCAGATTGGTATCAACGAATTGCCGTGTTTCGTATGATGAATTTATTGTGTAGAAAAAAAACACAAGAAGTTGGGAATTCAAGTATGAACAAGAAACTTTCCATGGCAGGTTCGTATCAAGAATTGCCTTATTTTGTGTGATGAATTTACCATGTGTGAGAAAAACAAAAAAAATGAAAATCAAATATGAGCAAGAAAATTGCCATGTCAGATTCATATTGAAACTTGCCATGGCAGAAAAAATCATGTAAGCTAAAGTGCCATGATTTGAAAATTAAATTTGCCATGATCAATAAACTAAATTTGCCATGAACCAATAAACTAAATTTTTCCATGATCAATAAACCAAATTTGTATAAAAACTTGGCATGGCAGATTTGTATCAACTATTGCCGTCTTTTGGTATGATGAATTTGCCGTGTGTGTAAAACACACAAAAATTTGAAAATCAAAAATATGAATGAGAAAATTGACATGGCAGATTCGTATCAAAACTTGCCATGGCAAATTCGTATCAAGAATTGCCGTGTGTTTGTATGATGAATTTGCCGTGTGTGAAAAAACACAAAAAGTGGAAAAATTAGGTATGAACATGAAAATAGCCATGTGAGATTCATATCAAAAATTGCGACGACAAAAATTGTGTAAAATAAATTTGCCATGATTTGAAAACTAGATTTGCCAGGATCAATAAACTAAATTTGCCATGATTTGTAAACTAAATTTGCCATGAACCAATAAACTAAAATTTTCCATGATCAATAAACCAAATGTGTATCAAAACTTGGCATGGCAGATTTGTATCAAGTATTGCCGTCTTTTGGTATGATGAATTTGCCATGTGTGTAAAACATAGAAAAATTTGAAAATCAAAAATATGAATGAGAAAATTGACATGGCAGATTCGTATCAAAACTTGCCATGGCAAATTCGTATCAAGAATTGCCGTGTGTTTGTATGATGAATTTGCCGTGTGTGAAAAAACACAAAAAGTGGAAAAATCAAGTATGAACATGAAAATATCCATGTGAGATTCATATCAAAACTTGCGACGACAAAAATTGTGTAAAAATAAATTTGCCATGATTTGAAAACTAGATTTGCCAGGATCAATAAACTAAATTTGCCATAATTTGTAAACTAAATTTGCCATGATCAATAAACCAAAATTGCCATGATCAATAAACTAAATTTGCCATGATCAATAAATTAAATTTTCCATGGTTAAGTGAGAAAAAAACATAAAGATTGTCATGGGAGTGTTACAAAAAAAACCTACATTTGCCATGTTTAGTATACAAAAAATGTTGTGAATTTGCCGTGTGAATTTATAAAAAATGTTTCTAAGTTTGCCATGTGTAGACAAAACTTGACATGTGAACATTACAGGAAAAAAAATAAAAAATGCCATTTGACAAGTTTTAAATATTGTCATGTGAATATTCCCCATGTATTTTGCCATGTGATAATTACTAGATTTTCCATGGTATAATTAAAGTATTTGCCATGTTTGGAAAATTGCCATAGTGCTATATTTGTGTGGCCACCTCTAAAATAGTTTACGTGTTATAATTTATAGAATTTGAGATGGATGATGTGAAAGCAAAGTGTTACGAGTTTGCCATGTGCAAATATAAGAATTTGCCATGTGCGAAGATAGTGGTTTGCCATGTTCTTGAACTAATTTGTAGTTGCCATGGCAACATTCTTCTGATAGATATGGCAAAAGAACGTAGAAATTTACCATGGCAAAAGTAGAGTAAACATTTGCCATAGAAAATGAAGTAAATTTTCCATGCTACAAACGATTTCTAGTCATAGTGATTTGCCATGGTATAAGAAATTAAATGATGTCTAAAATTCATGAGAAATGATTGAAAAAAATGAGTATCAATTATAACAAGTTGCCATGGCAACTTGTTATAATTTTTGAGTTGCATCGTAGCGTAGTTTGACTTTACATGGCAAAAACATATTTTAGTTGACATTAACTATACATTTGATAGTGCTATGAACTATAATTTGTAAATTTGTCATGGAATTGGTTAATTAGCATCACATTAGACTAATTAGAAAAATCTGTAAATTAACTACATATAGCATGATCGACTGAAAATTGGATCTCACAGATTTGCATCGTATATATAAGAATCTAGAACAGTGCATCCCCTTCAGTGAGGAGCTGTGAAGTTACCTAAACATGTACTGCATGCTTTATTAACAAAATAACTCAATCAACAAGGTAAAAAACCGGCCTTGCAGGCAAAGAAAGTGGCCAGAATTTAGATAGTTGTGCCACCATCTCTGACCAGATATCCCTTGTGCTTCTATCTCCTATTTCCCCAGTCATCTGAATAGAAAGACATAAATAAGACGCAAACATGCATAAGCTATTGATTAACATCATCATCTAGCTTCTTGACTTGGTCTCGAATCTCCAAATTAGCACACAATAAAAACAAGTGCTCGTTTACCTGCGTGAGTGAAAGGTGTCTCCGTCGTCATGACTTTGGCAAAGTAGGATGTCCAAGTCCATGGCGGCATGTACAACAGAAACGCCCTCCATCGCCTCTGCTTGACTACAGTTAATTCTGAAACACTTTTAGATGGATTGCATCGAATGGGAACCTGAAGAATTGAGGCGAAATCGATAAAAGCTTGTGGCACCTCACGTACCATTGAAGAACTGTGGGAACTTGACAGGAAGCACCACCGTCTCTTGCGGCACCTGACGAGGATGCCCTCTGTATGGGAGACGAACCCCGTGAGCCTGGTGTCGATGGCGTCGCGCAGCCATGGCGCCACCGCAGCTCGATCCTGCCGTCCCACCAACTCCGACCAGCAACGCCGCCGCGACCTGGCTTTCCAAACCAAATCCATCCAACTCGCTGAAGCCCAGGCGTGCACAGCCTCACCAACTCCCTATTGTCTTCCCCATCCTCCTCCTGAGCTCGGCTTGGGGCGGCGACGGCGAGGTCGGAGGGGACCCGGGAAGCAGGACGACGACCTTCGGCCTGATTCCGGCCAGATCCGCCCCGTGCACCACCGGCAGGACATGCTACATCGCCGGCTGATTCCCTTTGGCGCTCCTATGCTCCGAGATGCTAGGGGCCGCCGCGGTCGCCGGCGCGTCCGCGAGCACAGACAATAGCCCATTCCGTCGAGCTCAGCGGCGAGCCTCGCCATCTGCCGCTCCACTACCAGCTCCCATCACGCATACACTCAATCTCGCGCCGTAAATCCGTGGACTGCGGGCTTCTGCCGGAGCACGAACAAGGTTGGGGGCGGAGGTCGAACCCCAGCAGCAGCCGCCCGCGCGTCCTTCATTCTCCGCTACGCCTTCCATCGCCGTCGGCCGGGTCCACCTCCGCCCGCCACCGCCCGGGGCCTCCGTCCGCCTCCGCTCGGGGCTGCCGTCCGCCGCTGCCCGGGCTATAGTGTGTGCGACATGCGGGTAGGTGGGGAAGAAAGGTGAGGCAGAGTGGGGAGAGAACGCGAGATCGGGAGTGAGGCGGGCGGCACAGTTTGTCACGGCCCGCACGCGACTGTGGGATGACGTGGCGACGTACAATGCTGTAAAAATCGTGCAAACTGATCCGACGACATATGAGGCGTTCGGGCGGGATGCTACGCTCCACACGTGTGGGCGTTAGTATTTCCCTTGTCTTTTGCGACTTGTCCAGATACAGCAAGGACATGGAAGCATCTGCCAGCTTGGGAAGCGTGTTTAAGCTATGAAAACGTCTGAAAAACACACCTACAAAAAAAATAGTTTGCTCCTACGAGCGATGGGGCTGGCAAAATGATTACACAAATGACATGTTTTGGAGTGTCAGGAGATAACTATTTGGAGCCCGTAAATTACACTACTAGTGAGACAGAGAGGTTGTTCCTTCACATGAGTCTTTTGAAAAAGTGATTGGGAAAATTATAGGTATTACTGATTTCAATAGTCAAAATGAAGAGGTCGGTAAGGATGGAAAATAACTTCCTCCTAAAAGATGTCCTATACTTAAGACATATAAGATGTCAGAGTGAAGGACATGACTAAAGAGAGGGGAGCAACAAAAGAGAACTACGATAATGATTCCATCCCTCATCTTCTTGACATGAACAACATTTCTCTTTTGACCATGTTTTCTTGCATTGTGATTGATTTGGGTTGCACCATGGATTTGATTGGGCATAACATAGAGATTATGGGAAAAATAGAGTTGGCTAGATTGGATATGCTTTCCGGTAATGATATTATTGCTAAAGATGATCTTCATATGAGCCCTCCAGGTCCTATTGACATTGGAGATGCTGACTTAAATGAACTCTACTCTGATGGAGATAATTCTCACATTGCTTTGGAGGAGAAATACTTAGATAAATTCAAACACGTTTTCTCCTCTAAGAAATTGTCAGGCTGGAAGATGACATACCTGAAAAGATTTTTCTGGAATGCCAGAGGGATTGGTGGAGAAATTAAAAAAAAGATTTATTAGATAGAGTGTATTGGATCAATCTCTGGATTTCTCGGGTATTCAGGAAACCATGAAGGGCCACTTCTCTAAGAGTGAATTTCACTCCTTATGTGGAGGATTTTTTGTTTAATGGCATTGGGCTACTATTAGGGGGAAATCTGGAGGTATTTTGGTTGGAGTTAATGAGGATTCTTTGAAGGTTTTGGATTCTAAACATGAGAATTATTCTGTCATAATGCTAGTGTATGAGAAAAAAAAGAGTAGGTCTGACTTGGAATTTAATTACTATGTACGGAGCTGCTCAACCCGAGAGAAAATTTAATTTTTAGTTGAACTCTCTAGAATATCTCAGATAAGTACTTTACCTTGTGTGATACGGGGTGATTTCAATATTATTAGGAAGAGCTCTGAGAAGAATAAGTCAAACACACCTGGTCACTGGAGTTTTGTTTTTAATGCTATAATTGAGCATGCTGGACTACCACTAGGTGATGAGAATTATACCTGGGTAATAATTTAGATGATCCAACATTTGAGAAATTGGACATAATTTTAATTTGCTCTGATTGGGAAGAGAAATGCCCTTTGTCAATGGTTACTTCATTGGAAAGAGAGATATATGATCATACCCCTTTAATACTGGATACTGGAGAACAAACCATAAACCCACTATAATTAGATATGATAATTCTTGTGCACTAATAGAGGATTTAAATGTTGTAGTGGTGAAACCTTGGAATGCTAGATACTCTGGTCCAACATTGTGATTTCGTAGTAGAAATTGAGAATGGTTAGGAGAAAATTAAGATGGTGGGATAAAAATGTTACTGCTTGGTACAGACTTGATGCTATTAATAAACACTTTGAACTATTTGGACTCATTGTTGATGCTAGGCTGGAGCAAAAAGAGCTTAGGGATCAATTAAATAGATTTTTGAAATAGAAAGAGTTCAAATGGTTGCAAAGATGTAAGGAGAAAGAAATTAAATAAGGGGACTCTAACACTGGATATTATATCAAGCTAAGGCCAATAGTAGGAGAAAAAAGAATATTATTACTTCTTTGGACCAGGAGAGGATCGGAGCTATTAGGAAGGACAATGACCGCGGTCGGAGGAACACCGAGACGTGCAACCGGACCGAGCCACCCCCACCAGAACTTCCCGCCGCTGTGGTAGGGACCGGAATCGCGAGAACGGGACGGGGCACCGACGCGAGACTCCACCGCGGCCATGCCCTAGAAACGCCACAGGGGAAGGCCTCGCCGCCGCCATCAGCCCTCGGCAGCGGCGAGATTACGGGCGGCGGAGCTAGGGTTAGGAGCGGGTTGTGTTTCCTGTGGAATCAGATGTGAGACCTCTGCCTTTTCTATTAGGATGTGGCTAGGTTTTAATCGACTGAGACTTAATCAAGTATATGTCAGATGACGTAATATGCAAGAAAGAAATAAAAAAACTAAAAAAATTGCACGAATCTCAACGTAAAATCCCACGAATATAACATCGACTAAGACTTGATCGTTGACCGAAAATTAACAATCCCGTTTCTATTAAGCACAACTAATGGCACCAATTACCATTACAAAACTGAACAAATATTTTTTGCATTGCCACTGTAGCTTCCAACACCACCCAGCACAGATGACCAAAGTTATAAATCTGGACGGCAAGCGGAAAGCACCTGTCTTGAACCAAAACATATGGAACCCAACACATAACTTAAACATGTGACCAACACGACAGGCTTATTAGCTCACTAGTTAACTTCCCCTTGCTCTTGTCTTGCTTGACAGCATAAATCATGTTAATCCTATATAGAACAATATAATCGAAAAGCCTACTGGTTTCATCAGACGACCACCTGATACCAATCAACACAAAAGGGCCAATCCAATCTTGGCCTGTGCTATGCTAGCTCTCACCGGCCGGTAACGGACTAATCACCTACCGACCGTCTCTCATGCATCTCCGTATCTGGTATTCTGGTATCTCTCTCCCTCTCTATGTGCTACGTGTACATGTGTGTCGTCTCCGGCAGAAAGATGAGCTCCCGCCGCTCGCGCGCTCTCGGTGGTCAGCAGACGAAAGCCGGCCGGCCGGGGCTCGATGGTCGATGTGGGTCGAGATCAGGAGCTGACTTTGGCGCGGGTGCACGGGGCGAAGGAGTAGCCGTGCTGCTGGTGGCCGCCGGCGTGCACGCGGTGCGGCGAGGAGTGCGAGTGCGCCGTATCCCTGTCGACGAGCGCGCGCAGGCGGAGGAACTCGTCGACGGAGCAGGGCAGCCGGAGCGGGCCGGCCGAGTTGTAACCATACGTGTCCCGCGCCGCCTCCAGAAGCCGCTGGAAGAGCGGGTGGTAGAGGTAGGCGATGGGGATGACGAACCGCTGGAACCCGTCGCCCTGCTCCGCCTGGCCGACCCGCACCGCCAGCCACCCCTTCTTCAACTTCCCCTTCTTCTCCGCCTGGTCCCCTTGCATGATGATGGCAGCTCCCTCGCCGGCGGTCCAACTGCAGCCGCCTTCTCGCCGTCGGTGCTGCCGCGAAGTTACTGCTCGATAGCAGAGCTAGCTAGAGCCAAAGAGCTGATCGAGAGGTGTGTGGTGCGGTGTGGTTCGCGGCACCCGCGTTGGTTTTTATAGGACTTGCACGGCTCGTTCGGACTAGGAGAAGGTTAGATTACATTAGGCCTTGTACAAGGGTAGGTGTTTATGGAGGTATTTAGAAAAATAAATCAGGTTTTTGAAGCACCGGTGACTATTTCTATAGAAAAGACGCTTAATTAAGCGTCTACCTGTATAAATAAGCATGGATGCTTAAGGAAAGCCTAATTTATTTCTTTAAGCACCTCTTCTAAGCATCTTGCATTGTACAAGGCCTTAGCCGCCGGTGCGTGGCACCGCTGCCTGTACGTACGACGTCCTTTGCTACGGCACCAGGCCTCGGGGCTTTCGTGTCGGGCCGAGACGGCGGGTGATAAATATTCGGCGTGGCTGACACGGCGGCCCGCCAGAATGATCGGGTTACGGCGTCAGGGTCACTGGTCGTACTGGGCAATCGTTCCGTGCGCGACAGAGCACCTACAACCCGAGTTGCCTAATCCAGACCGACTGACAGTGACCGGACAGACATTCAAAGTTCGCGTCCATAATCGGATCCATCAAATTAAATCCTCAAATCCATACTATTAATTCTCATTGCAATGTTAAATTACATATGTAGTTCATACATCTCATCTAACAAAATTGACATGCTCTACTAGCAATGAATGACACGAGAAGTTCATCCACAACTACCCTTTCTTTCTTTCACGCGGTAGTAGCGGTCGAAGACACAAAACGGATTGAGGAGGATCTGCTTACTGTCGAAGCTGTCCGATCCGTCGTCGTCCTCATCCTTCTCCTCCTTGAGGGGCTGTCCGGCCATGACACGGACCGTCCTGTTTTGTTCTTTAGCCATCGCCTTCACCACCCTCCTTCGCTGCTTATCGGCTATGCGGGTACGAAGGGCTTCCCCCGTCTCTGCCTCGTGTGCTGCTTTTTCGCCTCCGGTTGGTGGGCTGCTGCAGTCGCCTCCGCTTCAAGGCGCGTCCATAGCCTCACGTGATGGGCACGTCACGCCTCCTTCTCGTTTCCGCGAACCATGAAGGCAGATATGGCCTCCATTTCGGCAGGCAAGGCCGCCGGGACGAGGCGCCACCTAAATGGTTCCGTCGGCAGAGCGGTGTTGCGCTGCCATGCGGTGGTCACCGATTCCGGCAAGGCCGCAGAGCGGCGTGCTCCACCTGCCCCAACGAATCCTATCGTCATTGGGCAATGGAATCCCGCCGGATTGATGAAGATCGCGGGAGGGCGCACTTCTCCAAGAGCGTCAGAGAATAGCGGGGACGACCATATGCTCCTCAGGATTGCAAGGGATGAGCTTCCAGTACTTGGATCCGAACATCTTGGAGTCGGATGCGATGGCCATGCTCACCAAACATGAGCTTTTGTGCGGTGGGAGTGGAATGGAGGGGAGTGAAATGCGGCCAGGGTTTCGTCCGCAGTGCAAAATAGTGTCACTTTATGTGGGATCAGATGGGCCAGAGTGGGCCGGATCTGATGTGGCGAGCGCGTCCCAATGTCCCCATATTCGCCCTAGTATAAGTTGGATATGAGGAGTGTCGGTCAATCTAGGATTTTGGATCGGATTTACGAGGCGCGGTTGGGTGACAGTTAGTGACGGGGCAGTCCGTCGATTGGGTGACGGGCAGTGACCGGGTAGCCCGCCTTAACGTTTAGGGCGGGTATGGAGGATCAGGTTGTAGATGCTAAGAAAAAGCTCTGAGGCCTCAGTTGCGGTGAGGGGGATGGGTAGGGTGGGTGTGGAGCCGTGCGAGTGGAAGGTGCGATGTGGTTTGGACGGACGGAGGGATGGCAACGGAGGAGGAGGCACGCTGTCGCCGGGCCCGGCGGGTGGTGCACAGGTCGTACGTACGTCGTCCTTTGGTCGTGGCGTGGCTGGCCCGCGACGGCGGACTAGCCGTGGCAGGTGAAATTATTTCTTGGGCTGTGCGAGCGGGCGGATTGGCATGTTGCTGTAGTGTATGTGACTGTTGCCCCACGGCCACGAGCCAACGAGAGATGTTGATGCATGGGGGCAATTAAATTGGTCGGGCTCTATCTAGCTTTGCTCATCGCCGAATTGTTGGATTGTAGCTGTTGGAGTGACCCTCTGAATTAAGTTTTGTTCTGGTAGTTCCTGTTGGGATCTGAGGACTGGGTTTAGGCAAGTTTTTTCTCATTTCCGGGATGCTTCTGATTGTTTCAGTCGAGGTCTCATGCAGTACATGCTTTATCCCTATCATCATGTCATCACGACTAGGTTGTATTTGATTTGTAACTGTTAGAGTAGGTATAATAAGGTACAGTCATCAGGTCATAAGAATTAAAATATTATATTTCTATTGAGCTGGATGAGAGCAAAGAGGAGAGAAAAGGGAAGCGGTTGTAGATTAATAGCCGGCTATAGCCATGCTTCAAGAAACATTGTGAGAGTGTGAAGTGGGTCAATGTATTAACAAAGTAGTACTCCTGTAAAGAAATATAAGAGCATTTAGATTACTAAAGCAGTGATCTAGAGACTACTCATTTCATTCGGTCCTCCCCTCGCGTCGTCCCCCGCCCTGGGCGACTCGGGGGCTCTGAAACCCTAGGCGGCGCCCCTGCCGGGTGAAACCCGCGTGGCAGACGGCAATGGCGGGGGGTTTCCCTTTCCCAGCTTCCCTACCTCCGTGGGCGGCAGATCTAGGCAACAGGCGGCGGTGTCCTGCGGCGCTCGCGGTCGGGCGCGAGGCGGCGGGCCTCATCGGGCGGTGGCGGGCACGGGGCTCGCGGTGGCGCTCTGGCGTCTGTGGGCGATGGCTCTCGTGCGTGGTCGACGGCATCGCGGGCTGCGCGGTGGTCGCCCGTGGCGGCTGATGCGTGTGGGGGTCAGGCCTCTCCTTCTCCAACCTGGTTCGGCTAGGTTTGTGGGCTCCGCAACGCCCCTCCCCCTCCGCAGCTTGGCGCACGGGTGCGTGCCCCGCTGCTCTGACGCTTGGAGCTCGCCAGGTGACGCAGGATGGGCAGTGGTCCGGGGTGACTGCTGCTCCAACCATGGGTGGCTCCATCGCAGCTTGGCAGGCCAGCGGCGGCGGCGGCCAACAGGTTTCGGCGTCGCATTGTCCGTAGACGACTTGTGTCGGCTTCCGATCCTCTCCTCGTAGTCCGGTTGCTTCTCTCGTCGATATGTTGGTTGGCTCCCGCATGGTGGCCGGGGTGTGGCATCCGGTGACGGTGAGTGTTGGCCGGGGTGAAAACTCGTTCTATCTTCGGACATACCGGCGACGGTGGACCTCGTTCCTTCTCGAAGGTATCGCCGCGGCTCTCATTGCCCGTCATGCGGCTCCAGGGAAACTCTGATCCTCGGATCGGGCGGTGGCGGCGCCCCAGAGTCGTATCCTTCCTGAAGGCGCCGCCTTGAAGCCCATGGTTCGTCGTATGCGGCTTCATCTCTTCGCGGTGGTAGTGCTAGGGATGGTGTTGCTGTGCTTAGCGCCTATGTATCCTGCCTTGGGTGTGTGCGTGTGTGGTGTTGGCGTGCGTTTTTATCGGGTGATGTTGATCTTTGCTTTATATATAAAGCGGGGCGGAAGCCTTTTTTGGTAAAGTAGTGATCTAAGCGCTCTTATATCTTCTATATCTAAATAGCTAGTTCCCACTAACCTATTTCTCTCAATATGCAAGTGTGTCACCTCATCATTCAACATGCATGGAGAAAGACCCACCACAACTTCAAACCACGCATAATAAAAAGAGGCTCAACATGCTAACATGCATGACATTATGATATTTATATTATACAATAACTAGACACCACAAATCATTTTTATACTTTTAGTTTTCATACTATTACTCTACATATTCATGTTTCATGCAACCAATTATTAAGGAATATATTGCAAAACAGTACGGCAACAATTTGCGGGATATCATCTAGTTTCTTTAAGGAGGGAGTACTTCTTATCAACTAATTGCTATATATGTTGGCTGTTAGGTCGACTAGATGTGATGTGGCAAGTCCATATAGCCGATAGTTGGCTATACTATTAACCATGCTCTTATAGAACTTATGTCAACTTTTTAACGATTCTATGCGAACACGTCAATAGTCGTTAGATGCTCTGCACGGATCTTAGCGCCATCACTAGTGCCACATCCTCATCACAGAATCGTTCGCTCTGGGGACGAACTGAGCGAACAATAGCGTCCTTTTACACCTCACCCACTCACCCCTCTCGCGGCCTGTGTATCATTTCCTCCTCACCACTTCCTCTCTCTCCTCCCCAGTCGAATGCTCTGATGTCTTGCAAGGGCACGGGGCAGTTATAGCACTTTCGTATGATAAGTAGACTGTCAAACCCCAGGGAGAAACTAGTAAGACATTACCAATCCCGCAGCTACGTTGTCTCCGTAGCTACGTTCGTACTTAGAGCATAGTTTGGAAATAGCCATTCTATCGGTTGCTACCGGAACAATAATAAAATGGGGATTTAACTAGACTACAAACTTGGACAGAAAATATACTAAACTAGAACACAAAGTAAAAGGGGTTGTACTTGTAGGATTGAAAAGAGCAAAATGCGTTATCTAGTCTTTCGGTGTCACTAGTACTGGATGAGCGTCTTAGTGGCATACACGTATTACAGACTCCTAATCGTTCTCCTATGGTTTGCATCCGCGGTCTTGCATTCCTAGGTGTACTAGACATAACATCGCGTCAAAGTCACACACAGCTGTCAAGAATACACAACGGAACCAAAGGATCTTGAAGTTCATCTATCTATCCTGTGTACGTGTAAGTAACATACATGCAATGCGAGAGAGAGAGTAAATACTAAACGGAGCCACGAAGACCAGTTGTGCGTACTAGATTATACCCCAGCCTAGAACCGGATCAATTACTCAAACATAAATGAATAGACACACAAAGAGGAATGATTTATTGCTTACATCAACATGTTCAATCTTGAAAAATACATGTGCGAGGACAGAGATGGAGATGGAGGTGGGCACCAGTGTACCCAGCCTATAGTCGGCGCCTAGTGATGTCGGCGGTGCCTCCTTCTCCTCCTCTTGCGTGGCCTTCGTGGTGATGGTGATGGAGGGAGAGGCCTCCCTTTAGATGAGATGGGAGAGCCTCTCGCCAGCTGCGTGGACTTGTGGTGGAATGAGGATGATGATCCCGGCGGCTAGAGCTCTTTATATAGGAGGCCTCCTCGGGGCTCCCCTATTGATGTAGCCTCTGCCCCTTCATCCAAGGGCTCTAGGGGAGTCAAATCCACGCCCAAATGATGCCTTATCTGCCAAGGATCCCGTAGGAACAAACCGGGATGAAATCGAAGCAAGATCGGAAAGTTCTAGCCAATTTACGAAGCTGTCTGGAGATCATATGGGCGCCCATATGAACGGCTATGCTAGCATGCAACCCCGTCATCCGTTCTCGACTCTCGGAGGACTTTCATATTTTGGTTGCCATTTCTTCATACGAACTCTGATTTTGGAATTCTTGGGCTTGTTGGATTGCTAGAGACAAGCCCAATACGTCTGCGGCCTTGGATCTTTAATTTAGACACATTAATAAGTGTCAAATCATAAAATACTCATAGGGCCTCATCAGGTGCCTAGAACTTCTCCAGTTTGACTCCCAACTTGGTTCTTTTGATGTGCCAAGCCCATGAATATGCCAATACACCTACAAAGAACACAAAAAAAGTGAACTAATAAAACTAAATAAAAATATAAGTTGTGCAACGAACTTGGTAAAACGAGTAAACACCAAAAATTATGCATTGGGGACATGTATAAGTGCTAGATGCATATGATGCGTGGGATTTTGGCACTAAAATATACTCTAAAAATTATGCATAAAATCCAATCATCATTCTCTCTCTCCCCGGCGACGGTGTTGTGGCGACAGCCCACGAATTCCGACAATTCATGGTGTGGCGGCGAGGTGGTGGTGTGGGGAGCACGCAGGAGCGGTGATGAGGAACCATGACTGAGGAGTTGTACGTCGAGCGCGAGTGCGGTGGCGACAGAGAGGGGTCATGGTAGAAGAGCTGCATGTGGAGCATGAGCGCGGAGGCGGATAGGAGTTGCTCTTGGAGCACGGCAGAGAGGTGGCGGCGTCAGAAGCGCGTCGATGACAACAGAGAGGAGAGGGGCATGTGGCAAAGGAGGAGACGGGTGAGGTGGGTGGCAGTGGAGGTGGCCGCATTCGCCGTGATCAGCCCTCGTAAAGGTGCTCCTCCATCAGTAGGAGCAGTGCGCATAGCTCGCAGCCGTACTTGGCAGCATATCTGATCGTCTTCTTCCCCTCCCGATGTGTTGTTTTGTTGGAGAGCCACGACCTCCAATGGTTGCATGCTGGCAAGCAGCTCGCGGAGGAGCATATTTACCTTGACGATGTTGCCAGTTGTAAAACCAAGAGGGCCGCCTTCTTATGCTCCCGGAACTTCTTACTGGTTGGGAATGTGGTAATTTCACAAAAATTCCTACGATCGCGCAAGATCTATCTAGGTGACGCATAGCAACGAGAGGGGAGAGAATGTGTCCACGCACCCTCGTAGACCGAAAGCGGAAGCGTTTCAATAATGCGGTTGATGTAGTCGAACTTCTTCACAATCCAACCGATCCAAGTACCGAACGTACGACACCTCCGCGTTCGGCACATGTTCAACTCGATGACGTCCCTCGTGCTCTTGATCCAGTTGAGGACGAGGGTGAGTTCCGTCAGCACGACGGTGTGGCGAAGGTCATGATGATGCTACCGGCGTAGGGCCTCATCTAAGCACTACGATGCTATGATCGAGCTGTGTAACTATGGAGGGGGCACTGCACACAGTTGGGAGAGAAACTTGTGTGTTCTAGGGTGCCCCTACCCCTGTATATAAAGGAGTAAGGGGGAGGCCGGCCGGCCCCTAGGGCGCGCCCCAAGAGGGGAGTCCTACTAGGAATACTAGTCCTAGTAGGATTCCACCAAGAGGGAGAGAGGGGGAAGGAAGGAGAGGGAGAGGGAGTAGGAAAAGGGGGAGCCACCCCCCTTCCCTAGTCCAATTCGGACCCAAAGGGAAGGGGCGTGCGGCATGCCCTGGCCACCCCTCTCTCTATCCAACAAGGCCCATTGTGGCCCATTAGTTCCCCGGGGGGTTCCGGTAACCCCTCCGGCACTCCGGTTTTACCCGAAACTTTCCAGAACACATCCGGTGTTCGAATATAGCTGTCCAATATATCAATCTTTATGTCTCGATCATTAGAGACTCCTCGTCATGTACATGATCTCATCCGGGACTATGAACAAACTTTGGTCATCAAGAACCCACAACTCATAATACATATTGTCCTCGAACGTTAAGCGTGCGGACCCTACGGGTTCGAGAACCATGTAGACATGACCGAGACACATCTCTGGTCAATAACCAATAGCAGAACCTGGATGCTCATATTGGCTCCTACATATTCTACGAAGATCTTTATCAATCAAACCGCATAACAACATACGTTGTTCTATTTGTCATCGGTATGTTACTTGCCCGAGATTCGATCGTGGTATCATGATACCTAGTTCAATCTCGTTACCGGAAAGTCTCTTTACTCGTTCCGGAATATTTCATTCCTCAACTAACTCATTAATTACAATTCTTGCAAGGCTTATAGTGATGAGCATTACCAAGACGGCCCAGAGATACCTCTCCGAAACACGGAGTATCAAATCCTAATCTCAATCTATGCCAACCCAACAAACACCTTCGGAGACACCTGTAGAGCATCTTTATAATCACTCATTTATGTTGTGACGTTTGATAGCACACAAGGTGTTCCTCCGGTATTCGGGAGTTGCATAATCTCATAGTCTGAGGAACATGTATAAGTCATGAAGAAAGCAGTAGCAATGAAACTGGAACTATCATAATGCTAAGCTAACGGATGGGTCATGTCCATCACATAATTCTCCTAATGATGTGATCCCATTCATCAAATGACAATGCATGTCTATGGTTAGGAAACATAACCATCTTTGATTAACGAGCTAGTCAAGTAGAGGCATACTAGGGATAATATGTTTTGTCTATGTATTCACACATGTACTAAGTTTCCGGTTAATACAATTCTAGCATGAATAATAAACATTTATCATGAAATAAGGAAATAAATAATAGCTTTATTATTGCCTCTAGGGCATATTTCCTTCAGTCTCCCACTTGCACTAGAGTCAATAATCTAGATTACAAAGTAATAATTCTAACACCCATGGAGTTTTGGTGTTGATCATGTTTTGTTCGTGGAAGATGCTTAGTCAAGGGTCTGCAACATTCAGATCCGTATGTATCTTGCAAATCTGTATGTCCCCTTCCGACACTTGATGACAGATGGAATTGAAGCGTCTCTTGATGTGCTTGGTTCTCTTGTGAAATCTGGATTCCTTTGCCAAAGCAATTGCACCAGTATTGTCACAAAAGATTTTCATTGGACCCGATGCACTAGGTATGACACCTAGATTGGATATGAACTCCTTCATCCAAACTCCTTCATTTGCTGCTTCCGAAGTAGCAATGTACTCCGCTTCACACGTACATCCCGCCACGACGCTCTGCTTGGAACTGCACCAACTGACAGCTCCTCCATTCAATAAATATATGTATACGTATTGTGACTTAGAGTCATCCGGATCAGTGTCAAAGCTTGCATCGACGTAACCATTTACGACGAGCTCTTTGTCACCTCATAAACGAGAAACATATCCTTAGTCCTTTTTAGGTATTTCAGGGTGTTCTTGACCGCTGTCCGGTGCTCCACTCCGGGATTACTTTGGTACCTCCCTGCTATGCTTATAGCAAGGCACACATCAGGTCTGGTACACAGCATTGCATACATGATAGAACCTATGGCTGAAGCATAGAGAATGACTTTCATTTTCTCTCTATCTTTTGCAGTGGTCGAGCATTGAGTCTAATTCAACTTCACACCTTGTAACACAGGCAAGAACCCTTTCTTTGACTGATCCATTTTGAACTTCTTCAAAAATTTATCAAGGTATGTGCTTTGTGAAAGTCCTATTAAGCGTCTTGATCTATCTCTATAGATCTTGATGCCCAATATGTAAGCAGCTTCACCGAGGTCTTTCAAAAAAACTCTGATTCAAGTATCCCTTTATGCTATCCATGTAGGACCTTGAAGTATGTCTAGAGGGAGGGTGATTAGACTACTTGACCAATTAAAAACTTAACCTTTTCCCAATTTTAGAGTTTGGCAGATTTTAGCTATCTTAGGACAAGTCAAGCAATCATCACACAATTCAAGCAAGCATGCAAAGAGTATATAGGCAGCGGAAATTAAAGCATGCAACTTGCAAGAAAGTAAAGGGAAGGGTTTGGAGGATTCAAACGCAATTGGAGACACGGATGTTTTTGGCGTGGTTCCGATAGGTGGTGCTATCGTACATCCACGTTGATGGAGACTTCAACCCACGAAGGGTAACGGTTGCGCGAGTCCACGGAGGGCTCCACCCATGAAGGGTCCATGAAGAAGCAACATTGTCTATCCCACCATGGCCGTCGCCCACGAAGGACTTGCCTCACTAGCGGTAGATCTTCACGAAGTAGGAGATCTCCTTGCCCTTACAAACTCCTTGGTTCAACTCCACAATCTTGTCGGAGGCTCCCAAGTGACACCTAGCCAATCTAGTAGACACCACTCTCCAAGAAGTAACAAATGGTGCGTTGATGATGAACTCCTTGCTCTTGTGCTTCAAATGATAGTCTCCCCAACACTCAACTCTCTCTCATAGGATTTGGATCTGGTGGAAAGAGGATTTGAGTGGAAAGCAACTTGGGGAAGGCTAGAGATCAAGATTCATATGGTAGGAATGGAATATCTTGGCCTCAACACATGAGTAAGTAGTTCTCTCTCAGAAATGGTAAGTTGGAAGTGTAGGTTTAGTCTGATGGCTCTCTCCACGAATGAAGAGGAGGTGGAGGGGTATATATAGCCTCCACACAAAATCTAACCGTTACACACAATTTATCAAACTCGGTGGGACCGATTCAACAGACTCGGTCGGACCGATCTAGTAAACCTAGTGACCGTTAGGATTTTCAGTGTGACTGACATACAACTCGGTAGGACCGATTCGGTTAGGGTTAGGGCATAACATAATCTCGGTAAGACCGATTACACAAACTCGGTGAGACCGATTTTGGTAATAAGCTTTCCAGAGAGTTGATCAGGTAAACTCGGTGGGACCGATTTGCTCTTTTCAGTGAGACCAAAATGTTAACAAAGGGAAACAGTGAGTTTACATTGCAATCTCGGTCGGACCGATCGCTCACTTCGGTTAGACCGAAACGTTACGAAGGGAAACAGAGAGATTACAATCCCATCTCGGTGAGACCGAGATCCCTATCGGTAGAACCGATTTGCTTAGGGTTTGTGGCAGTGGCTATGACATTTGAAATCGGTGGCGCCGGATAGAAAGAATGGGTGTGACCGATTTTGGCTTTAGGTTTAGGTCATTTGTGGATGTGAGAAAGTAGCTGAGGGTTTTGGAGCATATCACTAAGCACATGAAGCAAGAGGCTCATTAAGCAACACCTCATCCCTCCTTGATAGTATTGGCTTTTCCTATAGACTCAATGTGATCTTGGATCACTAAAATATAAAATGAAGAGTATTGAGCTTTTGAGCTTGAGCCAATCCTTTGTCATTAGTATTTGGAGGAATCCACTTTCATCATCCATGCCATGCCATTCATTGAGCTTTCCTGAAATAATAGTCTTGGAATAGCATTAGCTCAATGAGCTATATGTTGTTATGAATTACCAAAACCACCTAGGGATACTTGCTTTTTCAATCTCCCCCTTTTTGGTAATTGATGACAACATATAGATCAAAGATTCGACAAATGATAATAAGATTTAACAACATCGTCGCTTTGAGAAGTATGTGATAAGCAAGAGCTCCCCCTAAATTTGTGCATAGTTTAAGATTTTCTTTGGACTGCAAATGCACAAGGAATTAGGCTCATGGGTTACTCTTCCATGTCACATACATCTTGGTGGAGCGCTCAAAATGATAAAGATTGAATACATGCACTCATCACCAAGCAAGGTGAATGATCACATAGGATAGATAAGATAATATCATCAAACATGCATAAGTGTAGCTTATGATCAAACACATGATCATCAATGTCTCACAGCATAGTATCTCAAGCAATCAAAAGCAAACAAGTTTAACCACCAAATCAAGAGAGAATAAAAGCAATTCTCTCTCTCTCTCTCGAAGCCTATGATCTATACATTTTTTCTCCCCCTTTGGCAACAAGTTACCAAAAAATTCATAGAAAATGCATAGTGCTAGATCGACTCTCAGGCTTGATCTTCAGGTGGTGGTGTCCGGATAACTCCAAGAACGAAGGCTTCAGTTGAAGTAGAGGGTGCTGGAGTTGATGCTGGAGCTGGTTGCACCGGAGCTGTAGGAGCTGTAGCTGGTGCAGATGATGTGGCTCTGGTGTTTGTCACGGGCACTGCAACTGAGCTCTGGGCTCTAGGCACTCTGGCAAATACATTAGTGCTAGTCTTGCCCTGCCTCTCCTGCATGTCATCCTGTAGCTGCTCCACAACTAACTGAATCTCAGTTACTTTGACATCGAGATCATGGAATTTGAGTTCCATGATTCTTTCCAAGCTCTCCTGATTCTGAGTGAGGGTGGACAATCCCTTCTCAATCCTCAGAGTTGATGCTATTAAGTAACCAAGCTGCTCCTGTTTGTTCTTCAAGAAATACTCAGATGCCTCCTCTTGAGTTGGCATCTTGGCAGCCTTCTCCTTCCTTGCCTTCTCCTTCTTCTCTTGAGCTTGTACTGATGATGGATCATTCTCATTCATGACAACCTGATTGTCCTCAAAGTCTGGATAGAGAGGAAAGTGTTCCTTATCCAATAGATATTTCCTTGTGCCCATCTTTGAGTTAATCAACTCCTGAATTTGAGGGGCATATCCACAGTTCCTCTTCTGATCTGTTGTAGTCCTCTTAATGGTTTCAACCATAAGGCTCATGACCTTAAATTTCTGTGGCACATCAAACAAATGCAACATGTTGATTGCATGCCCTCTGATCATGTTGTGGTCACCAGACTTAGGCAATAGAGTGTGCCTTAGGATCCAATTGATTGTAGGCAGCCCTGACAGAAGAAAGTGGACTGATCCAAACTTATGTGTCTCAACAGCTTTGTCTGGGATCTCCTTGTACATGTGTGCCATGGAATTGTGGTCCATCTTCTTCTTGGCATAAATATCCAGGTCATCTTCATTTTCCTTTGGGGCATTGATCAGATTTACCCATTCCTCAATAGTGGACTGGTACCTTGTACCTTCAGACATCCAAACTATCCTCCCATCTGGATAGAAGTGTGATGTGGAGTAGAATTGCATAATGAGTTCATCATTCCAGTTGGTGAGCTTTTGCCCAACATAATCTGCAACTCCACAAGCAACAAAGCTGTCTTGCACTCCAGGATAGTGCTCTTCATTGTCTTTCATGTAGGTCCAGTCGACCCACCTCATATCACACACTATGGGCTTCTTGTCCAACAAGATTGTCTCATAGAAGTCCTGATGTTCCTTTGTATGGAACCTATAATCAATAGCAGTTCTTCTCCTTGAGGCACATGGATCTGTGATCCTCCATAGCCTCAACCCTGAGTCCTTTCTGATCCTCATGTCCTCAGCCACAGGATGGGCATCATTGTGGTCTGGTATCTTGGGCTTGAGCTTCCTTAGGACCTGTCCTTCTTCATCTTCCTCATCAGCAACATTAGGCACTTGGACCTTGTTCTTCTCAGCAGCTGGAATACTCCTGGTATTCCTCTTTGGTGCAAGCTTGGCCTTGGGGGCAGATTTGGGTGCTTCCTTGGGCTTAGATGTTGCAGCCCCTGATCTAATAGCATCACCCATAAGCTTTGGTGCCTTGGGTGCTGGTGCAGCAACCTCTTCTTCCTGTTCAGAATCTCTTCTCATTGAGGGCTTTCCAAGAACCTGGGCAGTTGTGGTTCTTGCTCTCTTCTTCTTCTTATCCTGAGCAGCTTCATCCTCTGACTCAATGGTAAACTCATTGTTTCTCCAGTAGGAAATTTCTTGGATATGGAAGTTATGACTTTCTTTGCAGGTGCCTCTTTGGGTTCAGTCTGTTCTGGCACTTGAGTGGACCTTCTGACCTTGGGCATAGGTGTCCTCTTGGCAGGAACCTTCTTATTTAGTCCAGGATTTGTGCTATGTGCTGAGCCATACTCCTTTTTGAGCACTACCTTCTTGGAAGTAGCCTCATCTTCAGCTGCCACATAGTCCTCATCCTCTGATTCTGAGGTTCTCTTCCTCCTTTGCCTGGTAGCAGCCTTAGGCAGATTGCTAGGAGTGCTCCTGCTGCCATCATCTGAGGAACTGGAGGGACTAGTGCCCTCACTCATCTGAACCTGCTCTTCTGACTTGTTCTGGCTGTCACTCTGGTCTGACATGCTGCAAACACTGACTGCAGACCCAGTGAAGAGTTATAGATGAGATAGAGTGGATGAGCATCACAAAATGCAGAGATTTTTGCAAAAGGGTGATTCAAAAATTCAGTTTTAGTTTTCCACAGAAATTATTTCGGATCAACCGATTTTCAAACTCGGTGATACCGAAGCAGTTTTGGAACCTAAACTGATGAACTCGGTTGGACCGAGTAACAGTTCAGTGGCACTGAGACTGCTAGGGTTTCACAAAGTCCTAAAATTGGTCTCACCTATTAGTAATTCTCGGTCAGACCGAGAGTTACTAGTGCAATGGCGTTAGCCAAATCGGTGGGAGCGAGTTTTTCAACTCGGTGGGTCCGAGATGGTTTTGGCGGAAACCTAACCCTAAAATTTCAAATCTCATCTAATCTACGGACTGCATTGACTGGATAGGAGTGTTTCAATCGTGGCAAGAATCAATAAGAACACAATGTGCTAGGAATCGGACGAGGATAGCATAGTGATCGAGTCCATACCCTAGCTTGGCGATGAACTCGCTACGGCGGCAACGGCGGGGTTGAAGTCCGTTAACGGCGGCGGAGACCAGCGACAGGAGGCGGCTGGTGACGAGGAGATGATTCGGAGACCTTGGAGGCAGAGCGAGCTATTGCGCGGGCGAAGGGGTTCGGAGGAATTTCCAAATTTTTGCCCGTGACTATATATAGCCCGACCCTGTCGGTGTGACCGAGTGGAACAACTCGGTGGCACCGAGATGCATAACTGTGTACAGTTACAGCAACTCGGTGTGACCGAAAAGTTCAAATTGGTTGCACCGAGATTGAAAACTTAGATCGACTTAATGATCTCGGTAGGACCGAAATGGAGGAATCGGTCAGACCGAGAATCACAAAGAAGTTTTGGAAGTTTAAGTCTATGACGAATCGGGGACTCCAAGTGCTCCTCACACAGAGTGGTTCGAATCTGACTTGATCAAATTTTGTGATGTAGCATGAATAGAGTTTGAGACAAGAAAAGCATAGATAGCTAGAGATGGTTCTTAGGCATTCTTGTCCATCCACTTGGCAAAAAGAAAAGAAGCCAAACAATCAAAACAACAAGTGGATGTCCTTGAATGAGTAAAATATGCACCAACATGCTCACACAATAAGATGGCAAATGAAATATGTGGCAAAACATGCACAACCAATTCTAGCATCTATCAAACAATTGGCGATGACTAGGTCATCTATATATGAGTATATTGACTTAGGAGTCAAATGAAAACATTTGATCATAGGTCATACTCATCGTTTAAGCTCAAGTGGGGTTACCACTTTTACATAATGCATTGATGTGTTCACACCATTAGAGTTGCTTTGACTCAATTCTTAGAGTTAAGCTCCCCCTAGATGTGAGATCCCCTTTTAGAGGGATGAACTAACCTTGGGTTTTGTCGATGATGACTTCATGTAGGCGTTGAAGATGTGGATGCTCAATGTTGATGTAGATCATTTGGAGAAATCCTTTGGAGTGAGTTGCACTTTCAACTTACCTACATGGGTTAGTCCCACAAGGAACAAACAAGAATATCCATAGACATAGAGTGAAGCACACACAAGATGATGTCCATGAAATCATTAGGTTACCTTGTCCCTTGCCTTACCAACATGAGGGTTTGTGACTCCTTGAACTAGTGCAAGATGTGGAAGTTGATTGCACTTGTTCTTGCCATAATAATATGAGTGAAGAATGTTGGCGGAGTCACCCTCAAGAACTCTCTAGTTCTTCTTCTTCGGGATCCACATCATCTTGATGGGAATCCTTGGAGTTGTAGTTGTACTTGATGAAGTAGAACTTGACGTAGTCTTGGGAACCCACTTGAATGAGGCCTTAGGTGCTTCTTCAAATGCATCAATCTCTTATTGAAGCTTGTCCTTGCCTTTGTTCTTGTGGTCTTGTGGTGGAAGATCATCTTGTGCTTGTGTTCCTTTGAAAGAAGTAGGATCATACTTCTCTTGTTGAGGAATAAACTTCGTCTTGGGGTATTGATCTTATTCCCACTCAACTCCATTGGCACTGAACTTTCGTTCAAAACCAACACCTTGATTCTTCCGGTGCCTTCCTGGCTTGCGTACAATTTCCTCGAATTGCTTACTCCCGGCAAGGCTCTTGTAAACACCTTTCTCTATAATTCCCTTCAGTAAGCTATTTTCTTGCTCAAGTGTAACTTGGCTAAGAGAATCATTAGTGGAATCAAGAGAACTACTAGAAGCAACAATATTCGATTTGACATTATTATTGTCACTACTAGAGGAAGTATCTTTCTTGTACTTGTTACTAGACTTGACTTGTGGCATGTAAGTAGATAAGAGTAAACGCTTGGCAATGTAAGAAGAACTTTTCTTACGGAGATCATCATTGATTGCTTTTAAGAACTCATGCTCTTGCTCAAGATTGAGCTTTTCAAAGTGTAACTTCTCATGAGCCCTTAAAAGTTCTCGATGATCTTCGAAGATAGTTTCAAGAGCCAACTTAAGAGTGTTTAGTTCTTTAGTTAGAAGCTCAATATTCTCCTTATCATTGTCATTCATTTTATCTTGATTAGCATGATTAATTGATGTTTCATCATAGTATTCATCACTAGAGTTGTCAACAAGTAAATCATCATCCACAAGTAAGTCATCTTCATCACTATTGAAATCAACATACTCAGGATGTGTTACCTTTGGACCTTTGGCCATGAAGCATCTTCCAATTCCTTCATTTGGTGAATCAAATATGTCGTAGGAGTTGGTTGACACAAGTGCTAGACCGGCAACACCTTCATCTTGAGTATATTCGGAGTCGGAGTGATAGCTTCTCTCGGAGTGATTGTCGGGGTCGGAGCCGGATACCCATTCACCAACATGAGCTTGATGTATTCGTTTTGTGTAGCTCCTTGATGACTTGTCCTTCCTTTCCGAGTCCTTGCTTCTCCGTGAGGGTCTTCGTTCATAACGATCATCTCTACTCCTCCTCTCTCTTGGTGGTGATTCTTCTCTTTTGCTTCTTATTCTTGGAGAATCTTCTCTTCTCTTGTAGGGTGTCATACACTCATTGGAATAGTGTCCGGGTCTCCCACAATTGTAGTAATTTCGCTCTCGACTAGAGATCTTTTGTCATGGTAAGACCTTGACTTGGAGCTTCTTTCTTTGCTTCCACTCTTGTAGAATTTGTTGAAGTTCTTCACCATTAAGATCAATTCTTCATTGAAGGTTTGTTTCTCACTTGATGATGTGGGGGCTTCACTTGAGGCTTTGTGAGCACCATTTGACTTGTTGTGAAGGTCCTCCTTATCCTTAAGTGACATCTCATGAGCAACAATTCTTCCAATGACTTCCGTTGGCTTGAGATCTTTGTAGTTTGGCATCATTTGGATCAATGTGCACACGGTATCATACTTTCCATCTAATTCTCTTAGGATCTTCTTGATGATGAATTTGTCGGTCATCTCTTCACTCCCGAAGCCGGCAATCTCATTTGTGATAAGAGCAAGCCTAGAGTACATTTCAGCGACACCTTCACCATCCTTCATTTTGAACGTGTCAAGCTGACTTTGGAGCACATCCAACTTGGATTCCTTGACGGATTTGGTACCTTCATGCATATCAATCAAAGTATCCCAAATTTCCTTTGCATTCTCAAGATGGCTGATTTTGTTGAATTCTTCGGGGCACAATCCGTTGAAGATGATATCACAAGCTTGAGTGTTGTATTGCAGCATCTTCAATTCTTCCACATTAGCTTCACGGTTTGGCTCTCTCCCATCAAATAATTCACCTTGCAAGCCAATACAAATAATTGCCCAAACGGCGGGGTTATGTCCGAGAATATGCATTTTCATCTTATGCTTCCAAGTAGCAAAATTAGTACCATCAAAGTAAGGACCTCTACGGTGATAATTTCCTTCGCTAGACGCCATACTCTCCTAGGTTGTGAAACCAAGGCTATGACCACAAAAAGCTATGGAAATCAAAGCAAATGGAGAACAAAGCTCTGATACCACTTGTAGGACCTTGAAGTATGTCTACAGAGGGGTGATTAGACTACTTGACCAACTAAAAACTTAACCTTTTCCCAATTTTAGAGTTTGGCAGATTTTAGCTATCTTAGGACAAGTCAAGCAATCATCACACAATTCAAGCAAGCATTCAAAGAGTATATAGGCAGCGGAAATTAAAGCATGCAACTTGCAAGAAAGTAAAGGGAAGGGTTTGGAGGATTCAAACACAATTGGAGACACAGATGTTTTTGGCGTGGTTCCAATAGGTGGTGCTATCGTACATCCACATTGATGGAGACTTCAACCCACGAAGGGTAACGGTTGCGCGAGTCCACGGAGGGCTCCACCCACGAAGGGTCCACGAAGAAGCAACCTTGTCTATCCCACCATGGCCGTCGCCCACGAAGGACTTGCCTCACTAGCGATAGATCTTCACGAAGTAGGCGATCTCCTTGCCCTTACAAACTCCTTGGTTCAACTCCACAATCTTGTCGGAGGCTCCCAAGTGACACCTAGCCAATCTAGGAGACACCACTCTCCAAGAAGTAACAAATGGTGCATTGATGATGAACTCCTTGCTCTTGTGCTTCAAATGATAGTCACCCCAACACTCAACTCTCTCTCTCATAGGATTTGGATTTGGTGGAAAGAGGATTTGAGTGGAAAGCAACTTGGGGAAGGCTTGAGATCAAGATTCATATGGTAGGAATGGAATATCTTGGCCTCAACACATGAGTAGGTAGTTCTCTCTCAGAAATGGTAAGTTGGAAGTGTAGGTTTAGTCTGATGGCTCTCTCCACGAATGAAGAGGAGGTGGAGGGGTATATATAGCCTCCACACAAAATCTAACCGTTACACACAATTTACCAAACTCGGTGGGACCGATTCAACAGACTCGGTCGGACCGATTTAGTAAACCTAGTGACCGTTAGGATTTTCTGTGGGACTGACATACAACTCAGTAGAACTGATTCGGTTAGGGTTAGGGCATAACGTAATCTCGGTAAGACCGATTACACAAACTCGGTGAGACCGATTTTGGTAATAAGCTTTCCAGAGAGTTGGTCAGGTAAACTCGGTGGGACCGATTTGCTCTTTTCGGTGAGACCGAAATGTTACAAAAGGGAAACAACGAGTTTACATGCAATCTCGGTGGGACCGATCGATCACTTCGGTTAGACCGAAACGTTACGAAGGGAAACAGAGAGATTACAATCCCATCTCGGTGAGACCGAGATCCCTATCGGTAGAACCGATTTGCTTAGGGTTTGTGGCAGTGGCTATGACATTTGAAATCGGTGGCACCAGATAGAAAGAATCGGTGTGACCGATTTTGGCTTTAGGTTTAGATCATTTGTGGATGTGAGAATGTAGCTGAGGGTTTTGGAGAATATCACTAAGCACATGAAGCAAGAGGCTCATTAAGCAACACCTCATCCCTCCTTGATAGTATTGGCTTTTCCTATAGACTCAATGTGATCTTGGATCACTAAAATATAAAATGAAGAGTCTTGAGCTTTTGAGCTTGAGCCAATCCTTTGTCATTAGTATTTTGAGGAATCCACTTTCACCATCCATGCCATGCCATTCATTGAGCTTTCCTGAAATAATAGTCTTGGAATAGCATTAGCTCAATGAGCTATATGTTGTTATGAATTACCAAAACCACCTAGGGATAGTTGCACTTTCAATCCAGAAATTCTATGTCATTTCCAATCAACAATATGTCATCCACATATAGTATTAGAAATGCTAGAGAGCTCCCACTCACTTTCTTTTAAATAGAGGCTTCTCCAAAAGTCTTGATAAAACCATATGCTTTGATCACACTATCAAAGTGTTTATTCCAACTCCGAGAGGCTTGCACCAGTCCATAAATGGATCGCTGGAGCTTGCATAGTTTGTTAGCACCCTTTTGATCGACAAAACCTTTTGGTTGCATCATATACAACTCTTCTTCCAGAAATCCATTCAGGAATGCAGTTTTGACATCGATCTGCCAAATTTCATAATCATAAAATGCGGCAATTACGGACATGATTCGGACAGACTTAAGCATCGCTAAAGGTGAGAAAGTATCATTGTAGTCAATTCCTTGAACTTGTCGAACACCTTTCGCAACAAGTTGAGCTTTGTAGATAGTAACATTACCGCCAGCGTCAGTCTTCTTCTTGAAGATCCATTTATTTTCTATGGCTTGCCGATGATCAGGCAAATCCACCAAAGTCCACACTTTATTCTCATACATGGATCACATCTCAGATTCCATGGTCTCAAGCCATTTCGTGGAATCTGGGCTCATCATCGCTTCCTCATAGTTTGTAGGTTCACCATGGTCTAGTAACATGACTTCCAGAACAGGATTACCGTACCGCTTTGGTGCGGATCTTACTCTGGAAGACCTACGAGGTTCGGTAGTAACTTGATCTGAAGTTTCATGATCATCATCATTAGCTTCCTCACTAATTGGTGTAGGAATCACTGGAACTGATTTCTGTGATGAACTACTTTCCAATAAAGGGAGAAGGTACAATTACCTCATCAAGTTCTACTTTCCTCCCACTCACTTCTTTCGAGAGAAACTCCGTCTCTAGAAAGGATCCGTTCTTAGCAACAAATATGTTGCCTTCGGATCTGTGATAGAAGGTGTACCCAATAGTCTCCTTTCGGTATCCTATGAAGACGCACTTCTCCGATTTGGGATCGAGCTTATCAGGTTGAAGCTTTTTCACATAAGCATCGCAGCCCCAAACTTTAAGAAACGACAACTTTGGTTTCTTGCCAAACCACAGTTCATAAGGCGTCGTCTCAACGGATTTTGATGGTGCCCTATTTAAAGTGAATGCAGTCGTCTCTAAAGCATAACCCCAAAACACTCGTGGTAAATCAGTAAGAGACATCATAGATCGCATCATATCCACTAAAGTACAGTTACGACGTTCGTACACACCATTTCGCTGTGGTGTTCCAGGAGGCGTAAGCTGTGAAACTATTCCACATTGTTACAAATGAAGACCAAACTCGTAACTCAAATATTCTCCTCCACGATCAGATCATAGAAACTTTATTTTCTTGTTATGATGATTTTCCACTTCACTCTAAAATTCTTTGAACTTTTCAAATGTTTCAGACTTATGCTTCATTAAGTAGATATAACCATATATGCTCAAATCATCTGTGAAGGTAAGAAAATAACGATACCCGCCACGAGCCTCAACACTCATTGGACTGCATACATCTGTATGTATAATTTCCAATAAGTCAGTAGCTCGTTCCATTGTTCCGGAGAACGGAGTTTTAGTCATCTTGCCCGTGAGGCATGGTTCGCAAGCACCAAGTGATTCATAATCAAGTGATTCCAAAAGTCCATCAGCATGGAACTTCTTCATGCGCTTTACATTGATATGAACCAAACAGTAGTGCCACAAATAAGTTGCAGTATCATTATCAACTTTGCATCTTTTGGCTTCAATATTATGAACATGTGTATCATCATGATCGAGATTCAAAAAAAATAGACCACTCAGCAAGGATGCATGACCATAAAAGATATTACTCATATAAATAGAAGTACCATTATTCTCTAATTTAAATGAATAACCGTCTCACATCAAACAAGATCCAGATATAATGTTGATGCTCAATACTGGCACCAAATAACAATCATTCAGGTCTAAAACTAATCCCGAAGGTAGATGTAGAGGTAGCGCGCCGACGGCGATCACATCGACCTTGGAACCATTTCCAACGCGCATCGTCACCTCGTCCTTAGCCAATCTTCATTTAATCTGTAGCCCCTGTTTCAAGTTACAAATATGAGCAACAGAACCAGTATCAAATTCCAGGGGCTACTACGAGCATTAGTAAGGTACACATCAATAACATGTATATCAAATATACCTTTCACTTTGCCATCCTTATTATCCGCCAAATACTTGGGAAGTTCGCTTCCAGTGACCAGTCCCTTTGTAGTAGAAGCACCCAGTTTCAGGCTTAGGTCGAGACTTGGGTTTCTTCTCTTGAGCAGAAACTTTCTTGCCGTTCTTCTTGAAGTTCCCCTTCTTCCCTTTGCCCTTTTTCTTGAAATTAGTGGTCTTGTTGACCATCAACACTTGATGCTCCTTCTTGATTTCTACCTCTACAGCCTTTAGCATCGCGAAGAGCTCAGGAATAGTCTTGTTCATCCATTGCATATTATAGTTCATCATGAAGCCTTTATAGCTTGGTGGCAGTGATTGAAGAACTTTGTCAATGACACTATCATCAGGAAGATTAACTCCCAGCTGATCAAGTGCTTATGGTACCCAGACATTCTGAGTATGTGTTCACTGACATAACTATTCTCCTCCATTTTGCAGCTGTAGAATTTGTTGGAGACTTCATATCTCTCAACTCGGGCATTTGCTTGAAATATTAACTTCAACTCTTGGAACATCTCATATGCTCCATGACATTCAAAACGCCTTTGAAGTCCAGATTCTAAGCCGTAAAGCATGGCACACTGAACTATCGAGTAGTCATCAACACGCGTCTGCCAGGCATTCACAATGTCTGCAGTTGCTGGCACGGGTGGTACACCTAGCGGTACTTCCAGGACGTAATTCTTCTGTGCAGCAATGAGGATAATCCTCAAGTTACGAACCCAGCCCGTGTAGTTGCTGCCATCATCTTTCAACTTAGCTTTCTCTAGGAACGCATTAAAATTCAAAGGAACAGTAGCACGGGCCATTGTTACAATAACATAGACATGCAAAATAACTATCAGGACCAAGTTCATGATAAATTAAAGTTCAATTAATCATATTACTTAAGAACTCCCACTTAGATAGACATCCCTCTAGTCATCTAAATGATCACGTGATCCAAATCAACTAAACCATGTCCGATCATCATGTGAGATGGAGTAGTTTCCAATGGTGAACATCAATATGTTGATCATATCTACTATATGATTCACGTTCGACCTTTTGGTCTCAGTGTTCCGAGGCCATATCTGCATATGCTAGGCTCATCAAGTTTAACCCGAGTATTCTGCGTGTGCAAAACTGGCTTGCACCCGTTGTATGTGAACGTAGAGCTTATCACACCCAATCATCACGTGGTGTTTCGGCACGATGAACTGTAGCAACGGTGCATACTCAGGGAGAACACTTATACCTTGAAATTTAGTAAGGGATCATCTTATAATGCTACCGCCGTACTAAGAAAAATAAGATGCATAAAAGATAAACATCACATGCAATCAAAATATGTGACATGATATGGCCATCATCATCTTGTGCTCATGATCTCCATCACCAAAGCATCGTCATGATCTCCATCATCACTGGCGCGACACCTTGATCTCCATCGTAGCATCGTTGTTATCTCGCCAACTATTGCTTCTACGACTATCGCTACCACTTAGTGATAAAGTAAAGTAATTACATGGCGATTGCATTGCATACAATAAAGCGACAACCATATCGCTCCTGCCAGTTGCCGATAACTTTGTAACAAAACATGATCATCTCATACAACAATGTATATCACATCATGCCTTGACCATATCACATCACAGCAAGCCCTGCAAAAACAAGTTAGACGTCCTCTACTTTGTTGTTGCAAGTTTTACGTGGCTGCTACGGGCTTCTAGCAAGAACCGTTCTTACCTACGCATCAAAACCACAACGACTTTTCGTCAAGTGTGCTGTTTTAACCTTCAACAAGGACCGACCGTAGTCAAACTCGATTCAACTAAAGTTGGGGAAAGAGACACCCGCCAGCCACCTATGTGCAAAAGCACGTCGGTAGAACCAATCTCATGAACGCGGTCATGTAATGTCGGTCCGGGCCGCTCATCCAACAATACCGCTGAATCAAAGTAATATGTTGGTGGTAAGCAATATGACTATTATCGCCCACAACTCTTTGTGTTCTACTCGTGCATATAACATCTATGCATAGAGCTGGCTCGGATGCCACTGTTGGGGAACGTGGTAATTTCAAAAAAAATCCTACGGTCACGCAAGATCTATCTCGGTGGTGCATAGCAATGAGAGGGGAGAGAGTGTGTCCACGTACCCTCGTAGACCGAAAGCGGAAGTGTTTCAATAATGCGGTTGATGTAGTCGAACTTCTTCGTGATCCAACCGATCCAAGTACGGAACATACGGCACCTCTGCGTTCAGCACACGTTCAGCTCGATGACGTCCCTTGTGCTCTTGATCTAGTTGAGGACGAGGGTGAGTTCCGTCAGCACGACGGTGTGGCGAAGGTGATGATGATGCTACCGGCGTAGGGCCTCACCTAAGCACTACGATGCTATGATCGAGGTGTGTAACTGTGGAGGGGGCACTGCACACAGTTGGGAGAGAAACTTGTGTGTTCTAGGGTGCCCCTACCCCCGTATATAAAGGAGCAAGGGGGGAGGCTGGTCGGCCCCTAGGGCGTGCCCCAAGAGGGGATTCCTACTAGGAATACTAGTCCTAGTAGGATTCCACCAAGAGGGAGAGAGGGGGAAGGAAGGAGAGGGAGAGGGAGTAGGAAAAGGGGGAGCCACCCCCCTTCCCTAGTACAATTCGGACCCAAAGGGAAGGGGCGTGCGGCATGCCCTGGCCGCCCCTCTCTCTATCCAACAAGGCCTATTGTGGCCCATTAGTTCCCCGGGGGGTTCCGGTAACCCCTCCGGCACTCCGGTTTTACCTGAAACTTTCTAGAACACATCCGGTGTCCGAATATAGCTGTCCAATATATCAATCTTTATGTCTCGATCATTAGAGACTCCTCGTCATGTACATGATCTCATCCAGGACTCTGAACAAACTTTGGTCATCAAGAACCCACAACTCATAATACATATTGTCCTCGAACGTTAAGCGTGCAGACCCTACGGGTTCGAGAACTATGTAGACATGACCGAGACACATCTCTGGTCAATAACCAATAGCGGAACCTGGATGCTCATATTGGCTCCTACATATTCTACGAAGATCTTTATCAATCAAACCGCATAACAACATACGTTGTTCTATTTGTCATCGGTATGTTACTTGCCTGAGATTCGATCGTCGGTATCATCATACCTAGTTCAATCTAGTTACCGACAAGTCTCTTTACTCGTTCTGTAATACTTCATCCCGCAACTTACTCATTAGTTACAATGCTTGCAAGGCTTATAGTGATGAGCATTACCGAGAGGGCCCAGAGATATCTCTCTGAAACACGGAGTGACAAATCCTAATCTCGATCTATGCCAACCAAACAAACACCTTTGGAGACACCTGTAGAGTATATTTATAATCACCCATTTACGTTGTGACGTTTGATAGCACACAAGGTGTTCCTACGATATTCGGGAGTTGCATAATCTCATAGTCTGAGGAACATGTATAAGTCATGAAGAAAGCAGTCCGCAATGAAACTGTAATGATCATAATGCTAAGCTAAAGGATGGGTCATGTCCATCACATCATTCTACTAATGATGTGATCCCGTTCATCAAATGACAACACATGTCTATGGTTAGGAAACATAACCATCTTTGATTAACGAGATAGTCAAGTAGAGGCATACTGGGGACAATATGTTTTGTCTATGTATTCACACATGTACTAAGTTTCCGGTTCATACAATTCTAGCATGAATAATAAACATTTATCATGAAATAAGGAAATAAATAATAACTTTATTATTGACTCTAGGGCATATTTCCTTCACTTACTCCCTCCATTTACATATACGAGGCTACAAACTTGAATTACAGGTATGGTACCAAGGTAAAATTAATGTCTGCTTTGCAAGCTAGTTTGTTTTCTCGTTTACCAAGTTAATTACTAGGGCACATGCAAGTTAGAGGAAATTGAGTGGACGTGAGAGAGAAAGTAGTTGAGAGTTTCATTATCATCTAGCGCATGCATGCGAGTAGTTAAATCATGGGTTGCTAGTACAAGGCAATGTCATCAATTTTTGCCTCGATTACTGTTGGTGGTCTTTTAGATGCAAAATGTATTTTCCAAAAGGAAAATACTTAAAAACAACCGGATAATTACTTGAGGGGCGTAAGCCACCTCCGACATGTGCCACACGTCCCTGCGGGCTCGCTCACCGCTTATCTCTTCCTCCATGAGCGTGAGCCTCTCGTTTCTTTTCCTCTTTCTTCTTTCCTTCCTTTCAGTGATCGTCGTCCATCGTGGGAAGTTCCCAATGCAACGAGATACAGTGACCACTGATGTCTACTATGAAACTTTATTCTTGTAGACTCGTGTTGGGCCTCCAAGCGCAGAGTTTTGTAGGACAGTAGAAATTTTCCATCAAGTGGATGACCTAAGGTTTATCAATCCATGGGAGGCGTAGGATGAAGATGGTCTCTCTCAAACAACCCTGCAACCAAATGCAAAAAATCTCTTGTGTCCCCAACACACCCAATACAATGGAAAATTTTATAGGTGCACTATTTCGGCAAAGAGATGGCGATAAAAGTATAATATGGATGGAAGAAATATATTTTTATAATCTGAATAAATAAAAACAACAAGGTAGCAATTGATAAAAGTGAGCACAAGCGGTATTGCAATGCTTGAAAATGAGGCCTAGGGTCCGTACTTTCACTAGTCAATCTCTCAACAATGCTAATATAATTGGATCATATAACCATCCCTCAAAGTGCGATGAAGAATCACTCCAAAGTTCCTATCTAGCAGAGAACATAAGAAGAAATTGTTTGTAGGGTACGAAACCACCTCGAAGATATTCTTTCCGATCAATCTATCCGAGTGTTCGTACTAAAATAACACCAAATAATTTCATATTCATAATACTCAATCCAACACAAAGAACCTCAAAGAGTGCCCCAAGATTTCTACCAGAGAAACAAAGACAAGAAAGTGCATCAACCCCTATGCATGGATTACCCCAATGTCACCTCGGGAATCCACGAGCTGAGTGCCAAAACATACATCAAGTGAATCAATATGATACCCCATTGTCACCACAAGTATTCATTTGCAAGACATATATCAAGTGCTCTCAAATCCATAAAAGTATTCAATCCGATAAAACGAAATCTCAAAGGGAAAACTCAATTCATCACAAGATAGAGAGGGGAAAACACCATATGATCCGACTATATTAACAAAGCCCGCGATACATCAAGATCGTGACATCTCAAGAACAAGGGAGAGAGAGATTAAACACATAGCTACTGATATAAACCCTCAGCCTCGAGGGTGGACTACTCCCTCCTCATCATGGTGGCCGCCGGGATGATGAAGATGGCCACCGATGATGATTTCCCCCTCTGGTGGAGTGCCGGAACGGGGTCTAGATTGGGTTTCAGTGGCTACAGAGGCTTGCGGTGGTGAAACTTCTCATCTAGGGTTACCCTGAGGGTTTTTGGAATATTTGGTGATTTATAGAGCAAAGAGGGGGTGCGTGAGCCCACCAAGGTGGGCACAACCCACTTGGCCATGCCTGGGCCCCCATGCGCGCCCTGGTGGGTTGTACCCCCTTGGGGGCACCCCCAGGTGCTTCTCTGGCCCACTGGATGTCTTCTGGTCCATAAAAAATCCACAAAAAGTTTCGCGGTGTTTGGACCCCGTTTGATATTGATTTCCTGCGATGTAAAAAAGAAGAAAATATAGCAACAGGCACTATGCACTGGGTCAATAGGTTAGTCCCAAAAAATGATATAAAGTTGCTATAAAATGATTGTAAAACATCCAAGAATGATAATATAACAACATGAATACTTCATAAATTATAGATACGTTGGAGACGTATCAACCACCTGCGCGCAAGTGAGGCACACGAGGGAGGCACAGGCGCATTGTGGGCCAACACCGGCTTGGGCTGCTGCACCTGTGGTGGTCGCGGTAACGACAAATATGACGGAGCGGCGACTCACTCTACTCCAACCGGCCGACGATGCTGCCACCGGAGCTGCAAGCCATCGACAAATATGTTGTAAACCCCCGGGCCACCGGCAACCTGCCGTGGACGCGGAGCAGTGCTGTGGTGGCGGCGAGCGATGCTGCAAAAGGATGACACCGAACACCACTACATTGGGGGGGGGGGGGGCATCGACGCTGCAGTGGTCGATGATGTTGTGCAACGCGCTGGATGGTGCGATGGGCGTGACCATGCTTCAATGGCCGACATTGTTGTGCAACAGACGCCGGTGTTGCAATGCAATGCTGGTCAATGTCTATCGACGCTCGTTGGCGAGAGCTAGTGCTGCTATGCAGCAGCTCATCGATGTTGTCGGTGCTCACGTGGTAACAACAACAACAACCACCACCACCACAACAACAACAACAACTCCGTCGCTAACTCCGGCCACTTCATCCTCCCACTCACATCACGGCCTGGCGAACGTGCAAGCTGCTCTGCTCATGGCACGGGAGCTCCTTTGCTACCGACCAGTCGACGACTTCTACGAGGAGTGCCTCGAGCGCATCGCCGAGCTCGTCAGCGCCGCCGGAGACTCTGCTGCGTTGGCCCGGTCACTGCCTCAGCAGCCACCTGTCGCGGGTGACATGGCTCACGGGGCGCCTCCACCACCTCCAGCCCAGGGCGCCATCATCGAACCAAGGCGGGTGGCACCACGGCACGACCCCCCGCGCCAGGCGCTTGCACGCGAAGAAGCAAGCTGCCAAGTGGTGCAGCAACCCCAAAAAGATGCACGCGTGCTTCCAGCACCTCCACGTCAAGACCGTGCGCCGCCTGTGATGGTGGAGGCGCGTGAGCGCCAAGACCAGGCTCCACCACCTCGACGGGCTCCCGTAACCACGGCAGGATGCCGCACGTTCACCTTGGAGCTGCGCAACATCGTCTAGCCAGGCAAGTTCAAGCCTGACCTACCCCCATGCTACAACGGCACCATCGACCCCACCGAGTTCCTGCAGCACTACGAACTGAGCATCGAGGCGGCCAGCAGCGACAAGAAGATCATGGCGATCTAGTTTCCCATGGCCCTCAAGGATGGCACGGGCTCATGGCTCCTGAATCTCCCCGTGGGGTCCGTCTCCTCCTGGGACGAGATGCGCGACCGCTTCATCGCCAACTTCCAGGGCACTCGCGACCGCCCGCCGGCCGCGGGTTACCTATGATGCATCAAGTAGTAGCTAGGAGAGACCCTGCAGAAGTACATCCAGCGCTTCAACAACGTCCGCCTCAAGATTCCCAAGGTGTCGGACGAGGCCATCATCTCAGCGTTTATTGATGGCGTCTGCGACGTCAAGATGAAGGAGGAGCTCGCCATACATGAGGACCTCTGCACGGCCCTGGAGATGTTCAACATGGCGAACAAGTGCGCGAGGGCTGAGGAGAGACACCTCTCCCTCCTCGAGCTCCCCGATGCGGACCCAGAAGACAAGAAGGCCAAGGTCAAGGACCTGAAGCGCAAGGGGCCGACTGTGCTTGCGGCCGAGCCAGAGATGAAGCGCGGCTGCAATCACCCTGAGTCATCCAAGAGCAGCCGAGCATTCTGCGTCTTCCACAACATGCACAGCCACAACACCAATGACTACCAGGAGCTCAGAGCCCTCCGCGACAGGCACCTTGGTCGATGCCCTGAGCACAATGATCGAGGCTACGGTCGTGGAGGTGGACGAGGTGGAGGATGCTGGGACGGCCGCGACCATTGCCAGGAGTGTCGCGACCAACCTCGGGAGGACCGCTGGCAGGGTCAGCCTCGCGAGGGCGCCTCAAGGGACCAGCCTCGCAAGGATTGGCCTCAAGGCAACGCTGGTCTTCCTCCACTGCCTCCTCCGCCAAGAAGGAACAAAGATCATCACCAGGACGAGGGGGCTGGGGCCTTTCAGGAGCCTCGAGCCATTGCCTACATCTTGGGCTCCCAGGCCCCAGCCTCTCACCGCGTCCTCAAGCAGTTCATGCGCGAGGTGAACGCAGGGCTCCCCAAGCTCGAGGCGACACGTCCGCTCAGGTGGTCCAAATACGCCATCACCTTCAACTCCTCCGCCAGCTCAAGTATGCGGCCACTGCCGGCGCGCTCCCAATGCTCTGCTCGCCCGTCATTAACAATGTGATCGTCACCAAGACCCTCATTAATGGTGGAGCAGGGTTCAATGTTCTCTCTGTCCAGACGTTCAACAGGCTCCAAGTGCCATACCAGCAGCTTCAGCCTACCAAGCCCTTCTCAGGGGTGACCAACGGATCCACGCATCCGATAGGGCAAGTTCGCCTCCCTGTCACCTTCGGCAAGTGCGACAACTACCACACCGAGCTCATCGACTTTGACGTCGCCGATATTCGTCTGCCATACAATGCCATCCTTAGGTATCCAGCACTGGCCAAATTCATGGCGGCGATGCACCATGGCTACAATGTCCTCAAGATGCCAGGGAGTGGCGGCATCATCACGGTCGCCTGCGAGGAAAAGGATGCGGTGTGCTCTCTCGAGCGCGCCTACCAAGCTGCAGCAGTCGAGAACCCTAAAGACAAGGGCAATGTCCTCCCTCCTGAGGTCGCCCCCAAGACAAAGAATCTGCAGCTAGGCCAGAGATCTCATGAGGAGGCGTTGCCCGATAGTGCCGCGTTGAGCCTCGCGTCCCTAGATGGGGCGCCTTCACCTATCGCATAGGAAAGCGCGCCCGGTGCCCCTCTCAGGCTGGGCTCACGGGCTCTCTTCTGGAGGGCCTCGGACCTAGCCAACGTCACGAGGGAGGCGCTCGGCCACCATGTGGAGGCATGCTTCAGCGCACGCTTCCCAGGAGAAGGCACGGGGCATGGGGCGCCAGGCGCTCAGGAGTTCATCAGTAAGGCAAACGAGGAGATTCATGAAGCAAGGGTTTTGCAGGGTGATCGCCGCCCACTGCCGGGCGCAACTCCTTGCCCTGGAGAGGGTAAGGAGTTCCACATCCGCATAAACATCCCAGGGCTCAATAGGGCCGCGTCTCGGCAGCTCTTCTGGTCATCCCGTGTCGGCCGATGCGAGGGTCCCCCTCACAGCTACATTCGCATGCCCTTTGGCCTGCGAGCGCGGCTATCGCATTTCAGCACCGCACGCGGGACGTCCTAGCGGCTCGGGAGGCTAGGCACCAGGTGATCCTGGCGGAGGTGGAGTTGGATCCTCAAGAGCCCCCAAGCCCCCGAAGCCTCCTGAGGCTCAGGGCCGAGGCGGCTCATGAGGAACGACTTCAGCAGCGCGCATCTTCTGCTGCCCCGACATTTCTTCAGCAATGGTGCCAGGTGACATCTTTCAGTTCGTTCAGTTTGGGGGTGCCCCTCGGGCTGCACTATCCCCTGGTCGTGTGGGTTCGTCCCTATGACATGTATCCTTTTTGTATTCGTCAAAACTGCCTAACCATCTTTCATGAGTTGTTTTATTACCATCGCCTACTTGCTTCGGGACCTATCCGCCTCGCAGCCCCCTTACATGGCCGACTTGTCCTATGCTCGTCCTGCAATGGAATCAACTCACGCTGGCACGACGCTTGCACTTGGGTCCGTCCCAGCAACGCTGATAAACCCGAGAACCGAGCTCTAGGTCGCGGCCTGCCTCACGCACGCCACCTCACCAGGTCCTCGGTGCCTTCGTCTTCCCATGAAAGGTTCAAGGATAGGCGGTCAACACCATAGGGAGTTGCAATTTCTTTTGCCAGCTAACACACAGGTTCACCTGAGGCATACCTACGGGCGGGCCCCGGTGGTCACCACCTTGCCCCGTGAGTCGCTTGCACGTTAAAGGGGGGGCTCCCGAGCATCGCGCCTCAGGAGGTCCTACTGGCTATCCAGCCCTCACCCCCTGGCCTTGACCACGGCATTGCAACCTGGCATACCAGCGGCGGCTAAGCTTGCTCGAGGGACAAGACCAAAGGATGTAGAGCACCAAGGAAGGCGAGGGAAGAGAATGAGCATCGCAGGCCCCACCTAGTGATGCTACCACAGAGGCACGAATGGGCAACATCCAGGGGAATCACAACGGGTCTGCTACAAGATAAGTCGCTCACACGATGGCATGAGTCTCCCAACCCGCTCACTCGAATCTCGCAGTCGCACTCCAGCAGTTTTACTCCCCTTTATGTTTCTTGGGCAGCTGCTTGCATGCCAAGGGGGACCTCGTGAGCATCGCGCCTCATGAGCTCTCACCGGACCTCGGGTTTCTCACCTCCTAGCCTTGACCACGGCATCGCGACCTGGCATACTAGCGACGGTTGAAGCCTGTCTGGGGACTGGGTCCCGCCGGTGTTGAGCACTACGCTACCTAAGGGAGGAAAAGGGGGAACCGTGCCAGATTGAGATACGCGATTTCATCATGAAAAAAAAAAGAACAACACTGGAATTAAAGCATTTTGATCCTTACATGCCCCCGCGGGGCTATTCCTAATTCTGTGCAGGGAAACAAAAGAAGAAAAGCTTCGACCAGGCCAGCGCGCATCACCGACGATGCCGAGCGGCAACTGGTGCCGCGCTCTAGCCGCGGCGGGAGCTTGGTGGCACGTAGCTGTCGTTGCTGGACTCCTGAGATTCGATTGCTCAGGAGAATTGTTGGATTCCCAAGAGTCGTCGTTGCTGCTAGAGGAGGCGCCGATGGGGACAGAAGCAGGTCCGGCACCCACGGTCGCGTCCCATGGGCTGCTTCCTCTGGGGCAGCACTCCAGCCGCCGGCCCTTCTCGTCAAAGACCTTGAAGAACAGGGTGGAGGCGTCGTCGTACTCGAAGTGGATCGTGAGGGTCCCCTCTGCGCGACAGGCTCGAACAACCTCGCCCCATCCGCAGGTCATGAGGACATTGCCAAGGGGCACCACCCCGACCTCAGCCCCGGTGGCTAGGCTGCAGCACCCGGTGTGCTGCAACCACAGCTCAAGTGGCCCCCTCGATGGTAGCTCATCGGCGAAGAACCTCGGGAGCCGGATCCACGAGGCGGGCGGCATCACTGCCCACACCACGAACTCGCGCAAGCTAGCCTCGGCGTGGGTTCGTGGCTCGGCAGGTGCTACGTCTTGATCTTGCGTTGGTTTTCCTTGAAGAGGAAAGGGTGATGCAGCAATAGTAGCGTAAGTATTTCCCTCAGTTTTTGAGAACCAAGGTATCAATCCAGTAGGAGGCTCCTTAGAAGTCCCACGCACCTACACAAACAAACAAGAACCTCGCAACCAACGCAATAAAGGGGTTGTCAATCCCTTCACAACCACTTGCGAAAGTGAGATCTGATAGAGATAATATGATAAGATAAATATTTTTGGTATTTTTATGATATAGATTGGAAAAGTAAAGATGCAAATAAAAGTAGATGTTCAACTTATATGATAAAAGATAGACCCGGGGGCCATAGGTTTCACTAGTGGCTTCTCTCAAGATAGGATAAGTATTACGGTGGGTGAACAAATTACTATCGAGCAATTGATAGAAAAGCGAATAATTATGAGATTATCTAGGCATGATCATGTATATAGGCATCACGTCTGCGACAAGTAGACCGACTCCTGCATGCATCTACTACTATTACTTCACACATCGACCGCTATCCAGCATGCATCTAGAGTATTAAGTTCATAAAGAATAGAGTAACGCGTTAAGAAGGATGACATGATGTAGAGGGATAAACTCATGCAATATGATATAAACCCCATCTTTTTATCCTCGATGGCAACAATACAATACGTTCCTTGTTTCCCCTGCTATCACTGGGAAAGGACACCGCAAGATTGAACCCAAAGCAAAGCACTTCTCCCATTGCAAGAAAGATCAATCTAGTAGGCCAAACTAAACTGATAATTCGAAGAGACTTGCAAAGATAACTTAATCACAAATAAAAGAATTCAGAGAAGATTCAAATATTTCTCATAGATAAACTTGATCATAAACCCACAATTCATCGGATCTTGACAAACACACCGCAAAAAGAGTTACATCGAATAGATCTCCAACAAGATCAAGGAGAACTTTGTATTGAGATTCAAAGAGAGAGAAGAAGCCATCTAGCTCATAACTATGGACCCGAAGGTCTGTGGTAAACTACTCACAACTCATAGGGAGGGCCTTGGAGATGATGTAGAGGCCCTCCATGGTCGATTCCCCCTTCGGCGAAGCACCGGCGAAGGCTCCAAGATGGGATCTCGCGGATACAGAAGGTTGCGGTGTTGGGGAACGTTGCAGAAAATTAAAAAATTTCCTACGGTTTCACCAACATCCATCTATGAGTTCATCTAAGCAACGAGTCATGGGAGAGAGATTGCATCTACATACCACTTGTAGATTGAGTGCGGAAGCATTCAAGGGAAGGGTGATGATGGAGTCGTACTCGCCGTGATTCCGTTCAGCACCTCCGCGTTCAACACACATACGGGATGGACGACGTCTCCTCCGTCTTGATCCAGCAAGGAGGAAGGAGAGGTTGAGGAAGATTGCTCCAATGGCAGCACGACGGCGTGGTGGTGTTGGTGCAGCAGTACTCCGACAGGGCTTCGCCAAGCACGTAACGGAGGAGGAGAGGTGTTGGAGAGGGGAGGGGCTGCGCCTTAGGTTGTGTACAGTAGCCCTCCCCTCACCCCTCTATTTATATGGGAAGGGGCATGGGGGGCCGGCCCCTCTAGATGGGATCTAGAGGGGGGGGCGGCGGCCAGGGAGGGGGGACTTGCCCCCCAAGCAAGGGGGGCGCCCCCACTAGGGTTTTCCCCCCAACCCTAGGCGCATGGGCCCAAGGGGGGGCGCCCAGCCCACCAGGGGCTGGTTCCCTGCCCCTTGCGGCCCATGAGGCCCTCCGAGAGGGTTGGCCCCTCCCGGTGGACCCCCGGAACCTCTCCGGTGGCCCCCGGTACAATACCGATATGCCCCCGAAACTTTCCGGTGTCCGCATGACAACTTCCCATATATAAATCTTCACGTCCGGACCATTCCGGAACTCCTCGTGACGTCCGGGATCTTATCCGGGACTCCGAACAACATTCGGTAATCACATACAAGTCTCCTAATAACCCTAGCGTCACCGAACCTTAAGTGTGTAGACCCTACGGGTTCGGGAGACATGCAGACATGACCGAGACGACTCTCCGGTCAATAACTAACAGCGGGATCTGGATACCCATGTTGGCTCCCACATGTTCCACGATGATTTCATCGGTTGAACCACGATGTCGAGGATTCGATCAACCCTGTATACAATTCCCTTTGTCAATCGGTACGTTACTTCCCCGAGACTCGATCGTCGGTACCCCAATACCTTGTTCAGTCTCGTTACCGGCAAGTCACTTTACTCGTACCATAATGCATGATCCCGTGACCAACCACTTGGTCACTTTGAGCTCATTATGATGATGCATTACCGAGTGGGCCCAGAGATACCTCTCCGTCATACGGAGTGACAAATCCCAGTCTCAATCCGTGTCAACCCAACAGACACTTTCAAAGATACCTGTAGTGCACCTTTATAGTCACCCAGTTACGTTGTGACGTTTGGTACACCCAAAGCACTCCTACGGTATCCGGGAGTTACACGATCTCATGGTCTAAGGAAAAGATACTTGACATTGGAAAAGCTCTAGCAAACGAACTACACGATCTTGTGCTATGCTTAGGATTGGGTCTTGTCCATCACATCATTCTCCTAATGATGTGATACCGTTATCAACGACATCCAATGTCCATAGCCAGGAAACCATGACTATCTGTTGATCAACGAGCTAGTCAACTAGAGGCTTACTAGGGACATATTATGGTCTATGTATTCACACGTGTATTACGATTTCCGGATAATACAGTTATAGCATGAATAAAGACAATTATCATGATCAAAGAAATATAATAATAATACTTTTATTATTGCCTCTAGGGCATATTTCCAACAGTCTCCCACTTGCACTAGAGTCAATAATCTAGTTACATTGTGATGAATTGAACACCCATAGAGTTCTGGTGTTGATCATGTTTTGCTCACGAGAGAGGTTTAGTCAACGGATCTGCGACATTCAGATCTGTATGTACTTTGCAAATATTTATGTCTCCATCTTGAACATTTTTAGGGATGGAGTTGAAGCGACGCTTGATGTGCCTTGTCTTCTTGTGAATCCTGGGCTCCTTGGAAAGGGCAATAGCTCCAGTGTTGTCACAGAAGAGTTTGATCGGCCCCGACGCATTGGGTATGACTCCTAGGTCGGTGATGAACTCCTTCACCCAAATTGCTTCATGCGCTGCCTCCGAGGCTGCCATGTACTCCGCTTCACATGTAGATCCCGCCACGACGCTCTGCTTGCAGCTGCACCAGCTTACTGCTCCACCATTCAACATATACACGTATCCGGTTTGTGACTTAGAGTCATCCAGATCTGTGTCGAAGCTAGTGTCGACGTAACCCTTTACGACGAGCTCTTCGTCACCTCCATAAACGAGAAACATGTCCTTTGTCCTTTTTAGGTACTTCAGGATATTCTTGACCACTGTCCAGTGTTCCTTGCCGGGATTACTTTGGTACCTTCCTACCAAACTTACGGCAAGGTTTACATCAGGTCTGGTACACAGCATGGCATACATAATAGATCCTCTGGCTGAAGCATAGGGGATGACACTCATCTCTTCTTTATCTTTTGCTATGGTCGGGGACTGAGCCGAGCTCAATCTCACACCTTGCAACACAGGCAAGAACCCTTTCTTGGACTGATCCATTTTGAACTTCTTCAAAATCTTATCAAGGTATGTGCTTTGTGAAAGACCTATGAGGTGTCTCGATCTATCCCTATAGATCTTGATGCCTAATATGTAAGCAGCTTCTCCAAGGTCCTTCATTGAAAAACACTTATTCAAGTAGGCCTTAATGCTATCCAGAAGTTCTATATCATTTCCCATCAAGAGTATGTCATCTACATATAATATGAGAAATGCTACAGAGCTCCCACTCACTTTCTTGTAAACGCAGGCTTCTCCATAAGTCTGCATAAACCCAAACGCTTTGATCATCTCATCAAAGCGAATGTTCCAACTCCGAGATGCTTGCACCAGCCCATAAATGGATCGCTAGAGCTTGCATACTTTGTTAGCGTTCTTAGGATCGACAAAACCTTCCGGCTGCATCATATACAGCTCTTCCTTAAGATGTCCGTTAAGGAATGCCGTTTTGACGTCCATCTGCCATATCTCATAATCATAGTATGCGGCAATTGCTAACATGATTCGGACGGACTTCAGCTTCGCTACGGGAGAGAATGTCTCGTCGTAGTCAATCCCTTGAACTTGTCGATAACCCTTAGCAACAAGTCGAGCTTTATAGATCGTAACATTTCCATCCGCGTCCGTCTTCTTCTTAAAGATCCATTTGTTTTCTATCACTCGCCGATCATCGGGCAAGTCTGTCAAAGTCCATACTTTGTTTTCATACATGGATTCTATCTCGAATTTCATGGCTTCAACCCATTTGTTGGAATCTGGGCCCGCCATCGCTTCTTCATAGTTCGAAGGTTCACCGTTGTCTAATAACATGATTTCCAGGACAGGGTTGCCGTACCACTCTGGTGCGGAACGTGTCCTTGTGGACCTACGAAGTTCAGTAGCAATTTGATCCGAAGTACCTTGATCATCATCATTATTTTCCTCTTCACTTGGTGTAGGCATCACAGGAACATTTTCCTGAGCTGCACTACTTTCCCGTTCGAGAGGTAGCACTTCATCGAGTTCTACTTTCCTCCCACTTACTTCTTTCGAGAGAAACTCTTTTTCCAGAAAGCATCTGTTCTTGGCAACAAAGATCTTGCCCTTGGATCTTAAGTAGAAGGTATACCCAATGGTTTCCTTAGGGTATCCTATGAAGACGCATTTTTCTGACTTGGGTTCGAGCTTTTCAGGTTGAAGTTTCTTGACATAAGCATCGCATCCCCAAACTTTTAGAAACGACAGCTTAGGTTTCTTCCCAAACCATAATTCATACGGTGTCGTCTCAACGGATTTAGATGGTGCCCTATTTAAAGTGAATGTAGCTGTCTCTAGAGCGTATCCCCAAAATGATAGCGGTAAATCGGTAAGAGACATCATAGACCGCACCATATCTAATAGAGTGCGATTACGACGTTCGGACACACCGTTACGCTGAGGTGTTCCAGGTGGCGTGAGTTGTGAAACGATTCCACATTTCCTTAAGTGTGTACCAAATTCGTGACTTAAATATTCTCCCCCATGATCTGATCATAGGAACTTTATCTTTCGGTCACGTTGATTCTCTACCTCATTCTGAAATTCCTTGAACTTTTCAAAGGTCTCAGACTTGTGTTTCATTAAGTAGACATACCCATATCTACTCAAGTCATCAGTGAGAGTGAGAACATAACGATATCCTCCGCGAGCCTCAACGCTCATTGGACCGCACACATCGGTATGTATGATTTCCAACAAGTAGGTTGCTCGCTCCATTGTTCCGGAGAACGGAGTCTTGGTCATTTTGCCCATGAGGCATGGTTCGCATGTGTCAAATGATTCATAATCGAGAGACTCTAAAAGTCCATCAGCATGGAGCTTCTTCATGCGCTTGACACCAATGTGACCAAGGCGGCAGTGCCACAAGTATGTGGGACTATCGTTATCAACTTTACATCTTTTGGTATTCACACAATGAATATGTGTAATATTACGCTCGAGATTCATTAAGAATAAACCATTGACCATAGGGGCATGACCATAAAACATATCTCTCATATAAATAGAACAACCATTACTCTCGGATTTAAATGAGTAGCCATCTCGTATCAAACGAGATCCAGATACAATGTTCATGCTCAAACATGGCACCAAATAACAATTATTAAGGTTTATAACTAATCTCGTAGGTAAATGTAGAGGTAGCGTGCCGACGGCGATCACATCGACCTTGGAACCATTCCCGACGCACATCGTCACCTCGTCCTTCGCCAGTCTCCGCTTATTCCGCAACTCCTGCTATGAGTTACAAATATGAGCAACGGCACCGGTATCAAATACCCAGGAGTTACTATGAGTACTGGTAAGGTACACATCAATTACATGTATATCAAATATACCTTTAGTGTTGCCGGCCTTCTTATCCGCTAAGTATTTGGGGCAGTTCCGCTTCCAGTGACCCTTCCCCTTGCAATAAAAGCACTCAGTCTCAGGCTTGGGTCCATTCTTTGACTTCTTCCCGGTAACTGGCTTACCGGGCGTGGCAACATCCTTGCCGTCCTTCTTGAAGTTCTTCTTGCCCTTGCCCTTCTTGAACTTAGTGGTCTTATTGACCATCAACACTTGATGTTCTTTCTTGATCTCAACCTCTGCTGACTTCAGCATTGAAAATACTTCAGGAATGATCTTCACCATCCCCTGCATATTGAAGTTCATCACAAAGCTCTTGTAGCTTGGTGGGAGCGACTGAAGGATTCTGTCAATGACCGCCTCATCAGGGAGGTTAATGTCCAGCTGAGTCAGGCGGTTGTGCAACCCAGACATTTTGAGTATGTGCTCACTGACAGAACTGTTTTCCTCCATCTTACAACTATAGAACTTGTCGGAGACTTCATATCTCTCGACCCGGGCATGAGCTTGGAAAACTAGTTTCAGCTCTTCGAACATCTCATATGCTCCGTGATGCTCAAAACGCTTTTGGAGCCCCGGTTCTAAGCTTTAAAGCATGCCGCACTGAACGAGGGAGTAATCATCAGCACGAGACTGCCAAGTGTTCATAACGTCTTGGTTCTCTGGGACGGGAGCGTCACCTAGCGGTCCTTCTAGGACATATTGTTTCCTGGCAGCTATGAGGATGATCCTCAGGTTCCGGACCCAGTCCGTATAGTTGCTGCCATCATTTTTTAGCTTGGTTTTCTCTAGGAACACGTTGAAGTTCATGTTGACATGAGCATTGGCCATTTGATCTACAAGACATATTTGCAAAGGTTTTAGACTAAGTTCATGATAATTAAGTTCATCTAATCAAATTATTCAATGAACTCTGAGGGAGTCCTGGACTAGGGGGTGTCCAGACAGCCGGACTATCAATGTCCGCCGGACTATCAAGACTACGAAGATACAAGATTGAAGACTCCGCCCCGTGTCCGGACGGGACTTTCCTTGGCGTGGAAGGCAAGCTTGGCAATACGGATATGTAGATCTCCTACCATTGTAACCGACTCTGTGTAACCCTAGCCCTCTCCGGTATCTATATAAACCAGAGGGCTTTACTCCGTAGGACAACATACATTACAACAATCATACCATAGGCTAGCTTCTAGGGTTTAGCCTCCTTGATCTCGTGGTAGATCTACTCTTGTACTACCCATATCATCAATATCAATCAAGCAGGAGTAGGGTTTTACCTCCATCGAGAGGGCCCGAACCTGGGTAAAAAACAACGTGTCCCTTGTCTCCTGTTACCATCCGCCTAGACGCACAGTTCAGGACCCCCTACCCGAGATCCGCCGGTTTTGACACCGACATTGGTGCTTTCATTGAGAGTTCCTCCGTGTCGTCACCGATAGAGCGGATGCCTCCCCCCGTCTTCAAAGACGATATTTTCGCCGGAGGGGCCTTGGCCGCCGGCCAAACTATCCGGCTTGGTGGTTTTCTCATGACCGCCTGTCCGGCCGCCGCTTCGACAATGACTTCTCAAGTCGTCGAAAGCAATCTTCGCGTCAACCCTAAAGCTGCCGAACAGTTAGATCCAATGGAGCTCTCGTTTGTTAACGAGCTCTTGGATCGCATCGCCGCCCTGGGAGTCGCTACGGACTACAACCAGATTGGGCTTAAAACCGATCTGAGAGAGATTAACTCTCCCCAGGCCACCCACCACGTCGTAGTGGTGGAAGAGCAATACGGCAACTCTTCGCCGGTGTTGAAAACAATTCATGTCCGGATTCCCGAACCCTCCATGCCGGATTCCCGCGGAGGGACGGACTTCGATCGAGCATCTAACTTAAAATCATGCAGCGCCCCGGACTCGCTGGATTGTCCCTAGCAAAACACACTTCCGAATTCGGAAACCCCTTGGCCTTTGAGCCTCAAGATGGGCAGGGATCCGGATTTTATTCCACCCACCCGCCCAGACATACGCGATCTATCTCTAATACGGCAAGAGCCTACAGAAATAGTACATCACTACTGGGCCAGATTCCTCCTGGTTATGGACAGGATAAAGGACTGCCGAGAGGAAAACGCAATATCAATCTTCCGCAATAACTGCACGGACAAGGGAATACTAAACGCCATTGATCGTCGCAAAATTACGCGCTTTACCGATCTGGCGTGCATAGTATGAAAGTACTGTGCGATGGAGAGTTTCCGGAAAACCGAAAATCAACTTTGGGATAATCCGGCCCCAAACCCAGTCTGCAGTAAAAGGGCGCCTTACACTCAGGCCCCAGATGCAAAAACGAAAAAACAAAAACCCAGTCAGGGAAACGGAACCGTACTGGAGGGATGGCTCAATGGACCCTGTAAGCTTCATAACACAGAGGGAGCCGTCCCAACACATAGCCTTCGAGCATGTTGGATATTACGGTAGGTGGCCAAAAGTGGCGAAGAGCTTCTAGCTCCGGGAAACCACTCCAACAATAGCAGCACGGTATCAACAGTCTCCGAGACTTTCGCATCAAATAATATGCGAAAACGATCAATCCGCGAACTCGCCGAAGTCTACCAAGTAGCAACAGCAAATCCATGGAGCGACACAGCCATTACCTTCAATGGCAGCGACGAGCCCATATTCCGAACAACCAGAGCCCCAGCCGCACTAGTACTTAGTCCCATAGTGGACGGCTTTCGACTGACAAAAGTCCTCATGGACGGCGGCAGCGGACTAAACCTCATTTACGAGGAAACTCTGCGAAAAATGGAAATCAATTGGAGCCGTATTGAGCGAAGCAGCACAACCTTTAGAGGAATAATCCCTAGCCGGGAAGCGCGCTGCACCGGAAAAATCACACTCGATGTGGTGTTCGGCTCTCCGGACAATTACAGATCCGAAGAAGTCACGTTTCAGGTGGCCTCGTTCAGCAGTGGATACCACGCCATATTAGGACGAGAGGCATTCACAATTTTTCAAGCAATACCTCATTACGGGTACATGAAGCTTAAAATGCCTGGGCCCAACGGAATAATCACTCTCGCTAGTGATCCAGACATAGCACTCCGCGCCGAAAACAAGACAGCCGCACTAGCCCTCGAGGCACTATCCGAAGCCTTAGCGGCAGAGGAACTCACCGCGCTGCGCTCTACGGTGAACAGGGACGATGTGATACTCGATAAAAGATCCAAGTCCACCTCCTTCAAACCAGCAGACGAGATAATAAAATTCCAGGTCCATCCAACGGACCCAACAAAGACGGCCTCCATTGGGGCACAGCTGAACCCCGAAATAGACGCTGCACTGCGCTAATTCCTTCGGGAAAATTGGGATATCTTCGCCTGGCATCCTTCAGACATGCCCGGAATCCCCCGCAGGTTGGCTGAACACAGCCTCAACATCCTAAAAGGATTCAAGCCAGTCAAACAGGCTCTTCGACGATTTTCCAAGCCCAAAAGACAGGCAATGGGAGAAGAGCTAGCCAAACTATTGGAAGCCAGATTCATTAGAGATATCAAACATCCGGACTGGCTAGCAAATTTGGTGATGGTACCAAAGAAGGATAAATCCTGGCGCCTCTGTGTCGATTTTAAAGACCTAAATAAAGCTTGCCCAAAGGATCCCTTCCCTCTCCCCCGCATCGATCAAATCATCGATGCCACAGCAGGGCACGATTCGTTGTGCTTCCTGGACGCATACTCTGGCTATCATCAAATCAAGATGGCGGAAGCAGACCAAGCCGCAACGGCATTTATCACTCCATATGGACCATTCTGCTTCAACACGATGCCCTTCGGACTCAAAAACGCCGGCGCAACATATCAGCGCATGATTCAAACATGTCTGGCCACCCAGATCGGCAAAACAGTCGAGGCATATGTAGACGACCTAGTCGTCAAAACAAAACACGTCAAAACTTTAGTAGACAATTTGAGGCTCACATTCGACAACCTCAGAGCATATGACATCAAGCTGAATCCGGAAAAATGCGTGTTCGGTGTACCAGCCGGAAAGCTTCTAGGCTTCATTGTATCCGGTAGAGGAATTGAAGCAAATCCGGCCAAAATCCGAGCTCTGTCACAGTTGGATATTCCAAAAGACCTCAAACAAATACAAAAATTAACAGGATGTGTGGCAGCATTAAGCCGCTTTATCTCCCGTTTAGGAGAAAAGGCGTTGCCCCTCTATCGCCTCCTCAGGCGCACCGAACACTTCGAGTGGACGGATGCTACCACTGCCGGACTCGAAGAAATAAAGGCCATACTGGCAACAAATCCGGTCCTGGCTGCGCCCACTCTGGGTGAACCAATGTTATTATACATCGCAGCAACACATCAAGTTGTAAGCGCACTGCTCGTCGTCGAACGAGCGACAGAAGGGCATAAACTCCCTCTTCAAAAACCAGTGTATTATGTATCCACTGTGTTAACCCCCTGCAAATCCCGTTACCCGCACTATCAGAAGATAGCATATGCGGTGTTCATGGCGTCTCGAAAGCTCCGGCACTACTTTCAAGAGTGCTCGATAACAGTGGCCTCTGAGGTACCACTCAATGACATTATAAATAATTGCGACGCAACGGGCAGGATAGCAAAATGGGCCATTGAGCTCTTACCATTCAACATCACTTACAAACCTCGATGAGCCATAAAGTCACAAGTTTTGGCTGACTTCGTCGCCGAATGGACTGAAGCCGAACTCCCTAAAGAGTACGGCGCATACTCCAATTGGACTATGCATTTCGACGGCTCCAAAATGTTGGCCGGACTGGGGGCTGGCGTCGTCCTGACGTCCCCCACCGGAGATACAGTCCGGTATGTACTTCAAATAATGTACACGGACTCCAACAATGCAGCCGAATACGAGGCCCTGTTACATGGTCCTCGGATGGCGGTCTCCATGGGCATTCAACGCCTAGAGGTGCGCGGGGACTCAAACCTTGCAATATCCCAAATAAATGGAGACTTCGACGCCAAGGATCCGAAAATGGCAGCATATCGTAACGCTGTCCTAAAAATGTTAGCCCGGTTTGAAGGACTCGAATTCCATCACATAGCCAGAGATAATAACCAAGCGGCCGATGTCCTGGCACGCATCGGTGCGAAACGTGATGCTGTCCCTCCAAATATCTTCCTGGAACGGCTCTTCAAGCCATCCGTACTATGGGAAGAGGAGCCCGGTAGCTACAAACCGGAGAAAACCGCACCAACTGGTGATTCGGCAGACAACATAACACCCTCCGCCCACGTCATAATGGCGGTAATCACCGCGTGGACAGAACCTTTCCTAGCCTACTTACTTAGGCAGGAACTTCCCGAAGACCAAAATAAGGCCCGCTGCATAGTCCGGCGATCGAAGGCCTACAAGGTCCATGAGGGAGAACTTTATAAGAAAAGTACCACCGGAGTCCTTCAAAGGTGTATCTCCGAAGAAGAAGGGTGAAACCTCCTGGCTGAAATTCACGCCGGACTAGGCGGACACCACGCAGCAGCCCGGGCCCTTGTAGGAAAGGCATTCCGTACAGGATTTTATTGGCCGACGGCTCGGGCAGACGCACAGGACTTGGTCCAGCGATGCGTTGGTTGTCAGCTCTTTGCTAATCAGAGCCATATGCCACCCACCGCCCTCAAAACCATACCCATTACCTGGCCGTTCGCGGTCTGGGGGCTTGACATGGTTGGACCCCTTAAAGGGGGAACCCACAAGAAAAAGTACCTATTGGTCATGGTGGATAAATTCACCAAATGGATAGAGGCCAAACCGGTCAAAACGGCAGAGTCCGGACCAGTGATAGACTTTATATCAGGGGTGGTACACCGTTACGGAGTCCCCCACAGCATCATCACCGACAACGGCACGAACTTCACAGCCGACAAGGTTAAGTCATGGTGCAAAAATATGGGCATCAAGCTCGACTATGCGTCAGTCTATCACCCTCAAACCAACGGTCAAGTGGAAAGAGCAAATGGTCTAATAATGAGCGGCATTAAACCCAGACTAGTGAGGTCACTCACCAAATCCGACACACAATGGGTCGAGGAGCTCGACTCCGTACTCTGGGGGCTGCGGACAACGCCTAACCGTACTACCGGATTCACACCATTTTTTATGGTATACGGCACAGAGGCAGTCTTGCCCTATGACATTATTCATGACTCACCTCAAGTGCGCATGTATGAGGAAAGAGAAGCCGAGCTTGATCGGCAGGACAGCTTGGACACATTGGAGGAAGAACGCGGCGTCACGAAGGCTCGTTCCGCATTCTATCAGCAGCAGGCCAGAAGATATCAAAGCAGAGAAGTACGGGCCAAGACTTACAACATTGGTGAACTAGTTCTACGCCTGCCGGACAAGAAAAAGGACAAGCTCAAGCCCAAATGGGAGGGTCCCTTCATCATCGATCAAGTACTGACCGGCGGAGCGTACCGTCTACGAAATGCGTCGGATAACCGACTCGAGCCGAACCCATGGAACACAGCCCGCCTCCGACGATTCTATGCCTAGCGCCGGACTAAGAGTTCGTCCCCTTCCCCCGTCCAAACTTTTACACTTCGGCTGTCTTTTGTTTCTCTTTTTATCCTTTTTTATTTAAAAAAACCCTTCCGGGCCTATTTTTTGCATTCTTTGCATACGCATGATGTGCTATCCGCACTCATTATTCCTGGGGGCTTCTTTTACAGAAGCCTAATTATACGGGTTTTATACCCATCACATGTGTCAAGCTTCCACATGTACCTTTTATTCGCCATTATATGCATCGATATGACTTAAGTTTTGGCCAAGCTGGGTTGCCTGGCTCCTGTGCTTACCCCTACGTTCCCGATTGTTCGGCTAGGAGGTAAAGGGAGCACCTCTGCGATTGTTACTGCCGGGTCAGCCGGATGTGTACCTCAGACTGGGTGAAGCCGAAAGCTAGCGTTCTTAAGGGAATATTCGGTCGGTGACTTAAAAGATGACTTTTTACCTATTTATCTATCTGCCCCCAGATGTTTTACTGCTTTCTTTGCAGTCCGGACATGCACTTTAGGGCATGCCTCCCAGCGAAAGGAACCCTTAACGGAACTATTCTCCCTGGAAGATGTTTCTTACTAACCATGTAATATAACATAACTAGTTGGGCACTTGTCTGATAAAGCACTAATGACCCCTACGCCTGGTCTCCATGCATACCACGGTTGTTTCTTAACCAAAAAGGTATTCGGACACACTCCGGACTCTAGGGTTCCGAGGTCGAAGCGAAAAGGTCGGCAAAGACAAACGATCTACAATCCGGCTAGAAGGCATTTCACATGTCACTTTAAAGGATAACATACATTGTCAAATTTATTGATTGTATTCCTCCTCAATCCCGTCTAACAGGCTGTCTAATTTACAGTCCTGTTGGGAAAATTTAGCAGCCAACTCTACTTGGCTATACACTAAACTCACAGGGATCTCCTTCCCGTCGGGCCCCACCGGTCCAACTTCGGCCATGTGGTTGGGATCTGCCTTCTTGTACCGCGTCTTCACCATGGCCCAAGCCTCCCTCGCACCTTGACGGCAAGCCGAAATCTTCCACAAACGTTAGCGCTGCCGCACTCCCTGCAGCTTCTCCGCAAGCTCCCCGAGGCTCTCGAGTAGGGTGAGGGCTGGCCATAAAGCCTAAACGACGCCGCTCATTGCCTGCCGAACTCGTTCGAGTAGTTGCAACAGTTCGGGAAGTTGATCACCCATTGATATGGGCATCTCCTCTGTAGGACGACCCGTGAGTATACCTACAAGACATATCATGTCAAAACGCTTCCTCGCCGGACTCTTCTTTTCAAAAGAGTTCGCTCAAGCACTTACTACAAATGCTGCGACGAAGCCGCTGGTTCTCCTTAATGGAGCCGGACAGCTCGGCCTGTACGCCTTTTAGCTCTTCTCCGAGCTCGGCGTTGGCATCTTGGAGCTTGTTCCTTTCCTGCTGAACTCTATTCAGCACACTCTCGCCGGCCTTTAGCTGGCGTAGCAATGCTTGCCTGTCCGGATCTTGTCCGGCGGTACCTGCAAATGTCATTATTAGACTCGCGCGCACGCCGCACAGCGCTTATATTTATAAAAATGTGTTACCAGGAGGGGTCTTTCCGTCTCCTCCTGCGGCAGCAAGTGCGGCCTCAAGTTGGGCCTTGCAATCTTGCAGCTCCCGAGACAGCTGGGCGTTCTTCTCGTTAAGTGCCTGAAATTTACAATGATCCTTAAATCAGTTAGCATAACTAATTTAAGTCTCGGGGGCTACTGGTATATACAACCATTATAATTTCCTTACCCGTATGTCTTTCACATACTGCTCCGTGGCTCTGGTAAAACCATTTTGAGCAGCACGGAGATGCGCGTCCCCTGCGTTAAAGGCATCCAATGCCTCAGGGGAAAAGCACGCTTCTTGAAACACTGTCCGGCGGCGCCTATGGTTCATGGCGCTCTCCACCTCAGACTTGGTGGCGGACAGTCTGTCGGTATCCTCCGTTGGAGAAGGATCCGGCTCGCGTCTTGCGCTTGCCTCCCCCTCCAGGCCGGGCGCTGGGGCCTGGCCAGTGTTGGTCGGATTGGCAATTCCTGCGCTCGCAGTCCGGCGAGCACTTTTTCTCCTACAGAAATCATGGGCACTTAGACGTTTCCTCGGAACGTTGCTCTAAAAACTCAAATATGAGCTATACCTCTGCGGCGACATTTCTATCCGCACTGCGCTCCTTTTCCGCCTGCTGGTTCGGACTGACCTCCGTTGGTCGGCCGCCGCGGGCTCGGCTTCCTGCCGTAAAGGCGCTTCCTGCGAAATACCATCATTTGCGAAGGTCAGAAATGGGCAGGAATGAGATAATGGTGTCCGGACTTCGGTCGCAGTCACCTGGGAAGCCGGACTTAGTCCGGGGTAGTCTGCCGTAATGGCGACCAAAGCATTGTCTATTCTGAGCTGGTGATACACCCCGTCGATCAGCTCCACCTCGATATCCGGGTCCTCTTCGGAGGCCAGACCCAGGGACCCTTCTGGATCCTCGGGTTGCGGAGCAGGACTTACCATGTCCTCCACAATCCGGCGTAGACCCTGCGCCGAAGACATAATGTAAGAAGCTTAAACTTCGAAAGCATGGGCTGGGCCCTTCAAGGTGTTCACTTACCCATCCTCTGGGGTTGATCATGGAAAACCCATTCAAAGGGTTCGTTCAAAGGAAATCCTCCTTCTCCCCCTTGTACAGACTGGACAGGATCTTCACCAGATCCTCGGTCGAATCCGGCCCTTTGCGGCCATGCCGGGTAGCATCGTCTTCCCCGTTGAAATCCCACATGGGGTGGCCTCTGTATTGCAGTGGTTGTACCCCTCGCTTGATGCATGTCGCCATGACTCCGATCGTGGTCAAGCCGGAATGAGCCATTAATCTTATCTGGCCCATCAAGTAATGGACGCTCTTGTCTTCCTCCAATCGGGGGCTCCGCGGGCGCCAGCTGAGGCGTTTCTTCAAGGGAGCAGCACTAGACTCCGGGAGGCCGATCCGGACTGGGTCTGGCAGCGGAGCGTCTTCTATATAAAACCATTCCGAGGGCCAGTCTTCGGACGCCCTCTTGGGAGTGCCGGATAGGTATCCGGTCCCGGCGATGCGCCATATTTCGGCGCCGCCCACTTGATATATGGACCCCTGGTAAGAACGGGGTACGAGGCAAAACAGCCTCTTCCACAATGCGAAATGGGGCTCAATGCCCAGGAATAGCTCGCAAAGAGCTACGTAGCCCGCGATATGCAGCACAGAGGCGGGCGTAAGGTGGTGGAGCTGGAGTCCGTAGAACTTCAGGAGCCCGCGGAGGAACGGGTGTATTGGAAATCCGAGTCCCACCGTCAGATAAGGGACAAAACATACTCGCTCCCCCTTATTGGGGCTTGGAGTGTCCTCCGCCTGTCTCCCACCTTGATAAGTAACCAGTCCGGCCTGGACTGGGATCATAATGGCCGGAGGGAGGAATCCCCCCGTTTGGAGCTTCTCGAGCTCGTTGTGCGAAATGGAGCACCTCCTCCAACTCCCCGGCGGTGGGCTGGGAGCGCGCGAAGAAGAGCCGTGGTGACGATCCATGGTGGAATGGATTTCTAGGTCAAAGGCGCTTCAATGGAATATTCGTGGGAGGAAGGTGGTGTGGTTTGGATCTGGATTCTTGCCTCTTTTATAGGCGGTTAACTCGCACAATTGGGGGGTGAAATGCAAAAAACACCCTGGCTTTTTGCATTCGTGCGACGCGTGGAAGATGGCATTTATTTGGCGTAGAAGCCGAGGAACACAGTATTCAAGATGAAGCCGGACACTGTTCGGCAGGTACATGGAATTTGAAGGGAGAACCCGCCTTGCAACGCCGAAGACTATAAACGCGCTGGACTTATCGTCATTGAAGCCTGGTTCGGGGGCTACTGAGGGAGTCCTGGACTAGGGGGTGTCCGGACAACTGGACTATCAATGTCCGCCGGACTATCAAGACTACGAAGATACAAGATTGAAGACTCTGCCCCGTGTTCGGACGGGACTTTCCTTGGCGTGGAAGGCAAGCTTGGCAATACGGATATGTAGATCTCCTACCATTGTAACCGACTCTGTGTAACCCTAGCCCTCTCCGGTATCTATATAAACCGGAGGGCTTTAGTCCGTAGGACAACATACATTACAACAATCATAGCATAGGCTAGCTTCTAGGGTTTAGCCTCCTTGATCTCGTGGTAGATCTACTCTTGTACTACCCATATCATCAATATCAATCAAGCAGGAGTAGGGTTTTACCTCCATCGAGAGGGCCCGAACCTGGGTAAAAAACATCCTGTCCCTTGTCTCCTATTACCATCCGCCTAGACGCACAGTTCGGGACCCCCTACCCGAGATCCGCTGGTTTTGACACCGACAAACTCCCACTCAGATTAGACATCCCTCTAGTCATCTAAGTGTTACACGATCCGAGTCGACTAGGCCATGTCCGATCATCACGTGAGACGGACTAGTCATCGTCGGTGAACATCTTCATGTTGATCGTATCTTCCATATGACTCATGTTCGACCTTTCGGTCTCTATGCTCCGAGGCCATGTCTGTACATGCTAGGCTCGTCAAGTTAACCCTAAGTGTTTTGCATGTGTAAAACTGTCTTACACCCGTTGTATGTGAACGTAAGGATCTATCACACCCGATCATCACGTGGTGCTTCGAAACGACGAACTTTAGCAACGGTGCACAGTTAGGGGAGAACACTTCTTGAAATTGTTGTAAGGGATCATCTTATTTACTACCGTTGTTCTAAGTAAACAAGATGCATAAACATAATAAACATCACATGCAATTATATAGTAGTGACATGATATGGCCAATATCATATAGCTCCATTGATCTCCATATTCGGGGCTCCATGATCATCTTGTCACTGGCATGACACCATGATCTCCATCATCGTGTCTTCATGAAGTTGTCGCGCCAACGACTACTTCTACTTCTATGGCTAACGCATTTAGCAATAAAGTAAAGTAATTTACATGGGTTCTTCAATGACACGCAGGTCATACAAAAAATAAAGACAACTCCTATGGCTCCTGCCGGTTGTCATACTCATCGACATGCAAGTCGTGATTCCTATTACAAGAACATGATCTCATACATCACAATATATCATTCATCATTCATCACAACTTCTAGCCATATCACATCACATGACAATTGCTGCAAAAACAAGTTAGATGTCCTCTAATTGTTGTTGCATCTTTTACGTGGCTGCAATTGGGTTCTAGCAAGAACGTTTTCTTACCTACGAATAACCACAACGTGATTTTGTCAACTTCTATTTACCCTTCATAAGGACCCTTTTCATCGAATCCGCTCCAACTAAAGTGGGAGAGACAGACACCCGCCAGCCACCTTATGCAACTAGTGCATGTCTGTCGGTGGAACCGGTCTCACGTAAGCGTACGTGTAAGGTTGGTCCGGGCCACTTCATCCCACAATACCACTGAAGCAAGAAAAGACTAGTAGTGGCAAGCAAGTTGACAAGATCCACGCCCACAACAAAATTGTGTTCTACTCGTGCAATAGAGAACTACGCATAGACCTAGCTCATGATGCCACTTTGGGGAACGTTGCAGAAAATTAAAAATTTTCCTACGGTTTCACCAAGATCCATATATGAGTTCATCTAAGCAACGAGTCATGGAAGAGAGATTGCATCTACATACCACTTGTAGATCGAGTGCAGAAGCGTTCAAGGGAAGGGTGATGATGGAGTCGTACTCGCCGTGATTCAGATCACCGATGACCAAGTGCTGAACGGACAGCACCTCCGCGTTCAACACACGTACGGGACGGACGACGTCTCCTCCGTCTTGATCCAGCAAGGAGGAAGGAGAGGTTGAGGAAGATTGCTCCAACGGCAGCACGACGGCGTGGTGGTGTTGGTGCAGCAGTACTCCGACAGGGCTTCGCCAAGCACGTAACGGGGGAGGAGAGGTGTTGGGGAGGGGAGGGGCTGCGCCTTAGGTTGTGTACAGCAGCCCTCCCCTCACCCCTCTATTTATAGGGGAAGGGGCATGGGGGGGCGGCCCCTCTAGATGGGATCTAGAGGGGGGCGGCGGCCAGGGAGGGGGGACTTGCCCCCCAAGCAAGGGGGGCGCCCCCACTAGGGTTTTCCCCCCAACCCTAGGCGCATGGGCCCAAGGGGGGCGCCCAGCCCTCAGGGGGCTGGTTCCCTGCCCCTTGCGGCCCATGAGGCCCTCCGAGAGGGGTGGCCCCTCCCGGTGGACCCCCGGAACCTCTCCGGTGGCCCCCGGTACAATACCGATATGCCCCCGAAACTTTCCGGTGTCCGCATGACAACTTCCCATATATAAATCTTCACCTCCGGACCATTCCGGAACTCCTCGTGACGTCCGGGATCTCATCCGGGACTCCGAACAACATTCGGTAATCACATACAAGTCTTCCTAATAACCCTAGCATCACCGAACCTTAAGTGTGTAGACCCTACGGGTTCGGGAGACATGCAGACATGACCGAGATGACTCTCCGGTCAATAACCAACAGCGGGATCTGGATACCCATGTTGGCTCCCACATGTTCCACGATGATTTCATCGGTTGAACCACGATGTCGAGGATTCGATCAACCCTGTATACAATTCCCTTTGTCAATCGGTACGTTACTTGCCCGAGACTCGATCATCGGTATCCCAATACCTTGTTCAGTCTCGTTACCGGCAAGTCACTTTACTCGTACCGTAATGCATGATCCCGTGACCAACCACTTGGTCACTTTGAGCTCATTATGACGATGCATTACCGAGTGGGCCCAGAGATACCTCTCCGTCATACAGAGTGACAAATCCCAGTCTCGATCCGTGTCAACCCAACAGACACTTTCGAAGATACCTGTAGTGCACCTTTACAGTCACCCAGTTATGTTGTGACGTTTGGTACACCCAAAGCACTCCTACGGTATCCGGGAGTTACACGATCTCATGGTCTAAGGAAAAGATACTTGACATTTGAAAATCTCTAGCAAACGATGGGTCTTGTCCATCACATCATTCTCCTAATGATGTGATCCCTCTATCAACGACATCCAATGTCCATAGCCAGGAAACCATGACTATCTGTTGATCAACGAGCTAGTCAACTAGAGGCTTACTAGGGACATATTATGGTCTATGTATTCACACGTGTATTACGATTTCCGGATAATACAGTTATAGCATGAATAAAGACAATTATCATGATCAAAGAAATATAATAATAATACTTTTATTATTGCCTCTAGGGCATATTTCCAACATGCGGTGGTGGAAATAGTTTTTCGTGGTGTTCCTCGATGGTTTCAGGGTACGTGGGTATATATAGGAGGAAGAAGTAGGTCAGTGGACGCTCGAGGAGCCCACGAGGGTGGGGGCGCGCCCATCTGTAGGGGGCGCGTCGGGCACCCTCGTGGCCGCCTCCTCTGTTGCTTGACGTCCACTCCAAGTCCCCTGGATCACGTTTGTTCCAAAAAGATCGCTACCGAAGATTTCATTCCATTTGGACTCCGTTTGATATTCCTTTTCTTCAAAACACCGAAATAGGCAAAAAAACAGCAATTCGGGCTGGGCCTCCAGTTAGTAGGTTAGTCCCAAAAATGATATAAAAGTGTAAAGTAAAGCCCATAAACATCCTAACCGGGTAATATAATAGCATGAAACAATCAAAAATTATAGATACTTTGGAGACGTGTCAAGCATCCCCAAGCTTAATTCCTGCTCGTCCTCGAGTAGGTAAATGATAAAAACAGAATTTTTGATGTGGAATGCTACCTAGCATAATTCTCAATGTGGTTTTCTTTATTGTGGCATGAATGTTCAGATCCAAATGATTCAAAATAAAAGTTCATATTGGCATAAGAAATCATGTCTTCTCAAAATAACATGGCTAAAGAAAGTTATCCCTACAAAACCATATAGTCTGGCTGTTGCTCTATCTTCATCACACAAAGTATTTAATCATGCACAACCCCGATGACAAGCCAAGCAATTGTTTCATACTTTAGTAATCTCAAACTTTTTCAACTTTCGCGCAATACATGAGCATGAGCCATGGACATAGCACTATATGTGGAATAGAATGGTGGTTGTGGAGAAGACAAAAAAGGAGAAGATAGTCTCACATCAACTAGGCATATCAACAGGCTATGGAGATGCCCATTAATAGATATCAATGTGAGTGAGTAGGGATTGCCATGCAACGGATGCACTAGAGCTATAAATGTATGAAATCTCAACAAAAGAAACTAAGTGTGTGTGCATCCAACTCGCTTGCTCACGAAGACCTAGGGCAATTTGAGGAAGCCCATCATTGGAATATACAAGCCAAGTTCTTATAATGAAAAATTCCCACTAGTACATGAAAGTGAGAACATAGGAGACTCTCTATCATGAAGATCATGGTGCTACTTTGAAGCACAAGTGTGATAAAAGGATAGTAGCATTGTCCCTTCTCTCTTTTTCTCTCATTTTTTTTATTTGGCCTTTCTTTTTTTATTTGGCCTTTCCTCTTTTTTTATAAAGTCCAAAGTCTCATCCAGACTTGTGGGGGAATGATATTCTCCATCATCCTTTCCTCACTGGGACAATGCTCTAATAATGAAGATCATCACACTTTTATTTACTTACAACTCAAGATTACAACTCGATACTTAGAACAAGATATGACTCTATATGAATGCCTCCGTCGGTGTACCGGGATATGCAATGAATCAAGAGTGACATTTATGAAAAATTATGAAGGTGGCCTTGCCACAAATACGATGTCAACTACATGATCATGCAAAGAGCAATATGACAATGATGATGCGTGTCATATAAACGGAATGGTGAAAAGTTGCATGGCAATATATCTCGGAATGGCTATGGAAATGCCATAATAGGTAGGTATGGTGGCTGTTTTGAGGAAGGTATATGGTGGGTGTGTGGTACCGGCGAAAGTTGCGCGGCACAAGAGAGGCTAGCAATGGTGGAAGGGTGAGAGTGCGTATAATCCATGGACTCAACATTAGTCATAAAGAACTCATATACTTATTGCAAAAATCTACAAGTCATTGAAAACAAGGTACTATGCGCATGCTCCTAGGGGATAGATTGGTAGGAAAAGACCATCTCTCGTCCCCGACCGCCACTCATAAGGAAGACAACCAATAAATAAAATTGTGCTCCAACTTCATCACAAAGCAGTTCATCATACGTGCATGCTACGGGAATCACAAACTTCAACACAAGTATTCTTTAAATTCATAATCACCCACCTAGCATGACTTTAATATCACCACCCCTATATCTCAAAACAATTATCAAGCATCAAATTGATCATAGCATCCAAATCACTTTCTATGATAGTTTTTATTATACCCAACTTGGATGCCCATCATTCTAGGACCAATTTTATAACCACAGAAAATACCACGCTGTTCTAAGAGACTCTCAAAATAATATAAGTGAAGCATGAGAGATCAACAATTTCTACAAAATTAAGCCACCGCCATGCTCTAAAAGATATAAGTGAAGCACTAGAGCAAAACTATCTAGCTCAAACGATATAAGTGAAGCACATAGAGTATTCTAGTAAATTCTAAATCAAGTGGGCTTCTCCCAAAAGGTGTGTACAGAAAGGCTGGTTTTGTTAATCTAAAAAGCAAAGACTAATATCATTCAAGACGCTCCAAGCAAAACACATATCATGTGGCAAATAAAAATACAGCTCCAAGTAAAGTTACCGATAGACGAAGACGAAAGAGGGGATGTCTTCTGGGGCATCCCCAAGCTTAGGATTTTGGTTATCCTTGAATATCTTGGGGTGCCATGGGCATCCCCAAGCTTGGGCTCTTGCCACTCCTTATTCCATAGTCCATGAAATCTTTACCCAAAACTTGAAAACTCCACAACACAAAACTCAACAGGAAATCTCATAAGCTCCGTTAGTGCAAGAAAGAAAAACCACCACATAAGTTATTGTAATGAACTCATTCTTTATTTATATTGGTGTTAAACCTAATTTATTCCAACTTCTCTATGGTTTATACCCCTTGATACTAGCCATAGATGCATCAAAATAAGCAAACAACACACGAAAAACAGAATCTGTCAAAAATAGAACAGTCTGTAGCAATCTGTAACTTTTGAATACTTCTGAACTCTAAAAATCGTACCAAAATAGGAAGTCCTGGGAATTTGTCTATTGATCTACATCAAAAAGAATCAAGGTAAAATCATATTTCTATAAATTACTAAAATTATTTTCGTGCGCGCAAAGTTTCTGTTTTTCAGCAGAATCAAATTAACTATCACCATAGGTTATCCTATAGGTTCTACTTGGCACAAACACTAATTAAAAATGAAAACACATCTAAACAGAAGCTAGAAGAAATATTTATTACTAAACAGAAGCAATAAGCAAAAAACAAAAATAAGATTATGTTGCCTCCCAACTAGCGCTATTGTTTAACGCCCCAAGCTAGGCATAAAAGCGGGGATAGATCTAAGTAGTGCCATAATAATAAGATAGATCACAAAAACTTATCTCATATTCTCTATATTCAGCAGCAAGTTTTCTTTGAGGCAAGCAAAATTAATCAAAAGGGCTAAATTTAATGGGACAAAAGTCCCCAAGATCAATCTCAGGAGGTATGGGTTCCTCCCTTGGCCCTTCATATTGCACAACCAATTCATCATTATAGATATTCTTTTGACGGAACCTCTTGAGTCTACACTCAAGAGAGTATCCTATCTCATTATTTCGAATAGCAAAATCATTGTTGAGTCCAGAAATTTTATCAACTAAAACAGTAGTAGGAACCTTTTTTCTAAGGTCTTCATTAAAAGCAATATAGTCCAAAGATTAGAAATGCATAATTTCCTCTTGATTGAAGAGGATCGCCTCCATGGGAGGACGGCCGGCGTCCACCCTATAGTGCACAAAAATTTCTTTGGCTTCTTTTATTATAAATCTAAACTCATGTGCCAAAAAGATAGTAGTTGCGTGCTTAACAGAAGAATGCTCAATATTAGAAAATTCTAGGAAAATCCTTTGTATGCAAGGATGCATGTCGGCGTTCTGGGAACGGGGGTCCCCAGACTTGCCTGCCTGCGGCCCGCGGCGTGGCTCAGGCAGTGGCCCAGTACGGCCCGTCTTCATCAACCCAAGGTCAAGACCCTTGCGAGGGGCCAAGCCTCGCGGGACGGACGACGCAAGGCTTCCTCAGGTGCGGCCTCACCAGGCAGGCTCGTGAGGAGGCGGAGAGATCAAGGCAAGGAGTACCTCGCGAGGTGCTCATGACGCAAGCCATGACGATCGAAACCAGGCGGGCGCCAGGCGGGCGCCAACCCGCGCAGTGTCCTCGTTTTCTCTTTGGTGCAAAGGGGGCGAGCGCAGGCGCGGAGTACCGAGGCATCGAGCAAAGGTTACCATAATGATGCAACGAGACCAAGACCAGCAGAGCGGCAGGACGGAGGTCACCGTGGAGCCCAAGACAGCATCATCGCCAGTGCCTTTGGCAGTCGAAGACCAACTTTAGTTAGGATAACTTGTACTAGTTGTTCCCCTTCAAAATGGCCGTTGTTGGCTCCCTTCCCGCTCAATATTTGGAAGAGGACCAGGGCCTCTAGGGGATGGATCGAGAGATCTGACCTAGAACCCACAGAGACAGTGCCCTTCCTCTCCAAGCACACCACCACAAAAACACCTCTCGCGAGGCTGTTCTTCCTCTGTACTGTTCATCATCAGCCCCAGAGTCAATCCACCACCACACACTAGAGTAGGGTTTTACACCACAACGGTGGCCCGAACTAGTATAAACCTTGTGTCCCTTGTGTTATTCATCGTGTAGCTTAGATTCACGGCAAGGCTTTGGGACGTGGATCGGTAGGAAGAAGATCTTCGTGCGCACCCCAGAGTTCGAACCTTAAGGGTTTTGCCGGAACCCGATATCCGACATTTGGCGTGCCAGGTGGGGTATGCCGAAATCCTCTTTCCGTTGATCTGTGTTCCACTGCTTCGTCACATCCATGTCCGGTGCCCCGATGGCCAACGCCGACCGCTGGGCGGCGTGGCCTGCCCACGTCGTGCCGCCTGCCCAGGGTGACCTCAACCCTGCGCCTCAGGCAGCCCGCGCTCCGCAGAACGCTGCAGAGCGCGGGCGACGCGGCCAAGCGCCGCCTGCCCTCACTCTACTGCAGGTGCGATCAGCAGCGAGGGCCTCAAGCCACGCCGCGGCCACAGCGCCGCACACCTGACGGGAGCAGGCAAACATGAAGGCCGCACTCACGGTGGCTCGGGAACTGCTACGGTGCAGGCTGCAAGAGAGTGGTCGTGACGTGCTGCTGGAGCGCGTCGCCGAGCTCCTGGATGTCGCAGCTTCAGGATCGCCTCCTTTCTGTGTCCAGCTTCCACCCTAGGCCTCGGGCGGATCATATAGCGGGCCCATCCGCGCTCGTGCGCCCTCAGGCGTACCCCAAGGCTTCATCAACACCAGCTCTACCATCAGCGTCGGGTGTCAAGTGGCACCAGCGCTGCCCCTGGTGAGCGAGGGCATGCACATCGCCGCCTACGACCCGGGCGGACCGCCGCCCTGTCACCCCCAAGACGGCGCTTCGAGCCAAGCCGCGTGGAACATGGGGCACTATAGTGAAGCCTTCGGGGAGGCGGCCTTGGAGGCTTACGTGCCCCACATGGTGGATCGGGAATACGCACTGGAAGAAGACCACGACTCGTTCCTCGAGCCAAGCTGGGAGGAAGAGGCGCCAGAAGCCGAGCCCTTTCAGGAGCCTCAAGGAAGCCTCGCCAACCGCGCCAATGGCAACAGCTATCGGGTACCGTTAATTCCTCAGGAGCAAGCTTATTCTAACCATGGGTCGCAGGAAGTCTAGGTCACTGCAGCGGAAGGCTGCCCCAGCTCGGCAGCCTCCCTCCCGCCAGGAGGAGTGCACTAGGGGCTGCAGGAGAGGGGCCAGGAGCCAGGCCCCTCCCCACGACGCACGGAGCAAGGTGTTTCTTGTAGGTAGCCCCTCTGCTGGGGAGGTGCCACAAGGCTTGCCCCTGGTTGAGGACCCGTGGTCGTCGGGGGAACCGCTGGCGTCCCCTTTACCCCATTGGCATCGTCCTTGGTCTCCGGTCACCGTCAATGGCGGTCGAGGGTGGCGCAAGGCGAGGCCCTCATCTGGCGATATGAAGCAAGGCTGGTACCTGTGAAGAAGGCCCAATGCCTGTGAAGCTCGCCGCCCGTGACACTCTCACATAATAATGTGTTGGGGCTGTACACGCCCCGGAGTCTCCGGAGAGCCGCCCTCGGGCCTCGGGGGCTCCCTCCCACACCCAGTGGCAGCACTTAGCTCCGCGCTGGTGAGAAGACGTCAAAGACTAGACTATGTGCCGGACGCGACCTTTTATTTTTTGCTTCCTTTTATGTGGTCGAGCTTTCTCGCTTCGGATTTAAGTTGAAGTTGAATTTGTGTTTGCGTATGCGGGGAGCGGTGTCTTGTCTTGTTCGCGTGCTTTCTCGTGTTCCGGTTTCTGCTCAAGTTGGAATTCGCACTAGCTGCCTCCCTCTCGCGAGCCCCGCGCTAGCGAGTCTGGGCTCAGCACATGTGCACATGCTGTCCCGTGGCAGGCACTCGCTCTCGCAAGATTTTTGCCACATGGTAGCAGGTCCCCCCGGAGGGCCCCCGGAGAGTTACAAGCCTCACGAGCCTACCCAAGGCTTGTCCGGGCTAAAGCTAAATCACAGCAATTAACCCATGCGGGACCTGTAACATCGCATGGGCGCTCATTCGGCGTTGTTCTTAACAATGTATGGACAACAATCCTTTCTACATGAGGGGCTTCCCCTCCCAAAATGATCTTACAACCTTTAGGGCCACGCCCAAGCTTTCTCTGTGCAGGATACACAGCCGGGGGACACAGAATCAATCAGACATGTCGCTCACTGCATCTTGTTGATCATCTCCGGAGGCATCACTGCTGCCACTGTCGCCGTCACTGGCTTCACCATCGCCGTCGTTGGCGCCGTCTTCGCCGTCATTCACCACATCACCTTCATCCGCGGCAACCACCACCCCGTCATCATCGGAGGTGAAGGCCCGGACAAGTGCATCCACGTTTTCCTCCACCCACCACGCCAGGTCGCCTCGAATGGCCACGAGCACTGGAGCAATGACAGCGTCGAAGTCAAAGTGAGGATCCCTATCCTGAAGGTGGCTGAAGACACGGGAGAATGCACGCGCGAGCAGGCCATGGCTCCTCTCCTCGACAAGCTGGCGAGCCCTCTCAGAGCGATTCTCCAGATGCGTCACCACGTCAGTGAAGAACTGGAGATTGCCGGCATAGTTGGTCACATGAGGTTGCGAAGCAGTCGCATCACAGATATTGCCTAGGGTCGTGTTGGCCCTGTCCTTGAGCGTTTGGAGCATGGGGCCATGCATGTGCTCCAACGTCTGCCGCTGGCGAATCTCGTCTTCGTTCCGCCGTGCAATGGCCTCGGCGTCATCGACCCTCCGTTGGAGAAGAAGCAGATCGGCACGGGAGGAGGCCAGCTCAGCCTGCGCCGTGACTAGGGCAGCTGCGGTGGCCTCCGCATGCTGCGTCGCTTTAGTCAACTTGGTCCTGAGAGCGGCAGTCCTGCCCGCAGCCTCGGCTTCGATCAGCTCCAACATCTCACCATACTCGCGCACAAGACCCGCGCGGGCTTCCGCCACGCGGCAGTCGATCTCTTCTTGGATTCGGGCCCCCCGTGCGCCGACGTCGTCCTCCGCCTGGATAACCTGGTGCCCCCTCGTCTTCAACCGTTCAAGATCGAGGTTGCGCTCGGCGGCCTCTAGCGTCAGCACTTCCTCGTGCTTCCGGAGCTCCTCCTCTTTGATGGGCGTCCCCTTCAGCGACGCAAGGGCAGCTTGGCCAGCTCCACTTGCTGCTCCAGGGAAGTGCTCCAGGCTTGGAGCTCCCACACGCGCTCCTCCGTGATCTCGCGTCGTCGGTCTGCCTCCTGAGCCTCCTCAATGGCTCGGGAGCACGCCTTTCGCGAGGTCACGAGAGACGCTTCGGCCTTTGCATTGTCAAGATCACGCTGATGACGTGCAAGGTTGACTGCCACCTTCAGCTTGCGCCGCTCAACCAGCCGCAGGCCTTCGGCTTCAAGACACGCGTCCACGTCCACGAGCTCTCCACCGAGTTGGCCCATCGCATCCATCGCCTTCCGGAGAAACTCTTGGCGGACGGCGCTGCGCTCCCGCGCTTGCTTGAGCACGTCGTCGACATCGTCCTCCGCCGCCGGTGTTGGTGGAGGGCCCTGAAGTGGTTCGCCCCCTCTCAGCAAGGGGCTGGGGCTGGCGCCCCCATAATCGGCGGACGGACCCCGCCTGGGACCCAGGCCGGCACAGATCCATCTCCGAAAGAAGGGCCGAAGATCGACTTCAACCATTCGCCGTCCATGATCAGAGGAGGAGCCCGAGGCAGGCTGGTTGCGCCCCGGGCGAGCTCGCGAAGGAAGGACGGCGAGTGCACAGGCTCAAGGCACACCGCTGGTCGGCCCACCTCTCCAGCCGAACTCGCGTCAGGGGCAGCGTGCAGGCTCGGGACGCTCAAGGTCAGCAACAGAGATGAAGCCTGAGGAGGTGGCTTCTTAGCTGGCTCGCAGGATCGGCAGGAGGGATCCTGAAGGGACATAGACAGCAAAGGGAACAGCGAATGAGGAGTCACAAGAAGGAGGGACTTACTTCCTGTGCTTCAACGGGCGACAGGGGCGATCATTGCCACTCGAAGACTCCTTCCTCTTACGGAGGGTGTCGAAGTCTATGCGGAACCAACCCAAGCTCTCTACGTGAGGGCCGGCGCGAGGCACAGACGAAGAAGCTCCAAGACGACCTGCCTCAGGAGCGCCGGGTCGGGAGGAGCGATCAGGCGACGTTTCTTGGTGGCCTGCCGAGGCCTCGGGGGCTTCGGCCTCGGGAACTGCAGGTTGCACCCCCTCATCAACGACCGCCTCAGGACGAGCTTCGCAAGCTCTGGAGGATGACACCTAGGGAGCCCCTCGCGACATCGGCATCTCGACGCCAGACCCCCCCAGCCTCTAGTGATGCTTGCCTCCCTGCATCACCTCCTGAGGCAAGATCAATGTGGGCGACGGGGAAAGGAGCCATGATATGTCCATGTTGCATCATGCTTTTATATCAATATTTATTGCATTATGGGGTGTTATTACACATTATATCTCAATACTTATGGCTATTCTCTCTTATTTTACAAGGTTTACCATGAAGAGGGGGAATGCCGGCAGCTGGAATTCTGGCTGGAAAAGGAGCAAACATTGGAAACCTATTCTGCACTTCTCCAAAAATCCTGAAACTCCACGGAACCTATTTTTGGAATTAATAAGAATTATTGAGCGGAAGAAATACATCAGGGGGTCCACACCCTGGCGAGGAGGGTGGGGGCGCGCCCACCCCTACTGGGCGCGCCCCTGTCTCCTGGGCCCCCTGGTGGCCCCCCGGTGTCCATCTTCTGCTATATGAAGGCTTTTACCCGAGGGCTATAGGTTTCACTAGTGGCTTCTCTCAGGATGGCATAAGTATTACGGTGGGTGAACAAATTACTATCGAGCAATTGATAGAAAAGCGAATAATTATGAGATTATCTAGGCATGATCATGTATATAGGCATCACGTCCGCGGCAGGTAGACCGACTCCTGCCTGCATCTACTACTATTACTCCACACATCGACCGCTATCCAGCATGCATCTAGAGTATTAAGATCATAAAGAACAGAGTAACGCATTAAGAAAGATGACATGATGTAGAGGGATAAACTCATGCAATATGATATAAATCCCATATTTTTATCCTCAATGGCAACAATACAATACGTGCCTTGCTGCCCCTGCTATCACTAGGAAAGGACACCGCAAGATTGAACCCAAAGCTAAGCACTTCTCCCATTGCAAGAAATATCAATCTAGTAGGCCAAACCAAACTGATAATTCGAAGAGACTTGCAAAGATAACTTAATCACACATAAAAGAATTCAGAGGAGATTCATAAATTTCTCATAGATAAACTTGATCATAATCCCACAATTCATCGGATCTCGACAAACACATCTCAAAAAGAGTTACATCGAATAGATCTCCAACAAGATCAAGGAGAACTTTGTATTGAGATTCAAAGAGAGAGAAGAAGCCATCTAGCTAATAACTATGGACCCGAAGGTCTGTGGTAAACTACTCACAACTCATCGGAAGGGCCTTGGAGATGATGTAGAGGTCCTCCGTGGTTGATTCCCCCTCCGGCGGAGCATCGGCGAAGGCTCCAAGATGGGATCTCGCGGATACAGAAGGTTGTGGTGGTGGAAATAGTTTTTCGTGGGGCTCCTCGATGGTTTCAGGGTACGTGGGTATATATAGGAGGAAGAAGTAGGTCGGTGGACGCTCGAGGGGCCCACGAGGGTGGGGGCGCGCCCACCTGCAGGGGGCGCGCCGGGCACCCTCGTGGCCGCCTCCTCTGTTGCTTGACGTCCACTCCAAGTCCCCTAGATCACGTTTGTTCCAAAAAGATCGCTCCCGAAGGTTTCATTCTGTTTGGACTCCGTTTGATATTCCATTTCTTCAGAACACTGAAATAGGCAAAAAAACAACAATTCGGGCTGGGCCTCCGGTTAGTAGGTTAGTCCCAAAAATGATATATAAGTGTAAAGTAAAGCCCATAAACATCCAAAACGGGTAATATAATAGCATGAAAATCAAAAATTATAGACACGTTGGAGACGTATCAGCAAGCAGGACATCAGCGGCTCGTCCTTCACCACCTAAGGTTGCTCGACGGCACACGTCACTGTCCTGTGCGCGGGTGTACAGAGGAAGGGGGAAAACGGGCGGAGGCCTTGATTGCCAAGGTCTGGTCACCTCCTGCCTGGTGCCAGCGTCATAGGAGCGGCAGAACCATTTCTTTGGCAGAAGTGGATCAGGCCCCTCCTGAGGGGCCTTCCCCTTTTCTGCCGCGGAAAACCTCCTGATTGGCGCCATGGATGCTACAGCAAGATGGAGAAGGAGAAGGGACGAGCAGCGGGAAGATGGAGGAAGAGATGAGCGAAGGGGGCTCTGCCCCTCCCCTCATTTATAGCCGGAGGGAGGCGAACCTCTGGCCTCCACTACCTCTGGTAATGATGATCCTCTGCATGCAGCATCGACTCATCGAGTCGAACGGTTGCCGAGGCAACGTGGGGAAGTGGAGCCGCCCACGTCCCATCAATTGCCACATGTCGTTCAAGGCCGCATGCGGTTAGGGCCCGCGGCGCTCCGCACTTGCCCCTTGGCTTCGCCTAGAAGCCAAGTCCGAGCGCGCCTTGGGCTCGGGGGCTACTGTTGGTGTTCTAGATACGGTGGAACCCAGACTTGCCTGCCTGCGGCCCACTGTGTGGCTCCATCAACGGCCTGGTACGGCCCAACTTCAGCACCAACGACTCAAGACCCTCGCGAGGGCCAAGCCTCACATGGCTAGCGACGCCAAGACCTCCAAGGGGATCGGCCTCCTCAGGATGGCTCCCGAGGAGCGGAGACTTCTATGCAAGGTGCACCTCACGAGACTCAACTGACGTGAGCCATGACGACCAAGGCCAGGCGGGCGCCGGCGAGCACAGAGTACCATTTTCCTCTTTGGTGCAAAGGAGGCAAGCAGCAGGCAAGGAGTCCTGAGGAATCAACCAAAGGTTTCCATTCTGGTGCAACAAGACCAAGACCGCCAGGATGGCAGGACAGAGGTCATCGCCGAGCCCACCACAGTGTCACGACCAGAGGCTTTTGCAGGCGAACACCACTTTAGTCAGGATAGGGTGTACTTCTTGGCCCCTTCAAATCTGGCTATTGTGGGATCCCTTCCCGCCAACATTTGGGAAGACGACCAAGGCCACTATAAAATAGGACTTAGCCACCACCATAGAGGGGATCAGATCCATTCTCACCCGACCACCTCACCAACTCTCTCGAGCTCAAGAACACCTCACCTCCTAAGGCTGTTCATCTACTGTACTACTTCATCCTCAGCCCCTCGAGGCAATCCACCACAAAGCTGAAGTAGGGTATTACACTGCAAGGTGGCCCGAACCAGGATAAATTGCTGTGTCTCTCTGTCCCTTTGAGCTCGACGTGCTAGGCTGTGAGGATCGTGAGTAGGTAGGCTGGGCAGGTTGAGATCTCAGCACGCACCCCAGAGTTCGAACCTCTCAAGGGTTTGCGGAACCCGAAATCCGACAGTCGTATTCTCATCATGCCCTCACACAATGCAAGATGTCGTGATTCCACTAGTGGTGCCCTTGAAGGCGGCGACCAAAACCTTTACAAACAAGATTGGGGCAATCTCCACAACTTGATTGGAGGCTCCCAACGATACCACGGAGATTCACCACAATAGAATGCGGCTCCGAGGTGATCTCAACCGTCTAGGGTGCTCAAACACCCAAGAGTAACAAGATCCGCAAGGGATTAGTGGGGGGAATCAAATATCTCTAGGTAGAAGTGTAGATCCGGGCCTTCTCAACCAATCCCTAGAAAATCAATAAGTTTGATTGGCTAGGGAGAGAGATCGGGCAAAAATGAGATTTGGAGCAACAATGAAGTTTTGGGGGAGGAAGAGGTAGGTCTTCTTGGGGAAGAAGACCCCCTTTTATAGTGGGGGAACAATCCAACCGTTATGCACTTCTTAGCCCGCGGACAAGCGGCACTATCGCTCCAGGAGTGGTACTACCGCTCCCAGAAGGGTGCACAGGAGAGAATGGTAAACAGGGGGAAAACAGAGGTTTGGGCGGTGGTAGCCGTGGTAGTATGGGCGGTACTACCGCCTCAACTACCGCTGTTACAACCACCCAGTTTCTAGGGACCAATGGGAAGCACGGTAGTAACCCAGAGGCACTACCGTAGATCCCGACACGAAAAAACGAGGTCCCAGCCACGAGCGGTAGTATAAGCGGTACTTGTAGCAGTACTACCGCTCAAGTCTGTGGTACTACCGCCTGCAGCCTTTCACCACTGCTTCGGTACAAACAGGGGACAACTCCAATGATGCGGAAAGGAGCAAAGGGTGCAGTATGAGTGTGTACACGTTGATTCCACCCGAACCTATCCGAAGCGGACCCCCTCTTGATAGTACGGTTATCCCTACGACTCAAGACCACCAGAAAAGAACCGTAGAACAAGAAAATCATCTTCTCTTGAAACTCCGAGGGATACGAATCATCTTGTGTTATATGCTTGATAGTCTGAAATGCTCAATGCACACGGTTAGTCCACAAACATCATCAATCACCAAAACTAATTAGGGAGAAATATGCCCTAACAACGTGTCTCGTCGCTGGCCATATTGGATGTAGATGGAGGGAAGGGAAGGAAGATGCATTGCACACTTCCGATCAAACCGCTATGTGCGGCTGAATCAGACAGCTGGCTAGGCTGCTTATCTTTAGGAAAGATCATCCGTTTGATGCCTAACATACGCCTTTCCAAAATGTCTTTGTATTTAAAAATGGGGGGAGTATTACATTCCGACAAGTTTCAGTTCTAGTAATAAGCTACTGTCACTATGTCTTAATTAACTGCGACAACATATACGTATAGTAGACAAACCAAGACAAACTAACAAAAAAATCTCAATTTTCCAATAATAGGATTCATTACCACGTCCCTACTTGGCGCCTAGCTCTCTGCCCACCAGAGGAAAAGCGAAGACGAAATTGAACTATATGTACAAAACGTTTCCCAAAACTATACCGGCGAGGGGGGACTTCCTTCTGGGGGAGTCCGGCTTTGCTACATCAACGGACGTTTAGTGATAGTGACTTGTCACTTTTTGATAGGATTAAGGAGTAGGTTGGGGCCCCACCCCGGGTGAAAATCAGGGGGGGCTGAAGAGTATAGTTGGGAAGCCCATAATATCTTCGTATGTAGTCTCTGTGTTAGCATTTTTGGGGGGAGTCCCATGTCTCTGAAGAGGGTGTTTGATTGTTTGGGAGTTTATTTCTATTGCTTATGTAATAAAGTGGTACAAAAAAGTACTTTGGTTAATTGGTTCGCTAGGTTCCAGGAAACCTAGCCGCCGCCACCAAGAGATCCAACCCTTCTGAAGCTGTATTTCGGTGGCTCCCCTCCGCCGGTGACCTTTTGGTCGTCGATGGTGAGGGGAGTCGCCGGATCCCGAGCGTGCGAATCGTTTTAGCTGTAGGTTCTAGGGCCCTAGTAGCTTAGGTTTTTGGATCGTTCGACGTCTTGGCTTCGGCGGTGGCGATGACGATGCTGAATAAAGAAGCTCCAGATTCTTCGATGGCGAGGCGTCGTCTCTTCGGTCGGTGATGAATTTGGGAATCAATCTGTTCAAGTTGGGATGTCGTGGCAACGACGGCATCCTTGTGGTGGACTTGTGTCCTCAGGCTCTGCCGTTGCGACGACATCTGCTCTAGCATCAGCGCGGAGCTTGGGAGGCAGTCCAGGAGCGGATGCAGATTGTGGTCTGCATCGATGACATCTGGAAAACATAACGTATGATGGGTTCGTGGTTGATGGATGGCAGGTAAGGCTTCCTCCTTCGGCGTCTTATTCATGGTGGGGTGCAAGATCTGGAGTTCGATGGCGTGTTCGGGGTGTTGCCCCGGTCTGATTCGTTCAAAGGCAATGGCTTCACCATTGGTGAGCCATCTTGGAGGTCCGCAAAGCTGTATATCAACGATGGAGCCGCGTCGAGCTCGGGTGAGAAGGTGATCCATCATTTTTTTCCTTTGGTGGTTGTTGTGGTGGTGCCGGAGGCAGGTGACGGGCGTTGGTGTCAACCTGTGAGATATCCTGTTGTCTTTTCAGTTTTGTCATCCATATTTTTCCACCATGACGTGCATATCGTGCTATTGCTCTTCGTCACTTGTACTTTGATCTTTATGATATGAATGGGACACGTATTAGCATGAAAAAAATAAAGTGATAATCCCTCTGTCCGGAAATACTTGTCACTGAAATGGATGTATCTAGATGTATTTTAGTTCTAAATATATCCATTTTGATGACAAGTATTTTCGAACGGAGTGAGTACCTTTTATGTGGGAGTTTAGTGTGTTCTGGTTCCTGTAGTAGACTTGGTGGGCTTTGTTCCCCCTGTAATAGCTTAGGTTTCTGTAAGACCTGATTCTCGAAAAAAAAAAAAGAGGTTTCTGTACGACCTGTTTTCAGGCTTCTTTGTTATGCAATGGAGCCGGGGAGCTCTCCCTGTTCATCTAACAACTATACCGGCCGTTGTGCGCTCGAATAGCCAATGAACCGAACCCTTGAGGCCTCGACCACGGCCACACGGCCGAGGCTGGGCCAGCCACATTCGGCACCGGCATCGCACCTTCATCGATCCGACGGGGGCATAATGCCCCGACCACCAGCCCCCCACCCGGACCGGACGGTTGCGCACCTGATTCCACGCCCCAGCCCACCGCATGCAACTCACCGGGTCCCGGACGGTGTCCATCATGCGTCATCGATTCATGCGCGTTCTAATAGTACCACGACGACGGGATAAGCTAAGGCAGGCGCGGGCACGCCACCGTAGATGGACATGGACGGCGACGGATGGACGTGGCGCGTGCGTGCGCCGACGTCGCGGTCACCGTCGCCCGGCCGCGCCCGCGACAGCCATCTAGACAGACGCCTGACGCACGCGTACGAGCTGGGCTCGGCGCCTCGCTTCCTAGCCGATCTAGGGCCTACACGGGCGCCGCCTTGCTAGTGCATCGGTGGGTGGTGCGCGCCCGAACCCGTACGTACGGTGCGGTGGATTGCTCTCCTCGAGCCCGCGCCGGGCCGGGGAGCAGGCCGGCATGGACATGGCTGCATGCATGGTGCGGTCTGCGGTGCGCGCGCCCGGCAAAGCAAATCACCAGCGCATCGATCTCATCGGGTAACCAATGGACAACCCCAGAGGCAAAGTTTATGCGGCACGCACAACGTACTTGTCTCCACTGGCTTACAATAATCTGGGTGGTGCTTAAGTTAACGTACTTTAATTAGGTCTAGAGTTTGCGCGGGCCAACAAGATAAACTTTGAATTTGTTTTACTTACTTTGTTCACGAAGTGGCTGCTTTGGTACTTGTTTCGCTCTCTCGCCGGGTGAAAAACGATCGATCCATCGAGCTCGACAGCCACGATAAAAAGCGGGAGGCGACGTCGCAAGACCGATCAATCAACTTGGTGTGCCCGCAGTAATCGCTCCTCTTTTCCAGTCCAAGCGCTCCTCGTTTCCAGTCCGGGTCATTCTAGTACTTCACCTACAAGAAACCACACCGTCTATCGGCTCGCCTGATTGGCCATTGGAGCAGCGAGCTAATCGATCGATGAACTTGCGTGCGCGATCACCATGGCGCGGTCGCGACCATTGTACTGTATAGAAGACAGCGCGACGATGACCCATGCATTCAGTGTGTCAGCAAGATCTCGAGCTTAGCGCGTGGCTGCCACTAGCTTGCAAGCGGGAGAATGCGTGGCTGGCGCCACTGGTTTGTGCTTGTGCACCGCGCGCTGCCTGCCCGGCGGAGCACGGCTCCCGTCCCATCTATCCGTCGCCTCGATTTAACCAGCGCAGCGGATTGAACAAACCGTGTCGATCAGCGATGGGACCCGGACCCCCCACTGATCCTGGGCCAGGAACATTACCGACCGGCCGGATCATTACGCCCTCGGAATCACCGGGACAGAAATGTGTTCATATTATTAGTGCTAGGCTGCCTCACGGCCTCACAGGCACGGCTGACATGATGGACAACTTACCACGGCCTATTAGATGCAATTCCAGCTCCAGTTCCCTTGCTGAGTCGATGGCGCCATGACATGGTGGGCGGGGGTGTGGCGTCGGAGGGATTCGATCGGCGGTACAGTCCGTGCTCGCCATCTATATCTGTCTGTCCCGGCCGCCTGGCGCTTTGGCGATGAGAGCGACGGAGCCACGGGCAGCAAATATTCCTTCCGAAAGCTCCGCCGTTGCCGTTGGTGGCCGTCGCTGTCCGCGCGCCGGTCCCATGGACGGGACGGCATGCCGATCGTATCGTGTCATCGATGCAGGGCTGGCCTGGCCTCCCGTGCTCGATTCGCGGTTGACTGGCTGCCACTGGCGGCCACGCGTGGCCGGGGTGAGATGCCAGGCAAACACGGCGCACTGCGAGTTGGGTCCGGGCGTGCCGGGTCGTACTAGAGGAAAGGCCGAAGGAAAAAACGAAGGGAGGAGGAGAGGCTCCGGAGGTGCCACGGCCCGGGCGAATCAGCCGCCAAATCTCCCGAAAAGAAAGGCAAGCCACGTCTGGAAAAAGGCGCCTATTGCAATACAGAAATGCTACATTTCTCATTGCGATATGCCGTGATAAGGGACACCGCGACGGTGGCGGGCAGCGCGACGATGGAGGAGAGACGGGTGGATGATGGTCAGTGTTCGGCTTGGGCTCTCGGTCGACCTGGGAACGCTTTGCTTGCACGGTCGCCGGCGTGACCACCGACCGGCCTGTCATGGTCTCATCGAAGCTTCTACGGCTGTTGGCGTGCGCTTCTTTCTTTTTTCTCGGCTGCGTGCGTGGCTGCTACGGTCCAGGCACCCTGGTTTTTCCTTTTCTACACAAAGAAGAAGAATGTGAATTTTTTTTAGATAGCTTACACTTGTTGTCAAGATAGTGTCTTCAGACTTACTGATGTACTCCCTCCGTTCCAAATTACTCGTCGCTGAAATGGATGTACCTAGAACTAAAATACATCTAGATACATCCATATGTGAGACAAGTAATTCGGAATGGGGGGAGTATTACTTAATAAAGTGGTTGCATGCATCTTTCAGATGCACAGGCCGGGGGTCTTCCTTCTTTTCGAAAAAAAAGACACATGTGTCATGTTCTCCATCTCATGAAAGAATTATGAACTGGGCATGTGTTCTGTTTCACTACTGTCTTTTGCGACGTGTCCAACAGCTTGCGCAGGAGACTCGGCATGGGCAAGAAACAGTTGCCCGTTTTTGGAAGCGTGTGAATGAATGGCTGGCTTCTTTTATGGCGCAAGCAAACGCCTAAACAACACACCAACAGCTTGCTCCTACGGGCGAGGGGTGGCAAAATAAGTGCACAAATGACATGTTTTACCTTTTTTTTTTGAAATTAATGACATGTTTTACCTGGTGGTGAAAACAAGGTCGTGTGTTCTCGCCCACCGGGTCGAACCCCAAGACACCGGCCAAACGTGAATCACCAGCAGAAATAAACCAAAACACTACGCAACAAGAACAGCACGTGCATCTTCACGCAAATATCTCCGAATACCTGCACCTTACAGAACAAGCACCCAGAAGCCAAATGCAACAGCATAAAGAGGCATAAAAATGGCACAGCTTCCACAAGACAATTTTGCAGAGATTCTACACCAAATCGCCACATCAGTGTCTCTTTAGGAATACAAACGACGTGATATGCCTGGCTCCAATGCTCAAGCCCATCAGAAAATCACCACTTGGAAACATACAGCAGGCACCAACTGGCAAGGTTCAAGCACAATTAATGGCAACAGTTACCATTACAAAACTGAACAAATGCTTTTACATTGCCAGTGTAGCTTGCAGCACAGGCCAACACATTTGACCAAACTTACAAATCTGGACGGCAAGCAGAAAACACCTGTCTCAGACCAAAATATCTGAATCCCAACACATTTAACATGTTAACCTCCCCTTTGTTGTTGTCTTGCTTGACAGCACAAATCATGTTAAACCTAGAAAAATATATCAGAAACGCTACTGGTTCCATCAGACGACCATCTGATACCAATCAACACAAAAAGGACCAATCCAATCTTGGCCTGTGCTATACCGGCTCTCACCGGTAACTGCCTGCTCAACATTAGTAGCTGGTCCAGTCTTTCACTGTCTCCATTCCTACAAATAACATGAATCAGATCTTGTTAGATAGATGTTACCAAATGCGTCCTCCCAATCACAGGTGGAATGCCATCCCAGCAGTCATTCCAGGTCCCTTATTTTCTTCTACAGCCAAAAAGGAATGGTGATTCTCACTCTCTTTTGCATAACTAAACTATGCATTTGTAAAAGGTAGGAATGTACAAGGAAAATTTACAAAATCTGTACTCTAAAAAACAAATCTATATACACAGGTGACAGGCATCTTTGTATAGCCCTGCTAGGTGAATTGCACCTATGTTTCCATTCATCCAAGTCACCCCAGCCCATACCAAACACTCATTCACAACTAGTTTGGTTTGCATCATTCTACAGCTTGATTCCAATTAGTTTGGTAACCCTTGCAGCAAAAGCACAGGCCAGCACTGCTTGATGCTTGTGCTTTTCAGTTGACAACACTAGGCATGCAATTTTTTTGTGGATTTCAGCTATTCCTATCCACCAGGCTCTTGTGGTTCATGGGTCTGTGTATTTCGTTTCCATGGTTTCTCTTTAGAAAGAGAATCACGGGGTACATATGCATATCCCTTTGGAAGGCGTTGATTCTGTGTGGACGCTTGATCAGATGTCATAACCAGCTCCTTTTGAAAGGTTTCTGCCTGCTGCAAAATCATGTGTTGTGCATTAGCTTGGTGCCAGAAATAACTGAACAACTGGAAAGAAAACAGTACAAACCTTATTATCTTTTGTTTTTTGTTTTCCATCTTCCAATTTCAGTAGGGCATTCACTGATCTTTGTGGAAGTCGCTTACCAGCAAGTGGCCCCCTCTCACTGAACTTCCGTTTGAAAGATATCAGTGTCCTTGAGCTATCAGCTGTGTTTCCCTCAGCATCTCTGTTGTTAAGGGAAAATCTGACGGTATTTATCCCAGAAATACTGCTATCCACCGTGACATCATCAGATCGTTGCATGGTTCCACTGCATGATTTATTATTAACCGAAGTAGTGGCAGATTCTGAACTAGCTCCGGGTGTTCGGTAGGAGAAAACAACAGTATCCTTGGTTTTGGCGAGTATGTCATGGTCACACAGAACTGTCTCTCTCTGGCAAAATAAGTAACACAGCAAATTAGTTCATTGTAGGCATTGCAATCTGTTGCCAGCAAAATATTTGAAACTGAAAGGGCATCCGCTATTATGAACATTTACACAAAATCTAATAGGACAATATGCATTGAAGGACAATAACAGAGCAAAATAGTTCATTGTAGGCATTGCAATCTGTTGTCAGCAAAATATTTGAAACTGAAAGGGCATCCGCTATTATGAACATTTACACAAAACCTAATAGGACAATATGCATTGAAGCCACGACAAGGGTGAATGTGAATGGACTTCTCCTTTTTGTCAAAAAATACCGATGATTTATTTTTTGTAGTTACCAGACTCGCTGACTACGCCAAATATAATCCAATCTGATCAACTCAATCCACCAATCCCAGTCGGCAGTTGAAGGTTAGAGTTTAAAACAAGTACAGATGGAATGAATGACCTCCCAAATATAGCTCAATGTGATCAACTTAATTTAATTATTCAACCAATGCCACTGCTCTAACAATTGGAGGTCATATTTTACAAACAGTAGACGTGGAACAAATGGCACATATCTCCCACCTCTTTTCTGCACTGCACCAACCACACGCATACACTACAAAACTGAAACGTATAGGGGCCAGAACCTGGGTACATTTTCGAAGGAAATCGGGTAACAGTGCATATGATATTTTCTTTTACAAACGTTAAGAAGATAAATGTTCAATTCGAGGGAAAGATAATTAAATTGATTTGGCAAAGGAGAGGTAGGAGGGAAGAGAGGGCAGGGGACAAGGCAGAAGGCATTGTGGTGCTGGATGTTAGCATATTCTTGATTGGTTAGATCAATTTGGAAAGTGTTAAGTCAGTCTGGCTTGCATGTTATGGTCTTGGTTTGAGTTGGTTTCTTTCGTCAGTTTTGTAGCTGGGTTCAAATCGGTCTGGACTTTGCCATGTACGTGAGTCCTGTAAGCACTTGCATTTGTGTTGCGACTTGCAAGTATTACTAGGAGTTCATGTTGGAGTTAGTACAAGCTAGTTTTGGTTTACGTAGCCATCAAGGTTACATGCGAACAGATTAGTAAGGAAACAATTTTGAGTCCAGTTTGGATTCAATACCATGTCCGAGTAGGTGTTTTGTCCTGGTTGTGCGCGTAGTTAAAAAAGGCGCGCCTAGGCTCTAGGCTCTTGGCGCAGCGGTGAAGTTGTTGCCTTGTGATCATGAGGTCACGGGTTCGAGTCCTGGAAACAGCCTCTTGCGGAAATGCTGCATAGAAAAGATCCAAAGTGGTCGGACCCTTCCCCGGACCCTGCGCAAGCGGGAGTTACGTGCACCGGGCTGCCCTTTTTTAGGCTCTAGGAGATAGCAAAATGCCTAGCGCTTAATTGCGCTTAAGTGTGCGCTTTGGTAAGAAAAGCGCAAGGTGGTGGCATAACGCACAATTAACGCCTAGTGTTTTTAAAAACTTTGATTGTGTGTGAGTATACATAAACACAGCCAACCTATAGTTTTGTAACATGGGTTTGTCACAGAAGTAATACAAGGAGGTGCCTTTGGTGGAAGTATTTTGTGCATGAGTGTTCGTGATACTTTGATATGATCGATCCGTGAGGGAAAACCAACATTTGGTATCAGAGTGAGATCCATGATTAGAACCGCATTTGCACTGGGGAGGCGACCCCTACTAGTGGCCCAGAGCGGCGGTCGCCATTCGGTGGAGCTACAAGGAAGTGAAGGGGAGCCTTGGCGCAGCGGTGAAGCTGTTGCCTTGTGACCATGAGGTCACGGGTTCGAGTCCTGGAAACAGCCTCTTGCGGAAATGCTGCGTAGAAAAGATCCAAAGTGGTCGGACCCTTCCCCGGACCCTGCGCAAGCGGGAGTTACGTGCACCGGGCTGCCCTTTTTTAGGCTCTAGGAGATAGCAAAACGCCTAGCACTTAATTGCGCTTAAGTGTGCGCTTTGGTAAGAAAAGCGCAAGGTGGTGGCATAACGCACAATTAACGCCTAGTGTTTTTAAAAACTTTGATTGTGTGTGAGTATACATAAACACAGCCAACCTATAGGTTTGTAACATGGGTTTGTCACAGAAGTAATACAAGGAGGTGCCTTTGGTGGAAGTATTTTGTGCGTGAGTGTTCATGATACTTTGATATGATCGATCCGGGGGGAAAACCAACATTTGGTATCAGAGTGAGATCCATGATTAGAACCACGTTTGCACTGGGGAGGCGACCCCTACTAGTGGCCCGGAGCGGCGGTCGCCATTCGGTGGAGCGACAAGGAAGTGAAGGCAGGCAGGCCGTCGTCGGAGAGGTAGTGGAAGATTATTGGAACGAGCCGATGAGTCGAGAACCTGGAGTGGAAGAGACAAAAGAGACAACGTCCTTGAGAAGATCCAGATCATGTTGTGACAAATCACGAACCACGAATACGAATTGGAGGAAGAATCTGTGCATCGGGCGATTTCGATTCACAAACTCATATAGAACATACTTTCTCACTACGTAGATCATCAACCACTTAAATGATCATGTATTTCTTTACACGGAAGATCCAGACTTGCTAAAAGAAGAGAAGGAGCAAACTGTAAAGGGACAACTCTTTTCACAAATGACAAACTGACAGATAAAGGTACTGGGGCATCAGAGGATTTTTGGTTCTATACTGGTTGGTGCATGAAACTTCATGGCGATCAGAGGATGTCGATCCAGTGGTAAAGGTACTGGGGCAGGGGAGGCTAACGGGTGTGGCGCGTGATGCTAGAACAGAAGTCTGCGAAGAGGTGAGTCTAAGCAGGGGCAGAAGGCCCCACACTGGTGGCTCTAATGGGGACGGAAGTGAATTTGGCAATGGATGTACCAGCCGTTGCTGGAAAATCGTCCATGAGATTGGCATCTTGGGCAGTGGACGTGGTTGCTGCAGCCTGTGGCTGTAGTTGAGGTGGCAGCGGGTGGTGTGGAAACATATTTGGTGGTGCCAGCGGAAGTGGATTAGTTGGAGAGGGTGGTGGTGCTTTGCTGCAGGGCCATGAGATCCTTCTTCAGAACAGCGTGGTTTGCCTATCCGTAATCTGATATCGCCATATCGGTCACAATGAGATAATTTGGGTGTGCTAAGGCCCGAATACTGGAGATAGGGAACTCATCCTCAATAATCCGGTAACAGGTCAGTGACATGGGTTCCTAACATCAACGAAAGGCTCCGAGGCCTAGAGAAGTTTAGTTTATTTCATTGCTTGATACAAAGAGTTGCACAATGGATCTTTGTATAGGTGACTCAGCTTGTCCCACAAGAAACAAACTCTAAACCGATCTTGCATAACACGGTAACCTTCTGTGATTCCTAATTGATAAGCATGGCTGGGCTACCTCTTTAGCCCATAACAATACCGTTCCATAAATTCCAAAACAACACCATCATTTAGTAAATCGAAGGAAACACCAGACAGATAAGGTTGCAAACTTTTAGATAGTGCAACAAAACAATCCTATGAAATTGTATATGCTGTTTCATAGGTTAGTATTCAAGTATTATTTCCATCTATTCTTGTAAGGAAAAAGGAAAGTGACTGATACAAAATAAATAAACAGATGTAGCTTCAAGATGTACTTCAGTTTTCAAGGCACCACAGGAGAAGTACAATTGACGGCCGGACATACCTTCACCTTCTCTCTCTTAATTACCCTCTCACATAAGAGGCGGAACTTCTCCAACTCAACCTGCAAATGATATAATAATGCCTCAAGTAGTTAAAGCCAATCTCTAGAAATGTCTTGTATCATACATAAATGCCTCGCAAGCAAGGCTAGTGCATCAATTTGAAAGAACCATGTAGAACACAAAAAAGGTGGTTAGCTACGAGCATCTAGTGTGCACCACCATAACTTGAGCTAGCAGGTGCATCTCACCACTTAATAAGTTAATATGTATCGGTTATCTTTCAGCAGCACTCCCCGATAAGAGATAAAAATGAGAATGGTGGGTGCATGGTGCTTCCATGCTCGAGATGAAGCACCAACTGCTACTAGTACTATTCGCAAAAAATAAAATAAAAATGCTACTAGTACTAGTAGGGTTGATTGTTCAGATTATCAGTGATTACTAAGATCAAAACAAGAATCTAGTTACTGCATCCAGCTCACTAGTATGTTCCAGTAATGGAGCGGCATGCTGATATGATGTTAGGAAGTTCTACCAAGCAATAATCAACGCACAATAAAATCCTTTCCAAAAGAAGCGTTTAATTGATACCTAACTATCATAGGTTCTGTGCTCATCCAAATTTACTTGACAGCCAATAATATGTAACAGGCATTATTACTAACCCTCGTCCTTTTCAAGCTATTGACTTCCTCGGGCCAGTACTTCCAGGCATCAGTCTGCGTAAATTTTGAAGAGCAAAATAAGATACTGAAGATAACTGTACCAAGCACAGGAAAAACTAACAAATATGCCCCCTGTTGATCCATTATACTAACCCTTGCCCGTGCACATTATTTTACCTCATTATGGTAAAAATCTAATGCTATATTTAAGCTATCAATTTGCGGCAGGGGACCAAGTTCACTTACTGTTATAGTAGCACATTTATTTGCAGGATAGAAGGTGAATAGTTAGCCTGTTCGTAGGTACAAGTGAAAGAAACCCATTGCTCCAAAATAGTCTTGATGCTGCACTTACCTCTTTCTGCTCGCTGCTGTGTTTGCCACAGTATGCCTTGTGCTGCACCACAGTCCCAAATCCTTTAGTGTTCATGTAGAAACCAGCATCTCTAGCACAAGAAGGATGAAAAGTGGTGTGGCAGTCCTCACGGTTGCACTGCGTAATAGGAAGAAAAACTTGTCAAAACTCTGAAGTGTGTGATCTATTCATGCTCTAAGTTACATAAGCAGGGACAGGTGATGATTTACCTTGAGACACACACCAACTTTGATGTTGCAGACACAACAAGTATCTTTCTCCTTTACAAGGGTTTCCTGATTGATATAACATTAAGTAGCCAAATATTAAAACGATGTAGCATAACAAGAGAGGATAACACTAACGAATAACAACAGCTTCTAACTATATGGACAGTAAAATCAAACAATGTTATATTTATTCCTGAAAATGAACACCACATTTGATTTATATGAACCAAAAAAATAACAGAGGTGGTTCGTCTATTCCTGAAAAGGAAAGCTAGAGAAAACTGCAATGCTGGACAGAGAAGAGTACCATTCCGCTCACTGGATCATCTTGTCCTCTCATATACTTCGTCTCCAACAACCACTAGTAAAATATTAGAAAAAAAATTAGAACTCAATCTCATATGGAAACAAAAGGTGACAATAATTTAAATACCTCAGCACAGAAGGCATGAGTCCACCGCCCATCTATAGTCTTTCTAAAAGCACCAGATGTTCCATGGCACAGGGCACATCGTACCAGGGATAATTTTGTGTCATTACTGTCAGATTGATCACTAGAGCTAGCAGCTTCTGGTGAAATATCTTCACAAAGTTCACATTTCCAGCGGCCAATGCATATCTCTAGATACTTATAGCAATCTATGTGGACAGCAGCCTGCTGAACAGGTCAAAGTTAATATAGCACAATGGAGCATAATACCTCAAAACTCAACAGAATCCAAAGCACCTTGCATCCGGAGCAGACAGATACTCGATTCAACACTGTTTCACCCCGCATGCATACATCACAGTAGAGTGCATTTTCTTTTGAGTAAATTGGCATATGAAAAATGCCGGAGTTAGTAACTGGTGAAACTTTGCTGTTGGATGGCTTCGATGAATCCTTGGGCCGTGGTAATGAAGGAGTCCGCTGGCCAACTCTTGAAGATCCAGCACCAAATTTTGGAGAACTCTACAAGTGCACAAGAAATAAGATACATAACCTCTCAAAAAACTGAGTAGTCCATATTATCCCCCTAAATTTGTGTTGGAGTTCGGATTACAACCCTCAATTTCAATACCGGTGAAAATACAACCCCAAACTACGAAAACCGTTTAGACTACAACCCTATCCTGCTTGAGGTGGTTTTGTTCTCCGGTTTTGTCCTCCGTGGTGCCACATCAGCGTTTCCACGTCACTAAACTCTCTCTCCTGAAAAAGAACTCGATACTTCTCTCTTCCCTCTCGTCCCGTGAGAGAGCGAGAGAAGTTACCTGCTGGGCGCTGCTCCCCCCCCCCCCCCCCCCCCCACACACACACACCCGCCCAACTCTCGCTTTCCCTCTCTGTCCCAATCCCCTTCTTTGTATTTCTTCTCTTCCCGAGCGAATAGGACTGAGCCGCCACCCAGCGCCTCTTACCGGTGTGTGCGTCGCATCTTACCTCACGTCCCCACAGGAGAAATAGCGGAGTTAATCCATGCTGGAACCGGTAGCTGGCCACTGCACGTCTGGCGGCAGACTAAATACTACTAGAAGCATGAACAGGAAAGGAAGGGGAACTGCAAAAGGAAAGTGGAAAACAATCTGTATGCTTCCGTTGTATAAGAAAAGCACCAGAAGAAGTGAAAGAAATAATTTGAATCGGGAGGGAGGAATCAAATCAAATGACTTTGTACCAAGCTCACGCATCACTGCGAAACATCACAGGTCTGGCATTCCATCAAATAGCCACAGTGCAACTTGATCAACATATATCTTTTTTCCCCAAACTCATGTATGATCCAATGACGAAGCCAGATCTCACAGCATCAAAGTACTGGAGAGATTAAAAAAACAGAACGATCTGGAGACACTTGACAGGGCCACCAAAGTGCCCACAAATCACCATGATCATTCACGACGTGGGGCCACCGGGTGGATTGAGACTCCATCTCTGGAACTGTGAGATGTGGCTTCCTCGAGTTGGCCGCTGTATGCGTCCTCACACCGTCGGAACTCATGCGAAATTAGCAGCCTCACGCACACCGTCCGAATCAAGGAGCTGGGATCTGACAGTTGCTTCACACGGGGGACAAACAAAAGGGATGCAGTGGGAACAAGAGAGAGGAAGCTGGCGTGGGCATGTTGACCAGCCAATACTAGGGTCAAAACCACCTCAAACTGGGAAGGGTTGTAATCTGAGCTGTTTTAAGAGTTTAAGAGTGTATTTTGAACGGTATTGAAACTGAGTGTTGTAATCTGAACTCCAGCACATGTTTAGGGGGGTAATATGGACAACAACAACAAAAAATCATCTAAAAAATGTACAGTAAGAAACCTCTCGACGACCTACATCATCATTTGCATCTTTTCTCACAGTGGAGTTACGCGAGGAGGCTGCAACAGCAGCTGCAGCTTCTGCTAGAACAGCCTGGGCTTCTTTATGTCTCTTCTCTTTTCTGCCACGTTTCTTAGCTTCTCTAACGTCACGAAGAAACTGATTGACACGGATGAAGTCCCATTTTCTTTTACTGAAAACATCCAACTCGCAAGAAAGATTCTGGACAACCTTTACTATTAAGTCTTCTGCAAGATTCAAGTGTATAGTGATTCAGAAAAATGAAGACACGGCAGCTTCATTATATTAGGGCAGCTTCATGGACAGTGTTGACACAATAAGGCCATTGACATAAAATGAGCAACAAAGGAATTGACAAGGTTTTATTATTCTGGAAAAACGCCACCAGAAGAGTAACAGATACAAATAATATATTAACAGAAGAAATCTTACCGCATCTATGCTTCAGAGCCATAGCATTGTCAAGCAGCCTAGATTGTAAGAACAACATTTCTGCTTCTACTTCATCATCAGGCGAATGATCAAGGATTCCCAGAGCTTTTGCCTTAGAAAGTTGATCTGTCACATCAATTCCTGTTGTTTCCGTAAGTTCTACTGAGGAATCCACATGCCTTTTCTCATCGGAAGAGCATAATTGCTCTTCTAATAATATTAGACCACAGAAAAATAGATTCAGTTAGAGCGTCGAAAGTAAAATGTCATTTAAATATTAAGATGCCAAAAATATATAAAAAGTATTTATTTGGAGAAGGTATTAAGAATTTACCAGGACGATACTGTGTCTGCTTATTCTGCTTCAAATCATGGTTCCATAAATGAGCAATCTTTGTCTTGATAAATGGATGGATGTAAGAATGAGAATCATCAAAGCTGCATGAAGCAAAATAGGGTTCAACAACCTGAGCAAAATAGGAGGACCTACGTTCATGCAAAAGAAAAAAAGAAAAAGTGGTTCGAAAGTAAAGAAAGAAGATGGTTAGAAGAAACCACAGCAGAATAGGCCAAAAAAAATTAGTTGGGTTATTTACTTGAAAAAAGGCTGTCCATGAGCGTGATCCATATTACAATCATGATGATTGCATATGCCATTTTCAACTGAATCTGACCCATGTTTAGCATCATCAACCCAAGAAGAGGTTTTATCCAATGAAGATACACACTCCTCCACTTCCGAGCCAAGTTCAGCATCAGTCAAGTCGTTACTTTTCCTTCCAAGTGATGTATCTGTTTACAAAATATTGTAAGAACTAGAACGATACCACACAATTACGTGAATAATTATGTAAATAATTTGTTAAATAAAACATATAGATTTTAAAAGAAAATACTGTAATGTATATATAAACAGTCCTTTCTGCGTGAATAAGAGTTAACTTTCCCATCTAAGTCCATAAAATAAGCAATGCTTTGAGAATTTCCATAAGGAAATCCTGTCTGTGAAAGGGATTTCTATTGATTTGAGGATTTCTATACCTTCTCGTCGTACGCTTCGTTTCACCCATTTTTATTATGTTCCATGTATCAGATCATTTGAACCCGTTAAAGGAAATAAAATACCACTTACAAGTTGGAAGAAAGATAGAAGAAGCTTTACACTAAAACTTCCAAGTCACCTGAATTTTACAGAAGCTAACTTTCAATGGTACAATTTCAAATTCAACAATGTCACCGCATTTAACATGCAATGCCTTCAATTTTGCCTATTTTTGTTATGCAGCGCTTTGAGCCCGCAAAAGAAATGAAATCATTAAATTAATCTTGCAAATGACTAGCTATGACTTTAAATGAAAGATTTAAAATACAAAGTTTTGCTCATTTGTCATCACAACAGCTTCACAAAGTAATCATTGTTTTCAAAACATATTTACTTGGTCAGGCAACAGGTGCCTCCATCCATTAGAGTTCTCTGACAGGAATAGATGCAAGGTGTGGGTCCTAGCTTAGAGGTAGATTTGCGTATAAAGACTGGGTGCTCTTATAATTTTCACTTTTTGATAGAATAAGTAGTTGAAAGTTTCTTTTTGGGGTCATAACAGTAAAATCTTACTAGAATGGAAAACACTACTACATAATTCAGCACAGAATAACAAGCTCAGACTGGCCCTAGAATGAGTTGGTCTAGCTAGTAAAGCACTCTATGCCTCACAAAGAGAACATTTACCAAAACATATTAATTAAAGGTTTCTTGCATGGCAGTAACGACGGGGAAGAACTGGTCTTGCACAGTACAAGAAATAATTAAGAAGACACCGGCAATAGCCTTAAAACACCCACAAGCGATAAATGTAGAACAGCACTGTCACGCCCATTGCATTGCATCATTGTAAGGAATAATAAAAGTGAACTTGTAAGTTGTAACCCAGTTACACCTACGAGTGGAGATATCTAATATAGTTCAAAATTATAACAAATGAGTAATGCATGCTTGAAATTTGCAACCAATTAAACACTTTAATAACACGGAAAACAAGGATCCCATGTAAGCTTGGAAAATTCATAAAGTTGGCAGCCACCTCATTATAATAGAAGCAGACAAGCTAAAACAAAGAGCATTTAGAGCTGGTGCAGCACTAAGTGAAGTTCTTTTCAGGCTGCCTCTCAGACTGGGTCGTGCCATATTTGCCATCTAACTGGTAACCTTTGTTTAAAATGTTTGTTTTGCCTTGCCTAATTTGGTTTCGTGAATGAACAATTAACCAAAATAAAACTAACATTCAGTGGCTAATACAAAAGAATAAAACAGCAAGCAACTAAAATGCTATCTAGAGCCTAGAGGTCATGCGAAAGGCAGTGATAACTCTGGAGTACTGGTCTCACAAAAGATTTTTACCTTGAAGTTGATTTGGTATCTCCATGGAAGTATCAAATACTTTATTGCCAGAGATGCTGTTTGATATCTGTCACAAGGATGGGAATCAAAACTGCGTCCAGATTTAAAGATCATTTCCTTAAGACCGTAAATAATGAAAGCACAGCCTACTAAGCAAAGGCAACCTGGAGGTCACAACCTAACCAGAATAGGGAGACACAAACGATGATGACAGAACTGAATCTAAATGACATCGGTTAGCTATCATCTCAGTTGAACTTGAGGTAAAGATTAAGAAGACACCCCAAAAACCAACGCTCGGCAGGGAGAGACAAATTACATCTAAGGGACAATCCGTTTGTGAACGCTAACAGAAAACTCATCTACCATTTACTGCTGAATTTCAGATAATATACTTGCCATTTAGCACGGAATAGGTCCTGCAATCCTACATAATCAGTGCTCACAGCAAACAGCGTACACACATATCACCTTGGCCACTTGGCCTTGTGGAATTTAAAAGAAATCCCATTAGAGCAACTAAGGATATCTCTTCCCTCAAAAGAACACAACCGATAAAATTTCCCTTATTTCCATTTTATACTTTCTCCAACACCCTAAAGCTCGCTGGAAAGCAGATATGGGTGCAGAAACATTGTCAATTAAGGTCTATGCTCACTTTGTCCATTATGCAGGAAAATAAATCAAAGAAAACTATTGTCTACACACTGAAATTTCATGCTTCGCACCAGTTCAGGTACAAGAAACAAGCAAAGCTTCACAGAATACTCAATAGTATGTTTTTCTTACCAATTTTTCATCCACTTCCTTTGAAGTATCCTTGCCTCCAACTAGGGACAAATTTCCAGTATATTCTTTTGCAAGATCTTCAGCAAGAAAATACTCATGATCAGCACTTCCTTTAACTACGTTCTTTTTTCCATTTTCCAAAGTAGTTCCAGTTGCACGTATTGCCTTCTCTTCTTCAAGAATCTTGTCGTTATCTTTAGATCTTGGTGATGAGGGTTTGGGTACAGCAGAATCTGACATCTCAAATGTAGCTCCTTTGTCCTCTGGGACTAATGAACTCTTCACATTGACACTATCTGTACTGTCAGACCCATCTAGTTTGTTATCTTGCACCACCTCTGAGCTCCCTTTACGAGTGATTGCTTGAACAGCTAGTATATGTGCAGATTTTTGAAGCCACTTGATGATTTTCAACTTCAACCCATGGGAAAAGGTCGTAGTTTCCCCCTGAGAATTAGAGAATTAGCAAAATAGCTTGGAAATAAATTTGTAATACTAGGCATAAGCTACATCCAAAGTACCACGAGAGCAGCTTCCAAGGATGCTGAAGAAATACCCACTTCAGATGCTATATCACTCACGCTAACATTCCCTCTGTCGATTAGCTGCAAATACAATAAACATTAAAAAATCCTTGCCAAAGGCTCCGCAGTACATGGCTAAGTAATTATTGGATTCTGAATCAGGACTGCAGTTAGCCGGTTACCTTTTTAAGCACCATAGCAATATCACCAGAGTTTCTCATAAGATTCTCACCAACTGAGGGATGATCAGTATCAATTTCCATATTTCGAGTTGCTTGAGTATTTAAATTTCTAACTTTATGGGGCAAAGCACCATGCTCCATTGTCTCTACTTTGATAAGGTTATCAGGGTTAAAGCTACTGGTTTCATGGTTCAAGGATCTGTCCTTTTTCTTGCGTGTGAACCTCAGTTTTGGTATCTTTCCACTGCCGAGATTTGCATCGTTCAGCCTCACTTCTGTAGGCCTCTGCTCAGATGCATTATTACCTTTGTCTACAGAATTGACATATCCAACTGAAGAATGCTTTGAGCAAAACGCTCTCAGCTCAACCTGCAGAACAAACAAACATGAAAAATGAACTGCAACAATCTACATAAGGTTGTGGCAACAGCCAGAAGATAATGATCTCACATTAGGAAGTCCAGATTTTCCCCATATCTCCATTTGGTGCTTGGACTCTCGTGCACATATAGGATGAAAGGCTGTCCGGCAGGCCCCTGAAACCACATGGAGCTTAGCATTAACAACATGCAAAAGTTGGTAAAACTCTGCACGACTGGATAGTAACCATAAACTAATAATTCTTTAGCATGGCTATGTATATCATAGATGGTACTAATTATAACTGGCAGAAAAGTTGAGGGAAATAACAAAGATAACTCAAACAGAACATGTTTCTTTTCATATAATGTACTCCCTCCGTCCCATAATGTAAGACGTTTTTCAACACTACACTAGTGTCAAAAAACGTCTTACATTGTGGGACGGAGGGAGTATCACATATGAACAGCTTTTAGGGCACATATTTAGGACATAATTCAATGCTTACTCTATTTTAAGCAGACACTTTATAAAAATATCATATATCAAAAAGAGTTCAGGGTATTGCGATATCTAAGAGAATGTTCCAGCCATGAGAAAATAACACAGAAAACAATGTTGGTTAATTAGGCAAACAAGTCAATCAACACAAGACAATAACAGTATCACAATGAAATAAGTGTCAATCACATAGCCAAGGAATCAATCAACATAAAACAAGATTCCTTCATGTGGCCACAAGAAAATAACAGAGAACATCTTCGTTTACTTAGACAAGCAAGTAAATTAACACAAGACAATACCAAAGTATCACAGGACACCACTTTAGTCAAGGAAAACCTTACTAAGAGGCTGCATCCACTCGAGCACTACAAGCCAAGTGCTGAAAGTGATGCTAGCTTTTTGAAAAGTAGCACCCGGTGAACACGATATTTCACGGGAAAAACAGCAGTCACGCATAATGCACCATTTTAGATGATGAAGGTGGCACCCTGGCCTAATGGTCTTATTATAAAAGGCTACTACAGAAGTTTGTCACTCCACATAGGAGAAAGGATAGCAATACACTGAAGAGATACAAGCCGAATCAAATATCACGAGGCCTATTGCTAGATCACTATTTTAGAAAGCATTCAAATGCCCCAGCCTGGTACAGCAGAATACGGATCATTATGCTTGACTGCAAACAGCACTCTAATTTTAACAATTAATGATACAACAAGACTGCAGTTCTCAAGCAATATTCTGCAAAACATATGGTCTCATAACCTTACGAGTTATATTTAGTCAATCAAACTCAAAATGTGATAATGGAAACAAGGAGTAAAAGTACATACCATGGCTGCATCGAATGCATGCACCATGCTTAACCTTGCAAATGTTACACACCAGTTTCCTCTGATTCTCTTGCACCCATCCAACATTTGTAATAGGCTCCATTGAGTCCATGTCCTCCACAAGAGCCTCTGGCCTCCAAAGAGTACAGAACAAGTGCGCGAATTTTAGGTTGCCTCCATCTGCAGTTCGACTAGGCTCCCCTATTACAGGTTTTAGGGCCCCTTTCTCCTTTGGGCATAGCAAACACGGCATTGAAAGGGTGATGCCTGCATCTTTCTTCAATGAGCACCCTGTCGACTCCACATACTTGCACCAAGTGCACAACCACTGGCCATCTGGCACGACATGCAAACCATAGCACCACTGGTGCACGGAAACCTTGCAGTTGTTACAGCAAAGCATCCTATTTGACGCCATGTCAGTCTCTCCCAAACAGCAAACATCGCACATCGTCCCAGCCTGAGCTCCCAGGCGTGGAAGCAGCACAAGCTGCTCTAACCCAGCATCCACACCTATGAGCTTCCTCTTCTTGTTTGGCCTCTCAGAAGTGAGCACAACTCGCTGCCTTGCTCCTAGCAGCCAGTTGAGCGATGTGCCAGCCTCATCTGCGCATGTTGGTGACGCGGTGCCGCCGCTGCTACTACCTTGCTCCACTTCCATTGGCCACTCGCGCTTCACAACAGCCTCATGTAAGCGCTGCTCGAGGCTCTGGTCACCACGCTCTCTGGTAGTAACCAGCTGCTGCACGACCACATCATGTATGCCCTGCTCCACACTCATGCTACTGACAAAATCCATGGTCTGCCCACTGCGCTCCTTGGTACTGACGACCTCCTCGCCGCCCACGCCCAGGTAGGAGCTCGTCTCAGCCACAGCGACATCAAACGTCTCGCCTTGGTCCAGCAAGTCCTGGGTGGTGCCCAGAAATGGGATGGCGAGGCACGGGTCGAGCTCCCCGTGGGCGAAGGGGAGCTTGGGCGCCAACATTTCGACGTCACCCATGGTGACCGGCCTGAAATAGGCCTCGAAGTGGTCCCACGCGCCCTTCTTCCCGGAGGAGAGCGCCGCCGCGTTGAGCTGCGGCGGGCGCTCCTCGGCGGCCGCGTCCGGGAGCTCGAGCTTCTTGTGCTTCTTCCGCCTGTCGCTGGGCCCCGACCAGCTGACGAGGCGCGCGGGCAGGGTGGGCGCCCTGGACGCCGTCTCCTCGCCCTCGAACGGGGTCCGCAGGGACAGCGCCTTCCTGGCCTGCTCGAAGGGGTCGACGCCGCCGAGGGCCGGGCCCTCCGGCGAGCCCTCGGCGCCGGCCATGCCCCGGGCGCTCATGCGGGGGAGGGGCGCATCGCCGGGGGCGGCGCCCGCGTCGGGGGAGGAGGCCTCCGGCGAGGCGGGACGGCGGGGAGGGCCGGGGCGTGGCGGGGCTAGGGTTAGGGTTTCGTTCCGAGCGAGCGACCGACCGGGGAGAAGAGCTCTGCTCAGTTTCCCGACCGCGCCTTCGATTTCTCTCTCCGGCCCGGTTTTCTCGGTACGGGGTTCGGATCCGATGGGAGGGAGGGAGGGAGAAGAGGGGGGAGCGGGGCGGGGTGGGGTGGGGTGGTGGGGGCTAGCTGGCTAGGGGCGCGTAGTAGGCGTGCGTGGCCGCGCCGGGACACGGGGTCCGTTGTGCATAGACAATCGCGGGCTGGATACACGTCGCAAACGGCAACTTTACAGCCCCCGGGCTGGCGTGCCCCCGGTGTTTCGTTCGGGTGAAGCGAGGCCGGGAGTGCAGACCGGACGGAAAACGGGGGAGCGTGTCCCGTCCTACTGTCAACCGCATTTAGAGGCTTCCATCTCTGGCGATTCGACGGTGCAGAATGGACGCAGCACGAGATATGCACAAACAATTAATGTTATTAATTATTATTTTGCGGGAGATATACGCCCTCGATCGTGATCTGATTTTTACCAGATAATTGCCCCTGTGTTGCAGCGCGACGCAAATATTTATTGGTATATCTAAATGGCGAATGTTCGCTGGGATGGAGCTCCCAGCGAACGACTTTAAAGCCGTTGGATTGTGATCAAATGCATGTCATTTTTTCAGAAATTACACTGTGTTGTTGGCATTTTTTTCTTCTAAACATGGCAATTTCCCCTTTCATACATGGCAATTTTAGTTGTCTTGGCATGGCAACTGGGGCGTTCGCTGGCAATTTCTCCCGAGCGAGCGTTCGCCAGATAAATGGGTCCATATTTATTAGGATTATATATTTGGTATGTATTTGTAGACTTTCAAAGAAATGCTAGGATTATATTTGGTAAGCATTTATTGACTTGCCAAAGAAAACATTAGAATTATATTTGGTAAGCATTTATTAACTTGCCAAAGAAAAATATTACGATTATATTTGGTAAGCATTTATTGACTTGCCAAAGAAAAATATTACAATTATATTTGGTAAGCATTTATTGACTTGCCAAAGAAAAATATTATGATAATATTTGGTAAGCATTTATTGACTTGTCAAAGAAAACATTAGGATTATATTTGGTAAAGCATTTATTGACTTTAAAGAAAACAATATTCTCTTCGTTCCTACGTACAGATGTATATAAACATATTTTAGAGTGTAGATTCACTCATTTTGCTCCGTTGTAGTACATAGTAAAATCTCTAAAAAAAATTATATTTAGGAATGGAGAGAGTATAATTATTTATTTACCAAAAAATGTGGGATAGTTGAGACGGTTTGAAAGAAATACACGGTGGAGAAGAACTGTCGATGGGAGGGGGAATCAAAATGAAAAGGGGAATGAGAGGGAGTATATGCGGGAGGTTGGACGAAGGACGAGCAGACAACAGAACGTTAGCATATTTTATCTTTCTATCTACTTAAAGTATGCGAAGAGATTATATTCGGTAAGAAATTTTACCTATAAAATAAATAAATAAATTGGTAAGTTAATAAAATATGGGGTAGTTGAAACTGTTTTCCCAAAAAACAAGGATGGTATAGGGAAAAAGATCGTAATGGTGAGAGGGTAGGAGTGTGGTAGGGGAGGTTTGACGAAGGACGAGCGATCGAAATGTTAGGAGAGTTTATTAAGCAACATATGACGTGTCATGGATCACCACACCATGAATTGGCTTGTCTAAATATTTCAAATCATAATGATTTTTACGACCAAGAAATCAAACGAGAAAAGGTAAGAACAATAACACAGAATGCAGTGACATTGTATCGAATTTGTAGTTGTAAAGGATTATCAAGAAATATAGCATCAAAAGATTTCACAGCCCGCAAGCTCTCCTTCGTAGCAACCACCAACCGCTTGCGTCAATAGCCCTGCTGCTAGCGACAGAGCAACAATTGGAGCAAACTTGGTGATGGTGTTTCGGGCGAGGGGACTCTCACCACGTTAGTTCCCGGCCTCGTGGGCTGGGCTGATAACCCCTGGGTCGGCTCTGTCCTAGGCCATATTGGGCGGCCCATGGCGGGTTATACAAAGACTCTGGAAGACTTGGCGTGCAATCTAAAGATATCAGAGTTGTGGACGACTTTACCTCCACCAGCGTTTCCGACTAGGATCTGTAACCCTAGGACTCTCGGTGTGCTATATAAGCCATGGGTTAGGCATAGGACAACTCACAATCCCTTGGTACTTTATCTGAGCTTTGTACACCGACCAACGCAATATACACGAGCATGAGTAGTGTATTATCTCCACCGTGAGAGCTCGAACCTGGATAAAATTCTTGCTTTTGCTACCATCACACCCAATCACCTAGCTAGTATACCCTATGACACGTCTCCAACGTATATATAATTTTTAATGGTTTCATGATATTATATTATCACTTTCATATACTCCCTCCGTCCCAAAATATAAGAACGTGCAAAAACCAAAAATGATGACATATAAACTACTCCCTCCGTCCCAATATACTTTGTTTAGTATGGTTTTTCTGTGAAACCAAAAACATGCAGAAAACATGAACTGACACTGGGCACTAAATTAATAGGTTAGTCCATAAAAATGATGACATATAAACTACTCCCTCCGTCCCAAAATGCTAGTGTCAAAAACGTTCTTATATTTTGGGACGGAGGGAGTAGTTTATGTGTCATCATTTTTATGGACTAACCTATTAATTTAGTGCCCAGTGTCAGTTCATGTTTTCTTCATGTTTTTGGTTTCGCAGAAAAACCATACTAAACAAAGTCCAAACACGCTGAAACTTTATGGGATCTTTTTCTGTAATATATGTGACACTAGAAGCTTCGAGAGGAGGCTAGAAGACCCACGAGGGAGCCACAAGCTCAAAGGGGCATGCCCCTAGGGGGCGCCACCCAAGCTTGTGGGCCCCCATGGCTTCGTTTGACCTATTTCTGGCTCCATAAATACCCCAATAATCATAAACCCTTGGAGCGAGACCGGAAACAACTTTATCATCATCGCAAGCTTCTGCTATTTTGCGATCCAATATGGAGCCCTGTTCTAGCAATCTGCCAAGGAGGCAATCATCACGGAGGTGGTCTTCATCAACCTTGTTGCCACCATGATGATGTGTGAGTAGTTTCTACAGGACCTACGGGTCCATAGCAGTAACTAGCTCTCTCTCTCTCTCTCCCTCTCTCTCTCCCCCTCCCTCCCTCCCCCCTCCCTCCCTCTCCCTCTCTCCCTCCCTCTCTCTCTCTCTCTCTCCCTCTCTCTCTCTCCCTCTCCCTCCCCCTCTCTCTCCCTCTCCCTCCCTCTCCCTCTCCCTCCCTCTCCCTCTCCCTCCCTCTCCCTCTCCCTCCCCCTCCCTCCCTCTCTCTCCCTCTCTCCCTCTCTCTCCCTCTCCCTCCCTCTCCCTCTCCCTCCCTCTCCTCTCTCTCTCTCTCTCTCTCTCTCTCTCTCTCTCTCTCTCTCTCTCTCTCTCTCTCTCTCTCTCTCTCTCGATCTCGATCTTCAATGCAATGATCTACTTTGAGATCTATTCGATGTAATCTTCTTTGCAGTGCATTTTGTTGGGACCTGATGAAGTGTGAGTTTAGGATCAGACTTATTCATTGAGTTATATGAGATCTTATTTGAAATCTTTTATATGTAATTTCATAGCTATGTATGCTTTCCTATGTATTGATTCTTCTTTGGCCAATTAGATGATTATATCTTAAAGGGAGTGGTGCATAGTAGTGGGTTGCATCTTGCGGTAACTCTATCTAGTGACAAAAGGTATAAGGGCACGTATTGTATTGTTTCCACTAAGGGGGAAACTACAAGGTTTGATCATATTGATTGATCTCTTCCTGTCTATATTATGTCATCATACTTATTGTGTTACTCTATTTTATGAACTTAATGCTTTGATATGCATGCTGGGTAGCGGTCTTGGGGTGGAGTAATAGTAGTAGGGGTCAGTAAGCTTAACGTTCTAATTGTCACGGACGTAATGCCTATATTATATTATGCTATGAATGATCATCATAACTATGTGTTATTCTATTAATTGCCCAACAGTAATTTGGGTACCCACCATTGCTATGCTTTAGAGAGAGATGCCACTAGTGAACCTATGACCCCCGGGTCTATCTTCTCATTAGTACAAACTTCCTACAATTGCAATCCTATTTGTCGTTTATTTTTGTTCTGTTATTTATTATCTTGCAAACTATTATCCTATCACTGTCCGTTTTAATCTTGCAACTAGCGGGAAACAAGGGGATTGACAACCCTCTAGCCTTTTGTTGGGTGCAAGCATCTTTTGTAGTTGTGTGCAGATGTTGCTATTAGTATGGTTCCTCCTACTGGTTCAATAAAACCTTGGTTCTTAACTGAGGGAATTACTTTTTCCTGCTATGTTACATCACCCTTCCTCTTGAGGGAAGTCCAACAACTCCTGCATGAGTGGTAAAAGAATTTCTAGCGCCGTTGTCGGGGAGTCGTCATCTATCAAATCAGGTGCCTTCGCACAATTACTTTTGTTTTCTTGTTTTAATTCTCTTGTCTAACTGCTTTTTGTCGTTTGCTAAAAATTCCAAAAACACCAAAAAAAAATATTGTGTTGCTATTTCTTATTGTTTTGTTGTCATGGCTAGTCCTTTAATTGTCATTTCCAAGCCTGAATTGGAGGTTCTTAATTTTAAATAAAGACAAGGAGAAAGTTTAAAAGATGTTTGGTATAGAATTTTTATGCTCAAAATAGATCTACCATAAGCAATCTACTACCTTTCTTCTTCGAATTTTTTAGTTTGGTGTTACTACTTAGTATAGATTTGTGCTTGATACTATTACTTGAGGAAATTTCTTGAGTAGTAACCATTGGGATGCTTTCAATGCTATGGGAAACTTAGTGGGATCACCACATATCAAAGTTAATGAAACTGAGTTAACCATATGTAAAGATTGGACATTATTGAAAAAAATGCCAACTACTGAACAATTTGAGAATTTGGATAAAAGGGTGCATAATTAAGTTACCAAATTAGGATCCACGGTAGGTAATGTGCTTAAGTTGCTTAAAGAAAAGGATTCTATCATAGAACAAAATCCCAATAGAGTTGATAAAATGGAAGAAGTTATTAATGCTTTGGGTTCCGCTTTTTCTTCTATTAAAAATAGTGATGAAATTCCCACGAGTAAAAGTCTGAAGGCTACCTACATGCCTAAGTTTCCTAAACCAAGTAAGGATGCTTCATCTAGTAAAGAAAAGGGAGATCTTAAGATGACTAGTGTTCATCCTAGTTATATTAAAATAAAAAGGGAACCTACCTTTGATACCCATTTCTTAAATTTTGTGCCTAGGAGTGTTATGATTCATGGTATGCTTTCCAAACCTCCTAGGAAATCAGGTTGCTTTATTGAGGAATTAAAAAGATGATAGTACGTTGATAACCCACAAGTATAGGGGATCGTTTGTTGCCTTTTTTGATAAATAAGAGTGTCGAACCCAACGAGGAGCTAAAAGTAGAACAAATATTCCCTCAAGTTCTATCGACCACCGATACAACTCTACGCACACTTGACGTTTGCTTTACCTAAAACAAGTATGAAACTATTTTGCAAGAATAAAACTACAAGTACTTTGGGAGAATAAAACTATGAATAAATTGTAAGGTAATAAAAGTAGATAGCTTTTGTCAACAAGAAAGTCATTTTGTCCCTAGCCAATTGATAACTGGACCGGTAATCATTCTTGCAATTTTACATGAGGGAGAGGCATGAGCTAACATACTTTCTCTACTTGGATCATATGCACTTATGATTGGAACTCTAGCAAGCATCCACAACTACTAAAGATCATTAAAGTCGTAAAACCCAACCATAGCATTAAGTATCAAGTCCTCTTTACTCCCATACGCAGTAACCCACTTATCCGTGTTCAGACTTCTGTCACTCCGGCAACCGACAATAAGCAAATTATAAATGTATTGCAACACCCTATAGCGGGGACCCCTCATGTTTGCGCAAGACGGAGGGCATCGTAGGACAACACCATAATGAATATACACTCAAACCAACCATGATCATCAATTAGCCCATAGGACAAAATGAATCTACTCAAACATCATAGGATAACCATATATCATTGGGAAATAATATATAGTGTTGAGCACCATGTTTAAGTAGAGATTACAGCGGGGAGAAGGGGTGTTACACCGCTGCATAGAGGGGGAGAAAGTTGGTGTTGACGGTAGCAAGATTGTTTTTGCATTGTAGCTACTGTATGATAACTTTCCCATGGCTTATACCACCGATAAAATTGATAGTTTCATCAAAACAAGCAAAACAATGCATCAAAAACCGAATATGTCTTAAACATGACAGTTTGTAGTAATCTGGATTCTAACCATACTTCTGGTACTCCAAAAATTCTGAAAAATTAGAAAAAAATAAATAATTTGTATAACAATATTGCGCAAAAAGTTTCAGAAAATTTTGGAGTTCCAGTAAAAAAATGTAAAATTGCGCACTACAACCAAAGTTTCTGTTTTTGGACCACACATACCAACAAGCAATCTAATCATCCTAAAGGCAAATATTGGCACATTATTTTTATGATATAATGGATTTGTACAAGGGATTAATTATTGTTTTGAGAAACTTCCATGAAAAATTTACATTGTTTCCATGAGCATGAACAAAAGTGTTCAAGGTCGACCCTCCCTTCTCCAATGCGTCACCTTTCAATCGTTTCTCTTTCAGAAAAAGGTTTTTAGGTTACCCTCTATATTTTTTTTTGTTTTAAAACTTTATAAAAGCATTCAACAAAAATAAATGACTCTCTAAAACTTCCGGGTTGTCTCCCTGGCAGCACTTTCTTTAAACTCGTTAAGCTAGGCATAAAGTGCTCAAGTAATGGATCCACCTGGATCCCAAGGTATATCAAAGCCAATTTAAATTAACAATGATTTGGCATTTAGTAGTGAGCAAAAAGCAACATATATCATCTAATGACAAAGTCTAACTCTCTTCCTATGCATCGGCATGTCATACAAAAACAATTCATGCACATCAAGTAAAGGCCAATACATAGCATAAGCGGTTTCTTGCGATTCTATCGTGTTGGAAACATAGAGAGGTGGAGATATAGTTCCTCTCTCATAATAATTGCAAGTAGGAGCAGCAAGCACATGCATATTATATTCATCAAAATCATCATGTGCAACGGTAAAAGGCAACCCATCAATGTAATCCTTAATAAGAGCAAACTTCTTCAATATAGTTTAGCTTGGAGAATTCAAAAGATAATAGGACTATCATGTGTGGGTGCAATAGCAACAATTTCATATTTAACATAAGGAACTATAGCAAGTTCATCTCCATAAGCATAATTCATATTGGCATCTTGGCCACAAGCATAGCAAGCATCAAGTTCATCAAAAAGGGATATTTCAAACCAATCAACGGGATCATAGCAATTATCATAGCATTCATCCTTCGGTAAGAACGTAGGGAAATTAAACAATGTATGAGTTGAAGAGTTACTCTCGTTAGAAGGTGGGCACGGGTGATCAATCCACTCTTCCTCCTTTTGTTCTTCGCTCTCCTCATCATGTTTTTCATCCAATGAGCTCATAGTTTCATCAATTACTTGTCAGGACCTCGACTCAGTGCCACATCGATCTAGCATGTAACACCTCATATCACTTTGCGGCCTCACGCATGGTATTCCCACGGGTGTCGCCTTACCTTTGCCCGGGACCGTTTGCGCCTTTTGGCACACGTATATGATAGTGTCGCTAGCATCCATATGATAAGGAGCCCGGGCTGACATGGCTAGTCGTAAACCCAAAGTGGCACAGACTTACAGGGACAGGCATCCATGACCCAGCATCGAACGTGTCGGTCATCAGCGAGTGAATCCAGGCTGTAGCACTGGGCTAGCAGGACTCCGGTGAACCGGGTTGTAGCGGGCTAACAGGACTCCGGTATTCATCGCGTGACATTTCCCCGAAGGGACAGACACAGGAACGAAGAAGGACACATGCCGGCCAGCCTAAGTGTTCCGAAGCAGTAGCAAGCTACCATGGCTTGGTGGAAACACTAGGAGACATTTCCCGGTAAGAGAGGCTACTAAAGATAAACAACTAGATAGTCAGATCCCACACATACCAAGCATTTCAATAACATACACACAATATGCTCGATATGTGCAAATACAACATGGCATCACAACATGACTCTACGACTCAAGTATTTATTCATTAGGCTCCGAGGAGCGAGATATTACAAACATGGGTCTCATGACCCAACATTCAGAGCATACAAGTCAAAGCACAAGCGGAAGCTAACATGTCTGAGTACAAACATCTACAAATGAAAAAGGCTTGGAAGCCTGACTATCTACCAGATCCTGCCGAGGGCACAAGATCGTAGCTGAGGTAACAAGCTAAACGTTGAAGTCCACACGGAACTACTATCGAGACCGAAGTATCTCTGCAAAAACATAAAATAGGCAAACGTGAGTACAAATGTACCCAGCAAGACTTACATCAGAACTAACTACATATGCATCATTATCAACAAAGGGGATGGTGGAGTTTGACTGCAGTAAGCCAGCTTTGACTCGGTGGCTATCCTGAACTACTACTGCAAGTAACTCTTTTGAGGTGGCGCACACGAGTCTACATATTCACCATATCAATACACCACTATGGATCCGCTCCCGTCTCCCTACGAGAACGCCATCCATAGCACTCACGCTTATCTTGCATATTTTAAAGTATCCACTTTCACTTGTCTATGAACTGTACAGGCAACCCAGAAGTCCTTTTCCGCGGACACGGCTATTCGAATAGATAATGTTAACCCTACAGGGGTGTACTTCTTCACACACGCTCTCACCACTTACCGCCGTTTACACGACATGTACTCGGCAACCTTCAAGCGGAAGCCCAACGAGGGTGTCGGCCACGACCTACCTAAACACTCAAGTCCCTAGTCCAGGTTTATCGCCTATTCGGGTTCCATCCATGAGGAGATCCGGCTGAAGTTTCGCTCACAGCCCCAAACGATGTGTACAGGGTTCCGTGACACCAAACGGGCGCCCGGTAACCCGGCCACGTGTCTACCGCATCACAGCCCACCCCTACGGTCAGCGCTGCGTACGGCCTCCAGCATACTACAAACACCAGAAACTACTTGCAACTCCTGGACAGAGGACAAGGGTGATTAAGAAGCCGAGAGGGTCCATTGGTTTCGGGCCCAATGCGTGGTAGTAACTGTATCATGGATCACAAACACAGAACTCAGTTCCTGAGGACAGCTGCAATGAGACAACCCACCATGTACTCCTACATGGCCTCTCACCGCTACCTTACCAAATCGTGTTCACACACTTAGCTCACACACAGTAGGACATGTTCACACACCTCTGATTCATCCTCGATGAATCAGACCTGACTCAACTCTAAGCAGTAGCAGGCATGACAAGCAAGCATGAATGAGTAGGCACAACAGGGCTCAAACAACTCCTACTCATGCTAGTGGGTTTCATCTATTTACTGTGGAATGACAGGTCATGCAAAGGATAAAGGGGTTCAGCTACCGCAGCAAGTAACAAATGAATCGTTGTTGTCCTAATGCAGTAAAAGAGAGCAGAAGCGAGAGAGTGGGATTGTATCGGAATGAACAAGGGGGTTTTGCTTGCCTGGCACTTCTGAAGATATTATACTTCTTCATCGGTGTCATCGAACTCGTCGTCGAAACCACGTCTATCGAGAGGGGACAATTACCGGCAAACAAAGAGGGACACAATCAATGCAATGCAACAAATATGATGCATGATAATGTCATGGCAATATGCTGTTGATTGAGCTAATGCAACTAAAACCAGAGTGGTTTGATCTTATTTGAATCAAAGATTCAAATATAAGCCTAAGCTATGAACTCATATAAGTGCATTATCATGTTTCATCTAAACAGCAAGGTTAGGTTGCTCTAACATGCATGAAACCAGTACAGATGGATAGGTTGGATTTTTCTGATCATTTTTCATATATAATTTGTTTGATTTGGAGCTACGGTTGATTTTATATGAATTTTAGAAGTTTGCATTATTTTCTGGAATTTCCTGTAAAAGAATAAATCCAGTAAATGATTTACTGCGTCAGCCTGACGTCAGTGTGACGTCAGCAGGTCAACTGAACCGGTCCAGGTCAAACCTGACCAGTGGGGTCCACACGTCAGTGGCTAACTAACTAACCTAGTTTAATTAGCACTAACCTAGGTTAAACTAATTAAGTTTTAAAACCTAAACTAGATTAATTAGCCGGGCGGGGCCCGCAAGTCAGTGGGAGAGAGGGGGGAGTCAAACCGGGCAGTGGGGTCAACCCACGCCGGTCAAGGGGTCAAAGCCTGCCGGCGTTTAGCCGCCGGCGGGGCTAGACGCGGCGGCGTGCTGCGGGTTTGCGCTACAGGGCACCGTTTTACTCGTGGTTTGCGGCTACGGCTAGCTGGCAATGCGGCGCATCTAATGGAGCGAACGAGAGGAGCTGGGGTGGCCTGAGTCGACGGCGGCGAGCTCCAAGGCGGCGACCGGAGTTCGGACGGGGTTGGGGACGCGGCTGCAGCACTCGAGAGAGCGAGTTAGGGTGTGGGTTGGGTTCCTGGCGATGCGCTGAGCACGGCTATGTGCTCGGTTGCAGCTCTAAGTGACAGTGGCCACGGCGGTGACATGGCCGGCGGAACCGAGCTCTCGGGTTCGGTGAGAACGGCGGCTAGAGAGGGAAATAGAACACGGGGAGAAAAGGGAAAGGCGGCGGAGCTCACAGGGAGTGCAGCGGTGGTCTTGGGGAGCTCGGGGAAGCAACGGAGCGGGCGCACGGTCGCTGGCGATCTCGGCGGACCGAGGTTGAAGAAGACGGCGATGGCGGTGCTGCGGTGCGTCCCGGCTTGCTTGATTTGGCGGAGAGGTCGGGGACGATGTGGCGGAGCTCCTGGACTGGTCGGGGAAGCGAGGGGGAGGCGGTGGACACGGCAATGACGAGCGGCGGCGACGGTGGTCCTCGAGCGTCGCGCGAGAGAGCGAGGGAGAGGAGGGGAATGGCACGGGAGAGTGAGAGGGTACGCGGCGGTCGAGGGGGAGTGCGTGGTGACGCGGGAGAGATCCAGGCGACGAGGAGGCAGGCAGGCAGGGTGGAGGTGGCCGGGGCGCGTGCCGGCGTGTTGCGGCCACACGCTCTGCCTACTGGCGCGAAGAGGAAGGCGACAGGGAGCCAGGCGGTGGTGGGCTGGGCCGGCAGGTGGGCTGCCAGCACAGGAGCTGGGCCAGGCTAGGTGAACAGGTAAGCGCCAGGTAGGTCTCTGCTCTGTTTTATTTTTCTGTTCTATTTTCTATTATTCTGTAAATTTAGGGCTTTATTAAAAATGCCAGGGTATTACCAAAAATCATGAAACTGCTCCATGTCACTGTTTGGAATATTTCCAACAGTAAACATTTTCAGTTTGTGATTATTTGAGCATTTAAAATATTATTAGCAATTAAATGCCCAAATGCAAATACTATATAGTTTAATTCAAAAATCCAGGAATAGCCTATAAATATGTTCATCATTTTTGGAAGAGGTTTTCACCTTTAACAGAAATTATGAACATTTCCAAAGGGCATTCTGGGTTATTGAAAATATTTTTATTGAACCTAGTTAAATTTCATTTGGTGCTAGGGTTTCAACAATCCCCATTTCAAATTTCTTTAGAATTTAAACATGATGGCATGATGAACAAGCAAAGTCAAGCAAGGCTGAACTGGGGCTGTGACAACTCACCCCCACTAAACAAGAATCTCGTCCCGAGATTCAAGACGTGAGGTAAGAAGACAGAGGGGACATGGAATTGACACAGTCTTCATGATCCATTGCATTCCTCGAAGATGTTGATTCATTGCTTCAAATCAATCTTGACGTCTTTGCTTTCGAGATCTTCATTCAACATGATGACAAGAAGAAAGGGAAAACTCTAGAAGGATCGATCTCCTCGAAGATCGAACAACTTAGGATGAACTCATGGATTGAGACATGGAAACATCTCTCAAGCTAAGACATGAAGCACACATCTGGAGGGATGGAGTGGAACAGATGACGAGGGTTCACTAGGTAGACAACAATTTTACCATTAAGAGGGTGGTGAACGGTTGTCTACGTAGCGAGGAGTTGAGTTGCCATGATACCTCAGCGAGACATCCTGGAGGAGGGTGATTCGTAGATTATTACCTTAAGTGGCAAAAAGAATTACCTTTGATTCAGAGATCATTGAAACTCTTTATACCAGCCTAAGGCAAATCACAATTAATCATTTGAAGGAGTCCGAAAGAATGACATTCTCGGGCCAGAATGGATGATGTGGATTACCTTGTTGAAGACAACACAAAGGATGATTTTGCTTATCATCGGAAATGGATGGGACCCAAGATAGGATGGCATAATGACGGTGCAAGCTGGGAACAAAACACAAATGCTGGGAATGATTCTAGTAACTGGGGGGGGGGGGACTCAACAGCAGAGAGTGATTCCACTATTGGAATGGTTATAGCATAACCGAGAAACTAGAAGCAATCCCAGTTGGTGCTGACGATAACACCTAGTGCTTTTGCGAGCTCTCAAGAACTTGAGCATCTCCATATTCATCAAGGTTTTACCAATATCCGTGTCAAGGATCCTGGCAACACAACATACTACCATGGTGAATAGTCATGGATAATGCAGATGCAAAGGAAGATAACACCTTCTCGGATTTCACCTTGGCGGGGCCAAGGGACGAAATCTGAATGATCGACCGAGAGACATTTAGCACTCCGCTTCTAATGTTCTCCTTGATGTACTAGCGTATCCCATTCATAGATATGGTTTGATATCTAGAACATCAAGTAAAAGGTCGGACTTCGGAAGCGCAAAGATCATAAGGCACACAACTAGGGAATAATTCCTACAAAGTCCTTATGGAGAGGTGGCCAACTTCAATCAAGATATTACAATAACAGGTCTTCCGGCTGGATGTGTTGGCCACGACATCCATTTTACCGGGTTACAGAGAGACCAATAATATAATTCCTGGGAAAACGTTCCAACCATCATATCTGCCTGAGATTCAGATCTGGTTGGTGTCAGAATAATCTAGACTCATCGAGTCTAGAAAGCAAGATGAAAGCTTGCAACACAAGTCGACAAGATGATGTTGCGAGAACCTCAGGGAATGAACTACGATAGCAAGCTCCAAAACATGAGCTGGTTCTGCTACAACATGTGAACACGTTGTCCGAGACAAGCATGACCACACAGTAGTCTTATAATAAAACACTACCGAGTCCTAGTAGGGAACCATCATCGAGGATATCGAAGTCTTGTGCACTTAAATTAGACTTCTTTACCTAGAACAAGTCAATCAGTGGCTTGGTGTGCTAGGGAACACATATAGAATGGAGGCGGCCAACCTATCAAACCATAGAGTACTTCGCACATATGCGTGACCAACTTGGGATGATTCCAGAGGAAGCAAAAACTAACTTTCTCGAACCCACGGCGGCAGCTTGCATCAAATGCACATGAGTTAGAGAGAGTCACTTCTTTCATCCGAACATATGCTTCATGAGCTATCATGAAGAAATGCTTCCAAAAGTTTCCAATACTAGCTTAATGTTCAACAAGATTATGGAGAAGATAAGGATGCTGTCGATGGGCTCAACAACAATTCATCCAGGTTCCCATGGAGATGGAATTCCATAACTATGTGAACAAGGTGATAGTATTGGTCAGACCCAAAAGACATAATGGTGTATGCTCGAGGAAAATCCACGAGTAAGACAACATTACGAACATCGTTGGTTCTGATTTAATTTGAGGATAGCCCATACTCAAATCAAGGGTTTGGGGTCAGACAATAGATCCAACAATTGACCACGAGGATCAATCAATGAAGATATCATCTTTCTTCAACATACATACAAGATATCCCCTAAAATGAATTAAGTCGAACAAGCTTTCATCTTCCAACTCTCCAAGTTGTTGTTTAGCTTGACCAACTAGCTCAGGGGTATCCCACACAGATTCTTGGGGAAGGAGTGGTTTATTGGAAACCAACTTGATCACGAACTCAACATAGCGGTCAGGTGACAACCTGGTAATACTTCCGAGAAGATATTCGGAAAATCACGAACCACCGCTATGTTACTAAGCTCAAGAACAATTTTGCTTTTCAGGGCAAGATGATATGATTAAAAGAGCGAGGGTTTGACAAGATCCTAACTCATTGATCGGAGAGTGCACCGGAAATAAGGACTAGGTAGCACAATCATACTTAGGGTGATAATTCAAAAATCAACATGCTAAGAGTGAGGTTATTGTCCTTTAACTACTAAGCAACGGAGTTGCTAGGAGTATAGATTCACACATCACGATTCACTTGTCGGCATTCCGGTTAAACAACACGGGGACCGAGGAATGAGTAATGATGGCGAGGAGTATTACTTCATCATGAATTCATAGGATGGTGTGCAATTCCCATGACATTCTTGATATAAAGATGGTATTACTCTAAGGTAGAACAGAACAAAAGCTGGATTAGTATTTGATCTGCGGAGTACGACTACTTTGACCCAATCCTGGAAATGGACAAGGTACTGGAGTTCGTTTCTCCTAGTCATTCTGGAATAGAATGGCTTAACGGACCACAAGAATAATAAGCATCGATGAGCTCGAGTGCACAACTACTCTTGACTATCAATTGATAGACGAGGGTCAGAAGACGACTAGGGGGGGACAACTCAAAAGAACATACGATTTTCTGAGTTGTGGACGCATGGATTAGAATGTCGAACGAGTTCAACATATTTCTTCCAGACAATCCATGCAGAGAGGTAGGTTTGGCAGAATCGTAATATAGAAGGGGAACTCATCGAGAGCACTTTTGTTGTGATCTTTTGATCCAACAAACTTCTGCCATAAGTGGTTCATAGTATTTGGAAGAAGGAAATACCACGGACCTCGAGGACTATCGCAAGGTTACTAATAACCTAAAGGAACTAGAAAACACTATCAACATGAAGTAAGTAGGGTGAATCTCGGGTTCAAGAACCCCGAAATGGAATACCTACTAACTAATAATATCACAGGATGCTTTCGAGAATGATGGCCAGAATCATCACACGGGGAACACAAATCATGGCTAGATTACTAGATGACCCCCTAAGACACCTAGGGTCATAATAATAATTCCAACATATATGTCGAGGCAATAGAATACCTCAACTCAGCATTTAGTGTGATTAACCTGGCCCAAAGGAACATCAAAACCAGAGGGAAAGGATTTACAAGTGCGTCAGATTGTTTAGAAACCTGGGATGACTCGGACAGCATAACGGCTGTAAATGCTCATAATGATTTGAGACATCCTGAAAAATGGTGGCATAACCACTTAATATCACAATATCAAGGTTCTGAGGCTAGCTATGAACATACGGAAGTAGTAAAACTGAGCTGAGATTTGAAACTAACAATTCTATAAGTCTATGGTTTAGTAACACGTCATTCTGATAGATAGATGAGAAGGCCTAGTTCTTAATCCCCGTAGAAAAGAAGAGGATGACTCAGATCAGAAGGCCATGAGGTATAAGGAGTAAAAAGAGCCTTACGTTCCATCCCACAATCAATTCCCCTACATATAACTAAAGCATTTCTAGACTCAACTTCGACCAGTTTGGCTTGGTAATCCTACAGGAAGTCAGGCTCTGATACCAAAGCTGTCAGGACCCCGACTCAGTGCCACATCGATCTAGCATGTAACACCTCATATCACTTTGCGGCCTCACGCACGGTATTCCCACGGGTGTCGCCTTACCTTTGCCTGGGACCGTTTGCGCCTTTTGGCACATGTATATGATAGTGTCGCTAGCATCCATATGATAAGGAGCCCGGGCTGACATGGCTAGTCGTAAACCCAAAGTGGCACAGACTTACAGGGACAGGCATCCATGACCCAGCATCGAACGTGTCGGTCATCAGCGAGTGAATCCAGGCTGTAGCACTGGGCTAGCAGGACTCCGGTGAACCGGGCTGTAGCGGGCTAACAGGACTCCGGTATTCATCGCGTGACATTTCCCCGAAGGGACAGACACAGGAACGAAGAAGGACACATGCCGGCCAGCCTAAGTGTTCCGGAGCAGTAGCAAGCTACCATGGCTCGGTGGAAACACTAGGAGACATTTCCCGGTAAGAGAGGCTACTAAAGATAAACAACTAGATAGTCAGATCCCACACATACCAAGCATTTCAATAACATACACACAATATGCTCGATATGTGCAAATACAACATGGCATCACAACATGACTCTACGACTCAAGTATTTATTCATTAGGCTCCGAGGAGCGAGATATTACAAACATAGGTCTCATGACCCAACATTCAGAGCATACAAGTCAAAGCACAAGCGGAAGCTAACATGTCTGAGTACAAACATCTACAAATGAAAAAGGCTTAGAAGCCTGACTATCTACCAGATCCTGCCGAGGGCACAAGATCGTAGCTGAGGTAACAAGCTAAACGTCGAAGTCCACGCGGAACTACTATCGAGACCGAAGTCTCTCTGCAAAAACATAAAATAGGCAAACGTGAGTACAAATGTACCCAGCAAGACTTACATCAGAACTAACTACATATGCATCATTATCAACAAAGGGGATGGTGGAGTTTGACTGCAGCAAGCCAGCTTTGACTCAGTGGCTATCCTGAACTACTACTGCAAGTAACTCTTTTGAGGTGGCGCACACGAGTCCACATATTCACCATATCAATACACCACTATGGATCCGCTCCCGTCTCCCTACGAGAACGCCATCCATAGCACTCACGCTTATCTTGCGTATTTTAAAGTATCCACTTTCACTTGTCTATGAACTGTACAGGCAACCCAGAAGTCCTTTTCCGCGGACACGGCTATTCGAATAGATAATGTTAACCCTGCAGGGGTGTACTTCTTCACACACGCTCTCACCACTTACCACCGTTTACATGACATGTACTCGGCAACCTTCAAGCGGAAGCCCAATGAGGGTGTCGGCCATGACCTACCTAAACACTCAAGTCCCTAGTCCAGGTTTATCGCCTATTCGGGTTCCATCCATGAGGAGATCCGGCCAAAGTTTCGCTCACATCCCCAAACGATGTGTACAGGGTTCCGTGACACCAAACGGGCGCCCGGTAACCCGGCCACGTGCCTACCGCATCACAGCCCACCCCTACGGTCAGCGCTGCGCACGGCCTCCAGCATACTACAAACACCAGAAACTACTTGCAACTCCTGGACAGAGGACAAGGGTGATTAAGAAGCCGAGAGGGTCCATTGGTTTCAGGCCCAATGCGTGGTAGTAACTGTATCATGGATCACAAACACAGAACTCAGTTCCTGAGGACAGCTGCAATGAGACAACCCACCATGTACTCCTACATGGCCTCTCACCGCTACCTTTACCAAATCGTGTTCACACACTTAGCTCACACACAGTAGGACATGTTCACACACCTCTGATTCATCCTCGATGAATCAGACCTGACTCAACTCTAAGCAGTAGCAGGCATGACAAGCAAGCATGAATGAGTAGGCACAACAGGGCTCAAACAACTCCTACTCATGCTAGTGGGTTTCATCTATTTACTGTGGAATGACAGGTCATGCAAAGGATAAAGGGGTTCAGCTACCGCAGCAAGTAACAAATGAATCGTTGTTGTCCTAATGCAGTAAAAGAGAGCAGAAGCGAGAGAGTGGGATTGTATCGGAATGAACAAGGGGGTTTTGCTTGCCTGGCACTTCTGAAGATATTATACTTCTTCATCGGTGTCATCGAACTCGTCGTCGAAACCACGTCTATCGAGAGGGGACAATTACCGGCAAACAAAGAGGGACACAATCAATGCAATGCAACAAATATGATGCATGATAATGTCATGGCAATATGATGTTGATTGAGCTAATGCAACTAAAACCAGAGTGGTTTGATCTTATTTGAATCAAAGATTCAAATATAAGCCTAAGCTATGAACTCATATAAGTGCATTATCATGTTTCATCTAAACAGCAAGGTTAGGTTGCTCTAACATGCATGAAACCAGTACAGATGGATAGGTTGGATTTTTCTGATCATTTTTCATATATAATTTGTTTGATTTGGAGCTACGGTTGATTTTATATGAATTTTAGAAGTTTGCATTATTTTCTGGAATTTCCTGTAAAAGAATAAATCCAGTAAATGATTTACTGCGTCAGCCTGACGTCAGTGTGACGTCAGCAGGTCAACTGAACCGGTCCAGGTCAAACCTGACCAGTGGGGTCCACACGTCAGTGGCTAACTAACTAACCTAGTTTAATTAGCACTAACCTAAGTTAAACTAATTAAGTTTTAAAACCTAAACTAGATTAATTAGCCGGGCGGGGCCCGCAAGTCAGTGGGAGAGAGGGGGGAGTCAAACCGGGCAGTGGGGTCAACCCACGCCGGTCAAGGGGTCAAAGCCTGCCGGCGTTTAGCCGCCGGCGGGGCTAGACGCGGCGGCGTGCTGCGGGTTTGCGCTACAGGGCACCGTTTTACTCGTGGTTTGCGGCTACGGCTAGCTGGCAATGCGGCGCATCTAATGGAGCGAACGGGAGGAGCTGGGGTGGCCTGAGTCGACGGCGGCGAGCTCCAAGGCGGTGGCCGGAGTTCGGACGGGGTTGGGGACGCGGCTGCAGCGCTCGAGAGAGCGAGTTAGGGTGCGGGTTGGGTTCCTGGCGATGCGCTGAGCACGGCTATGTGCTCGGTTGCAGCTCTAAGTGACAGTGGCCACGGCGGCGACATGGCCGGCAGAACCGAGCTCTCGGGTTCAATGGGAACGGCGGCTAGAGAGGGAAATAGAACACGGGGAGAAAAGGGAAAGGCGGCGGAGCTCACAGGGAGTGCAGCGGTGGTCTTGGGGAGCTCGGGGAAGCAACGGAGCGGGCGCACGGTCGCCGGCGATCTCGACGGACCGAGGTTGAAGAAGACGGCGATGGCGGTGCTGCGGTCCGTCCCGGCTTGCTTGATTTGGCGGAGAGGTCGGGGACGATGTGGCGGAGCTCCTGGACTGGTTGGGGAAGCGAGGGGGAGGCGGTGGACACGGCAACGACGAGCGGCGGCGACGGTGGTCCTCGGGCGTCGCGCGAGAGAGCGAGGGAGAGGAGGGGAATGGCACGGGAGAGTGAGAGGGTACACGGCGGTCGAGGGGGAGTGCGTGGCGACGCGGGAGAGATCTAGGTGACGAGGAGGCAGGCAGGCAGGGTGGAGGTGGCCGGGGCGCGTGCCGGCGTGCTGCGGCCACACGCTCTGCCTACTGGCGCGAAGAGGAAGGCGACAGGGAGCCAGGCGGTGGTGGGCTGGGCCGGCCAGGTGGGCTGCCAGCACAGGAGCTGGGCCAGGCCAGGTGAACAGGTAAGCGCCAGGTAGGTCTCTGCTGTGTTTTATTTTTCTGTTCTATTTTCTATTATTCTGTAAATTTAGGGCTTTATTAAAAATGCCAGGGTATTACCAAAAATCATGAAACTGCTCCATGTCACTGTTTGGAATATTTCCAACAGTAAACATTTCAGTTTGTGATTATTTGGGCATTTAAAATATTATTAGCAATTAAATGCCCAAATGCAAATACTATATAGTTTAATTCAAAAATCCAGGAATAGCTTATAAATATGTTCATCATTTTTGGAAGAGGTTTTCACCTTTAACAGAAATTATGAACATTTCCAAAGGGCATTCTGGGTTATTGAAAATATTTTTATTGAACCTAGTTAAATTTCATTTGGTGCTAGGGTTTCAACAATCCCCATTTCAAATTTCTTTGGAATTTAAACATGATGGCATGATGAACAAGCAAAGTCAAGCAAGGCTGAACTAGGGCTGTGACATTACTTCTTCCATAGACTCCTCCAAAATATTAATCTCTTCTTGGAAAACGGAGAAGTCCTCAATATATGGTTTAACATAAGCATTAGAAGAATAATTTTCATAGCAATATTTAAGTATGGCAAAATTTCCGGACTTGTAAAGAGTAGCATTGATGTCTACTACGCAACCTTCTTCTTGTATATACGTGTTGGGCCTCCAAGCGCAGAGTTTTGTAGGACAGTAGCAAATTTTCCTCAAGTGGATGACCTAAGGTTTATCAATCCATGGGAGGCATAGGATGATGATGGTCTCTCTCAAACAACCCTGTAACCAAATAACAAAGAGCTCTTTTGTCCCCAACACACCCAATACAATGGTAAATTGTATAGGTGCACTAGTTCGGCGAAGAGATGGTGATACAAGCGTAGTATGGATGGTAGATATGGGTTTTAGTAATCTGAAAATATAAAAACAGCAAGGTAGCAAGTGGTAAAAGTAAGCAAAAACGGTATTGCAATGCTTGGAAACAAGGCCTAGGGTTCATACTTTCACTAGTGCTAGTTCTCTCAACAATGATAACATAATTGGATCATATATCAATCCCTCAACTTGTAACAAAGAGTCACTCCAAAGTTTCTATCAGAGAACGTAGGACGAAAACATGCATCAACCCCTATGCATAGATTACCCCAATGTCACCTCGGGAATCCGCGACTTGAGTGTCGAAACATACATCAAGTGAATCAACAGAACATCCCATTGTCACCACAAATATCCCATCGCAAGACATACATCAAGTGTTCTCAAATCCAATACTCAATCCAACATAACGAAACCTCAAAGAAAAAGACTCAATTCATCACAAGGTAGAGAGGGGGAAACACCATATGATCCAACTATAGTAGAAAAGCTCGCGGTACATCAAGATCGTGCCAAATCAAGAACACGAGGGAGATAGATCAAACACGTAGCTACTGGTACATACCCTCAGCCCCGAGGGTGAATTACTCCCTCCTCGTCATGGAGAGCGTCGGGATGATGAAGATGGCCTCCGGTGATGGTTTCCCCCTCCGACAGGGTGCTAGAACTAGCTCCCGATTGGTTTTTCTGGCTACAGAGGCTTGTGGCGGCGGAACTCCTGATCTAGGTTTCTTTCTCAGAGTTTCTGGATTTATATGAATTTTTGGCATCGGTTTCACGTCGGGGGGGGGGGGGGGGGGGGGTCCACGAGTCAGCGGTAAGGCAAGGGGTGCGCCCTAGGGGGTGGGTGCGTCCTCCACCCTTGTCGTTGACTCGGGACTCTTTTGGCCCAACTCTTGTGCTTCGGGGGCTTCTTTTGGTCCATAAAAAATCACCATAAATTTTCAGCTCGTTTGGACTCCGTTTGATATTCCTTTTCTGCAAAACTAGAAACAAGGAAAAAACAGAAACTAGCACTGGGCTCTAGGTTAATAGGTTAGTCCCAAAAAATAATATAAAATAGCATATAAATGCATATAAAACATCCAAGATGGATAATATAATAGCATGGAACAATCAAAATTATAGATACGTTGGAGACGTATCAAGCATCCCCAAGCTTAAATCCTGCTCGTCCTCGAGTAGGTAAATGATAAAAACAGAATTTTTGATGTGGAATGCTACCTAACATATTTATCGATGAAATTTTCTTTATTGTGGCATGAATGTTCAGATCCATAAGATTCAAAACAAAAGTTTAATACTGACATAAAAACAATAATACTTCAAGCATACTAATAAAGCAATCATGTCTTCTGAAAATAACATGGCCAAAGAAAGCTATCCCTACAAAATCATATAGCATGGCTATGCTCCATCTTCATCACACAAAATATTCAAATCATGCACACCCCCGATGACAAGCCAAGCAATTGTTTCATACTTTTGATGTTCTCAAACCTTTTCAACTTTCATGCAATACATGAGCATGATCCATGGACATAGCACTATAGGTGGAATACACTACAAAAAAAGACACATCCGTGACATTTTGGGCCGAACGGATTTTTTCCTGCCATGCTTATGACACTTCTATGACGATAATGGCGACAAAACCCGATATCATCTTAGATATCGTGGGATCCTACTTCTATGACAAAAATTCATGATAGAAAATGGGATTTCCGTCCTGTGCGGGCCGGAGACGCAGTTGCATGACATTCTTTGGGCCGTCCATGATGGAAAAAACCATGGTAGAAGCGAGGGCGAAGAAAATACCGGGGAGTTTCCGGTTACTGTGGGTGGTCGGGGCCGAGCGATGCACGGAGGGATTGCGCGTTTCTCTTGTACACGTACACACATGGGTGCGAGGCGTTGGGCTCTAACTAAACCCGAGCGAGGCGTTCGCCTACTGAACCCAAGCGATTGCACTGGCTACGCGTTACTGAAGCCGAGCGATCGATCGATCCCTGGCTGTTAACTGAACCCAATCGAGTGATTCCTTTGCTACTGCTGCTAACTGAAGCTGATCGAACCTGCTGCCTCTTGATGAACAGTGAGCATTGTTGGGGGTTGGATGAACAGGACCCCGTGGTAGTAGAGGCCATTGCCGCTGGATGAATAGGACCCCGATCGAGCCGGTTGGGGGTGGATGAACAGGACCCCATGGAGGGCTGGTTGAATAGTAGCCGGTGGAGGGTTAGATGAATAGTAGCCCGTAGAAGGGTGGTTGAACAGTAGCCGATGGAGGATATGGTTCCTCTCTCATAATAATTGCAAGTAGGAGCAGCAAGCACATGCATATTACATTCATCAAAATCATCATGTGCAATGGTAAAAGGCAACCCATCAATGTAATCCTTAATGAGAGCAAACTTCTATGATATAGTTTAGTTTGGAGAATTCAAAAAGATAATAGGACTATCATGTGTGGGTGCAATAGCAACAATTTCATGTTTAACAAAGGAACTATAGCAAGTTCATCTCCATAAGCATAATTCATATTGGCATCTTGACCACAAGCATAGCAAGCATCAAGTTCATCAAAAAGGGATATTTCAAACCAATCAACGGGATCATAGCAATGATCATAGCATTCATCTTTCAGTACAAACAAAGGGAAATTAGACAATGTATGAGTTGAAGAGTTACTCTCATTGGAAGGCGGGCACGGGTGATCAATCCGCTCTTCCTCCTTTTGTTCTTCGCTCTCCTCGTTATCTTTTTCATCCAATGAGCTCACAGTTTCATCAATTACTTCTTCCATAGGCTCCTGCAAAATATTAGTCTCTTCTTGGACAACAGAGAAGTCCTCAATATATGGTTTAATATAAGCATTAGAAGAATAATTTTCATAGCAATATTTAAGTATGGAAAAATTTCCAGATTTGTAAAGAGTAGCATCATACTTTTCAATAAAAGAAGCAATTTCATAAGCACCCTTAAAAGCAACAAATTCTTAAGTTTGTTCAATATCATAATTATTATAAATACCCTTGGCATAAGAAGATAAAATTCCATTATCCTTAAACTCACATTGGAGGGAAGGTGTTTTTTAGGGTCTTCAGAACAACAAGTAAAATCATGTATTTTGCATAAATTCAAACATAGCAATATAAACTATTGATATGATGCCATAAAATTTCCCCTTTTTGAGATAAGCGGTGTCGCACAAAATAAGCATGATCATTTAATGATTTTCCCTCAACTAAGCTAGTTGGGGTTTCAGCACAAGTACATAGGGATCAAAGATGATCCAAGTAGAAAGATTCAGTAGTATGATAGATTTTGGGTGGTTCTTCAACCATTGGTTGAGCATGTACAACTAATTTTTTTGGAATTTTGCGTTTCCTACCCATAACTAGAGATAGAAAAAAAGAGCACAAAGTAAAAACTACTTAGTGATAAAGCAAACAAGCACACACGAGAATATTCACCCCACGCTATTGCTCCCTGGCAACCACGCCAGAAAAAGGTCTTGATAACCCACAAGTATAGGGGATCATTTGTAGCCTTTTTTGATAAATAAAAGTGTCAAACCCAATGAGGAGCTAAAGCTAGAACAAATATTCCCTCAAGTTCCATCGACCAATGATACAACTCTACGCACACTTGACGTTTGCTTTACCTAAAACAAGTATGAAACTAGTTTGCAAGAATAAAACTACGAGTACTTTGCAAGAATAAAACCACGAATAAATTGCAAGGTAATAAAAGTAGATAGCCTTTGTCAACAAGAAAGTCATTTGTCCCTAGGCAATTGATAACTAGACCGGTAATCATTCTTGCAATTTTACATGAGGGAGAGGCATGAGCTAACATACTTTCTCTACTTGGATCATATGCACTTATGGTTAGAACTCTAGCAAGCATTCGCAACTACTAAAGATCATTAAGGTCGTAAAACCCAACCATAGCATTAAGTATCAAGTCCTCTTTACTCGCACACGCAGTAACCCACTTATCTGTGTTCAGGCTTCTGTCACTCCGGCAACTGACAATAATTAAATTATGAATGTATTGCAATACCCTATAGCGCGGATCCCTCACGTTTGCGCAAGATGGAGGGCACCGTAGGCAGCACCATAATGAAATATACAGTCAAACCAACCACGATCATCAATTAGCCCATAGGACAAAATGGATCTAATCAAACAGCATAGGATAACCACATATCATTGGGAAATAATATATAGTATTGAGCACCATGTTTAAGTAGATATTACATAGGGGATAAGGGGTGTTATACCGCTGTATAGAGGGGAGAAAGTTGGTGTTGACGGTAGCAAGATTGTTGATGTAGATCGCCGTCATGATCCTTGCCCTAGAGGCGCTCCATCGCCACCGGGTGAGAGGGGGAGAGAACCCCCCTCATTCTTCTTCTTCCTTGGCCTCCTCCCTAGATGGGAGGAGAGTTCCCCCCTGGTCCATGGCCTCCATGGCAGTGGAGGGGCTGGAGCCCCTCCGAGATTGGATCTGTCTCTCTATTCTCTTCTATTTCGCCTTTTTTTCTGGCCGAAAACCGTTTCTTATATTCCCGGAGATCCGTAACTCCGATTGCGCTGAGATTTTAGCACGATATTTTTCCGGATATAAGCTTCCTTGCGGCCGAAGTAGAGCTCCAACTGACGTATGAGGTGAGCACAACCCACCACCGCATGTCTGGCCCCTGGGGCATGCCCTGGTGTATCTTGGGGGCCATGGGCCTCCTTTTGCGTTGATTCTGCCTCCAGAAAATCACATATATTCCAAAACAATTCTCCGTAAATTTTTATCGTGTTTGGACTTCGTTTGATATGGATATTCTACGAAACAAAAAACATGCAACAAGCAGGAACTGACACTGGGGACTGGATCAATAGGTTAGTCCAATAAATCATATAAAATGTTGTCAAAAGTATGTGAAAGTTGTATAATATTGGCATGAAACAATAAAAAATTATAGATACGACCGAGACATATCAGCATCCCCAAGCTTAATTCCTGCTCGTCCTCGAGTAGGTAAATGATAAAAAATAATATTTTTTAATGTGGAATGCTACCTAGCATAATCTTGATCATATGTCTAATCATGGCATGAATATTAAGAAACGAGTGATTCAAAGCAATAGTCTATAATTTGACATAAAGACATCAATAATCAGGCATCCCAACAAACAAACATGACTTTCAAAATACAACACTAAAGAAAGCCATCCCTACAAAATCATATAGTCTTGTCATACTCTGTCTTATTAACACAAAGTATTTATCATGCACAACCCCGATGACAAACCGAGCAATTGGTTCATACTTTTTAATGTGCTTCAGCTTTTTCAACCCTCACACAATACATGAGCGTGAGCCATGGATATAGCACTACAAGTGGAATAGAGTATGATGATAGGGGTAAATATAGAGAAGACTAAAAAAGTAAGAAAATGGAGATGCCCATCAATTGATACCAATGAGAGGAGTAGGGATTGCCATGCAACGAATGCATTAAGAGCTATAAGTGAATGAACGCTCCACATGAAAACTAAGTGAGTGTGAAATCTAACTCTATAATGGAAAATTCCCACTAGTATATGAAAGTGACAACATAGGAGACTCTCTATATGAAAAACATGGTGCTACTTTGAAGCACAAGTGTGGAATTAGCATGCCCCTTCTCTTCCTTCCTTCTTTCATTTTTTTCTTTTCTTTTTTTCTTTCCCATTTTTTCTTTCTTTTTTTTCTTTCTTTTTTTTCTTTCGGTCCGGAGTCTCATCCCGACTTGTGAGGGAATCATAGTCTCCATCATCCATTCCTTACCGGGACAATGCTCTAATAATGAAAATTGATGATCATCACACTTCATTTACTTGCAACTCGATATTACAACTCGATACCTATAACAAAATATGACTCTATATGAATGCCTCTGGCAATGTACCAGTATGTGCAATGATCTAGCGTAATATGTATAAAACATGATGAACGGTGGTTGAGCCACAAATACTATGTTAGCTATATGATTGTGCAAAGCAATATGGCAATGAATGCTCAAGTCGTCAAAACGGAAGTGGTGGAAGTTGCATGTCAATATATCTCGGAATGGCTATGGAAAGGCCATAATAGGTAGGTATGGTGGCTGTTTTGAGGAAGATATAATAAGACTTATGTGTGATAGACCGTATCGTATTATGGGGTTTGGATATACTTGTGAAGTTTGCACCACATCTCAAGGTGAGAAAGGGTAATGCACGATACCGTAGAGGCTAGCAAATTGTGGAAAGGTAAAAGTGTGTATAATCCATGGACTCACATTAGTCATAAAGAGCTCATATTCTTATTGCAAAAGTTTATTAGCCCTCGAAGCAAAGTACTACTATGCATGCCCCTAGGGGGATAGAATGGTAGGAAAGACCATCACTCGTCCCCGGCAGCCACTCATAAGGAAGACAATCAATAATAAATCATGCTCCAACTTCATAGCCTAACGAGAGACTATACGTGCATGCTTCGGGAATCACAAACCTTAACACCAATATTCTTACTAACCACAGCCGTTTACTGGTACCCCCCCCCCCACATATTCCATCTCTATATCGCAAAACTATTGCAAGGAATCAAACATATCATATTCAGTGATCCATAAGTTTTATGTAGGATTTTGTGACTAACCATGCAGATAGCCAATTCATGTTGACTCTCTAAATAGATATAAGTGAAGCATAAGAGTTTAATTCTTTCTACAAAAGACCATGGTCTAATAAATATAAGTGAAGCAAAAGAGCATTCTACAAATAACGATTTTCCATGTGAAGAGAAACAGACAATCCAAACTTCAAATGATATAAGTGAAGCACATGAAGCATTCTATAAGGACATACTCAAAATATATAAGTGAAGTGAAATGAGCATTCTATAAATCAACCATGGACTATCTCATACCAGCATGGTGCATGAAAGGAAAATGAAAACTAAACACAAAAGACACTCCAAGATTTACACATATCGCATGAACGAAACGAAGACGAAAACATGCCGATACTTGTTCAAGAAAGATGGGATGCCTCCCGGGCCATCCCCAAGCTTAGACGCTTGAGTCTCCTTGGATATTTACTTGGGGTGCCTTGGGCATCCCTGAGCTTGAACTCTTGCCTCTCCTCCTCCTCATATTGAGACCTCCTCGATCTTTGAACACTTCATGCACACAAAACTTAATAGAAGCTCGGTAAGATCCGTTAGTATAATAAAACAAATCACTTCTTTAAGTACTGTTGCAAACCAATTCATATTTTGTTGGGAATTTGTACACTGTATTGGGGTGCAAATTTTATACTTTTTACTGATTTTTAAATAGAGTTACATAATTATTACTAAAAATTGCATCTTCACATACTATTTCGCTTTAGACAAATTATTTTTCGGTGTCTATGTTTGCTTGTTTAAAAGTTTTTATCGCCTGTATTGGGGGATATAGGTTATAAAAGTGACAGGATATAGAGAACATTGATTGTAATGTTGGGAAACATAGTAGAAAACAAAAAAAATGCACCTACACACCCAAGATCAATATGAATATGCATTACGGGTTGGGATCACGATCGTTACCGTCATCGAGTTGCAGCGAAAGAAGAACATGTTGGTGTAGATTGTACTTGGAGTCCCTCGAACCGTCAATGAACAATGCCGCGAACCGCCCACGAATAGTCCCTCGAACCGAAGACCGAAAGCATGGTCTCTCTACTTGGTTGCAAGCATGCGGCCTTCACAATCTGGCAGCGCATCACCGTCCAGAGCTAATCATCACCCGAGAATTAGAGGGAGGAGATTAGAACCATAGTGGGCTTTTAATTATGAGGTTTAGAGGATCTTTGTCTAACTCTAATTAGATCATCTAGGATCAACCAGAACTAGAACTAAAGGGAACTAGAGGAGGCTCCAAACTTGTATCTCCATAGAGCAAAAAACCCTAGTATACACTACTACAGGAATGCCTAGTAGTGGCGGGTGCAAAAAGCCCAGTAGTGGCGGGCCAGGCTGTCAGGACCGCCCGCCATTAACCTCCCGCTACTGTTATTATGGCAATAGTGGCGAGCGGGCACCCACCACTGATGACAGTGTAGTAGTGGCGGGCATGCGTGATTGCCCGCCACAACTATTGTAGCTCCCGAGCGATGTATTTCTTTGTGCCCGCTACTACTTTGTCTCTGCCCGCCACTGTTGTGCATAACAGCAGTGGCACGCACCTTTGCCACCCGCCACTGGTAGTGATGTCGGCATATCGAGAAATTGTTGCCGCAACAACGTTATTTTGTTGTCATGGCAGCATTTTAATGGTGTTGTAGCAGTATTTTGCACCCGGTCATCCCATTTTATTGTCTTACCATTCAAACAATCATCCACATTCAAACAACCATATTACAACAATGATACAATAACTAAGAGTATCAATGAAGCAAACATATAGTATAAGAAGTGTAGGGCAACAAATAAACATGCATGTCTCAACTCATAGAATGAACAACGAATCAAGATGTTTTGAAGCAGTGTATCGCTCGCGATGGATTACCGTAATATGTCTTCAACTTGGTGAAGTCATTCTTCATCTCGCTCTGGCTGGAAGTGGAACTTCCCATCCTCATTTACTACCTCTTTGTTGATGATTCTGGCCAACACCTTTTGGAGGCGCCCATGGTTTGTTAATAGTTCCCCTATGTCCATCTCCATCTCATCTCTTTGGACCACTTAATGATCTGGCTATGATTACATAATATTTGCTTTTCTTCAAAAAGTCTTCCATGACAGCCATGGCATAACCTATGAGAGGTTTTGACATTTGGTTCTTGATAGCAACAAGCGCTAGTGAAGAACTTGAATTCTAAATGTTCTATTATCGTCTCTCCGAAGTTCTTACGTCTGGCGAGAGCATCATTTAGAACCTTTTCAATCTGGTCCATTGATTTTTAGGGTGTCCCTTCGAATCAAAGAAGTAAGCCAAGCCCTATGATACGTCTCCAACGTATCTATAATTTTTGATTGTTCTATGCTATTATATTATCTATTTTGGATGTTTAATAGGCATTTATCTGCTATTTTATATTATTTTTTGGACTAACCTATTAACCGAGGGCCTAGTGCCAGTTTCTGTATTTTTGCCTATTTTAGAGTTTTGCAGAAAAGGAATACCAAATGGAGTCCAAACGGAATGAAACCTCCGCGATGATCGTTCTTGGACCGAAAGCAAACCAGAAGACTTGGAGATGAATTTGGAGATGCAACAAGGAAGCCACGAGGCAGGAGGGTGCACCCAGGGGGTAGGAGCGCCCCCACCCTCATGGGCACCTCGTGGCTCCCCTTACCTAGTTCCTTTGCCTATATATACTCTTATACCCTAAAAACTCCGGGGAGAGCCACAAAATCACTTTTCCACTGCCGCAACCTTCTGTACCCGTGAGATCCCATCGTGGGGCCTTTTCCGGCGTCCTGCCGGAGGGGGATTCGATCACGGAGGGCTTCTACATCAACATCATTACCTCTCCAATGAAGCGTGAGTAGTTTACCACAGACCTTCGGGTCCATAGTTATTAGCTAGATGGCTTCTTCTCTCTCTTTGATTCTCAATACCATGGTCTCCTCTATGTTCTTGGAGATCTATTCGATGTAATACTCTTTTGCGGTGTGTTTTCCGAGATCCGATGAATTGTGGATTTATGATCAAGTTTATCTACGAATATTATTTGGTTTTTCTCTGAATTCTTATATGCATGATTTGATATCTTTGCAAGTATCTTCGAATTATTGGTTTAGTTTGTCCTACTAGATTGATCTTAGTTTGTCCTACTAGATTGATCTTTCTTGCAATGGGAGAAGTGCTTAGCTTTGGGTTCAATCTTGCGGTGTCCTTTCCCAGTGACAGTAGGAGAAGCAAGGCACGTATTGTATTGTTGCCATTAAGGATAAAAAATGAGGTTTTCATCATATTGCTTGAGTTAATTCCTCTACATCATGTCATCTTTCTTAATGCGTTACTCCGTTCTTATGAACTTAATACTCTAGATGCATGCTGGATAGCGGTCGATGTGTGGAGTAATAGTAGTAGATGGAGGCAGGAGTCGGTCTACTTGACACGGACGTGATGCCTATGTTCATGATCATTGCCTTAGATATCGTCATAACTATGCACTTTCTATCAATTGCTCAGCAGTAATTTGTTCACCCACCATAATATTTGCTATCTCGAGAGAAGCCACTAGTGAAACCTGTGGCCCCAGGGTCTCTTTTCCATATTATCGAATCTCGTTTACATCTTGCTAGTTTCCGATCTAGTATTTTGCAATCTTTACTTTCCAATCTATAAACCAAAAATACCAAAAATATTTACTTGACCGTTTATCTATCTCTATCAGATCTCACTTTTGCAAGTGACCGTGAAGGGATTGATAACCCCTTTATCGTGTTGGGTGCAAGTTGTCGATTGTTTGTGCAGGTATTCGGTGACTTGTGCTCATCTCCTACTGGATTGATACCTTGGTTCTCAAAACTGAGGGAAATACTTATGCTACTTTGCTGCATCACCCTTTCCTCTTGAAGGTAAAACCAACGCAAGCTTAAGAGGTATCACCCTATGTTGGCAATAATGCGATTACGATCCAATGTTGGTCGCTGAGAAAAAATAAAGAAATTAGCATTGATGAGATCAAACCACAAGGGCATTTATGTGTTTCAAAATAAATGAGTGAACGTGAATGACTTAGTTGTCGCAGTATGGAACTAGAAAGGTGTCCTTATGTGGATGATTGACAATAAAGAACGGGAACAGGTAGTCCGAGATGACCTCTTGGCTATCTATGGTTTCTAGGTTGTGGTAGTGCATGTAAAAAGGATTAGGCAAGGACACTTTACCATTTGGGAGTAGGGGATCTATAGCTCGATGAAGTACCCAAAGCTTCATTAACTCTGGCGAGACTATGCTAACAAATAAGATATTTGCATGGATGACCTCATTAAAGGCCAGATCAATTCTGTCTGCTGGAAACTCATGGACGAAACTATAACCTTCTATGACCTTGGCCGTGTATCCATGTTGACCTTTTGATTTATCTATCACATGGGTGTGTAGAACTTGAAGACCAATCTAGAGGGTCATCAACATATAGTCTGATAGAAGCATTTCCCCGGGCTTATACATATTCATTTTCTGGCCTTCGGGGATGACAATAGGTGGTTTGTCCGCAGATGGTTCGCAACTAAGCCATGCATTCTTCTCCCCTGAGTGTGGATTATCTGCCACTACGTCTCCGGTACCGGCATATCCATGGGGAATCTCATCTGTATCAGTCATTGGCCACTTAAGCAGGTGGCTTTGGGTCAATTGTCCAAACACAGTGACACCCTCTTCAGGCTTTCGCCCCGTCTGTGGATGGTCCGCAACTGACCCATGCATTCGTCAGGCCTTCTCTTATCCTTGCCACATCGGGGTGCGCCTGGTGGGCCCAGCTCGTCCCGGTGGGTTGTTCTCACCTAGAGGCCCATCTTCGCGTGAAACCAACACCAAAAAATCATATAAATAGAGAAACCATCATAGGAGACCCTAGATCAGAAGTTCTGCCGCTGCAAGCCTCTGTAGCCACCAAAAACCAATCTTGAGCCCATTCCGGCACCCTGTCGGAGGCGGAGAACATCACCGGTGGCCATCTTCATCATCCTGGCGGCCACCACTATGAGGAGGGAGTAGTCCACCCTCAGGGTTGAGGGCTTGTACCAGTAGCTATGTGTTTAATCGCTCTCTCTCTCTCTCGTGATCTTGAGATGTCACGATCTTGATATATCATGGACTTTGTTAACATAGATGGATCATATGATGTTTCTCCCCTCTCTACTCTTGTTGTGATGAATTGAATCTTTACTCTTTGAAGTTTTGTCATGTCGGATTGAATGTTCATATTTGAAAACGCATGATGTATGTCTTGCGATATGAATACTTGAGGTGACAATGGGGTATCATATTAATTCACTTGATGTATGTTATGGCACTCTACTTGCGGATTCCCGCGGTGACATTGGGGTAATCTATGCATAGGGGTTGATGCACGTTTTTATTATCTTTTCTCTGATAGAAACTTTGGGGTCTCCTTGTAGTTCTTTGTGTGGATTGAATACTATGATCATGAAGTTGTTTGATGCATATCGTAGAATTAACTCACGGATACTTGTTTTGACATTGGAGTATCTAGGTGACATTAGAGTTGGTTGATGTGTGTCATATGGTGTTATTTTAGTATGATCTCTTGTTAGATTGATGAGAAAGAATAGCTTCGTGTTATTTTAGTACGAACTCTAGGATAAATTGATCGGAAAGAATAGATTTGAGGTGGTTTCATACCCTACAAATAATTTCTATCTTTTGTTCTCCGCTAATAGGAACTCGAGATTGATTCTTTATTGCACTTTGAGGGATAATCATATGATCCAACTATGTTAGCATTGTTGAGAGATTGCACTAGTGAAAGTATGCACCCCGGGCCTCATTTTCCATCATTGCAATACCGTTTGTGCTCCATTTTACTATTTACTACCTTGCTGTTTTTTATTGTTCGCACTACAAAAACTCATATCTACTATCCATACTACACTTTTATCACCATATCTTCGCCGAACTAGTGCACCTATACAATTTGCCATTGTATTCGGTGTGTTGGGGACACAAGAGATTTCTTGTATTTGATTGCATGGTTGCTCGAGAGAGGCTATCTTCATCCTACGCCTCCCACGGATTGATAAACCTCAGGTCATCCACTTGAGGGAAAATTGCTACTGTCCTACAAAACTCTGCGCTTGGAGGCCCAACATGAGTCTACAAGAATAAAGTTGTGTAGTAGACATCAAGCTCTTTTCTGGCGCCGTTGCCGGGGAGGTTAGGTAAGCGACACTTACATCCCATCAACGAAGCTCTTTTCCGACGTCGTCACCGGGGAGGTGAGTGCATGAAGGTATATGTTTAGATCTTGCAATAGAATCTTTCAGTTTCTTGTTTTATCACTAGTTTGATTCATAAAAAGAAAACTACAAAAAATGGAATTGAGGTTGCATCATATTGTTCATCTTTATAATGTATTTCATGAAAATGATGGAAAGGAAAATTGTGCTCATTTTATAGAAGAAGAATTCAATATAATGTTTGGTATAAATGATGAGCATGATTGCAATGTTGTTAGTATGAATTCTTTGAATATACATGATGCTAATGATATGCAAAGCCATAATCTTGGGGATGCTATGTTTGATGAAGATGATATTTTTAGTCCCACGTGATTTGATGTGCAAATTTGTTATAATGATTGCATGCCTCCTATTTATGATGATTATAATGACGAAAGTGGATTTGGAGAGGTCATGACTTTATTTAGTGATGAATCCACCATTTTGGATGAGGCTTAAGTTGACTATGATAACAAATTTGCTATCTATGATGATTATGGTGATGACATGTATGCTATAAAGAATAATGATAACCATGGAACTTGTCATCATGATTTTAATTTTCACTCTCATGATAGTTATTTTGTTGAGTTTGCTCCCACTACTATTGATGAGAAGAAATTTGCTTATGTGGAGAGTAATAAGTTTTCTATGCTTTTGTGTCATGAAAGGAATGCTTATGTGATGGTTATATTGTTGAATTCATTCATGATGCTACTGAAAATTATTATGAGAGAGGAACATATGCTTTTACATATTGCAATAATATCAAGTTCCCTCTCTATGTGTTGGAAATCTTGAAGTTCTGCTTGTTTTGCCTTCCTATGCTAGTTGATTATTATTCCCATAAGTTGTTTGCTCACAAAATCCCTATGCATAGGAAGTGGTTTAGACTTAAATGTGCTAGTCATATGCTTCATGATGCTCTTGTTATGTTTCAGTTCTTATCTTCTATGCGAGCATCATTGAAATCATCATGCCTAGCTAAAAGGTACTAAAGAAAAGCGCTTGTTGGGAGACAACCCAACAATTTTACCTATTGTTTTTGTGTGTTTACATGATTATTCTACTGTAGTAATCATGTTTATTGCTTTTGTTTCAATAAAGTGCCAAGCAAATCCTTTGGGATAGCGTGGATGATAGTTGACTTGATTCTGTACAAAAACAGAAACTTTTGCGCTCAGTCCAGGAATTTTGAAAATTCACTGGAATGTGCTGTTGATATGAATTTTCTACAGGTGATATATATAAAAATTCCCTATGTTTTCCTAATTTTTCAGAATTTTTGGAGTAGCATAAGTATGGTTGGAGTACAGATTACTACAGATTGTTCTGTTTTTGACAGATTCTGTTTTCAATGCATAGTTTGCTTGTTGTCTAGTTTCTATGGCTTATATTGCTTAATATAAATTGTGGAAATGATATGATACAGCAGTAATTATGTGGAAACAATTATGAATCTTGTATTTTACAGTACCAAAGTGAAAATGGTTTGCTCTTTATCATACTAACTGATCTCACAAAGTCCGTTAAGTTTTGTGTGATTGAAGTTTTCAAGTTTTGCGTGAGATATCGATATGAGGAGAATAAGGAGTGACAAGACCCTAAGATTGGGGATTCCCAAGGCACCCCAAGGTAATATTCAAGGAAGATCCAAGCAACTAAGCTTGGGTATGCCCCGGAAGGCATCCCCTCTTTCGTCTTCAACATTATTGGTAACCTCACTTGGAGCTACATTTTTATTCGTCACATGATATGTGTTTTGCTTGGAGCGTCATTTTATTTTGTTAGGATTTGCTTGCTGTTATTTAGAAGAATGTTTTGCATCTTTCTTTTCAATAAAAGTGGCAAGGATAGCCTTTACCATGCTTATTTTGCAAGTTTGTGAGTTGTTGTTTACAAACAGAAAGTTTGTCGTTGTTGCAAAAATTCCTAAGAAAAATTAGAATGTCATAAAATGTTGAAACTCTTTGCACAATAAGATCTGATAAATTTTCTACTGTGTGTTAAATTTTCAGAATTTTTTAAGTTGAATAAGTATGGATCCTCTTGCATTCCTTACAGACTGTCCTGTTTTGGCAGATTGTTGTTATGTTTGCATATGTTTGCTTGTTTAGTGATTCTATTTGAGGATAGGAGTATTCAATATGCAGAGGAGTTTAGTGTGCAATGTTGAATAATAATTTTATTGATTTGTTACAGTAGAGAATGATAAGGTTTTTGCATTGATTTATACTAACTTATCTCACGAGTTCTTGTTGAGTTTTGTGTGGATGAAGTTTTTGAGATTTAGGAAAACCGTGATATGAGAGGAATTAAGGAGACACAAGAGCTCAAACTTGGGGATGCCCAAGGCATCCCAAGATAATATTCCAAGAAGTCTCAAGCATCTAAGCTTGGGGATGCCCCGGTAGGCATCCCACCTTTCTTCTTCAACAATTATCGGGTAGTATCGGTTGAGCCTAAGTTTTTGCTTCTTCACATGATATGTGCTATTTTTGGAATGCCATTTTATTTTGCTTTGCTTGCTGTTTTAATAAGATACTTAGATCTAAAAGTTTTAAATAAAAGAGAGTCCTCAAATAGCTACCCATTTACATAACTACTCGCTTGGTCTTCACTTATATCTTATTAGAGTAGTTTGTCATTTACTCTTGTGCTTCACTTATATACTATGAGTAAATTGTTGAATGAATTGAATATCATGAAGTTGAAATTACATGTTCATATCATGACTAGTAGTGGCTTCACATTGGGTTTAGAAAGTGAAAGCTTTTGAAGCTTGATAATCACAATATTGGTCATACAAGCAATTCCTGAATGATTAATATAAGGAAGAGAACTTTCACATGCGAATACACTATCTTGGAAATATTTTGTGATTGTGAGCCCCATCAAAATATTATATGCCAAAATTGTTGACGTTGGACAAGGAAGACAACGTAATGATTTATGTTTGTTCATATTCACATAGAAGTTATATTGTCATAGATCCTTCAACATGTGGTGCTTGCCCCCCATCTTCGCTAGCCAAAACTTTTGCACCAAGGAGAGATACTACTTGTGCATCCAAACCTCATTTTCAAGAGTCCACCATACCTACCTAAGGATTGAGTATGATCCTTCAAGTAAGTTGTCATCAGTGCAATAGGGCAATAAAAATTGCTTCTAAAAGTGTTATATCATTTAGTGTAAGAGATAATTGAGTGTTGTATGAACTTGTGATGGCAAAGATTAAAAGTGACAGACTGCATAATAAAGGTTGCTATCATAAGGGGCAATATAAGGTGACGTTCTTTTGCACTAAGGGGTTGAGCATACAAACAAAAAGCGCATGTAAACCTCTACTTCCCTCTGCGAAGGGCCTATCTTTTACTTTTATGTATTTACTTTCATGCAAGAGTCAAAGTTTTTATCTCTATTCCTTTTTCTTTTTTCTTTTTTTGGCAAGCATCATGTAGTGAGGAAAGATCTAGGCAGATGTATCCAGTTGGATATGGGTAGCATGAGTTATTATTGTTGACATCACCCTTGAGGTGAATACGTTGGGAGGCGAAATCATAAGCCCCTATCTTTCTATGTGTCTAGTTGAAACGTTTTGCTCATGTGTATGCGGTAAGTGTTATCAATCATATAAGACTATATGATGGTTGAGTATATGGAGCTCTTACTTAGACTCTGTTGAATAAGTTGAATTGCAATTGCTTGGTGACTGAGAATATAGGTTGCTGAGTTGCAAGAGAATTCATTGTTTGAACCTTAACAAGTGAATTGGTTGCTACTTTGTCATGATGAGTTTTATGAGAAAGAGTTGTTGTTATGATGCTAGGGAAAGTGATTGAAATTATCATGGATCAAACTTATGCGCTATGCTAGCATTCACACTTCATAAATTATTTCTTTTATCATTTACCTACTCGAGGATGAGTAGGAATTAAGCTTGGGGATGCTGATACGTCTGCAATGTATCTATAATTTATGAAGTATTCATGCCAGGTTTACAACAATTTTATATGGTTTTGGTATGATTTGCATGGAACTAACCCAGACTGATGTTGTTTTCAGCAGAACTACCGTGGTGTCGTTTTTTGTGAGAAATGAAAGTTCTCCAAATGAGCTGAAACTTTTTGACGATTTTTTTTGGAATAAAAGAGACCCCTTGTCGGTGTCGAAACCGGCGGATCTCGGGTAGGGGGTCCCGAACTGTGCGTCTAGGCAGATGGTAACAGGAGACAAGGGACACGGTGTTTTTACCCAGGTTCGGGCCCTCTCGATGGAGGTAAAACCCTACTCCTGCTTGATTGATATTGATGATATGGGTAGTACAAGAGTAGATCTACCACGAGATCAGAGAGGCTAAACCCTAGAAGCTAGCCTATGGTATGATTGTTGTTCATCCTACGGACTAAAACCCTCCGGTTTATATAAGCACCGAAGAGGGTTAGGGTTACACAGAGTCGGTTACAATGGTAGGAGATCTACATATCCGTATCTCCAAGCTTGCCTTCCATGCCAAGGAAAGTCCCATCCGGACACGGGACGAAGTCTTCAATCTTGTATCTTCATAGTCCAGGAGTCCGGCCGAAGATGATAGTTCGGCTATCCGGACACCCCCTAGTCCGGGACTCCCTCAGTAGCCCTTGAACCAGGCTTCAATGATGACGAGTCCGGCGCGCATATTGTCTTCGGCATTGCAAGGCGGGTTCCTCCTCCGAATACTTCATAGAAGATTTTGAACACAAGGATAGTGTCGGGCTCTGCAAAATAAGTTCCACATACCACTGTAGAGAGAATAATATTTACACAAATTCAATCTGCTGACGTATTTCATGGCGTGACATCACACCACGACCAAGCCTTTATTCGAATCATTTTTACTGTCCCACCTCAGCATGTTTAGCGAGGCGGTTTCCTTGGCACGTCTTGTCAAAGCAGAGACCGTGTCCCCTTATTCCGGGATTCTCATTAATATGGGCATGGGTAACCCAGTCGTGCCCGTTGGCACGTCTCCTCTATCGAAGGCGAGTCCTAAACGGTCACGGGGAAGGCCCTTGGTATTCAACCTCTTTATAAAGAGACCAAGGCTCCACTCCTTTCTTTCAATCTCAATTGAATCCGCCCCTCGCCTCGAGTTCCAACACCCAAAGCTCCAGATACAGGCGCTTCGGACCTTCGATAATGTCCGGCTCCAACCTGCAAGGCCGGTGGATGCCTTCCTCCGTTACAGAAGAAGATGTGCTAAAGCTAAGAGATGCCCGGTATCTAACCGGCGAAATTTCGCATAGCCTGCCTGCCCAAGGGCATGTTCTTCCCACTCCCAAGCCTGGTGAAAGCGTGGTGTTCGCGTCTCACTTCCTTTGGGGGCTAAGCTTCCCGACGGACCCCTTCGTGAGGGGGCTCATGTTTTACTATGGGCTGGAATTTCATGACTTGGATCCGGAGTCCATCCTCCACATCTCATCATTCATTGTCGTATGCGAAGCCTTCCTCCGCATTACCCCTCACTTCGGATTGTGGCTCAAGACCTTCAAAGTGGAGCCGAAGATAATCAAGGGGCAGTAGGCAGAGTGCAGAGGGGCTGTTATAAGCAGGAATGCTGACGCTCCGTGGCCCGAGGGCTCTTTTCAAGAGGAGCTCAGCCTATGGCAACAAGAGTGGTTTTATATCACAGCTCCCAGGGGCACCAAATGGGTGGCGCCACCTGCCTTTCGCTCGGGTCCTCCATCGCGGTTGGCGTCATGGGTTAATAAAGGACTTGACTGGGGGCCTTCCAAGGACGTGCCCTTGCTGCAGGGCCGCATTCAAGATCTCCTAGAGAGAGAGATCACTCTGGTCATAGTAGCGCAGGTCATGCTGATTCGTCGCATCCTGCCCTGCAGACATCGTCCCCTCTGCCTGTGGGAATTTAACCCGGAGGGACCACGAGCTCTCCAACATTTTATGGGCGCGACGCCTGTGGAGATGTACAAGCTTTTCTTTGGATCACAAGTGATGTGTCCGGACTTGACCGAGGACGCAGATCTGAGCTGCAATCGCCCGGATACTCAAGTAAGTAGTCCTGTACCAGGACATGCTATCCCATATTTATCATGAATTTGCTCTCAAAAGAGTTGTCCCTTGAACAGGAGTGGATAGCGAAACAAAAGTTAATCAGGTGTCCGGCCCCCCTCCCTGAGACCACGCCGGATCCCGTGTTGACTAGGATGCTGGAGGTTGCGCCTTTGGAAGAAGGTGAAGGGGGAACAAGGAAGCTACTGCCTCCATGAAGGAGGTTGTCAGGAAAGGAGGGATCAAGAATCCCTCCATCCAAGGGAAGAAGAGGACCGCCTCTGAAGACCCGGAGACCATGGTCTCAAAGCGGGGGAAGAAATCTTCGTCAGAGGGTCCTGCGCCAAGAGATGCCTCAGCCGCATTATGCCCCCAAGGGGATCAGCCCTCCACCGAGCCGTAAGTAAAAAGGGGAGTTTTTATTAAAATAAAGGATATCCCTGCCCTATTTCTGATGAAGATAACCGAAGTTTTACCTTGTAGTTCGGATCTTAGCCCTTCTTAGCAGAGTTCATCTTCGGGGGATCTTCGTCCGGAGATGATAGAGAGCGAAACGTCTCCCCTTGCCGTACCGTCGTGCGAGGCGGGTGACCCTGAGGTGTCGTCGCGGAGGGTTTCTCCAAGTACGGCGGGGCCAGAAGGCAGTCATATTTCCCCTCAAAGCCCTCCGTGTCCGGCCTTCGAAAAAGGCCATCGGACGAGTCCGGCACCACCTGGTGTACAGACGGAGGAGCTGAAAGATCTGCTCAGGCGAGCGTCTATCTCAGAAGATCACTGTGCGTTAATGGGTACGATGATTGAAAGGATTTCATCCGCTGAGAGCGGATTGCACGAAGCCGTCAGAAGTTTACTGATAGGTTTTGAGGTACGTAGAATGATGTACCTTTTGACAGTTCCGCATATAAAATGTGCCATGTGTAGATAGTAGCCCCTGAGACACGTTGTGTTGTCAAAAATGACAACGCGCCGAGGATCATAATCCCAGGTATAATGTGTCGCCCTTCCTATGTAGGTGGCGAAGTGTACAGTGGCTAGCCGGACTGATGGATTTGCCGAACTAAAGCGGCAACTTGACGTGGCGGATGCCGACATCGCGCTTGTCAATAAGCGGCTGGATGAGTCACAAGGTATGTGATTTCTTCGCGGACACCTGGTAAGGGAGCTTGATGCCCGTGCCTTACAACAAGTATGCTTGACGCAGATGGTGCCGCTGCCATGGAGAACCTGCGGGCGGAGCTCGCCCGATCCAAGGAGCAGGCCAGAAAGAGTGACGCGGCTGCTTTAAGGGCGGCCGTAGATCTAAAAGCCGAACAGGCTGCTCACTGCCGAAGCAAGAGGGAAATGGCTGAGATGGCCGTGGAGTTGAAGAATGCTGCCGACCGCTGCAAGCTTCTTGAAGAAGAAGATCGAGCGGTACAAGAGGACCTGAAAAAGGCCACTACCGAGGCCAAGGATGCTCGCTCTGTGATGAGAGCTATGAAGGAGGAGCTGCGTCAGGCCGGAGATATCGCGGCTGGAAAGCCCTTCCTGCTACGGAGGAAGTTCACAGATCCTAAATATGCTCACTTGGACCGGCTGTGGAGTTCGAAGGGTTCTTATCTGGACTTGGCGGCAAGTGCTGCGGACGCGGCCGAACACTTCCGAGATAAACAAGATCACGAAATGGAAAATGTTTTTTGGTCGCAGTTCCATAATCCAGAGCGCCCTCTTCCATTAACCGATCGCTTGGCCGAATGAGCGGAGCTGAATAGGTTATCCGGACTTGCGATGAAGGATGTCGTGAGTCTTTTGTGGCCGAAGAGGCCTGAGCCGAAGAGTTATTTTGGCTTAGTGCAGCAGTTCCTTGGTGCGGTGCCGCATATCAATGCAATGAGGAGGTCGGCATGCATAGAGGGTGCGCGGATGGCTCTTGCCTGTGTCAATACATACTGGGCAGAGATGAAGGCCACCGATGTTGCATCCCCAGATTCGGACGGAAGCCGAGTACCCGTCGAGCAATATTTCCAGGAAGTTCTGCAGGGCGCTCGTTTAATAGAGACACAATGCTCGAAGGATATTATGTTCGAATAACATGTATTATTGTGAAACAATGTTCTGATGAAATATAAAAGCTTTTTATACTTGTGCCTTCAAGAATTAAAATACCTCACTGTGCGGCCGTTAATGTATATGTGTATATAACCTGAAAGATGGCAGTCTTCGGCTTCAGCCCCCACGCATATAATGCGGGGGTGTTTGCAAAAGGCACATTTTCACACTTGTTCCAACGTCTTGGTCCTATAAAGGAGGTGGTAGCGTAGCAAACTAGGCAACCGAACTATGATGCTTTATCACTTTCACTTAGCCATAGGAGTTTGACAGTGGGGCTACTATATAGCCCCTAGGGGCACCATGCTTACCCGAATTCGGGGCGCGTATGTGCCTGAACGGGAAACGGCCCTTCATCAATGTGGAGGAATCCTATAGATTCCAGAGGGTCATCGAGTGGTTGACCAGTCTCACGCTATATCATGACAGTCAGTTTTCGGCTTTCTCTACTGAGGTGCTCGCCTGGACGAACCGGGGCACAATCGCAGTAGTTCTCCTGGTGCCGCGTTAGCCGATAGAGCGGAACGTAAGGCAGCAAAACACAGGAGCCGGGCAAACCCAACATTTGACCAAAGACATGATTCGGAGCTGATGCATACAAGGCCTAACTCGAGACGCCGAACACTCCCTAAGGTATTCGGTATTTATGAAAATGGGCTGAACAACGCCCTTGGTAATAAGCCCCTGGTGTCCAGGTACGTGCAAAATCCTGACGTGGCCTATGCCAAAACGCCAGCCTCCTCCTTGGTTATAACAATAAACCAGGGGATGTGTATCAACAAGAGACAGTAAAAAAGGTTTACGCAGGGTCTTAATCTGAAAAGAATCCTTGCAACGGGTCCCTACTGCACGTCTGCGCCTGTGTCTCCGTTGTGCCGTATCCTGGACGGGTGTAGCATGGTGTTCATCTGTAAAAGAGAGGAACTTAGTTGAAAAGGATCGTGCGAAAATGTATGTTATATTAAATAAACAAAGTACGATTCAAAAAATGAATAAAATTGAGCTTTATTGTCTCTTGCTGTATATGCGCGGAGCCCCTTGTGCGGGGGTATGCGGCTGGTAAGCCCTTGTATGTTTATGCTGGACTCGTCTACCCGTGTCCGAGGTCTGAACGACCTGTTTAGATGCTTGGATTAGTGAAGCCGGTTCAGTGTGTGGCTGTCGAGGCAGTCACACAATCTTCCGCGCTCGAGGAACACTCGATATTTCCCTTTAAGGAGATGATGCCTCGTGGACCGGGCATTTTAAGTGTGAGGGATGCATAATGCGGTATTGCGTTAAAGCGGGCGAAAACTTCGCGCTCCAGTAGTGCTTGATAGCTACTTGTAAATGGGGCGAGGTGGAAGGTTAACTTTTCGCGGAGGAAGTTGTTGGGTGAGCCGAACAAAACTTTTAGCAGTAGAGAGCCCGTACAATGGGCATATGGGCCTGGCATTACCCCTTGAAAGGAAGTGTTGCTATGGCGAATTTTGGTTGGGTCTATCCCCATTTTGCGGATTGTGTCCTGATATAGCAGGTTTAGATCACTGCCACCGTCCATTAGGACTTGTGTAAATTGGAGTCCGTCAATTATCGGATCTAATATCAAGGCAGTCCATCCTGCACTCCGGATACTTCTAGAGTAATCCTGATGGTCGAAGGTGATTGGTTTTGACAACCAGTGGCGGGACTCCTCTGGGATAGGCCGTATGGCGCGTATATCTATGGGCGCCATTCTGTTTTTCCCTTTTGTCACGTAAAGTGAGTTTACTGATTTGACTTCTTGTGGGAAATTCTTTTGTTGTCCGGTGCTCTGCTTGTGGGGTTCGTCATCGTCCTCGCTTGGTGTGTCGAGCCCCTTGCGTTCGGTGTTGAGTTTGCCGGACTGCTTGAAGACCCAACAATCTCTGTGGGTATGATTTGCAGGCTTCCCGGGGGTACTGTGGATTTGGCATACCTTGTCCAAGATTTTGTTTAAGTTAGATAGCTCGTCCCTGTTATCCTTAGGGGCAGTTTTTATGATTCTGCCGTGAGCTTTTGAATCCAGCATTGACTGCCGTGCTCTTCGGGCTATTTCCCTTGGTCCGACGCTGGTCCTTGCTGCGTCGCGGTTTTCCGTTTCCATCCCTAACTTCGGATGTACTTGGGTCACTGGTACTGCATCTTGCCAGCCAGCTATCCTCTCCCATGCAGAAGCGGGTCATGAGGCTTGTTAATGCAGCCATTGTTCTTGGCTTTTCTTGGCCGAGGTGTCTGGCGAGCCATTCGTCTCGGACGTTGTGTTTGAAAGCTGCTAAGGCTTCAGCGTCCGGACAGTCTACTATTTGGTTCTTTTTAGTAAGGAATCTGTTCCAGAATTTTTGGGCTGACTCTCCGGGTTGTTGAGTTATGTGACTTAAATCATCTGCATCTGGAGGTCGGACATAGGTCCCTTGAAAATTTGCCCAAAAAGCATCCTCGAGCTCTTCCCAACTTCCAACGGTGTTTTCGGGGAGGCTTTTGAGCCAATGCCTGGCTGGCCCTTTGAGCTTGAGGGGTAAGTATTTTATGGCGTGGAGGTCATCTCCTCTAGCCATGTGTATGTGGAGGATGTAGTCCTCGATCCAGACTCCAGGGTCTGTTGTTCCGTCGTATGCCTCTATGTTTACGGCTTGAATCCCGCTGGAAATTCATAATCCAGAACCTCATTGGTAAAACATAGGGGGTGTGCGGCACCCCTATATTTAGGTGTGCCGTAATATTCAGATACTTGATGTGTTGCATTGCTTACTAGAGCTTGCTTTCTTGGCCCGTAGATAGATCTAACTGGGCCATCTTTTTGATGCGAATCCGTGTGCGGATTGCGGGCCGGCTTGTGTGCGGTGCCGTTTGCCGCTCTATGTTTGCCATGGGGTCGTCTATCCGACTGAGTGGTCTCCTTGTTCTTTGATTGTGGGGGCTCTACGGCCTCCTCATCGAATTCGGGCAGTAGTTTTCGCTTCGGGTAGCTCTTTGTTCGGCGACTATCGCCATATTTATCTGCGGTGTTGAGTACTTTGCTCCATCTGATTCTGAGTGCATCTTCCGCAGTTTTGAGCTTCCGCTTCTGCTTTTTCAGGCTACGCGCAGTGGCGACGAGCCTTTTGTGGAGGTTCTTTTGCTCCAGTAACTTGTCCGGCGTGAGATCGCCCGGACTGTTATCTTCGCCGGGGACGGGTTGTTTATCCAGATTGTCCTATTCGGACGGTTGCACGATAGCATGTTCGTCGTCCACCGGTTCGCCCTGCTCTATGGCTGGGTCTGTATGGCTGCTGTCTTTGTCGAGGCGGGACTTTGAGCGGCGCTTACGTCGTCGTTTTGACTGCTTTTCGAGGGGATGATCCCTCATGACGTCCCGTTGTTCCTCGTCGTTGCTTCCTTGAGGTGTGTCCACCATGTATACATCGTGAGATGAGGTGGCTGTCCAGTGCCCTATAGGTACTGGTTCATTTTTGTCTCCTACATCGTCGTCCATGCCGTCGATGTCTTCGGAGTCGAAGTTGAGCACGTCATTTAAACTTTCGACAGTGGCTACAAAGTGGTGGTGGGTGGGAGTCGAATTTCTTCGTCGTCCGCATCCCAACCTTCCTGACCATAATCCGGCCAGGGCTCTCCTGATAAAGAGAGAAACTTTAGCGAATTCAGGATGTCGCCTAAGGGCGAGTGCTGAAAGATGTCCGCAGCAGTGAACTCCATGATCGGCGCCCAATCGGATTCGATTGGCAGGGGCGCGGAAGGTTTGGAGTCCATAGAGGAGTCTGGCACCTTGGAGTCACGAGCTTCGCAAAGGACAGGGTTGGTGTTCGGCTCAATCGTCGTAGAGATAGCAGCCCCCAAGGCAGTGTCCAGCCACCCATCCTCGATCAGCGTAGTCGACTCCGAGCTAAGGGTCGGAGCGGACACTTGTGCGGCCTCCAGGGCACTGTCTGGCAGCAGAGCTAGATCATGCACATCATGACAGTGCGGTGCGCTTGGATGTGGCTCGAACCCGTCAAAGATCAAGTCTCCGCGGACGTCAGCCGTATAGTTCAAACTTCCAGATCTGACCTGATGGCCAGGGGCGTAGCTTTCAATCTGCTCCAGATGGCCAAGCGAATTGGCTCACAGTGCAAAGCCGCTGAATACGAAGATCTGTCCGGGGAGAAAAGTCTCACCCTGGACCGCATCGTTGTGGATGATCGGAGGTGCCATCGGGCCTAAAGATGACGACACAGAGGAACTCTCAATGAAAGCACCAATGTCGGTGTCAAAACCGGCGGATCTCGGGTAGGGGGTCCCGAACTATGCGTCTAGGCGGATGGTAACAGGAGACAAAGGACACGATGTTTTTACCCAGGTTTGGGCCCTCTCGATGGAGGTAAAACCCTACTCCTGCTTGATTGATATTGATGATATGGGTAGTACAAGAGTAGATCTACCATGAGACCAGAGAGGCTAAACCCTAGAAGCTAGCCTATGGTATGATTGTTGTTCGTCCTACGGACTAAAACCCTTTGGTTTATATAAGCACCGAAGAGGGTTAGGGTTACACAGAGTCGGTTACAATGGTAGGAGATCTACATATCCGTATCGCCAAGCTTTTCTTCCACGCCAAGGAAAGTCCCATCCGGACACGGGACGAAGTCTTCAATCTTGTATCTTCATAGTCCAGGAGTCCGGCCGAAGATGATAGTTCGGCTATCCGGACTCCCCCTAGTCCGGGACTCCCTCACCCCCGAAGCTTCGTGGAAGGACCAGAAGGTGAAGGAGTAAGGCACAAGACACAGGGGGGCACCTGGTGGGCCCGGCTCGTCCCGGTGGGTTGTGCTCACCTCGAGGCCCATCTTTGCGTGAAACCAAGGCCAAAAAATCCTATAAATAGATAAACCATCATAGGAGACCCTAGATCAGAAGTTCCACCGCCGCAAGCCTCTGTAGCCACCAAAAACCAATCGGGAGCCCGTTCCGGCACCTTTCCGGAGGGGGAGATCATCACCGATGGCCATCTTCATCATTCCGGCGGCCACCACGATGAGGAGGGAGTAGTCCACCCTCGGGGCTGAGGGTTTGCACCAATAGCTATGTGTTTAATCTCTCTCACTCTCGTGGTCTTGAGATGTCACGATCTTGATATATCATGGGCTTTTTTAACATTGATGGATCATATGATGTTTCTCCCCTCTAAACTCTTGTTGTGATGAATTGAATCTTTACCCTTTGAAGTTTTGTCATGTCGGATTGAATGTTCAGATTTGAAAACACATGATGTATGTCTTGTGGTATGAATACTTGAGGTGAAAATGGGGTATCATATTTATTCACTTGATGTATGTTATGGCACTCAACTTGCGGATTCTCGCGGTGACATTGGGGTAATCTATGCATAGGGGTTGATGCACGCTTTTATTATCTTTTCTCCGATAGAAACTTTGGGGTCTCCTTGTAGTTCTTTGTGTGGATTGAATATTATGATCATGAAGTTGTTTGATGCATATCGTAGAATTAACTCAAGGATACTTGTTGTGACATTGGAGTATCTAGGTGACATTAGAGTTGGTTGATGTGTCATATGGTGTTATTTTAGTATGAACTCTTGGTTAGATTGATCAGAAAGAATAGCTTCGTGTTATTTTAATAAGAACTCTAGGATAGATTGATCAGAAAGAATAGATTCGAGGTGGTTTCATACCCTACAAACAATTTCTATCTTTTGTTCTCCGCTAATAGGAACTCGGGAGTGATTCTTTATTGCACTTTGAGGGATAATCATATGATCCAACTATGTTAGCATTGTTGAGAGATTGCACTAGTGAAAGTATGCACCATAGGCCTCATTTTCCATCATTGCAATACCGTTTGTGCTCCATTTTATTTACTACCTTGCTGTTTTTTATTGTTCGCACTACAAAAACTCATATCTACTATCCGTACTACACTTTTATCACCATCTCTTCGCCGAACTAGTGCACCTATACAATTTGCCATTGTATTGGGTGTGTTGGGGACACAAGAGATTTCTTGTATTTGATTGTAGGGTTGCTCGAGAGAGACTATCTTCATCCTACGCCTCCCACGGATTGATAAACCTTAGGTCATCCACTTGAGGGAAAATTGCTACTGTCCTACAAAACTTTGTGCTTGGAGGCCCAACACGTGTCTACAAGAATGAAGTTGCATAGTAGACATCGCCATTGATCGCAGGGCTGCGAGTCATGTGCAGGATGTGGCTGAAACCAAGGGCATGGAGGCTCGCTCTTGCCAAGAGCCGCTGAGGGCGAATGGTGGTATGCTGGGCAGTAATCGCGGTATTATCGAAGGCCTCCCCGCTTAGTTAAGGGAAAGCCGAGGACTGGAGGATGACCTCCAATATCGGCTGGAGGCCGCTTGGGGCCATGTTGCGGACGTGCATGCCAGTGTGGAGGGCTGCAAGACACGGGAGACCTCCTTGACGGAGGCAAGATAGTGTGCTGCGCAAGATCTCCAGATGCAGCGTGCGCGCTAAGGACGGCTCGAGGCCGCCCCGAGCGGTGAGTATTTGCCTTTTATGATTAGTCTTCTCCATTCATTAGCTGACCGTGCATTGTGGTAACATTCCTTTGTGCAACTTTGTTGCCAGATTTGCTTTGTCTGTTGGGCTCGTCACGGCTCGGCGTTGTGATGTCTACCCTGGGGAGGATGTACGAGGCGTTGACCCAGGTTGAGGGGGCCTTGTGGGCCAGCGAAGCTGGGAGTGCCGATCTCAACCGGCTCATCACGTGTATGCCACAGGCAGCTCAGCACCTGATGGATCGTTAGGAGGTTGCGACCACGGCAGGTGCATATTATGTGCTGGCTAGACTGCGACCATGTCATCCCAAATGATCAGCCCATGTGTAGTTACCATGGAACCGCAGGCCCGGCCGGTGCAGAGCTTCTATGGAGACGTGGAATCGATCGCGGCGTTTGCTATGGAGAGGAGTCATCGCGAGGCCTAAATTGTTTGCCTGAAAACATAGTAGTTCACAACTTTCTTTGCAAAACTTATTAATACAACCTCATGTATATTCTTTTGTTGCCTGAAAATGAGGTGTACCGTTTGGTTATGTTGTAGAGGCGGTGAAGTGCCTCTGCCCGTGTTAGGAGTAGAGATACCATTTTGTGCTGGTCGGCGCCGTAGGCATATTTAGTGGGGCTCGGCATGACCAGAATGCCTGACTCAGCCGTCCGACACCCTCGATGGTTGCTCTCGTGAAAGGAAGGACTATCAATAAAATTGCATCGATGTAGCCCCAAAGCACGAAGCTGTGGGAGTGATACGTCTCCAACGTATATATAATTTTTGATTGTCCCATGCTATTTTACTATCTGTATTGGATGTTTTATAGGCATTAATATTCTATTTTATATTATTTTTGTGGACTAACCTATTAACCTAGAGCCCAGTGCCAGTTTCTGTTTTTCTCGCCTCGCAAGAAGGAATACCAAACGGAATAAAACCTTCACGATGATTCTTCTTGGACCAGAAGACACCCAGGAGATTTGGAGACCAAGTCAGAAGAGCCACGAGGCGGCGACGAGGGGGGAGGGCGTGCCCCCTACCTTGTGGGCCCCTCGGTGACCCCCTGACCTAGATCTTCCTCCTATATATTCACATATATTCTCAAACCACCAAAGGCATCCACGAAAACACTTTTCCACCGCCGCAACCTTCTGTTCTCGTGAGATCCCATCTAGGGGCCTTTTCCGGCATCCTGCCAGAGGGGGGTTCGATCACAGAGGGCTTCTACATCAACAACATTGCCCTTCCAATGAAGCGTGAGTAGTTTACCTCAGACCTTTGGGTCCATAGCTAGTAGCTAGATGGTTTCTTCTCTCTCTTTGATTCTCAATACCATGTTGTCCTCGATGTTCTTGGAGATCTATTTAATGTAATCTTCTTTTGCGGTGCGCTAGTCGAGATCCGATGAATTGTGGATTCATGATCAGTTTATCTATGATTATTATTTGAATCTTCTCTGAATTCTTATATGCATGATTTGATATCTTTGTAATTCTCTTCGAACTATCGGTTTGGTTTGGCCAACTAGATTGTTTTTTCTTGCAATGGGAGAAGTGCTTATCTTTGGATTCAATCTTGTGGTGTCCTTTCCCAGCGACAGGAAGGGCAGCAAGGCACGTATTGTATTGTTGCCATCGAGGATAAAAAGACGGGGTTTACTTCATATTGCTTGAGTTTATTCCTCTACATCATGTCATCTTACTTAAAGCATTACTCTATTGTTCATGAACTTAATACTCTAGATGCAGGCAGGAGTCGGTCGATGTGTGGAGTAATAGTAGTAGATGCAGGCAGGAGTTGATCTACTTGACACGGACGGGATGCCTGTATTTCATAATCATTGCCTTGGATATCGTCATAACTTTGCGCTTTTCTATCAATTGCTTGATAGTAATTTGTTCACCCACCATATTATTTGCCTTCATTAGAGAAGCCTCTAGTGAAACCTATGGCCCCCGGGTCTCTTTTCCATCATATTAGTTTCCGATCTACTATTTTGCAATCTTTTACTTTAAGATCTATAAACCAAAAAAACCCAAAAATATTTTATCTTTTGTTTATCTATCTCTATTAGATCTCACTTTTGCAAGTGACCGTGAAGGGATTGACAACCCCTTTATCGCGTTGGGTGCAAGTTGTTTGATTGTTTATGCAGCTATTGGTGGCTTGTTCATTGTATCCTACTGGATTGAAACCTTGGTTCTCTAACTGAGGGAAATACTTATCTCTACTTTGCTGCATCACCCTTTCCTCTTCAAGGGAAAAACCAACGCAAGCTTAAGAACTAGCAGGAAGAATGTCTGGCACCGTTGCCGGGGATATCTACGCCAAGTCAAGACATACCAAGTACCCATCATAAAACTCTCATCTCTTGAATATTCGCCATTTGCCTCTCATTTTCCCCTCCCCCACTTCTAAAACGATTTTCGAAAAGATTCGCCCTTTTCTTCGCCCTTCTTCCGTTCGTCTTTTTGTTTGCTCGTGTGTTAGATTGCTTGCTTTGTCACGATGAATCGAGAGAATACCAAATTGTTTGACTTTTCTAATACTAATAATAATGATTTTATTAGTACTCCAATTGCTCCCGCCACTAGTGCAGAATCTTGTGAAATTAATGTTGCTTTGCTGAATCTTGTTATGAAAGAACAATTTTTTGGCCTTCCTAGTGAAGATGCCGCATCCCATCTAAACAATTTCATTGATTTGTGTGATATGCAAAAGAAGAAAGATGTGAATGATGATATTGTTAAATTGAAGCTATTTTCTTTCTCATTTCGAGATCGTGCTAAAACTCGGTTTTCATCTTTTCCTAAAAATAGTATTGATTCATGGAATAAGTGTAAAGATGCTTTTATTTCCAAGTATCTTCCTCCCGCTAAGATCATCTCCCTTAGGAATGAGATTGAGAATTTTAAGCATCTTGATCATGAACATGCTGCACAATCTTGGGAGAGGATGAAACTGATGTTACAAAATTGCCCTACGCATGGTTTAAATTTATGGATGATCATACAATTTTTTTATGCCAGATTGAATTTTCCTTCTAGAAATATTTTGGATTTGGCCGCGGGGGGTACTTTTATGGAAATTACTCTAGATGAAGCTAGTAAACTCCTAGATAATATTATGGTTAATTATTCTCAATGGCATACCAAAAGATCTTCCACTAGTAAAAAAAAGTACATGCGATTGAAGAGATTAATGTATTGAGTGGAAAGATGGATGAACTTATGAAATTATTTGCTAGCAAGAGTGCTTCTATCGATCCTAATGATATGCCTTTGTCTACTTTGATTGAAAATAATAATGAATCGATGGATGTGAATTTTGTTGGTAGGAACAATTTTGGTAATAATGCGCATAGAGGTAATTCTAATCCTAGGCCATTTCCTAGTGATTCCTCTAAGAATTAGGGTAATTCCTACAACAATTCTTATGGAAATTATAATAAGATGTCCTCTGATTTTGAGAATAGTGTTAAAGAATTTATAAGTTCGCAAAATAATTTTAATGCCTTGGTTGAAGAAAAAATTGCGATGATTTGGCTAGGAACATGGATAGAATTTCTCTTGATGTTGATTCTTTGAAAATTAGATCTATTCCACCCAAGCATGATATCAATGAATCTCTAAAGGCTATGAGAATCTCCATTGATGAGTGCAAAGACAGAACCGCTAAGATGCGTGCTAAACGAGATTGGTTTGTAAAAGCGTGTTCTTCTAGTTTTTGTGAAAATAATGATGAAGATCGAGGTGATTGATGTGAATCCTATGGAATCTTTGTTTTCCAATATAAATCTTGATAAAGATGGGACTGGAGATGAGTCGACTTTAGTTAAAAGGCGTCCAATTGATTCGGAGTTTTTAGATCTTGATGCAAAAATTGATAAAAGTGGGATTGAAGAGGTCAAACTTTAAGTAACGATGAACCCACTCTTTTGGATTTCAAGGAATTTAATTATGATAATTTTTCTTTCATAGATTGTATTTCCTTGTTGCAATCCATGTTGAATTATCCTCATGCTTATAATCAAAACAAAGCTTTTACTAAACATATCGTTGTTGCTATGATGCAATCTTTTGAAGAAAAGCTTGAATTGGAAGTTTCTATCCCTAGAAAAATTTATGATGAGTGGGAACCTACTATTAAGATTAAGATAAAATATTATGAGTGCCATGCTTTGTGTTATTTGGGTGCTAGCGTTTCCATGATTCCAAAAACTTTATGTGATGTGCTAGGTTTCCGTGAATTTGATGATTGTTCCTTAAATTTGCATCTTGCAAATTCCACTATTAAGAAACCTATGGGAAGGATTAATAATGTTCTTATTGTTGCAAATAGGAATTATGTGCTCGTAGATTCCATTGTTCTTGATATAGATTGCAATCCTACATGTCCTATTATTCTTGGTAGACCTTTCCTTGGAACGATTGGTGCAATTATTGATATGAAAGAAGGAAACATTAGATTTCAATTTCTGTTAAGGAAGGGCATGGAACACTTTCCCAAAAAGTAAATTAAGTTTCCATATGAATCTATTATGAGAGCTACTTATGAATTGCATACCAAAGATGACAATACCTAGATCTATTTGTGTTTTAGTGCCTAGCTAAGGGCGTTAAAAAATAACGCTTGTTGGGAGGCAACCCAATTTTTTTTCTTCTTTGCTTGTTGGTAATGTTTTTCAATAAATAAATCATCTATACTCTGGTTAGATGTGTTTTTGTGTTTTAATTAGTGTTTGTGCCAAGTAAGACCTTTGGGATGGCTTGCGGTGATAGTTGTTTTGATCTTGCTGAAAAGCAGAAACTTTTGCACCCAGGAAAATAATTTTCATTTTTTATAGAAGCGTGATTTTGATCTTATTCTTTCTGCAAAAGATTGGTACAAAAATTTCCCAGGTTTTCCTAATTTTTAAGAATTTTTGGAGTTACATAAGTATTCAAAGTTTCCTGGTTACTACACACTGTTCTGTTTTAAACAGATTCTGTTTTCTATGTGTTGTTTGCTTATTTTGATGAATCTATGTGTAATATCGGGGGATATGAACCATGGAAAAGTTGGAATACAGTAGATATTACACCAATATAAATAAAGAATGAGTTCAAAACAGTACCAAAAGTGTTGATTTATTTTCTTATACTACCGGATCTCATAAGATTTTCTGTTGAGTTTTGTGTTGTGAAGTTTTCAAGTTTTGGGTAAGGATTTGATGGACTATGGAATAAGGAGTGGCAAGAGCCTAAGTTTGGATGCCCAAGGCTCCCCAAGGTAATATCCAAGGACAACCAAGAGCCTAAGCTTGGGGATGCCTCGGAAGGCATCCCCTCTTTCGTCTTCGTCTATCGGTAACTTTACTTGAGGCTATATTTTTATTCACCACATGATATGTGTTTTGCTTGGAGCGTCTTGTATGATATGAGTCTTTACTTTTTAGTTTGCTACAATAATCCTTGTTGTACACACCTTTTGAGAGGGACACGCATGAATCGTGATTTATTAGAATACTCTATGTACTTCACTTATATCTTTTGAGCTAGGCAATTTTGCGCCAGTGCTTCACTTATATCTTTAGCACGGCGGTGGCCTTATTTTGTAGAAATTATTTAACTCTGATGCTTCACTTATATTATTTTGAGGGTTTCTCTAAATAACATGGTAATTTGCTTTGGTTATAAATTTGGTCCTAATATGATAGGCATCCAAGAGCGATATAATAAAAACTTTCATATAAAGTGCATTGAATACTAAGAGAAGTTTGATTCCTTATGATTGTTTTGAGATAAAAAGATGGTGATATTAGAGTCATGCTAGTGAGTAATTGTGGATTGGTAGAAATACTTGTGTTAAAGTTTGTGATTCCTGTAGCATGCACGTATGGCGAACCGTTATGTGATGAAGACAGAGCATGATTTATTTATTGATTGTCATCCTTTGTGTGGAGGTCGGGATTGCGCGATGGTTAACTCCTACCAAATCTTCCCCTAGGAGCATGCGTGTAGTACTTTGGTTCGTTAGCTAATAAATTTTTGCAATAAGTATGTGAGTTCTTTATGACTAATGTTGAGACCCTGGATTATACACACTCTCACCCTTCCACCATTGCTAGCCTCTCTAGTACAACACAACTTTCACCGGTACCATACACCCACCATATACCTTCCTCAAAACAGCCACCACACCTACCTATTATGGCATTTCCATAGACACTCCAAGATATATTGCCATGAAACTATCAACCATTCCATTTTATTATGACACATTCCATCATTGTCATATTGCTTTGCATGATCATGTAGTTGACATTGTATTTGTGGCAAATCCACCTTTCATAATTCTTTCATACATGTCACTCTTGAGTCATTGCACATCGCGGTACACCGCCAGAGGCATTAATATATAGTAATATTTTGTTCTAAGTATAGAGTTGTAATTTTTTAGTTGTAAGTAAATAAAAGTGTGATGATCATCATTATTAGAGCATTGTCCCATGTGAGGAAAGGATGATGGAAGCTATGATTCCCTCAAAAGTTGGGATGAGTATCTGTACTTCATGAAAAATAAAAGAGGACAAAGAATCCCAAATAAAAAAGAGGCCAAAGAAGCCCACCAAAAAATATATGAGAGAAAAGAGAGAAGAGACAATGTTACTATCCTTTTTCCACACCTGTGCTTCAAAGTAGCACCATGATCTTCATGATAGAGAGTCTCCTATATTTTCACTTTCATATACTACTGGGAAATTTTCATTATAGAACTTGTCTTGTATATTCCAATGATGGGCTTACTCAAATTTCCCTAGGTCTTCGTGAGCAAGCGAGTTGGATGCACACCCACTTAGTTTCTTTTTGATCTTTCATGCACTTATATCTGTAGTGCATCCTTTGCATGGCAATCCCTACTCACTCACATTGATATCTATTGATGGGCATCTCCATAGCCCGTTGATACGCCCAGTTGATGTGAGACTACCTCCTTCTTTTTGTCTTCTCCACAACCACCATATTCTATTCCACCTATAGTGCTATGTCCATGGCTCACGCTCATGTATTGCGTGAAAGTTGAAAAGGTTTGAGAATACTAAAGTATGAAACAATTGCTTTACTGAAATCGGGGTTGTGCATGATTTGAATACTTTGTATGATGAAGATGGAGCATATCCAGACTATATGATTTTGTAGGGATAACTTTCTTTGGCCACGTTATTTTGAGAAGACATAATTGCTTTATTAGTATGCTTGAAGCATTATTGTTTTTTCTGTCAATAGTAAACTCTTGTTTTGAATCTTATGGATCTGAACATTCATGCCAAAATAAAGAAAATTACAAGGATAAATATGTTAGGTAGCATTCCACATCAAAAATTTTGTTTTTATCATTTACCTACTCGAGGACGAGCAGGAATTAAGCTTGGGGATGCTTTATGTCTCCAACATATCTATAATTTTTTATTGTTCCATGCTACACTACTAGGGAAAACCTTATACACAGAAGCTTACCAGTAGCGATGGTCAAAAACATGCGCTACTACTATGTACCAGTAGCGCCTTGTGTACAAGATCGCTACTACTATGTAAGTAGCAGTAGCGCGTTCCACGCAAAAAGCGCTACTACTATAACTGCCACATCATTGCCGACAGGCTAGGTATAGTAGTAGCGCTGGTACATGGACAACGCTACTACTATTGGTCTTAGCAGTAGCACTCGTCCTGGGAACGCGCTACTGCTATGCGGGACTTATCCCCAAATTTTCCTCCCCCGTGCCCTGACCATCTTCTTCTTCTTCCCCTCACTCCCCGCTGCCTCGCCCCTCCGCCGCCGCCACATTGCCGTCGCCACCGCATCGCCGCCGCCGTCCTCGGTATGCCTTCCTCCCTCCTCTCCCTCCTCCTCCCACCGTGCCCTCCTCCCTCCTCCTCCGGCCGCCCCCTCCTCCCTCCTCCTCTCTCCTCCCTCCTCCTCCGGTCGCCCCTTCTCCCACCACCATCCTCCCCCTCCTCCCTCCTCCTCTCTCCTTCCTCCTCCTCTGGTCGCCCCCTTCTCCCACCGCCGTCCTCCCCCTCCTCCTCTCTCCTTCCTCCTCCTCCTCCCTCCTTCCCCCTCCTCCTATCTCCTCCCTCCCCTACCCCCTGCTCCCTCCTCCCTCCCTCGTCTCTCCTCACTCTGTTCTTGCATAGAGTAGAACTTTTTAGTAAATTAGTAAGAATTCAAACTAGCTAGGTTAACTAGGTTGGCTAGCTAGGTTAACTAGTTTAATTAGGTTAATTATCTAGGTTAACTAGGTTAACTAACTAGGTTATTTATAGTAAGTGCTTAATACAACTAGTTTATTTATAGCAAGTGCTTAATAGAACCAGTTTATTTATAGTAAGTGCTTAATAGAATTAGTTTATTTATAGTAAGTGCTTAATAGATTAGTTTATTTATAGTAAGTGCTTAATAGAATTACTTTATTTATAGTAAGTGGTTAATATATTCTATTTATATTTTGTTTATGCAGAAATCAAGTTTGCCCCTGCCTCATCCCCGCAGTCGTCCCCATCGTTGACCCCTTAAGACCTCCAGGTGAGAATAGCCAAATGATAATGTGTTGTAGATGTCGATGATGAAAATGCTAGTGCTATATAGTTGCCATGTCATTGCTGTTGATGATGATGCATTCTGAATGTAGAGGATGTCTTGGTGTTCTTGTTTGCAATGTGCCAACGAGTGACCTATGTTTTGTCGGAATGTTGATTCATTTCCGTCCTGACAAATTTCAGGCGCTTGATATGTCTTGTATTTAGCCAAGGTCATGCCGAAATTTTTCTTGAATTTTAGAATGACTTGTGCTACAATGTAGGGTATATCGAGTGCTCGTGATTTGCCAGAACAAGAATTCAATGATATTTCGGCAAAACATAGGGCATTTTTTCTATGTCATTGCTTGATATATGGAACGGGTTGACTTTAGGTCTGTGTCGGTGTCAAAACCGGTGGATCTCGGGTAGGGGGTCCCGAACTGTGTGTCTAGGCGGATGGTAACAGGAGACAAGGGACACGATGTTTTTACCCAGGTTCGGGCCCTCTCGATGGAGGTAAAACCCTACTCCTGCTTGATTAATATTGATGATATGGGTAGTACAAGAGTAGATCTACCACGAGATCAAGGAGGCTAAACCCTAGAAGCTAGCCTATGGTATGATTGTTGTAATGGTTGTTCGTCCTACGGACTAAAACCCTCCGGTTTATATAGACACCGGAGAGGGCTAGGGTTACACAGAGTCGGTTACAATGGTAGGAGATCTACATATCCGTATTGCCAAGCTTGCCTTCCACGCCAAGGAAAGTCCCATCCGGACACGGGACGAAGTCTTCAATCTTGTATCTTCATAGTCTTGGAGTCCGGGCGATGATGATAGTCCGGCTATCCGGACACCCCCTAGTCCAGGACTCCCTCAGTAGCCCCTAAACCAGGCTTCAATGACGACGAGTCCGGCGCGCATATTGTCTTCGGCATTGTAAGGCGGGTTCCCCTTCCAAATAATTCATAGAAGATTGCGAACACCAGGATAGTGTCCGGCTCTGCAAAATAATTTCCACATACCACCGTAGAGAGAATAATATGTACACAAGTTCAATCTGCTGACGTATTCCGTGGCGTGACGCCACACCACTACCAAGCCTTTACTTGCATCGTTTTTATACCACCTCAGCACGTTTAGCGAAGCGGTTTCCTTGGCACGTCTTGTCGAAGCAGAGATCGTGTTCCCCTTATTCCGGGATTCCCATCAATACGGACGTGGGTAACCCAACCGCGCCCGTCGCCACGCCTCCTCTATCAAAGGTGAGTCCTAAACGGTCATGGGGACGGCTCTTGGTATTCTCCCTCTTTATAATGAGACCAAGGCTCATTTCTTTTCTTCAATCCTCAAAAGAATCTGCCCCTCGCCCCGAGCTCCAACACCCAGAGCCCCAGATTCGAGCACCTCGGGCCTTCAACGATGTCCGGCTCCGACCTACAGGGCCGGTGGATGCCCTCCTCCGTTACGGAAGAGGATGTGCTAAAGCTAAGAGAAGCCAGGTACCTGACCTACAAGATTTCGCATAGGCTGCCCGCCAAAGGGCAAGTCATTCCTACTCCCGAGCCCCGCGAGAGCGTCGTGTTTGTGTCCCACCTCCGTCGGGGTTTAGGCTTCCCGATGGATCCTTTTGTGAGAGGGCTCATGTTTTTACTACGGGTTGGAATTCCACGACTTGGATCTGGAGTCCATCCTCCACATCTCATCATTCATTATCGTCTGTGAAGCCTTCTTCCACACTACCCCTCACTTCAGTTTGTGGCTCAAAACCTTCAACATGGAGCCGAAGATGATCGAGGGGAATCAAGCAGAGTGCGGCGGGGCGGTTGTAAGCAAGAGGGCCGATGCTCCATGGCCCGAGGGCTCTTTCCAGGAGGAGCTCGACTTGTGGCAACAGGAGTGGTTCTATATTACCGCTCCCAGGGGCAGCAGGCAGAAGCCGCCGCCCATCTTTTGCTCGGGCCCTCCACAACGGCTGATGTCATGGGTCAACCAAGGGCTCAACTGGGGGCCGTCAAAGGACATACCCCTATTGCAGGGCCGGATTCGAGACCTCCAAGAGAGGGAGATCAATCTGGTCGTGGTGATGCAGGTTATGCTGATTAGGCGTCTCCTGCCCTGCAAACGTCGCCCCTCCGGCTGTGGGAATTCAATCCGGAGGGACCACGAATTCTCCAACACTTCATGGGTAAGACACCCGTGGAGATGTACAAATTGTTCTTCGGATCACAAGAGGTGTGTCCGGAATTGGCCGAGGACGCCGGCCTAAGCTGCAATCGCCCGGATACACCAGTAAGTAGCTCTGAGTCCGGACATACCGTTCGTTTGCATATCTTGGATTTGCCTTATAACCAATTGTCCTCCGAACAGGAGTGGATAGCGCAAGCAAAACTGATACGGTGTCCGCCCCCCCTCCCGGAGACCACGCCGGATCCCGTGTTGGTCAAGATGCTGGAGGTTGCGCCTTCGGAGGAAGGCGAAGGGGAAAACAGAGAAACTACCGCCTCTACCAAGGAGGCTTTCAAGAAAGGGGGGATCGAGAATCCCTCCTTCCAAGGGGAGAAGAGGACCGCTTCCGAAAACCCGGAGGTCAAGGCCTCGAAGCGGGGGAAGAGATCTTCACCGGAGGGTCCTGCGCCTCGGGAAGCCCCGGCCGCACCATCTCCCCCACGGAATCAGCCCTCCAGCGAGCCGTAAGTAGAAAAAGGGGAGTTTTGTGATAAGGGACATCCCTATTTTTGCTTCTGAGGATAACCGAAGTTTTTACCTTGTAGTTCGGATCTCCGTCCTTCTCAGCTAAGCTCGTCTTCGGGGGATCTCCGTCCAGAGATGATGGAGAGCGAGACACCTCCATCTGCCGCACCGTCAGGCAGGGCGGACGACCCTGAGGTGTCGTCACGGAGGGTATCCCCGAGTCCGGCGGGGCCGGAGAGTTCAGCACCAACTGGTGTACGGCCGGGGGAGCTGAAGGATCTGCTTGAGAAGGCGTCTATCTCAGAAGGTCACCGTACATTGATGAATACGGTGATTGAAAGAATTTCATTCGCCGAGGGCGGGTTGCATGATGTCGTCAGAAGTTTGCTGGCGGGGTTTGAGGTACGTAAAAATGACATACCTTTTGACAGTTTTACACATAAAGCGCGCCCTGTATAGATAGTAGCCCCTAAGACTCAGTATGTTGTCGAAAGCGACCACGTGCCGAGGATCATAATCTCAGGTATTAATTCTCGCCTTTCCTACACAGGTGGCGGATAGTCCGGTGGCCAGCCGGACTGATGGATTTGCCGAACTAAAGCGGCAGCTCGACGTTGCGGATGTGGACATCGCGCTGGTCAATAAACGACTTGATGAGTCACAAGGTAGGTTGTTTCTCCGTGGTCACCTAGTTAGGGAGCTGATGCTCACTCCTTACAACATGTATGCTTAATGCAAATGGTGCCGCTGCTTTGGAGGACCTTCGAGCAGAGCTTGCTCAATCCAAGGAGCAGGCCCGGAGGAGTGATGCGGCTGCCTCAAAGGCGGCCGAAGATCTAGAAGCCGAAAGGGCTCCTCACTGCCGAAGCAGGGGGAGATGGCCGAAATGGCGGTGAAGCTAAAAGATGTAACCGACCACTATGGGGTTCTTGAAAAGGAACGCCGAGCGGAGCAAGAAGACCTGAAGAAGGCCACCACCTAAGCCAAGGATGCCCGTTCTACAATTAGGGCTATAAAGGAGGAGCTGCGTCAGGCCAGAGACATTGCGGCTGGTAAGCCCTTTCTGCTGCGCAGGAGGTTCACAGATCCGAAGTATGCTCAGCTTGGCCAGCTGTGGGGTCCGGAGGATCCTTATATGGATTTAGCGGCGAGTGCGGTAGATGCTGTTGTGCACTTCCGAAGTCAAAAGGATCACGAGACGGAAGAGCTTTTTTTGGTCTCAATTCCATAGTCCGGAGCGTTCACTTCCGTTGACCGATCGGCTGGCTGAGTGCGCTGAGCTGAATAGATTGTCCGGACTTGCCATGACGGATGTAGTGACTCATATCTGGCCGGATAGGCCCAAGCCGAAGAGTTATTTTGGCTTATTGCAGCAATTCCTTGGGGCGGTGCCGCATATCAAGGTGATGAAGCGGTCGACCTGCATAGAGGGTGCACGGATGGCCCTCGCCCGTGTGAAGACATACTGGACGGAGATGGATGCCACCGATGTTGCTACCCGGGGTTCGGACGAGAGCCGGTTACCCGCCGAGCACTATTTTGGGGAAGTTCTGCGAGGTGCTCGTGCAATAGAGTCGCAGTGCTCAAAGAATGTCATATTCAAATGATCTTTATGATTTGTAAAACGATATTTATAATATAAGTGCTTTTTATACTTGTGCATTCAAGTATTGAAATATCTCCTGTGCGGCCGTTAATGTATACTTGTGTATAACCTGAAAGATGGCAGTCTTCGGCTTCAGCCCCCACGCACATGGTGCGGGGGTGTTTGCAAAAATAGCGCATTTTCACACTTAATCCAACGTCTTGGTCCTATGAAGGAGGTGGTAGCGTAGCAAATGAGGCAACCGGACTATAATGCTTTATCACTTTCACTTAGCCATAGGAGTTCGAGGGTGGGGCTACGATATAGCCCCTAGGGGCACCGCGCTCTCCGAATTCGGGGCGCGTATGTGCCTGACCGGGAAACGGTCCTTCGTCAAAGCGGATGAATTCTAAACATTCCGGTAGTCGATCGAGTGGTTGACCAGTTTCTCACTGTATCATGACAGTCAGTTTTCGGCTTTCTCTACTGAGGTGCTCACCCGGCCGAACCGGGGCACAATCGCAGTAGTTCTCTTGGTGCCGCGTTAGCCGATGATACGGAACGTAAGGCAGCAAAACACAGGAGCCGGGCAAACCCAACATTTGACCAAAGACATGATTCGGAGCTGATGCATATAAGGCCTAACTCGAGACGCCGAACACTCCCTAAGGTATTCGGTCTTTATGATAACGGGCAGAACAATGCCCTAAGCCCCTAGTGTCCAGGTACAGGCGAGAATTTCTGACGCGGCCGATGCCAAAATGCCAGCCTCCTCGTTGGTTATGGTGAAAAACCGTGGGATATGAATCAACAAGAGACAGTAAGAAAGGTTTACGCAGGGTCTTAATCTGAAAAGAATCCTTGCCACGGGTCCCTGCTGCACGTCTGCGACTGTGTCTCCGTTGTGCCGTATCCTGGATGGGTGTACACGTTGTTCATCTATAAAAAGAGAGGAACTTAGCTTGAAAAGAAATCGTGCAAAAAATTTATTGAAAACAAAGTATGAATGAATGAATAAAGTTGAGCTTTTATTGGCTCTTTATTGTTTGTACGCGCAGCCCCTTGTGAAGGGGTATGCGGCTAGGGAGCCCCTAGTTTATTTATGCCGGACTCGCCTAGCCGTGTCCGGGGTCTTGAACGACCTTTTAATGAGATGATGTCGCGTGGACCGGGCATTTTAAGTGTATGAGACGCGTAGTGCGGTATTGCGTTAAAGCGGGCGAAAGCTTCATGTCCTAATAGTGCTTGATGGCTACTTTTGAATGGGGCGACATGGAAGATTAGCTTTTCACGACGGAAGTTGTCGGGTGATCCGAACACAACTTCTAGTAGTAAGGAGCCCGTGCACTTGGCGTAAGAGCCAGGCGTCACTCCTTTGAAGGAAGTGCGGCTATGGCAAATTTTAGTAGGGTCTATCCCCAACTTGCGGATTGTGTCCGGATATAGCAGGTTTAAATCGCTGCCGCCATCCATTAGGACTTGTGTAAATTGTAGTCCGTCGATTATAGGATCCGATATCAGAGCAGTCCATCCTGCGTTTCGAATACTTCTAGAATAATACAGGTGGTCGAAAGTAATTGGTTTTGACATCCAATCTCGGGATTCCGCTGGGGTGGACCGTGCGACGCGTACTGTAGCGGGTGCCGCACTATTGTTCCGTATAATCACATGAAGTGAGTTTACTGTTTTAACTTCTTGTGGGAAAGTCTTTTGTTTTCCGGCGCTCTGCTGGTGGGGTTCGTCGTCGTCCTCGCTTGGCGTGTCGAGCCCCTTGTGTTCAGCGTTGAGTCGGCCGGACTGTTTGAAGACCCAACAATTTCGGTGGGTGTGGTTTGCAGGTTTCCCGAGGGTACTGTGGATTTGACATATCCGATCCAAAATTTTGTTGAGGTTGGATAGCTCGTCACTGTTATCCTTAAGAGGCAGTGTTTTGTTGTTCGGCCGCGAGCTTTTGAATCCGGCATTGACCGCCGTGTTTTTTGGGCCATTTTCTTTGTTTCGGCGTTGATCCTTTCTGCGCCGTGATTTTCCATTTCCATCTCTGATCTCGGATGTACTTGGGTTGCTGGTGCTGCATCTTGCCAGCCAGCTGTCTTCCTCCGGGCAAAAGCGGGTCATGAGGATCGTTAGCGCGGCCATTGTTCTTGGCTTTTCCTGGCCGAGGTGTCTGGCGAGCCATTCGTCTCGGACGTTATGTTTAAAAGCTGCTAGGGCTTCGGCGTCCGGACAGTCAACTATTTGGTTCTTTTTGGTGAGGAACCTGTTCTAGAATTTGCGTGCTGACTCTCCGGGCTGTTGGGTTATGTGACTTAAATCGTCTGCATCCGGAGGGCGGACATAAGTCCCCTGAAAATTTGCTCTAAACGCGTCCTCGAGCTCTTCCCAACTTCCAATGGTATTTTCTGGGAGGCTTTTGAGCCAATGTCGAGCTGGCCCTTTGAGCTTGAGGGGTAGATATTTTATGGCGTGGAGATCGTCTCCTCTAGCCATTTGTATGTGTAGGATGTAATCCTCAATCCAGACTCCGGGGTCTGTTGTTCCGTCGTATGCCTCTATGTTTACGGGCTTGAATCCCACTGGAAATTCATGATCCAGCACCTCATCGGTGAAACATAGTGGGTGTGCGGCGCCCCTGTATTTAGGTGTGCTGTTATCTTCGAACACTCGGTGTGCTGTGTTGCTTCCTGGGGCCCTCTTTTTTGGCCCATAAATGGACCTGACCGGGCCATCTGTTTTGCGAGGATCTTTATGTGTGTCATGTGCCGGCTTGTGTGCGGCACTGCTTGCCGCTCCTGGCCTGTCATCTGGTCATCTATCCGGCCAGGCGGCCTTTTTACTTTTTGATTGTGGGGGCTCTACGGCCTCCTTATCAAATTCGGGCAGCAGCTTGCGCTTCGGGTAGCTCTTTGCTTGATGGCTATTGCCGTATTTGTCCGCAGTCTTGAGTACTTTTCTCCACCTCATTCTGAGTATGTCTTCCGCTGTTCTGAGCTTCCCTTTCTGCTTCTTCAAACTTCTTGCAATGGCGACAAGCCTTTTGTGCAGGTTCTTGTGCTCCGGTGGTGTGTCCGGCATGAGATTGTCTGGACTGTTGTTTTCGCCGAGGATGGGTTGATTGTCCGATTCATCCTATTTGGATGGTTGCTTGGTAGCATGTTCGCCGTCCACTGGTTTGCCCTGATCTACGGCTGGGTCATTATGGGTGCTGTTGTTATCGAGGCGGGACTTGGGGCGGCGCTTGCGTCGCCGTTTTGGTTGTTTTTCGGGGGAATTATCCTTCGCCGCGTCCCGTTGTTCCTCATTATCTCTCCCTTTTGGGGTGTCCACCATATATATATCATGAGTTGAGGTGGCGTTCCAGTGCCCAGTAGGCAATGGTTCTTGGTCGTCTCCGGTATCGTCGTCCATACCGTCGATGTCTTCGGAGTCGTAGTCTAGCATGTCTTTTAAATCGTCGACAGTGGCTACAAAGTGGGTGGTGGGTGGGCTTTGAATTTCTTCGTCGTCCGTATCCCAACCGTCTTGGCCGCAGTCCGGCCAGGACTCTCCTGATAACGAGAGATACTTTAGCGAATTCAGGATGTCGCCAAAGTATGAGTGCTTAAAGATGTCCATGATCGGCGCCCGATCGGATTCGATTGGTAGGGGCGCAGGAGGTTCGGAGTCCGACGAGGAGTCCGGCACCTCGGAGTCACGAGCTTTACAAGGGATAAGGTTAGTATTCGGCTCCATCACCGTAGAGGTTGCAGCCCCCGAGGCGGTGTCTAGCCATCCGTCCTCGATCTGCGCGGTCGGCTCTGAAATAAGGGTCGGAGCGGACTCATGTGCGGCCTCCATGGCACTGTCCGGCAACAGAGCTAAATCATGCCCATCGTGACAGTGCAGCGCGCTTGGCTGTGGCTCGAATCCGTCGAAGATCAAGTCTCCGCGGATGTCAGCCGTGAAGTTTAGGCTTCCAAATCTGACCTGATGGCCAGGGGCGTAGCTTTCGATCTGCTCCAGATGGCCAAGCGAATTGGCCCGCAGTGCAAAGCCACCGAATACGAAGATCTATCCGGGGAGAAAAGTCTGACCCTGGACTGCGTCATTGTTGTCGATGATCGAAGGAGCCATCGAGCCTATCTGTGACGACACAGAGGAACTCTCAATGAAAGCACCAATGTCGGTGTCAAAACCGGCGGATCTCGGGTAGGGGGTCCCGAACTGTGCGTCTAGGCGGATGGTAACAGGAGACAAGGGACACGATGTTTTTACCCAGGTTCGGGCCCTCTCGATGGAGGTAAAACCCTACTCCTGCTTGAATAATATTGATGATATGGGTAGTACAAGAGTAGATCTACCACGAGATCAAGGGGGCTAAACCCTAGAAGCTAGCCTATGGTATGATTGTTGTAATGGTTGTTCGTCCTACGGACAAAAACCCTCCGGTTTATATAGACACTAGAGAGGGCTAGGGTTACACAGAGTCGGTTACAATGGTAGGAGATCTACATATCCGTATTGCCAAGCTTGCCTTCCATGCCAAGGAAAGTCCCATCCGGACACGGGACGAAGTCTTCAATCTTGTATCTTCATAGTCTTGGAGTCCGGCCGATGATGATAGTCCGGCTATCCGGACACCCCCTAGTCCAGGACTCCCTCAGTCTGTTTCGGCTCCTTGTGTGTCTTTCGGTGAGGGAGAGTGTCCGCCATATATATATTTGAGAGAGGAAGAATGCTGATTGCTATCGTGGGGGTCGCTTCTCCTTCTCCTCTTTGTGCCAGACCTTTGTTATACACTAGGGGAAGAAGGAGTAGCGACCATCATCGACGGTCAAAACGGTGAGGGAGTGTCCACCATATTTGAGAGAAGAAGAATGCCGACTATTGTCGTGGGGGTCGCTTCTCTTTCTTTTCCTTGTGCTAGATATTTGCAATGCACTAGGGAAAGGAAGAGTAGCGACCATCACCGACGGTCACAATATCAGAGAGGGAGTGCCCACCATATACGTGAGATGAGAGTTTAGGAAGGAAGATTCGACAGACCTAAAGTCAACCCGTTGCATATTGAGTAATAGTGATCTATGTGTTGAGTTTCCTGGTAGTTTCCTTACTTTTAATTAATGTTTCAACTATGAACATAGGAAATTTCTGACAATGAAAAGGAATTCGGTATGTGCGAATACTGTGAAGACAAGCGTGGCCTGTGCGACAGGCCTCACCTAGTTGGTGGTAGGTGCTTTAGCATCAAGCTGGATGACACCTTCGAAGTGGATACCGTAAGTCAGAACGACAAGTCTTTTTTGTAATTAAGCATGACTTCTTCTTCTTTTACTTCAACTTATAATTTTAATTTTTTACTAATCTACTAGCGTATCCCCTGCCATGCAAGAATGTATGTCTTGGATAAGGTTGGTTTTAGTACTATGGAAACTATGGAGGTAAAAAGAGTTAACTTGAGGACCGAGCATGGTTATAGTTTTGCCACAAAATTATACAATTCAGACACCTACACCCATTTTGAATGCAAACAACGGAGAGCACTATGCAAGGCTTATGCATTTGAGCCTGATATGCTTATCACCTTTGATATTCGTCCGGAAGATGATATTGCAGATAATATTGACATCTGGGTCGATGTGCAGACGCCTCCAGTTCTACCATTATGTGAGTTTCTCAACCATATTTATGTCTTGGATATTGTTTATTCAAAAATAGTTGACAACTAATTTCTATTGACAGCTTATTTCCATTCAAGCAAACATGTCTGGTGCTTGGAAGACATGACCTACTACTGTCCCAAGGCTGAACTAAACTGCGTGGAGATAAGTCATTATGTTTCATGGCTTGAGGATCTTCATACTGTCAAGACAAATTATTTTCCTAAACTTGAAAATTTTAGTACTCAAAACGTGCGACCAATAGTGTTCGTACTGAACTACGGTCACATCTGTTTAGGAAAGATGGTAAGATTTTTACTATTCGTCCTCAGTGCATCTTTTGCATACATTATTTTTTAAGCTAAACTTCATTGCTAAGTATGTTACTACGATGTTCTTCAACAGGGACTCCTGATGATAGTTGTGCCTCAATGGATCGAGGCTAAAAGTTGCATGTCCATGGTTAGCATACGGCCAAGGCATCCTATATTGCACATGAGTGCATTCAGGATTTCTAAAAGAGACCAAGTCTTAATAGTCAAAGACTAGAACAAAATTGTGAAGGATCGCAGAGAAGTACTAGGGGGCAGCAATCAGAAATGTAGCCCACAATTAGGAGACAGGTTCATCTGCATGCTCCAATATGATGAATCAGGAGTGCTACACATGTTCTATGCTATTTTACCTGAGAGAGAGCAGCATGAGTGATTAGCTAGCTAGAATGAGTGTTAGTGGTGATGACTATGATGATTATTATTTGCTAGTGTTGGTCGTGATATTAAATAGTGTTGGTGGTGATAACTATGATGATTATTAGCTAGTGTTGTTGGTGATGATATGATGCAAGAGTTTTTATATTAATATGATGATGATGATGATGATGATGATGATGATGATGAGGAGGAGGAGGAGGAGTTATTATATCATTGGGTGAAATAACCACGGATGATGGATCCTAAGTGATCAAGCCATGGATTATCGTGATAATCCATGACTTGGTCACTTAGGATCCATCCATTTGAAACTAATCCGCGGTTCTTTCACCTAGTGATTTAATAACTCATTATAATGTCAAAACAATCTCTAAATTGCTATTGTATGAAAACTTGTATAAAGGTGTATGAATACGACCTAAAATTTAAAAGAAATAGAATACGAAATAATAGTAATAGCGCGGGCAGGGAGAAGCGCTACCAGTAATTACCAGTAGAGGTTGTTGCAGCACGCGCTACTACTAAGTAGATATAGCAGTAGCGTGTGTCAGCAAACGCTACTGCTAACCTTTACCTGTAGCGCTATATCAGTAGTGTGCTTACCCGCGCTACTGATAGGCCAAGAACCCGCGCTACTGCTAGGCTTTTCCCTAGTAGTCCTATTATATTATATGTTTTGGATGTTTTATATGTATTAATATGCTATTTTATATTATTTTTGGGACTAACCTATTAACCTAGAGCTAAATGCTAGTTCCTCTTTTTCCTTGTTTTTGAGCCTCGCAAAAAATGAATACCAAATGGAGTCCAAACGGAATAAAACCTTCGCGATGATTTTTCTTGGACCAGAAGACACCCAGGAGACTTGGAGAACAAGTCAGAAGAGCCACGAGGCGGCGACAAGGGGGAAGGGCGAGCCCAGGGGGTAGGGCGCGCCCCTACCTTGTGGGCCCCTTGGTGACCCCCTGACCTAGATCTTCCTCCTATATATTCACATATATTCCCAAACCACCAGAGGCATCCATGAAAACACTTTTCCACCGCCGCAACCTTCTGTTCCCGTGAGATCCCATCTAGGGGCCTTTTCTAGCATCCTGCCGGAGGGGGATTCGATCACGGAGGGCTTCTACATCAACCCTATTGCCCTTCCGATGAAGCGTGTGTAGTTTATCTCAGACCTACAGGTCCATAGCTAGTAGCTAGATGGCTTCTTCTCTCTCTTTGATTCTCAATACCATGTTCTCCTCAATGTTCTTGGATATCTATCCGATGTAATCTTCTTTTGCGGTGTATTTGTCGAGATCCGATGTATTGCGGATTTATGATCAGTTTATCTATGCATATTATTTGAATCTTCTCTGAATTCTTATATGCATGATTTGATATCTTTGTAATTCTCTTTGAACTATCGGTTTAGTTTGACCATCTAGATTGGTTTTTCTTGCAGTGCTTAGGTTTGGGTTCAATCTTGTGGTGTCCTTACCCAGTGACAGTAGGGGCAGCAAGGCACATAATGTATTGTTGCCATCGATAATAAAAAGATGGGGTTTACATCATATTGCTTGAGTTTCTTCCTCTACATCATGTCATCTTACTTAAGGCGTTACTCTTCTTCATGAACTTAATACTCTAGTTGCAGGTAGGAGTCGCTCGATGTGTGGAGTAATAGTAGTAGATGCAGGCAGTTGTCGGTCTACTTGACATAGACTTGATGCCTATATTTCATAATCATTGCATTATCTCCTACCGGATTGGTACCTTAGTTCTCTAACTGAGGGAAATTCTTATCTCTACTTTGCTGCATCACCCTTTCCTCTTCTAGGGAAAAACCAACGCAAGCTCAAGAAGTAGCAGAGAGGCCAGCAGAAGAAGCGTACACAAGGATCCTTCAAAAAGCATGAATGTACGATGCAACCTTCAGGTGGAGCTGCGGGAATGTCCACTGGATAGTGATGCAGCCCCGAGTCCATCAACAAAGAGATTCATTTGTTCTTCCATGATTTGTCTATCCCAGGGGGTTTAGTATAGTTAATTGTGCTGAATAGCTATGCGTCATGTATATTTTAGCAAACTATAGAAAGAAAATGAAAAGGTATGGAAGGTCTCTGCAACCTCCTTATTTTCCAACCTAATTCTCTTTGAGCTAAAAGTACATGAAATGCAGATTTTGTATTGTATTTATGCAGAAAGTACGCAATACTTGGATGTCTATGCATTAAATGGAGATGCTTGACATTCCAAGGTCATGATGTGATTCAACTTGTTTTCTTGTTGCGAAGGTAGTATGCCCCGTTGTTGTGGACCTCGTGGATGATGAAGGGGTCCTCGCATGGAGAGGACAACTTGTTCTTGCATGGTTTCTGCTTGAGGTGCGGAACGAGGCGCCGACATTGAACTCGCATGCTCGGACGCGCCGGACTTGGTACTAGCATAATTTTTGCTGGTAGATGTTGGTGCGTTCGACAGCGAAGAGGTGTGCCTCTTCCATTGGTGATGTCGTCCTTCCTGCTCTCTTAGGTGGCCTCCTCATCGCATGCTCGGAGTTGGGACGAGTCATACTCGATGTGTGATGGGAGGACCGGCTCCGCCCCGTATACCAGTAATAAAGACGTGTAGCCAATGGACTTGTTGGCGTCGTTCACAAGATCGAGAGGACGAAGGGAAGCTCCTCCACCCAGTTGCCCCTTTCCTGAACAAGTGTTTTGATGAGTCGTGGCTTTAGACCTTACATGATCAGCATGTTGGCCCATTAGACCTATCTGTTAGACTGAGGGTGGGCCACTGACGGGTAGTCTACGTGGATCCATCATTTGTGACAGAAATCTTTGAACACCAAAGGGTGAAGTTGGACCCGTTATCCATGATGATGCTGTGTGGGACGCCGAAGCGGTGGATGAGTCCGGAGACAAATTTGACTGTCGTGTCGGCCTCTGCGTTTGTTACTAGTTTTGCCTCTATCCACTTGGTGAACTATTCAATCGCCACCAGCAGGAAAGTGTGTCCTCCTGGTGAGGATGAGAGCCTGCTAGCCATGTTGACGGGGTCCTGAACAGGGGGTGGCTAACACAGAGGAGCCCGGCCTCGTCAACTACAAGGGGGCCCAACAGGGCCACAACGTCATGCAAACCTTAAGGAGCCTGAAGACCTTCTTGACGCCCAAGACTAGAGGACGACACCGTCCCCAGATCTCATCTAGCATGTTAATCCTAGATCTCTCATGTATATATAAATGGAGGTGTGGGTTCTCCTGATGATCTATCCTCAGATAGGAGAAACTCTCTATAGAAACATCATACACCATTGTAATCCCTCGCATGAGGTATCCCTCCACTATGAATAACCAAAACCAGCATGACGTAGGGTATTACTCTCCGGAGGCCTGGACTTGGATAAATGTTGGGAAACATAGCATACAAATTCAAAAAAAAATCCTACGCTCATGCAAGATCTATGTAGGAGATGCATAGTAACAAGATGGGGAGAGTGTGTGCACGTACCCTCGTAGACTGAAAGCAGAAGCGTTAACTTAACGTGGTTGATGTAGTTGAACATCTTCTCGAATCAACCGATCAAGTACCGAACGCACGACACCTCCAAGTTCTGCACACGTTCAGCTCGATGACGTCCCTCGAACTCTTGATCCAGTAGAGATACGAAGCAGATGAGTTTCGTCAACACGACGGCATGGTGACAGTGATGGTGGTGTGATCCGGGCAGGGCTTCGCCTAAGAACTACGACAATATGACTGGAGGAGTAAACGGTGGAGGGGGCACCGCACATGGCTAAGACAATTGATGTGTCTAGAGGTGCCCCCGCCCCCGTATATAAAGGAGGGAGAGGGGAGGAGGCCGACCTAGGGCGTGCCTCATGGGGGGCGAGTCCTACTAGGACTCCTAGTCCTATTCGCCCCCCTTCCTTCTAATGGAGGGGGAAAGGGGGGAGGAGAGGGAGAGGGAGAAGGAAAGGGGGGTGGCGCCTGATGAAGTCGTGTACCTAGGGTAGGGTCATAGACCTGACCTAAGTATCCTTCCCAAGGACACCCTCAGAAGAAACAACATTCCAGTCGACCAAGAGGGACTTCACTCAACGGACCCGAAGGACTCGACTATGAAGACTCACTCGACCATCAGGAGGTCAAGAGCCACTCTGCATCCAAACGGTCTGTAATTAAGTAGTCTTTATGGCATTTAGGACGCTTTATGTAAGGCGTTACCAGTAACACCTAGCCTTAATGTACTTTAAACCCTGCATAACTGAGGGCCGGAGGGGACTGGCAGACACTATATAAGCTACCCCCCTCCTCAGTGTAAAGGGTTCGCACCCCTGTAATCCATACACACATAATCCACTCGACTGCCTCAGGGCTCCGAGATGTAGGGTTGTTACTTCCTCCGAGAAGGGCCTGAACTCGTACACTCCTTGTGTTTACAACTGCTCCATAGCTAGGATCTTGCCTCTCCATACCTACCCCCCATTCTACTGTCAGACTTAGAACCACGACAGTTGGCGCCCACCTTGGGGCAGGTGTCTTAGCGATTTTTGGAGAAGTTGCAATTGTTCCGATTGCTTTTGTCATGGTTTCTGGTGGAGTTTTGGTCGAGGGCCACGAGATCCGTCTCGGCGCGCTCACCTTCGTCACCAACGACTCCGCTTGGCTCCAGGAAGCTCCACTCGACATCGACGCGCTCCCCGTCCGCGGAGCGACGCATTTTCGGGCGTGTGTCCGCGGCGTTCTGCTGCGGCAGCCGTCGACTCCTTATCGGTCGACTCCCCTATCGTCTTCCCTCCCAGTCTCCCGCTAGCGCAAGCGCTCTGGTCGGTCGAGGCTCCAGCGGTGGGTGAGGCACGCGGTGGCCCGCCAGTCGGCCACCACACAAGTCGCGGCAATCGAGCCCGACGAATCTCTCTACGGCCTGTTCGACTGGCTCCGTAGAGACCGCATCCGAGTGTGACAGCAGCGATCCGGCGGCGGAGGTCTTGATGGTCAACGGGCCTCGTAGCCCTCCCGGCTTCCCCCGTGATGACGGGGTGGACGGTGGAGACGACCCCGCTCATGTCCACGAGGAATATCAGCCCGAGCCACTTAACTCCCTGCAAAGGGAGGAACTTCGCCGCAGGAACATGGATGCCCTGCATACTCCCATCGCAGGAGAAACCCCCGAGGCTCGTGCCTTGGAGGAGGCGCGTTTGGCCAACTTGGCTGAACGCACTCGTCTGGAGAATCTCCAGCGAGCACTCGACGAGCGCGCGCGGCAACGAGTACCTGACTCCAGTAGACGTCAACTCTTCCCGCAGCCGACTCAGGTATATCGAACCCCGATTTAGAATTTAGCAGCTGCAACCCGTATAGCAGAGTCGATTCAACCCTCTCAGTCGGAGGCTGGCAGAGGCTTGATGCAGATTAGAGATTTGCTCTGAGCAGCAGGTGATCAGAATTCAGCCGTGTCGCAGTCACGCAACAGGATTCACAGTCGATCCGTCGCTGCGAATATGGTTCAGTCGGCTCACAGCCCTAGATCGCCTTCGCGGTGTGAGGGACGCGAGAATCGATGGGACCAATATGGTGACCGATACGATCGTGATGATAGGCGTCGACTGCCCACTCCTCCCCCGAGAGGTGGGTCCTACGCTCATCAGCAGCAAGATGATAGGCGCCAGCTCAGTGTGGGTCGAAGAGCCCCGGTCGACCCCAGAGAACCAGGCTTTGACGCACGATCCATCATCGTGCAAGGCCTAGTCGATCGGAACAGGGCTCATCGAGGTGGTCACGACAGAGATGCGCCCACTAGCAGCCGAGTCCATGTTTCAGGTCCAGAATGCTTCAGCAGGGCTATCAGAGCCGCAGTGATTCCCCCCAACTTCAGGTTGGCGACTGGAGTAAGCAAGTTCACCGGTGAGTCTAAGCCTGAAACTTGGCTTGAAGACTACCGAGTGGCGGTGCAGATCGGTGGCGGAAATGATAAAGTGGCTATGAAGCATTTACCACTCATGTTGGAAGGTTCGGCCAGGGCGTGGTTGAATCAATTAACTCCTAGCAGCATTTACACTTGGGAAGATCTTTCCTGAGTGTTCGTCACAACATTCGAGGGAACTTGCAAGCGACCAGCTGGATTGTCAGAGCTGCAAGTCTATGTGCAGAAGTCGAATGAGACCTTAAGAGAGTATATTCAGAGATGGATCACTTTGCATCATACCGTGGAGAACGTGTCTGATCATCAGGCAGTCTGCGCCTTCAAGGATGGTGTTAAGAACAGAGAATTGAGTTTGAAGTTTGGTAGAACCGGAGATATGACCCTGAGTCAGATGATGGAAATTGCTACCAAGTACACCAACGGCGAAGAGGAGGACCGACTCCGGAGCGGCAAGTATAAGCCGAGTCAGTCAGAGAAAGGAAACTCCAGTCGGAAGCAGAAACGGAAGGCCGAGCCGGCGGCTCCTGGGGAGGCTCTGGCCGTGACTCAGGGCAAGTTCAAGGGAAAACCCAAAGGATCCTGGAACACCAAGAAGGTGAAGGATAAAGAAGGAAATGACGTGATGGATCTGTCGTGTCACATCCACACGAAGAAAGACGAAGAGGGTAATTTCATTTACCCGAAGCATACCACTCGCCAGTGCCGGCTCTTGATCCAGCAGTTCCGAGGTAAACAACCCAAGGACAAGGAAAAGGAGTCGGACAAAGCCGAAGACAAGGACGACAGTGATGGATGATATCCTCATGTTAACTCCACTCTGATGATCTTTGCTGATGTGGAGAGCAAAAGCCGACTGAAGGTTATCAACCGAGAGGTGAATATGGTCGCCCCGGCGACGCCCAGTTATTTGAGATGGTCCCAAACTCCCATTACGTTTGACCAGTCCGATCACCCGACTCGAATAGCCACCCCTGGGAGGCAAGCTTTGGTGGTCGACCCGGTCGTCGAAGGCACTCGACTGACGAAGGTGCTAATGGATGGTGGTAGTGGACTGAACTTATTATATGCAGAGACGCTGAAAGGAATGGGCATTGCGATGTCCCGACTGAGCACCAGCAACATGAGTTTTCATGGAGTTATACCTGGAAAGAAGGCTGAGTCACTCAGTCAAATAGCTCTGAACGTGGTGTTCGGTGACTCGAAGCATTTCCGCAAAGAGAAGCTGACGTTTGAAGTCGTGGATTTTCAGAGCGCTTACCTCGCTATTTTGGGGAGACTAGCTTATGCACGGTTCATGGCTCGACCATGTTACGTGTACCTCAAACTGAAAATGCCCGGCCCCAAAGGCGTGATCACTATCACTGGTGATCGGAAAAAAGCGGAAGAGTGTTTCCAGAAAGGCTCGAAAATTGCCGATTCCCAGGTAACAATGGTCGAGCTAGAGGAATATAAGAAGAAAGCAGATCCGAGTGATTTGTTGTAGGCCAAGAAGCCTGCCACAGAATCAGCATTTCAGTCGGCCGGTGAGACGAAGCCCATTCACATTCACCCGACCGATCCCAATGCAGCTCCGACCCATATCTCCACAACACTCGACCCTAAATAGGAAGAAGCGTTCATCCAGTTCCTCCGTGAGAACTGGGACATCTTTGCATGGAAGCATGCTGACATGCCGGGTGTTCCCAGGGGACCGGCTGAGCATCGTCTTAGGGTCGATTCAACAGCAAAACCTGTCAAAGAACATCTTCGACGGTCCGCCGTCCAGAAGAGAAAAACCATTGGCGAGGAAGTGGCTCGACTGTTGGCAGCCGAGTTTATCCGAGAGATATACCACTCCGAGTGGCTCGCCAATGTTGTAATGGTTCCCAAGAAGGACAAGTCACTCCGCATGTGCATTGATTTCAAGCACATCAATCGGGCCTGCCCGAAAGATCATTTTCCTCTCCCTCGCATCGATCAAATTGTCGATTCGACTGCGGGATGTGAGAGATTGTCTTTTCTAGACGCCTATTCCGGGTACCATCGGATCCGTCTGTACGGACCCGATGAGATCAAAACAGCTTTCATCACTCCATTCGGGTGCTTCTGCTATGTCACCATGCCATTCGGCCTCAAGAATGCCGGGGCCACGTTCATGCGAATGATTCAGAAGTGTTTGCTCACTCAAATCAGTCGGAATGTGGAAGCGTACATGGATGATATCGTGGTCAAGTCACGAAAGGGTTCCGACCTGCTGACTGACCTCGCTGAAACATTTGCCAACCTCAAGAGGTATGATATCAAGCTCAATCCATCAAAGTGCACATTCGGAGTTCCTGGTGGCAAGTTACTCGGTTTTCTCGTTTCCGAATGAGGAATCGACGCTAACCCAGAAAAAATCGGCACTATACTTCGAATGAAACGCCCCGTGCGGGTGCACGATGTCCAGAAGCTTACTGGATGCTTGGCCGCATTAAGTCGATTCATCTCGCGACTCGGTGAAAAGGCGTTGCCTCTTTACCGACTGATGAAGAAGGCAGACAAGTTCTAGTGGACTCCAGAATCTGATGCAGCGTTTGCTGAGCTAAAAGCTCTGCTCTCCACCCAGCCGGTGCTTGCTGCTCCAATCAACAAAGAGCCTCTGTTGCTTTATATTGCAGCCACAGGACAAGTCGTCAGTACAGTACTTATGGTCGAGCGGGAAGAAGAAGGGAAAGCCTTCAAAGTTCAGCGCCCAGTGTACTATCTGTCTGAAGTTTTGACTCCATCAAAGCAAAGATATCCTCATTATCAGAAGCTTGTGTATGGGATCTACATGAGCACGAAGAAGGTTGCTCATTATTTCTCTGATCATTCCATTACAGTCATCAGCGACGCTCCACTTTCAGAGATTCTACACAACAGAGATGCAACTGGTCGAGTGGCGAAATGGGCGATTGAACTCCTTCCCCTTGATATCAAGTTTGAGGCAAAGAAAGCCATTAAGTCCCAAGCAATAGCAGATTTCCTTGCCGAGTGGATTGAACAACAGCAGCCGACTCAAGTTCACTCGGAGCATTGGACCATGTTCTTTGATGGCTCTAAGATGTTAAATGGTTCCGGTGCTGGGGTTGTCCTAGTTTCCCCCAAAGGAGATAAGCTCAGATATGTGCTCTAGATTCACTTTGATTCCTCCAACAATGAGGCAGAATACGAGGCCCTTTTGTATGGGTTGCGCATGGCCATTTCACTCGGTGTCCGTCGCCTTATGGTTTATGGCGACTCAGATTTGGTGGTCAACCAGGTGATGAAGGAGTGGGACGTTAGAAGCCCAGCCATGACTGGATACTGCAATGCAGTGAGGAAGCTGGAAAATAAGTTCGAAGGGTTAGAACTCCATCACATACCCCGACTGAAAAATCAAGCGGCTGATGATTTAGCAAAGATAGGTTCCAAGAGAGAAGCCATTCCCAGTGATGTATTCTTGGAGCATATCCATACTCCGTCAGTCAAAGAAGATCCTTTTACCGAAGAAGCTCTGCAGCCCAAGAGTTCCACAAATCCGACTGAGGTTGAAGTTCCAGCAGTGGTCGACTTGGTCATGGAGGCTTTAGTGATCACTCCCGATTGGACAGTACCATATATAGCATATATCTTGAGGAAAGAGCTCCCGGAGGACGAGGAAGAGGCTCGACAGATCGTCCGCCGATCCAAAGCCTTTACTGTGATCAAAGGGCAGCTATACAGAGAGAGCGCGACCGGAGTTGGTCAGAAGTGCATAACGCCAGAAGAAGGTCGGATAATCCTTAATGACATCCACTCGGGGACCTGTGGCCATCATGCGTCCTCTCGGACCATCGTGGCCAAAGCATACTGAGCCGGGTTTTATTGGCCAAGGGCGAATGAAATGGCAAAGGAAATAGTCGACAAGTGCGAGGGATGCCAATTTTACTCCAACATGTCACATAAGCCTGCATCAGCTCTGAATACCATTCCACTCGTCTGGCCCTTCACAGTATGGGGTTTGGATATGGTTGGTCGCTTGAGAACATGACGAAGCGGTTTCACACATGTACTGGTAGCAGTCGACAAGTTCACCAAGTGGATTGAGGCTAAACCCATCAAGAACCTCGACGCCGGTACTGCTGTCAGCTTCATCAGAGAACTGATTTCCAGATATGGAGTCCCGCACAGCATCATCACTAACAATGGATCAAACTTTGATTCGGAAGAATTCAAGGCATTGTGCGCATCTCAGGGCACTCGAGTGGACTATGCTGCGGTCGCTCACCCCCAGTCGAATGGACAAGCGGAGCGAGCCAATGGCTTGATCCTCAAAGGGTTGAAACCCCGACTGATGCGTGACCTCAAGCATGCGGCTGGGGCATGGGTCGACGGACTTCCCTCGGTGCTGTGGGGTCTAAGGACCACGCCTAATCGGTCGACCGGAAGAACTCCGTTCTTCTTGGTCTATGGAGCTAAAGCGGTGTTACCGAGTGATCTGCTCCACAATGCTCCTCGAGTCGAGCTCTACACCGAAGCTGAAGCAGAACAAGCGCGGCAGGATGCAGTCGACCTTCTAGAGGAAGAAAGGGAGATGGCTCTGATCCGATCAACCATCTACCAACAGGACTTGCATCGCTTCCACGCCAAAAACATGAAGAGTCGAGCCTTCCAGGAAGGAGATTTGGTTCTCCGAGTGGATCAACATAAACCACACAAGCTTGCTCCTTCTTGGGAAGGACCCTTCATCGTCACCAAGGTTCTCCACAACGGAGCGTACCGCCTCTACAACGTCCAGCACAACATTGATGAGCCCCGAGCTTGGAATGCGGATCTGCTCCGCCCCTTTTATACTTAAGTATTCGCTCGGATGAGTTGTAATAAAAGTACTCTTGTAGTTCATATTTTGCAAGATAATAGTGTCATAATTTCCCCAATGATTTTTGTCACTTTTATTTGTTCAATAAAATTCCCCCTCAGTGGGTGGCTTAGCTGCGTATCCGTTTCGCCTAAGTTTGTAAAAAAAAAATCCTTACCGAGTGGAGAGCCAGCCTCCCACTCGGAGGCTTAGCTGCGAATCCGTTTCGCCTAAGTTTCAATAAAATCCTACCGAGTGGTGAGCCAGACTCCCACTCAGGGGCTTAGCTGCAGTCCAAGTGCTCGCCTAAGTTACAATGAAATCCTACCGAGTGGTGAGCCAGACTCCCACTCGGGGGCTTAGCTGTAGTCCAAGTACTCGCCAAAGTTTCAATAAAATCCTACCGAGTGGTGAGCCAGACTCCCACTCGGGGGCTTAGCTGCAGTCCAAGTACTCGCCTAAGTTACAATAAAATCCTACCGAGTGGTGAGCCAGACTCCCACTCGGGGGCTTAGCTGCAGTCTAAGTACTCGCCTAAGTTCAAAGTCAAACGTGCGCTCCGCAAGGAGGATGAGGTGCAGGTCGATTGCTACCCTCTCCTTCGAGTTACGCCACAAGTACAACGTGCGCTCCGCAAGGAGGACGAGGTGCAGGTCGACTGCTACCCTCTCCTTCGAGTTATGCCACAAGCACAACATGTGCTCCGCAAGGAGGATGAGGTGCTGGTCGACTGCTACCCTCTCCTTCGAGCTACGCCACAAGTACAACATGCGCTCTGCAAGGAGGACGAGGTGCAGGTCGATTGCTACCCTCTCCTTTGAGCTACGCCACAAGCACACCTTGAAAATCCTACCGAGTGGAGAGCAGACCTCTCACTCGGGGTCTTAGCTGCAGCCCAGTGCTCGCCTAAGTCTTGAAAATCCTACCGAGTGGAGAGCAGACCTCCCACTCGGGGGCTTAGCTGCAGCCCAGCGCTCGCCTAAGTTTTGAAAATCCTACCGAGTGGAGAGCAGACCTCCCACTCGGGGGCTTAGCTGCAGCCCAGTGCTCGCCTAAGTCTTGAAAATCCTACTGAGTGGAGAGCAGACCTCCCACTCGGGGGCTTAGCTGCAGCCCAGCGCTCGCCTAAGTTTTGAAAATCCTACCGAGTGGAGAACAGACCTCCCACTCGGGGGCTTAGCTGCAGCCCAGCGCTCGCCTAAGTCTTGAAAATCCTATCGAGTGGAGAGCAGACCTCCCACTCGGGGGCTTAGCTGCAGCCCAACGCTCGCCTAAGTTTGGAAAATCCTACCGAGTTGAGAGCAGACCTCCCACTCGGGGGCTTAGCTACAGCCCAGCGCTCGCCTAAGTTTTGAAAATCCTACTGAGTGGAGAGCAGACCTCCCACTCGGGGGCTTAGCTGTAGCCCAGCGCCTGCCTAAGTGAATTGGGGAACAAGTCGATTGCAATAAGCACTTCGCTTTAACCTGCAAAAGACAGCTTCAACCAAATGAAAGCATATTCAAACGTCGAATCCAAGTTCGGATAGATACTTGACGGAACCGAAAGTGCATACTGAGGCAAATTTAAAGTGTCAAGCTCAAGAAGTTTTTTACCCCTCCTGTGGAGGGCTGGAAGGTGCAACGAACTCGTCAAGGTCAATCCCATCAGCAATCCGAGTGGCAGCAGCGATGAAGGTCTCCATGAAAGACCGGAAATCGTGCTTCTTGGTGTTAGCCACCCTCAGGGCCGCCAGCTTGTCCTCTCGTGCTTCCTTGCAATGGACTCTGGCCAGAGATAGAGCAACGTCAGCGCCGCACCTAGCCGAGGACTTCTTCCACTCCTGCACTCGACTTGGGACTGTGTTCAGTCGAGTCATCAGGGACTCGAGGTCATTCTGGAGCGTCTCGCTAGGCCAGAGCGTGGTGTCGATGCGGGAAGTGGCGACCTTCAGCCTTGCGAGATAATCAACGACGACAGCAACACAAGATTTGAGCCGGAACACGTTCATGGCGACTTCATCCTCCACGGGAGAGTTGATGGGGTCCAAGTTTGGCTCCAGTCGACCAGTTTCCTCTTCAAAGTTCTGGTAGAATTCTGCAAGCACAACCACCGAGTCAAGACAACAGTCAAATGGAAAAATCACAGTTAGAATACCCGTTTGGTGCAAAAGATTACCTTCGAGCATGAGGAATAGCTTCTTGGCAAGTCCGCTTAGATAAGCCTTCAGATCGTTCTTCTTTCCTGCCAACTCGCTGGCCTTGTCGCTCATGGCAATCTTATCACCTTTTAGTCGACTGACTTCTTTGTTGGCAGCATCAAGAGCAGCTTTCAGATTGGTGTTTTCTTCTTCAAGTTTGGTGACCGAAGCCAACTTCTCATCTGCGAGTTTGGTCTTCTCTAAAGCTATTTTCTGCATTTGAGCCAACTCAAGGTCTTTCTTCTTTTGGGCATCCTTCACTTTGCCTGCAAAGTTATAGTAAGGTCAGAATTTGAAACAAATGAGGGGCAAAGGCAGTCGTCGAAAGCCTCACCAAGCATACCTTTAGCTTCCTCCTTCGCCTTCGTCAAATTCTCCTAGGCCAGCTTCAGATAAAGCTCGAGCTGGATATGTTTGTTCTCCAACTCAGTGTAATGGGCTGCTAGGTCACAGGATTTCTACGAAGAACCAATCGACCAAGTGTCAAAGACAATTCACTTCCGAGTGACTAAAGAAAAATCATACGTTTCTAAGACTATAGCCGAATACAAACATTCGACCATAGTCTCGGGGACTACACCCAGTGGGTGCACCAGCGTGCCCCACTAGTTCTATCAAGTTAGAGTCGACCAGTCGACCAACAAAAAAAAATAGGACATGTTCTTCAGACTGTAGTCCACTGCCAACAGTCGACCACAGTCTCGGGGACTACACCCAATGGGTGCACTCAGCGTGCCCCCACCGGTCTGTAAATCCATTCGACCTGATCGAATGAAGGAAAAACTTAAGATATAAAGACTATGGTCGACTGCCAATAGTCCACCATAGCCTCGGGGACTACACCCAGTGGGTGCACTCAGCGTGCCCCCACTAAACTGGAATTTCAATCAACACACCCATTGGGTGTAGGACAATCACTATGGATTTTAGAATGAAGAATTTTCAAACATCATATCCTAACAGAACAGGCAATGACCGACTGACCTGAACATTGCTCTGAAGAGCTGAACTGGCATCATAGGCGGCCTGGCTGGCTTCTCGGATGGCTTTCACTTGCTCCATCATGACTCCCGCCTGGCGTATTGCTTCTTTCGCAACACTGGCTTGGTCCTCTGGGACGAAGTGGGTCAAGAAAAGTGACGGCTGTGCAGCACTCGACGATGAGGGGCGAGCACTCGTCAACGGCACCGCAAAAGATACGGTAGGTCGAGTGATGGTTTCTCCCTCCGCGACCAGTGTCTCAGATGCTGGTACATCCTGAGTCGCCCTGCCAGCAAACGCTTTCTTGTTCCTCCTTGGCCTCAGTGGTTCTTCATCATCGTCGTCAGGAAGGGTAATAACGACATTAGACGGAGCTATAGAAAAGAATCAAAATTAGAGACAAAGAGCCAATCGACTGAAAACAGAACTATGAAAGTCATACCAGGTTTTGAAGTGGCAGCGTCTTCCATCTCATGATCGTCAGCCCTGGCCGAGGTATCAGAAGTAGCAGCGCTGCAGTACCAGAAGTCAGTCGGTTGATTCATGAGTCGACCAAAAATAAGTTCATGTGGAACAGAAAAACTCAAGTGGCATCATTACCCTGAGATAGTGGGGATCACCACCTTCATCTTCGGCAAGACCTTGGCCGGCTTCGACGGTGCCACCTTGGATTGCTTCGGAGCTTTCTCGGTCGGTACAGGAGAAGTGGTTCGAGGGCGCTTGGTCGAGTGAGCGACAGTAGCGACCCCCTTACCACGCTCAGTCGCAGGATCATGGGCGAGCTTCGAGCGTCTTTCCGAGCGAGGTGGTGCAACTTCCTCCTCCTCCTCCTCTTCTTCCTCCTCACCAGAGTCATCACCTTCATCGTCATCAGCAGCATCCAAATCCCACTCCTCCTGGCTTTCGCCCCCACTTCCTTCCTCCTCCTAAGTCGGCGTCTGTGCTCCATTGGGCATCGAGTATAGTTCGGTGGTGGCCTGACAGATAACAAAACAAAGATCAATCGACCAATTTGCAGCAAGAGCAGAACAAGTATAGCAAGATTACAATTGAAGATAAAGTGGGCGTACCGTGTCCGGAGTGTAAGAATGGTCGAGTGGCGGAATCCTCCTGGCTCCTCGAGGGTTGTCTTTATTCCCTGTGATCGCGGCCATCCACCTCTCTAGTGTGGCGTCGTCGACTGCTTCTGGATGGACCCGAGTTTCATCCTCGGTACCGCAGTACAGCCACATAGGATGGCCTCGGTACTGAAGTGGTTGGATGCGCCACCTAAGGAAGACCTCCAGAAGGTCCATACCCGTCAATCCTTCCCTAACTAACTGGTACATGCTCCATCAACATCTTCACTTGATCTTTCTCCTCGGGAAGCACCTTCAGAGAAGAGGGCTTATCCACTCGGTCCATGGAAAACGGAGGGAGACCAGTCGACTGCCCCGACGTCGACTCGTCTTGGCAGTAGAACCAAGTCGACTGCCACCCTCTGACCGACTCAGGAAGAGTCATGGCCGGAAAGGTACTCTTGCTCCTCATCTGAATCCCAAGACCCCCGCACATCTGAATAACCTTAGTCCTATCGTCATCCGGACTCTCCTTTTTCACTGTCTGTGAGCGATAAGTGAATATGTGCTTAAAGAGACCCCAGTGCGGTCGACAGCCCAGGAAGTTCTCGCACATGGACACGAAGGCAACAAGGTAGGCGATGGAATTTGGATTGAAATGGTGGAGTTGCGCCCCAAAGAAATTCAAGAAACCACGGAAGAAAACACTCGGAGGCAGAGAGAATCCACGGTCGACGTGAGTAGCTAGAAGAACGCACTCACCCTCCTGCGGCTGTGGTTGCCACTCGTTCCCCGGGAGCCTCGCTGCCCCGTGAGGGATCAAGCCCTCGTTGGCCATCTTAGTGAGATCCGTCTCGGTGATGGTCGAGCGGATCCAATCCCCTTGTACCCAGCCATGCGGCAGGCGGGACCTTGACGAGGATCCGCCCCGACTGGTCGCTCTCCCTTTCGCCTTCCCCGTCGCCGTCGCCTTCTTCGCACGCTCCAGAGTCGCCGTCTTCTCCTTCACCATTGTTGCCGGCGAAGCGTACGAGGAGTGGTTGGGCGGAGGCGAGAGCAGGCGTTGTAGGCGGAGGTGGAGAGGACAGAAGGAGAAGTGGGGATGTACTGTTCAAAAACCCTCGCCGGGCACATCTTATAAGGACGCTTCCGAGTGGATGACAAGTGGGCCCAGGCAATCCAATCACATCCCGAAACAGTCGCGCGTACGCGATACGTGGCGAAAAAGGCGGCGCGGGAATTGAGGCATCTATGACCTATCCCATCCGAGCGCCGCGGTCCGCCCCGCTTTGCGCGCTTCCCAAAATGCGGATCCCACAAAATCCGCTAACAGCAGATCAATTTGTCAGACGAGAGATTTCCTACGATCCGTCGCTCGGAAGTTTTCTAAGTTCAAAAGTTCACTCGACGGGAGAGAAGAATGGATCAAGGCGACTGAAAGAAAAGTTGCTGTTATCAACAAAAAGATTATTGGTCCAAGATGATACATGTTCAGAACACAAAAGCAAGTCGGAAATATCATCAACTCCTTCCTCATTCAAACCTCGATCCATTCGGGGGATAATGATGAAGTCGTGTACCTAGGGTAGGGTCATAGACCTGACCTAAGTATCCTTCCCAAGGACACCCTCAGAAGAAACTGCATTCCAGTCGACCAAGAGGGACTTCACTCGACGGACCCGAAGGACTCGACTACGAAGACTCACTCTACCATTAGGAGGTCAAGAGCCACTCTGCATCCAAACGGTCTGTAATTAAGTAGTCTTTATGGCATTTAGGACACTTTATGTAAGGCATTACCAGTAACGCCTAGCCTTAATGTACTTTAAACCCTGCATAACTGAGGGCCGGAGGGGACTGGCAGATACTATATAAGCCACCCCCCTCCTCAGTGTAAAGGGTTCGCACCCCTGTAATCCATACACACATAATCCACTCGACCGCCTCAGGGCTCCGAGACGTAGGGCTGTTACTTCCTCCGAGAAGGGCCTGAACTCGTACACTCCTTGTGTTTACAACTGCTCCATAGCTAGGATCTTGCCTCTCCATACCTACCCCCCATTCTACTATCAGACTTAGAACCACGACAGCGCCCCCTTCCCTAGTCCAATTCGGCCTCCTCCCTTGTGGGGGGGGGGGGGGGGGGGCGCACCAGCCCCTTGTGGGCTAGTTAGCCTCCCTCCTATGGCCCATATGGCCCATATCTTTCCTTGGGGGGTTCTGGTAACCCCTCCGGTACTCCAGTATGTACCCGATACACTCCGGATCCCTTCCGGTGTCTGAATACTACCTTCCAATAAATCTATATTTACCTCTCGACCATTTCGAGACTCCTCGTCATGTCCATGATCTCATCTGGGACTCCTAACAACCTCGGTCACCAAAACGCATAACTCATATAATACATATCGTCATCGAACGTTACGCGTGCAGACCATATGGGTTCAAGAACTATGTACACATGACCGAGACACCTCTCCAGTCAATAACCAATAGAGGAACCTGGATTCTCATATTGGTTCCCACATATTCTACGAAGATCTTTATCGGTCGAACCGCTATGTCAACATACGTTATTCCCTTTGTCATCAGTATGTTACTTGCCCGAGATTCGATCGTCGGTATATCCATACCTAGTTCAATCTCGTTACCGGCAAGTCTCTTTATTCCTTCCGTAATGCATCATCCTGCAACTAACTCATTATTCACATTGCTTGCAAGGCTTCATATGATGTGCCCGAGAGGGCCCGAAGATACCTCTCCGATACTCGGAGTGACAAATCCAAATCTCGATCTATGCCAACCCAACAAACACCTTCGAAGATACCTATAGAGCATCTTTATAATCACCCAGTTACATTGTGACGTTTGATAGCACACAAGGTATTCCTCCGGTGTCCAGGAGTTGCATAATCTCATAGTCGGAGAAATATATATATGACATGAAGAAAGCAGTAGCAATAAAATTGAACGATCATTATGATAAGCTAACAGATGGGTCTTGTCCATCACATCATTCTACTAATGATGTGATCCCGTTCATCAAATGACAACTCATGTCCATGGCTAGAAAACTTAACCATCTTTGATCAACGAGCTAGTCTTGTAGACGCATACTAAGGACATGGTGTTTTGTCTATGTATTCACACATATATCAAGTTTCTAGTTAATACAATTATAGCATGAATAATAAACATTTATCATGATATAAGGAAATATAAAATAACAAATTTATTATTGCCTCTAGGGCATATTTCCTTCAGTCTCGCACTTGCACTAGAGTCAATAATGTAGTTCACATCGCCATGTGATTTAACACCAATAGTTCACATCTGTATGTGATTAACACCCATAGTTCACAGGGTTTACTAGAGTCAATAATCTAGTTCACATTGCTATGTGATTAACACCCAAAGAGTACTAAGGCGTGATCATGTTTTTCTCGTGAGAGAAGTTTAGTCAATGGGTCTGCCATATTCAGAGCCGTATGTATTTTGCAAATTTTCTATGTCTACAATGCTCTACATGGAGCTACTCTAGCTAATTGCTCCCACTTTCAATATGTATCCAGATTGAGACTCGGAATCATCCGGACCGGTGTAAAAGCTTACATCAACCTAACTTTTTACGACGAACTCTTTATCACCTCCATAACCAAGAAATATTTCCTTAGTCCTCTTAGGTAACTAAGGATGACTTTGACCGCTGTCCAGTGATCCACTCCTGGATCACTATTGTACCCCCTTGCCAAACTCATGATAAGGCACACCATAGGTCTTGTACACAGCATACCATACTTTATAGAACCTATGGCTGAGGCATAGGGAATGACTTCATTCTCTTTCTATTTTCTACTATGGTCGGGTTTTGAGTCTTACTCAACTTTACACCTTGCAACATACAAGCAAGAACTCCTTCTTTGACTGTTCCATTTTGAACTACTTCAAAATTGTGTCAAGGTATGTACTCATTGAAAAAATATTATCAAGTGTCTTGATCTATCTCTATAGATCTTGATGCCCAATATGTAAGCAGCTTCACCGAGGTATTTCTTTGTAAAACTCCTTTCAAAATCTCCTTTATGCTTTCCAAAAAATTCTACATCATTTCCGATCAACAATATGTCATTCACATATACTTATCAGAAAGGTTGTAGTGCTCCCACTCACTTTCTTGTAAATACAGGCTTCTCCAAAAGTCTGTATAAAACCATATGCTTTCATCACCTCATCAAAGTGTATATTCCAACTCCGAGATGCTTGCACCAGTCCATAAATGGATCACTGGAGCTTGCACACTTTGTTAGCACCTTTAGGATCGATAAAACCTTCTGGTTGAATCATATACAACTCTTCTTTAAAGATATCCATTTAAGGAATGCAGTTTTGACATCCATTCGCTAGATTTCATGAAATATGGCAATTGCTAACATGATTCGGACGGACTTAAGCATCGCTACGCTTGAGAAAATATCATTGTAGTCAACACCATAAACTTGTCAAAAACCTTTTTGTGACTAGTCGAGCTTTGTAGATAGTAACACTACCATCAGCGTCCGTCTTCCTCTTGAAGATCCATTTATTCTCAATGGCTTGCTGATCATCGGGCAAGTCCACCAAAGTCCACACTCTGTTCTCATACATGGATCGTATCTCAGATTTCATGGCCACAATCCATCTGTCAGAATCTGGGCTCATCATAGCTTCTTCATAGTTCGTAGGTTCGTCATGGTCAAGTAACATGACTTCTAGAACAGGATCACCGTACCACTCTGGTGCAGATCATACTACGGTTGACCTATGAGGTTCTGTAGCAACTTCATCTGAAGTTTCATGATCATTATCATTAGCTTCCTCTCCAATTGGTGTAGGCATCACGGGAACAGATTTCTCGGATGATCTACATTCCAAATTGAGAGTAGTTACAATTACCTCATCAAGTTCTACTTTCCTCCCACTCACTTCTTTTGAGAGAAACTCCTTCTCTAGAAAGGTTCCATTCTTAGCAACAAAAATCTTGCCTTCGGACTTGTGGTATAAGGTGTACCCAATAGTTTCTTTTGGGTATCATATGAAGACGCATTTCTCCGATTTGGATTCGAGCTTATCAGGTTGAAGCTTTTTCACATAAGCATCACAACCCCAAACTTTAAGAAACAATAACTTAGGTTTCTGGCCAAACCACAGTTCATATGGTGTCGTCTCAACGGATTTAGATGGTGCCCTATTTAACGTGAATGCATCCGTCTCTAAAGCATAACCCCAAAATGATATCGATAAATCAGTAAGAGACATCATAGATCGCACCATATCTAATAAAGTATGTTTACAACATTCGGACACAACATTACGTTGTGGTGTTCTAGGTGGTGTGAGTTGCGAAACTATTCCACATTGTTTCAAATGAAGACCAAACTCGTAACTCAAATATTCTCCTCCACGATTAGATCGTAGAAACTTTATTTTCTTGTTACGATGATTCTCCACTTTACTATGAAATTCTTTGAACTTTTCAAATGTTTTAGACTTGTGTTTCATTAAGTAGATATACCCATATCTTCTCAAATCATCTGTGAAGGTCAGAAAATAATGATACCCACCACGAGCCTCAACACTCATTGGTGCATACATTGGTATGTATTATTTCCAATAAGTCATTAGCTCATTCCATTGTTCCGGAGAACGGAGTTTTAGTCATCTTGCCCATAAGGCATGCTTCGCAAGCATCAAATGATTCATAATCAAGTGATTCCAAAAGTCCATCTTTATGGAGTTTCTTCATGCGCTTTACACCGAATGACCTAAACGGCAGTGCCACAAGTATGTTGCACTATCATTATCAACTTTGCATCTTTTAGCATCAGTATTATGAATATGTGTATCAATACGATCGAGATTCAATAAACCATTAACATTGAATTGGGTGTATGACCATAGAAGGTTTTATTCATGTAAACAGAATAACAATTATTCTCTATCTTAAATGAATAATCATATTGCAATAAACATGATCTAATCATATTCATGCTCAATGCAAACACCAAATAACATTTATTTAGGTTCAACACTAATCCTGAAAGTATAGGGAGTGTGCGATTATGATCATATCAATCTTGGAACTGCTTCCAACACACATCGTCACTTCACCCTAAACTAGTCTCTATTTATTCTGTAACTCCTGTTTCGAGTTACTAATCTTAGCAACTGAACAAGTATCAAATACCCAGGGGTTACTACGAGCACTAGTAAGGTACACATAAATAACATGTATATCAAATATACCTTTTTTCACTTGGCCATCCTTTTTATCCACCAAATATTTGGGGTAGTTCCGCTTCCAGTGTCCATTTCCTTTGCAGTAGAAGCACTCAGTTTCAGGCTTAGGTCCAGCTTCGGGCTTATTCAGGGGAGTGACAACTTGCTTGCCATTCTTCTTGAAGTTCCCTTTCTTTCCTGTTGGGGATATTACCACTAGGCGTAAACCGGCTTACTTGGGCTGGGTTAGCTTCATTAGTGGTATAAACATATGAAGGCCCAAGGCCTGTAGTTGATTCAGAACCTGTAGCCGTAAACTGGTCTAATGTATAACTTGTATGGTAAGTTGGGAATAGAGAGGAACCAACCGGGATACGAGTATGAACCTGTTGGGACTCTGAGGACCGACGGGCATCACCTGTGTTTATAAGGGGACGACCCGGCGGCGGTTCAAGACAGACAACCACAACTCGAGCCTAGGCGAAGCTTGTTTGCTCCCTAGCCATCGAGACCACATCAATTCCAACACAACTAGACGTAGGCTTTACCTTCATCGAAGGGGCCGAACTAGTATAAACCCTCGTGTCTTTGTGTCCGCTTTAACCCCTTCAAGTAAACCCGTAGCGATGGCTCCACGACTAAGTCCTTTCACTAGGACATCTGCCGTGACAAATCCACGACAGTTGGCGCCCACCGTGGGGCTATCGCACGATGGTTTGATGATCTTGGAGGGCAAGCTCAAGGGACTCGAAGGCTATGTTGTGGGCCGCATGAACAAGAGTCGTCGTGGCAGGATCTACATCGATGACACAGGATGGGGTCCCGAGGCCGATTCGATCGAGTACGGGTACCGGGTCCCCTTTGGTGGCATACACGTTTTCATCGGCAAGATCGGTGAGCCTGGGCCTGAGCCGGACATCTGCACCGACCTCGTCGAGACGACTCAGCGTGCGAGATCTACCCAGGCTAAACCGGCCGTGAAGCGTGTCTTTGTTGGAGTCATCCACGGAGGAGAGCGTGAGGACGAGTCAGAACACGGTAGCGAGACCGTCGTCTATTCCGGTGACGAGTCCTCGACCGGAGAGACCGAATCACTATACCAGTTGCAAGACGACCAGGTTAGGGGCTGTTCCGATGGCGACAGTATTCCGGACCCCCCAGGCCAGGTCAACCGGGTTGGAATATTCATGGCCGGCAGACAGGCGGCGAATCACTCTTCGACCGCCGCAGCGATGCTCTCCGGATCAGCAGCGGCAGCGGCAGCAGGGGCAGGAGGCCTTGTGCGCCTGCCGGTTCAAGTTCTATCTGATCTGTTTGATGCACTAGCCGCGCTTATGGCAGAGGCCAATCCGGCGGATCAGGAGGCCCATAATGCAGAGATTGCAAAGGTGAGAGAGCAGATCGTGCAAGCCAAAGCGGATCTGGCAGAAGAAAAAGATAGGATGGCCGCAGAGCGGGCCGCTTTGGACGCCCAGGCCTATAAGCTCATGCTTGACCAGAACGCATCACAGGAGGTCTTGAAGCGGAAGCACAGATCACGCCTGCCGTTAGGGTTTGACCCCCGAAATCTCTTTCACACTCCAGGAGCTGGACCCAGTAATCCACCGCAGTACCTGGAGATAAACCGGATCGAGGCACCAGGGCCAGGGGCGACGGTCCAACCCCGCCTGATGGAACCTCCTCAACAGAACATTGTGGTTCCTCCGCCGGTCCAGACGCCCCCGGGTCATTATTCTAATCCTATGGACAACCTTGTTGCAGCTGCCGCACGATTAGAGGCTATCCCGGTCGAAGGGGACTCTCCGTAAGCGATAGAGACACGCCATGTTAAGGAGCTTCTTCGGACCGCGCTGATTCAGCAGGAAGCATATTCGTACAGCCGTGATCGGATTCACTCCACGCCCCATCCAAGCCGGAGCTATAGCAGGTGCATGGATGAACCGGCCATATCGAGCAATGCGCGAGGCCGTGAAGCGGCCCGTGGCAATAACCCGGCAGGTGGTGTTCGCGATGCTCAGGATGTGGTGGACCGGGCCCGGGCACGAAGGGAGGCCGAGTTAGCAGCACAGAATGATGCGGGTCAACTTACACCGGTTCGTCCTACCACCTCCGTCGGACCAGGGGTCGCATCCGCTTTGGGAGTGCCTTGTTTAATTCCCGCTTTACGCAATGTGCGCCTGCCCAAAGATTTCAAGGGTCCGCGCAAGGTGCCGAATTACACCGCTGATTTATCTCCCGAAGCGTGGGTAGAGAGTTATGAGATGGCCATGGAGATGCTAGATGTGGATGAGACCGCATGTGCAAAATACTTCACCATGATGCTTGAAGGCACGGCTCGTACTTCGTTGAAGAGCCTGCCGCCCAATTCTATCAGCTCATGGGCCCAGTTGCGGGCCCGGTTTATCCAGAATTTCAAGGATACATGTAAGCATCCCAAGTCCATAGTAGACCTGGCGGCTTGTGTCCAGGAGGACGGAGAATCAACGACCCATTGGGTGCGCCGCGTTTCGGAAGTTTTGCACTCGTCTGACAGGATCAATGCTGACTCTGCGATCTTAACCCTGGAAGGCAACTACTGGTTTAAGCCTTTAAAATTGAAATTGCGATGCATGAAGCGGTTCTGTAATGACATGGGAACTCTCATGGCCACTTTAGTGAAGTATGCTGATTCGGACAGTACCAAAGATCCCGAGACTGATGATGATGAAGCAGGGAAGGGAAAGAAGAATAGCAACTCCAAGGGGCAACAGTACAAACCGGCGGGTCATGGAAACGGAGGCAAGCGCAAGGCAGATGGCAGCATGGACTTTGTGGCCAACACTAATGCACAGGACAGGGGGCAGCGGCGCAGAGATAAAGCGGCAAATCGTAATGGGGCTCCCAATCCTAACGCAGACCGTTTGAATTATTTGTTGAATCAGCCTTGCCCTAAGCACGGGACGAAGGAGGCGCCGGCTAACCACCTTTGGAAGGATTGTTATATTATGCAGGAGTTTAAAAACTCTAATGCCTTCCGGTATGACCGCGGGTCAGGTGGCGGTTCAGGATCCGGTTTCCATGGGCCGGGCCACGATGGAGCTTCCGGTTTAGGTCTCAATCAGGGCGGTCACAACAACCAGAATAATCAGAACGGCCAGCAGCAGCAGCAGCAGCAGTCGGATTATCAGAGCTAGCCAAAATAGTTGAACAATGGGCAATATCATGTTTTCACAACTAGCTTGGATAAACGCGACCGAAAGCTCCACAAGCGAGCGGTGAACTCTGTTGAACCGGCCTTACCACGTTACTTACGCTGGTCGGAGCAGCCTATCGTGTGGAGCAGGGAGGATCACCCGCCCCGGGTTGATAATCTGGGCCAGCTAGCATTAGTGGTAGACCCTCAGGTGGGGGGTTATAAATTCACCAAGGTACTCATGGATGGAGGGAGCAGTATTAACATACTATACTATGAGACATTCCGCCGCATGGGTCTAATAGACAAGGATCTCAGACCGTCTAATACGGTGTTCCATGGTGTGGTGCCTGGCAAATCTGCATATCCTGTTGGTAAGATAGCCCTGGATGTGGCTTTTGGGGACGAACACGATTCCCGGTCTGAAAAACTAACCTTTGAGGTGGTGAAGATCCGGAGCCCGTATCACGCCTTGTTTGGGCGGCCGGCTTATGCCAAGTTCATGGCGCGGCCTTGTTATATCTACTTGCAGCTCAAGATGCCGGGTTACAAGGGGACAATAACGGTTCATGGGAGCCGTAAGGTCGCTTTGGAATGTGAGGAAGGTGATGCGGCTTATGCAGAGTCGGTCTGTGCCACGGAGGAGTTGAAGTACTATAAGGACAATGTTGATCCGGCGGATATAACCCCTTTGAAGAAGCCAACTACAGAGCACGATTCGGATCTGAAGTTCAAATCGGCAGCTGAGACCAAGCTTGTTGACTTCGTGCCCGGCGATTCGTCCAAGCAGTTCATTGTCAGTGCCAACTTGGATCCCAAATAGGAAAGCGCGCTCATCGAGTTCATCCGTGAGAATCGGGACATTTTTGCATGAAAACCGTCTGACATGCCAGGTGTACCGAGGGAACTCACTGAGCACACTCTTAATGTGGATCCTAAGTATAAACCGGTAAAACAATTCCTCCGCCGGTTTAATGAAGAAAGGCGTAAAGCCATTGGAGAGGAAGTGGCCAGGCTTTTAGCAGTTGGCTTTATCATTGAGGTGTTCCATCCAGAGTGGCTTGCTAATCCGGTGCTGGTTCTTAAGAAAAACGGCACTTGGCGTATGTGTGTGGATTACACGGATCTTAACAGGGCTTGTCCAGCGGATCCTTTTGCCCTCCCCCGCATTGACCAGATCATTGATGCCACGGCGGGTTGTGAGCGTTTGAGTTTTTTGGATGCATATTCTGGATATCATCAGATCAAAATGGCGGTTAAGGACCAGGAGAAGACAGCGTTTATTACTCCCTTTGGAGCCTTCTGCTATGTATATATGCCCTTCGGGCTCAAGAGTGCCCAAGCCACCTATCAACGGTGTGTACAGAATTGCCTGCATAAACAGATCGGCCGCAATGTGCACGCCTATGTGGATGATATTGTAGTCAAGTCAAGGCAGAAGGAGACGCTGGTGGATGATTTGAAGGAAACCTTTAACAACTTGCGAGTTTACAAGATGATGCTTAATCCGGCCATGTGTGTTTTTGGTGTTCCGGCAGGCAAGTTACTGGGTTTCCTGGTGTCCAACAGAGGAATTGAGGCTAATCCGGAGAAGATTACGGCTATTACCTTCCTGACTAAACCGAAGTGTATTAACGATGTTCAGCGTTTGGCGGGCCAGATCGCTGCACTGAGCCGGTTTATCAGCCGCCTCGGAGAGAAGGCTATCCCTTTGTACCAAATGCTGAGGAAGACAGACCATTTCGTCTGGAGTCCGGCTGCTGATGAAGCATTTGAGGACTTGAAGCGGCAATTAGCCAATCCGCCTGTTCTTGCGGCTCCGGTCGACAAGGAGCCACTATTATTATACGTAGCAGCCAATGCTCGGGCAGTTAGCGTGGCTATTGTGGTGGAACGCAAGGAGGCAGGCAAGGAATATCCGGTTCAGCGGCCAGTTTATTATATCAGCGAGGTGCTTATTGAATCCAAGCAAATGTATCCGCATTGGCAGAAGCTGGTATATGGTGTTTTCATGGCCAGCCGGAAGTTGAAGCAGTATTTTCAAGGGCACCCCATCACAGTGGTCAGTTCAGCTCCGTTATATCATACAGAACCGGGAGGCGACTGGCCGGATTGCCAAGTGGGCTATAGAGCTTGGGCCACACGGATTGAAGTACGTACCTCGGACGGCCGTGAAGTCTCAAGCACTTGTTGATTTCATCAATGACTGGACGGAGTTACAAGCACCAGAGGAGAAGCCGGATCACACATATTGGACTATTCATTTTGATGGATCCAGGCAATTAGAAGGCTCGGGGGCTGGAGTCGTATTAACTTCCCCACGAGGTGATAACTTTTGTTATGTTCTCCGCTTAATGTTCCCTTGTACTAATAATGCAGCTGAGTACGAAGCGTTGCTCCATGGTCTCTGGATGGCTAAAGAGATGAATTTAAGCCGGGTTAAGTGCTTCGGTGACTCGGACCTCGTGGCTCAACAGGTGTCTGCCACTTGGGATTCTAAGGACCCGCTCATGGCTGCATATCGTCGGGAAGTGGATAATATTGCGGGTTGCTTCAAGGGTTATCAAGTGGATCATGTGGACCGTCGGAAGAATGAAGCGGCGGACACTTTAAGCCGGTTGGGCTCTCAGCGCAAACCGGTCCCGCCTAATGTCTTTCTGGACGTGTTGCACAACCCGTCAGTCAAGCTCCCAGGTGAAGCGGATTTGGCTATTCTTGATCCGGAGGCTCAATTGGTGGCAGCCCTACATGTCATTCCGGATTGGACAGTTCCTTATCTTGCGTACATGAACCGGGGGGAGTTACCAGAGGATGAGATTCTAGCCAGGCAGATAGTCCGGCGATCCAAGTCTATGACGATTGTCAATGGTGAATTGCATCATTGCAGTGTATCAGGGGCGTTTCAACGTTGTGTTTCTCCTGAGGAAGGCTGTGAAATCTTAAGAGAAATCCATGAAGGGGATTGTGGACACCACGCCGGTTCAAAGTCTCTGGTGGCAAAGGCGTTTCGGCACGGGTTCTACTGGTTGACAGCGCATGCTGATGCGGAGGACTTGGTTAAACGGTGTGATGGATGTCAGAAATTTTCAAGGCATGCTCATGTGCCGGCTCAAGAATTGAGGATGATCCCAATAACTTGGCCGTTTGCAACTTGGGGGCTAGATATGGTTGGACCTTTTAAAAGATCCAAGGATAAGAAAACCCACCTTTTGGTGGCAGTTGACAAATTTACCAAGTGGGTTGAAGCGGAGCCTGTCAGCAAGTGTGATGCGGCAATAGCGGTGCAGTTCATCAAAAACGTGATTTTCCGGTTTGGCTTTCCACACAGTATCATTACTGACAATGGTACCAATTTATCCAAGGGCGCTATGAAGGAGTTCTATGAACGTGAGCACATCCGACTTGACGTGTCGTCAGTGGCGCACCCCCAGTCCAATGGACAGGCAGAACAAGCTAATCAAGAGATCTTGCGAGGCATCAAACCCCAGCTTATGGTCCCATTGCAAAGAACACCAGGATGTTGGGTTGAAGAACTACCATCTGTGCTATGGAGTATCAATACTACGCCCAACCGATCCACGGGATACACACCATTTTTCATGGTCTACGGAGCAGAGGCAGTTCTCCCTAGTGATATCCGGCATGATTCGCCTCGTGTGGCAGCTTATGTTGAAGCGGATAATGAGACAACACGGCAAGACGCTTTGGACCTATTGGACGAGGAGCGTGATATAGCGGCTGCCCGTTCGGCGATTTACCAACAAGATCTTCGTCGCTATCACAGTCGCCGGGTTAGAACCAGAACTTTTCAAGAAGGAGATTTGGTGCTTCGACTCATCCAAGACCAGACAGATATGCACAAGTTATCCCCACCTTGGGAGGGACCTTTTGTGGTCAGCAAGAATCTGCACAACGGGTCGTACTATCTGATTGATATTCGAGAGCATAAAGACTCACGCACATCAGAGGAGGAGACCAACAGGCCATGGAACATAGCCCATCTTCGGCCTTACTACACTTGAGCCACTGGCTCTATCTATGTACATACTATGACAGTGTATATATTATCTTTGATATAATAAAACCGGAGCCTCAGCTAAAGCGGGGTCTCTGTCTTTCTTATCATGCGTGGTTACATGGAGCGGTTCTGTTTTAAAACGGCCTCCGGTTTACCCCTTGAAATTTGCATTCTTTTGATATATCACTTGGTTCCTTGGTCGCGTCCGAACCAACGCGACACCTTTTGATAGGCGAAAGCCACCAGATCACTTGGGGACATGGTCAAGTCTGAACCAGTCACGCCTCTTGATCGGCCTAAGGCCACAAAATCACTTGGGGGCTTGGTCGAACCCGAACCATTGCCACGCCTCTTGATTGGCATATATGCCACGGTTTCATTTGGGGACCTGGCTGACTTGAATCATTGTCACTCCTATTGGGGGCTTGATCCTGTCCGACCATGGTAACACCATCTGATCAGCTCAGTATAGCATATTTTTTTGCAAATGGTCTTTATGATTGCCTTTGCTTCCATGTTATTTTCATGGCCTGTTTTTCTTTGTTTTTGTTGTATTTCATTTACGTCAACAACACCTTTTTTCCGGTTCAGCAGATGGATTTGATTCTGCGCAGTAGGCCCGGTTTACCCTTCCTGTTAACATCATGGAGTAACAGGGAGGCTTATAATGACCTAGCACGGTTTATACGGGAGCTGTTTTCTCCCCCCCTTTTTTTTGACGGTAATGGTTTATACAACCTCCGCTTCAAGCCTGGCTAAGCCAGCTTCATGCCCAGATATGGCAGGTACTTTGTATCACCTATTTTTGTTACATTGCTGATACATATATCAAGATCATAAACCGGCTGGCGGTATAACCGCCACCGAAGTTCAAATTTTTTCTGATTACAGGAAGTATAAATTGAGGTTTTTCCAACAAAAGCATCAGTACTTATGCATGAAGGCATATTCAAGGCAGAAGTATGGACTATCCTATTACAAGGCAACACGGTGCCCAAATAAGATCATTGTTATTTTGGAAGGATGCCAAAGACAGCTATCTAAACCGGCCTTCGGTTCAAGCCTGCTCATCGTCCTCCGCCGCTTCAGCCTCCTCGTCTCTATCCATTGGCTGGAAATCAACAGTGGTCCAGTCGATTCCCATTAAAGCTTGGAAAACAGCCTCTTCATGGATCAGAGAAGACGGTTCAATATCAGGAGTGTAAGTATGCTTACGGATTGGAGGAATCAGATTCTCCGCTTTAAGAGTTGGGGCAGGCACTCGCTTGTTCTGATCGTTGTATTGCGCTTGATAATGCGTCAAGTCTGCCTCTTCAGCTAATTGACAAGCCAGAGGGTGCACTGCACGGTTTATTGCCCTCAAATCATCTTCGTTAAACTCGGAGCCGTCTTTCTTCAGGATGGGATAGCCTTGAGCTGCCTCCACATGATTGAAATCTGGCACCCATGCCTTTGCCCGGATCAAGGCATTAATGGCTCCGGTTCGCGCTGCAGATTTTTTCAGCTCCTCAATCCGGGCAGGAAGCATTGACAACCTATTAAGAGTGTCCTGGATTAAAGAGGGTGCCGGGTTGTTATGAGAGGCTGTGGTGATGATCCGCTGGGCTCCGGTATACAGTTGTTCCACTAAGGTGTAGGGAGCCTTCAGTTTCTTCTGCACATCTGACCCTAAGTGCCCGATGCGTGTACCTGCAACAATACAGGGACGGTCTCAAACCGGATTTATACTACAGTAGGTTCAAGTTATCACAGAAGCTAAAAGGAGCTTACCAAAGATCGCAGTGGTCATGGAGTGTATTTGCCGCTTTACGGCCGTAAGTTCATCTACCACCGGTTTAAGGGTAGCTTCAGCATTTTCAGCTCTTTTGGTTAAAGCGGCCTTCTCAGTGGCCCAATCAGCTCGCTCTTTCTTGAAGCCTTCCTTCAGCTGTTCAGTGATGCTCAAGGCGCTGGTTAATTCTTCCCTTGCCTTATCTGTTTCAGCCCGTTGAGTTTTCAAGGTCTCCTGCAAATCGGCAATCCGGTCCTCCTTGATTCTCACCTCAGCCTGCATATAGACAGCATTTAGCTATAAACAAGCGGTCCAAGAAATTGAAGTATCAACCGCATAACAAAGTTATACGCCTGATACTTAGGGGCTAATGCACCTTCAATTTTCATATATTACTAGATTGCAAAGTCCCAAGCTCAATACAGGTATTCAACTTGGCACTTGGGGGCTAATGGCTATTTGATCAAATTATGTTCTAAGGATAGTTTTCTATCGGAGCCCCAGTTTAATTATGCTAAGTTAAACCGGCCCTTGGGGGCTATATTGATGGATTTCAAAGTGTTGAGGATCATATTCAAGTCCCGGTTTGACGAAGGCTACAAACCGGCCCTTGGGGGCTAGGAGAACTGATACAATGGCAGTAAGAAAAGAAGTAAGTTACCTCAAATTTATCCCTCATCATCTTTACCAGACCAGCTTCACAGTCACGGCTAGTATAAAGCCAGTTTAAATAGCCGGAATGAAGATCTTGGGCACTCAGAGCAGCATATGTCTCCAGTTCAACATCTCATTTTCCTTTGTTCAGAGCGGAAAAATCCTGTTTTACGGTATGCTTGGTTAAGGTGATAGGATTCCCGGGTTCAAAGCGGCCTACACCGGTAATCACAACATCATCATCTTTGGACTCGCCGGTTTGCGTTGGTGCGGTCGGTTTGTCAGCAGGACTGTGGGATTTCTCAATCCGGACGGAGCTGGCAGGAGGGTCAGCAGAGACTGAAGTGTTAATAGGCCTTTCTTCGGGAATAACATCGTCTTGCAAAAGAGGATCATTGGGAATATCCTCAGGAGTAAACGCTTCAAGATCTGGTGCTTTGTCATGTTCTGAGGCTACATCTTCTTCAGCCGCTTTATCCAGGCGGGCCTTCTTGCTTGGTTTAGGTTTGGCCCTGAAAGAAAAACAATGAGTCAAGGAACAACATAAGCCATTACACAGTATACTGGAAGCATATGTTCAGCTTAGCTTACCCAAGAACCATTTTCAATGGTGGCAGCTGAGTGGCCGACGATTCACCAGAAGATGAATGAGAAGTAACCTGATAATTGGAGTCGGATGGATTAAGAGGTTGACGGAATAAACCCGCTTTAGGATTTAAATCAATAAAAAGGTCGGAGACCTCGGAGCGGCGTTTTCGAACCGGACTGTTTGGTAAACCGGCGGAGGTAACTACCTGGCCACTGTGCCGGGTTGTGCGGCGAGCTTCATGTTGCTGAGTCTTCATAAGAAATTTGGGATCCAAGCAAGCAAGAGGATGAGAAAATTTAACTTTCCGGTTTGCCTGGCGAAATTTTGGCAAAGGCAAGATTTCTGAATCGGAAGAAAGAATAGTTACCTCAGCGACTTCCACATTGCTGGCTTCAGCGTCGTCCTGACAAGCATCATCATCAATAAGGCGTGTAAAAAGTAAGCCTAGTGAATCAAGTTCTACCTCAAGGTCCGGGTTACCCACATCATCATCAATAGCTGGATCAGAAGAAGCGGTGGTTTTTCTCTTGTGAGCTGGCTTCTTGATAACCTTGGTCTTGGGCCGGGTTGACCGCCCTGCCTTCTCCGTTTTGTCTTGTGGAAGCTTCTTGCTCCAAAACGGATTATCACCCTGGTTCAGCAGTAATTAATGTCAGACAGATAAAGCAGTAACAGATTCAACAATAGAGCAATTAAAATCTTACCGCTGGCGGTTTGTTGGTGGTGCAGTAAGGAAGCAGACCGGTTTGAGCACAGAGGTGCTCCGGTTCATTCAACATCTTCTTTACAGAATCTGTGACTTCATCATTGGAGAGTTGGATTTTAGTGTGTCGGAGTGGGTCATCGACGCTATCAGTATACTTGCACATCAAACCGGAGCGCCGGCTCAGAGGCAGTATGCTCCATGATATCCAACAGCGTGCAAGGTCTATTCCCGTTAAACCGTTGGCCATAAAGGCTCGGAGCTTGGACAGTTGCGGAGCATATTTAATTCTCTCCTTGGCGCTTAGTCTTTGTGGAAAAGGGTGAGTGTTGCTGAGCCGTTCCGGACGGAAGCCAGGCAAGGGATTTTCATTGTCAGGGGAGGTATCTTTGCAATAAAACCAAGTTGCATTCCACTCTTTGGGGTGAGTATGGAGTTTGACGTGGGGATAAGTAATCTCTTTCCTCTTCTGAATGGCCATACCGCCCAATTCAGTATTGGGGCCGTCGGTAAATTCAGTGCGACGGTTTAAATGGAAGCAGTCTCTAAATAACTCGACTGAAGGCTCCTCTTGAAGGTATACCTCAGAGAGTACTTGAAAGTGACATAGATTGGTAACAGAATTGGGGCCAATATCCTGTGGACGGAGCTGAAAGTTGGCTAACACATCCCGGTAAAATTTAGAACCAGGCGGTTTGAAGCCCTGGGCCAAGTGATCTGCAAAGACCACAACCTCTCCCTCTTGAGGTGTGGGAGGACATTCATTTCTAGGAACCCTCCAGTGGATCGTATCTTTGTTGTCTAAAGCGCCGATCAGGACTAGATCATCCAACTGAGATTCTGTGACGCGAGAGGGAACCCAATTGCACTCATATACTTGTTTGGCCATGGTGAGATCTACAAGAAATAGGTGATCCGGTTCAAGAAAATGTTGGATAAAAGAAGGTGTTGGTCTGAACAAACGCTAAACCGGAGGCAATACCTATAAACCGGTTTTCTATGATGCGGCATCATATAGATTCTGGCGGTTCAACAAGGGGACTAATGGTATATACCGGTTTAATAACTTTTTTCTATGGTAAGTTAAACCGCCTGACCTAAACATCGGAAGCAATTGAAGTTGTGGACAGCTAGGTATGCAGAAACAGGTTTCACAAGATCCTATTACAGCCGCGGATCTACAGCAAGCTCAGAAAACAGAAAATATTCCAAAGAGTAAGGTAGAACAGAAGTGAACCATTGAGCGGGTATGTGCGTGATATCTATGGACTTAGATGTGAAATTACAAGCGGATGCTTAAAGATTGCTACTAAACACAGCAGGGGTTCACAGATTCATTCAAGAGTCAGAGTACGAGTATGAGCAAGCGATGAACACATCGCGAACATGAAACCCTAAGAATAGATCTAGATCAAGAAGAGAAGAAAGCTTACTGGAAACGGAGAAGACGCGGAAGGATACCGCAGTATTCTAGTGCGTTCAGGTTGATGCAGCGGCCTAAGACGAGGCAGAGGTCGACGGCGGCGGCGGAGCTCCAAGGCTGGCGATGTGAGGAAGACGAAGAAGAAGAGACGAAGGGAAAGAAAAGGAAATGACCCTTTGGTCTTATTTATAAGGCAACAGAGTTAGGTCAAGCGCGCGAATCCAGGAGCTATTGTTAAAGGAGGGTGTTATAAATGATAAATTTCATGATGACGTCATGCCGGTTTACAGCAACCAGAAATGATGACGACATGGCGGTTTACCAATTACCAGAAGATGTCCAAGACACAAGATTTTGGGAAGGATTGACATGAACCGGTTCAAATCAATCTGGGGCCTAATGTTGGGGATATTACCACTAGGCGTAAACCGGCTTACTTGGGCCGGGTTAGCTTCATTAGTGGTATAAACAGATGAAGGCCCAAGGCCTGTAGTTGATTCAGAACCTGTAGCTGTAAACCGTCCTAATGTATAACTTGTATGGTAAGTTAGGAATAGAGAGGAACCAACCGGGATACGAGTATGAACCGGTTGGGACTCTGAGGACCGACGGGCGTCACCTGTGTTTATAAGGGGACGACCCGGCGGCGGTTCAAGACAGACAACCACAACTCGAGCCTAGGCGAAGCTTGTTTGCTCCCTAGCCATCGAGACCACATCAATTCCATCACAACTAGACATAGGCTTTACCTTCATCGAAGGGGCCGAACTAGTATAAACCCTCGTGTCTTTGTGTCCGCTTTAACCCCTTCAAGTAAACCCATAGCGATGGCTCCACGACTAAGTCCTTTCACTAGGACATCTGCCGTGACAAATCCACGACATTTCCTGTTGCCGTTTTCTTGAAACTAGTGGTCTTGTTTAATCAACACTTGATGCTTTTTCTTGATTTCTACCTTCGTTGATTTCAGCATCATGAAGAGCTCGGGAATCGCTTTCGTCATCCCTTGCATATTATAGTTCATCACGAAGTTCCAGTAACTTGTTGATAGTGACTAGAGAACTCTGTCAATCACTATCTTATCTAGAAGATTAACTCCCACTTGATTCAAGCGATTGTAGTACTCAGACATTCTGAGCACATGCTCACTGGTTGAGCTATTCTCCTCCATCTTGTAGGAGAAGTACTTGTCAGAGGTCTCATACCTCTCGACACGGGCATGAGCCAGAAATACCAATTTCAGCTCTTGGAACATCTCATATGCTCCGTGGCATTCAAAATGTTTTTGAAGTCTCGGTTCTAAGCTGTAAAGCATGGTGCACTAAACTATCAAGTGGTCATCATATTGAGCTAGCCAAATGTTCATAACGTCTGCATCTGCTCCTGCAATAGGTCTCTCACCTAGCGGTGATCAAGGACATAATTCTTCTATGCAACAATGAGGATAAACCTCAGATCACGGACCCAGTCCGCATCATTGCTACTATCATCTTTCAACTTAGTTTTCTCTAGGAACATATTAAAAACATAGGGAAGCTACAACGCGAGCTATTGATCTACAACATAATTTGCAAATACTATCAGGACTAAGTTCATGATAAAATAAAGTTCAGTTAATCATATTACTTAAGAACTCCCAATTAGGTAGACATCCATCAAGTCATCTAAATGATACGTGATCCAAATCAACTAAACCATGTCCGATCATCACGTGAGATGGAGTAGTCATCAATGGTGAACATCTCTATGTTGATCATATCCACTATATGATTCACGTTCGACTTTTCGGTCTCTAGTTTTCCGAGGCCATGTCTGTACATGCTAGGCTTGTCAAGTTTAACTCGAGTATTCCGCATGTGCAAAACTGGCTTGCACCCGTTGTATTTGAACGTAGAGCTTATCACACACGATCATCACATGGTGTCTCTGTTGGAAATATGCCCTAGAGGCAATAATAAAAGGATTATTATTATATTTCCTTGTTCATGATAATTGTCTTTATTCATGCTATAATTGTATTATCTGGAAATCGTAATACACGTGTGAATACATAGACCATAATATGTCCCTAGTAAGCCTCTAGTTGACTAGCTCGTTAATCAACAGATAGTCATGGTTTCCTGACTATGGACATTAGATGTCGTTGATAACGGGATCACATCATTAGGAGAATGATGTGATGGACAAGACCCAATTCTAAGCATAGCACAAGATCGTGTAGTTCGTTTTGCTAGAGATTTTCCAATGTCAAGTATATTTTCCTTAGACCATGAGATCGTGTAAATCCCGGATACCGTAGGGGTACTTTGGGTGTACCAAACGTCACAACGTAACTGGGTGACTATAAAGGTGCACTACAGGTATCTCCGAAAGTGTATGTTGGGTTGACACGGATCGAGACTGGGATTTGTCACTCCGTATGACGGAGAGGTATCTCTGGGCCCACTCGGTAATGCATCATCATAATGAGCTCAAAGTGACCAAGTGTCTGGTCACGGGATCATGCATTACGGTACGAGTAAAGTGACTTGCCGGTAACGAGACTAAATGAGGTAGTGGGATACCGACGATCGAGTCTTGGGCAAGTAACGTATCGATTGACAAAGGGAATTGTATACGGGGTTGATTGAATCCTCGACATCGTGGTTCATCCGATGAGATCATTGAGGAGCATGTGGGAGCCAACATGGGTATCCAGATCCCGCTGTTGGTTATTGACCGGAGAGCCATCTCGGTCATGTCTACGTGTCTCCCGAACCCGTAGGGTCTACACACTTAAGGTTCGGTGACGCTAGGGTTGTAGAGATATGAGTATGCAGCAAACCAAAAGTTGTTCGGAGTCCCGGATGAGATCCCAGACGTCACGAGGAGTTCCGGAATGGTCCGGAGGTAAAGAATAATATATAGGAAGTGCAGTTTCGGCCATCGGGAGAGTTTCGGGGGTCACCGGTATTGTACCGGGACCACCGGAAGGGTCCCGGGGGTCCACCGGGTGGGGCCACCTATCCCGGAGGGCCCCATGGGCTGAAGTGGGGAGGGGACCAGCCCCTGGTGGGCTGGTGCACCCCCCCTGCCCCCCCCTTTGCGCCTAGGGTTGGGAACCCTAGGGGAGGGGGCGCCTCCACTTGCCTTGGGGGGCACTCCACCCCCCTTGGCCGCCGCCCCCTACAGATCCCATCTCTAGGGCCGGCGCCCCCCCCCCCCGGGGGCCTATATAAAGGAGGGGGGAGGGAGGGCAGCCGCACCCTAAAGTCTTGGCGCCTCCCTCTCCCCTGCTACACCTCTCCCTCTCGCAGAAGCTCGGCGAAGCTCTGCAGGAACTCTGCTGCATCCACCACCACGCTGTCGTGCTGCTGGATCTTCATCAACCTCTCCTTCCCTCTTGCTGGATCAAGAAGGAGGAGATGTCATCCGCTCCGTACGTGTGTTGAACGCGGAGGTGCTGTCCGTTCGGCACTTGGTCATCGGTGATTTGGATCACGACAAGTACGACTCCCTCAACCCCGTTCTCTTGAACGCTTCCGCTTGCGATCTACAAGGGTATGTAGATGCACTCCTATCACTCGTTGCTAGATGAACTCATAGATGGATCTTGGTGAAACCGTAGGAATTTTTTTATTTTTGGCAACGTTACCCAACAGTCTCAGCATGAAGAACTTTCGCAACAGTGCATACTCGGGGAGAACTCTTATACCTTGAAATTTTAGTAAGGGATCATCTTATAATGCTACCTCCGTACTAAGTGTCGTGGAAACGTCACGACAGATATCCTAGCAAAAGGACTTAGTCAGAGGCGTCACAACTAGGAAGCTTAAAGGGGTTAAAACAGGACAAAGGACATGGGAGTTTATACTGGTTTGGCCCCTTGCGGTGAAGGTAATGGCTTAATCCAGTTTGAGGTGGGATTGCTTATGTCTTGATTACAAGGGAGCGAATTCGCTTGACCTAGTTCTTGATCTGATGTTACTTGTCCTGAACCGCCGCCGGGCCGCCCCTTTATATATAGAGGTCGATGCCCAGCGGCTCACAGAGTCCCGGCCGGCTCATAAACAGTGTCCGGCTCGGTGTCTATCTATTCCTGCCTTACAATACAAGTCATATACATATGGCGGTTTATCTCTACGGGCCTTAAGTCGCCTTTGGGCCTTGGGCCCTTTACTGAACCGCCATCTTCAAGTATCGTCTTCGGCTTCATATTACGAGTCGCCGTAGGTATAACCCGGCCCCTCCTAGGTGGGTCATACCTAATAGTTATATCCCCAACATTAGGCCCTAGATTGATTTGAACTGGTTCATGTCAATCTTCAACACTTAGAAAAAATCTTCTGCTCTTCATTGCGCGAGAGTTTATAACCTGCCATGAAGTCATCTTCTGGATTTGTGATAACCCGCCATGACGCCATCTTCTAGATCTGTGATAACCCGCCATGACGTCATCTGTCATTAATTCACACTTTATCAGCATATCTCAACGGATCTTTTTTTAATACCCGTCCAAGAATCAAGGCACCTGAACAGCTGGATAACCATGTTTTCAGCCTCCTCATTTTTCGCGCCCACTTATCAGTCCTTCCTTATAAATAGCCACGACTGGTCTTTCCTCATTCTCCCCTTTCCAGCGTCTTCTTCCTCTCGCGACCTCTGCCGCTCGAGCTCCGCCGCCACTGTAGAGCGCACCGTCGTCTTCGTCCCAGGCCGCTGCATCCCCCTGAATCAAACCAGAGAACAACAACGACCCTCCGTAGTAGATCTGCACCTGTAAGTTTTTGCTTTCCCGCACCTCAGATCCGCATTAGGGTTTATGAACTTCTCTGTGTTCTTCATAGTTCATCGTAGTTCATCTTTAGTGCTTGCACCGTAAACCTATTGGATCTGAAAACGGCGTATAACCAATGTGGTAGTTGTTTTACTTTCACCTTTCATACCAGCAGATCCCCTTTCCTGGAAAAAAGATCCTTTCAGAGCTTATGAACTCATATGTACTGGTTTTTTAGGTCTAGATTTATTTCCTTTTCCTGAACAGTCCTTGATCCAAAATAATAGCTGCAACCTTTGAAACTTGTTTATGTAACACTTAGCCAAAAACTACATTTTGATAGATCCACCTAGTCATGGCGGCTCAAACCACCGGCTTAAATTGCAATGCTCAATAGATAACATCCGACTACCCATGGCGGCTTAAATAACCTGACTGCTCATGGTGGTTTAAATAACCTGACGTAATTAGGCATATACCATTAGGCCCCTTTATAAGCCACCATTCCGAATACGTGCTGTAATACTTTTCCTCTGGTTTAAATTTGAACCGGCAATTTTTCTCTTTTTTAGGCTTCCTTCTTCACAATGCCGCCCAAAACAGTCACTTCGTGTAACTGGGTCAAATCCATCATCACGAGGAGTACACTTGACGATTTTGTGAAAACCGGCTATCTGCCTAAAAAGGATGTGATGTCGTACCGTGCTCCTGATCCAACAGAAGAAAAGCCTCAGCCGAAAGAGGGGGAAGTCATCGTTTTCACTGATCACATGAACCGGGGCTTTTCGCCACCCGGCTCAAAGTTCTTCAGAGACGTCCTGCACTTTTTTGACCTCCGTCCGCAAGACATCAGACCCAACTCCGTATCTAATATTTGCAACTTTCAAGTATTCTGTGAGGTGTCTCTTGAAGAAAAGCCCAGCTTTCTGCTTTTCAGAGAGTTGTTTTATTTGAACCGCCAGAGCGAATACTCCAACAGACCTAGTTTGGAACTTGACAGGGTCTCAATCCAACAACGGAGAGATTCCATTTTCCCTTATGTGAATCCACCAAGTCACCCCAAAGACTGGAATCAGACATGGTTCTACTGCCAAGACACTTCTCCGGCCGATGAGAACCCTCTGCCCGGCCTTCGCGCTCTGCGCCTTGATTCCAATCATCCTCTTCCAGACAAGTTGTCAGCTGCTGACCACCAGAAGCTTGCTCCTACCATGGCTAAAGTCAAAGCTCTTTAATGGTATTGACTTGGTCCGGTGCTGGGTCGCGTGGCGGATCATCCCGTTGAGCCATCGCCCCGGTTTAATGTGCACCTACACGGACGAAAAGAAAGATCCACTGCACCACAGCCCTGACGATTTACTTGAAGATGTTATCAATGATATGACAAAGTCACTTTTGAATGAAAGCCTAGCAGACTGCGGCAAGGTGGGCTTAAGCCCTTTCTGCAAAGCTAACCCGGCTCCAGGAGTAAGCCGCAAAACTGAGTTAATTTACCTTCATCCTTGATATTTTGTCTTTTACCCAAACCTTTGCTCATTTTCTCAGGCTGATGACAAATTTTGGAAGAAAAAGTATGATCATGAGGCTGCAAAGAGAGTCAGGAATGCCAAGAAAGCCGCCAGGAGAGCCACTGCCAATAAAGGAGGAAAGAAGCCCAACACTTCTGAATTGCTTCAACTGGCGGACTCCTCTGAGTCGGAGGTAGCCCTCGACTCTCTTGCCTCCTTTTTCAATCACCTTATTGACACTGATTATCATCAGGCTGACATGGGAACGAGTCAGGGAATGGAAGAAGAGGTAAATATTATTTCCTCCGACTCCGAGCCTTTGCCAAGACAAAAAATCTAAAGAGTAACCCAGAAAGTAAGATTTTCTCATCCCTTAGCTTATCAGGATCCTCAATTTCTTTTGAAGCAACAGATTCATGAGAGTCGGAGGCAGACCAGGACCAGCAAGGATGCGGAACTCTCCTCCGGCTTACCGAATACACCAAGGAAGCACCGGAACAAGGTCACCTCCGACTTAAATCCTTTTTATCCTTTGGCGGGTCTCACTCGTCAACCACTCAACTCTTCTGATTCAAATTATCAGGAAACTTCACATTCTTCCGGCGACTCAATCCAGTCCAACATGCCGGCTTTTAAGACCGCTCCAGGGTAATGACAATTTACTTATCCTGTACTCATTACAATCCTTTATACTTGTACTGACCTTTTTGACCTTATGCAGCGGAAAAGCAAAGCCCAGCAAGAGGGTGAAGACGAACAAGCCGGTCGAAGAGCCAACCGTCAATGAGCCGGAGCTCCAGACGATCGCGCCTGCAACCTCTGTTCCTGAGCCGCCGCTTGAACCGGTTCACGATACGCCAATGATGACTGCTGACCCGCTTGTCGGTCAAGCCACTGATGGCTCTGTAAACCCTGAAGCCTCAAGCCCGGCTAAGACAGCCGACCCGCAAGATGTTGATGTGGAAATTACCAAGACCGGCTATACTGAGCCGAGGAGACCTACTGTGCTAGCCATGTGTTCTGCCAAGGAGGAGCGCATTGAATGACGTAAATTCAGATTTGATGTTGCTGACTATACTCAAATGAGCATTGGCGAAGTTTTTTCTGGCTATCTTAGCCAAGTGCACAATAGCCACGATCTTGAAGTTGATATGATGAAACAAATGCACCAGAAATTTGAGGTATAAATTATTTCCTTCATTGAATTATCCTTACTATGCCAGCCCCCCAAGTCTATTGCTTATGATGAATAAGACTTAGAACGAACTTATGAGCATCAGTAATATCCTTTGGTAAAACCTGTAAAAAATCTGGCTTAATCCTTAGTCCCCAAGGGTCGGTTTAATCAGCATGAATGAGCCAGTCCTTCACATGCTTGTGTAGAATATAGTAGTTGTGTAGCTTTTAATAGCAATATGCATTAGCCCCCAAGTGCCAAGTACTCTTGCTTGCAAAGTTCTTGGGACTTACTCTCATGAACCGCCACTTAGATAGAACTTTCGGTAGACATTAGCCCCCAAGTGCCAAGTGTTGTTGCTTGCAAAAGGCTTGGGACTTAATATTGTATGTTAATATTCATGATTTTGATTCGGTATTTGTACAAACCACCACTGCTCAACTTCAATCTGAGCTGTCTGAAGCAAAGAACCGCTTGGAGTTGCAGGAGACTGAAACCTAGAGGGTCAACTCCAAATTTGAATTCAGTGTGTCTGAACAAGAGAAACTGAAGGCCGAGTTTGAAGTTGAGAAAAAGGCCTGGGCTGAGGAAAAGATTGCCTTAACCCATCGAGCTAAGAAAGCAGAGGCGGCTCTTGAAGAGGTGACCATTGAATTGTTCTGCTTAAAATGCCATGTGTCTCAGATGGTCTCAGCAATCTTTGGTAAGCCGCCCTACAACTCTCAAAGCATTGGATCTTTGTGGTGATCATATGAATTGTCGTTAACTCACCTGCTATTGCTATGTAGGCCCCAGGAGCACCAACCTCAATCAGGACATGCTGGTGAAGCGGAAGGTCGTTTACACGCTCGTAGAACAACTTTACACTGGAGCTCAGTGTGCCTTAGACACAGTTGCCCTGCCAAATGAAGCCCCCACACTTCTTGTTGATGTGTTAAAGAAGCTTTCTGTGCTACCACAGCGGTTCACCAAATTAAAGCGGTCCTCTGCAAGAGCCAGAGCTGTGGTTGCCTTAAGCCGGGCCAAAGCATGGCTACCGGAATTAGACCCGGCCGACATCGCCATTGGGTATCCAAGCCATAAGGAGGATGGCACTTCATTTGAATAGGAGGACTTTGTTGCTTGTGTGAAGGAAATACGCCCTGTGGCCAGTTTGATTGCCGATGAGACGGACCTCACCAAGTACCATCTGGCTTATGATGCAGGAAATTAGAGGATGCCGACGCTGCATTATAAAGTGACAAGCCTGATCCCCCCAATCCGTAAGCATACCTTCGCCCCTGAAGTTGACCCGTCCAGGCTAGTTGATGATGAAGCTGAATTTGAAGCTTTGAATGGCATTGATTGGTCATCATCAACCTTCCAGGACGGGGAACATGACAAAGAAGCAGAGAGGGTTGATCCAGAAGAATCAGGCCAACAAGAGAATTGACCCACCGGGCGGCTTATATTAGTAGCCTTCTGAAAAAACAGTTTAACCATTTGGACTCAGGGAGTCATGTAATAGGGTAGAAACGACTTTGATCTGTCGTGCCATCGTGCATGTTTTGGTGCTCAACACTGTTGCCGCCATCTTACACTTGCCCTTATTATACTTATCATATGTTTTCCTTATGCATAAGAAAATCCTTGAACTATCCTGCACACAGAAATAGATCACAAGAACCCTTGGAGGTTTACTGCAGGGCGGGTCATAATATCTTACATATGACCACTGATGTGTAAAAAAGAAGTCACAGATAAACCTGTCACGAATCATAACTTTGAAACATAACTATAATATCATACCTGTGATATTGAATTTGCACTGCCGGTTTATGTGACCTGCACAGTAAGGGTGATAACCCAATTTTTAGTAACCAAAACTTCCAAATGTTTGATGATTGTCATATGTTGACGACTTATCGTCCAAAGCCAAGCCGGGGTAAATAGAAACCATATATACATGCCTCAGATATGAACAAAAAGTATCAAGACAAAACCAAAGATTGTTTTCAAAAAACTTAAGCCAAACAGAGAGAAAAATTGAGGCTTCTGATTCGAATACGATCAGTAAACCGGACCAAAAGGGGTTAAGCTATGATTTGAATACGATCAGTAAGCCCCCTAGTGGTTTTGGCATTGCGCCGATCAAGACGGTACCAACAGCTATGTTCTCTTTGGTTCAAATACGATCTATGTTTGAACAGGAAGCCCCCAAATGACCTTGAGACTTTTTTTAACGACTCTAATTCAAATACGATCAAAGTCGGACCCAAAAGGGGTGAAGCTATGATTCGAATACGATCAAGAAGCCCCCTAATGGGTTTTGGCATTGCGCCGATCAAGAGGGTACCGACAACTATGTTCTCTTTGGTTCGAATACGACCTATGTTTGAACAAGAATCCCCCAAATGACCTTGAGATTTTTTAACGACTCTGATTCGAATACGATTAAAGTCGGACCAAAAGGGGTTAAGCTAGATTAGAATACAATCAGCCCCCAATTGGTCTTTGGAATTATGATGGTGAAGACACATGATCATTGAGGATGAAAAGGATAGAGGTCCTGCTTTATTACTTATCATAATATATACATCGTCAAAAATATGTACATCATAAGAGCTAGTGGCTCAAGTGTAGTAAGGCTGAAGATGAGCAATATTCCACAGCCGGCGGGTCTACTCCTCCGATTTACGTGAGTCTTTATGCTCTCGAACATCAATGAGGTAGTATGACCCGTTGTTCAAGTTCTTGCTGACCACAAAGGGCCCTTCCCAAGGTGGGGATAACTTGTGTGCATCAGTTTGATCCTGGATGAGCTGGAGCACCAAATCACCTTCTCGAAAGGTTCTGGACTTAGCCCGGTGGCTGTGATAACGGCGCAGGTCCTGTTGGTAAATCGTTGAGCGGGCTGCTGCCAAGTCACACTTTTCATCTAACATGTCAAGTGCATCCTGACGTGCTTGTTCATTATCAGCTTCAACGTAAGCCGCCACACGGGGCGAGTCATGACGGATGTCACTAGGGAGAACCGCCTCTGCTCCGTAAACCATGAAGAAAGGCGTGTAACCCGTAGACCTGTTGGGAGTAGTATTGATGCTCCATATCACAGAAGGTAACTCCTCCACCCAACAACCTGGCGTCCGTCGCAAAGGAACCATAAGCCGGGGCTTGATGCCTTTCAAGATTTCTTGATTGGCTCTTTCCGCTTGACCATTGGACTAGGTGTGAGCTACTGATGAAACGTCAAGTCGAATATGCTCATGTTGACAAAACTCCTTCATGGCGCCCTTGGACAGATTAGTGCCATTATCAGTTATAATGTTGTGTGGAAAGCCAAAACGAAAGATCACATTTTCATGAATTGAACTGGTGTGGCTGCATCACATTTACTAATTGGTTCTGCCTCAACCCACTTAGTGAATTTGTTAACCGCCACCAAAAGGTGGGTCTTTTTATCCTTGGACCTTTTGAAAGGCCCAACCATGTCAAGTCCCCAGACTGCAAATGGCCAAGTAATTGGAATCATCCGCAATTCTTGAGCCAGCATGTGAGCTCGCCGTGAGAATTTTTGACAACCATCACATTTACTGACCAGATCCTCTGCATTCGCGTGAGCCGTCAGCCAATAAAATCCATGACAAAAAGCTTTGGCCACAAGGTACTTTGAACTGGCATGATGGCCACAAGCTCCTTCATGAATCTCACGAAGAATTTCTTGACCTTCCTTAGGAGAGATACAACGCTGAAACGCCCCAGTGATACTGCGATGATGCAACTCGCCATTGGCAATTTTCATTGACTTAGACCACCGGGTTATCTGCCTAGCCAAGGTTTCATCCTCAGGCAACTCGCCCCAGGTCATGTAAGCCAAATATGGCATTGTCCAATCTGGGATGACGTGAAGAGCTGCCACCAACTGTGCTTCCGGGTCAGGAACAGCCAAGACTTCCTCTATAGGCAACTTGATAGAAGGGTTATGCAGAATATCCAAGAAAGTGTTAGGTGGCACCGGCTTATGCTGAGATCCCATCCGGCTTAAAGCATCAGCCGCCTCATTCTTTTTGCGACCAATGTGCTCCACTTGATAACCCTTGAAGTGTCCAGCAATAGCATCAACTTCGCGGCGATAAGCCGCCATGAGGGGATCCTTGGAATCCCATTTGCCTGAGACTTGTTGAGCCACCAAATCCGAGTCGCCAAAGCACCATGCCCCGCTTAAGTTCATCTCCTTAGCCATCCGAAGACCATGGAGCATGGCCTCATACTCAGCTGCATTGTTAGTACAAGGAAACATCAACCTTAGCACATAACAAAATTTGTCACCTCGAGGGGAAGCTAAAAAAACTCCAACCCCCGAGCCCTCCAATTGTCTGGACCCATCAAAGTGAATAGTCCAATATCTGTTGTCCGGCTTCTCTTCAGGCATCTGCAGCTCTGTCCAATAGTTGATGAAATCCACCAGTGCTTGAGACTTGATAGCAGTGCATGGCACATATTTTAAACCATGAGGCCCAAGCTCAATGGCCCACTTGGCGACTCGTCCTGTGGCTTCTCTGTTTTGAATGATATCTCCTAAAGGAGCAGAACTGACCACGGTGATGGGATGACCCAGAAAATATTGTTTAAGCTGCCGGCTGGCCATGAATGCCCCATAAACAAGCTTCTGCCAATGCGAATATCTCTGCTTGGACTCAATAAGCACCTCACTGATGTAATAAACCGACCGTTGAACTAGATATTCTTTGCCAGCCTCCTTGCGCTCCACCACAATGGCCACACTGACAACACGTGTGTTAGCAGCCACATATAACAATAATGGCTCCTTATCAACGGGAGCAGCAAGAACCGGCGGCTTAGCTAGCTGCCTCTTCAAATCTTCAAATGCATCATTAGCAGCATCACTCCAGACAAAGTCGTCTGTTTTCTTCATCATCTGATACAATGGTATGGCCTTCTCACTAACCGGCTTATGAACCGGCTTAAGGTAGCAATACGACCCGCCAAATGTTGAACATCATTGATACACGCCGGCTTAACCAAAGAGATGATGGCCTTGATCCTCTCCGGGTTAGCCTCAATGCCTCTGTTAGAAACCAGAAAACCCAAAAGCTTGCCCGCTGGCACACCAAAAACGCACTTGGTCGGGTTAAGCATCATCTTGTAGACCCGGAGATTATCAAAGTTTTCCTTCAAATCATCTATCAAGGTCTCCTTCTCTCTGGACTTCACCACAATGTCATCCACATAAGCATGAACATTGCACCCAATCTGATTGTGAAGACAGTTCTGCACACATCGCTGATAAGTCGCCTGGACACTCTTGAGCCTAAAAGGCATGGATACATAGCAGAAGGCTCCAAAAGGAGTAATAAAAGCTGTCTTCTCCTGGTCCTTAACTACCATCTTGATCTGGTGATAACCAGAATAAGCATCCAAAAAGCTCAAACGCTCACAACCCGCCGTAGCACCAATGATTTGATCATTACGAGGGAGAGCAAAAGGATCAGCCGGACAAGCCTTGTTTATGTCTGTGTAATCCACACACATACGCCAGGTGCCGTTATTCTTAAGCACTAGTACCGGGTTAGCCAACCACTCTAGATGAAAAACTTCAACAATGAACCCGACCGCCAAGAGCCGGGCCACTTCTTCACCAATGGCCTTACACCTCTCCTCATTGAACCGCCGAAGAAACTTCTTGACCGGCTTAAATTTTGGATCAATATTGAGAGTGTGCTCAGCGAGTTCCCTCGGTACACCCAGCATGTCAGAAGTTTTCCATGCAAAGATGTCCCGGTTCTCATGGATGAACTCGATGAGCGCGCTTTCCTATTTGGGATCCAGGTTAGCACTAATACTGAACTGCTTAGATGAGTCACCAAGAACAAAATCAAACAGCTTGGTGTCATCGGCCGATTTAAACTTCATCACCGGCTCATGCTCTGTGGTTGGTTTTTTCAAAGACATCATGTCCACCGGGTCAACATTGTCCTTGTAAAACTTCAACTCCTTTGTTGCACAAACAGACTCAGCGTAAGCAGCATCGCCTTCCTCACATTCAAGGGCTATCTTCCGACTCCCATGCACTGTGATGGTTCCCTATAACCCAGCATCTTGAGCTGCAGAGAGACATAACACGACCGTGCCATGAACTTTGCATAAGCCGACCGTCCAAACAGAGCGTGATACGGGCTTTTGATTTTGACCACTTCAAAAGTTAACTTCTCAGCCCTGGAATCATGCTCATCTCCAAAGGCCACTTCTAGCTCAATCTTACCCATTGGGTACGCCGACTTACCGGGCACCACTCCATGGAAAATAGTGTTGGACGTCTTAAGATTTTTATCAGTCAACCCCATGCGACGGAAAGTCTCATAATAGAGGACATTGATGCTACTGCCTCCATCCATGAGCACTTTAGTGAATTTATATCCACCAACTTGAGGTGCCACCACCAAGGCCAAGTGACCCGGATTGTCAACCCGAGGAGGGTGATCCTCCCCACTCCACAGAATAGGCTGCTCAGACCATCTCAAGTAACGAGGAACTGCCGGCTCAACAGCGTTCACAACCTCTTATGAAGCTTCTGGTCCCGTTTGCACAAACTGGTGGTAAACACATGATACAGTCCACTATTCAGCTGCTTTGGATTACTCTGATATCCAGATTGCTGATGCTACTGACCTCCCTGGCTAGATTGCTGATTATAACCACCCTGATTATTTTGAGGGCCTTGAAAACTAGAATTAGAACCGCCACCTCCACAACCCATGCCATGAAAACCGCCGTCGCTTATGCTGCCGCCCGGTCCATGATTGTTGTCAAACATGTTAGAGTTCTTGAAAGCCTTCATGATCGTACAATCCTTCCACAAGTGAGTGGTCGGTTTCTGCTGAGTGCCATGCCTTGGACAGGGCTCATTTAGCAACTGCTCAAGAGTGGGACCTGACCCGCCGGACCGAGGAGGCGGCCTCCCCTTACGTCGTTGATTGTTGCCCTGCGCATTGGTGTTAGCCACAAACTCCGAGCTACCATCAGCCTTACATTTATTATTGCCCCCTTGATTTGCCGGGTTATGCTGAGGGCCCTTAGCGTTGCCGTTCTTCTTTCCCTTCCCTGTCTTCTCATTGTCAGACTCAGGATCCTTGGTACTATCAAAGTCGGCATATTTGACTAGAGCCGCCATCAGCTGGCCCATGTCATTACAATCGCGCTTGAGCCGTTCCAGCTTCTATTTCAGAGGTTCAAAACGGCAATTTTTCTCCAACATTAAGACTTCAGAGCCGGCGTCCATCTTATCTGATGAATGTATGATTGCTTTGACCCGGCGCACCCAATTGGTCATGGATTCACCCTCCTCCTGCTTACAATTAGTCAAGTCCACAATCAACATGGGCTGCTTGCAGGTGTCTTTAATGTTTTGAATAAACCGGGTTTTTAACTGTGCCCATGAGCTGATGGAATTAGGTGGCAGCCCCTTCAATTAAGTACGGGTCGTTCCATCCAGCATCATGGTGAAGTACTTGACCATTGCAGCGTCACTGACTTCCAGCAGCTCCATGGCCATCTCATAGCTTTCAATCCACGCTTGAGGGGGCAAGTCAGCCGTGTAATTAGGCACCTTTTGAGGTCCCTTAAAATCCTTGGGCAAACATTCATTGCACAGAGCCGGTACGAAACAAGGTACGCCCGCAGTCCTAGAGGTCATGCCTGCCTCAATTGGAGTCGTCGGATAAACCGGAAGAGGCTGATAAGCCACCTGTTGAGCCGCCAGCTCAGCTTCCTGACGCAATCTGTCCTGATCAACAACATTAGGAACTCCATCGTGTGCCGGGTCATACCCGTGTGGCTGGTCATGGCGCCGGGCGTTGCTTGAAACGGCTGGTGAATCCATGTGCCTGCTATAGCTCGGGCTCCGGCTTGGGCGAGGGGTCGAATGAATCCTGTCTCGACTATAAGAATATGCCTCCTGCTGCGCCAAAGCCTGTCTGAAGAAGTTCTCTGACCCTTTGTGTTTCAACCGCCGTCGGAGAGTCGCCATCCATTGGGAGAGCCGCCAATCGTGTCGCTGCAGCGATCATGTTCTCCAAAGGGTTAGAATAAAGACCCGATGGTGTCGGTACATGGTAAGGTGAAGCAGCATTCAGACGAGGGGGTTCCATCACATGTGGCTGAACCGGCGTCCCAGCCCCGGGCGCTGCAGCCCGATTTACCTCCGGTGGGTTACTGGGCCCTGCACCAGGCATGCAGAAGAGGTTTCTAGGCTCATAAACCGTAGGCAGATGGGAATGAGCCTTCCGGTGCCTTCTCCTCATGATCTCATTTGATGTATTCAGATCCATCGTAAGCTGGAGAGCTTCTGATTGAATTTGCTGGGCTCGGGCATCCAAAGCCGCCTGCTCTGCGGCCATCCTGACGTCCTCTGCCACCAGGTTTTCCTTGGATTGCGCTACCTCCTCACGTAATTGTGCCACTTCAGCGTCATGTTGAGCTTGATCCGCCGGGTTGACCATGGCGGTTAACAGAGCTGTCATCTTATCCATTAAAGCCATCAGGACCTAAGCCGGTGGGCGCGCACGGCCTCCTGCCCCGGTTTCCGTCACCGCTGCTGACCCGGAAGTCATTGCTGCCGCAGCCGTAGAGTTCTGCTCGGGTTGTGCGCCAGCCATGAAGATCCTGACTCTGTTCGGCGGCTCAAAGGGGTCCGGAATATTGTTGCCATCGGAACAGCCCCCAAGCCCGCCATCTTGCAGTTGATACAACGAATCCGTCTCACCCATCGACGACTCACCATCAGAGTAGATGGCCGTCTCACCGCCAGACACAGATCCTTCAGAAAGTTCCCCTCCATGGATGCATCCCACGAAGGCACGCTTCACGGCGAGCTGAGCCCGGGCGAGTCTCGCACGCTGAGCCGTCTCGACAATGTCGATGCAGATGTCCGACTCAGGGCCGGGCTCGTTGATCTTGCCGATGAAGACGTGGATTTCGCCAAAGGGGACCCGTTACCCGTACTCAATTGAGCCGGCGTTGAGCCCCCAGCCTGCGTCGTCGATGTAGAGCTTGCTGCGATGACTCTTGGTCATCCAGCCCACAGCGTATCCCTTGAGCCCTTCGAAGCTGCCACAAGAACTCAAATCCACCATGCGTTGGCCCCATGGTGGGCGCCAACTATCATGGAAATGTCACGACAGATGTCCTAGCAAAAGGACTTAGTCGTGGAGCCATCGCAACTAGGAAGCTTGAAGGGGTTAAAATGGGACAAAGGACACGTGAGTTTATACTGGTTTGGCCCCTTGCGGTGAAGGTAAGGGCTTAATCCAGTTTGAGGTGGGATTGCTTATGTCTCGATTACCAGGGAGCGAATTCGCTTGACCTAGTTCTCGATCTGATGTTACTTGTCCTGAACCGCTGCCGGGTCGCCCCTTTATATACAGAGTCGATGCCCAGCGGCTCACAGAGTCCCGGCCGGCTCATAAACAGTGTCCGGATAAGTGTCTATCTATTCCTGCCTTACAATACAAGTCATATACATATGGCAGTTTATCTATACGGGCCTTAAGCCGCCTTTGGGCCTTGGACCCTTAACTGAACCGCCATCTTCAAGTATCGTCTTGGGCTTCATATTACGAGTCACCGTAGGTATAACCCGGCCCCTCCTGGGCGGGTCATACCTAATAGTTATATCCCCAACACTAAGCAAAATAAGATGCATAAAAAGATAGCCATCACATGCAATCAAAATATGTGACATGATATGGCCATCATTATCTTGTGCTTTTGATCTCCATCACCAAAGCAACATCATGATTCCCATCATCACCGGCTTGACACCTTGATCTCCATCGTAGCGGCGTAGTCATTTCGCCAACTATTACTTCTACGAGTATCGCTACCGCTTAGTGATAAAGTAAAGCAATTACATGGCGTTTGTATTTCATACAATAAAGCGACAACTGTATGGCTCCTGCCAGTTGCCGATAACTTTTACAAAACATGATCATCTCATACAACATCTTTATATCATATCATGTCTTGACCATATCACATCACAACATGCCCTGCAAAAACAAGTTAGACGTCCTCTACTTTGTTTGTTGCAAGTTTTACGTGGCTGCTACGGGCTTCTAGCATGAACCGTACTTACCTACAACACAAAAACCACAACGGTGATTTATCAAGTTTGTCGTTTTAACCTTCACAAGGACCGGCCATAGTCAAATTCGATTCAACTAAAGTTGGAGAAACAGACACTCGCCGGCCACCTTTATGCAAAACTAGTTGCATGTCAGTCGGTAGAACCGGTCTCATGAACGCGGTCATGTAAGGTTGGTCCGGGCCGCTTCATCCAACAATACCGCCGAATCAAAATAAGACATTGGTGGTAAGCAGTATGACGATCACCGTCCACAACTCTTTGTGTTCTACTCGTGCATATCATCTACGCATAGACCTGGGTCGGATGCCACTGTTGGGAAACGTAGCATACAATTTCAAAAAAAAATCCTACGCTCACGCAAGATCTATCTAGGAGATACATAGCAACGAGAGGGGGAGAGTGTGTCCATGTACCCTCGTAGACCGAAAGCGTAAGCATTAACTTAAGGCGGTTGATGTAGTCAAACGTCTTCTCGAATCAACCGATCAAGTACCAAACGTACGGCACCTTCAAGTTCTGCACACGTTCAGCTCGATGATGCCCCTCTAACTCTTGATCCAGTAGAGGTACGAAGGAGATGAGTTTCGTCAACGCGACGGCGTGGTGACGGTGATGGTGATGTGATCCGCGCAGGGCTTCGCCTAAGCACTACAATAATATGACCGGAGGAGTAAACGGTGGAGGGGGGCACCACACACGGCTAAGACAATTGATGTGTCTAGAGGTCCCCCCCCCATATATAAAGGAGGGAGAGGGGAGGGGGTCGGCCTAGGGCGCGCCTCATGGGGGGCATTCCTACTAGGACTCCTAGTCCTATTCGTCCCCCCTTCCTTCTAACACAGGGGGAAAGGGGGGAGGAGAGGGAGATGGAGAAGGAAAGGGGGGTGGCGCCCCCTTCCCTAGTCCAATTCGGCCTCCTCCCTTGTGTAGGGTGCACCAGCCACTTGTGGGCTGGTTAGCCTCCCTCCTATGGCCCATATGGCCCATATCTTTTCCCGGGGGGTTCCAGTAACCCCTCCGGTACTCCGGTATGTACCCGATACACTCCGGAATCCTTCTGGTGTCCGAATACTACCTTCCAATATATCAATCTTTACCTCTCGACCAATTCGAGTCTCCTCATCATGTCCGTGATCTCATCCGGGACTCCTAACAACCTTGGGTCACCAAAACACATAACTCATATAATACATATCGTCATCGAACGTTAAGCGTGCGGACCCTACGGGTTCGAGAACTATGTAGACATGACCGATACACCTCTCCGGTCAATAACCAATAGCGGAACCTGGATGCTCATATTGGTTCTCACATATTCTATGAAGATCTTTATCGGTCAAACCGCTATGTCAACATACGTCATTCCCTTTGTCATCGGTATGTTACTTGCCCGAGATTCGATCGTCGGTATCTCCATACCTAGTTCAATCTCGTTACCAGCAAGTCTGTTCACTCGTTCTGTAACGCATCATCCCGCAACTAACTCATTAGTCACATTGCTTGCAAGGCTTCATATGATGTGCATTACCGAGAGGGCCCAGAGATACCTCTCCGATACTCGGAGTGACAAATCCTAATCTCGATCTATGCCAAACCATCAGACACCTTCAAAGATACCTATAGAGCATATTTATAATCACCTAGTTATGTTGTGATGTTTGATAGCACATAAGGCATTCCTCCGGTGTCCGGGAGTTGCATAATCTCATAGTCGGAGGAATATATATATATGACATGAAGAAAGCAGTAGCAATAAAACTGAACGATCATTATGCTAAGCTAACGGATGGGTCTTGTCCATCACATCATTCTACTAATGATGTGATCCCGTTCATCAAATGACAACTCATGTCCATGGCTAGGAAACTTAACCATCTTTGATCAACGAGCTAGTCTAGTAGAGGCATACTAGGGACATGGTGTTTTGTCTATGTATTCAAACATGTATCAAGTTTGCGGTTAATACAATTCTAGCATGAATAATAATCATTTATCATGATATAAGGAAATATAAAATAACAAATTTATTATTGCCTATACGACATATTTCCTTCAATAAACACCTTGTGCGACCTCCAATCTATGACTTCTAGCTATGCTTGGACCCCTACCGAGGGATCCGACGGAAATCTGCTCTGCAGCTGGCGCACCAGGCACGGGCGGCGGCGGCTGGAGACCGATCAAGGGTCAAATCTTTTTCAGGGGAGAAGAATGCATGGGTCAATTGTCCATCCACTCATCTGTTATTTAAAATGGAGGGGCACACGAATCTTATCCAGGACGACCCTAGCGCCAATGGTGGGCCGCCCCACGAGGCTTTGGGCCTCCCATCTAAAGAAGAGGCAACCCCACCAAGGTAGGAGAAATAATCCACATCACTATGGATCAAGGAGGTCGGGCATGCGAGAAGAGGAGCCTGACGAAGGCCTTGGAGTTTGGATGTCGGCGACCTCCGCTACGCTCGGGGGCTACTGACAGGGTCCTGAACCCGGGGTACCTGACATAAGGGAGCCTGGCCTCGACCACGGACGGGGCCCACCAGGCCCAAGATCAGGAAGCCCTAAAGAGGCGAAGACGATGTGCGTGCTCTCCAAGTTGGAGGGTGGCGGCAGAACCGACCTTATCATCCCCCTATGTAAACCCCAAACCTCTGCTGTCTATATAAAGGGAGGTATAGGTCTTCATTCATCATCCAATCTCAGATCCAAACTCTCGGCAGACATCCTGTACGCCATTGTAATCCTCTACACAAGGTGTCCCCACACCATGAATAACGAGAAGAAGCAGGATGTAGGGTATTACTCTTCGGAGGCCCGAACTTGGGTAAATTGTGTGTGCAGACTCCGTTCTGGTACTTCCGATGTCATCATGAACTCTACCGAGGGATCTGACAGTTTGCTCCGTCACATGCCATATTAGAGCATCCTCAAACGCATGCGAACGCGTCCGGACGCGTCTGCGGTCACACCTCATATTTGGTGATATGCATCTGAATACCTCATATTTCACCCATTAGATCCGTACAAACCATGCGAAAGATTTCCTACATAGTACGTACACCACACTATTCTAAACTAAGTTTCATCGTCGGGGATGTCCATGACGTCCGTGCCGGGCGCGTAGGAGGGCTCCGGCTCCTCTTCCTCCTCATCCATAGTCACGAGCATCTTGTCGACGTCCGCGGCGTGCTCCGCCTCCACCTCCTGCAGACCATCCGTGGCGTGCTCTGCCTTCGCCTCCTTCACATGACGCCGCTTGGCCTCCGCCGCCAATTCTGACCAGAGGGAATCGAGGACCGCCTGCTGCTCCGCCTGCAGATCTGCGGCCCCAACGTCTCCCACGTCCTCCTCATCCTCCTCCCCGCCCTCGTGCTCGTCCTCCCATTCCTCCGGATCTAACGCATCTAGAGGTAGCCCCGCGGATATCCGGGCTTCGCGCCTTGCCAGGACCTGCTCAAGGAGCTGCAGCCGGTGCTCCGGCGTTAGATAAGTTGCCTGACAACATGGGGGCATAGGTACTAGCAAAAAGTGGCGGACGACGAGCGGGAAGTGGTGGCGGTGGTAGACGGGAGGGGTGTGTGGATGGGTAGGGTTTCGGTGCCGGGGGCCGGCTTAAATAACCGGGCTAGGGCACTACGTGGTCCGTCGGAGTGGCGCCACACGACGATGGAGGAGACGTCCGTTCGTCCGGGCATTTGAGGTTGGTTTGGGACGCCCGGCTCTAGATACTCTTACGAACCAGGAGGTGACCGATCCTATACTTTGCACCAGTCGACCGACCGAAGTTGACCATTTTCAAATCACATTGCATGTTAGTTTTGTCATAAGTCAAATCTAGAAAGGTTTGAGCAAGTTTACACAAAATGCATCACCATCCGCGGCATATATGAGAGCAAATACTAACGTTTCTGCGGTGTGTCAGGCAGGAAATTTTGTCCAAAACCAAACCGACGCTCACGTTCTGCTGCCTGTCGCTCTGCCTCTGGTCACCCCACCCCAGCCCGGCCTCCAGAGCGCCCAACTCCATAACCTCACGAGCCCACGACGCGCACGCCTGCGTACTCGCACCAGCACCCGCACGCCGCACGCACCAGCACCCGCCCCCGCGCCCACGCCATCCAAGGCAGCGGCCGGCCCCGAGGCGCCATGGAGGCCGACGCGGCGACCCCGTCCTCTCCGGGGTCGAGGAAGCGCTCGTCCCGCCCCAGGCCCCGCCCGGACGACGGCCGCCCGGAGCCCTACCCTAGCCCGCGCGGCTCCCCCTCCCGCAGGAGCGAGCGCACGCGCAGGCCCCGCGCGCCCCCGGACTCGGACGCTGTGACCGCGGCCGCCGAGCGCAGGGCCCGCGCGCCCCGGGACTCCTCGCCCTCGCCCGCCCTCCGCAGGCCCGTCCGCGCGTTCCAGGAGGCCGCCGCGCTGGCCGCGCTCGCGGCCAGCGCGCCCGCCGCGTCCTCCTCCGGCGCCAGATCCTACGGCGTGGTCTGGAGCGACGCCGACGAGGTGGCCCTCCTCAACGCGGCCGCCGCCTTCCGCGTGCGCCACGGCCGCGTCCCGGGCCTCCCGGACATGGGCGCGCTCTTTGACGCCATCCGGGGCTCCATCTCCCCGCACATCGACCAGCCCAAGGTGTACTACAAGCTGAAGCGGCTCAAGAGCAAGTTCGACCACGCGGTGCCGTCCGCGGTCGTCAGCCGGCACGAGCAGCGCCTGCGCGACCTCTGCAAGAAGGTCTGGGGCGCCAACTTCGGCCTGCCTGCCGAGAAGGATGCCGCGCCGGAGGAAGAGGAGGAAGACGAGGAGGAGGGACGCGGGCGCGGCAACGTCCCGGACGCGGCAGCCATGCTCCCGGTGGCGACCGAGGTGCTCGATGCGTACTGGAAGACGGATGGCCCGGCGCTGTCCGGGGTGTCCCTGGAGAAGGGGCTGTCAAAGCTAGCAACGGAAGACGCGAGATGGATCGAAGCCAAGTGGAGGCGGCAGCTGGATGCAGAAGTGCACTCGCAGATTAAGCGGCACGATCTGGCCAAGGAGGTCTACGGCCTGCTCCTTGAGGCCATTAAGGGCCTCGGCCCCTAGCTCTGGTATGACTGTCATCCCACCATGTTGCATCTGGTCTGCAGGAAACAACTTAGTATGCTATTTGCTTCACCGGTTTAACAACTTCTTGCTGGGTAATCAGTTTACAGTTGTTGTGCATTCTGTTATTTAGCGTCTGTTAGGGTCAATTACAGTAGATTTTCTTTGTAAAATTGCTTGTAAATTGAGTTAGAATATTTTGTGCATTCTTGTTATGTAGATTAGCGCATCAACTTAACAGTTGCTGTGCATTTTTGTTATGTAGAGTCTGGCTATTACTACAATATTTTGTCATAAATGGTAACCCTCTTATGTGGTAGCATAATTTCGTTTCACAAAATTAGCACATCAACTGTTCCATCCCGTCAGCTAGAAGATACTGTTAAATTCTGCAATTATGCTCTTCAGTGCGAACGAAGTAATATCTTGTCGGAAAAACTGCGGAAGATCTGAACTCGAGCGTGCTAAAATAGCTTGGTTTCCGTTTGTTTACACTACTAAGCCCAGATAATTGCATAACTTGGAACTCAGATTTAATTATTTATTCTCTACATCAGACTTGATGACGTCAGTTCTAAATTGCCAGCAACTCCTAAGTTCTTAGTTTTCTTGCACTGTAACCCCTTAATTCGATATATCCATGCACATCTGATTCTCAAATACAAATACATACTACTTCAGCCATCTATTCAACACGTTACTAGTGACTGAGAAGCCAGGCATAGTTACTGGTACAGCCAAGGCAGAAACAGTTTTGTTATAATTCTGCTTCTTCTATGCAATGATACAGTACGATCTATGCAATCTATGTCCCTACCCCACTTGAAATCTCTCTTTGTGCTTCTTCTGTGCAATGACACTGAGATGCTGTCTGGACTTCTTGGTGTATGCATAATAATGACAGAATCTTCTATCAATACATGGGTAATGTTGGTACATTCCTTAGAGCACCTGAATTATCTAGACGCCATAGTAGACATCTTGTCCCTACTCCCTACCCCACTTGAAATCTCTCCTGAATATCTACATTGCGAAGTCAATACTTATAGGAATTCCATTTGTTTTGTGACCGGCTTTAGCCGGCTTGCAGTAAAGTTTATAGTAACATCCCAGTGAGCTTTCTTGCATTGTCTTACGCGCTGAGCACTGAGCACCACCTGAATTTACCATCTCTTGTTAAGACATTTTGCGTGAGATATCCTCTTCCCTTGTTTGCATCCACTCATGCATGTTATCCAAACGCAACTGCTACTAACCAACGCTCCTGCAGGTACAAGTTGATGAGGTGCGCCGAGCCAGCCATGCCGTTCCTTATAGGCTGATCGAGTAGATCTGTATTCAGTTGCCGAGTTACAAGACCTTATTATCAAGCAATGATCAGCGCCGGCATGCTGTAGCTGTACAATCTGCATGTCTCTGTCTGCTGCGTCTAGTGACTGTCACTTTGCTTTAGGTTCATAGAGTTGTTAGTTTTGCCCTTCCTTTAGACTTAGACCATGAAAATGATTCAGATGCTCAGCCGATTTGTAAACTGTTTTGTAACGTCTGTGTCCGTGATGTTAGGCCTGCATTTTTCAGCTGTAAGAATCCAGCATCTTTTGGTTTTCATTGCTTGATGATGTGGTGAAAATAATTTGCTTAACGTGTGTTACTGAATACCCAGTTCCACGATCTGCCATTAAACAGTTGATTATTTTTCATACGCCATTGATGTTCAGAAGTTAGGCACTCCATGCGTCCATGCCAAATGCATTTTCATATTTTTGTTCTGTTGATGACCAGCAAGAGCCAGAGAACAAATATAGTGCAGATTGCAACTTGTTGCTGTGCTGTTTTGCACGACACTGTTCGCAAGTTCCAGTGAGTTTCGCAAGCATCTTCAGTGAGGAAGCCAGATGGTGATATGATCGTGCAAGCAGCAGCAATAGCCAATAAGTAGCAATACAACAATTACAGAGGACAATACAAGACATTTTGTACATGCATACAACATTATCAGTTGGGAGATTCTGCTGGTTCATCTGCTCCCCTGCTCCTTGTTATTTGTCCCAGGACTCATGCGCTTGGGATGATGCTGCTATCTTGGTGACTGGTGAGTGTCTGCTGCCCCTCCCCTTTTTTTCGGTTTTAGTTCGCGCCCCTTCATTTTCTTGCGCATTACATTGCATGTTTTATTCTTCTGAAATGCATCTGCGCAAATTACGCGCAAAGTCATTGATATGAAACTGTATATCAGATGATCAAATACTTGTTTTTGCCAATTTACCTCTTGTTCATCCCAGAGGCTTGTGGATCAGCTCCTTGTCTTGTGATGGAAACACAGGAGGTATTGTGCATGAGATGACTAATTCCATTATCAGTTCCGAAGGACTCTGTGGAGCTGACCTCCCAGCGCCGTCAGTGTGAGGGGTTTCTGGATCAGGCCGTTTATCCCTGAGTGGCGGCACATCTCACGGATGTTGTCGTCGACGATCACGGCGAGAGCAGCAACGATGAGGAGCCAGCGCCTGTTCTTGAGCCCCCTGATCTGGAGTGCCACCTCAAATGCATCCATGTCAAGGTCCAGGAGGAGGAGCTGGAAGGAGGAGCCGGCGCTCCCCAGCAAGGCCAGGCAATGGGTGCCTGACGACACCGATATGACCTGGCAGCCGAGCTCCTCGAGGAGCTTCTGGGTCACTGCCCGGCTCATGCCGTCGTCGTCTGCGAGCAGGATCCTCAGGCCATTGAAGTGAGGGATGGACGACGATGTTCTTCGGCACACGTGTGATTGCTGCAGCTGGAAGTGCAGGATGAGGGTGATGCTTTCGCCATCCGATGTCGACCACATGGTACCATTCATCATCTGAAGAAATGAGGCGATGGATTAACAACCGGGAGCTGCAAAATTTTCTTTTGGTATACCAAGCGACTAAGTGAGTACCAACCTGCACAATCTTCTTGCACATGTTGATCTGAGAGCTGGCCGGACTGCTGGGTGGCTGGCTGCATCCAGTTGATCTTTCCATGGCAACCTGAAACTCAACACATATGCTACAACCTGCAGACAGATTTGGCCACACCGGGATGCAATCCTTTTGGTCCGCGCTGCAGCTTTTGATGGAGAATGAGAGACGCCCTGCTCCATCGCGCCGCTGACCGAGCACATCACCCGCCATTTGCAGCAGGAGATGGAAGACCCTCGTCTCGTCGCCGACAACCCACTCAGGCAAGGCGTTCTCCAGCTGGTACAAGAAACCAGCCCCGCCGCAGCTGGCCAGGCACCCTGCGACGCTCATGGCCTCCCTCATCAAGGAGCGCAGGTCGAACGGCATGCGGTTCACCGTCAACGTCTCCGTGTCGACGTCGTTCATCAGCGCCAGCGACAGGGTGCTCGTCCTGGCAATGGCGTCGGCCACGAGCCTCTGTTCGGGGCGCATGTCATCCGCCTGCCGCACCATGGAGAGCAGCCCGATGATCGAGTACATCGGCCTTCGCATGCCTTCGCACATGGCGCTCTGGATGCTGTTGATGCCCTCGGTCGCCATCATCGCGTCCTGCTTGGCGTGCAGCAAGGCCCTGTTCTGCTCGGCAAGCCTGTCGCTCATGGCCTGCCACTCCTCTAGGAGCGCCGCGTGAGAGAGCGCCACGGCGACCTGGTCGGCGATAACCTGCACAACCTCCAGGTCATGGCCGCTCCACTCTCTGGAACCGGAGCCTGATGCCTTGCTGCGAAGAGCCAACACCAATATGGCGTATGAGCTCGCCACCGGTGCCTTTCCTCCGTCGAAGTTGGAGACCTTGAGCATGGGGATCCGTATGGCAGCCACGGCACCCGGCGGCTGGAGCTCGCCGCTGCTCGCCGTCGCGAGCTCCGAGCCTGGCCTGAGCACCTTGGCAGCCTCGCTTGCCATTACGTCGACCACGTCCGGGTCATCCGGGGAGATGGGGGCCTGCGAGCCGAGCACGACGCGGACGGGGCCCTTGCCCCTGAGGCTGAGCTGGTGCACCAGGTGGAGGTCGGCGCCGGCGTCCTGGCCGGGCATCCAGACTGCGCAGCTGTGGAGCTCGAGGGCGTCGGCGAGGTGGAGCATGGTGGTGTGGAGGATGGAGTGCGCGTCGAGCGGGAAGCTGCGGATGCGGTGGGTGAGCATGCGGACGACGCGGGAGGTGGCCTCGACGCGGCGGCGGATGAGGCCGAGGTCGCGGTCGAGCTGGCGCGCCTTGGCGCGCAGGAAGGCCTCCCGGAGCTTGGCGCGGATGAGGCGCGGGATGAGCGCGACGAGGGAGACGGCGGTGGCGAAGGAGACGAGCGCGGCGAGGAGCTTGGCGGCGGTGGAGGCGAGGAGGAGGCCCGAGGAGTGCGGGTGGGCGAGGGAGAAGACGGCGAGCAGGTGGGTGGCGCCGCCGAGCACGGCGAAGGCGGCCAGCTGCAGCAGCAGCCACTTGAGCGGCGCCACGTCGGCGCAGGAGGCGAAGTAGAGCAGCTCGAGCGGGATGGAGAGGTAGGAGGCGGCGATGAGGAAGTCGCTCACCCGCTGGCACTGCAGCATCGCCTGCACCGCGCCGTCGTCCCGGCCGTCGCACGCCCCGCCGCAGTAGTACCGCTGCATCGCCCCCGCCCCCGCCGCCGCGAAGTGCCGCGCCATTGCCTCAGTCGGTTCCCTGGTCGAGCTAGGTGGTCTGAGCGGTCAGGCTAATGCATGTAGTAGTACATGCGTGCAATGATTTGGTCGGAGAAGATGCCGACGTGGAGAGAGAGACGCGGAGGTGGCGGTTGATTCCGGTGCGGTGGCGGGCCGGCGAGAGGACAGGTGTGTACCGAACGCTGACATGCCCCATGCAGCGGGCACCACACCCTGACTGGCTGACAGCCCAACCCCAGCCCAGCCCAGGCCTTGCAACAGAGGCATGGCTTCCTCTGAGAGAAAAACAGACCGGTATGGCCATGGCGGCATGGAGACAAATTTTTGAAAAAGTGAAGAACTAGGCAAATGCATCTTCTCATTTCGTAGCCACGCACTCTCCAGGTCCCAGCTAGCCCAACTTTCCAAGTTCCCAGGAAGATGATCCATTTTGACCCATTTTCGGCGGAGCTGCATATTAATAACTGGACAAAAGAAGGTTCGGGGCCCGTTCGGAGTCCCTCCGCTCCTGAAACAGGAGCTGCAGTTGAAAATCACGGAGCAGAGAAACAGATGCTCCGCAGATCCTCAGATTTCTCAGAGCCGGTGGATTGCCGAACAGGCACTCAATCTTCTGTTCCTTGTGAAAAACTTGCTCGGAAATCATTTTATTTGCTACACCAGATTATTCATTTATTCCTGTTTTAACAGGCACACAGAATGTTCTGCAGATGAAGAAGAATGTTCATAGGTATATATCACAAAAGAGCAGCACGCATGCTTAGGTATGTCACTGAAAGAATGTGTTGTTGGCTTCTCATGGGCCTATAAAAGGCTAGGCTAGGCTAGAGAGAGCTCTCCCGCAGGGATTTTCCTCTTCACCAATTTCTCCCATGACTCGTTTGTTTCTTCTATCACCTTCAGGGCATATTCCTGGTTGCGGCAAAAAAGGATATAGATACATACCATCAGATATATATTGTATAAATATCTTCTGCGTTTCAGGAGGGTAAACCAAGAAGCTGAGCTAAGGTCGGCCTTACCTTGCTTGTGGGCTTGTTGCCGAGGCCAAATCTGTTGGCGGGCTTTCCGTCTGGTATCTTGTAGTCTCTGAACCAGTCTCTGATTGCAGTCAATGTTCCCTGAATAGGTGCCGCAAAGTGTTGGTAAGAACACATGACAGATAGGGGGTATCATTAGTCAGTCAATGCCAACTGTAGAACTGATCTGGACTTGGAAAAGAAATGATAACTTGCACATTTTTAACATAAAAACCTAACAACCACAGGCAGGAAAAAGCCTCATGTAAATGCACTTGTGGTTGTTACAGAAAAGCATGTGGTAGATTGCTAGAGTTCAACAATTATACCAGGAGTAATGTGTTTTCTTTTCAATGCCATGAATGCAATCTAAATATTTTTGACACTGATATCTGGATTATATTAATTAGGGGAAATGAGTACAAAGAAAACATCCAGACGCAGGTGCAACTGAGTTGCTCCCAAGCTACTTAGCTGAGGTCCATACAAGAAGCAGAAAACGGTGGTCATATGATATAGTATGTGCATATCCTACTTTCCTCAAGGATATTTAGGCACCAGATACCAAAGGAGAGAACAAGGACAAACACTAAAACGTAAGGACAAGGACATCAATCATACCGGAAAATGCTCCTCGACATCATCTACATCATTCACAAGAGATGCTTTGGGATCATCCAGAGAGATGGCCACAATTTTCCAGTCAAGCTCTCCCTCATCAATCATCGCTAAAGCTGCCAATGGTTTCACCCTAAGAACATCCCCAATATTGGCCCGTCTTTCACCAATCTCGACAACATCAACTGAGAAAGGAAGTCAAGGGAAAGATTTATTACAGTGGGGATAGAGCTAATATAAAAACCATGCTCATCAAAGATAGTAAAACAAAGAAGTTAACTACCAGGATCATTGTCTCCAAGTGCTCCTTCAACATCAGCATTTGCAGCTGTCGGGTCCTCCCATGTCTGGGGAAGTAGCCCGTAGTTCCAGTTGATGTTGTACCTGATATAACAGATGATATCAGGAATAGCCACTCACAAATTTATCAACAGGGGCAATAGTTGCATAAACTCATTGTCTCAATTGCCTTGCTAGCAAGCAGGGGAATTTCTCACTTGAAGCTTATGCCAAATAAAAGCTCAACAAGAAAATGAACACTTCAATAAATATGCACACTAACCCCTTTTCAACAGGAACAAAGATAAGGCATAAAAGAACAGCTTAAAATTTCTTTTGTCAAGAAAAACGACCAAGCACACTAAAATATACAACAGCACACTTAAACTTGAACAGTACAACCTAGCTATGGTCAGTTAAGTTTTGGTGGCATTTGATCGTAGAGATTTTTAAGAGCACCAGCGATTTGATTTTGTCTAAATATGAACAGTGTATCCCATGAGATCTGCTATTTTTGGAATGGGCATATGAAAAAGAGGAACCAAACAAGACTTAAAAGTCATCCCACTGCAAAACATAGGAGAATATAAAATCTTGAAGAAATCCCTGAAAGAGAGAAGTCCATAGTACAACCTGAACTCTTCCATTTGTCTTAGATTCAACCCTGAACTCTAAAACCGCTTAAGATTCAACCCTGAACTATCAAAACTGTCTAGAGATCAACCCTCCCCTCTCAAACCGTTTTTTTTGCTGAATAGGCCAGGTTTTGACCCGTTAACCGGCCAGTCAGCATACCTGTCAGTAGCCACATAAGTAAGCCCACTTAAATTAAATTTTGACCAAAAAATTTGGATGTGCCCAGAAAAAATTGAAAAACATCTATAAAATCAACATTAATATAGTGATCATCCTGGGAAACGTTCACACATTTTTGCGAAACAGATTAAACTATTCACTTAAATTACATTTTCAGCCCCTTTTATGGTCAAATATTGACCAAAAAATGAAAGTGTTAATAAAAAAAGAAAATATTATGTAAAATTAACACTAATATAATGATCATTCTGGGAAAGTTTCACGATTTTTTTTCGAATTTAAAATACACTTAAATTACATTTCCAGCCCTTTCTTTGTTCAAATGTTGACCAAAGAAATGAAAGTCTCCATAAAAAATTGAAACAGTTCTGTAAAATCAACACTAGTGTAGTGATAATTCTGGGAAAGTTTCACACATTTTTGGCAAACAGATTTAAAACTACACTTAAATTATATTTTTCAGCCCCTTTTTGGGTCAATTATTGCCCCCCAAAATGAAAATATCCAGAAATAACTGAAAAACTTCTGTAAAATCAATGCTAATACAGTGATAATTCTGGCAAAGTTCCACATATTTTTGCAAAGCGGATTTAAAAATGCAATTAAATAACATTTTCAGTCCCATTTTGGGCAAATTTTGACCAAAAAATGGGAGTGTTTGGAATTTTTCTGAAAACAAAACTACTCCCTCGGTTTCTAAATATGAGACCTTTTAGAGATTTCAATATGGACTGCATACGGATGTATGTAGACGTATTTTAGAGTGTAGATTCACTTATTTTGCTCCGCATGTAGTCCATACTGAAATCTCTAAAAGGACTTATATTTAGGAACGGAGGGAGTATAAAATAAACACTAACATAGTGATAATTCTGGGAAAGTTTCAAACAATTTTTCCAAACAGAATTAGGAATGCCCTCAAAATGTGACCCAAAAAAGGAGCTGAAAATGCACTTTAAGTGTATTTTTAAATCTGTTTGACAAAAAAGTGTGAATCTTTCCCAGAATGATCCCTATATTAGTGTTGATTTTACATAACTTTTTAATTTTTTTCTGGACATTTCCATTTTCTGGTCAAAATTTAGTTCAAGTGGACTTGCTTACTGGGATGCTGACTGGCCGGTCAATGGGTCAAAATCAGGCCTACTGAGCGAAAACCGGTTTGAGGAGAGGGGAGGGTTGATTCCCAGCCGGTTTTCATAGTTCAGAGTTGAATCTTAGACAGATGGAAGAGCTCAGGGTTGTATATGTACTTCTCTCTCCGAAAAGTGCTTGCAGCTACCGAGCACCACTGCTCTTGGTATTTGAAAATTTTGAAAAACACACTTTTGGTACTAAAAAAATCTAAAAAAAAATACGTGGATACATACACATATTCCAAAGGCCTGGTAAAAATCTGGAAAAGAAATACTTTGTATTTTGGGAAATACAAAAAAGAGAAATTTCTGACAGAAATGGCACCCTTTTTATCCTATATACTGTCAGAAATTTATTTATTTTCATATAGCCCAAAACAAAACGACATTTCTACCGAAACTTGACGCGTGCAATCGGAATGTGTATATGTATCCCCGGGAAAAATTTCACATTTTTTTGAAACTTCAAAAACCCGAATTTCAAAATGTTCAAATAGAGAGCAGTGGAGCTCGGTTGCTGCACCGCCTCTCCCCTTCTCTCTCCCTGAAATAAAACATATGACAGCCTCGATAGCCTTTCTACATTGAAGTAAAGCTTCCCAAAAGCGATTGATGCAAGAATACTAATCTCCTATTATTTCCCCACTATACCACAAAGGAAAGCACAAAAAGAACTACCACTCTACAGATTTTCTTCCAAAGTTACCTTTAAAGTAAAGGACAACAACAACCATCGGTTGGTGCAAAGTTTGCTAATATAAACACAAAATTACAATCTACAGTGACAAGCAAAGATCATGTGTTTGTCTTCATATTGCCACTTACGGTTACGAACAATGGCAAGCAAAGATCGTGTGTTTGTCTTCATAAACACAAATTGACAATCAACAGTGACAATAAACAGCTTAATTATGGACATTCCACCAAAACACTTTAGTTGGTGCCACTAGAACACGTATATGAGTTATCAGTACAAGTGCAAGTGTTTCTCTTCATATTGCCACTTGTAAATCTTTCTATCAAGGTTAAGTTGTCTGCCAGCATTTTCACAAAGGATCATCAAATTGCCAGAAAGTACACGAAATGCATTTTCATATTTGCCAATTTGCATAAAAATTGTAACCCTTAACACTGGCTAGGCCAGATAACAGACATATTTACTCACCAATAATTCCATAGTCTCAGCCATAAAGGCGAAAAAGACTGTAAACATTTGACTGAAGACCACAACTACTCTTAATCCTACCATCAATAAATGAACTAAATTACAAATTATAGCCGCCCATTACGACAATTGAATTATACCAGCTAAACTCATGAGAAGGATGCGATCTCCAACTTAGTTCTAAAATGGCCACTGAATTTCTAAAAACAACAACCATAAACTTTGCTACTCCCTCCAATCCATATTAATTGACGCTGGTTTAGTACAAAATTAGTACTAAAATTGTAAAGGTGCCAATCTTTTTCACCATATCATGGGGATGATATCCCCCCTCTTTGTAAATTTGTAACACACTGTTTTTTCCTTGACTTAAGGCTTTGGGACCAAAAACAAAAAAGGATTTCTGGTCTGTTACTCATCTCTAATCTACTCCATTCTCCGTTCTTAAGATGTGAGTAAAAAGCTTGAAAATTTGGTAAACTTATGGCATTCTCTTCTTGTCGATGAAACCTCTAGCCCTTTACTGAATTTTCCATTTAAAAGGGTCTCACAGCCCTCAATTTCATGATGAAATTGAAGTTCAGAACAGCAATCAGTTTGACATCTGGCCTCTACTAAACAATCCCAATCATTTGGCTCGCTATTATAGTCTCAACTTAAATTTCTGTGCTTCCAGTTTTGACACCGAAGACGCAATATTTTTCACCAATAACGTATATTACGGCATTTGGGGTCGAAATTTCCTTGGTTTCAGAGTCCTTACGGGTAGTAACGAAGGTTGCCCTTCTTGGTGTCCTGCTTGATGGGGGTGTAGGCCTCGTCGGTGGCGACCTCCATCTTGGCGCTGCTCTCCTTGGGGATCTCCACGATGAAGTGGAAAGCCCCGTCCCCGGCGCGGAGCGGCACGTCGTGCCACGGGGACACCTTGCGGTCGGCGCCGTCGACGAGGAAGACGCGGTAGTCGAGCGTCTCGGGCTGGCCCTGGTCCTTGGGCTTGAGCTCGGTGGGCCTGAGGAGCGCGGTGGTGGTGAGCCCCGGGCGCTGGAAGCGCACGGCGGTGCGGGGGCGGCAGCTGCTGCGCCGGAGGCCGGCGCAGGCCAGGCGCGTGAAGCGGGTCGCCGCGGTGGCCGACGCCGTGACCGCCGTCGCCATTCGGGGTGTCCCTGGGGGGTCGCCGCCGGGGTAGGTGAGGAGCGGGTGGAGGTGGCGGCGGCGGCGGTCACTGCGGACTGGAAAGTGGAGCTGCGGATGACGAGGCGATGAAACTTTTTGCGGATTTTGCGTGGTGGCTACGGGCTATGCTAGGTGGGCCCTATCCTGACAGATCTCGAGAATGTTTTCATGGGCCACGTGCAGAGCTTGTTCGTAGGGTACGCTTAGGCCCATTTGGATGCTGGGCTAAAAAATGGGCTCCCGGTGGGGTACGTGCTTCCGTTGGTCTTTCCTCAATTCCATAAAAAAGCTCATTTTACCTCAAAAAAATAAAAAAAAAGCTCATTTATTGCCTAAAAAAAGCTTATTTGCACCAAAAAAACACTCCCCCCTGATGTTACTAAAAAAACACTCATTTCCCATTTGGAATACGAGAAATTAGAGATGCAGAAAAATGTTGTTTGGATGTCATGTAAAAAAAAAACCAGATGAATTGTAGACACAAAGAGAGAAAAAATGGAGTAGGATCTCATGTATGGTTTTCATCCAAGTTTTCTATGAAATAGACCATTCCATAGAAAATTTCAAAGAAATGTAGAGTGACAATTTCTTCTAGATGTTACCAAAGAAATATTTTCTATGGGAATCTTATCTTCCAAAATTGCTACGCTTGTCTGTTGTACCTAACGGGGCCTTAAAATCTGAAGGAAAAATCTCATATTTTCGTCATCTTTTCACATGTATAGCTAGAAAACACTAGTACAACATGGGCGTGCATACAATCACACATTACTTACTAATTCCCGCAAAAAAAATTACTTACTAAAGAATAAAGTTGCGGAGTTTCAAGATTGACTAAATCACCATATACGCCTCGTTGTTGATAGAGAACAATTTAGCACTACTTGGACACATGAGGTGCCAAACAATGACTGTTTCTCACCTAGCCGCCTCTCGTTTCCTTCTCCTTCCCCCACACAAGGTGGCTAGGGTTTCTCCCTCTTCTCCAGCAAGGCCGCTATTCCCCTCTGTCTCCAACCACCATTTCGGCGCGAGGAGACGGATCGGTTCTTCCTATGATGTGTATTTTCAGTTCGTGTAGGATTTTGTTCATGCGTCTTAGCGGCGATGTTGAGGCGGCGACAACGCTACAGAGATGTTGAGGTGGCAAAAACATCACGGAAATGGAATAAGTCCATTTGGCCTCCTTCCCGTCTCGACAATGTTTTTTCCAATGTCAGCGACGAGCTTGTTAGGGTGTGGTCCCGTGGATATTGGCAACCAGATTTTTTTGGGCGATGTGATGGTGCCGAGGATGGGATCAAAATAGTCAATCCCAATGTTGGATCTAGGTGAGTGTGAAGGTGGAACGAGAGAGCCTCCTCTCTTTGTAAAGCCTCATATGTGTGTTCTTCTTCCTCTTCGTTGGTGGTTCCACGACAAGACTCCAACAACTTATTCACGGGACGCCGTCCCTGACTGACATTCTTCCAGCGTGTAATTTGTCATGCCTCTCGCGGAACGTTTCTACTGCGATTCCTCTAGCACATGATGACGTGTGTTGCTGATAGAGGTTCTGGTGCGGTTTTTGCAACCGCTCCTTACCGCAGTTTTCTACGATGATGAGGTCGGCGACGTTTTCGCTGGCTTGCTAGGAAGATGGAGTTGAAGGACTTTGAAGACTATGATGTATTTTTTTTCTTATTTCTTGTTTGGGTCTTTCCGTGGGTGTTTGTTCTACAAAAAACAATGAATGGTTCTCGTATTATGGTCTACACAAGAAAAACTGAAGGCAAATAGTGGAAATTGCTATTGGAGCTCGGTCTTTTTCTTGAGGGTATTGGAGCTCGGTCTTTATGAAGCCTTTTTTCTGAAAGATTCAAAAGGTGAAGGTTTTTGTTTTAAAATTTTCAGCAAAATACACATGTACATAGGGATGCACTCTGCATGTTGGTAAAGTTTTCATGATGAAATAAATTTTGCACAAAAATCACAAAATATCTTCTCCAGCACTTGTTCAAACTTAAATAAGTGTTTTTATTTAAAAAATCGGGTTTGGTGGAGTCGGGGAGGGAAAAAAATCTACACTCAACAAATAGCAGGTTAAAAATAATAGAAAAAACAAATAGCAGATTATTTCTGCCTACAAGGTCATATCGATTCTTCTTACTGGGCAAATGCCACATCAGCTTTTACCTGTCAGCTTGGATGCCATGTCACGCAAAAACACCTTCTTCCAATCTTTTTTTTTTTGGGTCGCAACTTAACCGGTATCGGAAGTTGAAGGTTGTGCAGTAAGCTTAAGTTCAGGGTTGAACCTCAAACGATATGGTTAAATTCAGGGTTGAAAAGTGCAGCACCTTCTCTGAACTTAAAGCACAAACGGTCAAAATCAGCAAGAACAAAGCATTTTGCGGCACGAGGATACTTCATCAAAACAGGTGCTTATACAAGCGTACGGTGTAATTCATTAGCAGAAACAGTCATTATCAGCAAGAGAGTGAATTGTAGAAAACATCGACATCGAAGGCTAGGTTTGCAGGAACCACAAGCCTACGGAGTTGTGCCCAAAACCACTTGCGGAAAACACTAGTTGGCGGCTTAAGTCGTTTTGATGATTATTATGACAGGTGGGCCCCGCTTTTGCCGACGTGGCGTAACGGTTTGCTGGCGACGTCGTTAGACACAGGATTTTACACTAACACCATTTTTGGAAAAATAAAAGCAATCAAGCCCCTGCCTCCTCGTCACTTCGCTGACGCCGATGCGGGCACAACTGCTGCTTGCTCTGGTGCGTGGCCAGCGCCGCCGCTTCTCGTGCCCGTATGCGGCATCCTCGTCACCTCGCGGGCGCCAATGTAGGCGCAGCTGCTGCTTGCTCTGGTGCATGGCCAGCGCCGCAGCTGCTCGTGCCCATACGCGGCCTCCTCGTCACCTCGCCGACGACGATGCAGGTGAGGAGCAAGGGAGGCGGCGCCGGCTTGAGCTCTGGCCGCGGTGAGGCGCCCTCCCCCACCACACCTACGTTGGCCGAGGAGCGGGGAGTGGGAGGCCGGGGCCGATGCCGGGGATCAAGCAGGAGTAGGAGACGAGCTCCGTTCTCGTCGGGACTGGCGATCCTGGCCGGGCCTCGTGCCCCTTGCGGAAGAACTTGACGCCGACGAGTAGCAGTGGAGCATGGCGGAGGCAGCCAGGGAGGCCGGGCGGCACCGGGAGGGCATGGGACACCGGCGGCAGAGGGGAAGGTCAAATTTTTTTTCTTTTATTTTTTTTGACAGTGTGTGTTTTTCTTTTCTAAAAAAGGGAGGGAGTTTTCGATAAAAATATATTTGTAACGACGTCTAGTGTGAACAGTTACACCAAGTCATCATTTATGAGACACACCTGTCATAATCATCATCAAAACGACCAAAGCCGTCAACTAGTGTTTTTTGCAAAAATTTAGAGAAAAATTAGTGGTTTTGGGCACAATTCCATACACTTGTGGTTCCTGCAAACCTAACCTTCAATGTCGATGTTTTCCGTAATTCACTCTCAGCAAGAGCAAAGCATTTTTGTTTTTCTTTTTTGCGGGGCAACAAAGCATTTTTCAGCACGAGTAGACTTCAGAGCTGGTCCTTATTTAGAACAAACGGTTCTAACAGCATTGGGACAAACGGTTCTAACAGCATTGGAACAAACGGTCATAATCAGCAAAGAACAAAACGTTGTGCAGCACGGGGAAGACTCGAGAGCAGGTCCTTATTTAGAACAAACGGTTCTAACGTCACCAGAGCAAACTGTCATGATCACCAAGACCAAAACGTTGTGCAGCACGAGGATACTACTCGAGAACATGTGCTTGATCCCGAAGACGACATCTGAATCAGGGACCACAGAGGCAGGTAGCCCAGAACCGTGGTGACGAGGGAGCGGGTCGAGAACTGACGGTGCGCGGTGGCGTCTCCGAGTAGAAACGTCAAAACATGTGCATGAGTTGGGCATCGATTCTTTGGGAGTGAATGAATCAGGCGTCAGCTCGGTGGTGGTGTGCTCGGCTGCGTCGGTCTGCATGCCAGGTCCAGTTTGCATTTGCAGGAACATGCTCTCGATGACTCCGATCAGGAGAGGCAGACGGAATTTATGCTTGGCCACGAACGCTGCCGAAAGGATTTTCCTTTTTGAGGGAAATGCTGCTGAAAGGATGTTTGGCGAGGTGCATTAACCTCGGCGTGGGTTGGCTAAGCAGCAGGGGAGGAACCAAGCAAGCAGCACGTTTGTCTGCAAAAAAAGGGGCAATACTTAGGTAAGCACATTTTGTTTGTATTTAAGGTCGGAGTCGAAGTCGCACACCGGTGAACGTAAAAGAATCTACGGAAATGCTGAAAATCTGACGTCAGGTTTTTAGACATGACAAATTAAACATTTTTTATGGCGATTTAGTTTGCAAGTCTAACAATTTCTTAGCAAAAATATGAACCGACATGGGATTTGTCATTCTCGCCAACGAAACTTGGCATCTCCGGAAAGCATAATTTGCCATGAAAAACATTCGATTTACCATGTCTAAAAATTTGAAATTGCTTGGATATTTGGAACCAAAGTCTAACGCATCTTATGCTTCTAAATGGAGAAAATTTAGATAGATTATATAGCTAAGTACTCGGACTAATAGGGGGGGGGGGGCACAATATTTTGAAACGAGGCAAAAGACTTGCCATTTTCATTGATTAAGAAGAGAATTGCCCGATGCAGGACTCGCGCCGACCATGCCCGCCGCAAACGGCCACCGAATGTCTGTCATTGTCACCACTGGACACGCTCCAACGCAGCTCCGACTTCAAAGCAACCCAGCAACCACGGAAGAGCACCTCGGACACACCGGGAAGAACCGACTACCGAAGACCACGCCGCGACCCAAGCTCCTCTCAACGCCATCATCATTGCCAAACAGAAACCAACGCCCCGCCTCAGCCTCGGCAAACCACGCGGCGAAGATGCCGCCATCGACGGCGAAGACGCCATCATCCTCCAGACTCTCAGTCATAGCCGGCTCCGAGACGATGCCCCCAAGGAGGAGAAAGCCGTGAAGACGCCTTCATCGCCCGATCCAGCGGATCTGAGGTTTCCCTCCGGAGCCCAAGCCGTGGGGAGAAGGTGGAGCACCTCCACGACGACGCTTCCAAGAAAGACCACGGCACCCGCGGGCACCGCCGTCGCCGGCTCCGGTGAAGACCGGAGCAAGGATTTCTCCCGGAGATGTGCCGACCACCTGCCACCACCGACCGCCGCCCACGAACCACCACCCCTGCCGAGGCCGACTCCAATCTAGCCACGGGACCCCTCGATCTGCCGCGTCCAGAAGTGCTCCGCCCCCTGGCCGAAGCCGCCACCACCAAACCCGGGGCCGCCTCCCCAGCAACCACAGCCCACCACCGCCGACGACATCACCACCAAAGGAGCCTGACCAGGCCCATCGGTCCGGAGCCCACATCACCAGATCCAGAGGCAAGGGAGGGCCTGACCAGATCGGAGACCTCGCTCCGGGCCTCGCTGCGAGATGGCCGGCAGACAGAGAAGTCGCCGAGAAGCCGTAGCCTCGCGCTGCGCACAGTCCTCCGCCGTTAGATGTGGTCGGAGTCACATCGAAGGATGGGGAGAAGGGCGATGCGGTCGCTGGGCTCCAACCACACCGCAAGGCACGGCCACGCCGATGCCATGCAGCAGTCGCGCGCCGCACCGCCAGCTCGAGCCACCGCCAGGGGAAGCCGCATCGCAGGGGATCCAGATCCGCCACCGCCTCCTGCCGCCGTCAGACGAGAGGGAAAGGAAGGGGAAGACCCCCCCCCCCCCCCCGACCGCCGTCCGTCGCCCGGGCTTAGCCCGGCGGCCTCCTCCGGCGACGGCAAGGGCATGGAGGGGGGCGAGGGGGGCGGCCCGGCGGCGTGGACGAGGGCTCCGCCCGAGTCGCCAGAGAGGCGACGCAGGGGACGAGCTTACTTCTTAAGTTGCGCTACTTTTGGCGTCTTTACAGGAGTTGGGGGGGGGGGCACAATTGACTTCCTCTCGTTTTCTTCTCACCCTAGGCGGATATGACAAACTCTCACCTCCAGGCTTCACCGGCGAGCCCATGAATTTTACTCCACTTTGCCTGCTGCTTCGCCGGCCAGGGGTGAGGAGGGGAATCCCGATTCCTTTGCTCCGGTTGGTAGTTTAGGTTAGGTTTTTTCAATCCTCGCAGTTGGGGCGCTTAGGCAGATGGTGGCACTTCTTCTTCGAGTTTTTCTTCCGGACTTCAATCCTCCTCAAGTTTGTCCGGCTGAACGTAGTCGACGGAGCTCCAATGTAGATTCCGGTTGTCTCCTTGAGGCAGTGAGGTTTTGGTTTCTCGTCATGTGGGAGATTTGGTGTTCGATGATTTAGATACATGTAAGGGTTCAAGGGAGACAACTACTGCTTCATGTCTCCATGGAGTTGGTCCTTAGGGGCCTATGTACGAAGACTTCCCGGCTGTCATCCACAAGGGCAAGCTGGTTTCGGTAGGGGAGCGACGACAGCGGTGCGTCGGCGGCTTGTTCTGACGGCAGTAGTAGTCGTTCTATGGTCTCAGAATCTTAATGTAATTCTTATTGTGTTTGAGATGCTTTGTACCGTCAGTAAACTTTTATAATAGATTGATCCTTCGTAAAAAAACTTTGAGTAATAATTATTTGAATCTGAACTTGATTATTTGATATTTACCAGCATGCATATGGTTACAATCCTACATCAATTAAAACCTTTGAAAACAGAAAAGGGGATCAATTTCAGCCAAGCACGCATGCAGGGACGCCAAGCTTGTCTGCACCTGTCATGCGGAGTGGATAATCTCTGGCCGAGGATGCCACACCGGCCAGCCGGATAAGATGCAGAACAAGAGTACGTAGTAGGGTTTTTCATTCCTTCCAACAAAAGATAGCATTACATTTATTTCCTCGCTGCAAAAGGGAAAAGGCAAGCATACCATTTCATTTCCATACAGTACCACACAAAGAAGCTAGTGACAGATTCGAGACTGGTGGATGGCGCTCTCTCCTCCTCCTCTCGCGCTCTCCCCCCTAGGGCGCCGCCGGCTCGCAGCTCCCCTCCCTCGGCGTCCCAGTCCCGTGTGACCTCCAACTCCCTCCCCCCCTCGAGCTCTCCTCCGGGCTCCCTGCCGGCGGCGGGGTCCGGCCCCTTCCTTTCCGTGTTTCCCCTTCCCAGCTCTGTGGCCCTGGATGCGCCCCGGGCTAACAGGTTCTGGGCTCTTGGCTCTGAGGATTCGGGTTCCGACTCCGACTCTGAGGCTCCTCATCCTCCTTTCCGCTTGGCTACGGTGGTTGGGTCGTCGCCATCGGTGGAGGCGGGTCGTCGGCGAAAATTTGCTCCGGGGGGCAGGGGCCGGCCGGTCGGGGAGGATGTGGGTGCGGATGGTTGGTGCCGTGTCATTCATGGGCGCCGGCGCGCCGCATCCTGGTCGTCGGACCCCTCCCTGGTGGGCCCTGGGGTGGCTGCCCTGGCTTCGCCGACCTCTTCCCCTCCGGTGACCGTCGGCCCTGGCTCACCTTCGGCTGTGGGTCTCGCCTCTCCGGCGGCGGCGGCGCCGGTGCTAACCCTAGATCTGGGATCGGGGCTGGCGCTGGTGCCCCGGGCCGGGGTGCGGGATCCTCAGGCTGTTGTTGGGCCGTGTGGGCCTGTGCTTGTCCCTTCGTTGGGCTCCTCGGTCGATTTCCCCCCCCCCTCGTTTCTGTGGCCCCTGGGCCGAGGCCGGCTCTGTCTTAGCCCATTCTCCCTTCGGCCCCCTTGGCGAACCCGGCCTGTCTGACTCTGGCTATATATGGGTCCGGAAGGGTTCGGTTCCCCCTTTTCTAGGGTTTCCTGCATCTTCCGCGGACCTGCGTCGGCGCCGCTTCCCTATCCGCTGCTTCGTCAGATCTATGCCTCCTCCCCCCTCCTTCTTCCCTTCGCGGCGGTGGCTGTGATGGATCGTTCCCGCGGGTCCTCCAGCGAGGCTGTCTCTGGCCTCAAGCGGGGGCGGGACGGATCTGGTGACGTCGCTGTGGATCTGGAGTATGATGCGTCGCTCCGTGCCAAGCTCCAGGCCTCGCGGTCGGAGGCGGCCGTCGCGTCCCCTTGTGCGTCTGGATCCGGGCCGGTGGCCCCTCCGCCCCTGGTGTCTGCTGCTCCGGTGTCTGCGGCCGACCCCTGGGAACAGGCGGCGCGGGGAGCCGGGCGGGTTCTTCGGGGCCTTCCTCGTCTCCTCCCTCGCTTGCCCCCATGGGTGGTCCGCCGCGGGCGCCAGCGGTGGCCGGTGGCGGTTCTCATTTCGTCCCTCGGGGCGGCTCGGGGGCCCCTGCCTGCCGTCCGTTCGGTGCTTCTGCGGGGCGTGGCACCGGTGCTGGTCTCCCTGGTGATGGCATCCTTCCTCCGCCGCCCTCTCGTGGTGCGAGCAGTAACCCCACTCACTCCCAGGTCTCCAATCCCATCCTCACCTGCTTTGCGTGTCATCGCCCTGGCCACTTCCAGTCTCGTTGTGAGAATCCTCCGTTTTGCCTCATCTGTAGGGAGGACGGCCACCTCACGGTGGACTGCCAAAGTCGTGTCAAGCCTCCTTCTTCATCCACTACGGTATCGGCCTCCCTGGCTGCTCTTTCTTTGCCCTGGACAAGGAAGTTCCTGTTGCTGCCCCCCAATCCCTCGCTCTTCAATGTTGGTGTCATTTCAGTCCAGGACAAGCGCATCTCTCTGAAGGAAATATGCCCTAGAGGCAATAATAAAGTTATTATTTATTTCCTTATTTCATGATAAATGTTTATTATTCATGCTAGAATTGTATTAACCGGAAACATAATACATGTGTGAATACATAGACAAACATAGTGTCACTAGTATGCCTCTACTTGACTAGCTTGTTGATCAAAAGATGGTTATGTTTCCTAACCATAGACATGTGTTGTCATTTGATTAATGGGATCACATAATTAGGAGAATGATGTGATTGACATGACCCATTCCGTTAGCCTAGCACTTGATCGTTTAGTATGTTGCTATTGCTTTCTTCATGACTTATACATGTTCCTGAAACTATGAGATTATGCAACTCCCGTTTACCGGAGGAACACTTTGGGTACTACCAAACGTCACAACGTAACTGGGTGATTATAAAGGAGTACTACAGGTGTCTCCGAAGGTACATGTTGAGTTGGCGTATTTCGAGATTAGGTTTTGTCACTCCGATTGTCGGAGAGGTATCTCTGGGCCCTCTCGGTAATACACATCACTTAAGCCTTGCAAGCATTGTAACTAATGAGTTAGTTACGAGATGATGTATTACGGAACGAGTAAAGAGACTTGCCGGTAACGATATTGAACTAGGTATTGGATACCGACGATCGAATCTCGGGCAAGTAAACATACCGATGACAAAGGGAACAACGTATGTTGTTATGCGGTTTGACCGATAAAGATCTTCGTAGAATATGTAGGAACCAATATGGGCATCCAGGTCCCGCTATTGGTTATTGGCCGATAATAGTTCTAGGTCATGTCTACATAGTTCTCGAACCCGTAGGGTCCGCACGCTTAACGTTACGATGACATTTATATTATGAGTTTATGAGTTTTGATGTACCGAAGGAGTTCGGAGTCCCGGATGAGATCGGGGACATGACGAAGAGTCTCGAAATGGTCGAGACGTAAAGATCGATATATTGGACGACTATATTCGGAGTTCGGAAAGGTTCCGAGTGATTCGGGTATTTTTCGGAGTACCGGAGAGTTATGGGAATTCGCCGGGGAAAAGTATTGGGCCTTATTGGGCCATACGGGAAAGAGAGAGGGGCTGCCTAGGGCAGGCCGCGCGCCCCCCAAGGCTTAGTCCGAATTGGACTAGGGGGAGGGGCCGCACCCCCTCCTTCCTTCCCTTCTCTCTTCCCCTTCCTTGTCTCCTACTCCTACTACATGGAAGGACTCCTAGTTGGACTAGGAAAGGGGGAATCCTACTCCCGGTGGGAGTAGGACTCCCCATGGCACGCCCCTCCTAGGGCCGGCCTCCTCCTCCCTCCCTCCTTTATATACGGGGGCAGGGGGCACCCCATAAACACACAAGTTGATCTACGGATCGTTCCTTAGCCGTGTGCGGTGCCCCCTCCACCATATTCCACCTCGATCATATCGTCGCGGAGTTTAGGCGAAGCCCTGCGCCGGTAAGAACATCATCATCGTCACCACGCCGTCGTGCTGACGGAACTCATCTCTGGAACTCGGCTAGATCGGAGGCTGGAGATCGTCATCGAGCTGAACGTGTGCTGAACTCGGAGGCCCCGTACGTTCGGTGCTTGGATCGGTCGGATCGTGAAGACGTACGACTACATCAACCGCGTTGTGCTAACGCTTCCGCTTACGGTCTATGAGGGTACATGGACGAACACTCTCCCCTCTCGTTGCTATGCCATCACCATGATCTTGCGTGTGCGTAGAATTTTTTTTGAAATTACTACGTTCCCCAACAGTGGCATCCGAGCCTAGGTTTTATGCGTTGATGTTATATGCACGAGTAGAACACAAGTGAGTTGTGGGGATACAAGTCATACTGCTTACCAGCATGTCATACTTTGGTTCGGCGGTATTGTGAGATAAAGCGGCCCGGATCGACATTACGCGTACGCTTACGCGAGACTGGTTTCACTGTTACGAGCACTCGTGCTTAAAGGTGGCTGGCGGGTGTCTGTCTCTCTTACTTTAGCTGAATCGAGTGTGGCTACGCCCGGTCCTTGCGAAGGTTAAAACAACACTAACTTGACGAACTATCGTTGTGGTTTTTGATGCGTAGGTAAGAACGGTTCTTGCTAAGCCCGTAGCAGCCACGTAAAATTTGCAACAACAAAGTAGAGGACGTCTAACTTGTTTTTGCAGGGCATGTTGCGATGTGATATGGTCAAGACGTGATGCTATATTTTATTGTATGAGATGATCATGTTTTGTAACCGAAGTTATCGGCCACTGGCAGGAGCCATATGGTTGTCGCTTTATTGTATGAAATGCAAACGCCCTGTAATTGCTTTACTTTATCACTAAGCGGTAGCGATAGTCGTAGAAGCAATAGATGGCGTAAACGACAACGATGCTACGATGGAGATCAAGGTGTCGCGCCGGTGACGATGGTGATCACGACGGTGCTTCGGAGATGGAGATCACAAGCACAAGATGATGATGGCCATATCATATCACTTATATTGATTGCATGTGATGTTTATCGTTTATGCATCTTATCTTGCTTTGATTGACGGTAGCATTTTAAGATGATCTCTCACTAAAATTATCAAGAAGTGTTCTCCCTGAGTATGCACCGTTGCCAAAGTTCGTCGTGCCCAGACACCACGTGATGATCGGGTGTGATAAGCTCTACGTCCATCTACAACGGGTGCAAGCCAGTTTTGCACACGCAGAATACTCAGGTTAAACTTGACGAGCCTAGCATATGCAGATATGGCCTCGGAACACGGAGACCGAAAGGTCGAGCGTGAATCATATAGTAGATATGATCAACATAGTGATGTTCACCATTGAAAACTACTCCATCTCACGTGATGATCGGTTATGGTTTAGTTGATTTGGATCACGTGATCACTTAGATGACTAGAGAGATGTCTGTCTAAGTGGGAGTTCTTAAGTAATATGATTAATTGAACTTAAATTTATCATGAACTTAGTCCTGGTAGTATTTTGCAAATTATGTTGTAGATCAATAGCTTGCGTTGTTGCTTTCATATGTTTATTTTGATATGTTCCTAGAGAAAATTGTGTTGAAAAATGTTAGTAGCAATAATGCGGATTCGATCCGTGATATGAGGTTTATCCTCATTGCTGCACAGAAGAATTATGTCCTTAATTCACCGCTAGGTGATAGACCTATTGCAGGAGCAGATGCAGAAGTTATGAACGTCTGGCTAGCTCAAAATGATGACTATTTGATAGTTTAGTGCATCATGCTTAACGGCTTAGAATCGGGACTTCAAAGACATTTTGAATGTCATGGACCATATGAGATGTTCCAGGAGTTGAAGTTAATATTTCCAGCAAATACCTGAGTTGAGAGATATGAAGTCTCCAACAAGTTCTATAGCTAAAAGATGGAGGAGAATCGCTCAACTAGTGAGCATGTGCTCAGACTGTCTGGGTACTTCAATCGCTTGAATCAAGTGGGAGTTAATCTTCCAGATAAGATAGTGATTGACAGAGTTCTCTAGTCACCATCACTAAGTTACTAGAACTTCGTGATGAACTATAGTATGCAAGGGATGGCGAAAACGATTCCCGAGCTCTTCGTGATGTTGAAATCGACGAAGGTAGAAATCAAGAAAGAGCATCAAGTGTTGATGATTGACAAGACCACTAGTTTCAAGAAAAGGGCAAAGGGAAAGAAAGGGGAACTTCAAGTAGAATGACAAGCAAGTTGTCACTTCCACGAAGAAGCCCAAAGTTGGACCAAAGCCTAAAACTGAGTGCTTACACTGCAAAGGAAATGGTCACTGGAAGCGGAAATGCCCTCAATATTTGGTGGATAAGAAGGATGGAAAAGTGAACAAGGGTATATTTGATATATAGGTTATTGATCTGTGCATTACTAGTGTTTATAGTAGCCCCTGAGTATTTGTTCGGTTGCTAAGATTAGTAACTCGAAACAGGAGTTACAGAATAAACAGAGACTAGTTGAAGGGGAAGTGACGATGAGTATTGGAAGTAGTTCCAAGATTGATATGATCATCATCACACACTCCCTATACTTTCGGGATTAGTGTTAAACCTAAATTAATGTTATTTGGCGTTTGCGTTGAGCATGACTATGATTTGATCATGTTTATTGCGATACGGTTATTCATTTGAAGTTAAAGAATAATTGTTATTCTGTTTACATGAATAAGACCTTCGATGGTTATACACCCAATGAAAATAGTTTGTTGGATCTCGATCGTAGTGATACACATATTCATAATATTGATGCCAAAAGATGCAAAGTTAATAATGATAGTGCAACTTATTTGTGGCACTGCCGTTTGGGTCATATCGGTGTAAAGCGCATGAAGAAACTCCATAAAGATGGATTTTCGGAATCACTTGGTTATGAATCATTTGATGCTTGCGAACCGTGCCTTTTGGGCAAGATGACTAAAACTCCGTTCTTCGGAACAATGGAACGAGCTACTGACTTATTGGAAATAATACATACTGATGTATGCAGACCAATGAGTATGAAGGCTCGTGGCAAGTATCGTTATTTTCTGACCTTCACAAGATGATTTGAGCAGATATGGGTATATCTACTTGATGAAACATAAGTCTGAAATAGTTGAAAGGTTCAAAGAATTTCAGAGTGAAGTGGAAAAATCATCATAATAAGAAAATAAAGTTTCTGCGATCTGATCGCGGAGACGAATATTTGAGTTACGAGTTTGGTCTTCAATTAAAACAATGTGGAATAGTTTCACAGCTCACGCCACCTGGAACACCACAACATTATGGTGTGTCCGAACGTCGTAATCGTACTTTATTGGATATAGTGCGATCTATGATGTTTCTTGCTGATTTACCATTGTCGTTTTGTGGTTATGCATTAGAGACAGCTGCATTCACGTTAAAAGGGCACCATCTAAATCCGTTGAGACGACACTATATGAACTGTGGTTTAGCAAGAAACCCAAGTTGTCGTTTCTTAAAGTTTGGGGCTACGATGCTTATGTGAAAAAGTTTCATCCTGATAAGCTCAAACCCAAATCGGAGAAGTGCGTCTTCATAGAATACCCAAAGAAAACTGTTGGGTACACCTTCTATCACAAATCTGAAGGCAAGATATTCGTTGCTATATTCGGATCCTTTCTAGAGAAGGAGTTTCTCTCGAAAGAAGTGAGTGGGAGGAAAGTAGAACTTGATGAGGTAACAGTACCTGCTCCCTTATTGGAAAGTAGTCCATCAGAAGACTCGGTTCCTGTGACAACTACACCAATTAGTGAGGAAGCTAATGATATTGATCATAAAACTTTAGATCAAGTTTCTACTGAACCTCGTAGGTCTACCAGAGTAAGATCCGCACCAGAGTGGTACGGTAATCCTGTTCTGGAAGTCATGTTACTAGACCATGATAAACCTACGAACTATGAGGAAGCGATGATGAGCCCAGATTCCGCGAAATGGCTTGAGGCCATAAAATCTGAGATATGATCCATGTATGAGAACAAAGTATGGACTTTGATTGACTTGCTCGATGATCAGCAAGCCATGTTAAATAAATGGATCTTCAAGAGGAAGACGGACGTTGATAGTAGTGTTACTATCTACAAAGCTCGACTTGTCGCAAAAAGGTTTTTGACAAGTTCAAGGTGTTGACTACAATGAGATCTTCTCAACTGTATCGATGCTTATGTCTGTCCAAATCATATTAGCAATTGCCACATTTTATGAAATCTGGCAAATGGATGTCAAAACTGCATTCCTTAATGAATTTATTAAAGAAGAGTTGTATATGATGCAACCAGAAGGTTTTGTCAATCCTAAAGATGCTAACAAAGTGTGCAAGCTCCAGCAATCCATCAATGGACTGGTGCAAGCATCTCGGAGTTGGAATAAACGCTTTGATAGTCTGATCAAAGCATATGGTTTTATACAGACTTTTGGAGAAGCCTGTATTTACAAGAAAGTGAGTGGGAGCTCTGTAGCATTTCTAGTTTTATATGTAGATGACATATTATTAATTGGAAATGATATAGAATTTCTGGATAGCATAAAGGGATACTTGAATAAAAGTTTTTCAATGAAAGACCTCAGTGAAGCTACTTACATATTGAGCATCAAGATCTATTGAGATAGATCAAGACGCTTGATAAGATTTTCAATGAGTACATACCTTGGCAAGATTTTGAAATAGTTCAAGATGGAACAGTCAAAGAAAGAGTTCTTGCCTGTGTTGCAAAGGTGTGAAATTGAGTAAGACTCAAAACCCGACCACGGCAGAAAATAGAAAAGAGAATGAAAGTCATTCCCTATGCCTCAATCATAGGTTCTATAAAGTATGCTATGTACCAGACCTATTGTATACCTTGCTCTGAATTTGGCAAGGGAGTACAATAGTGATCTAAGAGTAGATCACTGGACACTGGTCAAGAATATCCTTAGTAAGGACTAAGGAAATATTTCTCGATTATGGAGGTGATAAAAGAGCCCATCGTAAAGAGTTACATCGGTGCAAGCTTTTACACTGATCCAGATGACCCTAAGTCTCAATCTGGATACATATTAAAAGTGGGAGCAATTAGCTAGAGTAGCTCCGTGCAGAGCATTGTAGACATAGAATATTTGCAAAATACATACGGCTCTGAATATGACAGACCCGTTGACTAAGATTCTCTCACGAGAAAAACATGATCACACCTTAGTACTCTTTGGGTGTTAATCACATAGCGATGTGAACTAGATTATTGACTCTAGTAAACCCTTTGAGTGTTGGTCACATGAAGATGTGAACTATGGGTGTTAATCATATACAGATATGAATATTGATGTTAAATCACATGGTGATGTGAACTAGATTATTGACTCTAGTGCAAGTGGGAGACTGAAGGAAATATGCCCTAGAGGCAATAATAAAGTTATTATTTATTTCCTTATTTCATGATAAATGTTTATTATTCATGCTAGAATTGTATTAACCGGAAACATAATACATGTGTGAATACATAGACAAACATAGTGTCACTAGTATGCCTCTACTTGACTAGCTTGTTGATCAAAAGATGGTTATGTTTCCTAACCATAGACATGTGTTGTCATTTGATTAATGGGATCACATCATTAGGAGAATGATGTGATTGACATGACCCATTCCGTTAGCCTAGCACTTGATCGTTTAGTATGTTGCTATTGCTTTCTTCATGACTTATACATGTTCCTGAAACTATTTGATTATGCAACTCCCGTTTACCGGAGGAACACTTTGGGTACTACCAAACGTCACAACGTAACTGGGTGATTATAAAGGAGTACTACAGGTGTCTCCGAAGGTACATGTTGAGTTGGCGTATTTCGAGATTAGGTTTTGTCACTCCGATTGTCGGAGAGGTATCTCTGGGCCCTCTCGGTAATACACATCACTTAAGCCTTGCAAGCATTGTAACTAATGAGTTAGTTACGGGATGATGTATTACGGAACGAGTAAAGAGACTTGCCGGTAACGAGATTGAACTAGGTATTGGATACCGACGATCAAATCTCGGGCAAGTAAACATACCGATGACAAAGGGAACAACGTATGTTGTTATGCGGTTTGACCGATAAAGATCTTCGTAGAATATGTAGGAACCAATATGGGCATCCAGGTCCCGCTATTGGTTATTGACCGAGAATAGGTCTAGGTCATGTCTACATAGTTCTCGAACCCGTAGGGTCCGCACGCTTAATGTTACGATGACATTTATATTATGAGTTTATGAGTTTTGATGTACCGAAGGAGTTCGGAGTCCCGGATGAGATCGGGGACATGACGAGGAGTCTCGAAATGGTCGAGTCGTAAAGATCGATATATTGGACGACTATATTCGGAGTTTGGAAAGGTTCCGAGTGATTCAGGTATTTTTCGGAGTACCGGAGAGTTACGGGAATTCGCCGGGGAGAAGTATTGGGCCTTATTGGGCCATACGGGAAAGAGAGAGGGGCTGCCTAGGGCAGGCCGCGCGCCCCCCCAAGGCTTAGTCCGAATTGGACTAGGGGGAGGGGCCGCACCCCCTCCTTCCTTCCCTTCTCTCTTCCCCTTCCTTGTCTCCTACTCCTACTACATGGAAGGACTCCTAGTTGGACTAGGAAAGGGGGAATCCTACTCCCGGTGGGAGTAGGACTCCCCATGGCGCGCCCCTCCTAGGGCCGGCCTCCTCCTCCCTCCCTCCTTTATATACGGGGACAGGGGGCACCCCATAAACACACAAGTTGATCTACAGATCGTTCCTTAGCCGTGTGCGGTGCCCCCCTCCACCATATTCCACCTCGGTCATATCGTCGCGGAGTTTAGGCGAAGCCCTGCGCCGGTAAGAACATCATCATCGTCACCACGCCGTCGTGCTGACGGAACTCATCTATGGAGCTCAGCTGGATCGGAGGCCGGAGATCGTCATCGAGCTGAACGTGTGCTGAACTCGGAGGCCCCGTACGTTCGGTGCTTGGATCGGTCGGATCGTGAAGACGTACGACTACATCAACCGCGTTGTGCTAACGCTTCCGCTTACGGTCTACGAGGGTACATGGACGAACACTCTCCCCTCTCGTTGCTATGCCATCACCATAATCTTGCGTGTGCGTAGGAAATTTTTTGAAATTACTACGTTCCCCAACACTCTCCTCAAGCCCTTCTTGACGAACTCCGGTTGTGGGATGAAGGCGGTTGGGATTGGCAGATCCACCAGCTTTCTGATTTTGAGTTTGCGGCCACATTTCCATCTAAAGAGAGCCTTCGCATGATGTCTTCTTGCACCAGCTTCACGCTCCCTCTGAATCATCTTGTGGTTTTGGTCAAAGCTGCATCCAATGGGTCAAAGACCATCTCTTCTCTCTCTGATGTTTGGGTGGTAGTGGACGACGTCCCTCCCAGCATGCGCACCTCGTCATTCCTGATGGCTTTTGGGGTGCTGATTGGGAAACCAATTGAGGTTGATCAAGCTTCGTTATCTATTCTTGGACCAGCTCGGCTTCGGGTGTGGTGCGTGGACCCGATCTGCAATCGTGGCTCTGTTGATGTTTTCCCGGCGGTTGGTGGCTTTCGTCTTCGTGTCCGGGTGGAGGGAGCTCCTGGCCCTGTCTCGCCCCTCCTCCCCCTCCACCCCCGGCCTCGGGCGACAATGATAAAAGCAAGGAGGGTGGTGGGGGCCTTGAGGATTCGATGCATGGCACGGATCCTCGTTTCACCCAGTCTGCGTGGGATGGGCTGTCTCCTGCTGAGCAAGAACTGATGAAAGATTGTGCTCCGGCTCCGGCGGGTGGTGGGGTCCAGGGCTCGGTGCCAGGCGTGGATGGTGGGCCTGCGCCCGCGGGTGGATCGAAGGGCACCCCTCTGTCGGCGGCGTGTTCAAACCTGCCCGCTCGTCCCACCTCCCCTTCGCTGTCTGGCATTGAAGACCTACCACCGGCGGGCCCGTCAGCGGCCAAGAAGAGGAAGAAATCGTCGGTGAAGAAGTTCTCCGCGAAGAGCAGGGCCTCTGGGGACTCCAGGCAGTCCACGGCCGGGCTCTGTCGCCGGTTGGAGGTGGATCTGTTGGGGAACATAGTAATTTCAAAAAATTTCCTACGCACACGCAAGATCATGGTGATGATATAGCAACGAGAGGGGAGAGTGTTCGTCCACGTACCCTCGTAGACCGTAAGCGGAAGCGTTAGCACAACGCGGTTGATGTAGTCATACGTCTTCACGATCCGACCGATCCAAGCACCGAACGTACGGAGCCTCCGAGTTCAGCACACGTTCAGCTCGATGACGATCTCCGGCCCTCCGATCCAGCAAAGGCTCCGGAGATGAGTTCCGTCAGCACGACGGCGTGGTGACGATGATGATGTTCTACCGGCGCAGGGCTTCGCCTAAACTCCGCGACGATATGACCGAGGTGGAATATGGTGGAAGGGGGCACCGCACACGGCTGAGGAACGATCCGTAGATCAACTTGTGTGTCTATGGGGTGCCCCCCGCCCCCGTATATAAAGAAGGGAGGGGGAAGGTGCGGCCGGCCCCCTAGGGGTGCGCCTGGAGGAGTCTTACTCCCACCGGGAGTAGGACTCCCCCCTCTTGCCTTGGTGGAGAAGGAAAGGGGGGAGGGGAAAGAGGAAAGGGCCCCCCCCTTCCTTGTCCTATTCGGACTAGGGGGAGAGGGGGCGCGCGGCCTGCCCTGGCCGGTCCTCCTCTTCTCCCTCTTGGCCCACTAAGGCCCAATATCCCCCGGGAGGGTTCCGGTAACCCCCCGGTGTTCCGGTAAAATCCTGATTTCACCCGGAACCATTCCGATGTCCAAACATAGGCTTCCAATATACCAATCTTTATGTCTCGACCATTCCGAGACTCCTCGTCATGTCCGTGATCACATCCGGGACTCCGAACAAACTTCGGTACATCAAAACTTATAAACTCATAATAAAACTGTCATCGAAACGTTAAGCGTGCGGACCCTACGGGTTCGAGAACTATGTAGACATGACCTAAAACCATTCTCGGTCAATAACCAATAGTGGGACCTGGATTCCCATATTGGTTCCTACATATTCTACGAAGATCTTTATCGGTCAAACCGCATAACAACATACGTTGTTCCCTTTGTCATCGGTATGTTACTTGCCCGAGATTTGATCGTCGGTATCCAATACCTAGTTCAATCTCGTTACCGGTAAGTCTCTTTACTTGTTCTGTAATACGTCATCTCATAACTAACTCATTAGTTATAATGCTTGCAAGGCTTAAGTGATGAGTATTACCGAGAGGGCCCAGAGATACCTCTCCGACAATCGGAGTGACAAAACCTAATCTCGAAATACGCCAACTCAACATGTACCTTCGGAGACACCTGTAGTACTCCTTTATAATCACCTAGTTACGTTGTGACATTTGGTAGTACCCAAAGTGTTCCTCCGGTAAACGGGAGTTGCATATTTCTCATAGTTACAGGAACATGTATAAGTCATGAAGAAAGCAATAGCAGAATACTAAACGATCATGTGCTAAGCTAACGGGATGGGTCATGTCAATCACATCATTCTCCTAATGATGTGATCCCATTAATCAAATGACAACACATGTCTATGGTTAGGAAACATAACCATCTTTGATTAATGAGCTAGTCTAGTAGAGGCATACTAGTGACTATATGTTTGTCTATATATTCACACATGTATCATGTTTCCGGTTAATACAATTCTAGCATGAATAATAAACATTTATCATGATATGAGGAAATAAATAATAACTTTATTATTGCCTCTAGGGCATATTTCCTTCAGTGTCCCACTTGCACTAGAGTCAATAATCTAGATTACATAGTAATGATTCTAACACCCATGGAGTCTGGGTGCTGAGAGGCTTAGTCAACGGGTCTGCAACATTCAGATCCGTATGTATCTTGCAAATCTCTATGTCTCCCACTTGGACTAGGTCCCGAAGGGAATTGAAGCGTCTCTTGATGTGCTTGGTCCTCTTGTGAAATCTGGATTCCTTTGCCAAGGCAATTGCACCAGTATTGTCACAGAAGATCTTCATTGGTCCCGATGCACTAGGTATGACACCTAGATCGGAAATGAACTCCTTCATCCAGACTCCTTCATTCGCTGCTTCAGAAGCAGCTATGTACTCCGCTTCACATGTAGATCCCGCCACGACGCTTTGTTTAGAACTGCACCAACTTACAGCTCCACCGTTTAATATAAACACGTATCCGGTTTGCGATTTAGAATCGTCCGGATCATTGTCAAAGCTTGCATCGACGTAACCTTTTACGACTAGCTCTTTGTCACCTCCATATACGAGAAACATATCCTTAGTCCTTTTCAGGTATTTCAGGATGTTCTTGACCGCTGTCCAGTGATCCACTCCTGGATTACTTTGGTACCTTCCTGCCAAGCTTATTGCTAAGCATACGTCAGGTCTGGTACACAACATTGCATACATGATAGAGCCTATGGCTGAAGCATAGGGAACATCTTTCATTTTCTCTCTATCTTCTGCTGTGGTCGGGCATTGAGTTTGACTCAACTTCACACCTTGTAGCACAGGCAAGAATCCTTTCTTTGCCTGATCCATTTTGAACTTTTTCAAAATTTTGTCAAGGTAAGTGCTTTGTGAAAGTCCTATTAAGCGTCTTGATCTATCTCTATAGATCTTGATGCCTAATATATAAGCAGCTTCACCGAGGTCTTTCATTGAAAAACTTTTATTCAAGTATCCCTTTATGCTATCCAGAAATTCTATATCATTTCCAATTAACAATATGTCATCTACATATAAAACTAGAAATGCTACAGAGCTCCCACTCACTTTCTTGTAAATACAGGCTTCTCCAAAAGTCTGTATAAAACCATATGCTTTGATCACACTATCAAAGCGTTTATTCCAACTCCGAGATGCTTGCACTAGTCCATAAATGGAACGCTGGAGCTTGCACACTTTGTTAGCACCTTTTGGATCAACAAAACCTTCCAGTTGCATCATATACAACTCTTCTTCTAGAAATCCATTCAAGAATGCAGTCTTGACATCCATTTGCCAAATTTCATAATCATGAAATGCAGCAATGGCTAACATGATTCGGACAGACTTAAGCATCGCTACGGGTGAGAAAGTCTCATCGTAGTCAACCCCTTGAACTTGTCGAAAACCTTTTGCAACAAGTCGAGCTTTATAGACAGTTACATTACCATCAGCGTCAGTCTTCTTAAAAATCCGTTTATTCTCAATGGCTTGCCGATCATCGGGCAAGTCAACCAAAGTCCATACTTTGTTTTCATACATGGATCCCATCTCAGATTTCATGGCCTCTAGCCATCTTGCGGAATCTGGGCTCATCATCGCTTCCTCATAGTTCGTAGGTTCATCATGGTCAAGTAACATGACTTCCAGAATAGGATTACCGTACCACTCTGGTGCGGATCTTACTCTGGTAGACCTACGAGGTTCTGTAGAAACTTGATCTGAAGTTTCATGATCAATATCATTAGCTTCCTCACTGATTGGTGTAGTTGTCACAGGAACCGGTTCTTGTGATGAACTACTTTCCAATAAGGGAGTAGATACAGTTATCTCATCAAGTTCTACTTTCCTCCCACTCACTTCTTTCGAGAGAAACTCCTTCTCTAGAAAGGATCCGATTTTAGCAACGAAAATCTTGCCCTCAGATCTGTGATAGAAGGTGTACCCAATAGTCTCCTTTGGGTATACTATGAAGACACATTTCTCCGATTTGGGTTCGAGCTTATCTGGTTGAAGTTTCTTCACATAAGCATCGCAGCCCCAAACTTTAAGAAACGACAACTTTGGTTTCTTGCCAAACCACAGTTCATAAGGCGTCGTCTCAACGGATTTTGATGGTTCCCTATTTAACGTGAATGCGGCCGTCTCTAAAGCATAACCCCAAAACGATAGCGGTAAATCAGTAAGAGACATCATAGATCGTACCATGTCAAGTAAAGTACGATTATGACGTTCGGACACACCATTTCGTTGTAGTGTTCCAGGTGGCGTGAGTTGCGAGACTATCCCGCATTGTTTCAAGTGTAGACCAAACTCGTAACTCAAATATTCTCCTCCATGATCAGATCGTAGAAACTTTATTTTCTTGTTACGATGATTTTCCACTTCACTCTGAAATTCTTTGAACTTTTCAAATGTTTCAGACTTGTGTTTCATTAAGTAGATATACCCATATCTGCTTAGATCATCTGTGAAGGTGAGAAAATAACGATATCCGCCACGAGCCTCAACATTCATTGGACCACATACATCTGTATGTATGATTTCCAACAAATCTGTTGCTCTCTCCATAGTACCGGAGAACGGCGTTTTAGTCATCTTGCCCATAAGGCACGGTTTGCAAGTACCAAGTGATTCATAATCAAGTGATTCCAAAAGCCCATCAGTATGGAGTTTCTTCATGCGCTTTACACCGATATGACCTAAACGGCAGTGCCACAAATAAGTTGCACTATCATTATCAACTCTGCATCTTTTGGTTTCAACACTATGAATATGTGTATCACTGCTACCGAGATTTAATAAAAATAGACCACTCTTCAAGGGTGCATGACCATAAAAGATATTACTCATATAAATAGAACAACCATTATTCTCTGATTTAAATGAATAACCGTCTCGCATCAAACAAGATCCAGATATAATGTTCATGCTCAATGCTGGCACCAAATAACAATTATTTAGGTCTAATACTAATCCCGATGGTAGATGTAGAGGTAGCGTGCCGACCGCAATCACATCGACTTTGGAACCATTTCCCACGCGCATCGTCACCTCGTCCTTAGCTAATCTTCGCTTAATCCGTAGTCCCTGTTTCGAGTTGCAAATATTAGCAACAGAACCAGTATCAAATACCCAGGTGCTACTGCGAGCATTAGTAAGGTACACATCAATAACATGTATATCACATATACCTTTGTTCACTGTCGTGGGAAACGAACACCTATGGGGCAGGGCCCCTTTTCGGTCCGGCAAGGGAGCGGAGGGCGCACGCAGAGCAGATCGAGGCGAAAGCACGCGAGGGATTTTACCCAGCTTCGGAGCTCTCCGGAGAGATAAAACTCCTACTGCTGCTTTGTGTTTCTATTCTATTCTTGGGAACGTAAGTGTGTTGTGGTTTCGAATGAGTCGAACCCCTTCTACGTGCGCATGGGCCTCCTTTTTATAGTCTAAAGGGGTCACCGACAGGTGGCAGCGTAGAGAGAGGGGTAAAAAAGTAAAAACGGGGGTTGGTACAACTGCTATCAACAGTGCCCCCTACCTAACTCTGACGGCAGGGGACAAGGGCATTTAATGCCCGTCCGGTCGCTCAAACAGTGTAGGAAACGACCGTTAGGGGCGCCACCGATCGCCACGATGGCCTCCTTGTCATCTTCACTTGCCACCTCGCACCGCTTGGCTGCACAGCTACCCGCCACGTGCACCAGGAGCGATCCTGCGGCGACACGTCGCCGGATGCGCTGGAGCATGGGCGCAGAGTGGTGGCTTCGCCGCAGCAAGCGCCTTGCCGCGGTCGCTGTCTCGTCGCACGCGCAAGCTTGCCGCTCGCTGGGTCTTGGTTGGCCTTCCCGGCAAGCTCCTCTTGCCGGGGTCTTGTCCTTCCCGGCAAGCTTCTCTTGCCGGGACTCTGTCTTCTCAGTTAGCACTTTGTTCTTGAATGGCACTAATAGGAATAACGAAGGGTCTTGGCGGACGCCCGGCAAGCCTTGTCGCGGGGCGCTGCGACTGCCCGTGCACAAGTTCGAGATACTAAGGTACCCCTACTTTAGTACACCGACATTCACTTTGCCATCCTTCTTATCCGCCAAATACTTGGGGCAGTTCCGCTTCCAGTGTCCAGTCTGCTTGCAGTAGAAGCACCCAGTTTCAGGCTTAGGTCCAGACTTGGGTTTCTTCTCTTGAGCAGCAACTTGCTTGCCGTTCTTTTTTAAGTTCCCCTTCTTCTTCCCTTTGCCCTTCTTCTTGAAACTAGTGGTTTTGTTAACCATCAACACTTGATGCTCTTTCTTGATTTCTACCTCCGCGGCTTTCAGCATCGCGAAGAGCTCGGGAATAGTCTTGTTCATCCCTTGCATATTATAGTTCATCACGAAGCTCTTGTAGCTTGGTGGCAGTGATTGGAGAATTCTGTCAATGACACTATCATCAGGAAGATTAACTCCCAGTTGAATCAAGTGATTATTATACCCAGACATTTTGAGTATGTGTTCACCGACAGAACTATTCTCCTCCATCTTGCAGCTATAGAACTTATTGGAGACTTCATATCTCTCAATCCGGGCATTTGCTTGAAATATTAACTTCAACTCCTGGAACATCTCATATGCTCCATGACGTTCAAAACGTCGTTGAAGGCCCGGTTCTAAGCCGTAAAGCATGGCACACTGAACTATAGAGTAGTCATCAGCTTTGCTCTGCCAGACGTTCTTAACGTCGTCAGTTGCATCAGTAGCAGGCCTGGCACCTAGCGGTGCTTCCAGGACGTAACTTTTTTCTGTGCAGCAATGAGGATAATCCTCAGGTTACGGACCCAGTCCGTGTAATTGCTACCATCATCTTTCAACTTTGCTCTCTCAAGGAACGCATTAAAATTCAACGGAACAACAGCACGAGCCATCTATCTACAAACAAACATAGACAAGCAAGATACTATCAGTTACTAAGTTCATGATAAATTTAAGTTCAATTAATCATATTACTTAAGAACTCCCACTTAGACAGACATCTCTCAAGTCATCTAAGTGATCACGTGATCCAAATCAACCAAACCATGTTCGATCATCACGTGAGATGGAGTAGTTTCAATGGTGAACATCGCTATGTTGATCATATCTACTATATGATTCATGCTCGACCTTTCGGTCTCCGTGTTCCAAGGCCATATCTGTATATGCTAGGCTCGTCAAGTATAACCTGAGTATTCCGTGTGTGCAACTGTTTTGCACCCGTTGTATTTGAACGTAGAGCCTATCACACCCGATCATCACGTGGTGTCTCAGCACGAAGAACTTTCGCAACGGTGCATACTCAGGGAGAACACTTCTTGATAATTAGTGAGAGATCATCTTAAAATGCTACTGTCAATCAAAGCAAGATAAGATGCATAAAGGATAAACATCACATGCAATCAATATAAGTGATATGATATGGCCATCATCATCTTGTGCTTGTGATCTCCATCTCCGAAGCACCGTCGTGATCACCATCATCACCGGCGCGACACCTTGATCTCCATCGTAGCATCGTTGTCGTTTAAGCCATCTATTGCTTATACGACTATCGCTACCGCTTAGTGATAAAGTAAAGCAATTACAGGGCGTTTGCATTTCATACAATAAAGCGACAACCATATGGCTCCTGCCAGTTGCCGATAACTTCGGTTACAAAACATGATCATCTCATACAATAAAATATAGCATCACGTCTTGACCATATCACATCACAACATGCCCTGCAAAAACAAGTTAGACGTCCTCTACTTTGTTGTTGCAAATTTTACGTGGCTGCTACGGGCTTAGCAAGAACCGTTCTCACCTACGCATCAAAACCACAATGATAGTTTGTCAAATAGACTCCGTTTTAACCTTCGCAAGGACCGGGCGTAGCCACACTCGGTTCAACTAAAGTTGGAGAAACTGACACCCGCCAGCCACCTGTGTGCAAAGCACGTCGGTAGAACCAGTCTCGCGTAAGCGTACGCGTAATGTCGGTCCGGGCCGCTTCATCCAACAATACCGCTGAATCAAAGTATGACAGGCTGGTAGGCAGTATGACTTATATCGTCCACAACTCACTTGTGTTCTACTCGTGCATATAACATCAACGCATAAAACCTAGGCTCTGATACCACTGTTGGGGAACGTAGTAATTTCAAACATTTTCCTACGCACACGCAAGATCATGGTGATGATATAGCAACGAGAGGGGAGAGTGTTCGTCCACGTACCCTCGTAGACCGTAAGCGGAAGCGTTAGTACAACGCGGTTGATGTAGTCGTACGTCTTCACGATCCGACCGATCCAAGCACCGAACGTACGGAGCCTCCGAGTTCAGCACACGTTCAGCTCGATGACGATCTCCGGCCCTCCGATCCAGCAAAGGCTCCGGAGATGAGTTCCATCAGCACGACGGCGTGGTGACGATGATGATGTTCTACCGGCGCAGGGCTTCGCCTAAACTCCGCGACGATATGACCGAGGTGGAATATGGTGGAAGGGGGCACCGCACACGACTGAGGAACGATCCGTAGATCAACTTGTGTGTCTATGGGGTGCCCCCCGCCCCCGTATATAAAGGAGGGAGGGGGGAGGTGCGGCCGGCCCCCTAGGGGTGCGCCTGGAGGAGTCCTACTCCCACCGGGAGTAGGACTCCCCCCTCTTGCCTTGGTGGAGAAGGAAAGGGGGGAGGGGAAAGAGGAAAGGGGGGCGCCACCCCCCCTTCCTTGTCCTATTCGGACTAGGGGGGGAGGGGGCGCACGGCCTGCCCTGGCCGGCCCTCCTCTTCTCCCTCTTGGCCCACTAAGGCCCAATATCCCTCGGGAGGGTTCCGGTAACCCCATGATCAGATTTGCTCATGAAACAATGGCAGAATACATATTAATAGGATGGAAGCTTTTAATGCCCGGTGTTCCGGTAAAATCCCGATTTCACCCGGAACCATTCTGATGTCCAAACATAGGCTTCCAATATATCAATCTTTATGTCTCGACCATTCCGAGACTCCTCGTTATGTCCGTGATCACATCCGGGACTCCAAACAAACTTCGGTACATCAAAACTTATAAACTCATAATAAAACTGTCATCGAAATGTTAAGTGTGCGGACCCTACGGGTTCGAGAACTATGTAGACATGACCTAAAACCATTCTCGGTCAATAACCAATAGCGGGACCTGGATGCCCATATTGGTTCCTACATATTCTACGAAGATCTTTATCGGTCAAACTGCATAACAACATACGTTGTTCCCTTTGTCATCGGTATGTTACTTGCCCGAGATTTGATCGTCGGTATCCGATACCTAGTTCAATCTCGTTACCGGTAAGTCTCTTTACTCGTTCTGTAATACGTCATCTCATAACTAACTCATTATTTATAATGCTTGCAAGGCTTAAGTGATGAGTATTACCGAGAGGGCCCAGAGATACCTCTCCGACAATCGGAGTGACAAAACCTAATCTCGAAATACGCCAACTCAACATGTACCTTCGGAGACACCTGTAGTACTCCTTTATAATCACCCAGTTACGTTGTGACGTTTGGTAGTACCCAAAGTGTTCCTCCGGTAAACGGGAGTTGCATATTTCTCATAGTTACAGGAACATGTATAAGTTATGAAGAAAGCAATAGCAGAATACTAAACGATCATGTGCTAAGCTAACGGGATGGGTCATGTCAATCACATCATTCTCCTAATGATGTGATCCCATTAATCAAATGACAACACATGTCTATGGTCAGGAAACATAACCATCTTTGATTAGTGAGCTAGTCAAGTAGAGGCATACTAGTGACTATATGTTTGTCTATATATTCACACATGTATCATGTTTCCGGTTAATACAATTCTAGCATGAATAATAAACATTTATCATGATATGAGGAAATAAATAATAACTTTATTATTGCCTCTAGGGCATATTTCCTTCAGGATCTGGGGGCGGCCTCGGGCCCGTCTTCGGCGGCTGCTTCTCCTGGTCGGGCCCCCCCTGTGCCTGTTCGTTCCCCTGCCTCTACCGCCCGCAGGAGTGGCCGTGTCTCCAACAGTGGCGAACGCGTGGTTGACCGGGCGGCTCGGCGTGCGGCGGCGCGTGATCTTCCCCCCTCAGGTTCGGGTTCATTTCCGTCGCCGTCTCCTTCTTTGGCTTTGTCCCCTGTTAGACTAGTTTTACCTTCTCAATCTGACGAGCAACTCTTTAAGATATTAGATGATGTGGGGATTTGTTTAGACGCTAGTTTGGGTTCCCCCTCTTCTTTACTTCAGGTGATCCATGCTAACGAGAAAGCTCAGGCTGACATTGCAAAAGCCAAGGAGGCTGGTGTCGGGGTGTCTGCCCCTCTGGTTGTGGCCGGGGGGGGGGGGGGGGGGCACTGGAGGAGGCTGACAGGGGTCAGGTGCCTCCGATTCAGAAACGCGGGGCTGGGAAACGCGCTAAAACTTGCAAGGCTCCATGCAGGTCGAGTCTTAGAATCAAAAACCTATCCTTTAGATGAAGGCATTATTTTGGAACATCAGAGGGTTTAGCGCTAGGGGACGCAGGGACCAACTCAAAGATTTAGTGCGTTCTGAAAAAGTTGATCTTATTGGTCTTGTTGAGACCCTCAAACCCTCCTTCTCCCCTTCTGAACTTTCGACTGTTGCTGGGATTGACAGATTCAGGTGGAATTCTGTGGCCTCCGTTGGCCAGTCAGGTGGCTTTCTCCTGGGCACCAATAATGATTCTTTTGATTTTGTTGCTTTTGACCATGGCATTTACTGGGCTAGTGTGGTAGTTTCTCTTCGCTCCAACAATTCCCTTCTTGAAATCATGGTGGTTTATGGCCCGGCTGATCACTCCCTATCTCAAATATTTTTGGACAAGATTTATATTAAAATAGACTCCTGCCAGCTTCCTCTCGTGATTGGGGGTGACTTTAATCTGTTAAGATATCCTTCTGATAAGAGCTCCGCTAATTTTTCTTGGGCTTTGGCTGAGGCCTTTAATGCCTTCATCAGGGATGCGGCTATTCGTGAAATTCCTAGGGTCGGGGCCCGTTACACTTGGACTAACCGACAGGCGTTCCCTATCCGTTCTGTTCTTGATAGAGTTTTTATCTGCCCTACTTGGGATGGCCTCTTTCCTCGGGGCTCTCTTCGTGCCCTTCGCATTGTTGGTTCTGATCACTCTCCCCTTATCCTCGACGACGGATCTCGTCCCAGTGGCTGCCAAAGATTCCAATTTGATGCGTCCTGGCTCTTAGTGGAGGGGTTCCCTAGTATGTTGGCCCAGAAGATCTTGGACTGTCTAACTTCTCCCCACCGTTCCTTTGGCCCTATGGATGACTGGCACCATGTTTCGTACTTCCTTCACAAATTTCTTAGGGGATGGTCTAAGAACCACTTTGCCGAGGCTAGGCGCGATAAAGTTAGGTTGGGTGCCCAAATTAGCGATCTTGATAGTCGTGCGAATAGTGTTGGGCTCTCGGAGGCTGATCGGCAGCTCCGGTATGGCCTTGAGAAGACGCTCTTGGATATTCACCGCCAGGAGGAAGTTTACTGGAAGCAAAGGGGCACGATTAACTGGACCCTTAAGGGTGATGCGCCCATGGCTTACTTCTTCGCCATTGCGAATGGTAGACGGCGTAGATGCCTGATTGATAGTCTCCTGATTGATGGTGTTAGGGTCTCGGACCCTTCGGTCATTCTTCGCCATGTGGTCCGATTATTTTCTAATTTGCTTGCGGCTAAACCTGAGCTCGGCTTTTCGATTGCCCCGGGCTTCTGGGCCCCCCTTGAGCGGGTGTCGTCCGCTGATAATGAGCTCCTGCTTATTCCCCCCTCTGAGGAGGAAATTTTCGACACTATTCGGACTGCCAATTCTAATGCGGCTTCAGGCCCCGATGGCTTCTCCATCCCTTTCTTTCGTCATTTCTGGCCTCAACTAAAAGGCCTTATTTCTGCGGTCATCCAAGGTTTTTGGCTGGGCACTGTTGACATCTCTAGACTTAATTACGCTATTCTCACCCTCATCCCTAAAATAAAAGGCGCTGATCTCATCTCTCAGTTTAGGCCTATTGCTTTAATGAATAACTTTGCCAAGATGCCTGCTAAGGGCATGGCCACTAGGTTGTCTCCGATAGCGCATCGGACCATTAGCCCTTTCCAGTCTGCTTTCATCAAAGGGAGGTTCATCTTGGATGGGGTGCTCTGCTTACATGAGATAATCCATGACTTGCGGGTTCAAGGGAACAAGGCTGTGGTCCTTAAGCTTGACTTTGAGAAGGCTTACGATTCGGTGAGTTGGAACTTTCTCCGGCAAGTCCTTCTGGCTAAGGGCTTTGAGGGTCCTATGATGCATCGTCTGATGCAGCTGGTTTCTGGTGGACACACGGCTGTGGTTGTCAATGGTCAAACTAGTAATTTTTTTGCTAACGGTAGGGGTCACAGACAAGGGGATCCGGCGTCTCCTTTGCTTTTCAATTTTGTGGCTGACGCTTTATCCCGTATCCTTTCTCGGGCTGCGTCGACTGGGCATATTACCCCGGTGAGCTCTCACCTCATCCCTCATGGCATCTCTCATCTTCAATATGCGGATGACACTATCATTTTGATAGAGCTCAATGAGAACAGTCTCACCAATCTGAAATTCCTTCTGCTTTGCTTCGAAGCGCTTTCGGGCCTTAAAATCAATTTTTCCAAGAGCGAGGTCATTGTGACTGGGGTTTCGGACTTGGAGGCGCAACGGGTGGCTCACCTTCTGAATTGTTCCCTTGGGTCCTTTCCTCTCAAATATCTAGGCCTTCCCATCTCCCCGTATAAGCTCCTGGCGAAAGATTTCGCCCCTGTGGTCACCAAAGTTGGCAATAGAGTGCTCCCTTGGCGAGGTCGATATAACACGCAAGCGGGCAAGGTCGCCCTTACCAACTCCTGTCTCTCATCCCTCCCTATGTTCTTGATGGGCTTCTATCTTCTATCTAATGGGGTTCATTCTGGTTTCGACAAGCATAGGGGTGCTTTCTACTGGAACGCTGCGGATAATAAACGCAAGTATAGACTGGTCAGATGGGACATCATCTGTCGCCCTAAGGACAAAGGGGGCCTTGGCATTATTAATACGAGAGTTATGAATAATTGTCTCTTGATTAAATGGTGGTGGAAGATCATGACTCTTGAGGAGCGTCCAACCTGGCTCTCGATTCTAAAAGCTAAATACTTCCCCTCCTCGAGTCCTATGTTTGCCTCTGCTTCTGGTGGGTCTCAATTCTGGTGTCAACTGGTTAAAGTTCGCCCGATTTTTCGGTCCCTAGTCAAATTTGTTGTCAGGAACGGTAAGTCCACGCGGTTTTGGCTAGATTGGTGGGTCGGGGATTCTACGCTTGCGGCTGCCTTTCCGGCCTTGTTCTCTTACTGTGATGATGCTGAGATCTCTATCTTTGAGCTCTCGGTTAAGGGTTGGGTTTTAGATTTTCGGCGTTCTCTTTCCCCTGAAGAGTTGGAAGATTGGCAGCGCCTTACTGCTTGCTTCCCCCTGCTCTCGGAGGAAGAGGATTCCGTGGTGTGGCCCCTTTCCTCCTCGGGCGCTTCTCTGTAAAATCGGCCTATTCTAAGCTTATCTCTGGTGGCCATTCGGTCAAGTTTAAAGATATCTGGTCAGCTCGAATCCCCCCTAAGATCAAGATCTTTCTCTGGCAAGCTGTTCGCGGTAAGCTCCCGGCGGCTGATCAAATTAAGAAAAGGAACGGGCCGGGTTCTGATAGATGCGTGTTGTGTGGGGCCCTGGAGAACACCGAGCACATTTTCTTTCATTGCTCCTTAGCAAAACTTATGTGGTGCTGCATCAGACTCTGGCTGCATGTTAACTGGTCCCCCTCCTCCTTTGAAGACCTGAGGCAGTATATGAATCTCTTATCTGGACAGTCTAAAAGGGTTTTCTTAGTTGGCTGGGCTGCGATAGGGTGGTCGCTGTGGACAACTAGTAATAAGTTCTCGATTGAGCGTATTTTTCCGGCTAACCCTGTCAATTGCTTATTTAAAGCCAATGGTTTTTTGCAGCAGTGGAGATTATTGACTAAAGAAGGGGACCTTCAGGCTTTTGACGACATGCTATTCAAGATGAAATCTACGGCGTCTTCCCTTCTTCGGCGATCCTCGAGGACGGCTTCCTGATCTTCTCTTTTGGTGTTTTCTAGTGCTATGCTGGCCTGCATGCCATGTGAGGCTGGTGGCCTTGTAATGCTACTTATGTTCCCTGGTCGTTAAACTTGTTTAGGTCTCGGTCCCTCGTGGTGTAACTCTGCCTGGTGGCTTTATTTATAAAGTCGGGCTCCTGCCTTTTCTTTTAAAAAAAAGGCAAGCACCCCGGCCGGGGTGGCCCTGCAACTCCAGCCACGGGTAGTTTTAGCTGACAGAGCATGCATCCCGGGCTTCAAAAGCCGGAAATCATTGCCGCAAATGACAGTGACATCGACGATCGCATGCGAGCACCGGTAGGGATTGAATATTCGAAGGCCGATATCTCGTATCGGCTGTGCCATCTTCTTCTAATGACAGGGCTAGCATTACCATTTGTTTAGTTAATCTAACGTTGCAAAACTTCGGGCGGAAACGGCTGGGGCTCGCGTTTCTGCTGCCAACAATAATGCCTTGTTGCAGTCGTTAGCAGGTCGCTGTAGGTCTATACCTACGACGACTTGCTTTGGCGAGACGACCGCCGCCGGTGGGTGGTGGCGGCGGCGGTGTTGTTCTACCCACGCCGGTGGGTGGTGGCGGCGGCGGTGTTGTTCTACCCAGCCAGGGAGAAACGCCGATTGGAGGCGAGAGTTGGCCACTGCAATTGGCCTACGTACTTCATTTTTCCTTTGTATTGTCTTTCTCCCGGCTGGGCCATCACTGACATTGACCGGCGAGAGAAAGCACGCCGTGAGTGCGTGCGTGTGTTTCATGCCCGCCAGGCCACTGATATCCCATTCCCATGGGAGCTCAAGGCGGTGTGGAATGTGTGATGTAACACACGATCCGGTTAGTCAAATAGTACAGTCCATCTGACCATCTGGCCAGAGACAAGATCACCATCTGACCATTTGGATTAAACAGTACAGTCCGATGTGGCAGCGAGTCAGACTATACTGTGTAGTGGTTATGATTTCTCAGCTAAGATTGCGGCAATTTGATGGACTTTTGTTCAAATAATAACTAATCCTACCCACAAGAGAGATCACTTCTCTCTTTCACGTGTACGCGGCACGGAGTAGTGGATATGGCACTCCCTCTATTCCCTTTTATAAGAGCATCTCCAACAGCCGCGCTATAGCGCCGCGCGCAAAAAACCTGTTTAGCGCGCGCGCTGCGGCATGTTTTGCGCGCCCGCCTGCGCTGGCTCCAGCAGCCGCGCCATAATGCAGCGCGCGCGCGCCGCTCCAGCAGCCGCGCCATAATGCAGCGCGCGCGCCGGGCATTTTGCATATATGGACATATGGATATTTTGGACAAAAATGAACATGTAAAAATTTGACACAAACAAGTTGATGAATAAAAGTTCATACCCACAAGTTCATCAAAATCATGCCCACAAGTTCATCCAACCAAGTTCAAATGCAAACTAAAAGTTCAAGACATGAAGACACATCAATCTTCATCTTCCTCTTCTTCGTCTTCGTCCTCATCTTCCGAAGACGACTCTTCCGCCTCCGAAGATGAACCTTCCTCCCTATCCTCATCACGCACCGCATCATGTGAAGCTCCCATGAGAGAAGCAAAACTCATGCCTCCCATGGCGGCCATAGCGTCGGAGGGTGCTCCAAAGCCACCCATGCCTCCCATGGCGGTCGGAGGTGCACCCATGCCTCCCATGGCGGCCATAGCGTCGGAAGGTGCTCCAAAGCCACCCATGCCTCCCATGGCGGCCGGAGGTGCACCCATGCCTCCCATGCCTCCAAAGCCACCAATGCCTCCCATGGCGCCCGGAGGTGCACCCATGCCTCCCATGCCTCCAAAGCCACCAATGCCTCCCATGGCGGCCGGAGGTGCACCCATGCCTCCCATGCCTCCAAAGCCACCCATGCCTCCCATGGCGCCGAGGCCATCGCCACCCATTGCACGAACCAAGACTCTTTTTCGGATCAAGACTTCTTGTTGGGCAAGATTGACATACTCCTTTTGCACCGCATTGAGGTTAGATGTGTCCATGAAGAACAAGTGCTTCTCCCATTCCAACAACTTAGCTCGCTCCTCGTTGCTCACTTTCCTCTCCTCCAAAGTCACCTTTCTCTCCTCGGCTGCCACCCTTCTCTCCTCGGTCGCCAACCTCCTCTCCTCGGCCACGGCATCTTGGGTCCTTGCCATTTTCCTCACCTCATTCGCTTCGATCCTTGCCTTCACAATAGCTACCATAGCATTTTTGAGCTCATCATCTCCTTTCTTCTTCTTCTTGTCGGTTTTGTCTTTCTTGCACCCATCCGGTCGTTTTGGCTTCGAGTATGAAACCGAGTTGGGTGTGGGGCTTCTCTTGCCGTCATCACTTGATGCATCATCCTCCTCCTCATCATCATTCATCTCAATTGCTCGCTTTCGTTTGTTGCTCAAATGCAAATCCTCCAAACCATCACGCTTCTTCCATTTCTCATCATCCTTTAACACTTCATAGCAATGAGGCAAGGTAAAGATCCGGCCTTTCTTGATCTTCCCCTTCTTGGTTGTCCTTGTCTCATTTTTGAACAAGTTTTGTGCAATGTTGAACTACAAGAAAAACAAAACAAGTTAGCACTTCGGTCACCAAAAACAAGTATGATGAACATATGAGATGCCACTTACTCGATCATCCTCATTTGTGCCACTTGGGTTAATCTTGTCCACCGACTTTTGCGCGGCCGCCCACTTTTGACAATCCGAGTTGATTGTTGACCATCGGGACCGAAGTGATCTTTCGGAGCGGTAAATTCCACTCTTGTTGTGAGCATTATAGTGTTCTGTCATTCGCCCCCAATACGCGTCTCTACTTTGATCACCTCCAATGGATGGATCCTTGGAGACATGCAAATAAGTGTTGCATAGTAACTTGTCATCGGTGGTGGAGTAATTGCCCGCTCTTCCTTTCGGCGCCTCGACAATTCCCTCACCCTCCTCGTCCACCTCAAACTCATGGTCTTCGAAATGGATGTCATTGGTTTGAGACCAATGCGAATTGTTGGACCCAACACCCATAGTGGACATGTATGCATCATCGTTGAGACTACAATTTTTTTGAACAATGTAAATAAGCTATCTATATGTAAAATGATGATGCATTGAAAAAATAAGAAGAAAAAAATACTTGGAAATTTTTTCACCTTGGGGGCATTTCGTCGAACACTTGGTGCGCGTCGGCGGCCGGCTCAACGAGTGAGCTCGCCGGCGCTTCGGTAGCCGCCGCGGCCGCCGAACGCCCTGCAAGCTTTTTCCCCCTCGCCATGCCGGAGCCGTCCGCCGCCTTGTTCTTCTTCGCGGATGTTTTGCCCTTCTTCGTCCGCGCCGCATTGGGTACTTTCTTCGACGGTGCGGCGGCGCCACGGGATGGCGCCGGCGCGACGCCACCCGGCGCCGGCGCCGTAGTCATCCGCGGCGGCAAGAAGAGGCTGCGCGCGAGGCCGACGCTCGGCGGAGCTCCGGCGGCGGCGACGCCCGCGCTCGCCGCGCTAGGGTTTCCAGCGGCGGCGGCGGGGGGGGGGGGGGGGGGGGGGGGTCGCGGATGTACAGCGGGGTGAGCGGGGCGCCGGTGTGCGCGTCCATGGCGGGGGGCAGGGCGCCGGCGCCGGCGCGTGCGGGGCGTAGGACGAGGAGAGGGCGAGAGTGCGGGCGCGAGCGCTCGAGTGTGCCGCGCGCTGTAGCTGGCGCTCCAAATACACCGCACGGATAAGCGGTTTTGACTGCGCGCCCAACCCGGTATCGTGCGCGCGCCGTTTTTGCGCGCCCGCTGGAGCGAGCCGCCGCGTAGCGCGCGCGCTAAAATGGCATTTTTTGCAGCGCGGCGCTCGTTTAGCGCGGCTGTTGGAGATGCTCTAAGACGTTTAGACAATTTAGACAAAGCGCAAAACAGTTTAATGTCATCTGTCCAAAACGCCTTATAGAAAAGAACGAAGGGAGTACTTTAATTAGATATTATGCTGCAGCTTAGTGACATACTGTACAATATTGAGTGTACGAGTCCTTGCGTATGTCGGCCAGTCAGCTTAGCCTCCCTGCCATGGCAGAGAGAAAACAAGAACCGAAGCCGCGAGATGGTATAATGGAGGGGCCACAACCTCCACCGTGTACGTTCGTGTCAAACCAAACATACTTCTATCCCTTAGAGCATGTCTAACCGGTCCCTTATAATTTAAGTGTGCATTTTTCATACTCCCATGTAGATAAACCTTATACCTAGATCACCCAGTTTGCATCAAGATCCATGTTACCTTCACATATGAATTTCATCTTTTTTATTTCTTCCAAACAAGAGAAACATTTGACCTTGAAACTTTGCAGCTCAACGATACACAAGTGCCACTCTATGCATAAAATCTTCCCAATTTTTTGATGAAACATATATTTTTTAAATTACAATTGAATAAGTTGCATCATTTTAAAATTTTCTGCTGCGCTATAAAATCCAAAAACATTTCTTCACATGGTAGTATACTTGTGTGATGTTGATCCGCAAAATTTTCAAGTTTAGATGTTCTTTTATCTGGGGGGGAACAAAAAAGAGAAGCTCGCCCACACAAACTTTGATGCAAAAAATGTACGGTGAGGATAGAAGGTATAGTTGTATGGCGGTAGAATCACAACTTTCCCATAATTTAACTCGTCAAATATCTCCTCAAACCTTAACTCCTTAAATATGAGATGTTAAAAAAGTGATTACTAACTTCATCCTTAAAACTTAACCCCTCAATTTTGCACAAATTCATTTACTTTTAGGCATGGCTCAAAGTGTAGAGTTGCATGCTAAGAGAAGAAAATTTGAGTTAAGCTTCTTCATTAAATGATATCTTAGGCACATACTTCACCGGTTCTGAACTACGAGAACTGAACCAAAGAACACAACAAGAAAAGTTACACACTTCCTTGACTGCTCTTACAAGTCCAATCAATACCTTCTTCATCTTTTGCTCTTCTCTGTTGACTTCCTTGACTTGCACAATTGTTTCTTCTCTACCTAACTCTTTTGATCAATAGATCAATGGATTATTCTCCCAAAAAACAAAAGTTGCAATCTTTTTGCAATAAAATCAAGCAAACATCGAGCTCAAATTATTTTGAAACCAAAGAACAACCGAACAATATTGCACTCACTTTGTCCATTATTGCACTCACTTTGTCCATTTCACACTTATAGAAGACCCATATGGGATGTTCTTTCGTCTTTGAGACCCGGCGCACCACCAACCGCCAACGGTCGTCACACTTAATGGTTAGCAAAGGCGAGACGACGATTTGTTGGGCGAGGGCTAAACATGGCTGACCAGCGAACGAGGATGTGCCGGCAGTCCGACGAGCGATGAGAGGCGAGCACGAGAGGAGGAAGACATATCGCGAGGAGCTACGGAGGCTGCGTGGTTCGGTTCTCGATGAAACGCGACATCGCAAAGGCCCAGGTGCGTCAAAGCCGGAGACAACAGCGACAAGCATAGATGCTTCAACTTTGATGACGGCGACGACTGATGAGCGAATCCAAGAGGGGCAGAATGGCGGCAGGTGCTACAGGGTGTCCACGGTGGTCCGGTTTAACTCCTCAAAATTAAGGAGTTAAAGCTTTTTAGGGATCGACTAGAGATGCTCTTGCCACCACAAACTCACCCATTGGTACAGCAATCCGGCATACATCTCATCCGTACCACACCAAAAAACTAACTAAAACTCGTTTCCCCTAAATTTCTCCTCAAACCAGTTTTCTGAAAAGAAAACCCAACATTAATTCAGTGGAACATTGGTGATACCACATCTTAAGTACGAGCTGATTAACTCATTGACAGCACGCTGATCCTTGTCTAGGTTAGCCACTACAGACACCATGCACGCACGCATGAACATGGATGGTTGTTGGTACAAGAGCACTAGTTAGCTCTAGCTAGGGGCAAAGTGAAGTAAGCCTCCCAGTTCCCACAGACGTTGACTCCGTCGGCTTCAAATTCTTCTCCTTTGCCCGTTAATGGAATATCAAACTGGGAATGGAACATACAGCTAAGCTAGCACTGAGACAGACCGGGCAGGCGCATCCGTGACTCGGATCCACCGATCGATGGCTACACTACGCTTTGCATCCACCTCCTGAACCCTGGGTATGCGTACTGTGCGCAGCAGCGTTGGAGCCTCTATATAAACGAGACAGCAGCCGCGGTGTGAGCTCATCGCCTCATCGGTCACATTGCTTGCGTAGTGGTTACTTCCCATCGAACTACGGCAGCAAGTAGCAACAAGGGAGTAAGTGAGAGAATAAGAAGAAGACGACTTGGAAAATTTTGAAATGAGGAGAGATCGAGAGGATCATGGGCATGGGGTGGAGAGTCGTGAACGACGCGAAGCCGTACCTGGCGATGGTGCTGCTGCAGGTGGGGTTCGCCGGGATGTACATCGTCGCCGTGGCGTCCCTCAAGCGCGGGATGAGCCACTTCGTGCTCGTCGTCTACCGGAACCTCGTCGCCACCGCCGTCATGGCGCCCTTCGCCCTCTACTTCGAGAGGTAATAACTCATCTCATCCACGCATCTCCCGTACGTGCATATCATGGCCTCGTTTCGCATGCATGCGTGCATGCATCATGCGAGTAATCGTGTGCATGCCAGTGAACCGCGCGTGCATGCATGTTCTTTGCCAATTTTTCCTTGGACAAACATTTAGCACATGCGCCGCTATGCAGTAGTACAGTCTACACAATATGCTATAGATTGGAACTGTGTGAGCTCCCACAAGCATGCATATGCACGTTCATGTAGTTTTTGTCTCACAGCTGCAGCACTTGCACATCAGTGATGACCCCGAAATGGCTCGATTATTTGTTCCAGTTCTCGTTTAATTAGTTCAACAAAATTCCGAGGGAGGGACAAATGTACAACGCCAGCTTGCCAATCGTGCTAGCTCATGGGCACCCCACGATCGAGCGTGCACACACGTACAGTTTGCCCAGTTCGTTCTCATTTTTGTCTCATTTAGATGCATTGTTCTTTTCCTTTTATCTGGAGATACCTTTTTTTTTGAGACAAAGAGATACCTTATTCACGATCGACCAGTGCTTGTGGACTGGAGCAGGGCTTATTCTTGACACTTTATTCTGTTTTGCACCGGCAAATGAGAATAATTGTCACACGCGTTATAGTTATATCAGCTAGCATCTGTGTGTGTATATGTATGTGCTTCATCATGCAGCATCGATCTATATATGGATGGATCCATAGAAAATGACACCTGAGCAGGTATATGCGTGTGCGGTGTGACGTATGTGTGCTTACGTACGTGTAAACGCACTTGGCAACCTTCCACTAGGCATTCTGCCCTGCCCTGGTTGGTAACATGAATGGAACTCACATGTCAGCTGGAAGCATGCATACTAGCTAGTTCAGTTCGATTAATTTTTACTCTACCTAAATCATGGTTCATGAAAGATCACTAGCTAATTGTGTATTTTCTCCCTCCCGCAATTTTTTTGCGTATTTACTCCAACGTACGTAATATGCGCAGGGGACTGAGGCCAAAGATGACAATCACCATCTTCATCAAGATCATGGGGCTCGCATTCCTCGAGTACGTCCGTATGGTTGATTAATACTATCGACCGTCGTCTATCCATAGTGATCATGTACAAAAATCTTGTTACTGACATGTGGTTTATTGCGTTGTTACCTCGCAGACCTGTGCTTGACCAGAACCTCTACTACATGGGCGCGAACCTGACCTCGGCGGGGTTCGCGGCCGCGCTGATCAACATCCTCCCGGCCGTCACCTTCGTGCTGGCGCTCATCCTGCGCATGGAGAAGGTGCGGCTGCGGAGCCTGCACAGCCAGGCCAAGATCGCCGGCACGGTCCTCACGGTGGCCGGCGCCGTGCTCATGATCCTCTACCACGGCCCCGCCATGCAGTTCCCCTGGACCAATGGCCAGCACCACGCCGGCGCTGCCGGCGCCGATGCAGCGGCGTGGCTAAAGGGGACCATCATGGTCATCGCCGCCTGCATGGCCTGGTCGTGCTTCTTCGTCCTCCAGTCCAGCACGCTCCGGGACTACCCGTCGGAGCTGTCCCTCACGGTGCTCATCTGTGGTGTGGGCTCGGTGATGAGCACCGGCGTCGCCCTCGTCGCCGAGCGTGCCAACACTCAGGCATGGGTCATCGGCTTCGACGCCCGCCTCTTCACCGCCGTCTACGCCGGCATAGTGTGCTCCGGCGTGGCGTACTACGTGCAGGGCATCGTGTCTAAGCAAAGGGGCCCGGTGTTCGTCACGGCCTTCAACCCGCTCTGCATGATCATAACCGCAGTCATGGGCTCCATCATTCTCAAGGAGGAGATCACTCTCGGAAGGTGCACTACATTTTCTTCATTTTTTGCTACCATGTCAGGATCGACAAAGACCTAGCTATACTTCCTCCCTGACGATTTATTGATCCACACAATTTTTCGGTGACCATACATTTCTGGATAAAAAATGTGTTATATGCTACAAATATATTTATATTGTTACTCCCTCCGTTCCATATTACTCGTCGCTGATTTAGTACAAAGTTGTACTAAATCAGCGACGAGTAATATGGAACGGAGGGAGTAGATTTTTGCTCAAAGAAAATCTTAAGTCACATTATTTTTAGAGCATACAATGTATATTTTGTTGGTCAAACGTATGGTTAAAGTTTGAACCAAAATATTCCCCGCAAAAAAAAAGTTTGAACCAAAATATGAGTGGAACTAATAGCCCGGATGGAGGAAGTATTAGATTAGTGCAACAATACTAATGATACCCTTTCATTTTCTGTTTTCAGTGTGATTGGTGCAGTGATCATCGTGGTAGGGCTCTACTTTCTCATATGGGGCAAGAGCAAGGACAAAGTCAACCAAGTCTCCGACGACTTTTTTTTTTAGAGAAAAGGCAGGAGCCCGACTTTATAGATAAAGCCACCAGGCAGAGTATAACACCAACAACCAGCAACCCAACAAAGTAGCACACCAAGGAAGTTAAAGTAGCATTACAAGGCCAACGGCCTCACATGGCACGCAGGCCAGCCTGCACTAGATATCAAAAGGGCAGTCAGGGAGCCGTCCTCAAAGAAAGCCGCAGAAGACCAGACGCCGTAGATTTCATCTTGGATAGCATGGCGTCGAAAGCCTGGAGGTCCCCTTCTTTAGTCAATAATCTCCACTGCTGCAAGAAACCATTGGCTTTAAATAAGCAATTGACAGGATTAGCCGGAAATATATGTTCAATCGAGAACTTATTCCTAGTGGTCCACAAAGACCAGCCAATCGCAGCCCAGCCAACTAAGAAAACTCTTTTTGAATGCCCAGAAAGAAGGTTGATACAATGCCTCAGGTCTTCAAAGGAGGAAGGGGACCAATTTACATGCAACCAAAGTCTTATGCAACACCACATAAGTTTTGCTAACGAGCAGCGAAAGAAAATATGTTCGGTGTTCTCCAGAGCCCCACATAACACACATCTGTCGCACCCCAGCCCGTTTCTTTTCTTAATCTGGTCAGCCGCCGGTAGCTTACCCCGAACAGCTTGCCAGAGAAATATCTTGATCTTAGGAGGAATTCGAGACGACCAGAAATGCTTAAACTTGACCGGGCGCCCCCCAGGGATAAGCTTGGAGTAAACGGATTTAACCGAAAAACGCCCCGAAGAGGAAAGGGGCCACACCACGGCATCCTCTTCCTCCGAGAGCAAGGGGAAGCAAGCAGTAAGACGCTGCCAGTCTTCCAACTCTTCAGGAGAGAGAGAACGACGAAAATCCAGAACCCAACCCCTAGCCGAGAGCTCAAAGATAGAAATCTCAGCATCATCGCAATAAGAAAACAGAACTGGAAAAGCAACAGCCAACGTGGAGTCCCCGACCCACCAATCAAGCCAAAACCGCGTAGACTTACCGTTTCTAACTACAAATTTGACAAGGGACCGAAAAATCGGTCGAACTTTAACCAGTTGATGCCAGAATTGCGACCCGCCCGCAGCCGGCGCGAACATAGGGCTCGAGGAGGGGAAATATTTAGCTTTGAGGATAGAGAGCCAGGGTGGTAGTTTCTCAAGAGTCATGATCTTCCACCACCATTTGATCATAAGACAATTATTCATAACTCGCGTATTAATTATGCCCAGGCCCCCTTTGGCCTTGGGGCGACATATAATGTCCCATCTGACCATCCTGTATTTGCGTTTATTGTCCGCAGCGTTCCAATAGAAAGCACCCCGATGCTTGTCAAAACCAGTATGAACACCATTAGAAAGAAGATAGAATCCCATCAAGAACATAGGAAGCGAAGAAAGACAAGAGTTAGTAAGGGCGACCTTGCCCGCTTGCGTGTTGTATCGCCCTCTCCATGGTAGAACTCTGTTGCCAACTTTGGTTACCACCGGAGCGAAATCTTTTGCCAAAAGTTTAAACAGGGAAATGGGAAGGCCTAGATATTTGAGAGGGAAGGATCCAAGAGAACAATTCAGAAGATGGGCCACCCGCTGCGCCTCCATGTCCGAGACCCCAGTCACTACAACCTCACTCTTAGAGAAATTGATTTTAAGACCAGAGAGCGCTTCAAAGCAAAGCAGAAGGAATTTCAGATTGGTGAGACTATTTTCATTAAGCTCCATCAGAATGATAGTATCATCCGCATATTGAAGATGAGAGATACCATTAGGGATAAGGTGAGAGCTCACCGGAGTGATATGACCAGCCAAGGCAGCTCGAGAAAGAATGCGAGATAGAGCGTCAGCCACAAAGTTGAAAAGAAGAGGAGACGCTGGGTCCCCTAGCCTAAGGCCCCTGCCATTAGCAAAAAACTGGCTAATTTGGCCATTGACAGCCACAGCCGTGTGTCCCCCAGTAACCAGTTGCATCAAGCGATGCATAACAGGCCCCTCAAAGCCCTTAGCCAGAAGTACTTGCCGTAGAAAGTTCCAGCTCACCGAGTCGTAGGCCTTTTCAAAGTCGAGTTTAAGGACCACAGCCTTGGTCCCTCGCACCCTTAGGTCATGAACAATCTCATGTAAACAAAGAACCCCATCCAAAATGAACCTCCCTTTGATGAAAGCAGACTGAAAAGGGCTGATGGTCCGATGTGCAATGGGAGATAGCCTAGTAGCCATGCCCTTAGCAGGCATCTTGGCAAAGTTGTTGATTAAAGCAATCGGCCTAAACTGAGAGATCATATCCGCGCCCTTGACCTTAGGGATGAGGGAGAGAATTGCATAGTTAAGTCTAGAGATGTCAACCGATCCCAGCCAATACCCTTGGATGACAGCAGAAATGATCCCTTTTAGTTGGGGCCAGAATTGTCGAAAGAACGGTATGGAGAAACCATCAGGGCCTGAAGCCGCATTAGAGTTAGCCGTCCAAATGGTATCAAAAATTTCCTCCTCAGAAGGGGGAATCAACAGAAGCTCGTTATCAGCGTGAGAAATCCTATCAAGGGGATCCCAAAAGCCCGGGGCCAACGAAAATCCGAGGTCTGGTTTAGCCGAAAGCAAGTTAGAGAAGAACCGCACTACATGTCGTAGAATGATCGACGGTTCCGAAACCCTAACACCATCAATAATAAGGCTGTTAATTAGACATCTACGCCTTCTGCCATTCGCAATGGCGAAAAAGTAAGCCGTGGGAGAATCACCCTTAAGAGTCCAATTGATCGTACCCCTTTGCTTCCAATATACTTCCTCTTGGCGATGAATAGCCAGAAGCTCCTTCTCAAGGCCATATCGAACTTGCCAATCAGCAGCCGAGAGCCCGCCGTTGTCCGCACGGAAGTCAAGGGCACAAATTTGAGCAGTCAACCTAGATTTGTCGCGCCTCGCCTCAGCAAAGTGGTTCTTGGCCCAGCCTCTAAGAAACTTGCGCAAGGAGTACGAAACATAATGCCAATCATCCATAGGGCCATAGGAGCGGTGGGGGGAGATAAGAATGCCCAAGATCTTCTGAGCCAACATGTTAGGGAACCCCTCCACTAATAGCCAGGACGCATCAAATTGAAATCTTTGGCAACCACTAGGGCAGAGACCATCATCGAGGATAAGAGGAGCATGATCGGAACCAACGATGGGGAGAGCCCGAAGAGAGCAACGAGGAAAAAGGCCATCCCAAGCAGGGCAAATAAAGACTCTATCAAGAACCGAACGGATAGGACAAGTCTGGCGATTGGTCCATGTGTAGCGGGCCCCAACCCTCGGAATTTCACGAATAGCCGTATCCCTGATGAAAGCATTAAATGCCTCGGCCAGCACCCAGGAGAAATTGGCAGAACTCTTATCAGAAGGATACCGAACCAGATTAAAATCACCCCAATCAAGAGAGGCAGTTGGCAGGCATCAATTTTAGTGAGAATCTCATCCAAGAACGTTTGTGACAAGGAGTGATCAGCCGGACCATAGACTACCATAAGTTCGAGGAGGGTGTTATTGGAACGAAGGGAAACCACCATACTAGCCCAGTATACACCATGATCGAAAGCCACAAAATCAAAGGTATCATTGTTGGTGCCCAGAAGAAAGCCACCGGGCTGACCCACGGAGGCCACAAAATTCCACCTAAATCTATCAATCCCAGCAATCGCCGATAATTCAGAGGGATAAAAGGAAGGTTTAAGAGTTTCAACAAGCCCGATAAAATCAATTCTTTCAGCGCGCATTAGGTCCTTCAATTGGTCTCTGCGCCCCCTAGCGCAGAACCCTCTAATGTTCCAAAATAACGCCTTCATCTCAAGGAAAGATTTTTAATTCTCAAGCTCAACCTGCACGGGGCCTTGCAGGTTTTAGCACGTTTCCCAGCCCCCCGTTTCTGCACAGGAGACAACTGCCCCCTAATAGCCTCATCCGATTCCCCTCCGGCCACAACCAGAGGGGCATCCACCCCAGCACCGGCCTCCTTGGCCTTGGCGATATCAGCCTGGGCACGTTCATTAGCACGAATCAACTGCACCAGAGAGGAGGGGGAACCCACGCTAGCGTCTAAGCATATCCCCACATCAGCTAATATCGAAATAAGATGCTCATCGGAATGGGAGGGTAGAACTAGCCTAACAGGAGACTGAACCAAAGAGGGGGAAGGAGATGGGGGTGAACCTGAACCTGAGGGAGGAAGATCACGCGCCGCCGCACACCGAGCCGCCCGATCCACCACACGCTCGCCACTGTTGGAGACTCGACCACTCTTGCGAGCGGTCGAGGCAGGGGAGCGCACAGGAACCGGGGGGCCCGACCAGGAGAAGCTGCCGCAGAAGAAGGGCCCGAAGCCGCCCCCAGGTCCGCCTCCAGACGGCGACACAGCCCAGCCGCCGACTGCCTGGAGTCCCCCGAGGCCCGGCTCTTCACAGAGAACTTCTTCACCGAGGATTTCTTCCTTTTCTTGGCCGCCGAAGGTCCCACCGGAGGTAAATCTTCAATGCCGGACAGCGAAGGGGAGGTGGGGCGCACAGGCATGTTGGAGCAAGCCCCCGACAAGGGGGTACCCTTCGAAGCAGCCGCAGCCTCAGGTCCGGCCACCACATCAGGCACCGAGCCCTGAACCCCACCACCCACCGAAGCCGGAGCACAGTCCTTCATCAGCTCCTGCTCAGCAGGAGAGAGCCCATCCCACGCAGACTGGGTGAAGCGGGGGTCCGTACCATTCAGCGAGTCCTCAGGGCCCCCCCACCCTCCCGGCTCTTCTCATCATCACCCGAGACCGGGGGAGGAGGAGGGGGAGGGGGAGCGACCGAGCTAGGAGCACCTTCCACCCGAACTCGAAGACGGAAACCACCAGCCGCCGGGAAAACATCAACGGAACCACGAATGCAGATCGGATTAACGCACCACACCCGAAGGCGAGCAGGGCCAAGAACAGACAGCAAAGCTAGATCAACCTCAATAGGTTTCCCGATAAGCACCCCAAAAGCCATCAAGAAGGACGGGGTGCGCAAGCTGGGAGGCACATCATCCACGAGCACCCAAACATCAGATAAAGGGGAGATGTTCTTAGATCCATTGGAAGCAGCTTTGACCGAAACTACAAGTTGGTTCACAGGGAGAGTGAAACTGGTACAGGAAGACATCATTCGAAGACTCTCTTTAGAGGGGAAAGTGGCCGCAAACTCGAAATCAGAAAGTTGGCGGATCTGCCAGTCCCAGCCACCTTCATCCCACATACGAAGTTCATCCAAGAGAGCTTGCAGAGAGATGCGCTTGTCTTGAACAGAGATGACACCCACACTAGACAGGGAGGGAATGGGAGCAGCTGCGGGGACTTCCTTGTCCATGGCAAAGAAAGAGCAGCCAGGGAGGCCAATCCCATAGTGGACGAAGGAGGGAGGCTTGATCCTACTTTGACAGTCCACCGTAAGGTGTCCATCCTCCCTACAGATGAGGCAGAATGGAGGGTTCTCGCAGTGGGACTGGAAATGGCCAGGACGGTGACATGCGAAACAGGTGAGGATGGGATTGGAAACCTGGGAGTGAGGGGGGTTGCGATTCGCACCACGAGAAGGCGGCGGAGGGAGGATGCCATCACCAGGGGGACCACGGCCGGCCCCAGCGCCAGCACCACGCCCCGCCGAAGGGCCGGCCGGACGCCGGGCAGGGCCCCGGAGCCGCCACGCGGGACGAAACGGGACGGTCCGCCGCCGCCCACCGCCGGCACCGGCGGCGGCCCACCCGAGGGAGCAAGCGAGGAAGGAGACGAGGAGGGGCCCGAAGATCCCGCCCGGCTCCCACGCGCCGCCTGTTCCCAAGGATCAACCACAGGCACTGGAGCGGCGGGCGCTAGGGGCGGAGGAGCCACCGGCCCAGATCCAGACGCACGCGGCGACGCGGCGCCCGCCTCCCACCGCGAGGCCTGGAGCTTGGCGCGGAGCGACGCCTCGTACTCCAGATCCGCAGCGGCGTCACCAGAACCGTCCCGCCCCCGCTTGAGGCCGGAGACGGCCTCACTGGAGGACCCGCGGGAGCGGTCCATCGCCGCCACCGATGCGAAAGGGAGGAGGAGGGGAGGGGGAGGCTTGGATCTGACAAAGCGGCGAATAGGGAAGCGGCGCCTTCGCAAGTCCGCAGCGGAAGCAGGAAACCCTAGAAAAGGGGGAACCGACCCCTTCCGGACCCATAAATAGCCAGAGCCAGCCAGGCCGGGCTCGATCGAAGGGGCCGAGGGGGGGGGGGGGAGGACAGGCGCAGATGGGCCGACCTAGGCCCAGCAGACTCAGACACGAGGGGGGGGGGGGGGGAAGTCAACCACGGAATCCAACGAAGGGACCGACACAGGCCCACACGGCCCATCACCAACCAGAGGGGCCCGGCCCACGACCCGGGTCACCAGCGCAATCCCCGATCCCAGATCTAGGGTTTGCGCCGGCGCCGCCGACGTCGGGGCAGGAAGGCACCTGGACGGCGACGAGCCGGAGGACATCGCCACCGCAGAGGAAGGGACAGGCGACGCCAGGGCACCCACCCCTTGGCTCACCAAAGAAGGGTCCGCCGACCAGGAAGCGACACGCCGGCGTCCACGACCAACACGACGCCAGCCATCCGGGCCCACATCAAGCACACGCAGCCGGCCCCGACCCCCCGGGGCAAACTTACGCCGGCGACCCGCACCCAACAGCGACGGCGACCCAACCTCCGAGGTCAAGCGAGAAGGGGGGGGGGGACTCTCAGAATCAGAATCAGAGCCAGAGTTGTCGGCACCAAGGGCCCAGAACCTGTTAGCCCGGGGCGCCTCCAGGGCCACCGGACTGGGAGGGGGGGACACAGGTGGAAGGGGTTCGGGCCCTGCCGCCGGCGGGGAGCCCGGAGGGGAGCACGAGGGGGGAAGGGGGCAGGGGAGATCTGACTTGGACACCGGGGACGAGGGGGAGCCGCAAGCCAACGGCGCCCCAAGGGGGAGGAGCGCGAGGGGAGGGAAGAGAGCCATGCGCCAACGACTTCGTAGCCGGTAGCAGCTTGGGCGCCGGTGAGCTGCCCTTAACCTCGGTGACTAACGGCAACGGCAAGCAGCACGAACTCGGGAATGGCAAGTTCAACGGCGGCTATGTGTTGAACGTCGAGACGCCGGCGGCCAATGGCCACTAGTACGTCGAGACGCTAGTCAAGGGGTCGGAGAGCATACGTCGATCGAGCAGTCTGTCTAACTATTTTCCTGGTAATGCATGCATGCACGGAGACGTTTTTTCCTTCATTTTTCTTCTTTTCAGCTTCTCCCCTGTCATGTGAGAGAATGATCAGCGAGTGTTGGTTATACCAAGTGTAACGGCCGAGACCGCATGTACGTGTCGTGATCGCTTGCTTAATGTAACTTGAGAATGCCTAAAACTCATCTAGATAAAATATAGTTTGGCCTTATTCACCTGAAATTGACCTCATCATTGTTGTTACTATTGTGGTTCAGTCACACATTTTTTTTAGTAACACCTGAAATTTTATTCATACTCATAACAATTATAGGTACACTGATTTGAATCTAAAATCCAAGAAAATACTCCCTCCGTCTCAAAATTCTTGTCTTAGATTTGTCTTGATGTGGATGTATCTAATATTAAAACGTGACTTGATACATTTGTATCTCGACAAATCTAAAACAAGAATTTTGGGACGGAGGGAGTACAAAGTAACTCCTATGACTAAGAATTACAATGAAATCTATGTGAAACACCTTCTTTGCTGCATCAATCTCTGTTAGAAGAAATACACCAAAGACTTCGGTAAAAGACTGCAATCGGACTGGAGTAACGATGTTGTCACTCTTTCACCCGCACGAACATTACCAATAATAGTTTTTGAAAGCACCTTGAGTCGCCTATCCAAAAAGATGGGAAGCCTTGATCGGTGAACGTACTTGGGCCGGGGATGATCCCCTAGAAGTGCAGGACATCGGATCACAAAATCTTCACCATGATGTCGATGAAACACTTCAACATCACAAAGAATCAAACCAACAAAAAAAGTTTGACACACCAATCTAAACTCATCAGATCCGAATAATCGGATATGCGAGGACATAAAACCCTCTAACCTCATGGCATCGCCAAAAGAACAAGAGTACATTTATTCTCACAAAATACGATGATCACTAGACGATGACGAAGACTGTAGTACTCTGAAAATGCGAGGTAACACGTGTTATGCCTACACCATCAACATGGGCTGTCATTGGTTATTTTCCCCCCTTGTGCTGCCTTTTCCGGTTATTATTTGGGCCGGGTTGGGCTTGTTTCATATATACTCCCTCCATAAAGAAATATAAGAGCGTTTAGACCACTATCTGTTTAGTTGAGAAACAGGAAGGTAGAGCTTACCCGTGCATCTTCTACACATGCGCTTGAGATGATATGATGCCCAAATGCCGATTAGGACATACAATGCAACTTATTCACTGTTGCTTGTGTCTTCTATTATTTTCTTTTTGCGTTTACATGGATCATATCCTTTACCCCCCCCCCCCCCCCCAAGGCAATATGACGATGCATGTCTTGCTCAGTAACAACTGTACACATAAATACAATACAAACAACTAAAAGAGCAAAAGAAAAACTAAAAAGGCAAAATTCATGCGGATCCGATATATCATCGATTGCAACTTAGTCGATGAAAGTTTAGCAAAACCGATAGTATTTCCTTCCTACAAAAGGAGATTAAGAGCACGTGATATCCCTGGATCCGCACTTTGCGCCATAGGCCGGGGTGGCCTTGAAACTCTGGCCATCGAGAGAAAGCTGACAGCCAGTGCCGGATTTAGATTTTTTGTCGAAAGAGACCACCTACGCAATCGAATTGCCAGAAAAGACCCCCTCTGAAATGATTTGACAAAAAAGACCCCCTCGGCCGTGGCAGCAGGCGCGCCAGGCGACACGTGGCACCTGCCGCCACGGCATCAGGCGGCAGGCTGCATGGAACGGAAATCGGCTGGCGGGACGGAACGGGCTGGCGCTGTGGACCCCTGCCGCCTCAGGGGCTAGCGGCAGGCCTGTAGCTGCCGGGCCCGGCCGCCTCAGGGGCTGGCGGCAGGCCTGTTCATCGGCTGGCAGCAGGCTGTAGAAGGTGGTCTCTTTGAAAAAAAAATCCCGTAGGATTCGATCTGTACCCATCCATTTGCCTTGCGCTGTGCATGTACGGCAGTACTTTGCTTGTTTAAAGAGGTGGACGTCGCATGGGCATGCATGCATGACTGAGGACTTTGCTCGTGTTAACTACTGGAGTATGTACTAGTGTACTAGTAACTAAGCAAGGAATACAGTGCCAGTAAACGACGCCGATGAACAGGCCTGCCGCCAGCCCCTGAGGCGGCCGGGCCCTGCAGCTACAGGCCTGCCGCCAGCCCCTGAGGCGGCAGGGGTCCACAGCGCCAGCCCGTTCCGTCCCGCCAGCCGATTTCCGTTCCATGCAGCCTGCCGCCTGATGCCGTGGCGGCAGGGGCTGCCGCCTCGCACCGTGGTGGCAGGTGCCACGTGTCGCCTGGCGCGCCTGCCGCCACGGCCGAGGGGGTCTTTTTTGTCAAATCATCTCAGAGGGGGTCTTTTCTGGCAATTCGATTGCGTAGGTGGTCTCTTTCGACAAAAAATCCCGGATTTAGCCCAATGGGCCAGGCTGGGCCATTAATGAAACTGTCCATTAAATTATTACTTTTTAATATATTGGTTTTTTCTCAAAAAATATATATTTGATTCTAAAAAAATTCTAACATTTTTTTCAATTGATATATAAAGGCTAATGGAAAATCCTGGCCCATTCGATGCCAACAATAATGCTTCTCTGTTACTTTTTGAATTATTGACGCGAAATGACACCGATGCTTGGTATCATATCGATCGGCTTTGACATCATCTTCTAATGACAGGGTTAGCATTACTATCGTTTATATAGTTAATCTATATATCCAAAGTTGCAAAAGTTGAGGCAGAAGCTAGTGGCTGGGACTAGTCGTTCCGGTGCCAAAAGTAATTCTTTTTTGTTGCTGTGGCTGCTGTCGTTTCAGCGATCAACGTCTGTAAGTCTGCTGCTTTTTTTTTTGAGCAACAGTGCTGCTGCTGTTCTATCCGGAGGGGGCAACGCGGATTGGAGGCAAGCTGGCCACTAGAATCAGTGGCTGAAACTAGATAGGCCCATTGGTCTACATATATATTTTACTCCGCATATTAAATTTATGTCAAGTTAAACTTTGCAAGGTTTGACTAAATTTATGTTCCAATATCAAATATGTACACTCCCTTTATTTACTTATATAAAACCACTATGAAATATACAATATTTTAGTGAAAAAGGCTTTCGCCCCGCTTTTATAAATAAAGCAACCACCGAGCACAAGGTCAACAAAGTACCAACAGAAAAACACACACACACACACCACCACCGCAGGCAAGGTCTAACAGACAACCATACAAACACCAAAAAGGTTCAGCTGTGGGCACATCACAACAAGCCCAACACACAAACACAACAAACGCGCACAACACACATGGCGGCGACGAGTCGAGGAAGATCTAATCCGGCTCCGGTGGTGGTGGGGGAAGCGGCGGAGCCATCCAGAGAGCCATCGCGCGAAGCTGGGTGATGATGGAGTTGATCGCAAGAAATATACGTTTTGCATCTATATAAGAGCAACAACAGTAATCAAGGCAAAATTAATGATTTTTTCTCGTACTAGCAACCTGTCTGTCATTATGGCAGCCATCGGCTTGCTCCACTCAGTTTTCTTGCATGCAAGAGGCGTATTAGTGATTTCAGTAAATGAAAAAAAGGCTGACTTGCAAAGTACATTGGTAACTGTAACCTGAGTTTGTGGCCTTGTACATTTTGTAATGAATCTAACAATATTGATTTGACATTGTGAATGCTAATATTTTTTTCTATAAGTTTGGTCAAAGTAGAGATACTTTGACTTCGGACAAAATTTATATGCAGACTAAAAAGGACCGGAGGGAGCATATATTTTCCTTTTGGGTTGTAAACTTGTAATAAGTTGCTTGAAAAAAAAATTGAAGTATCGATCGGTTGACTTTTGCCCTAGGTTCCATCTTTCTCCCGCCGCCTTTTCTTCTTCCCATCCATGGCCCCCGCCACGTAGCCGTGACCAGTGGCGTTGTCACGCACGCCTCTTCGTCCGGGTCTGGGACCTGCCAAACCGCCGTCTCCGTCCATCCTCTAAGGGCATCTCCAACAGATTGTATGTTAGTCTTGTTGGTAAAATGTCCATGTCATCAACCAACAATCTATCATACAACTACTCCAATGGGTTGTATGTAAGCTATTCAATAGATGGTGGGACAATAAATGTAGTTGCTCTCTATTTCACCTTGGAGCTTGTGCAAAGGTTGTTGGTTAAGCTACATACAACTTTGCTCTCTCTCCATATTTAATACATGCCACATCATCACTATGTCCTAGGTGGCAAATTTACCAACACCTATCTTACAACTGTTGGAGATGCCCTAAGCCTTGCTCTATTATCCAGCGACGACGAACCCTACAGTGTCAACCCCCTGAGGCGAAGACATCATCCCCGTCCGCGGCCAGAAACAGCGGCCCACCATCTTCTTCTCCCAAATCGACTAATCGCAAATGCCATTTCCAGGCAAATACCTTCTCTCCCCTTTGTCTTTCTCAGGGCTTGACGTTGACCAGAGAGAGAAAGCGTGCGGCTGGTGAGTGTGATGTCTTTTCAAGTGTGCAGCACCCACCCACCAAACAACGGATGTGGTACTCGCTTATCTCTTACTATTCTGCATCGTTAGTTACACACTGTATGTTACTATTGGGCTGTGCGACTTTACATGTGCCTATCCAGTTGGCAGCATGCCATGGAAAGTGCGTCTTACTACTACAGGACGAAAACAATAGACGGTGGAGAAGCCGCGAGACGCTGAGACGGTGGTTGTGGGCTTGTGGCCAGCGATAGTGGATAGGCCATTCCACAGACCACAGTACCTTCATTCGTGTCAAACCTAGCATGCACACACCTATCACCTATGCCTTGCCAACACTAACTCATCCATGCCCCCAATCTGGGAGAAATTATGGAGTTCCAGCTGCCCCGCAAAAGTCAAAATACTCTTGTGGAGAGCAATGCATTGCCGTGTCGAGCAATTCTGGCCGATAGACATGAAGATACAGGCAGCTTATGATGAGAGGCCGGAGACTATATATCAAGTACCTTCTGGGTGTTCGAAAAGACAAGGGAGGTAGAGCCAGAGTTCGGATATGTCTAACCGATTCCCTAAGATTTAAGGGAGTAAACGACGAAGTAAAGTTACTGGAGTAAAATTTTACTCCACTAACGGTGGCCGCATCTAACCGATCCTTTAAAAGTTAATGGAGTAAACAAAAAATTGTCTCGATTTTGTGTCCTAGCCACACCAACTTCAAACACGACACACTACATATTTTAAAATCATTCAAATGAAAACATGGATAGCAATAATCATCATAACATAAAGTTTTATCACCGCGTTTTTCTAATTTAAACATGTGAAGGTCATCCAAAAGACATCACTTCAAACACAATGTTTGATTCAAAACACAATGCTGTAGTTTTGGGTGCGGGTCCTTGCGGCCTTGATGCTTGCTTCGCTCACCTCCACCACCTTCTCCTCGGCCTCCTCCGTGTCTTGGGTGGCTGAATGATCGAAAAACGAGTCATCATAGTTGAGATCATCAAGGCCAACGGTGGCCGAGGACTCCAACGATGTGATGGATTCGGCCGTGCTGATCTCCGCCCTACAATGTCAAAGCAAGCACTATAAACCCTCACTACCGATCACAAACAATCACTATCGAATTTCAATGGGACACAATTTTTTTTACCTTGTTGGCATTTCATCGAGCACTTGGCGGCCGTGTTTTTTATTGCCGGCCGCGGCCGCCGCTCGCGTCGGAGCAGTCGCCGTAGGGCAGACGGAGTTGCCACACGAGGCTTAGGCCTTGGACGAGCCGATGTCGCAGTCTTCTTCGTCTTCTTCTTGGCGGCCGCCTCGGCGAGCGCCGCCGCCGCCGCCGCCGGCTTTCGAGGCCGTTTGCCTCCGGTAGGTGCGGCGGGAAGGCGGCTTTCCATTGCCGGAAACGTGGTGGCCAAGCCGGACACCATTGGCGTGGTTGGAGGTGGCGCTTGGACGTGGTGGTTCTTTGTCATCCCCAAGCTTTTTTTCGCCTTCGGCGGTGGCACGTGGGTGGATTCTGTGTGGCTCGGAGGTCATCGGTGGCGGCGGCGGGGGCGGGAGGCAGTGCGGCGCGGGAGGGAGAGACTCAGTTTTACTCGGCTGCCCAAAGTTGAAGTAAATTTAGGTTTTTTTTTGGGTAAATAGGGAGTTTAAGTAAAAGATTTACTTCGTTAACTCTCTTAGATGATCGGCTAGGTCCGGCATAAGAGAGTAAACCAAAAATTTTACTGCCTTATGACTTTTTAGGGGATCGGTTAGAAATGCCCTTAGGCCTGAGCAATGTTATCTCAAAGGCATGCACCGTGACCATGCAGGTGAAGCTATCCTTGAACGTCTGGCTGGCACACCCGAATAGTTTGAGACTGTGCTAGGCCAAGGAAGAATCCATCTGACGGTAGCCTTTGGCCGTTGGCACTTGTGGTGGGAGAGCAAGAAACCAGTTCATGATGAGCACACCCAATCACCGGCTCATGTTACCGTGCCTGTCGGAGCTTTGTTGTCAAATTATGCAGCGGCAGCTTCGCTAAAGGAAGAAGTGAAACGCGGATGATTGTCACCTCCCCCAGGGGCTATGTGAGACTGAACCTCGATGCAAGTTTTGATGATCGGATGCTCAGAGGAACTGCAGGTGCTGTTATCTGAGACAGTTCGGAGAAATTTATAGCTGCAGGAAATGACATGATTGAGTGGTGCTTACTGCTTAGATGTGTTGGCTGCTGATGTCATAGCTTTAAAATATGGATTAACTCTAGGCAGTTCATTGGGCGTATCAAGTTTGTGGTTAACTCTAAAAACGTGGATGTGATTACCCACCACGACGGAGCAAACATTGCGGGAGCCTCGATAGTTATGTTTGATGATTTGCTATCGTATGTGATGTGATTTGGTCTCCCACATGTGGAGTAAATTTTTACCCTCTCGGCCGCACACCCTTCCCACTCCGCTCCTCATCCACTTTGAGGGATCTAGGCTGGTCGCTGGACTCGACGCACCCAGTCATCGACGTCGTTGCATTTTGGAGGGATTCGATGGGGACTGAACCACGCAGCCATCTCGGCCCTTCCGTGCCGCCTCTCCGTATGTCCTCCTCCTCTCGGCGCTCACAACTCACCAGTCGACCCAGCTAGCACTCCATACAAAGCACTGTGTGTAGGGAAGCACATCAATTTCTAAGACGCAACGCATCTAGCACCCGTGCCTAATAATCCAAAAATGCTGGCCAGACTGGATTTTAAACTCTAAGGTGTACTACACCGGAGTTAGCAAAAAAAATATATATGAAAAAAGGGTATCAAACCAAATCCAAAAAAATCTGAAATTTGGCGACATCAGACTTTATCATATGTTTCAGGTTCTTGCAAAATTTCATCCAAAACTAACATCATAGGAGCTCTCATCAAAAAGAACAAAATCGCTCCTCAAAGTTTTGTGCACTGTTTGAGCAGTGATTTTGTTCTTTTTGGTGAGAGCTCCTCAGATGTTAGTTTTTGATGAAATTTTGCTAGAACCTTAAACATATGATAAGGTTTGATGTCACAAAATATTAGATGTTTTTTGGACCTTGTTTGATACTGTTTTTTTTTTCTTCAGTTTTTTGCTAACTCGCACACCCGAGAGTAGCCACGCCCCACACCTTTCCGGAGGCGGTCGTCCTGGTACGACCGTGCATTCATGCAGGCAGCCGGGTTGCATAAACCTTCCATGGATGCATGCGTGGAAGGGTCAAACTGAGGCTTCAACGAAAGGCAAAGCGATCAATCTCTCTCGACTCGACGGAGGCGCGTCCATGGACGGACGGACGCAGGGGATTGTGAATCCTAACCAGAGCGCACCGTGGCTCACTAGCTAGCATTAGGCGTGGCATGGCAACTGGGCGCCGGACGTCGTCGATAGCCGATCGTACTGCGACACGCCGCGTCCTGCATAATTGCGTCCATTTGCGTGCAGGTGGACGCCCGCCCCTCTCATGCATGCCTCGTCTGTGCAGAAAAGGAAAGCCAGCACCCTGGTCGTAATATTCATGCACACTCTCGGCACAAATCCATCGCATCGTATCTTCTTGGTGAGAAACAGAAGAGGACGATCGAGGGTACCATGATTGATATACCCAAGCCTTTTTGTCCGGGGAGACCTAGGAGCGTGGGAGACGCGTGACCACGAGAAATGTGCCTTTTCTCTCACCTTTGATTGATAGCTTGGTTGGACTTGTTGAAACAAGTTTTACCGGAATTAACAAGTATTGCTGCTACATCTTGTCAGCTAAGCTCGCACTGGGACACAAGGCCATGCATGCTGAGGCAGGCGCATCCATGACTCGGATCCACCCATGGGCTACACTACACTTGGCGTCCAGCTCCTGAACGCTACTACATGTTCTGTTGGCCGCACATTGTTGACGGAGCGCGTCTATATAAAGGAGACGGTTTCCCTGTATGGAGCTCATCGCCTCGTTACTCACAGCCATTGCTTCCGTGAGTCACATCGAGCTCGAGCTACTGAGTGAGAGAAGGTAGCTAGCTAGCCAGACAGAGGGGGAGAGAGAGAGAGAGATGGGTGTGGGATGGAGAGTTCTGAACGATGTGAAGCCGTACCTAGCGATGGTGCTGCTGCAGGTGGGGTTCGCCGGGATGAACATCGTTGCCGTGTCGTCCCTCAAGGGCGGGATGAGCCACTTCGTCCTCGTCGTCTACCGTAACATCGTCGCCACCGCCTTCATGGCGCCCTTCGCCCTCTACTTCGAGAGGTAACCCTACCTAGTTCCATTCATCCATGCATCGACAGATGGACTGACTACTCTCTCATATACCATCATATATCCAACCAAGGGCTCTCGGTTGTTAATTAGAGTAGATGGTTCCACATGTTTTACCATAAAATTACACCACAACTTTAAAAAATTTACAGCACCACTTACACATGCATGCAAACATGGATGAGTAGCGGAAGCCCGAAACGATTCGATCGATTTGTTTCAGTCCAGTTAGCAGCCTATGATTCAGTCCAGTTATATAGCAGCCTATGCTTGGCGCTGCGTCGCTATGTTGGCCTAGTTCTGGCCATGTATCACACTTTTCCCGACTTTTCGATCTCTCAAACATATTTGTTTGAACTTGTAAAGGCTTTAGTTTAAGCCCGGGCAAGTACTTCCGCTCTAAAAAAGTTCATTATTTTTAGACTAACTTTCGAGGATCTAGGGATAACTTGTAAAGGAAGATTGGGAAAAATTAAAAAAACCAACTTGCCAAACGTGCACCTCCACGATCTCGAGCAAACAAACACGTACAATTTGCTCAGTCCATTCTCATTTTTTGTCTCATTTAGATGGTGCAAGCTACATGACCACCACTCGCGTGGATCCTAATACAGAAAAGTGTAGATGGACATCTTGATACCTTTCATTTTATACCAGCATTTTATTTGCAAGAAAAACATTCGATTTAGTCATTAACTGTCAATGTAGTATAAAGAACACCAGAAGTAAAATTACATCCAGGAACGTAGACAACCTAGCAACGATTACAAGTACTGGAGCGAGTCGAAGGCGCGCTGTCATCATCGCCCCTCCCTCACCGGAGTCGGTCAAACCTTGTTGTAGTAAACAGTTCGGAAGTCGTCTTGCTAAGGCCCTACAAGACCAGTGCACCAGAAGAAGAACCACCGTCGTTGAAGAGAAGCGTAAATCGTAAGGATCCAACCTGTAGACACATGAACACACAAGAATGAAGACCGGATCTACATGGATTCATTGAAGATAAACGCCAACCGAATCCCACGAGATCCACCGGAGACAAACTTCCAAACTCCCGCCGCCGACAACGCTAGTATTATCACGAGTTAAATCAAATATGTGTAGATGTATGTACCACATCAAGCAGCATCTACATATGGATATGTAGAAAATCATAGTGCATGAGTACACACAACCACGGACCTGTCTTAGGACCACTCCTAGAGACCCCGGAGGCCCCGCCGCCGCAGGAGGATGCAGGCGGGGCTGGCGGCAGGAGTGACCCTACTCCTCCTTTTCTCCCTTTCCTTCACACAAACTCCTGGCGGTCTCAAACCCTCGTCGTCGATCTATAGTATGTGTCGCGGACTCACACATTATGCTTCTCCATTGTCGTGTGATGATGTCATCCTTGGTGTGCACAGCAAGATCCCCCGCCGTCTGCGCACGACGACATGAGGCATAGGTGTGTGCGTGGTGACTTGAGGAAGTGATGAAGGTTGTGAAACAACGACGATGTCGAGAATAGCCGACGATCGTTCGACCATACCATAGATTCATCATCATTCTTTTGATGGTCGCACGGTGATTTGCTACCAAGGTCGAGGACGGCCGAGCAATAGCATCGTGTGGTGGTGTGTTGTCTGATATAGATCTGACACCGTATGCCACCCGGGAGGATTGTGTGAGACTGGCCAAGCGTCCCAACTTGGGGATTATCGTGTTGCTAATCTTCCCTTTCATGAATGGCGTCGTCACATGTGTGACATTGATCTTTCGTCGTTCTGCATTTTGTGTGGCAAGCAACTCTTGTTAGCGCTCGATTGCTTGCTTGTGCGGGCATGATCATCACTTGGGTGGAATCTCATGTCATGAACGTATGTAGCTGTTGGAATGGTGGAAAGTGAAGGCGACATCAGGTAAGGGCTTCGATTTGATGGTACTTCTTGAGTACCCGATCAAAAACTATTAGGTGAAAATAATAGTTCAGACCCTAGTTAGTCATATTTGGCAATGGCGGCTATTTGGGTTATTACCTTGGGGAAAGCTTTGTGTTGGAGTTTGTTTAGATATGACCTTTAGGGTGAAAATGAACGAACTGACAGTTGATGGTCAATCCGATCCGAAGGCGTTGCCTTTGCAGAACCTTACTCAAAGTCATTATATTGTAATGATATGGTTGGTGCCGATGGTCGTTGCTACATTTTTTTTATCATTATTTCGACCACTTCAGGTTTTTTTCTTCGTTTTGCGCTCGTGCATAACTTCGTTCTTGTATGAATTTGTTCCTTCCCGGCTGATTCCATGCGTGTGTGCATTTGTGTTGGCTACGTGCATCCTAATCATACAGAGATCAGGTATGTACTCATTATGTTGGTATCTTCTTACTGCTTTATTAGGAACCAATAAAAACGTCCTTTTTCAAGAAAAAAAAATTCGGAGTGCATTAATTAGGGAAGTAGAAAATGACACATAAGCAGGTATACGTAGCTAGCTTACGTACGAGTAAACGCGGTATGTGTGCTTACGTACGAGTAAACGCACTTGACGACCTCCACTAAGGCAGTGTGCCCTGATTGGCCAATGGCGGGGATCTGCATGGAACCCGCCACATTTCAGGTGGAAGCATGCACGGTTACAGTTCCATCCACTCGTACAATTAATTTTATTTACTATATAAGTTTTCATTTCGATTCATTTTTACCTAGCTACTAGATCGTCATTTCATGATAAAACGCATAACATGTGCAGGGAACGGAGGCCAAAGATGACAACCACCATCTTCATAAAGATTATGTGGCTCGCATTTCTCGAGTACGTCTGTATATATGGTCAATTACACAGAACTCTTTCTTGATTACCGACTGACACGTAGGTGCCCATTGTCTCTCAGGCCGGTGCTCGACCAAAACGTGTACTTCATGGGCGCGAAGCTGACCTCGGCGGCGTTCGCGACGGCGCTCCTCAACACCCTCCCGGCCGTCACCTTTATGCTGGCCCTCGTCCTGCGCATGGAGAAGGTGCGGCTGCGGAGCCTGCACAGCCAGGCCAAGATCGCTGGTACGGTCCTCACGGTGGCCGGCGCCGTGCTGATGGTCCTGTACCACGGCCCTGCCGTGCGGTTTCCGTGGACTAAGGCCCATCACCACGCCACCATCGGTGGCCAGGCCGCCGCCGCGCGGGACTGGCTGATCGGGACCGTAATGCTCATCGCCTCCTGCATGATCTGGCCGGGCTTCTTCATCCTCCAGGCCAACACGCTCCAGAGCTACCCGGCGGAGCTGTCTCTCACGGCGCTCATCTGCGGCATGGGCTCGCTGATGAGCGGCGCCGTTGCCCTCGTTGCTGAGCGCGCCAACACCCAGGTCTGGGTTATCGGCTTCGATAACCGCCTTTTCACCGTCGTCTACGCCGGCATAGTGTGCTCCGGCGTGGCGTACTACTTGCAGGGCGTCGTGTCAAGGCAAAGGGGCCCGGTGTTCGTGACGGCCTTCAGCCCGCTCAGCATGGTCATAACCGCCGTCATGGAGATCACTCTCGGAAGGTACGTACTACGTTAGTGCTGCCTGCCACCATATCAAAATGGACCAGGATAGATATACATGCAGCAATGAAACGTTCCATACTAATGACACCATTTCCTTTGTGCTTTCAGTGTGATTGGCGCAGTGATCATCGTGACAGGCCTCTACTTTATCATCTGGGGCAAGAGCAAGGACGAGATCAGCCGCCCCAGTCAAGTTTCCGACGTCAGCGTCAAGGGAGCCGGTGAACTGCCCTTAACCTCGGTGACAAGCAGCCACGGCCACGGCAAGCAGTACGAGCTCGACAACGGCAACGGCGGCCATGTCGACGTCGAGACGCCCGCGACCAATGGGCACTACTAGCCAAGTAGGGATCGTGTTATACGTCCTCTTGTTGTCCATCTAGCTTTTCCCCTTGTACTGCATAGTCCATCGATCGGTCACGCATGGAGACGATTTTTCTCTCTCTACTTTCTTCTTGTCAGCTTCTCCCTAGCTACGATCTTATCATGGGGCTATGTGAGAATGAGCAAGTGCTGGTTATAGCATTTCCTGTGATGGTTATACTTACCGGATGCTCTAGTCACTAATAGCAGGAGTGGTCGTCCAACCATGTCCTCTAAATATCCTTTTGTGCCTGTGCACGTCGCGGTCGAGGAAAGATAGGAGATGTTTGGATGTCCAACGTGGTGGCTTTTGATTGGCTAGATGGATGTCGGGACTTCCGGGCCCAAAGACCCCCCCCCCCCCCCCCCCCCCCGAAAAAAATACAAAAATTGCTTATTCTGAAAGAGTTTTGATGTCTAGACGCTTGGGGGATAACATTGGATGACGAAAAGTGTTTGTACTCCCGAAAAGGGCATATAGAGGTGATTTGATAGTCCGTGTTGGAGATGCCCTAGATGCACAAGGGTATTCATCAAATTCTGTTAACGGGCGACCGGTCGCTGGGAACTAGATGGCAAGTGAACGGGTTTGCCTGGCAATTTTAGGTCATGCGAATGTATTTTGATGGTAGTTTATGTGTATTCTTGCTCATTTTTTCCTTCCTAACAAAAACTGTCATGCGCCTCTAAGAAAAATGACATGTGTTTCTAGAAAGACGACAGGTAAAACGGTCGCAAATGCCATCTTCCCCGCGACCGTTATTGGATATTGGGGTCCATTCTAAAAGTCTGTATAAAGGATGGACGTTAATGTGGAGGGTGAAGATCTCGTCCATAACTTTATTTTTGGGCCATCAACATGTCAAATAAACAAGCCTAAGGGATTACAGGACCATCTCAGGAGACTGGACTAAGCCCACAAGGGGAAATGCCACCCCGTGGCCTTGTATAATGAACGCGCGTCAATAGGGTCCGTCATAACTGAAAATATCCTCTCTTTTTCTAGCAAATGTGATAATATTTTTTTTCTAAAACACCTGTAATTTTATCCATACTCATAGAAATTACAGGTACACTGATTTAGATCTAAGATCCTAGAAAATACAAAGTAACTTCTATGACTAAGAATTATAATAAAATCTCTTGGAAACACCTTCTTCGTGGTATCAGTCTTTGCTCGAAGAAATATTCCAAAGACTTTGGAAAGAGGTTGTGTCGTGAAATAGTCACGGCAGATGTCCTAGCGAAATGACTTAGTCGTGGAGCCATCGCAACTAGGTTAGCTTAAAGGGATTAAACGGGACAAATGACACATGAGTTTATACTGGTTCAGCCCCTTGCTGTGAAGGTAAAGGCCTAATACAGTTTTAGGTGGTATTGCTTATGTCTCGATTACCAGGGAGCGAATCCGCTTGACCTAGCTTTCGATCTGTTGTCTCTTGCCCTGAACCGCCGCCGAGTCGTCCCTTTATATACAGAGGTTGACGTCCAATGGCTCACGGAGTCCCGGCCGGCACATAGACAACGTGTCCCGCCCGGTGACTACCTATACATGCCTTACAATACAAGTCTTACACATATGGTGGTTTACTCCTACGGGCCTTAAGTCGCCCTTGGCCCTTGGGCCCTTGCCTGTGAACCACCATCTTCAATATCCTTGTGGGCTTCATATCATGAATCACCTTAGGTATAACCCGGCCACTCCTGGGCGGGTCATACCTAATAGTTATATCCCCAACAGGCTGCGACATCAAAGGCTCACATTCATGTATTCATATATATTGATATGGACATCCACGGTTCCACTATCGAACATTGAAAGAAGTGGTTTTGTTCATGTCTATGTTTTACCGAACCTACAAGGTCACAAGCTTAAGGTAATCATGAACTACTGAGTGTTAGTAGGACTGTTAGTAGGACGGAAATAATGAGAATATATTTGTAAAATAGTTTCACTAATATTCATAATAGGTTAGAGAGGAACCGAAAGCGTTTCAGTGTCACCGGAAGGGTTTCGGAGTTTATCGGGTAATACCGGATATCTTCAATAAATAATATATAGATGGAAAATGTTTTCGATGATGTTAAATTAATAATAAAAAGTTCTAGTAATGATTAGGAAGCTTTTATATTTAATTTAGCACCAATGGGCTTTAAAAGGCCAAGTGGTGGAAGGCTACTTGGGCCACTTGGGCCCAAAAGGGGTGGCGCCGAGGCCGAATTCGAGGGGGACTTCCCCTCCTCTTGGCCGGCGCAAGGCGCGGGAGTACTTTCCCCCCTTATGGCGCCCCCTCCTCTCCCCTCTAATCTATATATACTAGAGGCTTTTGCACCTTCTCAACACACAAGTTTGGGTCCTCCTCTAGTTCTCCAGTTCTAGTTCTAGTTGGTCCTAGTTGATCAATTAGAGCTAGACCTAGATCCTCATAATTAGAAGCCCGGTGTGGTTTTAATCTTCTCCTCTAATTCTCCGATGACGATTAGCTCTGGACGGCGAAGCGCTGCCGGACCATGAAGACCGTACGCTTGCAACTTGTTGAGAGATGATGCTTTCGGTCTTCATGGTCGGTTTGCGAGATCGTTCATCTATAGTTCGAGGGACTCCAAGTATGATCTACACCGACTCATCTTCTTCCGCTGCAACTTGGAGACTGTAATGATCAAATCCAAACCATTGATGCATCTTCATATTGTTCCTAGGTGATCGCGGGGCAATTTTTTTCTACTACATTTCCCAACAGAAGGCCCATGTAGGGATGGCGCCCCCTTTTAGCTTATTGGAGAAGCTAAGGGGGCATTGGGGAATTGGAGGAGGACTCCTCCTCCAGCGCCCCCTTTGAGACACGCAAGTTCTTCCTTGATCTCTGGCGCCCCCCTCTCTCTAGTTCTAGTTTTTTTATCTAGACTTGATCTAGATTAGAGCTACTTCTAATTCTCTCTAATCCTCATAATAGATAAGCCACGTGAGGTTCTCTTCCCCCTCCTCTAATTCTCTGGCAACGATTAGCTTTGGAGGTGAAGCGCTGCCCGAACGTGATGCATGTACGCCTGCAATCCGTCGAGAGGCCATGCTTTCGGTCTTTTGATCGAGGGATCGTCGTGGACGGTTCAAGGTACTTCAAGTTCGATCTACACCATCTCTTCTTCCGCTGCAACTCGAAGTTGGTAAAGATCCGATCTAACCTTGTATGCATCTTTATAGTGTTCCTGGGATCGTGATCGTAGGGCAAAAGTTTTTGTTTTCTACTACGTTTCCAACACCATGGCGGCGATGAAGGCCGTGGAGGAAGGAGGGGAGCGGCAGTGAGTCGGGCAATATTTGGGGTGGGTGGTGGGGGGGGGGGGGGGGTTGGGTGTGAAGCGGTGTTTTGCGCAAAAACTGAACCGCGCGCGGCGTGGGTGTAGGAGTAACGGGCGCAGGATACCGCCCGCCACCCGAAAGGGGAAAAGCAGCGGTGGGCACTACCTAATGTCCGCCACTTTCGAGACAGTATTCTGTCGACCCTTCTGCACGCCATTCTACATGCATTTTTCTACATCATTTTAACCTCAAACTCTATGATTAGTACACAACATACAAAGCCTCATGCTCAAAATTGGCAGTTTTTGTGTTGGTTTGCTATTTTTGTGGCATTAATTGACTGTCCGATAACTAAAAATGGCAAAAACCTTTGAATGTGCAAACGAGCTTGGAAAGGGGTGAAACTTTACACGGTGTCTTCGTTGGACACCTATAGGGTGTGGTAAAAATTCGACATCGTTACGATGACAACTTCATCCACCTCGTGTACAAACTGGACACTCTCCCCCAAGTGCAAGGGTTTGGAATGAAAACCGCCGCCTTGCACACACAATCCTTTATGAAAAAATATTTCAACTCCAGACTTTTTACATGAGTAATAGACACTATCACAAGCCCTATGCTAAAAATTTGCCAGTTTTTGAGTTGGTTTGCTATTTTCGCGGTATTAATTGACTTTTCGGTAGCTAAAATGGCAAACAACTTTGAGCATGCAAACGAGGTCGAAAAGGAATGAAACTAGGCATTGTGTCTTCATTGGACATTAGTAGGTGTGGTAAAAGTTTGACACTGTTACGGCAAAAACTTGATGCAGTACCTCGTGTACAAACTGGACACTCGATCTCCCCTGAAGTAGCAAACAAACGAGCTATTCTAGATTTAGTAAATAGGATTTTCTTAGGAATTCTTGGATTCCCTTCAAATTTGAGATTACTCTATCTCTAGTACATACGATATTCTTAGAAATTTTTGGACCTGACTTATGTATGGCGGGCAGATATCAACGCCCGTCACAGCTAACTTCTGGATATCTATAATTCATTTTTGTTACCACAATTTAGCTGTGGCGGGCATAAGTTTTGACTGCCACTATTGAACAATGAACCAGTGGCGGGCGTTAGTAGACGCTCGCCACTGGTAGATTTCTTCAAGCGGGCAAATTTGGAAGGGTTTATGTCTGGCGGGCATGTGTTTCTGCCCACCACTGCTATGCCAATACCAATGGCGGGTACCTTCTGTTACCCGCCACATCTACTCTTCCAAAATAGCTATGGTGGGTAACTAACCACACCCGCCACTAATTTGAGGCCATGTATAAGTCTTTTCTCAGTAGTGCCTCTGCTGACATGACATGGGTCAACGCGCCACGCGAGAGGTCAGCGAGTGCTCGTGCTAAAAAGGACCTCGAGTGAATCACTTACTATAGGATTAGGACCTGAATGTATATTTTGAAAGAATTAGAACTAAATGACACTTCGATGAAACTTTTAGGACCTTCAATGCATTTAACTCCACTTTTATTTATTAGCAGAAAGAAGATATTTGATTCTGGCCCTTTCGGAAGAATATCTTGATTTACAATTACGCATTTAAAACAAAGAGATTTACATTCACTTTTTTTTTCGGGAATTTACTCCCTCCGTTCCTAAATGTAAGTCTTTGTAGATATTCCACTAGATGGACTACATACGGAGCAAAATGAATGAATGCACATTTAAAATGCATCTATATACATCCGTATGTAGTTTATAAAGAAATTTCTACAAAGACTTATATTTAGGAACGGAGGGAGTACTTATGTAGCATAGTATTGCGGCTAAATCTTATTAGCTAAGCTAGCGCTGGGACGCAAAGGGCATGATGTGGCAGGCGGATCCATGACTCGGATCCACCGATGAGCCACACTACGTACGCTTTTCATCCTGCTCCTGAACCCTACATGTACCGTTGGCCGCACAGTGTCGGTGGGAGCGAGTCTATATAAAGGAGCCGGTTTCCCTGTGAGCTCATCGCCAACGATCACAGCCATTGGCCATTGCTTGCGTGAGTCACATCGAGCTCGGGCTACTGAGTGAGAGAGAAGTAGCTAGCCGGAGGGGAGAGAGAGAGAGAGAGAGAGAGAGAGAGAGAGAGAGAGAGAGAGAGAGGATGGGTATGGGGTGGAAAGTTCTGAGCGATGTGAAGCCGTACCTGGCCATGGTGGTGCTGCAGGTGGGGTTCGCCGGGATGTACATCATCGCCGTGGCGTCCCTCAAGGCCGGGATGAGCCACTTCGTCCTCGTCGTTTACCGTAACCTCGTCGCCACCGCCGTCATGGCGCCCTTCGCCCTCTACTTCGAGAGGTAACCCTACCTAGTTCCATTCATCCATGCATCGACTAACTACTCTCTTTCACACACACGCCGCTCTCGGACACAGGCGTCACTCTTGTCCGTACATGGTCGTGTAGTAGGTATTGCATCATGGGGCTCGCTCGCATGCACACGCCTCATGCGGATGGCATGCATATTATGTCAATGTTGCCTATTTTTCCTTCGAAAACCATCCGGCAGAGGATCAAGATCAACACGTACACTTCAGCAGACGAGCCTCTACGTCAAACGGCAAAGTCACCAGTTCACCACACAATACGAGATGTAATGATCTTAATTAACTCAGAGTTAAATCATCCCATTAACCATCTAAGCGAGGGCTCGGTTGATTATATTTCATGAGCTACCATGAAATAGAGGACTAGAGATAGATCATTAATTAGTTAGAGTACATGGTTCCAACATAAATGAGCGCTTCAAGATTTACCAAAAATACAGCACAAATTACGCAAGCATGCATGGATGTCCAGTTAGCTGGCAGCATTATTCTGACCGATGCTCCCATACACTCTGGCTATTGTTTTTAGTTAATTAGACAAAGTTTCCAGGAGCCAAGGACAACAGAACAAATGGATCAATATAGTAAAGGAAGATCAGGAAAATTAACAAGGCCAACTTGCCAAACGTGCACCCCCACGATCGAGCAAACACATACGTACAATTTGATCTCATTTTTGTCTCATTTAGATGGTGCAAGCTGCACTCTCGTGGATCAAAACACAATACGGGACTTTTCTCTATCGAAAAGGAGGTTACAACCTTCGGTCTCCACATTACTGCGAGGCACACAACCATTTTCATTAATTATTAAGCAGAATACAAAACAAATGCAACCATTACCGAACCATATTACAGGATATGAAACACAATATATGCGAGTTGTCTTAATTAGCTGATAGTACAATAATAATTTCATTAACCATCCAAGCAAGGGCCCGATTGTTTATATTGTCATGAGTTAGATGACTAGAGATAGATCATTAATTAATTAGTTTGCACATGCATGAGCGCTTCATGTTTTACCAAAAATTTAAAATTTACTCCCTTCGTTCACAAATATAAGATGTTCTAACTCTTTTTTTAAAAAACAAAATCAGATGTATATAGTCATGTCTTAGTGTTTTTAGTCACTCATTTCAGTCTGTATTCATATTAAAATATTTAAAACATCTTATATTTGTGAGTCGAGGGAGTACATCACAACTTGCAGAAGCACGCTTGGATGTTCAGTTAGCTGCCACTATTCCGATCGATGCTCCCACACTCTAGCATTCACTTTTATTTAGTTATGCAAACTTTCAAGGAGCTAACTAGGGACAACTGAACAAACGGATCGAAGGAAGATCAGGAAAATTAACAACGCCAACTTGCCAAACGTGCACCCCACGATCGATCAACACACACGTACAATTTGCTGGGTTCATATATTCTCATGTTTGTCTCATTTAGAATTTTCTGTTGAGGGGTATGTTTGTCTCATATAGATGGTGCAAGCTGCACTCATGGATCCTAATCCATTAAAGTGTAGGTGCACATCTTGATACCTTATTCTATTTTGCACCGGCAAAGCTACCTTTCGGGGCTTTCCTTATCAGGCGTTAAATCGTCATTTGTATATGGATGGATCAATCAGAATATCAGAGTGCATTAACTAGCGGAGGTAGAGAATGACACATAAGCAGGTGCATGTAGCTAGCTAACCGGCATGTGTGCGACTGTGCGGTATGTGTGTTTACGTACGTGTAAACGCACTTGGACGACCTCCACTAGGCAGTGTGCCCTGATTGGCCACTGGTGGAGGACCTACCATGCATGGAACCACCAGACCCCACATGTCAACCAGAAGCATATGCACCGTTACATCCACTCATACACTTAATTATACGAGTTCATTTTGATTCATAATTACCTAGATCATGATCCATGAGAGAACAGAACACTACCTAATTGTGTATTTGCGCCCTAACGTTCGTATAACATGTGCAGGGGACGGAGGCCAAAGATGACAACCACCATCTTCCTCAAGATCATGGGGCTCGCAATCCTCGAGTACGTCCGTACTGTTGATTACACAGAACTCTTTCTTGATTACTGACTGACACGGTGGATGTGCTGTGTTGCATGCATGGGTCTCTCAGGCCCGTGATTGACCAGAACCTCTACTTCTTGGGAGCGAAGCTGACCTCGGCGGGATTCGCGACGGCGCTCCTCAACACCCTCCCGGCCGTCACCTTCGTGCTGGCCCTCATCCTGCGCATGGAAAAGTTGCGGCTGCGCAGCCTGCACAGCCAGGCCAAGATCGCCGGCACGGTCCTCACGGTGGCCGGCGCCGTGCTGATGATCCTTTACCACGGCCCCGCCATGCACTTCCCGTGGACCAAGGGACAGCACCACGCCACTGCCGGTGGCCAGGGCGCCGTTGTCGCCGCCGCCGCCGCGCGGGACTGGCTGGAAGGGACCATGATGCTCATCGGCTCCTGCATGGTCTGGTCGTGCTTCTTCATTCTCCAGTCCAGCACGCTGCGGAGCTACCCGGCAGAGCTCTCCGTCACGGCGCTCATCTGCGGCATGGGCTCGCTGATGAGCGGCACCGTCGCCCTCGTCGCTGAGCGCGCCAACACCCAGGCCTGGGTTATCGGCTTCGATAACCGCCTCTTGACCGCGGTCTACGCCGGTATAGTGTGCTCCGGCGTGGCGTACTACTTGCAGGGCGTCGTGTCGAGGCAAAGGGGCCCGGTGTTCGTGACGGCATTCAACCCGCTCTGCATGATCATTACCGCCGTCATGGGCTCCATTATTCTCAAGGAGGAGATCACTCTCGGAAGGTACACTTACTACACGGGGGCTAGCATATATATAAAGATAGACATATACTAATGATATCATGTCATTTTTGCTTTCAGTGTGATTGGTGCAGTCATTATCGTGATAGGCCTGTACTTTCTCATCTGGGGCAAGAACAAGGAAGACATCAGCCAAGTCTCCGACGTCAGCGCCACAGGCGCCGGTGAGCTGCCCTTAACCTCGGTGACCAACGGCCACGGCAAGAAGCACGAGCTCGGTAACGAGAAAGCTGGCCATGTCTTGGACGTGGAGACGCGGGCAGAGAAGCACGGTTAGATATTATTTTTAGGCTAGAAGCATGGTTAGATTTGTTAGAAGGAAGGGAGGGATTTGGTGGAATTGTTGTTGTATTGGTTGAGCCTTGTGGGCATATATATAGGAGTACAATCATCTATTTAAAGTACAAGACAAGGCAGAACAAATCCTAGTCTATCTCGTCTTTCCTAATAATCATGATACTCAACATCCCCCCGCAGTCACAACGGTAGCGATGCAGACGGCGAGACTGGAGAAGAATCGAAAGGTAAGCCGACGGACCCCCCCCCCCCCCCCACCACCATAGTCGTAACGGTCGACGCATCGCGGAGTCGTGGCTGGAGTGGAAACCGACGAGGTTGCTTAAGCAAGGCGGTAGCCCTTTGTGTCGTTGTCGAGTTAGCCGAGAGCGTGGGTGGTGGAGCTGTGGTCGAGGTAGTCGTGCGAAGAATGCCGTGGTCGATGTCGAGTCGGGGTGGCCGGTGTCGAGGAAGTCACCGTGGAGCCGCATGCGCAAGGGGGCGCCGAGTTAGCATGGGCGCACTGGTGTCGAAGTAGTGGTGCGCCGGTAAGAAGATGTTGTTGACTACGCGTCGCGACGGTTTTGCCAAGCCCGGGGACACATCATAGACGAAGGCACGCACCGGTGTTGCCAGCACCGCGCATGAGTAGACGGAGTTGACGGAGCGCCGACCAGGCTTGCCAGGTCCGGGAACACTTCGTGGATGAAGGCACGCATCGGTGTTGCCAGCACCGGGCATGCATAGACGAGGGACCTGCACGAGCTGTACGCCATGTAGGAGAAGTTAGAGGGGCCAGCGGAGAAGAACTCAACGACGATTGTGGTGTCCATCGGCGCGGGACCAATGTCACCAACGGTGGTCGGGGTAGATGACGGTGACGCTGGCGGTGGGCTAGTGCTGGATAAAGACGAAGGAGGTGGAAGGGCGACTGTGGCAGCTACAGGGGTAGCGGCGGCGGCGGCCAAAGAAGAGCGGCGGCGGCCTGACGGCGGCGGCGGCGGCTAGTTTAGGAGCGCGGCGACGGTGCTCGAAGTAGGCGAAAAACCCTGACAACGTGACGAAGACCGGCACTGATGGTGGCGTTCCCGTGCCAAGGGAGACGGCGACACGCATACTACTACCTCTTGAGCACTGCATTGGTTTTCCCTTGAAGAGGAAAGGATGATGCAGCAAAGTAGCGTAAGTATTTTCCTCAGTTTTTGAGAATCAAGGTATCAATCCAGTAGGAAGCTCCTCAAAATTCCCACGCACCTACACAAACAAACAAGAACCTCACAACCAACGCGATAAAGGGGTTGTCAATCCCTTCACGGTAACTTGCGAAAGTGAGATCTGATAGAGATAATAATATAAAATAAATATTTTTGGTACTTTTATGGTATAGATTGGAAAATAAAAGATGCAAATAAAAGTAGATCGGAAACTTATATGATAAAAGATAGACCCGGGGGCCATAGGTTTCACTAGTGACTTCTCTCAAGATAGCATAAGTATTACGGTGGGTGAACAAATTACTATCGAGCAATTGATAGAAAAGCGCATAGTTATGAGATTATCTAGGCATGATCATGTATATAGGCATCACGTCCGCAACAAGTAGACCGACTCCTGCCTGCATCTACTACTATTACTTCACACATCGACCGACTCCTGTCTGCATCTAGAGTATTAAGTTCATGAAGAACAGAGTAACGCATTAAGAAAGATGACATGATGTAGAGGGATAAACTCAAGTAATATGGTATAAACCCCATCTTTTTATCCTCGATGGCAACAATATAATACGTGCCTTGCTGCCCCTGCTGTCACTGGGAAAGGACACCGCAAGATTGAACCCAAAACTAAGCACTTCTCCTATTGCAAGAAATATCAATCTAGTAGGCCAAACCAAACTGATAATTCGAAGAGACTTGCAAAGATAACCAATCACACATAAAAAAATTCAGAGAAGATTCAATTATTTCTCGTAGATAAACTTGATCATAAACCCACAATTCATCGGATCTCGACAAACACACCGCAAAAAGAGTTACATCGTATAGATCTCCTAGAAGATCGAGGAGAACTTTGTATTGAGATTCAAAGAGAGAGAAGAAGCCATCTAGGTAATAACTATGGACCCGAAGGTATGTGGTAAGCTACTCACAACTCATCGGAGAGGCCTTGGAGATGATGTAGAGGCCCTCCGTGGTTGATTCCCCCTCCGGCGGAGTGCTAGCGAAGGCTCCAAGATGGGATCTCGCGGATACATAAGGTTGCCGCGGTGGAAATAGTTTTTCGTGGTGCTCCTGGATGTTTTCGGGCTACATGGATATATATATAGGAGGAAGAAGTATGTCGGTTGATCCACAAGGGGCCAACGAGGGTGGGGGGCGCGCCCACCCCCTTAGGGCGTGCCGGGCACCCTCATGGCTGCCTCGTTCGCTGCTTGACGTCCACACCAAGTTTCCTAGATTGCGTTTGTTCCAAAAAGATCGCTCCCGAAGGTTTCATTCCATTTGTACTTTGTTTGATGTTCCTTTTTCTTCGAAACACTGAAATAGGCAAAAAAAACAGCAATTCGGGCTGGGCCTCCGGTTAGTAGGTTAGTCCCAAAAAATGATATAAAAGTGTAGAGTAAAGCTCGTAAACATCCAAAACGGGTAATATAATAGCATGGAACAATAAAAAATTATAGATACGTTGGATAAGTATCAAGCATCCCCAAGCTTAATTCCTGCTCGTCCTCGAGTAAGTAAATGATAAAAACAGAATTTTTGATGTGGAATGCTACCTAGCATAATTCTCAATGTAATTTTCTTTATTGTGACATGAATGTTCAGATCCAAATGATTCAAAATAAAAATTCATATTGACATAAGAAATAGTAATACTTCAAGCATACTAACTAAGCAATCATGTCTTCTCAAAATAACATGCCATTAGAAGGTTCATCCCTACAAAATCATATAGTTAGGCTATGTTTCATTTTCATCACACAAAATACTCCTGTCAAGAACAACCCCGGTTTCAGCCAAGCAATTGGTTCATACTTTTTAACGCACTTCAGCCTTTTTCAACTCTCACGCAATACATGAGCGTGAGCCATGGATATAGGACTATGGGTGGAATAGAATATGATGATGGAGGTTGTGTGGAGAAGACAAAAAAAGAGAAAGTCTCACATTGACAAGGCTAATCAACAGGCTATGGAGATGCCCATCAATTGATGTCAACATGAGGAGTAAGGATTGTCATGCAACGGGTGCACTAGAGCTATAAATGTAGGAAAGCTCAACAAAAGAAACTAAGTGGGTGTGCATCCAACTTGCTTGCTCACGAAGACCTAGGGCATTTTGAGGAGGCCCATCGTAAGAATATACAAGCCAAGTTCTATAATGAAAAATTCCCACTAGTATATGAAAGTGACAACATATGAGACTCTCTATATAAGAACATGGTGCTACTTTGAAGCACAAGTGTGGAAAAGGATAGCATTGCCCCCTTTTTTATTTTCCTTTTTCTTTTTTCTTTTTTTGGGCCTTTATTTTTTTGGCCTTTTTTTTCTTTGGCCTTTTTTTTTTCTTTTTGGCCTTTTTTTATTTGGGGACAATGCTCTAATAATGATGATCATCACACTTCTATTTGTTTACAACTCATGAATTACAACTCAAAAAACTAGAACAAGATATGACTCTATATGAATGCCACCGGCGGTGTACCGGGATGAGCAATGAATCAAGAGTGACATGTATAAAAATTATGCATGGTGGCTTTGCCACAAATACGATGTCAACTACATGATCATGCAATATGATACGTCTCCGTCGTATCTATAATTTTTGATTGTTCCATGCCAATATTCTATAACTTTCATATACTTTTGGCAACTTTTTATATTATTTTTGGGACTAACATATTGATCCAGTGCCCAGTGTCAGTTCCTATTTGTTGCATGTTTTATGTTTCGCAGAAAACCCATATCAAACGGAGTCCAAACGGGATAAAAACGGACGGAGAATTATTTTGGAATATTTATGATTTTTGGGAGGAAGAATCAACGCGAGACGGTGCCCGAGGGGGCCACGAGACAGGGGGGCGCGCCCCAGGGAGGCAGGCGCGCCCATGACTCTCCTGGGCACCCCATAAGGCGGTTGACGCTCTTCTTTTGCCGCAAGAAAGCTAATTTTATGAGAAAAATCTGGGCGAAAGATTCACCCCAATCAGAGTTAAGGATCTCCGAATATAAAAGAAACGGTGAAGGGGCAGAATGTGAGAACGCATAAACAGAGAGGGATAGAGAGATAGATCCAATCTCGGAGGGGCTCTCGCCCCTCCCACACCATGGGAGCCAAGGACCAGAGGGTAAACCCTTCTCCCATCTAGGGAGGAGGTCAAGGAAGAATAAGAAAAAGGGGGCCTCTCTCCCCCTTGCTTCCGGTGGCGCCGGAACGCTGCCGGGGGCCATCATCATCATCGCGATCTTCATCAACACCTCCATCATCTTCACCAACATCTCCATCACCTTCCCCCACTCTCCCGCAACCCGCTGTAGGGTTTGCAATATGTTCATGATTTGCTTATGGTGGGTGGCATGAGTGACAGAAGCACAGACCCGAGTAAGTAGGTTGTTTGAGTATGGGATAAAGGGGACTTAATACTTTAATGCTATGGTTGGGTTTTACCTTAATGATCTTTAGTAGTTGTGGATGCTTGCTAGAGTTCCAATCATAAGTGTATATGATCCAAGAAGAGAAAGTATGTTAGCTTATGCCTCTCCCTCAAATAAAATTGCAATAGTGATTACCGGTCTAGTAACATAGTCAATTGCTTAGGGACAATTTCACAACTCCTACCACCACTTTTCCACACTTGCTATATTTACTTTATTGCTTCTTTATCTAAACAACCCCTACTTTTTATTTACGTGCTCTTTATTATCTTGCAAAGCTATCCAATAACACCTACAAAGTACTTCTAGTTTCATACTTGTTCTAGGTAAAGAGAACACTAAGCATGCGTAGAGCCGTATCAGTGGCAGATAGGACTTGAGAGAATATTTGTTCCACCGTTAGCTCCTCGTTGGGTTCGACACTCTTACTTATCGAAAGAGGCTACATTGATCCCCTATACTTGCGGGTTATCACGACCTTTTTCTGGCGCCGTTGCCGGGGAGTCTTAGCATGGGGTGAATATTCTCGTGTGTGCTTGTTTGCTTTATCACTAATTAATTTTTGTTTGCTGTTGTGAGTTGTTCTCTATCTTTAGTTATGGATATGGAACACGAAATACCAAAAAAAATTAGGTGCACTTGCTGCTCATGGAGATGGGGAACCTCCTGAAACCCTCGATGCTGGTCATGTGAAAGATATTATGTACTGCTTTGATAATCCTGAGAAAACCCCATTCAATTATGTTATGGGAGACACGATGGATCAACGTGAATACTTTAGGGATTATCGCTTGACTCAAAAAGGGAAACTATTATGGGATCAAATTCATATGTTACGTTGGTATGCTCGTCAACTATGCTTGATACATGATTATACTTGTTGCTCTAGGATGAAGGCTCCACACCTTCCCTTTTCATGCAAATTTAATAATGATAAAACCTTGGCTTCTTATGCTAATGGTATATATGATTACTATGATGTGGAACAAATAGAAGAATTTGTTGCTTTTATGGGTGCTTATGAGATTGAATCTATGTTTAAAGCATTTGACGATTTTGATGATTCATTTTACAGACCTGAAAATTTTGCTATACTTAGATATTGCTATGAAAATTATGAATACAATTACAATATTGATGTATTTATTGAGAAAGTCTCCGCTGCCCAAGAAGCGACTAATATTTTGCAGGAAGCTATGGAAGAAGAAATTGATGAAACTGTGAGCTCATTGGATGAAAAAGATGATGAGGAGAGCGAAGAACAAAAGGAGGAAGAGCGGATTAGCTACCCGTGCCCACCTTCTAATGAGAGTAACTCTTCAACTCATACATTGTTTAAGTCCCCTTCGTGCTTACCGAAGGATGATTGCTATGATGATTGTTATGATCCCGTTGATTCTCTTGAAATATCCCCTTTTGATGATACTTGCTATGCTTGTGGCCAAGATGCCAATATGAATGATGCTTATGAAGATGAACTTGCTGTAGTTCCTTATGTTAAACATGAAATTGTTGCTATTGCACCCACACATGATAGTCCTATTATCTTTTTGAATTCTCCCGACTACACTATGTCGGAGAAGTTTGTGCTTATTAAGGATTATATTGATGGGTTGCATTTTACCATTGCACATGATAATTTTGATGGATGTAATATGCATGTGCTTGCTGCTCCTACTTGCAATTATTATGAGAGAGGAACTATATCTCCACCTCTCTATGTTTCCAATATGATAGAATTGCAAGAAATTGCTTATACTATGCATTGGCCTTTACTTGGTGTGCATGAATTGTTCTTTTATGACATGCCGATGCATAGGAAGAGAGTTAGACTTCGTTATTGCTTGATATATGTTACCTTGTGCTCACTACTAAATCACAAATCATTGTTAATTAAAACTGGCTTTGATATACCTTGGGATCCGGGTGGATCCATTACTTGAGCACTATATGCCTAGCTTAATGGCTTTAAAGAAAGCGCTGTCAGGGAGACAACCCGGAAGTTTTAGAGAGTCATTTATTTCTGTTGAGTGCTTTTATATAGTCTAAAAACAAAAAATAAATAAAGAGGGGAACCCAAAACTTTTCAAAAAGGAAAGTGAAAGTGAGAAAGACAAGCATTGTTGAAGTGGGAGAGCTCCTTGAACTTTGTTCATGCTCACGGAAACTTTGTGAATCTTGATTACAGAAACTTTTCAACAAAAATAATTATTCCCTTGTACAATTCCATTGTATTATAAAAATAATGTGCTAAGTTTTGCCTTTAGGATGTTTACAATGCTTGTTGGTTTGTACGGTGCAGGACAGAAACTTTGGCTGTACTGCACGATTTTACATTTTTTACTGGAACATCAAATGGTTCTGATTCCTTTTGCACTGTCTTTATGTAAAAATTGTTTATTTTTTCTAATTTTGGTAGAATTTGTGGGGTAATAGAAGTATGGTTAATGTTCAGATTGCTACAGACTGTTCTGTTTTTGACAGATTCTGTTTTTGATGCATAGTTTGCTTGTTTTGATTAAACTATCAATTTCTATCAGTGGATTAAGCCATGAAAAATCTATATTACAGTAGACAAAATGCAAAAACAAAATATGAAATGGTTTGCAACAGTACCTAGAGTAGTGATTTGCTTTATTATACTAACGGATCTTACCGAGTTTTCTGTTGGGGTTTTATGTGGATGAAGTGTTTGATCGAGGAGGTCTCGATATGAGGAAAAGGAAGAGAGGAAAGAGCTCAAGCTTGGGGATGCCCGAGGCACCCCAAGTAAATATTCAAGGAGACTCAAGCGTCTAAGCTTGGGGATGCCCCGGAAGGCATCCCCTCTTTCTTCAACAAGTATCGGTATGTTTTCGTATTCGTTTCGTTCATGCGATATGTGCAAGTTTTGGAGCGGCTTTTGCATTTAGTTTTTGTTTTTCTTTTATGCACCATGCTGGTATGCGATAGTCCTTGGTTGATTTATAGAATTCTCATTGCACTTCACTTAAATCTTTTGAGTATGGCTTTATAGAATGCTTCATGTGCTTCACTTATATCATTTGAAGTTTGGATTGTCTGTTTCTCTTCATATAGAAAACCTCCATTTGTAGAATGCTCTTTTGTTTCACTTATATTTGTTAGAGCGTGGGCATATCTTTTGTAGAAAGAATTAAACTCTCTTGCTTCACTTATATCAATTTAGAGAGATGACAGGAATTGGTCATTCATATGGTTAGTCATAAAATCCTACATAAAACTTGTGGATCACTGAATATGATATGTTTGATTCCTTGCAATAGTTTTGTGATATTGAGATGATAATATGTGGGAGGTACTAGTAGATGGTTGTGTTTAGTAAGGATGTTGGTGTTAAGGTTTGTGATTCCCGAAGCATATGCACGTATGGTCTACTAACTATGTAACCAAATTGGCACGCATTGTATTTTGATTGTTTATCTGTGCGTGAAGGCCGGGGGCACGCGATGGTTAACTCCTACCAACCTCCCCCCTAGGAGAATGCATGTAGTACTTTGTTTCAAGGGCTAATAAATTTTTGCAATAAGTATGTGAGTTCTTTATGACTAATGTTGAGTTCATGGATTATACACACTCTCACCCTTCCATCATTGCTAGCCTCTTCGGTACCATGCATTGCCCTTTCTCACCTCGAGAGTTGGTGCAAACTTCGCCGGTGCATCCAAACCCCGTGATACGATATGCTCTATCACACATAAGCTTCCTTATATCTTCCTCAAAACAGCCACCATACCAACCTATCATGGCATTTCCATAGCCATTCCGAGATATATTGCCATGCAACTTCCATCATCATCATATACATGACTTGAGCATTCATTGTCATATTGCTTTGCATGATCTTAAGATAGTTAGCATGATGTTTTCATGGCTTGTCCGTTTTTTGATGTCATTGCTATGCTAGATCATTGCACATCCCGGTACACCGCCAGAGGCATTCATATAGTCATATCTTTGTTCTAGTATCGAGTTGTAATATTGAGTTGTAAGTAAATAAAAGTGTGATGATCATCATTATAGAGCATTGCCCCATGAAAAAAAGAAAAAAAGAAAAAAAAGGAAAGGCCAAAGAAGCCTAAATAAAAAAGGGGGCCAAAGAAGCCCACCCAAAAAATAGAAAAAGAAAAAAAGAAAAAAAGAAAAAGAAAAGGGGCAATGTTACTATCCTTTTACCACACTTGTGCTTCAGAGTAGCACCATGTTCTTCATATAGAGAGTCTCCTATGTTATCACTTTCATATACTAGTCGGAATTTTCATTATTGAACTTGGCTTGTATATTCCAACGATGGGCTTCTTCAAATGCCCTAGGTCTTCATGAGCAAGCAAGTTGGATGCACACCTATTTAGTTTTCAGTTTGAGCTTTCATACACTTATAGATCTAGTGCATCCGTTGCATGGCAATCCCTACTCCTTGCATTGACATCAATTGATGGGCATCTCCATAGCCCGTTGATTAGCCGCGTCGATGTGACACTTTCTCCTTTTTTGTCTTCTCCACATAACCCCCACCATCATATTCTATTCCACCCATAGTGCTATATCCATGGCTCACGCTCATGTATTGCGTGAAGGTTGAAAAAGTTTGAGAATACTAAAGTATGAAACAATTGCTTGGCTGACACCGGGATAGTCATGAGGGGTACCTTGTGTTAAGAAAAGGGAGCATACAAGACTACATGATTTTGTAGGGATAACGTTCTGAAGCATTGATATTTTGAAAGACATGATTGTTTGTTGGGATGCCCTAAGTATTATTTTTTATGTCAAATGATAGACTATTGCTTTGAATCACTCGTGTCTTAATATTCATGCCATGATTAGATATATGATCAATATTATGCTAGGTAGCATTCCACATAAAAAATTATCTTTTTTATCATTTACCTACTCGAGGACGAGCAGGAATTAAGCTTGGGGATGCTGATATGTCTCCATCGTATCTATAATTTTTGATTGTTCCATGCCAATATTCTACAACTTTCATATACTTTTGGCAACTTTTTATATTATTTTTGGGACTAACATATTGATCCAGTGCCCAGTGCCAGTTCCTGTTTGTTGCATGTTTTATGTTTCATAGAAAACCAATATCAAACGGAGTCCAAACGGGATAAAAATGGACGAAGAATTATTTTGGAATATTTATAATTTTTGGGAGGAAGAATCAACGCGAGACAGTGCCCAAGGGGGCCACAAGACAGGGGGCGTGCCCGAGGGAGGCAGGCGCGCCCGGGACTCTCCTGGGCACCCTGTAAGGCGGTTGATGCTCTTCTTTTGCCGCAAGAAAGCTAATTTGATGAGAAAAATCTGAAAGAAAGATTCACCCCAATCGGAGTTACGGATCTCCGGATATAAAAGAAATGGTGAAGGGGCAGAATCTGAGAACGTATAAACAGAGAGGGATAGAGAGATAGATCCAATCTCGGAGAGGCTCTCGCCCCTCCCACGCCATGGGAGCCAAGGACCAGAGGGTAAACCCTTCTCCCATCTAGGGAGGAGGTCAAGGAAGAAGAAGAAGAAGGGGGCCTCTCTCCCCCTTGCTTCCGGTGGCGCCGGAACGCTGCCGGGGGCCATCATCATCATCGCGATCTTCATCAACACCTCCATCATCTTCACCAACATCTCCATCACCTTCCCCCATCTATATTCAGTGGTCCACTCTCCCGCAACCCGCTGTAAGGTTTGCAATATGTTCATGATTTGCTTATGGTGGGTGGCGTAAGTGACAAAAGCACAGACCCGAGTAAGTAGGTTGTTTGCGTATGGGATAAAGGGGACTTGATACTTTAATGCTATGGTTGGATTTTACCTTAATGATCTTTAGTAGTTGCGGATGATTGCTAGAGTTCCAATCATAAGTGCATAAGATTCAAGAAGAGAAAATATGTTAGCTTATGCCTCTCCCTCAAATAAAATTGCAATAGTGATTACTGGTCTAGTAACATAGTCAATTTCTTATGGACAATTTCACAACTCCTACCACCACTTTTCCACACTCGCTATATTTACTTTATTGCTTCTTTATCTAAACATCCCCTACTTTTTATTTACGTGCTCTTTATTATCTTGCAAAGCTATCCAACAACACCTACAAAGTACTTCTAGTTTCATACTTGTTCTAGGTAAAGCGAACACTAAGCGTGCGTAGAGTCGTATCAGTGGCAGATAGGACCTTAGAGAATATTTGTTCTACCTTTAGCTCCTCATTGGGTTCGACACTCTTACTTATCGAAAGAGGCTACATTGATCTCGTATACTTACGGGTTATCACAAGACAATATGACAATGATGATGCGTGTCATGATAAACGGAATGGTGAAAAGTTGCATGGCAATATATCTCGAATGGCTAGGGAAATGCCATAATAGGTAGGTATGGTGGCTGTTTTGAGGAAGATATAAGGAGGTTTATGTGTGATAGAGCGTATCGTATCACGGAGTTTGGATGCACCGACGAAGTTTGCACCAACTCTCAAGGTGAGAAAGGGCAATGCACGGTACCGAAGAGGCTAGCAATGATGGAAAGGTAAAAGTGCGTATAATCCATGGACTCACATTAGTCATAAAGAACTCATATACTTATTGCAAAAGTTTTATTAGACCTCGAAGTAAAGTACTACTACGCATGCTCGTAGGGGGGAGGTTGGTAGGAGTTAACCATTGCGCGCCCCCGACCTCCACTCAAGGGAAGGAAATCAAAAGAGCACTCCATGCAATAAATTTGTCACACAAATTTTACCATACGTGTATGCTACGGGACTTGCCAACTTCAACACAAGTATTCTTTAAAATCACAATTACCCAACTAGCATGAATCTAATATCACCACCTCTATATCTCAAAACAGTTATCAAGCATCAAATTGATCATAGCATCCAATTCACTTCCTATGATAGTTTTTATTATACCCAACTTGGATGCCCATCATTCTAGGACCAATACCTAAGCCTCTATTCCTGGGAGCTTTTTCGCGACGAGGTTCGCCCACTTGGATGAAAATGACACATGCTGTATTACATATGTGACGCGTGGTATTAATTTGGTATGTGGCGGGGTACAAACGCCTTGTGGATCCATTTAATTGATTGAAATTTTTTGAACGTGTGTAGCATTTGGTTTGGTTGATTTAGCATTTTTTGGAGGTGTGTGTACGTGCTGTCCCTTCCGGTTGTTTGATCGTGGTTTACTTCTTATGTGCTGTCGCTTTCAGTTTTCTAAATGTGTTGTTTTTTTAGCGTGTGCTGCTGCCCATTATAGCTGTAGATCAAGCTGTTAGCTAAATTCATGATAGTCACAAGTAATAACGATAGATAATTATTAACAGGACGTGGTGGATCAGATCAATGAAAACAATATAAAAAACTTATAAACATAAGCTGCAGGTAATTTAATGCAAAAAAATAGAGAATTAGCTAACTACCCGAGTTTTTGCATGCATGCAGACTAATTGGTTGAGGCCGTGTGGCAGATGAATTAGCTAACTAACTTAGTTTTTGCATGCATGCAGACTAATTGGGTGAGGCCGCGTGGCAGTAAGTGGATCCACTGGGGCTGGCCAGGCGATTGGGTTTTAATTGCAGGTGCCAGACGACAAAAGGTGTTAGTTACAACCATGCGACCAATTTGAACTCCCCATTTGAATGGCTCTTGGTTCCAGGTGGGACACGACAATATATGTCAGGCGGTGCCATCCATCGGGATCGGTTGAATGATACTGTCTACTAATCGGAAGTGCATGGGAGGATTCGTATGCTTCCAAGGATAAAACGACAGGATATGTGCGTCGACCCATGCAGCGGCAGCGGCGATATGTCAGGCGAAACTGGTTGGTCGAAGCGGTGCGCTAGCGCCGCCCGGATATTTCGCGCGGTGTTTCTCTGTCATTTTTGTCGTACAAAATGACGTGCCGCTACCGCTTTGTCTGCTATTTCCAGATAGTGCGTGCCGTTCTACGTCGATGCGCTGGTGTATTCGTGGTTTCTAGAGTTGTCTGGTATGCTATGTGCTATAAATAGGCTGCCTTTCTTCTTCTGGCCGTGTGTGTGATTTCATTCCATTTCTTCCCTCCTGCTCGATGGTTGCTCCTTCTTGAAGTCGTGATGGTTTGCGGCATTCTACGCGTCCTCGTGGCTCTCGTGCTCTTTCGGTTGGTCGTCACGGTAGTACAGGGCGTGGTGCTGGTTCTGCTTTGCCCGATAGTCCTACATCTGCTCATCGTCGTCCGTCTGGTCGGTCTGGTCGTCGTGCGTGTGGGTCGTCTTCGTCGCGTGCTTTGTCCCTGCCGCCTGCTGTTTCGATGGATATTGATATGTCATCTGGTTTGTATTTTTTCTGTTGCATTCGAATTATTTTTCCTGGTTTATGGATTAATTGTTGTTATTTGGTGTTGCAAGGTGGGTGTAGTCCTTCTTCTGTTGCTTCTCGCAGGGAGGAGATCCGTTTGGGCAAGCAGACTGTTGATTGTGCTTTTGGTTTGTGTGTTTCGATCGATGAAGTCCTATTTCTTGCTGTTGTTTGATTGTACTTAATCATTTGATGTGTTTTGTATTTACAGATGTATGGACGTCTCAGACGCGATGTTGTTGTTTCTGTTGCCTCTTTGCCTCCCGCTATAGAATATGGTATTCTCTTAATTTTTTTCTTGAAGTGTGTGGATGGTTTTGATAGTTGAATATGGGTATTATTGGCTGGAGGAATCGTTTTATTGGGTTGGGATTTATGCATGATTTTATTGGGTTGGGATTTGTGTATGGTTTGCTAATGTGGTTAGTTGCATGGGACATGCATGATAGATGATAGTTGACTGGGAAAATAGTGTTTGTGTTAGCTTCACGTCATGGTGTTTTTTTTAAATAAAGGAAAAGAAAAAAAATTGCCCAACCGGCGCTGCTGTGCCCATCGGTAGCGGAAAATAGTGTTTGTGTTAGTTTCGCGTCATGTTTTTTTTTAAATAAATAAAAAAAATTGCCCAACCGGCGCTGCTGGGCCCATAGTAGCTTACAGACCGTGCCCAAATCAAGCTCTGTGGCGACTCGGGTGGCTGATAGAGCCTACTGATGGGCCCAGCAACGGGGTCCAACGAGGCAGTGGGTAGTAGTAACATAGGAGTTTGAAATCGGTTGTGGAGGTCGCTATTTAAGCTGCTTCTTGCGCTCTTCTGTTTCCGAGGTGGGACTAAACGATGTTGGTTCCCCGCACGTGCGAGTGGCTGGATTATGGGCCGGGTGAAGTGTGTTGGGCCGAGTTGGACTGACTGTTGACTGTGTTGAGTGTGGCCTGTTGTGCATGGCGCATGCACGCTACGTTTTGTTACTTGGAGCGTGGAGTTTTCCTCATTTTTTCCTACGCTGGTTTTGGTTGTAGTACAATATTGTATTTGCGTATAACTTTGTTTCTACTGATGAATTTTTTATATTTGCAGATAATTCTGTTTCCGTTGTTGAAGAGGCTAATGTTGCGTCCGGTGTTTCATATTTTCATGATTGGTTGCGTGCTTCTCCCGCGGTCGCTCATCCACGTGTTGTTCCCCTTCAATGTGTCGGTTCTTCTTTTTGATCCATTCCGTCAGGTTGGTTGTCATGTACGTATGCTTATGGCGCAACGTAAAATGTTTTACTGGCCTCTGACCTCTTTTTTTGTCTTTTGTTTCTAAAGTTTTGCCCACGCCGGCTGTCGATGTTGCTGATAGTGATCATGCTCGATGTAAAAGGAAGATGATTCGATCATATCGGACTGGGAGGAATAAAGGTTTGTGCTTCTTAATATTTGATCCTTTTTATTCTCAATATTGACAATGTTATTTTCATTATCAATTTTATATTTTCTTTAATTATTTAATTATTTACACATATGTATACATATATTTTGTTTGTTTTTTGTGCAGTTCGTGTGTTGGGACTCCCTATTCCGAAGAATTTGGTTAATCTACTTAAGAGTATGGCGCTGCCTAATTATTTTTGAATTTTAGTTATATGTATTGTGTATTATTGGTGTAGTAAATGTATTGTTGTTGGTGCAGCTATTCAGAGGGGCCGTTCGTATTATGGTGGTCCGGATCTTACATGTCAGTGATGCGGGGCTTTTTATTGGTTCCATGAGGGTTCAGCTCATCACCCGGCTTCTACCATCCGAAGACCTGTTTATACGGGATGTTGTCGTGGTGGCAAGGTTTCTTTGCCGAAGTTTCGTCCTTGGCCTTCGCCATTGGATAGATTGATACGGTTTGATGGAGACATGATTTCCAATAGGTTCATGCGGTTGATTAGGCAATATAATTCAGTGTTTTGCTTTACTTCATTGGGTGCTTCTATTGACAACAGTATCAATGTTGGTGGTGCTCCATATGTGTTTAAGATGTCTATATATAGTCATACATGCCCTTGCAATGCTCATTCATCCCAAGCATCGATAAACAAGCAGGGCAATCATGAACACCAATCACTCTGCCAATAGCTTCCACTCAGGAAAGCAACAAAAGAAAAAAGAAAAGATAGTCATTTCAAGCTCTTCTTCCAATGCTACGCCCACTGACATGGTATGCATATATTCTATGTTTTTAGCTTACGTTAGAACATCATGCAAAATAATACAATCACTAATTTGTATCCATTTTCAGAACGATGACTTAATGGTATATATACCCAGACGCATCATCCTGCAAAATGTCGGTTCGGCCATAAGGCAGGAGGTTCAAGGATATCTTCACTGCACGTACCTCGATGGAACCATACAGGCATCCGTCCATATGTGATGCATCAATGAAAATTCTCTGGTTTTCAAAGGGGAGCCAGTAGCGACACAGGATGAGGCAGAAGAAGGAGCTGCCCAAGTAGCACTGAATTACATATGTGAAAACTATGCGATCACACTCAATGATTACAATTTTCCTCTGTTGCAGGCAACAAAACAGAAACTCATAGCAGCTCAAGAAAAAATACGGTCAAAACATTGTCAACTTAACATAGCTAAACGTGAAATTGCCGCTTGCCAAGCCGACTCTGTGACGCAAACACAGATGCTGGCACATATATGCAATGATTTCTCTGATGCAGTGCCCCTTTGTATGCATCCACAGCGTCCATTCACTGAAGACCGGATCATCAGCTACACTGGCAGTTGTCCACCCATCACACGATTAGAGCACTTCGCAAAAGTGTTATATCATTTCATTATTGGCAGTAACACCAGGGGTCAGTGCTCCAAGATGACTTGATTTCAAGCTCTAGAACTATCTACAATCACGTTTATGTGTAGATGCCTGTCGTCTCAGTATCCTTTAGTCCTTTTAATGTTGTTTTTTACCAAGTTGTACTATGTTGTAATAAGTGGATCTTCTCCATGGTGTAATTCTGTAAAAAATGAATGTTATGTGGAAGTTAATTATGAATGCAAGCTTTCTACCTTCAGTCATCTTCTACATGATTGCAACTCAGTATTAATTTCTGCAAACCGAAAAAATGCTCTATCTTGTAGAAATGGACATCAGTGGTACACCCTCACTACTAGGGAAAACCTTATACACAGAAATTTAGCAACAGCGCGGGTCAAAAAACTACGCTAGTGCTATATAGCAGTAGCGGTCAAAGAAAAACCGCGCTACAGATACAAACTTAGCAGTAGCGCTTGTGGTAAAGAAAGCGCTACTACTAATATTCCCATTGGCAGAATGCTAGGCTACGCATAGCAGTAGCGGGCTTCAAAGAAACGCGCTACTGCTAGAGCATAATTAGCAGCGCGTTTCTTGAGAAGAGCGCTACTACTAACGGAAATAAAATAAGATGAAAAACAAATAGAAATGTAAATGAAAATGAAAGAAATAGAAAAAGGAGAAAGGGAAAAATAAAATGTAAAGCAAAATAAATGAAAAAGCGAAAAATCGGAGGAAGGCATAGCAGCAGCGTTTGTTTGTAAGAGGCGCTATAGCTAACGTAGCTGCAGCGCGTGTGCTAGACCCCCGCTATAGAAACAGAATAGGAAATTAAAAAAAGGAAGAAATTTACATAGCTATAGCAGCAGCGCGTTTTGCAGAAACCGCTATAGCTATCTTAGCTATAGCGCGTTTTGCGAAACGCGCTACCGCTAAGTTTGACTTAGCCAAAAAACCGTTTCCCCCCGGCCACCACTTCTCCCCCAAATCCCTCAACCCACCCCCCGCGCGCGCCGCCGTCTCCCCGATTCACAGTCGCCCCACTTTGCCGCCGCCGACGACGCCACCAGAGCCGTGCGCCGTCGACGACACCGGAGCCGCCCCTAACGCCACGGAGCCGCGCGGCCTCGTCAACGCCACCGGAGCCGCCGTCGACGCCACCTTCCTCGCCGTCACCGGAGACGCCCCTGCCTCCCTCGCCGTCACCGGAAATGCCCCTGCCTCCCTCGCCACCACTGCCTCGGTCGCCACCACCGGAGCCATCATCTGTAAGCCCCCACCCCTCCTCTCTCTCTCATGCATAGGTTAGCCAGTTTAATTAGGTTAATTATCTAGGTTAGGGCAAAAATTTAGTTAGGGCATTGACAGAGAAGTAGTTAGGTTAACTAGTTTAATTAGGTTAATTATCTAGGTTAGTGCAAAAACTTAGTTAGGGCTTTGACAGAGAACTAGTCAGGTTAACTAGTTTAATTAGGTTAATTATCCAGGTTAATTAGTGCAAAAATTTATTTTAGACTTTGACAGAGAACTAGCTGCGTTAACTAGTTTAATTAGGGTTAATTATCTAGGTAAACTAGATTAATTAACTAGGTTAAATAGGTAGGTTAATTAGGTTCGTTGGATTAACAAGCTAGGTGAAGTAGATTGGCAAAGGTTTTTGACTTTTGAAAAGACCACTATTTTTCAAGGAAAAGAATTTAGGCAAATTTTATTTTTCATTGAAGTGGTCATGTTATATCCTTTCATTGAAGTTGTTCGATTGTGCCCAAGTGGCTTTGTTGTTTCCAGGGAATGATGCCGAGTGGCCTATGTTTTGCCGGAATGTTGATTCATTTCTGTTCCGGCAAATTTCAGGTTCTCGATTTGTCCACTTTTTAGCAAAGGTCATGCCGAAATTTCCCGTGAATTTCGGCATGACTTGTGCTAGAAACTAGGACATATCGAGTGCCCGGGATTTGCCGCACCAGGAAGGAGTCAACATTCCTGCAAAACAATTATCCCTTTTTATGTCATTATTCATTTTATTAGGTCTAGAATTAATTGACTATATTTAATCATAGGAAACATGGCTAGCAACGATGAAGGGCAGTGTTCTGGTGATTGCGACGACGTCGGGCGGCAGACAAATTTTATAGCCTTAACGACGATCAACAGATGTTGTTGCTGGGCCCACCGGTGGCATCGGGGACTGAGACCGACACGCAGACCGGTGCTGAGACCGACACGTAGACCGGTGCTAAGACTGAGACCGGCGCTGAGATTCAGACCGGCATCGAGACCGGCGCTGAGACCAGTGCTGCCTCGGGGAGCGGAGCCGCTGTAGAACCGAAAGCAAAGAGGCAACGGGTTCCTAACAAACTCAGGACTACTAGACTGGTGGTCAAGGAGGTGGACAACGGCAATTTTGAGCCAAAGGCGCCCGAGGAAGCGCGCGCGTGCTACGGCAATCAAATAGGCTGCATCATACGGACAACCGCCACCATCAACGATGAGAATCTAAAGAAGATAGAAAATATGAGGAGCTCCCTCCTAAAGAAGTTTCACCGGATATTCTTGTTCCCGGGCCGGAATGAGAAGGATTATGAAGATCCAGACAAGGACCCGGCAATGAAGAAGATAAACAAATCCGCCATGACCAAGTTTAGCAACGCGTTGGCCGCCTGGAAAAATCGAGTGAAAGCAAAGATCAACGACGGGGAACCCTACTCTGAGATTGTAAAGGAAAGTCTGACAATCACGGAAGAGCAGTTTCAAATATTCAAGGAGACTTGCGAGGCCGAAGCTGCCAAAGAAAAGTCTAAGTACATGAAGGGGCTTCAAAAGAGGAACATTGGGACCCACCACCTCGGAAGCCGTGGTTACGGCGGAAAGAGGTCCAAATGGGCCAAGGAGGACGCGGAAGCCGCGAGTCTGGGCATCCTAGACCCCTTGGCGGATTTTATCGTCCCGCAGGAGCGTGACGTCTCCTGAGGGCCCGGCACCATTGGGACCCAGTGAAGAAGGTTTATGAGACAACACCGGTCATTACGGAGTTCATGAGACTGCTGGTAATTTTAGTTTCTGATCAATTCGACTGCACACGTTAGTCATATTTGTAAACGATCCTTGTGCCTTTTGCAGAGAGAGCAGCACCGAATTGCAGCCGAAAGTGACTCGCCGTCTGAGGCATTGGCGAGGCCCAAGTGGGACACTCCATTCAACCGGGCGTTGAACATATTGAAACAACAACCGGTGGATACTCGACCGTCGTATGGACGCGTGCACGGTGTCAGAGACGGCGCCACGTGGAAGAAGTACTATCGTGAGACCACGGAGAAAAAAAAGGAAAGACGGAGGTTAACTGAAGAAAGCATCGACAAGAAGGTTGAGATTGCGGTTGAGAAGAAATCATCTCAGACAGTCGCAACAGCGGTAGCTGCCGCAAAACAGGCGATTGCAGATCTATCTACTTCCTTGGTGACGGGCGTTCACACTTGGACAAGGCAAAATCCAGAAAAAAATGCAGAGGACTTTCCCCTTGCTGACTTCTTGGGAGCACATGCTCCCGCACCGGCTCCCGCACCTGCTCCCGCACCGGCTCCTGCACCTGCTCCCGCACTGGCTCCCGCACCGGCTCCCGCATCGGCTGCCGCACCAGACGTGCTCGGTGGTGCCTCCTCTTTGGCTGAGCTCGACGCCCTCACGGTATCTGCCACACCGGCCCCCTTCAATATAAATGTATAATCTCCCGTTTTCGTTGCCTTTCGGATGTCTCACGTCGCAGACTTTTCTTTGCAGGCCGACGAAACCCTGTGCACCATATTATACACCATCGGCGAACAGAAGATGGACGTGGGGAAGGGGACGATAATGGAGCCGAAGGAACCATTGTTCCACAGTCGGTCAATCCCCCCGAACGTCTTCAAGGTTTCCGTGGCTAGTGTCAAACCGGGCCACGAGAATTTGCCTCCTCTAATACTTGGGGGGATGACGCCGAGACCCCGCGGCGGCTTGGTGATTGTTGCAATGGATGGGTCCTGTTGTGGCTAAAGAGTCTGCTTCGTCTAGAGGCGGCCGGGAGCACACCCACGAGCACGCAGCCTTAGCAAGGTATGAACATCAACACCCCACCTACCCAATTAGCGTCGGGTGTCGGATTGGGTGATAGTGGACGGGGTAAGCAGGTGGCTCCATTAGTCGCTGATGACGTCGCCATGGATGAGGATGAGGATGACGATGGCGCTGAACAGTATGTCTATACTGGCGCCTCCTCAGGGTTTGAGCATCATGAGTCGGTGCCTGAATTACCGTCTCAACATGTTATTGACGACCATCCGGTGGTAAAGAAGCCTAGGAAGAGAGCGAGGAAAGGCAAAAAAGCTGATTCTATGATCCAGCCGCCTCAGCAGCCTCGGCTTCAGGACCGTGTAGATATCCCCGATGCGGATAAATGGCATATCCCCGGTCGACCAATCCTACCTGAAACAGCGCTATGGGCCAGATTCGGCGATCTAAGGAGACTTCATGATGATGTGCTGCGGGTAGAGAAAGGCCTCATCGCCTCGAAAGATCCAGGATACCCACTCTACGTGGTTAACGTTCCGCGGAAAATGTCGTACGTCGACGGCTTCCCCGCGGATAAGTTCTTCCTCCGATTCGATTACATATTCGACATGTTTCACGTGAAGAAGCTGGATTTTACGTTTGTCCGCCTTTATGCCTTGCACATGAACTACATCATTAGGGTTGGGCAGATACGTTTTATCTGTGTCGCTGACCCGTACTACATGCACGAGGGCTTCTTGAGAGTCTGCGCACAGCATCGGAATACGCGAGGGATTACATCATCAGTTTCATGCTCGCCAATAAGGACAAGGAGGCGATTCTCGTGCCTTATCATCCCGTGTAAGTCATCCGCGCTGCTATCCTTCCTCCGATTTCAATAATTCATTTGCACGGTGGAGGCTAATTAATTTGAGGTGTACTTATTTTGCGCAGCGGCGGGCGTGCCGTCCTCATCATCCTCTACCCCCGATTCTCCCACGCTCTTTACTTGGACTCGTCGAAGAACATTCACAAAAAGGATTACACCCACATCAAAGATGTTCTCGACAGTGCTATGTTTTACTACCAAGCAAGGGGTGGAGAGGTTAGGGACAAGAAGAGAAGGGGCGGCAGGGCCGCCTTCAGCCATAAGACCGACTTCTGCTGCATCCAGCAACCGAACGATTCTCTTAATGATGGATTCTATGTCCTACACCACATGCTGGAGTACAGACGGGATCATCAGAACCTTCACATGTCACCTAGATCTGGCGATGCCCATATTCTGCAATGGGCAAAGGACATAGGAGATATCGAGGATCATCGACTTTGAGCTGAGTTCTATAACATCCAGCGCGAACTTGCCCAAATCATCATGAATGAGGTCGTCGGAAAAACAGGGATGTTCCATGCAGAAGGACAAATGTCGCGGGAAGACGTCCGAACATGGATAGCCTCTCAGCGTCTCGACATGAAGCCTTTCACTAAGCTCGATGACTATCTCCCTGACATGGATGGATGGCACGACATGATGGAGTGATTGTCAATATATGACAATGTGTCCGTTTAGTCCATACTTTCTTTTATGACAAAACTTTGAGTTATGCACGGTGAAACTTTATTTGTGATGTAATTAAACCGTCCTCCTCCTCGACTAGCGAAAATCACTCTAGTTAGGTCATTTTGGGTACGATGAACTTTGTTATTTATGCTTATGATATGTTGTTCCTATTTTTGCAAAGTCTGTCTCTTTCTGTTGCTCAACTATATATGTTGCATATCATCGACTCATGTGACGATGCAGGTGCATAGATCATAGATGGCGAAGAAGTGCTACGCCAGGAGTATATATACGAGAAGTGGCCGGAGTGTCAGGCCCAAGTGTACCAGTTTTCGGTTTCCGAGTGACACGCAGTACTTAGTTTAGGTTCACGCTAATGCGAGAGAGGGATACGAACTCATGTATTCAAAGTGATAGCTATTCTTGCGTATATCATTGTTTAGATGGATGACGATGTATTTGCAAGTAATCGAGACTTGTATCGCTATTTTCGAGATTGATGACGAGAGACCACTTTGTGTTGGATGATGATTATGATGATGACATGATTTGATGAGACTAATTGTATGTATATGCTATGATTAGATTTGTATGTGGATGATATGCTAAAAATTATTGTATAAAGCCTATTCAAATACAAAACAAATAAAAAACAAATATGCAGGAAAAAAACTAATAAAACTAGTAGTAGCGAGGGGGGGGGGGGAATTTAGCAGTAGCGCCGACTTACCAGTAGCGCTTCCTGCTGAAAAGCGCTGCAGATAATATTAGTAGCGCCCTTTTCCAAAGAGCGCTACAGCTATTCATCAGTAGCAGTAGCATGGGTCAACAAGCGCTACTGCTATACGTTAGCTGTAGCGCCTTATTAGTAGCGCCGGTACCCGCGCTACTGAAAGGGCCAAAACCCGCTCTGCTGCTAGGCTTTTCCCTAGTAGTGCCTGCGTGTTCAAAATGAATGAGATAGTCACACTTTTCAAAAAAGTATACAACCGCCAGATAGAACAACAACATATATATATTACATAACATCTTTAACATGTGACAAAGTTAACAAGCACAAGAAGAAAAAATCACATAACCGACAATACGAAACCATCCAAATAAAAAAATAAAAATGAATAAAGAAAAACAATAACACTGCCAAACATATCTGCCTCCAGTAGCGAAAGAGTAATAAAATGAAGGACAACAATATAATATTTCTCACATAGCTCAGGTAGAACGCTATCAAGCATATTTCCTTCCAGTGACATGGCCGCCAGTGCCTCGGAGAATCACTGCTCGAGCAGCAGCGTCATGGCGATCATCTACAATCATTGCGCACAGGAGCATAGAGAAGCCAAGTAATACCGCTAGCAGCCCAGCTATAAGAACTAGGATCAACTCTGAGCTCACGTCTTCCATTGGAGACCTCCTCTCGATCTTTTGTCACCGGAAATAAGGGAGGAGGAACGAGATACGTTGTGGGATGGAGAAATAGGAATAGAGTTTGTGGTCATTTTTATAGCCCGAACTCAGTGTTAGGTGGGCGAAGTTCACCGGCACCGCTCGCCGGTGTTCACTATGCGAATATGTGAGCAGTTCCGAAAAGGTAATGTTCCTTGAGGTGACTGCTCGCTCTATCGATAACGAGCACGCCTCACACTACCACGGTACTACTCTAGGTGTTCTATGCCCTAGGTAGTGCAAGTGAAAGATGTGGGTAAAGCACGCGAGGCCGGTCTTCAAGAGGCGAATCTGCGAGCAGTGCCGGAGAAGTATTGGCCAATTGAATGACTATTTGCTGTGACGATAGCAAACACGCTTCACACTATCGTGATACTGCATTGAGTGCTCCACACGTCAGACACTACAAGTGGGGGCAATGCCGAAAGCGTGTCACATAGAAGAGAGATAAGACACTGAACTCTTAGTAGAGTGTAGCAAGCAAATCTTAGTTTCTGAAAAAAAATCACTTTTTTCATTCCTCAAAGATCTACATAGCAACTATATATATAAGTCTGATACTAAAAAAAGAATGAGGGTAGGGTATTTATGGCCATTACAAAGAATACAGTGTGTCGAACAGTTGTTCACCGTTTGTACTTACATTCATTTTTAAGAAGATTCTCTCGGTTTTAAATTTCTTATAATCATTAAATGATATTCTCGATTTATTATGTGATTTTCCATCCATACTAACTGGTCGAATTTAGATCGGATTAAAAAATAACATGCATGTATTCGCAATTCTTTTTTTCTTTTTTCATTTTTTATTCTACATCGTCTAAATTCTTTTTTTAAAAACATTTTTTTCTCTTATCACAATTTACATATTTGACTAGCTCATCTGGCTGCCTCAAGCTTCTGTCCATTTGATATCTTACACTCGCTATCTTAACAATTGTCCATACTTGCTAATATGTAGTACAAAACTATGGACGGGCGCGGTGTGCCGCCGCGCAAGTTTCGCTAGTTTTTATAACCATAGAAAATAACATGCTGTTCTAAAAGACTCTCAAAATGATATAAGTGAACTATGAGAGATCAAAATTTCTACAAAATCAAGCCACCGCCGTGCTCTAAAAGTTATAAGTGAAGCACATGAGGAAAAACCATCTAGCTCAAAAGATATAAGTGAAGCACATAGAGTATTATAATAAATTCCAAATCATGTGGGTTTCTCCCAAAATATGTGTACAACAAGGATGATTGTGGTAAACTAAAAAGAAAAGATTAATATCATACAAGACGCTCCAAGCAAAACACATATCATGTGGTGAATAAAAATATAGCTCCAAGTAAAGTTACCGATAGACAAAGACGAAAGAGGGGATGCCTTCCGGGGCATCCCCAAGCTTAGGCTTTTGGTTGTCCTTGGATTATCTTGGGGTGCCATGGGCATCCCCAAGCTTAGGCTCTTGCCACTCCTTATTCCATAGTCCATCAAATCTTTACCCAAAACTTGAAAACTTCACAACACAAAACTCAACAGGAAATCTCATGAGCTCCGTTAGTGCAAGAAAGAAAAACCACCACACAAGGTACTGTAATGAACTCATTCTTTATTTATATTGGTGTTAAACCTACTGTATTCCAAGTTCTCTATGGTTCATACCCCCCGATACTAGCCATAGATGCATCAAAATAAGCAAACATCACACGAAAAACAGAATCTGTCAAAAACAGAACAGTTTGTAGCAATCTGTAACTTTATAATACTTTTGGAACTCTAAAAATCCTACCAAAATAGGAAGTCCTGGGAAATTTGTCTATAGATCTACATAAAAAAGAATCAACGCAAAATCACGTTTCTGTGATTTACTAAAATTATTTTTGTGCGTGCAAAAGTTTCTGTTTTTCAGCAGAATCAAATTAACTAAAACCGTAGGTTATCCTATAGGTTCTGCTTGGCACAAACACTAATTAAAACCTAAAACCACATCTAAACAGAAGCTAGATGAAATATTTATTACTAAACAGAAGCAAAAAGCAAGGAACAAAAATAAAATTGGGTTGCCTCCCAACAAGCGCTATCGTTTAACGCCCCTAGCTAGGCATAAAAGCGAGAATAGATCTAAGTATTGTCATCTTTGGTATTCAATTCTTCAATAGTGCACTTATAACCCTTAGGAGTTTCTTTCTTTTTATCAATGATTAAACTCCTAGGCAAGAAATCAAGAAATTCATTTGAAGCAAAAGGTTCCTTTATGATAGAGAGACAATTGGGGTGAACACTTATTGATTTGAGATCCGCATTTTCCTTACTAGAAGATTCACCCTTATTTTTAGGAACATAAATAAATTTGGCAGTTTTGGTAGGAGGAGTTGGAGTATTTTTCACGGATGAAAAGGCCGACCCTAAGTTGGTAATAATATCCTCAAGTTTACCGATTCTCGTAGAGTCTAGATCTATTCTTTCATTAACTATAGGTTCTTTCTCTTTAAAAAAAATTCAAAGTAACTCCAACCCTAGATCCATATTGGGAAATTTGGTTATGAATCTTTTTATCCAAATTTTCAATCAACTCAACAGTGGCAACTTTGTTTTCAATAATTTCAAGCCTTTGCATCACATGTTCCAAAGTTAAAACAGTTCCATTAACCAAAAGAGGTGGTGGGCCAAACAAATCTAACATAGCATTATAAGCATCAAAAGTATGGCTACCCAAGAAATCCCCTCCGGTAATGATATCAAGGATGCATCCATTCCAAAGAGTAATGCCTACATAAAAATTGCAAAGAAGAACAGAAGTAGAGAGCTTCCTATTAGATCTATTTTGAGCATTGCAAATTCTATGCCAAGCAACTTTTAGATTTTCTCCCCCCTTTGTTTAAAATTCAGAACTTCATGCTCGGGAGTAATAACGAGGATAGGAGGACTAGCCATGATGACAAGATAAACGATCACACGAGCACACAAGATGCGAGCGAAAAAGAGAGGGCGAACGGAAAAGAGAGGGCGAATAAAACGGCAAGGGTGAAGTGGGGGAGAGGAAAGCGAGAGGCAAATGGCAAACAATGTAATGCAAGGGAGATGAGTTTGCGATGGGTACTTGGTATGTCTTGACTTGAGCAAAGACCTCCCTGGCAACGGCGCCACAAGTCCTTCTTGCTACCTCTTGAGCACTGTGTTGGTTTTCCCTTGAAAAGGAAAGGGTGATGCAGCAAAGTAGCGTAAGTATTTCCCTCAGTTTTTGAGAACCAAGGTATATCTCCAGTAGGAGGCTCCTCAAAAGTCCCACGCACCTACACAAACAAACAAGAACCTCCCAACCAACACGATAAAGGGGTTGTCAATCCTTTCACGGTAACTTGCGAAAGTGAGATCTGATAGAGATAATAAGATAAGATAAATATTTTTGGTATTTTTATGATATAGATTGGTAAATAAAAGATGCAAATAAAAGTAGATCGGAAACTTATATGATAAACGATTGACCCGGGGGCCATAGGTTTCACTAGTGGCTTCTCTCAAGATAGCCTAAGTATTACGGTGGGTGAACAAATTACTGTTGAGCAATTGATAAAAAAGCGCATAGTTATGAGATTATCTAGGCATGATCATGTATATAGTCATCACGTCTGCAACAAGTAGACCGACTCCTGCCTGCATCTACTACTATTACTGCACGCATCGACCGACTCCTGCCTGCATCTAGAGTATTAAGTTCATGAAGAACAAAGTAACGCATTAAGAAAGATGACATGATGTAGAGGGATAAACTCAAGCAATATGATATAAACCTCATCTTTTTATCCTTGATGGTAACAATACAATACGTGCCTTGCTGCCCCTGCTGTCACTGGGAAAGGACACCGCAAGATTGAACCCAAAGATAAGCAATTCTCCTATTGCAAGAAATATCAATCTAGTAGGCCAAACTAAACTGATAATTCGAAGAGACTTGCAAAGATAACCAATCACACATAAAAGAATTCAGAGAAGATTCAGTTATTTCTCATAGATAAACTTGATCCTAAACCCACAATTCATCTGATCTCGACAAACACACCGCAAAAAGAGTTACATCGAATAGATCTCCAAGAAGATCGAGGAGAACTTTGTATTGAGATTCAAAGAGAGAGAAGAAGCCATCTAGTTAATAACTATGGACCCGAAGGTCTGTGGTAAACTACTCACAACTCATCGGAGAGGCCTTGGAGATGATGTAGAGGCCCTCCATGGTTGATTCCCCCTCCGGCGGAGCACCGACGAAGGCTCCAAGATGGGATCTCGCGGATACAGAAGGTTGCAGTGGTGGAAATAGTTTTTTGTGGTGCTCCTGGATGTTTTCGGGGTACGTGGATATATATAGGAGGAAGAAGTATGTCAGTTGAGCCACGAGGGGCCCACGAGGGTGGGGGGCGCCCCCACCCCCTTAGGGCACGCCGGGCACCCTCGTGGCCGCCTCGTTTGCTGCTTGACGTCCACTCCAAGTCTCGTAGATTGCGTTTATTCCAAAAATATCGCTCCCGAAGGTTTCATTCCGTTTGGACTCCGTTTGATATTCCTTTTCTTGGAAACACTGAAATAGGTAAAAAACAACAATTCGGGCTGGGCCTCCTGTTAGTAGGTTAGTCCCAGAAAATGATATAAAAGTGTAGAGTAAAACCCATAAACATCCAAGACGGGTAATATAATAGCATGGAACAATAAAAAAATTATAGATACATTGGAGACGTATCACATACCACGGGAGGTCGACGTGTGGTGACGGCAGAGTGGACCGCGGGCCGCGGCACTACGGCCCGAAGGGGCGATGCAGCGGCGGCGAGCAGGTCGGGGCGAAGGCAGGAAGACCTCGGTGCGGCGGCAGAGCCCACGAGCCACGGCGCTACGGCCCGAAGGGGCGGTGTGTTGGGGAACGTAGTAATTTCAAAAAAGTTCCTACGCACACGCAAGATCATGGTGATGCATAGCAACGAGAGGGCAGAGTGTTGTCTACGTACCCTCGTAGACCGTAAGCGGAAGCGTTAGCACAACGCGGTTGATGTAGTCGTACGTCTTCACGGCCCGACCGATCAAGCACCGAAAGCATGACACCTCCGAGTTCTTGCACACGTTCAGCTCGATGACGTCCCTCGAACTCCGATCCAGCCGAGTGTCAAGGGAGAGTTCTGTCAGCACGACGGCTTGGTGACAATGATGATGTTCTACCGTCGCAGGGCTTCGCCTAAGCACCGCTACGATATTATCAAGGAGGACTATGGTGTAGGGGGGCACCGCACACGTCTAAGAGATCAATGATCAATTGTTGTGTCTATGGGGTGCCCCCCTTCCCCGTATATAAAGGAGTGGAGGAGGGGGCTGGCCAAGGGGAGGAGGCGCGCCCTAGGGGGGAGTCCTACTCCCACCGGGAGTAGGACTCTTCCCTTTCCTATTTGGAGAGGGAGAGGGAAGGAAGAGGAAGGAGGGAGGAAGGAAAGGGGGGGGGGGGCGGCCCCCTCTCCCAATTCGGATTGGGCTTGGGGGGGGGGGCGCCCCCTCCCTTGCTCCTTTCCACTAAGGCCCATTAAGGTCCATATACCTCCCGGGGGGTTCCGATAACCTCCTGGAGCTCCGGTATTGTCCCAATCTCACCCGGAACCTTTCCGGTGTCCAAATATAGATATATTGATCTTCATGTATCGACCATTTCGAGGCTCCTCGTCATGTCCGTGATCACATCCGGGACTCCGAACAACCTTTGGTACATCAAAACACATAAACTCATAATATAACTGTCATCTAACTTTAAGCGTGCGGACCCTACGGGTTCGAGAACTATGTAGACATGACCGAGACACGTCTCCGGTCAATAACCAATAGCGGAACCTGGATGCTCTTATTGGCTCCTACATATTCTATGAAGATCTTTATCGGTCAAACCGCATAACAACATACGTTATTCCCTTTGTCATCGGTATGTTACTTGCCCGAGATTCGATCGTCGGTATCTCAATACCTAGTTCAATCTCGTTACCGGCAAGTCTCTTTACTCGTTACGTAATGCATCATCCCGTAACTAACTCATTAGCTACATTGCTTGCAAGGCTTATAGTGATGTGCATTACCGAGAGGGCCCAGAGATACCTCTCCGACAATCGGAGTGACAAATCCTAATCTCGAAATACGTCAACTCAACAAGTACCTTTGGAGACACCTATAGAGCACCTTTATAATCACCCAGTTACGTTGTGATGTTTGGTAGCACACAAAGTGTTCCTGCGGTAAGCGGGAGTTACATAATCTCATAATCATAGGAACATGTATAAGTCATGAAGAAAGCAATAGCAACATACTAAACGATCAAGTGCTAAGCTAACGGAATGGGTCAAGTCAATCACATCATTCTCCTAATGATGTGACCCCGTTAATCAAATGACAACTCATGTCTATGGCTAGGAAACTTAAGCATCTTTGATTCACGAGCTAGTCAAGTAGAGGCATACTAGTGACACTATGTTTGTCTATGTATTCACACATGTATTATGTTTCCGGGTAATAAAATTCTAGCATGAATAATAAACATTTATCATGATATGAGGAAATAAATAATAATTTTATTATTGCCTCTAGGGCATATTTCCTCCACGGTGCAGCGGCAGAGTGCGGGTCGGTGCAACCGCGGGGACGGCCTCAGGGCGGCGGCTGGGATCGCGTATCATGACACTACGACCCGTATGGGCGATGCAGCAGCGACGCATGAGTCGATGCAGCCGCGAGGAGAACCACGGGGCGGCGGTGCTGCGGCCCGATGGGGCGGTGCAGCAACAGGCCGTTGCTCGATCGGCAGAGGGGCGCGCTGAGCTCGGAGACAATCTTCACGGGACCTGCGGAGGCGCGCGCAACCGACGGGCCAGGTTGGTCACGCAACGTAGATGGGGCGGATCACGGTGGCGAGCGGGTGATTAAGCCAATCGCGCGCCAGGTCGGGGACGCTGCTCGGTGGAGGTGTGGTGGCGGCGGAGTCCGAGATGAGGCCGGCGACGACAGACGGCGTGGGACGTCGTGCGGACAAGCGTGTCAACATCGGCACCCGGGCTGCCAAAGCAGCGCCGGCACCCGGGCAGCGAGGTCCGAGAGACCCACGGAGTAGCAGCGCCCGAGTGAGGCATCCGACGAGCCGTCCCGACATAGGCGAGGACTAGGCCAGCGAGGTAGACCGCCCGATCGCCGTGTAGACGCGGCGGAGGCGGGTGACGTGTAACGATGGGCGGGCCGGCGCGTGAACGGCGGTTATGATTGGCCGTCGCATGGCGCGAGGCCGCCGGGTCGAGGCGATAATGGTGTCCCGGTCAGAGCAAGGCGGTGACGGCGGGCGTAGATCGACAGGCGGGGCCGGTGCACGAACGACGGCCATTAGGGGCCGCCTGTTGCGTGAGGCCGTCGGGGTCGGTGAAGAGGCCGGCCGGTCACGTCGGTGTCGGAGTAGAGGCGCATGGGGGTCGACGACGACGGCGGGTGACTCAAACCTGATCACATAGATTGGAAAACCAAAAAGTAGACGCCGATCAAAGCGATTGGCGAGCGAGAGAAAAATCCGGATCAAAGGATCGGGAAAAAGACTCTCTAGGGCAGCCGGTCGACATGACCAGCAGACGAACCCTAGGTACGGGCGGCGCGGCCCCCGGCTGCGACCATGAAGGCCGACCGCCCTGGTGGCGGCGCACGGAGCGGAAGCGACGGGTGGCTAGGGTTTAGAACCCGGAAACTGATACCATGTTAGAAGGAAGAGAGGGATTTGATGGAATTGTTGTTGTATTGCTTGAGCCTCGCTGGCTTATATATAGGAGTACAATGATCTACTTGAAATACAGGACAAGCCAGAACAAATCCTAATTTATCTCGTCTTTTCTAATAATCACGATGCTCAACAAGATTGAAACGAGGATTCATCAAATTCTGAAAGTGAGTATAAAGGCTGGACGTCGATGGCACCCATTGGGACATCGGCCCGGCCGGAAATTTCGAGGCCGATGGGTCTTTTGGGACAGGTTAGTCGGTCACCGCTGGACGAGAGGGTCGACCAGACTTGGTTGCCTCGGTCTGTAATATCCATTACAATGTCTTTGCAACATTATTACCTTTATTACCTGCAAAAAAACATTATTAGCTTTATTATGCTTGTAGAAAATTTCAAACTATTGATCTAAAATTGTCTCTGTTCTAGAGTTGCACTTGCAAGTATGCGAACTTGTGATGTTAACGGGTTCATAACAGAAATCGAAACGGAGTTGCATATGTGCTTTTTTCGTTGAACAAATAAACTCTAAATATCCTTACTTGATATAAATTCGGTTCCCAAATGATTCTATTTGGAATGATGTCCTGTAATTGGTCCTTGTAATCTGGTATTCAAATGGGCCAGACAATGTTACCCAATGATACATAAGGCCAATTATCGTCGGACCATTTGGTTTGCTCCATGTCCCTGAATAGAGCAGAGCGGGTCTAAGTAAAATCTGAGATTTAGGTCTTTGATGTATGCTCAATGCAACACCTACATCTTTGAGTGAAGACTTGGAAATCTCTTCATGCACAGTGATTTTCTCTCTGAGTCCGAGATGATGTTCCGAGTCCGAGACGGTGCTCCTGGGACTCCAAAGAAGAACCATTGGCAGTTGAGTCAATTTGACTTGTTCCGCAAGTAACTCGCATGTTGTGTTTGAAATCCGACCATTGCGCCATGTGTCGGTTATCCATTACGTGGTCAGTTCCCTTATTGGTCGTTTCACATGTTAGGATTGCTCCGGCTATAAATAGCCAAACACTTCAACCATAAATGGTTAGCTGCTTTGTGAGAGAATTTACAACCGTTTGTCAGAGCAACCCATCCCCCCCGAAAGAGATTGAGAGAATCCTAAGGGAGGAAAAAGCGAAAGCTTAAAATCTGCTAGTGATTGAGCATCACTGAAGAACTAGACAAAACTTAAGTTAACCTATTACCCATATGGACTGTGCATCCACTAGACAGTTAGGTGTTTGTTCTGAGCCTAGAGTAATTGTGGACGGCTGAAGAAAAAAATCTGAGGTCCCGAAGATCTAACTCGAAGATCTACCATGACTGATTGGGCGAAATCTAAGTGACTTGCCCCTCCAACCTAATGTAGAGTTATTTCAGCAACTCGAACTGATCGAACAAATCGTTGTCTTTGTCGAGCTACGGGTTCTATTTCTTCGCACTCGTTTGCTATTCTATTGTGCCTCTTTCGAGAGAACATCTCCCGTCTTCTTTCTTTGTGATTGCTATGAAGACTATTGCAAGTATTTTCTTATTAAGGTTGTGTATGCTTTGATTAGCTTTTTCCTCGAATCTGCTCTACTTATTGTACTTTATCATTTTTTTAGACTTTGCTATATGTACTGTACATAGTAATTTCCTGTCTAGTTAGTTGATTTCGTCTTAGTCGTTACGCCTTTTCTCTATGTGGTTTACACATTTCTTCTTGGTTTTGTATCTACTCAGTTTATTTTACTCTATAGTAATTGTTGTACGTACTATGTTTTACATCAAAAGAGCTTGCAATTCCAAATTATTTGTAGAATCTATCTTTCACCCCCCCTTTGGTCGATATCTGATCCTACAATAACCATATAGTTATCTTGTTATCCTTAGAGGCGAGGATACAACAATGAGCATTGGATTCTTCACTTTCACGAAAAATAATCACTCAAAGAGATCATCACCAACTAATGTACACAACTCCCTCTTGCAGATCATAAAGTGACAATTTATCACACCGCAATGAACATACCATAGATTGCATTAAATTGATCACAATCATGTTAGTCAACTCATCGGATCTTTGTGTTGAGGAACAGGGGAGAGAAGAAGCTATATGGCTAGTCTTATGAACTCATAGTCCAAGGGACGACGACTCACACACATGACCATGGGAGCACCAACGTCAAGTAAGAAGACATGCTTGATGATTTCTCCCTCCATAAAAGGACTCTAGGCAACGGTGGAAAATTCTTCTATAAACATGACCAAGTGTTTTAGGGTATAAAGCTACCGGGACGAAAAATTTAATCATGTATTTTCAAAATGATAAACATGTATAAAAATATTTCAGATGTATGCGCATGAAAATGTAGACATGTGTTGTGGAAACAAACAAAGAAAAACGGTGAAAACTAAAGAAACGGAAGAAAGAAACAAAAGAAAGACCCCGTAAACGAAACAACCCGCAGAAAACCTTGAAAACTCATGCGGAAACGAAGAAAAATGAAAAAGGGAAACGAAGGAAGAAACAAATAAACCCAAAGAAAATAGAAAAGAAAATAAAAAACTAATAAAAACGAAGGAAGGACCTAAAGGAAAAATAAAGAAATAATAAAGTACAGAAAAACTACTAGAGACTTGAATAAAAATAATAAAATGATGATAAATCAAAGGAAAACCAAAAACATAAAGAACCCATGAAGAAACAAAAATTCGGAAGAAAAACAAAAAAGAAGAAAAAACACGAGCAAAACACACCAAGCAAACGGACACGCCTGAGCGAGGGAGCCGGTGAGGGTGCAGAAAAGGGCTGGCCAAAATCTAATCTATAATTCTACACTTAATCCTTTACATATGTATTTTATTTATGGTTCTGTATCTATCTTTTGAAATTAAGAACCAATTCTTTCGGAGCTTATGGATGGTTGCTTAACTACTAGGCTTTTAGAATAAAATTTTAGATTGAGCTGCCAAAATAAGCTGGGTAGAGGGCAACTTATTTTGCAACTACTCATAAGGCCCAAAACTATTGGCCCTAAAAAGGGAATTAATTTATTTTTCAGGAACCAGCAAAAGCTCTGCCTTTTCATTAAGAAAAAGAGAATTGATCAGTTATTATGGAAAACTGGCAGAAGCCCGATACATTTGTGAGACACGCGCACGCCAGCCCCGAGGCTACGCACCAGCTGAGCCGATGACTCTATCAGCCAAGTGACCGGAGACGACAACCCATCATTATAGAGGATTCCGGAGCCGCCGCTCCGACTTCTACACCAGACCCGAGGCTGCACACCAAACCAGTCAATGACACTGTTGCCCAAGCGACAAAGGCCAACACTACACCTAAGAGAATTCCCGAGCCGCCGCTCCGACTTTTCCTCCGGCCCTGAGACCGCGATCCAGTTGAGTCGATGGCTCTTTCACGCAGGCGACCGAAGCCAACACCAAACGCACGAGATTTCCAAAGCCACAACAGATCAGATGCAGCAAGCAAAAGAGTTTTGCTAAAAAAGTAAAGCAAGCAAAAGAGTAGGATTTTTTCCTTCCAAACAAAGGTCACATATATTTTTCATGGAAAGCAAAGAACACCCCATCAGATCCGCGGTCGCGTGATTGGCCGGGGTGGCTCTGGAACTCCAACCACTGAGGGCTCATTTGGTTACCTGGGTTCCCCCCGGGATCCCTTCCAATTTCCAGGTCCCGAAACCCCCGTGAGAACTCTCGCCAGGGAAATCAAAAAAGACATTTGGCTGACCCAATCCACGGGCCATGCCAGCCCGAATCCTGCTATTTCCCTGGGTAAAGGTCCCACGCCTCCGCACTTGTGGAAATATTCCCCACGTCATCTCCCTCCCGCGACAGCGTTCAGCCGCCTCCTCACGAAGCTCTCCCTCCCTTCGCCTAGTGCCTTGTGTTCCGCTCCTCTTCCTCTCCCTTGTACCACCAAATGACCGGGAAGATCTACCCCGGGAAGGAAGATGGGATCTGAAGTGCTCTTGAAATTCCCCTAGTGGGATATAGCGTCCTGGGCTTTCTCCTCCTGGCTGCCAAACAAAGCCTATAGTTTAAGGTGACAGCACAACCCAAATGCTGCAAATCATTCCCGTAAAATATTCGATTATTGATAGCTTATCGCCTGTTGTTGTCTTATTCTAGCTAAGGGCGGGGTTAGCATTACATTTTGTTAATCTAAAGTTTGAACACTTCAGCAAGAAGCGGATGGGAGTAGTCCTTCCTCTGGTGCTGTCGCTGCTATCCATGTCTATACGTACGTAAAAGGAGAAGTTAGCTAGTACGTAGGTTAGCATAGGTCTACGGCTACGACGACTTGCATTGGTGAGGCGGCCGCCGCTGGTGGTGGTGGTGTTAACGTTGATGTTGTTGCAACAGCAGCGAGCTACACGGACTGGAGGCGAGTTGGCGAGTTGGCCACTGGGATGGCTTAAACTAAACTAGTTAAGCCAAGTGGCCTACGTATTTTCTTTTTCGTTCCCTTGTCTTTCTCAATTGACCGGAGAGGAAGAAAGGGTGCGCGCCGCGGTTAGTGCGTCTGATGCATGCCATCCATGGCTGGATAACCTGCCGGTGCCGGCGGTGTAACGCCGGTGCGGCTGCTTCGAAGATACGTCCACCTCTGGTTCCTCTTTTCAGGCGACGCGACGCCGACAGAAGCTAGACGGAAAGTGAAGTGGTCCTCCTCCCCTGGGTGCTGCTTACCGGAGACGACAAAACCACCAGTTGTCTAGTGGACGATCAAACAAAACAGTTCGATATGGCAGAGTTAGACAACTAGTTTTGATATCCCAGCCAGATTCCAGCGGTTTTGTGAACTTTTGTCCCAAGTGACATTACCCTGAAGAAAGGGCACTTCTTCCGTGTGTACATCACTAATCGAGCCACCAAACAGTGGATAATGTGGATATGGTGCCTTAGGCATCTACAAGGCAACCAACAAATTTTCTTCTGCATCCGTCCGCTGACAGGGGGACTAGTCCGCGGACATGGATGCGGGAGCTCGACATCCAACGCTAGCCGCATACATTCTAATTGTTTTTCAACAAACCAGATGAGATTCAGGTAAACAAGGCCAAATTTCGTACAAACATGACGGGTTTCATACAAACCGGATGAAAATGGTTACGTTTTGGACATATTTTCAACTAAAAAGCTAAAACTATGTGCACGTACGGTCGCCCGGAGCTCCACTCTCACGACACGGATACACTACACTAGTCTACGGCCGGCCGCGGCTGTCCCTTTGTCTTCCCCATGTCTGATAGCCCACTAACCGGACTGTCGGAAGCCCCAGAGGTATATTCTTCCCCCGTATCTTCCCTATATCCGACTGCACTGCTCGGAGCGGCAAAGAGGATGCTTCAGCCGATGGGGAAGGGTGCTTCCGTGGAGATCAAGCGGGTGCCCAGGATGGTCTGAGATAAACGAGAACCAACCAGTTCACCGACAGCTGCCTCCTGTGTTCTACTTCTCCTCAATGATGGCGGCGAGCGCGGATGTGCAGGCTGCCACCTCGTCGACATCCGCGCAACCGGCTTCTTTCCTTGCATGCATGGAGCGGCTACGCGCGCGTAGACGGCGGATGGAGCGGTCGCAGACACTGTGGCGACGCCCTGCCGCTGTGCTCCGCGCCGTGTCGGCGTGGAGCAACTCTCCACTCGTCATCGAGCTGGCATCGAGCAGCGAGTCGCTGAACCACGTGCCAGCTTGGGGCAGAACTGGCTCCGCCGGGCTAGGTGAGGGAGGTGGAGCAGCGAGCGGCCTCACTTGTATCTGCCGGGCTCGGCGGGCCACCCAGTCGGCTTGTATGCTGGAGAACTGCTCTTGGGAAGCCATCGAAAGAGTGGAGAAAATGGTGAAGGAGGAGATGGGGGGCAGCGGAGGGGTGTGATTCTTGCCTGACGTCTGGCCTTATTTAAGTAGAGGTTAGACTGGGCTCGGTCGGCATTGTGTTTAATGCTGGCCCGCTCATGAATGGAAGTTTGGCCAGAGTAGGTTTCGTGGCTTCCCCGCGGGGTTAATGGAGGCGTATGAAAGCGGAGAGGAGGCGTGTTCAGCCGGGCGTGCAGCGGTCGGCACGCCGCTTCAATGGCGGAGGCAGTGAGAGGCCATGCCCGCCCAGAGCCGCCTTCAATGCGGAGCGGCATGCTCTACAGCGGCATGAATGCGGGAAGCTGGCGCAGGGCGGGATGCGCGCGTGAGAGGGGGTAGGGTTTTCTGGTGGGCCAGGGCGGTTAGAAGTGGGCTTAGGATCAGTCCGGACTCTCGCAAACCTCTCCTACTTTTGTCTTTGATTTGCGGGAGTAATCGTGTCTGGACCGCTCCACGGACCGATACTGGTCGGCATTGGATGACTTCCATAGTCCGGACGGTTGTGTGACGTTTGAGGGTTGGCATTGGAGATGCCCATAGGTCATCTCTAAGCTGACCCTTAGATTTTGGGCCAAGCTGCTCGGACGCAGTTTGTCATTTAACATCATCCTGCATTGGTTTGGGCACCAGTCTGCAAGTGTTCGGACCTCCATCACATAAGACTCCGACACCTGTGGCCCAATGCAAAACTCCACCCATTTCCCTTTGTATGCATCTGCTTCCGCCATGGCCATCGTCGCTGCTATACCACCCTAGTCGCGTGCCAAGCCCTTGTTGTACTTCCGCGACCTTCACCACTCCACCCAGTTGCCATACCGCTTTTCCTAGGCCGCCGTCCCACACCTCTCATCCGTCCGTCGAGCATGTACCATGCGCCCTAGCGGTTGCCATCCGTGGTAGTCATCACGCCCGGCAAGTGTTTGGTGAAACGAATGTGCTAAGTTCTTGACATTTTTTTTCTCTTTTGAAGCAATGGATCGGGCATGGAGTATATCTACAAGCACTTTGTCGAGTCATCCCACGAGGAGGATTATGCAGATGAAACAACGATGATGCAGACAGTCCTAGCAGACGCGGAGGATGCGGAATAGCATGTTCTCAATTTGAAGCAATCAATCAAGGGTCATTGAATGCTGAATTGGATTAGGGCACTGGGGCATTTGACACTGATGGTGACTAATTTTCCCAATGCTCTATTTACGAACAATTTCCACCAGCGCTTTTGGATGCAGAAAAATGTGTTCAATTGCCTCTACAATAGTGTTCGGGCCTACAGTAAGTACTTCATCTTCAAGAAGGATGTCGTCGAAAAAATTGGATTCTTTGGCTACCACAAGTGCATGGTTGCATTGCGGATGCTTGTCCATGGCATGACCGTAGATTCATGGGACAAGTACCTCAAGATGTCTAAGAGCACATGCAGAGACGTCATGGTGAGGTTTGCTATTGTGATGGTTGAAAGGGCATTTCCTCCTTAAGTGATTTTGGTGTAGATGACAACAAAATTTGTGGTCTAATCATGTGCTTGAGCTATACATGTATGTTCAAGTGGCGCATGATGGTTAGGTTCCCCTCTAAAAGGAAAAGAGCAAGGGCGGTGTTCCGGTGTTTTCAATTCTTGAGTCGCGGGGAAACCATCCTATTAAAAGGGGCATCTCTAAAAGGTATGGGTGGAATCAACCGCGAACACAAACTATATTGCACCCACATAGCCTTCCCAACATTCGAGGAGTTTCCCATATAATTTATGTTGCCCTTGATTTGCACTACTCAGTAGTACTGTGGTAGACAGTAGTACCGCTCCCTGCTACTCCCGTAGGAGTTGTTGGATTTTCCCGAAGAGGAAGGGTGATGTAGCATAGCAGCAGAAATTATTTTCCTTAGTTAAGAATCAAGGTTTATTGAACCATCAGGCTCCACTAAGCTAACATTTTTGGCAGTACCTGCACACAAGCAAATAAATTCCTTGCACCCAACAAAGGCAAGGAGGTTGGCAATCCCCTTGTTCTTGGTAGCTACAAGATGAAAAGGAAATAGTGATAGGGCAAAGCGGCAAGAAAATAAAATAAAGTTAAAAAAACAATTGTATGAGTTTTTATATTGATTGAAAATAGACCCGGTGGCCATAGGTTTACCAGCGGCATCTATCTCGAAAGCATGTAGTTGTATGGTAGACAAATTACTGTTGGGCAATTGACAGAATAGGAAAATTATAACTATGATCATGCGTAACCTTACATAGACATTACGTTTGTGATAAGTAAACCATGAAACTTATTGATGTCTAATACAACCCCAAGACCTCTATTCACCATGCATCTCAAAGTATTCACCATGCATCTCAAAGTACTAAGTTTACAAGAATAGAGTAGCACAATAAGCAAGATGACATAACATAGACAGAAGAAAATATAACAATAAGATTGACCCCATCATTTTATCCTTAGTGGAAACAACACAATACATGCCTTTGTCCTTTCTGACACTGGACAAGATCACTGCAAGATTGAAGTCACTACTATTCACCACTCCATCTGAAAAACTACTCATATTTCATGACCAAAGAAGACTTATAGATAGGAAATCATACATAGCTATAGAAATTACACATAAGAGAGACTTCAAGAGAACTAATATAAATCAATGAAAATCGGATCATAAATTCACAATTCATCGGATTCCAGCAGACACAACACAAGAATTACATCGGATGGATCTCTAAAGATATAATTGTATTAAAGATCAAGAGAGAGAGAGAGAGAGAGAGTCATTTAGCTACTATAGGTCCTGAAAGAACTACTCACACCTCACCATGGAGGGAAAAAGGTTGATGGAGATGGCCTCCCCAGTGATCCCCCCTTCGGCTGAGTGCCAGAATAGGGCTCCAGATCGGATCGCGTCGGAACAGAGGCTTGCGAGCCTCGAGGGTTTTGGAATACATGTGAATTTATAGGCCAAAAATTAGGGCAAACGGAGCAACAGAGGGCCCGCAAACTTGGCCAGTGCCCCTGGCTTGTGGCCCCTTGGTCCATCTTCTAGTCACCCCAAGCTTCTAGGGTCTCTTATGTTCCATAAAAAAATCATCAAAAAGTTTCATCATGTTTGGACCTTCGTAGGTATTGATTGACCAAAAGAAGTAGAAAACAACAGCTGGCACTGGGCACTGAATTAATATGTTAGTACAAAACATATATATATATATATATATAAAATAATAGCCAAATCATGTAAGAATGATATTATAATAGCATTTAACAATAAAAACATTATAGATACGTTTGAGACATATCAGCATCCCCATGGTTAATTCCTACTCATGCTCGAGTAGGTAAATGATAACCAAAGAATTTCTGATGTTGAATGCTACCTAGTATGATCTCGATCAATTTGATGTAACTTATGGTATGAACTTAGGATCCAAACGATTCAAGGCGATAGTCTCCGGCGAATTTCCCGGGATTCGATCGGTGTTTGCTTTCGGTGGATCCTCGTGGATCCGGTCTTTGTTCGTGTGTCTACAGGTTGGATCCTTCTAATCTAAATTTTTCTTCAATAGCGGCGGTTGCTGTTCTGGTGCGCTTGTCCTATATGACCTTAGCACAACGACTTCCCGACTATCTACTACAACAGTTTTGCCTGGCTCCAGGAAGGGAAGGGCGATGACGTTGGCGCGCCTTCGGCTCGCTTTTGTGCTTGTATTGGTTGCTAGGTAGCCTTTGAATTTACATGTAATTTTTATTATTTCTAATATTCATTGTACCATCATGATCGATGATGAAAATATTGAAAATTTTCTCACAAAAAAGTCTATCAATTTGGCATAAATACAAACATAAATAATAACACAAATGGATAACATTTTCCTTTCAGAATAGTAATGGTAAAGAACGTGATTCCCAAATACTTAATCAAAATAAACACGGCAAACTCGGTTTTCTTAGTATAAAAATAAAAACTCATGAACTATCCAGGTGCCAAACCAAGCTGTTAAATCAAGCTTTTCTAGCTTTAACCTTTTAATTTTGACGCACTACTTGAGTGTAAGTCACGACTTTGGCACTTTGGATGGTAAAGAGAATGATGATGGGAATATTAAAGAAGAAGAAAAATATAGGATGGTGTCACATCAACGAGGCTTGATTGTTAGGCAATGAAGAGGCCTTACAATCGATGTCAATGTGAGGAATAAGGATTCCATGCGAAGGATGCACTACAACTATAAGTGTATGAATGCTCCGAGAATGACATCATCGTCTCCACTTGCGGTTTGTTCTTACCTTCACTTACTTGCTATAAGTTAGCTTTATTGTTTATATTTGTAGCTTGTTGTTATTTGTGAGCTTGCCATATATGTTGTCCATCTAGTTGCATATCGAGATAACCTATATTCTTGTTGTATCCCTTAAAATTGGAAAGAGATTAAATATTTCGGGCCGCCTATTCACTCTCTCTAGTCAACCATACCGATCCTTTAAGTGGTCAAGGTGTTTGGACATCCGTACTTGAAAGAACCAACTGCCGAAGACACTGAAAGGCTCATGGAAATGTCTGAAGCAAGGAGGTGACCAACTATGCTCGGATCTCTTGATTGCATGCACCGAAGATGAAAGAACTGCCCAAAACCTCTATAAGGGCAATATCAGAGCCATGTTAAAAAGCCTACCAACATTCTTGAAGCAATTGCATCATGACCTATGGATTTGGCTCGCTTTTCTTTGGCATGCCCGAGTCTCACAATGACATTTGTAACGGTATCCATTATTTGCTAGGTTGACTGAATGGCAAGCTCCTCTGTGCAACAATACTGTCAATGGGCATGACTACAACATGACTACTATCTGGTTGACGGTATCTATTCTCCATGCACGACATTCATCAAAACGATCTTTGAGTCAGTTGGTAAGAAAAGCGCTCACTTTGCCCAAAGACAAGAAGGAACTGAAAGGATGTGAAGAGGGCATTTGCAGTGCTCTAAGTCTATTTTGTAGTTGTTTGTGGACCTGCTAAACTATGGTTCCGGAGACCTTGTGGGAAGTGATGACATATTGCGTGATCATGCACAAAATGACCCGGGAGGATGAGAGTGAAGATGCTGCCAGAGGTCTAGAATTTGTGAACATGGGTGATCCCTATCTAACTTCCAAATCAGAATCCAGCCACGTTTAATGAGTTTGTCGAAATACATCAACAAATTCGACATGGACTTGTTTATGAGCAGCTTAAGGAATATCCGACTGAGCATCCGTAAACACTTAAAGGGAATAACTAGAATATATGTGTGAGTTGAATTTAAGTTTGAACTATTTTATTTTGGAACTTAGTTGGATTTTAATATTTACATTTGAACTATTGTCGTGTTTTAATATTTTCATTTCTCAAAGATTTATTATGCTATTGTTTTGAGTGTTGCGGACTTAAGAGAATAAAAATGGCGGCAGATATTTAAGGGACATGGTTGGATGACCGGCTCCTATATTGGTGTCCGCGAATGAGTTCGAACCATTTAGCGGTCAAATGGTGTATCTGCTTTAAGGGTCAACGTTGGAAATACCCTTAACTAGTTAAGCTTGTTGAGTATATTGATTCATTAGGAAACATAAGATAGACTAGGATGTGTCCTGCCTTGTCACTACTAGGGAAAACCTTATACACAGCATCTTAGCAGTAGCGCTGGACAAAACAGGGCGCTACTGCTACTTAGTAGTAGCAATTTTAAATTAACCGCGCTACTGCTACTACTTTAGCAGTAGCGCATTCTGCCAAAGAACCCTGCTACTATACTTGGACTGGGCACAGTTGGTTAGACACACTTAGCAGTAGCGCGTATGCGTTGCCAGCGCTAGTGCTACGTCTCTTAGCAGTAGCGCTTTTCTCTAAAACGTGCTACTACTTACTTTATCCTAGAGCGTGCGGTGCAGTTCCCTCTCACTCACTCTCTCCCTCTCACTCGCTCTCGCCCGGCCGCGCTGAACCCGTTGTCCGCCGTCGCCGCGCTGCTCCTCGCCGAGGTACTCCCCCTCCCCCCTCCTCCTCCGACCGCCCTCCTCCGACCGCCCCTCCCTCCTCCTTCTCCGGCCGCCCCCTCCATCCTCCTCCTTCGGCCTCCCCCTCCCCCTCCACCCCCGCCCTCTCCCTCCTCCTCCTCCGGCCACCCCCTCCCCCTCACCCCCGCCGCCTCCCTCCTCCTCCTCCTCCGGCCGCCCCTCCCCCTCCCTCATCCTCCTCCTCTGGCCGCCCCTCCCCCTCCCTCCTCCTCCTCCTCCGGCCGCCCCCTCCCCCTCATCCCCCCGCCCCCTCCCTCCTCCAATCCCACCAGCCTCCTCCCCGTCCTCCTCTCTCCTTCTTCCTCCTCCCTCCATCTTTTTTTCCTGTTTTTTACCATTGTATAATGTAGTTTTTTACTGTTTTTAGTAAGTGTTTAAAATAGTTAGTAAGTAAATTAATAAACTAGTTGAACTAGTTTGGTTTTAGTAAGAACTAGTTGAATTAATAGAACTAATGTATTTTTAGTAAGAAAATTAATATAACTACTTGAACTAGTTTATTTTTAGAAAGAACTAGTTTATTTCTATTTATATTAAGTTTATTTTTAGTAAGAACTAGTTGAATTAATAGAACTAGTTGAACATGTCACATTTGTTGTTATTTATCTAGTTTAAGCAATTTGTGATGTTATATGTATGATACTATTCGGGATGTATTAGTGATAACTTATAGGGTTTTTGTTTTTGCAGAAATCAAGGAGCCCCTCCATCATCCCCGCCGTCGTCCCCGTCACCGACCCCCTCCGACCTCGAGGTGAGACCAGCCAAATCTCCATGTCAATATTAGTCCTATAAGATATGCTATTGATAAAAACATGTATATCTTGTGTTGCTCAAATAGGCCTATGTAGATAAAAACATGTATATCCGAGTGGCCTATGTTTTGCCGGAGTGTTGATTAATTTCCGTTCGGCAAATTTCAGGTGCTCGATATGTCTTGTTTTAGCAAAGGTCATGCCGGAATTTTCTGTGAATTTTGGCATGACTTGTGCTAGAATATATAGGAAATATCGAGTGGCCTGGATTTTCTAGAAAGATAATTAAACGATATTTTGGGTTGACTTTAAGACTGTCGAGGCCGAAGAATCCCGACTGTTGTCGTGGGGGTCATTTCTCCTTCTTCTCCGGGGCTAGACCTTTGTTATGCACTAGGGGAACGAGGAGTAACGACCATCACCGACGGTCGCAAATGTCAGAGAGGAATCAGTGAGGGAGAGTATCCACCATATATGAGAGGACGAAGAATCCCGACTGTTGTCGTGGGGGTAGCTTCTCCTTCGTTCCCATGTGCTAGACAATTTTGTGTAATGCACTCGGGAACGAAAGGAGGAGCTACCATCACCGACGGTCGAATATATACACCACGTGAGCTGAGAGTTTTCAAGAAAAGATTCGACAGGCCCATAGTCAACCCGTGATGAATAATAATGATCTAATTTAGTTTTTATAGTACATATATTTAATTGTACAAGTTTAATCTTTGAATTATGAACATAGGAAATGTCGTCGGATGAAGAAGGTCCTGGGGAGTGCTCCTGGTGCGGCGACAACCGGGGTTTCTGCGACAGGCCTCACCTGGAGAATGTAGTAGGTTATGAGGTACAATATGTTTATGAGAGTTGATGATGATGAGTAGTTGTGATTATGTCTAATGACCAACTTGTATGTGATGTCTCATTGATGAAAACGATTATCATGAGGAGGTGTTATCACTACAAAAAAATACACTTCCGTGATGATACGTGTTTGTCACAGTAGGTCGCGTTTTTTGTCATGCATGTACATCCATGATGATTTTATGACAGAATCAAGATAGTCATACCTGTGCTGTCGTAGAAGTGTTTCGTGACATTACCAAAATTATCATCACGGAAGTGTCCACTTCCATGACGATAAATCGCGTGTCACAGAAGTGCTTTCGTCAAGGGTGACCGACACGTGGCATCCACCGTAACGGAACGCCGTTAAGCTATCGGGTCGGGTTTTGGATCCGATAACCCGTTAATAGCCCCTTCCAATGGGGATTTTCCACGTGTAAAATCATCATTGGCTGGAAGAAACACGTGTCGGCTCATCGTTGGGACAGATGTCATCCACTCATTGGACAGAAGGCGCCTATGATACGTCGACACGTGGCACGACCCAATAGAGGCCCATTCCTGTGAAAAGTCTGGCCCGTTTGACTTGGTCAAAAGGTGGAGGGCCGACCCATGGAAAGCCTGTTAACGGGCTGTTCGCATATAGCCCATTTACAGCCCGCTAACCCAAGGCCCATTACGCCCTATCCGAGTTAGGCCCAATAGCGTCATCTGGGCCATCCAATATGATTCCAGCCCGTTTTCACTTCTGGCCCATGTATGGCCCATGACGTCTTTCGGCCCATACGAGGCCCTTTGTAACTCTTGGCCCATTAACGGCCCGTGGTGAAACTGGCCCGTAGTGAACAGTGTATCACTTTATACCCATTAACGGCCCATGGTGAAACTGGCCCGTAATGAACAGTGTATAACTTTATACCCATTAACGGCCCGTTATTCCATTGGGCCGTTTCCAGCCCATATTATCTTTCGGCCTTCTCAGAGCCCATTTACTCTTGGGCTCATTTCCAGCATTCGTTTACTTACGGACCATTACTGTCATTTTCTGCTTGTGGGCTAAATTCAGCCCGAGGTTACAGTCGACCCGTTTTGTGGCCCATTAATACATTGGGCCATTTTCATAGCGTCATCAAATACGGCCGATTAATGACAACCCGTTATGGTCGGCCCATGAACAGACGATTCCAACTCTAGCCCGTTTGCGGCCATAATGTGGTCTGTTATTGGCCCATGTTTGGCCAACCGATCATACGGCCCGTACAAGGCCCATTGATGATACGACCCGTAGAAGGCCCATTGTGTCTATGACACGTAGAAGGCCCATTGTTTCTATGGCCTATAGGAGGGAAATGGTAACTACAGTAAATATGTAGCCCATGGTTATAGTGTCCTAGTTTTAAAAAATAGGTTATTGCGGTCACTAGCAAACCGCGGAAAAAGAACTGCACTGACTACAAGCAAAGAAATAAACAAGACAATGAGGAAATAAATAAGCAAGCAACTTACGCTAGCCTATCACGGCTATTACACATATTTCATCCACTGGGCATCAAAGTTCGCCACCAGTGCAAATATAGGGAACACAACAGCATATAAACACCGCAGCAAAACAAGTCCAGAACTGAAACCACTTTAGAAGAGCTCAAGAAACAATATCCTGGGTACCCATAATGCTGGCAAGATGCTTAGCAAGCTTATTAACTTGCTCTTGTTTGGCGCTTAAGTCCTCCAGCACTTGCTGTTGCACCAGAAAGTATGCATTTGAATTCTGCAGGGACTTCCTCAGTCCTTCGGCTTCCTATCGCATAACATCTGATCGATGTCTTTTAGCTTGAAGTTGAGACTCAAGAAGCTGAACTGATTCAGGCAACGAGTTCAAAGAGCTGGTTACAACAGTAATAGCCAGTAACTCGAACACTACATCAAACAAGACTTTGGGGTTGTCTCAGTGTCTTCAATATAGTTTTTATCAGCTTTCTTGGAGACCGACAGGGATGTCTCACTATCTTGAACCTTATCTGCATTACTTCCTTTACCATTGCATAACGGGGTACTCTTCTCCAATATTTTATCGTGTTCTAAAAGAGAAATAAACAAACACATCACAGGTTTACAATGTAGTATATGAAACTCATTTTGGTAAACCAGTTCAGCAGTAAGGTGGACAGGATAACAGCATGAAACAAACATATATCTATGTAGTATGGTCACTGTATGGTCTATATCATTCTAGATTATGTTGCCAAATCAAGATAGATACAGGTCGAATCATATCTATTTAAGACAAAGCAGCATAGACAGAATATAAGTGTGGGAAACTGCACAGCAATAACAACACTTGTAATGTGCATGGCATGAGAACATAACTGTTTATTCAATTGAAACTGAAATCAACATAGAGCAAGTTACAACAGCAAACATCCAAATACGTTGAAGAAACAGGTTTAAAACATACCTGTTGCACCATTGGAGTTTCAATTGCATCCTTCAAATTTGAAATTAGTTGGTATGAGTAAATACAGTGATGCAAGAGCAAAGTAGTATGAACCATAGCTACGGAACCTGACCTGAGAACAATTCTTCTTCTGCTTTAAGCGTTGACTTGGGGTTCGGAGTGGTGGTCCTCGTGCTTTGGGCACTGCAGTTGCCTTACTGACTGCTCGTGTTTGGGTGCTCTGTGGTGGAGTCAGTGTTGTGTCAACGGGAACTGGGCGTCTATCTGCTGGGGTTGGGGTTAGAAGGGGTGTAGCTGGTTCTCTGTCCAACTGGGTAGGGGTACAATCTGCATGAGTGTGGGTTATGTGTGGTGGGGCTGGTTCTTGGGCAAGTACAACCGTGGTTCTATCTGCATCGACAGGTAGCACGATCTTTTCTGAAGACCATGTTTTTACTCCCACAGATACTGCCATCACTCCCTCCAATTGAAATGGCTGATAAACAAGAAAAGTAATTGAATGTACAGACATTGTAAGATAGACAGGTGCAATGGATAGTAGGGAAGAAAACAGGTCATGAAATAATTCACATTTATGTTGTCTAACCAAACAGAATAGCATGACATAATTTCACATATATGATGGCTAATTAAATATGATAGTATGACACAATTTCACATGTATGATGGCTAACTAAATAGGATAAAATGACATACTTCAAAAATATGATGACTATGTAAACAGGATGACATGATATAACTATACGATGTGTCTATTAAAGTGGTTGGCATGCCATAAATCATAAACATGCCATCGATGGAAACATGATGGCATGGTATAATTCATGGATAGAATGACATAATTTAAAATATGATGACTATGTAAACAGGATGAGATGATATAACTATATTATGTCTTTAGAAAATGGGTTGGCATGCCATAATTCAGATACATGCTGTCTATCTAAACATAATGGCATGACATAATTCAAATATATGATTTATATTCTAAGGAAGTGAGCAGAGGGCAATCACATATATGATGTGTAAACTAAGGAGATGGCATTCAATATTGTGTATATGATGTAAAAACTAAGCATTGCAATACAACATATGCATGATATGAGAAATATAACCCTGCCAAGTTTGAGCATACACCTTAGGGGGATAATAGTACTGGTCATCTGCCTCTGAATCCTCCTCTGAAGAGCTATCTGTAACCAGCAAGATATCTGCTTCAGCAGGTAGCATTGTCTGCTATGAAGGCCTTGTTTTCACTCCAGATTTCTCCATCACCAATTCAAATGGCTGATGCACAGGAAGAGCAGTTGAATATACAAACATTGTCGACAAAAGCAATGAGAAAGACAAAAAGACGGCATGATATAATTCACATATATGACGCTTGCCTAAACAGCATGGCATTGCATAATTCACATACATAATGCCTTGCAACAAGATAACTTTGCATAATTCACATATATAATGTCTTGCAACAAGATGGCATTGCATAATTCACATATATGGTAATTGGACACTAAACAGGTGGCATTCACACAAAGCATGTCTAAATTAAGAAAATGACATAGCAATGCAAGATACCATACGCACGATATGAGCAACATAACCCTGCCAAGTTAGAGCATGCACCTCGGGGGGGAAATATGACTGGTCATCTGTCTCTGAATCCTCCTCTGAGGAGCTATCGGTAACCAGCAAGACATGCGCTTTGTCAGATAGCATTGTTTTCTCTTAAGACCTTGTTTCCACTCCAGATTTTTCCATGACCATGCCGAATGGCTGATGCACAGGAAGAGTAATTGAATGTACTAAAATTGTTGACAAATTTAACACGTAATAAAAAAAATGATGGCATGATATAATTCACATATAATATGACTGGCTAACCAGGATGGCATTGCAAAATTCACATATATGATGCCTGGCTAAACAAGATGACATTGCATGATTCACATATACGATAAAGAAACTAAACATATGGCATTGACACAAAGCATGTCTAAACTAAGCACATGACATCTTTAATGTATACAGTAAGCAATGCAAGGCACCATATGCATGATATTACCAACATCAACATGCCAAGTTAGAGCGAAGACCTCATGGAGTAAATAGGAGTGGTCTTCTCCTTCTGAATCCCCCTCAGAACAGTTATCTTCCTCTTGATTACGATCCAAAATGGGTGGAGGGGGGGCTACCTTTGCGCCCACCATGGAACGATGTCTGCATGAATTTGTATTGCCACGCAAGGCTCGTCTCTTTTGCCCTACATGATCAGTTCCATTGTGTACAATAACTGGCATGCATAGGAATAAAACATGGTGAGATTATGTAAGGAGTGCATGCACAAATCCAGAGTGATGGTAGCAAACTGTGGATAGACCCAAAACCAATGATAGCAAGCAGATAATAGCTTTAGTTAAAAAATATAGATAATGGCTCCTTTAATGTTTGTTTGCACCCAAGATGAAACTCATAGTAGACACCGGAGATTAACCAGATAGTAGATAGATAGTACTGATTGCTGCCCCAATATGTACCCCACAACCAATTAAAAACCCAAGTTTCAGCATTAGTTTGGACCTGACTCGGAGTCTAATAGGTGAACACGACGATAATGTAGCGTGTCATCATATTAAGCAACGCATAACGTAAGCAGACACGGAAGAGTGCGACCTCTCTTGTGGACCCGTGTAGTCCTCAAGGTCATCTGCTCAGTTGATGATGGTAATGCAGTTGTCATGGCTGCCGGCGGCGGGGAAGAAGATCCGAGGCGGCGAAAGATAGTCTGGAGAGCGGATCCCTGCTGTGGTGAACTCTTCCGTCGTTGGAGCAGCTGAGCTGGGGTGGAACACAGCGCCGCAGGAGCAGAACAAACCACACAAGGTTTTCTTTGACACATATCTGTAACAGAAGTAATTGAGTAAGGGCTTGTTTGAATTTGAGGATTCTTACAATGCAGGGATAGGAAATAGACAGGAATAGGATAGGAATGCACGTGCAAAATAGAGAATTGAAAAACACAGGATTTGTGCCAATCTGGATATTTGATTCACAACAATTGGAAGATCACAAGATGCAAAAAAGCATGGTGAGATTAAGTCAAACCACAAGAAAATGTACGGTTATAATGCTATTATGCTACTATCTCTTAGTCTTGTGCTTGATGAATAGGAATATGAAAAGGAGGACAAGTGGAAATTAGAATTCCTACGGTTTTTCTTTCAAGGAGAGACTAAAGGAACAAATCCTACAGTTTTCCTTTGCTCCATTCCTTTGCACCAAGTTCATGAAAAGTAGTACCATAGGAAACTTTCCAATTCCTATGTTTTTCATTCACTTTTTCTTTCAAGCACTGGCGATTCTAGTAGGCAGGCTTGAGCAAGGAAAATCCTACACTAAAAAAATGTTTTTGTGCTACTTCTATTACTCTGGGCCCAGGCCACTGCCATACTAGCTCAACTCCCAAGCCCATCGACAAATGCACAACTCAAATGCGCAGAGATAAATAATGATGGCGTTCAAGAGAGTCCATCACCTATAGCTAAGTTGCCTGGTACCTCACTGCTTGTCATATAGTAGGATAAAATAATCGTATTTTCCGTTACTATGAGTGCTCAATGGATAATATATATAACATGTAGAGTAAAAAAGAGATGCAACAAGTGTACAACCTCTTTGGCAAAGCCATGTCGATCTCAGCGTGATTGGGTTGGCTGGTGAGGATGCTCCGGCTGACTTGGCTGTCGGAGGAGGGGAAGAAGATATTAGGCGTCTGGAGATGGAGCCCGAGGTACTGCTCTGCTGTGATGGAGGGTTTCGTCGTTGGAGCAGCTCCGGTGAGTTGTACGACGAGGCTGAAGCAGGACAAGAGAGACAACGTTAACCTGAGTGGAATTCTAATAGCATCTCCAATACATGACGTAAAATACATAACCACAAAGTGCTAGATGTAAAATACATCAGCCGCTCATCTCTGAACTTAACTGTCAAAACTGAATTTAACTGTCGAAACTGAACTTAACTGTCGAAACTGAACTTAACAGTCAAAACTGAATTTTACTTTCGAAACTGAATTTTGCTGTCGAAACTGAACGCACTAGCAAGATGAGGCTACACGTCGGTCGACTGACTTTTTCGTCTCTGGTCAGTCGATTTTGCAACCGTTGGATACGAAATCAAGGGCCTATGGTTCATCTTCAACTTCCACCCCCTAAGCCGCCAGCCACCACCGGCCAAACAACAGCCCCCCACCGCCCGCGGCCGGCGGTGCACCGCCCCGCCCGCCCCGAAAACACTCCCCACCGCCGGTCCACCGCCGCCCCTTCCATCCCTCTAGGCCCCCCGTGCCGATCTTTTTCTCCGGTGACCCACGCCACCGCCCCGCCAACGCCGCCGACCACCGCCACCACCCTGAACCCTAAGATAGATAGTAGGGTACCTCTCCGGCGAGCCCCCCTTCCCGCTGCAGCTGGTTCTTCCTTCACCCCGGCGAGCCCCCCACCCCCTGAAAATTGACTGACCCAAAAGTCGATTCAGTCAACTGAAGTGTAGCTAAATCGGAGCAACATCGCAAGCAAGAGCAAGAGCGAGAGCAGCAGCGCGAGCAAGAGCAGACCAGGTAGGGGACCGAGAGCAAGAGCAGAGTTGCAGCACGAGCGAGAGCTAAAGCAGTAGCAGCTCCTACTGATGTGGACGTCGCCGCCGAGGGAGCGACGCCATGGAGGAAGTGGCCGGCGACGCCGCCGTGGATGGAGCCGCGCCATGTCGGCTCGGGACCGAGCGCCGGCAGCATCGTGATATCGAATCAAGAAGAAAATGCGGCGATTAGTGTACAACCTCTTTGGTGGCGCCGATTAGGCCGCAGCTTCATCCGAGGAAACGGTGATGATGATGCTCTTCCGGTGGTGCAGGTGAAGACGGTGGTGTGGGAATGGAGGTGGCGCGAAAGACGAGGGGAACGTCGGGGTTGCTCCTTGGAGGTGGAGGACGGGGTGGCTGAACCGGCGGGACGACAAGATCGACGACGGATCCTCATCCGATACGGTGGACGAGGGACATCGAGGTGTTGCTGTGGAGGACGTTGTCGGGGAAGAGGCTCCGGCTGGGTGGCGGACGGAGCACGGTGTGGGGTTTCGTCGCGGGTTTTCACGGCCTCGGTGTACGAATGGGTGGGCGGATGGGATGGCAGTGGGGAACCATGGCTTAGGGACGCGCTTGTCTGAAATGTGGGGTAAGTTATGAAAGTACCCCCACCAATTTGAGGCGGTTCTTTCGGTTCAGGGGTACCACGGGCATTTCACGTGTCGGGATTTCACAGGAGGTGGGAGTTTTTGCGCACGTTGTAATTTCGGAATAGCAAGGCGCGGGTTGAGATGGAGGGAGTTGTCGGAGCACAACGAGACAAAGATATATCTTAAATGTTTCGGGCTAACAAGGCGCGGGTTGAAGAGACGGGAGTTTCGCAGCACGATAGACAGAGACGCTAGCTTGAATTTTCGGCATAACAAGGTGTGGCTTGAAATTTCGGAAGAACAAGCTTAACGTGTACCGAAAAAAGGACAATTTGCACCTCAACACGCAGAACACACACACAAACACCATTTAGACTAGAGTAAGGTACACGTGCATTGCACGCATGAGATTTGGCAACCAAGTTATGAATAAATACCATATTATAGCATGTAAGCTTTGAGTCATATATGCATGATGTCAATGTTCGTTTAATTCTTATAGTTCATTTCATTCAAAATCATCTAGTTTTTATAAGAAAGCTAATCTATTTTAAGATTCATGGAATTGTGCGTTGTAAGACATAAAGTAAAAACAAATAATGGCAAATCATGTAGAAAAACATTTGGGCAATTATGATATGGAAGATTCTAGAACAAAGAAGAAGTGCTTGTGTTTTGATGTTTGTGCATTATGCTTAAGTTCAACCATGGAGTCTTCTAGATTATACATGTGGCGAAATCTGGTGGAATCTAGATGATATCCAATGGCCAGTAGTGCTCAAATTTGCCATCTTTGGACTATCGGATTCGCCTCATCCAACAATCATCTTTCAAAGTTAAAGTTACCAGCACACAATATAAAAAAATATAATATATAATATATATAGGGGTATATATATAGATATGTGATGCAAAAGCCACCCATCATATCCAATTAGAATAGTGTGTCCATGCACGGATGCGACGTGGCCAAATGATGTCTGTCGTCGGTATCTGAAATTCAAATGAGTTTGACCTTGTTCAATGTGTATACATTACAACATGCTCGTTTTCAAACCACACCGCGCAGATCTCCATTATATTCATGCATGCATGGGTTTCAAACATCAGGATCTCTTAGTCAAATATTTGAATCCAACTTTACATTGATTATGACCTCACTTAGTCTTTTACACCCACACAGTCGTCTTCTCTTTATAATTGTACCACTAACTTTTTCTCGTGCATGCATGCACACACACTACCATTCGGCATTATCCATCGCACACATGCAATCTTTTTCTTCAGGTCGGTCTCCCGTGAAGGCACACACCCACACACATCCCCCTCCCCATCATATCGGGCATTCTTTATCTCTCACGCGTGCATGCGCAATGATCGATGTTCCTCTATGTATGTGTGTATATAGCTAGGTCTTTCATAGTTTTCCACACAAATTGATCAATCGATATATCCAGTGAGGTCTCACCCTCTTTCCCACGTCCACATCGATCAATCTATACCTCTCTATATAGGATTAACATATATAGCTAATACACCCACATTAATTATATATCCAACGTCCCCCTCTCATCATCCATGCCTTCCGCTTCATCTCTCAGACGCGCGCACAATGGAGAAGACAGGGGGCAGTAAGGGCCCTGCCCCCGTAACATCACTATATATCGAGGCTAATATGAATGTGATCATTAGACAATTGCTGCTAAAAATGGTTTAAGTTCATGAATTGACCCTCCTCGTAAAGGATTAACAATGCTTGGCCCCCTAGCTCATTTATTTTTCATGGCTCCGCCACTGCGCGCAACAGCGTATGTTCTCGCCCCTCTCTCTAAATATCAATCTCGCACTTGTGCATTCCTTCATAGTCTCCCTCCACTTGGCCCCTCGCACCATCTTCTAGCCCCCCACCGGATTTTGCCACATGTACAATCTAGCAGACTCCATGGTTGAACTTAATCATAATGCACAAACCTCAAAACAACAGTGGTTCTCTTTTGTTCTAGAATCTTCCGTATCATAACTGCCCAAACTTTTTTTCTAGTTGAATTGCCATTATTTGTTTTTTACTTTATGCTTTACAACACACAATTCCATGAATCATAAAATAGATTAAGGGCTTCTTTGATTCAAAGGATTCTCAAAGGAATTTTGAGGATTCTAAACATTAGGGATTTTTCCTATCTTGGTTGTTTGATTCGTAGGATTGTAAACCATATGAATTTTTCCATATGATTCATTTGCACTAGATTTCATAGGAAACATCCCATCCACTCAAACTTCTTTGAAAGAATTCTGCGTTTTTTATGCACAATCAAACACTCGTACAATGCTGTAGGATTCAAGACGACATTCCACTATAATCCCATGTTTTTCCTATTCCCGCGTTTTAGAAATCCTACGAATCCAATAGGCCCTAGATTTTTTATAAAACCTAATTGATTTTGAATGAGATGAACTGTAAGAATTAAACGAAGGTCTACATCAGGCATATATGACTCAGAGCTTACATGCTATAGTGTGGTATTTATTCATAATTTGGTTGCAAAATCTGATGTGTGCAATGCACGTGTACCTTACTAGTACTTCGAGTATGTGCAAAACACGTAAATTAGAATTCCAATGGCACGCTACATAGTGTCTCTCTTACAGTTCATGAAGCCACGTGGCACATGTGGAGGCATTGTCGTGACCTCCTTGCGTGGATTGATCACAATGACGTGCTGCTGGTTCCAGAAGAATGTACTTGTCCTCCCTGACCCATACCGGCGGTATATGCACAAAGCGAAGATGTGCACGCACGCCACGCACGCACTCATTCCCTCGCACGCACACGCGGGTACACGGGCGGACGCAATTTTGTACCAAGATCCACCCCATGTGATAATTTGACGCGTGTAAAGTTGTTCACTTCATTGATGGTTAATTAATACAACGCATGCAAATTGAGTGGACGTGAGGGCGGAAGAAAGACATTATTACTCCACTGCGCGCATGCGAGTAGTTAAATCATGGGTTGCTAGTAGTACTTTCATTGGTCTCCGTCGTATTTTGTGCCAATTTTTGACAGTAACATAATATTTACGCATTTGAGCAGTGTAGTCTACTTGAAATTTATGTTCCGCTAAACTCATCCGGAGCCGTTTTGGGCCTCGAATCCAAAATCATCAATTAATCTTTACCTTGTTCCCATCACATTCGAAAGCCTGGTCACACCTACTAGTACGTACCAAACCTGAACGTGTTCCCACTATGCAGGTATTAGTTCTAATGGTAGTACTTAGGTTATAAAAAGGGGAACTACCTAACCGAAAATTACTCTACCTTTCCTCCTCATAAGTGCTTCTTCTTTGTCCGTCCTTGCCATGGCCGATGAGCAGAGCTCTAGGTCGAGAACTACTCGTAACAAGGGAGAGACAATGAAGGCTGTGAAAAAAAAGAGAGGGCTCGCCGCCACGCAGAGACCTCGAAAGATCTCTCACGGGATGGCTCCTAGGAGCGCCCTAGCCGCGGAGGCGAACATGCCGAGCCGGCGGCGCTGGAGTCGTTATCCCTCCACGGCATGCCCGATCAGCTCAATAAGAACCTCAATAAGCAGAAGGAGTTCATCCAAGGCTTGGTGGAGCTGCTGAAGGAGAGCCTCGACGACATGCCCGTTGAGCTCAATAAGCAGGGGGAGTAAACCGCCGGCTTGGTGATGCTGCTGAAGAAGAGCATTGCCTCGGAGAAGAAGGCGACCGGTGAAATCCTGCGACTTCAGGAGGACAAGGCGAAGCTCTGCCACGAGATCGACCTGTTGAAGGAGAAGAACCCCGGCTGGAAGAAGCTGCATGAGAATAGTAGTTCCTCGATGAAGATGCTACAGGTCCTCGTCATGGAACAGAAGGAGGAGTTGGCAAAGCTCCCCATCGAGCACCCGGCTGCTGTGAAGGTACGTAATGCGGCCGTGGAACAGATGATGAAGGCTTGCGTCGAGAAATCCCGCATCATGGATAGAATGAAGAAGACGACAGAGGAGACGCGGAAGGAGATGGAGGTCGTGGAGGTGATGAAGAAGCAGTTACGACTCCACGGCGAATTAGATCATTTGGGGTGATAATCTTCCTTCTTCTTTTGCTCCTGTGTTTCATCTTTTGCTTCGGGTGTTTCGCCGCATGTGTCACGTTCTCTGCGAGGCATGAATAGAACAATGCTTTTTTTTGAGAGAATGAATAGAACAATGCTAACAATGAGATGACTGGCAAATTAGATCATTTTTATCGCCATATGGCACTGGGCTACCGTGTTTCGTGCTCCTCCGTCGTAGTACTACTCCAGTGGAAAACTTGAGTATACCGCATGGTTCTTTGCTCCTCCTCAAGTCGTCGGCGCATTTATACGAGCAGTCAAATCACAAGGCCCTACCTTCCAGCAGTAATGAGCCGTCAAATCACAAAGGCCCTTGCCTCTCGTGAAACTGACCAAGCTAGACTGCCCCGCCCTCTAGCCTTTTAAAAAATGTATACTTTTGTACAGTAGTAGTATCGATGGATTGCGCCATGGAGCAAAACTTGAAAGTAAAAAAAGGTGGTACATATAGAGAGCGCTCGTTCCCAAATTATGCATATAGTACTATTAGAAAGGCTAGTCACAATAATGGTGTCCAGCACAACTCACCCCTCAAATAAAACTAAGCATCTTGGAATTCTTTGACAAAACTAATCACCCTGAAATTCTGTGACAACTAAACTGCTGGCTATATGATGTTGGCCATATATATTGTACGTATATAATGTGAAGAAACGAGTGGTAGTACTATACCAACTAAAAGATGAAATGTAATACTAGTATGTACATACTGAAGAGTTAAAGTAACGAGAAGAAACATAACATAGTTCTGCTGGGGGCTCAGCACAACACACCCCTCAAATTAAATTAAGCACACCTGAAATTAAACTTTGCAACTATTCCGGTAGACACTGCATGAGAACCACCATGAGCAACGACACTGCCACCTTACTCGGAGTCCTCCTCCACGTCCTCGACTTCGTCCTTGTCCCTCTTCCTCTTGGCCGATACTTCTTTGCTTGAACCGCACACTTGGCTCTTGCTCTTCATCCAACCCTTGTAGATATTGAAACAAAGGTAGTCATCCATTGCAGCGTAGTGGATGTGGTCTATATCTAGTACATTCCGCTGCCATGCATAACGATGAAACATGTATGGAGGTTTCTCCAGTTTACAGTACGAAGGATGAACCATGGCTCCTGCCAGGGTCAGCATTGAAGGCTGACGAGAGGGCAGCAGCCGATTCTTCTGGAGGTCGAAGGGGTTGCCTACAACGAGGCCTATCCGTCCCAGGACTTCTTTGTCGTTCGTAAAGTCTACAGTGACGAATTTGACTAGGTTGCTCTCGAGGAAGTTCTTAAAATCGAGGCATTCAACATCGGCATGGCATATGTGGTAGACCAAGCATAAGTCATGCACGCAAACCTAGATCACGGCGGGCTTCTTCCTCTCTTCTTCCTTTAGATCCTTCTCTCGTCCCAGGACTGTGGTGTACTCAATATATAGCCCAGCGACCCACTCATCATCTGAGTATTCGAACATGCGTCTGAAGCGAGAAAGGCATCCTTTCACCGTCGCGGAAGAACGGGTGTAGATGACGTCGAACTCATCGTTGGTGATGGTTCTAACCTTGTACTCACCGCCGATCATGGAGATTTGTGACGCCATGGATTTGGGAGGAGGGTTAGGATTAGTGGAACTACCGTAATGTGAAAGGACGGCACGACTAGGAGCGAACCACCGTAGTATTGAAGGACGTGCGGGGACGTGTAGGAGCGAACTGCCAGCGTGCGAACGGCAGGGTAGTGGCTTTCCATTCTCCCATGATACGGGCTTCCGAGAGCCCTTGGATCTGAGTTTCTAGACCTATGGGTGAATATCCTATCCTGGAAGGTTATTTTGCAAATTTTCAGCAACTTAGCATGCGACCGTTTGATCTCAGATCCAAGGGCTGCCAGCAGTCCGTATCATGGTCGCGCCTACCACGACCGTCGCGTTGCTCGCGCGGTCGCACCTTACTATCCACTGTGACTAGTCTTGTGGGAAAAGCTGGGGAAGCCGCCAAAAGATCTGGCCCTAGGAGTAGTAGCTAGGGATCGAGTGTGCGAGATGAACTGGAGAAAGTAAATGCAGAGAGATAATGCAAAAAAGACGAAGGGATGTGATGGTTGCTTGTCCGTTTATTTTACCAGGCCACTTATTACTGGGAGTGGTTGGGTTTTGTGATATGACGGCTTTACTGCCGCGCCACGAGCGGGGTGAGAGGTGAGACTCCCGTGCAGCGCCGCCCTCTACACTAGTACTACTACATCGGTCGTGGTTTATCCCCCGTTGAATTTGACTGAAGATTTAACTGACAAAATGTTAGTGCATGTCAACAAAAACTATATCGTATTTGAACATAGTTTTCAATGATATAATTTTAGGTGACATGCATCATCATTTATCATACTATATATAATGTTAGTTCAATTTTTTGTCGTATTAATCTATAGTAGTAAGGTGCCCGTGCGTTGCACGGAAGAGTGAAATGCATTGATCGGGGAGTTGTTTATTTTGACAAAGGATGTGGGGGTCATCTCATGTGTAACAGGTATCGATAGGTTTCTTCGTATATTATTTCATCTCTAGAGCTCAGAAACATCCGGGTGAAATAGATAAAAAAGTATCTTTTGCAAACAAAAGCATTCAACTGTTCAACCTGCATCCAAAACTTGTGAAGAAATAACTCTTATTGTGCTTTGTAGGAAATGGTTCATCATAAGTCTTTCACCAGTACTGTAGTAAAAATTCATACATGGAAGATTCTAGACTAAACCATAAATGGATACACTTTTATTCATGCGCGATACTCCAATAGAGCAAGATCATGCATGGAAGTCTCCACATGCTTAGACAACGGATTACATTGAGCGAAGACTAATGATCAACATTTAACTTAGTAATGCAGATGTCCAAGTGAACCTCCTTGGAGTACCCATGCACATTGTTGGGGGTCAAATAATACCATGCGTCTTTCATGTCCACATCGGCGGGAAGGTACCAGCTCGGCAGAGTCCAAGTCAGCTTGACGTAGCCAGTGTCACCACCCACGTACCTCCGAGGGGTAGTAATCGTGAGCACGCACCCGTACATCGGCCTCGTGTTAGTTTCAGCGTCAGCGGCGTCGCCCCAGACGCACACTACAGAGATGTGGCGGCGGCCTACGCGGGCCTCGCCGGTGGCCACGATCAGGAGGAAGACGCTGCCGTCCTCCTCCGAGACTAGCATGCGGCGCTAATCCTCCAGCGACTCTGGCATGGTGAACGGGTAGAACGTCTCGTACTTGATGTTCTTCGCCAAGGGCCAGTAGTGATCGCCGGATGCCTGCGTCAGGTGATGCACGATGCCCGCCGGCGAGCCCCAAAACGGCACCGGGCACTCATAGCAGTAGACGAAGGGCTCCTTGGAGGCATCGACCAGGCCATCCATGAAACGGGAGTGGCTGTAGGGGACGTTCCGCCAGTTGAATATATGAGCAAGTTACTACGAGATTTACTACAAAATAAATTATGATGGCTATAACAGAGATTAAACTAATCATGCGGACTAGCATAGTAGATGAACAGATCGAGTCCAGGACACAGACTAGAAACATGAATTCTACCATGATTTCGAACAGGAAGGACAGAAACACATACGGTGCAACGAGAGCAGCATCATTGGCGTTGAGGTTGTCGCCCATGTCGTTGAGGAAGAGGTTGCCGAGGTCGAGGAAGAAGTCGTCGTTGGTGAAGTCGTTGCTGCTAGCAGTCGCGAGAGTGCGCTCCCCAAATGTCAATAGCGCCCGCCGAATGGAGCACAGGAGGGAGTGTCTATAGGGGACGTTGCGGCCGCCGAATGGAGCGCAGGAGTAGCCCACGAAGTAGTAGATGGTGCTCCTCCCTAGTCTCTATTCTTATCTCTATCTCTACTACTCTTCTTTGTTTTTTATAATATACTAGTTGTAGTTGTCAAATCGAATAGTACTGCGCCGTCCACTGCACGCCCGGCTGAACACGCCTCCTCGCTTCCATCAAACCCCTTTGTTAAACCCGCATGCAAACCGAGAAACCTACTCCGGCCCGCGGGAGGAAATTTGCCGGTTGCCGTTGGAGAATAATAGAGTCACGTCCAATCCATTTGATTTTATTGTGTGTATGATTCTCCCTCTATAAAAAGTTAATTGCATCCTTAATCTTGTATTCTAAGTACTCTGTGGGTTCCACAGTCAGTATAGTGTAGATGACTTGCAGGCTGGCTACAGATTTGTACAGAAAGTTAAAAAGAAACAAATCCATGACTTGCAGGATTGGAGTTAGCACCGATGGTGGTTCGTAGTCGTTCCATGCTCGGGCATTGAAGTTTGTAACTATTTTAGATTAGAACATACTAATCCTCCGGTGCTAGTAGTAGAGCAGAGTCCTACTCCACTATACTACTCTACTCAAGCAAGTTAGGGCATAGTAGCAGGTACTCTAGGGAGTATCAGTACTATGATCACTCAAGCAAGTTGTTTGACTTCGATATGACCCTACGCTGCTGGTATGTGTCTCGTAAGTCAGGCGGCATGCTGTAGTCATCATCACCTGTCCACTTCCCACAGCACATATTCGCTTCTCCATCTTTGTCCGCTCTTCCATCCCCGCTAAGGCGCCTCCCCCCCTCGTTCGAAACCCAAGCACCAACAATGGCAGAACCGAGCAGCGTCCGCCGAAAGAGTGGCTGGAATTCGCTCCCCACAGAGGTAATCAAGCTCATTGTTTCGCATGTGGACAATCTCAGTACCATGCCGCTCGCCGCGTGCTCGTCGGGGCTGTACCGTTTACTCAAAGCCCTCAGGACGGAGCTTTTTAAGCCAGCTCTTTGCTTGCTAATGCCGCCTGATCTTCAGAAACAGCGTGTCACGCAGCATAACAATCGTAGGGTGGCGAGCATCAACCCCCTTGACTGCGATCTGATCCCCATCAGCGTCAACTACATTAACAGTATGTACTGGGTTGGCATGAAAACGTCTTGGATGGTGCTCGTCGACGGTCGCGGCAGCTGGATGCTCGTGGAGGTCTACACTCTGCGATTGATCCCCCTTCCTTCGATTAACTCTGCACTGCTTTGGCACCGCGGCCCAGAATACTCGGAATCTTACAGTAGCCAACATGATACCATGTTTGATTTGCTCAAGGTTGTGTCATCAGGAAAAATTGTGTGTACACAGCGTACCATGCGTCTTTGCATGCACCATACCCTGATATGTGCCGCCACGCTCTGCAGCCCAAAGTAGGAGAGCGGGTCGCAAGTATCAGACTTCGACCTACTGGCTGGAGTTTCCCCCGCCAGGAACCCATCTGGTTCAATCCGTCAGCCAATCTCCACAGCTTAATAAATAGTAACATCTAACTGAGCCAGTTAGTTAGATGCGTACACTTGGTGTAGTAGGATCTTTGTTTAGTTTGATGCATACACTTGTTCTTTTTGGGTAGCCCTTTTGTAATGATGGCTGATGTTTGGTTTGGAAGAGAGAGCTGCGTCTTCACTCTACTGGCCTGCTTACTGCTTCTGTTGCACCCCAGCCCTGGTTGTTGCTGCTGCTGTTTTCAATGTACAATCAGTAGTATATTTCGTCTATTGGTTGAATAAATGTGTTGTTAGAACGACAAACACAATGTTTTGGAAGTCGTTGCACGGTTCGATCCTTTAGTGCCCCGTACCGTACGTAGCGCATACTATTATTCGTACGGAACACATTTTCCACTTGTTGATAACATGCAACCCACTGATGAAGGCCCAATAGAGAAGCCGATAATTAACTGGAAGGGAGGCTCTCACATGAATCCATCCCAGGTACATGCTCATGGCCCCCTAAACATAAATAAATAAATAAAGCTAAATGCTCATGCACCAGTTCTTTGGGAAAATAGGTAGCCCATTATTTCTTTTTGAAGAATACCCAAGCTAGGCCTATTTGTTTTCTCCGAATTACTGGGCTGCAAATCTTTCCAGACGACGAGGGATGCATTCCGGCCTGGCCAAAGTGTATGGTCAGTGTCTGTTAAAAGTAATATCAAAAGGGGTTGAAAATTCCAAAAAAATTATAGCAAATGGGATATTAGTTTCTTTTTTTGTTTTTGTTTTTCACTGATATCTTATAGGTATTTCATTGGATTTAAAATGACATAGTACTAATTTATTTTTAAATTTGTTTTAGTATGGCTATTAATTTTTGGATTAAGAATATTTCGTTCCCCAGCAAAAAATTGCGAATTTTCAAATTTCCCACATATTTAGTAATTTTTTGACCCTGGTACTGACCAGAAAATGGCCAGCAATTCTTTAAATGGAAAACAGGCTGCAATAAATTCCATATGAATTAGAAAATGAGTAAAAAATATAAAAATAATAGCAAATGGGTTGTACACGTCACAGATTTCGAGACTGACTTTTTACGCAAGGCTTTGTCAGTGAACACACGATTCTAGCAGCAGTGACTATTGGATGTCCATCCAACGGCCCACGTGCTTCTTCAATCTCTGATCTTCCTACTCCGGCCGCCTAAACGAGCGCCGGCGGGACTACCTGCTCCCTCCTCTTGTGGCCACTGTGATGCCGCGCAGGCTTCCCCGGCCCACCCTACTCTCTCCGCTGACCTGGCCGCACACAATCAACTGCCTCCTTATTACGCAAAAAAATGATTCCTCCCACTGACATCTTGGGTGCACCGGTTGGGAGGCTGACCTGTGGGCCTACTAAGTTGACGCATACGCAGGGCTTGTCAACTTAGTCAACAAACGATTCTAGCAGCAGTAACCGTTGGATTTCAATCGAACGGTCCTGCTGCTTCTTCAATCACTGCTCTTCTTGCACCAGCCGCCCAAACTAGCACCAGGGAGTCCGCCTGCTCCTGCCTCCAGTGGCCGGCCGTGCTGCCGTTGAGGCCTCATCGCCTCCTACTACTCCCACCGCTAGCCAGGCCCTGCGGCGACGGCAGCCTCACACCACAGCCGAACCAGTGAACCCTCGTACTCCTCTCCACGTGGGCATCCACTGCCACATCTTCCCCTTCTCCCGTCGTCCCCTTCCTAGGCCTCGCTGTCATCCACCGCCTTGGTGCTCTCAACGCGGCGTGGTCAATGTGGTCAATGACATTCCATCGGAAGAGTACTGTACGTGGAGAGGCTGACAGCTGGGTTCACGGCTACAGCCCAATTTTTTTGTGATTTGCCAAGTAAGTCGCTTTGTCAGGCCTGTTGGGATGCAAATCTTTCAAGACGAAGAGAGTTTTCATTCGGCTGGCCGAGAAAATGGCCCATCAGTAATGAGAAATGGGCTATACATTTTTAAAATACATCAAACCGACAATTAGTTTCAAATATATTTTTTTCATTTTGAGATTTTAAATTACATTAATTTTTATGCGTGGAGAATTTGTTGGATTTTATATTGATATACATTTATTTTAAAATCAATTTGAATGTGAGTCGAAATTTTGGGATTAAAAACAGTTTGGACCGCACCGAAATATGCAAAATTTCGTATAGTTTTTTAACCGTGGCCACAATATGGGCTGTAATGCTAACAAAAAGAATATGGGCACCAAAAAAACCTTAAGAATTAGCAAATGGGCTGTAAATTATTAGAAATAATGGCAGATGGGTTGTATGCTGTTTTCCACAGATTTGAGGCTTTCCTAAAAAAGGTTGACGCACAAGCAGTGACTGTTGGATGTCCATCCAACGGCCGTCGTGCTTCTTCAATCTATGCTCTTCCTGCTCCAGACGCTCAAACAAGCGTCGGCGGGACTGCCTGCTCACTCCTCCCCGCGGCCGGCTGTGCTGCCGCGCAGGCCTCATCGCCCCACCATACTCCCATCGTTGGCCTAGCCATCCCTCTACTCACCCACACCTGCTGTTATTCTCTGGTGACGGCAGACGAACCAGTAAACCCTCGTATAGTCGTACTCCCCTCCGCGTGGGAAACAACTGCCGAGTCTTCCCTGCCTCCGTGTCGTTCCCTTCCTAGGCCTCGCCGTCGTGCACCGCCCTGGTGCTCTCGGTGCGGCCTGGTCAACATGGTCAACGACCGACATGCATCTGAAGTGGACTGTACGTGGAGAGGCCGACAGCTAGGTCCACGACCGCACGCAAGGAAATGCCTCCTTATTACGTGCATAATGATTCCTCCACCTGACATCAGGGACCCACCGAAAGGGCCTCTGTATTTCGCGAAAAAATGTTACCGCCGCTGACAGCTCGGACCCACCAGCTATATCTTCGCACGCAAGGAAGTGCCTCCTTATTACGCACAAAAAATGAATACTCCCCGAGTTAGCTGGGACCCAGTATAGTGGCAGGCTGACTTGTGAGCCTACTAAGTTGACGGGGACGGAGGGCTTTGTCAACTTAGTCAATATGCACGATTCTACCTCCAGTGACCGTACGATGTCCATCCAACGGCCGTAGTGCTTCTTCAACCTCTGGTCTTCTTGCTCCAGCCGCCCATACTAGCGCCGGTCGTGCCTCGTGCTGCTGCCTCCCATGGCCGGCTGCGATGCGGCGGAGGCCTCACCGCTCCCTACTACTCCCACCGCTGGCCAGGCCATCCCTCTACTCACCCACACCCCCTGTTATTCTGCGGCGACATCAGCCTCACCCTGCAGCGAACCAGTGAACCCTCGTGCTCCTCTATGCGTGGGCATCCACTGCCGCGTCTTCCCCGGCTCCACGTCGTCCCCTTCCTAGGCCTCGTCATCGTCCACCGCCCTGGTGCTCTCGAAGCGGTGTGGTCAATGTGGTCAAGAAACGGCTTCCATCAGACATGGACTGTATGTGGAAAGGCTGACAGCTGGCTCCACGGCCGCAGCAAGGAAGTGCCTCCTTATTACGCGCAAAATAATTATTCCTCCACCTGACAACGGGGATTCACCGTACAGGCCACCGTATTTCGCGAAAAAAACGTTTCCCCCTGACTGCTGGGACCCACCAGCTACATCTTCGGATGCAAGGAAGTGCGTCCGGCCAAAAAAGAAAAAAACGATTCGCCCCCCTGACTGCTGGGACCCACCAGCTACATCTTCGCAGGCAAGGAAGTGCCTCACAGTCGGGACCCACCTGGTCGAAGCGTACGTAGCGTTGTCATTCTGGTCGCGAATGTGTACGTACATAATGCTGGATGTAGAGGTGCGCATGTGTTGTAGTAGAGGCGCGCACGTGTCCTAGTAGAGGTGCCCATGTAGCATGTACATGTACGTACAACGGCGAGGGTGCAAGAAAGAAAATACGGCCACATATGTACATACGGGCGGGGTCTCGAACGCCTACTCACGCATACGTACGGCCAGGGCTCATGTACATGGCTGGGTCGGAACGGAGAAACAATGTCGTCGTCGTGTTCATGGGGAGGCAACGGAATGCGTCATGTTCATGGGGAGGCAACGGATTGCGTTGTGTTCATCGGGAGGCAACGGAATGTGTCGTGTTCATCGGGAGGCAACGAAACGTGTGAGAGCCAACCGGCTGGGTCGGAACGGAACGCGTCGTCGTGTTCATCGAGAGGGCTTGGATGGAACAGGCCTTGTGTTCGACCGGCCACGTTCAAAATGGGATCCTGTTCATCGGGAGGGGTCTGGCGTACCGCAAGACGGAGGAAACGGACCTCCTACGGTCGAAATGGGGGTCCTGTTGATCGGGAGGGGTGTGGCGTACCGCAAAACGGACGAAACGGACTTGTGTTGGAGTGCTACGGTCGAAACGGACTCGTATTGGAGTGCTACGGTCAAAACGGGGGTCCTGTTCATCGGGAGGGGTGTGGCGTACCGCCAAACGGGACTCCACGGGATACTGTTCATCTCCATAGTCGACCTCCTCCAGCCTCCAAGGGCTACCGTCGACCTCCTCAAACCTCCACGGGCTCCTGTTCATCCAGCCTCCACCGCGCGCTACTCCACCGGCTACTGTTCAACCACCCCTCCACGGGCACCCCTTCACTGTCTACTGTTCATCTAGCCCTCCACGGGGTCGTCCTGTTCATCCAGAGGCAACGCCATGGGGTCCTGCATCCACCCCCACCACTCACTGTTCATCCACCCCCCGCAATGCTCACTGTTCATCCAATCGATCGGCTTCAGTTAGCAGCAGTAGCGAAGGAATCGCTCGATCGGGTTCAGTTAACAGCCATCGATCGATCGGTCGGGTTCAGTAACGCGTAGCCTGCAGTGCAATCGCTCGGGTTCAGTTAGAGCCCAACGCTTCGCTCGGGTTCAGTTAGAGCCTATGCCTCGCACACACGCACATACGTGTACGAGAGAAACGCGCATCACTCGGCCCCTGACCTCCCATCGTAACCGGGAACTCCCCGAAATTTTCCTCGCCCTCGCTTCTACCACGGTTTTTTCCGTCATGGACGGCCCAAAGAATGTCATGCAGCTGCGTCTCCGGCCCGCATAGGACAAAAAGCCCATTTTCTGTCATGATTTTTTGTCATAGAAGTAAGAGCCCACCACATCTATGATGATACCGGGTTTTGTCACAATTATCGTCATAGAAGTGTCATATGTATGACAGAAAAAAATTTCGTTCGGCCCAAAATGTCACGGATGTGTCTTTTTTTTGTAGTGTACTATATGACAATGATGTATTATGATGATAAGTTGTTAATGATATGATGATGATATATTTATTAGATCATTGGGTGAAAGAACCGTGGATTAGTTTCAAGTGGATGTCCATCCACTTGAAACTAGTCCACGGTTCTTTCTCCCACTGATGTAATAACTCATTATGATGTAAAATCATTCTCTAAATTGATGCAGTATGAAAACTTGTATAAAGGTGTATGAATACAACATGAAATAAAAAAGAAATACGGAATAATAGTAGTAGCGCGTGCTAGTAGAAGTGCTACTACTAATTACCAGTAGCGCTCATTTTAGAAAGCGTTGCTACTAAGTCGATGTAGCAGTAGCGCGGTTCAGCCCACGCTACTGCTAACCTTTAGTTGTAGCGTCTTACTAGTAGCGTTGTACCCCGCGCTACTCATAGGCTTCAAACACGCGCTACTGCTAGGGTTTTCCCTAGTAGTGTGTCTTGTACTTCAAGTTGGTCATTGTACTCCTATCTATATGCCCATGACGCTCAAGTAATACAAGAACTATTCCACCAAATCCCTCTCTCCCTTCTAACATGGCATCGGCCTAACCGATCCAAACCCTAGCTACCGCCCACTGCTTCCGCCCCACGCGCCGCCCCCGGGGTAGTCGGTCTGCATGACCGCCGCCAGGGGCCGTGCCGCCCGTACCTAGGGTTCGTCTGCCGGTCATGTTGACCGGCTGCCCTAGAGAGTCTTTTTCCTGAACCCTTACTCCGGGTTTTTCTCTCTCCCGACGGTCATCTTGATCGGCGTTTTCTTTCTGTTTTCCCAATCTTTGCTTGATCAGTTTGCGTCGCCCACCGCCGCTGTCGTCACCCCGCGCCTCTACTCCGGCACCGGCGCGACCGGCCGGCAACTTCACCGACCCGGCGGCCTCGCGCAACAGGCGGCCCCTCAAGACCGTCGTCCGCAGGCCGGCCGTCACCGCCCTGCTCCGACCGGGACACAAGCATCACCTACACCCGACGGCCAATCATAGTTGTCGCTCGCATGTTGGCCCGGCAATTGATCCACGCCACCCGCCTCCGCCACGTCTGCACGGCGGCCCTGCCGGTTGTCTCGCCGGCCTCGTCCTCGATTGTTTCGGGCCGGCTGCGTCAGGCCCATCGGCTACCATGAGCTCGGACGCCACTGCTTCGTTTGTCGCTCGGGCCTCGCTGCCCAGGCGCCAGCGCTGCTTTGGTGGCCCAGGTGCCGGTGCTGACGCGCTCGTCTGCACGTCGTCCCATGCTGTCCATCATCGCCGGCTTCATCTTGGACATTGCCGCCACCCCGTCTCCACCAAGCGGCGTCCCCGACCTCAGCGCGATCGGATTGATCACCCGCCCGCCGCCGCTATCCACCTCATCTACGCCGTGCGACCGACCTAACCCGTCGGTTGCACGCGCCTCTGCAGGCACCATGAAGACTATCCCGAATTCAGCATGCCTCTCTACCAATCGAGCAACAGGCTGCTGCTGCGTCGCCCTGTTGGGCCGCAGCACCGCCGCCCCGTGGTTCTTCTCCCGGCTGCACCGACCCGCGTCACCGCTGCGCCGCCCCTTCGGGCCGTAGTGCCGTGGCCCGCGGTCCACCGCCGCCCCGAGGCCGTCTGCTCCAGGCCGCCCCCATGGCTGCAGCAACCCTCGTGCCGCTGCTGCGTCGCCCCATTGGACCGTAACAAGCGTGGCCCGTGGTCCCTGCGACCATCCCGAGGTCTTTCACCGTCGCCCCAACCTGCCCGCCGCCGCTGCATCGCCCCCTTGGGTCATAGCGCTGTGGCCCGCGGTCCACCGCCGTCCCCGCGTGTCGACTTCCCGTGGCATGCGCCGCGCCAGCTCCTTTGGCATGGAAATGTCACCATCCTCGCCGGTCTTCGTCACGCTGTCAGGGTTCTTCGCCTACTTCGAACACCGGCACCGTGCTCCTAACCTAGCTGCCGCCGCTGCCGTCAGGCCGCCGCCGCCGCTCTACTTTGGCCGCCGCCACCTGTCCACCTCCTTCTTCGTCCGGCACCAGCCCGTCGCCAGCGTCGTCGTCATCTACCCCGACCACTTCGTCTACTCCGACAACCGCGGGCGACATCGGCCCCGCGCCGATTGGCGCCGCAACCGTCGTCGAGTTCTTCTCTGCTGGTCCCTCCGACTTCTTCGACATGGCGTACAACTCGTGCAGGTACCTCGTTTACGCATGCCCGGTGCTGGCAACACCGATGCGTGCCTTGTCCATGACTTGTCCGCGGGTCTGGCAAGCCTGGTGCGGCACTTCGTCAACTTCGTCTTCATCCGTCCAAGCATGCCCTATGTTGGCAACACCGGTGTGTGACTTCGTCCACGATGTGTCCCCGGGCTTGGCAAACCCACCGTGATGGCTCGTCAACACCATCTTCTCTCTGGCGCACCCCTACTTCAATATCACTGCGCCCATGCTAACTCTGTGCCTCCTTGCGCCCGCGGCTCCATGGTGACTTCCTCGACACCGGCCACACCGACCCGATATCGACCACGGCATTCTTCGCACGCCTACCTCGACCATGGCTACACAACCATATGCTCTCAGCTACATCGACAAATGGCACAAAGGGCTACCGCCTTGCTTGAGCAACCTTGCCGGTTTCTACTCCAACCACGACTTCTGTGATGCGTCGACCGTTACGATTGTGGGGGGTGTCCGTCGGCTTGCTTTCGGATTCTTCTCCAGTCTCACCGTCTGTGTTGCTACCGTTGTGACTGCGGGGGGATGTTGAGTATATTGATTCATTAGGAAACATAAGATAGAGTAGGATTTGTCCTGCCTTGTCTTATACTCCAAGTTGGTCATTGTACTCCTATATATATGCTCATGAGGCTCAAGCAATACAAGAACTATTCCACCAAATCCCTCTCTCCCTTCTAACAAAGCTGAATCATTTGGTTATAGTCAATGATTCTTTCTTAGTTTCATCTCTACTGCAAAACTAGATATGAAAGTTTCTTGCCATCCAGCTCCTCACGAATGGAAGGAGAAGGTATATAAATTTCTGTAATTCCATAGTACTTAAATATATTATGGTACGATAAATACACATTAATAGATAATAAAAAATCTTAGGTTGTTTTATATTGACTTTGTTTTTTTACGAGTATTATATTGAATTTATTAAAAAAGAAATATATAATATATACTCCCTCCGTCTGAAAATACTTGTCATCAAAATGGATAAAAAGATATGTATCTAGAACTAAAATACATCTAGATACATCCCCTTATATCCATTTTGATTTTTTTTATTGAAAGGAGCCAGCTCGCAGCTGGTTTTTCATTGATCATAAGCAAGGACAGTTGAAAAAGTGACAAAGGCGATGATCCGGGGATCAAGGATGAAAGAAGAAGAAAGCGAGAGAAAAAGAAAGTGCCAAGGGCACAGCCTTAAAACTGATAACTCCTGGCGGATCCCCGAAGGGGCTCTGAATGGATCGGGCACCACACTGCTGCCATAGGCAAAGGTTGCGCCTGATCGCAGCTAGGATCTCTTCTGCATCAGCTTCCTTGTTTCTGAAGGTGCAGTTGTTTTGGTCTGCCAAACTTCCCAGAGAGCTAGCATGACCAACGATTTCAAACCCTTCCTAAATGCTGGTTGTGTTGCTTCCATGATGGCTGCCACCCTATCCAGTGAGTTGCTGCTGTGACTCTAAGTCGCTGGCTGGCACGCCTGGCAATGGTGCCAAGTAGCCAAGCTAGTCCAAATAGTTTTGGTGAAGCCACATTCCCAGAACAGATGTTCTGCACTCTCTAGGTTCCTGCAGCATAGTTGGCAAACGTAGCTGTTGCTCCACCCTCTATGTTGAAGCCGATCGTTACACCACAGCCGATCTTGGTGAAGAAGCCATGCAAAATTTTTGATCTTTGCGGGTGCCCAAATGTCCCAGATGATGCTCCTGAACTGGGTAGCTGACGACCCCAAAAACTGCATCACGTATGCCGAACAGGCGCTGTACTTGCCAGCACCCTCAAAATTCCATCTGATCTGATCCTGTGCATCTGGCTGCAATGTGACCTGATGCTGCTGGATTCGCCGCTGTAGTGAGATTGCGTCGTGGAGCAGGCCACTGGTATCGCCATGCGCGAGGTCGGCGATCCATTGGTCAGCGCTAATGGCTTGGGCCACCGTTCTGTTCTTCCTTCTTGAGTGCGTGAACAGGGTTGGATAGCTAAGCTTTAGCGATGCCGATCCCAGCCAGTTAGTGTGCCAGAACCTTGTTGTTTGCCCGTTGCCCATGGTCACCGTCGTTGCAGCATTGAACAGGGCTTGATCCATATCATCACAGGGCGTCTCCCCCCATCCATGGCCGCTGTGGATGTTGCCAGGCTTGCCATAGCCAGCGCAGGCGGAGCGCGCGACTGAATTTTCGCAGATGCAGAACCCCAAGTCCTCCCAGCTCGATTTGGGAGCAGATCCGAAGCCAGTTAACCTTGCAGCTTCCCCCAGAGAGCTCTTGATCTTTCCCCCAGAGGAAACGGTGTCTGCTTTTGTCAATTTCCTTTAGCAGCCTTGGAAACTTGATGGCCGTGAGGGCAAAGGTTGGCAGGGCAGTGAGCACACATCGGACTAGGATGCGGCGGCCGGCGATGGTGAGCATCCGTCCTTTCCAGCTAGCGAGCCTGGCCCTGATGCGGTCCAGGATGAACTGAAGATGGACTAGACGGATCCTACCGGTGACTAGCGGGAGACCCAAGTATCTGATCGGAAATTGGGCTGTTGCCCCGCCGAAGGATTGGAGCACCGTGGGCAGGTCAATGTCGTCGCAGCTGATCGGCGTTGCAGTAGATTTTGCCATGTTAATCTGCAGTCCCGTGGCATCACCAAAGTCCTTTAGGATACTCATCAGGTGGTCAATCTCCTCCTTCACAGGGTTTGCGAAGATGATCGCATCGTCGGCGTACAAACTAACCCTGAGCTTGATTCCCCTTCCTGGAACCGGGGTTATGTAAAGCGCCTGTTCTGTAGCTTGGAGAAGGCGGTGGATGGGGTCGATGGCGATGATGAATAACAGTGGTGACAGAGGATCGCCCTGCCTTAATCCCCTCCTATGCATAATTCTCCTGCCTGGTAAACCATTGAGCAGAAACGACGACGAGGATGTTGATAGCAGCAGCGCTATCCAATCACGCTAGCGAGCACTAAAACCCAGCTTCGTCATGAGCTCGAGAAGGTAATCCCATGAGACGTTGTCGAAGGACCTAGAGATGTCAAGCTTTAGGAGCAGCGCCGGCGTTTTCCTGCGATGTAGAGCCCTGATGCAATTCTGAACATAGACGAAGCTGTCGTGGAGGCATCTTGTCTTCAGGAACGCCGTTTGCGCAGGAGAGATGATGGACTGAACTACTGCTGCGAGGCGGATTGATAGTACTTTTGAAATTAGCTTAGCTATGGAGTAGATGAGGCTGATTGGCCTGTAGTCGTTGATGCAGTTGGCGCCATCTTTTTTTGGGATCAGGGCTACTATTGCAGTGTTTAGGAGGTTGAAGTTGTGGCCATCTATGTTGTAGAATTGGTTGAAGGCCAGCATGATATCTTCCTTGATAACGGGCCAGCAGGATCTGAAAAAGGTGCCAGAGAATCCATCCGGCCCCGGCGACTTCTCTGCCGGAGAGGCATTGATCGCCGCCCAAACTTCTTCTTCTGTGAAGGTTGTCCAGCCCTCCCCCTGCACTTGCGGCATCTGAAGCTGGCTCCAGTTGATGGCAGTGGGACGATGTTGTGTGGCTTTGAGGATGCCACTGAAGTGTTCGTGGATGGCTTCAGCCTTTTCAGAATGAGCGGTGGTGACTGACCCGTTGATCATCAGCGCGTGTATGAAGTTCTTGCATCTTCTGGAGTTGATCTTGGCCATGAAAAATTTGGTCGTTGCGTCACCCGATCGCAGCCAGGTCAGTCTTGAGGCCTGCCTCTTCCTGCAACGCTTGATCACGGCCAGGCCGAGCAGCCCGAGCTTCAGTCCTTTTTGGAGCTCGATCTCCGCCGGCGTGAGCGGTCGCCGCTCCTCCGCTACGTCGAGGCGGAGGATCACCTCGCAGGCGATATGGAACTGGAGCCGGGCGTCCCCAAAAAGAGACTTGCTCCATATGCGCAGGTCTTTGGCAATTCTCTCCATCTTGGTGTGCAGCCGCGCGAATGGGCAAGACTCCGGCACTGGCCGCGCCCAGGCCGCGGTCACCGTGTCGAGGAAGCGCGAGAAGCGAGGCTAGAACGACTTGAATTTGAACGTGCCTCGCCGTCGGGGGCCGGCCGCGTCAGCGAGGAGGAGCGGGCAATGGTCAAAGCACGATGTGGAGGCCGCCATGAGAAGGGTGCGAGGAAACAAGGCCCCAGTGGATGTTGTAGAAGAACTTATCAATACTCACTAGTCTGGAGTTTTCCCGCTCATTGCTCCAGGTAAACCTACGGTTGCTGCATTTGATCTGTCGCAGGCCTGCGCTGTCGATTGCCGCCTTAAAATGGCCCATAAGCCTTCTGTTTAAATTGTGATTGTTCTTGTCTCTAGCTTCGTAAGTGAGGTTAAAATCGCCGTTGATTAGCCAGGTTTCGTCTGGTGGAGGAGCTGTTCTCGCAAGCTCTGCGAGGAACGCATCTTTGTGCGCATCATCCGCCGGCCCGTAGACCGTAGTGAGCCAGAAAGACGTATGGTAGCAAGCTACCACTACTTTAACTGTGATCGCAAATTGGCCTACTGCATGAGTATGTACGACGACTATGTCCTTATTCCAGATGGTCGTCGCGCCGCCGCACGTGCCAATGGCGGGCAGCACAACGCAGCCCAGCAGGTTTGCTCCGCCGATGTTGCGAACCAGACTGGGGTTCCATTCGTCCAATTTGGTCTCCTGGAGACAGAGGATGGCCGTGCGGTGAGCCGCAACTACCTCGCGAACGGCCTCTCACTTCACCGGCGAGTTTAGCCCGCGCACGTTCCAGCTCATGATGGGGAGCGTTGTGATTTTGTCATTCATAGATCTCCGGCGACTACGAATACTATTAAGGCAAATCCACTGACACACCATCCATCTGTCCGGGGGGCACCGTCGACCACCAATAGGCCCCAATACTCAACGACGCGCAGCTAACCTCATGCTAACACTACTACTAGAAGCCATTAAACCTAACTCCGACCAGCCGAGAGCTGGCCGCCGCCGAAAACTAACACGACCACATAGAGGAAGAACTAACATGACTATACCAAAGCCTCTCCGGCGACGCCTTCAGGGCCGTTGGGCCCTGCCGCGATGCGGAGGGCATCTTTGCCCATCCTAGTGAGCCTGGCGATGATGGCAATGTCGTCATCCGTGAGCGGAACCTCGAACCTACGGAACATCGCTTCGGCGGCCTTCTTCGTCATGTGCTCCTTGGGTCCGAGCAGACCGAGACCTTGGACCAGGCGAAGCGTGCCACGCTGCGCCACTGGCACTTGGCAGTTCTGGGCAGCCTGGTGTGCACTCTGGTGGGGTGGAGGGACGGAGGTGGCGCGCGTCTTGGGTGGGTCTGACTTGCGCTTGGCTGCCGGAGGGGCAGCAGCGGGGCTGGCTTGTCGTAGAAGAGGCGTCTTGGTGCCTCGTCGACTGCTTCTTGGATCTCAAGGAGCTGAACTTGCTCGGTCACTACGCCTAGCTGGACGGTGATCGTGGCTGCTTGACTCGGCGTCTGGCAACTGAAGTGCTCTGGTGCAAGGCGCGACCCAGACAGGGTGGGGCCGAAGACGTCGGGGATGTCCATCGTTTGCTTGCCCTTTCCAGGGTCGTTGTCGTGGAAGTCGAGCGGTGCGCCGTTGAGGCCGCAACCACCGCCTCCAGGTGAGCTTCATCATTGATGCCCTGGGCCAGAGGGAGGGCCAGGGCCTGTTCCGTCGTGCGAAGAACTCTGTGACCATGTCCTGTACAGCGTTGCAGTTGGTCAATGTCGGTGCAGTAGAGCGCGTGGCAGGAGGCGGCGTGGGGACGTGAACCTGACTTGCAAGCTTTGGCTTGTCCTTCTTCTTCTTCTTGCCAGGGTAGGCCGGAGCTGTGGTACGGCCGCCGGTTCGCCCGCTGCCCTTGGAGGAGCTGGCCGGCGGTGCGGGGGGGGGGGGGGGTGGGGGAGGGGAGCGCTGTGCTGGCGAATGTTGCTTGTTGCACCGTTGTCACCCGCCTTGGAGGAGCTGCCGCGCCCCCCGCCCAGCAAGGTGTCCTTCCAGGAGCGGCGCCCTTCGCCGCCCTGGTCGTCGTGGTCGCGACGGGGGCCTCCCCTCGAAAGACCCCCGCAGCCTGTGTCCACCACGGGCGCCCGCCGCACCCGACGGTGCGACTCTTCAGGCTGACCATCCTCGACGTGCATCGTCCAAGTGCCGATGAAGATTTGCGGCAGCTCGTCGTCGTGGTCGGAGTCAGAGGACGGCAGGCTGCTCTGCGCCGAATGCAAGGACCGCGGCGATCGAGGCGACCAGTCCTCCACCCGATCCACGTGGATGAGCAGGTCGTAGCGCTCGCCTCCGGGCGCGGGTGCAACACGGCGGTCCGATGGCGAGAAGCCCTCCATCTCTTCCACCCGCCCAGCGCCCTGGGGCAGCTTCCAGTAGGTGTGGCGCATCGGGATGAACGCCATGTCCCAGACCCACACCCAGCACGGGAAGGTTTTGGTGTGGTCGCGCTCCAGGGTGCGGCTGTCCAGCCGATCGACGCGCACCTTGTCGCCAAAGACCTCCTCGACCCCCTCCAGCATCCAGTATTGCTGTGGGAGGTGCTCGATGACGCAGTGGACGTGGAGGTTGAAGTTACCGTGGCCCGCGTGGTCGTTCTCCCTCCATGGCGAGATGGCGAAGGCGGCACCGTCGACACGGAGCGTGCCGCAGCGTACCGCGTTGTCGTGGTGGGCCGGTTGCGTGAAGACGACGAAGAAATCCTCCGGGTTATGCGCGGTGACCCGCAGCTGATGGGGGGGGGGTGGGGGTGGGACGCACAGCTGCTCCTCCAGTGCACGCCCCACCGCCATTGGTGAGGTAGCGCAGACTCCATCGATGATCCGCAGCGTGATGGTGTGGCAACGCAGGAAGAAGATGCTCTGCTCGACAGTTGGGGAGGACACGCCCACTTTGTGGCTGGCGCGGGGTCGGCGTGCCGGATCGACGAGGCTGAGCTCGGCCATGGTGGCAGCAGGGGGCGGACTTGGTGGTGGAGGAGGGGGGTAGGGAAGTGCAGGCGTTGGTGGATAGGAGTGCGGGGATGGAGGGGTCCTAGTCGGCGGGGAGCAGGGCCACCGCAGCCATTGCGCGGGTTCTGAGGACACTCACGACCGTAATGGCCGAAAAGCTCGCAAATGACACATCGCAGCGTGTCGCGGCAGTCTTTTCGGCGGTGGTGTTTGCTAAGGCAGCGAAAGCAGCGACCACCGAAGAGGCTTAAAAAAGCCTCGCGGCTATCTGACGCATTGAAGGAGGGGCGCCGGTCCGAGCGATGAGCTGCGTGATCCACCCCAGAGGCTGCCGGATCTAGAGTCGGCTTGCGGTTTTTCTGGGAACTGACCTCGGTCCAGCCACCGTCCATGCCAGAAGGGCAAATACTAACCGCGGGTGATGGGGCGACGATGATGGATTGAAGGCGTCGAGGAGCGAACGAGCAAGAATCCGCCGGATCTACTGAGGCACCTACTGCAATCATTCACCCCTAAGTAGGATTCACGGCAGTGGCGCGGGCTCTGCGGACGAGGCCGGATCCAGGGGCGGACTTGCGAGGGGGCGCGGTGGTGCCCCGCGGTCTGGAGCCGGCGCCCGCGAGCGGAGAGGGCGGCGAGCCCATGCTGGGCGGTGGGAGGTGGCCGCCGCGGCCAGAGCGGCCCACGGCGCAAGGAGGGGGTGGGAGCCTAGCTAGCTAGCTGTGTGAGAACAGTCCCATATATCCATTTTGATGACAAGTATTTTCGGACGAAGGAAGTAGTCAAGAAAGAAGCGGACATTCACGCCACTCTTAAAAACAAGATCTAGAATATATCTAGACGTGTGTGTATTTATCCACTACCTCCGATCCATATTAAAGTCGTATTAAAGCTGCCACGTGTAATATGGATCGGAGTAATACGAATCCTTCTAGACATGTGCGACCAGCCGACATAGAGCATCTCCAGCCGTTTGGCCCCTAGGGCGTCAAAAAAGAGCCCCCTGGGGACGAGCCGGCGCTAGATTGGCGTGTGGGGGCGACCTAGCTCCCAGTCGTCGGCCCACGGGTCGCCCCGGGTTCAGCGATGTTGCGTATAAAATATATGCAAACTCGACGACTTTTGCACGAACTCGGCAAAACTTAATTGAAATTTGTACAAAAACTTAAAACATGCATGAACTAACTTGAAAACGAACTAAAAAGCCTAGCCACTGCCGCCGCCGCCGCCGCCGCCGCCGTCTACATGCCGAGAAGCCTGCAGAAGTGAGTGTAGTCGCCGCCGCCGCCGACGTCATCGTCGTCTTCGTCGTCGTCGTCGCACGCCTCGCCCGCGACGTCCCTGCTGCACCCCTCGCCCGGGTCGCCGCCAGCGCTTGACGGCCCGGCCTCAACCTCGCCGTCGCTGTCGATGACGATAACGCCGCCCTCCTCGGCGCGGCGATGCTCCTTGGCGCGGCGACGGGCCTGGGTCTCCAGGTACGCCTGACGCTGGCGGCATATCTGTTCGCGGACGTAGTCCTCCCTCGCCCATTTGAGGGCGGACTCGTCGTTGGGGCCACCATGCCGGCGTGCTCCGGCTTCACGGGGGGCGTGTCCGGTTCAGGCTTCGGCCGGACCAGGCGAAGGTAGCGCCTCGTCGGTGCCGTCGCAGGCGACGACTCGTTGATGACGAGGGCGCCGCTCCGCGCGCGACGCCTGAGCGATGTCTCCTCCGGCTCGGGCTTGACAGGGCGGAGGGCCGACGAACCGGAGCCCGATGAGGAGGACGACCCCGGCTCCATTCGCCGTGGTATCCAGAAATTGCCACGGCGGCGAGAGAAGGAGGGACGCGTAGGTTACTCCAGCCGCGCCACATTCTCGGTCTTGATGTGGTCGAGAACGGCGTCGAGTGTGCAGCCCGGGACGCCCCACCACTTGTGCCGTCCTTCGGAGTTGAGGCGTCCGCGGGGGATGACGCCGTTGACGGAGGCGATCTGCTTCTCGCGGGCGCGCTCGAAGTACAATGTCCACAACGTTTCGCTGTCGGGCGCGTACCTCCGCTCGTTCCGCTGCTCCTCCGTCAGCAACGAGTGGATGCGGGCGATCTCCGCCCGCTGTGCGGCTCCTTTAGGGACGGGCGGCACTGGGATGCCGCCGGCGCTCAGCCTCCACTCCCCCGGCACGCGCATGTCGTGGGGCGCCGGGTACTCGGCCTCGTAAAAAAGGCGCGCCTCCGGCTCCTGCAGGTGTTGGCGGCCGAAGCTGTTCGCGGCTACGTCGTCGGCTGGATATCTCTTGGCCATTTCACTCGTCGGCGGGGAAGGCAGTGGTGGGAGAGCTCGTCGGCGGGAAGAAGGCTTTCACGGGATGGAGAGGTGGAGGGTGTGGCGCTCACCGGCAGGGAGGGGCGCCTTTTATAGCCGAAGCGGGGGTGGCGGTGGGCGGCATGCGGGCGGACGCGTGGCACATGCGGGCGGACGCGCATCGGCGGCGTCTTCATTGTGTCGCCCGTGAGGCATCAATGGAGGCTGACCTGCGTGGCAGCCTTCGCATTGATTCCCGCGGGAACCGAGGCGATGAGCTCGACGAAGCGTCCGTCTCGCTGACTCGGCGGGCTCGCGGGCTGCTTCGCGCCAAAACGCTCGCCCCGGCGCCCGGGTTCGGCATGGGTCCGCCGGCGCTGATTTCAGTCCAAGCCGGCGAAAAACAGGCTCCTGTAACGCGACTGGGCTATATTTCGGCGCCGACGAAAAAAAATCGTCTGAAAAGGCCGTTCTGGAGGCGCGGCTGGAGATGCTCTTAGCCTAGTCCCTGCCGTGGAACGGGATGGCAAACATAGAGAAAGCAAGGACCGAAGCCGCGAGATCGATGGCGTAGTGGAGCGGCCACAAACTCCACTGTGTACGCTCGCGTCAAACACTCGAGCGAATGCAAGCACTTGGATCCTATCTTTCACCAGTCGCCACCGCACTCACGCATTACTCATTGCTACAGCTGTTTATCCCCATCCGGTAATGCATGCATCCAACATTCCAAAACCGTCATCCGTACCACCAAACCGGAGGCGCCGACCGACCCCGCAGGTGCGACCAAGGCGAGAGTTATTTACCCAGAACCACCACACTTGGGGCTAGGGTAACCAGTCAGTACCAAATTTGAGCCAAGTCACAAAAAACCACCAACTCTGAGCCTAATCGGTAACGCGGAGCACTGACGGGCCGATTTGGCCGCGAAAACAGCAAAACCGACAGGTGGGACCCACCTGTCGGGCCGACGTGGCGCGGGCTGACGGACGCCGTTAGACGGAGGGGGACGGCCGTTTCCACGCCCGTGTACTAGTGGGCCGCGCGGGTCGCTGGTCCCACTAGACCGCACCAGACCGCATTCGACCCCTCTGTCTCGACCCCGACGACCGCCGCCGCCGCCGCCACCGTCATCTCGCCGCCGTCCGCTGGTCCGCCATGGTTTCCTGGAGCGAGTGGTCAAGCTCTTCTTCTTCGGACGACGATTCAGTGACTAGCTAGGTACATACATTTGGGGATTCGAGCATTTAGGGTCAGGGTTAGGGTTCTTGAGTTGGGGATTTCTTACCAAGTAGCTGATTTGTTCAATCTCTTTTGTTTTTAGCTTCTAGGACTACCCCGTGCTATGAATGGAGTGGCATTGCTCATGAGCTCTCCTCTCGCTGCCTGTATCGCGAGCCTTGCCTCAGGCTAGTAGCATTTGACTCTACGGACACTGGCCGGCGTTTTCTTGCTTGTGCTCAGGAGAAGGTATGTTTGTTATTACTGTATTTAGTTAGTCTTAGTTAGTTCTTGCTCCATTCAAATGCCAGAAGAAAATTTTGCTCTGACAGTAGTAAATTATGAAATGCCAGTGTAATTTGCTCTAAATAATTAAGTAGTGTACAACATTATTTGGTGGAAATAATTTGGTGGAAATCCAGTTGTTGTTATAATGACACCATATATTTAGTTTATATGCTGTTAAAAGTGACAAAAATTGTTTGTGCATTTAAATTATCACAATTTCTTTCTAACAACACATATTACTGAGAACATTTGTGCATTTATATGCTGTTAGAAGTGACAAAAATTTCTTAATGAGAACATCTCTTTTGAACTATAGGCTGAACTAAAGTGCAACTATCTGGAGTGGATAGACCCTAAGTGGTCAGTGGCTTTGCAGTTCAGCCTAACTGAATTGTGGAGCATGTATGACAAAGAAATGAAGGACAGGCTGGAAGACAATGTTCAGCTTGCTGAACACAATTACAAAGTAGTTGGAGAAAAGAGGAAGATGGAAGAAGAGCTGAGATTTTTCAAACTTGATTTTGCAAAAATGGTGGATGACAAGGAGGCTGCTATTACTGAGCTGGGCAATACTAGGTTGGCTCTCAATGATCTGAAAGAGGAGATGGAGAAGAAGAAGCTGGCAGACCATGGTTGCACAAACCTACATCAGTTACTCAGGGTAAAGGCAGAGAAGGAGAGGGACAAGCTTGTGGTAGAGAGAGGACAAGTGCTCACAGAGAGAGACCAACTAAAGGAAGAGAAGAAAAAGCTAGAGTACATCATCTCTGATTTGCTGAAACAGAAGCATGGCTACAAGGACAAGATCAAGAAGTTGAAGGAGATCTGTGATGATTTCTAATTATGTAATGTGGTATTGTACTGGTGTAGTTGTGCTCTGTTGCAGAGAATAATCAGACCTAAGTAGAAGTGCACTGTAATGTGGTATTGTACTGGTTAAATTTGTACTGAATTATGCAGTTTATCTGTTGCAAGTCTATAATTTGAATTTATGGCATGAATTTGAACTTAATTTGCAGTACTACCTTTTGTATTATATTTACCTCACTCCAGGTAAACTTGGTGTGACAGTCAAATTATTGTGCACAGAAAAATTTGAAAAACTAGTAACTTATGGCATGAATATACTAGAAACTTTTTGGAATTATTTTGATGCACAGAATGTGATGATCAGGGAGTGCAAGCAACTCCAAACAACATAGCAGTATAGAGTAAATATACCAATCCAAGCACAGAATTATAGATAGCAAATCCTCATAGCATAAAACCAACACCCATACATAGGTTCAACGTGGCATTACACAGCAGTAGTAGTGCCACACATAGGTTTAACATAGCATTACATAAGTTCAAATTTAGTCTTGGCATATAAAAAGTGCTCTAGTGCCTGATGGAGCACACATGCACTTGGATACAGAGTGAAACAAGAACTCTCAGTAGTTCCCACTGGCATAGAAGTACCCCTCCATCCTGTTGCTCATGTATCTTGTCCTTTTGGACCTATTTCCTGTTGGCTGGCTAGTTGAAGCTTCAGCAGTAGTTCTTGGAGGATTGAAACTTCTTGCACCCCTCCTTGCAGTACCAGCACCAGAAGGAGAAGAATTTGCAGCTCTAGTAGATGAACCAGCAGCTCTAGCAGATGTAGAAGGAGCTCTAACAGATGTAGCAGCAGCTCTAGCAGGTGTAGCAGCAGCTCTAGCAGCACCTCTAGCAGATTTGCCCTTTGAAGCAGCAGCAGTTGAACCCCTTGAAGCAGATGTTGTACCAGATGTTGAGCTTCCACCTTGCTGCCATGAAGGGGCTGTCCTGTTTTCCTGCAATTTTGTTTTGTTGGATAAAGTTCAGTGATACTTAATGAATGATGAGATAGAGAAGGAAGTCAAAAAGAACATACCATGTGTTTGTTCTTCCTGATTTGCAGATCTGGCCTCAATGGCTTTCCACAACTTGTGTATTTGTGGCCCTGCAACTTGCAGTTACTACAAGTTATTGTAGCCATCCTTGATGTCTGCTTTGCTTGAGGAGGCTCACACCTGCCTTTCTTCCTTTTCTCTTCTGCTGGTCCCTTCTTGTCTTCTTTGAATTGAGGTGGGTCAATGTCAGGGGTTGCAGTTTTCACCCAACAATCAGGTCCAGGAACTAGGTAAATTATAGGCTTGTATGACTCCAAGTACATAGCCTTTTTGAAGAACACATGTACATGGTCCTCTGGTAGTTGCTTGGACCTGTAGATGGCAGAACAACCATGGTTGCAAGGAATTCCAGAGATGTCCCACATCTTACAGCCACATGATTTCAGGTTAGTGTCAACTGAGTAGGTCTTGTCCCCACTACTCACTTGGAAAAGACCTGGTCCAGCTATCAATGATTTGCAGTCCCTTGCATATCTCTTGTTCATCTCTAACTTCTCAACATAAGTTGGTGCAATTTCCCATCTTGAAACTAGTCCACCCTCTCTCTTTTGATGATACCTTACCAGAAGTTTGTCCTTGATCCCATTGATCATGGTGACAATTAGCTTGTTCCTTACATCAAGTACGTACTTATTAAAAACTTCACTTAAGTTATTGACCACCAGATCAGTTTTGCAGTTAGTATCCATTGCATGTCTTGACCAAGCTTTTGGAGGAATCCTTGGCATCCACTCCCAAGCAGCCTTGCACTCAGCCTTCATGCTCTCCATTGCTAGCTGAAAGCCATGTTCAGTGTAAGCATATGCAGCTGCATCCATGCATTTCTTCAAGCCTTCTCCTCTGAATCCTGTTCTCTGAAAGTTGGCATAAATGTGCCTCAAGCAGTACCTATGAGGGCAGTTGGGAAAGACTGCTATGACTGCATTCAACAGACCCTAAAAAGGATTTTCAATTTGTTAACATGAAAGAAATTCTGAAAACAAATTATGAAAATAAATTAACATGCATTTAATTCAATTTAATTGTTGTAGTAATATTATTCAATTCTTGTACTAATATTATACTGATTTAATTTAACTGTTGTAGTAATATCATATTGATTTAATTCAATTTAATTGTTGTAGTAGTATTATTTTCAATTGTTGTACTAATATTATATTGATTTAGGGTAGGTGGGCTATGGTGGCCCTTTTTGGTCACCCAAGGCTATCTTGACCAAAGTGTCGACAAGTTGCGTTACCACTTGACAAGTGGCAACTAGGGTAGGTGGCCTCAAATTAAGGTTGGTTAGGCTATGGTGGCCCTTTTTGGTCACCCAAGGCTATCTTGATCAAAGTGTCGACAAGTTGCGTTACCACTCGACAAGTGGCAACTAGGGTAGGTGGCCTCAAATTAAGGTTGGTTAGGCTATGGTGGCCCTTTTTGGTCACCCAAGGCTATCTTGACCAAAGTGTCGACAAGTTGCGTTACCACTCGACAAGTGGCAACTAGGGTAGGTGGCCTCAAATTAAGGTTGGTTAGGCTATGGTGGCCCTTTTGGGTCACCCAAGGCTATCTTGACTAAAGTGTCGACAAGTATCTAGGCTATGCAAAACAAATGCAAAACAACTTAATGAAAAGATTATACTAAGTGCTTAACTAATTAGACTAAATGCAAAACAACATAATGAAAAGATTATACTAAGTGCTTAACTAATTAGACTAAATGCAAAACAACATAATGAAAAGATTATACTAAGTGCTCACCTTCTGTCTATCAGACATGAATGTGTACTTCCCAAATTTTCCCTCTTCAGTCCCCCTAGGGCATACTTCAGTTGAGTCAAAAACCAGGACCAATTTGGTGTGTCTTCAACTCCACTACTCCAAATGCTATGGGATACATATTGTTGTTTGCATCCCTTCCAGTAGCAGCTAGTATTTGTGCCCCACTAGTTAACTTAATGAAACAACCATCTAGGCCTATGAATGGCCTGCATCCATTCAAAAATCCCTCAACACATGCATTCAAACCGAAAAAAAGACCATGAAACCTTGGTCCTGCAGTTGGGTTTTCTCTTGTTTTTTCACTCACAGTACTGACAATGCATCTTGATCCAGGATTTGTAGCTTTCACAGTCTCCAAAAAATCTCTCAGCCTCTTGTATTGCCTCTTGTGATCTCCAAGCACAATGTCCTTTGCTTTCCTCTTTGCTCTCCATGCCATCATCTTGGGCACCTCAACACCAAACTGCCTCCTTACCTTGTCAACTATAGCAGGTACAGTAGTGTTGGGGTCTGATCTGATAGTTTCAAGCATTTTGTTGCCAAGCCACTTTGAGCTAATCCTTGTCTTCTCAGATTGGGTGGGACATGTGTGCTCCAATATCATATTCTTAATGCAGAAAGTGGGCTCATTAGTGATCTTTGCTGCAACCATGTGGAACTAACAGCCCTCTCCATCACAACACACTATTACCCTATCACTGCAGTTTCTGTGATACTTGTATCTTCTAAGTTGCTTCACATGCAAATTCACAAGAGCCTCTCTAAATTGGTACACATCTCTGAAACAAATCCTAAGCTGGAATTGCTGCTCTGGATGCAGCCTTCCCTCATCATACCAGACCCTGGGTGGCCTTTTCTTAGCTCTGCTCCTTCTACCAGAGGGGATTATAAAGGACATTGGTTCATTGCCATCATCATCAGCTTCAAAGCCTGTATCATCCTCTTCTGAAGATGGATACCAGTCCTCATTCATGCTTCTGTTAGCACTAGAGTGGGACCTACTAGTAGGCCCAGGCCTCTTTATCTTCTTCTCGACAGGCTCAGGAACTGCTATCTCTTGACAGTCATCATCCTCTTCCTCCAAGTCTATGTCATATAAATCTTCAGGGTCTGTGTCCCCTTCACAGTGTGTACTGCTCATGTATTGAGCTCTCTTCCTCTTAATGTCAGCAATTGTGTCTTTCAGATCACTGTCCACTTTCCTCCTCTGTTCTTCTTCTCTAGCTACATTATCTTCTTCTTCATAGTCCATGGAATCTGAATCTGCATCTGGGATGTCCACATCAGCTACAAAGTCTTCATCAAATACTGAGTCATCATCATCTTCATCAGATGTGTCCTCAATTGCTGCATGCTCCTCCTCATCTGTATCAAACTGGAAATCTGCATAATTCACACTTACTTGAGTGTTTACCTGCTGCAATGCATTATTTTCATGCTCTGCATCTGCCTTCTCTGGCTCAACAAGCTGGCATGGTGGAGGAATTGTTTTTATTGGCATATAGTTCACACTTTCTTGTGTACCAAGAACATATGATGAGCCACCATAATGATCTGTTGTTTTGTGCACAACACCTGACTCATTAACAGCAAAAACAATAGGTTGGTCCACTGTCAAATCTACAAGTGTTTCAGCTGGGTCCACTTCTTCAGGTTCTACTGGTGCTTGCTTCCTATTTAACTTCCCCTCTTTAACATACAAACACAATGTCTGACTGGTTTTAAAGTGATTTATCATATCATCCACTTCAGTGTTGTTTGTGATGACAGATATATCTTGCATCCCTATGCCATCCTTCCACAGGTAAAAAATACTGTCATCACTTCCATATCCATTTCTGACCATCACATTAAGCAAACTGCCATAAGTGATGTCTATCTCATACATCTTCACAAGGGCATACTTTCTGGCAGCATCTTTAGAGGGAAACTGAAAATATAATGACCATGGCTCCTCAGGCCTACACAATACAAAACAAAATAACAACATTTTCAGTAAAGTTAAAAAAGTCAGTACAAACAACACTGAATAACAACAATATTCAGTACAAACAACACTGAATAACAGCAATATTCAGTAAGAAAACACTGAATAACAACAATATTCAGTACAAACAAAAGTACTCTACAAACAACACTGAACAACATGTCATTAATAAGCAGTTCCTCATTCAGTAAGATCTATGTATGAGGATAATAAAATACAATTAAGATTATGTATAATATTCAGATAAAAAATGCGGTTCCTCATTCAGATAACAAAATGCAGTTCCTCATTAAGTAGCACAATATTGCTGCAATCAACTAGGCCTAACCCTAGGTACAGCTAAACTAACACTAGGTATCCTAACAAACCAGTACTGCTAGACCCTAACCCTAGGTATTTTGCACTGAGATTTACCTAGATTCAGATGGATGCAAGGGGGGTACTTCCTCCCCCAACGAATCAGCCCCCGCAGACGCCTTCTCTGCCTCCGCAGCTGTCTTCTCTGCCTCCTCCGCATATTGGGACGGCGGCGGCAGAACAGCTTTACCCCAAGCGGCCGCCGTCGAGTCCGAATCGCCATTGGGGTTGGGGACCCACTTGCCATCGGGGTCGCATTGCGGGCGGCGGTCACTGTTAGAACGGCCACCGCTGCCGGAGCCGTCGACTCCTTCTCCGCCATCGCCGCCACTGGAGCTGGTCGCCATGAGTGGAGCGGGAGGAACGCGCGGGAGGAAACTGAATCGGGGATTGGACAGGGAAACGGCGGGTGCGTGACCTAATAAGCGGGCGTGGAAACGGCCGCCCCCCTCCGTCTAACGGCGTCCGTCAGCCCGCGCCGCGTCGGCCCGACAGGTGGGTCCCACCTATCGGTTTCTCGCGGCCAAATCGGCCCGTCAGTGCTCCGCGTTACCGATTAGGCTCAGAGTTGGTGGTTTTTTGTGACTTGGCTTAAATCTGGTACTGACTGGTTACCCTAGCCCCAAGTGTGGTGATTTTGGGTAAATAACTCCCAAGGCGAGGTGCGGTGACCATGGCCGGGTTAAATAACTTTCCAGGGATGTATGTATGCGTTGGAAGGAAGGATCGTCGGAACTGAAGCTAGCTGCCCGCGGCGAAAGGCGAAGCGATCGATCGGAGAAGTGTATTCTGTGGGGAGGAGATCGCCCGATTCGACGGATGCCGGGGGATCGTGGATCCTAACCGGAGCGCACCATGGCGCACTAGCTAGCATTGGGTGGCATGCATATGCATGGCAGCCCGCCGGACGTCGTTCGTCAGGATCGTACGTGTTAATTGCTTCCATTGGCAGTATTAGCTGGATGCCCATCTCACGTCTAGTCTGTGCACCACGATCTTGTATCTTGTCCTGGTTCGAGAGAGGAGGAGGACGAGGATGAGAAGATATGCCTACGAGCGTGGGAGAAGAGCTAGGGGTGGAAAAAGGGAGTGGACGGGTGAGGGGTGAATGTTGCAAATATGCCTCTGAATGTGGGATATGCGTGAGCACCAAAAATATGCCCCTTTTCTTTCATTTTTGAGGGGAGAAATGTGCCCCCTTTCTCTTGCCATGGATAGCTAGGTTGCAGTTTTTTTTTTTTTTTGAACTTGGAACATTTCAGTCCATTAATCAATGTGTCTAGCAACAAAAGACCGGACAAAGGTAGGGGCAAGACCCGGCCATACGGCTTGGGGTACAAGCTCCATCTTCGACCCATACAGCGCAAGAGCGTCTGCAACCTTATTACAAACCCTCGGACAATGAACAATGTTAAAAAAACTAAAGTTCAGACTAGCAAAAGTCTTTATTTCCCTAAACAAGACCCCATTAGAAGAAAGATCAAAATTCGACGACTTGATTGCATGGACCAGCAACGTTGAATCCGTCTCCACCACAGCCCTGGTGATGCCTAACTCCTGCACCTTGTATTGAGCAAATATGCATGCTTCAGCTTCAGTTTGCAAGGCGTCCTGTGCGTGCGATATCCTTCCTGCAGCCGCTACCACAACGTCACCGTCATGATCTCGAATGACATAGCCCCACCCTCCTGATGATGAGGCCGCACAGAAGCTGCCATCAGTATTAATCTTTAGCACACCGTCAGTCGGCTTGGTCCAAACTTCAGATTTCTGCTCAGCTGGTTTCTTCTCACGACTGAAGAAAGTCATATATTCAGTAGCTTCAATCTTAATCTGCCAAAGTAGTCCAGTGATGTCTATTTTCTTTCCCTCCATCCTCAGTTTATTTCTTGCATTCCACCACGTCCATGCTAGTGCAATGATGATTGTTTTCCGTTGCAGATCACCCCCCAACAGCTCCTGTATTACTTCTTTTGGATCATGCATTGCCATGCACTTAGTACGTACCTCCTCTAGTCCTAATTCCCTCCACAACGGCTTGACTTGTTTGCACTGAAACAACAGATGGCTACCATCTTCATCTCTTCTTTTGCAGACTGGACAAAGTGTGTCAACGTCTACTCCTTTCCTCTTCAGATTAGCACAGAGGGGAAGGCTGTTGTGTGCCATACGCCATAGGAATTGTTGCACTTTATTTGGGCACGGCGCGTGCCATATGGAACTCCATCTGAATCTGTTGTTGCTCTCCCCATTTGCCTGACCAACCTCACCCGAGTCCACCATCTGGAGTTGTCTGCATAATTTGTACGCTGACTTCACAGAGAAACAGCCACGATGGTCAGGATGCCATGCCCAAGCATCTTCCATATCTTCTTTAATGGGCAAAGATAGGATCAAGTCCGCATCTGGTGCCCAGAATATCGACCGCACTAGCTGTTTGTCCCACGCCACAGAGAATGCGTCCATCAGCTCAGCAGCAGTTGAGACGACAGCGTTCCGGCGATGTGTCATCGGTCTCCTATCCCAGTTTCTAGGAAGCCACGGGTCCTCCCAGATCTTCACTGTCGAGCCGTCACCGACACGCTTGATGACTCCCTTATTAACCACTTCAATTCCATGTAAGAGACTACGCCACGCATACGACATACCCTTTTTGGGTATAGCATGCAGTATGTCAGTTTCAGGGAAATACTTCGCTTTGAGAACTCGAGCACAAAGTGAATCAGGGTTTTCTAACAATCTCCACGCTTGTTTAGCGAGCATGGCCAGATTAAACACATGGAGATCCTTGTATCCCAAACCACCTTCTTTTTGGAAAGAGTCAATTTCTCAGAAGACAACCTGCGGCATAGTGGCTGCTTTCATATTAAGAAAACGGGTGGTTTTGGTGGTTAACAAAGAAGATCATTTGATGGAGAGCAATGCTATTCATACGCATGGTTTTTACGTAAAGTTTACATACTACTCCCTCTGTTTCTAAATATTTATCTTTCTAAAGATTTCAACAGGCAACTACATACGAAGCAAAATTAGTAAATCTACACTCTAAAATATATCTATATACATCCATATGTGATAGTCCATTTAAAATCTCTGAAAAGACAAATATTTAAGAACGGAGGGAGTAGTTACATCGGTTAGTAGTTAGCTAAAATCGTGGAGGTAGTTATGATCCAAATGAACGAGTAGTACGTAGGAATATAATTTCCTTTTGATGAAATATCATTGGCATGTCTTGCACCCGATTTCTATGAAAACTAAAACTAGCCACGTGTCCTGCGCAATTGTGCTGGAAACATCGATAATTCTAATATGCTCTCTAGCATAGGTGTGTGTACTTACCTTTGTCATTTTGTGCAAGCTATTGAGGGTAATCCAATTTTGTTTCTATCCGACCTACTTGTATGTTCATGATTTGCACACGCAGTTGTATATCCATATATTATTGAAAAAAATGTATATAAATGACAACCACACCCTCAAGCATTTGGTTCTAGTCATCACCGCTCATTTACATACTTCCCATCAATATTCATGTTTGTATCTAAACATTCCTTGTCCATTACCCTTTATGCATCGCCCCTAGAAACTGTGTAAGTTGCTGGTATTAATAATTAGTCGTTTATGATGCTAAGATATTTTTTTCATTGACTATAATTTTTTAGGGTTCGAAACGTGTATCTATCTATCACGTTTAAATAGGATGTATGTCGTAAGGACTAAGGTGTTTATATCGGATGAAACATATACTTTTTGTTTGTAGCTTAACTAATAAATAACTTGTCCACTTAAACATATATTCCGTGTGAGATCTTTCTAAGTCTAAATATGATGATCTATAGTCTATGATTTTTTTAGATAATGATATTTACTGGTATGACCCATTTAGTTAGGATTATCAAGAATTGAAACATATGATATAGGTTTATCTATGACTTCATGGTTCTAACTAATGTGATATTTAGGTACGATTATGTATATCTAAGAGATGTGATCATTTTGGGTAGGTTATATTGAATATGTGGTCAGCAATCTTAACAAAAAGATCATTTGGGTACAATTATTTAGATCTAACAGATGTGATTTATTTAGGTACAATTGATTTAATGTGTGTAATCTCTTAAGTATGCTTATGTTGATCTAACAGTTGTGGTCCAATAAAAATTAGATAGTCCACTAGATCAACGACCGGATGTTTTGCTTTTCTTTTGGAAAATTTCAAGCACATATATCTTACTAATAGGTAGATACAAAACGCTCTATGGAAAAAATGTCCAACCGACTAATATTTCAACTTTTTCATTAATATATTAAACCTATTGGCACAATGAAATAATATCACTATACTTTTATCGATAATATTTCCAATATATTGACATATACACATGATGATGTTGACGATGCCTTTTGTTGCTATATGGTTTGCTTAATTATTCTGACTGCATTGCCTTGCAAATTGCTTGAATAGTATTTAACTGTGTGCATAGTATGTTGCATAGTCCAGGGAAATTATCTTTGGAAGCGGATTTGTAGCACCTGGGTGCTCCACAACCCTATATGAACATTCAGAAAATTAATACCGAGATTTTTTTAAAAAAATCCGAGATTTTGGGATACCAAACCTGGGTTCCCGATCTACTCCCGTGTGAAATTTCGTGAAAAAATACCAGGAAATCTATTTGTGGCAAAAAGACAAAAAATTCGTATGTTTAGAAAAAAAATCCTTTGGATAGATTTTTGTTCGGACAGTATTACCGTCGCCATGGATACGTTTTTTGGTATTTTTTCATGAAATTTCACACGGGAGTAGATTGAGAAACCAGGTTTGATATCCCCAAATTTAAGATTGTTTTTTGTTTTTTGGGTATTTTTTACATTTAAAATTTGTATAGGGGTGTGGAGCACCCATGAGCTCCTGTGTATTTTTTCCACTATTTTCCAATGATCTTTGCACTATCCAAATATTTCACCATAATGAGCACCGGTAAGAAGTGTCTATCTACACCAACGTTCTCAAGGACATGCCATTGGTTATTGTTAAGAAGAGTAAATCGTTCTCAAGGACTGGAGGGTAATTGTCTGCTTTTGTCAACTCATATCAGTTATCGTTGATTCTTATTGCTTCATTGTTGCTATGTGGATAGAACCGAAGCTAACATGCTGCAAAACCATTGACTCAAATGTTCTTATGATTATACTCCCAACGATTAATCCGGTTGTCTATGGAAAGTAACTAAAGCAAGCCTAAGAATAGCTTGAATTTTCGGTTTCCCTATTTAACACTTATGCTACAAACGACCAGTCCGGTTGTCTATTGAAAGTAACTAAAGCAAGCATAACCATAGCAAGCCTAACCAAAACTCGGAGATCGGTATTCTGTCAATCTGGCCTCTCCGAAATTCATCACAACAAAATGCTCTCCTCATGGCACATAAATGGTGAGGTGGTATGCGGTCGACATTCACCCACCACGTCTAGATGATTTTCATACCATAATATATAATCAAACAGCAATTCTTATTGCAAAGTCATACGAAATAAATCAACTTGCTTTCTCCGATGTTCTTAAGAACATAATGAACTACTCACAAGTTGGGTAGATAAGCAGGTGCAAAGGCATATAAGTAGGGATACCAATATGAGGGTCAAATAACACCTCAATAAAACACGAAGCAACAAATACTAAACTAGTGATGGCGGTGAGATGGAGAGTGATGGTGTTGTGGATGGAGATTGTGTGGATGAAGATGCTTCCTATGATGTCTTGTTCTTGGTGGCGACAATGTCCTCGTATTCCCTCGGTTGGAGGAGAATCTGGAGGTAGACTCTAATGTAACTTGGTCGATGAATCCCATGCCTTTTCTTCACTAGTAGAAAAGGGGCCATTTGTCCCCGTTGGTTAGGGTCTTTTGTCCCGGTTGTTGAACCGAGACTAAAGGGTCGTTACTAATGCCCTGGTCATTTAGTCCCGGTTCTTACACGAACCGGGACAGATGGGCCTCCACGTGGCCGGTGCGCCGAGCCCAGGCAGGAGGGCCTTTGGTCCCGGTTGGTGGCACCAACCGGGAACAAAAGGCATCCACGCGTCAGCATTTCAGTGGCTGGGGTTTTTGTTTTTTTTTAAAGGGGGGTTGGGGGTTTTGGGGGGTTAATTTTAGGTGTTTCATATATTGTGTTAGCTAGCTAATTAATAGGGAGAAGTGTCCTCTCTTATCTCCGTGCTTGGTCGACGCTACGTACTATACATAGAGAGACCCTCGACACGCTAGCTAATAAGAAAATGAAGGAAACCATTAAGTACAGAAGTTCGTCATGCATACCGAGAGAAGTGATCGATCGACCTCTCCTTCTCCGAGAGATTGGTCAAACAACAAGTTTTCGTATTATCTATCCGACGCTACTGGCTACATACATATACAATATGTAAGATCTCTTACAATCCCCTAGCAATTGAAATCAACTTCCATATGGTATTCTCCAGCTTTATTGATGACGTGGTCAAGAAAGAATCCCGCCAATTCCTCTTGAATTGCTTTCATGCGATCTTGTGATAGGAGTTCATTCCGCATCTGCCACGTCTAATTTGAAGAAGGGGGTTAATACATATATATGAATGAAATTCAACAGAAATTATGGTGTAATAAAATGAAATTGTGAATATTATTGCTTACGCACTTCATATTGTATTTTAGAGTAGCCCCGCATATTTTTCAAAGTCGCGTTGTAGATGAACTCGCACACGTAGTATCCACAGTAATTATTCCCTTGTTCCTGCCACAAGCACTTTACGAGAAATAGAGGTCAATCAAACTGATAATGAAGCACTATAAATGGCATTGATGAAAGTATAGCTATAAAATCAACGGGAGATGCGCGCAACTAGCTAGCCAGTAGTACTTACTTTCGGGTATGTATATCGCAGCTCCTTCGGCAGTCCTAGAGCTTCTGCGGTGAACTGTTTCCAAATCCTGCAAGACAAAGAAAATAATAATTATTACTTGAGATATCAGGAAATGAACAAAAAGTTGCCGATATGGTGCGATAATGATCGATTCAACTTACTTGTTGAGCATTTTAGTCATGTCCGCATAGGTTTCGGGATCTTTTCGTCTCGAGCCTAAGATGATTACTAGTCCCCGCTCAAGCTTAATCTCCAGAAGAACATAGTGGAAGCTGCACACGCATGCATAACTCATCAATTACATTACTATAACCTCGCTCGAGTAATAAAGGAAACCGAATATGCACACGACAGTAACACTCACTTGAGTTGTAAGGAAAGAGTATGGTATCTTTGTTTTGATTTTTGATCAACCATTGTAGCAAGTTGGCCTCGGCGTCTTCGGCGTGCTTTCTAACCTGAATTTCATCTATGATATTTGTGTTAATGAACCCAATATCATACATTTCTTGTTTTCTGCACTCGACGATCTTCAATCTGCATAATATAGTGAGGATAATTAATTATAAATACATGCAATGAAAGAGCCGAGCTATATATAGAGACTTAATGACAGAAATAGTACTTATAGACACTAGCAAAAGTCCGTTAATTTATCGAGGGCATTTTGATTGAAGGACTCGAAGAACTCCTCAAATGGAACAGGCAACAGATCAGTTCCAACGAGGTCGTGCTACTCTTTAATTCTCAGATACAAAGTATTCGTCCCCCAGACTCTCTACAGGTTTTCATGTACCAATTATGGAATCTTCGCATCATCGTTGTTAGAGATTTTTCATCTTTGATGAGATGCTTTCCGTACTCGTATCTGTGTTCGTCCACCTTCATGAAATCAAAATTTACATCGTCAGGTAGGTAATCTGCAAGATTGCCATAATTGGGCACCATCCCCGAAGCATTAGCGACGATGTCGCCGCTAGACACATTGAGCGGGGGGCACGATTGATTTGCTTGTTCGCCAAGCTGGGCAATTTTTTTTGCAGCTGCTCGTTCTTTTGACCTTTGATGTCTGACAGTACTTCCCGACCGCTCTGCATCGAGATATGTCTGTTCAGTAATGCACTCATAGTTGGTTCTCGGCGGAGAATTTGGTGGTTTCCTCAGGGCATCGATAGTGCGCTTTGCTTTCACCGGATCTACCTTCTCTTCCGGATGTGGATGTCTCTTTGCGTTCAACCCTTCAAAGAAGTCGTCCACTTCGGCCCGCACGATCTTCGCGTTTTCCTCCTCGGTCCTCTCGTACGGTAACTTCTCTAGAGGCTTGAGAGAAGGACCGTATCTGTATTGCCTCACGCCTCTGGCTGTACTGCTAGACGCTGGAGCAAATGGAGCGGCTGCGGCGTCTGTCTTCTTTCGTGCTTGCTTACGAGGCGGACGAGAAGGACTATGAAGCACCGGAGCAGCCGGGGCGGTGGCCGGTCTCTTCCGCCCTTGCTGGCGAGACGGAGAAGGAGGAGGCTGCTGGCTGCTCGGGCGCGCCGGTGCAGGCGGAGAAGGAGGCGGAGTGCTGCCACGCGCCGGAGAAGGAGGCCGAGTGCCCTGATGGTCACTCACCGGAGGAGAAGGCGGTGGAGGAGGCGAAGTGCCTTGACTCGCCGGAGGAGGAGGAGGAGGCGTCCAGTTCGGAAGCTTGATGAACTCCTTCCGCCATAGGCATGGAGTCTTCAGAGAACCCAGCCGAGTCTCCCCTTCACCGGTAGGGTGGTCAAGCTGGAGGTCCTCAAATCCCTCCGTTATTTCGTCCCCCGTCACCCTAGCATATCCTTTTGGAATCGGACGACAGTGAAAAGTTGCGCCGGGTTCAGAAGGTCGAACTTGGCCGGCAGCCGCCTTGACTTTTAAGTTCTGCCATTGCGCCATAAGGTGGCAATTTTGAGACTCCATGATAAAATCCATGGGGTAGCTAGCAGGAGCCGTCAAGACATGCTCCGGCTGAAGCAGCTCGGTGGAAGCCACGCTGCTTCTTCGCTGAGATGGCGGGGTAGATTCGGAGGAAGCTTCGGCAGGTCGTTTGCTGCGATCTGCTTCTCGTTCCTCTAGTCCTTGTACCCTTTTGTGCAGCGCCTGCAGTTGCCTATGCTCCACTTTCTTCCTCCTCTCCTGGGTTTTGTAACCCCCTGCGTCCGGAAAACCAACCTTCCACCGAATGGAGCCTGGCGTGCCTCGTGTCCATCCAGGGTACTCAGGATTCCCGAGGGCCATTGTGACCTCGTCGTTCTCCCTGTCTGGAACGAACGTCCCATGCAGCGCTGCATTGATATAGTGCCGAAGCCTCTTGACTGGTATTTTCAGTTGCTCGTCCGTCCAACGGCACTTCCCTGATACAGGGTCCAAGGTTCCACCAGCCCCGAAGAACCAAGTCCGGCAACGGTCTGGCCAATTCATTGTCTCTGGTTTGATCCCTTTATCAAGCAGATCATTCTCAGCCTTGGCCCACTTAGGCCGGGCTTTGAGGTAGCAACCTGACCCTGTGCGATGGTGAAACTGCTTCTTCGCAGCATTTTGCTTGTTTGTCGCCGACATTTTCTTACTCTTTTCTGATGTCGTGTGGGCCACAAATGCAGGCCAGTGATCTCTGATCTTCTCATATTTGCCGATGAATTCTGGTGTCTCTTCTTTGTCGACAAACTTTTTCAGCTCTTTCCTCTACCTCCTGAATAGGCCTGCCATCTTCTTAAGAGCTAAAGACTTGATTAATTGCTCTGTAGCTGGCTTCTCCGGAACCTCCTCTTGTGGTAGGGTGAAATTTGCCTTCAGCTCAGTCCAAAGATCATCTTTCTGCATATCATTGACATAAGACACCTCAGGGTCTTTGTTCTTAGGCTTATACCATTGGTGGATGCTGATCGGGATCTTGTCCCTAACAAGAACCCCACACTGAGCAGCAAATGCATTCTTTGTCTGAATGGGTTCAATCGGTTCGCCGTCGCGCGCGATTGCTGTGATCTCAAACCTTTCATCCGAGCTTAACTTTTTCTTCGGGCCTCGTCTCCTTACCGAAGTTGTGCTCGATCCGGAGGACTAGAAAAACGAAGAAAGACGAGAGTTAATTAATATGTGTACATATACCAAAACAATTAATGCATCAATTAGCTAGTCAGCACATGCTTAACTAATATATATACCTGGCCAGACTCGATTCGGTCACCGGAGCCGACATCACGGTCTTCTTCTTGCACCGTCATTGGGTCACCGCAGCCATCATAATCATGTCTTTCCTCCTCCATTCTTCGATCACCGTAGCCTGCTTCTTCACCCTATTCTTCCAGACCATCATTGTCGTTAAGATACGACAAGATATCACCTCCGGCTAAGATTATGTCCCCCCAACACTTCTTCTGCTTCCTCGTCTCATATGTGCTCCATTGTTTCTGCAAATATTACAACATGGCAATTATTACACATACATGACAGCTTGTGGATATAGTAGTGGCAAACGTAGACCGAGCTTATTCCGGGTTTGGGGTGGCCTCGGCAACGCTTCAAGGGTAGGGGCGCGGCGGGAGGGGTAGGAGACCGACATCGAAATTTCTAGGGTTTGGGTGTCCTCGAGAGTTTTGGTCGAGCGAGAGGGGGTGGCCTCGAGAGATTTTGTCGGGTAGGGGCGCGGCGGGAGGGGGTAGGAGACCGACATTGTTTTTTCTAGGGTTTGGGTGTCCTCGAGAGTTTTGGTATAAGTTATCACAGTCGAGAGGGGGTAATATCGACAACGACGACATACATACACGGGAAAATAATGTTATCGGGGAGGGGGTATATCGACCCCCCCACACGTGTTGAAGTTATCGGGAGGGGGTTATATCGACAACGACGACATACGTACATGGGAAAATAATATTATCGGGGAGGGGGTATATCGACCCCCCTCGTGTTGAAGTTATCGGGAGGGGTATATTGACGACGACAGACCCGATAAAACATGAGAAAACAAAGAAGAAATAAAAAGAGGAGAAGAAGAAAGGAATAGAGGAGAAGATCGAAGAAAAAAAAGAAGAAAAAGAAGAGGAGAAGAAAAAAGGAATAGAGGAGAAGAAGAAAAAATAGAATATATTCTATTTTTTCTTCTTCTCCTCTATTCCTTTCTTCTTCTCCTCTTCTTTTTCTTCTTTTTTCTTCTTCTTATTTATTTCTCCTCTTCTTCCGCTTCTTATTTCCTTTTTCCTCTCATTCTTTTTCTTCTTCTTCCTTTCCTAGCTAGATATATAAAACTTTTCTAAAAATATAACTTCTACATATATACATGGAAAAAAATGTTATCGGGGAGGGGGTATATCGACCCCCCTCGACCCTCTTTTCCTTCTTCTTCCTTCTTCCTTCTTGCTCTTTTCTTCTCCAACACAAAACACATCTCATCTCATCTCATTTCATCCAAAAATAATTCTTTGCATATGAATATACATACATTTTCTTTTTTTCTTAAATGTTACATATGAACATTTTCTTAAATGAGCATATGAACATTTTCTTAAATATTAATTAGCATATGAACATACATATCACCAAAAAATAGACCTTTTTCTTGCTAACAAAAAATGCAAAAACAAGCATTATACAGCATATACAGAGCATTATAGAGTGAACATACATATACATACATACATACATACATACATACATACATACATACAGTGAGCATATACAGAGCATTATACGGCGACGGCGACGATGGTTGGCAGTGGTGCGCGCTGACGGATGGCGTGCGGGGACGACAATGAGAAGGAAAGGGGAGGAGGCAGGGGCTCACAGTGCGGGGAGAGGTCGAGGTCGCCGGCCGGAATCGGTGCGGCGGCGGACGAACGGCCTCGGGGATGAACGGGTCGCGGGAGCCGGCGTGGTGCTTCCCCGCAGCGAAGGCGACGCCGGGCGCAGGCGACAGCGACGACGGGCACGAGCGACGACGGCGGCGTCGGCGGGGGCGGCGGGCGGCGTCAGGGCAGCCTGGCGGCGACGGGGGCGCGCGGATGGCGTCTGGGCGGCGGGCGGCAACGGGGCAGCGGACGGCGTCGATCTAGGCAGCCCGGCGGCGTCGATGAGCTCGGCGTCGTCGGGCGGGCCGGGGGGCAACTGGCGATGAGTTCGTCAAATTTTCCTAAGTGCTACTTATATACCCAGGCCTTTGGTCCCGGTTCATGGCACAAACCGGGACCAATGCCCCCCTTTAGTCCCGGTTGGTGCCACCAACCGGGACCAAAGGCCTCTTTTTAGCAGCCCAAAGGGCAGGAAGCGGCGGCCTTTGGTCCCGCTTGGTGGCACGAACCGGGACTAAAGGGGGGCATTGGTCCCGGTTGGTGCCACGAACCGGGACCAAAGGGTGGCATTGGTCCCGGTTCGTGCCACCAACCGGGACCAATGGCCTTGCATAGCGGCGTGGTGGTGGGAGTTTAGTCCCACCTCGCTAGTTGAGAGCGCACTACAATAAAAACACCATGTATGGTCGCTTTTTCTGAGACGCTATTTGTATTCGTCTCTATGCCCATGAACACTTGCGGGCTAAAGACGCTTCTTAAGACGCTTACGTAACGCCACAAACTTTTCTTATAATTAGTCATTTAGAAAATAAGTATGTAATTTTTATTAACTTATAGACGGTTTGTGAGACGTTTTAGTAGATGACTCTATTCTTATCTTAGGCTTGTGAGAAATTTGAATAATCATATATTTAAAAATCAGATAGGTACTAAAATTAGTTGTGCTAAAATTTAAACATGACCCAAGTAACTGCACCAAAGAATGAATCGAGAGGCATTTTTGTATTTGATTGTAACCCTAATAATACCCTCTATAATATTATATTATCTTTGTAATATTCTCCTGTCAAAACAGAAAACCTTAATTATTCCGGAATGTACGCAATTCCCCTCGCAAAAAAGTGGGGCTTAGTTCTAGCTCGTAGTTAGGCGAGGGTTAGAGTTTCACTATGGCACATCGTTAACATAGCCTTTCCATCTCGACATGTCGTATGCGATGGTGTCAATGGCTTGACGACGTACACTCCTGTTGCCACTTCGGTCTATGAGTTTCTTTTTATTGTTACTCCTGCGTCACGCTCACCGGGCGAGGACACAAATCTTATTTTTCTGAGTCGTACTCAGCCCCTTCGATCTGCGACTGCACGAGATTTATATTTTTTTTATTCAATTATGTGGATATTACGGGCCGAAACTCCCCAGCTTCTCCAAAACTTCTGAAATCCCACTTCTCGCTTGGCTTCTCACTTATCGTGGCAACCTCGAAATGTTCGGCGGCGAGGCAGCTTCTCCCAGCGCTCTGTTGAGCTTGCAACCCAACTGGGGACGATGCAGGCCCCTTGTTGCCACCTTGGGCTGGCTAGACAGAGCCGACTTCAAGCCAAACTGCACACAGACCACTTCTCGCTTGGGAGGGCATCAATGGCGTCAGGGTTAGGTCCTCGTTCGCATGGGGTCGCAGCTCCTTGCTGATAGCGGGATTGGCAGCCGAGGACGGGGTCCGGCGGGGAACGGGATGGGAAGAACGGATCTGTAGGCGGAGAAGATCTGGCCGGCGATGAGGGGCATCCACGTGTGGCGGCGGGAATGGGACGGTGAGGTTTCGAGAGGAGAACGTGATGGACATGGGAGATGTGAGCGAGCCGAACTGTGCGGTCCTGGCCGAGCGAGGAGAAGCTCCAGGAGATTGAATAATCGTTTTCTTGTCGGTGGCATTACAGCCTTAAATAAGTCCAACTCCAGGTTCCTTGTTAATGAGATGCTGGGTTTCCCTCGCTTCACAAAAATACACTAGAGCCCAAGTTGGCTAAGATAATTTTAGCTTGCTCAAGCTTTGGGAGATAATTGCCATCCATAGCCTCATAGTCGTTGGCAACGTCTAACTTAATCTTGAAACTTGCGTATTGCTTCAATATAGGGTCCCGGTACATGAAAATGCATGATCAATATGGTCCTTCTGGCTCTATATGTTACGTACATATCGTGTATTCTCCCATATGACACATCAGCACGGGGCCACGTCAGGCAGGGGCCCATATATCAGTGGGAGCGAGAAATAAGATTAAAAAAATGAGTGTCACAAAGTTTCGAACCCGCAACCCAGGGCCAAAATTTGCGTGAGCAAGCCACCGCAATAAGGGCCTTCTTTCGATAAATTCAGGATGAAAGCTCTTATATATAAATAGCGCTGTCCAGGCTATAGCAGCCCAGGTTTTTTTTTGAGAACACATATGATAGCAAATTTAGCTGGCAGTTGTATTTGTTTATTTTTATTTTACTAAAAACAGTAGTATTTTTTTCGAATGGTAAAAAACAGTAGTATTTGCTACTAATAAGATGCACATGTTTCCGAACCATACTTTCTTTTCTTTTACGTTTCTTTTTTCTTTTCTTTCTTTCCTGTTTATTTTAATTTTTAATATAATGTTAAAAATATTCAAAATTTGTTAGCGCTTTCAAAACTAGTTCAGAATTTTTTTAATGAATCGCATTTATCAAAAATAGTTTGAGGTTTCAAAATTTCGTCACAGTATAAAAAGGGGACATCTACATTCCCCCACCCCTTGTGATAGCATTGTAATTCCTTCAAGAGGATCCTCTGGTGGTCTTTGGCTGATGTGGAATGATGAGCTTCAAGTTCATGTGCATACGGCTTCCTTCTAGTTATATTAGCAAACGTTGTACATATTGCTACGGGTAGGGATTTTGGGCTTGTTTGTATCTATTGTGATCCATATCACAGACAAACAGATGTGATTTGGGATCAAATTTCTAATTTTGTGTATGATAATCCTGGCAAGCCTATATTATGTATGGGAGACCTTAACGAGCTTTTGTATGATACGGATAAAAGTAATGTTAATGTGAATCATCGTCGCTTCCATGCCTTTCGTGCTTTGATCAAGAATTGTGGTTTTTTTGATTTGGGATTTTCGGGGCCTGCTTATATCGGGAGGGGTCTGGCGTACCGCAAGACGGAGGAAACGGACCTCCTACGGTCGAAATGGGGGTCCTGTTGATCGGGAGGGGTGTGGCGTACCGCAAAACGGACGAAACGGACTTGTGTTGGAGTGCTACGGTCGAAACGGACTCGTATTGGAGTGCTACGGTCAAAACGGGGGTCCTGTTCATCGGGAGGGGTGTGGCGTACCGCCAAACGGGACTCCACGGGATACTGTTCATCTCCATAGTCGACCTCCTCCAGCCTCCAAGGGCTACCGTCGACCTCCTCAAACCTCCACGGGCTCCTGTTCATCCAGCCTCCACCGCGCGCTACTCCACCGGCTACTGTTCAACCACCCCTCCACGGGCACCCCTTCACTGTCTACTGTTCATCTAGCCCTCCACGGGGTCGTCCTGTTCATCCAGAGGCAACGCCATGGGGTCCTGCATCCACCCCCACCACTCACTGTTCATCCACCCCCCGCAATGCTCACTGTTCATCCAATCGATCGGCTTCAGTTAGCAGCAGTAGCGAAGGAATCGCTCGATCGGGTTCAGTTAACAGCCATCGATCGATCGGTCGGGTTCAGTAACGCGTAGCCTGCAGTGCAATCGCTCGGGTTCAGTTAGAGCCCAACGCTTCGCTCGGGTTCAGTTAGAGCCTATGCCTCGCACACACGCACATACGTGTACGAGAGAAACGCGCATCACTCGGCCCCTGACCTCCCATCGTAACCGGGAACTCCCCGAAATTTTCCTCGCCCTCGCTTCTACCACGGTTTTTTCCGTCATGGACGGCCCAAAGAATGTCATGCAGCTGCGTCTCCGGCCCGCATAGGACAAAAAGCCCATTTTCTGTCATGATTTTTTGTCATAGAAGTAAGAGCCCACCACATCTATGATGATACCGGGTTTTGTCACAATTATCGTCATAGAAGTGTCATATGTATGACAGAAAAAAATTTCGTTCGGCCCAAAATGTCACGGATGTGTCTTTTTTTTGTAGTGTACTATATGACAATGATGTATTATGATGATAAGTTGTTAATGATATGATGATGATATATTTATTAGATCATTGGGTGAAAGAACCGTGGATTAGTTTCAAGTGGATGTCCATCCACTTGAAACTAGTCCACGGTTCTTTCTCCCACTGATGTAATAACTCATTATGATGTAAAATCATTCTCTAAATTGATGCAGTATGAAAACTTGTATAAAGGTGTATGAATACAACATGAAATAAAAAAGAAATACGGAATAATAGTAGTAGCGCGTGCTAGTAGAAGTGCTACTACTAATTACCAGTAGCGCTCATTTTAGAAAGCGTTGCTACTAAGTCGATGTAGCAGTAGCGCGGTTCAGCCCACGCTACTGCTAACCTTTAGTTGTAGCGTCTTACTAGTAGCGTTGTACCCCGCGCTACTCATAGGCTTCAAACACGCGCTACTGCTAGGGTTTTCCCTAGTAGTGTGTCTTGTACTTCAAGTTGGTCATTGTACTCCTATCTATATGCCCATGACGCTCAAGTAATACAAGAACTATTCCACCAAATCCCTCTCTCCCTTCTAACATGGCATCGGCCTAACCGATCCAAACCCTAGCTACCGCCCACTGCTTCCGCCCCACGCGCCGCCCCCGGGGTAGTCGGTCTGCATGACCGCCGCCAGGGGCCGTGCCGCCCGTACCTAGGGTTCGTCTGCCGGTCATGTTGACCGGCTGCCCTAGAGAGTCTTTTTCCTGAACCCTTACTCCGGGTTTTTCTCTCTCCCGACGGTCATCTTGATCGGCGTTTTCTTTCTGTTTTCCCAATCTTTGCTTGATCAGTTTGCGTCGCCCACCGCCGCTGTCGTCACCCCGCGCCTCTACTCCGGCACCGGCGCGACCGGCCGGCAACTTCACCGACCCGGCGGCCTCGCGCAACAGGCGGCCCCTCAAGACCGTCGTCCGCAGGCCGGCCGTCACCGCCCTGCTCCGACCGGGACACAAGCATCACCTACACCCGACGGCCAATCATAGTTGTCGCTCGCATGTTGGCCCGGCAATTGATCCACGCCACCCGCCTCCGCCACGTCTGCACGGCGGCCCTGCCGGTTGTCTCGCCGGCCTCGTCCTCGATTGTTTCGGGCCGGCTGCGTCAGGCCCATCGGCTACCATGAGCTCGGACGCCACTGCTTCGTTTGTCGCTCGGGCCTCGCTGCCCAGGCGCCAGCGCTGCTTTGGTGGCCCAGGTGCCGGTGCTGACGCGCTCGTCTGCACGTCGTCCCATGCTGTCCATCATCGCCGGCTTCATCTTGGACATTGCCGCCACCCCGTCTCCACCAAGCGGCGTCCCCGACCTCAGCGCGATCGGATTGATCACCCGCCCGCCGCCGCTATCCACCTCATCTACGCCGTGCGACCGACCTAACCCGTCGGTTGCACGCGCCTCTGCAGGCACCATGAAGACTATCCCGAATTCAGCATGCCTCTCTACCAATCGAGCAACAGGCTGCTGCTGCGTCGCCCTGTTGGGCCGCAGCACCGCCGCCCCGTGGTTCTTCTCCCGGCTGCACCGACCCGCGTCACCGCTGCGCCGCCCCTTCGGGCCGTAGTGCCGTGGCCCGCGGTCCACCGCCGCCCCGAGGCCGTCTGCTCCAGGCCGCCCCCATGGCTGCAGCAACCCTCGTGCCGCTGCTGCGTCGCCCCATTGGACCGTAACAAGCGTGGCCCGTGGTCCCTGCGACCATCCCGAGGTCTTTCACCGTCGCCCCAACCTGCCCGCCGCCGCTGCATCGCCCCCTTGGGTCATAGCGCTGTGGCCCGCGGTCCACCGCCGTCCCCGCGTGTCGACTTCCCGTGGCATGCGCCGCGCCAGCTCCTTTGGCGTGGAAATGTCACCATCCTCGCCGGTCTTCGTCACGCTGTCAGGGTTCTTCGCCTACTTCGAACACCGGCACCGTGCTCCTAACCTAGCTGCCGCCGCTGCCGTCAGGCCGCCGCCGCCGCTCTACTTTGGCCGCCGCCACCTGTCCACCTCCTTCTTCGTCCGGCACCAGCCCGTCGCCAGCGTCGTCGTCATCTACCCCGACCACTTCGTCTACTCCGACAACCGCGGGCGACATCGGCCCCGCGCCGATTGGCGCCGCAACCGTCGTCGAGTTCTTCTCTGCTGGTCCCTCCGACTTCTTCGACATGGCGTACAACTCGTGCAGGTACCTCGTTTACGCATGCCCGGTGCTGGCAACACCGATGCGTGCCTTGTCCATGACTTGTCCGCGGGTCTGGCAAGCCTGGTGCGGCACTTCGTCAACTTCGTCTTCATCCGTCCAAGCATGCCCTATGTTGGCAACACCGGTGTGTGACTTCGTCCACGATGTGTCCCCGGGCTTGGCAAACCCACCGTGATGGCTCGTCAACACCATCTTCTCTCTGGCGCACCCCTACTTCAATATCACTGCGCCCATGCTAACTCTGTGCCTCCTTGCGCCCGCGGCTCCATGGTGACTTCCTCGACACCGGCCACCCCGACCCGATATCGACCACGGCATTCTTCGCACGCCTACCTCGACCATGGCTACACAACCATATGCTCTCAGCTACATCGACAAATGGCACAAAGGGCTACCGCCTTGCTTGAGCAACCTTGCCGGTTTCTACTCCAACCACGACTTCTGTGATGCGTCGACCGTTACGATTGTGGGGGGTGTCCGTCGGCTTGCTTTCGGATTCTTCTCCAGTCTCACCGTCTGTGTTGCTACCGTTGTGACTGCGGGGGGATGTTGAGTATATTGATTCATTAGGAAACATAAGATAGAGTAGGATTTGTCCTGCCTTGTCTTATACTCCAAGTTGGTCATTGTACTCCTATATATATGCTCATGAGGCTCAAGCAATACAAGAACTATTCCACCAAATCCCTCTCTCCCTTCTAACAAAGCTGAATCATTTGGTTATAGTCAATGATTCTTTCTTAGTTTCATCTCTACTGCAAAACTAGATATGAAAGTTTCTTGCCATCCAGCTCCTCACGAATGGAAGGAGAAGGTATATAAATTTCTGTAATTCCATAGTACTTAAATATATTATGGTACGATAAATACACATTAATAGATAATAAAAAATCTTAGGTTGTTTTATATTGACTTTGTTTTTTTACGAGTATTATATTGAATTTATTAAAAAAGAAATATATAATATATACTCCCTCCGTCTGAAAATACTTGTCATCAAAATGGATAAAAAGATATGTATCTAGAACTAAAATACATCTAGATACATCCCCTTATATCCATTTTGATTTTTTTTATTGAAAGGAGCCAGCTCGCAGCTGGTTTTTCATTGATCATAAGCAAGGACAGTTGAAAAAGTGACAAAGGCGATGATCCGGGGATCAAGGATGAAAGAAGAAGAAAGCGAGAGAAAAAGAAAGTGCCAAGGGCACAGCCTTAAAACTGATAACTCCTGGCGGATCCCCGAAGGGGCTCTGAATGGATCGGGCACCACACTGCTGCCATAGGCAAAGGTTGCGCCTGATCGCAGCTAGGATCTCTTCTGCATCAGCTTCCTTGTTTCTGAAGGTGCAGTTGTTTTGGTCTGCCAAACTTCCCAGAGAGCTAGCATGACCAACGATTTCAAACCCTTCCTAAATGCTGGTTGTGTTGCTTCCATGATGGCTGCCACCCTATCCAGTGAGTTGCTGCTGTGACTCTAAGTCGCTGGCTGGCACGCCTGGCAATGGTGCCAAGTAGCCAAGCTAGTCCAAATAGTTTTGGTGAAGCCACATTCCCAGAACAGATGTTCTGCACTCTCTAGGTTCCTGCAGCATAGTTGGCAAACGTAGCTGTTGCTCCACCCTCTATGTTGAAGCCGATCGTTACACCACAGCCGATCTTGGTGAAGAAGCCATGCAAAATTTTTGATCTTTGCGGGTGCCCAAATGTCCCAGATGATGCTCCTGAACTGGGTAGCTGACGACCCCAAAAACTGCATCACGTATGCCGAACAGGCGCTGTACTTGCCAGCACCCTCAAAATTCCATCTGATCTGATCCTGTGCATCTGGCTGCAATGTGACCTGATGCTGCTGGATTCGCCGTTGTAGTGAGATTGCGTCGTGGAGCAGGCCACTGGTATCGCCATGCGCGAGGTCGGCGATCCATTGGTCAGCGCTAATGGCTTGGGCCACCGTTCTGTTCTTCCTTCTTGAGTGCGTGAACAGGGTTGGATAGCTAAGCTTTAGCGATGCCGATCCCAGCCAGTTAGTGTGCCAGAACCTTGTTGTTTGCCCGTTGCCCATGGTCACCGTCGTTGCAGCATTGAACAGGGCTTGATCCATATCATCACAGGGCGTCTCCCCCCATCCATGGCCGCTGTGGATGTTGCCAGGCTTGCCATAGCCAGCGCAGGCGGAGCGCGCGACTGAATTTTCGCAGATGCAGAACCCCAAGTCCTCCCAGCTCGATTTGGGAGCAGATCCGAAGCCAGTTAACCTTGCAGCTTCCCCCAGAGAGCTCTTGATCTTTCCCCCAGAGGAAACGGTGTCTGCTTTTGTCAATTTCCTTTAGCAGCCTTGGAAACTTGATGGCCGTGAGGGCAAAGGTTGGCAGGGCAGTGAGCACACATCGGACTAGGATGCGGCGGCCGGCGATGGTGAGCATCCGTCCTTTCCAGCTAGCGAGCCTGGCCCTGATGCGGTCCAGGATGAACTGAAGATGGACTAGACGGATCCTACCGGTGACTAGCGGGAGACCCAAGTATCTGATCGGAAATTGGGCTGTTGCCCCGCCGAAGGATTGGAGCACCGTGGGCAGGTCAATGTCGTCGCAGCTGATCGGCGTTGCAGTAGATTTTGCCATGTTAATCTGCAGTCCCGTGGCATCACCAAAGTCCTTTAGGATACTCATCAGGTGGTCAATCTCCTCCTTCACAGGGTTTGCGAAGATGATCGCATCGTCGGCGTACAAACTAACCCTGAGCTTGATTCCCCTTCCTGGAACCGGGGTTATGTAAAGCGCCTGTTCTGTAGCTTGGAGAAGGCGGTGGATGGGGTCGATGGCGATGATGAATAACAGTGGTGACAGAGGATCGCCCTGCCTTAATCCCCTCCTATGCATAATTCTCCTGCCTGGTAAACCATTGAGCAGAAACGACGACGAGGATGTTGATAGCAGCAGCGCTATCCAATCACGCTAGCGAGCACTAAAACCCAGCTTCGTCATGAGCTCGAGAAGGTAATCCCATGAGACGTTGTCGAAGGACCTAGAGATGTCAAGCTTTAGGAGCAGCGCCGGCGTTTTCCTGCGATGTAGAGCCCTGATGCAATTCTGAACATAGACGAAGCTGTCGTGGAGGCATCTTGTCTTCAGGAACGCCGTTTGCGCAGGAGAGATGATGGACTGAACTACTGCTGCGAGGCGGATTGATAGTACTTTTGAAATTAGCTTAGCTATGGAGTAGATGAGGCTGATTGGCCTGTAGTCGTTGATGCAGTTGGCGCCATCTTTTTTTGGGATCAGGGCTACTATTGCAGTGTTTAGGAGGTTGAAGTTGTGGCCATCTATGTTGTAGAATTGGTTGAAGGCCAGCATGATATCTTCCTTGATAACGGGCCAGCAGGATCTGAAAAAGGTGCCAGAGAATCCATCCGGCCCCGGCGACTTCTCTGCCGGAGAGGCATTGATCGCCGCCCAAACTTCTTCTTCTGTGAAGGTTGTCCAGCCCTCCCCCTGCACTTGCGGCATCTGAAGCTGGCTCCAGTTGATGGCAGTGGGACGATGTTGTGTGGCTTTGAGGATGCCACTGAAGTGTTCGTGGATGGCTTCAGCCTTTTCAGAATGAGCGGTGGTGACTGACCCGTTGATCATCAGCGCGTGTATGAAGTTCTTGCATCTTCTGGAGTTGATCTTGGCCATGAAAAATTTGGTCGTTGCGTCACCCGATCGCAGCCAGGTCAGTCTTGAGGCCTGCCTCTTCCTGCAACGCTTGATCACGGCCAGGCCGAGCAGCCCGAGCTTCAGTCCTTTTCGGAGCTCGATCTCCGCCGGCGTGAGCGGTCGCCGCTCCTCCGCTACGTCGAGGCGGAGGATCACCTCGCAGGCGATATGGAACTGGAGCCGGGCGTCCCCAAAAAGAGACTTGCTCCATATGCGCAGGTCTTTGGCAATTCTCTCCATCTTGGTGTGCAGCCGCGCGAATGGGCAAGACTCCGGCACTGGCCGCGCCCAGGCCGCGGTCACCGTGTCGAGGAAGCGCGAGAAGCGAGGCTAGAACGACTTGAATTTGAACGTGCCTCGCCGTCGGGGGCCGGCCGCGTCAGCGAGGAGGAGCGGGCAATGGTCAAAGCACGATGTGGAGGCCGCCATGAGAAGGGTGCGAGGAAACAAGGCCCCAGTGGATGTTGTAGAAGAACTTATCAATACTCACTAGTCTGGAGTTTTCCCGCTCATTGCTCCAGGTAAACCTACGGTTGCTGCATTTGATCTGTCGCAGGCCTGCGCTGTCGATTGCCGCCTTAAAATGGCCCATAAGCCTTCTGTTTAAATTGTGATTGTTCTTGTCTCTAGCTTCGTAAGTGAGGTTAAAATCGCCGTTGATTAGCCAGGTTTCGTCTGGTGGAGGAGCTGTTCTCGCAAGCTCTGCGAGGAACGCATCTTTGTGCGCATCATCCGCCGGCCCGTAGACCGTAGTGAGCCAGAAAGACGTATGGTAGCAAGCTACCACTACTTTAACTGTGATCGCAAATTGGCCTACTGCATGAGTATGTACGACGACTATGTCCTTATTCCAGATGGTCGTCGCGCCGCCGCACGTGCCAATGGCGGGCAGCACAACGCAGCCCAGCAGGTTTGCTCCGCCGATGTTGCGAACCAGACTGGGGTTCCATTCGTCCAATTTGGTCTCCTGGAGACAGAGGATGGCCGTGCGGTGAGCCGCAACTACCTCGCGAACGGCCTCTCACTTCACCGGCGAGTTTAGCCCGCGCACGTTCCAGCTCATGATGGGGAGCGTTGTGATTTTGTCATTCATAGATCTCCGGCGACTACGAATACTATTAAGGCAAATCCACTGACACACCATCCATCTGTCCGGGGGGCACCGTCGACCACCAATAGGCCCCAATACTCAACGACGCGCAGCTAACCTCATGCTAACACTACTACTAGAAGCCATTAAACCTAACTCCGACCAGCCGAGAGCTGGCCGCCGCCGAAAACTAACACGACCACATAGAGGAAGAACTAACATGACTATACCAAAGCCTCTCCGGCGACGCCTTCAGGGCCGTTGGGCCCTGCCGCGATGCGGAGGGCATCTTTGCCCATCCTAGTGAGCCTGGCGATGATGGCAATGTCGTCATCCGTGAGCGGAACCTCGAACCTACGGAACATCGCTTCGGCGGCCTTCTTCGTCATGTGCTCCTTGGGTCCGAGCAGACCGAGACCTTGGACCAGGCGAAGCGTGCCACGCTGCGCCACTGGCACTTGGCAGTTCTGGGCAGCCTGGTGTGCACTCTGGTGGGGTGGAGGGACGGAGGTGGCGCGCGTCTTGGGTGGGTCTGACTTGCGCTTGGCTGCCGGAGGGGCAGCAGCGGGGCTGGCTTGTCGTAGAAGAGGCGTCTTGGTGCCTCGTCGACTGCTTCTTGGATCTCAAGGAGCTGAACTTGCTCGGTCACTACGCCTAGCTGGACGGTGATCGTGGCTGCTTGACTCGGCGTCTGGCAACTGAAGTGCTCTGGTGCAAGGCGCGACCCAGACAGGGTGGGGCCGAAGACGTCGGGGATGTCCATCGTTTGCTTGCCCTTTCCAGGGTCGTTGTCGTGGAAGTCGAGCGGTGCGCCGTTGAGGCCGCAACCACCGCCTCCAGGTGAGCTTCATCATTGATGCCCTGGGCCAGAGGGAGGGCCAGGGCCTGTTCCGTCGTGCGAAGAACTCTGTGACCATGTCCTGTACAGCGTTGCAGTTGGTCAATGTCGGTGCAGTAGAGCGCGTGGCAGGAGGCGGCGTGGGGACGTGAACCTGACTTGCAAGCTTTGGCTTGTCCTTCTTCTTCTTCTTGCCAGGGTAGGCCGGAGCTGTGGTACGGCCGCCGGTTCGCCCGCTGCCCTTGGAGGAGCTGGCCGGCGGTGCGGGGGGGGGGGGTGGGGGAGGGGAGCGCTGTGCTGGCGAATGTTGCTTGTTGCACCGTTGTCACCCGCCTTGGAGGAGCTGCCGCGCCCCCCGCCCAGCAAGGTGTCCTTCCAGGAGCGGCGCCCTTCGCCGCCCTGGTCGTCGTGGTCGCGACGGGGGCCTCCCCTCGAAAGACCCCCGCAGCCTGTGTCCACCACGGGCGCCCGCCGCACCCGACGGTGCGACTCTTCAGGCTGACCATCCTCGACGTGCATCGTCCAAGTGCCGATGAAGATTTGCGGCAGCTCGTCGTCGTGGTCGGAGTCAGAGGACGGCAGGCTGCTCTGCGCCGAATGCAAGGACCGCGGCGATCGAGGCGACCAGTCCTCCACCCGATCCACGTGGATGAGCAGGTCGTAGCGCTCGCCTCCGGGCGCGGGTGCAACACGGCGGTCCGATGGCGAGAAGCCCTCCATCTCTTCCACCCGCCCAGCGCCCTGGGGCAGCTTCCAGTAGGTGTGGCGCATCGGGATGAACGCCATGTCCCAGACCCACACCCAGCACGGGAAGGTTTTGGTGTGGTCGCGCTCCAGGGTGCGGCTGTCCAGCCGATCGACGCGCACCTTGTCGCCAAAGACCTCCTCGACCCCCTCCAGCATCCAGTATTGCTGTGGGAGGTGCTCGATGACGCAGTGGACGTGGAGGTTGAAGTTACCGTGGCCCGCGTGGTCGTTCTCCCTCCATGGCGAGATGGCGAAGGCGGCACCGTCGACACGGAGCGTGCCGCAGCGTACCGCGTTGTCGTGGTGGGCCGGTTGCGTGAAGACGACGAAGAAATCCTCCGGGTTATGCGCGGTGACCCGCAGCTGATGGGGGGGGGGTGGGGGTGGGACGCACAGCTGCTCCTCCAGTGCACGCCCCACCGCCATTGGTGAGGTAGCGCAGACTCCATCGATGATCCGCAGCGTGATGGTGTGGCAACGCAGGAAGAAGATGCTCTGCTCGACAGTTGGGGAGGACACGCCCACTTTGTGGCTGGCGCGGGGTCGGCGTGCCGGATCGACGAGGCTGAGCTCGGCCATGGTGGCAGCAGGGGGCGGACTTGGTGGTGGAGGAGGGGGGTAGGGAAGTGCAGGCGTTGGTGGATAGGAGTGCGGGGATGGAGGGGTCCTAGTCGGCGGGGAGCAGGGCCACCGCAGCCATTGCGCGGGTTCTGAGGACACTCACGACCGTAATGGCCGAAAAGCTCGCAAATGACACATCGCAGCGTGTCGCGGCAGTCTTTTCGGCGGTGGTGTTTGCTAAGGCAGCGAAAGCAGCGACCACCGAAGAGGCTTAAAAAAGCCTCGCGGCTATCTGACGCATTGAAGGAGGGGCGCCGGTCCGAGCGATGAGCTGCGTGATCCACCCCAGAGGCTGCCGGATCTAGAGTCGGCTTGCGGTTTTTCTGGGAACTGACCTCGGTCCAGCCACCGTCCATGCCAGAAGGGCAAATACTAACCGCGGGTGATGGGGCGACGATGATGGATTGAAGGCGTCGAGGAGCGAACGAGCAAGAATCCGCCGGATCTACTGAGGCACCTACTGCAATCATTCACCCCTAAGTAGGATTCACGGCAGTGGCGCGGGCTCTGCGGACGAGGCCGGATCCAGGGGCGGACTTGCGAGGGGGCGCGGTGGTGCCCCGCGGTCTGGAGCCGGCGCCCGCGAGCGGAGAGGGCGGCGAGCCCATGCTGGGCGGTGGGAGGTGGCCGCCGCGGCCAGAGCGGCCCACGGCGCAAGGAGGGGGTGGGAGCCTAGCTAGCTAGCTGTGTGAGAACAGTCCCATATATCCATTTTGATGACAAGTATTTTCGGACGAAGGAAGTAGTCAAGAAAGAAGCGGACATTCACGCCACTCTTAAAAACAAGATCTAGAATATATCTAGACGTGTGTGTATTTATCCACTACCTCCGATCCATATTAAAGTCGTATTAAAGCTGCCACGTGTAATATGGATCGGAGTAATACGAATCCTTCTAGACATGTGCGACCAGCCGACATAGAGCATCTCCAGCCGTTTGGCCCCTAGGGCGTCAAAAAAGAGCCCCCTGGGGACGAGCCGGCGCTAGATTGGCGTGTGGGGGCGACCTAGCTCCCAGTCGTCGGCCCACGGGTCGCCCCGGGTTCAGCGATGTTGCGTATAAAATATATGCAAACTCGACGACTTTTGCACGAACTCGGCAAAATTTAATTGAAATTTGTACAAAAACTTAAAACATGCATGAACTAACTTGAAAACGAACTAAAAAGCCTAGCCACTGCCGCCGCCGCCGCCGCCGCCGCCGTCTACATGCCGAGAAGCCTGCAGAAGTGAGTGTAGTCGCCGCCGCCGCCGACGTCATCGTCGTCTTCGTCGTCGTCGTCGCACGCCTCGCCCGCGACGTCCCTGCTGCACCCCTCGCCCGGGTCGCCGCCAGCGCTTGACGGCCCGGCCTCAACCTCGCCGTCGCTGTCGATGACGATAACGCCGCCCTCCTCGGCGCGGCGATGCTCCTTGGCGCGGCGACGGGCCTGGGTCTCCAGGTACGCCTGACGCTGGCGGCATATCTGTTCGCGGACGTAGTCCTCCCTCGCCCATTTGAGGGCGGACTCGTCGTTGGGGCCACCATGCCGGCGTGCTCCGGCTTCACGGGGGGCGTGTCCGGTTCAGGCTTCGGCCGGACCAGGCGAAGGTAGCGCCTCGTCGGTGCCGTCGCAGGCGACGACTCGTTGATGACGAGGGCGCCGCTCCGCGCGCGACGCCTGAGCGATGTCTCCTCCGGCTCGGGCTTGACAGGGCGGAGGGCCGACGAACCGGAGCCCGATGAGGAGGACGACCCCGGCTCCATTCGCCGTGGTATCCAGAAATTGCCACGGCGGCGAGAGAAGGAGGGACGCGTAGGTTACTCCAGCCGCGCCACATTCTCGGTCTTGATGTGGTCGAGAACGGCGTCGAGTGTGCAGCCCGGGACGCCCCACCACTTGTGCCGTCCTTCGGAGTTGAGGCGTCCGCGGGGGATGACGCCGTTGACGGAGGCGATCTGCTTCTCGCGGGCGCGCTCGAAGTACAATGTCCACAACGTTTCGCTGTCGGGCGCGTACCTCCGCTCGTTCCGCTGCTCCTCCGTCAGCAACGAGTGGATGCGGGCGATCTCCGCCCGCTGTGCGGCTCCTTTAGGGACGGGCGGCACTGGGATGCCGCCGGCGCTCAGCCTCCACTCCCCCGGCACGCGCATGTCGTGGGGCGCCGGGTACTCGGCCTCGTAAAAAAGGCGCGCCTCCGGCTCCTGCAGGTGTTGGCGGCCGAAGCTGTTCGCGGCTACGTCGTCGGCTGGATATCTCTTGGCCATTTCACTCGTCGGCGGGGAAGGCAGTGGTGGGAGAGCTCGTCGGCGGGAAGAAGGCTTTCACGGGATGGAGAGGTGGAGGGTGTGGCGCTCACCGGCAGGGAGGGGCGCCTTTTATAGCCGAAGCGGGGGTGGCGGTGGGCGGCATGCGGGCGGACGCGTGGCACATGCGGGCGGACGCGCATCGGCGGCGTCTTCATTGTGTCGCCCGTGAGGCATCAATGGAGGCTGACCTGCGTGGCAGCCTTCGCATTGATTCCCGCGGGAACCGAGGCGATGAGCTCGACGAAGCGTCCGTCTCGCTGACTCGGCGGGCTCGCGGGCTGCTTCGCGCCAAAACGCTCGCCCCGGCGCCCGGGTTCGGCATGGGTCCGCCGGCGCTGATTTCAGTCCAAGCCGGCGAAAAACAGGCTCCTGTAACGCGACTGGGCTATATTTCGGCGCCGACGAAAAAAAATCGTCTGAAAAGGCCGTTCTGGAGGCGCGGCTGGAGATGCTCTTAGCCTAGTCCCTGCCGTGGAACGGGATGGCAAACATAGAGAAAGCAAGGACCGAAGCCGCGAGATCGATGGCGTAGTGGAGCGGCCACAAACTCCACTGTGTACGCTCGCGTCAAACACTCGAGCGAATGCAAGCACTTGGATCCTATCTTTCACCAGTCGCCACCGCACTCACGCATTACTCATTGCTACAGCTGTTTATCCCCATCCGGTAATGCATGCATCCAACATTCCAAAACCGTCATCCGTACCACCAAACCGGAGGCGCCGACCGACCCCGCAGGTGCGACCAAGGCGAGAGTTATTTACCCAGAACCACCACACTTGGGGCTAGGGTAACCAGTCAGTACCAAATTTGAGCCAAGTCACAAAAAACCACCAACTCTGAGCCTAATCGGTAACGCGGAGCACTGACGGGCCGATTTGGCCGCGAAAACAGCAAAACCGACAGGTGGGACCCACCTGTCGGGCCGACGTGGCGCGGGCTGACGGACGCCGTTAGACGGAGGGGGACGGCCGTTTCCACGCCCGTGTACTAGTGGGCCGCGCGGGTCGCTGGTCCCACTAGACCGCACCAGACCGCATTCGACCCCTCTGTCTCGACCCCGACGACCGCCGCCGCCGCCGCCACCGTCATCTCGCCGCCGTCCGCTGGTCCGCCATGGTTTCCTGGAGCGAGTGGTCAAGCTCTTCTTCTTCGGACGACGATTCAGTGACTAGCTAGGTACATACATTTGGGGATTCGAGCATTTAGGGTCAGGGTTAGGGTTCTTGAGTTGGGGATTTCTTACCAAGTAGCTGATTTGTTCAATCTCTTTTGTTTTTAGCTTCTAGGACTACCCCGTGCTATGAATGGAGTGGCATTGCTCATGAGCTCTCCTCTCGCTGCCTGTATCGCGAGCCTTGCCTCAGGCTAGTAGCATTTGACTCTACGGACACTGGCCGGCGTTTTCTTGCTTGTGCTCAGGAGAAGGTATGTTTGTTATTACTGTATTTAGTTAGTCTTAGTTAGTTCTTGCTCCATTCAAATGCCAGAAGAAAATTTTGCTCTGACAGTAGTAAATTATGAAATGCCAGTGTAATTTGCTCTAAATAATTAAGTAGTGTACAACATTATTTGGTGGAAATAATTTGGTGGAAATCCAGTTGTTGTTATAATGACACCATATATTTAGTTTATATGCTGTTAAAAGTGACAAAAATTGTTTGTGCATTTAAATTATCACAATTTCTTTCTAACAACACATATTACTGAGAACATTTGTGCATTTATATGCTGTTAGAAGTGACAAAAATTTCTTAATGAGAACATCTCTTTTGAACTATAGGCTGAACTAAAGTGCAACTATCTGGAGTGGATAGACCCTAAGTGGTCAGTGGCTTTGCAGTTCAGCCTAACTGAATTGTGGAGCATGTATGACAAAGAAATGAAGGACAGGCTGGAAGACAATGTTCAGCTTGCTGAACACAATTACAAAGTAGTTGGAGAAAAGAGGAAGATGGAAGAAGAGCTGAGATTTTTCAAACTTGATTTTGCAAAAATGGTGGATGACAAGGAGGCTGCTATTACTGAGCTGGGCAATACTAGGTTGGCTCTCAATGATCTGAAAGAGGAGATGGAGAAGAAGAAGCTGGCAGACCATGGTTGCACAAACCTACATCAGTTACTCAGGGTAAAGGCAGAGAAGGAGAGGGACAAGCTTGTGGTAGAGAGAGGACAAGTGCTCACAGAGAGAGACCAACTAAAGGAAGAGAAGAAAAAGCTAGAGTACATCATCTCTGATTTGCTGAAACAGAAGCATGGCTACAAGGACAAGATCAAGAAGTTGAAGGAGATCTGTGATGATTTCTAATTATGTAATGTGGTATTGTACTGGTGTAGTTGTGCTCTGTTGCAGAGAATAATCAGACCTAAGTAGAAGTGCACTGTAATGTGGTATTGTACTGGTTAAATTTGTACTGAATTATGCAGTTTATCTGTTGCAAGTCTATAATTTGAATTTATGGCATGAATTTGAACTTAATTTGCAGTACTACCTTTTGTATTATATTTACCTCACTCCAGGTAAACTTGGTGTGACAGTCAAATTATTGTGCACAGAAAAATTTGAAAAACTAGTAACTTATGGCATGAATATACTAGAAACTTTTTGGAATTATTTTGATGCACAGAATGTGATGATCAGGGAGTGCAAGCAACTCCAAACAACATAGCAGTATAGAGTAAATATACCAATCCAAGCACAGAATTATAGATAGCAAATCCTCATAGCATAAAACCAACACCCATACATAGGTTCAACGTGGCATTACACAGCAGTAGTAGTGCCACACATAGGTTTAACATAGCATTACATAAGTTCAAATTTAGTCTTGGCATATAAAAAGTGCTCTAGTGCCTGATGGAGCACACATGCACTTGGATACAGAGTGAAACAAGAACTCTCAGTAGTTCCCACTGGCATAGAAGTACCCCTCCATCCTGTTGCTCATGTATCTTGTCCTTTTGGACCTATTTCCTGTTGGCTGGCTAGTTGAAGCTTCAGCAGTAGTTCTTGGAGGATTGAAACTTCTTGCACCCCTCCTTGCAGTACCAGCACCAGAAGGAGAAGAATTTGCAGCTCTAGTAGATGAACCAGCAGCTCTAGCAGATGTAGAAGGAGCTCTAACAGATGTAGCAGCAGCTCTAGCAGGTGTAGCAGCAGCTCTAGCAGCACCTCTAGCAGATTTGCCCTTTGAAGCAGCAGCAGTTGAACCCCTTGAAGCAGATGTTGTACCAGATGTTGAGCTTCCACCTTGCTGCCATGAAGGGGCTGTCCTGTTTTCCTGCAATTTTGTTTTGTTGGATAAAGTTCAGTGATACTTAATGAATGATGAGATAGAGAAGGAAGTCAAAAAGAACATACCATGTGTTTGTTCTTCCTGATTTGCAGATCTGGCCTCAATGGCTTTCCACAACTTGTGTATTTGTGGCCCTGCAACTTGCAGTTACTACAAGTTATTGTAGCCATCCTTGATGTCTGCTTTGCTTGAGGAGGCTCACACCTGCCTTTCTTCCTTTTCTCTTCTGCTGGTCCCTTCTTGTCTTCTTTGAATTGAGGTGGGTCAATGTCAGGGGTTGCAGTTTTCACCCAACAATCAGGTCCAGGAACTAGGTAAATTATAGGCTTGTATGACTCCAAGTACATAGCCTTTTTGAAGAACACATGTACATGGTCCTCTGGTAGTTGCTTGGACCTGTAGATGGCAGAACAACCATGGTTGCAAGGAATTCCAGAGATGTCCCACATCTTACAGCCACATGATTTCAGGTTAGTGTCAACTGAGTAGGTCTTGTCCCCACTACTCACTTGGAAAAGACCTGGTCCAGCTATCAATGATTTGCAGTCCCTTGCATATCTCTTGTTCATCTCTAACTTCTCAACATAAGTTGGTGCAATTTCCCATCTTGAAACTAGTCCACCCTCTCTCTTTTGATGATACCTTACCAGAAGTTTGTCCTTGATCCCATTGATCATGGTGACAATTAGCTTGTTCCTTACATCAAGTACGTACTTATTAAAAACTTCACTTAAGTTATTGACCACCAGATCAGTTTTGCAGTTAGTATCCATTGCATGTCTTGACCAAGCTTTTGGAGGAATCCTTGGCATCCACTCCCAAGCAGCCTTGCACTCAGCCTTCATGCTCTCCATTGCTAGCTGAAAGCCATGTTCAGTGTAAGCATATGCAGCTGCATCCATGCATTTCTTCAAGCCTTCTCCTCTGAATCCTGTTCTCTGAAAGTTGGCATAAATGTGCCTCAAGCAGTACCTATGAGGGCAGTTGGGAAAGACTGCTATGACTGCATTCAACAGACCCTAAAAAGGATTTTCAATTTGTTAACATGAAAGAAATTCTGAAAACAAATTATGAAAATAAATTAACATGCATTTAATTCAATTTAATTGTTGTAGTAATATTATTCAATTCTTGTACTAATATTATACTGATTTAATTTAACTGTTGTAGTAATATCATATTGATTTAATTCAATTTAATTGTTGTAGTAGTATTATTTTCAATTGTTGTACTAATATTATATTGATTTAGGGTAGGTGGGCTATGGTGGCCCTTTTTGGTCACCCAAGGCTATCTTGACCAAAGTGTCGACAAGTTGCGTTACCACTTGACAAGTGGCAACTAGGGTAGGTGGCCTCAAATTAAGGTTGGTTAGGCTATGGTGGCCCTTTTTGGTCACCCAAGGCTATCTTGATCAAAGTGTCGACAAGTTGCGTTACCACTCGACAAGTGGCAACTAGGGTAGGTGGCCTCAAATTAAGGTTGGTTAGGCTATGGTGGCCCTTTTTGGTCACCCAAGGCTATCTTGACCAAAGTGTCGACAAGTTGCGTTACCACTCGACAAGTGGCAACTAGGGTAGGTGGCCTCAAATTAAGGTTGGTTAGGCTATGGTGGCCCTTTTGGGTCACCCAAGGCTATCTTGACTAAAGTGTCGACAAGTATCTAGGCTATGCAAAACAAATGCAAAACAACTTAATGAAAAGATTATACTAAGTGCTTAACTAATTAGACTAAATGCAAAACAACATAATGAAAAGATTATACTAAGTGCTTAACTAATTAGACTAAATGCAAAACAACATAATGAAAAGATTATACTAAGTGCTCACCTTCTGTCTATCAGACATGAATGTGTACTTCCCAAATTTTCCCTCTTCAGTCCCCCTAGGGCATACTTCAGTTGAGTCAAAAACCAGGACCAATTTGGTGTGTCTTCAACTCCACTACTCCAAATGCTATGGGATACATATTGTTGTTTGCATCCCTTCCAGTAGCAGCTAGTATTTGTGCCCCACTAGTTAACTTAATGAAACAACCATCTAGGCCTATGAATGGCCTGCATCCATTCAAAAATCCCTCAACACATGCATTCAAACCGAAAAAAAGACCATGAAACCTTGGTCCTGCAGTTGGGTTTTCTCTTGTTTTTTCACTCACAGTACTGACAATGCATCTTGATCCAGGATTTGTAGCTTTCACAGTCTCCAAAAAATCTCTCAGCCTCTTGTATTGCCTCTTGTGATCTCCAAGCACAATGTCCTTTGCTTTCCTCTTTGCTCTCCATGCCATCATCTTGGGCACCTCAACACCAAACTGCCTCCTTACCTTGTCAACTATAGCAGGTACAGTAGTGTTGGGGTCTGATCTGATAGTTTCAAGCATTTTGTTGCCAAGCCACTTTGAGCTAATCCTTGTCTTCTCAGATTGGGTGGGACATGTGTGCTCCAATATCATATTCTTAATGCAGAAAGTGGGCTCATTAGTGATCTTTGCTGCAACCATGTGGAACTAACAGCCCTCTCCATCACAACACACTATTACCCTATCACTGCAGTTTCTGTGATACTTGTATCTTCTAAGTTGCTTCACATGCAAATTCACAAGAGCCTCTCTAAATTGGTACACATCTCTGAAACAAATCCTAAGCTGGAATTGCTGCTCTGGATGCAGCCTTCCCTCATCATACCAGACCCTGGGTGGCCTTTTCTTAGCTCTGCTCCTTCTACCAGAGGGGATTATAAAGGACATTGGTTCATTGCCATCATCATCAGCTTCAAAGCCTGTATCATCCTCTTCTGAAGATGGATACCAGTCCTCATTCATGCTTCTGTTAGCACTAGAGTGGGACCTACTAGTAGGCCCAGGCCTCTTTATCTTCTTCTCGACAGGCTCAGGAACTGCTATCTCTTGACAGTCATCATCCTCTTCCTCCAAGTCTATGTCATATAAATCTTCAGGGTCTGTGTCCCCTTCACAGTGTGTACTGCTCATGTATTGAGCTCTCTTCCTCTTAATGTCAGCAATTGTGTCTTTCAGATCACTGTCCACTTTCCTCCTCTGTTCTTCTTCTCTAGCTACATTATCTTCTTCTTCATAGTCCATGGAATCTGAATCTGCATCTGGGATGTCCACATCAGCTACAAAGTCTTCATCAAATACTGAGTCATCATCATCTTCATCAGATGTGTCCTCAATTGCTGCATGCTCCTCCTCATCTGTATCAAACTGGAAATCTGCATAATTCACACTTACTTGAGTGTTTACCTGCTGCAATGCATTATTTTCATGCTCTGCATCTGCCTTCTCTGGCTCAACAAGCTGGCATGGTGGAGGAATTGTTTTTATTGGCATATAGTTCACACTTTCTTGTGTACCAAGAACATATGATGAGCCACCATAATGATCTGTTGTTTTGTGCACAACACCTGACTCATTAACAGCAAAAACAATAGGTTGGTCCACTGTCAAATCTACAAGTGTTTCAGCTGGGTCCACTTCTTCAGGTTCTACTGGTGCTTGCTTCCTATTTAACTTCCCCTCTTTAACATACAAACACAATGTCTGACTGGTTTTAAAGTGATTTATCATATCATCCACTTCAGTGTTGTTTGTGATGACAGATATATCTTGCATCCCTATGCCATCCTTCCACAGGTAAAAAATACTGTCATCACTTCCATATCCATTTCTGACCATCACATTAAGCAAACTGCCATAAGTGATGTCTATCTCATACATCTTCACAAGGGCATACTTTCTGGCAGCATCTTTAGAGGGAAACTGAAAATATAATGACCATGGCTCCTCAGGCCTACACAATACAAAACAAAATAACAACATTTTCAGTAAAGTTAAAAAAGTCAGTACAAACAACACTGAATAACAACAATATTCAGTACAAACAACACTGAATAACAGCAATATTCAGTAAGAAAACACTGAATAACAACAATATTCAGTACAAACAAAAGTACTCTACAAACAACACTGAACAACATGTCATTAATAAGCAGTTCCTCATTCAGTAAGATCTATGTATGAGGATAATAAAATACAATTAAGATTATGTATAATATTCAGATAAAAAATGCGGTTCCTCATTCAGATAACAAAATGCAGTTCCTCATTAAGTAGCACAATATTGCTGCAATCAACTAGGCCTAACCCTAGGTACAGCTAAACTAACACTAGGTATCCTAACAAACCAGTACTGCTAGACCCTAACCCTAGGTATTTTGCACTGAGATTTACCTAGATTCAGATGGATGCAAGGGGGGTACTTCCTCCCCCAACGAATCAGCCCCCGCAGACGCCTTCTCTGCCTCCGCAGCTGTCTTCTCTGCCTCCTCCGCATATTGGGACGGCGGCGGCAGAACAGCTTTACCCCAAGCGGCCGCCGTCGAGTCCGAATCGCCATTGGGGTTGGGGACCCACTTGCCATCGGGGTCGCATTGCGGGCGGCGGTCACTGTTAGAACGGCCACCGCTGCCGGAGCCGTCGACTCCTTCTCCGCCATCGCCGCCACTGGAGCTGGTCGCCATGAGTGGAGCGGGAGGAACGCGCGGGAGGAAACTGAATCGGGGATTGGACAGGGAAACGGCGGGTGCGTGACCTAATAAGCGGGCGTGGAAACGGCCGCCCCCCTCCGTCTAACGGCGTCCGTCAGCCCGCGCCGCGTCGGCCCGACAGGTGGGTCCCACCTATCGGTTTCTCGCGGCCAAATCGGCCCGTCAGTGCTCCGCGTTACCGATTAGGCTCAGAGTTGGTGGTTTTTTGTGACTTGGCTTAAATCTGGTACTGACTGGTTACCCTATCCCCAAGTGTGGTGATTTTGGGTAAATAACTCCCAAGGCGAGGTGCGGTGACCATGGCCGGGTTAAATAACTTTCCAGGGATGTATGTATGCGTTGGAAGGAAGGATCGTCGGAACTGAAGCTAGCTGCCCGCGGCGAAAGGCGAAGCGATCGATCGGAGAAGTGTATTCTGTGGGGAGGAGATCGCCCGATTCGACGGATGCCGGGGGATCGTGGATCCTAACCGGAGCGCACCATGGCGCACTAGCTAGCATTGGGTGGCATGCATATGCATGGCAGCCCGCCGGACGTCGTTCGTCAGGATCGTACGTGTTAATTGCTTCCATTGGCAGTATTAGCTGGATGCCCATCTCACGTCTAGTCTGTGCACCACGATCTTGTATCTTGTCCTGGTTCGAGAGAGGAGGAGGACGAGGATGAGAAGATATGCCTACGAGCGTGGGAGAAGAGCTAGGGGTGGAAAAAGGGAGTGGACGGGTGAGGGGTGAATGTTGCAAATATGCCTCTGAATGTGGGATATGCGTGAGCACCAAAAATATGCCCCTTTTCTTTCATTTTTGAGGGGAGAAATGTGCCCCCTTTCTCTTGCCATGGATAGCTAGGTTGCAGTTTTTTTTTTTTTTGAACTTGGAACATTTCAGTCCATTAATCAATGTGTCTAGCAACAAAAGACCGGACAAAGGTAGGGGCAAGACCCGGCCATACGGCTTGGGGTACAAGCTCCATCTTCGACCCATACAGCGCAAGAGCGTCTGCAACCTTATTACAAACCCTCGGACAATGAACAATGTTAAAAAAACTAAAGTTCAGACTAGCAAAAGTCTTTATTTCCCTAAACAAGACCCCATTAGAAGAAAGATCAAAATTCGACGACTTGATTGCATGGACCAGCAACGTTGAATCCGTCTCCACCACAGCCCTGGTGATGCCTAACTCCTGCACCTTGTATTGAGCAAATATGCATGCTTCAGCTTCAGTTTGCAAGGCGTCCTGTGCGTGCGATATCCTTCCTGCAGCCGCTACCACAACGTCACCGTCATGATCTCGAATGACATAGCCCCACCCTCCTGATGATGAGGCCGCACAGAAGCTGCCATCAGTATTAATCTTTAGCACACCGTCAGTCGGCTTGGTCCAAACTTCAGATTTCTGCTCAGCTGGTTTCTTCTCACGACTGAAGAAAGTCATATATTCAGTAGCTTCAATCTTAATCTGCCAAAGTAGTCCAGTGATGTCTATTTTCTTTCCCTCCATCCTCAGTTTATTTCTTGCATTCCACCACGTCCATGCTAGTGCAATGATGATTGTTTTCCGTTGCAGATCACCCCCCAACAGCTCCTGTATTACTTCTTTTGGATCATGCATTGCCATGCACTTAGTACGTACCTCCTCTAGTCCTAATTCCCTCCACAACGGCTTGACTTGTTTGCACTGAAACAACAGATGGCTACCATCTTCATCTCTTCTTTTGCAGACTGGACAAAGTGTGTCAACGTCTACTCCTTTCCTCTTCAGATTAGCACAGAGGGGAAGGCTGTTGTGTGCCATACGCCATAGGAATTGTTGCACTTTATTTGGGCACGGCGCGTGCCATATGGAACTCCATCTGAATCTGTTGTTGCTCTCCCCATTTGCCTGACCAACCTCACCCGAGTCCACCATCTGGAGTTGTCTGCATAATTTGTACGCTGACTTCACAGAGAAACAGCCACGATGGTCAGGATGCCATGCCCAAGCATCTTCCATATCTTCTTTAATGGGCAAAGATAGGATCAAGTCCGCATCTGGTGCCCAGAATATCGACCGCACTAGCTGTTTGTCCCACGCCACAGAGAATGCGTCCATCAGCTCAGCAGCAGTTGAGACGACAGCGTTCCGGCGATGTGTCATCGGTCTCCTATCCCAGTTTCTAGGAAGCCACGGGTCCTCCCAGATCTTCACTGTCGAGCCGTCACCGACACGCTTGATGACTCCCTTATTAACCACTTCAATTCCATGTAAGAGACTACGCCACGCATACGACATACCCTTTTTGGGTATAGCATGCAGTATGTCAGTTTCAGGGAAATACTTCGCTTTGAGAACTCGAGCACAAAGTGAATCAGGGTTTTCTAACAATCTCCACGCTTGTTTAGCGAGCATGGCCAGATTAAACACATGGAGATCCTTGTATCCCAAACCACCTTCTTTTTGGAAAGAGTCAATTTCTCAGAAGACAACCTGCGGCATAGTGGCTGCTTTCATATTAAGAAAACGGGTGGTTTTGGTGGTTAACAAAGAAGATCATTTGATGGAGAGCAATGCTATTCATACGCATGGTTTTTACGTAAAGTTTACATACTACTCCCTCTGTTTCTAAATATTTATCTTTCTAAAGATTTCAACAGGCAACTACATACGAAGCAAAATTAGTAAATCTACACTCTAAAATATATCTATATACATCCATATGTGATAGTCCATTTAAAATCTCTGAAAAGACAAATATTTAAGAACGGAGGGAGTAGTTACATCGGTTAGTAGTTAGCTAAAATCGTGGAGGTAGTTATGATCCAAATGAACGAGTAGTACGTAGGAATATAATTTCCTTTTGATGAAATATCATTGGCATGTCTTGCACCCGATTTCTATGAAAACTAAAACTAGCCACGTGTCCTGCGCAATTGTGCTGGAAACATCGATAATTCTAATATGCTCTCTAGCATAGGTGTGTGTACTTACCTTTGTCATTTTGTGCAAGCTATTGAGGGTAATCCAATTTTGTTTCTATCCGACCTACTTGTATGTTCATGATTTGCACACGCAGTTGTATATCCATATATTATTGAAAAAAATGTATATAAATGACAACCACACCCTCAAGCATTTGGTTCTAGTCATCACCGCTCATTTACATACTTCCCATCAATATTCATGTTTGTATCTAAACATTCCTTGTCCATTACCCTTTATGCATCGCCCCTAGAAACTGTGTAAGTTGCTGGTATTAATAATTAGTCGTTTATGATGCTAAGATATTTTTTTCATTGACTATAATTTTTTAGGGTTCGAAACGTGTATCTATCTATCACGTTTAAATAGGATGTATGTCGTAAGGACTAAGGTGTTTATATCGGATGAAACATATACTTTTTGTTTGTAGCTTAACTAATAAATAACTTGTCCACTTAAACATATATTCCGTGTGAGATCTTTCTAAGTCTAAATATGATGATCTATAGTCTATGATTTTTTTAGATAATGATATTTACTGGTATGACCCATTTAGTTAGGATTATCAAGAATTGAAACATATGATATAGGTTTATCTATGACTTCATGGTTCTAACTAATGTGATATTTAGGTACGATTATGTATATCTAAGAGATGTGATCATTTTGGGTAGGTTATATTGAATATGTGGTCAGCAATCTTAACAAAAAGATCATTTGGGTACAATTATTTAGATCTAACAGATGTGATTTATTTAGGTACAATTGATTTAATGTGTGTAATCTCTTAAGTATGCTTATGTTGATCTAACAGTTGTGGTCCAATAAAAATTAGATAGTCCACTAGATCAACGACCGGATGTTTTGCTTTTCTTTTGGAAAATTTCAAGCACATATATCTTACTAATAGGTAGATACAAAACGCTCTATGGAAAAAATGTCCAACCGACTAATATTTCAACTTTTTCATTAATATATTAAACCTATTGGCACAATGAAATAATATCACTATACTTTTATCGATAATATTTCCAATATATTGACATATACACATGATGATGTTGACGATGCCTTTTGTTGCTATATGGTTTGCTTAATTATTCTGACTGCATTGCCTTGCAAATTGCTTGAATAGTATTTAACTGTGTGCATAGTATGTTGCATAGTCCAGGGAAATTATCTTTGGAAGCGGATTTGTAGCACCTGGGTGCTCCACAACCCTATATGAACATTCAGAAAATTAATACCGAGATTTTTTTAAAAAAATCCGAGATTTTGGGATACCAAACCTGGGTTCCCGATCTACTCCCGTGTGAAATTTCGTGAAAAAATACCAGGAAATCTATTTGTGGCAAAAAGACAAAAAATTCGTATGTTTAGAAAAAAAATCCTTTGGATAGATTTTTGTTCGGACAGTATTACCGTCGCCATGGATACGTTTTTTGGTATTTTTTCATGAAATTTCACACGGGAGTAGATTGAGAAACCAGGTTTGATATCCCCAAATTTAAGATTGTTTTTTGTTTTTTGGGTATTTTTTACATTTAAAATTTGTATAGGGGTGTGGAGCACCCATGAGCTCCTGTGTATTTTTTCCACTATTTTCCAATGATCTTTGCACTATCCAAATATTTCACCATAATGAGCACCGGTAAGAAGTGTCTATCTACACCAACGTTCTCAAGGACATGCCATTGGTTATTGTTAAGAAGAGTAAATCGTTCTCAAGGACTGGAGGGTAATTGTCTGCTTTTGTCAACTCATATCAGTTATCGTTGATTCTTATTGCTTCATTGTTGCTATGTGGATAGAACCGAAGCTAACATGCTGCAAAACCATTGACTCAAATGTTCTTATGATTATACTCCCAACGATTAATCCGGTTGTCTATGGAAAGTAACTAAAGCAAGCCTAAGAATAGCTTGAATTTTCGGTTTCCCTATTTAACACTTATGCTACAAACGACCAGTCCGGTTGTCTATTGAAAGTAACTAAAGCAAGCATAACCATAGCAAGCCTAACCAAAACTCGGAGATCGGTATTCTGTCAATCTGGCCTCTCCGAAATTCATCACAACAAAATGCTCTCCTCATGGCACATAAATGGTGAGGTGGTATGCGGTCGACATTCACCCACCACGTCTAGATGATTTTCATACCATAATATATAATCAAACAGCAATTCTTATTGCAAAGTCATACGAAATAAATCAACTTGCTTTCTCCGATGTTCTTAAGAACATAATGAACTACTCACAAGTTGGGTAGATAAGCAGGTGCAAAGGCATATAAGTAGGGATACCAATATGAGGGTCAAATAACACCTCAATAAAACACGAAGCAACAAATACTAAACTAGTGATGGCGGTGAGATGGAGAGTGATGGTGTTGTGGATGGAGATTGTGTGGATGAAGATGCTTCCTATGATGTCTTGTTCTTGGTGGCGACAATGTCCTCGTATTCCCTCGGTTGGAGGAGAATCTGGAGGTAGACTCTAATGTAACTTGGTCGATGAATCCCATGCCTTTTCTTCACTAGTAGAAAAGGGGCCATTTGTCCCCGTTGGTTAGGGTCTTTTGTCCCGGTTGTTGAACCGAGACTAAAGGGTCGTTACTAATGCCCTGGTCATTTAGTCCCGGTTCTTACACGAACCGGGACAGATGGGCCTCCACGTGGCCGGTGCGCCGAGCCCAGGCAGGAGGGCCTTTGGTCCCGGTTGGTGGCACCAACCGGGAACAAAAGGCATCCACGCGTCAGCATTTCAGTGGCTGGGGTTTTTGTTTTTTTTTAAAGGGGGGTTGGGGGTTTTGGGGGGTTAATTTTAGGTGTTTCATATATTGTGTTAGCTAGCTAATTAATAGGGAGAAGTGTCCTCTCTTATCTCCGTGCTTGGTCGACGCTACGTACTATACATAGAGAGACCCTCGACACGCTAGCTAATAAGAAAATGAAGGAAACCATTAAGTACAGAAGTTCGTCATGCATACCGAGAGAAGTGATCGATCGACCTCTCCTTCTCCGAGAGATTGGTCAAACAACAAGTTTTCGTATTATCTATCCGACGCTACTGGCTACATACATATACAATATGTAAGATCTCTTACAATCCCCTAGCAATTGAAATCAACTTCCATATGGTATTCTCCAGCTTTATTGATGACGTGGTCAAGAAAGAATCCCGCCAATTCCTCTTGAATTGCTTTCATGCGATCTTGTGATAGGAGTTCATTCCGCATCTGCCACGTCTAATTTGAAGAAGGGGGTTAATACATATATATGAATGAAATTCAACAGAAATTATGGTGTAATAAAATGAAATTGTGAATATTATTGCTTACGCACTTCATATTGTATTTTAGAGTAGCCCCGCATATTTTTCAAAGTCGCGTTGTAGATGAACTCGCACACGTAGTATCCACAGTAATTATTCCCTTGTTCCTGCCACAAGCACTTTACGAGAAATAGAGGTCAATCAAACTGATAATGAAGCACTATAAATGGCATTGATGAAAGTATAGCTATAAAATCAACGGGAGATGCGCGCAACTAGCTAGCCAGTAGTACTTACTTTCGGGTATGTATATCGCAGCTCCTTCGGCAGTCCTAGAGCTTCTGCGGTGAACTGTTTCCAAATCCTGCAAGACAAAGAAAATAATAATTATTACTTGAGATATCAGGAAATGAACAAATAGTTGCCGATATGGTGCGATAATGATCGATTCAACTTACTTGTTGAGCATTTTAGTCATGTCCGCATAGGTTTCGGGATCTTTTCGTCTCGAGCCTAAGATGATTACTAGTCCCCGCTCAAGCTTAATCTCCAGAAGAACATAGTGGAAGCTGCACACGCATGCATAACTCATCAATTACATTACTATAACCTCGCTCGAGTAATAAAGGAAACCGAATATGCACACGACAGTAACACTCACTTGAGTTGTAAGGAAAGAGTATGGTATCTTTGTTTTGATTTTTGATCAACCATTGTAGCAAGTTGGCCTCGGCGTCTTCGGCGTGCTTTCTAACCTGAATTTCATCTATGATATTTGTGTTAATGAACCCAATATCATACATTTCTTGTTTTCTGCACTCGACGATCTTCAATCTGCATAATATAGTGAGGATAATTAATTATAAATACATGCAATGAAAGAGCCGAGCTATATATAGAGACTTAATGACAGAAATAGTACTTATAGACACTAGCAAAAGTCCGTTAATTTATCGAGGGCATTTTGATTGAAGGACTCGAAGAACTCCTCAAATGGAACAGGCAACAGATCAGTTCCAACGAGGTCGTGCTACTCTTTAATTCTCAGATACAAAGTATTCGTCCCCCAGACTCTCTACAGGTTTTCATGTACCAATTATGGAATCTTCGCATCATCGTTGTTAGAGATTTTTCATCTTTGATGAGATGCTTTCCGTACTCGTATCTGTGTTCGTCCACCTTCATGAAATCAAAATTTACATCGTCAGGTAGGTAATCTGCAAGATTGCCATAATTGGGCACCATCCCCGAAGCATTAGCGACGATGTCGCCGCTAGACACATTGAGCGGGGGGCACGATTGATTTGCTTGTTCGCCAAGCTGGGCAATTTTTTTTGCAGCTGCTCGTTCTTTTGACCTTTGATGTCTGACAGTACTTCCCGACCGCTCTGCATCGAGATATGTCTGTTCAGTAATGCACTCATAGTTGGTTCTCGGCGGAGAATTTGGTGGTTTCCTCAGGGCATCGATAGTGCGCTTTGCTTTCACCGGATCTACCTTCTCTTCCGGATGTGGATGTCTCTTTGCGTTCAACCCTTCAAAGAAGTCGTCCACTTCGGCCCGCACGATCTTCGCGTTTTCCTCCTCGGTCCTCTCGTACGGTAACTTCTCTAGAGGCTTGAGAGAAGGACCGTATCTGTATTGCCTCACGCCTCTGGCTGTACTGCTAGACGCTGGAGCAAATGGAGCGGCTGCGGCGTCTGTCTTCTTTCGTGCTTGCTTACGAGGCGGACGAGAAGGACTATGAAGCACCGGAGCAGCCGGGGCGGTGGCCGGTCTCTTCCGCCCTTGCTGGCGAGACGGAGAAGGAGGAGGCTGCTGGCTGCTCGGGCGCGCCGGTGCAGGCGGAGAAGGAGGCGGAGTGCTGCCACGCGCCGGAGAAGGAGGCCGAGTGCCCTGATGGTCACTCACCGGAGGAGAAGGCGGTGGAGGAGGCGAAGTGCCTTGACTCGCCGGAGGAGGAGGAGGAGGCGTCCAGTTCGGAAGTTTGATGAACTCCTTCCGCCATAGGCATGGAGTCTTCAGAGAACCCAGCCGAGTCTCCCCTTCACCGGTAGGGTGGTCAAGCTGGAGGTCCTCAAATCCCTCCGTTATTTCGTCCCCCGTCACCCTAGCATATCCTTTTGGAATCGGACGACAGTGAAAAGTTGCGCCGGGTTCAGAAGGTCGAACTTGGCCGGCAGCCGCCTTGACTTTTAAGTTCTGCCATTGCGCCATAAGGTGGCAATTTTGAGACTCCATGATAAAATCCATGGGGTAGCTAGCAGGAGCCGTCAAGACATGCTCCGGCTGAAGCAGCTCGGTGGAAGCCACGCTGCTTCTTCGCTGAGATGGCGGGGTAGATTCGGAGGAAGCTTCGGCAGGTCGTTTGCTGCGATCTGCTTCTCGTTCCTCTAGTCCTTGTACCCTTTTGTGCAGCGCCTGCAGTTGCCTATGCTCCACTTTCTTCCTCCTCTCCTGGGTTTTGTAACCCCCTGCGTCCGGAAAACCAACCTTCCACCGAATGGAGCCTGGCGTGCCTCGTGTCCATCCAGGGTACTCAGGATTCCCGAGGGCCATTGTGACCTCGTCGTTCTCCCTGTCTGGAACGAACGTCCCATGCAGCGCTGCATTGATATAGTGCCGAAGCCTCTTGACTGGTATTTTCAGTTGCTCGTCCGTCCAACGGCACTTCCCTGATACAGGGTCCAAGGTTCCACCAGCCCCGAAGAACCAAGTCCGGCAACGGTCTGGCCAATTCATTGTCTCTGGTTTGATCCCTTTATCAAGCAGATCATTCTCAGCCTTGGCCCACTTAGGCCGGGCTTTGAGGTAGCAACCTGACCCTGTGCGATGGTGAAACTGCTTCTTCGCAGCATTTTGCTTGTTTGTCGCCGACATTTTCTTACTCTTTTCTGATGTCGTGTGGGCCACAAATGCAGGCCAGTGATCTCTGATCTTCTCATATTTGCCGATGAATTCTGGTGTCTCTTCTTTGTCGACAAACTTTTTCAGCTCTTTCCTCTACCTCCTGAATAGGCCTGCCATCTTCTTAAGAGCTAAAGACTTGATTAATTGCTCTGTAGCTGGCTTCTCCGGAACCTCCTCTTGTGGTAGGGTGAAATTTGCCTTCAGCTCAGTCCAAAGATCATCTTTCTGCATATCATTGACATAAGACACCTCAGGGTCTTTGTTCTTAGGCTTATACCATTGGTGGATGCTGATCGGGATCTTGTCCCTAACAAGAACCCCACACTGAGCAGCAAATGCATTCTTTGTCTGAATGGGTTCAATCGGTTCGCCGTCGCGCGCGATTGCTGTGATCTCAAACCTTTCATCCGAGCTTAACTTTTTCTTCGGGCCTCGTCTCCTTACCGAAGTTGTGCTCGATCCGGAGGACTAGAAAAACGAAGAAAGACGAGAGTTAATTAATATGTGTACATATACCAAAACAATTAATGCATCAATTAGCTAGTCAGCACATGCTTAACTAATATATATACCTGGCCAGACTCGATTCGGTCACCGGAGCCGACATCACGGTCTTCTTCTTGCACCGTCATTGGGTCACCGCAGCCATCATAATCATGTCTTTCCTCCTCCATTCTTCGATCACCGTAGCCTGCTTCTTCACCCTATTCTTCCAGACCATCATTGTCGTTAAGATACGACAAGATATCACCTCCGGCTAAGATTATGTCCCCCCAACACTTCTTCTGCTTCCTCGTCTCATATGTGCTCCATTGTTTCTGCAAATATTACAACATGGCAATTATTACACATACATGACAGCTTGTGGATATAGTAGTGGCAAACGTAGACCGAGCTTATTCCGGGTTTGGGGTGGCCTCGGCAACGCTTCAAGGGTAGGGGCGCGGCGGGAGGGGTAGGAGACCGACATCGAAATTTCTAGGGTTTGGGTGTCCTCGAGAGTTTTGGTCGAGCGAGAGGGGGTGGCCTCGAGAGATTTTGTCGGGTAGGGGCGCGGCGGGAGGGGGTAGGAGACCGACATTGTTTTTTCTAGGGTTTGGGTGTCCTCGAGAGTTTTGGTATAAGTTATCACAGTCGAGAGGGGGTAATATCGACAACGACGACATACATACACGGGAAAATAATGTTATCGGGGAGGGGGTATATCGACCCCCCCACACGTGTTGAAGTTATCGGGAGGGGGTTATATCGACAACGACGACATACGTACATGGGAAAATAATATTATCGGGGAGGGGGTATATCGACCCCCCTCGTGTTGAAGTTATCGGGAGGGGTATATTGACGACGACAGACCCGATAAAACATGAGAAAACAAAGAAGAAATAAAAAGAGGAGAAGAAGAAAGGAATAGAGGAGAAGATCGAAGAAAAAAAAGAAGAAAAAGAAGAGGAGAAGAAAAAAGGAATAGAGGAGAAGAAGAAAAAATAGAATATATTCTATTTTTTCTTCTTCTCCTCTATTCCTTTCTTCTTCTCCTCTTCTTTTTCTTCTTTTTTCTTCTTCTTATTTATTTCTCCTCTTCTTCCGCTTCTTATTTCCTTTTTCCTCTCATTCTTTTTCTTCTTCTTCCTTTCCTAGCTAGATATATAAAACTTTTCTAAAAATATAACTTCTACATATATACATGGAAAAAAATGTTATCGGGGAGGGGGTATATCGACCCCCCTCGACCCTCTTTTCCTTCTTCTTCCTTCTTCCTTCTTGCTCTTTTCTTCTCCAACACAAAACACATCTCATCTCATCTCATTTCATCCAAAAATAATTCTTTGCATATGAATATACATACATTTTCTTTTTTTCTTAAATGTTACATATGAACATTTTCTTAAATGAGCATATGAACATTTTCTTAAATATTAATTAGCATATGAACATACATATCACCAAAAAATAGACCTTTTTCTTGCTAACAAAAAATGCAAAAACAAGCATTATACAGCATATACAGAGCATTATAGAGTGAACATACATATACATACATACATACATACATACATACATACATACATACAGTGAGCATATACAGAGCATTATACGGCGACGGCGACGATGGTTGGCAGTGGTGCGCGCTGACGGATGGCGTGCGGGGACGACAATGAGAAGGAAAGGGGAGGAGGCAGGGGCTCACAGTGCGGGGAGAGGTCGAGGTCGCCGGCCGGAATCGGTGCGGCGGCGGACGAACGGCCTCGGGGATGAACGGGTCGCGGGAGCCGGCGTGGTGCTTCCCCGCAGCGAAGGCGACGCCGGGCGCAGGCGACAGCGACGACGGGCACGAGCGACGACGGCGGCGTCGGCGGGGGCGGCGGGCGGCGTCAGGGCAGCCTGGCGGCGACGGGGGCGCGCGGATGGCGTCTGGGCGGCGGGCGGCAACGGGGCAGCGGACGGCGTCGATCTAGGCAGCCCGGCGGCGTCGATGAGCTCGGCGTCGTCGGGCGGGCCGGGGGGCAACTGGCGATGAGTTCGTCAAATTTTCCTAAGTGCTACTTATATACCCAGGCCTTTGGTCCCGGTTCATGGCACAAACCGGGACCAATGCCCCCCTTTAGTCCCGGTTGGTGCCACCAACCGGGACCAAAGGCCTCTTTTTAGCAGCCCAAAGGGCAGGAAGCGGCGGCCTTTGGTCCCGCTTGGTGGCACGAACCGGGACTAAAGGGGGGCATTGGTCCCGGTTGGTGCCACGAACCGGGACCAAAGGGTGGCATTGGTCCCGGTTCGTGCCACCAACCGGGACCAATGGCCTTGCATAGCGGCGTGGTGGTGGGAGTTTAGTCCCACCTCGCTAGTTGAGAGCGCACTACAATAAAAACACCATGTATGGTCGCTTTTTCTGAGACGCTATTTGTATTCGTCTCTATGCCCATGAACACTTGCGGGCTAAAGACGCTTCTTAAGACGCTTACGTAACGCCACAAACTTTTCTTATAATTAGTCATTTAGAAAATAAGTATGTAATTTTTATTAACTTATAGACGGTTTGTGAGACGTTTTAGTAGATGACTCTATTCTTATCTTAGGCTTGTGAGAAATTTGAATAATCATATATTTAAAAATCAGATAGGTACTAAAATTAGTTGTGCTAAAATTTAAACATGACCCAAGTAACTGCACCAAAGAATGAATCGAGAGGCATTTTTGTATTTGATTGTAACCCTAATAATACCCTCTATAATATTATATTATCTTTGTAATATTCTCCTGTCAAAACAGAAAACCTTAATTATTCCGGAATGTACGCAATTCCCCTCGCAAAAAAGTGGGGCTTAGTTCTAGCTCGTAGTTAGGCGAGGGTTAGAGTTTCACTATGGCACATCGTTAACATAGCCTTTCCATCTCGACATGTCGTATGCGATGGTGTCAATGGCTTGACGACGTACACTCCTGTTGCCACTTCGGTCTATGAGTTTCTTTTTATTGTTACTCCTGCGTCACGCTCACCGGGCGAGGACACAAATCTTATTTTTCTGAGTCGTACTCAGCCCCTTCGATCTGCGACTGCACGAGATTTATATTTTTTTTATTCAATTATGTGGATATTACGGGCCGAAACTCCCCAGCTTCTCCAAAACTTCTGAAATCCCACTTCTCGCTTGGCTTCTCACTTATCGTGGCAACCTCGAAATGTTCGGCGGCGAGGCAGCTTCTCCCAGCGCTCTGTTGAGCTTGCAACCCAACTGGGGACGATGCAGGCCCCTTGTTGCCACCTTGGGCTGGCTAGACAGAGCCGACTTCAAGCCAAACTGCACACAGACCACTTCTCGCTTGGGAGGGCATCAATGGCGTCAGGGTTAGGTCCTCGTTCGCATGGGGTCGCAGCTCCTTGCTGATAGCGGGATTGGCAGCCGAGGACGGGGTCCGGCGGGGAACGGGATGGGAAGAACGGATCTGTAGGCGGAGAAGATCTGGCCGGCGATGAGGGGCATCCACGTGTGGCGGCGGGAATGGGACGGTGAGGTTTCGAGAGGAGAACGTGATGGACATGGGAGATGTGAGCGAGCCGAACTGTGCGGTCCTGGCCGAGCGAGGAGAAGCTCCAGGAGATTGAATAATCGTTTTCTTGTCGGTGGCATTACAGCCTTAAATAAGTCCAACTCCAGGTTCCTTGTTAATGAGATGCTGGGTTTCCCTCGCTTCACAAAAATACACTAGAGCCCAAGTTGGCTAAGATAATTTTAGCTTGCTCAAGCTTTGGGAGATAATTGCCATCCATAGCCTCATAGTCGTTGGCAACGTCTAACTTAATCTTGAAACTTGCGTATTGCTTCAATATAGGGTCCCGGTACATGAAAATGCATGATCAATATGGTCCTTCTGGCTCTATATGTTACGTACATATCGTGTATTCTCCCATATGACACATCAGCACGGGGCCACGTCAGGCAGGGGCCCATATATCAGTGGGAGCGAGAAATAAGATTAAAAAAATGAGTGTCACAAAGTTTCGAACCCGCAACCCAGGGCCAAAATTTGCGTGAGCAAGCCACCGCAATAAGGGCCTTCTTTCGATAAATTCAGGATGAAAGCTCTTATATATAAATAGCGCTGTCCAGGCTATAGCAGCCCAGGTTTTTTTTTGAGAACACATATGATAGCAAATTTAGCTGGCAGTTGTATTTGTTTATTTTTATTTTACTAAAAACAGTAGTATTTTTTTCGAATGGTAAAAAACAGTAGTATTTGCTACTAATAAGATGCACATGTTTCCGAACCATACTTTCTTTTCTTTTACGTTTCTTTTTTCTTTTCTTTCTTTCCTGTTTATTTTAATTTTTAATATAATGTTAAAAATATTCAAAATTTGTTAGCGCTTTCAAAACTAGTTCAGAATTTTTTTAATGAATCGCATTTATCAAAAATAGTTTGAGGTTTCAAAATTTCGTCACAGTATAAAAAGGGGACATCTACATTCCCCCACCCCTTGTGATAGCATTGTAATTCCTTCAAGAGGATCCTCTGGTGGTCTTTGGCTGATGTGGAATGATGAGCTTCAAGTTCATGTGCATACGGCTTCCTTCTAGTTATATTAGCAAACGTTGTACATATTGCTACGGGTAGGGATTTTGGGCTTGTTTGTATCTATTGTGATCCATATCACAGACAAACAGATGTGATTTGGGATCAAATTTCTAATTTTGTGTATGATAATCCTGGCAAGCCTATATTATGTATGGGAGACCTTAACGAGCTTTTGTATGATACGGATAAAAGTAATGTTAATGTGAATCATCGTCGCTTCCATGCCTTTCGTGCTTTGATCAAGAATTGTGGTTTTTTTGATTTGGGATTTTCGGGGCCTGCTTATACTTGGACAAATAGAAGATTTTCTTCCAATCCTACTTATGAAAGGCTTGATAGAGGATTAGTTAATCCTGATTGGTGTGATGAGTTTCCCCATACTAAAGTTCTTAATCTTCCTATTATTCTCACACTACAAGAAATCTGTTAATCCATGACGGATTACTGGTGACGTTCTGGAAATCCGTCATGGAAACCGTCACTGATTTGCAATGTGCAAATGGGCCCTAAAACGGTAGTCTCTTTACGACGGACTTCGAGGCACCGTCATGAAAACTGTCATAGATCGACCAAATCGGCCTAGTTCGTGCTTATCTTTTTATTCTTTATACATTATTTGGACCGTCATGGATGGATGTTGTTGATTTGTCGTGTATGCCTTTTACTGGGCCCACATGTGTGTGAGATGCAATCAACACTGCATATAAAAAAACACCGAAACTGAGAGCGCGCACGACGGCGCGAGAAGGAAAATTTTAAGTCTCGAGCGCGGGGGGAGCCAGCCCATTTACCTACAGAAGAGTCCACACCCTAACCCTAAGTAGATTTTCTCGTCTCCTCCCGTCCCCAACTAGCAACCCCCGCCACTCCACCGATGCTCCTCGTGCTGCTCCATGCCGACGCCGACGGTGCCAGCGATGAACCATCCCGCGCCAGGGCCCTCCCCGTCTATCCCTTGTCAGATCCCTCCCCATCTGCCCCATGCCATGCCCCTCCCCATTCAGTTCGCCACCTCAAGCTATGGCGGTCCAGTCCTACGGTCCCGCCCCTCGAGCTGAGGCGGCAGCGGTGGTGGCGGGACAGACAACCGGCGGCGGGCACATATCCAGCTCCATCTGACGAGGAGCCAAGGTGAGATCCAGGAGGCGACGACACCGCCACGGACCCAGAGTACAAGGGCGCCCCTTGCAGCTGGGCCCAAATGTCCGCCAGCTGCTCCACCGTCAGTACCCTGGTCGCGGCCGTCTTCTCCATCTATGGTGAGCGTCTCCTCAATGAAGCATATAATGCTAATAAATACAGTCTCGTTCATACTTTGTTTCCTGATATAGCACACAATCACTGTATGCAGTATTAAGATTTTGAGGACTGATGACTTCCACATTCTTTTCCTTGAGCTTTAGTCCTTTACTCAAGTAGACATCAAATGGCCCTAGAAGGGAATCGATTGTTCAGGATTTTACACTTTTGGAATTTCCAGTCAGAACCATGATGGATTTATTATATTTTAGCCAATGGTTTCAGGGCATATTCTAGCGATAGTTCAGTTTTGTAGCTCCACTTCTGTACTTAAAACATTTGCTGTCTTGATTAAACATATTTTTTCTTAGTAATTAACCAGACTGTATAGGAAGACCAACATCTTCCAACATTATTAAATTGAGACACAAGTAACTTTCCTCTGCTATTCCTTATGGCTGAAAATAGCAAAACTTATTTGTATTATTCTTCATATGCAGAGGATTTGGTAAACGAGAACAAGTAATTTGATCCTGTAATTTCTTAAGGTATGAACATTTTTCGTCTAGTCTTATGCCCATGCTATCTTGCAAAGATGTTTAATCAAGAATAGGTCGCCTCCAATATTGCTATTCCTAGTGCTGATTTGTTATAGGTATACCTATATTGAAAGAAAAATGAAGTGTGTTACTAGTAGTGTATATACTGGAACCATACTAGTAGTTGGTAAAAGTCTGTAGTGGCAAGTGTAGAGCCATACATACATATTTCAGAAGGGCAGGAAGTGGTACAAACTAAATAGAAACAAGCATGGTTCTTGTACCGCGAAAATTTGTTCTTTACACAGCAAAGTGCTTGCAGCTATTTACTTGATAGGAACCCGTTTGTTGGTGGTGTTCTACTGGTAGTCTGCTCTGTTGCTGCTTTTGTTGTGTTGCTTGTTGATGCTTTAGCTGCACTGCTGCTGTTGATGCTCTAGATGACTAGATGTACTGCACATCTGCACTACTGGTGTTGTGTTAGTTTTGTTGCTGCTGCTGGAGTGTTGATGGCGGCTGCTTGTAGGCTTATTTCTAGCTCTTGGCTGCTGATGGTGGCTGAAATTTGCTGTTGTGTTGATTGTGCTACTTGTTATTGCTTCTTCTATTGCTTGTGTTCTCTCTTGTCCATCCGTCAATGTTCCTAGCTGGCCACACATACTTACCCCCAAATGGCAATCCCATTGGTACATCTGATGATTCTAATATGTATCAAACTTGCACCTAGATCTGTACATGTATTTGTGAAGGCTAGCTTGGGTGGTTCCACGTGTGTGTGTGTGTGAGCAAGGATGCTTCTTTGGATTTTAGATCAATCCTTTTTGTTTGTTTGCAGCTGGCCTTCAATTATTAATCTGTTAGGCGTGTAGTTCTCGAGAGCTGATCATTTCTATCTTCTCAATTTTGTATGAATATTTGGTTTAGAAAGGGAAAGTAATGTGCGGCTAGCCAGTGTACATTGTTCCTTAGTTCAGTTAGTAACTCTTTAAGACTCCAGTTAGTAAACTTAGACATTTGGAAAGGCATGGTTCTTAAAGAATTTGGTTAAGTTGAGACAACATTTGCATTTCAGTCATAATGAAATGAAACAGCAGATCTAGTTGTCACACTAATATCTTTGCTTTGCACATTTTAGTCGCTACATCTCCCACTTGATCGACGCCGATGCCACAGTCCTCAAGCAGAACATGGTGAGCTTGATACCTTTCCATTCTTCAACTTGTCTTACTATTGATGTGAATTATTCAGGCTGTATATTTTGAGTTGTTCAAGGTGCGGACTGTTGTGTCGTTCCAGAAAAATTCTAAATGTACGGATATTTGTGTGTTCATAAAATCTGCTTTGGACCATGTCCCTGATATCATGCATTGCATCCATACTCTACTAGAGTTGCTATCTCTTGGTGTTCATGGGTTCCGATTCTGCTTGTATCTGAATAACCATTAAATAATTGATTTTTCCATGTAAGAAAATAATGTGTAGTTCTCGGGCGTTAGATGAAAAATCCTTTGGTGCCGATTTTGATTTAAACATTGAGTTAATATAGTCCACAACATTAGATATTTTTATTTGAATTAGCGATCATGCTCCTATCTTTATTACCACTCAAGGTCAATACAAAAAACCTAAGCAAACTTTCAAATTTGATAATTTGTGTCTGAAAGAAAATGATTTTCAATCTTTTGCAAAGAATGCTTGGGCCTCTAGTACAAACAGAAATTTTTCTGCTCGTACTAACAATCTTGCAGGTGCTCTAAAAGTGTGGTGCAAAAAGAAGAAACCTTTACAGCAGGAACTCTCCAGCCTAGAAGAACAAATCAACCGTATTCAAATGCAGCCTCTATCCATGCAGGACCATCAACTGGAATCAACACTCATTGTCAGGTATGAACAAAATATGTCGAAGCTTACTGATTTCTATAGACAAAGGGCTAAGAAGAATTTTGCAACAAAAGGGGACAGGAACACAAATTTTTTTCATCGTGCAGTGCTTAAAAGAAGAAAGAAGAACACTATAGTTTCAATAAAAGATGAGAATGATAACATTCACTTCAATCCTCAGGCCATTGCAAATACTTTTGTTAGCTACTTCAGATATATTTTTGCTTCTCCTAATGTGAATGTGGGCAGACCTTTTCTAGCATCCAGGCTCCTTTCTAACAGCCATGACTACACGTATAGCATACCAGATAAGGAGGAGATCCTTAATACTCTCAAGGATATGAAGATAAATGCCTCTCCTGGACCCGATGGATTCAATGTAGAATTCTATATTGCCACTTGGAGCTGGATTGGTGATGATGTTACGACTATGGTAAGGAACTTTTACCAAACAGGTATAATGCCTTCGCACATTAGCGATACTCACATTGCTCTTATTCCTAAGAAGTTAGTTCCTCGAATTCCTTCAGATTATCGTCCTATAAGTCTTTGTAATATCATTTACAAGATCATTTCCAAAACCTTGGCCAATAGACTCAAACCTCATCTCCCTGATTATATTGATCATTCTCAACAAGCTTTCATTGAGGGTAGACGCATATCTAACAATATCATCTTGGCTTAGGAGATAACTCATTCGTTTGCTCTTAAATCTTGGAAACAACAAGCTTTCTTGCTTAAAATTGATTTGGCTAAGGCTTTCGATCGACTTGAATGGAACTTCATCGTTTCGGCTCTTTCGCGAAAGGGGTTGCACGGTCATTTCATAAATTTGGTGTATGCTTGCATCTCTTCCCCAAGGTTCTCAGTCATTATTAATGGCCAGCCTTTTGCGAACTTTCGTAGCAATAGAGGTTTAAGACAGGGTTGTCCCTTATCGCCTTATCTGTTTGTTCTTGCTATGAATGAGCTTTCTTTAAGCCTGCATGATGCTATGATACAAAATCAACTGTCTGGCATTTCTCTTGGTCCAAATTGTCCACCTATTCATTCAATGCTTTTTGCTGATGACTTGTTGGTTTGTGGTAATGCCACAGTTCAGGAAGCTACCCAAATGGCTCATCTCATCAACCACTTCTGTTCCCAATCAGGTCAGACTCCAAATTGGCACAAATCTTCTATTATTTTTAGTGCTACTGTCTCCCAGTCTCTAGCCCAACATATTAATAATATTTTCCCAGTTACCCTTATTGATAGTACATCAACTCACCTTGGCCACCCTCTCATCCTTCCTGCAAAGGACCGTGCTTCGGCTTACAACTTTGTTTATGATAAATTCAAGAATAAGCTTCCCACTTACAAAGCTGATAAATTATCCCATGCTGCTAGTCAATTCGGTGTTCGCTTCCATACCTGTTTACTATATGTCCAATATCCTCTTTCCAAAAAAAATCCTTGCGAAGCTCACGGCAATCATTCGTAATTTCTGGTGGGTTGGTGTTAGAGAGGAAGCTAGTGCTAGAGCTTTATGTCTTAGGGCTTGGAAAGATATTTGTACTCCTAAAAAAGAAGGTGGATTGGGAATCAAAAACATGTTGGCTATGAATCAAGGTCTCCTTCTTGCGGCTGCCTGGAGACTTGCTGAAAATCCAGAAAGCCAAGTCTATCAAGTTCTCCGTGCTAAGTATTTTCCTGATTCTTCCATTTGGAGAGCTACTCCAAATACTACGAAATCTGCTTTCTGGACTTCTATTCTCAAGGTCTTGCCGATGCTCAAGGAGCATTCTTTTTATCAGATCACCCAAGGCAACATTTCTATTTGGAGCTCACCTTAGTGTACCACTTGGGAGAACATATATGATCACCTTATTGTCCAGCACATTGCTTTTATTTACCCGGCTAAGGTCTCTGATCTTTGGCTACCAGGCCAAAAACTTTGGAATTCTGAGTTCATTACTAACCTTTTTCAGGAACCGACTGCTTCAGCTATTATTGCAACTCCTATAGTTCTTGATGATAGTAGGGATATCCTTTGTTGGAAGCCCACTCCTTCTGGTAAGTGCAATTCTAAGAGTACATATAAGTTGTGTTTACAACAAATTCATAATTTGCAGGTAAATCAACCAAGACAGGTGAACCAATCAACCAAAGATATTTTGCAGCAGGTCTGGAAGCACAAATTCATGGCTCCAAGGGTTATAACTTTTGCGCGGCACTTACTTAGGCATGCTCTCCCAAATGGTCTTAGAGCAGGTTTTCCTCTCATATTTCTTCTACATGCTCTAGATGTGATTCAGATGAAGATGAAATGCATCTTTTCTTTCTTTGCAACTTTGCTAGAGCCTCTTGGTTCGGGCACCCCTGGTATATTAGATCTGATATTCTTGCTCTCAATCATAATTCTGTTCTTGATATTATTCAGGTTCTAATTAACATGAACCATCCACAATCATCTATTCCTAATATATTTACCTTATTGTGGTGTTTGTGGAAAGCAAGAAATGATGTTCTTTTTTGTAGGAAAGAATCACATCCCCATCAGGTTCACCAGGCTGCTCTAGCCATCGCCTCTGTCCAAGATATACAAGATCCCCAAGAACACCTAAATAGGGAGCTGCCTTCTTCGAAGGAGAAGCAATCTACAACCATACTCTCTCAAGGGCAAGAACAAGTACAGCAAGGGACTTGGCTATTTCAGGTACCAAAATATATTCAGATGCTTCTTGGCATAAGAAGAATGTGCCTGGGTATGGTGGTAATCCGGCTACTGTTATTGGTGTTCACATCCTCTTCCCCGAAGAGGGTTCTAATTCAAGAATAATGATTCAAGCCTCTACTCATGATGTTTGTTCACCTCTTATTGATGAAGTTTATGCACTTCTATTTGCTGCTAAAATCTCTTGCAGGCTTCAACTTCAGCAAGGTTCTTTTCTCACTGACAATCTTTCATTAGCAAAGATGGCTGCTTCAAGAGATATCAATAACACCAACATCAGCTGGAGGTGCAGACAATCAATTAGCGAGTTCTTTCAAATCTCCCATTCTCTTAATGATGTTTATCACATCTCTAGGAATACCAATGGAATTGCTCACAATTGTGCTCATCAGGTTCTCAACTCGAGAGTAGAACCTGTCTTTAGTTGTTCACGTTCTTCTCATGCCAATGTACCTTGCCCTTTTCTGCAGTCCCTTCTCAATTTTCAAGTTCTGGGCTATGTAATTCATGCTGTTCATTGTCTATGAGTTGAATGAAATTGTGGCGCTTGATGGCGCCTTCCTTGTGTTCAAAAAAAACATTCCCCCACCCCCTAATTTCCGTCCGACCTCGTCTTTACCTATAAATAAAAATAGTGCTCAACTTTGCCCCTCTTTCGTCATGCGCGCTTATGGAAATACATTTCCATGCCGTTTTCATTTGGTCAAAGGCCTTTGACCGTCTAAGGGACGTTCCTGGACATTTTTACCCTCACTTCGTATGTCACTTACATGTGGGCCACTTCATCCCTAGAAAAAAAGAAAAAAACTCGCTCCCTCTCACCTCTTTTTATCTCACTTACATGTGAGCCTAGCAAGAAAAAAGCAAAAAGGAAAACTCTCTCTCACACACCTATGTCTCTGCCAACTCCACCGAACCCGATGCCCTGACCTGCGCCCCTGCAGCCGCGAGCTCCACACCAATATCTATGCTCTCACCCTCTCTCTCTCTCTCTCTCTCTCTCTCTCTCTCTCTCTCTCGCTCTCTCTCACCCTAGTTCTCTCCCGTCTCTAGCCCTCTCCCACAAGAACACCCGAGAGCCCCCAGGTTGCCGTCGTCAGCCACGCATGCGTCCAACGGCAACCCCAACTGCCATGACTTCTCCAGGAAGCTCTGACGAGAATCCCTCGTCCTCTTAGCCAATGTATTCGAGTAGTGAAGGACCGGATAGGGTGCCATAATGTCATCTTCCCCGCCTCCGGCCTCGGACCGCCGCCGTTGATTCGATGTCGTTGAAGTGCCCCGCTCGATATCTTCCGCTCCCCGAGGATCCCTAGTTGCCGCAGAAGACGTATATAGGCGTCCTCCACAGCAAGCCAGTGACCTAGGGCCTCTTCCCTGCGAGCCCCGAGCCCTGCCATGGCCGCCGCCGTCGTGGGATTGGTCGTCGCCATTGACTCCAGCGACATATGGCCCTAATCCACCACCTCTTGATGCGTCGGAGCCAGGGTTATTGCTGGGTGCCCTCAGTCGGCCTCCCCGCCGCTTCGTGGCGTGCCTCCGCAGAAGGATTTGGCCGCCGCCGGCAATCCTCGACGCAAACCCTATGTTTTCCTTTTTTTACAAACAAATACAGTAATATTTATCAATATGTAGTTGGTTGCTGCCAAAAAAATTATTTTCTCCTAATCACATTTGGCGCTCTCAATCTATTTTCTTTACCGCCTAAACTTCCCGCGTCTCTTGAAATATTCTGAGTCATATAATTATAATCCCAGTTAATTTTCCCCTACAACGCCATCTCCCCACCTCCCCATTTTGAAACCTCCCGATCCAATCTGCGCCGACTTCAAGCCAACCCCGGGAGCCGCCGGATCTCCACTCCACATGGCGGCAGCCTCACCCTGAAGCGCCGCCCTCTGCCGCTATTTCCGCCCGACGCAGACTCCCGTTCTTCTCCATCCGCAGCGTCGGTAGTTGGAGCCCTGTCGGCGTCCGTTGTCCTCACCAACACGAAGCCGTGCTCCCCCCTCGACATCGTCCTCACCGTCACCAAGACGCATCCTCGGCGGTCTCGTCTCTCACACGAAGCACCACGGCGAGTTCCATCGCTACACCGCCCGCAAGCAGTGCCCGCCTCCAGCTAGCATCAACAGCCTCTGCCACGTCAAGCAGGTGATCCCTTATCCCATACCCCCTACAGTTTTACCATTAACATTAAATCAATCAAAGTGGCTTCCTTCGTTTATGTACATCTCAAGTCTCTATCCTCTTCTACCTCCGTCTCCTTACTTCCTTCATGTAGACAATGCACTCTAAGTGTTTGGTGAATTGTTTGTTTGCCTACATATCAGTTCTGATAGATTTCCTCAAAAGTATGTTAGCAACTGTTTGGTCCAATCAAATTTTATATGGTGAAACTCAAAAGTAGTACAAGTCGTGTTAGATAAACAGGCCAAAATAACCTCACTTTCCATTTAACCTGGAGCATAAAACATGATAGTGCTGTGTCACTGTGCACGCCATGGTAACTTCTTTTGTACTGACTGCAACTGCAACTACCAGGATACAGGGGTTCTCATAATCAACTAACTAAAATTTGCCTTTATTAAGCAAACTGGGTAGTCTGATAACTCCTACTATATCTTTGTACATAGATGAAACCTCTAACCTGTAAATAGAAATCCGTACCAAATCTCTTCTTTCTCTTGAGATAGGTACATCCATCACTACTGAATTGTCGGGTTTGTGTCATTGTGTATAGCCTGCAGGGGGTCTTGGAAATATGTGACCACTGTCTTGAGCTACTGATGTCAGCCTAATTTCCATCCATTGCTCCAGATATAGCACCCTTGGGTCCAAAATCAAATCTCACCCAAAGTGACACAGAGCTACCTACTAGTGAGTAGTAATATGTAACTATCGCTGTGATTATGTGAACCAAATAGAAGTTTTGTCTTTTCATCTATAGCTGAGATTTTCGTTGACAAATCAATGTTAAGTTGACAGATTAGCATATATTTGGCAGGCAAATGCAAAGGTCTGCAATAGCTATGCGCTATATATACACTACACGCTAAATCATATGTTCTGCTTTTTTACGAATTCAAAATTCTGAGTAACTGAGCCATGTGTTTTTCACTCTCGTGTAAAAAGTATGCCATGTTAATTTGCACTAAACATAAAATTTTGTATAGGAACCACGACTTAGTTTCAAGAGGTAATTATAAAGTTTAATGTGTTAATTTCAATATTTGCCTCTAAGACTGCAATTCTGTTCTCATCAACTAATGTAATGCATGCTACCTTTTTCTTATCTCTGATGTAACGGTTACATAACAGAACATTGCTTACAACAATTCATTTTGGTTTCTTTCCATAGTAACTGGTATGCTGGCCAACTCATTTATGAAGCAGTATTGATAGGACAAGGTGATATATTACTAGATTTAGCTCTCTGCATAGAAGGCGACCTATTTGTGCCAGACACCTTTAATATGTATGCAGTTTTCTTCTAGTCTCTGTTATGTTCCTATCGGATCTTGCATGGTTCAGTTGTTTATTAGATAGTGCAGTGCAATGCATGACCTTGAAATGCGTTTCTACTTTCTATACACACGTTACAGATCATTAGCTTGTTGATTAACATATGATTTTAACATTGTCTTGGAAAAAATATTATGTTGAGGGTACCTTAGTGGCTTCGACGCTTGAATGCAGGCTGCTGAAAGTGTACTACTAGATGAAGAAAACTTACAAGGCCCTCCAGAGATTGATGATTTATTACCAAAAAAGCCTCCTAAATCTACTAGCCAAATTACAATAATTTGTATCCTCAAACATTTTTTCAAAAATATATGTAATGTGATGAATATGGTCCTGGTATAAGCCACTGTGATATTCTTGCATGCAGGGGCGAGTGGAGTGCTGTTACAGGTTATTGGGGAATTCCGAGTTAAAACTTCATCAGAATTATACGGGGGAAACAATTTGTGAAGACTGATGGAAGTTGTATTCCAAATGGATGGTTGACTGCCATTTAAATTTCTCTGTTATCCTCCTTTTTCAGAGTAACTGAAAATTAAGAAAAGGAGTGCATAGAAGGAGCCAGGAGCAAGTACAGAAGAATTAGTCTTTAAATGAACAAATATTTGAATTACGTATTAGATTTTAGCTTCATAGGAAAACTTTGTTCTAGTTTCCAGGATCTTTTCATAATTATTTGTATCTTTCATATGAATATCTGATTTGATTCAATTATGAACTCAAGGTGTTTGTTCCTACTAATTAGTCCACTGCCCGTTTTTACAAAGGATGCTAATTGTGCAAATGGTATTCTTGTGAATGCAATTGGTGATATGGGCTGATGCCTTTTATATAATGATATTTGTTGCTTATGATTGTAATGGTTGATATGGGCAGATGCCTTTATATCATGATATTTGTTGATCATTGTGCACATGCATCTGTGTGTGATAAAGTAACTGAATTCGAAATGATGAATTGCACATTCTAAATAATTCAAATAATATTTGAAGTAAAATATTCCATGCTTACAAAGAAGCTTATGTACCTTTAGAGACGAATATGACGTCTCTACACAACGTGTATAAGAATGGGCCCATGACGAATGAAGGTCTCTACGTAGAGACGTGATAGAGCGCATCTAGCATAACGTCTCTACATACCTAGAGACGATTTTGAACGTCTCAATATAGCGTCTCATGCCATGTAGACACGCTTAGCCAGCGTGTCTACATGTTTTGAGATGGTCCGTGAGAAGACGCTCTAAAGACGCTTTACTAAATCGGCTTTATGCTTGCCTAGAGATGAAATAACACGTCTCTAGCTATGAAATTGCACGTCTCTACACGTAGATTTTCTTGTAGTGGCGTCGACCACATGCTTATAAGCACTGCTGCCTCCTCTCTCTCGAACTCCTCTGAACTGCAGGCCTATGGGCCTAATCTGACACCGCTTTTCCTATGGGCCTGCTGGGCCTTCTCCGGGCCTGAATCCTGGCCCATGGTAGGGTTTCTAGTCGTATTCAGGCCGTGGGGGCCTAGTAGGAGGCACTTTTTTTGTTTTTTTGTTTTCTTTACTTATTGCTGCTATTTTTATTTTTTTCCAGTTTTTTTGTTTCGTTTTATGCATTATTTATTTTCTTTTGTTTTTTGCTTTATTTTTTAATTCTTTTTGCTTTTAGTTTTAGAAAAATTATAAACTTTCTGTTAGTGCCATTAGTTTTCAAATTTGAAAACACATTTTTTTATTTTTTTGTTTTCTTTCTTGCTTTATTTATTTTATTTTGTTTCTACTTACAACAAAATACTTATTGTTGCTATTTTTATTTTATTTTCCAGTTTTTTGTTTTGTTTTCTGCATTATTTATTTTCTTTTGTTTTTTGCTTTATTTTTGAATTCTTTTTTTGCTTTTAGTTTTAGAAAAATTATGAACTTTCTGTTAGAGCCATTAGTTTTCAAATTTAAAACACTTTTTTTTGTTTTTTTGTTTTCTTTGTTGCTTTATTTATTTTATTTTGTTTCTACTTGCAACAAAATACTTATTGTTGCTATTTTTATTTTGTTTCCAGTTTTTTTGTTTTGTTTTCTCCATTATTTATTTTCTTTTGTTTTTTGCTTTATTTTTTAATTCTTTTTTGCTTTTAGGTCAGGAAAATTATAAACTTTCTGTTAGTGCCATTAGTTTTAAAAAATTATAAATTTCTGTTAGTGCCATTAGTTTTCAAATTTGAATAGTTCAAATTTGAAATTTGTGTGAATCACAAGTTTGTGATTAACTTTACTAAAAAATGAACATAGATGCGCCTATAGAGAAAATTCAACCTAAATTCATAATAAATTTCTATGAATTTCAGAGATATTAACTATGAATTTAGGTCAAATTCCCTGTACAGGGGCATCTATTTTCACTTTGAGAGGAGCTCAACAAGGCAGAGAGGGACGAGCTTATAAACCGGCGTGAGCGCCCTTCGGTTGGCGAGGTGGGACTAAACTCTGAGCGCAACGAGGACCAACCCTTTAGTCCAGGTTTGTGGCACAAACCGGGACTAATGGTCATGGGCCAGGGGCGAGGCGCATTGGTCCCGGTTCGTGCGTGGAACCGGGACCAATGGACCACGTGGCGGCCCTCTTGAGAGTGTTCTTGGTGAGAACATAGGTGACAAGGAACGAACTGGGATTATTGGTATTACCAAGGCCGAACTATAAGACATTAAAGCATTTCAAATGAACTCTGAAAAAGTTGAAAGTTGGCATGGTATCATAATTTCACCCACATAGCATGTGCATGTACAAAACGGACAATGGTATCATACTCGTCTGTTACAAAGTTGGCATGGTATCATCATAATAGTTGCGGGAGAAAGTCTTTACTTTTTATTCGCTTGTGTCATTTGCTTATTGTGCCGTAACTATGGATAATCTTCATCGTTTATCAGGATGCTTGGGTCAGCCTTGACTTTGAAGGGAGGAATTTCATGAAACTTCTCATAATCTTCAGACATGTCTGTTTTGCCCTCCACTCCCACGATGTCCCATTTCCTGAAAGAACTATGTGGAGCTTTGGCTCATCGTATGATGTATTCGCTTCCTTATCTTTTCTTTTTCTCGGTCTGGTAGACATGTCCTTCACATAGATAACCTGTGCCACATCATTGGCTAGGACAAACGGTTCGTCAGTGTACCCAAGATTTTTCAGATCCACTGTTGTCATTCCGTACTATGGGTCTACCTGTATCCCGCCTCCTGACAGATTGACCCATTTGCACTTAAACAAAGGGACCTCAAAATCATGTCCGTAGTCAAGTTCCCATATGTCCACAATGTAACCATAATATGTGTCCTTTCCCCTCTCGGTTGTAGCATCAAAGCGGACACCGCTGTTTTGGTTGGTGCTCTTTTGATCTTGGTCAATCGTGTAAAATGTATTCCCATTTATCTCGTATCCTTTGTAAATCAATACAGTCAAAGATGGTCCCCTGGACAACAAGTATAGCTCATCACAAATAGTGTTGTCACCTCTGAGACGTGTTTCCAACCAACTGCTGAAAGTCCAGATGTGTTCACTTGTAATCCAGTCGTCGCACTGCTCCGGGTATTTGGAGCACAGACTGTTCTTGTGTTCATCGACATACGGGGTCACCAAGGTAGAGTTCTGTAGAACTGTGTAGTGTTCTTGAGACCAAGAATATCCGTCCCTGCATATTATTGAGTCCCTTCCAAGCGTACCTTTTCCAGTCAGTCCCCCCTCATACCGCGACTTAGGGAGACCTATCTTCTTAAGGCCAGGAATGAAGTCAACACAAAACCCGATGACATCCTCTGTTTGATGGCCCATGGAGATGCTTCCTTCTGGCCTAGCGCGGTTACTGACATATTTCTTTAGGACTCCCATGAACCTCTCAAAGGGGAACATATTGTGTAGAAATACGGGCCCCAGAATGACAATCTCGTCGACTAGATGAACTAGGACGTGCTCATGATATTGAAGAAGGATGGTGGGAACACCAGCTCGAAACTGACAAGACATTGCGCCACATCACTCCTTAGCCTTGGTACGATTTCTGGATCGATCACCTTCTGAGAGATTGCATTGAGGAATGCACATAGCTTCACAATGGCTAATCGAACGTTTTCCGGTAGAAGCCCTGATACGTCTCTGTCGTATCTATAATTTTTGATTGTTCCATGCCAATATTATTCAACTTCTATATACTTTTGGCAATTTTTTATACTATTTTCTTGGGACTAACATATTGATCCAGTGCCCAGTGCCAGTTCCTGTCTGTTGCATGTTTTTTGTTTTGCAGAAACCCAATATCAAACGAGTCCAAATGGGATAAAAATGGACGGAGATTTTTTTTGGAATATTTATGATTTTCTGGAAGTAAAATCAACGCGAAACGGTGTCCAGGGTGGCCACGAGACAGGGGGGCGTGCCCTCCCCCCTGGGCGTGGCTTGGGCTCTCGTGGGCCACCCGAAAGGCGGTTGACGCTCTTCTTTTGGTGCAAGAAAGGTAATTTTATGAGAAAGATCTAGGCGAAAGATTCACCCCAATCGGAGTTACGGATCTCCAGATATAAAGGAAACGGTGAAGGGGTAGAATCTGAGAACGCAGAAACAGAGAGATAGATCCAATCTTGGAGGGGCTCTCGCCCCTCCCACGCCATGGGAGCCAAGGACCTGAGGGGAAACCCTTCTCCCATCTAGGGAGGAGGTCAAGGAAGAAGAAGAAGAAGGGGGTCTCTCTCCCCCTTGCTTCCAGTGGCGCCGGAAGGCTGCCGGGGGCCATCATCATCACCGCGATCTTCACCAACACCTCCATCACCTTCCCCCATCTATATTCAGCGGTCCACTCTCCCGCAACCCGCTGTACCCTCTACTTGAACATGGTGCTTTATGCTTCATATTATTATCCAATGATGTGTTGCCATCCTATGATGTCTGAGTAGATTTTCGTTGTCCTATCGGTGATTGATGAATTGCTATGATTGGTTTGAGTTGCATGTTTTATTATTTGTGCTGTCCTATTGTGCCCTCCGTGTCGCGCAAGCGTGAGGGATTCCCGCTGTAGGGTTTGCAATATGTTTATGATTTGCTTATGGTGGGTTGCATGAGTGACTGAAACACAAACCCGAGTAAGTAGGTTGTTTGCATATGGGATAAAAGGGGACTTGATGCTTTAATGCTATGGTTGGGTTTTACCTTAATGAATCTTTAGTAGTTGCGGATGCTTGCTAGAGTTCAAATCATAAGTGCATAGAATTCCAAGTAAGGGATGATATGCTAGCTTATGCCTCTCCCTCAAATAGAGTTGCAATAGTGATTACCGGTCTGGTAACATAGTCAGTTGCTTAGGGACCATTTCACAACTCCTACCACCACTTTTCCACACTCGCTATATTTACTTTATTGCTTCTTTATCTAAACAGCCCCTACTTTTTTGTTTACGTGCTCTTTTTTATCTTGCAAACCTATCCTATCACACCTACAAAGTACTTCTAGTTTCATACTTGTTCTAGGTAAAGCGAACGTCAAGCGTGCGTAGAGTTGTATCGGTGGTCGATAGAACTTGAGGGAATATTTATTCTACCTTTAGCTCCTCGTTGGGTTCGACACTCTTACTTATCAAAAACTGTTGCGATCCCCTACACTTGTGGGTCATCAAGCCCCCTCAATGCAACCGAAAGCAGTTGCGTCATAATCACGTGGCAGTTATGAGACTTTAGGTTCTGGAACTTTTTCTCTGGCATATTTATTATTCCCTTTATATTCGACGAGAAGCCAGTCGGGACCTTCATACTGAGCAAGCATTCAAAGAAGATTTCTTTCTCTTCTTTCGTAAGAGCGTAGCTGGCAGGACCTTCATACTGCTTCGGAGGCATGCCGTCTTTTTCGTGCAAACGTTGCAGGTCCTCCCGTGCCTCAGGTGTATCTTTTGTCTTTCCATACACGCCCAAGAAGCCTAGCAGGTTCACGCAAAGGTTCTTCATCACATGCATCACGTTGATTGAAGAGCGGACCTCTAGGTCTTTCCAGTAGGGTAGGTCCCAAATTATAGATTTCTTCTTCCACATGGGTGCGTGTCCCTCAGCGTCATTCGGAACAGCTAGTGCGCCGGGACCCTTTCCAAAGATTATGTGTAAATCATTGACCATAGCAAGTACGTGATCACCGATATGTTGGAAATATGCCCTAGAGGCAATAATAAAAGTATTATTATTATATTTCCTTGTTCATGATAATTGTCTTTTATTCATGCTATAACTGTATTATCCGGAAATCGTAATACACGTGTGAATACATAGACCACAATCTGTCCCTGGTGAGCCTCTAGTTGACTAGCTCGTTGTGATCAACAGATAGTCATGGTTTCCTGGCTATGGACATTGGATGTCGTTGATAACGGGATCACATCATTAGGAGAATGATGTGATGGACAAGACCCAATCCTAAGCCTAGCACAAAGATCGTGTAGTTCGTATGCTAAAGCTTTTCTAATGTCAAGTATCTTTTCCTTAGACCATGAGATTGTGCAACTCCCGGATACCATAGGAATGCTTTGGGTGTACCAAACGTCACAACGTAACTGGGTGGCTATAAAGGTGCATTACAGGTATCTCCGAAAGTGTCTGTTGGGTTGGCACGAATCGAGACTGGGATTTGTCACTCCGTGTAAACGGAGAGGTATCTCTGGGCCCACTCGGTAGGACATCATCATAATGTGCACAATGTGATCAAGGAGTTGATCACGGGATGATGTGTTACGGAACAAGTAAAGAGACTTGCCGGTAACGAGATTGAACAAGGTATCGGTATACCGATGATCGAATCTCGGGCAAGTATCGTACCGATAGACAAAGGGAATTGTATACGGGATTGATTAAGTCCTTGACATCGTGGTTCATCCGATGAGATCATCGTGGAACATGTGGGAGCCAACATGGGTATCCAGATCCCGCTGTTGGTTATTGACCGGAGAGTCATCTCGGTCATGTCTGCATGTCTCCCGAACCCGTAGGGTCTACACAATTAAGGTTCGATGACGCTAGGGTTATAAAGGAAGTTTGTATGTGGTTACCGAATGTTGTTCGGAGTCCCGGATGAGATTCCGGACGTCACGAGGAGTTCCGGAATGGTCCAGAGGTAAAGATTTATATATAGGAAGTTCTGTTTTGGCCATCGGGACAAGTTTCGGGGTCATCGGTATTGTACCGGGACCACCGGAAGGGTCCCGAGGGCCCACCGGGTGGGGCCACCTGCCCCGGGGGGGCACATGGGCTGTAGGGGGTGCGCCTTTGCCTACATGGGCCAAGGGCACCAGCCCCAAGAGGCCCATGCGCCTAGGGAACCCTAGAGGGAAGAGTCCTCAAGGGAGAAGGCACCTCCGAGGTGCCTTGGGGAGGATGGACTCCTCCCCCCCTCTTGGCCGCACCCCTTCCTTGGAGGAAGGGGCAAGGCTGCGCCTCCCCCCTCTCCCTTGCCCCTATATATAGTGGAGGGGAGGGAGGGCATCCATACCTGAGCCCCTGGCGCCTCCCTCCCTCCCGTGACACCTCCTCCTCTCCCGTAGGTGCTTGGCGAAGCCCTGCAGGATTGCCACGCTCCTCCATCACCACCACGCCGTTGTGCTGCTGCTGGATGTAGTCTTCCTCAACCTCTCCCTCTCTCCTTGCTGGATCAAGGCGTGGGAGACGTCACCGGGCTGTACGTGTGTTGAACGCGGAGGTGCCGTCCGTTCGGCACTAGGATCATCGGTGATCTGAATCACGACGAGTACGACTCCATCAACCCCGTTCACTTGAACGCTTCCGCTTAGCGATCTACAAGGGTATGTAGATGCACTCTCCTTCCCCTCGTTGCTAGTCTCTCCATAGATAGATCTTGGTGATACGTAGGAAAATTTTGAATTTCTGCTACGTTCCCCAACAGTGGCATCATGAGCTAGGTCTATTGCGTAGATTCTATGCACGAGTAGAACACAAAGTAGTTGTGGGCGTTGATTTTGTTCAATATGCTTGCCGTTACTAGTCTTATCTTGATTCGGCGGCATCGTGGGATGAAGCGGCCCGGACCAACCTTACACGTACTCTTACGTGAGACCGGTTCCACTGACAAACATGCACTAGTTGCATAAGGTGGCTGGCGGGTGTCTGTCTCTCCCACTTTAGTCGGATCGGATTCGATGAAAAGGGTCCTTATGAAGGGTAAATAGCAATTGGCATATCACGTTGTGGTTCTTGCGTAGGTAAGAAACGTTCTTGCTAGAAACCCATAGTAGCCACGTAAAACATGCAAACAACAATTAGAAGACGTCTAACTTGTTTTTGCAGGGTATGCTATGTGATGTGATATGGCCAAAAAGGATGTGATGAATGATATATGTGATGTATGAGATTGATCATGTTCTTGTAATGGGAATCACGACTTGCATGTCGATGAGTATGACAACCGGCAAGAGCCATAGGAGTTGTCTTAATTTATTTATGACCTGCGTGTCAACATAAACGTCATGTAATTACTTTACTTTATTGCTAACCGTTAGCTGTAGTAGTAGAAGTAATAGATGATGTGACAACTTCACGAAGACACAATGATGAAGATCATGATGATGGAGATCATGGTGTCATGCCGGTGACGATGATGATCATGGAGCCCCGAAGATGGAGATCAAAAGGAGCAAAATGATATTGGCCATATCATGTCACTATTTGATTGCATGTGATGTTTATCATGTTTTTGCATCTTGTTTACTTAGAACGACGGTAGTAAATAAGATGATCCCTCACAACAATTTCCAGAAGTGTTCTCCCCTAACTGTGCACCGTTGCTACAGTTTGTCGTTTCGAAGCACCACGTGATGATCGGGTGTGATAGATCCTTACGTTCACATATAACGGGTGTAAGACAGATTTACACATGCAATACACTTAGGGTTAACTTGACGAGCCTAGCATGTACAGACATGGCCTCGGAACACGGAGACCGAAAGGTCGAGCATGAGTCGTATAGTAGATACGATCAACATGAAGATGTTCACCGATGATGACTAGTCCGTCTCACGTGATGATCGGACATGGCCTAGTTTGACTCGGATCATGTAATCACTTAGATGACTAGAGGGATGTCTATCTGAGTGGGAGTTCATAAGATGAACTTAATTATCCTGAACATAGTCAAAACGATTTTGCAAATTATGTCGTAGCTCACGCTATAGTTTTACTGTTTAGATATGTTCCTAGAGAAAAATTAGTTGAAAGTTGATAGTAGCAATTATGCGGACTAGGTCCGTAAACTGAGGATTGTCCTCATTGCTTCATAGAAGGCTTATGTCCTTAATGCACCGCTCAGTGTGCTGAACCTCGAACATTGTATGTGGATGTTGCGAACATCTGACATACACATTTTGATAACTACGTGATAGTTCAGTTAAATGGTTTGGAATTGAGGCACGAAAGACGTTTTCGAAACATCGCGGAACATATGAGATGTTTCGAGGGTTGAAATTGGGATTTCAGGATCGTGCCCACGTCAAGAGGTATGAGACCTCCGACGATTTTCTTAGCCTGCAAACTAAGGGAGAAAAGCTCAATTGTTGAGCTTGTGCTCAGATTGTCTGAGTACAAAAATCATTTGAATCGACTGGGAGTTAATCTTCTAGATGAGATAATGATGTTTCTCCGAAGTCATTACCACCAAGATGCTAGAGCTTCGTGATGAACTATACTATATCAGGGACATATATGATGATCCTTGAGATATTCGCGATGTTTGACACCAAAAAAGTAGAAATCAAGAAGGAGCATCAATTGTTAATGGTTGGTGAAACCACTAGTTTCAAGAAGGGCAAGGGCAAGAAGGGATACTTCATGAAACGGCAAATCAGCTGCTGCTCTAGTGAAGAAACCCAAGGTTAAACCCAAACCCGAGACTAAGTGCTTCTTTAATAAGGGGAACAACCACTGGAGCAGAATTACCCTAGATACTTGGTAGATGAGAAGGCTGGCAAGGTCGATAGAAGTATATTGGATATACATTGTGTTAATGTGTACTTTACTAGTACTCCTAGTAGCACCAGGGTATTAGATACCGGTTCGGTTGCTAAGTGTTAGTAACTCAAAACAAAAGGCTACGGAATAAACGGAGACTAGCTAAAGGTGAGCTGACGATATGTGTTGGAAGTTTTTCCAAGCTTGATATGATCAAGCATCGCACGCTCCCTCTACCAAAGAGATTGGTGTTAAACCTAAATAATTGTTATTTGGTGTTTGCGTTGAACATAGACATGATTGGATTATGTCTATCGCAATACGGTTATTCATTTAAGGAGAATAACGGTTACTCTGTTTATTTGAATAATACCTTCAATGGTCTTGCACCTAAATTGAATGGTTTACTGAATCTCGATCGTAGTGATACACATGTTCATGCCAAAAGATAGTAATGATAGTACCACCTACTTGTGGCACTGCCACTTAAGTCATATCAGTATAAAACGCATGAAGAAGCTCCATGTTGATGGATCTTTGGACTCACTCGTTTTTGAAAGGATTGAGACATGCGAACCATGTTTGTTGGTAGATATGCATGAAGAAACTCTATACAGATGGATCGTTTGAACTCACTTGATTTTGAATCACTTGAGACATGCAAATCATACCACATGGGCAAGATGACTGAAAGCCTCGGTTTCAGTAAAATGGAACCAGAAAGCAACTTGTTGGAAGTAATACATTTTGATGTGTGCAGTCCAATGAGTGCTGAGGCATGTAGTGGATATCGTTATGTTCTTACTTCATAGATGATTTGAGTAGATATTGAGTACATTTACTTGATAAATCACGGGTCTGAATTATTGAAAGGTTCAAGTAATTTCAGTGTGAAGTTGAAAGATCGTCGTGACAAGAGGATAAAAGATCTATGATATGATCATAGAGATGAATATCTGAGTTACAAGTTTTGGCACACAATTAAGACATTGTGGAAATTGTTTCGCAATTAATACCGCCTGGAACACCATAGTGTGATGGTGTGTCCGAACATCATAGTTACACCCTATTGGATATGGTGCGTACCATGATGTCTCTTATCAAATTACCACTATCGTTCATGGGTTAGGCATTAGAGACAACCGCATTCACTTTAATAGGGCACCACGAAACTCCATTGAGACGACACCGTATGAACTATGGTTTGGAGAAACCTAAGCTGTCGTTCCTTAAAAGTTTGGGACTGTGACGCTTATGTGAAAAAGTTTCAGGCTAATAAGCTCAAACCCAAAGCGGATAAATGCATCTTCATAGGACACCCAAAACAGTTGGGTATACCTCCTGTCTCAGATCCGAAAGCAATAAGGGATTGTTTCTAGAATTGGGTCCTTTCTCGAGGAAAAGTTTCTCTCGAAAGAATTGAGTGGGAGGATGGTGGAGGCTTGATGAGGTTATTGAACCGTCTCTTCAACTAGTGTATGGCAGGGCACAGGGAGTTGTTCCTGTGGCACCTACACCAATTGAAGTGGAAGCTTATGATATTGATCATGAGACTTTGGATCAAGTCACTACCAAACCTCGTGGGATGACAAGGATGCGTACTACTTCTCAGTGGTACGTAATCCTGCCTTGGAAGTCATGTTGCTAGACAACAATGAACCTACGAGCTATGGAGAAGCGATGGTGGGCCCAAATTCCGACAAATGGTTAGAAGCCATAAAATCCGAGATAGTATCCATGTATGAAAACAAAGTGTAGACTTTGGAAGAACTACTTGATGGTCGTAAGGCTATTAGGTACATATGGATTTTGAAAGGAAGATGGACAATGATGGTAAGTATCACCATTAAGAAAGCTCGACTTGTCGTTAAGATGTTTTCCGACAAGTTCAAGGAGTTGACTACGATGAGACTTTCTCACTTGTAGTGATGCTAAGAGTCTATTGGAATTATATTAGCAATTACTGCATCATTTATGAAATCTTGCAGATAGGATGTCTAAACATTGTTTCCTTGACGACTTTTCTTGAGGAAAGGTTGTATGTGATACAACCGGAAGGTTTTGTCAATCCTGAAAGATGCTAATAAGTATGCAAAGCTCTAGCAATCCTTCTAAGGACTGGAGTAAGCATCTCGGAGTTGGAACGTATGCTTTGATGATGATCAAAGATTTTGGGTTTATACAAAGTTTATGAGAAACTTGTATTTCCAAAGAAGTGAGTGGGAGCACTATAGAATTTCTGATGAGTATATGTTGTTGACATATTGATGATCAGAAATGATGTAGAATTTCTAGAAAGCATATAGGGTTGTTTAAAAGGTGTTTTCAATGGAAAGCCTGGATTAAGCTACTTGAACGTTGAGCATCGAGATCTATAAGGATAGATGAAAACGCTTAATGGTACTTTCAAATGAGCACATACCTTGACATGATCTTGAAGGTGTTCAGGATGGATCAGTCAAAGAAGGAGTTCTTGCCTGAGTTGTAAGGTATGAAGTTAAGACTTAAAGCTCGACCATGGCAGAATAGAGAGAAAGGACTAAGGTCGTCCCCTATGCATAAGACGTAGGCTCTACAGTATGCTATGCTGTGTACCGCACCTGAAGTGTGCCTTGCCATGAGTCAGTCAAGGGGTACAAGGGTGATCCAAGAATGGATCACGGGACAACGGCCCTTAGTAACTAGTGGACTAAGGAATTTTCTCGATTATGGAGGTGGTAAAGGGGTTCGTCGTAAAGGGTTACGTCGATGCAAGCTTAACACCTATCCGGATAGCTCTGAGTAGATATACCGGATACGTATAATGGAGCAACAATTTAGAATAGCTCCAAGTAGAACAGTTATTTGGAATAGCTCCAAATAGAACGTGGTAGCTGCATCTAGGAGATGACATAGAGATTTGTAAAGCACACACGGATCTGAAAGATTCAGACCCGTTGACTATAACATCTCTCACAAGCATAACATGATCAAACCCAGAACTCATCGAGTGTTAATCACATGGTAATGTGAACTAGATTATTGACTCTAGTAAACTCTTTGGGTGTTAGTCACATCGGGATGTGACCTTGAGTGTTAATCACATATCGATGTGAACTAGATTATTGACTCTAGTGCAAGTGGGAGACTGTTGGAAATATGCCCTAGAGGCAATAATAAAAGTATTATTATTATATTTCCTTGTTCATGATAATTGTCTTTTATTCATGCTATAACTGTATTATCCGGAAATCGTAATACACGTGTGAATACATAGACCACAGTCTGTCCCTAGTGAGCCTCTAGTTGACTAGCTCGTTGTGATCAACAGATAGTCATGGTTTCCTGGCTATGGACATTGGATGTCGTTGATAACGGGATCACATCATTAGGAGAATGATGTGATGGACAAGACCCAATCCTAAGCCTAGCACAAAGATCGTGTAGTTCGTATGCTAAAGCTTTTCTAATGTCAAGTATCTTTTCCTTAGACCATGAGATTGTGCAACTCCCGGATACCGTAGGAATGCTTTGGGTGTACCAAACGTCACAACGTAACTGGGTGGCTATAAAGGTGCATTATAGGTATCTCTGAAAGTGTCTGTTGGGTTGGCATGAATCGAGACTGGGATTTGTCACTCCGTGTAAACGGAGAGGTATCTCTGGGCCCACTCGGTAGGACATCATCATAATGTGCACAATGTGATCAAGGAGTTGATCACGTGATGATGTGTTACGGAACGAGTAAAGAGACTTGCCGGTAACGAGATTGAACAAGGTATCGGTATACCGACGATCGAATCTCGGGCAAGTATCGTACCGATAGACAAAGGGAATTGTATACGGGATTGATTAAGTCCTTGACATCGTGGTTCATCCGATGAGATCATCGTGGAACATGTGGGAGCCAACATGGGTATCCAGATCCCGCTGTTGGTTATTGACCGGAGAGTCATCTCGGTCATGTCTGCATGTCTCCCGAACCCGTAGGGTCTACACAATTAAGGTTCGATGACGCTAGGGTTATAAAGGAAGTTTGTATGTGGTTAACGAATGTTGTTCGGAGTCCCGGATGATATCCCGGATGTCACGGGGAGTTCCGGAATGGTCCGGAGGTAAAGATTTATATATAGGAAGTCCTGTTTCGGCCATCGGGACAAGTTTCGGGGTCATCGGTATTGTACCGGGACCACCGGAAGGGTCCCGGGGGCCCACCGGGTGGGGCCACCTGCCCCGGGGGGCCACATGGGCTGTAGGGGGTGCGCCTTGGCCTACATGGGCCAAGGGCACCAGCCCCAAGAGGCCCATGCGCCTAGGGAACCCTAGAGGGAAGAGTTCTCAAGGGGGAAGGCACCTCCGAGGTGCCTTGGGGAGGATGGACTCCTCCCCCCCTCTTGGCCGCACCCCTTCCTTGGAGGAAGGGGCAAGGCTGTGCCTCCCCCCTCTCCCTTGCCCCTATATATAGTGGAGGGGAGGGAGGGCATCCATACCTGAGCCCCTGGCGCCTCCCTCCCTCCCGTGACACCTCCTCCTCTCCCGTAGGTGCTTGGCGAAGCCCTGCAGGATTGCCATGCTCCTCCATCACCACCACGCCGTTGTGCTGCTGCTGGATGTAGTCTTCCTCAACCTCTCCCTCTCTCCTTGCTGGATCAAGGCGTGGGAGACGTCACCGGGCTGTACGTGTGTTGAACGCGGAGGTGCCGTCCGTTCGGCACTAGGATCATCGGTGATCTGAATCACGACGAGTACGACTCCATCAACCCCGTTCACTTGAACGCTTCCGCTTAGCGATCTACAAGGGTATGTAGATGCACTCTCCTTCCCCTCGTTGCTAGTCTCTCCATAGATAGATCTTGGTGATACGTAGGAAAATTTTGAATTTCTGCTACGTTCCCCAACACGGTACGCATGGCGGGCTTCTTCCGATGATCTGCCTCGCCTTTAAAATGCTTGCCTTTCTTTCGACATTGATGGTTGGTCGAAAGAAATCGACGATGGCCCAGGTACACATTCTTCCTGTAGCTTCCCAGGTATATACCATCAGTGTCAATTAAACAGTGCATGCATGCGTGGTATCCCTTGTTTGTCTGTCCTGAAAGGTTACTGAGAGCGGGCCAATCGTTGATGGTCACGAACAACAATGCCTTTAGGTCAAATTCCTTCTGTTTGTACTCATCCCACGTACGTACACTGTTTCCATTCCACAGCTGTAAAAGTTCTTCAACTAATGGCCTTAGGTACACATCAATGTTGTTGCCTGGTTGCTTAGGGCCTTGGATGAGAACTAGCATCATAATGAACTTCCGCTTCATGCACATCCAAGGAGGAAGGTTATACATACATAGAGTCACGGGCAGGTGCTATGATTGCTGCTCTGCTCCCTGAAAGAATTAATACCATTCGTGCTTAAAGCAAACCATACTTTCCTTGGGTCACTTGCAAACTCATCCCAGTACTTTCTCTCGATTTTTCTCCACTGCGACCCGTCAGCGGGTGCTCTCAACTTCCCGTCTTTCTTACGATCCTCACTGTGCCATCGCATAAACATGGCATGCTCTCCGTTTCTGAATAGACGTTTCAACTGTGATATTATAGGAGCATACCACAGAACCTTTGCAGGAACCCTCTTCCTGGGGGGGCTCGCCGTCAACATCACCAGAGTCATCTCGTCTGATCTTATACCGTAATGCACCGCATACCGGGCATGCATTCAGATCCTTGTACGCACCGCGGTAGAGGATACAGTCATTAGGGCATGCATGTATCTTCTGCACCTCCAATCCTGGAGGGCATACGACCTTCTTTGCTGCGTATGTACTATCGGGCAATTCGTTATCCTTTGGAAGTTTCTTCTTCAATATTTTCAGTAGCTTCTCAAATCCTTTGTCAGACACAGCATTCTCTGCCTTCCACTTCAGCAATTCCAGTACGGTACCGAGCTTTGTGTTGCCATCTTCGCAATTGGGGTAAAACCCTTTTTTGTGATCCTTTAACATGCGATCGAACTTCAGCATCTCCTTTTGACTTTCGCATTGCGTCCTTGCATGGACAATGACCCGGCGGAGATCATCATCATCGGGCACATCATCTGGTTCCTCTTGATCTTCAGCAGCTTCGCCCGTTGCAGCATCATCGTGCACATCGTCTGGTTCCTCTTGATGTTCAGTAGGATCACCGTATTCAGGGGGCACATAGTTGTCATCGTACTCTTCTTCTTCACCGTCTTCCATCATAACCCCTATTTCTCCGTGCCTCGTCCAAACATTATAGTGTGGCATGAAACCCTTGTAAAGCAGGTGGGGGTGAAGGATTTTCCGGTCAGAGTAAGACTTTGTATTCGCACATATAGGGCATGGACAACACATAAAACCATTCTGCTTGTTTGCCTCAGCCACTTTGAGAAAATCATGCACGCCCTTAATGTACTCGGAGGTGTGTCTGTCACCGTACATCCATTGCCAGTTCATCTGCGTGCATTATATATAATTAAGTGTGTCAAAAACCATTACAGAACATCATGAATAGATAATTAAGTGACCAAATTAATAGAAGTTCATCATCACATTAAAACCAAAGTACATAAGTAGTTCTCATCTAACAACATAAAGCTCTGCAGAGCATCTAAATTAATTAAACCATACATTGAAACTATGTAAAACATTTCAATGCGAAAACAAATGCGATCATAATCGCAACCAAGGTAACAACTGATCCAACGACATAATGATACCAAGCCTCGGTATGAATGGCATATTTTCTAATCTTTCTAATCTTCAAGCGCATTGCATCCATCTTGATCTTGTGATCATCGACGACATCCGCAATATGCAACTCCAATATCATCTTCTCCTCCTCAATTTTTCTTATTTTTTCCTTCAAGAAATTGTTTTCTTCTTCAACTAAATTTAACCTCTCAATAATAGGGTCGGTTGGAATTTCCGAGTCAACAACCTCCAAGATAAATAAAATCTATGTCACGTTGGTCGGCATAATTGTCATAAACAATAAATGAACCAATAGTTATGAAAAGATAATATATACCACATCCGAATCATAGACAGGACGAGGGCCGACGGGGGCGGATACCAAAACCATCGCACTATATAAGATGCAATAATAAAATTAAGAAAATAATACAAGTATCTATCTAAACATACAAGTAAGAATATTCTTCCTTTCAGAAAGAAGATAAGAACAAGAGGATCACCACGGTGGTGCCGGCGATGAGATCGGCGCGAGTGGTCTACGGTGGTGAAGACGGGGACGGGGCGTGATGGACCGCTAAACCTAGACAAATATTGAGGAAAATGGAGAAAGCTTAAGTAGTGTGGCTCGGGCATTCCATCGAACACCTTGTGTGCATAGGATGTGAGCTAGAGCACCACCAAGCCCTCTCCCCCTCGGCGGCCAGAAAAAACAGAGAAGTGTGCTCTGCTCTTACGCGAGGGGGTATATATAGGCACATCATTGGTCCCGGTTGGTGGCATGAACCGGGACTAAAGGGCAGCCTTTGGTCCCGGTTCATGCCAGCAACCGGGACCAATGGTGGTGGGCCAGGAGCGAGGCCCATTGGTCCCGGTTCGTCCCACCAACCGGGACCAAAAGGTCCAGACGAACCGGGACCAATGGCCCACATGGCCCGGCCGGCCCCCGGGGCTCACGAACCGGGTCCAATGCCCCCATGGGTCCCGGTTCTGGACTGAACCGGGACTAATGGGCTGACCCGGCCTGGACCTTTGCCCCCTTTTCTACTAGTGCTTTCTAATATTCCGAACGATGTAACTATATGTTTGCAAATCAATAAAACTAACCATGATTGTCCTCACAAAAAGAAGATAGAGCAAGCTCTGTCATGGACCATGCATTTGTTACAAATGGTAACTTTGAGTCTATCGTTTGTTTTTGGAAAAAGAATGCTAAACTGCACATACTAGAGGTGCCACCTTTAGAGTATTCTCTCAGTTCAACTAAATGAACTAATTTTAAAAGTTTTACAATCATAACACTTTTAAAATTTGGACCCCACTACAAATCCGATGTCAGATTTTTGACCAAGGCGCAAATTATGTTCTCCGAGGATGACAATTTTTTTTGCGAGCATGGAAATCCGCCTCAGTTTATTTTTTGTCAGAATATTGCTTGCAAACTAAATTTGCCATTATTGCATCAATATAAATTGGAAAAATTCAAAATTTTCATGTCTAAAAATCTGACACCAAATATTTAGTGTTTCCATAGAAACAATTCATTTGGTTGAACTAAAAAGGGTAAGAACGCACCTAAGGGCTAAGGCTCACAAATTCGCATGCCTAAAGAAACAACCGGTAGACATCATGACTTAAATTTGGGTTGATCTCCCAGTTCATGTAACTTTTTGGTTGCTACTTGTGGCACAGTGTGGTGATACTTTTTTACATCTGGTTGAACGTCTATGGATCTTTAAATAAATATACGTGGTTTACTCTTAAACAAGGAGCAACTTAATGGATTCTCCGCTAAGATGCGCGCAGATGCGGATAGACCAAGATAGGTTAAACCCACTTGCTGCAATAAGGCCAACTCGCAGACGATAACACATACACTTTTTTTAGGAGAACATAAGATCTTATGGCTACATTCTTTTATTTAGTTTTGGATATATATGCATCTTTTGCTTTACAGTTAGGGTGAAGGAAATAATATTTACTTTAACATTGATGCTACGTCTTATCACGTGATTAACTCACTGCTAGTTTAGCTAGCCACCATGCATGCATGCATGCACGCATGAACATGTGTATGGTACCCCCCCCCCCCCCCCTAAAAAAAAAACATGGATGGTTTTCGGTACGGTACGAGAGCACTGGTTAGCTCTAGCATGAAAAAGACTGCGGTGCAGCTAATTACCTCAGTTTCCACAGACCTTCTATTCTCCTCAGGTGCCGAAAAGTAATCCAAACCAACAGCCATAGGTTGTGCGCGAAAGCAGAGAGATGAAGGTTTACAAAGGTGCGTGCACGTGGTGTGGGTAGCTAATTCTTCACCTTTGCCTTGGTCAATTCACCTGATACAACTATACTTGGACCTAGTACATTCAGCTGACACAACCATACTTGGACCTAGTACATTCACTGGACTCATGAATATTTAAACATGGTACATTCACCAAATACAAACATACTTGGACCTGATTCATTCAACTGCATAACCGTACTTGGACCCGGTACATTGAGCCAACACAAATATACTAGGACCTAATACATTAACCCAACACAACCATTCTTAGATCTCATTCAGTAAACATATCCATTTTTGGACCTGCTACATTCACTGAACACAAACATACTTGGACCTGATATATTCAACCGGCCTAATCGTACTTGAACCTGGTCCATTCAACCGACACAATCATATATAACTAGCTGGGTGACCCGCGCATTTGCGCGGCTAGAGTTCCTTTACAACTTTATTTATTTTGCTGGTTTTGCTCTATGTATGTTCATATATAAAAAATAAAGCTAAAATGTATACTACTATAAAATATTCTACATCTTCTGTAAAGTCGATGCTAGTGATATGACTGTCACACAATGAAATATCAAAGAACCAAGGCATGGGCACAATAGAGTACGTCTTTGATGGTTCTTACTCTGTTCTTAATCACGGATTGCCGCCTTTGTGGCAACAACATCAGCCACTGAGCCATTCGAGATCACGTGAGGCAGGAGTACATTATGATTTATCTACAATTTTATAGCGGCCTTAGCTTGTATGGAAGTTGGAAGCCTAGGTTAGGTACGCATGCTAGTTTTGAGAGTCCTAAGCATGTACGCCTGAAGTAATATGTTTTATCTCCGAATTACTCCTTCCAAGTTACTTTTTAACGTGTACGCCTGAACTGCTCCTTTCAAATTAGTTTTTTTTTCTTGTTAGAAAGCTCAACCTCTCCAATTATTATTTGCCTGGCACATATGTACCTGACAATCTAATAGTTTGTTTACAACAATATTTGTATGTAACGTTGCACTTTTAAATCTCAGCCGTTAATATAGGAAAATAATGGCTAGAATAATTTGATCTGTGTGGATGAACATGATGGCTTCTTTTACTTATGTTTTAATTATATAATAGATTGGACCTGGTACATTCAGCCGAGACAGTTTACTTGTATTGGACTCTTCTCTTTTTTTTGGAATAAAAGACTGTGGGGCTGTGCCCTGCAATAGTTAGTCAAAAAAAAAAATCAGCCGAGACAACCATACTTGGACCTGATACATTCAGCCGACGCATCCATAATTGGACATGTACATTCCGCTAGTGCAACCATACTTGGACCTAATACATTTATCCGACACAACCATACATGGACCAGATACATTGAATGGGCACAACCATACTGGACCTGTTACATTCGGCAGACAAAACAATAGTTGGACCTGTTAAATTCAACTGACACAACCTTACTTGGACCTGCTACATTCAGTCGATGCGACGATACATGGAGCTGGTACATTCAACCAGCCTAACCGTACTTGGACTTGATATATTCAACCGATGCAATCATACTTGGACTTGATACATTCAGCAGAGCAGCCATACTTGGACCTGATATATTCAGCCAATGCATTCATATTTGGACCTGTACATCGGGAGTAATACATGGCACGCCGAGGTCAGGCTTGTCGGTGGCCCTCGGCATACCACCTGTTATGACTGATGCACCATCCATAACGTCATCCGCCGACGCCAACCTATTTTGTGTTTTGTGTTCTTGTGGGAGAAATCTAGAAAAGGTGTGAAATTCATATATGGATGGAGCAGGGGACAACAATAGATACAAAGGTATACGGAGATAGAGTAGGATAGAGAAACATGAGGGATAGTTGGTCGTCCAGTTTAAATGAATGGTTTGCAAGTTATCGTGTTACATTCATCTGACACAACCATACTTGGACCTGGTAAATTTACCGGACTTGGATCTAGTACATTTAATCGACGCAACCATACTTAGATCACACTCATTAAGCCGACGCAACCATACATGGACCTGGTACATTCACCTGACAAAATCATACTTGGATCTGGTACATTCCGCGTACACAATCATAATCTGGTACATTCAGCAGCCACAACTACTTGGACCTAGTACACTCAACCGACGCAATTGTACCCATACTTAGTAAGTTTAGCCGGAAGCAATCATACATGGACCTTGTATATTCAACCGACATAATTATACTTGGACTTGGTACATAGAGCCGGAAGGAACCATACATGGACCTTGTACAATAACTGGACCTGGTATATTCAGTCAAACACAACCATACATGGACCAGGTACCATTCACCTAGACACAACCATATTTAGACTAACACATATAGCCGACGTACCATACATAGACCTGGTACATTTATCGAGAAAACCATACTTAGACATGGTACATTCAGCGGATGCAACCATACGTGGACCGGGTACATTCACCTAGACACAACCATACTTAGACTAACACATTCACCCGACGTACCATACATAGACCTGATACATTCATCAACAAACCATACTTGGACATGGTACATTCAGCGGACACAACCATGCTTGGACCTGGTACATTCAGCGGAGAAATTTTGGATATGCTACAATCATCTTTATTATTTTATGTATGCTTTTTGTGTCCTTGTAATTATCAATGATTTTGATGTAATTCTGATATTTTCCCTTGCTGGATGCATAGTCTAGTACGAAGAGTTTTTGTTACATCGTTGTGCCCAATATGTGGTGGTTAGGCCTTAGATTGATTGAAGTGTGCTGAAAACATAAGAGACGAAACTAGTGATTGTATGCTTATTTGACAATTGAACTGGCCAAAATTGTTGTTAAATGTTATATTGGCCATATATAAAGGAATGGGCCAAGCGTAAAGTGGACTGAAATAATCCAACCGCCACGTAAGATCCTTGTTCGTAGCCATGTCAGATCCAGCTGTGGCGGTCTGGTCCGTCACAAGGTGCAGGCTTGGTACGGGCCGAATGGGCATGAGGCTGATCAGTGACAGTCAAGAACCGTCATAGGAGGTACCGTGTCAAAATATGATGCGTGATACATGACGGGTTTCAAATCTGTCATGGACGATCATCCACGATGATTTTTCAATTATAGGTAATGGAGTGAAATTGTCATGGATTAACAGATCTTGTAGTGCATTCAGCCGACACAATTATACTTCGACTTGGTATATTCACTCGGAAGCAACCATACATGGACCCATTCCATTCAGCTGGACGCAATCATACATGGACTAGGTTTTTTTTAGAAAAGGAGAAATACCCCCGGCCTCTACATCTGGACGATGCATACGGCCATATTATTAATTATTAACACAAGACCTCAAAAAGTCGTACAACAGTAAGACCAAAGCCACCGTCTAAGCAACATCTGTCGCTACTCCTATCCAGTTGATGAAGGGGCGCTGGTAGTCTGGGCCTAATACCAAACAAACCTCGCAGCCCAACCTAACATCTATGACCTGAGGTCCCAATCAGGACGCCTGCCGGGTATGGGCACCCACCAGTCCGGCGTGCTCCTCAACCAGGACGCCTGCCGGGTATGAGGCCGCCGCAGCCACCTGCCACCAATTCATCTTCAGAGCTATACTGCTGCATCGACCTTGCCCGGTCTAGGTGCCGCCGACGCCACCGCGACGCCAGACAGCGTCGACCTCCTGCGCGTGTCCATCACCACACATCTGACGCCAAGCCTCCGCTGCTCCATGCCGCCAAGAGCTGCTACCATGAATATGTAGAAAGAAACATTGCTCCACGGAAGAAGCCATCCGCTGGTCTCTCGAGCCTGAGTGCATCTCCAAGAATGCCGCCCCCAAGGGGGTAACGACACATGAATGCCGCCGTCATCCGATCAACTGATCTAGGGTTTTCCCCGGAGGTATTGGGTGGGTTTGGGATTTGTACCTCGATGATGCCGTCATGAAGGAAATGATGATAAGGGCATCATCATCACTAGCTCTAGCCAACGACCGAAAACCAAGTTTTCACTCGGATCCATCCCAAGACATCCACCCGACAACCTGTGCACTTTCTTGACTGCCTTCAAAGTCCCAGATCTAGCCGCCTAGATCCGGCGACCAACCGCAATAGCAGTGCCATCGTAGGAGCCCTGGCACACCGGCCACTGCCTGAATGCACCACCACTGGAGCCTAGGAGGAGGACTCCCACTCCACCTCGCCAAGCCGCGAGAGCCGCCGAGATCGATCGCGCACGCTCATCACCGTCTCTGATCTGAACCAATCCGCGGCAAAACCACGAGATCGGTGATGCAGATCTGCCTTGGATAGGGACAACACCACGCCATGCCCTCGCGGGAAGCCCGAGCTTCACCCGCCACCACCTTCCAGGACCTCCGCCCCGGGATCCAGCCGCTGCCGACAGGCCGAGCTGCCGCCACCGCGACCAAGGCCGCCATGCCCGCGAGCCCATCGAACGGCCGGCGCCACTAGATCTTCCTTGGAGCCGCAACTCCGCCTTCCCGCCCAGCACCACATCGCCGCCTTGCGCTGTCGCCTAACGCGTCGCCGCGCTGCCGCGACGCAGATCGGGGGAGAGCGCCCCGGCACCATGGGTGACCCGCCTCACCTGATCTGGCGCGGGAGGGAAGAGAGCCTCCGCCACCGCCATCAGCCGCCTGGAGCTTTACCCGGTGACCTCCTCTAGCGGCGGTGGAGGGGAGGGGGAGGATGGACATGCCTGGCGGCGGCGGCTAGGGTTTTCACCCGAGCCGCCCTACCGGGAGGGCCATACATGGACTAGGTACATTTATCTCGATACAACCATACTTGAACATGGTACATTTAACAAACACAACCATACATGGACCTGGTACATGTAACGGACACAACCATACATGGACCTGCTACATTAATTAGACATGATCATACTTGGACGTAGTACATTTAGTTGACGCAACTATTTTTAGATCTGGCACATTCAGCCGACGCAACCATACACGGGCCTGCTACATCCACCCGACAAAACCATACTTGAACCTGTTATATTCAGCAGACACAACCATATTTTGATCTGGTACACTCAACGGACAAAACCATAATTGGACCTGGTACATTCAATCGACACGATTATAGTTGGACATTGTACATTCAGTCGGAAGCAACCATACATGGACCTGGTGCAATACTTGGACCTGGTACATTCCGCCGGACGAAACCATACATAGACCTGGTACATTTAACGGACACAACCATACATGGACCTTAATCATTCATCGGACAAGACCATACTTGGACCTTGTACATTTAATCGACGCAACTATACTTGGATCTAGTACATTCGGCCGACCCAACCATACTTGGACCTGATACATTCAGCGGATACTATCATACTTGGACTTGATACATTCAGCCGACGCAACCATACTTTGATCTGGCACATTCAGCTAACACAACCTTACTTGTCCTGGTACATTCAGCCGATGAAATCATACTTGGACCTGATATATTCAGCCGATAAAACCAAACATGGACCTGGTACATTCAACAGACACAACCATACTGGGACTACTACATTCAGCGGACACAACCATATTTGACAGTGTTACATTCAGCCGGCAACCAAATGCTTGGACCAGGTATATTCAACCGACACAATCATACTTGGACGTGGTACATATACCCGTCACAACCATACTTGTACATGATACATTCAGCGGACACAACAATACTTGGACATGGTACCTTCACCGGACACAAACATACTTGAACCTACTACATTCTGATGACACAATCATAATTCGATTCATTTCAGGTTGTGCTGCATTTTCAGGATGGGGAATAGAAATTATATTGACCAAGATTAATTGTAGTACATCTTGGGAATTAGGGCAACTCAATGCCCCGACGCATTTTGAGTGTGCGTGTTCGTTTAGGTATAAACGAACGAAAACACTGGCCCACCACATCGACACAAACCCACATTTGGTCCGCTCACTGTCCGTGTGGACGCATTCTCTGCAGCGGGGGCGACTGCGTGGTGCCGCCCTTGCCGCCGCCGCTCACCCCTACGATGCCTAAGCCCGAGCCGTCCAACAAGTACGTCTGGATCGGCCAACTACGGGAGTGGGTTAGCCCCCCCCCCACTACTAGGAAAAGAACTATAGATGATATGACCACTAATGGCGCACCACACATTTGGTGCGCCACTAGTATATAGCAGTGGCGCACCATGTGCTGGTGCATCATTAGTGTGAAAGACACTAATGGCGCACCAGACACACGGTGTGCCACTAGTAACAATTTTTTTATTTTTTCAAACGTACTAATGGCTCACCAGCCACACAGTGCGCCACTACTATTTTTTTTTGCAAAACTACTAACGGCGCACCAGGGCACAGTGCGCCATTACTAGTTTAAACTAGTAATGGCACACTGTGCCCTGGAAACTAGTAATGGCGCACTGTGCCCTGGTGCGCCATTAGTATATTTTTTATTTTTATTTTTTTGCAAAACTACTAATAGAGCACCACCAGCAGGTGCGCCATTAGTAACCAGGGTTAGTAATGGCACGTTTGTAGGTGGTGCGCCATTAGTAACCTGTGACCAGCTAGATATTTTGGACATCCACACCTACCCATTCACTTTCCCCACTTCACTCTCTCCACCTCCTCCTCCAAGCTTGTCTCAGCTGCTTCCTCCTCCTCACTTCATTTGCACCATAGATTCATCCAAATTAAGTGGTTAAATTACCTTTTTTTGATAGGTAAGTAAGGGGGAAGCTATCTTTATGTTGTAGATCTACTTTTTTTCTCCCTCCAACAACGTGCACATGCACTTTTTATGGCCTAGCTAGATCTATGTATGTTTGTGGTGTTGCATATGTTTGTGGTGTTGCATATATGTTTGTGTTTGCAGGTACCGGTATTTGAAATGCGATAGTTGCCAATATTTTGCCGGAATGTTGATTCATTTCCATTTCGGCGAGAATTTTGGCACTATGCATTCTTTTTGGTCCTATTTTTAGGCAAAGTCATGCCAAATTTTTTCTTGGTTCTAAAATATCGTTTTGCTCTACCCCGCAGGCGACCATGGTCCGCACGATGACCGAAGGCATCGTGAATAGGTTTTTGAGCTCCGCAAAGACCGAGATGCTTCAAAAGAACGAGACGGAGATAAGATGTCCGTGTCGAAGATGCAAGCTAAAGAGCCTTATTAAGGACCCGGATTCCGGGCAGGTGCGGGACCACGTGCTTTTGCGTGGTTTCATGGATGGCTATCGGTGGCAAGGTGATGAATATGACTATGAAGTCATCCATGGGGGCCGGGCAAGAAATGAGGAAGGGCAGCAAGACAACCACCGCGGCTCGAGCGGGCGAGAAGACGAAGAATCTCCAGGACATGATCACGATAGTGATGCTATACACAGTTATCATGTAGAAGATGTAGGACATGACGATGAGGAAGATGCCAGAGCAGACGAAGGGCATGATCATGAAGATGAAGATGCCGGAGCAGGCGACGATGGACCATCGATGGGCTGGGTGTAGGACCCTCATATTCAAGAGCTGCTTCTCAAGCAGACGGATAACAAAAGAGCTACCGCCCGAGAGAAAGCCAAGCTGGATCAACTGGATATAGACGCGGTTAATCCATTGTATGTAGGATGCAGGCCGGAGGATGCCCGCCTGAAAGTAACGCTCATGGCTCTGGAGATGAAGGTAAAACACAAAATGACCAACACATGCTTCGACGAGAACATGTCATTCTGGAACGAACGTCTTCCCAAGGGGAACAAGTGCCCGACCAGTTTCGAGGAGGCGAAGAAAATCGTGTGTCCTCTGGATTTACCGCACGTGAAATACCATGTGTGCATGAACAATTGCATCATTTATCGGGACGAGCACGTGGAGTCTACTATATGTCCGGTGTGCGGCGTCACTCGATACAAGAAGAGGAAGAAAGCTCCTCGAAAAGTGGTGTGGTACTTTCCGATGACTCCTCGTCTGCAGCGGTATTTCATGGACCCTAAGGTAGCAAAGCTCCTGTATTGGCACGCGGATAGGGAGGAGAAGAAGCGAGAAGATGACACAAATGATCCGGAGATAAATAAAAAAGACAAGATGCTAAGTCACCCTAAGGATGGGAGCTAGTTGCAAGCGTTGAACTTCGAACACCCAGAATTTGGTAAGGATCCAAGGAACATCATGCTGGGCGCGAGCACCGATGGAGTCAATCCGTTTGGCAGCCAGAGAAGCACACATAGCACCTGGCCTGTGTTTGTGTGGATGTACAACCTCCCCCCTGGTTGTGCATGAAGAGGAAGTATATTCACATGAGTATGCTAATTGAAGGGCCGAAATAACCAGGGAACGACATCAATATGTATCTGGGGCTGCTGAAAGAGGAGCTAGACACGCTGTGGAAAAGAATATTTCCCTATGAGAGCCGCACTGCTCACGACGATGCAGGATTATCTCGGTTACGGATATCTCGCGGGGCAAGTGGTCTATGGATTTTCTGGATGCGTCAGGTGCATGGATGACACAACATATCGCCAGCTAGATAGAGATCCCGGGTCTTCAAAAACCGTGTTCATGGGACATCGAAGGTGGCTTCGCAATGATGACCCATGGAGGAAATGCAAGGATCTGTTCGATGGTGAAACCGAACCTCGAAGACGCCCGCGTACGAGGAGCGGCGAGGAAATAGACGAGCTGTTGAAAAATTGGAAAGATTGCCCACTGCCGGGAAAGAAGGAAAAGGCGCCAGAGCCGGGAAAGAAGCGAAAGGCGCCAGAGTCGCTGCTAAAGGTATGGAAAACGAGGTCTGTTTTCTGGGACTTGCCATACTGGAAGATCCACTGTGTGCCTCATAGCCTTGATGTCATGCATATCACGAAGAACGTGCGTGAGAGTCTGCTTGGTACCCTGCTCAACATGCCAGAGAGGACCAAAGATGGGCCGAAAGCAAGGGCAGACTTGAAATCAATGGGCATCAGGGAGGATCTTCACGCTAATGATGATGATGATGATGATGATGATGATGAGGCGAAGCAGGACATGGAAAGTCATCGCAAAGGCAAAAAGGCCAAGAAGACCGGAAATGACTTCCCTCCCGCGTGCTTCACTCTAAGTCAGGAGGAGATCGATCAGTTTTTCACCTGCCTTGTAGGAGTAAAACTTCCTTACGGTTACGCGGGGAAGATAAGCAGATACCTAGAACCAGCGAAGCAGAAGTTCAGCGGGATGAAGTTTCACGACTGTCACGTGCTGATGATATAGATACTTCCAGTTGCAATCCGTGGGATCATGGACGCACACGTCCCTGAAACGCTATTTCGCCTATGCAACTTTTTCGACGTCATCTTCCCGCCCGCATTCTTCGACGTTATGGTGCATTTGCTGGTCCATGCTACCTCTTGAGCACTGCGTTGGATTTCCCCGAAGAGGAGAGGATGATGCAGCAAAGTAGCGTAAGTATTTCCCTCAGTTTTTAAGAACCAAGGTATCAATCTAGTAGGAGACCACGCACAAGTCCCTCGTACCTACACAAAACGATAGCTACTCGCAACCAACGCGATTAGGGGTTGTCAATCCCTATATTTTTGGTATTTTTGGTATAGAGATGCAAAGTAAAAAGTAAAAGGCAAAGTAAAAGCAAAGCAAGTAATAAAGTAATGGAGATTGATATGATGAGAATAGACCTGGGGGCCATAGGTTTCACTAGTGGCTTCTCTCAAGAGCATAGATTTTCTATGGTGGGTGAACAAATTACTGTTGAGCAATTGACAGAATTGAGCATAGTAATGAGCATATCTAGAGAATGATCATGTATATAGGCATCACGTCTAAGACAAGTAGATCGAAACGATTCTGCATCTACTACTATTACTCCACTCATCGACCGCTATCCAACATGCATCTAGAGTATTAAGTTAAAAATAGAGTAACGCCTTAAGCAAGTTGACATGATGTAGAGGGATAAATTCATGCAATATGATAAAAAAAACCATCTTGTTATCCTCGATGGCAATAATACAATACGTGCCTTGCTGCCCCTGCTGTCACTGGGAAAGGACACTGCAAGATTGAACCCAAAGCTAAGCACTTCTCCCATTGCAAGAACTACCAATCTAGTTGGCCAAACCAAAAGGATAATTCGAAGAGATTTGCAAAGATAACTCAATCATACATAAAAGAATTCAGAGAAGATTCAAATATTGTTCATAGATAAGCTGGATCATAAACCCACAATTCATCGGTCTCAACTAACACACCACAAAAAGAAGATTACATCGAATAGATGTCCACGAGAGAGGGGGAGAACATTGTATTGAGATCCAAAAAGAGAGAAGAAGCCATCTAGCTACTAGCTATGGACCCGAAGGTCTGAAGTAAACTACTCACACTTCATTGGAGGGGCTATGGTGTTGATGTAGAAGCCCTCCGTGGTAGATGCCCCCTCCAGCGGAGCTCCAGAACAGGCCCCAAGATGGGATCTCGTGGATACAGAAGGTTGCGGCGGTGGAATTAGGTTTTTGGCTCCTCTTCTGATCGTTTGGGGATACGTAGGTATATATAGGAGGAAGGAGTATGTCGGTGGAGCAGCAGGGGGCCCACGAGGTAGGGGGGCGCGCCCAGGGGGGCGCCCTCCACCCTCGTGACCGCCTCTTTTGTTCCTTGGAGCAGGGTCCAAGTCTCCTGGATCACGTTCGGTGAGAAAATCACGTTCCCGAAGGTTTTATTCCGTTTGGACTCCGTTTGATGTTCCGTTTCTTCGAAACACTGGAATAGGCAAAAAACAACAATTCTGGGCTGGGCCTCCGGTAATAGGTTAGTTCCAAAAATAATATAAAAGTGGAAAATAAAGTCCAATATAGTCCAAAACAGTAGATAAAGTAGCATGGAGCAATCAAAATTTATAGACACGTTGGAGACGTATCAGGCATCCCCAAGCTTAATTCCTACTCGTCCTCGAGTACGTAAATGATAAAAAAAGAATTTTTGATGCGGAGTGATACTTTGGCATAATTTCAATGTAAATCTTCTTAATTGTGATATGAATATTCAGATCCGAAAGATTCAAGACAAAAGTTCATATTGACACAAAAATAATAATACTTCAAGCGTACTAATCAAAGCAATCATGTCTTCTCAAAATAGCATGGCAAAAGAAAGTTCATCCCTACAAAATCATATAGTTAGGCTATGCTTCATTTTCGTCACACAAAGATGTTCCCAACTTCTATACCCCCGATGACAAGCCAAGAAATTGTTTCATACTTAAATAATCTCAAACTCTTTCAACCTTCACGCAATACATGAGCGTGAGCCATGGATATAGCACTATGGGTGAAATAGAATATGATGATGGGGATTGTGTGGAGAAGACAAAAAAAGGAGAAAGTCTCACATTGACGAGGCTAATCCACGGGCTATGGAGATGCCCATCAATTGATGTCAACATGAGGAGTAGGGATTGCCATGCAACGGATGCACTAGAGCTATGAATGCTCAACAAAATAAAACTAGTGGGTGTGCATCCAACTCGCTTGCTCATGAAGACCTAGGGCATTTGAGGAAGCCCATCATAGGAATATACAAGCCAAGTTCTATAATGAAAAATTCCCACTAGTATAAAAAGGACAACTTTATGAGACTCACTACATGAAGAACAAGGTGCTACTTTGAAGCACAATATACGAGACTCACTACATGAGGAACAAGGTGCTACTTTGAAGCACAAGTGTGGAAAAAGAGATAGTAGCATTGCCCTTTTTTTCTTTTTTCTTTTTTTTCTTTTTTTTCTTTTTTTGGGTCTTTCTTTTTTTTGGCCTTTCTTTTTTTTATTTTTTTTTCTTTTTGGGTAATGCTCCAACAATGATTATCATCACACTTCTATTGATTACAACATAAGGATTACAACTCGAAACTTAGAACAAGATATGACTCTATATGAATGCCTCCGGCGGTGTACCGGGATGGTGCAATGAATCAAGAGTGACATGTATGAGAAATAATGCATGGTGGCTTTGCCACAAATACGATGTCAACTACATGATCATGCAATGGCAATATGACAAAAGTAATGTATGTCATGATGATGATGATGATGGAAGTTGCATGGCAATATATCTCGGAATGGCTATGGAAATGCCATGATAGGTCGATATGGTGGCTGTTTTGAGGAAGATATAAGGAGGTTTATGCGTGATAGAGCGTATCGTATCACGGGGTTTGGATGCACCGGCGAAGTTTGCACCAACTCTCAAGGTGAGAAAGGGCAATGCACGGTACCTAAGAGGCTAGCAAAGGCAGAAAGGTGAGAGTGCATATAATCCATGGACTCCACATTAGTCAAAAGAACTCATATACTCATTGCAAAAATTTAGAAGTCATCAAAAATGAAGTACTATGCGCATGCTCCTAGGGGGATAGATTGGTAGGAAAAGACCATCGCTCGTCCCCGACCGCCACTCATAAGGATGCACAAGCCAGGTACACTTCATGTTTCAAATTTGTTACACAACTTTAACCATACGTGCATGCTACGGGACTTGCAAACTTCAACACAAGCATTTCTCAAATTCATAATCACCTAACTAGCACGACTTTGATATTATCACCTCCATATCTCAAAACAATTATCAAGCATCAAACTTATCTTAGTATTCAATTCACTCAAAAGAAAGTTTCACATATCTTCAATACCAAGTATATTAACATTAAGCAAATTACCGTGCTATTAACAACTCTCAAAATAATCTAAGTGAAGCATGAGAGATCAATAGTTTCTTTAAAAAAAATCCACCACCGTGCTCTAAAAGATATAAGTGAAGTACTAGAGCAAAAATTATCACGCTCAAAAGATATAAGTGAAGCACTATGAGCAAAACTATCAAGCTCAAAAGATATAAGTGAAGCACATAGAGTATTCTAGAAAATTCCAATTCAGGTATGGCTCTCTCAAAAGGTGTGTACAGCAAGTATGATTGTGGTAGACTAACAAGCAAAGACGCAAATAATACAAGATGCTCCAAGCAAAACACATATCATGTGGTGAATAAAAATATAGCTCCAAGTAAATTACCGATGGAAGTGGACGAAAGAGGGGATGCCTTCCGGGGCATCCCCAAGCTTTGACTTTTTGGTGTCCTTGGATTATCTTGGGGGTGCCATGGGCATCCCCAAGCTTATGCTCTTGCCACTCCTTGTTCCATAATCCATCAAAAGAATTCACCCAAAACATGAAAACTTCACAACACAAAACTCAACAGAAATCTCGTGAGCTCCGTTAGAGAAAGAAAACAAAGAACTACTTAAGGTAATGTAATGAACTAATTATTTATTTATATTGGTGTTAAACCTACTGTATTCCAACTTCTCTATGTATTATAAACTATTTTACTAGCCATAGAATCATCAAAATAAGCAAACAACACACGCAAAACAGAATCTGTCAAAAACAGAACAGTCTGTTGGAATCTGTAACTAACGCAAACTTCTGGAACTCTTAAAATTCTACCAAAATAGGAATTCCTGGAAAATTTGTTTATTGAACATCAGCAAAAAGAATCAACGAAAAAGCACGTTCCTGTGATTTAACAAAATTATATTCGTGCGTGCAAAGTTTCTGTTTTTCAGCAGAATCAAATCAACTATCATCGTTGGTTATCCTATAGGTTCTACTTGGCACAAACACTAATTAAAAGATAAAACAACATCCAAACAGAGGCTAGATGGATTATTTATTCCTAAAAATAAGCAAAAACAAAAAAAAAACAAAAAAAATTGGGTTGCCTCCCAACAAGCGCTATCGTTTAACGCCCCTAGCTAGGAATAAAAGCAAAGATAGATCTAGGTATTGACGTAATAATAAGATAGATCTTGAAAGCTCATCTCATATTCTCTATGTTCGACAGCAAGTTTCCTTTGAGGCAAGAAAAAGTAATCAAAAGGGCTAAATTTAGTGGGACAAAGATCCCCAAGATCAATCACAGGAGGAATGGGTTCCTCCCTTGGCCCTTCATAGTGCACAACTATTTCATCGCTGAAAGCATTCTTTTGGCAAAATCTTGTGAGCCTATACTCGAGAGAGTATCCTAGCTCATTATTTCTAAGGGAAAAATCATTATTATTCTCATTAATGCAATCAACCAAGACATTGATAGGAACCTTTTTTCTAAGGTTTTCATTGAAAGCGACATAGTCCGAAGATTGAAAACGTCTAATTTCCTCTTGATCATAGAGGATCGCTTCTATGGGTGGACGACCGGCGTCCACCCTATAGTGTGCAAAGATTTCTTTGGCTTCTCTTATGATAAATCTAAATTCATGAGCCAAAAAGATAGTAACAACGCGCTTAACAAAAGAGTGCTCAATATTAGAGAATTCTAAGAAAATTCTCTGTATGCAAGGATGCATATGCATAAATTGTCTTTCAAGTTCAACCACAAGCATAGCGATAGCATCCGCAAGACTACTAGTTCTATGAAGAATAGAACAACCCATGGAAGGTAAAGCACCGGCACAAGTAAAGAAATCTTGAATAACACCTTTGCCAATGATGTTAGCACTACCGATTCGTAACTTTTTAGTATGCAATATAGGAGGTTCATCGGCCGGAGCCTCGGGATTTTCTGTGTTATCATTATTGTCCATATCAACGATAATCTCCCCAATTTCAGACATAGCGGCAACAGAAGCAAGGCGAAAGAAAGCAAACGAAAAAGGGAAAAGAGGAGATTGGGAAAGAGAGGGCGAATAAAACGGCAAGGGTGAAGTGAGGGAGAGGAAAACGAGAGGCAAATGGCAAATAATGTAATGCGAGAGATAGGGATTGTGATGGGTACCTAGTATGGTTGACTTGCCTGCGTGAGCCTCCCCGGCAACGGCGCCAGAAATTCTTCTTGCTACCTCTTGAGCACTGCGTTGGATTTCCTCGAAGAGGAGAGGATGATGCAGCAAAGTAGCGTAAGTATTTACCTCAGTTTTTGAGAACCAAGGTATCAATCCAGTAGGAGACCACGCACAAGTCTCTCGTACCTACACAAAATGATAGCTACTCACAACCAACACGATTAGGGGTTGTCAATCCCTTCACGGTCACTTACGAGAGTGAGATGTGATAGAGATGATAAATAATATTTTTGGTATAGAGATGCAAAGTAAAAAGGAAAAGGCAAAGTAAAAGCAAAGAAAGTATTAAAGTAATGGAGAATAGACCCGGGGGCCATAGGTTTCACTAGTGGCTTCTCTCAAGAGCATAGATTTTCTATGGTGGGTGAACAAATTACTGTTGAGCAATTGACAGAATTGAGCATAGTTATGAGCAGACCTAGAGAATGATCCTGTATGTAGGCATCACGTCCAAGACAAGTAGATCGAAACGATTCTGCATCTACTACTATTACTCCACTCATCGACCGCTATCCAGCATGCATCTAGAGTATTAAGTTAAAAACAGAGTACCGCCTTAAGCAAGATGACATGATGTAGAGGGATAAATTCATGCAATATGATAAAAACCCCATCTTGTTATCCTCGATGGCAAAAATACAATACGTGCCTTGCTTCCCCTGCTGTCACTGGGAAAGGACACCGCAAGATTGAACCCAAAGCTAAGCACTTCTCCCATTGCAAGAACTACCAATCTAGTTGGCCAAACCAAAAGGATAATTTGAAGAGATTTGCAAAGATAACTCAATCATACATAAAAGAATTCAGAGAAGATTCAAATATTGTTCATAGATAAGCTGGATCATAAACACACAATTCATCGGTCTCAACAAACACACCGCAAAAAGAAGATTACATCGAATAGATCTCCACGAGAGAGGGGGAGAACATTGTATTGATATCCAAAAAGAGAGAAGAAGCCATCTAGCTACTAGCTATGGACCCGAAGGTCTGAAGTAAACTACTCACACTTCATCGGAGGGGCTATGGTGTTGATGTAGAAGCTCTCCGTGGTGGATGCCCCCTCCGGCGGAGCTCCGGAACTGGCCCCAAGATGGGATCTCGTGGATACAGAAGGTTGCGGCGGTGGAATTAGGTTTTTGGCTCCTCTTCTGATCGTTTGGAGATACATAGGTATACATAGGACGAAGGAGTACGTCGGTGGAGCAGCAGGGGGCCCACAAGGTAGGGGGGCGCGCCCAAGGGGGACGCCCTCCACCCTCGTGACCGCCTCTTTTGTTTCTTGGAGCAGGGTCCAAGTCTCCTGGATCACGTTCAGTGAGAAAATCACGTTCCCGAAGTTTTTATTCCGTTTGGACTCCGTTTGATATTCCGTTTCTTCGAAACACTGAAATAGGCAAAAAACAACAATTCTGGGCTGGGCCTCCGGTTAATAGGTTAGTCCCAAAAATAATATAAAAGTGGAAAATAAAGTCCAATATAGTCCAAAACAGTAGATAAATTAGCATGGAGCAATCAAAAATTATAGATACGTTGGAGACGTATCAGTCCATATCGTGGAGGATATCATCCAACTCGGGCCGACGTTCCTGCACAACATGATGACGTTCGAAAGGATGAATGGTGTCATCAAAGGATACGTTCGCAACATGTCACGTCCAGAGGGAAGCATAGCCTGGGGCTTTCTGACCGAAGAGTGCATCTCCTACTACACGAATTATCTAGGCATCGAGAACCCCGCTGGTCTGCCCATCAACAGGCACCTCGGCAGGCTCGCTAGATGGGGTCACCGTGAGGGTCGCCGCGAAATGCATGTCGACTTCGAGGGTCGACTCGCCAACTTTGAAAGAGCAAACCTAGTCGTGCTACAACACATAGACGTGATCGATCCTTGGGTGGTAGAGCACAAAACCTTTATTGAGAAGACGTACAATGACCAAGGCCAACAGAGGACGGACGGAGATATAATCAAAGAGCACAACTCATGTTTCACGCGTTGGTTCAAGAAGAAGCTTCTGTTGTACCCTTTACATGTGGATTCTTCCGCGAAAGAACAACTCATATTCGCCTTGTCACAGGGCACCGAGCACAACCTGATGACGTATGAGGCATACGATATCAACAGCTACACATTCTACACCGAGGGAAAGGACATGAAGAGCGATGGTTATCAGAACTCCGGGGTAATGATGGAATCCTACACCAGTAACGACAAGGACAGATACTACGGAAGGATCGAGGAGATCTGGGAGCTGAGCTACGCTGGAGAGAAGGACTCAATGTTTCGTGTCAGATCGGCCAAGAGCGTCATAAAAGAAGACCGGTATTTCACCACCATGGTTATACCCGAAGCCAAATCCAAGACCGCTGGTGCAAACGTAACCGTGAAAAATGAGCCATGGGTACTGGCTTCCCAAGTGGACCAATGCTTCTTCATTACCGACCCGCCAAAGCCCAGCCATGTTGTCGTGAGGAGAGGCAAAAGGAAGATCATTGGAATGGATGGAGTCACCAATCAGCAAGACTTCGACAAGTACGGCGACCCGAAGATGGAACATGACGAAGACGATGAAGTACCAACATACACCACGAGAAGAAGCAGGACCACCCTACCTAAAGGACGTCCTTTCAAGAGAAGAACTCCATTTACGAAAAATAAGGGCAAGAAGATTGTGAACAGATAGCTAGCTAAGATTGATTGTATTTAATTGTAGCCTTCATTTCTCGATTGTATTTCATGGGCACTTTTTTAACTCATGAATATTTTTAAATTTCATGGGCACTTTTTGAATTCATGAATATTTTTTGAAATTTGATGATATTTTTTCATATTCAGTATGAAAAAATATTGAATATTCATGGACACTCAATCTCGACCCCCCTCCATCTCGATCGCTATCCCCCTCCATCTCGATCTCGATCCCCCCGCACCCTCCCCCGTTCCACCGCCGCCGACGACCCACCGCATCCTTCCCTACTCCATCGCCGCCGCCGACCCCCCGCACCCTCCCTGGCCCGCTCCACCGCCGCCGAGTACCCCCCGCACCCTCCCCCGCTCCACCGCCACCGACGACCCACCGCACCCTCCCCAGTAATGTTTTACCAATTCCCAAATGAATGCAACTAAAAATCCAAAAAAACAAATTTGATGATATTTTCAAATAACAAATTTGATGATATTTTTTCATATTCACAAATATTTTCAAATAACAAGTTTGATGATATTTTTAAAAAATTATTACTGTTTTTATAAAAAAATATGACTGTTTCATATTCATTTTCATTTTCTAAAAAATAAAAAAAACATACTAATGGCGCACCGCTCGGGTGGTGTGCCATTGCTATCTAAAAAAAGATTTCGAATGGCGCACCGCTCGTGGGTGCACCATTGCTATCAAAAAAACATACTAATGGCGCACCTCTAGGGGGTGCGCCTTTAGTAATCTTCCCCCTAGCTCTAATTCGCCCGACCCCTTCGTCACTCCCTCTCGCCAGATCCACTTCCCCCCGCTGCCCCGACCCACGCCGCCGCCGCCCATACGTGTGCACCCGCCCCCGCGCCCCCCACCACTGAAGCTCCGCCATCGCCGACGCCTCCGCGACCTCGCCGTCACCGTCAGCCTCCCCGCGTCGGCCCCTGCCCTAACCCGCGCGCGCCGCCTCTACCTCAGCCCTGCCCCGACCTTGCCGTCGCCGACGCCGCCCCCAGTCAGCCCCTGCCCTGCCACCCATCGCCGTTGCCGACAGCCTTCCCTTTAACAAGCAGGAGCTGACGCCCCATCTCTTGTCTCGCTCGCAGGCACCGAAGAAGGAGAAGGCCCCGGCGGCATCGTCAAAGCCGGCCAAGTCCGGTGGAGGCAAGAAGAAGAAGAAGAAGTGGAGCAAGGGCAAGCAAAAGGAGAAGGTGAACAACGCGGTGCTGTTCGACCAGGCCACCTACAACAAGCTTCTCACCGAGGTGCCCAAGTACAAGCAGATCACGCCCTTCGTCCTCTCCGAGCGCCTCAGGGTAACCTCCTCCCTCCCTCCGCCGGATCTCTTCTTCTTGCTTGACTCCTTCCTTACTTCCCGTGAGAACCGAGATCTCCGGACGGTAGGATATGTGTGTGATGCATCATGGCTCCTGGTGATGTGTTCTGCTCTGAGCAAGAACAAGATCTCTGTTATGGGCTCAGTCAGTCAGTGGTACCCTGAGCAAGAACAAGGTCACACCCGTGAGCTCTACGCCTGTCTAGATAGGGCGTATATGATTGTGTTGTGAATTGATTGGATGCTGGATTCTCGTTCGGGTGCTTCATCTTTGGTGGTAGTTTTTTGTGCAGATTTTGCTTGGTGTGCCATGTTATAGCTAGGATGCGGAGTGCAGTGGCGATCATTCATGTCTGGTGTCACAGATATTTCATAATCTGATTTGGACATGTGCAGTGCTAATGCCTGATGGTGTTTTACGTGATTCAACATCACCATCGATTTTTAGGGTTTCAGAGTTATTAAATGTTGTTTGGCGACTCTGCTGAACAATTCAGAGAGCACTAGTCCATTCTTGGCTGTACACTTTAAATTTGTTACATACTTTTTTTGTATGTATGGTCATCTAGCTACACATGCATATATTGTTATGTTATTCAAATTGTATCATCTTGCCACTTAAGTCAGCCTTCCCTTTAAGCAGAGTGATGCCTTTCGATGTCACACAATAATGTTTGTTGCAAGAACATTCTGCTCTTAGTGTTCATTTGTTTACAGAGATCCTGCTTATATATACTGATGATGAGTCTTGTTGAAACCTTACATATGTTGGTTCCTGCTTATTTGCTCCAATGGCAGAAACTTGAGCTACTAGCAAAAAAAGTGTTGCAGGCGACAGACAGTGAGGAGCTACTGTCAAAAACTTGAGCTACTATCAAAAAATTCAGTTAGGTACAGTTAGCATCATGTAAGAAAATGGCCATAATGTGCCCTGATAATGATGTATTTTGTCATAAAAATATATAGTGGACTGCCATGATAATGACATGGTCCTGTGTTTGCAAGCTGTCTTAATGTTTTCATTCAAAAACCATGGAAAAACACTCATCCGAGTTTCCAGAATGGCACTCATCCGAACGCGGTCATTGTAAGTTTATAGCTTTCCCACTGTCAGGCTTGTTCCAATAAGTAGATGCACTTGCTCCTTTCTTACATATTTGTGCCCGACGAACGCGGTCATCAAGTCTACTTCCATGTTGCTGCTAGTAGTAACCTGACAGCACAGCCATACTTAGACCTTCAGAAGGTCAATCTTCAGTTTACTTGACTTTTGAGCCTGCTAGTAGTTTACTTCCATGAGTTGTTTTATTGACATGGCACATTTGCAATGGAGTTTTATATATCTTTAGCCACTGTTCATTAACAGCAAGTCAGTTTTGTTTATAGTTGAAAGTAAGTGTGTGGTTTGAAATTTTGATCTGATTATGGCATCTAGAATTATGTCTGTTTTGTTTTGTATCTAGAAGACCAAAGTGTGTTACTCACCTGGGATCTTAACTGTTGGGGGTAGTATTGTAACTAGAAGACCATGTATTTTCAGAATTGAGCTAAAGATTTGGGGGGTAGTATTTCTGATTTTAGAGCACCTTTGCTGGATGTATTTTACAACAGCTGTTGGAATCAAAACAATGCTTGTGGGCTGTCCTGTTAAGTTGAGTGAGTCATTAGAGGGCAGATAGAGTCACCCACACCAATTAATGTTTATGAAGAAGAAGAATAAACCTGCTGCTGCTGCTATTATGCCTGTATTCACTGCTGCTGCTGCTATACTTGTGATGATGTTGTACTTGTGATGATGCTACTTGTGATCTTCTGAAATGACCTATTGGCGACTTCATTACGCGGGGATAATGATTTTGCAGGTACCCCGAGAGGCCCTTGAGTTTGCCGAATGTCGATTAACTTCCGTTCTGGCAAATTCGGGTACTCCATATGTCCTATTTTCAGCAAAGGTCATGCTGAAATTTTCCGTGAATTTTAGCATGATTTTGCTAAAAATAGGACATATGGGGTACTTGCGACAAATGCATGGGCAGGGGTATCTTAGTACTTAATTAAGTAGGATCAACTGCCCCGCCATTCTTGCTGCATCAAACCATAGGTCGCAGTAGAGCCAAGTGATTAGGCCCAACTTAGAATTCTCCTTCCCTTTTCTTGATAGGGTATATTATTAGAAGATACCCATATATATCAGTCAACCTAGGGTTCCTCGGCATTGATAAACCCTGAACGATGAAAACTTAACTTAGCATTTAGGGTGCCTCGGCGTCGACAAACCCTAAATGATAAGACCTTGGCTTTTAGGGTGCCTCGATGTCGATGAGAACCTAAATGATGTACGCTTAGGCTTTTAGGGTGCCTCGGCGTCGACAAACCCTAAATGATAAAAGCTTAGATTTTAGGATGCCACGGTGTCGACAAACCCTAAAAGATGAGACCATGATCTTGTTCCTTGACAATAACCAACTTTTTGACCAAACTTTTTTCCTATTTAGAGCGAAACATGGCCCACAACAATGAGGCCGGCGGTTCGGGTGGCAAGCAATTCTGGGAGCTGCCCCAGGAGATGGAGGAAGAACCTCACCGCTATGAGGATGCTACAGAAGACACCGATCCTGACTACACAACCCCTAGTGGCATCGAGGATGACACCACTGATGGTGCCGCCGAGGATGCCACCACTGATGATGGCGGCGCACACACAGATGGCAGCCAACCGAAGAGGAAAAGGAAGGACCGGCGCCCGAACGTGCTCGGCACCATCAAGGAGGAATTTACTGAAGTGAACTCCGACGGGCATCCAACGGCACCCAGAAAAATTAGTCAAGGGGTACTCGGTTCAGCTCGGGTGCATTCTCCGGAGCACCGTCTCGATCAACACCGAGAACCTAAGGCTTAAGGACCGAGGGAATTTGCGCAGCCTCCTCTTCACGAAGCTGCACAAACGATACAAGTTCCCCACTGACTTTGCAAACACACGCCTCTCAGGGAATAAAGTGAACAATGCCGCCCTCACAAGGATGAGCACGGCCCTGTCTACTTGGAGAAGCATGGTGAAGGCAATGATTGAAAAAGGTGATAGTTATGAGAAGATCAAGGCGAAAAATCTTTCGATCAGCGAAGATGACTACAAGGAGTTCAACATCAAGTGCAAGAGTAGCGCAACCTCCGAATCAAGTCGGTGGGGGAAAGAAATGTGTCAGTTGAACTTAGGGGTCCACCAACTCGGTCCCGGCGGTTACAGAGTGGCGGAGCCTATATGGGACAAGGAGAATGCGGAGCCTGCGGAGCAAGGCCTACCGCCCCGCTTTGAGAAATACCGTGACAAGCAGACCAGGAACTTTCTCAGGGCCAGGTACAAGGAGGACCCGGTAACAAAGGAGCTTACCACGGATATGAAGACCAGGGCGCTTGAGCTTGTTCTGGTAAGGAATACACCCCCGCGTAATTAGCTCCATATGGTTGCATTCTAATTAATCCCCAATATTTCTAAATGGTTCACGTTCCTTCCGCAGGACACTGAAAGCGGTAGCTTGGGGTCGTCTCAGAGCTCCCCTGTCGACACCCCTTTAAATAGGGTGTTGAACATAATGAAAAACAAGGATAAGCTCAGTAAGCCACCATCAGCTGGTCGTGTGGCCGGCAAAGGCTTGTCCACAAAATGGTCGTCATACAATACCGCTAGTGGGTGAAAGGAGAAAAAGACCAGCTCGGAAAGCCAGTCGCGCGAGGTTAAAGAACTCAAGGCACAAGTGGCGCGGATTCCGGAGATTGTCCAAGAGCAAGTGCAACAATAACTGGGAACGACGCTCACCGCCATGGTGCCTACCTTGATTCAGGGGCTGACGACGTGGATTGCGGGCGGCACGGGCATTGGAGCTTAATGCACCCGGGTGTACACCGGCCGGCACCTCGCCAGCATGCGGCCCATCCGTCAGTTGCACGCCCGCCGTTGGCGGTGCCTCGACATTAGCCGAGCTCGATGGCATCACGGTAACTAAGCCTCTCGGCCGATGACTTCATCTCCTTGCCTTTGACTGGGCATCCCTGACGCCCTACATGTTTTCGCAGGGAGCCGCCGACGTTCCGTGCACTCTCCTGCACTTCGTGGGCGGCGAGTTGGTCGAGGTCGCCAAGGGCAGAATCGTTCAACCGGGCAACCCCCTATTCCACGGTAATCCGATGCCACCCACTGTGTATAGGGTTGAACTGGTTCGGGTGCCGCCAAGTTGCGACGAGTTGTTACCTCCGATTCGACCCGCTGGGGCCGACGAAGATGATGTGATGACCCTCAGTTCCTGCGTAAGCTGGCCCCTGCTTTGGCCGAAGAGCCAGATTCGTTTGGGAGCGGGGGACACCACCCCACAGACAAGACCGCCAGTCGTGCCGGCGCCAAGCCATGGCAAGATCGCCGCAACGCTACCGGACATGCCGGACATCCCTATGGCACAGGATCCGGACATGCATATGGCACAGGATCCGGACGACAATGACAACGATGACGGTACATTTACCAACATCGATAAGTACTTTGCCGAACATGGGTACGGTGAAGAATTTTGCGGGCCTCCTTCTCAAGAACCCAACCCTGAAAAAGACGACCGTGATCTAGCTGGTACCGCGGAGAAACCCAATTGCAATAGGCGTCGTCTAGCGTTCAGTTCTCAGGAGACGCCTCCAGCTGCCGCCTTCACCGAGCCTCAGATAGCCGAGGTGCGAAATATTATCAGCCCCAACACACTCAAGAAGGCGGTCTGTGAGCAGAACTCGATCCCATTACAGCAGATCAAGAAGAAGGGACGGAAATGAAAGACTAACAAGGGAGCCAGTGCGAGCCAGTCGGCACCGAGTACGATCCGAGCTCAGGACGGGCCACCTTCACCTAAGGATATCTCGAGGAGGGTGCATGTGGTGGGTAGGGCGATGCTACCGACAAATATGCTCAATGCTACAACCGGTGCTATGCGGAGACTGCATGACAGTGTTCTTTCTTTGGAGAAGCGGCGTCTCTCCCAGAATGATGTGGCATACCCGGTTTTCGAGGCCAAGGTGCCAGAGGGCAAGGGCTTTGTGGATAGCGCCATCGGGGGTACGATCATCCTGCGGTTTGATGACATCTTTGCTATGTTTAACCTTCATCCGCTGCACTACACCTTCGTTCAGCTGTTTTCGCTGAGTATGGAGATGCGGATCATTAGAGACAAGACCCCGGACATCAGGATAGTCGACCCCTTCTACATGCGTGCCATGATCTTGGGCAGTGCTAGGGACCGGCAAGTCGCGAGTTCACACCTCGAAGGCGTCATTCTGGCAAACCTAGATAAGGATAACTTCCTCGTGCCTTACTTTCCCGAGTAAGTCATCCCCTAACCGCCCCGTAACATATGATTTCTTATATTTCGACCGTTCTTTTTTTTTCTAAGATTCCGTGTTTTGTGCAGTGACACACATTGCACACTCATCCTCTTAAGCCCGAAATATTCCATGGCCACGTATTTCGACCCGGACCGTGAGTCCAAGATAGACTACACAAATATCAAGAAAGTTCTTGATGATGCTCTCCCCGGCTACGCCACATTTGGAGGCACCTTTAAGAGGCCAGTTCATAGGTACGGCAGGCATGTGTTCACCCACAATACGACGTTCCCCTACGTCAAGCAGCCGCCTGGCGGTCAGAAGGATGCCTACTACGCCCTCCATCAGATGCGGGCGATCATACGGGACCATAATCACCTTCTGCTACCAAATAATCTCAAATATTGGGCCGCAAGCTTGTCGGCAATCCAGGACGCGGACATCAGACAAGATTTCTTTTGCATCCAGTCGGAGTTTGCAGAAATCATCCATCAAGATGTCCTTCGTACCTCGGGGCAGTTCTACCTCAGATATCAACCGTCCAACAGTGAGATAGACACAACGCTACAAATGCAGGCTGACAACGCCTACGACTTCATGACCATCACGAAAGACGGCGGCTTCATCCATGCTCCGGTCCCATGAGTCGAGTCGAAAGTAGTGATGCTATGTGTAGTTCTGAAACATCGATTAGCTTATGTTGTAATTAAACTTTAATGAACTTGTATGTCTCTTTGGTTTGGATAGTCGTTCAACTTAGATGTAATCGATGCTATTTATTAGTAGGTCCATGAATCGTGCTATTAATGTCTTGCTTTCTCTTCCGATCCTTTTGTTGCATACTTATATATTGCTTATGTATTGTCTGTGAATTGCTACTAACGTTTTGTTTGGCTAGTGCATAGAGATGCCGTCGTATGTAGTGTACAAGGGTAAGGTTCCCGGAGTCTACGACGACTGGGAGGAGTGTCGGAGACAGGTTCACCATCTCAGCGGTAACAGTTACAAAGGGTACACCACTAGGGCGGAGGCGGAATCTAGATACGCGCGCTATCTAGCGGGAGAGAGAAGAGAGCGTTGGAGGAACCGGATGAAGACCAGTTTCATCGCGATGATGCCTATCGTGATGACCGTAACAAACTTTTACCTTGCTCTTGTGTATTTTGCCTCGGTCCACATGGTCTTGGAATGTAGAATAATGAGAGAGGAGAAGTTCATGAATAAAATAGAAACAAAGGGTAGCTAGACCCCTAGAGTGCGTGTGTGTTATAGCTACAGGAGCATAGTAAAAAATGGCTACTTAATTTTTACCACTCAGTGGGATCTTTATGAGTTATGCATATAACCTATTGGGAGGCGCTAGGGATCAGACTATTGGTCATTTCCATCTATCAGACTAGTCTGATGCCATTGGATCAAGTGGATGTAAGTCGTTCGATTAACTAGCTAGGCCGACACGAGATTCACTAGGCTGGTCGTTAATTGACTTGGTTAGCTCCGCACAATATTCGCTGGATTAGTTAATTAATTTACTACTTCAATCTTAACTGCTCCCGTGTAACACACCCGCTAAGGTTCCTTCTCCAAAAAGGTATTTTAAAAATAAATCGTGCTTCCATCATATTTCAATTGTGCTTCCTTTGAGAAGAATATTTGCTTCGAATATGTGTCCGTCGACAAAAATATTTGCTTATGCCAAAAGTGAGATTGAATTCCGTCTAGCCAAAAATCGCATCCATTGTTAAGCTACAATTTTTTACAATCATGCAAAATTTCATTTTCATCCTTTTGCTTCCAATAGAACATAAAGTTGCATCGGGCCAACATAAAAATTATTCTTCTATATTTGATTACATATGATTCCAAGGAAATAAAAATTACAATCACAATTCAGAGTGAGCCTGAACTAGTTCAAGCAACATCTTTTTGGTTGCCTTCACCATCTCCTCTATTGTAGCTCTGATGATGTTCAGTAGGTGCCGCCGTGATGTGCGCTTCAGCTGCCGCATACCACCAAACATAGCCTCCACCAGTAATACGGATACGATACAATGTCTACTGCAGATAGTTGTATGGAAGCAAGATAATAGAAAATAAAAAACTTATACGTGAACACATTACGAGAAATTGCAGGAAGTATTAAATTATGTGAACTCAACATAAAGATGTTTGTACGAAGCAGAGATCATCGATAATAGATTAAAATTAAGTTTGGCACAAACAAGAGGATGCATCTCCTGTGGCGCCAAAGTACAAAATGAACCTATTATCGGTTGATGAATGGAAGCATTTTTCTTGCCAAACGAAACAAAATGATTACAATATAGAAGCACACTGACGAGAAGCGTGAAAAAGTGCATCGGGTTGATGAATGGAAGCATTTTTTTTGTCAGACGAAACAAAATGATTACAATGTAGAAGTACCCAGGTGAGAAGCATGAAGAAGTGCACTGGGTACATAGGTAGTGTTAATTGGAAGCATGCAATTTTGAAAATATAATGCAAACAAATATTGCTATGGGGAGGCATATTTATGAAAGTAACACACGGGTTGGTAAATAACCCGAAGCATGAAAGCATGAGAACTCTGAAGGAAATATGCCCTAGAGGCAATAATAAAGTTGTTATTTATATTTCCTTATATCATGATATTATTATTCATGCTAGAATTGTATTAACCGGAAACTTAGTACATGTTGGGGAACGTAATAATTTCAAAAAAATTCCTACGCACACGCAAGATCATGGTGATGCATAGCAACGAGAGGGAAGAGTGTTGTCCACGTACCCTCGTAGACCATAAGCGGAAGCGTTATAACAACGCGGTTGATGTAGTCGTACGTCTTCATGATCCGACCGATCCAAGCACCGAACGTACGGCACCTCCGAGTTCAGCACACGTTCAGCTCGATGACGATCCCCGGACTCCGATCCAGCAAAGTGTCGGGGATGAGTTCCGTTAGCACGACGGCGTGGTGACGATGATGATGTTCTACCGACGCAGGGCTTTGCCTAAGCACCGCAACGATATGACCGAGGTGGAATATGGTGGAGGGGGACACCGCACACGACTAAGGAACGATCACGTAGATCAACTTGTGTGTCATGGGGTGCCCCCCTGCCCCCGTATATAAAGGAGCAAGGGAGGAGGAGGCTGGCCCTAGGAGGAGGGCGCGCCAGGGGGAGTCCTACTCCCACCGGGAGTAGGACTCCTTCTTTCCTAGTCCAACTAGGAGAAGGGGGGAAAGGAGGGAAGCGGAGAAGGAAGGGAGAGGGGGGCCGCGCCCCAAACCCTTTGTCCAATTCGGACTGGCTTGGGAGGGGCGCGCGCCACCTCCTGGCTCCTTCCCACTAAGGCCCATTAAGGCCCAATACTCTTCCCCGTATTCCCGTAACTCCCCGGTACTCCGAAAAATACCCGAACCACTCGGAATCCTTCCGATGTCCGAATATAGTCATCCAATATATCGATCTTTACGTCTCGACCATTTCGAGACTCCTCATCATGTCCCCGATCTCATCCGGGACTCCGAACTCCTTAGGTACATCAAAACTCATAAACTCATAATAAAACTGTCATCGAAACCTTAAGCGTGCGGACCCTACGGGTTCGAGAACTATGTAGACATGACCTAGAACTATTCTCGGTCAATAACCAATAGCGTAACCTGGATGCTCAGATTGGCTCCTACATATTCTACGAAGATCTTTATCGGTCAAACCGCATAACAACATACGTTGTTACCTTTGTCATTGGTATGTTACTTGCCCGAGATTCGATCGTCGGTATCCAATACCTAGTTCAATCTCGTTACTGGCAGGTCTCTTTAATCATTACGTAATGCATCATTCCGTAACTAACTCATTAGCTACATTGCTTACAAGGCTTATAGTGATGTGCATTACCGAGAGGGCCCAGAGATACCTCTCCGACAATCGGAGTGACAAAACCTAATCTCGAAATACGCCAACCCAACATGTACCTTCGGAGACACCTGTAGAGCTCCTTTATAATCACCCAGTTACGTTGTGACGTTTGGTAGCACACAAAGTGTTCCTCCGATAAACGGAGTTGCATAATCTCATAGTTGTAGGAACATGTATAAGTCATGAAGAAAGCAATAGCAACATACTAAACGATCAAGTGCTAAGCTAACGGAATGGGTCAAGTCAATCACATCATTCTCCTAATGATGTGACCCATTTAATCAAATGACAACTCATGTCCATGGCTAGGAAACTTAACCATCTTTGATTCACGAGCTAGTCAAGTAGAGGCATACTAGTGACACTATGTTTGTCTATGTATTCACGCATGTATTATGTTTCCGGTTAATACAATTCTAGCATGAATAATAAACATTTATCATGAAATAAGGAAATAAATAATAACTTTATTATTGCCTCTAGGGCATATTTCCTTCAGTCTCCCACTTGCACTAGAGTCAATAATCTAGTTCACATCGTCATGTGATTTAACACCAATATTCATATCTGTATATGATTAACACCCACAGTTCACATCGTCATGTGACCAACACCCAAAGGGTTTACTAGAGTCAATAATCTAGTTCACATCGCTATGTGATTAACACCCAAAGAGTACTAAGGTGTGATCATGTTTTGCTCGTGAGAGAAGCTTAGTCAATGGGTCTATCACATTCAGAGTCGTGTGTATTTTGCAAATATTCTCTGTCTACAATGCTCTAAACGGAGCTACTCTAGCTAATTTCTCCCACTTTCAATATGTATCCTGATTGAGACTTATAGTCATCTGGATCGGTGTGAAAGCTTGCACCGATGTAACTCTTTACGACGGGCTCTTTTATCACCTCCATAATCGAGAAATATTTCCTTAGTCCTCACTAAGGATATTCTTGACCAGTGTCCAGTGATCTATTCCTAGATCAATATTGTACTCCCTTGCCAAATACAGAGCAAGGTATACAATAGGTTTGGTACATAGCATAGCATACTTTATAGAACCTATGACTGAGGCATAGGGAATGACTTTCATTCTCTTTTCTATTTTCTGCCGTGGTCGGGATTTGAGTCTTACTCAATTTCATACCTTTGCAACACAGGAAAGAACTCTTTCTTTGACTGTTCCATTTTGAACTATTTCAAAATCTTGACAAGGTATGTACTTATTGAAAAACTTATCAAGCGTCTTGATCTATCTCAATAGATCTTGATGCTCAATATGTAAGTAGCTTTACTGAGGTTTTTCTTTTAAAGAACTCCTTTCAAATACTCCTTTATGCTTTCCAAAAAATTTTACATCATTTCTGATCAACAATATGTTACTCACATATATTTATCAGAAATGTTGTAGTGCTCCCACTCACTTTCTTGTAAATACAGGCTTCACCGCAAGTCTGTATAAAACTGTATGCTTTGATCAACTTATCAAAGCATATATTCCAACTCCGAGATGCTTGCACCAGTCCATAGATGGATTGCTGGAGCTTGCATATTTTCTTCGCGCCTTTAGGATTGACAAAACCTTCTGGTTGCATCATATACAACTCTTCTTAAGAAAACCATTAAGGAATGCAGTTTTGACATCCATTTGCCAGATTTCATAAATTGTGGCAATTGCTAACATGATTCGGACAGACTTAAGCATCGCTATAGTTGAGAAAATCTCATTCTAGTCAACACCTTGAACTTGTCAAAAAACCTTTTTGCGACAAGTCGAGCTTTGTAGATAGTAACACTACTATCAACGTCCGTCTTCCTCTTGAAGATCCATTTATTTTTCTATGGTTTGCCGATCATCGGGCAAGTCCACCAAAGTCAACACTTTGTTCTCATACATGGATCCTATCTCAGATTTCATGGCCTCCAGCCATTTTGCGGAATCTGGGCTCATCATCGCTTCCTCATAGTTCGTAGGTTTATCATGGTCTAGTAACATGACTTTCAGAACAGGATTACCGTACCACTCTGGTGCGGACCGTACTCTGGAAGACCTACGAGGTTTTGTAGTAACTTGATCAGAAGTTTCATGATTATCATCATTAGCTTCCTCACTAATTGGTGTAGGAATCACTGGAATTGATTTCAGTTATGAACTATTTTCCAATTCAGGATAAGGTACAGTTACCTCATCAAGTTCTACTTTCCTCCCACTCACTTCTTTCGAGAGAAACTCCTTCTCTAGAAAGGATACATTTTTAGCAACGAATATCTTGCCTTCGGATCTGTGATAGAAGGTGTACCCAAGAGTTTCCTTTGGGTATTCTATGAAGATGCACTTCTCCAATTTGGGTTTGAGCTTATTAGGATGAAACTTTTTCACACAAGCATCGCAGCCCCAAACTTTAAGAAACGACAACTTGGGTTTCTTGCTAAACCACAGTTCATATGCTGTCGTCTCAACGGATTTAGATGGTGCCCTTTTAACGTGAATGCAGCTGTCTCTAATGCATAACCCAAAAACAATAGTGGTAAATCAGTAAGAGACATCATAGATCGCACCATATCCAATAAAGTGCGGTTATGACGTTCGGACACACCATAATGTTGTGGTGTTCCAGGTGGCGTGAGCTGTGAAACTATTCCATATTGTTTTAATTGAAGACCAAACTCGTAACTCAAATATTCGTCTCCGCGATCAAATCGCAGAAACTTTATTTTCTTGTTACGATGATTTTTCCACTTCACTCTGAAATTCTTTGAACCTTTCAACTATTTCAGACTTTTGTTTCATCAAGTAGATATACCCATATCTGCTCAAATCATCTTGTGAAGGTCAGAAAATAACGATACTTGACACGAGCATCAACACTCATTGGATCGCATACATCTTTATGTATTATTTCCAATAAGTCAGTAGCTTGTTCCACTGTTCCGGAGAACGGAGTTTTAGTCATCTTGCCCAAAAAGGCACGGTTCGCAAGCATCAAATGATTCATAACCAAGTGATTCCGAAAATCCATCTTTATGGAGTTTCTTCATGCGCTTTACACCGATATGACCCAAACGGCAGTGCCATAAATAAGTTGCACTATCATTATTTACTTTGCATCTTTTGGCATTAATATTATGAATATGTGTATCACTACGATCGAGATCCAACAAATTATTTTCATTGGGTGTATAACCATCGAAGGTCTTATTCATGTAAACAGAATAACAATTATTCTTTAACTTCAAACGAATAACCGTATCGCAATAAACATGATCAAATCATATTCATGCTCAACGCAAACGCTAAATAACATTTATTTAGGTTTAACACTAATCTCGAAAATATAGGGAGTGTGATGATGATGATCATATAAATCTTGGAACTATTTCCAACACTCATCGTCACTTCCCCTCAACTAGTCTCTGTTTATTATGTAACTCCTGTTTCGAGTTACTAATCTTAGCAACCAAACAAGTATCAAATACTCAGGGGCTACTATAAACACTTGTAAGGCACACATCAAACACCTGTATATCAAATATACCTTTGTTCACTTTGCCATCCTTCTTATCCACCAAATATTTAGGGCATTTCCGCTTCTAGTGACCATTTCCTTTGCAGTGTAAGCACTCAGTTTCAGGCCTTGGTCCAGCTTTGGTCTTCTTCACGGGAGTGACAACTTGTTTGCCATTCTACTTGAAGTTTCCCTTTCTTTCCCTTTACCCTTTTCTTGAAACTAGTGGTCTTGTCAATCATCAACACTTGATGCTCTTTCTTGATTTCTACCTTCGTCGATTTCAACATCATGAAGAGCTCGGGAATCATTTTCGTCATCCCTTTCATACTATAGTTCATCACAAAGTTCCACTACTAGGGAAAAGCCTATACACAGAATCTTACCAGCAGCGCTCTTCAAAATACCACGCTACTGCTACTCAGCAGCAGCGCGTGTCTGCCAAACACGCTACTGACTTGGAAGTAGCAGTAGCGCGTGTGTAGCATACAACGCTACTGCTATAGTTGCCATGACCTTGGCCCCCCTGCTAGCTATAGCAGTAGCGCACTTTACTGTAGAGCGCTACTGCTACTCAGGTTAGCTGTAGCGCGTTTTGGCAAACGTGCTACAACTATCCCTACCTTATCCCCACGCACGACCGACCCTCTCACTCACACTCTCACTCTCGCCCGCGTCGATCGTCGTCGTCCGTCGCTGCCGCCGCCGCCTTCGTCTGTCCGCCGCCGAGGTACTCCCCTCCTTCGGTCCCTCCTCCATCCTCCTCGCACATCCTCCCTCCGCCTGCGGCCGCCCCTCCCTCCTCCACCGCCGCCCTCCTCCCTCCGCCTGCAGCCGCCCCTCCTCCCTCCTCCGCCGGCAGCCCTCCTCCCTCCGCCCTCGACCTCGCCGCCCCTAGCTACCTCTCCGTCGCCCCCACCCCCTGCCACTAGTTAGTACTAGATTTAGTAGTAGTAGATGTTAATTTAGGGTTAGCTAGTACTAGATGTTGCTTAATTAGTACTAGATTTTTAGTAGTAGCAGTGGTAGTTGAACTACTTTAGTTGTAGTTGAACTAGTTTAGTAAGTAAATTAATAAACTAGTTGAACTAGTTGAATTAACAGAACTAATCTATTTTTAGTAAGATAATTAATATAACTAGTTGAACTACTTATTTTTAGAAAGAACTACTTTTTTTCTATTTATAGTAAGTTTATATTTAGAAGAACTAGTTGAATTAATAAAACTAGTTGAACATGTCATGTTTGTTGTTAGTGATAACTTATATGGTTTTAGGTGACCTCCGTCGTCCCCGTCACCGACCCCCTCCGACATCCCCGCCGACGTCCCAGTCACCGACCCCCTCCGACATCGAGGTGAGACCAGCCAAATATCCTTGTATATCTTGTGTTGTTGCTAAAATTGGATATGTGGTTGCCCAAGTGGCTATTCATGTTCAGTTTACATCTCCGAGTGGCCTATGTTTTGCCGGAGTGTTGATTAATATCCGTTCCGGCAAATTTCAGGCGCTCAATATGTCCTTTTTTAGCAAAGGTCATGCCGGATTTTGTCATGAATTCTGCCATGACTTGTGCTAGAATATGTACAAGTTTAATCTTTGAATTATGATTGTAGGAAATGTCGTACTCGGACGACGACGGTCTCCCGGCGGAGTGTAGCTGGTGCTGAAGGAAATATGCCCTAGAGGCAATAATAAAGTTATTATTTATTTCCTTATATCATGATAAATGTTTATTATTCATGCTAGAATTGTATTAACCGGAAATGTAATACATGTGTGAATATATAGACAAACAGAGTGTCACTAGTATGCCTCTACTTGACTAGCTTGTTAATCAAATATGGTTATGTTTCCTAACCATAAACAAGGAGTTGTTATTTGATTAACAAGGTCACATCATTAGTTGAATGATCTGATTGACATGACCCATTCCGTTAGCTTAGCACCCGATCATTTAGTATGTTGCTATTGCTTCCTTCATGACTTATACATGTTCCTATGACTATGAGATTATGCAACTCCCGTTTACCGGAGGAACACTTTGTGTGCTACCAAACATCACAACGTAACTGGGTGATTATAAAGGTGCCCTACAGGTGTCTCTGAAGGTACTTGTTGAGTTGGCGTATTTCGAGATTAGGATTTGTCACTCCAAATGTCGGAGAGGTATCTCTGGGCCCTCTCGGTAATGCACATCACTTAAGCCTTGCAAGCATTTCAACTAATGAGTTAGTTGCGAGATGATGTATTACGGAACGAGTAAAGAGACTTGCCGGTAACGAGATTGAACTAGGTATTGGATACCGACGATCAAATCTCGGGCAAGTAACATACCGATGACAAAGGGAACAACGTATGTTGTTGTGCGGTTTGACTGATAAAGATCTTCGTAGAATATGTAGGAACCAATATGGGCATCCAGGTCCCGCTATTGGTTATTGACCGGAAACGTGTCTCGGTCATGTCTACATTGTTCTCGAACCGTAGGGTCCGCACGCTTAAGGTTTCGATGACAGTTATATTATGAGTTTATGTATTTTGATGTACCGAAGGTTGTTCGGAGTCCCGGATGTGATCACGGACATGACGAGGAGTCTCGAAATGGTCGATACATAAAGATTGATATATTGGAAGGATATATTTGGACACCGGAAAGGTTCCGGATGAGATTGGGATTATACCGGAGTTCCGGGAGGTTACCGGAACCCCCCGGTAAGTATATGGGCCTTATTGGGCCTTAGTGGAAGGGAGGAAGAAGGAGCAAGGGAGGGGCCGCGCCCCCCCCCCCCCAAGCCCAATCCGAATTGGGAGGGGGGCCGACCCCCCCCCCCCCCTTCCTTCTCTCCTCCCCCCTCTTCCTTCCCTCTCCTACTTCTAATAGGAAAGGGGGGCCAAACCTACTTGGAGTAGGTTTGCCCCCCCCCCTAGGGCGCGCCTCCCCCTTAGGCCGGCCTCCTCCTCCCTCCCTCCTTTATATACGGGGGCGGGGGGCAACCCATAGACAAACAAGTTGATCATTGAGATCGTTCCTTAGCCGTGTGCGGTGCCCCCCTCCACGATATTACACCTCGGTCATATTGTAGCGGTGCTTAGGCGAAGCCCTGCGACAGTAGAACATCAAGATCGTGACCACGCTGTCGTGCTGACGGAACTCCTCCCCATGCCTCTGCTTGATCGGAGTTTGGGGTGCGTCATCGAGCTGTACGTGTGTCAAGAACTCGGAGGTGCCGGAGTAACGGTGCTTGGATCGGTTGAACCGGGAGGACGTACGACTACTTCCTCTATGTTGCGTCAACGCTTCCGCTTCGGTCTACGAGGGTACGTAGACAACGCTCTCCCCTCTCGTTGCTATGCTTCACCATGATCTTGTGTGTGCGTAGGAAATTTTTTGAAATTACTACGTTCCCCAACTGTGGCATCCGAGCCTAGGTTTTATGGTTTGATGTTATGTGCACGAGTAGAACACAAGTGAGTTGTGGGCGATATAAGTCATACTGCATACCAGCATGTCATACTTTGGTTCGGCGGTATTGTTGGATGAAGCGGCCCGGACCGACATTACGCGTACGCTTACGCGAGACTGGTTTTACCGCCGTGCTTTGCACACAGGTGACTAGCGGGTGTCAGTTTCTCCAACTTTAGTTGAACCGAGTGTGGCTACGCCCGGTCCTTGCGAAGGTTAAAACAGCATCAACTTGACAAACTATCGTTGTGGTTTTGATGCGTAGGTGAGATTGGTTCTTGCTTAAGCCCGTAGCAGCCACGTAAAACTTGCAACAACAAAGTAGAGGACGTCTAACTTGTTTTTGCAGGGCATGTTGTGATGTGATATGGCCAAGACATGATGCTATATTTTATTGTATGAGATGATCATGTTTTGTAACCGAAGTTATCGGCAACTGGCAGGAGCCATATGGTTGTCGCTTTATTGTATGAAATGCAAACGCCCTGTAATTGCTTTACTTTATCACTAAGCGGTAGATATAGTCGTAGAAGCAATAGATGGCGTAAACGACAACGATGCTACGATGGAGATCAAGGTGTCGCGCCGGTGACGATGGTGATCATGATGGTGCTTCGGAGATGGAGATCACAAGCACAAGATGATGATGGCCATATCATATCACTTATATTGATTGCATGTGATGTTTATCCTTTATGCATCTTATCTTGCTTTGATTGACGGTAGCATTTTAAGATGATCTCTCACTAAAAATTATCAAGAAGTGTTCTCCCTGAGTATGCACCGTTGCCAAAGTTCATCGTGCCCAGACACCACGTGATGATTGGGTGTGATAAGCTCTACGTCCATCTACAACGGGTGCAAGCCAGTTTTGCACACGCAGAATACTCAGGTTAAACTTGACGATCCTAGCATATGCAGATATGGCCTCGGAACACGGAGACCGAAAGGTCGAGCGTGAATCATATAGTAGACATGATCAACATAAGATGTTCACCATTGAAAACTACTCCATCTCACGTGATGATCGGTTATGGTTTAGTTGATTTGGTTCACGTGATCACTTAGATGACTAGAGAGATGTCTGTCTAAGTGGGAGTTCTTAAGTAATATGATTAATTGAACTTAAATTTATCATGAACTTAGTACCTGATAGTATCTTGCTTGTCTATGTTGATTGTAGATAGATGGCCCGTGCTGTTGTTCCGTTGAATTTTAATGCGTTCCTTGAGAAAGCTAAGTTGAAAGATGATGGTAGCAACTACGCGGACTGGGTCCGTAACTTGAGGATTATCCTCATTGATGCACAGAAAAATTACGTCCTGGAAGCACCGCTGGGTGCCAGGCCTGCTGCTGATGCAACTGACGACGTTAAGAACGTCTGGCAGAGCAAAGCTGATGACTACTCGATAGTTCAATGTGCCATGCTTTACGGCTTAGAACCGGGACTTCAACAACGTTTTGAACGTCATGGAGCATATGAGATGTTCCAGGAGTTGAAGTTAATATTCCAGAAGAATGCCCGGATTGAGAGATACGAAGTCTCCAATAAGTTCTATAGCTGCAAGATGGAGGAGAATAGTTCTGTCAGTGAGCACATACTCAAGATGTCTGGGTATTGTAATCACTTGATTCAACTGGGAGTTACTCTTCCGGATGATAGCGTCATTGACAGAATTCTCCAATCACTTCCACCAAGCTACAAGAGCTTCGTGATGAACTATAATATGCAAGGGATAGATAAGACGATTCCCGAGCTCTTCGCAATGCTAATGGCTGCGGAGGTAGAAATCAAGAAGGAGCATCAAGTGTTGATGGTCAACAAGACCACTAGTTTCAAGAAAAAGGGCAAAGGGAAGAAGAAGGGGAACTTCAAGAAGAATAGCAAACAAGTTGCTGCTCAAGAGAAGAAACCCAAGTCTGGACCTAAGCCTGAAACTGAGTGCTTCTACTGCAAGCAGACTGGTCACTGGAAGCGGAACTGCCCCAAGTATTTGGCGGATAAGAAGGATGGCAAGGTGAACAAAGGTATATGTGATATACATGTTATTGATGTGTACCTTACTAGAGCTTGCAGTAGCACCTGGGTATTTGATACAGGTTCTGTTGCTAATATTTGCAACTCGAAACAGGGACTACGGATTAAGCGAACACTGGTAAAGGACGAGGTGACGATGCACGTGGGAAATGGTTCCAAAGTCGATGTGATCGCGGTCGGCACGCTACCTCTACATCTACCTTCGGGATTAGTATTAGACCTAAATAATTGTTATTTGGTGCCAGCGTTGAGCATGAACATTATATCTGGATCTTGTTTGATGCGAGACGGTTATTCATTTAAATCAGAGAATAATGGTTGTTCTATTTATATGAGTAATATCTTTTATGGTCATGCACCCTTGAAGAGTGGTCTATTTTTGATGAATCTCGATAGTAGTGATACACATATTCATAGTGTTGAAGCCAAAAGATGCAGAGCTGATAATGATAGTGCAACTTATTTGTGGCACAGCCGTTTAGGTCATATCGGTGTAAAGCGCATAAAGAAACTCCATACTGATGGTCTTTTGGAACCACTTGATTATGAATCACTTGGTACTTGCGAACCGTGCCTCATGGGCAAGATGACCGAAACGCCGTTCTCCGGTACTATGGAGAGAGCAACAGATTTGTTGGAAATCATACATACAGATGTATGTGGTCCGATGAATGTTGAGGCTCGTGGCGGATATCATTATTTTCTCACCTTCACAGATGATTTAAGCAGATATGGGTATATCTACTTAATGAAGCATAAGTCTGAAACATTTGAAAAGTTCAAAGAATTTCAGAGTGAAGTTGAAAATCATCGTAACAAGAAAATAAAGTTTCTACGATCCGATCGTGGAGGAGAATATTTGAGTTACGAGTTTGGTTTACACTTAAAACAATGTGGAATAGTTTCGCAACTCACGCCACCCGGAACACCACAGCGTAATGGTGTGTCCGAATGTCGTAATCGCACTTTACTGGATATGGTGCGGTCTATGATGTCTCTTACAGATTTACCGCTATCGTTTTGGGGTTATGCTTTAGAGACGGCCACATTCATGTTAAATAGGGCACCGTTGAAATCCGTTGAGACGACACGTTATGAACTATGGTTTGGCAAGAAACCAAAGTTGTCATTTCTTAAAGTTTGGGGCTGTGATGCTTATGTGAAAAAGCTTCAACCTGATAAGCTCGAACCCAAATCGGAGAAATGTATCTTCATAGGATACCCAAAGGAGACAGTTGGGTACACCTTCTATCACAGATCCGAAGGCAAGACATTCGTTGCTAAGAATGGATCCTTTCTAGCGAAGGAGTTTCTCTCGAAAGAAGTGAGTGGGAGGAATGTAGAACTTGAGGTAACTGTACCTACTCCCTTGTTGGAAAATAATACATCACAGGAACCGGTTTTTGTGACGTCAAAACCAACTAGTGAGGAAGTTGATGATGATGATCATAGAACTTCAGATCAAGTTAATACAGAACCTCGTAGGTCGAACAGAGTAAGATCCGCACCAGAGTGGTACGGTAATCCTATTCTGGAAGTCATGCTACTAGATCATGATGAACCTACGAACTATGAAGAAGCGATGGTGAGCCCAGATTCCGCAAAATGGCTTGAAGCCATGAAATCTGAGATGGGATCCATGTATGAGAACAAAGTATGAACTTTGGTTGACTTGCCCGATGGTCGGCAAGAAATTGAGAATAAATGGATCTTCAAGAAGAAGACTGACGCTGACGGTAATGTTACTGTCTACAAAGCTCGACTTGTTGCAAAAGGATTTTTGACAAGTTCAAGGGGTTGACTACGATGAGACCTTCTCACCCGTAGCGATGCTTAAGTCTGTCCGAATCATGTTAGCAATTGCCGCATTTTATGATTATGAAATTTGGCAAATGGATGTAAAAACTGCATTCCTGAATGGATTTCTGGAAGAAGAGTTGTATATGATGCAACCAGAAGGTTTTATCGATCCAAAGGGGGCTAACAAAGTGTGCAAGCTCCAGCGATCCATTTATGGACTGGTGCAAGCCTCTCGGAGTTGGAATAAACATTTTGATAGTGTGATCAAAGCATTTGGTTTTATACAGACTTTTGGAGAAGCCTGTATTTACAAGAAAGTGAGTGGGAGCTCTGTAGCATTTCTAATATTATATGTGGATGACATACTGTTGATTGGAAATGATATAGAATTTCTGGATAGCATAAAAGGATACTTGAATAAAAGTTTTTCAATGAAAGACCTCGGTGAAGCTGCTTACATATTGGGCATTAAGATCTATAGAGATAGATCAAGACGCTTAATTGGACTTTCACAAAGCACATACCTTGACAAAGTTTTGAAGAAGTTCAAAATGGATCAAGCAAAGAAAGGGTTCTTGCCTGTATTACAAGGTGTGAAGTTGAGTAAGACTCAAAGCCTCACCGCTGCAGAAGATAGAGAGAAAATGAAAAGTGTTCCCCATGCTTCAGCCATAGGTTCTATCATGTATGCAATGCTGTGTACCAGACCTGATGTGTGGCTTGCTATAAGTCTAGCAGGGAGGTACCAAAGTAATCCAGGAGTGGATCACTGGAGAGCGGTCAAGAACATCCTGAAATACCTGAAAAGGACTAAGGATATGTTTCTCATATATGGAGGTGACAAAGAGCTCATCATAAATGGTTACATTGATGCAAGCTTTGACACTGATCCGGACGATTCTAAATCGCAAACCGGAAACGTGTTTACATTAAACGGTGGAGCTGTCAGTTGGTGCAGTTCAAAGAAAAGCGTCCTGGCGGGATCTACGTGTGAAGCGGAATACATAACTGCTTCGGAAGCAGCCAATGAAGGAGTCTGGATGAAGGAGTTCATATCTGATCTAGGTGTCATACCTAGTGCATCGGGTCCAATGAAAATCTTTTGTGACAATACTGGAGTGATTGCCTTAGCAAAGGAATCCAGATTTCACAAGAGAACCAAACACATCAAGAGACGCTTCAATTCCATCCGGGATCTAGTCCAGGTGCGAGAAATAGAGATTTGGAAGATACATACGGATCTGAATGTCGCAGACCCGTTGACTAAGCCTCTTCCACGAGCAAAACATGATCAACACCAAGACTCCATGGGTGTTAGAATCATTACTATGTAATCTAGATTATTGACTCTAGTGCAAGTGGGAGACTGAAGGAAATATGCCCTAGAGGCAATAATAAAGTTATTATTTATTTCCTTATATCATGATAAATGTTTATTATTCATGCTAGAATTGTATTAACCGGAAATGTAATACATGTGTGAATATATAGACAAACAGAGTGTCACTAGTATGCCTCTACTTGACTAGCTTGTTAATCAAAGATGGTTATGTTTCCTAACCATAAACAAGGAGTTGTTATTTGATTAACAAGGTCACATCATTAGTTGAATGATCTGATTGACATGACCCATTCTGTTAGCTTAGCACCCGATCATTTAGTATGTTGCTATTGCTTCCTTCATGACTTATACATGTTCCTATGACTATGAGATTATGCAACTCCCGTTTACCGGAGGAACACTTTGTGTGCTACCAAACGTCACAACGTAACTGGGTGATTATAAAGGTGCCCTACAGGTGTCTCTGAAGGTACTTGTTGAGTTGGCGTATTTCGAGATTAGGATTTGTCACTCCAAATGTCGGAGAGGTATCTCTGGGCCCTCTCGGTAATGCACATCACTTAAGCCTTGCAAGCATTTCAACTAATGAGTTAGTTGCGAGATGATGTATTACGGAACGAGTAAAGAGACTTGCCGGTAACGAGATTGAACTAGGTATTGGATACCGACGATCAAATCTCGGGCAAGTAACATACCGATGACAAAGGGAACAACGTATGTTGTTGTGCGGTTTGACCGATAAAGATCTTCGTAGAATATGTAGGAACCAATATGGGCATCCAGGTCCCGCTATTGGTTATTGACCTGAAACGTGTCTCGGTAATGTCTACATTGTTCTCGAACCGTAGGGTCCGCAGGCTTAAGGTTTCGATGACAGTTATATTATGAGTTTATGTATTTTGATGTACCGAAGGTTGTTCGGAGTCCCGGATGTGATCACGGACATGACGAGGAGTCTCGAAATGGTCGAGACATAAAGATTGATATATTGGACGGATATATTTGGACACCGGAAAGGTTCCAGATGAGATTGGGATTATACCGGAGTTCCGGGAGGTTACCGGAACCCCCCGGTAAGTATATGGGCCTTATTGGGCCTTAGTGGAAGGGAGGGAGAAGGAGCAAGGGAGGGGGTGCGCCCCCCAAGCCCAATCCGAATTGGGAGGGGGGCCGGCCCCCCCTTTCCTTCTCTCCTCCCCCCTCTTCCTTCCCTCTCCTATCCTAATAGGAAAGGGGGACCAAACCTACTTGGAGTAGGTTTGCCCCCCCTAGGGCGCGCCTCCCCCTTAGGCCAGCCTCCTCCTCCCTCCCTCCTTTATATACGGGGGCGGGGGGCACCCCATAGACAAACAAGTTGATCATTGAGATCGTTCCTTAGCCGTGTGCGGTGCCCCCCTCCACGATACTACACCTCAGTCATATTGTAGCGGTGCTTAGGCGAAGCCCTGCGATAGTAGAACATCAAGATCGTCACCACGCCATCGTGCTGACGGAACTCCTCCCCGTGCCTCTGCTGGATCGGAGTTCGGGGTGCGTCATCGAGCTGTACGTATGTCAAGAACTCGGAGGTGCCGGAGTAACGGTGCTTCGATCGGTCGAACCGGGAGGACGTACGACTACTTCCTCTACGTTGCGTCAACGCTTCCGCTTTGGTCTACGAGTGTACGTAGACAACACTCTCCCCTCTCGTTGCTATGCATCACCATGATCTTGTGTGTGCGTAGGAAATATTTTGAAATTACTACGTTCCCCAACAGGTGCCACGACGATTGAGGTATGTGCGACAGGTTCGTTCGGCTGGACGACGATCGGCGCTTCAGCATTAAGCTCGAGGAGACCTTCGATTGTGAAACGGTACGCAACAACGACAAGTGTTTTTTCTCCATTAAGCATGACTTCAACTATTTCAACGTCTAATTTTCATATTTTACAATTTGACTAGCTTATCACATGCCATGCAAGACGCTATGTCTTGGAGAGGATGGGTTTTGAAGACCATGAAAATTTCGAAACAAAGAAAATACACCTAAGGACCCATCATGATATGGATTTTGAAGTAAATCTGTACAATGCTCAGAGCGTAACCCATTTTGGTTGCCAAAATTGGGAAGCACTTTGCAAAATGTATGGTTTTTATGAGGGTATGAGGATCACCATGGATCTTGGTGATCCTGACAGCGAGGAAGACAATATGGACATTTCGGTCCTTGTTGATACGCTTCCGATTGTACCGCTATGTGAGTTTCTCAAACATACTTATTAACTAATTTATATTGTTTATTTCAAAATAGTTGATAGCTTATTTCCATTGACAGCTTATTTTGATTCTTCAAAGACTGTGCGGAAGATGGTAGATAAAACCCACTACACCGAAGGCACCCAATTAACGTATAAGGAGAAAAATCACCTGATCGCATTTTGTACTCTTCTTGAGAATTACAATGACTATTATCGAACTCCTCCAAATTATGGTGAATACGTGCCACTAGTGCATGTGTTGAACAACGATAACTTCTCTGGAGATACCCTGGTAAGATTTTTTAATATTACGACATCCGTGCATTTTTTGCATACTTCTAAAACTAGTACATCATTGCTAACTACGAAGTTATTATTATGTTTTTCAACAGAAACTTCCGATGGATTGTGTGCCTCATCTGATGTCTCTGCATGGTCGCCTCTCAGTTCTAAACATACTGCCAGGTAAATCTACGGAGCGCACCTGTGCATATCGGATTTCTAAAACCCGTGAACACATGATCATCAGAGAATGGAAGAAATGTATGGACATTCGCAAGGAGGTTCTTGGAAGTAACATTCAGCGAAAGGCAAGAATGGGAGACATGCTAATCTCCATTCTCCATAATGGAGAGTCAGGGGCTATCTTGTTTTTTGTTATTTTACCTTAGAAAATGTAGTAGGTCTTAATCGAATGTAATAGGTCCTATGAGGTACAATATGTTTATTATGTGGTAATGTGTTATAGTTGATAATGATGATCTTGAGGAGGTGTTATGTGATGTCAATGATGAAAACGATGATATTGAGGAGGTGTTATATGACAATGATGTATTATGATGCTAAGTTGTTAATGATATCATGATGATGATGATATTATTATATCATTGGGTGAAAGAACCGCGGATTAGTTTCAAGTGGATGGACATCCACTTGAAACTAGTCCACGGTTCTTTCACCCCATGATGTAATAACTCATTATGATGTAAAAACAATCTCTAAATTCCTGTTGTATGAAAACTTGTGTAAAGGTGTATGAATACAACATGAAAAAGAAAAGAAATAAAATACTAAATAGTAGTAGCGCGGGTAAGGAGAAGCACTACTACTAATTACCAGTAGCGATGTTCTAGAGAACCGCTGCTACTAAGTCAATTTAGCAGTAGCGCCTGTCAAGACACGCTATTGCTAAGCATTAGCTGTAGCGCCTTATCAGTAGCACTCCTGCCCGCGCTACTGATAAGCCCAAAACCCGTGCTGCTGCTAGGCTTTTCCCTAGTAGTGTTCTAGTAACTTAGTGATGGTGACTAGAGAATTCTGTCAATCACTATCTTATCTAGAAGATTAACTCCCACTTGATTCAAGCGATTGAAGTACCCAGACAATCTGAGCACATGCTCACTAGTTGAGCGATTCTCCTCCATCTTTTAGCTATAGAACTTGTTGGAGACTTCATATCTCTCAACTCGGGTATTTGCTTGAAATATTAACTTCAATTCCTTGAACATCTCATATGTTCCATGACGTTCAAAACATCTTTGAAGTCCCGATTTTAAGCCGTTAAGCATCGTGCACTAAACTATCATGTAGTCATCATATTGAGCTAGCCAAACGTTCATAACATCTACATCTGCTCCTGCAATAGGTTTGTCACCTAGCGGTGCATCAAGGACATAATTCTTCTGTGCAGCAATGAGGATAAACCTCAGATCACGGATCCAATCCGCATCATTGCTACTAACATCTTTCAACATAGTTTTCTATAGGAACATATCAAAATAAACATATGAAAGCAACAACGCGAGCTATTGATCTACAACATAATTTGCAAAATACTACCAGGACTAAGTTCATGATAAATTTAAGTTCAATTAATCATATTACTTAAGAACTCCCACTTAGACAGACATCTCTCTAGTCATCTAAGTGATCACGTGATCCAAATCAACTAAACCATGTCCGATCATCACGTGAGATGGAGTAGTTTTCAATGGTGAACATCACTATGTTGATCATATCTACTATATGATTCACGCTCGACCTTTCGGTCTCCGTGTTCCGAGGCCATATCTGTTATATGCTAGGCTCGTCAAGATTAACCTGAGTATTCCGCGTGTGCAACTGTTTTGCACCCGTTCTATTTGAACGTAGAGCCTATCACACCCGATCATCACGTGGTGTCTCAGCACGAAGAACTTTCACAACGGTGCATACTCAGGGAGAAAACTTCTTGATAATTTTTAGTGAGAGATCATCTTAAAATGCTACCATCAATCAAAGCAAGATAAGATGCATAAAGGATAAACATCACATGCAATCAATATAAGTGATATGATATGGCCATCATCATCTTGTGCTTGTTATCTCCATCTCCGAAGCACCGTCGTGATCACCATCGTCACCGGCGCGACACCTTGATCTCCATCGTAGCATCGTTGTCGTTACGCCATCTATTGCTTCTACGACTATCGCTACCGCTTAGTGATAAAGTAAAGCAATTACAGGGCATTTGCATTTCATACAATAAAGCGACAACCATATGGCTCCTGCCAGTTGCCGATAACTTCGGTTACAAAACATGATCATCTCATACAATAAAATATAGCATCACATCTCGACCACATCACATCACAACATGCCCTGCAAAAACAAGTTAGATGTCCTCTACTTTGTTGTTGCAAATTTTACGTGGCTGCTACGGGTTGAGCAAGAACCGTTCTTACCTACGCATCAAAACCACAACGATAGTTCGTCAAGTTAGTGTTGTTTTAACCTTCGCAAGGACCGGGCGTAGCCACACTCGGTTCAGCTAAAGTGAGAGAGACAGACACCCGCCAGTGACCTTTAAGCACGAGTGCTCGTAACGGTGAAACCAGTCTCGCGTAAGCGTACGCGTAATGTCGGTCCGGGCCGCTTCATCTCACAATACCTCTGAACCAAAGTATGACATGCTGGTAAGCAGTATGACTTGTATCGCCCACAACTCACTTGTGTTCTACTCATGCATATGACATCTACGCATAAAACCCAGGCTCGGATGCCACTGTTGGGGAACGTAGTAATTTTAAAAAAATTCCTACACACACGCAAGATCATGGTGATGCATAGAAACGAGAGGGGAGAGTGTTGTCCATGTACCCTCGTAGACAGTAAGCGGAAGCGTTATGACAACGCGGTTGATGTAGTCGTACGTCTTCACGATCCGACCGATCCAAGCACCGAACGTACGGCACCTCCGAGTTCAGCACACATTCAGCACGATGACGATCCCCGGACTCCGATCCAGCAAAGTGTCGGGGATGAGTTCCGTCAGCACGACGGCGTGGTGACGATGATGATGTTCTACCGACGCAGGGCTTCGCCTAAGCACCGCAACGATATGACCGAGGTGGAATATGGTAGAGGGGGGCACCGCACACGGCTAAGGAACGATCACGTAGATCAACTTGTGTGTCATGGGGTGCCCCCCTGCCCCCGTATATAAAGGAGCAAGGGAGGAGGAGGCCGGCCCTAGGAGGAGGGCACGCCAAGGGGAGTCCTACTCCCACCGGGAGTAGGACTCCTTCTTTCCTAGTCCAACTAGGAGAAGGGGGGAAAGGAGGGAAGTGGAGAAGGAAGGGAGAGGGGGCCATGCCCCAAACCCTTTGTCCAATTCGGACTGGGCTTGGGAGGGGCGCGCACCACCTCCTGGCTCCTTCATACTAAGGCCCATTAAGGCCCAATACTCTTCCCCGTATTCCCGTAACTCCCTGGTACTCCAAAAAATACCAGAATCACTCGGAACCTTTCCGATGTTCGAATATAGTCGTACAATATATCGATCTTTACGTCTCGACCATTTCCAGACTCCTCGTCATGTCCCCGATCTCATCCGGGACTCCGAACTCCTTCGGTACATCAAAACTCATAAACTCATAATAAAACTGTCATCGAAACCTTAAGCGTGTGGACCCTACGGGTTCGAGAAATATCTAGACATGACCTAGAACTATTCTCGGTCAATAACCAATAGCGGAACCTAGATGCTCATATTGGCTCCTACATATTCTACGAAGATCTTTAGCGGTCAAACCGCATAACAACATACGTTGTTCCCTTTGTCATCGGTATGTTACTTGCCCGAGATTCGATCGTCGGTATCCAATAGCTAGTTCAATCTCGTTACCGGCAAGTCTCTTTACTCGTTACGTAATGCATCATTCCGTAACTAACTCATTAGCTACATTGCTTGCAAGGCTTATAGTGATGTGCATTACCGAGAGGGCCCAAAGATACCTCTCCGACAATCGGAGTGACAAAACCTAATCTCGAAATACGCCAACCCAACATGTACCTTCGGAGACACCAGTAGAGCTCCTTTATAATCACCCAGTTACGTTGTGACGTTTGGTAGCACACAAAGTGTTCCTCCGGTAAATGGGAGTTGCATAATCTCATAGTTGTAGGAACATGTATAAGTCATGAAGAAAGCAATAGCAACATACTAAACGATCAAGTGCTAAGCTAATGGAATGGGTCAAGTCAATCACATAATTCTCCTAATGATGTGACCCCGTTAATCAAATGACAACTCATGTCCATGGCTAGGAAACTTAACCATATTTGATTCACAAGCTAGTCAAGTAGAGGCATACTAGTGATAGTATGTTTGTCTATGTATTCACACATGTATTATGTTTCCGGTTAATACAATTCTAGCATGAATAATAAACATATATCATGAAATAAGGAAATAAATAATAACTTTATTATTGCCTCTACGGCATATTTCCTTCAGTACATGTACTTGACTAGCTCGTTAATCAAAGATGGTTAAGTTTCCTAGCTATAGACATGAGTTGTCATTTGATGAACGGGATAACATCATTAGAGAATGATGTGATTGACTTGACCCATTCCGTTAGCTTAGCACTTGATCGTTTGGTATGTTGCTATTGCTTTCTTCATGACTTATACATGTTCCTATGACTATGAGATTATGCAACTCCCGAATACCGGAGGAACACTTTGTGTGCTACCAAATGTCACAACGTAACTGGGTGATTATAAAGGTGCTCTACAGATGTCTCCGATGGTGTGTGTTGAGTTGGCATAGATCGAGATTAGGATTTGTCACTCCGATTGTCGGAGAGGTATCTCTGGGCCCTCTCGGTAATGCACATCACTATAAGCCTTGCAAGCAATGTGACTAATGAATTAGTTGCGGGATGATGCATTACAAAACGAGTAAAGAGACTTGCTGGTAACGACATTGAACTAGATATTGAGATACCGGCGATTGAATCTCGGGCAAGTAACATACCAATGACAAAGGGAACAACGTATGTTGTTATGCGGTTTGACCGATAAAGATCTTCGTAGAATATGTAGGAGCCCATATGAGCATCCAGGTTCCGCTATTGGTTATTGACCGGAGATGTGTCTCGGTCATGCTACATAGTTCTCGAACCCGTAGGGTCACACGCTTAACGTTTGTTGATGATTTATATTATGAGTTATGTGATTTGATGACCGAAGTTTGTTCGGAGTCCCGGATGAGATCGGGGACATGACGAGGAGTCTCGAAATGCTCGAGCCATAAATATAGATATATATTGGAAGGCTATATTCGGACATCGGAAAGGTTCCGAGTGATTCGGGTATTTTTTGGAGTACCGGAGAGTTAAGGGAATTCGTATTAGGCCTTAATGGGCCATACGGGAAAGGGGAGAAAAGGCCTCAAGGGTGGCCACACCCCTCCCCATGGACTGGTCCGAATTGGACTAGGGAGGGGGGGGGGGCGCCCCCTTCCTTCTCCTTCTCCCTTCTCCTTTCCTACTCCATGTGGGAGGTGGAATCCTACTAGGACTAGGGAGTCCTAGTAGGACTCCACACTTTGGGCGCACTCTATGAGGGCCGGCCTCCTCCTCCCTCCCTCCTTTATATACAGGGGCAAGGGGGCACCCAAGAACACACAAGTTGATCATTGATCTTTAGCCGTATGCGGTGCCCCCCTCCACCATAATCCACCTCGGTCATATCGTAGCGGTGCTTATGCGAAGCCCTGCGTCGGTAGCTTCATCAACACCGTCATCACGCCGTTGTTCTGATTGAACTATCCCTCGAAGCTCTACTGGATCGTGAGTTCATGGGACGTCACCGAGCTGAACGTGTGTAGATCGCGGAGGTGCCGTACGTTCGGTACTAGGATCGATCGATCATGAAGACGTACGACTACATCAACCGCGTTGTCATAACGCTTCCGCTTACGGTCTACGAGGGTACGTACACGACACTCTCCCCTCTCGTTGCTATGAATCACCATGATCTTGTGTGTGCGTAGGAATTTTTTTGAAATTACTATGTTCCCCAACAAACTCAACATAAATGGTCATGGTATGAAGCATAAAAATTTGATAATGAATAATAAAAAAAGCTTGCGCAACCTGTGGATGCATCTTCTATGTCAGAAACATTCAAAGAGAAAGGATTTTTAGTTGATAAATGCAAACATTTTTAATAATGAACAACTTTCATTTTTTGGTGCTTCTAACCTTGGTGCTTCTACATTGTAAGAATTTTTTGAAAAAAATGCTTACAATGTAGAAGCACCAAGGTTAGAAGCACGAAAAAATGAAGTTTATTCATTACTTTTGATTGGTGGAAGCATGAAAGTTTGAAAACAAAACAAAGAAAATTGCCGCCAACTCTGGAGGCGTTTTGGTGGAAGCTCCATATACAAGAAGCAGTGAAAGGTTGCTTACTCAACAATCCTCATCTATATTGGAAGCATTGAAATTGAAACTAGAAATTAGCTACGATTGTCTGCCTACATAGTTATGGATGATCAGTGATTAAATAACCCAACAACAAAATTGTTCGATGACAAATTACGTAATACATGAGCAAAAGAATTTAGCAGACAACGAACATAAAGTATTCAGCAAACATTACATTAAGTAGAAAATTGCAATTTGGGAGTTCTAAATCATAAAACTGAGGCCGAGATGAAGTGTCACACCTTTGATTCCGAGATTGGGCCTTTCGAAAAGGGGGAAAATGATGCTGGGGGCGGAGGGCACCGCAGGTGTAGCGGATTCAGCCAACAGGAACCTACCAAAGCACCAACCACCGAAGAGATAGGGAGCTTGACTCCCTAATGGTGGGAAGGAGCACCTGCGATGTGACCATGGGGCAGTCCAGTGGTCGCATCGGTGAGGATCAACCCCAGGTCGCACCGAGAAGCATGAAACAGATCTTAGCGATGGGGTGGCTATGTGCTCGAAGAAGAGCGCATACCTGGTGATCAAACACGTGGGGAAGTGCTACCTCTTGAGCTTGCGTTGGTTTCCCTTGAAGAGGAAAGGGTGATGCAGCAAAGTAGCGTAAGTATTTCCCTAAGTTTTGAGAACCAAAGTATAAATCCAGTAGGAGACGACGCACAAGTCACCTAATACCTGCACAAACAATCAAGAACTTGCAACCAACGAGATAAAGGGGTTGTCAATCCCTTCGCGGTCACTCACAAAAGTGACAACTAATAGAGATAGATAAACGGTAAAGTAAATATTTTTGCTATTTTTGAGTGTATAGATTGGAAAGTAAAAATTGCAAAACAGTAGATTGGAAACTAGCAAGATGTAAACGAGATTCAATAATATGGAAAAGAGACCCAGGGGCCATAGGTTTCACTAGTGGCTTCTCTCGAGATAGCATGTATTACGGTGGGTGAACGAATTACTGCCAAGCAATTGATAGAAAAGTGCGTAATTATGATGAAATCTAAGGCAATGATCATGAACATAGGCATCACGTCCGTGTCAAGTAGACCGACTCCTGCCTGCATCTACTACTATTACTCCACACATCGACCGCTATCCAGCATGCATCTAGAGTATTAAGTTCATAAAGAACAGAGTAACGCATTAAGCAAGATGACATGATGTAGAGGAATTAACTCAAGCAATATGAGGAAAACCCCATCTTGTTATCCTCGATGACAACAATACAATATGTGCCTTGTTGCCCCTACTGTCACTGGGAAAGGACACCACAAGATTGAACCCAAAGCTAAGCACTTCTTCTATTGCAAGAAAGATCAATCTAGTAGGCCAAACTAAACCGATAATTCGAAGAGACTTGCAAAGATATCAAATCATGCATATAAGAATTCAGAGAAGAACCCAATAATGTTCATAGATAATCTTGATCATAAATCCACAATTCATCTTATCTTGGCAAACAAACTGCAAAAGTGTATTACATCGAATAGATCTCCTCGAGGAGAACTTTGTATTGAGAATCAAAGAGAGAAAAGAAGCCATCTAGCTAATAACTATGGACCCGAAGGTCTCTGGTAAACTACCCACGCTTCATCGGAAAGGTAATGGTGTTGATGCAGAAGCCCTCAGTGATCGAATCCCCCTCAGGCAGATCACCAGAAAAGGCCCCAAGATGGGATCTCACGGGTACAGAAGGTTGCGGCGGTGGAAAAGTGGTTTCGTGGCTTGCCGGATGTTTTTAGGGTATAAGAGTATATATAGGCGAAGGAACTAGGTCAGGGGAACTATGAGGGGCCCACGAGGGTGCGGGCGCGCCTACCCCCCTGGGCACGCCCTCCTACCTCGTGGCCACCTCGTTGCCTCTCCTACTTCATGTCCATGTCTTCTGGTTTGCTTTCGATCCAAGAAAGATCATCGCGAAGGTTTCATTCCATTTGGACTCCGTTTGGTATTCCTTTTCTGCAAAACTCTAAAATAGGCAAAAAAAAATAGAAACTGGCACTCAACCCTCAGTTAACAGCTTAGTCCAAAAAATAATATAAAATAGCTTATTAAAGCCTATTAAACGTCCAAAACAGATAATATAATAGCATGGAACAATCAAAATTATAGATACGTTGGAGATGTATCAAGCCTCCCCAAGCTTAATTCCTGCTCGTCCTCGAGTAGGTAAATGATAAAAACATAATTTTTTTATGTGGAATGCTACCTAACATATTTCTTCATGTAATTTTCTTTATTGTGGCGTGAATGTTCAGATCCGAAAGATTCAAGACAAAAATTAATATTTTCATAAAAACAATAATACTTTCAGCACACTAACAAAGCAATCATGTCTTCTCAAAATAACATGGCCAAAGAAAGCTATCCCCACAAAATCATATAGTCTTGCTATGTTGTATCTTCATCACACAAAATATTTAAATCATGCAGAACCCTAATGACAAGCCAAGCAATTGTTTCATACTTTCGATGTTCTCAAATTTTTTCAATCTTCATGCAATACATGAGTGTGAGCCATGGATATAGCACTATAGGTGGAATAGAATGGTGGTTGTGGAGAAGAGAAAAAGGAGGAAGATACTCTCACATCAACTAGGCGTATCAATGGGCTATGCAGATGCCCATCAGTAAATATCAATGTGAGTGAGTAGGGATTTGATACGTCCATTTTGCATCATGCTTTTATATCAATATTTATTGCATTGTGGGCTGTTATTACACGTTATGTCACAACACGTATGGCTATTCTCTCGTATTTTACAAGGTTTAACATGAAGAGGGAGAATGCCGACAGCTGGGATTCTGGGCTGGAAAAGGAGCAAATATTGGAAACATGTTATGCACAGCTCCAAAAGTCCTGAAACTCCACGAAAGTCATTTTTGGAATTAATAAGAATTATTGAGCGAAAGAAGTACTAGAGGGGTCCCACACCCTGGCCACGAGGGTGGGGGGGGGGGGGGGCGCCCACACTTACTGGGCATGCCCCCCTGCCTCGTGGCCCCCCTGGTGGCCCTCCGGTGCCCATCTTCTGCTATATGAAGTCTTTTACCCTGGAAAAAATCATAAGCAAGCTTACGGGACGAAACTCCGCCGCCACGAGGCGGAACCTTGGCGGAACAAATCTAGGGCTCCGGCAGAGCTGTTCTATCGGGGAAACTTCCCTCCGAGAGGGGGAAAACATCACCATCGTCATCACCAACGATCCTCTCATCGGGAGGGGGTCAATCTCCATCAACATCTTCACCAGCACCATCTCCTCTCAACCCTAGTTCATCTCTTGTATCCAATCTTTGTACCCAAACCTCAGATTGGTACCTGTGGGTTGCTAGTAGTGTTGATTACTCCTTGTGGTTAATGCTAGTTGGTTTATCCAGTGGAAGACTATTTCTTCATATCCTTAATGCATATTAATACTCCTCTGATCATGAACATGAATATGTTTCGTGAGTAGTTACGTTTGTTCCTGAGGACATGGGTGAAGTCTTGCTATTAGTAGTCATGTGAATTTGGTATTCGTTCAATATTTTGATGAGGTGTATGTTGTCTCTCCTCTAGTGGTGTTATGTGAACATAGACTACATGACACTTCACCATTATTTGGGCCTAGAGGAAGGCATTGGGAATTAATAAGTAGATGATGGGTTGCTAGAGTGACAGAAGCTTAAACCCTAGTTTATGCGTTGCTTCATAAGGTGCTGATTTGGATCCACTAGTTTCATGCTATGGTTAGGTTTAACTTAATACTTCTTTTGTAGTTGCGGATGCTTGCAATAGGGGTTAATCATAAGTGGGATGCTTGTCCAAGAAAGGACAGCACCCAAGAACCAGTCCACCCACATATCAAATTATCAAAGTAACGAACGCGAATCATATGAGCGTGGTGAAAACTAGCTTGACGATAATTCCCATGTGTCCTCGGGAGCGCTTTTCTCATTGTAAGAATTTGTCCAGGCTTATCCTTTGCTACAAAATGGATTGGGCCACCTTGCTGCACCTTATTTACTTTCATTGCTTGTTACCCATTACAAATTATCCTATCACAAAACTATCTGTTACCTATAATTTCAGTGCCTGCAGAGAATACCTTACTGAAAACCGCTTGTCATTTCCTTCTGCTCCTTGTTGGGTTCGACACTCTTACTTATCGAAAGGACTACGATAGATCCCCTATACTTGTGTGTCATCAAGACTCTTTTCTGGCGCCGTTGCCGGGGAGTGAAGCGCCTTTGGTGAGTGGAACTTGGTAAGGAAACATTTATGTAGTGTGCTGAAATTTACTGTCACTTGTTACTATGGAAACTAATCCTTTGAGGGGCTTTTTCGAGGTATCTTCACCCCAACCAGTAGAGCAAAGAGTTGCTCCTCAACCTATTGAACCTTCGGGTATGATAGAGAAACTGCTAGCTATTCCCTTTGCAGGAGATGGAACATTGCATCTCGATTTACACCTTATCTATGTGGATGAAGTTTGTGGATTATTCAAGATTGTAGGTATACCCGATGATGTTGTTAAGAGGAAGGTCTTCCCTTTATCTTTGAAGGGAGATGCATTGACATGGTAATACAGGATCTTGGGACTATAAACGATCGAAGCTGGAATTTCACTAGAAGTTTTATCCTATGCATCTTGTTCATCATGATCGTAATTATATATATAATTTTTGGCCTCACAAAGGAGAAAGCATCACTCAAGCTTGGGGGAGGCTTAAGTCAATGTTATATTCATGCCCCAATCATGAGCTCTCAAGAGAAATGATCATTCAAAAATTTTATGCTCGGCTTTCTCTCAATGATCGCACCATGCTCGATACTTCCTGTGTTGGTTCTTATATGCTGAAGACTATTGAATTCAAGTGGGACTTATTGGATAGAATTAAATGCAACTCTGATGATTGGGGTTCCAACGATGGTAAGGAGTCAGGTATGACACCTAAATTTGATTGGGTTAAGCCTTTTATGGATACCGATGCTTTTCGTGGATTTAGCACTAAATATGGACTTGACTCTCAGATGGTAGCTTCTTTCTGTGAATCATTTGCTACTCATGTTGATCTCCCTAAGGAGAAGTGGTTTAAATATAATCCTCCCATTGAAGTAAAAGTAGTTGCACCTGTTATAGTTGAAGAAAAGATTATCACTTATAATGATCCTATTGTTCCTACTACTTATGTTGAGAAACCACCTATCCCTGTTAGGATAAGGATCACGCTAAAGCTTCAACTGTTGTTCGTAAGAGTAATACTAGAACATATACACCTCCTGAGAAAATTAAAGTTGAGCCTAGTATTTCTATGGTTAAAGATCTCTTTGCTGATAATATAGATGGGCATGCTATTTACTTCTGTGAGGAAGCTGCTAATATTACTAAACCCGATGCTAAGATACATAGACCTGTTGTAGGCATGCCTGTTATTTCTGTTAAAATAGGAGATCATTGTTATCATGGCTTATGTGATATGGGTGCTAGTGCTAGTGCAATACCTATTTCCTTATATAATGAAATTATGCATGATACTGCACCCGCTTAGTTGGAAGATATTGATGTTACAATTGAGCTTGCCAATAGAGATACTATTTCACCAATTGGGATTGTTAGAGATGTCAAAGTCTTGTGTGGGAAAGTTAAATACCCTGCTGATTTTCTTGTTCTTGGTTCCCCACAAGATAGCTTTTGTCCCATTATATTTGGTAGACCCTTCTTGAACACTATTAATGCTAGGATTGATTGCAAAAAGGATGTTGTTATTATTGGTCTGGGGAATACGACACATGAGTTCAATTTTCCTAAAGTTTGTAGACAACCCCATGATAAAGAATTACCTAGTAAGGATGAAACTATTGGTCTTGCTTATATTGTCGTGCCTCCTACGTACTAATCCTTTAGAACAATATTTGCTAGACCTTGAAAATGATATGTTTATGAATGAAAGAAGGGAGATAGAGGAATTATTCCTTAAACAGAGTCCTATTCTGAAACACAACTTGCATGTTGAAATCCTAGGGGATCCTCCTCCACCCAAGGGTGATCCCGTGTTTGAGCTTAAACCATTACCTGATACTCTGAAATATGCTTATCTTGATGAAAAGAAGATATATCCTGTTATTATTAGTGCTAACCTTTCAGAGCAGGTAGAGAAAAGATTATTGAAAACTCCGAAGAAGCACCGTGCTGCTATTGGATATACTCTTGATGATATTAAGGGCATTAGTCCCACTCTATGGCAACACAAAATAAAATTGGAAGAAGACGCCAAACCAGTTAGAGATCATCAACGGCGTTTAAATTCTAAGATGAAAGAAGTTGTAAGAAAGGAGATACTAAAGCTCCTTGAGGCAGGTATAATTTATCCCATTGCTGATAGTCAGTGGGTAAGTCCTGTCCATTGCGTCCCTAAGAAGGGAGGTATTACTGTCGTTCCTAATGATAAAGATGAATTGATCCCGCAAAGAATTACTACATGTTATAGAATGGTAATTGATTTTCGTAAATTAAATAAAGCTACTAAGAAAGATCATTACTCTTTACCTTTTATTGATCAAATGCTAGAAAGACTATCCAAACATACACATTTCTACTTTCTAGATGGTTATTCTGGTTTCTCTCAAATACCTGTGTCAGCAGACGATCAAGCAAAGACTACTTTTACTTGCCCTTTCGGTACTTTTGCTTATAGACGTATGCCTTTTGGTTTATGTAATGCACCTGCTACCTTTCAAAGATGCATGATGGCTATATTCTCTGACTTTTGTGAAAAGATTTGTGAGGTATTCATGGATGATTTCTCCGTTTCTGGATCCTATTTTGATGATTGCTTGAGCAACCTTGATCGAGTTTTGCAGAGATGTGAAGACACTAGTCTCGTCTTGAATTGTGAAAAGTGTCACTTTATGGTTAATGAAGGCATTGTCTTTGGGCATAAAATTTCTGAAAGAGGTATCGAAGTTGATAAAGCTAAAGTTTGTGCTATTGAAAAGATGTCGTGTCCCAAGGACATTAAAGGTATAAGAAGTTTCCTTGGTCATGCCAGTTTTCATAGGAGGTTCATTAAGGACTTCTCTAAAATCTCTAGGCCTCTGACTAATTTATTGCAAAAAGATATTCCTTTTGTTGTTGATGATGATTGTGTAGAAGCATTTGAAATACTTAAGAAAGCTTTGATCACTGCACCTATTGTTCAACCACCTGATTGGAATTTACCCTTTGAAATTATGTGTTATGCTAGCGCTTATGTTGTAGGTGCTGTTCTAGGGCAAAGATTTGATAATAAATTAAATGTTATTCAATATGCTAGTAAAACTCTAGACACTGCCCAGAGAAATTATGCTACCACTGAAAAAGAGTTCTTGGCAGTTGTATTTGCTTGTGATAATTTCAGACCTTATATTGTTGATTCTAAAGTAACTATTCACACTGATCATGCTGCTATTAAATATCTTATGGAAAATAAAGATGCTAAACCTAGACTTATTAGATGGGTTCTCTTGCTCCAAGAATTTGATTTGCATATTATTGATAGAAAGGGAGCTAAGAACACCATTGCAGACAACTTGTCTAGGTTAGAGGATGTTCTTGATGACCCACTACCTATTGATGATAGCTTTCCTGATGAACAATTAGCGGTCATAAATGCTTCTCGTATTGCTCCATGGTATGCTGATTATGCTAATTACATTGTTGCTCCATTTATACCACCTAGTTTCACATACCAGCAAAAGAAAAAGTTTTTTACCGATTTAAGACATTACTTTTGGGATGACCCACACCTTTATATAGAAGGAGTAGATGGTGTTATTAGACGTTGTGTACCTGAGCATGAACAGGAACAAATCCTATGCAAGTGTCACTCTGAACTGTATGGAGGACACCACGCTGGAGATACAACTGCAGATAAGGTATTGCAATCTGTTTTTTATTGGCCTACTCTCTTCAAAGATGCCCGTAAGTTTGTCTTGTCTTGTGATGAATGTCAAAGAATTGGTAATATTAGTAGACGTCAAGAACTGCCTATGAATTATTCTCTTGTTATTGAATTGTTTGATGTTTGGGGCTTTGATTATATGGGACCTTTTCCTGCCTCTAATGGGTATACACATATTTTAGTTGATGTTGATTACATTACTAAGTGGGTAGAAGCTATTCCAACTAGTAGTGCTGATCATAACACCTCTATTAAGATGCTTAAAGAAGTTATTTTTTCGAGGTTTGGAGTCCCTAGATATCTCATGACTGATGGTGGTTCACATTTTATTCATGGTGCTTTTCGTAAAATGCTTGCTAAGAATGATGTTAATCATAGAATTGCATCCCCATATCATCCATAGTCTAGTGGTCAAGTAGAATTGAGTAATAGAGAGCTCAAATTAATTTTGCAAAAGACTGTTAATAGATATAGAAAGAATTTGTCCAAGAAACTTGACGATGCATTATGTGCCTATAGAACTACATATAAAAATCCTATGGGTATGTCTCCGTATAAGATGGTTTATGGAAAAGCATGTCACTTACCTCTCGAACTTGAACATAAGGCATATTGAGCTATTAAAGAGCTCGACTATGATTTCAAACTTGCCGGTGAGAAGAGGTTATTTGACATTAGCTCACTAGATGAATGGAGAACCCAAGCCTATGAGAACGCCAAGCTGTTTAAAGAAAAAGTTAAAAGATGGCATGACAAAAGGATACAAAAACGTGAGTTCAACATAGGTGATTATGTGTTGTTATTCAACTCTCGGTTAAGCTTTTTTGTAGGAAAACTTCTCTCTAAATGGGAAGGTCCTTGCGTTATCGAGGAGGTCTATCATTTCGGTGCCATAAAAATAAACAACTTCGAAGGCACAAGCCTGAGGGTGGTGAACGGTCAAAGGATCAAACATTATATCTTAGGTAATCCTATTAATATTGAAACTAATATTATTGAAAACGTGACCCCGGAGGAATACATAAGGGACACTTTCCAGAACGTTTCAGACTCCGAAAAGGAATAGGTATGTGGTACGGTAAGTAAACCGACTCCAAAATAGTTCTAATAGCAATTTTTCTCCGTTTTGGAATATTTAAGAAAATAGGAAAATAAGAAGTAGTCCGGGAAGGACACGAGGCCTCCACGAGGGTGGAGGGTGCACCCACCCTTACTGGGCGTTCCCCCTACCTCGTGGGCACCTCGTGTGCTCTCCGGACTCTGTTTTCTTGCACGATACTTCTTTTAGTCGGTAAAAATTCATTATATAATCTCCCGGAGGTTTTGACCACCATACCACGCAAAAATATTCTGTTTTGTTTCAAGCTGTTTCTGTTACAGATTTAGAGCGAGATTTCTTCTCAAGAGTCAGTCGGGGAGAGTCGGGTGTCCCATCCGACGCCTGGTCCAGGAGCAAACAGCGATGCTTATCATTTCAGGCCATCAACGGAGGATGAGATGGAGGACGACTTGAAAAGGATATATGCCATGGAGGAGGATCAAGAAGTTACCTCTCGCTTCCAAGCAGGATTCATGATGGGGGAACTACAGAGCTCAGCTATTCCAAACTCGGTCATCCCTTCCAATGTTAAATTTCTTTCTTATGAAAATATGAAAAAGAGTGTCACTTGTTCTCCAGAAGCTATGCAGCATCCTTGGGTAAAAGGAGCTTTAGCCGTCACGGGCAAGCTCCGCAAGGAAAATATGAACCTCAAACAACAAGTCAATAAGCTCGAGGAGGAGAATCGTATCCTGAGGGGCATCATCTCCAAGAAGATCTCAACACCAACTCTAAAGAAGGAGACATAGTCACATGGGTATGGGCACTCCCCTTGGCAAATGCCAAGCTTAGGGGAGGTTCCCCAGTATCGTATCACCATCACACTCCTATCTTTACCGTTTTTCTTAGTTCGATCCTTTTGGTAATATCTTGATCTAGTAGAATAAAGTCTTGGTATGAATTAGTTTTGAGTATTGCCTTGTGATCTCTCTATGTAATCGAGTCCGTGAGCTATATATAATAAAGATTAGTGTTGAGTCAAGGGCTTTGCTGTCTTGCTATGATCTTGAGAAAATAGAAAGAATAAAAAGAAATAAAAGTGTTCATGTTGATCTTATGGATAGTAATGACTTCACATATAAAGAGTACGAGGCTTAGAAGTTGTTGAGAGTTGACAAACATAGTTTTGGTCATTGTTGCAATTAATAGGAAGTAATAAAGAAAGAGAGGTTCTCACATATAAATATACTATCTTGGACATCTTTTATGATTGTGAGCACTCATTAAAGTATGACATGCTAAAGAGTTGATGTTGGACAAGGAAGACAACGTAATGGGTTATGTTTTCTCACATCTTAGTTAAAGTATATTGTCATGGATCGTCCAACATGTTGAGCTTGACTTTCCCCCTCATGCTAGCCAAAATTCCTTGCACCAAGTAGAGATACTACTTGTGCTTCCAAATATCCTTAAACCCAGTAATGCCATGAGAGTCCACCAGACCTACCTATGGATTGAGTAAGATCCTTCAAGTAAGTTTTCAGGTTGCAAGCAATAAAAATTGCTCTCTAAATATGTATGACTTATTAGTGCGGAGAAAATAAGATTTATATGATCGTGTGATATGAAAGTAATAAAAGCGACGGACTGCATAATAAAGGTTCATATCACAAGTGGCAATATAAAGTGACGTTCTTTTGCATTAAGATTTTGTACATCCAACTCTAAAAGCACATGACAACCTCTGCTTCCCTCTGCGAAGGGCCTATCTTTTACTTTATGTCTTTTACTTTATGCAAGAATCAAGGTGATCCTCACCTTTCCATTTTTCATTTTATCCTTTGGCAAGCACCTCATGTTGGAAAGATCCTGATATATATATCCAATTGGATGTAAGTTAGCATGAACTATTATTGTTGACATTACCCTTGAGGTAAAACATTGGGAGGCAACACTATAAGCCCCTATCTTTCTCTGTGTCCGATAAAAACTCCAGAACCATTAGTATTGCGTGAGTGTTAGCAATTGTAGAATACTATATGATAGTTGAGTATGTGGACTTGCTGGAAAGATGTATTCTTGACTCTTTCTGATGTTATGATAAATTGCAATTGCTTCTGTGACAGAGATTATAGTTTGTTAGTTCCCAATGAAGTTTCTGAATTATACTTGACATTGTGAATAGATTGTTACTTGAGTATAAGAAATCATATGACAATATATATATATATATATATATATATATATATATATATATATGTTGCTGTTATAAGAATGATCATGATGCCCTCATGTCCGTATTTTATTTTTATCGACACCTCTATCTCTAAACATGTGGACATATTTTTCGATATCGGCTTCTGCTTGAGGACAAGCGAGGTCTAAGCTTGGGGGAGTTGATACGTCCATTTTGCATCATGTTTTTATATCGATATTTATTGCATTATGGGCTGTTATTACACATTATGTTACAACACTTATGGCTATTCTCTCTTATTTTACAAGGTTTAACATGAAGAGGGAGAATGCCGACAACTGGGATTCTGGGCTGGAAAAGGAGCAAATATTGGAAACCTATTCTGCACAGCTCCAAAAGTCCTGAAACTCCACGAAAGTCATTTTTGGAATTAATAATAATTATTGAGCGAAAGAAGCACCAAAGGGGGCCCACACCCTGGCCACGAGGGTGGGGGGTGCGCCCACCCCTACTGGACGCGCCCCCTGCCTTGTGGGCCCCCTGGTGGCCCTCCGGTGCCCATCTTCTGCTATATGAAGTCTTTTACCCTGGAAAAAATCATAAGCAAGCTTATGGGATGAAACTCCGCCGCCACGAGTCGGAACCTTGGCGGAACCAATCTAGGGCTCCGGCAAAACTGTTCTGCCGGGGAAACTTCCCTCCGGGAGGGGGAAATCATCATCACCAACGATCCTCTCATTGGGAGGGGGTCAATCTCCATCAACATCTTCACCAACACCATCTCCTCTCAAACCCTAGTTCATCTCTTGTACCCAATCTTTGTACCCAAACCTCAGATTGATACCTGTGGGTTGCTAGTAGTGTTCATTACTCCTTGTAGTTGATGCTAGTTGCTTTATCTGGTGGAAGATTATTTTTTCAAATCCTTAATGCATATTAATACTCCTCTGATCATGAACATGAATATGCTTTGTGAGTAGTTATGTTTGTTCCTGAGGACATGGGTGAAGTCTTGCTATTAGTAGTCATGTGAATTTGGTATTCGTTCGATATTTTGATGAGATGTATGGTGTCTCTCCTCTAGTGGTGTTATGTGAACGTTGACTACATGACACTTCACCATTATTTGGGCCTAGAGGAAGGCATTGGGAATTAATAAGTAGATGATGGGTTGCTAGAGTGACAGAAGCTTAAACCCTAGTTTATGCGTTGCTTCGTAAGGGGCTGACTTGGATCCAATAGTTTCATGATATGGTTAGGTTTACCTTAATACTTCTTTTGTAGTTGCAGATGCTTGCAATAGGGGTTAATCATAAGTGGGATGCTTGTCAAAGAAAGGACAACACCCAAGCACCGGTCCACCCACATATAAAATTATCAAAGTAATGAATGCAAATCATATGAGCGTGATGAAAACTAGCTTGACGATAATTCCCATGTGTCCTCGGGAGCGCTTTTCTCATTATAAGAATTTGTCAAGGCTTGTCCTTTGCTACAAAAAGGATTGGGCCACCTTGCTGCACCTTATTTACTTTCATTGCTTGTTACCCGTTGCAAATTATCCTATCACAAAACTATCTATTACCTCTAATTTCAGTGCTTGCAGAGAATACCTTACTGAAAACCGCTTGTCATTTCCTTCTGCTCCTTGTTGGGTTCGACACTCTTACTTATCGAAAGGACTACGATAGATCCCCTATACTTGTGGGTCATCAGGATTGCCATGCAACAGATGCATTAGAGCTATATGTGTATGAAAGCTCAAAAAGAAACTAAGTGGGTGTGCATCCAATTTGCTTGCTCATGAAGAACTAGGGCAATTTGAGGAAGCCCATCATTGGAATATACAAGCCAAGTTCTATAATGAAAAATTCCCACTAGTATATGAAAGTGACAACATAGGCGACTCTTTATCATGAAGATCATGGTGCTACTTTGAAGCACAAGTGTGGAAAAAGGATAGTAACATTGCCCCTTCTCTCTTTTTCTCTTTTTTTATTTGGGCCTTCATTTTTTCATGGCCTCTTTTTTCTTTTTTTCTGTTTTTTCGTTCGGAGTCTCAACCCGACTTGTGGGGAAATCATAGTCTCCATCACCCTTTTCTCACATGGGACAATGCTCTAATAATGAAGATCATCACACTTTTATTTACTTACAACTCAAGAATTACAACTCAATACTTAGAACAAAATATGACTCTATGTGAATGCCTCCGAAGGTGTACGGGGATGTGCAATGATTCAAGAGTGACATGTATGAAAAAAATTATGAATAGTGGGTTTGCCACAAATACGATGTCAACTACATTATCATGCAAAGCAATATGACAATGATGGAGCGTGTATAAACGGAACGGTGGGAAGTTGCATGGCAATATATCTCGGAATGGCTATGGAAATGCCATAATAGGTATGTATGGTGGCTGTTTTGCGGAAGGTATATGGTGGGCGTATGGTATCGGCGAAAGTTGCGCGACACAAGAGAGGCTAGCAATGGTGGAAGGGTGAGAGTGTATATGATCCATTGACTCAATATTAGTAATAAAGAACTCACATACTTATTGCAAAAATCAATTAATTATCAAAATGAAGTACTACACGCATTCTCCTAGGGGGATAGATTGGTAGGAAAAGACCATCGCTTGTCCCCGACCGCCACTCATAAGGAAGACAATCAATAAATAAATCATGCTCCAACTTCATCACATAACGGTTCACCATACGTGGATGCTACGGGAATCACAAACTTTAACACAAGTATCTCTCAAATTCACAACTACTCTACTAGCATGACCCTAATATCACCATCTTCATATCTCAAAACAATTATAAAGAATCAAACTTCTCATAGTATTCAATGCACTTCATATGAATGTTTTTATTATACCCATCGTGGATGCCCATCATATTAGGACTAATTTTACAACCAAAGCAAATTACCATGTTGTTCTAAAAGACTCTTAAAATAATATAAGTGAAGCATGAGAGTTAAACAATTTCTATAAAATAAACCACCGCCGTGCTCTAAAAAGATATAAGTGAAACACTAGAGCAATATTGTCTAGCTCAAAAGATATAAGTGAAGCACATAGAGTATTCTAATAAATCACGATTCACGCGTGTCGCTCCCAAAATGTGTGTACATCAAGGATGATTGCGGTAAACTAAAAATCAAAGACACAAATCATACAAGACACTCCAATCAAAACACATGTCATGTGGTGAATAAAAATATAGCCTCAAGTAAAGTTACCGATAGACGAAGACGAAAGAGGGGATGCCTTCCGGGGCATCCCCAACCTTAGGCTTTTGGTTGTACTTTAATTTTACCTTGGGGTGCCTTTGTCATCCCCAAGTTTAGGTTCTTGCCACTCCTTATTACAAAGTCCATCAAATCCTTACCCAAAACTTGAAAACTTCACAACACAAAACTTCAATAGAAAATCTCATGAGCTCCGTTAGTATAAGAAAATAAGTCACCACTTCAAGGTACTGTCGTGAACTCATTATTTATTCATATTGGTGTAAAACCTACTATATTCCAACTTCTCTATGGTTCATACCCCCCGATACTACTCATAGATTCATCAAAATAAGCAAACAACACACGAAAAACAGAATCTATCAAAAACAGAATAGTCTGTAGTAATCTGTAACTCCAAAAATTCTGACTGTTTCTATTTTTTACAGCAAGATCGCATTGACTTCACCCAAGTCTTCCCAAAGGTTCTACTTGGAACAAACACTAATTAAAAAATAAAACCACATCTAACCAGAGGCTAGATGAATTATTTATTACTAAACAGGAGCAAAAAGTAAAGAACAAAAATAAAATTGGGTTGCCTCCCAACCATTGTTGAGTAAATCGTTAACTGGTAGCTGCTCGATTGGCTTGCGAGTAGGGGATTAATAGGCTAATCGGCAAGTTAATCGGCCATTTAATCAATTAATCAAACGATTTATTGGTTTATCGGCTACTCGGTGACCCTACGAGTAGGGTTTAATCGGCAAGTTAAGTGGTTAATCAGACGAATTCTTGAACAGGGCTCCCAACATGAGATATCGTTTAACGCCCCTAGCTAGGCATAAAAAACAAGAATAGATCTAGGTATTGCCATCTTCGGCATGCAATTATTTTCTCATCAAATCCTCCAAAACTCGTCTTAACAAATCTATCCTTTCCCTTATTTCCCTTTTATATGAAGAACTTAAATCATGGAAAGGACTTTGATTTGTAATTTTAACATTCATAAACCCATAGTAGGGATCATCACCATATATATCGTCATATAAAATGCGTAGTTCATTTCTAACGGGTACCATCATCATTTTATTCAACCAATCCCTATTGAATCCTACATAAATTCCTCTTGTAATCCAGTCAAACTCCTCAAAAGCCTCAAGGTACAACGACTGAGATATTTCAGAATAGGGAACTCTGTTCCTAATATTTTCACTATAAGATTGATAATCTCTAGCTTCGAAACTACGCATGGTTTCTTTATTGTACAGAATATCTATAATCGGAGGGTGTTCAACATCTTTTTTATAGAAAGCAAAAATATCCCTAGCTTCTTGTATCATAAAGTAGAATTTGCGCATAAGGATAATGGTGGCAATCTTTTTAGCTATTGGGTGATTGATATTGGGAAGTTCATAAAACACATTTTGCAAAGCGGGATGGATATGCACAAATTTTCTTTCTAATTTCTCAACAAGCATAACAATGGCATCGGCATAACAGTTGGTCTCAAGAATAATAGACTTTTTATTAATAGGCATGAATCCCGTGCAATCAAAAAATTCTTGGATAACACTTTTCCCAATAATATTACCATCCCCCACGCGAAAGATTTTTGTTTTGTAATTAGGTGGAGTTTCGGTTTCATGATTCAAAGAGTAAGACTCAAGTGTTTCTTCAAGATTTTCAACGATAACCTCCCCAGTTTCAGACATGATGGCAACAAACCGCACTAACAAACGAGCACACAAGAAGCGAGCGAGAAGAGACGAATGGAAAAGGGGCGAAGCAAAAGGCAAAGGTTTTCAAAAATAGTTTTAGAAGTGGGGGAGAGGAAAACGAGAGGCGAATGGCGAATAATGTAATGCAGGGATGAAGAGTTTATGATGGGTACTTGGTATGGCTTGACTTGACGTAGATCTCCCTGGCAACGGTGCCAGAAATCCTTCTTGCTACCTCTTGAGCTTGCGTTGGTTTTCCCTTGAAGAGGAAAGGGTGATGCAGCAAAGTAGCGTCGGTATTTCCCTCAGTTTTGAGAACCAAGGTATCAATCTAGTAGGAGACGACGAACAAGTCACCTAATACCTGCACAAACAATCAAGAACTTGCAACCAACACAATAAAGGGGTTGTCAATCCCTTCACGGTCACTCGCAAAAGTGAGATCTGACAGAGATAGATAAACGGTAAAGTAATATTTTTGGTATCTTTGAGTGTATAGATTGGAAAGTAAAGATTGCAAAATAGTAGATCGGAAACTAGCAAGATGTAAACGAGATTCAATAATACGGAAAAGAGACCCGGGGGTCATAGGTTTCACTAGTGGCTTCTCTCGAGATAGCATGTATTACGGTGGGTGAACGAATTACTGCTGAGCAATTGATAGAAAAGCGCATAATTATGATGACAATGATCATGAACATAGGCATCACGTCCGTGTCAAGTAGACCGACTCTTGCCTGCATCTACTACTATTACTCCACACGTCGACCGCTATCCAGCTTGCACCTAGAGTATTAAGTTCATAAAGAACGGAGTAACGCATTAAGCAAGATGACATGATGTAGAGGAATTAACTCAAGCAATATGATGAAAAACCCATCTTGTTATCCTCGATGGCAACAATACAATACGTGCCTTGCTACCCCTACTGTCACTGGGAAAGGACACCGCAAGATTGAAACCAAAGCTAAGCACTTCTCCTATTGCAAGAAAGATCAATCTAGTAGGCCAAACTATACTGATAATTCGAAGAGACTTGCAAATAAATCAAATCCTGGATATAAGAATTCAGAGAAGAACCAAATAATATTCATAGATAATCTTGATCATAAATCCACAATTCATCGGATCTCGGCAAACACACCGCAAAAGAGTATTACATCGATTAGATCTCCAAGAACATCGAGGAGAACTTTGTATTGAGAATCAAAGAGAGAGAAGAAGCCATCTAGCTAATAACTATGGACCCGAAGGTATTTGGTAAACTACTCACGCTTCATCGGAGAGCTAATAATGGTGTTAATGTAGAAGCCCTCTGTGATCGAATCCCCCTCCAGCAGATCGCCGGAAAAGGCCCCAAGATGGGATCTCACGGGTACAGAAGGTTGCGGTGGTGGAAAAGTGGTTGCGTGGCTCTCCTTGATATTTTTACGGTATAAGAGTATATATATGCGAAGGAACTAGGTTAGGGGAGCTATGAGCGGCCCATGAGGGTGCGGGGCGCGCCTAACCCCCTGGGTGCGACCACCTGCCTCGTGGCCGCCTTGTTGCCTCTCTGACTTCATCTCCAAGTCTTCTGGTTTGCTTTCGGTCCAAGAAAAATCATCGCGAAGGTTTCGTTCCGTTTGGACTCCGTTTGGTATTCTTTCTCTGCAAAACTCTAAAATAGCCAATAAAAACAGAAACTAGCACTGGGCCCTCGGTTAATAGGTTAGTCCCAAAAATAATATAAAATAGCTTATTAAAGCCCATAAAACATCCAAAACAGATAATATAATAGCATGTAACAATCAAAAATTATAGATACGTTGAAGATGTATCAGGAAGCATGAAAAGCGCATACCTGGGGCTAGCTTCCCTCGAGCACTAAATCAAACGCCAGCGATCACGCCTATCTTGGCTGTGGGACTCCCCGCTATCCTACCTCAGCGTGCATGCCTCACGCCGGAAACAACGTAGCCTCATATCTTCCTCCGCGTGGATGATCATTCGGTCACCAAGCACGCTGCCATGGCCGAAGCAGCCTTCAACTACTTCTCTAACGTTCTTGGCTCATCTAAAGAGCGCACCTTCTCCCTGGACCAGTCCCTTCTGCGTGTGTCACCATTCGACCTCTCTTACTTGGATGCGCTCTTCACTGAGGACAAGATTTGGAGGGCCATTAAAAGCTTACCGACTGGAAAGGCTCCCGACCCGGATGGATTCACGGCTGAGTTTCTCCATGCATGCTGGGATATCATCAATCATGACATCCGTGATGCTTTTGACAAGCTATATTCCGCCAATGGGCAAGGTTTCCAGAAGCTAAATGAAGCGCTCCTCACTCTCCTTCCCAAGCGACTGGACGCCACCACCCTATCCGAATACCGTCCCATTAGCCTCATCCACTTCATTGCAAAACTCTTTGCAAAGATGTTGTCCCTGCGGCTTGCTCCTCGGCTCAGGACCATGGTTTCGACAAACAAAAGCGCTTTCATCGCCAACCGATGTATTCACGACAACTTCCTACTCGTTCAGCAGACGACGCGCCTCCTCCACAACCTCAAGGTGCCACGCATGCTTTTGAAGCTTGATATCGCGTGGGCCTTCGACAGCGTTTCATGGCCCTTCCTCCTCGAGACTTTGCAGCACCTTGGCACCAGCCAACATTGGCGCGACTAGATTTCGATCCTTCTATCCACCGCCTCCACCTGAGTCATGGTAAACGGCCACCCGGGCCCCCCGATCGACCACGCCTGTGGCCTTCGCCAGGGCAACCCGGTATCCCCGATGCTTTTCACGCTCGTCATTGATGTCCTCAACTCCATGCTCATCCAAGCCGTTGAGCTCGGCCTCATCTAGCGCCTGACCACGCGCCATGCGGCCTCTAGCATCTCTCTCTATGTCGACGACGTCGTCATCTTCTGCCGCCCAGACCACCACGACATCTCAGCTGTTCGTGAGCTGCTTCAAGTCTTTGGGGTGGCCTCCAGGCTTCTCACTATCTACAACAAGTGTTCCGCCACCCCCATCCAATGCAACGACGAGGACATCGCAACGATCGCTTCCGAGATGCAATGCCCGGTGAAGAACTTCCCAATCCAATAATTGGGACTCCCTCTGTCCATACGCAAGCCGTCTACTACGAGTCTCATGCCGATCATCCACAAGCTGGAGCATAAGCTTTCCACCTGGCGAGCCTCCCTCCTCTCTCCGGGCGACCGGCTTGCCCTCCTCCGCCACGTCTTATGTGCCATCCCCACGCACTTCCTTACCGTCATCGCCTTCAACCCCTCCATCCTAAAGGGGGATAACCACATCATTTGTGGCTTCCTTTGGGCTAGAAGCACGGACGCCAATGGCGACCAATGTCTGGTCAACTGGCAAAGGGTGTGCCGCCCGCTTTTTCTCGGTGGCCTCGGCGTCCGTGACTTGCAGTGCGCCGATATCGCGCTGAGAACTCGCTGGCTATGGCTCAAGTACACTGACTCGTCACGGCCATGGATCCACTTACACATCCCCCAAGACCCCGCCGTCTCGGCCATCTTACGTGCTTCTACGACTTGGACACTCGGCGACGGGCACACATGCATGTTCTGGAACAATCACTGGATCAATGACATATCAGTCGCTGAGATCGCGCTACTCATCCTTGCGCTTGTCTCTCGGAGGCGGCGCAAGACCTGCACCGTGCATGATGGCCTTCTCCAACGCTCTTGGGTTCGTGACATCCAGGGAGCTTTGGGACCTGCCGCTCTCGTCTAATATGTTGACCTCTGGCGCTGCGTGCGCCACGTCGCTCTCACCGACACCCTAGACTCCCTGTACTGGCCCTGGACCACTTCCGCTACATACTCGGCGAGCTCATGCTATCAGGCGCTATTCCTAGGTGCCTGTCAGGACCCACATTGGCAGCTCACGTGGAAGCTGTAGGCTCCCCTCCACATAAAATTCTTCATCTGGCTTGAGTTGCAAGACCGGTGCTATACGGCTGAACGCCTCGCTCGTCATGGCCTTCCGCACGAGGACTCCTGTGCCTTCTGTGACCAAGAGGAGGAGACCATGCAACATCTGTTGGCGGGTTGCCCTTTCTCACGAAAAATCTAGCACGAGATCCTTAGCTGGGTTCGTTCCACCGCCGGCATCCCGAGCAGAGACACCGACTTCTACGCCTGGTGGGAGACTTCCTGCAATCGCTCGCCATCCCCGGCGCGCAAGGGCCTCGCCTCATTGATCATTCTGGCCGCTTGGTGGCTATGGAAGCATCAGAACGCTTGCATATTTGATGGCGAGCAGCCCTCCATCTCCCGGCTCTCCGGCATCATCAGAGATGAGGCGCGCATGTGGGCCAAGCTGTCGCCACCGGACTGCACAACATCATTCCGGAGAGATAGCTTTGTAGGCTCTTGGTGCTGAGCATCCCCATGTCTGTTCTGCTCCCAGTTCACTTCCGTGCCTTCTTGCGTACATGGCTTAGTGAACTCTTGTAACCCCAATGCTGTAAAACTCTTCTTCTATCAATGGAAAGATACGCATCCTCCTCGCGAAAAAAACATGTACACATGCAACACAGTACTACTGGTCAGGAATCCCGTCAGGCCATAGACAGACACATGCTACGGTGAAACCTCTCGGGCCCGCGTTCCTCTGGCGCACAAATGCACTGGTGAGTTTATCTCTTCGAGGGCTTGTTTGGTTGCAGCGAACCCCTCAGGGATCCCCGACTATTACCTGGGCACATAACCCACGAGGCAAATCAGACCCGGAAAAATGATCTACACATTTGAATCTTCGCCTGTCAGGGATCTTCCGACCCGTTCCTCGCCAATTCCACGAAGAAATATTCCACACCTCCGGACATCGGGGACGAATTCCTCGCTCTCTCTCTCTCGCGAGTCGAGACCGAGCGCCTCCTCTTCTTCATGAGCTCCTGCCGGGCGACCTCCACTGGCGACTGAGAGCATCCACCTCCTCGGCTCCGGCCACGCGACCTCATTGCTGACTGCGACCACGTCCTCCCTCCGGCCACGCGACCTCATTGCTTAAGTGTGATGGGACTGCAAATGGTCTGCTGCTGGAGAGACCGCAACACGAATCTCAGCAAGGTTGAACGGACAGATAACCGGGGGCTGGGACTCCCGGGTGTTGTAGAGCCGGAGGCGACCAAGACCGGCGGCCGGCAGCGACGAGGGTGCCTGGCGGCCACGGCGACGACGGCGACCGGTGGCGAGGGCAACGACAGGCGAGCGGGCCGGGTGGTGCTTCGAGATGGCGGCCCGATGGAAGTTCTTTCCTAAAAGAGGAAGGCGCCTGATGGCAGAAGAGGGGAGAACCACGTGTTGTTCGATCGAACGCTCCTGGTACGACAGCCCAAAGTTGGGCCGGCGCGCCGGCACGTAGTAGTGTCCAAAAAAAAGTCATTTCATAAATCTACTCGAACCGGTGTATTTGGTCTAGTTGATTGAATAAGATAGAGGGAATAAACTTGGCCAATCAAGTGAAAATAGGTACAGCAAGTTGACAAATATTCCAAGTGCTACAAAAGGGAGAAACACCATTTACCTTCTCCAGAATTACCAAACATCTCACCACAGTTTCGGACCGCCGGGCTAGGCACTACGCGGCGTCATGCAGCGACATCGGTCCGAAGGAAGAGACGAGGTTCGGACCGCCGGGTTTCCGGGCAATTCCGCGTGGGACCCGCCGTCAGTCTGATGTGGCGGGTGCGTCCGGACGCCCCCATATCCGCGGATACGCCCCAGGGCAGGATATGAGGAGGTCCCGGTCAGCCCGGCAGTTTGAGCCCCGTTTGAAGCACCCGTTTGTGTCAAATTTTCATGACCGGTAAGTTACCGGGTGGGCCGCCTAGGCATTTAAGTCTGGTTTGGGTCTTTGGGACACCCAGTTGTAGATGCTCTTACGTAGCATAGTATTGCTGCTATATCTTATCAGCTAAGCTAGCGCTGGGACGCAAAGGGCATGCTGTGGCAGGCGCATCCATGACTCGGATCCACCGATGGGCCACACTACGCTTTCCATCCTGCTCCTGAACCCTACATGTACTGTTGGTCGCACAGTGTCGGTGGAGCGCGCCTATATAAAGGAGATGGTTTCGGTGTGAGCTCATCGCCTCATCGTTCACAGCATTGCTAGCGTGAGTCACATCGAGCTCGAGCTACTGAGTGAGAGAGAAGTAGCTAGCCGGAGGAGAGAGATAGAACATAGAAGTATGGGTATGGGGTGGGAAGTTGTGAACGATGTGAAGCCGTACCTGGCGATGGTGCTGCTGCAGGTGGGGTTCGCCGGGATGTACATCGTCGCCGAGTCGTCGCTCAAGGGCGGGATGAGCCACTTCGTGCTCGTCGTCTACCGTAACCTCGTCACCAGCGCCGTCATGACGCCCTTCGCCGTCTACTTCGAGAGGTAACCCTACCTAGTTCCATTCATCCATGCATAACTACTCTCTTTCACACACACGCCGCTCTCGCATGTATGCAAGCGCCACTCTCTTGTCCGTACATCGTCCTGTAGTAGGTATTGCATCATGGGCTCGCTCACTCGCATGCACACGCATCATGCGGATGGCATGCATATATGTCACTGTTGCCTATTTTTCTTTCGAAAAACATCCGGTGGAGGATCATCATCAACTCGTACAGTTCAGCATATGCGCCTCTACGTACTACAAATTGGACTGTCGCAGTGTCAGACGAATGGCAGAGTCACCAGTTCACCACACAATACGCGATGTAATGATCTTAATTAACTCAGTACAATCATCTCATTAACCATCTAAGCGAGGGATCGGTTGTTTATGATGAGCTACCACGAAAGTAGAGGACTAGGGAAGATCATTAATTAGTTAGAGCATCTCCACTCGTTCGGCCCCTAGCGCATAGGCCGGCGCTTTTTCGGGCACTCGGCCGGCGATTTTTAGGCCCTGGGGCGATCTAGGTCTCAGCCATGCCCCCAGGTGCCACCCTAAGGCGCCGCAAATTCACACTTGGTCCATCCCCGCTCCCAAAAAACGCCACAAGTCTGGGGATCGGCGCCACAGTTCGGCGATCATCATCTTGCGACAGTTCGACGATCAAATGAATAGTTCGGCGCATAAAAAGAAAGGACGCGCAGGCAATGTATCAAACGGCGGTGTCGGCCTCCGGCGTTTGAGAAGTCGGCGTGCACGGGCTGGGCGGCGTCGGCGCTGCTTCTGTGCTGCTGGGCGTCGCGGAGGCATCACCACTCGGGCTTGGCGGCGTCGTTGGCGTCGGCGTGCGAGTTGGCGTTGGCGTGGGAGTTGGCGGTATCTGGTTCAGGATGAGGCCGCGCTCCGCCAGGTACCACGCGTTGAGTTTCTCGTTGCCGCTTTGGAGCATGTCCGCGCTGCCCATCAGGAAAGCCAGGTCGGTGTTCCTCTTTTTTGCGGAGACGTTGGTCCGTAGCAAGTCGAGTTTGACGGCGCTGTTCGTCATCAACGCCGACCACCGCGCCTCGGTTTTCTCTTCCCGCAGGGCGGCCCGGGTCTGGGCGTTAGCGAGGCAATGCTCGACGAACTCTTGCACACGTGCGGTAGCCGACTCAGTGTGTTTCGCCTTCTTGGCCCCTTTGCTGCCGTCCGGGCGCCCATCGGCCGCGCCCGGCGTCGGCGCGTCCGGCTTGTATGTCTCCTTGGCCTTGGCGAGGGTGCGCGGGACATCCGCCCACTTCTCGCACTTGTCGATCCGCTTGAAGACGTGGAGGTACTTGAACTCTTGGTCGCTGTTGTCCTGGCGAAACATGGCGAACATCCGCAGCAGCTGCGCACTCGGCGAAAAGAAAAGGGAGAGGCCGGCGTGCCATACCTGATGCTAGATGCTGGCGCCGCTCTCCGGGCGAGCCGCGATCTCCTCGACGATCCCATGACATTCGTTGCATGCCGTTTGGATGAGCCCCCAATGGTTCGCCATTGCCTTCGACCCGCGCTGCATGTAGATGCCATTGAATTAGGGGTCGACGAGCTTGCGCTCGTCGAACTCGGCCTTGATACGGTCCCAATACGTGTCGATGCTCTGGTTCGTGCCGCTGATCAGGTCGAGGCAGACGACTTTCCACGCTTCGGCAAGGCACCCGTCCTCCTTGGACGCCCACTTGATGAACGGCTCGCCGGTCCTGGCCGCGCGCTTCTTCTTCTTCTTCTTCCCTTTCCTCGCCGGAGCAGGCGTCGGCTCCTCCTCCTACTCCTCCCACTCCTCCTCCTCTGGCTCTTGCTCGCCGTAGTCGAGCTCACTGTCCATGTCGCCGTTGACATCCATTGTGTCGTCTTGGGCAGTGAACCCGGGGGAGGCGGCGGCGGCGGCCGAGCCGGTCGTGGTGATGTCTTCCATGTCGGCCTCCGCCGCGTCGGTGTCGCCGAGGTGCGACGAGGAGGCTTATGAGAAGAGCAGCACGCAACGGTGGAGAGGTGGCGTCGGGGAGGCTGCATACGCCGGTGGCGAGTATGTGTACGGAGGGTACTGCATGCCGGCGAAGGTGGGCGAGGGCGTGCGCTGGGCCGGGTGACCAAGGGGGAAAGTGGTGTTGGGGTTGAACCCGCTGTGCGTGTCGCCGTCGGCGTAGCCCAGCGACGGCGTGCAGCCCCAGGGTTGTGGCGACGACGAGAAGCCGGTCGGAGATCCGACGCTTTGCTGGCTCCAGGACGCGTACGGGCCGTGGCCGCCGGGTGGATTCATCATTCCCGCGTGAGCCGCCTCGGTTTGTTCGGTTGAGCGCTCCGCCTGCTTCGCCACCACCGCACCCACGAGCGCGGCCCTGTCCCGGGCCTTCTTAGCGTTCGCCCTGTTCCGCCTGTCGGTGGTGACAGCCTCCCGGCACTGAACTTTCATCTTCCAGTCGGTGTTAGATATGCCCGGGGGGCTTAGACGGCGGCGCCCTCTGCTTCCTCTGCTTCGGCTGGGTGGCGGCGGCGGTGGTATCCGTCACGGCGCGGGAGGCCACGTACTTCTTTGGCGGCATGGCAGCTGGCTTGGAATGGAGGAGGAGATTGGCGGGAGGAATGGAGAATGAGAGGGAAGCCGAGGGGGAAAGCGGGAGGGAACGGCGGGAAAAGGGCCTCCTCTCGCCGACAGAGCAGCCTCACGCCCCTTTTCGCTTCTACCGGCGCCCTCAGGCGACCCCCGGGCGCTTGGGTTTGGCTCGGGGTCGCTGGCTGTTAATTCGGGCCAAACCGGCGCTAAATGAAATCATGGGGGCGCGACTGGGCCGATTTTCGGCCGCTGGCGCCAAATAATCGTCTTGGGAGGCCTGTTGGGGGCGCGGCTGGAGATGCTCTTAGAATAGATGGTTCTGATATACATGTGCCCTTCATGTATTACCAAAAATGAACTCCCTTTGTTCACAAATATAAGATGTTCTAACTTTTTCTAAATCAGCTGTATATAGTTATGTTTTTGTGTGTTTATATTCACTCATTTTAGTTCGTACGTAGTTCATATTGAAATATTCAAAACATATTATATTTGTGAACCGAGGAAGTACATCACAACTGCAGAAGCGCGCATGGATGTTCAGTTAGCCGCCACTATTCTGACCGATGCTCCAGCACTCTAGCATTCACTTTTAATTAGTTATACAAACTTTCGAGGAGCTAACTAGCTAGGACAACTGAATAAATGGATCGATATATCTTTACCTAATAATAATAAAGCAAACAAATTGGGTTTATGGTCGTCCGTCGTACATTTTGCAAAAAATCCATCTGTTTTCTGTAAACAAACCCGCGGTACACGTTTAAGTCACTGCCGAATCTTTTTTTTGCACTTTGTCGGAAACCCCCCTGAAGTTTTAGGTAATCAACCCACCGTTCATATTTAAGTCTGCTGAATCGTTTTTTTCGTTTTAACATAAAACCCCTGACTTTTCAGCTAATCAATCCGTAGTTTATCTAAAACAAAATTATCAATATCTTTTAAACCGTAACTCAAATTTTAACCTAACATCTATTGCTGGATGCCCCATCCCAGCCACATACTGGGAATGGGACACAAACCGGTCCGGTGCACTCACCGAGGCTACCGCCGCCATCATCCACCTAACCATCTCCAGAGCATGTACCGCCGCAAAGACCTTGCCAGGCCAGCTGTCAACGCCACCATGGCGCCATAAAACGCCACCGCCCTGTGCTCATCCATCCAGCCTCATCTGTCGTCGATAATCCATCATTGCGCATCGGACGCCGAGTCTCCACTGCACTACCCCGTCGAGATCCGCCGTCACCAACGTGGTAAATGAAAACCGCTCCACCACTTGTCTCCTCCATCCAACCGCTGCTCAAAAACGATGCCCCCATGAGGGAGAACGACGCCAAAAGCACCGCCATCGTCCGATCCGGGAACCCCGGGTCTAGGTTTTCACTGAGAGCAGCAAGCAAGTCGACGGAAGCTGCAGTGGCGATGTCTTCAACAAGATAACGACGCGAAAATGCCGCCATCGCCCGCCATGACCGGAGTCATAGCACGGTTTTCACCGACAGCCTCGCCTCCCCGCTCGACGCCAGGATTGGATGCGAGAAGCCGACCACCTCCGGCGAAGAGGATGGCCACCACCTCCGCACCCAGGGCCGGAGCCCCCAACGTCCTCATGTCGCGGGCCTAGTTCAAAGGCCGCTTGCTGCACCAGAACAAAGAATACGCATGACGGCCTGAGGAACACCGCCACCCAGATCCGATATGGATCCAGATCAGGTGCCCTAGCCGCCGCCACGATTCCATCGTCGCCGCCGCCAAGAGGACAACCTTGGTCGCCGCCGGCCCGCGCCCCTGCCCTTGAATCAGCCAGAATTGATCGCCGCCACCCAGATCCGATTGCCAGTCGAGGAAGATTGTCGCCGCCGCCACTGCGGCATGCAGGCTTAGCCTGCAACGTCCTCGGCGGCTGTAGCAGGAGAGTCGTTCGCTGGGGGAGGGGGGGGGGGGTGGAGGAGGAGGCCCGGTGCGGCGCGGTGCCGCCTTACGGGGGTAGAAGGTCACCGCGGGGAGTTGGGGGTGGGAGATCTGGCAGTGTGACCTGAATAGCCATTGGTGGAGGACCTACCATGCATGGAACCACCAGACCCCACATGTCAACCAGAAGCTTATGCACCGTTCATCCATAGAGTTATATCCACTCACACACTTTAAATTATCTTATACGAGTTGGTGTGGCAAGGTCAAGTGAGACTTGACGAAGTCTTAGTCGATTGAGACTTAGCAAGACTGCAAGACTGTATATGAGTTCATTTCGATTCATATTTACGGAGATCATTATCCATGAGAGAACAGAACACTACCTAATTGTGTATTTTCCTCCAACCTACTTATAACATGCATGTGCAGGGGACGGAGGCCAAAGATGACAACCACCATCTTTCTCAAGATCATGGGGCTCGCAGTTCTCGAGTACGTCCGTACTGTTTACTACGCAGAACACTTTCTTGATTACTGACTAATGTGCATTGCTGCATGGGTCTCTCAGGCCCGTGATTGACCAGAACCTCTACGTCTTGGGCGCGAAGCTCACCTCGGCGGGATTCGCGACGGCGCTCCTCAACACCCTCCCGGCCGTCACCTTCGTGCTGGCCCTCATCCTGCACATGGAGAAGGTGCGGCTGCGCAGCCTGCACAGCCAGGCCAAGATCGCCGGCGCGATCCTCACGGTGGCCGGCGCCATGCTGATGATCCTTTACCACGGCCCCGCCATGCAGTTCCCGTGGACCAAGGGAGAGCACCACGCCACTGCCGGTGGCCAGGGCGCCGTTGGCGCCGCTCAGGGTGGACACGGTCCGGTCCGGTCCGGTCCCGGTCCGAGCCGTCGTTTGGACCGGCCGCCGGCGGTCCGGTCCGGACCGGACCGAGCAGGGCAGCGGTCTTGATTCCACGGACCGGCCGGCAGGCGTGAAGCTCGGTGCGGACCGGCGGTCCTCACGGTCCCGGTGACGTCCAGTCACTGCGATGTGGGCCCAAGGTGTCGGAGAGGTCGTTGGAGCAGCAGCACGGTGGCCGGAGCTGGAGAAGACACACCTGAGGCGCGGCGGCGCGAGGGAGAGGCATGGGACAGAGAGGGCGTCGCACGGCCGCGCGACAGCGCGGGGGAGAGGGCGAGCGGCGGCGCGAGGGAGCGGCGGCGCGAGGTAGAGACGCGGTGGCGCGAGGTAGAGGCACGGTGCCGGGGAGTGGGAGGCAACGCAGGGGAGAAAGGAAGCAGCCCGTGCGGCGCCATGAGCATGGACGAGGACGGCGGCTAGGTCACGCACGCACGCACGCACCATGTATATGTATTGGGCTCTCCATATTAGCTCTAATTGGGCTGGGCCTTCGGTCCTCCGAGCCGGACCGGGCTTTTGTCGGACCGGACCGACCGAATTTCGGGCTCCTTTTCACGGACCGGACCGGCCATGTTTTTTAGCGAGCCAGGACCGTATGGTCCGGTCCATAACGGGCCGCGAGCCGGGCCGAAAGCCCGCTCGCCACGTCCACCCTGAGGCGCCGCCGCCGCGCGGGACTGGCTGAAAGGAACCATAATGCTCATCGGCTCCTGCATGATCTGGTCGTGCTTCTTCATTCTCCAGTCCAGCACGCTACGGAGCTACCCGGCGGAGCTCTCCGTCACGGCACTCATCTGCGGAATGGGCTCGCTGATGAGCGGCGCCGTCGCCCTCGTCGCTGAGCGCGCCAACACCCAGGCGTGGGTTATCGGTTTCGATAACCGCCTCTTGACCGTTGTCTACGCCGGCATAGTGTGCTCCGGCGTGGCGTACTACTTGCAGGGCGTCGTGTCGAGGCAAAGGGGTCCGGTGTTCGTGACGGCCTTCAACCCGCTCTGCATGATCATTACCGCCGTCATGGGCTCCATCATTCTCAAGGAGGACATCACTCTCGGAAGGTACGTACGATAATGCATGCTTCCACGATGTCAAAATGGACGAGGATAGTTCAACATTATTCCATACCAATGATATCATCTCAACTTTGCTTTTAGTGTGATTGGTGCAGTGATCATCGTGGCAGGCCTCTACTTCCTCATCTGGGGCAAGAGCAAGGACAAGATTATCAGCCCCAGCCAACTCTCCGACGTCAGCCTCAAAGGAGCCCGCGCACTGCCCTTGACCTTGGTGACCAACGGCCATGGCCACATCAAGCAGCTTCACGAGCTCGGCAACGGCAACGGCGGCCATGTCGACGTCGAGACGCCCACGACCAATGGGCACTACTAGCTCAGGGGAATCCTAGGTCCTCCGGACTGGATGGCGATGGCGTCTCGGTGTCGTATTCCTTCTTGAAGGCGCTATCTTGCTCCCTCGCGGTGTCCCCGATTTTGGTTTTCGTGATGTTGGTAGTCTCGCTGGTTCGACTTGGCCACTCTTGGTATAGGCTTGGTAGGTCTAGTTGTGTCGTATCCCTTGTTCGGACTCAGCATCCCTTGTCTTCATGCTCCGGGTTATGATTCGGATGTTTGTGTTATTTAGATATATAGTTACTTGTATAATTATCTTACCGGTACATTGTTTGTTATACATAGTGTCATGGTTTTAATATCCGTCTCGTCGGCTCTCGTCCGGTTATGATTCGGATGTGGTATATTCTGTTTTATAACTATTTGTTGCATTTCGTTTTTATGAAACATTATGCCCATCAAGTTGACACAGATATTTTTATCTAGGAGGTATGTGAACCGAAAATTCCAACCGACCATATTATCAAGAGGTTAAATTTAGTTAAAAAAATGAGTATTTGAAAGAAAATTTGAATAGAATTGAGGGGGAGAAAATGGAATTGGAGTTGCATGTTGCCGATGTCGTCGATAATCACAAGATCAAGATGGAGAAAATGCGCTTGAAGATTGGAAATATTAGAAAATATGTCATCGATAGTGAGGCTTGGTATCATTATGCTGTTGGATCAATTGTTACCTTAGTTGCGATCTTGATCACATTTTTTGTTGCATTTAAATGCTTTCGCTAGAGAGTTATTTGTATGTTGTTTTATGAGAATAAGTGTTGTATGAATTTTATGTATGAACTTTTATTAATTTGGTCTTTTCGGTGCTGTGTAAATGAAGATGAACTGGCAATGGATATACGATGACCGATGCTCTCCCCAGTTCATTAATGGTGTGCATACTTTTCTGCTTGCGGCTGAGGCAAACAAGCGGGCGGGTGATTTTATGCCTTGTCCATGTGCTAACTGTAAGAATAATCTGAATTACTTTAAGTGAAGAACCATTCACGTCCACCTGTTTAAGTCTGGTTTCATGCCCCACTATAATGTTTGGACCAAGCACGGAGAAAGAGGGGTTATGATGGAAGACAATGAAGAAGAAGAGGACGACGACAGCTATCCTAGCCATGGGTTCCCTGAATACAATGGTACAACAATGGGGGAAGAAGCTGAACCAGCAATGCGGGAAGAAGCTAAAGAAGAGGCATCAGATGAGCCCGCTGATGATCTAGGTCGGGCCATTGCCGATGCAAAGAGAAAGTGCGCAAGTGAAAAGGAGAAGAAGAAGTTGCAGCGCATGTTAGAGGATCACAAGAAATTGTTGTACCCGAATTGCAAAGCTGACAAGAAAAAGTTGGACACCACACTGGAATTGCTGCAACGGATGGCAGAGAATGGTGTGTCTGACAAGGGATTTGGAAAGTTGTTGATAATGTTAAACAAGATGCTTCCAAAGGACAACGAATTGCCCCTACGTACGAAGCAAAGAAAGCTGTCTGCCCTCTAGGATTAGAGGTGCAGAAGATACATGCATGCCCTAATGACTACATCCTCTACCGCGGTGAGTACGAGGATTTGAACGCGTGCCCAGTTTGCGGTGCATTACGCTATAAGATCAGCCGCAATGACCCTGGCAATGTCGAGGGCGAGCGCCTCAGGAAGAAGATTCTTGCCAAGGTGATGTGGTATGCTCCTATAATACCACGGTTGAAACGTTTGTTCCAAAATAAAGAGCATGCCAAGTCAATGCGATGGCACAGAGAAGACTGTAAGAAAAACGGGAAGTTGAGAGTACCCGTTGACGGGTCGAAGTGGAGAAAAATCGAGGGAAAGTACTGGGAGGACTTTACGGGTGACGCAAGGAGCGTATGGTTTGGTCTAAGCGCAGATCACATTAATTCTTTTGGGGAGCACAGCAGTATCCATAGCACATGGCCTGTGACTCTATGTATATATAACCTTCCTCCTTGGTTATGCATGAAGCGGAAGTTCATTATGATGCCAGTGCTCATCCAAGGGCCTAAGCAACCCAGCAACGACATTGATGTGTACCTAAGGCCATTAGTTGAAGAACTCTTACAACTGTGGAATGAAAAAGGTGTACGTGTGTGGGATGAGCACAAACAGGAAGAATTTAACCTACATGCGTTGTTGTTTGTGACCATCAATGATTGGCCTGCTCTCAGTAACCTTTCAGGACAGACAAACAAGGGATACCGCGCATGCACGCACTGTTTGGATGATACCGACAACATATATTTGGATAATTGTAAGAAGAATGTGTACCTGAGACATCGTCGATTTCTTTCGAGCAGGCATCTCGTAAGAAAGAAAGGCAAGCATTTCAAAGGTGAGGCAGATCACCGGACGAAGCCTCGCTAACGTACCGGTGATGATGTACATGATATGGTGAAGGATTTGAAGGTAATCTTTGAAAAGGGTCCTGGCGGACAATCTGTTCCGAATGACGCTGACGGACACGCACCCATGTGGAAGAAGAAATCTATATATTAGGATCTGCCCTATTGGAAAGACCTAGAGGTCTGCTCTGCAATCAACATGATGCACGTGACGACGAATCTTTGCATGACCCTTCTTGGCTTCTTGGGCGTGTAAGACAAAAGATACACCGGAGGTATGGGAGGACCAGCAACATATGCACAGAAAGGACGACATACATCAGGGTCATGCCAGCTACGCTCTTACCAAAGAAGAGAAGGAAATCTTATTTGAATAACTGCTCAGTATAAGGTACCGTCTGGCTTCTCGTCGAATATAAAGGGAATAACAAATATGGTAGAGAAAAAGTTTCAGAACCTAAAGTCTCATGATTGCCACGTGATTATGACGCAGCTGCTTCTAGTTGCATTGATGGGGCTTCTATCAGAAAATGTTTGATTAGCCATTGTGAAGCTGTGTGCATTCCTCAATGCAATCTCTCGGAAGGTAATCGACCCAAAAATTATACCAAGGTTGAAGAATGATTTGGTGCAATGTCTTGTCAGTTTCGAGTTGGTGTTCCCACCATCCTTCTTCAATATCATGACGCGCATCCTAGTTCACCTATGCGAAGAGATTACCGTTCTAGGTCCTGTATTTCTACATAATATGTTCCACTTTGAGAGGTTCATGGGAGTCTTGAAGAAATATGTTCATAACCGTGCTAGGCCAGAAGGAAGCATCTCCAAAGGCCATGAAAATGAGGAGGTCATTGAGTTTTGTGTTGACTTTATTCCTGACCTTAAGCCGATTAGTGTTCCTGAATCGCGGCATAAGGACAGACTCGGTGGAAATGGCACGCTAGGACCGGATCAAATAATATGTATGGACGGGCATTCTCTCACTGAAGCACACTACACAGTTCTACAAAATTCCGCCTTGGTGGCTTCGTATATGGAGGAACACAAGAATATTCTGAGCTCCAAATACCCGGAGCAGTCTGAAGACTGGATTACACGTGAACAAACGAGGACTTTCGCCGGTTGGTTGCAGACACGTGCCATGCATGACGACGATATTGAAGATGACTTGTACTTGTTGTCCCAGTTACCATCTTCGAATATAATGACTTTCAAAGGGTACGAGATAAATGGGAATACATTTTACACGATCGCCCAAGATAAAAAGAGCACCAACCAAAACAGTGGTGTCCGCTTTGATGCAGCAACCAATAGGGGAAAGGACACATATTATTGTTACATAGAGGAGATATGGAAACTTGACTATGGACCTGATTTGAAGTCCCTTTGTTTCGGTGCAAATGGGTCAATATACAGGAGGCGGCGTAAAGGAAGACCTGCAGTACGGAATGACAACAGTGGATCACAACAATCTTGCGTACGCAGATGAACCATTCGTCCTAACCAATGATGTGGCGCAGGGTTTCTATGTGAAGGACATGTCTACCAAGCCAAGAAAAAGAAAAGATAAGAAAGTGAATACATCATACGATGAGTCAAAGTGCCACATAGTTCTTTCAGAGAAAAAAACATTGTGGGAGTGGATGGCAAGACATACATGTCAGAGATTATGAAAAGTTTCATGAAATTGCTCCCTTCAGAGTGAGTATTGACCCGAGCATCCAGTTAAATGATGAAGATTGTCCATGGTTACGGCGCAAAGGGACACACGCGAAGAAAAAGTTTCACACCCAAAGACAGTACGTAATCTTTGTAATAGTTAGGGTGCTTATGTGTTTTGCATTTGAAATATGTACTTTTCACTAGTAGAAAAAGAACCTATAGTCCCAGTTCGTGAGGGCCATTAGTCCCGGTTTTTGAACCGGGACTAAAATGTCGGTACTAATGCCCTATACCTTTAGTCCCGGTTCTTGCATGAACCGGGACAAATGGGCCTCCACGTGGCCGGTGCGGCGAGCCTAGGCAGGAGGCCCTTTGGTCCCGGTTGGTGGCACCAACCGGGACCAATAGGCATCCACGCGTCAGCATTTCAGGTGCTGGGGGTTTTGTTTTTTTTAAATGGGGGGGGGTGGTTTAGGGGGGTTTGGGGGGTTAATTTAGGTGTTTCATATATTTTGTTAGCTAGCTAATTAATAGAGAGAAGTGTCCTCTCTTATCTACGTGCTTGGTCGACGCTACGTACTATACGTATAGAGAGGACTAGACACGCTAGCTAGTAAGCAAATGAAGGAAATAGAAGATCGTCATGAGCATATGCATGTAGAGAGAAGTGATATCGACCACCTCTCCTTCTCTGAGAGATTGGTCGAACAACAAGTTCTCGTATATCTATCCGACGCTACGTACTGGCTACATATATACAATATAATTATCTCTTACAATATAATCTCCTAATTCCAAATGAACTCAGCGTCCACATGGTATTCTCCGTCTTTAGCGATCACATGGTCAAGAAAGAATGCCGCCAATTTCTCTTGAATTCCTCACATATGATCTGTTGGTAGGAGTTCATCACGCATCCGAAATATCTAATTTGAAGAAGGGGGTCAATACATATATATGAATCAATGAAACTGAACACAAATGATGGTAATAAAATAAAATTGTGAATATTATTATTTACGGACTTCATATTGTTTGTCAGAGTAGCCCCGCTCATAGGTCGTGTGACGGATGGACTCGCAAATGTAGTATCCACAGTAATCATTCCCTTGTTCCTGCCACAACCACTTTACAAGAAATAGAGGTCAAACAAACTGATAATTAGCAAGCATGCTAAATGGTATTGATGAAACTAGCGCTTGAATCACTAGGAGGTGCGTGGAACATGCTACTATGGTACTTACTTTCGGGTGTCTAAATTGCAGCTTCTTCGGCAGTCCCGGAGTTTTTGAGGTGAATTTTTTCCAAACCCTGCCAGCAAACAATTACTTGATATCAAGAAATGAACAAAGTTGCCGATATGGTGCGATAATGATCGATTTAACTTACTTCTCTAGAATTTCAGTCATGCCCGCATACTCCTTGGGATCTTTTCGTCTCGAGTCTAAGACGGTTACTAGTCCCTGCTCAAGCTTAATCTCTAGGAGAATATAGTGGAAGCTGCGCACGCATGCATAACTCATCAATTACATTACTACTATAACCTCAACTAATAAGGGAAACCGAATATGTAGAAGACAGTAACACTCAATTGAAAATTCGTAAGGGAAGAGTAATATAGATTTGTTTTGATTTAATACAAACGATTTTAGCAGCTTGGCCTCGGTTTCTTTGGCCTGAGATTTAGCCATATATGCATCTATGATATTTGTGTTAATGAACCCAATATCACCGATTTGTCGTTTCTTCAATTCAGCGATCTTCAATCTGCATAATATAGTGAGGATAATTAAAAATACATGCAATGAAAGAGCTGACCTATATATAGAGACTTAATGACAGAAGTAGTACTGTACTGACAGGCAGTAGCAAGTGATCATTAATTTATCGAGGGCCTTTAGATTGAAAAACACGAAGAACTCCTCAAATGGAACATTCAACAGTTCAATTCCAACGAGGTCATGCTCCTCTCTGACCATTAGCGTCAAAATATTGCTCCCCTCAGACTCTCTGCAGGTTTTCATGTACCAATCATGGAATCTGAACATCATCGTTGGTAGAGATTTTTCATCTTTGACGAGAGGCTTCTCGTACACGTATTTGTGTTCATCCACCTCCAAAAAATCATAATGTACTTCGTCGGGCAGGTAATCTTCAAGATTGTTATAACCGGGCACCATCCCGCCCGGAACATTAGCGACGATAACGCTAGACACCTGGAGCTCGGGGGAACGATTGGTTCGCTTGTTCGCTGAGCTGGGCAACTTTTTTCGCAGCTCGTCGTTGACCACTGATAGTACTTCCCGACCGCGACGCTTCCACAAATGACTTTGTAAGAATGCGCTCATAGTTGCCTTTCGCCGGAGACTTCGGCGGTTTCTGCAGTGTAGCCAGAGTACAATTCACTTTTACCGGATCTATCTTCTCCTCCGGAGGTGGATGTTTCTTTGCATTCACCCCTTCAAAGAAGTTATCCACTTCGGCTTGCACGATCCGCATGTTTTCCTCCACGGTTCTCTCGTATGGTAACTTCTCTGGAGTCTTGAGAGAAGGACTGTATTTGTATTGCCTCCCGGCTCTGGCTGTGCTGCTAGACGCCGGAGCAGACGGAGCGGTTGCGGCTGTCTTTCCTTTCTTACGAGGCGGAGGCGAAGGACTACGACGTGCTGGAGCAGCCGGAGCGGCGGCAGGTCTCTTGGTCCGCCCTTGTTGACGAGGCGGAGAAGGAGGAGGATTGCTGCTCAGGCGCGCCGGCTCAGGCGTAGTGCTGTCACGCGCCGGAGAAGGAGGCTGAGTGCCCTGATCACTCACCAGAGGAGGAGGCGGAGGAGGAGGCAGATTGCCCTGACTCACCGGAGAAAGAGGAGGAGGCGGAGGCGTCCAGTTCGAAAGGTTGATGAGCTCCTTCCGCCATAGGCATGGAGTCTTCAGAGAAGAACCCAGTCGAATCTCCCCTTCGCCCGCAGGGTGGTCAAGCCGAATGTCCTCAAATCCGTCCGTTATTTGATCCACCATCACCCTAGCATATCCTTCTGGAATCGGCTGGCAATGGTAGGTTGAGCCAAGCTCATTAGGTATAACAGAGCCAACAGCCGCCTTGAACTTCAATGTCATCCATCGCGTCATATGGTGGCAATGTTGAGGCTCCATGATAGCATCCACAGGGTAGCTAGCAGGAGCCGTGAAGACATGCTCCAGCTACTGAGTCTTCTCGGTGGAAGCCACACTGCTTCTCCGCTAAGATGGCAGGGTAGATTCAGGGGAAGATTCGGCAGGTCGTTTGCTCTGATTTGCTTCTCGTTCCTCTAGCCCTTGTACCCTTTCGTGCAGCGCCTGCAGTGGGCTATGCTCCACTTTCTTCCTCCTCTCCTAGGTTTCGTAACCCCCTGTGTTCGGAAAGCTAGCCTTCCATGGAACGGAGCCTGGTGTGCCTCGTGTCCGTCTAGGGTGCTCAGGATTCCCGAGGGCCATTGTGAGCTCGTCCTTCCCTCTGTCTGGGATGAACGTCCCTTGCTGCGCTTTCTCGATATACTCCTGAAGATTTTTGACGGGTATTCGCAGTTGCTCATCCGTCCAAACGCACTTCCCTGTTACAGGGTCCAAGGTTCCGCCAACCCCGAAGAACCAAGTCCGGCAATGGTCTGGCCAGTTCAATGTCTCTGGTTCGACCCCTTTAGCAATCAGGTCATTCTCAGCCTTGTCCCACAAAGGTCGGGCTTTGAGGTAGCCACCTGACCCCGTGCGATGGTGATGCTTCTTCTTTGCAGCATTTATCTTGTTTATCACTGACATCTTCTTACTTTTTTCCGATGTCTTGTGGGCCACAAATGCGGGCTAGTGATCTCTGATCTTCTCATACTTTTTCGGTGAATTCTGGTGTCTTTTCTTCGTCGACAAACTTTGTTTTCAGCTCATTCTTCCACCTCCTGAATAGTTCTGCCATCTTCTTAAGAGCATGAGACTTGTTCAATTGCTCTTTAACTGGCTTCTCCGGATCCTCCTCTGGCGGTAGGGTGAAATTTGCCTTAACCGATGTCCACAGATCTTCCTTCTACATATCGGAGACATAAGACACCTCAGGGTCTTCCTTCTTAGGCTTTAACCATTGTTGGATACTGATCGGGATCTTGTCCCTAACAAGAACCCCGCACTGAGCACGAAATGCATCCCTTGGCCGGATGGGTTCAATCGGCTTGCCGTCGCGTGCGATTGCTGTGATCTCAAACCTTTCATCCGAGCGCAACTTTTTCTTCGGGCCTCGTTTCTTTACCGAAGTTGTGCTCGATCCGGAGGGCTAGAGAAAAGAAGAAAGACCAGAGTTAATTAATATGTGTACATACGAAAACAATGAATGCATCAATTAGCTAGTCAGCACATGCTTAACTAGTATATATACCTGGCCGGACTCGGTTCGGTCACCAGAGCCGTCATGACGATCTAGTTCTTCTTGTACCGGAGCCGTCATTGTGTCACCGGAGCCATGATGACCCACACATGTAGGGGATCAATCGTAGTCCTTTCGATAAGTAAGAGTGTCAAACCCAACGAGGAGCAGAAGGAAATGATAAGCGGTTTTCGGTAAGGTTTTCTCTGCAAGTACTGAAATAATAGGTAATAGATAGTTTTGTGATAAGACAAATAGTAACGAGTGATACATCTCCATCGTATCTATAATTTTTGATCGTTCCATGCGAATATTCTACAACTTTCATATACTTTTGGCAACTTTTTATATTATTTTTTGGCACTAACATATTGATCCAGTGCCTAGTGCAAGTTCCTGTCTGTTGCATGTTTTTTGTTTTGCAGAAACCCAATATCAAACGGAGTCCAAACGGGATAAAAACGGACGGAGAATTATTTTGGAATATTTGTGATTTTTGGGAAGTAAAATCAACGCGAGACGGTGCCCGAGGGGGCCAGGAGATAGGGGGCGCTACCCAGGGAGCCAGGCGAGGCCTGGACTCTCCTGCCCCCCCCCCCCCCCCGTAAGGCGGTTGACGCTCTTATTTTGCCACAAGAAAGCTAATTTTAAGAGAAAAACCTGGGCGAAAGATTCACCCCAATCGGAGTTACGGATCTCCGGGTATTAAAGAAACGGTGAAGGGATAGAATTTGAGAACACAGAAACAGAGAGATAGATCCAATCTCGGAGGGGCTCTCGCCCCTCCCACGCCATAGGAGCCAAGGAACAGAGGGGAAACCCTTCTCCCATCTAGGTAGAAGCTCAAGGAAGAAGAAGAAGAAGGGGGCTCTCTCCCCCTTGCTTCCGGTGGCGCCGGAACGCCGCCGGGGGCCATCATCATCACCGCGATTTACACCAACACCTCCATCATCTCCACCAACGTCTCCATCACCTTCCCCCATCTATATTCAGCGGTCCACTCTCCCACAACCCGCTGTACCCTCTACTTGAACATGGTGCTTTAGGCTTCATATTATTATACAATGATGTGTGGCCATCCTATGATGTCTGAGTAGATTTTCGTTGTCCTATTGGTGGTTGATGAATTGCTATGATTGATTCAATTTGCTTGTGGTTATGCTGCTTTCCTATTGTGCCCTCCGTGTCGTGCAAGTGTGAGGGATTCCCGCTGTAGGGTGTTGCAATACGTTCATGATTTTTTTATGGTGGGTTGCTTGAGTGATAGAAGCATAAACCCGAGTAAGGGGATTGTTGCCTATGGGATAAAGGGGACTTGATGCTTCAATGCTATGGTTGGGTTTTACCTTAATGAATCTTTAGTAGTTGCGGACACTTGCTTGAGTTCCAATCATAAGTGCATATGATCCAAGAAGAGAAAGTATGTTAGCTTATGCCTCTCCCACATAAAACTTGCTATCGGTCTAGTAACGTAGTCAATTGCTTAGGGATACTTTCACAACTTCTACCACCACTTTTCCACACTCGCTTTATTTAGTTTATTGCATCTTTATCTAAACAGCCCCTACTTTTTATTTACGCGTTCTTTACTATCTTGCAAAGCTATCCAACAACACCTATAAAGTACTTCTAGTTTCATACTTGTTCTAGGTGAAGCGAACGTCAAGCGTGCGTAGAGTCGTATCAGTGGCAGATAGGACTTGAGAGAGTGTTTCTTCTACCTTTAGCTCCTCGTTGGGTTCGACACTCTTACTTATCGAAAGAGGCTACAACTATCCCGTATACTTGCAGGTTATCAATGAGTAACAAATAAATGAAGTAAATAAAGTGCAGTAAGGTGGCCCAATCCTTTATGTTGCAAAGTATAAGCCTGGACAATTTCTAATAATGAGAAAGGAGCTCCCGAGGACACATGGGAATTATTGTCAAGCTAGTTTTCATCACATTCATATGATTCGCATTCGGTACTTTGATAATTTGATATGTGGGTGGACCAGTGCTTGGGTACTGCCCTTACTTGGACAAGCATCCCACTTATGATTAACCCCTGTTGCAAGCGTCCGCAACTACAAAATAAGTATTAAGGTAAACCTAACCACAACATTAAACATATGGATCCATATCAGCCCCTAACGAAGCAACGCACAAACTAGGGTTTAAGCTTCTATCACTCTAGCAACCCATCATCTACTTATTACTTCCCCATGCCTTCCTATAGGCCCAAATAATGGTGAAGTGTCATGTAGTCGACGTTCACAAAACATCACTAGAGGAAAAGACAACATACATCTCATAAAAATATCGAACGAATACCAAATTCACATGACTACTAATAGCAAGACTTCACCCATGTCCTCAGGAACAAACGTAACTACTCACAAAGCATATTCATGTTCACAATCAGAGGAGTAATAATATGCATAAAGGATCTCAACATATGATCTTCCACCAAGTAAACCAATTAGCATCAACTGCAAGGAGTAATCAACACTACTAGCAACCCACAGGTACCAATTTCTGGTTTTGATACAAGGTTGGATACAAGAGATGAACTAGGGTTTTGAGAGGAGATGGTGCTGGTGAAGATGTTGATGGAGATTGACCCCTCCTGATGAGAGGATCGTTGGTGATGACTTTGGTGATGATTTCCCCCTCCCGGAGGGAAGTGTCCCCGGCAGAACAGCTCCGCCAGAGCCCTAGATTGATTCCGCCAAGGTTCCGCCTCGTGGCGGCAGAGTTTCGTCCCATAAGCTTGCCCACGATTTTTTCTAGGGTAAAAGCTGTAATATAGCAGAAGATGGACACCGGGGGCCCACCAGGGGGTCTAGGAGACAGGGGGCGCGCCCATTAGGGGGGGGGGGGGGCGCACCCCACTCTCCTAGATGAGGTGTGGGCCCCCTGGTGCATTTCTTTCGCCAAAAAATTCTTATTAATTCCAAAAAGATGTTTCGTGGAGTTTTGGGACTTCTGGAGCTGTGCAGAATAGGTTTCCAATGTTTGCTCCTTCTCCAGCCAGAATTCTAGCTGCCGGCATTCCCCCTCTTCATGGTAAACCTTGTAAAATAAGAGAGAATAGCCATAAGTATTGAGATAAAAGCATGTTGCAAAATGGACGTACCAACTACCCCAAGGTTAGACCTAGCTTGTCCTCAAGCGGAAGCCCAAATCGAAAAATATGTCCACATGTTTAGAGATAGAGTTGTCGATAAAAATAAAATACGGACATGAGGACATCATGATCATTCTTATAACAGCAACATATATAGATTTATCATATGATTTCTTATGCTCAAGTAACAATCAATTCACAATGTCAAGTATGGTTCAAAAACTTCATTGGGAACTGATAAACTATAATCTCAGTCATTGAAGCAATTGCAATTTATCATAACATCAGAAAGAGTCAACAATAGAGCTTTTCAGCAAGCGCACATACTCAACTATCTTGTAGTCTTCTATAATTGCTAACACTCACTCAATACTTGTGGTTATGGAGTTTCAGCTGGACACTGAGAAAGATATGGGCTTATTGAGTTGCCTCCCAACGTACTCACCTTTAGGTGATGTCAACAATAATAGCCCATGCTAACTTACATCCAATTGGATATATATATCATGATCTTTCAAACACGAGGAGCTTGCCAAAGGATAAAATGAAAAAGGGAAAGGTGTGGATCACCTTGACTCAAGCATAAAGTAAAAACATAAAGTAAAAGATAGGCCCTTCGCATAGGGAACCAGAGGTTGTCATGTGCATTTAGGGTTAATGCAGAAAATCTTAATGCAAAAGAATGTCACTTTATATTGCCCCTTGTATGTGCACCTTTATTATGCAGTCCGTCGCTTTTATTACTTCCACAACAAGATCGTACAAAGCTTATTTTCTCTGCCCTAATAAGTCATACATATTTAGATAGCAATTTTTATTGCTTGCAACATGACAACTTACTTGAAGGATTTTTCTCAATCCATAGGTTGATATGGTGGACTCTCATGGCAAAACTGGGTTTAAGGATATTTGGAAGCACAAGTAGTATATCTACTTGGTGCAAGGAATCTGGCTAGCATGAGGAGGAAAGGCAAGCTCAACATGTTTGGAAGGTCAATGACAATATACTTTAACTGAGATGTCGGAAAACATAAACCATTACGTTGTCTTCCTTGTCCAACATCAACTCTTTTAGCATGTCATACTTAATGAGTGTTCCCAATTATAAAAGGTGTCCAAGATAATATATTTATATGTGAACCCCTCTTTTATCACTTCCTATTAATTGCAACGATGACCAAGGCTAAGTTTATCAACTCTCAACAATTTTTATGCCTCATACTTTCTATGTGTGAAGTCATCACTATCCATAAGATCAATATGAACCCTTTTATTCTTTCTACTTTCTAAAGATCATGGCAACATAGCAAAGCCCTTGACTCAAAGATGTAAGAAAACATAACTCATTATGCTGTCTTCCTTGTCCAACATCAACTCTTTAGCATGTCATATTTTAATGAGTGCTCCCAATCATAAAAGATGTCAATGATAATATTTCTATATGTGAAACCTCTCTTTCCTTATTACTTCCTATTAATTGCAACGATGACCAAAGCTATATTTGCGAACTCCCAGCGACTTTTAATCATCATACTCTTTCTAAGTGAAGTCATTACTTTCAATAAGATCAATATGAACTCTTTGATTCTTTTTATTCTTTTTCTTCTAATAACCCAGGATCATGGCAAAATACTCAAGCCCTTGACTCAACACTAATCTTTATTATATAGCTCACGGACTCGATTACAAAGAAGGATCATAAAGCAAAACTCAAAACTAGATCATGCCATGACTTTATTCTACTAAATCAAGATACTACTAATAGGATCGAACTAACAAAAACGGTAAAGATAGGAGTTGTGATGGTGATACGATACCAGGGCACCTCCCCCAAGCTTGGCAGTTGCCAAGGGGAGTGCCCATACCCATGTGATTATGTCTCCTTCCTTGTTGTTGGCGGTGGAGGTGTTGACGATGATGCAAGTGAGGGGAGTGCCCATACCCATGTGATTATGTCTTCGGAGGTGATGGAGGCGGTGATGATGATGGTGGATAATCGCACATCAAGCATAGAAGTTCCTCCAACTTGCGGATAATGCCCTTGAGCCCAGCAATATGATCCTTCAACAAAATATTCTCCTGTGTGAGATACTTGTTCTGTATACGGGCTAAATCATCTTGAAGGCTTCAATCACTGTTGGAGTGAAAAGTTAGGTAAAGGTTGAGGGATGTATTCTTCTTTCACCATCGGAGCTGGCACCTCCATGGCCTTCTTGATCCTTTCATCCTTGTTGATCTCTTCTGGTTCCTCTCTTTTCAACTCTATCTTCAATAGCCAAGCATCCTTGTCTTCATTGTTGGAGGAGGGAGAAGTCATGGTGCTCTAAATCTGCAACAGAAGTAGCTCGAAACGAAAATAGAGGAGATTTGCGTGATACGGGAGTGAAAACCTTCGGGAGTATATACAATGAATTTTTACCGACAAAAATACGTATCGTGCAAGGAAACGGAGTCTGGAGGGCACACAAGGTGCTCACGAGGTAGGGGGCGCGCCCAGGGGGTAGGGCGTGCCCTCCACCCTCGTGGAGGCCTTCCCGGACTGCTACTTATTTTTCTATTTTTCTAAATATTCCAAAACGGAGAAATATTGCTTTAAAAATTGTTTTGGAGTCAGTTTACTTACCGTACCACATACCTATTCCTTTTCGGAGTCTGGAACGTTCTGGAAAGTGTCCTTTATGTATTCCTCCAGGGTTATGGTTTCAATAATATTGGTTTCAACATTTATACGATTACCTGAGATATAGTGTTTGATCCTTTGACCGTTTACCACCTTCGGATTTGTGCCTGCGAAGTTGTTGATTTTATGGCACTGGAACGATAGACCTCCTCGTTAATGTAGGGACCTTCCCATTTAGAGAGAAGTTTTCCTGCAAAAAATCTCAAACGAGAGTTGTATAGCAATACATAATCACCTACATTAAACTCACGCTTTTGTATCTGAGGGAGTCCTGGACTAGGGGGTGTCCGGATAGCCGGGCTATCATCGTCCGCCGGACTCCAAGACTACGAAGATACAAGATTGAAGACTCCGTCCCTTGTCCGGATGGGACTTTCCTTGGCGTGGAAGGCAAGCTTGGCGATACGGATATGTAGATCTCCTACCATTGTAACCGACTCTGTGTAACCCTAGCCTCCTCCGGTGTCTATATAAACCGGAGGGCTTTAGTCCGTAGGACAACATACATTACAACAATCATACCATAGGCTAGCTTTAGGGTTTAGCCTCCTTGATCTCGTGGTAGATCCACTCTTGTACTACCCATATCATCAATATTAATCAAGCAGGACGTAGGGTTTTACCTCCATCGAGAGGGCCCGAACCTGGGTAAAACATCGTGTCTCTCGTCTCCTGTTACCATCCGCCTAGACGCACAGTTCGGGACCCCCTACCCGAGATCCGCCGGTTTTGACACCGACATTGGTGCTTTCATTGAGAGTTCCTCTGTGTCGTCACCGATAGGCCCGATGGCATCTTCAACCACTGACGCCGTCCAGGGTAAGACTTTTCTCCCCGGACAGATCTTCGTATTCGGCGGCTTCGCACTGCGGGCTAATTCGTTTGGTCATCTGGAGCAGATCGAAAGCTACGCCCCTGGCCGTCAGGTCAGATTCGGAAGCCTAAACTTCCCGGCCGATGCCCGCGGAGACTTGATCTTCGACGGACTCGAGCCAGAGCCAAGCGCGCCGCACTGTGACGATGGGCATGATCTAGCTCTGTCGCCGAACAGTGGCTTGGTGGCCGCACGCGAATCCGCTTCGGCCATTAGTCCGGAGCCGATTGCCCTGATAGAGGATCGATGGATGGACACCGCCTCGGGGGCTTCAACTTCCACGGCGATGGAGCCGAACACTAATCTTGTCCCTCGCAAAACTCGTGATTCCGAGGTGCCGGACTCCTTGCCGGACTCCGAACCTCCCACGCCCCTACCAATCAAATTGGATTGGGCGCCGGTTATGGAATTCACCGCTGCGGACATCTTCCAATACCCGCCTTTTGGCGACATCCTGAATTCACTAAAGCATCTCTCATTATCAGGAGAGCCCTGGCCGGACTATGGCCAGGATGGTTGGGATACGGACGACGAAGAAATTCAGAGCCCACCCACCACCCACTTTGTAGCCACTGTCGATGATCTAACCGACATGCTAGACTACGGCTCCGAAGACATCGATGGTATAGACGACGACACCGGAGACGAACAAGAAACAGCGCCTATAGGGCATGCGAGGACCACCCCGTCATACGACATATACATGGTGGATACCCCAAAAGAGAGCGATAACGAGGATCAACGGGCCGCGGCAGAGGATAACCTCGCCGATGAACAACCAAAATGGCGGCGCAGACGCCGCCCTAAGCCCCGCCTCGACAACAACAACGCTGCTAAGGACCCCGCAATACAGCAGGGCACAAAAGTGGACTACGAACATGCAGATAAGCAACCGTCCGAACAGCACGAGTCAGATAATCAGTCCAGGCCCGGCGGAAACGACGGTTCGGACGATCTCACGCCGGACACGCCGCCGGAAGGTAAAAACCTTCGGAAAAGACTCGTCAACACTGCAAGAAGCTCGAAGAAGGAAAAGCGGAAGCTCAAAACAGCGGAAGACACACTCAGAATGAGGTGGAGCAAAGTACTCAAAACCGCGGATAAATACGGCAATGGCCACCAATCAAAGAGCTACCCGAAGCGCAAGCTGCTACCAGAATTCGACGACGAGGCCATAGAGCCCCCACAGTCAAAAAATAAAGAGGTTGCCTGGTTGGATAGACGGCCGGATGACAGGCCAAATTCTGAAAGCGGCGCCACACATAAACCAGCCAATGAACTTGGAAGGACAGATGGCCCAGCCAGGTCCATCTACGGGCCAAAGAAGAAGGCCCCAGGAAGCAAGGCAACACATCAAGTGTCCGAAGATAGCGGCACACCCAAATACAGGGGCGCCGCACACCCACTATGTTTCACCAATGAGGTGCTGGACCATGAATTCCCAGCGGGATTTAAACAAATAAACATAGAGGCCTACGATGGAACAACAGACCCTGGAGTCTAGATAGAAGATTATATACTACATATACACATGGCCAGAGGAGATGATCTCCACGCCATAAAATACCTACCCCTCAAGCTCAAAGGGCCAGCCCGTCATTGGCTTAAAGGCCTCCCAGAAAACACTGTGGGAAGTTGGGAAGAGCTCGAGGACGCATTTAGAGCAAATTTTCAAGGGACTTGTGTCCGCCCTCCGGATGCAGATGATCTAAGTCACATAACTCAATAGCCCGGAGAGTCAGCGCGCAAATTCTGGAACAGGTTCCTCACTAAAAAGAACCAAATAGTCGACTGTCCGGACGCCGAAGCCTTAGCAGCTTTTAAACACAACGTCCGAGATGAATGGCTTGCCAGACACCTCGGCCAAGAGAAACCGAGGACAATGTCCGCACTAACAAGCCTCATGACCCGCTTCTGCGCGGGAGAGGATAGCTGGCTAGCAAGATGCAGCACCAGCGACCCAAGTACATCCGAGATAAGAGATGGAAACGGAAAATCACGACGCAGAAAAGAGCAGTGCCGGAATCAAGAGAAAAGCCCAAAGAGCACGACAGTCAATGCCGGATTCAAAAGCTCGCGGCCAAATAACAAAACACCGCCTCTTAAGGATGACGGCGATGAGCTGTCCAACTTAAACAAGATTTTGGGTCGGATATGTCAAATCCACAGTACCCTCGGAAGGCCTGCAAACCATACCCATCGAGACTGTTGGGTTTTCAAATAGTCCGGCCGACTAAATGCCGAACACAAGGGGCTCGACGCGTCAAGCGAAGACGATAAACCCCACCAGCAGAGCACCGAAAAACAAAAGACTTTCCCACAAGAAGTCAAAGCAGTAAACTCACTTCATGTGATAATACGGAAAAATAGTGCGGCACTTCCTAAAAAGAGCCTCGCACGGTCCAAACTAGCAGACCATAGAGATTGGATATCAAGACCAATCACTTTCGACCACCTGGACTATTCCAGAAGTGTTCGAAACGCGGGACGGACTGCCCTGATATTGAATCCCATAATCGACGGATTACAATTTACTAAAGTCCTAATGGACGGAGGCAGCGACTTAAACCTGCTGTATTCAAACATAATTCGCAAGATGGGGATAGACCCTACCAAAATTCGACACAGCCGCACTTCCTTCAAAGGAGTGATGCCAGGCCCTTATGCCAAGTGCACAGGCTCCCTATTACTAGAAGTCGTGTTCGGATCACCGAAAAACTTTCGGCGCGAAAAACTAATTTTTTATATCGTCCCATTTAAAAGTGGATATCAATCACTCTTGGGACGAAGGGCTTTTATCCGTTTCAACGCGATACCACATTACGCGTCTCTTACACTCAAGATGCCCGGTCCGCGTGGCATCATCTCAGTGCGAGGGTCACCCAAAGACCCCGGACTCGGATAGACGAGTCCGGCATCAGTAGGCTAGGGGCTCCCTAGCCGCACACCCCTTCACAAGGGGCTGCGCGCACAAACAACCGCGGGTTTATTCAAACCCCGCTTTGCTTATTCATATTTTTTCTTTCACACATACCTTTTTCGCCCGAATTATTTTCAAACTAAGCGTTCCTCTCTTTTTTACAGACGAACAACGTGCATACCCATCCAGGATAATGGCACAACAGAGACACAGGCGCAGACGTGCAGTAGGGACCCGTTGCGAGGATTCTTTTCAGATTAAGACCCTGCGTAAACCTTTTTTACTGTCTCTTGTTGTTATTCTCCCTAGGTTTCTTCCTATAACCAAAGCGGAGCCCGACGTTTTGGCATCGGCCGCGTCAGAGGACTATGCCCGTACCTGGACACTAGGGGCTTAGGGCATCGTTCTGCCCATTATTATAAAGACCGAACACCTTAGGGAGTGTTCGGCGTCTCGAGTTAGGCATTATATGCATCAGCTCCGAATCATGTCTTTGGTCAAATGTTGGGTTTGCCCGGCTCCTGTGTTTTGCTGCCTTACGTTCCGTATCATCGGCTAACGCGGCACCAGGAGAACTACTGTGATTGTGCCCCAGTTCGGCTGGGCGAGCACCTCAGTAGAGAAAGCCGAAAACTGACTGTCATGATATAGCGAGAGACTGGTCAACCACTCGATCGACTACCGGAATGTTTAGAATTCCCCGCTTTGACGAAGGACCGTTTCCCGGTCAGGCACACACGCGCCCCGAACTCGGAGAAGTGCGGTGCCCCCAGGGGCTATATCGTAGCCCCACCCTCGAACTCCACTGGCTAAGTGAAAATGATAAAGCATTATAGTCGGATTGCCTCGTTTGCTACGCTATCACCTCCTCAACAGGACCGAGACATCGGATTAAGTGTGAAAACGCGCTATTTTTGCGAACACCCCCGCACCTTGTGCGTGGGGGCTGAAGCCGAAGACTGCAATCTTTCAGGTTATACAAATGTATACGTAAACGGCCGCACAGGAGAAGTTTTACTACTTGGGACGCACAAGTATAAAAAGCAGTTATAGCATAATCATCGTTTTACAAGCTAAAACATTCATTTGAACGTGACATTATTTGAGCACTGCGACTCTATTACACGAGCACCACGCATAACTTCCCCGAAATAGTGCTCGGCGGGGAGCCGACTTTCATCCGAACCCTGGGCAGCAACAGCGGTGGCATCCATCTCTGTCCAATGCGCCTTCACGCGGGCAAGAGCCATCCGTGCGCCTTCGATGCAGGCCGACCGCTTCATCTCCTTGATATGCGGCACCGCTCCAAGGAATTGCTGCAGTAAGACGAAGTAGCTCGTCGCCTTGGGCCTCTCTGGCCAGACATGAGCCACGATGTCAGTCATGGCAAGTCCGGATAATCTATTTAGCTCGGCCCATTTGGCCAACCGGTCAGTCAACGGAAGTGAGCGATCCGGACTATGGAATTGAGACCAAAATAGCTCTTCCGTCTTGTGATCCTTCTGGCTCCGGATGTGCTCCACGGCGTCAGCCGCACTTTCCGCTAAGTCCATATACGGATCCTCCGGATTCCACAGCCGATCAAATTGAGCATACTTTTGATCCATAAACCGGCGACGCAGCAGAAAAGGCTTGCCAGCCACGATATCTCCGGCCTGGCGCAGCTCCTCCTTCATGGCCCGCATTGCAGAGCGGGCATCCTTGGCCTCGGCGGTGGCCTTCCTCAGGTCTTCCCGCTCTGATAAGTGCTCCTTTTCAAGAGCCTCATTGCGGTCGGCAGCATCTTTTATTTTCACGGCCAATTCGGCCACCTCTTCCCTGCTTAGGCAGTGTGCAGCCCTTTCGGCTTTCAACTCCTCGGCCGCCCTCGAGGCAGCCGCATCACTCCTTCAGGCTTGCTCCTTAGCTTGAGCAAGTTCGGCCCGAAGGCTCTCCACAGCAGCAGCACCGTCTGTATAACAGCATTTAATTTATCAGAGGAGGGTTTTTGACCCCCTTAATAAAGCGACCGTGGAGAACTCATTTACCTTGCGACTCATCAAGTCGCCGGTTGACAAGTGCGATGTCCGCATCCGCCACGTCAAGTTTCCGCATTAACTCGGCAACCCCACTAATCCGGCTAGCCCTCGGACTATCCGCCACCTGCATAGGTACGGCGACATTCATTACTTGCAATTTCGATCCTCGGCACGCTGTCGCTTTCAACAACCTACCGAGTCTCAGGGGCTACTACCTATACAGGGCGCACTTTTATGTGCACCACGGCCAAAAAAACAGGTGCGCCATTTTCGCGTACCTCAAATCATGCCAGCAAACTCGTAGCGGCATCACACAATCCGCTCTCGGCGGACGAGATCCTTCCAATCACCATACGCATCAACGCACGGTGATCCTCTGAGATGGACGCCCTCTCCAGCAGATTCTTCAGTTCTCCCGGATGGACACTAGCGGGCGTCGAACTCCCCGGCCCCTCCAGACTCGGGGACACCCTCCTTGACGATACTTCAGGCTCGCCTGCCCTATCTGACGGCGCAGCAGACGGGGGCGTTTCGCTCTCCTTCATCTCCGGAAGAAGGTCCCCCGTAGACGAACTCATCTGCAAAGGCTGCAAATCCGAACTGCAAGATAAAAATTTCGGTCACCCACAGAAGCACAAAAGGAGGTATTTTCTTACTAATGAACTCCCCTTTTCATACTCACGGCTCGTTGGAGGGCTGATCCTTTGGTGATGATTGTACGTCCGGACTCTCCCCGGACGCCAGACCCCCCGGTGAAGATCTCTTCCCCCGTTTAGGGACTTTTGCCTCCGGATCTTCGGAGGCGGTCCTCTTCTCCCCTTGGAAGGAGGAGTTTTTGATTCCTCCCTCTTCAGACGCCCCTTTGGGCGAAGTAATAACTCCTGTATCTTTTCCATCGCTCCCTTTTACGGGCGCGACCTCCAACATTCTGACCAGCATGGGCTCCAGTGCGGTCTCTGGGAGGGGAGCCGGACACCTTATCAGCTTCGATCGCGCTACCAACTCCTGTGAAAAGTTATGGGTCAGGAGGCGAACCCTAGAAAAGCAGATAAATAAAACATCCGGACTCTGAGCTATTTACCTGAGTTTCCGGGCGATTGCGGCTCAGGCCTACGTCCTCGGTCAATTCCGGACACGCCACCTGCGGTCCGAAGAACAACCTGTGCATCTCCACGGGTGTTGCACCCATGAAGTGTTGGAGAATTCGCGGTCCCTTCGGGTTGAACTCCCATAGACGGAGAGGACGACGTTTGCAGGGCAGGAGATGCCTGGTTAGTATTACCTGCATCACCACGACCAGATTGATCTCCCTCGCTTGGAGGTCTCGAATCTGGCCCTGCAGCGAGGGCACGTCTTCGGGCGGCCCCCAATTGAGCCCTTGGTTGACCCACAACATCAGTTGGCGTGGAGGTCCCGGGCGGAATGAAGGCGGCGGCTTTTGCTTGCTGCCTTTCGGAGCGGTGATATAGAACCACTCCTGTTGCCACAGTCCGAGTTCCTCTTGGAAGGAACCCTCAGGCCATGGGGCATCGGCCCTTATGCTTATGGCCGCCCCGCCGCACTCCGCTTGATGCCCCCCGATCATCTTCGGCTCCACGTTGAAGGTTTTCAGCCACAGGCCGAAGTGGGGGGTGACGCGGAGGAAAGCCTCACAGACGATAATAAATGCGGAGATATGGAGGATGGACTCCGGAGCCAAATCGTGAAAATCCAGCCCGTAGTAGAACATGAGCCCTCTCACGAAGGGGTCCATCGGGAAGCCTAAACCCCGACGGAGGTGGGGTACAAAGACAACGTACTCACCGGGCTCGGGGGCGGGCACGGCCTGCCCTTGGGCAGGCAACCTGTGGGAAATCTCGTAGGACAGGTACTTGGCCTCACGCAGCTTTAACACGTCCTCCTCCGTGACGGAGGAGGGCATCCACCGACCTTGAAGGTCGGAGCCGGACATGATTGAGAATCCGAAGCGCTCGAATCTAGGGCTCTGGGTGTTGGAACTGGGAGCGAGAAGGAGATTCGATGTGAGATTGAAGAAAAAGAACGAACCCTGGTCTTCTTATAAAGGGGAAAAATACCAAGGGTCGTCTCCGTGACAGTTCGGGATTCACCTCCGATGGAGGAGGCGTGGCGACGGGCACGGTTGGGTTACCCACGCATGTATTGATGAGAATCCCAGAATAAGGGGGAACACGATCTCTACTTTGACAAGACGTGCCAAGGAAACTGCTTCGCTAAATGTGCTGAGGTGGTATAGTAAAAAACGATTCAAACAAAAGGCTTGGTAGCGGTGTGATGTCATGCCACATAATACGTCAGCAGATTGGACTGGTGTACATTTTATTCTCTCTACGGTGGAATGTGGAATTTATTTTGCAGAGCCGGACACTATCCTGGTGTTCATGATCTTCTCTGGATTATTCAAGGGAGGAACCCGCCTTGCAATGCCGAACATTATGAGCGCCGGACTTATCGTCATTGAAGCCTGCTTCAGGGGCTACTGAGGGAGACCTGGACTAGGGGGTGTCCGGATAGCCGGACTATCATCGTCCGCCGGACTCCAAGACTACGAAGATACAAGATTGAAGACTCCGGCCCGTGTCCGGATGGGACTTTCCTTGGCGTGGAAGGCAAGCTTGGCGATACGGATATGTAGATCTCCTACCATTGTAACCGACTCTTTGTAACCCTAGCCTCCTCCGGTGTCTATATAAACTGGAGGGCTTTAGTCCGTAGGACAACATACATTACAACAATCATACCATAGGCTAGCTTTAGGGTTTAGCCTCCTTGATCTCGTGGTAGATCCACTCTTGTACTACCCATATCATCAATATTAATCAAGCAGGACGTAGGGTTTTACCTCCATCGAGAGGGCCCGAACCTGGGTAAAACATCGTGTCCCTCGTCTCCTGTTACCATCCGCCTAGACGCAGTGTTAGGGACCCCCTACCCGAGATCCGCCGGTTTTGACACCGACAGTATCCTTTTGTCATGCCATCTTTTAACCTTCTCTTTAAACAACTTGGCATTTTCATAAGCTTGGGTTCTCCATTCATCAAGTGAGCTAATATCAAATAACCTCTTCTCACCAGCAAGTTTGAAATCATAGTTGAGCTCTTTAATAGCCCAGTATGTCTTATGTTCTAGTTCGAGAGGTAAGTGACAAGCTTTTCCATAAACCATTTTATACGGAGACATACCCATAGGATTTTTATATGCAGTTCTATAGGCCCATAATGCATCATCAAGTTTCTTGGACCAATTCTTTCTAGACCTATTGATAGTCTTTTGTAAAATTAATTTGGGCTCTCTATTGCTCAATTCTACCTGACCACTAGACTGCGGGTGATATGGAGATGCAACTCTATGATTAACGGCATATTTAGCAAGCATCTTATGGAAAGCACCATGGATAAAGTGTGAACCACCATCAGTCATTAAATATCTAGGGACTCGAAACCTCGGAAAATAACTCCCTTAAGCATTTTAATAGAAGTGTTATGATCAACACTACTAGTTGGAATAGCTTCTACCCACTTAGTAACGTAATCCACAGCAACTAAAATATGAGTATATCCATTAGAGGCAGGAAAAGGTCCCATATAATCAAAGCCCCAAACATCAAATGGTTCAATAACAAGTGAATAATTGATAGGCATTTCTTGATGTCTACTAATATTACTAATCCTTTGACATTCGTCGCAAGACAAAACAAACTTACGGGCATCCTTGAAGAGAGTAGGTCAATAAAAACTGGATTGCAATACCGTGTGTGCAGCTCTATCTCCAGCGTGGTGTCCTCCATAAGCTTCGGAGTGACACTTGCGTAGGATCTGTTCCTGTTCATGCTCAGGTACACAACGTCTAATAACTCCATCTACTCCTTCTTTATAAAGATGTGGGTCATCCCAAAAGTAATGTCGCAAGTCATAGAAAAACTTTTTCTTTTGTTGGTATGTGAAGCTAGGTGGTATAAATTTAGCAACAATATAATTAGCATAATCAGCATACCATGGAGTGCTACGAGAAGTGCTTATGACATTTAATTGTTCATCAGGAAAGCTATCATCAATAGGTAGTGGGTCATCAAGAACATTCTCTAACCTAAATAAGTTGTCTGCAACGGGGTTCTCAGCTCCTTTTCTATCAACAATATGTAAATCAAATTCTTGCAGCAGGAGAACCCATCTAATATGTCTAGGTTTTGCATCTTTCTTTTCCATAAGATATTTAATAGCAGCATCATCTGTGTGAATAGTTACTTTAGAATCAACAATATCGGGTCTGAATTTATCGCAAGCAAATACAACTGCTAAAAGTTCCTTTTCGGTAGTAGCATAATTTCTTTGAGCATTGTCTAGAGTCTTACTAGCATAATGGATAACATTTAATTTCTTATCAACTCTTTGCCCTAGAACAGCACCTACAGCATAATCACTAGCATCACACATAATTTCAAAGGGTAAATTCCAATCAGGTGGCTGAACAACAGGTGCAGAGACTAATGCTTTCTTAAGTATTTCAAACGCTTCTACACAATCATCATCAAAGACAAATGGTACATCTTTTTGTAATAAATTAATCAGAGGTCGAGAGGTTTTTGAGAAGTCCTTAATGAACCTCCTATAAAATTCGGCGTGACCAAGGAAACTTCTTATACCTTTGATGTCCTTGGGACATGGCATCTTTTCAATAGCATCAACCTTGGCTTTATCAACTTCAATACCTCTTTCAGAAACTTTGTGCCCCAAGACAATACCTTCATTAACCATAAAGTGGCACTTTTCCCAATTCAAGATAAGATTAGTTTCTTCACATCTCTGCAAAACTCGAGCGAGATTGCTCAAGCAATCATCAAAAGAGGAACCATAGACAGAAAAGTCATCATGAAAACCTCACAAATTTTCTCGCAAAAGTCAGAGAATATAGCCATCATGCATCTTTGAAAGGTAGCAGGTGCATTAGATAAACCGAAAGGCATACGTCTATAAGAAAAAGTACCAAAAGGGCATGTAAAAGTAGTCTTTGATTGATCTTTAGCCGACACGGGTATTTGAGAAAAACCGGAATAACCATCTAGAAAGCAGTAATATGTATGTTTGCATAATCTTTCTAGCATTTGATCAATAAAAGGTAAGGGGTAATGATCTTTCTTAGTAGCCTTATTTAATTTGTGGAAATCAATTACCATCCTATAACCTATGATGATTCTTTGCGGAATCAATTCTTCTTTATCATTAGGGACAACAGTAATACCTCCCTTCTTAGGGACACAATGGACAAGACTTACCCACTGACTATCAGCAACGGGATAAAATATACCTGCCTCCACAAGCTTGAGTATTTCCTTTCTTACCACTTCGTTCATTTTAGGATTCAAACGTCGTTGAGGATCACAAACTGGTTTGGCATCAGCTTCCAAGTTTATTTTATGTTGACATAGAGTGGGACTGATGCCCTTAAGATCATCTAGAATATATCCAATAGCGGCACGATGCTTCTTCAGAGTTTTCAATAATCTTTCTTCTTCATGCTCTGAAAGGTTAGTGCTAATAATAACAGGACATATTTTCTTTTCATCAAGATAAGCATATTTAAGATTATCAGGCAACGGTTTAAGCTCAAACACGGGATCACCCTTGGGTGGAGGAGGATCCCCTAGGATTTCAATAGGCAAATTGTGTTGCAGAATAGGTTTCTGTTTAAAGAATACTTCATCTATTTCCCTTCTTTCATTCATGAACATATCATTTTCATGGTCCAGCAAATATTGTTCTAAAGGATCACTAGGAGGTACGGCAATAGAAGCAAGACCAATAATTTCATCCTTACTAGGCAATTCTTCCTCACGATGTTGTTTACTAAATTTAGAGAAATTAAACTCATGAACCATATCATCCAAGCCAATAACAACATTCTTTTCGCAGTCTATCTTAGCATTTACAGTATTCAAGAAGGGTCTACCAAATATAATGGGACAAAACCTATCTTGTGGAGAACCAAGAACAAGAAAATCAGCGGGATATTTGGTTTTTCCACACAAGACTTCAACATCTCTAACAATTCCCACTGGTGAAATAGTATCTCTATTTTCAAGTTTAATTGTGACATCAATTTCTTCTAACTCAGCCGGTGAAATATCATGCATAATTTCTTTGTATAAGTCAATGGGTATTACACTAGCACTAGCACCCATATCACATAAGCCATGATAACAATGATCTCCTATTTTAACAGAAATAACAGGCACGCCTACCACAGGTCTATGTTTATCTCTATCACAAGGTTTAGCAATTCTGGCAGTTTCACCCTGGAATTGAATAACATGCCCATCAATATTATCAGACAAGAGATCTTTAACAATAGCAATATTGGGTTCTACTTTGACTTGCTCAGGAGGTGTATAAGTCCTAGCATTGCTTTTACGAACAACAGTTGAAGCTTTAGCATGATCCTTCATTCTAACAGGGAAAGGTGGTTTCTCAACATAAGAAGTGGGAACAATAGGATCATTATAAGTGACAATCTTTTCTTCAACTTTAATAGGTGCAGCTACTTTTACTTCTATGGGAGGATGATATTTAAACCACTTCTCCTTGGGGAGATTGAGGGAGTCCTGGATTAGGGGGTGTCCAGATGGCCGGACTATAGCCTTTGGCCGGACTCCTGGACTATGAAGATACAAGATTGAAGACTTCATCCCGTGTCCGGATGGGACTTTCCTTGGCGTGGAAGGCAAGCTTGGCGATACGGGTATGTAGATCTCCTACCATTGTAACCGACTCTGTGTAACCCTAACCCTCTTCGGTGCTTACATAAACCGGAGGGTTTTAGTCCGTAGGACGAACAACAATCATACCATAGGCTAGATTCTAGGATTTAGCCTCTCTGATCTCGTGGTAGATCTACTCTTATACTACCCATATCATCAATATTAATCAAGCAGGAGTAGATTTTTACCTCCATCGAGAGGGCCCGAACCTGGGTAAAAACATCGTGTCCCTTGTCTACCATCCGCCTAGACGCACAGTTCGGGACACCCTACCCGAGATCCGCCGGTTTTGACACCGACATTGGTGCTTTCATTGAGAGTTCCTCTCTGTCGTCATCTTTAGGCCCGATGGCTCCTCCGATCATCAACAATGATGGAGTCCAGGGCGAGACTTTTCTCCCCGGACAGATCTTCGTATTCGGCGGCATTGCACTGCGGGCCAATTCGCTTGGCCATCTGGAGCAGATTGAAAGCTACGCCCCTGGCCATCAGGTCAGATTTGGAAGTTTGAACTATACGGCTGACGTCCGCGGAGACTTGATCTTCGACGGGTTCGAGCCACAGCCAAGCACGCCGCACTGTCACGATGGGCATGATCTAGCTTTGCTGCCGGATAGTGCCCTGGAGGCCGCACAAGTGTTCGCTCCGACCCTTAGCTCGGAGCCGACTGTGCCGATCGAGGATGGGTGGCTGGACACCGCCTCGGGGGCTACTATCTCTACGGCGATAGAGCCGAACACCAACTCTGTCCTTTGCAAAGCTCATGACTCCAAGGTGTCGGACTCCTCTCCGGACTCCAAACCTCCTGCGCCCCTGCCAATCGAATCCGATTGGGCACCGATCATGGAGTTCACTGCTGCGGACATCTTTCAGCACTCGCCCTTTGGTGACATCCTGAATTCGCTAAAGTTTCTCTCTTTATCAGGAGAGCCCTGGCCGGATTATGGTCAGGACGGTTGGGATGCGGACGACGAAGAAATTCAAAGCCCACCCACCACCCACTTCGTAGCCACTATCGATGACTTAACCGACATGCTCGACTTCGACTCCGAAGACATCGACGGTATGGACGATGATGCAGGAGACGACCAAGAACCAGCGCCTACAGGGCACTGGAAGGCCACCTCGTCATACGACATATACATGGTGGATATCCCAAATGATGGGAATGGCGATGGAACAACGGAGGTTGACCCCTCCAAGAAACAGCCTAAGCGCCGGCATCAGCGGCGCCGCTCTACATCCCGCCACAGCAAAAACGGAGATTCTGGCGCCGGAGACAATAACACCCCGGACAGTGCCGAAGACAACCCCCTCCAGCAAGATTCAGCGCAGGAGGATGGAGAAGCCAGCCCTCATGAGAGAGCGGCAGACAGAGAGGTAGAGGACGATAATTACATGCCTCCCTCCGAAGACGAGGCAAGCCTCGATGTCGACGAATTTGTCGTGCCTGAGGATCCCGTCGAACAAGAGCGTTTCAAACGCAGGCTTATAGCCACGACAAGCAGCCTCAAGAAAAAGCAACAACAGCTTAGAGCCGACCAAGACTTGCTAGCCAACAGATGGACTGAAGTCCTCGCGGCCGAAGAGTATGAACTCGAACGCCCCTCCAAGAACTACCCAAAACGCAGGCTGCTACCCCGATTAGAGGAGGAAGCACCTAAACCTACATCACCAGCGCATGATACGGCCGACCGGCCACCTCGTTGCCGCGACAGAGAGGCCTCTCGGTCCTCCACTCAAGCCGCACCCCGGTGCCGCGCAAAAAATACCAAGGCGCGGGGAAATGCGCCAGACCTACGGGATATATTGGAGGACAAGGCAAGACAAACAAGATCGATCTACGGATCGCGTGGGTGCCCCATGATGCGTGATGATAACCGTCACACCAGATATGGCAATTCCAGCCGGGCCGAACACAGTAGACAAAGCTCATTTGAGCTACATCGTTATATAGCCCAATACAGGGGCGCCGCACACCCACTATGCTTCACAAACGAAGTGATGGATCATCAAATCCCTGAGGGTTTCAAACCCGTAAACATTGAATCATACGATGGCACAACAGATCCTGCGGTCTGGATCGAGGACTATCTCCTTCATATCCACATGGCCCGCGGTGACGATCTACACGCCATCAAATACCTCCCACTCAAGCTTAAAGGACCAGCTCGGCATTGGCTTAATAGCTTGCCAGCGGAGTCAATTGGTTGTTGGGAAGACCTGGAAGCCCCATTCCTTGACAACTTCTAGGGCACCTATGTGCGACCACCCGACGCCGATGACCTAAGCCACATAATTCAGCAGCCAGAAGAATCGGCCAAACAATTCTGGACACGGTTCCTAACCAAGAAAAATCAAATCGTCGACTGTTCGGATGCAGAGGCCCTTGCAGCCTTCAAACATAACATCCGCAACGAGTGGCTTGCCCGACACCTTGGACAGGAAAAGCCGAAATCCATGGCAGCCCTCACAACACTCATGACCCGCTTTTGCGCGGGAGAGGACAGCTAGCTAGCTCGTAGTAACAACATGACCAAGAGCCCTGGTAGTTCGGATACCAAGGACAACAACGGCAGGTCGCGTCACAACAAGCACAAGCGCCGCATTAATGGCGATAATGTTGAAGATACGGAAGTCAATGCCGGATTCAGAGGCTCTAAACCCGGTCAGCGGAAAAAGCCATTCAAAAGAAATACTCCGGGCCCGTCCAATTTGGACCGAATACTCGACCGCTCGTGCCAGATACACGGAACCCCCGACAAGCCAGCCAATCACACCAACAGGGATTGTTGGGTGTTCAAGCAGGCAGGCAAGTTGAATGCTGAAAACAATGACAAGGGGCTCCATAGCGACGACGAGGAGGAGCCCCGGCCGCCGAACAATAGAGGACAGAAGGGCATCCCCCCACAAGTGCGGACGGTGAACATGATATACGCAACCCACATACCCAAAAGGGAGCGGAAGCGTGCACTAAGGGACGTATATGCGATGGAGCCAGTCGCCCCAAAGTTCAATCCGTGGTCCTCCTGCCTGACACTTTTGATCGAAGGGACCACCCCACTAGCATCCGCCATGGCGGATTCGCCGCATTGGTTCTAGACCCAATCATTGATGGATTTCACCTCACTAGAGTCCTGATGGACGGCGACAACTGCCTGAACCTGCTTTATCAGGATACAATGCGCAAGATGGGCATAGACCCCTCAAGGATTAAACCCACAAAGACGACTTTCAAAGGCGTCATACCAGGTGTAGAGGCCAACTGTACAGGCTCAGTTACACTTGAAGTGGTCTTCGGATCACCGGATAACTTCCGAAGCGAGGAATTAATCTTTGATATAGTCCCGTTCCGCAGCGGCTATCACGCACTGCTCGGACGAACCGCATTTGCAAAGTTCAATGCGGTGCCGCACTACGCATACCTCAAGCTCAAGATGCCAGGCCCTCAGGGAGTCATTACGGTCAACGGAAACACCGAACGCTCCCTCCGAACGGAGGAGCATAGGGTGGCCCTCGCGGCAGAAGTACAAAGTAGCCTCTTAAGGCAATTCTCGAGTCCGGCTATTAAACGTCCGGACACCGTCAAGCGTGCCCGGAGTAACCTACAACAAGACCGCCTAGCATGTTTCGAGCACGCGTAGCAATGCGGCCCCAACCCCAGCCCTCGCGAAATTGCGATACCAGTACTACGCGTACATAAGTACGCTCTGGAAATACCATGGGCATTGGGGGAGGGGCACGACCACGGCAGGCCCAGAATGCGGCTCAACCGCACCAGGGGCACCCAATTGTGCCATTCTTCTTTTTTTTTCTCTTACTTTCAGGACTTCTTTCTCAAGAAGCCCTGTCCGGCAGTAGAATCGCCAAACACACAAAGCTACGTCGAGTGTCCAGGTGGTCTCTATAACGAGCAGTATACTTGTTTTACATAACACCCCGCAGCTCACTCCTGGAGGGAGACATGTCAAATAGTCCCGTCCCTTGCTTATCGCACTATTTGTATCGTTCTGCTTTTACCACAGCTTTTTTGAATAAACAGTGCATAGCTTTTGCCTATTATTGCATTTCCTTTTTTCTCCATATATGTTCACTTATGACATGTTGCACCCGTACACTTTGGTACGGCCAAATACACCAGGTGCTTAAGTACCCCAAAATATGGTGTGATAAGCCTGAACACTTTCACAAGTGCGGCACCCCAAACTTATAGCATTATATGCATCGGCTCCGAATCATGTCTTGGGTCAATAGTTGGTTTTCCCGGCTCCCATGTTTTGGTACCTTACGTTCCGTTATATCGGCTAAGGTAGCGTTGGGAGAACCACTATGATTGTGCCCCGGTTGAGCTGGGTTAAGCACCTCAGTGGAGAAAGCTAAAACTGACCGTCATGATAGGGCCAGAGCCGGTTGCTGTTCGAGAGGTTTTTGGAGTCCCTAAAGACTTATGCCGCTTAGAGCGAGGAGTCAGCTTTGTCCGGCCAGGCGTGGATAGCGCCCCGAACTCGGTCTTCCAAATACTAGGGGCTTCGCCGAAATTTAAAATTATAGAATTCTATGGCTAAGTGAGAGTGTTCAAGCACTATAGTCCGGCTGCCTCGTTCGTTGCATTGAGCGCCTCCCTCGAAGGACCCAAGAATGGGAAAAAGAGCGCTCAAGTTTATCCCGAACACCCCAGCACTCGCGGCATGGGGGCAGAAGCCGACGACTCGCCATCTCTCAGATTTAATAAACGGCCGCACATAAGGTAATATTTTAAATTCACAAGCGTTGCTTAGCGCATATGAACAAGTTTTCAAGCGTACAGGATAACAAATGCGAGTTTACTCAAAAATTACATCCTTGGAGCATTCACATAGCGGGCACCCTTCAGGACGCCCGCATAATACATCTCGGGCATGCGATACTCCCTGCCCGGCGGTGGAGCATCCGTCACAAGCTTCTCAGCATCCATCTTGCCCCAGTGCACTTTAGCACGGGCAAGGGCCCTACGGGCACCTTCGATATAGACGGAGTGCTTGACGACTTCAATCCATGGACAGGCGTCCACCAGCCGCCTCACCAGCCCGAAGTAGCTCCCACGCATGGCTTCCTTAGGTCACAGTCGAACTATGAGGCCCTTCATGGCCTGTTCGGCCACTTTATGGAGCTCGACCAACAGCTTCAGCTGGTCGCTCAAGGGCACCGGGTGTCCGGCCTCAACATACTGAGACCAGAACACCTTCTCCATCGAGCTCCCCTCCTCGGCCCAGTAGAATGCGGCAGCGTCGGACGCACTGCGGGGAAGATCTGCGAATGCTCCTGGAGAGCTCCGGATTCGGGTAAGTAACAAGTAATTCACTTTCACGTGCTTGCTTTGCATGAAGAATGCCTTACCCGCCGCTATCTTCTTTATTGCCTCAATTTCCTGGAGGGCTTTTTGGGCTTCGGCCTTAGCGGCTTTGGCGCTCTCAAGAGCCGAGGCGAGCTCGGACTCTCGAGTCTTTGAGTCACGCTCCAAACTCTCGTGTTTTTCCACGAGAGCCTGGAGCTCTTGCCGCACCTCCGCCACCCGCGCCTCCTGCTTCTCTCGCTCGGTGCGTTCCGCGACCACATTGCTTTTGGCCTTGGACACCGCTTCCTTCAGGGTCGCCACCTCGTTCGTGGCCCCTGCAATTCTCACATTATTCCTGTTATTTTTTGCAACCACACCTTTTATATACTCCCATAAGGTATTACTTACCTTCCTTGTCCTCGAGCTACTTCTTGGCAAGGCCGAGCTCGTTCTCGGACCGCTCGAGGCTCTGCTTCAATGCATTGACCTCCGCAGTCAGTGCGGCAGAGGTCAGCAGTGCAGCCTGCATTCCCATATTGACATACTTATGTTAGACTCCTGCGTACATCTTTTTAGATCCTCAGTTCGGCTTTTCTTTCCGAACACCAAACTGAGCATCAGGGGCTACTGTCTATGCGGTAATATGTTTACATACATACCTCAAAGCCTGTTAGAAGGATGGCACAGGCTTCAGTCAGCCCGCTCTTGGCGGACTGAACTTTCTGGATCACCACACTCATAACAGTGCGGTGCTCCTTGTTGATGGAGGCGCCGTTAAGCGCCTCCAGCAAATTATCCGGTGCCTCTGGTTGGACGGAGGTCACCGGTGTCCCAGTCTCGCCCTTCTTATGAAGGGGCCGCCTGCAGGACTCCGGAAGCACTGAAGGTTCCGGTGCGGAGTCCGGCCTAGGGCGGACTTAGAGCCCTTTGGGGTTTGATCCCCCTTATGCCCGGAGTCCGGGAGGTTGCCTTGCGGCGCCTCCGGGACCTCCTCCTCCTGGCTGGGCCCCCTTTGGGATCCCACCTCGGCATCATCAGCAGCGCGAGGAGAGGAGGCGGCTGGAAGTGAAGTGCTATTCACGTCCGACGGAGCCAGGGAGCCGCTCGTTGAAGTGTCGAGCCCGTCCTTGGGCGGGCTGCAGGGTTGTATTCGGCGTTAGGAGATATTATGCGACAAACGAAACGTCATGAGTTATTCTGGTATCCGGACACTTACGATGTCGCCATGGGCTCAACCCTCGGTGGCCACTCCTCTTCGCCGTCGTCGGCATTGGTGGAGTAGTCCGGAGGAAGGGTCCTTCCCTTCTTGGACCCTCCGGCCTCCCCAGTTGGGGAGGCCTTCCTTTTCTTCTCTCCCCTTGCTGGGGGAGAGGCCTCTTTTTCCTCCTCCTTGAATTCGCGGGAGGAGTCCGCCTCGGAGGCATCGGACGATGAGTCCGATAACACCTGACACCGGGAACTCTTTCGGGTTCCCGTGGCCTTCTTCTTGGCCTTCTTCTCCGGCACCACGTGAGGTGCCGGAACCAGCAGCCCCGTCAATCGGGCGTCCGCTGGGTCTTCTGGTAAGGGAGCCGGATAGTTAACCTACCTAGACTTCTTCTGCCAGGCCTGTCAAAGGTAAGGGAGTTTAGATCCCGCATAGAGTCAAACTATGAAAAACAAGTGTCCTGTAAAGGGTAAAATAGCTTACCTCGCCGGCTTGACGCTGCGAGCTGAATTCGCGATCTTCGGTAGCGGATGCGGGAGCCTCGGCGCCATTGAACAGCACCTTCCAGGCATCTTCATATGTAGTGTCGAAGAGCCTACTCAAGGTTTGGTGTTGTGCCGGATCAAACTCCCACAAGTTGAAGGCCCGTTGTTAGCATGGGAGGATCCGGCGGATGAGCATGACCTAGACTACGTTGACGAGCTTGATCTTCTTGTTCACAAGGTTTTGGACGCAGGTTTGGAGTCCGGTCAGCTCTTCCAAATTACCCCATGTTAGGCCCTTCTCTTTCCAGGAGGTGACCCGTGTGGGGATGCCAGATTGGAATTCTGGGGCCGCTACCCATTCAAGGTCACGTGGCTTGGTCATGTAGAACCACCCCGATTGCCACCCTTTGATGGTTTCCACAAAGGAGCCCTCGAGCCATATAACATTGGGCATCTTGCCCACCATGGCGCCTCCGCACTCCACCTGCTGGCTGCCCACTACCTTCGGCTTGACATTGAAGGTCTTCAGCCATAAGCCGAAGTGGGGCTTGATGCAGAGGAAGGCCTTGCACACAACGATAAAGGCTGAGATGCTGAGGATGAAGTTCGGGGCCAGATCGTGGAAATCCAGGCCGTAGTAGAACATGAGCCCCCGGACAAATGGGTGGAGTGGGAAGCCTAGTCCACGGAGGAAATGGGGGAGGAACACCACCCTCTCATGGGGCCTGGGGGTGGGGACGAGTTGTCCCTCGTCTGGAAGCTGGTGCGCAATGTCGTTGTGCAGGTATCCGGCTTTCCTCAACTTTTTGATGTGCCCCTCCGTGACGGAGGAGGCCATCCACTTGCCTCCTGCTCCGGACATGGCTGGGGAAGGTTGAGGCGAGATGTGCGGACTTGGGCGCTAGAGCTCGAGTACGCGGAGATGGATGAGCAAAGGAGGAAGAAGGCGTGTGTGAAAAAGTGGATCCTTATCCCCTTATATGGACGGGTGAAACTATGCGTCCCCACCAGCCTGGTAAAACTCTCTTATCTCCCAAGCGCCGTAATCAATGGCGCGATTGGGTTACCCACGCCCGTATTGATGAGAATCCCGGAATAAGGGGACACGATCTCTGCTTTGACAAGGAGTGCCAAGGAAACCGCCTCGCTAAACCTGCCGAGGTGGGACAGTAAAACCGATTCGAATAAAGGCTTGGCCCTGGTGTGATGTCACGCCACGAAATACCTCAGTAGATTGAACTTGTGTAAATATTATTCTCTCTGCGGTGGTATCTGGAACTTATTTTGCAGAGCCAGACACTATCCCTGTGTTCAAAATCTTCTATGAAGTATTCGGAGGAGGAACCCGCCTTGCAATGCCGAAGACAATATGCGCGCCGGACTCGTCGTCATTGAAGCCTGGTTCAGGGGCTACTGAGGGAGTCCTGGATTAGGGGGTGTCCGGATGGCCGGACTATAGCCTTTGGCCGGACTCCTGGACTATGAAGATACAAGATTGAAGACTTCGTCCCGTGTCCGGATGGGACTTTCCTTGGCGTGGAAGGCAAGCTTGGCGATACAGATATGTAGATCTCCTACCATTGTAACCGACTATGTGTAACCCTAACCCTCTTCGGTGCTTATATAAACTGGAGGGTTTTAGTCCGTAGGACGAACAACAATCATACCATAGGCTAGCTTCTAGGGTTTAGCCTCTCTGATCTCGTGGTAGATCTACTCTTGTACTACCCATATCATCAATATTAATCAAGCAGGAGTAGGGTTTTACCTCCATCGAGAGGGCCCAAACCTGGGTAAAAACATCGTGTCCCTTGTCTCCTGTTACCATCAGCCTAGACGCACAGTTCGGGACCCCCTACCCGAGATCCGCCGGTTTTGACACCGACAGAGATCAACATAAGTAGCAAAAGATTCACAGAAAGAAGCTACTATCTCAGAGTCAAGTCCATATTTAGTGCTAAACTTACGGAAAATATCGGTATCCATAAAAGATTTAACACAATCAAACATAGGTGTCATACCTGACTCCTTACCTTCGTCGAGGTCCCAATCTTCAGAGTTGCATTTAATTCTATCCAATAAATTCCATCTAAATTCAATAGTCATCATCATAAAAGAGCCAGCACAAGAAGTATCGAGCATGGTGCGATTGTTATCAGAAAGCCGAGCATAAAAACTTTGCATAATTACTTCTCTTGAGAGCTCATGATTGGGGCATGAATATAACATTGATTTAAGCCTCCCCCAAGCTTGAGCGATTCTTTCTCCTTCGCGAGGCCAAAAATTATATATATAATTGCGATCACAATGAACAAGATGCATAGGGTAATACTTCTAATGAAATTCCAATTTCAATCTTTTATAGTTCCATGATCTCATATCATCACATAGCCTATACCATGTCAATGCGTCTCCCTTCAAAGATAAAGGGAATGTCTTCTTCTTAACAACATCGTCGGGTATACCTGCAAGCTTAAATAGTCCACAAACATCATCCACATAGCGTAGATGTTCATCAGGATGCTTTGTTACATCTCCTGTAAAAGTGTTAGCTAGCAATTTTTCCATCATACCCGAAGGAACCTCAAAAGGAGTTTCATTTTCAATAGTTTCAGTAGGTTGAGTAGGTTGAGGAGCAACTCTTTGCTCTACTGGATGGGGTGAAGATACCCCGAACAAGCCCCTCAAACAATTACTTTCCATAGTAACAAGTGACAGAAAATTTCAGCACACTAAATAAATTTTTCCTTACCAAATTCCACCTACCAAAGGCGCTTCACTCCCCGGCATTGGCGCCATAAAAGACTCTTGATGACCCACAAGTATAGGGGATCTATCGTAGTCCTTTTGATAAATAAGAGTGTCGAACCCAACGAGGAGCAGAAGGAAATGATAAGCGGTTTTCAGCAAGATATTCTCTGCAAGTACTGAAATAAGTGGTAACAGATAGTTTTGTGATAGGATAAATTGTAATGAGCAACAAGTAACAAAAGTAAATAAAGTGCACCAAGGTGGCCCAATCCTTTTTGTAGCAAAGGACAAGCCTGGACAAACTCTTATAATAGGAAAAGCGCTCCCGGGGACACATGGGAATATCGTCAAGCTAGTTTTCATCACGCTCATATGATTCGCGTTCGGTACATTGATAATTTGATATGTGGGTGGACCGGTGCTTGGGTGTTGTTCTTACTTGAACAAGCATCCCACTTATGATTAACCTCTATTGCAAGCATCCGCAACTACAACAAAAGTATTAAGGTAAACCTAACCATAGCATGAAACATATGAATCCAAATCAGCCCCTTACGAAGCAACACATAAACTAGGGTTTAAGATTCTGTCACTCTAGCAACCCATCATTTACTTATTACTTCCCAATGCCTTCCTCTAGGCCCAAATAATGGTGAAGTGTGATGTAGTCAACGTTCACATAACACAACTAGAGGTTAGACAACATACATCTTATCAAAATATCAAACGAATACCAAATTCACATGACTACTAATAGCAAGACTTCTCCCTTGTCCTCAGGAACAAACGTAACTACTCACAAAGCATGTTCATGTTCATAATCAGAGGGGTAATAATGTGCATAAAGGATCTGAACATATGATCTTCCATCAAATAAACCAACTAGCATCAACTACAAGGAGTAATCAACACTACTAGCAACCTACTAGCACCAATCCCGGACTTGGAGACAAGAATTGGATACTAGAGATGAACTAGGGTTTGGAGATGAGATTGTGCTGGTGAAGATGTTGATTGAGATTGCCCTCTCCCATTGAGAGGAGCGTTGGTGATGATTTCCCCCTCCCGGAGGGAAGTGTCCCCAACAGAACAGCTTTGCCGGAGCCCTAGATTGGTTCTGCCAAGGTTCCGCCTCGTGGCGGCGGACTCTTGTCCCAAAAGGTTGCCTTCTATTTTTTTCTCATCGAAAGACTTCATATAGGAGAAGACGGGCATCGGAGAGCCACCAGGGGGCCCATGAGGTAGGGGGCGCGCCCAGGGGGGAGGGCGCGCCCCCACCCTCGTGAGCAGGGTGTGGGCCCCCTGGCCTTCATCTTTGGCGACGATTTTTCTTTATTTATTTTAAGGTATTCCGTGGAGTTTCAGGACTTTTGGAGTTGCGCAGAATAGGCCTTCAATATTTGCTCCTTTTCCAGCCCAGAATTCCAACTGCAGGCATTCTCTCTCTTCATGTAAACCTTGTAAATTAAGAGAGAATAGCCATAAGTATTGTGACATAACGTGAAATAACAGCCCATAATGCAATAAATATTGATATAAAAGCCTGATGCAAAATGGACGTATCACTCAACACTAATCTTTATTATAGATAGCTCACGGACTCGATTACAAAAAGAAATCACAATGCAAAACTCAAAACTACTTGATATCAAAACTTCAATCTACTAGATCAAGATACTACTAAAAGGAACGAACTAAATAAAACGGTAAAGATAGGAGTATGATGGTGATACGATACTGGGCACCTCCCCCAAGCTTGGCAGTTGCCAAGGGGAGTGCCCATACCCATGTGATTATTTCCTTGGAGGTGGTGAAGTAGGAGTTGTTGATGATGTAGGCTTGCCGTTCGTCTTCCAAGGCATAGGCTCACCATCATAGAAGGATGATCGAGTCTCTGGGATCCTTAAATCTGCAGCCAAACTCATCCTCTTGAATCTATATTCATACTCACGGTTCTGGTTTTGCAGGTCATAGATCTGGGCTTGGAGGTGCTCGATTTTCTCTTGAAGTTTGAAGATGGTCTCCCCAATGACTTTGGCATCTAACTTGTGGTTGTTGGTGAACTCCGTGATCATTATCTGGTTGGCGTTGATTCCATGCTCCACCATCCCTTGACACTTGAAAACTTGCTGCTCCACGGCTTCGAGCTTTGTCTCCACGCTTCCGGTACGCCTTGGTCCCACGCAGCACCCCCTCACGCATCTCAATGATTTGAGGGTGTTGCAGCACCTCAGCAAGATAGGGGTTGATAACCCTCTCAAAAAACTTGTCCTTGGGAGCGCTTGGAGATGACATGATGCTCTTAGATCTGAAACAGAAACAGCTCAAAATGAAAACAGAGGATATTTGCGTCATACGGTGGTCAAAACCTTCCGGAGTATATATAATGAATTCTTACAGACCAAAATACGGAATGTGCAAGAAAACGGAGTCCGGGAGGCACACGAGGTGCCCACGAGACAGGGGGGCGCTCCCTCCACTCTCGTGGGGGCCTCGTGTCCCTTTCGGACTACTTCTTTTTTCCTAAATTTCTTAAATATTCCAAAACTGATAAAAATTGCCATTGGAGTTGTTTTGGAGTCGGTTTACTTACCATACCACATACCTATTCCTTTTCGAAGTCTGGAATGTTCTGGAAAGTGTCTCTTATGTATTCCTCAGGGGTTACGGTTTCAATAATATTAGTTTCAACATTGATAGGATTACCTGAAATATAATGTTTAATTCTTTGACCGTTTACCACCCTTGGACTTGTGCCTTCAAAGTTGTTGATTTTTATGGCACCAGAACGATAGACCTCCTCGATAACGTAGGGACCTTCCCATTTTGAGAGAAGTTTTCCTGCAAAAAATCTTAAACGAGAGTTGAATAATACTCCCTCCGTTCCTTTATATAAGGTGTATTTGTTGTTTGATAAAATTCCAGAATGTAAGGTGCATTTCTTCTAATTCCTCATAATTCCCTTGTTAGCCCTCCAAAAAAAGGGAAAGTATATCTCTCTTGATTGTATGTATCTCTCCTTGTAGAAAAAGAAGGAAAGTATCTCTCTGTCGATTGCATGTATCTCATACTTTCCTCGACTAACTGATTTACTTGCCACTAACAAATAAATTTTCCAAGGGTACTTTTGTCCTAACATGTCTATAATTCCGTGCCTTGGTCACCGTGCTGAAAATATTACACCTTACATAAAGGAACGGAGGGAGTAATACATAATCTCCTACGTTAAACTCACGCTTTTGTATCCTTTTGTCATGCCAGCATTTGACTTTTTCTTTGAATAGCTTGGCATTCTCATATTCTTGGGTTCTCCATTCATCAAGTGAGCTAATATCAAACAACCTCTTCTCACCGGCGAGTTTGAAGTCATAGTTGAGCTCTTTAATAGCCCAATATGCTTTATGTTCAAGTTCAAGAGGTAAATGACATGCTTTTCCATAAACCATCATATATGGAGACATGCCCATAGGATTTTTGTATGCAGTTCTATAGGCCCATAATGCATCATCGAGTTTTTTGGACCAATTCTTTCTAGATCTATTCACAGTCTTTTGCAAAATTAATTTGAGCTCTCTATTGCTCAACTCTACTTGACCACTAGACTGCGGATGATAAGGAGATGCGATTCTATGATTGACATCATACTTAGCAAGCATCTTACGGAAAGCACCATGAATAAAATGTGAACCACCGTCAGTCATAAGATATCTAGGGATTCCAAACCTCGGAAAAATAACTTCTTTAAGCATTTTAATAGAAGTGTTATGATCATCACTACTAGTTGGAATAGCTTCTACCCACTTAGTAACGTAATCAACAACAACTAAAATATGTGTATAACCATTAGAGGCAGGAAAAGGTCCCATATAATCAAAGCCCCAAACATCAAATGGTCCAATAACAAGAGAGTAATTCATAGGCATTTCTTGGCATCTACTAATGTTACCTATTCTTTGACATTCATCACAAGATAAGAAAAACTTACGAGCATCTTTGAAGAGAGTAGGCCAATAAAAACCAGATTGTAGTACCTTGTGTGCACTTCTATCTCCAATGTGGTGTCCTCCATAGGATTCAGAGTGACACTTGCGTAGGATCTATTCCTGTTCATGCTCAGGCACACAACGTCTAATAACACCATCTACTCCTTCTCTATAAAGGTGTGGGTCATCCCAGAAGTAATGTCTTCAATCATAAAAGAACTTTTTCTTTTGCTGGTATGTCAAACTAGGCGGTATAAATTTGGCAACAATGTAATTAGCATAATCAGCATACCAAGGAGTAGTACGAGAAGTATTAGCGACCGCTAATTGTTCATCAGGAAAGCTATCATCAATAGGGAGTGGGTCATCAAGAACATTCTCTAACCTAGACAAGTTATCTGCAACGGGGTTCTCAGCTCCCTTTCTATGAATAATATGCAAGTCAAATTCTTGGAGCAAGAGAACCCATCTAATGAGTCTAGGCTTAGCATCTTTCTTTTCCATAAGATATTTAATAGCAGCATGATCGGTGTGAATAGTAACTTTGGAATCAACAATATAAGGTCTAAACTAATCACATGCAAACACAAGTGCTAAGAATTCTTTTTCAGTAGTAGCATAATTTCTCTAGACAGTATCAAGAGTCTTACTAGCATACTGGACAACAGTCAATTTTTTATCGACTCTTTGCTCTAGAACAGCACCTACAGCATAATCTCTAGCATCACACATAATTTGAAAAGGTAAATTCCAATCAGGTGGCTGAACAATAGGTGCAGTGATCAAAGCTTTCTTAAGTATTTCAAATGCTTCTACACAATCACCATCAAAGATAAAAGGAATATCTCTTTGCAATAAATTAGTCATAGGCCTAGAGATTTTAGAAAAGTCCTTAATGAACGTCCTATAAAAACCGGCATGACCAAGGAAACTTCTTATACCTTTTATGTCCTTGGGACACGGCATCTTTTCAATAGCATCAACTTTGGCTTTGCCAACTTCAATACCTCTATCGGAAATAATCTTATGCCACAAGACAATGCCTTCATTAACCATAAAGTAATTCAGGACGAGACTAGTGTCTTTGCATCTCTGCAAAACTCGATCAAGGTTGCTCAAACAATCATCAAAAGAGGATCCATAAACGGAGAAATCATCCATGAATACCTCACAAATCTTTTCACAAAAATCAGAGAATATAGCCATCATGCATCTTTGAAAGGTATCAGGTGCATTACATAAACCAAAAGGCATACGTCTATAAGCAAAAGTACCAAAAGGGTAAGTAAAAGTAGTTTTAGATTGATCCTTCGCTCACACAGGTATTTGAGAGAAACCAAAATAACCATCTAGAAAGCAGAAGTGTGTATGTTTGGATAGTCTTTCTAGCATTTGATCAATAAAAGGTAAAGGGTAATGATCTTTCTTAGTAGCTTTATTTAACATACGGAAATCAATTACCATCCTATAACATGTAATAGTTCTTTCCAGGATCAATTCATCTTTATCATTAGGAACAACGGTAATACCTCCCTTTTTAGGAACACAATGGACAGGGCTTACACATTCACTATCAGCAACGGGATAAATAATACCTGCCTCAAGGAGCTTTAGTATCTCCTTTCTTACCACTTCCTTCATCTTGGGATTTAATCATCTTTGAGGATCTCTAACTGGTTTGGCATCTTTCTCCACTGTAATTTTGTGTTGGCATAATGTGGGCTAATGCCCTTAAGATCATCCAGAGTATATCCAATAGCTTCTTGGTGCTTCTTCGGAGTTTTCAATAATCTTTCTTCTTCTTTCTCTGAAAGGTTAGCACTAATAATAAAAGGATATATTTCCTTGTCATCAAGATACGCATACTTAAGATTATCAGGTAATGGTTTGAGTTCAAACACAGGATCACCCTTGGGTGGAGGGGGATCCCCAAGAATTTCAACGGGAAGGTTATGTTTCAGCATAGGTTCCTGTTTAAGGAACACTTCATCTATTTCCCTTCTTTCCTTCATAAACATATCGTTTTCATGGTCTAGCAAATATTGTTCCAACGGATCAGTAGGAGGAACATCAATGGAAGCAAGACCAATAATCTCATCCTTTCTAGGTGGTTCCCTATCACGAGGTTGTCTATGAAACTTAGCAAAATTAAACTCATGAGACATACCATCTATGCCAACTATGACAGTATCTTTTTCACAATCAATCTTAGCACTAGCTGTACTCAAGAAGGGTCTACCAAAAATAATTGGACAAAAATCATCTTATGGGGAACCAAGAACAAGAAAATCAGCAGGGTATTTAACCTTCCCACAGAAAACTTCAACATCTCTAAAAATCCCAATAGGTTTGATGGTATCCCTATTAGCAAGCTTAATAGCAATGTCATGCATAATTTCTTTATATAAGGTATAAGGTATTGCACTAGCACTAGCACCCATATCACATAAGCCATGATAACAATGATCTCCTATTTTAACAAAAATAACAGGCATGCCTACGGCAGGTCTAGGTATCTTAGTATCTGGTCTAGCAATACTAGCAGTCTCACCACATAAATAAATAACATGCCCATCTAAATCATCATCCAAGAGATCTTTAACCATAGCAACACTAGATTCAACATTGATTTGCTCAGGACGTGTATAAGTCCTAGTATTACTCTTACGAACAACAGTCGAAGCTTTAGCATGATCTTTTATCCTAACAGGAAATGGGGGTTTCTCAACATAAGTAGTAGGAACAATAGGATCACTACAGTTAATAGTCATTTCTTCGACTGTAATAGGTGCAACAACTTTCAATTCAACAGGAGGATTATATTTAAACCACTTCTCTTTAGGGAGATCAACGTGAGTAGCAAAAGATTCACAGAAAGAAGCTACTATATCAGAGTCAAGTCCATACTTAGCGCTAAATCCACGAAAAGCATCGGTATCCATAAAAGATTTAACACAATCGAACTTAGGTGTCATACCTGACTCCTTACCATCGCCGGAACCCCAATCTTCAGAGTTGCGTTTAATTGTTTCCAATATGTCCCATTTGAAATCAATAGTCTTCAGTATATAAGAACCAGCACATGAAGTATCGAGCAGGTTGCGATTATCAAGAGAAAGCCGAGCATAAAAGTTCTGAATAATCATTTCCTGAGTGAGCTCATGATTGGAGCATGCATACAACATTGAATTAAGCCTCCCCCAAGCTTGAGCGATGCTTTCTCCTTCGCGAGGCCAGAATTTATATATGTAATTACGATCATGATGAACAAGATGCATATGATAGAACTTCTGGTAAAATTCCAACTACAATCGCTTATAATTCCAAGATCTCGTATCATCACATAGCCTATACCATGTCAATGCATCTCCCTTCAGAGATAAAGGGGAGAACTTCCTTTTGACAGCATCATCGGGAATACCTGCAAGCTTAAATAATCCACAAACTTCATCCACAAAGACAAGGTGTAAATCGAGATGCAATGTTCCGTCTCCTGAAATGGATAGCTAGCAGTTTCGCTATCATACCTGAAGGAATCTCAAAGTAAATATTTTCATAAAGTTCAGTAGGTTGAGGAGCAACTCTTTGCTCTTCTGGTCGGGGTGAAGATACCCTGAACAAGCCCCTCAAAGGATTAGTTTCCATAGTGACAAGTAACAGAAAATTTCAGCACACTATATAAATGTTTCCTTACCAATTTCCACTCACCAAAAGCGCTACACTCCCCGGAAACGGCGCCAGAAAAGAGTCTTGATGACCCACAAGTGTAGGGGATCAATCATAGTCCTTTTGATAAGTAAGAGTGTCGAACCCAATGAGGAGAAGAAGGAAATGATAAGCGATTTTCGGTAAGGTTTTCTCTGCAAGCATTGAAATCATAGGTAATAGATAGTTTTGTGATAAGATAAATAGTAACGAGTAACAAATAAATAAAGTAAATAAAGTGCAGCAAGGTGGCCCAATCCTTTATGTACCAAAGGATAAGCCTGGACAATTTCTAATAATGAGAAAGGAGCTCCCGAGGACACATGGGAATTATCGTCAAGCTAGTTTTCATCACGTTCATATGATTCGCGTTCGATACTTTGATAATTTGATATGTGGGTGGACCGGTGCTTGGGTACTGCCCTTACTTGGACAAGCATCCCACTTATGATTAACCCCTATTGCAAGTGTCCACAACTACAAAAGAAGTATTAATTTAAACCTAACCACAACTTAAACATATGGATCCATATCAGCCCCTAACGAAGCAACGCATAAACTAGGGTTTAAGCTTCTGTCACTCTAGCAACCCATCATCTACTTATTACTTCCCCATGCCTTCCTCTAGGCCCAAATAATGGTGAAGTGTCATGTAGTCTATGTTCACATGACACCACTAGAGGAAAAGACAACATACATCTCATCAAAATATCGAATGAATACCAAATTCACATGACTACTAATAGCAAGACTTCACCCATGTCCTCATGAACAAATCTAACTACTCATAAAGCATATTCATGTTCATAATCAGAGGAGTAATAACATGCATAAAGGATTTGAACATATGATCTTCCACCAAGTAAACCAATTAGCATCAACTACAAGGAGTAATCAACACTAGTAGCAACCCACAGGTACCAATTTGTGGTTTTGATACAAGATTGGATACAAGAGATGAACTAGGGTTTCGAGAGGAGATGGTGCTGGTGAACATGTTGATGGAGATTGACCCCCTCCTGATGAGAGGATCGTTGGTGATGACGTTGGTGATGATTTCCCCCTCTCGGAGGGAAGTGCCCCCGGCAGAACAGCTCCGCCGGAGCCCTAGATTGATTCCGCCAAGGTTCCGCCTTGTGGCGGCGGAGTTCCGTCTTGTAAGCTTGCCCATGATTTTTTCCAGGGTAAAAGCTCTAATATAGCAGAAGATGGACACCGGGGGCCCACTAGGGGGTCCAGGAGACAGGGGGCGCACCCAGTAGGGGTGCCCCCCACTTTTCTAGATGAGTTGTGGGCCCTTGGTGTATTTCTTTCGCCCAAAAATTATTATTAATTCCAAAAAGATGTTTCGTGGAGTTTTAGGACTTTTGGAGCTGTGCAGAATAGGTTTCCAATGTTTGCTCCTTCTCCAGCCAAAATTCCAGCTGCCGGCATTCCCCCTCTTCATGGTAAACCTTGTAAAATAAGAGAGAATAGCCAAAAGTATTGAGATGTAATGTGTAATAACAGCCCATAATGCAATAAATATTGATATAAAAGCATGATGCAAAATGGACGTATCAAGCCATCATAATCATAACCTTCTTCTTCACTACCATGTCCTTCCAGACCATCGGTGTCATTGAGAAACGACGCAACGACATCACTTCCTTTTGCGATTATGTCCCCCAACGTCTCTTCTGTTTCTTCATCTCGGGGGTGCTCCATAGTTTCTGCAAATATTTACAACATGGCAATTATTATTCAAACATGACAGCTGGATATATTAGTGGCAAACGTAGAACTAGCTAGCTAATATAATCACAATAAGGAATCATATTAGTGGCATCGACGCTGCTTCTCTAGGGTTTGGGGTGGCCTCGGCAACGCTTCAAGGGTTTGGGGTGGCCTCGACAACGCTTCAAGGGTTTGGGGTGGCCTCGACGACAACGCTCTTTTAACTTGGTAAATTTGGGTGGCCTCGAGAGAGTTTGTCGGGTAGGGGCGCGGCGGGAGGGGGTAGGAGACCAACATCATTTTTTTTCTAGGGTTTGGGTGTCCTCGAGAGTTTTGGTCGAGCAAGAGGGCCGAGAGGGGTGCTCCCGTGGTATAAGTTATCACGGTCGACAGGGGGTATATATATCGACCGCCCCTCATGTCGAAGTTTCCGGGAGGGGGTTATATCGACAACCACACAACATACATACATGGGAAAATAATATTATCGGGGAGGGGGTATATCGACCATCCCCTCGTGTTGAAGTTATCGGGAGGGGGTATATCGACAATGACATACCCGATAAAAATAAGAAGACAAAAGAAGAAATAAAAAGAGGAGAAGAAGAAAGTAATAGAAGAGAAGCAATCGAAGAAACAAAAGCACAAAAAAAGGAGAAGAAGAAAGGAATAGAGGAGAAAGAAGAAGAAAAAAAGAAAATTTTCTATTTTTTTCTTGTTTCTCCTCTATTCCTTTCTTCTTCTCCTCTTCTTTTTCTTCTTTTTTCCTCTTCTTATTTATTTCTCCTCTTCGTCCTCTCCTCTTCTTCTTTCTTCCTCTTCTTATTTTCTTTTTTCCTATCCCGTGGTCTAAAATCGGTCTATGCACGATAGAAAATTATGAATAAAAAACATCATGTTCTATGAACAAAAAAATATCATATATTTCATCCACATCCATGCATACATCATATATATATATGTGATCATCTATGAAAAAAACATCATATTCTATAAAAAAATCATCATATATATATATATATATGAACAAAAACAATTATGATAACAAGCATATATATCATCATATATATGAAAAAACAAGCATATACATATGAAAAAAAATAAGCATATATATATATGAAAAAAATGCTGCGCCAGCCGGACCAAGTGAGGAGGACGGCGACGGCGACGGCGGGGGCGACGGCAACGATGGGGGCGGGGTAGGGGCGACGGCGACGGAGACGACGGGGCGGGCTGGGGCGACGCGCGTCGGGCGGAGCGCGTCGGGGCAGGGGAGCTGGTGACGACGAGGGCGTGGGCAGGGCGCGGGCGACAGCGACGGCGACAGCAGGGGCTGATGGAGTCATGTACCTAGGGTAGGGTCATAGGCCTGATCTAAATACCCTACCCAAGGACACCCTTAGAAGATATCACCTTCCAGTCGACCTACGAGGACTCCACTCGACCTACTTGAAGGACTCGACCATGAAGACTCACTCGACCACCAGAGGGTCGAGAAGCACTCTGTACTGCAACGGTCTGCAATTAAGTAGACTTTATGGTAGTTAAGACACTTTATGTGGGGCGTTACCAGTAACGCCCCAGACTTAATGTACTTTAAAACCCGCATTACTGAAGGCCGGATGGGTCTGGCAGGCACTATATAAGCCACCCCCCACCTCAGTGTAAAGGGTTCGCACCCCTGTAATCCATACTCATATAATCCACTCGACCGCCTCCGGGCTCCGAGACGTAGGGCTTTTACTTCCTCCGAGAAGGGCCTGAACTCGTATATCTCTTGTGTTTACAACCTCTCCATAGCTAGGACCTTGCCTCTCCATATCTACCCCCCACTCTACTATCAGACTTAGAACCACGACAGTTGGCGCCCACCGTGGGGCCGGTGTTTTAGTGATTTTCTGGAGAAGTTGCGATTCTTCCGAGTACTTTCATCATGGTTGCTACTGGAGTTTTGGTCGAGGGCCGCGAGATCTGTCTCGGCGCTCTCACCTTCATTGCCGACGACTCCGCTTGGCTCCAGGAGGCCCCACTCGACGTTGATGCGCTCCCCGTCCGTGGTGCGACGCATTTTCGCGCATGTGTCCGCGGCGTTCTGCTGCGACAACCGTCGACCCCGTATCGGTGGACTCCCCTATCGGCCACCCTCCCGGTCACCCGCCAGCGCAAGCGTTCTGGTCGGTCGAGGCTCCAGCGGTGGGTGAAGCACGCGGTGGCTCGCCAGACAGCCACCGCCCAAGTTGTGGCAATCGAGCCCGACGAATCCCTCTACGGCCTGTTCGATCTGTCGACTGGCTCCGTAGAGACTGCATCCGAATGCGATAGCAGTGATCCGGCGGCAGAAATCTTGATGGTCAACGGACCTCGCAGTCCTCCTGGCTTCGCCAATGAGGGCGGGGCAGGCGGTGGAGGCGACCCCGTACGGGACCACGAAGAGTACCAGCCCGAGCCACTCGACTCTCTGCAGAGGGAAGAGCTTCGCCGCCGGAACATGGATGCCCTACATTCTCCCATCGCGGGAGAAACCCCTGAGGCTCGCGCCTTGGAGGAGGCACGTTTAGCCAATTTGGCTGAACGCGCTCGTCTGGAGAACCTTCAGCGAGCACTCGACGAGCGCGCGCGGCAACGAGTTCCCGACGCCAATCGACGTCAACTCTTCCCGCCGACTCAGGTATATCGAACCCCAATTCAGAATTTAGCAGCTGCAACCCGTATAGCAGAGTCCATCCAGCCCTCTCAGTCGGAAGCTGGCAGAGGCTTGATGCAGATCAGGGATTTGCTCCGGGTAGCAGGAGACCAGAATTCAGCCGTGTCGCAATCGCGTAACAGAATTCACAGTCGATCCGTCGCTGCGAATACGGTTCAGTCGGCTCATAGTCCCAGATCGCCTCCGCGGCGTGAAGGACGCGAGAATCGGCGAGACCAGTACGGAGACCGACACGATCGTGATGATAGGCGTCAAGTGCCCACTCCCCCCCCCCCCCGAGGGGTGGGTCTTACGCTCCTCGGCAGCAGGATGACAGGCGTCAACTCAGTGTGGGGCGAAGAGCTCCAGTCGACCCCTGGGAACCAGGCTTTGACGCGCGATCCATTATCGTGCAAGGCTTGGTCGACCGAAATAGGGCCCATCGGGGTGGGCCCGACAGAGATGCGCCCACAAGCAGTCGAGCGCATGTTTCTGGTCCAGAGTGTTTCAGCAGGGCTATCAGGGCCGCGGTGATTCCCCCCAATTTCAGGTTAGCAACTGGAGTAAGCAAGTTCACTGGTGAGTCTAAGCCTGAAACTTGGCTTGAGGACTACCGAGTGGCGGTTCAGATTGGTGGTGGGAATGACGAGGTGGCCATGAAGCATTTGCCCCTCATGTTGGAAGGTTCTGCCAGAGCATGGTTGAATCAGTTACCTCCTAGCAGCATTTACACTTGGGAAGATCTGTCCCGAGTGTTCGTCAGAACATTTGAAGGGACTTGCAAGCGACCAGCTGGATTGACAGAGCTGCAAGTCTGTGTGCAGAAGATGAATGAGACTCTCAGAGAGTATATTCAGAGATGGATCACTCTGCATCATACCATGGAGAATGTGTCTAATCACCCGGCAGTCTGCGCCTTCAAAGATGGCGTCAAGAACACAGAATTGAGTTTGAAGTTTGGTCGAACCGGCGACATGACCCTGAATCGGATGATGGAGATTGCTACCAAGTACGCCAACGGCGAAGAAGAAGACCGACTCCGAAGCGGCAAGTACAAGCCGAGTCAGTCGAAGAAGGGAAACACCAGTTGGAAACAGAAGCGGAAAGCCGAACTAGCAGCTCCTGGAGAGGCTCTGGCCGTGAATCAAGGAAAGTTCAAAGGGAAACCAAAAGGATCCTAGAATCCTAAGAAAGTGAAGGATAAAGAGGGAAACGACGTGATGGATATGCCGTGTCACATCCACACGAAGAAAGATGAAGAGGGCAATATCATTTACCCAAAGCATACCACTCGCCAATGTCGACTCCTGATCCAGCAGTTTTAGGGAAAACTGTCCAAGGACAAGGAAAACTAGTCGGACAAGGCCGAAGACAAGGAGGACAGTGAGGGAGGATATCCGCATGTCAACTCTACTCTGATGATCTTCGCAGATGTAGAAAGCAAGAGTCGACTGAAAGTCATTAATCGTGAGGTGAACATGGTTGCCCCAGCGAAAGCAAGTTATCTTAGATGGTCCCAAACGCCCATCACATTCGACCAATCTGATCACCCGACTCATATTGCCACACTCGGGAGGCAAGCTTTGGTGGTCGACCCAGTTGTCGAAGGCACTCGACTGACGAAAGTGCTGATGGACGGTGGTAGTGGACTGAACTTGTTGTATGCAGACACACTGAAAGGAATGGGCATTCCGATGTCCCGACTGAGCACCAGTAACATGAGCTTTCATGGAGTTATACCAGGAAAGAAAGCCGAGTCACTCGGCCAAATAGCTCTGGACGTGGTGTTTGGTGATTCAAAACATTTTCGCAAGGAAAAGTTGACGTTTGAGGTCGTGGATTTTCAGAGCGCGTACCACGCCATTTTGGGGAGACGAGCTTACGCACGGTTCATGGCTCGACCATGTTACGTGTACCTCAAACTGAAGATGCCCGGCCCCAAAGGAGTGATCACTGTCATCGGTGATCGGAAATAGGCAGAAGAGTGTTTTCAGAAGGGCTCAAAGATTGCCGATTCCCAGGTGACAGCGGTCGAGTTTGAAGAATACAAGCAAAACGCAGATCCGAGTGATTTGCTGCGATCCAAGAAGCCCGCCACAGAATCTGCATTTCAGTCGTCCGGTGAGACGAAGCCTGTCCACATTCACCCGACCGACCCCAATGCAGCCCCGACCCACATCTCCACAACACTCGACCCGAAATAGGAAGAAGCGCTCATCCAGTTCCTCCGTAAGAACTGGGACATTTTTGCATGGAAGCCAGATGACATGCCAGGTGTTCCCAGGGGACTGGCTGAGCATCGCCTTAGAGTCAACTCATCAGCAAAACCAGTTAAAGAGCATCTTCGGCGGTCTGCCGTCCAGAAGAGAAAGGCTATTGGTGAGGAAGTGGCTCGACTGTTGGCGGCAGGATTTATCCGAGAGATATACCACTCAGAGTGGCTGGCTAATGTCGTCATGGTTCCTAAGAAGGACAAATCACTCCGAATGTGCATTGATTTCAAGCACATAAATCGAGCCTGCCCGAAAGATCATTTTCCTCTCCCTCGCATTGATCAAATTGTTGACTCGACCGCGGGATGCGAGAGATTGTCTTTTCTAGACGCCTATTCCGGGTACCATCAGATCCGTCTGTACGGACCCGATGAGATAAAAATAGCTTTCATCACTCCATTCGGGTGCTTCTGCAATATCACCATGCCATTCGGCCTCAAAAATGCTGGAGCCACATTTATGAGAATGATTCAGAAGTTTTTGCTCACTCAAATCAGTCGGAATGTGGAAGCGTATATAGATGATATCGTGGTCAAGTCACGAAAAGGTTCCGACCTGCTCACTGACCTCGCCGAAACATTTGCCAACCTCAAAAGGTATGATATCAAGCTCAATCCATCAAAGTGCACATTCGGAGTTCCTGGTGGCAAGTTACTCGGTTTTCTCGTTTCTGAGCGAGGGATCGACGCTAATCCAGAGAAGATCGGCACTATTCTCCGAATGAAATGCCCTGTGCGAGTGCACGATATCCAGAAGCTTACTGGATGCTTGGCCGCATTAAGTCGATTCATCTCACGACTCGGTGAAAAGGCATTGCCTCTTTATCGACTGATGAAGAAGGCAGACAAGTTCGAGTGGACTCCAGAAGCTGATGCAGCGTTTGCTGAGCTAAAAGCTCTGCTCTCCACCCAGCCGGTGCTTGCTGCTCCAATCAGCAAAGAGCCTCTGTTGCTTTATATCGCAGCCACAGGACAAGTTGTCAGTACAGTACTTACGGTCGAGCGGGAAGAAGAAGGAAAAACCTTCAAAGTTCAGCGCCCAGTGTATTATTTGTCTGAAGTTTTGACTCCATCCAAGCAGAGATACCCTCATTATCAGAAGCTTGTGTATGGAATATACATGACCACGAAGAAAGTTGCTCATTATTTCTCTGATCATTCCATCATAGTCGTCAGCGACGCTCCACTTTCAGAGATTCTGCACAACAGAGATGCAACTGGTCGAGTGGCGAAATGGGCGATTGAACTTCTTCCCCTTGATATCAAGTTTTAGGCAAAGAAAGCCATTAAGTCCCAGGCAATAGCAGATTTCCTCGCCGAGTGGATTGAACAACAGCAGCCGACTGAAGTTCACTCGGAGCATTGGACCATGTTTTTTGATGGCTCTAAGATGCTGAATGGTTCCGGTGCTGGGGTGGTCTTGGTTTCCCCCAGAGGAGATAAGCTCAGATATGTGCTCCAGATTCACTTTGATTCCTCCAACAATGAGGCAGAGTACGAGGCCCTTCTGTATGGGTTGCGCATGGCCATTTCACTCGGCGTCCGTCGCCTTATGGTTTATGGCGACTCGGATCTAGTGGTCAACCAAGTGATGAAAGAGTGGGACGTGAGAAGCCCAGCCATGACTGGATACTGCAATGCAGTGAGGAAGCTGGAAAAGAAGTTTGAGGGGTTAGAGCTCCATCACATACCCCGACTGAAAAATCAAGCAGCTGATGATCTGGCAAAGATAGGTTCCAAGAGAGAAGCCATTCCAAGTGGTGTGTTCTTGGAGCATATACACACTCCGTCAGTCAAAGAAGATCCTTTCACCGAAGAAGCTCCACAGCCCAAGAGTGCCACAGATCGGACTAAGGTTGAGGTCCCAGCAGTGGTCGACTTGGTCATGGAGGTCTTAGTGGTCATTCCCGACTGGACAGTTCCATATATCGCGTACATCCTGAGAAAAGAACTCCCAGAAGATGAGGAAGAGGCTCGACAGATCGTTCGTCGATCCAAAGCCTTTACCGTAATCAAAGGACAGCTGTTCAGAGAGAGCGCGACTGGAGTTGGTCAGAAGTGCATAACACCAGAAGAAGGTCGAATCATCCTTGATGATATCCACTCGGGGACCTGTGGTCATCATGCGTCCTCTCGTACCATCGTGGCCAAAGCATACTGAGCCGGATTTTACTGGCCAAAGGCGAATGAGATGGCAAAGGAAATAGTGGACAAGTGCGAAGGATATCAGTTCTACTCAAATATGTCACACAAGCCTGCGTCAGCTCTGAAGACCATTCCACTCGTCTAGCCTTTCGCAGTATGGGGGTTGGATATGGTCGGTCCCTTGAGAACAGGTCGAAGCGGTTTCACACATGTATTGGTGGCAGTCGACAAGTTCACCAAGTGGATCGAGGCGAAACCCATCAAGAACCTTGACGCCGGTACTGCTGTTAGCTTCATCAGGGAACTGATATTCAGATATGGAGTCCCGCACAGCATCATTACAGATAATGGGTCGAACTTTGATTCAGCGGAATTCAGAGATTTCTGCAACTCTCAAGGCACACGAGTCGACTACGCTTCAGTCGCCCATCCGCAATCGAATGGACAAGCAGAGCGAGCCAATGACCTGATCCTCAAAGGGTTGAAACCCCGACTAATGCGTGATCTCAAACATGCAGCTGGAGCATGGGTCGATGAACTTCCCTCGGTGCTTTGGGGATTGCGGACCACGCCAAATCGGTCAACCGGAAGAACTCCATTCTTCTTGGTCTACGGAGCCGAAGCAGTCTTGCCGAGTGATCTTCTCCACAATGCTCCTCGAGTTGAACTCTACAACGAAGCAGAAGCTGAACAAGCGCGGCAGGACGCGGTCGACCTTTTAGAGGAAGAAAGGGAGATGGCTCTGATCCGATCAACCATTTACCAACAAGACTTGCGTCGCTTCCATGCCAGAAACGTGAAGAGTCGAGCCTTCCAGGAAGGAGATCTGGTTCTCCGAGTGGATCAGCAGAAACAACACAAGCTTGCTCCTTCTTGGGAAGGACCTTTCATCGTCACCAGGGTTCTCCACAACGGGGCGTGCCGTCTCTACAATGTCAAGCACAATATCGACGAGCCCCGAGCTTGGAACGCGGAATTACTCCGCCCATTTTACAGTTAAAGTTTTCACTCGGATGAGTTGTAATAAAATACTTCTGTAGTTCATGGATTACAAAATAATAGTGTCATAATTTCTCCATAATTTTTGTCACTTTTTATTTGTCCAATAAAATTTTCCCCTCAGTGGGTGACTTAGCCGCGAATCCGTTTCGCCTAAGTTTGTAAAAAAAATCCTTACCGAGTGGTGAGCCAGCCTTCCACTCGGGGGCTTAGCTGCGAATCCGTTTCGCCTAAGTTTCAACAAAATCCTACCGAGTGGTAAGCCAGACTTGCACTCGGAGGCTTAGCTGCAGTCCAAGTACTCGCCTAAGTTCAAATAAAATCCTACCGAGTGGTGAGCCAGACTCCCACTCGGAGGCTTAGCTGCAGTCCAAGTACTCGCCTAAGTTCAAATAAAATCCTACCGAGTGGTGAGCCAGACTCCCACTCAGAGGCTTAGCTGCAGTCCAAGTACTCGCCTAAGTTCAAATAAAATCCTACTGAGTGGTGAGCCAGACTCCCACTCGGAGGCTTAGCTGCAGTCCAAGTACTCGCCTAAGTTCTAATAAAATCCTACCGAGTGGAGAGCCAGACTCCCACTCGGGGGCTTAGTTGCAGTCTAAACACTCGCCTAAGAACAAATAAAATGTGCGCTCGTAAGTAGGACGAGGTGCAGGTCGACTGCGACCCTCTCCTCTGAGCTACGCCACAGGTACAACGTGCGGTCGTAAGGAGGACGAGGTGCAGGTCAACTGCGACCCTCTCCTCTGAGCTACGCCACAAGTACAATGTGCGGTCGTAAGGAGGACGAGGTGCAGGTCGACTGCAACCCTCTCCTCTGAGCTACACCACAAGTACAACATGCGGTCGTAAGGAGGACGAGGTGCAGGTCGACTGCGACCCACTCCTCTGAGCTATGCCACAAATACAACGTGCGGTCGTAAGGAGGACGAGGTGCAGGTCGACTGCGACCCTCTCCTCTGAGCTCCGCCACAAGTGCAATGTGAAAATCCTACCGAGTGAAGAGCAAACCTCTCACTCGGGGGGCTTAGTTGCAGCCCAGTGCTCGCCTAAGGTATAAAAATCCTACCGAGTGAAGAGCAAACCTCTCACTCGGGGGCTTAGCTGCAGCCCAGTGCTCACCTAAGGTATAAAAACCCTACCGAGTGAAGAGCAAACCTCTCACTAGGGGGCTTAGCTGCAGCCCAGTGCTCGCCTAAGGTATAAAAATCCTACTGAGTGAAGAGCAAACCTCTCACTCGGAGGCTTAGCCGCAGCTCAGTGCTCGCCTAAGTGAATGGAAAAGAATAAGTCGACTGCAGTAGGCGTCTCGCTTTAAACCTGCAAAAGACATTTCGAGCCAAAAGCAGGCATATTCAAACATCAAATCCAAGTTCAGATCGATACCTAAAGGAACCGAAAGTGCTTAGGCTCTAAGCCTGTTAAGGTTTATCGGTTACAAAATCACTCGGCATACCGAGGCAAATTTAAAGTGTCGAACTCAAAGAATTTTTTTACCCCTCCTGTGGAGGGCTGGAAGGTGCAACAAACTCATCAAGATCAATCCCGTCTGCAATCCGAGTAGCGGCAGCGATGAAGGTTTCCATGAAGGACCTGAAGTCATGTTTCTTGGTGTTGGCCACCCGAAGAGCCGCCAGTTTGTCTTCTCGCGCATCCTTGCAGTGGACTCGGGCCAAACACAGAGCAACATCTGCACCACACCTAGCGGAAGATTTTTTCCACTCTTGCACTCGACCAGGAACTGTGTTTAGTCGAGCCATCAACGACTCAAGGTCATTCTGGAGCGTCTCCCTGGGCCAGAGCGTGGTGTCGATGCGAGAAGTGGCGACCTTCAGCCTTGCAAGATAGTCAACGACAGCAGCAACGCGGGACTCAAGTCGGAACACATTCATGGCAGCTTCATCGTTCACTTGAGAGTTGACGAGGTCCAAGTTCGGTTCCAGTCGACTAGTTTCCTCTTCAAAGTTTTGGCAGAATTCTGCAAGTACAATTACTGAGTTAAGGCAATGGTCGAATGGAAAGATCACTACAAAAATGGTTGTTTGACGCAAAGGATTACCTTCGAGCATGAGGAACAACTTCTTGGCAAATCCACTCAGAAAAGCCTCCAGATCATTCTTCTTCCCAGTCAGCTGACTGGCCTTGTCAGTCAGGGCAGCTTTGTCAGTTTTCAGTCGACTGACCTCCTTGTTGGCAATCGCAAGAGTAGCTTTCAGATTAGTATTTTCTTCTTCAAGCTTGGTGACTGAAGCTAACTTCTCGTCAGCAAGCTTGATCTTCTCAGCTAGCTCAAGGTCTTTTTTCTTCTGGGCCTCCTTCACCTTGCCTGCAAGTTACAGCAAGGTCCGATTTTGAAACAAATGAAGGAAAAAAGGAGTCGTCGAGGTCTCACCGAACATACCTTTGGTCTCCTCCTTCGCCTTCGTCAGATTCTCCTGAACCATCTTCAAATCCAGCTCGAGCTGAATGTGCTTGTTCTCCAGCTCGGTATAACGAGCCGCAAGGTCACAGGATTTCTGCGAAGAACCAATCGACAAAATGTCAAGGATAATTCACTTCCGAGTGGATAAGAGAAAATCATGCGTTTCTAAGACTACAGCCGAATACAAACATTCGACCGTAGTCTCGGGGACTACACCCAGTGGGTGCACTCAGCGTGCCCCCACTAGTCCTATTAAAGATAGAGTCGACCAGTCAACCAAAAAAAACGAGACATATTCTTCAGACTATGACAGACTGCCAGCAGTCGACCACAGTCTCAGGGACTACGCCCAGTGGGTGCACTCAGCGTGCCCCCACCGGTTTGACAAATCCATTCGACTCAGTCGAATGACGGAAAGACTTAACTTATAAAGCCTAAGGCCGACTGCCAGCAGTCGACCTTATCCTTGGGGACTACACCCAGCGGGTGCACTCAGCGTGCCCCCGCTAACACGGAGTTTCAATCGACACACCCAGTGGGTGATTGCTATGGATTCCGGAAAGAAAAGCTTTTTGATAGCATATCCTAACAGAACAAGCGATTCGACTTACCTGAACATTGCTTTGAAGAGCAGAACTGGCGTCGTAGGCTGCCTGGCTTGCCTCCGGGATGGCCTTCACCTGCTCCATCATGATCCCCGCCTGGCGTATCACTTCCTTTGCAGCACTGGCTTGGTCCTCCGAGACATGGTGCGTCGTGAAGAGAGAAGGCTGCGCAGCACTCGACGAAGCGGGGAGAGCACTCGTCAGTGGCACCGCGAAGGACACAGTGTGTCGAGTGGTGTTCTCCTCCTCCGCGACCAGAGTCTCGGGTGCCGTCACATCCTGGGCCACCCTGATGGCAGACGCTTTCCTGCTCCTCCTGTGCTTCAGTGGTTCCTCATCGTCATCATCATCAGGAAGAGTGATAACAACATTGGATGGAGCTACAGAAAAGAATCAGAATTAGGGACGAAGAGTCAGTCGACTAAAAACGGAATTAAGAGAGCGGTACCAGGTTTTGAGGTTGCGGCATCCTCCATCTCATGGTCGTCAGCCCTGGCTGAGGTCTCAGAAGTAGCAGCACAACAATTCCAAAAAATCAGTCAGCTAACTCCAGTGTCAATCAAAGTTAAAACTCGCACAAGACAAGAAGACTCAGGCAGCATGATTACCCTGATATGGTGGGGATGGACACCTTCATCTTCGGCAGGACCTTGGTTGGCTTTGACGGTGCCACCCTGGACTGCTTCGGAGCCTTTTCTGTCGGCACCGGAGAGGCGGTCCGAGGACGCTTGGTCGACTGCGCGACAGTCGCGACCCCCTTACCACGTTCAGACGCAGGGTCATGGGCAAGCTTCGACCGCCTTTCCGAGCACGGTGGTGCGACCTCCTCCTCCTCTTCTTCTTCCTCCTCATCGTCATCATCATCATCATCCTCAGCAGCGTCCGAGTCCCACTCCTCCTGGCTTTCGCCCCCACTCGCTTCTCCTTCTTCAGGCGGAGTTTGCGCTCCATTGGGCATCGAGTACAGGTCGGTGAGGACCTGTTGGACATCAAGACAAAGATCAATCGACCAATTTGCAGCAAAGACAGAAATAAATGTAGCAAGAATACAATTGGAGGTAAAATGAGCATACCTTGTCCGGAGTGCTGGAATTGTCGAGTGGAGGAATTCTTCTAGCCCCACGAGGGCTATCCTTGTTCCCAGTGACCGCAGCCAACCACCTTTCCAGCGTGGCATCGTCGACTGCTTCTGGGTTGATCCGAGTCTCATCTTCGGTCCCGCAGTACAGCCACGTGCAATGGCCTCTGTACTGGAGAGGCTGGATGCGGCGTCTAAGGAAAACCTCCAGGAGGTCCATACCCGTCACTCCCTCACGAACCAGCTGGACTACGCGCTCCATCAGCATCTTCACGTCAGCCTTCTCCTCCGGGAGCACCTTCAGAGAGGAGGGTCGGTTGGCACGGTCCATGGTAAACGGGGGAAGACCACTCGACTGCCCCGGCGTCGACTCGTCCTTGCAGTAAAACCAAGTTGACTGCCAGCCTCTGACCGACTCAGGGAGGGTCATCGCTGGAAAGGTGCTCTTGTTCCTCATCTGGATTCCCAGACCTCCACACATCTGAATAATCTTGGTTTTGTCATCATTTGGACTCGCCTTCTTCACGGTCTGAGAGCGGCATGTGAATATATGCTTGAACAGACCCCAGTGCGGTCGGCAACCCAGAAAGTTTTTACACATGGATACAAAGGCAGCAAGATAGGTGATAGAATTCGGGTTGAAGTGGTGGAGTTGCGCTCCGAAGAAGTTCAGGAAACCACGGAAGAAAACACTCGGTGGCAAAGAAAACCCTCGGTCGACGTGGGTAGCCAAAAGAACACACTCACCCTATTTCGGATGGGGATGCCACTCGTTCCCCGGGAGCCTTGCTGCTCCGTGGGGGATCAGACCTTCGTTGGCCATGTCGGTGAGGTCATTCTCCGTAATGGTTGACCGGATCCAATATCCTTGGACCCAGCCGTTCGGCAGACGAGATCTAGACGAAGACCCGCCACGACTGGTGGTTCTCCCCTTCGCCTTCCCCGTCGCGGATGCCTTCTTCGCGCGTTCCAGCGCCGCCGTCTTCTCCTTCACCATAGCTACCGGCGAGGCGCGCGAGGAGCAGTTGTGCGGAGGCGAGAGCTGGCGCAGTGGGCAGAGGCAGGGAGAGCAGAGAGAGAATGCAGAGGTACTGTTCAAGGACCCTCGTCCGGCGCCTTTATAAGGTCACTTCCGAGTGGATGACAGGTGGGACCGAGTGATCCAATCACATCCCAAAACAGTCGCGCGGGCGCGATACGTGGCGAAAAAGGTGGCGCGAGAATCGAGGCGTCTATGCACTATCCAATCCGAGCGCCGCGGTCCGCCCCGCTTCGCGCGCTTCCCCAAATTTCGTATCCCACAAAATCCACGAACGGCAGATCGATCTGACAGGCGCGAGATCTCCCGCGATCCATCGCTCGGGAATTGTTAAGTCCAAAAGGTCACTCGACGAAAGAAAAGAATGGATCGAGTCGACTGAAGAAAGTTGCTGGTTATCAACGAAGAGATCACTGATCCAGGACAACACATACTCAGCACGCAAAGGCAAGTCGGAAATAGCATCAACTCCCTCCTCACTCAAGCCTCAATCCATTTGGGGGCTAATGATGGAGTCATGTACCTAGGGTAGGGTCATAGGCCTGATCTAAATACCCTACCCAAGTACACCCTTAGAAGAGATCACCTTCCAGTCGACCTACGAGGACTCCACTCGACGTACTTGAAGGACTCGACCATGAAGACTCACTCGACCACCAGAGGGTCAAGAAGCACTCTGTACTGCAACGGTCTGCAATTAAGTAGACTTTATGGTAGTTAAGACACTTTATGTGGGGCGTTACCAGTAACGCCCCAGACTTAATGTACTTTAAAACCCGCATTACTGAAGGCCGGAGGGGTCTGGCAGGCACTATATAAGCCACCCCCCACCTCAGTGTAAAGGGTTCGCACCCCTGTAATCCATACTCATATAATCCACTCGACCGCCTCCGGGCTCCGAGACGTAGGGCTTTTACTTCCTCCGAGAAGGGCCCGAACTCGTACATCTCTTGTGTTTACAACCTCTCCATAGCTAGGACCTTGCCTCTCCATATCTACCCCCACTCTACTGTCAGACTTAGAACCACGACAGGGGCGGCGGGCGGCGTCGGGGCAGCCTGGCGGCGTCGATGTCGTCGGCGTTGTCGGGGGTGGAAAATGTGAGATGAGAGAGTGAAAAATTCTAAGTGTCAACTTATATAGCGAGGCCTTTAGTCCTGGTTGGTGCCACGAACTGGGACTAAAGGGTACATTAGTCCCGGTTGGTGCCACCAACCGGGACCAAAGGCCTCTTTTCAGTAGCCCAAAGGGCGAGAAGCAAAGGCCTTTAGTCCCAGTTGGTGCCACCAACCGGGACTAAAGGCCTCTGTGCTGCCCGCGTCGCGGCCAAAGTATAGTCCCACCTCGCTAGTTGAGAGGGGCGCGCAGTGGTTTATAAGCCCCACTGCCGCACCCCTCTCGAGCTCTTCTCCATTCCAGGCTTATGGGCCTAATTGTTACTACTATGCCCGATGGACCTTCTGGGCCTTCTGTGGGCCTGAATCCTAGCCCATGGATGATAACTCTGAAAAGGTTCCAAGTTGGCAAGGTATCATCATTTCACCCACATAGCATGTGCAAGAAAGTACAGAGGCTTACGGCAGAAACTGGATGCACTTCATGTACAAAACGGACAATCTCTTTCGAAGTATCAGGGTTTCATACGGAAACTCGTCTGTTACAAAGGGATTTCATTTTTTTTTTACTAATTTGAACTCCATTGTTTTTCTGTGTTCAAAATGCATCATTCAAAGCCACATCATCAATTTACAACCCTTTTACACTTCATTTGTTATTTTTCATGCTTTTACTAATTATTTTGAGCTATAAGACCATGAAATTGAAAAGCATTTGAAATGAACTCTAAAAAGGTTCCAAGTTGGCATGGTATCACAATTTCACCCACATAGCATGTGCAAGAAAGTACAGAGGCTTACAGCAAAAACTGGATGCACTTCATGTACAAAACAGATAATCTCTTTCGAAGTATCAGGGTTTCATACGGAAACTCATCTGTTACTAAGGGGTTTCATTTTTTTGAACTAATTTGAACTCCATTGTTTTTCTGTGATCAAAATGCACCATTCAAAGCCACATCATCAATTTACAACCCTTTCTGACTTCATTTGTTATTTTTCATGCATTTACTGATTATTTTGAGCTATAAGACCATGAAATTGAAAAGCATTTGAAATGAACTCTGAAAAGGTTCCAAGTTGGCATGGTATCATCATTTCACACCCACATAGCATGTGCAAGAAAGTACAGAGGCTTACGGCAAAAACTGGATGCACTTCGTGTACAAAACAGACAATCTCTTTTGAAGTATCGGGGTTTCATACGGAAACTCATCTATTACAAAGGGATTTCATTTTTTTTAACTTATTTGAACTCCATTGTTTTTCTGTGTTCAAAATGCACCATTCAAAGCCACATCATCAATTTACAACCCTTTTTGACTTCACTTGTTATTTTTCAAGCATTTAGTGATTATTTTGAGCTACAATACAATGAAATTGAAAAGCATTTGAAATGAACTCTGAAAATGTTCCAAGTTGGCATGGTATCATCATTTCACCCACATAGCATGTGCAAGAAAGTACAGAGGCTTACGGCAAAAACTGGATGCACTTCGTGTACAAAATGGACAATCTCTTTCGAAGTATCAGGGTTTCATACGGAAACTCGTCTGGTACAAAGGGATTTCATTTTTTTGAACTTATTTGAACTCCATTGTTTTTCTGTGTTCAAAATGCACCATTCAAAGCCACATCATGAATTTACAACCCTTTCTGATTATTTCGAGCTATAAGACCATGAAGTTGAAAAGCATTTGAAATGAACTCTGAAACCAAAGTACATACATAGTTCTCCAGAGCATTAAAACCAAAGTACATACATAGTTCTCATTGAACAACATATTGCTCTCCAGAGCATCTAATTAAACCATACATTGAAATTATGTAAAACATTTCAAAGCAACAACAAATGCGATCATAATCGCAACCAAGGTAACAACTGATCCAACTGCATAATGATACCAAGCCTCGGTATGAATGGCATATTTTCTAATCTTTTTAATCTTCAACCGCATTGCATCCATCTTGATCTTGTGATCATCGATGACATCCGCAACATGCAACTCCAATATCATCTTCTCCTCCTCAATTTTTCTTATTTTTTCCTTCAAGTAATTGTTTTCTTCTTCAACTAAATTTAACCTCTCGACAATAGGGTCGGTTGGAATTTCCGGTTCAACAACCTCCAAGATAAACAAAATCTATGTCACATTGGTCGGCATAATTTTCATAAACAATAAATGAACCAAAAAGTTCTGAAAAAGATAATATATACCACATCTGAATCATAGACAGGACGAGGTCCAGCGGGGGCGGATACCAAAACCATCGCACTATATAATAACAAGGAATAATAAAAGTAAGAAAATTAGACAAGTATCTATCTGAAGTCAGAATTTATTTCTTTCAGAAAGAAGGTAAGAACAAGAGGCTCACCACGGTGGTGCCAGCGACGAGATCGGCGCGGCCGATCGACGGCGGTGAAGACCGGGCGGGGACGGGGCGTGACGGACCGCTAAATCTAGACAAATCTCGTTGAAAATGGAGCTCGGAGGTCGAGTTTCGAGAGGAGAAAGCTTAACTAGTGTGGCTCGGGCATTTCATTGAACACCTCATGTGCATAGGAGGTGAACTAGAGCACCCAAATGCCCTCCCCTCGCCGGCTTGACAAAATAGAGCACTCTGGAGTGCTCTGCCGCGGCGGTGGGTATATATAGGCAAGTTATTTTTCCCGGTTCGTGGCATGAACCGGGACTAAAGCCCGCCCTTCTATCCCGGTTCAAGCCACGAACCAGGACCAATGGTTGTGGGCCAGGAGCAAGGACCATTGGTCCCGGTTCGTGGCTTGAAACGGGACAAATGGTTCCACACGAACCGGGACCAATGCCCATGAGGCCCCGGCCGGCCCCCTGGGCTCACGAACTGGGTCTAATAGCCCCCATGGGTCCCGGTTCTTGAAGAACCGGGACTAATGGGCTAGCAAGGCCCGAACGGTAGCCCTATTTTCTACTAGTGTCTGTGCTTCGGACAAACATGTACCTTTTCGACTTTATTTGCTAATTTTCAGCTCATTTACTGATTTTTTTTAGCTAAATGACCCTGAAATTGAAAAGCACTACAAATGAACTCTGAAAAAGTTGAAACTTGGCATGGTATCAACATTTCACCCACATAGCATGTGCAAAAAAGTTGAGAGGGTTACGTCAAAAACTGGATGCACTTCGTGTACAAAATGGACAATTTGTTTCGAAGTATTAGGGTTTTGGACGAAAACTCATCTATTACAAAGGCAACTCATTTTTTAACTTATTACAACTACGGACTATGTCTGCGTTCAGTATGCACCATTCAAAGCCACATCATCAACTTTCAACCCTTTCTGACATCATTTGCTATTTTTCATCCATTTTCTGAATTTTTTGAGCTAAATGACCCTGAAATTGAAAAGCACTACAGATGAACTCTTAAAAGGTTGAAAGTTGGCATGGTATCATCATTTCACCCACATAGCATGTGCAAAAAACTAGAGAGAGTTATGGCAAAAACTGGATCCACTTCGTGTACAAAATGAATAATTTCTTTCGAAGTATCAAGGTTTTGGACAAAAATTCATCTGTTATAAAGGCATTTCATTTTTTTAAAACATAAGTATTACCAAATTGAATATAATGATAAAACACACTAATATTAAACATAATAAAAAAGAATCACTGAAAAATCTATTTTTAAAGTAAAGTTATTGCCAAACTAGTGATTCACACAAATTTCAAATAATTCAAATTTAAATTATTCAAATTTGAAAACTACTTGCACTAACAGAAAGTTTGTAATTTTTTGTACCTAAAGCAAAATATTCACAAAGAAACTCTAAATACAGCAAAAAATAACTCAGAAATAAATAAAAGAAAATAAATAAAGCAGAAAAGAAAAAACTAAATAAAAAAATACGCGCCTACTGGGCCACGGCGGCCTGCATACGACTAGAAACCCAACCTGTAGTTGGGCCAGGATGCAGGCCCGCAAGGCCCAATACGCCCACAGGGCAGCGCGGCAGAGTTAGGCCCAGAAGCCTGCTATAGAGAGGAGTTCGAGAGAGTTGCCGTGCCGGGGCTTTTAAATAGGTGCGGGCGCCCCTCGGCTAGCGAGGTGGGACTAAACTTGCCCGCACCGCACCTGCACCAGCGCACAGCTTTAGTACCGGGTCGTGGCTCCAATCGGTACTAAAAGGGGGTCTTTAGTACCGGTTGGAGCCACCACCCGGTACTAAAGGGGTGCCCTTCCTGCCCCTTCAACTGGACGAAATAGCCCTTTAGTACCGTTGGTGGCTCCAACTGGTACTAAAGGGAGGGGATCTATAGAAGCACCCTTCAAAATTTCTTCAGTTTTGTTCTCTTCCTCTGCCAGGTCACCGCTGCCCCTGTTGTTGATCGCCATACCCGTCGCTGCACCTCGTCGCCGCCCCCATCCTCGCCGCCGCCCGTCGTCGTTTCCGTCGCCGCCCATCGCCGTCCCTATCGCCGCCGCCCCGACCCGTCCCCTTCGCCGCCCGTCGCCATCCCCGTCTTCGCCACCCCGACCCGTCCCCGCCCCCCGTCGCCGCCTGATAACCCACAAGTATAGGGGATCGCAACAGTTTTTGAGGGTAGAGTATTCAACCCAAATTTATTGATTCGACACAAGGGGAGCCAAAGAATATTCTCAAGTATTAGTAGCTGAGTTGTCAATTCAACTGCACCTGGAAACTTAGTATCTGCAGCAAAGTGTTTAGTAGCAAAGTAATATGATAGTGGTGGTAACGGTAACAAAAGTAAAGACAGCAAAAGTAATGTTTTTGGTATTTTGTAGTGATTGTAACAGTAGCAACAGAAAACTAAATAAGCGAGAACCAGTATATGGGAAACTCGTAGGCACCGGATTAGTGATGGATAATTACGCCGGATGCAGTTCGTCATGTAACAGTCATAACATAGGGTGACACAGAACTAGCTCCAATTCATCAATGTAATGTAGGCATGTATTCCGTATATAGTCATACATGCTTATGGAAAAGAACTTGCATGACATCTTTTGTCCTACCCTCCCGTGGCAGCGGGGTCCTATTGGAAACTAAGGGATATTAAGGCCTCCTTTTAATAGAGAACCGGAACAAAGCATTAGCACATAGTGAATACATGAACTCCTCAAATTATGGTCATCACCGGGAGTGGTCCCGATTATTGTCACTTCGGGGTTGCCGGATCATAACACATAGTAGATGACTATAGACTTGCAAGATAGGATCAAGAACACACATATATTCATGAAAACATAATAGATTCAGATCTGAAATCATGGCACTCGGGCGCTAGTGACAAGCATTAAGCATAGCAAAGTCATAGCAACATCAATCTCAGAACATAGTGGATACTAGGGATCAAACCCTAACAAAACTAACTCGATTACATGATAAATCTCATCCAACCCATCACCGTCTAGCAAGCCTGCGATGGACTTACTCACGCACGGCGGTGAGCATCATGAAATTCGTGATGGAGGATGGTTGATGATGACAACGGCGACGAATCTCCCTCTCCGGAGCCTCGGACGGACTCCAGATCAGCCCTCCCGAGAGAGATTAGGGCTTGGCGGCGGCTCCATATCGTAAAACACGATGATTTCTTCTCCCTGATTTTTTTCTCCCCGAAAGCCAATATATGGAGTTGGAGTTGGCGTCGGAGGGCCACCAGGGGGCCCATGAGGTAGGGGGCGCGCCCTAGGGGGGGGGGCGCCCCCCACCCTTGTGGACAGGGTGTGGGGCCCCTGGTCTTCATCTTTGGCGAGGATTTTTTATTGTTTTTTCTAAGATGTTCTGTGGAGTTTCAGGTCATTCCGAGAACTTCTATTTTCTGCACATAAAACAACACCATGGCAATTCTGCTGAAAACAGCATCTGTCCGGGTTAGTTCCATTCAAATCATACAAGTTAGAGTCCAAAACAAGGGCAAAAGTGTTTGGAAAAGTAGATACGACGGAGACGTATCACCGCCCCCATCACCATTGTGAGCTCCTGCGCCCCGCCATGGCCACACACGCGCGCACACACACACGCGCAGTAATTTTTCTGTTAGAAATGTTAGAAATTTTAGTTATAGAAATGTTAGTTATATGTAGAAATGTTAGAAATTTTACTTATAGAATAAAAATGTTAGTTATATACAGAAATGTTAGAAATTTTTTTGTTTTTTAGTTATAGAAATGTTAGTAATTTTTATATTTTTTAGTTATAGAAATTTAGAAAATTTTCTGTTTTTTAGTTATAGAAATGTTAGTTATATAGAAACGTTAGAAATTTGAGAAATCTTAGTTTTAGTTAGATGAATTAGCTAAATCACAATCCAAACATTTAAATTGTTACATTTTCGTATAGTATTTGTTCTCGACGTCAATGATGCCTGGCCCGCATCCTTGCCGTCGACCCGTTCGCGACGACGTCCTGCTTCAGAGGAGCCATGTCTGGGATTGGGCTCCGCCGGGCTGGCACTGGGAGGTGCTACCTTCAGGGGCGTGCCGCTTGGTGAGGAACCCAGCCTCGGGTCCTGTCGTCGACCCGGAGCTCCTTTGGTGGCGTTCGCGTGGGCCACTTTCGGTGCGGACGGAGCCGGCCCTGCTGGAGGTGGTATGTCGCCATGTCAGGGAGGAGGATGAGCATGTCCGTCGCTACATGGCTGCTATGGACGTCAGGTTCTCCAATACCTGGCAGGTTCTTCGGGGATCTCACCCGAGCTATGATCCTGTGGTGGTTCCTTCTCTTTGGGTGTCCACCGCCTCGCGCCTCAGGATCCGCAAGTGAACTAGATTATTCGATAGTATTCGATCTATATTAGCTAGCTAGTGGTGTATTAGATAATATTCGAGATGATGTATTCGAGATTATACATATTATTCAATAATATTCGAGACGATGATGTATTCAAGATTATATTCGATGATGCATATTAATTATCTACTAGGATTCAGTTTTTTGTTTTGAGATGCATATATATTATCTACTATTACTCGAGATGCAATTACCTACTATTATTTGAGATGCGTACTAAATTATTTTATATTTCTTCTGGATTAGTTAAATAAAAGTTATGGCGGACAATGCCGGCAGATACGAAGGAGAAGAGGCTATGTTCGCTCTCATACGCTCTGTGAGCCGGCCAGATGATCCGAATGAAGAAGATGACGGCTCCCAATATCTGAACAATACCGGGGAGGGTGATATGATATTCGATCTAGACGACCGAATTGATGAAGTCCAGAACTATGATGATGATCTTGAAATAGCAAATACCGGCGAGGTACATGTTTATAGAAGCAGGCATCTGGTGATCATCACATGTTTTTAAATGATTGTGTGTGTGTGTGTGTGTGTGTGTGTGTGTGTGTGTGTGTGTGTGTGTGTGTGTGTGTGTGTGTGTGTGTATTAACAAATCGAGATATCTCTTCTTTTAGCCCTTCGGATCGAGCAAATCGTCTGCAGGGATCAGGACATCACGAAGCCCGGCCAAAAAGTTGAAGGAAGGCATAAAGTACAACATCGATGCCATCAAAGATAATGGCAAACTGGTCGAGCCTAAGAAGAATGCGGACAAGTTCATTCGTCAGTGTGGAGTTCTTGTGAAGGACCAACTCCCGATCTCCATTAAAGAATGGAAAAAGCCACAAAGCCATGTCCAGATCTTACTTTTGTTGACAATAGGGCCAAAAAACTGCTTTGTGAAGCCCTCATGTCACATTTCACGCTACCAGATCATAAAGTCAAGAACGCTGCTCTTAGGAAGACGGTTGCATTCCACAACCACAAGAAAACTGTATGGGCTGCATACGTCAAAGGAGGAAAGAAGACTCCATAATTCACTGGAACACTGGAGAAGCAAAGAGATCACTGGCTAGCTTTCGTGAAATTCAAGGAATCGAAACTAGCTAAGGAACGGTCGAGAATAAACACGATCAATGCCGCGAAAAAGGAGTAGTTCCATAGGGTGGGGCCAGGTGGCTACACGGTGGCCCGCCCTAACAGGGATAAGGCTGAGGAAGAGATGCAGGCTGCAGGGGTTAGTCCTATTACATTGAGCTGGCCCCCTAGGTGCAGGAATTGGTTCTATGTGCATGGGGGGCGTTGGACCCAAAGACAGGCCAGGTTTTGACAAAGGAGTCTTAAAGGAGTCGAGGACAAAATACTTGTTGCAATAGAAGAGGCTCGAACGGGGGTGTTCACACCTGAGGGAGTCCTGGACTAGGGGGTGTCCGGACAGCCGGACTATCATCATCCGCCGCATTCCAAGACTACGAAGATACAAGATTGAAGACTCCGTCCCGTGTCCGGATGGGACTTTCCTTGGTGTGGAAGGCAAGCTTGGCGATACGGATATGTAGATCTCCTACCATTGTAACCGACTCTGTGTAACCCTAGCCCTCTCCGGTGTCTATATACACCGGAGGGCTTTAGTCCGTAGGACACACAACCATTACAACAACCATTACAACAATCATACCATAGGCTAGCTTCTAGGGTTTAGCCTCCTTGATCTCGTGGTAGATCCACTCTTGTACTACCCATATCATCAATATCAATCAAGCAGGAGTAGGGTTTTACCTCCATCGAGAGGGCCCGAACCTGGGTAAAAACATCGTGTCCCTTGTCTCCTCTTACCATCCGCCTAGACGCACAGTTCGGGACCCCCTACCCGAGATCCGCCGGTTTTGACACCGACATTGGTGCTTTCATTGAGAATTCCTCTGTGTCGTCACCGATAGGCTTGATGGCTTCTTCAATCAACAACAACGACGTCCGGGGTGAGACTTTTCTCCCCGGACAGATCTTCGTATTCGGTGGCTTTGCACTGCGGGCCAATTCGCTTGTCCATCTGGAGCAGATCGAAAGCTACGCCCCTGGCCGTCAGGTCAGATTTGGAAGCCTAAACTTCACGGCGGACATCCTGGAGACTTGATCTTCGACGGATCCGATCCGCAGCCGAGCGTGCCGCACTGTGGTGATGGGCACGATCTAGCTCTGCCGCCGGACAGTACCTTGGAGGCCGCACACGAATCCGCTCCGACCCATAGTCCGGAGCCGATCGCGCAGATCGAGGACGGGTGGCTGGACACCGCCTCGAGAGCTGCAACTTCCACAGAGATGGAGCCGAACACTGACCCCGTCCCTTATAAAGCTCGTGACTCCGAGGTGCCAGACTCCCTGCCGGACTCCGAACCTCCTGCGCCCCCACCAATCGAATCCGATTGGGCGCCGATCATGGAGTTCACCGTTGCGGACATCTTTCAGCACTCGCCCTTTGAGGACATCTTAAATTCGCTAAAGCATCTCTCGCTATCCGGAGAGCCCTGGCCGGATTATGGCCAGGATGGTTGGGATGCGGACGACGAAGAAATTCAAAGCCCACCCACCACCCACTTTGTAGCCACTGTCGACGATCTAACCGGCATGCTAGACTATGATTCCGAAGACATCGACGGTATGGACGACGATGACGGAGACGAACAAGAACCAGCGCCTACAGGGCACTGGAAGACCACCTCGTCATATGACATATACATGGTGGACACCCCAAAAGATGGGGACGGCGAAGAAGCAGCGGAGGCAGATTCCTTAAAGAAACAGCCCAAGCGCCAACGTCAGCGGCGCCGCTCTAAATCCCGCCATAGCAAGAATGGAGATTCTGGCACAGGAGATAATAACACCCCAGAAAGTGCGAAGACAATCCCCTCCAGCAAGATTCAGCGCAGGAGGATGCAGAAGCAAGCCCTCACGAGAGAGCGGCAGACGAAGAGGTCGAGGATGATAATTACATACCTCCCTCCGGAGACGAGGCAAGCCTCGACGACGACGAATTCGTCGTGCCCGAGGATCCCGTCGAGCAAGAGCGTTTCAAACGCAGGCTAATGGCCACAGCAAACAACCTAAAGAAAAAGCAGCAGCAGCTTCAAGCTGATCAAGACCTGCTGGCCGACAGATGGACCGAGGTCCTCGCGGCCGAAGAGTATGAACTCGAACGTCCCTCCAAGAGTTACCCAAAACGCAAGTTGCTCCCCCGATTAGAGGAGGAAGCATACATACCTTCATCACCAGCGCACAATACGGCCGACCGACCACCCCGTGGTCGCGACAGAGAGGCATCCAGGCCCTCCACCAAGACTGTACCCCGGCATCGCTCCAAAAGTACGAAGCCACGAGGGAACGCGCCGGACTTGCGAGATATATTGGAGGACAAAGCAAGGCAATCCAGATCCATCTATGGATCACATGGGCACCCCACGACCCACGACGAATACCGTCGCGCCGGATACAACAACTCCGGCCGGGCCGAACACAGCAGACAACACTCCCTTGAGCTACGTCGTGATATTGCTCAATACAGAGGCGCCGCACACCCGCTATGCTTTACTGACGAAGTAATGGATCATCAAATCCCTGAAGGGTTTAAACCCGCAAACATTGAATCCTACGATGGCACAACAGATCCCGCGGTTTGGATCGAAGATTATCTCCTTCATATCCATATGGCCCGCGGAGACGATCTCCACGCCATCAAATATCTTCCACTCAAGCTTAAAGGACCAGCTCGGCATTGGCTTAACAGCTTGCCCGCAGAGTCAATTGGGTGTTGGGAGGAACTGGAAGCCGCATTCCTCGACAACTTCCAGGGCACATATGTGCGACCTTCAGACGCCGATGACCTAAGCCACATAATTCAGCAGCCAGACGAATCGGCCAGGCAATTCTGGACACGGTTCTTAACGAAGAAAAATCAAATCGTCGACTGTCCGATGCAGAGGCCCTCGCAGCCCTCAAACATAACATCCGCGACGAGTGGCTAGCCCGGCACCTAGGACAGGAAAAGCCGAAATCCATGGCAGCCCTCACATCATTAATGACCCGCTTCTGTGCGGGAGAGGATAGCTGGCTAGCTCGCAGCAATAACCTCAGTAAAAATGTTGGTAGTCCGGACACTAAGGACCACAATGGTAGGTCGCGTCGAAGCCAAAATAAACGCCGCGTTAACGGCGACGACAAGGAGGATACGGCAGTCAACGCCGGATTCCGAGGCTCTAAATCCGGTCAGCGGAAGAAGCCATTCAAAAGAACCACCCCGGGTCCGTCCAATTTGGACCGAATACTCGACCGCTGTTGCCAGATACGTGGCACCCCCGAAAAACCAACTAACCACACCAACAGCGTTTGTTGGGTATTTAAGCAGGCAGGCAAGTTAATTGCCGAAAACAACAACAAGGGGCTGCACAGCGACGACGAGGAGGAGACCCGGCCGCCAAACAATAGAGGACAGAAAGGTTTCCCCCCACAAGTGCGGACGGTAAACATGATATACGCAACCCATGTACCCAAGAGGGAGCGGAAGCGTGCACTAAGGGACGTATATGCGATGGAGCCAGTTGCCCCGAAGTTCAACCCATGGTCCTCTTGCCCGATCACTTTCGATCGAAGAGACCATCCGACCAGTATCCGCCATGGCGGATTCGCCGCATTGGTTTTAGACCCAATCGTTGATGGATTTCACCTCACGAGAGTCCTGATGGACGGCGGCAGTAGCCTGAACCTGCTTTATCAGGATACAGTGCGCAAGATGGGCATAGACCCCTCAAGGATTAAACCTACAAAGACGACCTTCAAAGGCGTCATACCAGGTGTTGAGGCCAATTGTACAGGCTCAGTCACACTGGAAGTGGTCTTCGGATCCCCGGATAATTTCCGAAGCGATGAGTTAATCTTTGACATAGTTCCGTTCCGCAGCGGCTATCACGCTCTGCTCGGACGAACCGCGTTCGCAAAGTTCAACGCGGTGCCGCATTACGCATACCTCAAGCTCAAGATGCCAGGCCCTCGTGGAGTCATCACGGTCAACGGAAATACGGAACGCTCCCTCCGAACGGAGGAACATACAGCGGCTCTCGCGGCAGAAGTACAGAGCAGCCTTTTAAGGCAATTTTCGAGTCCGGCCGTTAAACGACCGAACACGGCCAAACGCGCCCAGAGCAACATCAATCAAGACCACCTGGCACGTTCCAAGCACGCGTAGCAATGCGGCCCCAACCCCAGCCCTCGCATGATTGCCAGACCAGTCCTCCGCGTACATCATTACGCTCTAGAGATACCATGGGCATAAGGGGAGGGGCACGACCACAACAGACCCAGAGTGCGGCTCGACCACACCAGGGGCTCCCAAGTGTGTCGCTCTTTTTATTTTTATTTTAATTCTTTTTATACACAGGACTCCATTCACCAGAGGCCCTGTCCGGCGGCGAACCCCCCGAACTCACGATGCAACAGCCAGGGAGGGAAAAAGGCTGCGACGAACACTCAGGTGGTCTCCATTAAGAGCATTAAATTTGATTATACACACCAGTCTGCAGCCCACCCCTGGAGGGGGACATGTTTAATTAGTCCAATACCTTGCTTACCGCACTATTTTTATCATTCCGCACTCATAGCAGAATTCCTTAAATAAATAAATGCAGCATTTTTTGCCTATAATTATCACTTTACATATATGTTCATTAATGACGTCTTGCACCCGTATATTTTGGTACGGCCGAATACACCAGGGGCTTATGTTCCCCGCATTATGGTGTGATAAGTCCGAACACTTCCACAAGTGCGGCACCCCGAACTTATAGCATTATATGAATCGGCTCCGAATCATGTCTTGGGTCAATAGTTGGGTTTGCCCGGCTCCCATGTTTTGGTACCTTACGTTCCATTCCGTCGGCTAAGGTAGCACTGGGAGAACCACTGCGATTGCGCCCCAGTTGAGCTGGGCGAGCGCCTTAGTGGAGAAAGCTAAAACTGACTGGCATGATAAGGCGAGAGACTGGTCGCTGTTCGAGAGGTCTTTTCGAGTCCCTAAAGACTTATGCCGCTTCGAGCGAAGAACCGGATAATGTCCGGCCAAGGCGTGGATAGCGCCCCGAACTCGGTCTTCCGAATACTAGGGGCTTCGCCGAAATTTAAAATTATAGAATTCTATGGCTAAGTGAGAGTGTTCAAGCATTAAGTCCGGTTGCCTTGTTCCTTGTGTTGAGCGCCTCCCTAGATGGACCCAAAAATGGGAACAAGAGTGCTCAAGTTTATCCCGAACACCCCAGCACTCGTGGCATGGGGGCTGAAGCCGATGACTTGCCATCTCTCAGATTTTATAAACGGCCGCACAGAAGGTAATATTTTAAATTAAACAAGCGTTGCTTAGCGCATATGAACAAAGTTTTCAGCGCATAGGATAACACATAGCGAGTTTACTCAATAATTACATCTCTGGGGCACTCATCCGCAATCTTGCGGGAACCCTTCAGGACAGTTTTATAGTACATCTCGGGTGTTCGATACTCCTTGCCCGCTGGCGGCGCATCAGTGATAAGCCTCTCCGCATCCAGCCTGCCCCAATGCACCTTTGCACGGGCAAGGGCCCGACGAGCACCTTCAATACAGGCGGAGCGCTTGATGACCTCCACCCAGGGGCACGCATCCACTAGCCGCCGCACGAGGCCGAAGTAGCTCCCAGGCATGGCCCCTCTAGGCCACAGCCGGACTATGAGGCACATCATGGCCTGCTCGGCTACCTTGTGGAGCTCGACCAACTGCTTCAGCTGGTCGCTAGGGGGCACTGGATGGCCGGCCTCAGCGTACTGAGACCAGAAGACCTTCTCCGTTGAGCTCCCCTCCTCGCCACGGTAGAATGCGGCGGCATCGGATACACTGCGAGGCAGATCTGCAAACGCCCCTGGAGAGCTCCGAATTCGGGTAAGTGTCAGGTAGTTTACATTAACATGCTTGCTTTGCATGAAAAATGCCTTACCCGCCGCTATTTTCTTCACATCCTCAACCTCCTGAAGGGCCTTATGGGCCTCGGCCTTGGCGGCTTTGGCACTTTCGAGAGCCGAGGCAAGCTCGGACTCTCAAGTCTTTGAGTCACGCTCCAAACTCTCATGCTTTTCCATGAGAGCCTGGAGCTCTTGCCGCACCTCCGCCACCCGCGGCTCCTGCTTCTCTCGCTCTACCCGTTCCGCGGCCGCATTGCGTTCGGCCGCGGACACAGCCTCCTTCAGGGTTGCCACCTCGCTCGTGGCCCCTGCAGTACCCACATTATCCTTGTTATTTTTATTGCAACCTAAATCCTTTTTTGTAAGGTAACTATTCAAAGAGGTATTACTCACCTTCTTTGTCCTCGAGCTGCTTCTTGGCATGGCCGAGCTCTTGCTCGGACCGCTCGAGGTCCTGCTTCAAAGCACCGACCTCCGCAGTAAGTGCGGCAGAGGTCAGCAGCGTAGCCTGCAAACACATATTGAAATAATTTTTAGCAACCCTGTGTATATCTTTTTAGATCCTCAGTCTGGCTTTTCTTTCCAAACACCGAACCGAGCATCAGGGGCTACTGTCTATGCGGTATTACATTGAATATTTTTAACTTCTTACCTCAAAGCCTATTAGAAGGCTACTGCAGGCTTCGGTCAGCCCGCTCTTGGCGAGCTGAACCTTCTGAATCACCGCACTCATAATAGTGCGGTGTTCTTCCTCGATGGAAGCGCCTTTGAGCGCCTCCAGCAAGTTGTTCGGCGCCTCCGGTTGGACGGGGGCCGCCGGCGTCACGGTCTTGCCCTTCTTGCGAAGGGTCCGCCTGCCGGAATCCGGAACCACTGCGGGTTCCGGCGTGGAGTCCGGCGCAAAGTCCGGGAGGCTGCCTTGCGGCGCCTCCGGAGCCTCCTCCTGATGGGTCCCTTCCTGGGATCCCACCTCGGCGTCCTCAGCGGCGCGAGGGGTGGAGGCAGTCGAGATGGAATCTACATCCGACGGAGCCAATGACCCGCTCGACGAAGCAGGGAGATCATCATCAGCCGGACTGCAGGCAGTGTGCGGCATTAGAAGGACACTATGTGGCACATAAGAAATTATAAATCATTTAGGAATACGGATACTTACGATCTTGCCGGGGGCCTGGCCTTTGAGGGCCATTCTTCATCGCCAACGTTGGCGTTGGCGGAGCTGTCCGGGGGAATAGTTCTTCCCCTCTTGGACCCTTCGGCCTCCCCTGTTGGGGAGGCCTTCCTCTTTCTCTCTCCCTCCTCTGGGAGAGAGTCCTCTTTCTCCTCCTCGTCTTTGGGGGAGGAGTCCGCCTCGGAGCCATCGGACGATGAGTCCGATACCACTTGGCGTCGGGAACTTCTTCGAGTTCCCGTGGCCTCCTTCTTGGCCTTCTTCTCCGGCACCACATGCGGTGCCGGAACCAGCAGCCCCGCTAGACGGGCGTCTACTAGGTTTTCTGGCATGGGAGCTGGGCAGATGATCTGCTCGGCCATCCTCATCCAATCCTGTCAAAGGAAAAGGGAGATTGAAACCCGCGCAGAGTCAAACTATTAGAAACAAGTGTCCCGTAAAGGGGTAGAATCACTTACCTCGTCAGCTGGGCGCTGCGAGCGAAATCCGCGATCTTCAGTGGCGGATGCGGGAGCCTCGGCGCCCTTGAACAGCACCCTCCAGGCGCCTTTGTACGTCGTGTCGAAGAGCCCGCTCAATGCCTGGTGCTGTGCCGGATTGAACTCCCACAAATTAAACGCCCGTTATTGGCAAGGGAGAATCCGGCGGATGAGCATGACTTGGACCATGTTGACAAGCCTGAGCTTCTTGCTCACCAGCTTCTGGATACAGGCTTGGAGTCCCGTCGGCTCCTCCGAACTACCCCATAGCAAGCCCTTCTCTTTCCAGGAGGTGAGCTGCATAGGGATGCCAGATCTGAACTCGGGGACTGCCGCCCACTTAGGGTCGCGCGGCTCGGTGATGTAGAACCACCCCGATAGCCACCCCTTGACGGACTCCACAAAGGCCCCTTCGAACCAGAGGACGTTGGGCATCTTGCCCAACATGGCGCCTCCGCACTCCGCTTGAGTGCCCTTCACTACCTTCGGCTTGACATTGAAGGTCTTGAGCCACAAGCCGAAGTGGGGCTGGATGCAGAGGAAGGCCTCGCACACAACGATAAACGCCGAGATGTTGAGGACGAAGTTCGGCGCTAGATCGTGGAAATCCAGGCCATAGTAGAACATGAGCCCCCGGATAAAGGGGTGAAGTGGAAAGCCCAGTCCGCAGAGGAAGTGGGGAAGGAAAATGACCCTCTCATGGGGCCTGGGGGTGGGGATGAGCTGCCCCTTGTCGGGCAGCCGGTGCGCGATGTCACCGGAAAGGTATCCGGCACTGCGCAGCTTTGCGATGTGCTCCTCCGTGACGGAGGAGGCCAACCATTTGCCTCCCACTCCAGACATGGTCGGAGAAGGTCGAGACGAGATGCGCGAACTTGGGCGCTGGAGCTCGAGTGCGCGAAGATGGATAAGCAAAGGAGGAAGAAGGCGTAGGTGAAAAGGTGGATCCTTATCCCCTTATATATAGGCAGACAAAGACTATACGTCCCCACCGGCCTGGTAAAACTCGCTTATCTCCCAAGCGCCACCATCAATGGCGCGGTTGGGTTACCCACGTCCGTATTGATGAGAATCCCGGAATAAGGGGAACACGATCTCTGCTTCGACAAGACGTGCCAAGGAAACCACTTCGCTAAACGCGCTGAGGTGGTATAATAAAAAAGATTCAAGTAAAGGCTTGGTAGTGGCATGACGTCATGCTACAAGATACGTCAGCAAATTGAACTTGTGTACATATCATTCTCTCTACGGTGGAATGTGGAATTTATTTTGCAAAGCCGGACACTCTCCTGGTGTTCACAATCTTCTATGGATTATTCGGAGGAGGAACCCGCCTTGCAATGCCGAACATTATGCGCGCCGGACTCATCGTCATTGAAGCCAGGTTCAGGGGCTACTGAGGGAGTCCTGGACTAGGGGGTGTCCGGACAGCCGGACTATCATCGTCCGCCGGACTCCAAGACTACGAAGATACAAGATTGAAGACTCCGTCCCGTGTCCGGATGGGACTTTCCTTGGCGTGGAAGGCAAGCTTGGTGATACGGATATGTAGATCTCCTACCATTGTAACCGACTCTGTGTAACCCTAGCCCTCTCTGGTGTCTATATAAACCGGAGGGCTTTAGTCCGTAGGACACACAACCATTACAACAACCATTACAACAATCATACCATAGGCTAGCTTCTAGGGTTTAGCCTCCTTGATCTCGTGGTAGATCCACTCTTGTACTACCCATATCATCAATATCAATCAAGCAGGAGTAGGGTTCTACCTCCATCGAGAGGGCCCGAACCTAGGTAAAAACATCGTGTCCCTTGTCTCCTGTTACCATCCGCCTAGACACACAGTTCGGGACCCCCTACCCGAGATCCGCCGGTTTTGACACCGACAACGCCCAATAGAGAGAGCGACGAGCTTAGGTGCGCCCTGGGAAATCCTAAACACCCGAGAAGAACACGAGGCATAGGCGTTGTTTTGTGGTATGAGGGGTTTTCAGACTGGAACGCCCACTATAGAAGTCGTGCCAGAAGGAAGATGGAGGAGGAGAAGAAGATGAAGCTGGAGGAGGAGCAGAGGAAGCAGGAAGCAGAATGCCTTAAAGGCCTAGAACTTTCGCACGCGGAGGTTGCACTCCTATTGGAGCGGCAGCAGCAGCAGATCAATGAAATCACTAGCCAGGGAAGGGGGTATCTGCAGCGGCAGGAGCTAGAGGATCCAGCACTGGATAGTACCATCCCATTCATGCCGAGAAGCAGCGTGGGTTCCGCACTGGGCCATGAGGCACTGCTAGATGACATCATTGAGAACACTAATTGTGAGCTACATACATTAGTGAAGAACATATGCATCAAGGTGGAGGACGGCGTTGCTTATACAAACCCCCCTAAAGCAACCTTCCATTGCAATCCGATTCCAGGTGGCTATGCTCGTGTCGCGGTTGATGAAGTGGTGGCAGAATATAGGGGGCTACAGCTTGACATTCCTGGAGGTGACGAAGAGCGCACACTGGGAGAGGCACTACATCGTATCGTTCTATGGAGAAAGGGTTGCATCATCTTTCCATGGCCACCGACACCGCGTCAGCCGGCTCCTCCTCCAAGTCTGCCACCGCATCAGCAGTCGACTCCAGATCCTCCAAGTCAGCCACCGCCTCTGCAGACTCCTGCTCCTCCAAGTTCGCCAATGCGTGAGGCCACTCCTCCTCCAAGTCCGGCACCGCGTGAGCCCACTCCTCCTCCAAGTCGTCCAGCACCGCGTCAGCCCAGGCCTCCTCCTCCAAGTCAGGTACCGCGTAAGCCGTCTCCGCCGCCTCGGCAGGCTCCGCCGCCTAAGGAACAGCAGAAGAGAGCCACCACAACTATCGCGGCTGGCGGTACAAGTATAGGAGGCAAGAGATGCCAATATGGTCCAAGCCTCGTGCCTCTTCGCAGAGGCCTTACGACATGAGCGAAAAGGAAAACGCAGCCGAAGTCAGGAGACAATTGGACGCTCATTTTGGACCGAAACCGCCACCGCCGCCAAAGGAGAAAGTGGCTGAGCATGCCATTGAGCACTTTATTCGTATGGCTAAAGCACCAGCTCCCAAACCTGTTGAATCAGACTATGAGCGCCAAATCAGGAAGGCACATGAGCGCCAAAAGAAGGAGTCGAGCTCGAGCTCCAGCCAAGCAGCTTCCAAGAAAAGCGGGAAAACTGTTCCCCAGCTGGGAGAACAGGCGGTGCAATCGATCCCCCCGCTCATTGTACTGTCAACACATGTGAGTACTGGCTATGATCTGCCGGTAATAACCGAAGCTCATAGAAGGATGGCTGAAGAGGTCGGTGTCATTCTAGAACAACTCCTAGAGCTCGAGCCCACACCATTGATTATAGAGGCGGAAGTAAAATGGAAATATGCCTGCGGCGAGCCTTTGGTCAAGCTTGAGGAGGTCAAGAAGCTCTCAACGAGAATGTATCAATTGCATGAATGGTACATGAAAATTACCAAGACTACCAATCGAGAGTCCCTCATGGTGATAGTCAAGGCAGGTCATTACCACCACGTGAATGCTCTGTATGTCGACTTTATAGAACTATTTCAGTTATTCAATCAAGACGCACTCGACAAATCTCTCATCAGTTGCTATTGTCTGTAAGTGATTTCTTTCTGTAATTTAATTAAGTCTCTAGCTGCCTGTAGTGCTCGTTGACCATTACCTATAATTATCCTCACTATATTCTTTTTTGTGGTATTATGCAGAATGAAGATCTATGAAACGAAAAAAACTAGACGCTATGGCATTGGGTTCATTGACCCAAATACCGTTAATCAAGTGACATGATCAGAGCCATTCTATCGAGAAGATACAGAGACTAGCTTCCTAGAGTTCTTGAAGCGCCTAAATACCAACTGAGATATACTATTTCTTTACCACTTCGGGTGAGCCACACTTTCTTGTACTACAAATTATGTTTTTGCTTACTAGCTAGATGTTAATTAATAAGTGTATTTAGGGTAGTTGATGAGTGTTATGCACATGCCAGCTTAATTTATACATGCAAACGTGTGCGCATGCAGTTTCCACTGGATCTTGTTAATCATTCGAGTTGAAGATGGAGAAGTTGAAGTACTGGACTTGCTACTTAAACCAGTCGAGCAGTACGAAATCATGAAGGGGATAGTCAACAGGTAATTTCAATCATCATCGAACTATATGTCAGTCTCTTTAGTTCGTCATTTCCTAATATCAACTAATTAATAACTCATTTATTCATTTTCTTTGCCGGCGGGCAGGGGTTGGCAAAAGTTCAGGAAAGAGGTTCTGTAAGTGCATCTAGTGCCACCCCTAGTTGGTTTGGAGTACTGACGACAAACCTGGTTGAGGGACTAATGTGTTTGTGAGAATTGATGGATAACACATGTAGTAGTCCCTCATTGATTCGGTTTACCTACAGGAGATGACCCCTAAAAAAGTGCGAAGACATTGAAGACAATGATGATCTATGAAGCTATTCACGTTGAAGACTATGACATGAGAAGACATCGCATGAAGACTATGGAGCGCGAAGACTTAGTTGTTTCGTTGTTTCCTTTTCTTCTTTGTTGAGTCATATGAACCACTGCACTGTTAAGTGGGGTCCAAGTGAACAAAGTCAGAGTGACTAAAGTGGTGCTCAACTAAATCCTATGTCTTCGAGCGAAGACAATGAGAGCAAATCTTATCCAGAGTCGGATGAGTCAGCTTTACTTGTAGCCCAAGTCAAGCTGACGCGTGTGTTTGAAATCTGACCGTTGGGACACGTGTCAGTTCCTTAGTGATCCAGAGTCATTTCAGACAAATCAGGTCGGGTTGGCCAGTGGCTATAAATAGCCAACCCCCTACACCATAAATTGGTGGCTGCTCAGAGTTAGTACATGGCTTTTGTCGTTTGAGAGCAACCCACCTCCGAAGCATTTGAGAGAGAATCCTTGCGAGGACAAAGCCCAAACCGCCCAGCTCCCAAAGAGTGTTTGGTATCACTGAAGTCTTTTTGTCCGCGTGATCTGAAGACTTGTTACACTTGAGGACTGTGAATCCTCCAGCCGGTTAGGCGTCGTGTTCTGAGCATCCAAGAGTCATTGTGGATTGCCGGTGAACGAAGTCTGTGAAGGTTTGGAAGTCTACCTTGAAGACTTACCAGAGTGATTGGGCGGGGACTAAGTGTCCTTAGCTCAAGGGGAATAAGGTGAAGTTGCGGCCTTCTAAGTTGAATCTTAGCCTCCCTAACCAGACGTACAGTTGTCACAACAACTGGAACTGGTCGAACAAATCTCTGTCCTCTCCAAGCTACTGGTTCTATCTCTCACTTCTCTTTAATTACAGTTTGTCTTCGTGAAGTCATTGCCTGCTTGCATTATCTGTTTGACTTCACTGTGTGATTACTTGTTCTGAATGGCTTCATACTATCTTCCATCCTGATCCTTACTACCTACCTGCTAATAGTCTTCGTGCTTTCACTTCATTGAATACTTGACTATGGCTAGCCTAGTGTTGTCTACCTTCCGCTGCATACGTATAGTGTCATTTCTATTGTTTGTCTTCAAAACTCCCATGTTTTGAAGACTTTCATAAAAATCGCCTATTCACCCCCCCCCCCCTAGTCGATAACCAGCTCTTTCAATTGGTATCAGAGCAAGGTACTCCCTTGTTCTGTGTGATTCGGTTTAACCACCTGGAGTTTTAGCTATGTCGACTGCAGGGATAATCAAAGTCTCCGATGTGTGCCCCATCTTCGATGGCACTGAATACCCCTACTGGAAGAATAAGATGCGCATGCATCTTGAAGCCATTGATGTCGATCCATGGTATGTCATCAAGAACGACGTTCCCAAGACCTATTAAGGTGTCACCCCTGCTGATGTCAAGAAGTTCATTCAACTGGACTCTACTGCCAAGAACATCATCTGTGGTCATCTGACCAAAGGACAGTATGGCCGTGTGAGTGCTTTGGAAACATCGAAGCTAGTCTGGGATTGGCTCTCCAAGGTCAATGAAGGCGTCTCAACTTAGCGAGATCAAAGGATTAGTGTTCTCCGCATCCTCTTCAACCACTTCAAGACACGACAATGAGAACGTCCATCTCACATTTGATCGCCTCTCTGATATCACAAATGAGCTCCAAGCACTCGGCGCCACTGAGATCACGAAGCATGAAATAGTCAAGACACTACTGAGATCACTTGACAGCTCATTTGACACCTTATCCCTGATGATTCAAGAACGCCCTGACTTCAAGACTCTCGATCCGTCTGACATACTTGAGAGGCTCAACACACATGAGTTTCAGCTATCTGAGAAACGAGATATCTATGGACCCAACTATGGCCGAACTCGCGCTTTGAAGGTAAAGGTTGTTTCCTCATCTGAAGAAGAATCTGACTGCAGTTCTGGTGATCCTGAAGACATTGGAAAGGAGCTTGCTATGCTTGTGAAGAAGTTCCAGAAATTCACTAGGAAGAAAGGCTTCGGAAAGTCTTCATGACCACAAGAAGAGAACATGTCACAAGTGCAAGAAACGTGGTCACCACATCTCTGAGTGTCCACAGTGGGACAATGAGAAGAAGAAGAAGAAGAGCAAAGAATATGATTTTGATGACAACAATAAGAAGAAATCCTCAAAGTCTTCTTCCAAGTCTTCATCACACAAGAAGAGCTCATCTGGCAAGGCTCGTGCTTTTGTTGGCAAGGAGATGGATTCAGAGAAGGAGTCTGCTTCTGAGGAGGCGGAGGTGGAGTCTGAGGAGGAGTTCGACTCTGGTGTTGCGAGTCTGGCTCTAGCTACAGCCTATGTTGCCAAGTCCATCTTCAACACTGAAGACAATGGCTCCGTCACCAACGTTGATGATAATGACAAGGACGACTCGGCTCCCACCTACCGCTTCATGGCACGTGGTGCCAAGGTAAAATCACGCGATGCCTACTTTCAAACATCAAGTGAAGAGGACTCTGATGGTGAATCCAAACCTAGTTACAAAACAATTGCTAAAATTGCAACTGAACAACAGAAAGCTATGGAACATATTCAAAAACTGTTAGACAAAAGCGATGACCTGTTGAACGCGGAAATGACCCGATCTCAGTCCTTAATTGAAGACATCAAAAATCTTCATGTTAAGTATGAGGAACTTGAAAGTTGTCATGAAACGCTCTCAACAACTCATGAAAAGCTTTCCTACGACTATCTTCAAAGGAAGCAAGATCTTGAGAAATTGAGAGTGATTCATGAAGATCTTCAAAAAGAGAACGAGTCACTTTGCGCTCAACAGATCAGTCTCGCTCAGGAAGGATTTGAACCACCATGTCTAAAATGCATTGAGCGTGATAATGCTGCCTCTGTTGCTGAATGTTCTACTGCTACTACTATTGCAATATCTTCAACTGCCAATGTGGTAACTAACCGCTCTGCTGAGGATACCACTAATATTGCTGATGAGAATGCTAGGTTGAAGACACTGCTTGTGACAGGGACGTACAAAAGTCTCAAAGGGCATCAGAGTTTATGTGATGTCCTCAAAAAGCATATTCTGAACCGAAACCCTAGGAAAGAGGGTGTTGGGTTCGAGAGGAAAATGAATGTTGATGGGTCTTACTGGAAGCCTGAGTAGTACCCCAAAACCACATGGGTTGTTGCAAAGGAACCTTCAGTAGATCCATCCACCTTATCTGGTTTCATTTATGCTAACCCTATTATCATTGATGAATCATTTGATGCAAACTATAAATTGTTTAAGAATCAGAATGGCGAAGTGTTTGCCATGTATATTGGTACTAAATGCAGGAACGGGCCACCTATGAAGAAGATATGGGTACCCAAAAGTTGTCTTGAGAATCTTCCTGTGAATGTCATCATGACACCACCTAGGAAGAAGACAAACCCCATGCCAAAGGCTTCATATGGTCCAAAAGCTTCATACAGACCGAGGACTCATCTTAGTCACCCTAACGTCAATGTTTTGCAGGGAAATCTTACTCAGACCCATGAATATGAGCATGTTTCCTCAAACCACTATGTTCATAGAACCAAGAACTTTTCTCCTTATTCCTATGAGTATTATTCACCTCCTGCAAGGCTATTTACTAGGGCTCCAAAGCCGAAGTTCTCAGATGCTGCACTTAGACTCATTGCTTCTAAGCCACCCCTGAAAATGTGGGTGGTTAAGAAAATTTAACTCTTTTGTAGGGAAAGGTCTCCAGCCGGAAATCAAAGGCGTCCGATGCTAATGATGGGGACCTTAAACATCTTGTGGGGCGCAAGATAAAATGCCCAAATGGTCTTACTATCTATTTTGTTCCGGGATTCCTTGACACTCATCCTATCTATCCTAACCAAGATCTGAATTTCCATGTTCCACTTGTTTGTCAAATGTTTATGCTTCACAACTCGCTTGGTGAAGCCTATCCCCCAAACTGCACTGTAGGCTATGACACCTCGTACTTCATAATTGATTATGGACAGTGGATGCACTAACGACATGACTGGAGATCGAAGTCTACTGATGGATTCAACACTACGTCCATCAGACAAGAGTCACATCACATTTGCTAACACTGGTAAAAGGAAGGTATTGGGTCTAGGTAGAGTTGCAATATCAAGGGATCAGCACATGGATAAAGTGATGCTTGCTGAATCCCTTGGTTTCAACTTAATGTCTGTCTCAATGCTTTGTGAGTTAAACATGATTGTGCTATTTGGAAAATATCGTTGCCTTGTTCTAATGGAATCTGACAAGTATCTAGTCTTTGAAGGGTATCAGAAAGATGATCTGTATATGGTAGATTTCTCAGCCGGACCACAGATGGCCGTATGCCTTCTAGCAAAAGCTTTAGAGTGCTGGCTTTGGCATCGAAGGCTAGGGCATGTTGGCATGAGGAACTTGCACACTCTCGCAAAGAAGAAGCATGTCATGGGCATCGAAGGCGTCAAGTTCAAGAAGGATCATCTATGTGGTGCCTGCGAAGCTGGAAAGATGACATGAGCCAAGCATCCCTCGAAGACAATCATGACTACATCTCAACCCTTCGAGCTGCTACACATGGACTTGCTTGGCCCTACTCACTACTCTACTCTCACTACCACTGCTTGCCTCTATGGCTTCGTCATTGGTGATGATTATTCAAGATATACTTGGGTGCATATAATCCTCTACAAGAATGAAGTGCAGGATGTCTTCAGACGCTTTGCCAATCGTGCCATGACGAACTATGGCGTCAAGATCAAGCATATCAGAAGTGACAACGGCACTGAGTTCAAGAACACCGGCCTTGATCTTTATCTGGATACTTTGGCCATCTCTCATGAGTTCTCTTCTCCTTACACACCTCAGCAGAATGGCATCGTGGAGAGCAAGAATAGAACCCTTATTGAGATGGCTCGAATGATGCTTGACGAGTACAAGACTCCACGGAAGTTCTGGCCTGAAGCCATTGATACTGTATGCCACATCATCAACCATGTTTATCTTCTCAAGCTTCTGAAGTAAACCTCCTATGAATTCCTAACTGGTAAGAAGCCAAATGTCAGTTACTTCAGAGTATTTGGTGCTAGGTGCTGGATCAAGGATCCACATCACACTTCAAAATTTGCACCGAAAGCACATGAAGGTTTTATGCTTGGTTACGGAAAGGATTCGCACTCCTATAGAGTCTTCAACCTCTTTCACTATAAAGTGGTTGAAACTGTGGATGTGCGGTTCGATGAGACTAACGGCTCGCAAAGAGAGCACCTGCCAAATGTGCTAGATGAAGTACCTCCCAGTGAATCAATCAAGCAAATGGGAATTGGAGAGATCATACCTTCTGAGGCTCAGACTTAATAGGAACTGATCATTTCTGCACCTAATCAACCTCAAGACAATGCTCAGCCTAAAGACAACCCTCCATATGATGACATTGATCAACAAGAGCAAAATCTTCGTCCTGTTCATCCTCGTGTTGCAAATGAAGTATAGATTGAGAAGATAATAGACAACATCAATGCACCTGGTCCACTTACTTGTTCAAGAGCAACACAACTAACAAACTTATGTGGGCATTTTGCATTCGTCTCAATCTCCGAACCCAAGAAAGTTGCTGAAGCCTTCATGGAATCTGAATGGATTCAAGCTATGCAAGAAGAGCTTTAACAGTTCGAGCTGAACAATGTGTGGGAATTGGTCAAGCGTCCTGATCCTCGTAAGCACAATATCATTGGCACCAAATGGATATATCGCAACAAGCAAGATGAACATGGTCAAGTTGTCAGAAACAAGGCTCGTCTCGTTGCTCAAGGATACACTCAAGTGGAAGGGATTGACTTTGATGAAACATTTGCTCTGGTGGCTAGGCTTGAAGCCATTCGCATACTGCTAGCCTATGCAAATCATCACAACATCCTTCTGTATCAAATGGATGTGAAGAGTGCCTTTCTCAATGGAAAGATTGAAGAAGAAGTGTATGTTGCACAACCTCCCGGTTTTGAAGATCCAAAACATCCTGATATGGTATACAAGCTCAACAAGGCGTTGTATGGCCTCAAACAAGCCCCTCGTGCTTGGTATGACACACTCAAAGACTTCCTGAAGAGCAAAGGCTTCAAACCTGGTTCACTAGATCCTACACTCTTCACGAAGACATATGATGGTGAACTGTTTGTATGCCAAATCTATGTGGATGACATTATCTTCGGCTGCACTGACCAAAAATACAGTGATGAGTTTGGTCACATGATGCAAGAGCAATATCATATGTCCATGATGGGCGAGCTGAAGTTTTTCCTGGGTGTCCAAATCCTTCAGCAACGCAACGACATCTTCATATCTCAAGAAAAATACCTCAAAGATTGCCTGAAGAAGTTTGGAATGCAAGACTGCAAAGGATACACGACGCCAATGCCAACCAAAAGTCATCTGGGTCCCAACACCAATGGTAAAGAGTTCGATAAAAAGGTATACCACTCCATGATTGGTTCTTTACTTTATTTATGTGCATCTAGGCCAGATATAATGCTTAGTATTTGCATGTGTGCCCGATTCCAAGCGGCACCAAAGGAATCGCATCACTTAGCCGTGAAGCAAATTCTTTGATATTTGGCTTACACCCCAACACTAGGATTATGGTATCCAAAGGGCTCAGAGTTTGATCTAATTGGATTCTCAGATGCTGATTATGCTGGTGATAAGGTTGATCGCAAGTCCACATCAGGCACATGTCACTTTCTGGGACGATATCTTGTCTGTTGGTCTTCAAAGAAGCAGAACTGCATATCTCTCTCCACTGTTGAATCCGAATACATTGCTGCTGGATCTTGCTGTGATCAGCTTCTCTGGATGAAGCAAACTCTCAAGGACAATGGTATCCACCTGAATAATGTGCCACTCTACTGCGATAATGAAAGCACCATCAAGATTGCCAACAACCCAGTTCAACACTCGAAGACAAAGCACATTGAAATTCGTCATCACTTTCTTAGAGATCATGTCATGAAGGAAGATATTGATATCATTCACGTCAACACTGAAGAGCAATTGGATGATATCTTCACAAAGCCCTTGGATGAGAAAAGGTTTTGCAGGTTGCGGTGTGAGCTACATATCTTGGAATCCTCAAATGTCCTGTGATTGGAGACACATCCTAACACTTATGCATTTTGATGACTTAAATGTGCAACACACGAAGTAATGTAGATCCTCAATCAATGAAGACATACACTCTAAGTGTGAATACATTAATGCGGAATTTGACTTCGGAGCGCCACGATAATTGTGCGTCGTGTCTGGGTCTAATACTTCCTATATGGTGGGTAACGCCACCACCAAACTTTTGTTTGAAGTGTTTCCCTTGGCGTTATGATTGCAAAGTCTTCGCATTTGATTTGTCTTCATCCTTGACTTTTGTTCAGGTTTATCTTCATCCTGTTGAGTTGGTCTTATACTAGTTATATACATATTTGTGTTCTGTCCTCTACAGCATTCACTTCGAGCTATGACTTCTTACTGAATCTTTTGATCTAAGTGAATGTGATCGGACCCTAATCTATCTATGCTTCTACCTCAACTCTATCTATCCAAATCATATGCATTCTATTGAAAACTGTCAATTGTCTTCACTGAGACCTTGTCAGCTGAAGTCAATCTGACAAACATTTATATCTGTTTTTAATGCTATATCCTTATTGCCTGAAAGCCGGAGAAGCCGGAACGACCACCCCGACAATCCAGGCGTGCGTGGGAACATGGAACAACTTCCAATGTGTTCCATGCTTGCCACGTGCCCTTCATATGTGAACCGCCAGGGGCACCTGTGTAATTGCGCTGTGCCGTCCCTTTCCTTATAAATACACATCATATCACGGTCAAAAATACTTCTTCCTCCTTGCCACCTTGCACAAACCCTGGCGCCACCGCTAGCTCTTGACGATGCCGGCGACGAGGCGCTTAGCTGCCGCGACCTCACTGACTCCGTCCTCACGCCGGCCGCGGACCTCGTCTTCTCCACCGCCGCCGTAGGTGTCTTCTATCGCCAAGTTAGAGCACGGGAGATCAGACTGCTCGGCCTCCAACTCTGCTCTGTCTAGCAGTTCTTTGTGTGGTAATTAAAACGTACTTTTTACAGTCTTTTTGATTTGATAGATTCATCCTTCTTTACCAAAAGTGGTTTCTATACTTCCAAAGTTGAATCTATCCCGTTCTGCATCTCATATTATGCCTAGTCTATTCACTTATGCTTCTCTACAAGTTAGATTCCTCACTTATACTTATTCTTGGATTCGTACAAATCTGGAACCAACTCACAACAAATAAGTGAATGTCTTCGCGTTATGAGGTCAATGTCTTCAAACTGATTTATCTTCAAAATCTTCTGAGAATGCATATGACCTCTTCCCCTTCCCTCGCACCTCTAATGCTCTCACAGGTACATGTCCGTGGGAGAATCCCTTGGTTCTCATAGTCTGCATTCATTTGCAGAATTCTTACAGAGTCACATAAATTCTCCTGAAGCCAGTTCTTGTCTGACCAGCCGTCAGAAGCCTTTGCTAGTTTTGAAGCCATTTAGTTTAAGATCCATGGCACCTGAAAAGTCAGCAAGAAAGGGTGGCAGACAGCGCCATGGAAATACATCCAAAGATCTGCCGCCAGATCTGCATGAACTGTACAAGACAGACCCAGAAGAAACCTATGGTGAACACAAGAATCGAATCCAATGGATTAGAAGATATTGGGCAGAGGAACGGTACAAGTACAAATTTGTCACTGCTGAGTATGCCGAGAAGAATGCCATCAAACGACCTTGGGGAGATATCCTATACAAAAATCTTCCACCCAGGTCCAAGTCTGAAGCCATTGATCAAGGCTTCTATCCGTGCATGGTTCGCGGACCACGGCCAGAGAATGTTGATCCATCTTCTCTGATGTGGTGTCGCAAAGAAAATATGTTCAAGCGCAACTTCAAGTTTGCCAAAGACTCTGCTGTGAAGAACAAGAAGGCATTCGAACTTGACTTCAACCCATGTCTGTCTGCTCGGGAAGATAGCACCCATGAAGCCAATGAAAATAGAATCGGCCCCTTCTACAACCTCGAAGGCCTCATCACTCACATTGCCGTCCAAGGTGAAAATGTGGATCACTCTGCTGATGATGTTGATTCTGATGATGCGCCAGCTCCTCCTAAACCGCAGAAGCAGAAGAAAGCTAAGACTTCAAAACCTACTGTTGCATCAAAAGCTTCATGTGTGAAGCCATTGGCAACTGCTCCTCCTGCACCAAGTATCAACTCTGAAGATCTCTCTCGCATCTCCAAGAAGAAAGAGAAGCCCCAGAAGAAAAATGTCCAGAGTTCAAGTCAAGCACTGACAGCGGCTGCCGTCCTGAGGAACGAGATTGAAGCCATTGATCTGTCAAAAGATGATGAGTGCGGTGATGATGCCCTTGAGCAGCTGATTAAGAGCAAGCAAGAGGCGGAGATCTTCAATGACATGCCCCTCTTTGATGTGAACATACTCAACAATTTCATTGATGAGTGGTTTGACAACCCAAATCTCAGCTTTGATGATCTTCAGCTCCCAATTGGCATCAGCGTCGCCTTCCAAGGCGCCATTGCTCCTGAGCTGGCTCTGGCTCAGAAGATTGTTGAATTGAAGAACAAAATAGACTATGAGAAAGACCAGTTTAAGAAGCACATGGCCAAGCTCAGTGTGGCTGATGTTCAAAACTTCAAGCTGATGTTGCATGACCTCAAGGAGGCATTTTGCAAGAAGCGCGAAGAAGCCAAAGGTTCATGCGAGCGAATGAAAAATCTAGCTGCCAAGTGTGTTCAAGATTACAATGAAGCTGAGAAGCGCAAGGCACTTGGGCGTCCTGGCATTGACCCCAAGCTGGCTGCCAAGAAGAAGAAGCCTGCTGTGGCCCAAGCTGAAGCATCAAGGCGGGAAGAACCTCGCATTGTCTTCCCTGCCAGTATGACAGGCTCTAAGCCTAAGGTCCCCACAGTGGCTTCAGAACTGAAGAAAACCAGGGCAGCTGAAGCCGAAGCCAGAAAGTGCAAGTTCAAGAACACCACCGATGATGCTCCATTGCCCAAGAAGAGAAAGACTAAGAAGAAAGATCGGGCTGCTCCCATAGAGCCCCTCGTTGTTGAGCCCATCTCTTTTGCTCGACCTGCATCCGAACACCAAGAGCGTCAGTTGATAGTTCACGAGCCTGCTTCCATAAAGTCTCCTGAAGCTGAAGAAGTTCTAGTCGTTGACCCCATCACGGCTGAAGACATTGGTCCCCAAGACAATGTAGATGATGATGAAGTCCTTCCTCAGATCGAGCGCCAAACGGTATCATCACCTGTTCTCATGAACAGCAAACTCATCAGTATTGGTCATCCTTTGACGCCAATCTCTCAGGATTCCTCATGGGATGATCGCCCATAACCAGCAACTCCAAGTCAAGACTCACCGCGAACTCCCCCACCTCAAGTCACCAATCCGGTGGTTGATGATGATGACGACTATGTGGTCCATCCAACTCCTACTATAAAGGTGTCGCCCGCATTTCGCAGGCTTCACAAAGGACCAAGGCCACAAGTCGCTCCATCGAGCATTCCAGAAGGAGAAGTGCAACCCAACTCAGCAGCACGACAAGTGTTTCCTGAAGCCACTCCTACTATGAATGTCTCTGCGTATGAAGCCAAAGCTGCTGACGACATACCGGCTGCATCAGCCAATGAAAATCAAGAACCTCGTCAAGAAGAAGAACGTGTTGCCACACCCCCTACCAACCAAGAAGATGTTCTCGAGGAGAACGTGTCTGTGCCAAACCCTCCAGCTACTCAAGTGGAGATTGAAAATACTGAGGCGGCTACCAATAACACTACTGAAGCCAATAACATTGTCATGGCTGAAGCTAATGTGGCGCCTGCAGTAAACACCATGCCTGAAGCCAATGATGCACCTGCACCAAATGTGCAGCCTGACGCCCTTACCAATGCCATTGCTCCTGTACCGCCACCAAGGCCACACACCATTGAGCAAGCATTTTATCAAGGCGAGCTTGTTACTGTCAGATGGCCAATTCCGGTTCCTCCGCCTGCTCCCGGACCTTAGTTTGATTATCATGTGGAGCACAGGCCACAGGTTCAGAAGCCAAAACCAAGGCAGCCAAGGTTTCCAGGTACTGCATCTGCACCAGGATCATTCAACGTCAGTAGCTTCATTGCGCACAACACTTTCTTTGACAGAGCCAAGAACCCATATTCCAAGCCAAGAATATCATCTGATCGGTTCTGGAGTTATCAACAGCGCAGTTATTACTCCTGTGTCCTATACAATCAAGGGCGCATATTTCCCCATATGCATCTGGACTGCGAAGCCATTGCGGGCCTGCCTTGCTTAGAAGAAGCCCTCGACAGTTTCAGAGATGCAGGCCTTCTCCAGTTTGTGACAGATAAAGAAAATTGGAATGAAGAGCTTCTGCTACAATTCTATGCAACTCTCCACATTCGTGGCTACAACAGGGATCCGAAGACATGGGTCCTTGAGTGGATGACAGGCAATGTACACCATGAAGCTAAAGCTCTGGATCTCATTGAGCTTACTGGCCTGTCCACTCCAGGTGAACTATATGAACCTGGTTGTCAGCTTCACCACAATGCATTGGAAAGCATCTTCCAGAAGCCTGAACCCAATATGAGCCAAATGTTGAGTATGATGAAGCCACTATCGCAGGATGTTGAATATCCCAAGGAATTCTTTGTTGAAGACCTAGAATATCTGCCCCACACCATCTATCACATTATCAGGCGAACTCTATGGCCCATCAAAGGACATTCTTCCTCAGCAAAGCTTGAACGCTCAATGAAGACATTGCTCTTCTATATTCTCAATGGCATTAGCTTCAATGCTCAGGATTTCTTCATTCGCCAATTTGCTGCATCTAGCTCACACATACTTGGTCTGAAATTCTATGCTCCATGGGTAATGCGTCTGATCAAGATTCACTCTGCTATTGTTTATCAGCCCTCTGCACGCAACCATCTCATATTCTTGCCAGAGGTTGATATTTCCGTCGAAGCCATATACCCAGAGCCTGCCAAGGAGGCAATTTATCTACACAATGTCGATCGTCAGAGTTTGTCTCAGCATGTTGAAGGAGTTCATGCTGCCACTCGTGTTTATCCCTTGGCTGGAAATACTCGTGCACCTCGCCATGCCCGTACTGAAGCCACTGAAAGCAATATTGCTCCAAGGCCTCGAAAGAGATCTCGTGTGCTTAATGACCGAGAGCTTCTCGTGGCCTTGCATCAGAAACACGATAAGCATCATTACTGGCTAAAGCGTCAGATGCAAAGCCTCTTGGTGGATATTAATCGCATTCGAAATCTTGCCACCAAGAATGCGTTTGTCACTCATGAAACCTGTCGGAGGTCATGGAAGAGTCTGACTTTGCTCAGTGCTGAAGCTGATCTTCAAGACGATGGCTTCACAAAAAGATTCAAGTTTGATACTCCTCCTCCTAGGAATGATGTCTTACGCCAGACTCCATCACTCGAAGATTCTGAGTACTCCTCCTCCGCAGCAACTGTTAATGCCAGAGTCCTTGATGACGCCGATGATGCTACTTCACCACCTCCAACTTCGGCGCGTATCGACACTGCACCAAGTTCGTCTGCACCACCAAACCTCAACGATGAACCTGCTGCCTCACCTACTCCTCATGGGAACAAGTAGAAACTATGTCTTCAAACCTTTTTGGTCCTTACTGACAAAAGGGGGAGAAGCATATGTTGATAGTCTTCAAGCAGGTCCATATGGGTGGTTGCTATACTTTTGCCAAGTGTTTACAACTCTCGCTTTTGATACATTTGGTTCTTTGAGTTGTAACACTTAAACTTGATGGTCGTCTGCTACTTTTTCTGTTATTCTGTGATGTGACGATGTGCGACGATAAATCCCGCATGAAGTCATTCTACAGACGTCCATTTTTCATTATGCATGTCATTATTCTTGTTATATCTGTTCATGCATGACGTATTGTCTACAACCTGCCATGTGCATTTGCATTCCAATGCAAAACATTTATATGCACATCTTCAGGGGGAGCCTTTTTGCCACCTATGAAGACAATATATTAATCCTTTACAATTTCACATACTTCTATCCCCATTGAAAACTTCAACCAGTTTGTCATCAATCACCAAAAAGGGGGAGATTGCAAGTGCATCTAGTGCCACCCCTAGTTGGTTTTGGAGTATTGACGACAAACCTGGTTGAGGGACTAATGTGTTTGTGAGAATTGCAGGATAACACAGGTAGTAGTCCCTCATTGATTTGTTTTACCTACCAGAGATGACCCCTAAAAATGTGTGAAGACATTGAAGACAATGGTGATCTGTGAAGCTATTCACGTTGAAGACTATGACATGAGAAGACATCGCATGAAGACTATGGAGCGCGAAGACTTAGTTGTTTCGTTGTTTCCTTTTCTTCTTTGTTGAGTCATAGAAACCACCGCACTGTTAAGTGGGGTCCAAGTGAACAAAGTCAGAGTGACTAAAGTGATGCTCAACCAAATCCTATGTCTTCGAGCGAAGACAATGAGAGAAAATCTTATCCAGAGTCAGATGAGTCAGCTTTACTTGTAGCCCAAGTCAAGCTACCGCGTGTGTTTGAAATCTGACCCTTGGGACACGTGTCAGTTCCTTAGTGACCCAGGGTCATTTCGGACAAATCAGGTCGGGTTGCCCAGTGGCTATAAATAGCCCACCCCCTACACCATAAATTGGTGGCTGCTCAGAGTTAGTACACGGCTTTTGTCGTTTGAGAGAAACCCACCTCCGAAGCATTTGAGAGAGAATCCTTGCGAGGACAAAGCCCAAACCACCCAGAGACCAAAGAGTGTTTGGTATCAGTGAAGTCTTTCTGTCCGCGTGATCTGAAGACTTGTTACACTTGAGGACTATGAATCCTCCAGCCGGTTAGGCGTCGCGTTCTGAGCATCCAAGAGTCATTGTGGATTGCCGGTGAACGAAGTCTGTGAAGGTTTGGAAGTCTACCTTGAAGACTTACCAGAGTGATTGGGCGGGGACTAAGTGTCCTTAGCTCAAGAGGAATAAGGTGAAGATGCGGTCTTCTGAGTTGAATCTTAGCCTCCCTAACTAGACGTACAGTTGTCACAACAACTGGAACTGGTCGAACAAATCTCTATCCTCTCCAAGCTACTGGTTCTATCTCTCACTTCTCTTTACTTATAGTTTGTCTTCGTGAAGTCATTGCCTGCTTGCATTATCTGTTTGACTTCACTGTGTGATTACTTGTTCTGATTGGCTTCATACTATCTTCCATCCTGATCCTTACTACCTACATGCTAATAGTCTTCGTGCTTTCACTTCATTGAATACTTGACTATGGCTTGCCTAGTGTAGTCTACATTCCGCTACATACGTATAGTGTCATTTCTATTGTTTGTCTTTGAAACTCTCATGTTTTGAAGACTTTCATAAAAATTGCCTATTCACCCCCCCCCCCCCCTCTAGACGATAACCAGCTCTTTCAGGTTCCAGGTCCATTGAAAGAAAAGCTGTATTGGTATCGACCCAAGGTATAATTAATTAAATAGTAATAGCTAGCTATCATCTCTTTAATTCTAATTTCAATATACCATTAGTTATCATGCTTGATTAATTATTATCTGATTGAGTTCTATTCTCGTAAAGTGCATGAACAGTTGCTAGGGAATGATCTATGTACATACTAAGTTTGCGAGAACATTCACATGATGGCGTCCGAAAGGAGCAGAGATGATAGACAGCAATGGGTATGTTGCCAGAGCACTATTCACAATTTTTACATCATTATCGATATCTAATATATACACACACACAACTAATACATGCATATTTGATCTCCTTCTTTAAAGTTCCGGGACGTGCGAGAGAAGTTCCTACCAGCGGATCGCGTACGAGCACTTTAAGAAGAAATAGCGGGATTTTTGCTCTTATAGATCCCAAATGAGAATTCTATTACCCGCTACCACCGCAATAATGCTTCCATGTAGGAGAAATTGTATATATATACCAAATTATATATATATATATATATATATATATATATATATATATATATATATATAGGTTCTACGAGAAATTCTATTTATATATACTAGTCATCAACCCGTGCATCTGCACGGGCTAGTATTAACAATTTCATTAATAGTTAACTTGTAAATAACATCCACATACTAAAACTATTCGTTTTTAAGCATTTGCAGTAGGAACACGGGAGTGATAATTTGATGTTTTTTAAATATCTAAGATCTTCCAACTAAACACATAAAAAAACAAAGACAAACTTGTCTATGAAGTGCTAAATAGAGTCAAATTGTCTTATTGGTAAGTGGATACACTGTTTAGAAGTTTTGCAACAACATTTTTTTTCCTTCTTCTCCTTAAATGAACTATATATGTTCAGCTTGATTTTTTTCTGCGCGATAGCTTGGTCTCCCTAATGGGGAATGCATAAGCCGAGTTACCTTTTCCCAACAGGTAATTGCTTTCATGCATGGACAAATATATTATACAAATTGTGACGCACCGCGCAAAGCTTTAATTTTAGACGATCCTGCCTCTGCTGGTGCTGCTGCCATGCTCCTCCACGTACATGTTTGCTAGAATTTCCTTACTTAGGTGTGTAGGTTTAACTTCTCACCTAGAAGAAAAAAAATTGCGTGCATTGTCAATGCTATAAATTAGAACCTTAACCAAGGCAGCAAATGGTGGCTAACCTCCGAAGAAAATTACCGAGGATAAGTCCACTATGTGTGACACAAAAATAAGGACATAACAACAAAACTGAACAAAAGCATGGTAAGATGTACTATCTAATCCAACCTTATAATATAGTACATTATAGTATCAAAAAATAGTTTGGTAGGAAAAATTACTTTGCAGTAACCATATAAATGAAAATTGTGGTGCTATGTTGTACAAATAATCACATTTTATATACCTATGCAACTAAGCTCTTCTAGTTGGTGGTGACGTGACAATGAATCGATGCTAAAAAGAAGGGAGTGAAAGTTGTAACCTCTAGTTTTTATGGTGGTAGGTAGCACTACATGGTATTTCCGGTGTAGTTGAAACAATTTAAATTTGGATATAAAATGCAGAGAAGCTACGATGCATTTACGGTGTTGTATTATAGACTCGCCATGCAGTTCATGAGCGCCTCCAAAATGGCCTAATTGATCCGTGCATATGACCACTCAGATGAAGGAATATGGTGACAATTAATGGATACAAAATAGTTTTATTTTATATTGTTCAATGGAACATCTCATCGCAAAATGCAACAAAAAAATTAAACTTGGAATAGATCTATATGAAAGATTAAAATAGTACTCTCGTATGTAGTAATACAGTTATCTATACATGGGGAGAAGGGACAAAACTACTTTAATCCAATAATGAATTTTTTATATCTGAACGTTATCAAAATACAAAACATACATAGCAAATATATGGAAGAACTAATTCAGTTTAATGGTGCAGCCTAATGTGATTTATTTAATTTGTTCACTTAATATATCATTCCATGTACTAAGAAAGCAGTAGTAAAGGGTTATCACTGTTCTGTATGGGGTAGCTTATTTCGTTCGGGTGAGATAATATACATAATAACGATAAATTTTACCATGAAAATGAGAAAAACATCATTGCTTGTGTTATCTTAACAGTGGAATATAAGATCACATAATTGGCTCCTCTGACTTGGATACCTTAAATCATAAAGCTATGGTCGAATGTCATAATCTTTATTGATGAGATGGACTTATTGTCCAAGATATTATTCTAACTTGTCCATAATACAGAATAGATAAAAATAATTAAGACATGAGCTTCTTGATAAAACTTGCAGTACAGTGGAATTAACAATCCAAAATATTTCAATCGCTTCGGTTTCAGTTTCAAGAAACTTATATACATACGTGCATATCAATGGGTAGATACAACTAAACAGGCTGAAAGGAGCATGGTAGCAAAAAGAACTTGTCTGATATCATAAGTAAAGGAGCTCGAGAAATCGATAGAGATGTCAATTAGAACATATAATTGAGCATTTGTTCGAGAAAGAAGTTCTAATATAATAAAATCACACAACTGAGAAATTATAATAGCGATGTGTTCTAGTGTACTGGACAAACCTGCATCTTAATGCCTCTTAATTTGAATAAGACATCAAGGCAGTAATAAAGTTCGCATATAGGGTTTCCATTTGTTACATATTTGATGTACTGTATGTAGCTGAACCGAAACAATCAGATCAACACCACTATGCATAAGTGAAACAATGAGAAAAGGCAGTATCAAGATGCGCTATCATCTATGTTCTGAAGTGAAACGCAAAACTACAGTTCCAGTGTTTGGCTTCTTCGCTTAGAGCATCAGCGTTGTTTGCCTTGATTTGGATAGAACTTTACAGATTCAATAAGAAACACAATAGGATAAGGGAGCAATAATCAACCAAACTGCAAAGAATAAAAAGGAGTAAGAGTTCGATCTACTCGCCCTTCTCGCGCTGGTCCGGCAAGTCCTTCTTTTTCAGCCAAGCCTTCGGGTAGATCTACAGCGCAAGATTACGCCACAATTCATTCGGGCAGAGATGCCTTGTAAGGTCAATGTCACACACCCCCATCAGTACGTTGTACCCATGAAATTGCTCTGAGTCGTGTGGCTGACTGAGAACACCAGCGATGGCGGCAGCACGGAAGGAGGGGCCAGCTATTTAGGGCTTGGGAGTAAATAGTGTGAGGACAGGCAAGCAATTCTGGACGGGATTTCTAGTTCATCAAGGGCTATGAAGTCTCTCCACCATGGCTGATTCAATGGGAGGCAGGTATCACCAAACCTAGGAGGAGGCACGCTCAGATCTTCTTCTCAAGGTTAGAGGAAAGAGGTGAAGGGAAAGAAGGCTTGCGTGGCCATCTATTTAGGACTTGGGAATTAAGTGTGAGAGGACAGACATGCCATTGTGGACGGGAGGTCCAGTTCATCAAGGGCTAGCCGGCCACTCCACCGTGGCTGATTCGAATGCAGGAAGGTGTCAGCAAATCTAAGAGGAGACGACGCACAGATATTTGTCTTCAGGATAAAAGGAGCGAGATGAAGGGGAGGAGGCCTCGTGTACGTCAAGTTTAGAAGATGATACTCAGTTTTTTTTAGGAGGAGATGACGTTCAATTTACCTTTTTTTATATGGCTCGGTTTTCTTTTTTGATACGGACGTACAGTTTTGGTCCTTGTCCAGGAAGGAGAGATAGAGAGGCTAAGGATAGTACGACTCACTTGCGATGGGATAGGAGAGCACGTCTTATGTTTTCATCCAACGGCCACATAGACATCATTAGTTAATCTAATGGATTAAATTTCATAATTATGAGGATTAACGTGATGTCTTGGATGGTGCCTCCAATTAGTAAATATAGGATAAGATAATTAAATGAAAAAAAACAAATTAAAGGAAAAAGAAATCATAAACCCAAAACCCCCCTAAACCTTTAGTACCGGTTGGTGTTACCAACCGATACTAAAGGTCTCCCAACCCCCAGCGCGGGCTCGTGCCACGTGGTGGCCCTTTACTGGCGGTTCGTGCTGAACCAGGACTAGGGGGGGGGGGGGGGTTAGTCCCCACCAGTTAGTGTCGGTTGCACAACCGGCATTAAAGGCCCTTACGAACCGGTAATAAATCTCTGTTTTCTACTAGTGGACACTTACAATTGTGTGCCTAGTAGCAGACATGCAACTGCCACCTCCCGGTAAAGCACCATTGTTGAGTTGTAGTAGCGTTGAAGACATGTAGCTGCAGTCGGGGTGACACCTGCAGTTGCATCTCTAATGACTGACATGCAACTGGCCCCTCACGAACAAAACAACACAGAGTTGCAAACTCGTTAAAGACACATTACTAAGGCAAACACTAGTAGTAGCGTGGGTAATGGTCTAGCAGCACCGCGGGCGGGGGGGGGGGGGGGGGGGGGGGCAGCGTACTACTATATAGCAGCAGCGCTGAGTCTTGTCCCGCGCCACTACTATTCCTGCATGTTTCATTTCTTTATATTTCTATACAATTATACAATTTTTTATAACGTAGCAATTGAAGAGCTTGCAAACGCTTCAAAGTGATTTTTCTTCCAAGGATGCAACAACCTCCTTATATGCACCCCAATACAAATTGGACTTGATAGGCATTGCCTTCATTCGACACTTGTGTGCCGTCCCAACATCATATCTTGCTACTAATTCAACTTGGCCACTTGGATCCATCCACTTTAATCTAATATGTATTTCTTCCACCCGAATGATATAACAACTCGTCATCATCGTAGTCATGTAACAAATCACATGATTGAAGATCTATCTCAAGAAAAAAAAACAGAAGCTGGCAGAAAAAAGCAAAAAAAGAGAAAAATAAGAAACTCGTCTGCAAGCTTACTAAAACTGGTGCAAAAGGAAGTCGACGCTCGGCACTGCTATACCTCACTTCTAGTGAGCCTCACCTGAAAGCAGGCGTGAAGATGAACCTGCCTAGGCGCGCGGGAGGCCACAATCTCGCTTTTTGTTTTGTGTTTTTCTTCACGTTTTTTGTTTTTGCTTTCTTTTTGCACTTATGTTTATACTTCCAAATATTCAGAATAAGTATAGATATTACAAAAAAATTCTACATAAAACATTTCAAAAAATTTAATCTAGCATTTCAAAAACGTAAAATGTGTATAGAAAAATATTTCTCATCTATACCAAAAATATATAAAAATACAGTGTGAAATAAAAAAACATGACCACATATTTAAAAAAATGTTAATCAATCAAGCATTCAAAAAATGTAAATCCTCTATTTTAGAAATGTTAAACCTGTATAAAAATATGTTTATTATGTATACCCAAAATGTAGAACGTGTATTAAAAAATTAAATGTAAATAACTTAATTAAAAAAATGTTGATTGTATGTAGTAAAAATGTCAATCATATTTTTCAAAAGCATTAGATTTGTATAAAAAAATCCTGATGTGTACCAAAAATGTACAATGTGTATGAAAAATTTAAATGTGCTCAAAAATATGTTCCTTATGTATATGAAAATTGTATAAAATGTATTTATTTTTTAACACGAAACTTAAATTCTATAAAATGTTGATCATCTATTTAAAATGTAATAATATATACTAAAAAATTAAAAATTTGTTAAAATATGTACCCGTTATATACTGAATATGTACAATGTGTATCAAAAAAGTAGTGAATCCAACATAAATTTTTAAGAATGTGAATCATGTATTTTTAAAATGATAAACATGTATAAAAAATAGTTCAGTTGTATGCGCATGAAAATGTAGACATGTGTTGTGGAAACAAAGAAAGAAAAACGGTAAAACTAAAGGAACGGAAGAAACAAACAAAAGACCTTATAAACAAAAACCCGAAGAAATCCTTGAAAACTCACGAGGAAATGAAGAAAAATAAACAAAAAGAAAATGAAGGAAGAAACAGATAAACCAAAAGGAAATAGAAAAGGGAATAAAAAACTAATAAAACTTAATAAAAATGAAGAAATAACCTAAAGGAAAACTGAAGAAAAAATAAACTACTGAAAAAATTACTAAAAACTTGAATATAAATATTAAAATGATGAAGAATTAAAGGAAAACCAAAAACTTAAAGAACCCGTGAAGAAACAAAATTCAAAAGAAAGACGAAAATAAACACGAGCAAAATGCAGCAAGCAAACGGGCACGCCCGAGCGAGGGAGCCGGGGAGGGTGTAGAATAGGGTTGACCATTATTATAGAGAGCAGGAAAACCGTCACCAAGACATATTCTAGTCTCGCTATAAGCAAGATATAGCTCTCCGGTGGACGCTTACAAGGTGAGAGGATCTCCCATTAGACACTTATTTGGTCCAGTAGCGCAATGAGCGGTAATTGGATGCCCCACCATACCATTAACCTAGCCAGTAGTCCAGCGGGTTTTTCGTCTTTTTTCTCTGTCCAGCGGTCTTCAGATACAAAACCAAACTGTAGCGAACATTTTTACAATTCTGAGAACAAAATTTTTAAAATGTGAATCTGTTTAGGAAAACACGAACAATTTTTGAAATCGGTTATAAATTTAGAATCTTCTAAACACTTTTTGAAAGCTCGGTTTTTTCTAACAAAAACTGAGTTTTGAAATGCAATTTTTTATAATTTTATAATGTTTATGGAAAACAGGATTTGTTTTTAAAATTATGAACATTTATTCAAATAACAAACATTTTTTGTATTACTGATTATTTTTTTAAAATAAATTTGTTTGTAATTACTGAAGTTTTAAAAATTATGGGCATTTTTTTATGTTAGCAAATTTTTTTGGAAATTATGATCTATTTGAAATTTTAAAAATGATAAGGAAAGAAAAAGAAGAAGAAAAAAAGATAAAAAACCAAAACCGAAAAGAGAATCCAGTGAGAACAATAAAAGCGGTTTAGGTATCCTTCTAGAAGGTTAAAGCAGGGATGGTTGCACTGTGTAAAACGCTCAAATATGAGTCGGCTCATATTTGGTCGCTAAGTCATTTTATCTGTGCGATTGAATGATAGTTCACCGTAGAGAGTGGTGAGTAGAGAATTCCCAGGGAGAGTATTCTTTAGTGCGTCAAATGAGAAATTTCATAATCCACCATGTCATGAAACTTCACATGGGCCTTTGAAGTTTTTCAAAAATTGTTTGTTATTTGGGCCAAAACCTAATCTATAATTCAACACTTACTTCACATATGTATTTTATTTATGGGTGTGTATCTATCTCTTGAAATTAAGAGCCAATTCTTTTTGAGCTTATGGATGGTGCTTAACTATTAGGCTTTTAGAATAAAATTTTAGATTGAGCTGCCAAAATAAGCTGGGTAGAGGGCAACTTATTTTGCAACTACTCATAAGTCCCAAAACAAATTGGTCCTAAAAAGGGAAAAAAAATCCAGGAATCAGCAAGAGCTCTGCCTTTTCATTAAGAAGAAGAGAATTGACCAGGTAATATGGAAAGCTAGCCAAAGCCCAATACATTTGCAAGACATGCACATGCCAGTCCTGAGGCTATGAACCAGCCGAGCGATGACTCTATCAGCCAAGTGATCGGAGACGACAACCCACTACACTACAGAGGATTCCGGAGCCGCAGCTTCGGATTCTACACCGGACCCGAGGCGCACACCGAATCAGTCAATGACACTGCCGCACAAGCGACAAAGGCCAACACTACACACAAGAGAATTCCTGAGCCGCCGCTCCGACTTTCCCTCCGGCCCGGAGGCTGCGAGCCAGTCGAGTCGATGGCTCTTTCACCCAGGCGACCGAAGCCAACACAAAACCTGCACGAGATTTGCAAAGCCGCCGCTTCGACTTACGTGTTGGCCCTGAGGCCGCGCACCCGCCTGGCCACGTCGAGGCCACAAAACCAGCCAAACTTCCTGGTACTTGTCATATAGTTTCTCAACGGATGAGCAAACGAGTAAGCCAGAACAGATCGAAATTGCTTCACACACGATACAACTTAAACGGTCTGCGAACGCTACCTTCTCCACGCATCAGGTAAAAAAAAACAATGGCCTCCTGCGTGCACACCGACGCTGCTGGAGTTGCCACATGGGATCGTGCACGAGTTGGCCGCAGGTTTGTCGTCCGTATAGCAGCGCTGAGAACAGATAAGATGCAACAAGCAAAAGAGTTTTGCTCAAAATATAAAGCAAGCAAAAGAGTAGGATTTTTCCTTCCAACAAGATATCACATATATTTTTCATGCAAAGCAAAGAACACCCCATCAGATCTGCGGTTGCGTGATAGGCCGGGGTGGCTCTAGAACTCCAGCCACTGATGGTATAAGGTGACAGCGCAACCAAAAGCTGCAAACAATTGCCGCAAAATATTTGATGATTGATATCTTATTGCCTTTTGTTGTCTTCTTCTAGCTAATGGCGGGGTTAGCATCACATTTTGTAAATCTACAGTTTGAACACTTCAGCAAGAAGCGGATGGGAGTAGTACTCCTTCTGGTAGCAACGCTGCCTCTGGTGCTGTCGCTGCTATCCACGTCTGTACGTACGTAAGAGGACAAGTTAGCTAGTACGTAGGTTAGCATAGGTCTATGGCTACGACGACTTGCATTGGTGAGGCGGTCGCCGCCGGTGGTGGTGGTGTTAACGTTGATGTTGTTGCAACAGCAGCGAGCAACACGGACTGGAGGCGAGTTGGCGAGTTGGCCACTGGGATGGCTTAAACTGAACTAGTTAAGCCAAGTGGCCTACGTATTTTCTTTTTCGTTCCCTTGTCTTTCTTAATTGACCGGAGAGGAAGAAAGGGTGCGCGCCGCGGTTAGTGCGTCTGATTCATGCCATGCATGGCTGGATAACCTGCCGGTGCCGGCGGTGTAACGCCGGTGCGGCTGCTTCGAAGATACGTCCACCTCTGGTTCCTCTTTTCAGGTGACGCGACGCCGACAGAAGCTAGACGGAAAGTGAAGTGGTCCTCCTCCCCTGGGTGCTGCTTACCGGAGAGGACAAAACCACCAGTTGTCTGGTGGACGATCAAACAAAACAGTCCGATATGGCAGAGTTTTTTTTTTAGAGAAAAGGCGATAGCCCGACTTTATAGATAAAGCCATCAGGCAGAGTTATAACACCAGAACGAAACACCACATAAGTTTAACAAACTAAGGGACCGAAGTATCAATACAAGGCATCTAGCCTAACACGGCACGCAGGCCAGCAGTCCATCAGACAAGCAGCAAGGGAGTTAGGAAGCCGTCCTCGAAGAGCGCCGCAGCAGGGAAGACGCCGTAGATTTCATTTTAGATAGCATGTCGTCGAACGCCTGAAGGTCCCCTTCCTTAGTCAATGATCTCCACTGCTGCAAAAAGACATTGGCTTTAAATAAGCAGCTTACAGGGTTAGCCGGGAAAATGTGTTCAATCGTGAACTTGTTCCTAGTAGTCCAAAGCGACCAGCCGATCGCAGCCCAACCCATCAAGAACACCCTCTTAGACTGACATGATAGAGAATTAGTATACTGCCTCAGGTCCTCAAAAAAAGGATGGATTCCAATTGACACGAAGCCAAAGTCTGATGCAACTCCAAATGAGTTTAGCTAAAGAGCAATGAAAAAAGATATGTACTGTATTCTCAAGAGCCCCACATAGCTCGCACCTATCAGAGCCCGGCCCATTCCTCTTCTTAATTTGATCAGCCGCAAGGAGTTTACAGCGGACAACTTGCCAAAGAAAGATTTTAATCTTAGGGGGAATGCGGGCTGACCATATGTCCTTAAACTTAGCAGAGCGGCCGCCGGAAATAAGCTTAGAGTACGCCGATTTAACAGAAAAATGCCCCAAAGTGGAAAAGGGCCAAACAACGGAGTCCTCTTCCTCCGAGAGCAAAGGGAAGCAAGCAGTAAGGCGTTGCCAGTCTTCCAACTCCACAGGGGAAAGAGAGCGCCGGAAATCTAAAACCCAACCCTGAACCGAGAGCTCAAAGATAGAGATCTCGGGATCAATACAATAAGAAAACAAAGACGGAAAGGCAACCGCAAGCATGGTATCTCCGACCCACCAATCTAACCAGAAACGAGTAGACTTCCCATTTCTGACGACAAATTTAACAAGGGACCGGAAGATCGGTCGCACTTTAACAAGTTGATGCCAAAATTGAGAACCACCAGAAGCAAAGGCGAACACAGGGCTCGAGGAAGGGAAGTATTTAGCTTTAAGAATCGATAGCCAAGTAGGACGCTCCTCAAGAAACATTATCTTCCACCACCATTTTATCATAAGGCATTTGTTCATGACCCGCGTATTTATAATGCCAAGACCCCCCTGTCCTTAGGACGACAGATGAGGTTCCATTTAACCATACTATATTTGCGTTTATTGTCGGCTGAGTTCCAATAAAAGGCACCCCTATGCTTGTCGAAACCATTGTGAATCCCTCCGGACAGAAGGTAGAAGCTCATTAGGAACATCGGAAGAGAAGAGAGGCACGAGTTAGTTAGGGCAACCTTGCCCGCCTGAGTGCTATAACGGCCTCTCCATGGTAGAACTCTATTGCCAACTTTAGCAACTACCGGGGCAAAATCTTTTGCCAAGAGCTTAAACGGGGAGATAGGTAAGCCCAAATATTTGAGAGGATAAGACCCTAGAGAGCAGTTCAGGAGATGTGCCACCCGTTGCGCTTCCGAATCAGGTACCCCAGTCACAATGACCTCGCTCTTAGAAGTTAATTTTAAGACCCGAAAGGGCTTCGAAGCAAAGAAGAAGAAATTTCGAATTTGTGAGACTGGTCTCGTTAAGTTCCACCATAATGATGGCATCGTCCGCATACTGAAGATGACTAATGCCATTAGGGACAAGGTGAGAGCTAACCGGGGAGATATGCCCAGCCAACGCGGCACAAGAGAGGATATGAGATAGAGGATCGGCAACAAAATTGAAAAGCAAAGGGGACATCGGATCCCCTTGTCTAAGGCCCCTACCATTAGCAAAAAAAAATACTAGTTTGGCCATTCACGGCCACAGCCGTGTGCCCACCAGAGACAAGCTGCATCAAGCGGTGCACCACCTAACCTTCAAAGCCCTTAGCCAGTAGGACTTGGCGAAGAAAATTCCAACTCACCGAGTCGTAAGCCTTTTCAAAATTGAGCTTAAGGACCACAGCCTTGGTTCCCTTAATCCGCGGGTCATGAATTATCTCATGCAAGCATAGAACCCCATCCAAAATGAATCTCCCCTTAATGAACGCAGATTGGAAAGGGCTAATGACCCAATGGGCTATCGGAGAGACCCTAGTGGCCATGCCCTTAGAGGGAAACTTCGCAAAGTTGTTAATCAGAGCAATGGGCCTAAATTGAGAGGTCAGGTCAGCACCTTTGATCTTAGGGATGAGGGTGAGAACCGCGTAGTTGAGCCTCGAGATGTCAACAGTGCCCAGCCAAAACCCTTGAATAATTGCCTTAATAAGGCCTTTTAGCTGAGGCCAAAATTGCCGAAAGAAAGGAATGGAGAAGCCGTCAGGACCTGAAGCCGCATTAGAGTTGGCAGTCCGAATCGTCTCGGAGATTTCCTCTTCAGAAGGGGGGGGGGTCAGCAGGTAATTATTCTCAGCGCTCGTTATCTGCTCAAGAGGAGACCAGAAGGCCGAAGCTAGCCTAAAGCCCAGCTCCAGTTTAGCCGCTAATAGGTTAGAGAAGAATTGAACCACATGGCGAAGAATGATCGAAGGGTCAGAAACCCTAACCCCATCGATCAGTAGGCTATCGATTAAGCATCTCTGACGACTACCGTTTGCAATAGCAAGGAAATAGGCCATAGGCGAATCACCCTTTAGAGTCCAATTGATAGTGCCTCTTTGCTTCTAGTACACTTCCTCCTGCCGATGAATATCCAAGAGCGCCTCTTCTAAGCCATAACGAATTTGCCATTCGGCCTCGGACAGACCAGATCTATCCGCATGCATATCGAGATCGCCATTTTGAGAAACCAGCCTTGCTTTGTCACGCCTTGACTCAGCATAGTAGTTTTTAGACCAGCCTCTAAGGAATCTACGCAGGAAATAAGAGCATTGATGCTAATCATCCATTGGGCCAAAAGAATGACGAGTAGAGGATAGGAAGGCCGTAATCTTCTGAGCCAACAAGGTGGGGAAACCCTCCACAAGTAGCCAAGATGCATCGAATTGAAACCTCGGGAAACCAACCGCACGGGACCCATCGTCAAGGATTAGGGGGGCATGATCAGAGCCTACAATGGCAAGAGCTCGTAAGCTCACCCGAGGGAACAGTGCATCCCAATTAGGACAAAGAAAAACCCTATCAAGAACAGAGCGAATGGGGGAGATTTGACGGTTAGTCCAGGTGTAGCGGGCCCCAACCCTAGGTATTTCACGAATAGCCGTAACCTTGATGAAAGCATTGAAGGCATCAGCCAAAGGCCAAGAAAAGTTAGGGGAGCTCTTATCAGAAGGATATCTCATCAGGTTAAAATCACCCCCAATCAAGAGGGGCAGCTGACATGACTCAATTTTATTATAAATTTCATCCAGAAAAATGTAAGACAAAGAGTGGTCTGCCGGGCCATACACCACCATGATCTCAAGAAGAGAGTTGAGAGTACGATGGGAAACCACCGTGCTGGCCCAGAAAATGCCATGCTCAAAAGCAACAAAGTCGAAAATGTCATTTTTGGTGCCAAGGAGAATGCCACCCGACTGTCCAACAGAGGCCACATAGTTCCATTTAAATCTATCTATCCCAGCAACGGTCGAGAGTTCACTCGGGGAGAAAGAAGGTTTGAGGGTCTCGACAAGGCCAATAAAATCAACATTTTCAGAATGCACCAAATCCTTAAGCTGGTCCCTGCGCCCCCTAGCGCAGAAACCTCTAATATTCCAGAATAAGGCCTTCATTTGAAGGAGAGGTTTTTAATTCTGAGACTCGACCTGCATGGAGCCTTGCAGGGTTTAGCACGCTTCCCAGCCCCTCATTTCTGAACCACCGGGGAGACCTGACACCAGTCAGTTTCCCCCACATCCCCACCGGCCACAACTAGTGGGGCAGACACACCTACCCCAGCCTCCTTAGCTTTAGCAATGTCAGCCTGAGCTAATTTATTTGCCCTAATCACATCAAGTAAAGAAGAGGGGGATCCCAAACTAGAATCTAAGCAAATACCAACATCATTTAAAATCTTAAGCAGCTACTCATCAGACTGTGAAGGGAGAACTAAACGAACAGGGGAAAGACCATTAGGAAAGGAAGAGGACGGAGCTGGGTGCGAACCTGAAGGAGGAAGATCCCGAGCCACTGCACGCCTAGCCGCCCGATCAGCCACACGCTCGCCGATGTTGGAGACGCGACCGCTCTTGCGAGCAGTCGAAGCAGGCGAGTGCACAGTCACAGGGAGAGCACGACTGGGGGAAGCGGCCACCGAGGACGGGCCCGAGGCCGTACCCAAGTCCACATCCAACCCGCGGCAAAGCCTAGCCGCTGACTGCCTGGAATCACTGGACACCCTGCTCTTTGTTGAAAACTTCTTGACCGACGATTTCTTCCTCTTCTTGGACGCGGACGGACCAACCGGGGGAAAATCTTCAATGCCAGAAAGCGAAGGGGAGGTGGGGCGATCAGGAAGATTAGAGCACGCCGCCGAGAGAGGTGTGCCCTTTGTCCCACCAGAAGCCGCGGCCCCACCACCCAAGTCAGGCATCGAGTCCTGTGCCCCACGGCCCGCCGGAGCACTGTCCTTCAGTAGATCTTGGTCTTCAGGGGATAGCCCATCCAACTCTGATTGGGTAAAGCGATGATCCGTGCCATGCATCGAGTCGTCTGGGCAACCATCCCCATCTTTGCTCTTGTCGTCATTGCCGGAGGCCGGGGGCGGAGGGGGAGGAGGAGGCGACACTAGGCCCGGAGCACCCTCCACCTGAACCCGTAGCCGAAAACCGCCAGCCGCCGGGAAGACATCAATGGATCCACGAATGCAGTCAGGGTCAACACACCAGACCCGGAGGCGAGCCGGCCCAAGGACTGGCAGAGACGCTTGATCCACCTCGATCGGCTTACCGAGGAGCACCCCAAAAGCCATCAGGAAGGCCGTGGTGCGCATCTTAGGAGGAACATCATCAACAAGCACCCACACATCAGACAGAGAGGAGATAGCCTTGGACCCATTGGACGCAGCTTTAACCGAGACCACCAGTTGATTCAGAGGGAGCGTGAAGCAAGTACAGGAGGAGATCATGCGGAGACTTTCTTTAGAAGGGAAAGTAGCAGCAAACTCAAACTCAGATAGCTGATGGATTTACCAGTCCCACCCGCCCTCATCCCACAACTGAAGTTCATCAAGAAGCACCTGGGGAGAGATGCGCTTATCCTGGACAGATATGACGCCAACATTGGAAAGCGAAGGAATAGGAGCTGCTTCAGGGATCTCCCTATCTAGTGCAAAAAACGAGCAACCAGGAAGGCCAACACCATAGTGAACGAAAGCTGGAGGTTTGACACGGTTTTGACAGTCCACCATGAGGTGGCCGTCTTCCCTGCATATGAGGCAGAATGGATGATTTTCACCGCGAGACTGAAAGTGACCAGGGTGATGACACGTGAAGCAGGTGAGGATGGGGTTGGAGACCTAAGAATGAGGGGGGATGCGACCAGGACCTCGAGGGGGAGGAGGAGGGAGAATGCCATCACCAGACGCACTAGCACCAGAGCCGGCGCCATGCCCGCAGCAGAGCCAACTGGACGACGAACCGGGGCCCCCGACGCGCCATGAGGAACGAAGCGAGACGGATCGCCACTAGCCACCGCCGGCGCCCGCGACGACCCGCCACCCCGGGGGACAGCACTCTATGAAGGAGGCGACAGGGCCGGCCCCGAAGAGCCCGCCCGACTCCCCAGCACCGCTAGCTCCCAGGGGTCAGCAGCAGCCACCGGAGCACCATGCGCGGGGGGCGGAGGGTCCGACGGGCCAGATCCAGAGGCACGGGGGGACGCACCGGCCGACGCAGATCTGCGACATCCTTGCCGGAGCCATCGCGCCCCCGCTTCTGGCCGGAGACCGCCTCACTGGAGGATCCACGAGATCGATCCATTGCGGCCACCGCTGCGAAGGAGAGAGAGAGCAGAGGGGGAGGAGCAGATCTGACGAAACAACGGATGGGCAGGCGGCGCCGACGCAAATCGGAGGAGGAAGCCGAAAACCCTAGAAAAGGGGGAACCGCACCCTTCTGAACCCATAAATAACCGGAATGAGCTAGGCCGTGCTCGCCAAGAGGGGACGCGGGAGGAGTGGCCAAAGGAGCCCGCGGTCCAGACATCAGCCAAGGGTGCCCGCGCCCAGACAGGGGCACCAGCGCCAGCCCCGATCCCAGATCTAGGGTTGACACCGACGCCGACACCGCCGGAGAAGCGGGAGCCGCGGCCGATGGCGAGATGGGGAGGGCACCTGTCGGAGAGGAGGACCCCGTCGACACCACCGCCGCCTCACCGGAGCCCAACACCACCCCATCCAGAGGCCAGGACGCAGCACGCCCGTGGCCAAGAGAGATACGACGCCAACCATCCACGCCCACGCCGGGCCCGACAGGCCGCCCCCTACCACCCGGAGCAAACTGACGCCGACGACCCACCGCCGGAGCCACAGGAGGCCCAACCACCTGAGCCGGACGGGAAGGAGGAGGGAGTACCTCACAGTCCAAGCCGGACTCATCCGAATCGAGCACCCAAAATCTGTTAGCCCGGGGCGCAACCAGGGTCATAGAACGGGACGGGGAGCCTAGGAGAGGGGTAGGACGAGGCTCGCCGCCGGCGAGGAGCCCAGAGAAGACCTCGGAGGGGAGGGAGAAGCCGCATAGGGCAGGGTCACCGACGGGGGGAGCCGCAGGCCAGCGACGGCCCAGGAGAGAGGGGGACAAGAGGAGAAAGAAGCGCTATCGATGTCAAAACCGGCGGATCTCGGGTAGGGGGTCCCGAACTGTGCGTCTAGGCGGATGGTAACAGGAGACAAGGGACACGATATTTTTACCCAGGTTCGGGCCCTCTCGATGGAGGTAAAACCCTACTCCTGCTTGATTGATATTGATGATATGGGTAGTACAAGAGTGGATCTACCACGAGATCAAGGAGGCTAAACCCTAGAAGCTAGCCTATGGTATGATTGTTGTAATGGTTGTTCGTCCTACGGACTAAAACCCTCCGGTTTATATAGACACCGGAGAGGGCTAGGGTTACACAGAGTTGGTTACAATGGTAGGAGATCTACATATCCGTATTGCCAAGCTTGCCTTCCACGCCAAGGAAAGTCCCATCCGGACACGGGACGAAGTCTTCAATCTTGTATCTTCGTAGTCTTGGAGTCCGGCCGATGATGATAGTCCGGCTATCCGGACACCCCCTAGTCCAGGACTCCCTCAGTAGCCCCTGAACCAGGCTTCAATGACGATGAGTCTGGCGCGCATATTGTTCGTCATTGCAAGGCGGGTTCCTCCTCCGAATTAATTCATAGAAGATTGTGAACACCAGGATAGTGTCCGGCTCTGCAAAATAAATTCCACATACTACCGTAGAGAGAATAATATGTACACAAGCTCAATCTGCTGACGTATTTTGTGGCGTGACGTCACACCACTGCCAAACCTTTACTTTGAATCATTTTTTACTATACCACCTCAGCGCGTTTAGCGAAGCGGTTTCCTTGGCACGTCTTGTCGAAGCAGAGATCGTGTTCCCCTTATTCCGGGATTCCCATCTATACGGACGTGGGTAACCCAACCGCGCCCGTTGTCACGCCTCCTCTATCGAAGGCGAGTCCCAAACAGTCACGGGGACGGCTCTTGGTATTCTCCCTCTTTATAATGGGACCAAGGCTCGTTTTTCTTCAATCCTCAATCGAATCTGCCCTTCGCCCTGAGTTCCAACACCCAGAGCCCCAGATTCGAGCGCTTCGGACTTTCGGCAATGTCCGGCTCCGACCTACAGGGCCGGTGGATGCCCTCCTCCGTCACAGAAGAGGATGTGCTAAAGTTGAGAGAAGCCAGGTACCTAACCTGCGAGATTTCGCATAGGCTGCCCGCCAAAGGGCAAGTCATTCCTACTCCCGAGCCCGGCGAGAGCGTCGTGTTTGTGTCCCACCTCCGTCGGGGTTTAGGCTTCCCGATGGATCCTTTTGTGAGAGGGCTCATGTTTTACTATGGGTTGGAATTCCATGACCTGGCTCCGGAGTCCATCCTCCACATCTCGTCATTCATTGTCGTCTGCGAGGCCTTCCTCCGCACTACCCCCCACTTTGGTTTGTGGCTCAAAACCTTTAACGTGGAGCCGAAGATGATCGAGGGGCGCCAAGCAGAGTGCGGCGGGGCGGTTGTAAGCAGGAGGGCCGATGCTCCATGGCCCGAGGGCTCTTTCCAAGAGGAGCTCGGCTTGTGGCAACAGGAGTGGTTTTATATTACCGCTCCCAGGGGCAGCAGGCAGAAGCCGCCGCCCATCTTCCGCTCGGGACCTCCACGACGGCTGATGTCATGGGTCAACCAAGGGCTCAACTGGGGGCCGTCAAAGGACGTGCCCCTATTGCAGGGCCGGATTCGAGACCTCCAAGAGAGGGAGATCGATCTGGTCGTGGTGATGCAGGTCATGCTGATTAGGCGTCTTCTGCCCTGCAAACGTCGTCCTCTCCGGCTGTGGGAATTCAATCCGGAGGGACCACGAATTCTCCAACACTTCATGGGTACGACACCCATGGAGATGTACAAATTTTTCTTTGGATCACAAGAGGTGTGTCCGGAATTGACCGAGGACGCCGGCCTAAGCTGCAATCGCCCGGATACACAAGTAAGTAGCTCTGTGTCCGGACATACCGTTCGTTTGCATTTCTAGGATTCGCCTTTTAACCAATTGTCCTCTGAACAGGAGTGGATAGTGCAAGCGAAACTGATACGGTGTCCGGCCCCCCTCCCGGAGACCGCGCCGGATCCCGTGCTGGTCAGGATGCTGGAGGTTGCGCCTTCAGAGGAAGGCGAAGGGGAAAACAGAGGAGCTACCACCTCTACCAAGGAGGCTTTTGAGAAAGGGGGATCGAGAATCCCTCCTTCCAAGGGGAGAAGAGGACCGCTTCCGAAAACCAGGAGGCCAAGGCCTAGAAGCGGGGGAAGAGATCTTCATCAGAGGGTCCTGCGTCTGGGGAGGCCCCGGCTGCACTATCTCCCTTAAGGAATCAGCCCTCCAGCGAGCCGTAAGTAGAAAAAAGGGGAGTTTTGTAATAAGGGACATCCCTATTTGTGCTTCTAAGGATAACCTAAGTTTTTACCTTGTAGTTCGGATCTCCGTCCTTCTCAGATGAGCTCGTCTTCGGGGGACCTTCGTCCGGAGATGATGGAGAGCGAGACGCCTCCATCTGCCGCACCGTCAGGTGGGGCGGACGACCCTGAGGTGTCATCACAGAGGGTATCCCCAAGTCCGGCAGGGCCGAAGAGTTCGGCACCAACTGGTGTACGGCCGGGGGAGCTGAAGGATCTGCTTGAGAAGGCGTCTATCTCAGAAGATCACCGTACATTGATGAGTATGGTGATTGGAAGAATTTCATCCGCCGAAGGCGGGCTGCATGATGCCGTTACAAGTTTACTGGCGGGGTTTGAGGTATGTAAAAATGACATACCTTTTGACAGTTTTGCACATAAAGCGCGCCCTGTATAGATAGTAGCCCCTAAGACTCGGTATGTTGTCGAAAGTGACAGCGTGCCGAGGATCATAATCTCAGGTATTAATTCTCGCCTTTCCTACACAGGTGGCGGATAGTCCGGTGGCCAGCCGGACTGATGGAGTTGCTGAACTAAGGCGGCAACTCGATGTTGCGGATGCGGACATCGCGCTGGTCAATAAGCGACTTGACGAGTCGCAAGGTAGGTTGTTTCTCCATGGTCACCTAGTAAGGGAGCCGAAGCTCACTCCTTACAACATGTGTGTTTGATGCAGATGGTGCCGCTGCTGTCGAGGACCTTCGAGGAGAGCTTGCTCGAGCCAAGGAGCAGGCCAGGAGGAGTAATGCGGCTGCCTCGAAGGCGGCCGAAGAGCTAGAAGCCGAAAGGGCTGCTCACTGCCGAAGCAGGGAGGAGATGGCCGAAATGGCCGTGAAGCTGAAAGATGTTGCCGACCGCTATGAGGTTCTTGAAAAAGAATGCCGAGCGGAGCAAGAAAGCCTGAAGAAGGCCACCGCCGAAGCCAAGGATGCCCGTTCTACAATGAGGGCTATAAAGGAGGAGTTGCGCCAGGCCGGAGATATTGCGGCTGGCAAGCCTTTTCTGCTGTGCAGGAGGTTTATAGATCCCAAGTATGCTCAGCTTGGCCAGCTGTGGGGTCCGGAGGATCCTTATATGGATTTAGCGGCGAGTGCGGCAGATGTTGTTGTGCACTTCCGAAGTCAAAAGGATCACGAGACGGAAGAGCTTTTTTGGTCTCAATACCACAGTCCGGAGCGTTCACTTCCGCTGACCGATCGGTTGGCTGAGTGGGCTGAGCTGAATAGATTGTCCGGACTTGCCATGACGGATATCGTGGCTCATGTCTGGCCGGATAGGCCCAAGCCGAAGAGTTATTTTGGCTTATTGCAGCAATTCCTTGGGGCGGTGCCACATATCAAGGCGATGAAGCGGTCGGCCTGCATAGAGGGTGCATGGATGGCCCTCGCCCGTGTGAAGACATACTGGACAGAGCTGGACGCCACCGATGTTGCAACCCGGGGTTCGGACGAGAGCCGGTTACCCGCCGAGCACTATTTTGGGGAAGTTCTGCGTGGTGCTCGTGTAATTGAGTCGCAGTGCTCAAAGAATGTCATGTTTAAATGATTTTTATGATTTATAGGACGATATATATAATATAAGTGCTTTTTATACTTGTGCGTTCAAGTATTGAAATATCTCCTGTGCGGCCGTTAATGTATACTTGTGTATAACCTGAAAGATGGCAGTCTTCGGCTTCAGCCCCCACGCACATGGTGCGGGGGTGTTTGCAAAAATAGCGCATTTTCACACTTAATCCAACGTCTTGGTCCTGTGAAGGAGGTGGTAGCGTAGCAAACGAGGCAACCAGACTATAATGCTTTATCACTTTCACTTAGCCAAAGGAGTTCGAGGGTGGGGCTACGATATAGCCCCTAGGGGCACCGCGCTCTCGGAATTCGGGGCGCGTATGTGCCTGACCGGGAAACGGTCCTTCATCTAAGCGGAGGAATTCTAAACATTCCGGTAGTCGATTGAGTGGTTGACCAGTCTCTCGCTGTATCATGACAGTCAGTTTTTGGCTTTCTCTACTGAGGTGCTCGCCCGGCCGAACCGGGGCACAATCGCAGTAGTTCTCCTGGTGCCGCGTTAGCCGATGATACGGAACGTAAGGCAGCAAAACACAGGAGCCGGGCAAACCCAACATTTGACCAAAGACATGATTCGGAGCTGATGCATATAAGGCCTAACTCGAGACGCCGAACACTCCCTAAGGTATTCGGTCTTTATGATAACGGGCAGAACAATGCCCTAAGCCCCTAGTGTCCAGGTACAGGCTAGAATTTCTGACGCGGCCGATGCCAAAACGCCAGCCTCCTCGTTGGTTATGGTAAAAAACCGTGGGATATGAATCAACAAGAGACAGTAAGAAAGGTTTACGCAGGGTCTTAATCTAAAAAGAATCATTGCCACGGGTCCCTGCTGCACGTCTGCGCCTGTGTCTCCGTTGTGCCGTATCCTGGACGGGTGTACACGTTGTTCATCTGTAAAAAGAGAGGAACTTAGCTTGAAAAGAAATCGTGGAAAAAATTTATTGAAAGCAAAGTATGAATGAATGAATAAAGTTAAGCTTTTAGTGGCTCTTTATTGTTTGTACGTGCAACCCCTTGTGAAGGGGTATGCGGCTAGGGAGCCCCTAGTTTATTTGTGCCGGACTCGTCTAGCCGTGTCCGGGGTCTTAAACGACCTTCTAATGAGATGATGCCGCGTGGACCGGGCATTTTAAGTGTAAGAGACGCGTAGTGTGGTATTGCGTTAAAGCGGGCGAAAGCTTCACGTCCCAATAGTGCTTGATGGCTACTTTTGAATGGGGCGACATGGAAGATTAGCTTTTCGCGACGGAAGTTGTCGGGTGATCCGAACACAACTTCTAGTAGTAAGGAGACCGTGCACTTGGCGTAAGGGCCTGGCGTCACTCCTTTGAAGGAAGCGCGGCTTTGGCGAATTTTAGTAGGGTCTATCCCCGTTGTTCCTCGTTGTCGCTCCCTTTTGGGGTATCCACCATATATACATCATGAGTTGAGGCGGCCTTCCAGTGCTCGATAGGCGCTGGTTGTTGGTCGTCTCCGGCGTCGTCGTCCATACCGTCGATGTCTTCAGAGTCGTAGTCTAGCATGTCGGTTAAATCGTCGACAGTGGCTACAAAGTGGGTGGTGGGTGGGTTTTGAATTTCTTCGTCCTCCGCATCCCAAACATCCTGACCGTAGTCCGGCCAGGGCTCTCCTGATAATGAGAGATGCTTTAGCGAATTCAGGATGTTGCCAAAGGGTGTGCTGAAAGATGTCCGCGGCAGTGAACTCCATGATCGGCGCCCAATCGGATTCGATTGGTAGGGGCGCAGGAGGTTCGGAGTCCGGCAAGGAGTCCGGCACCTCAGAGTCACGAGCTTTACGAGGGACAAGGTCAGTGTTCGGCTCCATTGCCGTAGAGATTGCAGCCCCCGAGGCGGTGGCCAGCCACCTGTCCTCGATCTGCGTGATCGGCTCCGAAGTAGGGGTCGGAGCGGACTCATGTGCGGCCTCCAGGGCACTGTCCAGCGGCAGAGCTAAATCATGCCCATCGTGACAGTGCAGCATGCACGGCTGTGGCTCGAATCCATCGAAGATCAAGTCTCCGCGGATGTCAGCCATGAAGTTTAGGCTTCCGAATCCGACCTGATGGCCAGGGGCGTAGCTTTCGATCTGCTCCAGATGGCCAAGCGAATTGGCCCGCAGTGCAAAGCCGCCGAACATGAAGATCTGTCCGGGGAGAAAAGTCTCACCCTGGACTGCGTGGTTGTTGATGATTGAAGGAGCCATCAAGCCTATCGGTGACGACACAGAGGAACTCTCAATGAAAGCACCAATGTCGGTGTCAAAACCGGCGGATCTCGGGTAGGGGGTCCCGAACTGTGCGTCTAGGCGGATGGTAACAGGAGACAAGGGACACGATATTTTTACCCAGGTTCGGGCCCTCTCGATGGAGGTAAAACCCTACTCCTTCTTGATTGATATTGATGATATGGGTAGTACAAGAGTGGATCTACCACGAGATCAAGGAGGCTAAACCCTAGAAGCTAGCCTATGGTATGATTGTTGTAATGGTTGTTCGTCCTACGGACTAAAACCCTCCGGTTTATATAGACACCGGAGAGGGCTAGGGTTACACAGAGTCGGTTACAATGGTAGGACATCTACATATCCGTATTGCCAAGCTTGCCTTCCACGCCAAGGAAAGTCCCATCCGGACACGGGACGAAGTCTTCAATCTTGTATCTTCGTAGTCTTGGAGTCCGGTCGATGATGATAGTCCGGCTATCCGGACACCCCCTAGTCCAGGACTCCCTCAAGCGCCATCCGTCTGACCGACGCTCGGCAGAGTTAGACAACTAGTTTTGATATCCTAGCCAGATTCCAGCGGTTTTGTGAACTTTTGTCCTAAGTCACATTACCCTGAAGAAAGGGCACTTCTTCCATGTGTACAACACTAATCAAGCCACCAAACAGTGGACAATGTGGATATGGTGCCTTAGGCATCTACAACGGCAACCAGCAAATTTCTTTCCGCATCCATCCGCTGCCATGGGGACTAGTCCGGGGACATGAATGCGAGAGGTCGACATCCAACACTAGCCGCATACATTCTAATTTTTTTTCAACAAACTAGATGAGATTCATGTAAACACTGCCAATTTCGTACAAACATGACGGGTTTCATACAAACCGGACGAAAACGGTTACATTTTGGACATATTTTCAACTAAAAAGCTAAAACTTGTGCACGTACGGTTGCGCGGAGCTCCACTCTCATGACACAGATACACTACACTAGTCTATGGCTGGCCGCGGCTGCCCTTTGTCTTCCCCATGTCCGACAGCCTGCTAACCGGACTGTCGGGAGCCCCAGAGGCATATTCTTTCCCCGTATCTTCCCTATATCCGACTGCACTGCTCGGAGCGGCAAAGAGGATGCTTCAGCCGAAGGGGAAGGGTGCTTCCGTGGAGATCAAGCGGGTGCCTAGGATGGTATAGATAAACAAGAACCGGCCAGTTCACCGACGGCGGCCTCCCGTGTTCTACTTCTCCTCGATGATGGCGGCGGGCGCGGACGTGCTGGCCGCCACCTGGTCGACATCCGCGCAGCCGGCTTCTTTCCTTGCATGCATGGCGTGGCTACGCGCGCGTAGATGGCGGATGGCACGGTCGCATGCACTGGATGCGGCGACGCCCTGCCGCTATCCTCCTCGCCGTGTCGGCGTGGAGCAACTCTCCACTTGTCGCTGAACCATGCGCCGGCTTGGGGAAGAACTGGCTCCTCCGGGCTAGGCAAGGGAGGTGGAGCAGCGAGATGCCTCGCTCATATCCGCCGGGCTCGGCGGGCCACCTAGTTGGCTTGTATGCCGAAGAACTGCTCTTCGAAAGCCATCAAAAGAGTGGAGAAAATGGTGAAGGAGGAGATGGGGGCGGAACTGCTCTTCGGAAGCCATCGAAAGAGTGGAGAAAATGGTGAAGGAGGAGATGGGGGCGGCGGAGGGGTGTGATTCTTGCCTGACGTCTGGCCTTGTTTAAATAGAGGGCAGACCGGAGGTGCTCGGTCGGCATTGTGTTTAATGTCGGCCCGCTCATGAACGGACGTGTGGCCATAGTAGGTTCCGTGGCTTCCCCGCAGGGTTAATGGAGGCGTATGAATGCGCCGAGGAGGCGTGTTCAGTCAAGCGCGCAGCGGGAAATGGCCTCGGTCGGCGCCCCGCTTCAATGGCGGAGGCAGTGAGAGGCCGCGTCCGCCCTGAGCCGTCTTCAATGTGGAGCGGCGCGCTCTACAGCGGCATGAATGCGGGAAGCTGGCGCAGGGTGGGATGCGCGCACGAGAGGGGGTAGGGGTTTTTGGTGGACCAGGGCGGTTAGAAGCGGGCTTGGGATTAATCCGGACTCCCGCAAACCTCTCCTACTTTTGTCTTCGGTTTACGGGAGAAATCGCGTCCGGACCGCCCCGCCGACCGATACAGATCGACCTTGGATGGCTTCCATAGTCTGGATGGTTGCGGGAGGTTTGAGGGTCGGCATTGGAGCTGCCCATAGGTCATCTCCAAGCTGACCCTTAGATTTTGGGCCAAGCTGCTCAGACGTAGTTTGTCATTTAACATCATCCTGCATTGGTTTGGGGACCAGTCTGCAAGTATTCGGACCTCCATCACATAAGACTCCGACACTCATGGCCCAATGCAAAATTCCACCCCTTTCCCTTTATATGCATCTGCTGAAGGAAATATGCCCTAGAGGCAATAATAAAGTTATTATTTATTTCCTCATTTCATGATAAATGTTTATTATTCATGCTAGAATTGTATTACTCGGAAACATAATACATGTGTGAATACATAGACAAACATAGTGTCACTAATATGCCTCTACTTGACTAGCTCGTGAATCAAAGATGGTTAAGTTTCCTAACCATAGACATGAGTTGTCATTTGATTAAAGGGATCACATCATTAGGAGAATGATGTGATTGACTTGACCCATTCCGTTAGCTTAGCACTTGATCGTTTAGTATGTTGCTATTGCTTTCTTCATGACTTATACATGTTCCTATGACTATGAGAATATGTAACTCCCGCTTACCGGAGAAACACTTTGTGTGCTACCAAACGTCACAACGTAACTGGGTGATTATAAAGGTGCCCTACAGGTGTCTCCAAAAGTACTTGTTGAGTTGACGTATTTCGAGATTAGGATTTGTCACTCCGATTGTCGGAGAGGTATCTCTGGGCCCTCTCGGTAATGCACATCACTATAAGCCTTGCAAGCAATGTAGCTAATGAGTTAGTTACAGGGATGATGCATTGCGTAGCGAGTAAAGAGACTTGCCGGTAACGAGATTGAACTAGGTATTGAGATACCGTCGATCGAATCTCGGGCAAGTAACATACCGATGACAAAGGGAACAACGTATGTTGTTATGCGGTTTGACCGATAAAGATCTTCGTAGAATATGTAGGAACCAATATGAGCATCCAGGTTCTGCTATTGGTTATTGACCGGAGACGTGTCTCGGTCATGTCTACATAGTTCTCGAACCCGTAGGGTCCGCACGCTTAAAGTTAGATGACAGTTATATTATGAGTTTATGTGTTTTGATGTACCGAAGGTTGTTCGGAGTCCCAGATGTGATCACGGACATGACGAGGAGTCTCGAAATGGTCGAGACATGAAGATCGATATATTGGACGACTATATTTGGACACTGGAAAGGTTCCGGGTGAGATTGGGACAATACCGGAGCTTCGGGAGGTTATCGGAACCCCCCTGGAGGTATATGGGCCTTAATGGGCTTTAGTGGAAAGGAGGGGAAATGAGTAAGGGAGGGGGCGCCCCCCAAGCCCAATCTGAATTGGGAGGGGGGCCGGCCCCCCTTTCCTTCCTCCCTCCTTCCTCTTCCTTCCCTCTCCCTCTCCAAAGAGGAAAGGGAGGAGTCCCACTCCCGGTGGGAGTAGGACTCCCCCCTTGGGCACGCCTCCTCCCCTTGGCCGGCCCCCTCCTCCACTCCTTTATATACGGGGGAGGGGGGCACCCCATAGACACAACAATTGATCATTGATCTCTTAGCCGTGTGCGGTGCCCCCCTCCACCATAGTCCTCCTCGATAATATCATAGCAGTGCTTAGGCAAAGCCCTGCGACGGTAGAACATCATCATCGTCACCACGCCGTTGTGCTGACGGAACTCTCCCTCGACACTCGGCTGGATCGGAGTTCGAGGGACTTCATCGAGCTGAACGTGTGCAAGAACTCGGAGGTGACGTGCTTTCGGTGCTTGATCGGTCGGGCCATGAAGACGTACGACTACATCAACCGCATTGTGCTAACGCTTCCGCTTTCGGTCTACGAGGGTACGTGGACCACACTCTCCCCTCTCGTTGCTATGCATCACCATGATCTTGCTCGTGCGTAGGAATTTTTTTGAAATTACTACGTTCCCCAACAGTGGCATCCGAGCCAGGTTTTATGCGTTGATGTTATATGCAAGTCATACTGCTTACCAGCATGTCATACTTTGGTTTGGCGGTATTGTTGGATGAAGCGGCCCAGACCGACATTACGCGTACGCTTACGCGAGACTGGTTCCACCGATGTGCTTTGCACACAGGTGCCTGGCGGGTGTCAGTTTCTCCAACTTTAGTTGAACCGAGTGTGGCTACGCCTGGTCCTTGTGAAGGTTAAAACAACACTAACTTGACGAACTATCATTGTGGTTTTGATGCGTAGGTAAGAACGGTTCTTGCTAAGCCCGTAGCAGCCACGTAAAACTTGCAACAACAAAGTAGAGGACGTCTAACTTGTTTTTGCAGGGCATGTTGTGATGTGATATGGTCAAGACGTGATGCTATATTTTATTGTATGAGATGATCATGTTTTGTAACCGAGTTATCGGCAACTGGCAGGAGCCATATGGTTGTCACTTTATTGTATGCAATGCAATCGCCCTATAATTGCTTTACTTTATCACTAAGTGGTAGCGATAGTCGTAGAAGCAATAGTTGGCGAGACGACAACGATGCTATGATGGAGATCAAGGTGTTGCGCCGGTGACGATGGTGATCATGACGGTGCTTCGAAGATGGAGATCACAAGCACAAGATGATGATGGCCATATCATATCACTTATATTGGTTGCATGTGATGTTTATCTTTTATGCATCTTATCTTGCTTTGATTGACGGTAGCATTATAAGATGATCTCTCACTAAATTCCAAGATAAAAGTGTTCTCCTTGAGTATGCACTGTTGCCAAAGTTCATCGTGCCCAGACACCACGTGATGATCGGGTGTGATAAGCTCTACGTCCATCTACAACGGGTGCAAGCCAGTTTTGCACACGCAGAATACTGAGGTTAAACCTAATGAGCCTAGCATATGCAGATATGGCCTCGGAACACTAACACCGAAAGGTCGAGCATGAATCATATAGTAGATATGATCAACATAGTGATGTTCACCATTGAAAACTACTCCATTTCACATGATGATCGGTTATGGTTTAGTTGATTTCGATCACGTGATCACTTAGATGATTAGAGGGATGTCTATCTAAGTGGGAGTTCTTAAGTAATATGATTAATTGAACTTCAATTTATCATGAACTTAGTACCTGATAGTATTTTGCTTGTCTATTTTTGTTGTAGATAGATGGCCCGTGCTGTTGTTCCGTTGAATTTTAATGCGTTCCTTGAGAAAGCAAAGTTGAAAGATGATGGTAGCAATTACACGGACTGGGTCCATAACTTGAGGATTATCCTCATTGCTGCACAGAACAATTACGTCCTGGAAGCACCGCTAGGTGCCAAACCTGCTGCAGGAGCAACACCAGATGTTAGGAACGTCTAGCAGAGCAAAGGTGATGACTACTCGATAGTTCAGTGTGCCATGCTTTACGGCTTAGAATCGGGACTTCAACGACGTTTTGAACGTCATGGAGCATATGAGATGTTTTAGGAGTTGAAGTTAATATTTCAAGAAAATGCCCGGATTGAGAGATATTAAGTCTCCAATAAGTTCTACAGCTGCAAGATGGAGGAGAATAGTTCTGTCAGTGAGCATATAGTCAGAATGTCTGGATATGACAATCACTTGATTCAACTGGGAGTTAATCTTCCGGATAATAGCGTCATTGACAGAATTCTTCAATCACTGCCACCATGCTACAAGAGCTTCGTGAAAAACTATAATATGCAAGGGATTGATAAGACAATTCCCGAGCTCTTCGCAATGCTAAAGGCTGCGGAGGTAGAAATCAAGGAGCATCAAGTGTTCATGGTCAATAAGACCACCAGTTTCAAGAAAAAGGGCAAAGGGAAAAAGAAGGGGAACTTCAAGAAGAACAGCAAACAAGTTGCTGCTCAAGAGAAGAAACCCAAGTCTGGACCTAAGCCTGAGACTGAGTGCTTCTACTGCAAGCAGACTGGTCACTGGAAGCGGAACTGCCCCAAGTATTTGGCGGATAAGAAGGATGGTAAGGTGAACAAAGGTACATGTGATATACATGTTATTGATGTGTACCTTACTAGAGCTCGCAGTAGCACCTAGGTATTTGATACTGGTTCTGTTGCTAATATTTGCAACTCGAAACAGGGACTACAGATTAAGCGGACACTGGCTAAGGACGAGGTGATGATGCGCGTGGGAAATGGTTCCAAACTCGATGTGATCGCCGTCGGCACGCTACCTCTACATCTACCTTCGGGATTAGTTTTAGACCTAAATAATTGTTATTTGGTGCCAACATTGAGCATGAACATTATATCTGGATCTTGTTTGATGCGAGACGATTATTCATTTAAATATGAGAATAATGGTTGTTCTATTTATATGAGTAATATCTTTTATGGTCATGCACCCTTAAAGAGTGGTTTATTTTTTATGAATCTCGATAGTAGTGATACACATATTCATAATGTTGAAGCCAAAAGATGCAGAGTTGATAATGATAGTGCAACTTATTTATGGCACTGCCGTTTAGGTTATATTGGTGTAAAGCGCATGAAGAAACGTACCCCATACTGATGGACTTTTGGAATCACTTAATTATGAATCACTTGGTACTTGCGAACCATACCTCATGGGCAAGATGACTAAAACGCCGTTCTCTGGAACTATGGAGCGAGCAACTGATTTGTTGGAAATCATACATACTGATGTATGTGGTCCAATTAATGTTGAGGCTCACGGTGGGTATCGTTATTTTCTCACCTTCACAGATGATTTGAGCAAATATGGGTATATCTACTTAATGAAACATAAGTCTGAAACATTTGAAAAGTTCAAAGAATTTCAGAGTGAAGTTGAAAATCATCGTAACAAGAAAATAAAGTTTCTACGATCTGATCGTGGAGGAGAATATTTGAGTTACGATTTTGGTTTACGTTTGAAGCAACGCGGAATAGTTTCGCAACTCATGCCACCCGGAACACCACAGCGTAATGGTGTGGCCGAACATCGTAATCGTACTTTACTAGATATGGTGCGATCTATGATGTCTCTTACTGATTTACCGCTATCGTTTTGGGGTTATGCTTTAGAGACGGCCGCATTCACGTTAAATAGGGCACCATCAAAATCCGTTGAGACGACGCCTTATGAACTGTGGTTTGGCAAGAAACCAAAGTTGTTGTTTCTTAAAGTTTGGCGCTGCGATGCTTATGTGAAAAAGTTTCAACCCGATAAGCTCGAACCCAAATCGGAGAAATGTGTCTTCATAGGATACCCAAAGGAAATTGTTCGGTACACCTTCTATCACAGATCCGAAGGCAAGACATTTGTTGCCAAGAATGGATCCTTTCTAGAGAAGGAGTTTCTCTCGAAAGAAGTGAGTAGGAGGAAAGTAGAACTTGATGAGGTAACTGTACCTACTCCTTTATTGGAAAATAGTTCATCACAAAAACCGGTTCCTGTGACGACTACACCAATAAGTGACGAAGCTAATGATATTGATCATGAAACTTCAGATCAAGTTACTACAGAACCTCATAGGTCAACCAGAGTAAGATCCGCACCAGAGTGGTACGGTAATCCTATTCTGGAGGTCATGTTACTTGACCATGGCGAACCTACGAACTATGAGGAAGCGATGATGAGCCCAGATTCCGCAAAATAGCTTGAGGCCATGAAATCTGAGATGGGATCCATGTATGAGAACAAAGTGTGGACTTTGGTTGACTTGCCCGATGATCGGCAAGCCATCGAGAATAAACGGATCTTCAAGAAGAAGACTGTCACTGATGGTAATATTGTTGTCTACAAAGCTCGACTTGTTGCGAAAGGTTTTCGACAAGTTCAAGGGGTTGACTACGATGAGACTTTCTCACCCGTAGCGATGCTTAAGTCTGTCCGAATCATGTTAGCAATTGCCGCATTTTATGATTATGAAATTTGGCAAATGGATGTCAAAACTGCATTCCTGAATGGATTTCTGGAAGAAGAGTTGTATATGATGCAACCAGAAGGTTTTGTCGATCCAAAGGATGCTAACAAAGTGTGCAAGCTCCAGCGATCCATTTATGGACTGGTGCAAGCCTCTCGGAGTTGGAATAAAAGCTTTGATAGTGTGATCAAAGCATATGGTTTTATACAGACTTTTGGAGAAGCCTGTATTTACAAGAAAGTGAGTGGGAGCTCTGTAGCATTTCTAATATTATATGTGGACGACATATTATTGATTGGAAATGATATAGAATTTCTGGATAGTATAAAGGGATACTTGAATAAAAGTTTTTCGATGAAAGACCTCGGTGAAGCTGCTTACATATTAAGCATCAAGATTTATAGAGATAGATCAAGACGCTTAATTGGACTTTCACAAAGTACATACCTTGATAAAGTTTTGAAAAAGTTCAAAATGGATCAAGCAAAGAAAGGGTTCTTGCCTGTAATACAAGGTGTGAAATTGAGTCAGACTCAATGCCCGACCACTGCAGAAGATAGAGAGAAAATGAAAGAAGTTCCCTGTGCTTCAGCCATAGGCTCTATCATGTATGCAATGTTGTGTACCAGACCTGATGTGTACCTTGCTATTAGTTTAGCAGAGAGGTACCAAAGTAATCCAGGAGTGGATCACTAGACAACGGTCAAGAACATCCTAAAATACCTGAAAGGGACTAAGGATATGTTTCTCGTTTATGGAGGTGACAAAGAGCTAGTCGTAAATGGTTACGTCGATGCAAGCTTTGACACTGATCCGGACGATTCTAAATTGCAAACCGGATACATGTTTATATTGAACGGTGGAACTGTCAGTTGGTGCAGTTCTAAACAAAGCGTTGTGGCAGGATCTACATGTGAAGCGGAGTACGTAGCTGCTTTGGAAGTAGCAAATGAAGGAGTCTAGATGAAGGAGTTCATATCCGATCTAGGTGTCATACCTAGCGCATTGGGTCCAATGAAAATCTTTTGTGACAATACTAGTGCAATTGCCTTGGCAATGGAATCCAGATTTCACAAGAGAACCAAGCACATCAAGAGACGCTTCAATTCCATCCGGGACCAAGTCCAGGTGGTAGACATAGAGATTTGCAAGATACATATGGATCTGAATGTTGCAGACCCGTTGACTAAGACTCTTCCACGAGCAAAACAAGATCAGCACCAAGGCTCCATGGGCGTTAGAATCATTACTGTGTAATCTAGATTATTGACTCTAGTGCAAGTGGGAGACTGAAGGAAATATGCCCTAGAGGCAATAATAAAGTTATTATTTATTTCCTCATATCATGATAAATATTTATTATTCATGCTAGAATTGTATTACCCGGAAACATAATACATGTGTGAATACATAGACAAACATAGTTTCACTAGTATGCCTCTACTTGACTAGCTCGTGAATCAAGGATGGTTAAGTTTCCTAACCATAGACATGAGTTGTCATTTGATTAACGGGATCACATCATTAGGAGAATGATGTGATTGACTTGACCCATTCCGTTAGCTTAGCACTTGATCGTTTAGTATGTTGCTATTACTTTCTTCATGACTTATACATGTTCCTATGACTATGAGATTATGTAACTCCTTCTTACCGGAGGAACACTTTGTGTGCTACCAAACGTCACAACATAACTGGGTGATTATAAAGGTGCTCTACAGGTGTCTCCAAAGGTACTTGTTGAGTTGACGTATTTCGAGATTAGGATTTGTCACTCCGATTGTCGGAGAGGTATCTCTGGGCCCTCTCGGTAATGCACATCACTATAAGCCTTGCAAGCAATGTAGCTAATGAGTTAGTTATGGGATGATGCATTGCGTAACGAGTAAAGAGATTTGCCGATAATGAGATTGAACTAGGTATTGAGATACAGACAATCGAATCTCGGGCAAGTAACATACCGATGACAAAGGGAACAACGTATGTTGTTATGCGGTTTGACCGACAAAGATCTTCATAGAATATGTAGGAACCAATATGAGCATCCAGGTTCCGCTATTGGTTATTGACCGGAGACGTGTCTCGGTCATGTCTACATAGTTCTCGAACCCGTAGGGTCCGCATGCTTAAAGTTAGATGACAGTTATATTATGAGTTTATGTGTTTTGATGTACCGAAGGTTATTCGGAGTCCCTGATGTGATCACGGACATGACGGGGAGTCTCGAAATGGTCGAGACATGAAGATCGATATATTAGACGACTATATTTGGACACCGGAAAGGTTCCGGGTGAGATTGGGACAATACCGGAGCTCCGCGAGGTTATCGGAACCCCCCGGGAGGTATATGGGCCTTAATGGGCTTTACTGGAAAGGAGGGGAATGGAGAAAGGGAGCCCCTCCCCACCCCCCCCCCCCCAAGCTCAATCCGAATTGGGAGGGGGCCGGCCCCCCTTTCCTTCCTCCCTCCTTCCTCTTCCTTCCCTCTCCCTCTCCAAATAGGAAAGGGAGGAGTCCTACTCCCGGTGGGAGAGGACTCCCCCCCTTGGGCGCCTCCTCCTCTCCTTTATATACGGGGGAGGGGGACACCCCATAGACACAACAACTCATCATTGATCTGTTAGCCGTGTGCGGTGCCCCCCTCCACCATAGTCCTCCTCGATAATATCGTAGCGGTGCTTTGGCGAAGCCCTGCGACGGTAGAACATCATCATCGTCACCACGCCGTCGTGCTGACGGAACTCTCCCTCGACACTCGGCTGGATCGGAGTTCGACGGACGTCATCGAGCTGAACGTGTGCAAGAACTCGGAGGTGCCGTGCTTTCGGTGCTTGATCGGTCGGGCCGTGAAGACATACGACTACATCAACCGCGTTGTGCTAACGCTTCCGCTTTCGGTCTACGAGGGTACGTGGTCAACACTCTCTCCTCTCATTGCTATGCATCACCATGATCTTGCGTGTGCGTAGGAATTTTTTTGAAATTACTACGTTCCCAACATCTGCTTCCTCCATGGCCATCGCTGTCGCAGTACCACCCTAGTCGCGTGCCAAGCCCTTGTTGTACTTCCGCGACCTTCACCGCTCCACCCAGTCGCCATACCACTTTGCCTAGGCCTCCGTTCCACACCTCTCATTCGTCCACCGAGCATGTACCATGCACCATAGCGGTTGCCATCCGTGGTAGTCATCACGCCCGACAACTATTTGGTGAAACACATGTGCTAAGTTTTTGACATTTTTTCTCTTTTGAAGCAATGGATCGGGCATGGAGTATATCTACAATCACTATGTTGAGTCATCCCATGAGGAGGATTATGCAGATGAAACAACGACGACGCAGGCGGTCCTAGCAGACGTGGAGCATGCGAAATAGCATGTTCTCAATTTGAAGCAATTGATCAAGGGTCATTGAATGCTGAATTGGATTAGGGCACGGGGGCATTTGACGCTGATGGTGACTACTTTGCCCCCGATGCTCTATTTGCGAACAATTTCCGCCAGCGCTTTTGGATGCAGAAAAATGTGTTCGATTGCCTCTACAATGGTGTTCGGGCCTACAGTAAGTACTTCATCTTCAAGAAGGACGTCGTCAAAAAAATTGGATTCTTTGGCTACCACAAGTGCATGGTTGCATTGCGGATGCTTGTGCATGGCATGACCACAGATTCATGGGGCAAGTACCTCTGGATGTCTAAGAGCACATGCAGAGACGTCATGGTGAGGTTTGCTATTGTGATGGTTGAAAGGGCATTTCCTCCTTAAGTGATTTTTGTGTAGACGACAACAAAATTTGTGGTCTAATCATGTGCTTGAGCTATACATGTATGTTCAAGTGGCACGTGATGGTTAGGTTCCCCTCTAAAAGAAAAAGAGCATGGGCGGTGTTCCGATGTTTTCAATTCTTGAGTCACGGGGAAACCATATACTATTAAAAGGGGCCTCTTTGAAAGGTATGGGTGGAATCGACCGCGAACACAAACTATATTGCACCCACATTGCCTTCCCAACATTCGAGGAGTTTCCCATATAATTTAGGGCCATTTGCATTTCTGTCCCTAACTCGAACCACCTACTCTGATTTGCCCCTAATTTCAAAGTCTGCTCAAATTTGTCCCTCTGCCGTTAGGTGATCTTATAAAAATGCCCTTCTGTGCCGTTTCCATTAGGTCAAAGGCCTTTGACCATCTACCAGACGTTTCCTGGATATTTTACCCCTGCCTCCATGTGCCACTTACATGTGGGACCCGCTTAGAGAAAAAATAAAAACAAAAAACGCTTTCTCTCACCCCTCTATCTCTCATTTACATGTGGGGCCCAAGAAAAAGAAACAAAAAAATGTCCTAGAAAATATGCATAGGCCCACTTGTCATACTTTAATTATTTGTTGAACAATATTTATTGGATTTAGACAAGAGGACCCGTTGGTTAGTGTCTAGCTTAGTCAGAACTAATAGGATCTGGCCCTAATCTAATTACATTGTACTCCGGCGAGTGTGCGAGCTCGTCGGCGTCTTACTGGATGGTGCGGGAACACGCCGGAGGGGGTATGGGGAGGTGCAAGCATGCCAGCGTGGTCAGGAAGCACAACAGCAAGATGTGGGATGATCAACGACCGGGGCAACGACAACAGCTTGCCGCGGCGAGCGGCGGCGCTAGGGAGAGAGCAGCTGTTTGTTGGGCGGCTGCTCGGGGATGTAATCCTCGGCGGCGACGGATCTAGCAGGTGTAGAAGCATCACAGATTTACTAGGAAGCCAACAGAGAGCGTCGGGGCGGCCTAGACAAGGAGATCGAGGCGCGGCAGCACGACATCAGAGGCGGAGAAGACGAAGACCAATTCAACGATTTACGACACCTCTGTTGATTTCATCCATAGGGAAGACTCTATAGGAATATAAGAAGCTAATGGACATGCTTTTGGGGCTTGGGATCGACTCTTGCCACGAAAACAATGAACTGCGTCAATGGCGGCGAGATCTGGACATTGTTTGTTCTCTAATAGAACAGGAGGGCTAGCAGGTGCGCCGCCCCTTGCCTGCGCACTTGATTCATCGTGGTATGGCAGCTGCGACTACTGCTGCATCCGCCCCTTGTTACTCACCCGCGGGTGCGCCGCCCCTCGCCGGCTATGGCCATCATCGGCCAAGCCACGCAAGACTCTTGTGGCCCGCATGTAAGGGGGAGAGAGAGCTCGTGAGAGAAAGTTTTTTATATATTTTTATTAGTCCAGAGAGGTCGTGAGGTAGGGGAGAGAGGTGGGAGAGATTTTTTTATTTATCTATTTTGTTTGGGGCCCACAAGTAAGTGTGTGAGAGGGAGAGTTTTTCCTTTTTATTTTTTTCTGACTGGGTACCACATGTAAGTGGCACATGGAGGCAAGGGCAAAATGTCCAACAAACGCCCCGTAGACGGTCAAACCCCTTTGACCGGACGGAAACGGAACGGAAGGGTATTTCTGTAAGGGCACATAACGGCGGAGGGACATTTTTGAGCAGGCTTTCGAATTAGGGGCAAATGTGAGCAGTGGGTTCGAGTTAGGGACACAGATGTAAAAGACCCTATAATTTATGTTGCCCTTGATTTGCACTACCCAGTAGTACCGTGGTAGACAGTGGTAGTACCGCTCCCTGCTACTCCCGTAGGAGTAGTTGGATTTTCCCGAAGAGGAAGGTGATGTAGCACAGCAGCAGAAATTATTTTCCTCAGTTAAGAATCAAGGTTTATTGAACTTGCGGGAGCCACTAAGCTAACATTCTTGGCAGTATCTGCACACAAACAAATAAATTCCTTGCACCCAACAAAGGCAAGGAGGTTGTCAATCCCCTTGTTCTTGCTAGCTACAAGATGAAAAGCAAATAGTGATAGGGCAGAGTGGCGAGAAAGTAAAATAAAGTAAAAAAGACAATTATATGAGTTTTTGTATTGATCGAAAATAGACCTGGTGGCCATAGGTTTACCATTAGCATCTATCTCGAAAGGTATCGTAGAAAAATTACTGTTGGGCAATAGACAAAATAGGCAAATTATAACTATGATCATTCATGGCATAACCTTACATAGACATTACGTTTGTGATAAGTAGACCGTTAAACTTATTGATGTCTAATACAATTGTTTGACACAAAAAAAGGAAAGGAGACATCGCTCATAAAAAGAATAGGGGGGTTTCGTACGAGCGTCTCCCTTTGCACCGGGGAACAAACAAGTTGCGGGCGTGCCAGTGTACAAAGTACACAAATACAAGAAGAAGAAAAGAAAATGTGTGGGGCCTGCTGTCGCGGCCAAAGTGATCAAGCTTCCCGGGGGCCTCGGAAAGCCCCCGGTTAATTACTCCCGCGGATAGCACCGCGGGACACCTCCGATTAAGCTGCGCAGTCGTCGTCTTCGGTCTTCGCTTCGCGTTCCTCATGCATGGTGGTGGTGTGTGTTTGGCGGCGGCAGAGTCCGTGTACAGAGTGGTACACGCGCCGTCGAGAACGTGGCCTTTGCTCCAGCCACGCCCGCCTACGCCATCTTGCCCCGTCGGCCTTGAGCGGCGTTGATGTGGTTGTTGAAGTAGCATGCATGGTTGGGCTTGGCTTGGACGTCGTCGATGACATTGTAGATTCGCCGGGAGTGCGAGGGGTATGCCCCGCGGGAGTAGATGTCGATAGGAGAAGAAGGAATGGATGGACATGCGACACATGGTGTGCACACATCCGTTGATGACCGCATACACCTCCGCTAATGGCGGAGAAAGTTGCCACCTTGCACCGCTCGGCACGTGTGACACGTGTTCGTGCCGATGAAGGGGGAGGCTGCGAGATACGCTTAAGCGTGTCCCGACCGTAGCAGAATGTTGTCTCCGCCGCCATAGCTACGACGAGTCATCGTGACTCATCGAGTGCCACGTCACCTTCATGGTTACGACGAGGAGAGGAGACCCATCGAGCGCCGCGCCACCGCCGACGCCTCAAATGGACCATGTTGCCGAGTCCCGGCCAGCCCATGGCGCCTCCATGGACTGGAGACAATGGCGAAGGAGACCTCGTGATGCGGCGGAGCCTCGCCCAGGTGCCGTCGAGGGTGTAGGTAGAAGGGGTGGCGCCCTAGATGGCGCCGAGTCGATCGACTCGTGTCGACGAGTCCAGACCAGCCCATGGCGCCTCCATGGACCGGTGAAAAGGGGCGAGTACGACCTCGCGATGCGGCGGTGCCTTGCCTTGGCGCCGCCGATGGTGTAGGTAGAAGGGGTGGCGCACTAGATGGCGCCGAGTTGAACGACTCGTGTCGACGAGTCCAGACCAGCCCATCGCGCCTCCATGGACCGGTGAAAAGGGGCGAGTACGACCTCGCGATGCGGCGGTGCCTCACCTTGGCGCCGCCGATGGTGTAGGTAGAAGGGGTGGCGCACTAGATGGCGCCGAGTTGAACGACGCGTGTCGACGAGTCTGGCACAATGGCGTTGCCGGCGGACTCGGCGACTGAGGGTGCGCCGGAGGCCGCGCATGGTCGGCGGCCCCGGTACGTCGTCGACTCCTCGTCATGTCCGGAGAGTGAGCCGAGGGCACCCAGCCCCGGCACGTCATCGTCGTGAGTGGCGGGCGCGCCGTAGGCCGTGCAAACACGGCGGTCCCGGCTCGTCGACGCCAGTGGTGAGTGCACTGCGGTTGTGCATGGGCGGCAACCCCGACACGTTGTCACCGTCCTCGCGAGAGTCGTCGCCGTCCTCGCGAGAGTCGTCTCCGGTGAGTAGTGCACCGGGGACCGTGCACGAACGGCAGCCCCGACACATCGTCGTCTTCAGCGGATAGAGCTAGCGGCCGGCTCCGTCTCCGACCGTGTGGCCGCAACTCCGATGACCATGGAGGAGATGCGTAGAGAGGGGAGGGATCGGACACTACTAGGAGAAGGGCTATAGATGGGATGGACACTAATGGCTCACCGTACATGTGATGCGCCATTACTAAATACTAATGGCGCACCATGTGTTGGCGCGTCATTAGTGTGCAAATACTAATGGCGCACCACATCCCACGGTGCGCCATTAGTAAAAAAAATTATTTTTTTCAAAACTACTAATGGCGCACCGTGGGTGTGGTGCGCCATTACCACACCCACGGTGCGCCATTATTGTTTTGAAAAAAAGTAAAAAAAAAATAAAAAAATTTGTTAGTAATGGCGCGCCTGCGGACAGTGCGCCATTACTAAGTTTTTTTCAAAAAAATTCAAAAAAATTTCAATTTTTTTTCAAAACTAGTAATGGCGCACCACCCCACGGTGCGCCATTACTAACTTGGCCCAACACCGAATGCACCCCCCTGTGGACCGCCTTTTCAGTTAAAAAAAATAAAAGAAAATGATGCAAATGTCAAAAAAATAAAAGAAAATAAGTTTCCCATGTGATATGTGGTCTAGTTGTTGGAAAAATTTAGAAATATGAATTTCGACTTTATTTGCAAAATCTCTCTGGAAATTTGTAAAATGGGCATAACTTTTGCACATGAACTCGGATTAAAAAGTTTTTTATATGAAAAATCATCTACTCGAAAAGTTACATTCGAATTTAACGGGGCAACCCAGTTAAACATTTTCAAAATCCCCAAAAACCTAACAGAAAAAAAGTTACGGGGCTTTCAAGATCTAGAGGCAAAGGAATTCAAAAAATTTCAAACTTACTAGTGGCGCACCGTGGATGTGGTGCGCCACTAGTAACAGAAAAAAAGTTGGTTTTGAATTATTTTTTTTGAAATTTTTTTTCAAAAAAAAGATACGTAATATGACCGAGAAGTTTGAAATATTTTTTAAAATTTCATCATAGTCATGAACATGAACAAAGTCCTAGACATCAACAAGATATAATAGGATTGATATGCTAGATATATCACAAGTGCCTGTGAAGTGAGCTGTTGCTGGGCTTGGATAGAACTCTGAAGTTAAGCGTGCTTGGGCTGGAGTAGTGTGAGGATGGTTGACTTTTCGGGAAGTTTGACCATGGAGTGCGATTTGACCTGAGATTAAGCATATTGACCCGAGATTAAAAAAACAAAAAAAATTGAAAAAAAATTGAAAAAAATTATTACTAATGGCGCACTTCTATGTGGTGCGTCATTACTAAGGCAGGTGCGCCATTAGTAGGCCTTTTTCTAGTAGTAGGAGAGATCAGTTTTGGCCCTCACCTTGAGAGAAGATGATCGGCATGATGATGAACTCCTCGATGGCGCACGCGCTCCTCGCGTACGTTGACCGCTGGATCTTCCCGGTCTCCCGCCCCGCGAGGCAGCCGAGCTAGCTGGGTCGATCTCCGAGCTCTTCTCCTGAAGCCTCGTTCTCCTTCTGGCCGTGCGTGGATGGATCAATGTGTGCACAAAGGATGGACGTGCTCCGTGCCTCCTGCGTGCGTGAGTTGTGTGCGTGCCCTCTGCGCGGCTGTGCGCCCATGTATTTATAGGCAGCACCCCAAGCCAATGACTTGACGCGGGAGTCGTTAAGAGTCCCGATATTTCAGCTCCTCGTTTTGATCAGATAAGGACTCTCGGTTTAAATCTCTTTTATCTCCTATTCATGCATATCTCCTTGGTCCTTCTTCTTGGCATACACGGCTGCACAAAAAAGAGGAAGCAAATATTATCGCCCACGTACCTGGGCGTATGGCTGCCAATGGGCCCAGCCAAGACATAGTGTACGGCGACCGCGTATTCTGGTATATATGCTTTCCTGCCGGCCGGTATGCGAGTATTCAGGTACGTACATATACACCGACCGACCGACGGCCCGGGCGTACGAATATATTAGCCACGTACACGCACCGAGACATGCACCTACGTAGCGCTGCACAAGTTCTGGTGCATGCGCATGTGCTAGCTAGTACGTGGGTTTTGTTAGAGTACTTTGACATACATCCATTGCTAGCTATGCAAGGCATAAGCCATGCAATATTGCACCACCCCTCCAACTTATCAGCCTAGCATCTACGTATGCATGGAAGGCTCTTTGGAATTTAAATTACACGTAGTTGAGCACTCCTTGCTTCAAACGTATCTAAAAATAATCATCACAAATTATCATCAAACAACAATTACCTTACCCCAAGACCGCTATTCACCATGCATCTCAAAGTATTAAGTTTACAAGAAACAGAGTAGCACAATAAGCAAGATGACATTACATAGACAGAAGAAAAATATAGCAATAAGATTGACCCCATCATTTTATCCTTAGTGGTGACAACACAATATGTGCCTTTGTCCTTTCTGACACTGGACAAGATCACTGCAAGATTTAAGTCACTACTATTCATCACTCCCTCTTTAAAACTACTAATCTTTCTTGACCAAAGAAAACTTATAGATAGGAACACATACATAGCTATAGAAATTACACATAAGAGAGTCTTCAAGAGAATCAATATAAATCAATGAAAAATCTGATCATAAATTCACAATCCATCGGAACCCAACAAACCCAGCGCAAGAAATACATTGGATGGATCTCTAAAGAGATAATTGTATTGAAGATCGAGAGAGAGAGAGAGAGAGAGAGAGAGAGAGAGAGAGAGAGAGTCATTTAGCTACTATAGGTCATGAAAGAACTACTCACACCTCACCATGGAGGCAAAAAGGTTGATGGAGATGGCCTCCCCAATGATCCCCCTCTGGCAGAGTGCCAGAATAGGGCTCCAGATTGGATCGCATCGGAACAGAGGCTTGCGAGCCTCGAGGGTTTTGGAATACATGTGAATTTATAGGCCAACAATTAGGGCAAACGGAGCAACAGGAGGCCCGCAAACTTGACCAGTGCCCCTGGCTTGTGGCCCCTTGGTCCATCTTCTAGTCACCCCCCACCACCCCAAGCTTCTAGGGTCTTATGTTTCAGAAAAAAATCATCAAAAAGTTTCATCATGTTTGGACCTTCGTAGGTATTGATTTTCTATAAAACCAAAACAAATAAAAAAACAACTGGCACTAGGCACTGAATTAATATGTTAGTCCAAAATATATATATATATATATATATATATATATATAAAATAATAGCCAAATCATGTAAGAATGATATTATAATAGCATTTAATAATAAAAAATTATAGATACGTTTGAGACATATCAGCATCCCATGCTTAATTCCTACTCGTGCTCGAGTAGGTAAATGATAACCAAAGAATTTTTAATGTTGAATGCTACCTAGTATGATCATGATCAATTTGATATAACTTATGGTATGAACTTAGGATCCAAATGATTCAAGGCGATAGTCTCCGGCGAATTTCCCGGGATTCGATTGGTGTTTGCCTTCGGTGGATCCTCGTTGATCCGGTCTTTGTTCGTGTGTCTACAGGTTGGATCCTTCTGATCTAAATTTTTCTTATTTGCCGGCGGTTGTTGTTCTGGTGCGCTAGTCCTATATGACCTTAGCACGACGAGTTCCCAACTGTCTACTACAACAGTTTTACTTGGCTCCAGGAAGGGAAGGGCGATGACGTTGGCGCGACTTCGGCTCGCTTTAGTGCTTGTATTCGTTGCTAGGTGGCCTTTGGATTTGGATGTAATTTTTATTATTTCTAATATTCATTGTACCATCATGATCGATGATGAAAAGATTGACAATTTTCTCGCAAAAAGTCTATCAATTTGGCATAAATACAACAATAAATAATAACACAAATGGACAACCTTTTCCTTTCAGAATAGTAATGGTAAAGAACGTGATTCCCAAATACTTAATCATAATAAACATGGCAAACTTGGTTTTCTTAGTATAAAGATAAAAATTCATGAACTATCCAGGTGCCAAACCAAGCTATTAAATCACGCTTTTCTAGCTTTAGCTTTTTAATTTTCACGCACTACTTGAGTGTAAGTCACGACCTTAGCACTTTGGATGGTAAAGAGAATGATGAGGGAATATTAAAGAAGAAGAAAAATATAGGATAGTGACACATCAACAAGGCTTAATTGTTAGACAATGAAGAGGCCTTACAATCGATGTCAATGTGAGGAATAAGGATTGCATGCAACGGATGCACTAGAGCTATAAGTGTATGAATGCTCCGAGAACGACATCATCATCTCCACTTGCGGTTTATTCTTACCTTCACTTACTTGCTATAAGTTAGATTTATTGTTTATATTTGTAGCTTGTTGTTATTTGTTAGCTTGCCATATGTGTTGTCCATCTAGTTGCATATCTAGATAACCTATATTCTTGTTGTCTCCCTTAAAATTGGAAAGAGATTAAAAATTGTAGGTCGCCTATTCACTCTCTCTAGTCAACCATACCGATCCTTTAAGTGGTCGAGGTGTTTTGACATCAGTACTTGAAAGAACCAACTGCGAAAGACACTGAAAGGCTCATGGAAATGTCTGAAGCAAGGAGGTGACCAGCTATGTTCGGATCTCTTGATTGCATGCACCGAAGATGAAAGAACTGCCCAAAACCTCTATAAGGGCAATATCAGAGCCATGTTAAAAAGCCTACCAACATTCTTGAAGCAATTGCATCATGACCTCTGGATTTGGCTCACTTTCTTTGGCATGCCCATGTCTCACAATGACATTTGTAACGGTCTCCATTATTTGCTAGGTTGACTGAATGGCAAGCTCCTCTGTGCAACAATACTGTCAATGGGAATGACTACAACATGACTACTATCTGGTTGACAGTATCTATTCTCCGTGGACGACATTCATCAAGACCATCTTTGAGTCAGTTAGTAAGAAAAGAGCTCACTGTGCCCAAAGACAAGAAGGAACTGAAAGGATGTGAAGAGGGCATTTGAAGTGCTCTAAGTATATTTTGTAGTTGTTCGTGGACTTGCTAAACTATGGTTCCCGAGACCTTGTGGGAAGTGATGACATATTGTGTGATCATGCACAAAATTATCGGGGAGGATGAGAGTGAAGATGCTGCCAGATGTCTGAAATTTGTGAGCATGGGTGATCCTTATTTAACTTTCAAATCAGAATCCAGCCATGTTTAATGAGTTTGTCCAAATACAACAAAATCGACATGGACTAATTTATGAGCAGCTTAAGGAATATCCGACTGAGCATCCGTAAACACTTAAAGAGAATAACTAGAATATATGTGCGAGTTGAATTTAAGTTTGAACTATTTTATTTTAGAACTTAGTTGGATTGTAATATTTACATTTGAACTATTGTCATGTTTTAATATTTTCACTTCTCAAAGATTTATTATGCTATTGTTTTGAGTGTTGCGGATTTAAGAGAAAAAAATAGTGGCAGATATTTAAGGGACATGGTTGGATGATGGCTCCTATATTGGTGTCTGCGAATGAGTTCGGACCATTTAGCAGTCAAATAGTGTATCTGCTTTAAGGGTCGACGTTGAAAATACCCTTAACTAGTTAAGCTGAATCATTTGGTTATAGTCAATGATTCTTTCTTAGTTTCATCTCTACTGCAAAACTAGACATGAAAGTCATGAAAGTTTATTGCCATCCAGCTCCTCACGAATGGAACGAGAAAGTATATAAATTTCTCTAATTCCATAATATTTAAATATATTATGGTACGGTAGATACACATTAATAGATAATTAAAAGCTTAGGTTGTTTTATATTGACTTTGTTTTTTTGCGAGTATTATATTCAATTTATTATAAAAGAAATATATAATATATAGTCAAGAAAGAAGCGGATATTCACGCCACTCTCAGAAAGAAGATCTAGAATATATCTAGACGTGTATGTATTTATCACTACCTCCAATCCATATTAAAGTCGTATTAAAGCTGCCACGTGTAATATGGATATCGGAGTAATACGAATCCTTCTTGACATGTACCGACCAGCCGGCTTAGAGCATCTCTAGCAGACCCCGCATCCCGCCGACCCGCAAAACGCGTTTGCAGTTCACGGAAAAACGGTTTTGCAGGCCGGCGCGAATGGCCGCGGAGGCAGTCCCTGCAAAGCCGATCCATAAAAAAGCATCTTCCGCGAATATTTTTTTTATGGGTCGACTTTGCGGGGTCGGGTCTGGCGCCGCTCCCCCCCCCCCCCCCCCCCCGCCCGCAAAATCTAATTTGCACCTCAATTTGACACAATATAATGCATTTCTTTGCTTTTTCAACAACATTGAATACATAGGACATCATCAGATCTTTGCTAAAAATAGCAAGACCAAAGAAAACAAGAACCACGATTATGCATTTCAGAAGATTTTCAACTTCCATAACTGCTCCCATTAGTTGAAGCAATATCTGCTCCATGCACTCATTGTTAATCTGCAGATTCTTGATCTTGCATTCTTCATTCTTCTTCTTTGGTTCTGAAGAAGTAGACGTTGCTTTCCCTCTAGTTGCACATGCATGCGCTTCATTGCCTTCGATTGTACTAAGGAGTGCACGAACATCTATTAAGTTTCTTTCTATCAATAAATCAATGTATTCGTCTTCCCAAAACCAAAATGAGCATCCATCTTCCTACACGCATGACGACGTTCGAAATGAGCTAACATAATTGAACCAAAAAATGAGCTATCGAAATGAGCCGAATGAAAACAGCACATACCCCGTCGTTTTCGCATTTGAAGAACACCCATCCGGGGTGCTTCGGCGTGCCCGAAGTCAGCCGTAGCACTGTCCGCGCAGTTGTCGCACTGTATGAGCGGCATCGGTGAGCCACAGAGCCTCTGCGCGAGGGCCGAGCCCGTCGGCCGGCCGGCCGAATCCATGCCCGCAAACCGGCGGCGGCGGCGAGAGGACAAACCTGCACATGCATGCGGCGATGCGCCTCTGCCGGGGCTGCACGAGATGCTCCCCGACCATTCCATCGCTTGGCGCAGCCACCGGCGGCCGGGAAATCCAAATCCAGCCGCCCGCGATGAAGGGTCGCAGATCCGCAACTTCCCGGCCCGCCGATGCACGAGGGGGGGGGGGTGGGGGAGGGCAACCTCGTGCGTGTGGCGGCCTTTCGGCGTGCTTCCGCCGGCTACTTTCACCGGAATCTTGGGCGGCGGTGGGGCGGCGGTGCGAGGGGGAGAGGGGAGGTGGTTGGTGGGGAAAAGCACAGGCTGAAATGTCCTCCCCACCAACCGCTCCCGCTATATGCAGGGAACCAACGGGACGCGGGGGGGGGGGGGGGGGGAGCGTTTTTACGGGTTGAGGTAAAGCTTTCGCCGCACCCCTTAAATTTTTTTGCGGGTCGGCCGCGTTTGCGGGGTCTGTTCGAGCGGGATTTTTCGCGTCAACCCGCATTTTGGCGGTTATTTTACGGGTCGCGGCATTTTGGGGGGTCTACTAGACTTGCTCTTAGCCTAGTCCCTGCCGTGGAACGGGATGGCAAACAGAGAGAAAGCAAGGACCGAAGCCGCGAGATCGATGGCGTAGTGGAGCGGCCACAGACTCCACTGTGTACGCTCGCGTCAAACACTCGAGCCAATGCAAGCACTTGGATCCTATCTTTCACCAGTCGCCACCGCACTCACGCATTACTCATTGCTACAGCTGTTTATCCCCATCCGGTTATGCATGCATCCAACATTCCAAAACCGTCATCCGTACCACCAAACCGGAGGCGCCGACTGACCCCGCAGGTGCGACCAAGGCGAGGTGCCATGACCATGGCCGGGTTAAATAACTTTCCAGGGATGTATTTATGCGTTGGAAGGAAGGATCGTCGGAACTGAAGCTAGCTGCCCGCGGCGAAAGGCGAAGCGATCGATCGGAGAAGTGTATTCTGTGGGGAGGAGATCGCCCGATTCGACGGATGCCGGGGGATCGTGGATCCTAACCGGAGCGCACCATGGCGCACTAGCTAGCATTGGGTGGCATGCATATGCATGGCAGCCCGCCGGACGTCGTTCGTCAGGATCGTACGTGTTAATTGCTTCCATTGGCAGTATTAGCTGGATGCCCATCTCACGTCTAGTCTGTGCACCACGATCTTGTATCTTGTCCTGGTTCGAGAGAGGAGGAGGACGAGGATGAGAAGATATGCCTACGAGCGTGGGAGAAGAGCTAGGGGTGGAAAAAGGGAGTGGACGGGTGAGGGGTGAATGTTGCAAATTTGCCTCTGAATGTGGGATATGCGTGAGCACCAAAAATATGCCCCTTTTCTTTCATTTTTGACGGGAGAAATGTGTCCCCTTTCTCTTGCCTTGGATGGCTAGGTTGCACTTGTTCTTCAAACAAGGTGCGGCACAGTGGGTACTTTCATGTTAATTAAGAAAACGGGTGGCTTTGGTGGTTAACAAAGAAGGATCATTTGATGGAGAGCAATGCTATTCATACGCATGGTTTTTACGTAAAGTTTACGTACTAGTTACATCGGTTAGCAGTTAGCTAAAATCGTGGAGGTAGTTATGATCCAAATGAACGAGTAGTACGTAGGAATATGTTTTCCTTTTGATGAAATATCGTTGGCATGTCTTGCACCTGATTTCTATGTAAACTAGCCACGTGTCCTGCGCAATTGTGCTGGAAACATCGATGATTCAAATATGCTCTCTAGCATAGGTATGTAAACGTACCTTTGTCATTTTGTGCAAGCTATTGGGTAATCCAATTTTGTTTCTATCCGACCTACTTGCATGTTCATGATTTGCACAAGCAATTATATCCATATTTTATTGACAAAGATGCATATAAATGACAACCACACCCTCAAGCATTTGGTTCTAGTTATCACCGCTCATTTACATACTTCTCCATCAATATTCATGTTTTGTATCTAAACATTCCTTGTCCATTACCCTTTATGCATCGCCCCTAGAAATTATGTACGTTGCTGATATTATTAATTAATCGTTTATGATGGTATGAAAAATATTTTCATTGACTATAATTTTTTAGTGTTCGAAACATGTATCTATCTAACATGTTTAAACCGGATGTATGTCGTGAGGACTAACGTGTTTATATCAGATGAAACATATACTTGTTTATTTGTAGCTTAACTAATAAATAACTTGTGCACTTAAACATATATTTCGTGTGAGATCTGTCTAAGTCTAAATATGATGATCTATAGTCTATGATTTTTTTAGATAATGATATTTACTGGTACGACCCATTTAATTAGTTAGGATTAACAAGATTTGAAACATATGTCATATGTTTATCTATGACTTTATGGTTCTAGCTAATGTGACTATTTAGGTACGATTATGTATATCTAAGAGATGTGACCATTTTAGGTAGGTTATGTTGAATATGTGGTCAGCAATCTTTAAAAAAAGATTTTTTGGGTACAATTATTTAGAGCTAACAGACGTGATTTATTTAGGTACGATAGATTTAATGTGTGTAATCTCTTGAGTATGCTTATGTTGATCTAACAGTTGTGGTCCAATAAAAATTAGATAGTCCACTAGATCGGCGACCGGATGTTTTGCTTTTCTTTTGGAAAATTTCAAGCACATATATCTTACTAATAGGTACATACATAACGCTCTACAGATAAAATGTCCAACCGACTAATAGTTCAACTTTTCCATTAATATATTAAACCTATTGGCACAATGAAATAATATCAGTATACTTTTATCGACAATATTTCCAATTTATTGACATATACACATGATGATGTTGACGATGCCTTTTGTTGTTATATGGTTTGCTTAATTGTTCCGACTGCATTGCCTTGCAAATTGCTTGAATAGTATTTAACTGCGTGCATAGTCCAGGGAAATGATCTTTGCACTATATAAATATTTCACCATAATGAGCACCGGTCAGAAGTGTCTATCTACATCAATGTTCTCAAGGACATGCCAGTGGTTATTCTTAAGAAGAGTAAATCGTTCTCAAGGACTGGAGGGTAATTGTCTACTTGTCAACTCATATCAGTTATCTTTGATTCTTATTGCTTCATTGTTGCTATGTGGATTGAACCAAAGCTAACATGCTGCAAAACCATTGACTCAAATGTTCTTATGATTATACTCCCAACGATTAATCCGGTTGTCTATAGAAAGTAAATAAAGCAAGCCTAACAATAGCTTGAATTTCCAGTGTCCCTATTTAACACTTATGCTACAAACGACCAATCCAGTTGTCTATTGAAAGTAATTAAAGCAAGCCTAGCAAAACTCGGAGATCGGTATTGCGTCACTCTGGCCTCTCCGAAATTCATCACACCAAAATGCTCTCCTCATGGCACATAAATGGTGAAGTGGTATGCAGTTGACATTCGCCCACCACGTCTAGATGATTTTTATACCATAATATATAAGCTAACACAAATTCTTATTGCAAAATCATATGAAATTGATCACCTTGTTTTCTCCCATGTTCTTAAGAACATAATGAACTACTCACAAGTTGCGTAGAAAAGCATGTGCAAAGGCATATGAGTATGGATACCAATATGAGGGTCAAATAACACCTCAATAAAACACAAAGCATCAAATAATAAACTAGTGATGACGGTGAAGATGGAGAGTGATGGTGTTGTGGATGGAGATTGTGTGGATGAAGATGCTTCCTATGATGTCTTGGTCTTGGTGGCGACATTGTCCTCGAATTCCCCTGGTAGGAGGAGAATCTGGAGGTAGACCCATGTAACTTGGTCGATGAATCCCATGCTTTTTATTTCTAATATTATGAATGATGTAACTATATGTTTGCAAATCAATAAAACTAACCATGATTGTTCTCACTAAAAGAAGAGAGAGCAAGCTCTGTCATGGACCATGCATTTGTTACAAATGGTAACTTTGTGTCTTTTGTTTCTTTTTGGAAAAAGATTGCTAAACTGCACAACTAGAGGTGCAACCTTTACAGTATTCTCTCCGTTCAACTAAATGAACTAATTTTAAACTTCTACAATCATATCACTTTTAAAAATTGGACCCACTACAAATCTGATGTCAGATTTTTGACCAAGGCAAATCAAACGTTTTTCATGGCAAATTATGTTATATGAGGATGACAAGTTTTGTTGGTGAGCATGGAAAATCCGCCTCAGCTTAATTTTTTTGTCAGAAAAATGCCGTGGTTACAAACTAAAATTGTCATTATTGCATCAATATAAATTGCCATGAAAATGTACAAAATTTCATGTCTAAAAATCTGACGCCAAATATTTAGTGTTCCATAAATTTTTTTAATTCATTTGGTTGAACTAAAAAGGGCAAGAACGCACCTAAGGGCTAAGGCTCACAAATTCGCATGCCTAAAGTAACAACGGGTAGACATCATGATTTAATTATGGGTTGATCTCCCAGTTCGTGTAACTTTTTGGTTGCTACTTGTGGCACGGTGTGGTGATACTTTTTACATCTGGTTGAACGTCTATGGATCTTTAAATAAATATATGTGGTCTACTCTTAAAACAAGGGGCAACTTAACGGTTTTTCCCGCTAAGATGCGCGTAGACGCGGAAAGATCATGATCGGTTAAACCCACTCGCTGCAACAAGGCCAACTCGCAAACGATAACACATACACTTTTAGGAGAAAATAAGATCTTATTGTTACATTCTTTTATTTATTTTTGGATATACATGCATCTTTTGCTTTAAAATTAGGGTGAAGAGAATAACATTCACTTGAAAATTGATGCTACATCTTATCAGATGATTAACGCACGCATGAACATGGATGGTTACCTCGCAAAAAAACAAAACATGGATGGTTGTCGGTACGAGAGCACTGGTTAGCTCTAGCTAGGGCCAGCGTGAAAAAGACTGGGTCCAGCTAATTACTCCTCAGTTCCCACAGACCTTGACTCTGATGGCTTCTGACGGCTTCTATTCTCCTCGGGTGCCGAAAAGTAATCCAAACCGACGGCCATAGGCTGTGCGCAAAAGCAGAGAGATGAAGGTTTACAAAGGTGTGTGCACGTGGTGCGGTAGCTAATTCTTCACCTTTGCCCGGAAATGGAATATTGATAAACTTGGAATGGAGCATATAGCTAAGCTAAGCACTGGAAAGCACAGAGGATATAGGCTGAGGCAGGCTCATCCATGACCCGGAGCCACCGATTCGATGGTTACACCACTTTGCACTGAACCCCTGCACTCACGCTGCACGAGCCAGGCGAGCTTTTGAGCTCGGCTTGGACTTGTAAAGGCTTGAGCCGAGCTTGGCTCAACACGCCAGGTAAACGGGCCGAGCAAAGTCGGTCTTTTAGGCCCAAGCAGGCCTCGGTGCAGAGCCCGGCCGAGGGATTTCGGCTCGCCCAATCCAGCAGCAGGTAGGAGAATTCTTGACCCGAAATGTTCTCCTCTCTCGCTCTTGCTCACTCAGCACTATACCTGGCCACCTGTCGGGCCGGGCCGGGCCTACCAAAGCCCGAGGCAAAAAACCTAGGCCCGAGCCCAGCCCGGCCCGACCGACGGGCCTAAAAATCAGGCCTGAGCTCAACCCATCAGTCAAAAAGCCCGGCGGGCTGGGCCTCTTCCTTAAACAGCAAAAATGTCGGGCCCGAGCCCGGCCTGGCCTGACCGTCAAGCCTAAAAATCAGACCAAGCCCAGCTCGTGGGCATGGTCGGGTTGGGCCGGGCTTTTTCGGGCCGGGTCGGGACGGGCCGTCCGGGCCAGGTTGCCCATGGCCAGGTATACTCAGCACTCTCGCTTTCACTTACCACTCTCGCAGAAGCAAAGACGAACGGGGATGTACCTAGGCGCATCGGCTATCCGGAGTACACATGTGAATGGCTGCAATGAGGGCGACTAGGGCGCCACGGGCGACCATCTCCGGCGTGGGGCACGTCGGTGGGAGGTTCTGGGCCCTCGCGGATTCTGATGCGGAGGACGAACACGACGGGGACTGTGCCGGACGCTCGCCGGAAGTGTACTCGCCGACACCGTCGTCGGTGATTTGTGAGGCGTTCGGTCCCGGGTATTCGGAAGAGGAAGTGGCCACGATTGTTGATGGCGTTGTGCCGGTTGATGATCTGGCGCGGCAAGGATTGGGGGCAGAGGACAAGCTCGAGATCGTTCGACGCAAGGTTCATCGACGGACGGCAGCAGCTGCGATCCGGCCATGGAAGTGGCCAGTTCCTAAGGTAAATCTTCCAAAACCCATCTTGTCCGATTTCATTACAGAGGGATCGTGGAAAGTAGTGAAGAGGAAGAAGAATCGGCGGCAGGCGGCGGCTGGGGCGCCGTTGCCGGCGAGGCAGCCGATCGACATCTCCGTGATGCGGTAGGAGCGTTTGAACGCTATCCTGAGCCGCGGGATCGGTGGGCCTGGGGTGGGCCGGCTCTATGTGAGCCGGACCCAATCGAGTCTGGGCCTGTTGTAACTGGGTATGAGGCCCACAACAATTTGGCTACACCCCCATGCACGTCCGACACCCTATCTGTGGTTTCCCGATCGAGTATCGCTAGGGTTCGTCCTATCGGCCGATCGTCTTTCTTCGAGCGCGGCGTGGGGCGTGCTCGGCGAGTTGAATCGCTGCGCGTCATGGCAGGTCGGGGGTTGCCCCCTGCCAAGAGTGCCGCTACGGCCGGTGCGGGCCGGGGTGGGCAGGCGCCGCCAGTGGCAGGTGGCCGCGGCAGGGGCGTGCAGCCGCTGGGGTCGGGGCGCGCCGGGACTAGGGCCCCGCTCGGGACCGGACGGGGCGGCGCTACCCAGGTCCAATCATCCGGCTCCGGCCAGCCGGTGCAAGAGGCCAGCGGCCCTAGGCCACAAACTGGTGGGGCGCTCGGCTCTGGAGTGGCTGGTCGCGGGCAGCCCGCGGCCGCTAGATTCCCCTCGCCGGCTGTGGGGCGGGGTGGCCTCAGGCCACCGGCGCCGGCTACTGTGACCGCCGCGGGTCGTGGCACCCCGGCTCTGAGGCCGCCGGCTCTGGCTTCCGGTGGTCAGCTCAGACCGGTGGTGGGGAAAACCGGAGCTAGACCTCCGCATTTTGTGGCTAGGCAGGCGCAGAACTCGACGGCGCCGGTGCTGAAGCAGGCGCAATTGCCGAAAGCCTCGACTAGGGGGAATGACTCATCAGTGCCTTGTGGTCAATGGGGTGACGATGGGATCAATGCTTATGGTGATGGGCAGCATCGGGGATCCTCGTCCACAGGTGGTGGCCGAGGGTATGCATGGCAGAGCGATGGATCGGCCGAGAGACCTTTTTTGGGGCCAACGGGTGGTTTCGTCGAAGGGGCATCTGGACCGGCCAACCGCAACCGAGGTGGTTTCCGTGGTAATCGTGGTGGCCGAGGTGGTCGAGGTGGACGTTGTCGTCCAAGGCAGCATCATGTTGTCGTTGATGAGATGGCGGTTGGCGGAGCTACTGAGGAGACAGAGCTGTCTTGTCAGGCTATGGAGGTGGTGACGGCACTGGCAGATGTGGTGGTACCTGATAATGCTATGGTCGAGCCTATGTCGGTGCAGGCATCTGATAGGTCTGAGATGGACAGGGCGGCAAAGTTTGCAAGAAAGAAGGAACAAATGCTATGTTACCGTTGTGGTGATAAGGGCCATTTTATTGCTAAGTGTGTGGCCAGTTTATGTGATACTTGTGGTAAGCCAGCCCATGAGTCAGGGGCGTGTCCGCTTTTGTGGGAGCAGACACCGAGTCTTATGACATACGGAGTGTTCTGCTCTGAGCTCACGTTCTTTGAGTCACCGATTGAGAGGGAGGTTCCTCAGGAGGTGCACAGTATGACAACTGGGATGGTTAAAGTGACTAGAGGTCAAGTGTCTGAGGCCCGGATTATTAAGGGGCTCCGGGAGCTGGCACCAGGAGACTTCCACTGGGAGCTTGTCAGTCTGGAGGCTAACTTATTCAGGGTTCAGTTCCCGAGTGTGGAGGATTTACAAAGGTTGCTGAGCTTTGGGATGTGTAAGGTACCAGGTACGGAGGGCATCCTTGAGTTCCAGGAGTGGAAGTTGATTGAGCCCCAGGGTAAACCTCTCACCCAGGCATGGTTGCGCTTTTTGGGAGCTCCTTCCGCACTACTGCAGGATGCCAGGGTCGTTGCTAGTCTGGGTATCATGGTGGGAAAGACCGAGCGAGTGGATATGGCTTTCACTCGAGCTCATGGGGTTGCTCGCTTATTCATCAGTATTTTGGACATTGATTTCGTGCCGGACGTGGTTAAGTGGGCTTTTCGAGGTCAGGTCTACAGCCTTGAGATTGAGTTTGAGGATGACAGCCTCTTTGCTGAGGCACCTGCTGCCACTGGTGACGATATGAGCGAGGGTGATGATGGTACGACAGGTAAGGAGAATCCGGCCGCTGATCCTGGGCGCGAGATGGCTAAGGGACCGGGGTCGACTGCTCAGGCAACAGGAGGTGGGACGACGCCTAGTGCTTCTGTGCCGTCGACTACTTTGAGATTTGGTTCCATTGAGCCCGTTTCTGCGCCTCCGAGATTATGGAGCGAGCGGGTGGAGTCTCTGGAGGATTTTGAGCACTCTTTACCTGAGTTGGACTTTGAGGACCCGAGAGTGGAGGGTTTTGGTGTGGCTGCGAGGCTGGAGATCGTGGTCTCGCCTCCCTCGGTTTGCAGTGAGGTGGCTGAGCTGCAGGAGGAGGGTCCAATCCTGTCTGGGGGTTCGGGGCAGGTGGCCTCGGCGACCCCTCCTCCTCTTGTTCCGGTTGAGGTTACCGGGAGAGACAACGGGCCTACGGTAGGGGGCCGGGGCAGGTGGCCTCGGCACCCTCTTCGCCTTCTGCTGGGACGACACTGCAAGGCCTCCTTCACCTTCGGTGCCCGGGGGGAGCGCCCCGCTCGCGCCATCGATGTGCACTCCTGACATGCGGTCTGGAGTAGATGGGGGGCGGAGGCAGGTGGCCTTTGCCTCCCCATTAGCTGACCCGGCGACCTCACCCGGTCATGGGGACCGGGTGAATGTTCGGGGAGTGACAGGCGGTCGCTCCCCGGATAAATTCTCGAGGGAGGAGGTTATTCTGTTCGGCGGTATCCCAGACCAGGCGTCTGAGGGCCGACGCCTGAGTTGTCGGCTTCAGGGCCATCCGGAGGTGGACGACATGCAGCAGCGCTGTGCCGCGAGGGTAGCAAAGCTTCGTGACGTTCAGGTCACTACTGGTATGTCCGTGAATACTTCCAATACTATTTTGCATTTTTCGAATGATCAGATTGTGGATAAGGAAAACCAATTAGGAATTTCACTTGGTAGTAATGAGGGTGAAGTATCTAATTCCGTTAATGATTGTTGGGGAACGTTGCAGAAAATTAAAAAATTTCCTGCGGTTTCACCAAGATCCATCTATGAGTTCATCTAAGCAACGAGTCAAGGGAGTGAGTTTGCATCTACATACCACTTTTAGATCGCGTGCGGAAGCTTTCAAGGGGATGGTGATGATGGTGACGTCCGGGATCTCATCCGGGACTCCGAACAACATTCGGTATGCTGCATACTCATATTCATACAACCCTAGCGTCACCGAACCTTAAGTGTGTAGACCCTACGGGTTCGGGAGACATGCGGACATGACCGAGACGACTCTCGGGCAATAACCAACAGCGGGATCTGGATACCCATGTTGGCTCCCACATGCTCCTCGATGATTTCATCGGTTGAACCACGATGTCGAGGATTCGATCAAACCCTGTATACAATTCCCTTTGTCAATCGGTACGTTACTTGCCCGAGACTCGATCGTCGGTATCCCAATACCTTGTTCAGTCTCGTTACCGGCAAGTCACTTTACTCGTACCGTAATGCATGATCCCGTGACCAACCACTTGGTCACTTTGAGCTCATTATGATGATGCATTACCGAGTGGGCCCAGAGATACCTCTCCGTCATACGGAGTGACAAATCCCAGTCTCGATCCATGTCAACCCAACAGATACTTTCGGAGATACCTGTAGTGCACCTTTATAGTCACCCAGTTACGTTGTGACGTTTGATACACCCAAAGCACTCCTACGGTATCCGGGAGTTACACGATCTCATGGTCAAAGGAAGAGATACTTGACATTGGAAAAGCTCTAGCAAACGAACTACACGATCTTTGTGCTATGCTTAGGATTGGGTCTTGTCCATCACATCATTCTCCTAATGATGTGATCCCGTTATCAACGACATCCAATGTCCATAGCCAGGAAACCATGACTATCTGTTGATCACAACGAGCTAGTCAACTAGAGGCTCACTAGGGACATATTGTGGTCTATGTATTCACACGTGTATTACGATTTCCGGATAATACAGTTATAGCATGAATAAAAGACAATTATCATGAACAATGAAATATAATAATACTTTTATTATTGCCTCTAGGGCATATTTCCAACAGTCTCCCACTTGCACTAGAGTCACCAATCTAGTTACATTGTGATGAATCGAACACCCATAGAGTTCTGGTGTTGATCATGTTTTGCTCGCGAGAGAGGTTTAGTCAACGGATCTGCGACATTCAGATCCGTATGTACTTTGCAAATATCTATGTCTCCATCTTGAACATTTTCATGGATGGAGTTGAAACGACGTTTGATGTGCCTTGTCTTCTTGTGAAACCTGGGCTCCTTGGCTAGGGAAATAGCTCCAGTGTTGTCACAGAAGAGTTTGATCGGCCCCGACGCATTGGGTATGACTCCTAGGTCCGTGATGAACTCCTTCACCTAAATTGCTTCATGCGCTGCCTCCGAGGCTGCCATGTACTCCGCTTCACACGTAGATCCCGCCACGACGCTCTGCTTGCAGCTGCACCAGCTTACTGCTCCACCATTCAACATATACATGTACCCGGTTTGTGACTTAGAGTCATCCAGATCTGAGTCGAAGCTAGCGTCGACGTAACCCTTTACGACGAGCTCTTCGTCTCCTCCATAAAAGAGAAACATGTCATTTGTCCTTTTCAGGTACTTCAGGATATTCTTGACCGCTGTCCAGTGTTCCTTGCTGGGATTACTTTGGTATCTTGCTACCAAACTTACGGCAAGGTTTACATCAGGCCTGGTACACAGCATGGCATACATAATAGATCCTATGGCTGAAGCATAGGGGATGACACTCATCTCTTCTTTATCTTTTGCTGTGGTCGGGGACTGAGCCGAGCTCAATCTCACACCTTGTAACATAGGCAAGAACCCCTTCTTGGACTGATCCATTTTGAACCTTTTCAAAATCTTATCAAGGTATGTGCTTTGTGAAAGACCTATGAGGCGTCTCGATCTATCTCTATAGATCTTGATGCCTAATATGTAAGAAGCTTCTCCAAGGTCCTTCATTGAAAAACACTTATTCAAGTAGGCCTTAATGATGTCCAGAAGTTCTATATCATTTCCCATCAAGAGTATGTCATCTACATATAATATGAGAAATGCTACAGAGCTCCCACTCACTTTCTTGTAAACGCAGGCTTCTCCATAAGTCTGCATAAACCCAAACGCTTTGATCATCTCATCAAAGCGAATGTTCCAACTCCGAGATGCTTGCACCAGTCCATAAATGGATCGCTGGAGCTTGCATACTTTGTTAGCGTTCTTAGGATTGACAAAACCTTCCGGCTGCATCATATATAGCTCTTCCTTAAGATGTCTGTTAAGGAATGCCATTTTGACGTCCATCTGCCATATCTCATAATCATAGTATGCGGCAATTGCTAACATGATTCGGACGGACTTCAGTTTCGCTACGGGAGAGAATGTCTCGTCGTAGTCAATCCCTTGAACTTGTCGATAACCCTTAGCGACAAGTCGAGCTTTATAGATGGTAACATTTCCATCCACGTCCGTCTTCTTCTTAAAAATCCATTTGTTTTCTATTGCTCGCCGATCATTGGGCAAGTCTGTCAAAGTCCATACTTTGTTTTCATACATGGATTCTATCTCGGATTTCATGGCTTCAAGCCATTTGTTGGAATCTGGGCCCGCCATCGCTTCTTCATAGTTCGAAGGTTCACCGTTGTCTAACAACATGATTTCCAGGACAGGGTTGCCGTACCACTCTGGTGTGGAACGTGTCCTTGTGGACCTACGAAGTTCAGTAGCCACTTGATCCGAAGTACCTTGATCATCATTATTTTCCTCTTCAGTTGGTGTAGGCATCACAGGAACATTTTCCTGCGCTGCACCACTTTCCCGTTCGAGAGGTAGTACTTCATCGAGTTCTACGTTCCTCCCACTTACTTCTTTCGAGAGAAACTCTTTTTCCAGAAAGCATCCGTTCTTGGCAACAAAGATTTTGCCCTCGGATCTTAAGTAGAAGGTATACCCAACAGTTTCCTTAGGGTATCCTATGAAGACGCATTTTTCCGACTTGGGTTCGAGCTTTTCAGGTTGAAGTTTCTTGACATAAGCATCGCATCCCCAAACTTTTAGAAACGACAGCTTAGGATTCTTCCCAAACCATAATTCATACGGTGTCGTCTCAACGGATTTAGACGGTGCCCTATTTAAAGTGAATGTAGCTGTCTCTAGAGCGTATCCCCAAAATGATAGCGGTAAATCGGTAAGAGACATCATAGACCGCACCATATCCAATAGAGTGCGATTATGACGTTCGGACACACCGTTACGCTGAGGTGTTCCAGGCGGCGTGAGTTGTGAAACGATTCCACATTTCCTTAAGTGTGTACCAAATTCGTGACTTAAGTATTCTCCTCCACGATCTGGTCGTAGGAACTTGATCTTTCGGTCACGTTGATTCTCTACCTCATTCTGAAATTCCTTGAACTTTTCGAAGGTCTCGGACTTGTGTTTCATTAAGTAGACATACCCATATCGACTTAAGTCATTAGTGAGTGTGAGAACATAACGATATCCTCCGCGAGCCTCTACGCTCATCGGACCGCACACATCGGTATGTATGATTTCCAACAAGTTGGTTGCTCGCTCCATTGTTCCGGAGAACGGAGTCTTGGTCATTTTGCCCATGAGGCATGGTTCGCATGTGTCAAACGATTCATAATCAAGAGACTCTAAAAGTCCGTCAGCATGGAGCTTCTTCATGCGCTTGACACCAATGTGACCAAGCTGGCAGTGCCACAAGTATGTGGGACTATCGTTATCAACTTTACATCTTTTGGCATCCACACTATGAATATGTGTAATATTACTCTCGAGATTCATTAAGAATAAACCATTGACCATCGGAGCATGACCATAAAACATATCTCTCATATAAATAGAACAACCATTATTCTCGGATTTAAATGAGTAGCCATCTCGTATTAAACGAGATCCTGATACAATGTTCATGCTCAAACTTGGCACTAAATAACAATTATTAAGGTTCAAAACTAATCCCGTAGGTAAATGTAGAGGTAGCGTGCCGACGGCGATCACATCGACTCTGGAACCATTCCCGACGTGCATCGTCACCTCGTCCTTCGCCAATCTCCATTTATTCCGCAGCTCCTGCTGTGAGTTACAAATATGAGCAACGGCACCGGTATCAAATACCCAGGAGTTACTACGAGTACTGGTAAGGTACACATCAATTACATGTATATCAAATATACCTTTGGTGTTGCCGGCCTTCTTATCCGCTAAGTATTTGGGGCAGTTCCGCTTCCAGTGACCCTTCCCTTTGCAATAAAAGCACTCAATCTCAGGCTTGGGTCCATTCTTTGACTTCTTCCCGGTAACTGGCTCACCGGGCGCGGCAACATCCTTGCCGTCCTTCTTGAAGTTCTTCTTGCCCTTGCCCTTCTTGAACTTAGTGGTCTTATTGACCATCAACACTTGATGTTCTTTCTTGATTTCAGCCTCTGCTGACTTCAGCATTGAGAACACTTCAGGAATGGTCTTCACCATCCCCTGCATGTTGTAGTTCATCACAAAGCTCTTGTAGCTTGGTGGGAGCGACTGGAGGATTCTGTCAATGACCGCCTCATCTGGGAGGTTATTGTTCAGCTGGGTCATACGGTTGTGCAACCCAGACATCTTGAGTATGTGCTCACTGACAGAACTGTTTTCCTCCATCTTACAACTATAGAACTTGTCAGAGACATCATATCTCTCGACCCGGGCATGAGCTTGGAAAACTAGTTTCAGCTCTTCGAACATCTCATATGCTCCGTGATGCTCAAAACGCTTTTGGAGCCCCGGTTCTAAGCTGTAAAGCATGCCGCACTGAACGAGGGAGTAATCATCAGCACGAGTTTGCCAAGCATTCATAATGTCTTGGTTCTCTGGGACGGGAGCGTCACCTAGCGGTCCATCTAGGACATATTGCTTCCTGGCAGCTATGAGGATGATCCTCAGGTTCCGGACCCAGTCCGTATAGTTGCTGCCATCATCTTTCAGCTTGGTTTTCTCTAGGAACGCGTTGAAGTTCATGTTGACATGAGCGTTGGCCATTTGATCTACAAGACATATTTGCAAAGGTTTTTAGACTAAGTTCATCTAATCAAATTATTACAATGAACTCCCACTCAGATTAGACATCCCTCTAGTCATCTAAGTGTTACACGATCCGAGTCGACTAGGCCGTGTCTGATCATCACGTGAGACGGACTAGTCATCATCGGTGAACATCTTCATGTTGATCATATCTTCCATACGACTCGTGTTCGACCTTTCGGTCTCCGTGTTCCGAGGCCATGTCTGTACATGCTAGGCTCGTCAAGTTAACCCTAAGTGTTTTGCTGTGTAAAACTGTCTTACACCCGTTGTATGTGAACGTAAGGATCTATCACACCCGATCATCACGTGGTGCTTCGAAATGACGAACTGTAGCAACGGTGCACAGTTAGGGGAGAACACTTCTTGAAATTGTTGTAAGGGATCATCTTATTTACTACCGTCGTTCTAAGTAAACAAGATGCATAAACATAATAAACATCACATGCAATTATATAGTAGTGACATGATATGGTCAATATCATATAGCTCCATTGATCTCCATCTTCGGGGCTCCATGATCATCTTGTCACTGGCATGACACCATGATCTCCATCATCATGATCTCCATCATCGTGTCTTCATGAAGTTGTCACGCCAACGACTACTTCTACTTCTATGGCTAACGCGCTTAGCAATAAAGTAAAGTAATTTACATGGCGTTCTTCAATGACACGCAGGTCATACAAAAAATAAAGACAACTCCTATGGCTCCTGCCGGTTGTCATACTCATCGACATGCAAGTCGTGAATCCTATTACAAGAACATGATCTCATACATCACAATATATCAATCATCATTCATGACAACTTCTGGCCATATCACATCACATGAACAATCGCTGCAAAAACAAGTTAGACGTCCTCTAATTGTTGTTGCATCTTTTACGTGGCTGCAATTGGGTTCTAGCAAGAACGTTTTCTTACCTACGAATAATCACAACGTGATTTTGTCAACTTCTATTTACCCTTCATAAGGACCCTTTTCATCGAATCCGCTTCAACTAAAGTGGGAGAGACAGACACCCGCCAGCCACCTTATGCAACTAGTGCATGTCAGTCGGTGGAACCGGTCTCACGTAAGCGTACGTGTAATGTTGGTCCGGGCCGCTTCATCCCACAATACCGCTGAAGCAAGAAAAGACTAGTAGTGGCAAGCAAGTTGACAAGATCCACGCCCACAACAAAGTTGTGTTCTACTCATGCATTAGAGAACTACGCATAGACCTAGCTCATGATGCCACTGTTGGGGAACGTTGCAGAAAATTAAAATTTTTCCTACGGTTTCACCAAGATCCATCTATGAGTTCATCTAAGCAACGAGTCAAGGGAGTGAGTTTGCATCTACATACCACTTGTAGATCGCGTGCGGAAGCTTTCAAGGGGATGGTGATGATGGAGTCGTACTCGACGTGATTCAGATCACCGATGTCCAAGTGCTGAACGGACAGCACCTCCGCGTTCAACACACGTACGGGATGGGAGACGTCTCCTCCTTCTTGATCCAGCAAGGGGGAAGGAGAGGTTGATGATGATCCAGCAACACGACGGCGTGGTGGTGGATGCAGCAGAACTCCAGCAGGGCTTCGCCAAGCGACTACGGGAGGAGGACGAGGTGTAGCAGGGGGAGGGAGGCGCCAAGCACAAGGGTGCGGCTGCCCTCCCCCCTGCCCTCCTTTATATAGGCCCCCAGGGGGGCGCCGGCCCTGGGAGATTGAATCTCCCAAGGGGGCGGCGGCCAAGGGGGGAGGAGTGCCCCCCAAGGCATGTGGTGCGCCCCCCAAGGCATGTGGTGCGCCCCCCCCCCCCCCCACCCTAGGGTTTCAACCCTAGGCGCAGGGGGTGGGCCTAGGGGGGCGCACCAGCCCACTATGGGCTGGCTCCCCTCCCACGTCAGCCCATGGAGCCCTCCGGGATGGGTGGCCCCACCCGGTGGACCCCGGGACCCTTCCGGTGGTCCCGGTACATTACCGGGAGACCCCGAAACTTTTCCGATGGCCGAAATACCACTTCCTATATATTATTCTTTACCTCCGGACCATTCCTAAACTCCTCGTGACGTCCGGGATCTCATCCGGGACTCCAAACAACATTCGGTATGCTGCATACTCATATTCATACAACCCTAGCGTCACCGAACCTTAAGTGTAGACCCTACGGGTTCGGGAGACATGCAGACATGACCGAGACGACTCTCGGGCAATAGCCAACAGCGGGATCTAGATACCCATGTTGGATCCCACATGCTCCTCGATGATTTCATCGGTTGAACCACGATGTCGAGGATTCGATCAAACCCTGTATACAATTCCCTTTGTCAATCGGTATGTTACTTGCCCGAGACTCGATCGTCGGTATCCCAATACCTTGTTCAGTCTCGTTACCGGCAAGTCACTTTACTCGTACCGTAATGCATGATCCCGTGACCAACCACTTGGTCACTTTGAGCTCATTATGATGATGCATTACCGAGTGGGCCCAAAGATACCTCTCCGTCATACGGAGTGACAAATCCCAGTCTCGATCCATGTCAACCCAACAGATACTTTCGGAGATACCTGTAGTGCACCTTTATAGTCACCCAGTTACGTTGTGACGTTTGATACACCCAAAGCACTCCTACGGTATCCGGGAGTTACACGATCTCATGGTCAAAGGAAGAGATACTTGACATTGGAAAAGCTCTAGCAAACGAACTACACGATCTTTGTGCTATGCTTAGGATTGGGTCTTGTCCATCACATCATTCTCCTAATGATGTGATCCCGTTATCAACGACATCCAATGTCCATAGCCAGGAAACCATGACTATCTGTTGATCACAACGAGCTAGTCAACTAGAGGCTCACTAGGGACATATTGTGGTCTATGTATTCACACGTGTATTACGATTTCCGGATAATACAGTTATAGCATGAATAAAAGACAATTATCATGAACAATGAAATATAATAATACTTTTATTATTGCCTCTAGGGCATATTTCCAACAATGATTTGCTTGATCTAGAAGCCGAGAGGGCTTTAGAAATGATTCGTAACTTAGCTGCTGTCAAACCGATGAACGATTCTGAGGTTGATGCTTTGGGAGTTCGAATGCTCGATAAATTTTGTGATGATCTCGCACCGCCCCTCCAGGAGCCGGAGGAGGAGGACGAGAATGTCGGCATGGAGGTAGTTAGATCCCCAGTTACGGGGAGTTTGGACCGGGTGGGCCCGACCAGCCCTAAGCGCAAGTGGAAGCGCAAGATATACCCGATGTCCGCGGTCCGTAGGAGTGCTAGGATCCGCACGGCCAAAAAATTTCATGATGAGATATGAGAGGAATCTTTTGGAATAGCAGAGGTCTTAAGGACTTGGCTAAAAGGAGGTTCCTTGCAGAGGCATCCATTGAGCATAGATTGGACTTTATTGCCTTGTCGGAAACGGGCAGAGCAAATTTCTCATCTCAACTTCTCAATACGTTGTTGGGGGGTATTGAGTTTGACTGGCATTGTCTTCCACCGAGAGGAAGGTTGGCTGGAATCTTACTTGGTGTTAGATGTGACTCTCTCGAAGTTCGCAGTGTGGTAATGGGAGATTTTGCTGTTAAGTTCATGGTGCGGTCCAAAGATGATGGTTTCGACTAGGCTTTGGTGGCGGTTTATGGGGCCGCGCAGGCAGAATTCAAACCGGATTTTTTGGCCGATCTTGTTAGAATCTGCGGGTCTGAGCAACTTCCAATTCTGGTTGGGGGAGATTTTAATATTATTAGAAGACGTGATGAAAAGAATAATGACAATTTCGATGGGAGATGGTCATTCATGTTTAACACTATTATTGAAAGCTTAGATTTGAGAGAGATTGAGCTTTCAGGTAGGAAGTTCACCTGGGCTAACGCGTTGCCAAATCCAACTTTCGAGAAGTTGGATCGGGTTCTGGCTAGTGTCGCTTGGGAATAGAAGTTTCCCCTTGTAACTGTTTAGGCTCTCTCTCGCGGGATTTCTGATCACACACCTCTGTTGCTCGACTCTGGTGGGGCTACCTACTCGAGCAACAAGAATTTGTTCTCTTTTGAGCTTGCTTGGTTTGAAAGAGAAGGCTTCTTGGATCTTGTAGCCCAAGAATGGGCTAAGGATGCAGGCGGTAGGAATGCGCTTGAGCGCTGGCAGAATAAGATTAGGCATCTCAGAAGTTTCCTACGTGGGTGGGCTAAGCATCTAAGTGGAGTGTATAAGGTGGAGAAGGAACGGCTCCTTTCCCTTATTCAGACCTTAAATATAAAAGCAGAAACTACGATTCTGTTAGCCACCGAGCTTCATATCAAGCATGAGGCTGAGATGAGGCTGAAAGAGTTACTTCGTGAAGAAGAATTAAAGTGGGCACTGCGGGCCAAGGTGCGAAAATTAGTCCAGGGGGACGCGAACACTCAATTCTTCCACATGATAGACAATGGCAAACACCGGAAGAAGAGAATCTTCCAGCTAGAACAAGATGAGGGTACAATTATCGGTCAGGATAACCTGAAGCTCTATATTACTGAGTACTACAAACGATTGTTTGGACCACCAGAGGAGAACTGTGTGTCCCTGGATGAGTCTAGGGTTCAAGATATCCCTCAACTTACTGCTGTGGAGAACGATGTCTTAACTGTCCCTTTCTCGGAAAAGGAGGTTTTCGAGGCCATTTCCAAAATGAAATGTAACAAGGCACCGGGGCCGGATGGTTTCCCGGCTGAGTTTTATAAGAAGTGCTGGAATATTATCAAAGGGGACCTGATGCCGATGTTCCATGATTTGTTCTCGGGACATTTGCAGCTTTTCCAACTTAATTTTGGAACGATAACCCTGCTGCCTAAGAAAATAGAGGCCGTGAGAATCGAGCAATTTCGGCCAATCTGTCTTCTGAATGGCAGTTTCAAAATTTTTACCAAGGTTGGGACGATCAGGCTCACACAGATTGCGCACGCAATGGTGCAACCTTCTCAGGCGGCTTTCATGCCGGACAGGAACATCCTCGAAGGGGTTGTGGTCCTTCATGAAACGCTTCATGAAATTCATACGAAAAAACTCGATGGTGTTATTTTCAAAGTGGATTTCGAGAAGGCTTATGATAAAGTCAAATGGCCGTTTCTCCAACAGGCTTTACGAGTGAAGGGCTTTGATGAAACTTGGTGACGTCAGGTGGAAGCATTCACGCAAAAAGGAAGTGTTGGCATTGAAGTTAATGACGACATAGGTCATTACTTCCAAACTCACAAGGGCTTGAGACAGGGTGACCCTATGTCTCCTATTCTGTTCAATATTGTGGTTGATATGTTAGCGATCCTGATTGGGAGGGCCAAGGAGGCCGATCAGGTGGAGGGATTGGTGCCTCACCTGGTTGATGGTGGTTTGTTCATCCTGCAACACGCTGATGATACAATCATTTTCATGGAACACGATTTGGCAAAAGCGAGGAACATGAAGTTAGTGTTATGCCTTTTTGAACAATTGTCGGGGCTGAAGATTAATTTCCATAAAAGAGAGTTGTTCTGCTTTGGTAGAGCCAAAGACGAACTAGAAGCGTATACACAATTGTTTGGTTGTGAAGTTGGGGCTTTACCTTTCACGTATCTTGGTATTCCCATTCACCATCGTAAGCTAACAAATGGTGAGTGGAAGTGCATCGAAGATCGGTTTGAGAAGAAATTGAGTTGCTGGAAAGGAAAACTCATGTCTTATGGAGGCCGGCTGATTCTTATTAACTCGGTGCTCACGAGTTTACCTATGTTTCTCTTATCCTTCTTTGAGGTCCCGGTCGGGGTTAGGAAAAGGCTGGACTTCTATCGATCTCGATTCTTTTGGCAGAGTGATGAGCTTAAGAGGAAGTACAGACTGGCCAAATGGGATATTATTTGTCGACCAAAAGACCAAGGGGGCATTGGTATTGAAAATCTTGAAGTCAAGAACAGATGCCTGCTCAGTAAGTGGTTGTTTAAGTTGTCTTCTGAGACAGAAGCAACTTGGGTGCAGATTTTACGTAGTAAATATCTGCACTCAAAGACTTTATCCCAGGTTACTCTGAGACCTACAGATTCGCCGTTCTGGAAAGGGCTCATGAGGATCAAAGCCGCTTTCTTTAACAGAACGAGATGTATTGTCAGTAATGGTGATAATACGCGATTCTGGGAGGATACGTGGCTTGGTGACGCGCCTTTGGCTTCCCAATATCCGTCCCTATATCGTATTGTTCAGCGTCGGGAGGCTCTTGTTGCCACGGTTATGCAGTCTATTCCTCTCAACATTTAGTTCAGGAGGGTGCTTGTGGGGGATCGATGGGAAGCATGGCTTCACTTGGTCCGTAGGCTGATGGAAGTTCAGCTAACTCCTCAGCCCGACTAGATATGTTGGAAGCTGACTAGATCTGGGGTGTTCACGGTTAAATCGATGTACATTGATATCATTAATTCTACTGTGATCCCTAGTTCCAAAGAGGTTTGGAAAGTTAAGGTACCTTTGAAGATTAAAGTGTTTATGTGGTTTGTGCATAAACAAGTTATTCTTACAAAGGACAATCTAGTTAAGCGCAACTGGACAGGTTCTACTAGGTGTAGTATCTGTGATCGGGATGAGACTATCAAGCATTTATTTTTTGACTGTCCGTTGGCACGAGGGTTGTGGCGCTCCGTGCAAATTGCCTTTAACATTACTCCTCCGACTTCGGTCAACACATTATTTGGGGCGTGGCTTGTTGGGATAGAGTCCGAAATAGCCAGACACATTCGTGTAGGAGTATGCGCGTTGTTATGGGCAATTTGGAATTGCAGAAATGATTTGTTTTTAACAGAACAACAAATACTCATTTTTTGCAGGTGTTATTCCGAGCTACAGCACTGATCCGTACGTGGTCCTTACTCACTCCGACGGAGGCCAGGGAGCATTTGGTTACTGGATCTGTCCGGTGGGATACGGTAGCGCGGGATATCTTCAACCGGTTTGGATGGCGATCATGTAATAGGATAGGCATTTAGTTTACCTATCTGTTTTTATGCCAGCCGGTTGTGGCTTTTGGGGCTTCTGTTTTGCAGTTGACGCTCTAGGTGAGCTGGCTGTTGCTTTTGTTTGAATACTTTAAGACCTTGTTGAGACCTTTTTACTTTTTAATAAAAGAGGCCGTATGCATCGATCTGATGCAGAGGCCGGGGAGTTCCCCCTTTTCAAAAAAAACGCATTCAAGATCCAGCAACACTTGGAAGCGCTTGACCATAGAGGGGACTTTGACACTCACTCATGATCTTTCAACGACCAATGTTATCATCGCTTCAGACATTCATGGAGGAATTTATGCAAACATCATCAAAGAAATTATTTTGTCATCTGCAGAGTTCCTTCCCTGTTCTTTCATATTCAAGCGACGGGAGTAAAACATCGAGGCACATAGGCTCGTTAAATTGCTCAAGATCTTCCTGAAGGCCGCCATCTTTGCCTTCAGCCTCCCGATATTAATTGTATCTCTATGAACATTGTTATATATTGACCAATAAAGTGGAGCGTGTTTAGCCTAAAAAAGCTCCCCACTCTCACTCGCTTGGGTTCGGCTGGCGCCATAGCCCTATGCTCAAGCACCGCATCAACCACACTCTCTCGCCACCGACGCGAGAGAGTCATGTTGAAGGTGGAGTTGGATTGAGGGGCTACGGTGTAAGGATCCAGAGAATCGAAGCCTATTTCAATAGGGAAAAGCGAGGGGCACGTAATTCGGACTGGAGCCCAGTGGTCTGATGGAAGCGTGAAACAGTGGTCTGATGGAAGCGTGAAACTCTTCAACGGTGATGATCGGTGGTACTCTGCAGTGGGGGTTAAGTGGTGCGGGTTTGCGACCCTTGAGACTCGATCAGGACAGCGGAGGCTCGACGCGATAATAGCGGCGAGGTGTGCAGTATGCACGGGACATGGAGACGGGCCAGGGCTCTGGTGGTCATACATGTGGTGGGACTACTGCGAATTTGACTCGAGATGACTACAAGTAATAGTGAAATTCCTTCAAGTTTTAGATAGGCGGTCAAGGAAGAGCGGTGATGTTGAGTTCAAGTAACTCTTATGTGTGACACCCAATATGTGAGTTGTTCACTTTCACGCATGTCAGTGATCAGTGTGTGATGGCGTTGGACGGATACTCTGGAAGTTGGGAGCACAAGCTAGAGTAACAATGAAATTAATTTTGCTCGAGAGTTGACTATGGTCAAAAGAAGAAGGGACTACAAGTTGCAGGTGGAGTCATATGGAGTCTTTGGAGTAGCAGCGGTACTCATGTGATAAGCTCAAAGTCCAATGTACATGGAAGTTGGACGCATTGGCGAATTCAAGATGATGGAGAATATTGGCCAATGTGGAGTTTGTTAGAGTCGTGTTGAATATTGTGTACAAGATAGGTTACAGTTGGACTCTGAGTAGTATTGTGTTTAGATAGGATATGGAGTCGTGTCCTAGTAGGACACTTGCATCCTAAGCCTCTCATATAATGCGAGGATAGACACACGATGAAGCATATACTGACATAATAGCACTGGAACGCAAGGGAAGCCGGTGGCATGTGCCGGCGTCCAGGGCGACCGGTTGAGGTATTGTAGCGGTGTCATGGGGAGGAGCGCCCATAGTCAGGCCTCGGGGATGTAGCCATATCGGTGAACCTCGTTAATAAATCTCGGTGTCGTGCTTGTGTGATTGCTTGGTCCACGAGTGATCAACGGAGCGCCTCAAAAATATTCTAACACTTTTCCCCCAAGGTAATCACTGTGGTTTTATTTCTGGCTTGTGCATATGCTCTTATATTAGTTTTCAGTGTCATCACAAACGAGGGATATATCAGAATAGTGTCATGTAATAATAAAAAATGGAGAGGAAGTTAAGAACTTGGTAATTACTCCTACATAATAATCATGGCTAGAGGATAGTGATGTATAAATGATTGGTATCATTTTTTTATATGCAGCAGCACATGATTTTTTTTCTAAAAAGATGCATTATTCTCTATGTTTCCAATCAACGGTGAACCTCCGGAATTGTATGTATATATGACTATTGGTTGCAAACACTACAACATGTTTGGTTTTTCAAATTTCTCTTTGCTCAATACAGGTCTTAAAAGAGAAGTTTTAAAGTTTCTAGATAAGAGATCATATGTGGACGAAGATCAATGAAGTAGTAGATTCTATTCAGATGTTTTGGTTACTCACTCTACTTCACAAAATGCTTTGGGATCTGTCGTTGCTTAAACTTTTGTGTTGCCTCGAAGGAGCTGATGAATTCAGAAGTCACTTCTCCAAATGTTTGCGTCGATCCCATTATATTATTTGGATTTATTTTACATTTCACTTTAAACTTTCTACAATCATTTTCTATATCATGGCCCCAAGCCAGAACAACACAGGACTCAACGAATTCTGGATTTGACGGGACGGAGATGGATTCGCCGCACTAGGAGCGCCGCACCCATTGACGACTGAGGGAAGGTCAGTCACAACAGACGCAAAGGGGTGGAGACGAAGGGAGGGCCCGGACTGCGGCCAAACCCCTCTCCCGCAGGGCATGATGTAAAGCCGAAAGCTCGTATCCACGACGCAGGCACCAGAATTTTTTGGGCAACATATCCCAGATCAAAACTATCTCCTCATGTTGTATCCCCAAACAAACTATGCCCGTTTTACATGACTATACCCTTCTATAGAACAAGAAGTGCCAAATGTTTAATATATCAGGATTGCAAAATCTCAGTCGACTGAGACATAACGAAGTCTCGGTCGATGCTAAATTCGTGAGATCTTACGTGAAAATTCGTGTAATTTTTTTATTTTCTTCTTTCTTCTTTTTATATGTTTTGTCGGTTGACTAAGTCCCAGTGATTGAGATCTAGCCACACCCTTATTAGTATATAGGCATAGAAACATTTAAAAAACACAAAAAACTGCTCTCTGCAACTCTACTGTATCTTTATGTGCTGTCCAGTTTGGCTCAGGATCCATCTCGAGTTGGCTTGAGCCTGAGCCAAACCCAACCTGGCGGCTCGTCACAGCTTCCGAGCTGAGCGGTCGGCTCGCCAAGCCCTGGCTCGGCACGGCTGGTGTCCAGCGTGACCCTGCACCCTCGACGGTGCACAGCAGCAGCAGCAGCGTTGGAGTCTCTATATAAACGAGACAGCGGCAGTGTGAGCTCATCGCCTCATCACAGTCATTCCTCGGCAGTAGTTAAATCCAATCGATCGGGCTCGAGCTACCATAGCTACAAGAGAGTGAGAGTTGGAGCGAGAAGAAAAACACTCGCAAACTTCCAAGTGGGGAAGACGACGATGGGCATGGGGTGGAAAGCCGTGAAGGACGCGAAGCCGTACCTGGCGATGGTGCTGCTGCAGGTGGGGTTCGCCGGGATGTACATCATCGCTGTGGCGTCCCTCAAGGCCGGGATGAGCCACTTCGTGCTCGTCGTCTACCGTAACATCGTCGCCACCGCCGTCATGGCGCCCTTCGCCCTCTACTTCGAGAGGTAACCCTACCTAGCTAGTTCAATCCAACTCCGACTACACGCCAATCGTGTGCTTGCTCTTGCGCACCCCACGATCGAGCAGACACCACACGTACAAATTTGTTAGTCCATTCCCATTTTTTTGTCTCATTTAGATATGGTGCAAGCTGCACGACCTTCTAATCCAGAAAAAGTAGTACATACATCATACATACCCTAAAAAAAGTACTACTGGTAAACATATGCCCATGCATGCAGCATCTATATATGCATGGATCCATCAGAATATCAGAGTGCATTAATCAGTAGAAGTAGAAAATGACACACACGCAGGTAGCTGGTGATGACGGAAAACCAGGAACCATTGTCACCTCACCCCACCGTCCTCAGTTCCCCTCATATACTATATGCATGGTTCATGAAATTAAGATCAGAACTAGTTAAGGTGCTAATTAATTTTGTATTTACTCCAACGTACGTGACATGCATGTGCAGGGGACTGAGGCCAAAGATGACAATCACCATCTTCATCAAGATCATGGGGCTCGCATTACTCGAGTACGTGCGTTGCGGTTGATTAATTCGATCCAAAGCATGACGACAGAGTCCAAAGCTGCTGTTACTGACATGTGGTTTGTTGCGTCGTTACCTGGCAGGCCTGTGCTTGACCAGAACCTCTACTACATGGGCGCGAACCTGACCTCTGCGGGGTTCGCCACGGCGCTGGTCAACATCCTCCCGGCCGTCACCTTCGTGTTGGCGCTCATCCTGCGCATGGAGAAGGTGCGGCTGCGGAGCCTGCACAGCCAGGCCAAGATCGCCGGCACGGTCCTCACCGTGGCCGGCGCCGTGCTGATGGTCCTGTACCACGGCCCCGTCGTGCAGTTCCCGTGGACCAAGGGCCAGCACCACGCCGGCGGTGCGGCTGCCGCCGCCGACGGAGCGGCGTGGCTGAAGGGGACCATCATGACCGTCGCCGCCTGCGTGGCCTGGTCGTGCTTCTTCATCCTCCAGTCCAGCACGCTCCGGGACTACCCGGCGGAGCTGTCCCTCACGGTGCTCATCTGCGGCGTGGGGTCGGTGATGAGCACCGCCGTCGCCGTCGTCGCCGAGCGCGCCAACACCCATGCGTGGGTCATCGGCTTCGACACTCGCCTCTTCACGGTCGTGTACGGCGGCATAGTGTGCTCCGGCGTGGCGTACTACGTGCAGGGCATCGTGTCGAGGCAAAGGGGCCCGGTGTTCGTGACGGCCTTCAACCCGCTCTGCATGATCGTAACCGCCGTCATGGGTTCCATAATTCTCAAGGAGGAGATCACTCTCGGAAGGTACGTATTATAGTGCTGCTGCCATTTTCAGATCGACGAGTACATGCATTAGTGCAACGCACGAATGATATCATTTCATCTTTCTTTCTTTTTTCTGTTTTCAGTGTGATTGGTGCAGTGATCATCGTGGTAGGCCTCTACTTTCTCATCTGGGGCAAGAGCAAGGACGGCATCAGCCAAGTTTCTGACGTTAGTGTCAAGGGCGCCGGCGAGCTGCCCTTAACCACGGCGACCAGCGGCCACGGCAGCGGCAACGGCAAGCACGTGCTTGGCAACGGCAACGGCGACGTCCATGTCTTGGATGTTGAGACCAATGGCCACTAGCCCACTACTAGTTAAGGGATCCACCGGAGTAGCGAGAGTAGCTACGTGATGTACGTCCACCATCGTCCATCGACAAGTATGTCTGCCTTTTCCCCCTGGCATATAGTGCATGGTCCATCGATCGATCATGCATGAAGATGAATTTTGTTCTCCATTTTCCTCCTGTCAGCTTTTCCCTAGCGACGATCCTATCATGTGACTATGTGAGACAGTGAGAGTGAGCAAGTGCTAATTAGAGCGACTCCAACTCGGGTCGACCCAAACCGACGGCGCATTTGTCTGCTTTATATCCGTTTGGATCGGCCGCCCACCCAGCATCCGTCTTGTTTTGGATTTGGGTCGGCAATGCGTCCAACGTGCCGGCCCATTTTCATGGCCGCACTCAATTTTCAAAAAGGCCCGCGGCCATAGATCATGCCAGCGGCCATGTCTCATGCCGGCACCATGCACCACCGGCATACATTGCCGGCTTCAAAAAATATCACCACACAATTCATGCTGGCGCACTCGCCAGCGGCCGGCACGCATGCCAGCACACAAAAAGGGGTGGGACTTGAGTTCGACCATTCCATCACAGCCCCGTGGTCATGCCAGCGCACAAGCCGGCATACAAAAAAGAAGGCGCTCGCGGCCACGAGATCACTCATCGGTGAACTTGAGCATGTCGGCCTGCATTTTCTCGAACCACGGCGTCTTCCTTGGCGACACAGTGTTGAGATCCACCTTCATGATCTCCACCCCGGTCATCATGCTTGCGAGAGCCACTTATTTGGCCTTGGTCTTGGCGTTGGCGGTCTCGATCTCGAACATCTTGGCTTGCTTCTCCGTCTCCGACTCAAGCATCTTGGCTTGCTTCTTCGCGTTCATCTTTAGCCTCCTCCTTTGGATCTCCATGAAGGCATTCATTTGCTCCTCTTTGAAACGCCGGCGCTCGTCCTCTCTTGAGTCCTTCTTGTTCACATGCCCTCCACGCTTGCGATCAAGGCGTTCGATGCCGCATCCCGCTTGTCCTCCTTCTTGGAGTTGGTCTTCCCCCGCGGCCGAGCCGGCTCACCGTCCCCAACCTCCTCCACGGCTTCCTTCCCCCCGCGCGACTTGAGGGTGGCATATTGCGCCTTGAACTTCTCCTCGTCTTTGATGACCCTATAGCAATGGGAGAGGTTGTAGCACTTGCCGTTGTGTTGGACCTTAAATGCCTCCAAAGATTGAAATGCCTACAAATGTTTTCATGCAAGCATGTTGGCATAAATGGTATGCAAATGAACACGCAAGCATAAACTTTATGACACAAAAGAGGGCGGCTTGCTACCATACCATGTTTTGCATGCCGATGCCGCTCATGGGGTGGGCCTTGACGCTCTCAAGAGTGGCACAAAACTTTTTGCACCCTTGTTGGACCACTCTCCATTGCTTCAAAATGGACACACACCCACGCGTGCTCACAATTTGGTAAGGAGGAGACTTGCGCTCATGAAACTCCCGGTGGACACGAATCCAAAAAGTTGAATGCTTTTGTTTGGCGCCGGTCTTGGTGTCTTGTCCAATGTCTCTCCAACACTCGCAAAGAAGCTTGTCCTCGGCCGCCGTGTATGCCTTCGTGCGCTTGCTCTTGCGCTTCGGCTTCGGCCCGGTGGCTTGGTTGGCGAGCTCGTCCTCAAACAAAGGCTCCACTTTGATGTCACACTCGTCTTCTTCCTCTTGCCCGTAGTCGTCCGAAAACTCGTGGTCAAGTGGGAAGCCGTCCAGGTCCATGCCGACCTGATCACGCATGAAGGCCGACTGATCATAGCCAGCGCCCGGCGTGAACGCTCTCTGGCCGTCCTGGCTTTGTGTCTCGTCGTGGTCGTAGCTAGCGGCCGGCACACCACCCTCGAAGATGAGTTTCTGCATGTAGTCTACGTCGCCGGCGGCCGGCATTTCATCGAACAGGTTGCGGGCGTCCGACAACACATCGGCCGACATCTGCCGTGCGCGTTTCCTCGCGCCTCCGAATGACGAGCCACCGGCTACCGGTGTGGCGTTGAGGTCGATGGGCGCGGGCGCGGGCATGGAAGGCGTCACCACGCTCACGTCGGGCGAGCACTCCACGGAGAGGCGGGAGGCCTGCGGGTACACGTGGAAGCCGGGTATCGAGGTGCAAGCCAACGCGTGGGGCGAGTCGGGCAGCACCATCCGAGGGAACGCGGACGAGCCGGTGCTGGCCACGGCGGCCACAGCGGCGTTGACGAGGCCGAGCTGGCTAGGGTTTAACCCTAGCATATAGAGCGCCTCCCTCGTTGCCGCCGCGACGCGGGCGTTGGTGACCTCCTGCTGCGCGGCGGCGGCGACGGCGGCAGCCACGACGGCTTCACCCCTCGCATCCGCGGCGTGCCTCCAGCTCTTCCTATTGGTCGACTCCGCCGCCCGCTGTTCGGGCGTCATAGTCTTCTTTGGCTTGGTCGCGGCGGCGGTCTTGCGCGGGGAACGAGGCTTGCCTTTGCCGGAGGGGGCGGTCTTCATGCCGGACAAGGCGAGGGAGGCGAGGCTAGCGGCGGCGTCGAGGTCGAGGTCGTCGTCCATGGCGGGTGTGGAGCGGGAGAGCGCGCGGGCGGGAGGGTTTTGGGGAAAATGGGCGGAAATGATGCTTGCTGCCACCGACCGGCGGGCCCGGGGAGAGGAGTAGGCGCGCACGCGCGTCTGTCTCGTGTCCGCACCGACGCAAATCCGGCTCAAAAATGAGCCAGGAATGGGTCGCCCATGGACGAAAAGCGGACGCGGGTCCGTTTGGGTCGGCGCGTTGGGCCGCCTTTTGTGTCCGCACCGATCCAAACGGAAGGCGGCGGACGAAATGGGTCGCCCAGTTGGAGTTGCTCTTATATCATTCCCTGTGCCGGCGTACGTGGATATTTGAAACTTGGGTCTACGCGCATCCCGCATCCGATTAAACATTTAAACTAGAAACAACATTAATTTTTTGACATTTCTGATTTTTTTTTCAACAAACATGATATAGTGTGTTATACTTATGTCTAAAGTTCAGTGAACTTGGCGGAAATTTTTTTGTAACTCCAAAAAACTTCAATAGCACCTTTTATGTAGTAGTATTCATTCTGCACTTGTTTTTTCCCAGAATTTCTTCGCGAAACTTTATACATAAGTGTAATACTAGACCATGTTTGAAAAAAAAAATCAGAAATGTTTGCTATTCTTTTTCTGTTGAGGTACATGTTCACCCAGGTTCCATTGGGTATTTTTCGCCCCTGTGTCGGTTATACTTATACCGCATGCTAGTCACTTCTAAGCTTTGCATGACACGGGGATTTAGATGAAAACAGGGATTTATCAAATTCTGAAAGTGAGCATAAAGGTTGGATGCCAATGTGGAGGGTGAGGTTCCGTCCATAGCTGAAAATTTTCTAATGGCACTCGTCAAAGCACTTGCTACCCCGGCCCATCTCCTTGACTACTTAGGCTGCAAGTGTGACTACACATGGAAGTCTCACCTTTACCCCACTTGCTCCCAATACATTTAGTGGAAATAACTGGACTATCCCATCACAAGATACATAAATTAGGTGGGAGAAAGCGGGATCCCACTTTGCATATGTACGTAGACGTAAACACTAATTTAGTATACCCATTAGTAATCTGTTACTTACACTCTTACACTCTCATATGCACGTAGACCGGACCGGTGGCACTCTGGCTCGTGCTAGACCAAGCGGTTCGTTCGCCGCTTTGATGGTGGTTCAGGAGCGGTCGCCGGTGTGTGCATGAGACACAAGGAGATGCCATGCAGTGCAGGTGCAGTCGTGCGCTGGTGCGTGCAGCCGTGGTGCTCTCTATTGTGAGGATGGTGCTCCTCCGCCACACCTCGGCCCTGCCTCTGGCGAGCACGGGAGCTTCGTCCCCCACATCCTTCATCTTTGCGGAGCCGAGGAGGTGGTCAACCGTGGCGCTTGGAGGCGCGCGGCGCTGGCGAGCACTGGTAGAAAAAGAGGCTTCCGTCCAGCCCCATTAGTCGCGAAACTGTAGAAACCGCGACTAATGAAGTCTTTAGTCGCGGTTCGGCAGACGAACCGCGACCAAATGCCTGGGCCCAGGGCGCTCGGTGGCCAGCTGGTGCACGTGAGGGGCTTTAGTCGCGGTTGGCCAGGCCAACCGCGACTAAAGGTGCCCAAAGGCCTTTAGTCGCGGTTGGCCAGGCCAACCGCGACTAAAGCTCCTCCCCTATATATACCAGTTCAGCACACTCACTTAGCCATTTAGTGCCACTTCTCTTCGCAAGCTTCACAAGGGGGTGTAGGTTTGCTTTTGGTTCCTCTTATGCACACAAGGTATTTGATGAAATGCCCCAAGAGCGTGAAACAAACATGATATGAAGTGTTGGAGCCACACTTGAGGTTCCTCATTTATTTTTTCCTCCTCGATCGCGGTTAGCAACTTGAACCTTTCATGCATGTGTGTCATTGATAAAATATGCATGTGTGTTGTTCATTGTTTAATTTCTATTGTTTATAGCTAGTTAGTTTAACAAATGCATGATGGTTAATTATATATTTTATATTATAATAATGCAGATGAATCGGCAATGGATGTACGGTAACCGACTCTCCCGCGAGTTCACTACGGGTTTGAAAGATTTCCTCGTAGTGGCTAATGCGAACAAGCAGAAGGGTTTTGTTATCTGTCCATGTGTTGACTGTAAGAATCAGAAGGGTTACTCTTCCTCAAGAGAAGTTCACCTGCACCTGCTTCGGCACGGTTTCATGCCAAGCTATAATTGTTGGACCAAGCATGGAGAAAGAGGGGTTATAATGGAAGAAGATGAAGAAGGGGATGATTTCATCGATGAAAGCTATCTTGCTCATTTTGGTGATACTTTCATGGAGGATGCTGAAGGTGAAGGGGAAGGTGAAGGTGAAGAAGAGGCACGTGATGAGACCGTTGATGATCTTGGTCGGACCATTGCTGATGCACGGAGACGCTGCGAAACTGAAAAGGAGAGGGAGAATTTGGATCGCATGTTAGAGGATCACAGAAAGTCGTTGTACCCCGGATGCGATGATGGTCTGAAAAAGCTGGGCTGCACACTGGATTTGCTGAAATGGAAGGCACAGGCAGGTGTAGCTGACTCGGCATTTGAAAACTTGCTGAAAATGTTGAAGAATATGTTTCCAAAGAATAACGAGTTGCCCGCCAGTACGTACGAAGCAAAGAAGGTTGTCTGCCCTCTAGGTTTAGAGGTTCTGAAGATACATGCATGCATCAACGACTGCATCCTCTACCGCGGTGAATACGAGAATTTGAATGAATGCCCGGTATGCACTGCATTGCGTTATAAGATCAGAGGCGATGACCCTGGTGACGATGTTGAGGGCGAGAAACCCAGGAAGAGGGTTCTCGCCAAGGTGATGTGGTATGCTCCTATAATACCACGGTTGAAACGTCTGTTCAGGAACAAAGAGCATGCCAAGTTGTTGCGATGGCACAAAGAGGACCGTAAGTCGGACGGGGAGTTGAGACACACCGCAGATGGAACGCAATGGAGAAAGATCGACAGAGAGTTCAAAGATTTTGCAGCTGACGCAAGGAACATAAGATTTGGTCTAAGTACAGATGGCATGAATCCTTTTGGCGAGCAGAGCTCCAGCCATAGCACCTGGCCCGTGACTCTATGCATCTACAACCTTCCTCCTTGGTTGTGCATGAAGCGAAAGTTCATTATGATGCCAGTGCTCATCCAAGGTCCGAAGCAACCCGGCAACGACATCGATGTGTACCTAAGGCCATTAGTTGATGAACTTTTACAGCTGTGGGGCAGACCTGGTGTCCGTGTGTGGGATGAGCACAAAGAAGAGGAATTTGACCTACGAGCGTTGCTTTTCGTAACCATCAACGATTGGCCTGCTCTTAGTAACCTTTCGGGACTGTCAAATAAGGGATACAATGCATGCACGCACTGCTTACATGAGACTGAAAGTGTACATTTGCCAAATTGTAAGAAGAACGTGTACCTTGGGCATCGTCGATTTCTTCCGAAAATTCATCCAGTAAGAAAGAAAGGCAAGCATTACAACGGCAAGGCAGATCACCGGCCGAAGCCTGCGGAACGCACTGGTGCTGAGGTATTTGATATGGTCAAGGATTTGAAAGTCATCTTTGGAAAGGGTCCTGGCGGACAATCAGTTCCGAAGGGAGCTGACGGGCACGCAGCCATGTGGAAGAAGAAATCTATATTCTGGGAGCTAGAATATTGGAAAGTCCTAGAAGTCCGCTCTGCAATCGACGTGATGCACGTTACGAAGAATATTTGCGTGAACCTCCTAAGCTTTTTGGGCGTGTATGGGAAGACAAATGATACAAAGGAAGCACGGCAGGACCAGCAACGTTTGAAAGACCCTGATGACCGGCATCCGGAATGGTTTCAAGGTCGTGCCAGCTACGCTCTGACCAAAGAAGAGAAGGTCATCTTTTTTGAATGCCTGAGCAGTATGAAGGTCCCGTCTGGATTCTCGTCCAATATAAAGAGAATAATAAACATGGCGGAGAAAAAGTTTCAAAACCTGAAGTCTCACGACTGCCACGTGATTATGACGCAATTGCTTCCGATTGCTTTGAGGGGGCTCCTGCCGGAAAATGTTCGAGTAGCCATTGTGAAGCTATGTGCATTCCTCAATGCAATCTCTCAGAAGGTAATCAATCCAGAAGTTCTACCACGGTTACAGAACGATGTGATCCAATGTCTTGTCAGTTTCGAGTTGGTGTTCCCGCCATCCTTCTTCAATATTTCGAGATACCAATGGATACGGCACAATCGTAAGCAAGCAGGGACACAAGGGAAGAAATGATGTGTAATAATTTATTACCCGTGATGTGTTTGGTGTCCATTTTCGAATATTTCGAGATACCACTGATGATACATGAAATTTGGAGTGATTTAGTCATACTCCTGCCTAGGCGTAATAATTTATTTTTCTGAATTTTTTGATATATTATTTGTATTTTTAAGATTTTGAAAAAGAAAAAGTATTTTGAAAAATACCTTTAACTCGGATGGGAAAACTCTGTACATGAAAGTTGCTTAGAACGACGAGACGAATCCGGATACACAGCCCGTTCGTCCATCACGCATCCCTAGCATAGCGAACACGCAACTTTCCCCCTCCGACCCATCTGTCTGAAAACGCGAAACACTGGGAATACTTTCCCGGATGTTTCCCCCCTTCACCGGTACCACCTCGTACCGCGTTATGGTACACCTAGCAAATAAAAAACTTGCCATGATGAATTACTAAAATTTGCCATGATCTATCAAATAATTTTGACATGATTCATAAGTAAAAAAAGAAATATGTCATCAGTTATTTTAACAATGCATGGTCACTGGCTCAAATTTGGCATGAACTATAAACTAAAACTATCATGGTGAATTACTTAAATTTGCCATGATACATGTACTAAAATTTGCCATGGTTCATACAAAAATGTGTAAACCCTCTCCCACCCCTTCCTCGCCCCCTCCTTTTGCCACCGCCCTTTCGCCACCGCCACCGCCACCGCCACCGCCCCCCTTCTTCACTTAATTAATTTGTTTTTACTACATGTTTTCAGGACTGACATAATGGCGGACGATAGAGCTGACCCGATTATGGACAACTATGATCCGGACGGTGAAGCACATATGTTCGGCATCATAAACGGCGATATTCTATATGTGCCGACCGGACAAGAAGAAGATGATATCTCTTCTTATCTGAACCTTGACGGTGAAGATGAAGGGCGCCATCAGCAAGATGATGCCGAACAAACGTCGATAAACGACGATCTTCAAATGGAAGTAGCAACCACCTCAGGCGCCGAGGTATATATATACATTGAGCCTCTGGTGATACAAACTAACTGATTTGAATAAATATGTGTGTACTAACGTGCGCGACTCTCTTTCTTATTTTAGCCCTCGGCCGGATCGTCGAAACAATCGAGTACGTCGTCAAAGCGTGGCGCAACCAAGACGATGAAACAAGGAGAAACATGCACCATCGAGGTTGTCGACAGTGCAACCGGCAGGCCGCTGGAGCCCCGCAAGAACGCCACCAAGTTTGTCAACCAATGCGGAGCCGTTGTTAGAGACAACGTCTCGATCACCGTCCAGGAGTGGAATAAGCCAAAGAAGGCACGAATTGCTGGTTTCACTTTTGTCGATAAGAGAACAAAAAAAGATTGCTTCAAGAAGCTTATGGAACATTTCGTTCTACCTCCGGAATACAACAAATTCGATGAGGAGGGTAACAAGATTGAGGAAAACAAGGAGAGGAGGAGGCTAGTCAAACAGTTCGCTCTTCATAAGATGGCCGACGCATTCCGGAAATTCAAGCAAAATCTAGCCCGTGACTTTGTCAAGCAGAACAAGACTCCGGATTTCAAAGGATAATATGAGAAACTGAAACATGATTGGCCAGAATTTGTGGAGCAAAAGAAATCGGAGCAGTTCATTCAAATATCGAAAAAAAATAAGGAAAATGCGGCTAAGAAGGAGTACAATCATATTATGGGGCCAGGAGGGTATCGCCTTTGGGTGCCAAGGTTGCAGAAGATGGAGAACGAGCTGAGGGCGCGAGGAATCCGTCCAGGTACGAAGGGATGGGACCCAAGGGCCAAAAGCTGGTGGTACGGGCATGGGGGAACGCTGAACCCGGAGACAGGGGAGTGTGTTTACCGGGGCAAAATAATTAAACCCACCCAAGCCCTTATTGACGCAATGAGGGATGCTCAAGAGGGGAAGATCAAGTTCAACAGAGAGAACGACGCGCTGACAAAAGCCCTCGGGAATCCTGAACACGGAGGACGTGTACGAGGCATGGGGCACATTCCGTGGAAAATAGGGTTCCCCCAGAACGATGACCCGTACGGTTACAGAAGCCGTAAGAGAAAGATGGATCGGGAAGCAGATGTTGTGGCGCGGTTGGCATCGGAAATGGATGTGATGAAGAAAACCATGAGTGTACTAGTAGCCGAAAGAGATGCAGCTCGGGCGCAGCATGAAGATCATCCAGCGGATCTCGGAAGCCAGCAGCGGAGAAGCAGCGTGGCTTCCACGGAGGCCCCACCGGCTGGTGCAGATGCACCGACGATCGAAATTACTGCACCGGAGCCTCTGGTGGTCGAAATTACTGCACCGGAGCCTCCTCGCTACCCCGTGGACGATATAAAGGAGATGAAAGAATGTCATCTGTATTATCCTATCGGGAACATGTCCATGAAGGTAGCCATCGGCAGTGCTTTACCATGTTTACCTGGAGCACTCCACCACAACAACCCCATTCAAGATGGCTATGCTCGTGTCACGGTGGAGGACATAGTCCAAGGGTTTGAGGACCTGGAGATTGACATTGCTACACCTGAAGGGGAGAAAAGACTTGGAGATGTCAAGCGCCATTTCATTCTATGGCAAAAGAAGTTTATCAAGTTTCCAGGCGAGGCGCCAAGGACAACAAGTCCACCCCCCTACGGTGGTGGTGGTGGCGGTGGTGGTGGTGGTGGTGGTGGTGGCGGTTCACCTACACCTCCGTCACGTCAGCCGACGCCCCTCAGTCCACAACGTCCGGCGGGTGATCAGACGCCGCCCCCCAGTCCTCGTCCGGCGGGTGATCAGACGCTGCCCCCCAGTCCTCGTCCGGCGGGTGATCAGCCGACGCCCCCCAGTCCACAACGTCCGGCGGGTGATCAGACGCCGCCCCCCAGTCCTCGTCCGGCGGGTGATCAGACGCCGCCCCCCAATCCACCTCCGGCAAAGAAGCAGAAGCAGTCCTGGATTATTAACCCGGACCCTTATGTATCTAAGACCACAAAGGTACCGGAGCCATCACTGAAGCCTCTCCCCACAAGGCCTTGGGAACGTAGTGCCGAGGAAACTGCCGCGGCCGCGGCTGCTGATCATGACAAATGGAAGGCGGACTGCAAGAAGAAAAGAGAGCCCGAGCCCAAGCCAGTATTTTCTGATGAGCAAAAGAAGTGGGCTAAGTCATTTTTGAGCACACCGTCCCAAGCCGCGAAGAATCTGCCTGACGACTATGCACGTGAACTTCGTAGGCAGGCACTCATGTTGAAGGAGAAGAAAGAGCGGGCGGAGAACCAGGAGAACAAAGCCTTGGAGGAGGCCGAGAAAACGGAATTAAAAAGTAAAAAAAGCGGGAAACGAGTTGCCCAGCTCGGGGAACAAAGTAAACAATCGATTGCCCCGCTTATAGTGAAAGCCGCCGGTCCGGATGACCCCGATATCATAGCAGCTGCGGCAGCACATGGATTGACTGTAACGAGTGCCAGAGAACAAGTGGCCAACTTAGGTATTACTCTTCGTGAACTGTTAGGCCTTGATGAGGCGCCAGTGAAGGAGGTAGTAATTACATATGTGAAGAATGGGCCTCTCGTCGAGCCTGCGCAGGAAAAGGATCTACCTCCACAAATGAAAGGTCTGCTGAAATGGTACAAGGGTTACATAAAAAATAAAAACGCCAAAGAATATATTTATGCGGAAGTTAGATATGAGCATCACTTCAAACATTACTATGTGCAAATTCATCTGAGTGAATTGTTCCAACTTTTCAATCTGCGCGAGCTCGACAAATCTATCATCAGTTGCTACGTTCTGTAAGTGATTTATTTCTACCCCATCTCGTTCATATTGCCTGCACTATATATATGTCCTAACTATATTGTTGTGTCCGCTATTATACATGCAGAATGAAGATTAAGGAATGCAGAGTAAGGAACATCCATGATGTTGGGTTCATTGACCCACACATCGTTAATGGATATGTGTTGGAGCATCACCCCGCCGACATGGAGGCAGACCTGTGGCAGTTTCTTACAAAGCAGGAACTCAAAAGTGATATTCTATTTCCTTACCATTTTGGGTGAGTGTTTCTGTCTTGAGCACATTCTCTTTTGTTTACTCTATGCATGGTATGTGGCCGGCTAATCGATGAGTTATGCATGACGTACTGTGCATGTATCGTGTCCGCAGGTTTCACTGGATTCTGCTAGTAATTAAAGTTGACACCTCAGAATGTCTCGTCCACGACTCTCTGAATATGGATCCAAAGCTTTGGGGCGGCATGAGAAGAATGCTGCAGAAGTAATTATTTTCATTCATTTGCGCTCTATATCGATCGGCCTATTTCGTTCATTTCCTAATATCAAGTAACTAATAACTCTCTTGTTCATTTAATTTTCTTTGCCTCGTAGGGTTTGGAGACGGTTCGTAGATACAAAGGTCGGTGAATTCAAAAAAGAGCTAGAATTCAAAAGGTCAAAGGCTAAGAATGCTGGGGATATTCAGCCAGCGGGGACCAATCTATGTGGATACTATGTCTGTGAGATGATCCGGAGATACACCTCTGAGCGGGTTCCGAGTGATACCAATGCTCAGAGGAATAACCTCCGGATGATGCTTAGTCCAGAAGCTCGCTTCCGACCACTTCAAGAGGAACTAGCTGGATGGTTCAGCAGGGAAGTCCTCCATTCTAAAGGAGAACACCATTACGAGGACGTAGAACTTTATATGCATTAAATTATGTATGGAAACTTGTTCAAAATTGTATATGGTCATCCGATGATATTGAATATATATTGTATATTCCTCTTGAATTCTTTTTGGTTCTAATTTCAAATTTGTTTGAAATTGTACATTCATATGCATGTATGTAGTACCGTAGAATATGTGAAACTCCTTCAAAATTAAAATAAAGCATAAAAGAAATAAAACAATACAAATTAAACAGAAAACAGGTTTTGGGGGGGGGGGGGGGGGGGCTAAAACCCTAAACCTGTGGCGGCCTTTAGTCGCGGTTGGCCAGAAGAACCGCGACTAAAGGTCCTCCGCCCCGACGGCCGCCTGGCGCCCACGTGGACGGGCCTTTAGTCGCGGTTCTTAAGCAACCGCGACTAAAGTGGGGGTCCTTTAGTCGCGCCTATTTGGTCGCGGTTGCGCAACCGCGACTAATGGCAGTTGCGAACCGCGACCAAAGGCCCTTTTTCCACTAGTGGAGGAGCTGGACCGCGGCTGGTCCATGGGCAGCCGTAGCGAGGCAACTCGCGAGGTGCCGGTACAAGTAACTGAAGATGCTGGAGTTTGAAGTATAACTTGTTGCATGCATACTTTGTTTCAGGTTCCTGTTAAGTGAATACTCCTAGCTGCACGAGACTCTGGCTAGCTAACAAGGGCAAGGTGGGCTTCCAATGGGCTAAGTGGGATAATCCAATTAATTTTTTTTCTATCCAATGGGATCCCACTAAAGAAATTTAACTGGGAGGGGCTAGTTAGTCCCACTTAATTAAACCCACTCCCACCTATAGCCTGATTGACTACCATAAACATGGCTGTCTTTTGGGTTGACGGTAGTGCAAGGTAAGAATATAGGGATGAAGGTAAGAGCATCTCCAACAGCATGTGTAAATTTGGATGTTTATATATCCATATAGACAATGGTCTATAAAGATTCTTTGATATACACGTTCAGTTTTGCAGAAGAATGTCTATATATAGAACGTCTATATTCTCTCTCTTATATTATAATATTATTTTCTAACTACCAATTCAACTACCATTTCAATGGTAATTCAAACAATTTATAATTGCATTGGTTTCTAATGGCAACTTTTCAAACTGCTATATTCCCAGCGACTACTTTTCCAACAGATTTGCTGATAGTATCCACAAAACTATCATCATCTTCCATCTGTGAAATGTTCGACACAAGTTTCATATAGAGCTACATCATATAGCCTACCTAGTACCATCAATATCAATTCGCAAAAGAAAGTACCATCAATATCAAAGAAAATTGTCTATATAAGTGGGAGTAGCAATATTAGTAACATACTCCCTCCGTTCGGAATTACTCGTCTAAGAAATGAATGCATGTAGATGTATTTTAGTTGTGGATACATCCATTTTTATCCATTTTTGTGACAAGTAATTCCGAACGAAAGGAGTACCTAGTAGTACATGCAGAGTATCTAATCAAAATTTTCAGTCCAGTAGCACTGAACATATTCAGTTAACCTGCACGGCCAATGCACTGCCACATATTCAGTTAACCTGCACTGAACATATTCAGTTAAACTACTGCTGGATACCCTGCGCGGCTACCTCAACAGAGAGGCGCGAGGTGGCCCTCGAGCGCGGCGGCGGCCGTTGGATCCATCTCCAACCCGCCCTGGCTCCGGTGCCCCACCTTCGCCTCCACCTGCTTCATCGGATCCTGCACAGGTGTGCACGACGGCCACCGGATCCAGCACGGATGCGAGCGGCGGCGACGTCTCCCAACCCTCCCTCTCTATCTGTCGAGGAAGAAAGGAGCCATACCTCGAGGGAACAAGGGCGACCTCGCGACGTTGCAGGCGCAGCTCCAACCACTCCGGATTTGAAAAACGTTCATCTTTAAAAAAAATAGTTCACAGGAAATGAAAAAGGTTCATGAAAATTTTGAAACAAATTCATCAATTTTGAATTTTTTCACAAAACTGAAAAAAGTTCTCCAATTTTCAAAAAAAAGTTCATCGATTTTGAAAAAAGTTCATTGAATTTGAGAAAAGTTCATTGAATTTGATGAAAAGTTCACCGAATTTGAAAAAAAAGTTTGTTGAATTGAAAAAAGTTCATCCAATTTGAAAATCATTGATGAACTTTTTTCATCGAACTGAAAAAAGTTCACTGAATTTGAAAAAAGCTCATCGAATTTGTAAAAGTTCATCAATTTCGGAAAAAGTTCACAAGTTTCAATTTTTTATCAGTTTTGAAAAAAAAACTCAATGAATTGAAAAAAGTTCACGGATTTTGATAAAGTTCACGGATTTAAGAAAAAAACAAGAGAAAAGAAAGGAAAAAAAACAATCAAATAAGTAAGGAGAAAAGAAGGAGAAAGTAAGAAATACCACAAGAAGCGGTGTGGGCGAGTGGTTAGCACAGGCTATATGGTTCATCGAATCAACGCGAATGCACGAAGGAACTCGATTTTTGCTGTTTTAGCGGGAAAAAGGAAAACTAAACGGGCCGGCCCAGCTCGTAGGGAAGCTGTGCGCCGCTTTGCGTTTAACCCATTAACGGGCGCAGCGGGCGCCAAATAGGAAACGCCACCTGCGACCCACCTTTCCTACTTGTGATAGTGCAACCATCGCGCCACCTAACTGGGATCCGTTAAAATTGTACTTTCTCATTGCTGTAATCTTTATTTTCCCTATTTCTTTTTCTTTTTCTTTTTTTCTTTACCATTTTCTGTTTTTCTTTTTTTCCCTCCTGGTTCGTTGAATTGTTTGCAAATATGTGAACTTTTCTTTTAAGTCCATGTTTTTTTAAATCTGATGGACTTTTCCTGAAATCCGATGAACTTTTTTCCAAATCGATTAACTTTTTTTCAAATTCGATGACCTTTCTTGAAAATTGGTGAACTTACTTTATAGCTTTGGTGAACTTTTTCTAAAATTTGATGAATTTTTTTCAAATTCGGTGAACTTTTTTTTCTAAATTTGATGAACGTTTTTCAAATTTGATGAACTTTTTTAAAAATTCGATAAACTTTTTTTCCAAAATCGATGAACTTCTTTCACATTTTTGTGAACTTTTTTCAAAATTGATGAATTTTTTCAAATAGATGAACTTTTCTTATCATATTGAATGAACTTTTTTCAAGATTTGATAAACTTTTTTTCATAAAAAATATAAAAAAGTTAGTTGTACTGCGTAATAAATAACGCGCATAAATAGTGCTTAAAGAATTCGTGTTGCTCTCAGTCATAGTTGTCTAGAGCGTGTAGTGGTTAGCTGAACCATGGATCAATGCAGCGACTTGAGTTCGAGTCCTCATGCTCGCAAGTTTTTTGCGAAACTTTTTTCGCAAAACAGCTTCCGCGCTGGTGCATTCGTGGGCCGGCCCACTTGGCTTTGCTGTAGGCGCTGGTTGACGTTCGCGGCGCCGAACGCGCTGAATAGGAGCTCCCCCATTGAGACATTAGGCCAGCCCCAAAAAATGTGAAGCCAGTGGATCTTTCGGCCTGACTTCTAAAGAAACTCGGGCTAAGAATGGGAACGGGTTGACGGTAGCCAGTACAATAGCACATGCGGTTGCAAGTTTGATAGCTTTGCACTTTTTCCGCTTGGCTTTGCTGTAGGCGCCGGTTGACGTTCGCGGCGCCGAACGCGCTAAATAGGAGCTCCCCCATTGAGACATTAGGCCGGCCCAAAAAATATGTGATGCCAGTGGATCTTTCGGCTTGACTTCTAAAGAAACTCGCGCTAAGAATGGGAACGGGCTGAGGGTAGCCATTGGGACATTAGCCCGGCCCAAAAAATTTCAAGCCAGTTAATCTTTTGGGTTGACTTCGTAAAGAAACTGGTGCATTCGTGGGCCGGCCCACTTGGCTTTGCTGTAGGCGCTGGTTGACGTTCGCGGCGCCGAACGCGCTGAATAGGAGCTCCCCCATTGAGACATTAGGCCAGCCCAAAAAAATGTGAAGCCAGTGGATCTTTCGGCCTGACTTCTAAAGAAACCCGGGCTAAGAATGGGAACGGGCTGACGGTAGCCAGTACAATAGCACATGCGGTTGCAAGTTTGATAGCTTTGCACTTTTTCCGCTTTGCTGTAGGCGCCGGTTGACGTTCGCGGCGCCGAACGCGCTGAATAGGAGCTCCCCCATTGAGACATTAGGCCGGCCCAAAAAATATGTGATGCCAGTGGATCTTTCGGCTTGACTTCTAAAGAAACTCGCGCTAAGAATGGGAACGGGCTGAGGGTAGCCATTGGGACATTAGCCCGGCCCAAAAAATTTCAAGCCAGTTAATCTTTTGGGTTGACTTCGTAAAGAAACTGGGGCTCACCGTTGACCCATTAGAACGGGAGGAACGGCCCAGATTTTATTGTCTCTGGTTGTAATATGCCACTACAATAGCACATACATTTGCAAGGTTGTTAGCTTTGCATTTTTTTAGAGAACTAGGTATTTGCCCGTCCGTTGCTACGGGGCATAAATATTCAAGTACATTAGCCCATAATTTTGTATTATATGATTGTGTAAATAAATATTTCGCAAATTCTGCCATGATTTTTTTTGTAATCACTTATTTGACTTGCCAAAGAAAATATTGTTTATTTTGTAAGTCAATAGGAGATGAGATAATTAAGGCAGTTTTCAAAGATTGATTGTTAGGAAAAATACTGAATGTTGAACAAAGCACTTCGCCTGGCAGGAAAAGGAACACTGTTCTTTTTTTAATTTAATAATAAAACAATGCCCGTGTGTTGCAACGGGATATAAATATTCTAGTATGTTAACTTGTGATGTACCTACCCATATTAATGTGATTGTGTAAATAAATGTTTATCAAATCCTACCCGTGATTTATCTTATGTTTTGATGACAAGTTTGGTAAGTAAATTAAAGTGAAATTGGTTCAGAAGGTAAGTAAATTAAGGTGATTGATTATCATATGGGGAAGGTTGGATGAAGAGGTGGTGGGAAGAAAGTTGAAACGGGAACCTTACGTTCTTTTTAAATGGTAGAGTTTATTTTTAGATCACTTATTGACTTGCCAAAGAAAATATAGTTTATTTCAATAAAAGATGAGACAATTAAGGCGGTTTTCAAGGATTGATCATCAGGAAAAATATGGAATTTTGGACGAAGCACTCCAGCTGGCAAGAAAAAAGTAATGTATTCCTTTTAATTTAATAACATGACTATGCCCGTGTGTTGCAATGGAATATAAATATTATATTACCTTAGCTTGTGATTTAACTACTCCTATTAATGTGATTGTGTAAATAAATATTTATCAAATCCTGCCCGTGATGTACATTATGGTTTGATGGGAAGTTTGATAACTAAATTAAAGTGGAACCGGTTCAGAAGGTAAGTGAATTAAGGTGATTGATCATCATATGGGGAAGGTTGGATGAAAAGTTGGTGGGGAGAAAGGTGAAGCGGGAACCTTACATTCTTTTTAAGTAGTAGAGATTTTCTCGTAATCACTTATTGACTTGCCAAAGAAAATATAGTTTGTTTGGTAAGTCAATAAAAGATGAGAGAATTAAGGCGGTTTTCAAGGATTGATCATAAGAAAAATATGGAATGTTGGACCAAGCACTTCACCTGGGAGGAAAAGGAACGCTATTCTTTTTTAATTTAACTAGAACAATGCCCGTGCACTGCAACGGGATATAAATATTTTAGTGAGTTAGCTTGTGATTCCCTGTCCATAATTATGCCATTGTGTAAATTAATGTTCACTAAATTCTGCCCATGAATTACCTTATATTTTGATCAGAAGTTTGTTAAGTAAACTAAAGTGGAATTGGTTCAGAAGATAAGTAAATTAAGTTGATTGATTATCATACATGGAAGGTTGGACGAAGGGTGGTGGGAAGAAAGGTGAAATGGGAACCTTACATTCTTTTTAAGCAGTATATATAGAGATATATAGAGATAGTAGGACAATGCCCGTATGTTGCAACAAGATATAAATATTCTAGCATGGTAGCTTGTGATTTACCCGCCCATATTAATGTGATTGTGTAAATAAATGTTTATCAAATCGTCCCCGTGATTTATCTTATGTTTTGATGAGAAGTTTGGTAAGTAAATTAAAGTTGAATTGGTTCGGAAAGTAAGTAAATTAAGGTAATTGATTATCATATGGGAAAGGTTGGATGAAGAGGTGGTGCGAAGAAAGGTAAAACGGAACCTTACGTTCTTTTTAAGTAGTCGAGATTTTTTTCATAATCACTTATTGACTTGCCAAAGAAAATATAGTTTATTTGGTAAGTCAATAAAAGATGAGACAATTAAGGCAGTTTTTAAGAATTGATCATAAGAAAAATAAGGAATTTTGGACGAAGCACTTCGCGTGGGAGGAAAATGAACGCTATTCTTTTTTAATTTAATAACAGGACAATGCCCTTGTGTTGTAACGGGGTATAAATATTCTAGTACATTAACTTGTGATTAACCTGTCCATATTAATGTGATTGTGTAAATAAATATTTATCAAATCCCACCCGTGCTTTTACCTTTTGTTTTGATGAGAAGTTTGATAAGTAAATTAAAGTTGAATCGTTTCATAAGGTAAGTAAATTAAGGTGATTGATTATCATATGGGGAAGGTTGGACAAAGAGGTGGTCGGAAGAAAGGTGAAACAGGAACCTTAGATTCTTTTTAAGTAGTAGAGATAACATGATATAAATATTCCAGTACATTAACTTGTGATTTACCTGCTCTTCTTAATGTGATTATGTAAATAAATGTTTATCAAATCCTACCCGTGATTTAACTTATGTTTTGATGAGAAGTTTGGTAAGTAAATTAAAGTTGAATCGGTTTAGAAGGTAAGTAAATTAAGGTGATTGATTATCATATGGGGAAGGTCCGATGAAGAGGTGGTCGGAAGAAAGGTGAAACAGAACCTTACGTTCTTTTTCAGTAGTAGAGATAGGGATTAAGTAGTAGAGATAGAGATAGGCGATTGCCCTGCTTTAGCGAACTAAAGCCCTTAAAGCCTTTTACAGGATAGGTCCGAATTTAAAAACAAAACAACAAATAAGTTCGATACAAGCCTCAAGAGGCCCTTGGCTCACAAGCCAAAAACAAGACAAGAGAGAAAACTATGGGCACGATGCATTGACGATCGAAATTGCTCATGCATCAGGTAAGCTGCCATCTTCCCTTAATACATGAGCATGAGATCAGAGCTTGTTGCAAAACACATCAATCACTTCCACCTCCTATAGTTTTCTCAGCGACCTCCATAGCTGTAAGAAGATAGTAAATTTGTAAAATGCATTTGCTAGGTGTTTTATAAAGAGGCCTTCAATTAATGCTTTCTTGCGAATTTGCCACAAAGATCATGATAAAGCCGCAAAAAGGATCCAAATAACCCGCTTAGGTAAGCCAGATAGTCTCCCGCTGAATGCGTGAAAGGCACAAAAAGACGCTAGTGCCCACCTGCACGCGCTCACGTTTCTGATGCATCCCCAGGCAAACTGTGCCATGATACAAGAGAAGAAAATGTGGCTTGCGTTTTCCTGCGCCCTGCAAAGCGGGCAAAGGCCGTCCTCTGGACCATGTCTCCTTTGAACTTCCGTACCAGACGGAAGCCTATCTCACGATCTGCCATAAGAAAATCCTAATTTTGACTAGTATTTTAGCCTTTCAAATGTCCATGGCCTGAAAAGGGGCTGCTCCCAGGTGAAGCACATTGTATAGAGACTTGGTCGAAAACTGGTCAGATGCTTCGAGCTTCCATCTAAAGGGGTCGGGCTCAGTTGATGGGCAGAAACCCCTTAGCCGGGCGGCAAGCTGTTGCCATTCCGGCACATCAAGCGGTCCTAATGACCTATGAAACAATGAGCACCATTGCCCATTCCTCGAAATGTCACTAACCAGGGCACTAGGCGGTAAGAAGATTGCAAAAAGTTGTGGGTAGTCCATCTCAAGGGGATTCGGGCCGAGCCAGACGTCAAGGAAGTTGCTGTTGCACATCTAAACTCGGTGGCAAGCGCCTCCAATCATCGGACACCCATGCATGCACTGCTAAAATGTACTCCCTCCGTTCCTAAATATTTGTTTTTTTAGAGATTTCAAATGGTTACTACATACGGATGTATATAGACATATTTTAGAATGTAGATTCACCCATTTTGCTTCGTATGTAGTCACTTGTCGAAATCTCTAGAAAGATAAATATTTAGGAACGGAGGGAGTAGCTCTGTGTTCTTCTTGGATTGTATGAAATCATGAATATTTGAATTTCTGTTGGATTTATGCCAACATTTACGTATTCCCCATCCCACCTCCCTCCCGCGACTGCCCCCGCGTCGCCCCTCCTCTGGCGACACGGGGGACCCCTCGTCGCGCCGCCGCCGCTCCCCCATCCCACCTCCCTCCCATCTCGCCGCCACTCGAGGGGGCGCCGGCGAAGGCCACGCGCACTCCAGGAAGGTGGCGGTGGGGCGCATCTGCTGCTCCTCGCGGCCGTCTCGTTGCCAGAGGAGGGCGACGGGCCGTGCTGGATCAGGCCGCTCGGAGGCGGGCAGGCGGCGGCGGCTTCCCCTCTGGCGCGGAGGTGGCGGCTCGGGGCGTCATCCGTGGCGCGAGGTGGTGCTGGGGCTGCGCCGGTGGCCTGCATCTGCGTCACCGTGGTCTCCCCGTGGCGGGCGCTGGGGTCGGATTTGGCCCCTTCCCTACTCAGATCCATGAGCCTCGTGCTCAGATCCGCGTCGGGGTGCTTGGCTGCATGCCGCGGCGGTGCTTAGCGGCCTGACGCGTCTTAGCTGGCGGTGTTGCCCAGGAGTTGGGGGTGGTGTGGTTGGCGGCTTCCGGTGGAGTCCGAGCAAGGCATGATGGCTGGGCCGCGGTTGTCCTGGCTGGCATCTTTTGCCATGTGAGCTTGGGCTGGACGTGGTGCTGCCTCGGCCTAGAGCCTTTTGCTTTGGTCGATGGTGGTGTAGCTCTGCAGGGACATGGTGGCGGCTCGTCCTGGGAGATCGGCTGGGCGCAGCAGCAGGGGTGGTTGGTGGCGGTGGTTCGACTCGGGTCTGAGTGGCGTCGGGGCTGCTGGGCCTTATGCTTCTGGTGCTGCAGGTGAGCAGTCTACCTTGATCAATCGGCTTTTGGATGTGTGTGCTCAACACGGCGAAAGTCGTGCTCTCCCCGGAGCCAACGACGGTGTCGCTTGTGGGTGACGCAAAACCTTCTTGAAGGCGTTGTTGTAATGTTGAGCTCGCCATCCTAGTCGCGACTTCAGGGAAACCCAGGTTCCAGGTCCGCCTGGAACGGATGATGGCGGCGCTATATGCGTCGCATCCCTTCTTGAAGGCATCGTCTGAAGTCGGCTGGTTGTTTTGTTGGGTAGATGCTTGCTATGGGGATGTTGTTGGTGGTGGTGTGACTGGATTGGGGTCGACGGTGGGTGTGAGGTGGTGTGAAGTGGGATGGTGGTGCTCTGTCAACGTGATTTTGGCTCGATCATGCCCTGGAGTGGTCTGATTTTTCATCCGAAGCCGGGTTAGCGGGACGTTATCCACTTTGGATCACCTCGTTCCCGTATGACACCCTACCTCTCCGGGGTGTTGTTGGGTGGCGACCAACCGACCAACGTTCAAGGCTCTTCTCCTTGCTTGGTCAGATGAAGATGGAAGTTGAAGTCCTCCTCCTTGCTGGTTTTGCTGATGAGTTTGGTGAAGGGGGTCGGTGGTAGGACCTCCCATGACTGCAGTTGTGGTGCTGCGAGCTTCGTGCTCTTGGCGTTGTCTTGGTTCATCTTTGCTCAATGATGCTGCAAGATGCCCCCCAACTTGCTAATCGTTCCTGAGTTTTCATGGCGGAGCTCCCGATCAAGTCGTGCTTGTCACTCGTTCATTGTGGACACTCCTTTGTTGCGCCGTGGTGTTCGGTACGCACACCGGTGCAGTGCGTTAGGCCGCTTGCCAAGTCTCGGTATTGTGATCCTTCGACGACTCCCCTCATCTAATTGTGCCTTTGTGGGTTGTCCTTGGTCTTCTTGTATGGTTTTCGACCCGATTTTCCACATAAACTGGATCAATCTTATGGCATTAAGGCCACTTTGAAATATATTCAGGTGGGGGGGGGGGGGGGGGGGGGGGGGGTGTTAAAAAAAAACACATTTACATTTCAATTAATCAAATCCTCCACATACGCATGTATCTTTTAAAATAGGAGACGATATCCGGCGAACGTCGCTGGGAAGCGTTTTGAGAATGCCCCAAACTTGCCATGTCATACCAACTAAGTTGTCATGGCAATTTTAGTAAACTTGTCAGGAACGGAGGCGAAAGTAGCCATGTAGCACGCCATGCTGCGCTGCCATCCATTTGATCATGCCCCAACAGCTTTGAGGGCCCTCGTTGGGAGCCCTAAAAATCTGACATTCCTCAGGTCGTGGGATCCTTTGAAATTAAGTAAGGGGAATTAATTTGAGCCAAGCATGCATGCCAAACTTGTCCGTACTTGCCATGAAATGAAACTATATATCAACGGATAAGGGGATGAGCATGCCACAACGGAGAAGATATGCAAAAGGGTAGGATTCGTTCCAACAGAAGACATCACGTACAAATATATTTCATATAGCAAAGCAAAAGCAAATACCCCATATCAGATCCGCGGTCGCATGATAGGCCGGAGTGGCCCAGGAACTCCAGCCACAAATAGTTTAAGCTGACAGCGCATTCACAAAAGGTGCAAATCATTGCCGCAAATATGACGTCGGACGCCGGGCTGCTGCTCTGCATGCGAGCACTGGCAGGGATTCAATATTCCACGATCGATATCCCCGTTGTCATCTTCTAATGACAGGGTTAGCATTACATTTTGTTAATCCAAAGTTGCAAAACTTCAACAAGAAGCGGCTGGGTTTAGTGCTTCTGGTCCCAATAATGCTTCTGTTGCTGTCGCTGTACGTACATACTCCCTCCGTCCGGAAATATTTGTCACGAAAATGCATAAAAGCCTAAAGGGGATGTATCTAGATGTATTTTAGTTCTAGATACATCTTTTTTTATCCATTTTGATGACAAGTATTTTTTTTTGAACGTCAGTACAGTCACAAGCGCTCATATACACGCGCATACATTCATCCTTATGAACGCACACACGCACACCCTACCCCTATGAGCACCTCCGAAAAACTGAGCCGGCATATCATCTTGAAATTTACGAAGTCATCGTAGGCACCTCGTCATCGACGGGAACGTCTCCTCCCACTGAATGCGCATCGCCGGAAATCCTGAAATAAATCCAAGAATAAATGCGAGCATCAGGATTTGAACCCTGGTGAGCTGGGGATACCACAGTCCCTCTAACCATCCAACCACAGGTTGGTTCGTTGATGACAAGTATTTTCTGATGAAGGGAGTAAGTATGTAGGAGCATAAGCTAGCTAGTTACGACGACTTGCTTTGGTGAGACGACCGCCGGTGGTGGTAGCTGCAGGAGGGAGCAACAGGGATTGGAGGCGAGTTGGCCGTTGGAGTGGCTTAAACTAGTTAAGCCAATTGGGCTACGCATTTTCTTTTCCGCCCCTTGCCTTTCTCAAGGATGACATTGACCAGAGAGGAACAAATCAAGAAAGGGTGTGGTTAGTGCGAGTGATTCACGGCGGGCCAAATCAGATGGGAACTGGCTGGATTACTTGCCGGTGCCGGTGTATACCAGTGTGCCTGCCTGCTTCGAAGAAACGTCGTCCATCTCTGTTTTTCCCTGAAAAGCGCGGCGGAAAGTGAAATTAACGGTCCTGGGTGCTGCTGCTGCCAGAGACAAGACCACCATTAATTTCTCCAGTCCATTGGATCAAACAATACAGTCCGATGTGGCAGGGAGTCAGACTATATATACAAGCTAGTTCTGGTTACTCTGTGCTCAGCCAAGATTGCGGCAGTTTGATGAACTTTTGTCCAAATAAACTCCACTCTCTGAAGAAAGGGCACTTCTCTCTTTCATGTGTACAGCACCCAACACTCCAACAGTGGATATGGTACTACTACCTTAATTAGTTACACATTGTGTACGATATCAGGTGCACGAATCCTTCTTGACATGTGCCGACCAGCCAGCGTAGCCCAGTCCTTGCAATGCTAGAGAGAAAGCGAGAACCGAAGCCGCGAGATGCTATGGTGGAAAGGCCACAATCTCCACTGTGTACCTTCGTGTCAAACCAAAAACACCTCCATGCCTTACCACCACACTCGTCCATGCCTCACTGGTCTAATCCGTACCACCAAGCCGGAGGCCATCGCTCCTGGTACGACCGTGTATGAAGCCGGGCCGCGTAGCTTTCCAGGGATGCATGCGTTGGAAGGATCGAACTGATCAAGCTGCCGCGAAAGGCAAAGCGATTGGACCGGAGGAGTGTTTTCTGTGGGGAGGAGATAGTTCGATTCGATGGATGGATGGACGGACGCGGGGGATTGTGGATCCTAACAGGAGCGCACCATGGCGCACGGAATGAGATCCAGTGCCTTGCTTGACGGTGACTGGCCTCCCTCCTCACACCGTCCAATCCAAAATCAACGGCCAGATCTACATAAACAGTGACAGTTCTACAGTGTTCGATCTACAGTACCCCCACCTATAGTGATCTATGCTACAGTACCACGTCAACAGTGCTTTGCGCTACAGTATTCGATCTGAGCTGCTCACCCCGATCCAACGGTTGGCTGGCCGCCAGTTACGACGTGGCACTGGATCTCTGTCCATGGCGCACTAGCTAGCTAGGTAGGCATTAGGTGGCATGGCAGCAGGGCGCCGGACGTCGATCCATCCGATCGTACGCTCTCCATTAGGATGCATCAGGTGGACGCCCCTCTCATGCCACGTCTGTGCACAAGAGGGAAGCCAGCACCTCGCGCGCTGATATTTTTTCGTGGACTCACGGCACTGATCAATCGGATCTTGTCTTGTTTAGAGGAGGAAGAGGAGGAGGGTGAGAAGATAGAGATGCCTCATCAGAGCGCGGGAGAGGGGTCTAAAAATGGGGGACGGGCCAGGGGTGTCCGTCGTAAATACGCCTCTGAACGTGGGAGACGTTGTGCCTTCTTTCTGGCCTCCGCTATGAGTTAAGAGCAACTCCAATGGGGCGACCCATTTCGTCCGCCCGTGTTTCGTTTGGGTCGGCGCGGACAGAAAAGACGGCCTAATGCGCTGACCCAAACGAACGCGCGTCCGCTTTCGTCCGCCTGCCGATCCATTTCCGGTCCATTTTTGAGCCGCATTTGCGCCGGCACGGACACAAAACGGACGCGCGTGCGCGCCCTCTCTCCTTCCTGCGCGTGCACAACCTTCACCGCCGGCTCCGATGAAAAAGGATACATAGATAGTTCTTGCGTACACAGATAAAAGAAAAGATCAACTACTCGTCGCTTTCCGACTCTGATTCGATAATGTCCTCCTCCGACGTCTGAATATAGGCGTCAGCAGCATGCTCGTCGGCGAAGTCCCACCCCGATGTTTCTCGCAGCCTCAGTCTCATTTGAGCGGTCAGCTTCCGCGCACGCTTGCCCTCCCGATAGACGGCTCGCTCCGTCCTCTTGGCCTTCCTCTCCGTCCTCCTATGCTCATAGAACTGACGTTCGTCGACGATGTCCTGCGGGAAGCGTTCGCGCCACAGCACCAAGGCTTGCACGTCCATCTCGGCGAGAGCGAGGCGACGCATCCGCCTCCGGTGGACGCGACGATCCTCGTCGGTGAAAAGCCGCGGGAGAGGCGCCAGATCCTGCGCCCGCTGGCTCGACACGTTAGGAAAATTCATCTCCTGTCTCGGCCGTCGGAGGCGCCACGCCGCCGCGTCGTACACGCGGGCCGCCTGCTCAGCGGTGTCGAAGGAGCCGAGGATGAGCCGTCTCTCGCCAAACAAGATCTCGGCGGAGAAGGCGACGGAGGGGCGCTCGTGGACTCCGCAAAATTCCGAAGCGTCGAGGATGCGCATCGACATGCTGGCGCACAGGCGGCGAGGCTAGTGAGAGGGGGCGAGACAAGTGGGCGGCGATGGCGGACTGAGTGTGGAGGGAGCACCATCTTTATAACGAGCGCCGGCCGTGGCGCGCCAAAATGCGCACGCGAACACTTCCCGCGCTCCGGAGCGCCAAAGCCAGCGCGCGCTAGGCCGAATTTCCCCCCGCGCGCGAACCTTTCCCGCGCGCTGGCATGATCTAAAGCGCACTTGGTCATGAAATGGGTCGGCACATTGGGCGCGCTGCTGACCCAAATCTAAAAGAAGGCGGACGACGGGTGGGCGGCCGACCCAAACGGACAAAAAGCGGACAAAAGCGCCGTCCGTTTGGATCGGCCCGTTGGAGTTGCTCTAATTGTATAAAACCATCAAATCTCTACTCCTAATGTGTGAGTTGGTAAATAGTCTCCATGGGAGGTGATCCCTCGCACATTAATTTGTTCTTCTTCATACTTAAAACCGAATCGTGTCCGATCCTCCTTCCATTTACTCGTACGTACTTTGTTAGGTGTCGATTCAATTAAATCATGTAAATATTTGGTAACTAAGAATTCAGAAATAATATCATATACATGAGATCACTTTCCAAATAGATCTATATGGAGTTTGGCTGGTCCATTTGACGTGTGCATATATTTAATTAACTGAAACACTAACGCCCACACGTGTGGGCGTTTGTATCTCGCCCACACGCGTGGATCCACGCCCGTTCGGTGGTTGCACGAATCTTCGCATATTTGTGGTGCCAGTAGGACTGGGCTGGTGTGTGGGCATTCACCCGGTCGCCCATACGTCTTTTTCATCACACGGAGGGACCAGTGTGTGGGCGTTTAGCAGTTCACCTACACGTCAATTTTCACTCACGCACAGGAGCTGATGTGTGAGCGTTTATCAGTTCGCCCACACGCCCGTCTCCTCTCCCACACCCGAAAATGTCACTTGCCATGTGTTTTGCAAGGTACATGGCAATTGCCATAGTGTGCTTGTAAGCAGATGGCAACTATCTATTTATCCGAACATGTTATTTTTGTCATGTCTTTTTGTAGCGTTATACGGCAACTGCCTAGTGTTAGTAGGTGGCAACTCCTAAAGTTTTCAAATCATGGCAACTGTAGTAAACCAGACCATACATGACAACTGCCTAGTGTTAGTAGGTGGCAACTCCTAAAATTTTCAAATCATGACAACTGTAGTAACCAGACCATACATGACAACAGCTGTAGTTTGTCCAAAAAATGGCATCTGACACTTGACCTGAGATGGCAACTGCAGTTGAGCAACCATGGCAAATGTAGTTGTCAGACATGGCAACTGTAGTACAGCAACATGGCAGCTGCAGTTAAACGAACTTTGAAGAGGGTCCAGAGCATGGCAACTGCGCGGGACGCGTGATGACTGTCACGCGGGACGTGTGGGACCGTGAGATAGGTGGCTGAGAGAGGTCGTGTGTGCGTTATCTATTTTGCTCACACGTAGGCGTGTGAGAGAGACCGCGAGGAAAAAAAAATGTGTGGGCATTATTTATTTTGCCCACATATAGACGTGTGGGCTGGTCCTCTTAGACACGGCACAAATCGTGTGGCCAGACCCGTTAACGCCCACACATGTGGGCGTTATCGGCGTCCTTAATTAAATTAGTACTTTCTCAAAACAATGTCATCCATTAACTTATATTTAAATCAAATCACTACTTACCAAAACAACAACTATTCTCTACGGCGCCATCGATGCCCTCATCCCACCGATCACACATATTTTTTTACTAGCTGCCGTCATCCGTCCGGGTTCATTTACCTCGCACGCTCGGGTATCCATGTCACGCATCGATTGGCAAGGGATTTCTTTCCTTCTTCCTTCTTGTATGCAATGCACAGCCCTATGATCTTCTTGACTAGGTGTCGTGCATGCACCTTATTCTTTCCCATCTGAAACTCCCTAATGTTCTGTGCCTTGATGGAAACAGGCTGGGACAGGACTCAGGAGAAGGACACGACCTTGCGATCTCAATCGAGGGCGGAAGACGCCGTCCGGCGGGCTGGCGGCCACCCTCTTGAAGAAAACCCTCACACACGGCGTTGATCGAGACCTGCCTCTTCTGTGCCACTCGGCCGCTACGCTCGGATGCCGAACCAGGCCTTGCCCTCCGACATGGCTCATCCTGATCCACGCTGGTGCAGGAGCAGAGAAGAGATGTAGTATGACATCTTCGCCGCCCCTCGTCAGATCCTCACGTCCCATCCGTCGAGGCAGCCGATCTCCTCCTGTCTGAATCGGTGGGCCTACTGGACGCGCCGAGCGGCTGCAGGTCCAGGATGTTGATCCATCGGCCATCAGGATGCGGATGGTGGGGCTCCAGGGCCGCATCGTGAATTTGACGTCGCGCATCTTCATAAACTCGCGGGCGGCGTCTGTTGACGATGACCGGGCCGGTCCTTGCCAAGCCTGAGGTGCATAAGGGGCGCGTCCAGCCGATGGGCAATGTCCACCATGGCGTGGTACGGCGGCGGGTTGCACACATCAGGTGGTGGAGGATCATCGGTAGCATCACGTTATGTTGCTCCGTCGGTACATCCACACCTTGAGGATCAAGGGGAGATCGAGAGCTAGGAGGATGTGCATGTAGTAAGTTGCTTCATGAACCTGGCTATCAGGAAGCGCATGTTTGAAGAATTTTGTTTCATTGCTGTCATGTGTAAGTGTTATACATTAGTTTTTTTTGTATATGTTAGCTAGAGCACCTGTTCGATGACGTGGGCATCGACTGCTCCACGTACGATTACCGCGTCGGTGACCCCATCAGGGCATCACCCTCTATGACTATATCGACCGCTACTAACCTAGCCAACATCCGCCTCCTCAAGGTCATCGTCGTCAAAGCAGGTCAGCTTCTCTTCCGCCTCAATCGATGCTCACAACTTGTGGCGTGAATGTGCGCGTGCATTGCAAATTCGTGACAATCTCTATGAATTTGAATTAGACAGGGCCCTATGAGATTACCACTTTACCGTGAGGTGGACCATGGTCATGAAGTTCTCTCTCTTGTCGTGGAAGCCGAAATTGGTCTTCACCGAGTTGTTGATCATGGGCATCAACCCACGAATTCTCAAGTTCCGCAACCATGTGGTTAACACTCATTCTTGTTTTCACCATACCATGGAACGTATGTTTTTCATTCGAATGGGCAGTGGATTTGCCTGCGGGGGAATATATCAGTATTGTGTCTATTTTCTGTAGTTTGTTTCACATAACTGAAACTGACTTTTCAGTTGAGTCAATTGCACAAAACCACCACATTTGCAGCTAGGTTTGCAGAAAACCACCAGGTCGGTAATCCGTTGCAAAAAACACCGCGATTTCAATAATCTTGTTGCAAAAAGCACTGATCAGGCGATTTGACTCGTTTAATCACTTGCTGTCAGGTGGGGCCAGATTGTCAGGAGCTGAATTGACAAAAAAAATACACACACACCCCTCAATTTTAAAACAAAACGCAATCCAGTCCCTCCTTGCGGAAAATTGTCAGCGAGGCGCAACCATGGCGCCCTGGCCCTGCCGTCCGCCGAGATGCCTCCTCCACCAGCGCGTCCTCGGCACTCGCCTGCAAACCACGTTACCGCAAAGGGCACACCGGAGCCGGCGGCCGTGCTACTTCAACACATCTAGGCATTGACGAGCTCCTCACCCTCGATCTCTTTCGCCGGTGAGCCCAGCCCTTCCTCTGCAGAGATGCGTCGGGAAGGAAAGGGAAGGGGCGAGGGGTTGCAGGGGCGGGCTCCCGGCGGCAGCGCAGGCTTAGGGACGGGCTCCCTGCGGCAGCCACCATTCCTGTTGGTTCTCGTGGGAGAGACCATATCGGTGGACCTCCAAGATCCATCCATGGCGGACGCCGAGACGCTCCACATCGCCTACCTGGCCGCCACCGTCGACGTGCTCTCCGCCGGCAGCCTCCTCCGCTCCATAGCCATCCGCGCCGGCAAGGTCCGCCTCATCGCGCGACGCCTCATCGCCAGCCGCCGGAGCATCGGAAGCGAGCTCCAGCAGTCCAGCCTCGCGGGCTGGACATGCGATCCGTCGCCGCCACAAAAGTAGCTGGCCCAGATGGGGAGGGACTCGATTGCGTTTTTTAAAGATCTGTAGGGGTGTGTGTGTGTGTGTGTGTGTGTGTGTGTGTTTTGCTAAGTTAGATCCTGACAATCTGGCCCCACCTGACAGCAAGTGATTAAACGAGTCAAATCATCCAATCAGTGCTTTTTGCACCAGGATTATTGAAATCGCGGTGTTTTCTGCAACGGATTACCGACTTGGTGGTTTTCTGCAAACCTAGCCGCAAATGTGGTGGTTTTGTGCAATTGACTCTTTTCAGTTCTTGTGTATTTATAGATAAATTAGTCAAATACTGATATTCAAAATACTCATCTTCAACATGTTGTAGCGATAACGACAGTGGGAAAACGCAAGACACTGGTGCGATGATCTGGTTCTGGCTCTCATAGTGAATGGCAATGTTAAAACAAGGATGTGCTCATCTGTTCAACTATCATGATCTGACATTCAGACTAAAGAAAGTTGTATTGTCTGCTCTGAGAAGAACAAGACCAAGGCTATGCAAGTAACATCACATCATTTAGGCAAGTGAAAGACACTTGTTAAATTCTTCGATGTTATATTGTATGCCCATTGCATACAATACTTTGCCAAAACTATAATGATCTGCAGGATGAATTATTCTTATGGTGTCTATTTCAATGCTCATGGAGAAGACCCTTATGTTCCTTTGCGTGTTAAAGAAGATTATGATGGTGTAGAGTTCTCTAAAAGCTCGATAGCAGCCATTAACATGATCAGATTGTCCAGTATATATCATGCTGCAAAATCTGATAGCTACAAATGTAATGCTGGACATTTCTTGGTCAGTAGTAGCTTGGTTTCATACGGCAACCTAGACTTGCGACTAACTCAAGATTAATCCTAACAATATAGGCCCCCACTTCCTCCATTCATGCTGGCAACTTTTCCTATAGCTAGCTTTTGTGGCAGAGATTCCATGCTATGCTCCAACCACATGCATGCTTTTTTCATGTGATTCCAAGGTTTAATCCATTTTATCATTTAAATCGAGAGTCTAGTTGAAAAATGGTTTGAATATTTTTGTTCCTTAAGATAAGAACTTTCAAACAAGAGCACTCTTGAATCTATTTTGGCAATTTTAAAATTCAAATTCCGAAACATGGTGAAACTTTATGAAACATGATGATGCACTCTAGAACATGAAGAAACTAATAAAACTTGATAAATGAATGTTCATACAAAATCTTCTTAGTTATGTTTGCAGCGCATTGACATAGAATGATACATTTTGATATGATTTAGAACATGCAGAACCACAATTAACCTTTTTGGCATAACGTGAAAACTTCTCCCGTTTTCACGCAACATGATAAAACTCTATGGAACATACTGATGCACTCTAGAACACGAAAAGGCCTATTGAAACTTTATAAGAATGCATGTTCAATACAAACTCATAAAATTATGTTTGCAACACATTTAGGCCTCCTTTGATTCATGGGATTTTTGTAGGATTTTCATAGGATTCTAATCCTGTGGATTTTTTCCTCTGGTAATCGTTTGATTTACAGGAATAGGAACCTTGGGAATCAACCCTATGGATTTTCCCCTTCTCTATTTCACAGGAAAGTTTCCAAGAGGTCGAAGCTCTCGGAAAGAATCCTGGCGGGAAAAAAGCGCGCGCGTAACTTCTCACGAGACACATCGCAAACAAAAGCACCGCCCCCCAGTTCCTTCCGCATCGACCTAGTCGTGCTGCGCCGCCACGGCCGGCCGGCCGCCCGGCCTTCTGCCCAGGTCCTCGGCCTGCTGCCTGGCCTTCTGCTCAGCTGGTCAGCTCCTCGGCCGGCCTCCTTGCTTCTATTCCTCCGTCGAGGAAGTCCAGCAGCAAGGTACGAGGCAACTCCAAAAGCCAGATCCGGTCCTCCTTTGCTTTCCATGATTTCCCATGAATTTTTAGGTATTATACACATAGATTAGATTGATTTGCTTAGTATTAGTTTGCAACCTGCTGTAGATTCTCTCCGGTTTTTTAGATCGAGCTTGTTATTTCAGGATTTGGGGATTTTATTTGCAGCTATTAGGTAAAAAAAATAAGAGGTCTCAGATTTGACTAAATTCTCAATTCACTATGTATTTGCTAATGTCTAGCCCGTTTATTTAGCAATTGAGTTGCACGACTGTGTCCTGATGGTACCCATATTTTTACTTTTCCTCTGGTTCTTTGGCACTTTATGAGCAGCGTGAGCTTATTTTCTTCATAGCTATTGGATCATCACGTGGTAATTTTTTTGTCTGCACAAGGCACTAAAATTTCCCTTTTCAAGGATTCTATTCTGAACAAATATGATCTGTGCCCTGTAAAAATTGTATGCCAACAATATGATGCATGTAGATGGCTGATCGACGTTGCTTGTCTGAGCGACAAGGCCATCATCTGCAATCAAATGGTGCAATTGATCTTGAAGTTGATGGTGGGACTACAGGTCTTCATCCAGAAATAGGTAAATTCTGATGTTACGGTGACACTGATAAACTTAGATGTGCAATTTTATTTTATTTTTTGATCTGTTATTGATTTAGAAACTAAATTTGTACAATTATGTTGAATATCTAGGAATCACAAAAGGTAACTCTCGAGCCAAATGGAGTCACCAAATGAAGCTGTACCTTATTAAACTCCTAAAAGATCATGATGTGCCTGGTTTTCGGACACAAAATGCTTGGAGCAAGGAGGCATGGAATAATATTCTTCATCAACTCAATCAAAAGTTTGATCAGTCATTTACTCTCAACCAAGTCAAACAGAAGGAGCAAGATCTGAAGAGAGACTATCGTACTGTGAAAAAGTTGTTGGATGTAAGTGGCTTTGGATGGGATAAGGACAGAAAAATGGTAGACACACCTGATAGTGTTTGGGCAAGCTTTACTGCTCGTACGAACAGCAAGGATGCTCTCCAATGGAAAGAAAGATCATTTCCCTTTTATGAAGAATTAGCTCCACTCTATGAAGGTGACTTCAACATAATATTCACAATTCCATTGTAGCTATTTTACCTTGCAGCCTAAACTTTGTATATAATGTTTGATTGTTCTAAGCAAGTCCTTGGAACTATTCTCTAGGTCGTTATGCTGAAGGGAGAACTCGTCAAGGCATGGACCATTATACTAGCAAGAGGAAGTATGCACCAGTTCCCTTGTCACAGTTGACACAGATGGCTGATCTCGATCAATCACCATCACCTACTATGCCGGTTACCGGTGAGTCGGATATGCGGTTTACTTTAGATGAAGAACTTGAGGAAACCAACTTGGATTCTCCCCCGCATCTATCTACACCTATTCAGCATGTGCAAGCTCCTCCAAGATCCACACAAACGGAGAAACATGACACTAGGCGTGGGAAAAAACAGAAGCGTAGTGCTACTGATGACTTCCATGAGAAGTATTTAAAACTGAAGAAGGAAGAAATTGATCGATTTGCTGCCATTGAGGAGAAGAAGCTAGAGGACCCCTACAGCATCAACAAGTGTATCACAGCAATTGAAGGCTTGGAAGGTCTACAACTAGGAGATATGTTGATGGCATCAGATATCTTCAAATGTAAGGAGAACAGGGAAGTTTTCTTGTCCTACTCTACTAATGAACTACGGCTGGCTTGGCTTAAAAGAGAGATTGCACGTGCCCAAACAAATGATCAAAATTAGCCATTGTGGTGGACTGGTGGTGATCCACTATGATCAGAGGTCATATTTTAGGGAAGCTTTTGGTCTGTGGGTGTCATATGCTTTTGTCTAGTTAAATTGGTCATAGAACTGACCATGATGGTTTAGTATATTTTGGTAGGTATGTCGAGAGACTTTTGGTTAGGCATGCAGCAAAACTAGCTTGTAGTACTACTGCAAATCTGAAGTCCAAGAATGGTATTACAACTTGCATCTCATATTTCAAGTACATGAATGGTAGCAGAACTTGGGTAAAATATTACATATTCTGAGATCTTCGTGATACATATTGTGCCCACATTTGTTGTGCTATATAATCTCGTTTTTGATTCCCAGCTTCTCTAGAGTAATTAAAAGCATGTATATCATTATGACAGTTGTGGTCTCCACTTGGCACATCAACAAATTGTTCTTGATCAATCTCCACAGTAGTATTCTCAGGCCATGAAAAATCTCCATCATGCAAACGTATGAAATTGTGCAGCACACAACTAGCAACTGATATGTCAATTTGTTTGGTCACCGAGACAACCAAGCAAGTGCAGCAAAGGGAATATGTACATTAGAACTAACCTCAGATTTCAGAGACGGTCAAGCAAGTACGAGGAAAACTTCAGCAAAACTTCAGCTATAGCAAAGACTTGCTTGTAACGTTCTGGTGCATATGAATCGAAACTTGTTCTTAGAGCTGTATGAAGTGCAGAGCTTGTATATGTACTGCTGCAACCTAACGGCTAGTTTAGTGACCAACGGCTACTTGTTTGAATGCACAACCTTCAAAATAGTAATATTATAATGCCTTGAGTTCCTATGTTTTTCCTATGCTCCCATCAAACACGCGCTTGTGCCAAATCCTGTGTTTTCCATTCCCATACGATTCATGTGGACAGGGCATGCCAATCCTCCATTTTCCCTATTCCTCCACTTTTTCTATCCTATGAATCAAAGGAGCCCTTATTAACTGTTACCAAGTTCCCTATGCATCACTTTGATCTGCAATGACACACAATAAATCCCGTTGTAAAATTTTGATATATTATTACAGTTTGCTAGGTAAATGTCTATAGTTTTTGTTGCATAAGGCTTCATCATGATTGAAAATTCCAAATTCAAATTTGTCAAAATTTATTCAACATTGGTCTTGTTTCAAAGCTCTCGTCATCAGGAACACAAATATGCAAAGAAATCATAATGTTTGTTCGATTTAAAAGATATTATTGATACAAACATGGAAATCAAATGAAAAATAATTGAGTGGATAAATTGAGAGAGAGAGAGAGAGAGAGATAGATAGATAGATAGATAGATAGAGAGAGAGAGAGAGAGAGAGAGAGAGAAGTTGATAAAGTACACAACAACAGTGCACATGCCAGAATGGCAGATAATCCATTATGCAACAAAAGCATCAAGTCAATGTGGCAAAAACTCAACAGATCGGAAAGATCGGTCTTGCGAGGACATAAACCTAAACTCCGCAAGAATAGCTGCACCAAACATATAGAGGAAACATAGCTCTGGCGCTGTGACGTTGCCCCAAAAAGCATCGCCGCGGCAGGGGAAGAACCATATGGCCTTTGTTTTCATGACACAACATCCACCGTGGGTTTGTTGCCGTTGAGGAGCACAAAACTCATCTTAAAATGACTATTGAAACACACGTACGAGCACCCTAGGTTCCCCGCCTCACAGCATTAAAACGGCGGCTGAATCGGCAGCGAGGGGAACCAGGTAGAAATTCTAGCGGCAGTTGTCTTCATTTTCTTCTGTGAACCTAATTCGACCTTCAAAAATCATTACTGTATGATATCATGCCTTTTATTAGCAGAAATAAGATACTCATATATGGTTCTCGTCTTTTTTGGAAGAATCTCTTGGTTTACAACGAGGCATTTAGGCCAAGAGAAATGGCAGACACTTTAGTAGCATAGTATTAATGCTACTCCCTCCGTCCCAAAATAAGTAACTTAACTTTGTACTAATTTAGTACATCTTTTAGCTGATTTTTTTAGCTGATTTAACTCATCAACAGTATTCTGATCCTAGCTAGTCTAGACACTATGCAGATGGATGCATGCATGAACATGGATGGTTGTCGCCTGTCGGCGCAAGAGCACTATCTAGGGGCAAAGTGAAAGGCCTATGTCCAGCAGCTAATTAACACAACTCCCATATACATTGACTCCGACGGCTTAACATAATTCGCTGTCGCGAGCAAGCATTCTCCTCAGGTGGCCGGAAAGTTATCCAAACCCACCGCCATTTTGCTGTACGTGCTCCCATCATTTTCCGTAAACAGGGGCGGACCCAGACTGAAGATTACCCGGTGTCCACATAGAAGAACACATCAAAAAATCAATGACCTACACACTAAATCAATGGATTATCTTAAGCAAGTGTAGATTGGACCCGGTGCCAGTGACACCGGGTAGCTGTACGTAGCTACGCCCCTGTCCGTAAACAATACAAATTAATGAGATGAGAGAGAGAGAGAGATTTGTTCTCCTTTGCGTGGAAGTGGAATATTAAACTGGGAATGGAGCATATAGCTAAGCTAGCACTGGGACACATCCATGACTCGGATCCACCCATGGGCTACGTGTAGTGTGCGCCGCACAGTGCCAATCGAGCGTGCACGCGCCTATATAAAAGAGACGGGCCTCGGCCTGAGCTCATCGCCTCATCCATCGCAGCCATTTGCTTGCCAGCGAGAGAGTGAGAAACATCAAGCTCGAGCTAGTGAGTGAAAGGGAAGCTTAGACTTGTGATTTTTAGTGAGAAGGAAGCTAAGCTAGCCAGCCAGAGAGAAAGAGAGAGAGGGTGGGTATGGGGTGGAAAGTTGTGAACGATGTGAAGCCATACCTGGCGATGGTGCTGCTGCAGGTGGGGTTCGCCGGGATGTACATCATCGCTGTGGCGTCCCTCAAGGCCGGGATGAGCCACTTCGTGCTCGTCGTCTACCGTAACCTCGTCGCCACCGCCGTCATGACGCCCTTCGCCCTCTACTTCGAGAGGTAAACAATTCCATCCTGCCTATCCCCCCCCCCCCCCCCCCTCCGTACATTGTCCTGCCATAGCGTACGTGAATCATGGGCTCGCACATGCATCATGCGCATGGGATTAGTGTGCATGCAAAGTGCAACCGAGCATCCATGTCACTAGTAGTGTTGCCTATTTTCCCGTCGAAAAACATCCGATAGAGGATCAAGATCAACGCGCGCGCGCGCTCAAACCCGCACATATATCGATCTACAGAGTACAGACTGGACTATCGCATGCAGTGTTAGAGGATTGGCAGATTAAGTCACCACACAATATAACATATAATACGAGATCTTTATAAGCTAGGACTAGAGTACTCTAGCATTCACTTAAAGTTAGTTAGACAAACTTTTGAGGTAGCTAGGGATGACTGAACAAACAGATAGATACAAAAAGGAAGATATATGGGAAAATTAACAAGGACAACTTACCAAACGTGCAACCCCACGATCGAGCAAATACACACGTACAATTTGTCAAGTTCGTTCATATTTATGTCTCATTTAGATGGTGCAAGCTGCACAACCAGCACTTGCGGATCCTAATCCAGAAAAGTAGTAATACATATATGCATCTTGATACCTTATTCTATTTTGTACCGGCAAGATAACCAGCTTTCCCGCCTCTCATTGTCACTCGTTAAATCAGATGTACGTACCTCTCATCGTGCAGCATCTATATATGGATGGATCTATCAGAATATAATTATGCATTAGCAGAATTAGAAAAGTGACACACAAGCAGGTATGTCTATGTGGCTAGCTAACCGGCCTGTACGTGTGCGGTATGTGTGTTCACGTACGTGTAAACGCACCTCGACGACCTCCACTAGGCAGTGTGCCCTGATTGGCCACTAGTGGAGGACCTACCATGCATGGAACCCAGAAGCATGCATACTAGCTACTCCTCTGTGGTGGAGTAGTTCAGTTCGATTACTTTTTACTCTACCTAAATCATGGTTTATGCTCCAACTTGTGCAGGGGACTGAGGCCAAAGATGACAATCACCATCTTCATCAAGGTCATGGGGCTCGCATTCCTCGAGTACGTGCACCGTTAATTATTTGACCGTCCGTGCATACCACATAACTCTTTCTAGATTACTGGCTGATGTGTTGTGTTGCATGGGACTCTCAGGCCCGTCATGGACCAGAACCTGTACTTCATGGGCGCGAAGCTCACCTCGGCGGGATTCGCGACGGCCCTGGTCAACATACTGCCGGCCGTCACCTTCGTGCTGGCCCTCATCCTGCGCATGGAGAAGGTGCGGCTGCGGAGCCTGCACAGTCAAGCCAAGATCGCCGGCACGGTCCTCACGGTGACCGGCGCTGTGCTGATGGTCCTGTACCACGGCCCCATCGTGCAGTTCCCGTGGACCAAGGGCCAGCACCACGCCACCGCCAGTGGCCAGGGCGCCGGCGGCGCGGCCGCCGCTCGGGACTGGCTGAACGGGACCATCATGGTCATCGTCGCCTGTGTGGCCTGGGCGTGCTTCTTCATCCTCCAGTCCAACACCCTCCAAAGCTACCCGGCGGAGCTGTCACTCACCGTGCTCATCTGCGGCATGGGCTCGCTCATGAGCGGCGCCATCGCCCTCGTCGCCGAGCGCGCCAACACCCAGGCATGGGTCATCGGCTTCGACACCCGCCTCCTCACCGCCGTTTACGCCGGCATAGTGTGCTCCGGCGTGGCTTACTATGTGCAGGGTATCGTGTCGAGGCAAAGGGGCCCTGTATTCGTGACGGCCTTCAACCCACTCTGCATGATCGTAACCGCCGTCATGGGCTCCATCATTCTCAAGGAGGAGATCAATCTCGGAAGGTACGTACATTAGTGCTTCCAGCCACCATATATATCAAGATGGATGAAGATGTATACTTTAGTGCAACAATACTAATTATCTCATTTCATTGTTTCTTTCAGTGTGATTGGTGCAGCCATCATCGTGGGAGGCCTCTACTTTCTCATCTGGGGCAAGAGCAAGGATGAGATTAACAAAGTCTACGACGTCAGCGTCAAGGGCGCCGGCGAGCTGCCCTTAACCTCGGTGACCAACGGCCACCGCCACGGCAAGCAGCACGAGCTCGGCAACAGCAACGGAAGCCATGTTTTGGACGTCAAGACGCCGACGACCAATGACCACTACTTGCCAAGGGATCTACCGGAGTAGGCGAATAGCTACGTGTTATACGTTCACCCATCTTCCATCGACCAGTATGTCTAGCTTTTTACTGGTAATGCATGGCCCATCGATCGATCATGCATGAAGACGAATTCTGTTGTCCATTTTCTTCTTGTCAGCTTCTCTCTAGCGACGATCCTATCATGTGACTATGTGAGACAGTGAGAGAGTGAGAAGTGCTAATTATAACATCCCTTTTGCCGATCCATGTGGATTTTTTGGAACTTGGGTCTACGCACACCTGATTAGGCTGCCTGTAACGGGTAGTATCATACGTTAATATCATGCATATGATACTACTGTAAAATACTACCTCCCTAATGCATAATATCGTATATCAGCATATAAATGACTTTATTTGCAGGAAACATACAGTATCATGATATGATACTCAACTATCTCTTTCTTCATTTAATTCTATGTCACCTCATCAAAATTGACTAGTTGGCATGCATGATACTAGCTATGATACTCCCATTACAATCATCCTTAAACATTTAAATTAAAAATGTAGTAAAGAATAGTCAAACATTTCAGATTTTTCAATAAATATGATCTAGTGTTGTACTCACATGCAAAGTTTCACAAAGAAATGACTTCTATGAACTTTTGGGCCAAGAAAAATTGTAACTACAAAAACTTCAACAGTAACCTTTATACAGTACCGATTCCATTTTTGTTTTTGCCCAGAATATTTTTGAAACTTGACACATGAATACAATAGTAGACCAAGTTTGTTACAAAATTCGGAAATGTTTGACTTTTTTGTTATTTTTTTTCAGTTTCGAGTACATGTGCACCCAGGTTCCATTGAGTATTTTTGCCCCTGTGATGGTTATACTTATACAGGATGCTAGTCACTTCTAAGTTGAGCACAGATGCATGGTTAGATGGAAACGGGGATTTACCAAATTCTGAACTTGGGCATACAGGTGGATGATGTGGAGGGTAAGGTCCCATCCACAACTGATTTTTTTATGGCGCCCCATCGCCTTGAATTACATAACATGGTTGTCTCGAGCAATCGTTCGATTTAGTTTTTTTTTTTTGAGAAACAATCGTTCGATTTAGTGCAAGGAAGGTAAGAATGAGAATGGGCTGAGGGTACCCATTGGGCCGGGGCATTAGCATGGCCCAAAGAATTCAAGGACAATGGATCTTTTGCGTCGGCTTCGTAAAGAAACTAAGGCAGGGGATCCAGTCTCCGTTAGCCGAACAAGACGGAAGGATCCATCCAGATTTTGTTGCCTTGGGCTGTGATATGCCATCACTTTTTTGGGGGGCGGCGAGAAAAGGAGTTTACTTCCATATTACAATAGCATATACCTTTGCATCTTCAGTTCAACAGCACTCCAAGGCCCATGACCAGGGCCAAGCTCAAGCAGATCGCCAAATGCTGCGACCTCAACGTGGACGCCATCCTCGCTCAAGCTTCGTCCTCCTCCACGGCCGGGACTGGCTGCTCTGGCCAATCCGACGGCTCCTCCGCTTCTTCCATGGGCGCACACCTTGTTGCTGATGTCTAGATGCCTTTCAGATATGCTCTTGCACTTCCCAGGGTTAGCTGGCATCTTCTATGCCCTTCTTTCCATTAGTTTTAGTCCCAGAGCATGTTTAGTTTCTGTTAGCCATGCTCATTGCCAGTTTGTTGGCTCAGTCATGTATTTGGTCAGTGTCTCTTTCAGTCTTAATGTTATGCTAAGTCTAGCTTCTAGGCCAAGTTGTATTCCCTGTTCTGCATCAATGTTATCCACTCTATGCTACTGTTTGTTGCATCCTCCCTCTCATGCGCATGTTTTTTCTCTTATGCACGGGCAGTATCACCATGATCTATGAAGCTTATTGATTGGAATGTTCGTGACCTAGGTGATGAGAATAAGTGTTCTTTGGTCCGCGATGTTCTAACTTCCTGTCGGCCTAGCATTGCTTGTTTTCAGGAAACAAAACAGGAAGCAGCTCCCACTACGAAGCTCGGGAGCTTCTTTCCCACCAACTTCGACGACCATGCGATCATGCCCTCCACGGGCTCCTCAGGCGGCCTGTTAGTTGCTTGGGATTCCTCTGTCTACTCTGGGCAGGTCCTTGCATCACACAGATTTCACCTCACTATCAGATTCTCATCAACAACGTCAGAAACTGTTTTTGTTGTCACTACAGTTTATGCCCCCTGTGTACAACAGGAAAGACAACTTTTCTTGGATGAGATCAATGCTGCGGCAACCCTGATATCTGAACCATGGATTGTTATCGGTGACTTCAATATGTACCGATTCAAAGAGGAGAAATCGAGAGCCTAGTCAACTGGGCCATGATGGAGATGTTTAATGACTGGATTAGAGCTCATGGGCTTGATGATGTGGACATATGCAACCGAAAGTTCACCTGGTCGAACAAGCGAGTGGATCCTACCATGGCACGGCTTGACAGAGTGCTGATCAACACTGCCTGGTTGTTATCCTTCTCTCAAACCTCAGCGATGGTGACACCTTCTGTCACATCAGATCATGTGCCTCTCTTGGTCCAGTTTGGCAACACTAAGGTGAAAAGCAATCTCTTCAGGATGGAGAATCACTGGCTGCATTTAGAAGAAACAAGAGCTATCATTCAAAACTGCTGGAACCAAAGCACCCGAACAACTCGCTCGGCTGCTTCTCTCTTTAACCTGAAGTTCAGACGTATCCGCGCTGCTCTACGGAGTTGGAAGAGGAATAGAGCCAGCTTGGATATGCTCGTTTCGAACAATAAACATGTGGTACTATACCTTGACACCGTCGAAGAACGGCGACCTCTTTCTCTGTTAGAGAGGGTGCTTAGAGTTTTTGCCACACAAAAAACAGAGCTGCTCATCTTGTGGCAAACTGCTGCGTGGAAGCGAAGAGCTAAACTACGTTGGTGCATATCTGGAGATGAGAACTGTAACTTCTTCCACGCTGCTGCTTCTGGCCATGCTAGGAGAAACAAAGTCAGGGTACTCATCAAAGATGGAGTGGAGTTTTTTGAAAATCATCAGAAGCTTCAACTAGTAACTGAGTACTTCTCTGCTCTCCTGGGTCAGCCATCACATTCTGAACCTACAGTACAGCTTGATCAAATATATGAGCAAGTCGACCTATCATGCTTCGCAAGGGATTTCACTTGGCAGGAAATTGTCGAAGCTATCAACCATTCTCCCAACTACCGCAGCCCCGGCCCGGGTGGTTTCACAAATGAATTTTACAAAGCTTTCCACGGTGTCATCAAGGACGACTTGCAATTCTTCTCCCAGTTGTATCAGAATCAGTTGGACATGTCTGGCATCAACCTGGCCCACATCTCTCTCTTGCCCAAAAAAGACACACCACTTGAACTAAAGGATTTCCGGCCTATATCCATAGTGCACAGCGTGCCCAAGCTTGCAAGCAAGGTCCTAACCAAGAGGCTTCAAGCCCAAATCCCGAGCCTCATCCACTCATTGCAATATGGCTTTATCAAGGGCAGGGCCATCATCAAAATTTTTGCCTTAGCTACATAAGAGGAAATTGCCCATGGTAGCCCTTAAGTTGGACTCTCAAAAAGCCTTCGACTCGGTCAGCTGGTCTTGCCTGCATAGTGTCTTGGTTGCCTGTGGCTTCCCTCAGCGTTGGATCAGTTGGATTGAGTGCTTACTTTCTTCGGCAACATCTCGAGTCTTGCTAAACGGGGAACTGGGTGACTGTTTTGCAAATAAGAGAGGGTTCAGGCAGGGCGACTCCATCTCGCCATATCTTTTCATTCTGGTGGCTGATGTTTTGCAACGACTTTGCTGCTCCGCCTTTGATTGTGGCAGTTTGATTCACCCTCTTGGTTCGGACAGGATGTTCCCTGTTCTACAATACGCTGATGACACCTTAATCCTCTTTCACGGCACCGTTCAACAAGCTACTATCATCAAGCAGATCCTGTCAGACTTCGCTGGGTTACAGATCAATTACCACAAAAGCATTCTCATCCCAATATGCATAGATAACTCTACCACTGATGAGATCATTCGTGTGTTTGGCTGCTTAGCGTCAAGTTTCCCCTGCACGTACTTAGGCTTACCCCTCTCTTTGCACAAGATTAGACATGACTTGCTACTCCGAGTCATTCACAAAGTGGACAAGAGGTTATCAGGATGGCTGGCTACTCTTTTGTCTTGGGGCGGCAGGCTAACGCTGATCAACTCTGTCCTGGCTAGCATCCCAAGTTACTTCATGACATGTTTCCGCTGGCCTAAAGAATCCATCCATAAGCTTGAAAGTTTGTCGAGATCTTTCCTATGGCAAGGCGCGAGTACAGCAAATGGAGGCCAATGCTTAGTTGCCTGGCACTACGTCACTATGCCATGATCTGCTGGTGGCCTGTGTGTTAGAGACCTATCTGCTCACGACCAGGCCCTGCTGACAAGCTTTACAGCCAAGGTTCTTCAACATTCATGCATGCCCTGCTATCAATGGTTTGCCCAACAATATTGCCACGGCTCTGTGCCCAGGAGGAGTTATGCTCGTGACACTGCGATCTGGAGTGGTTTCAAGCAATCCATTCCCATGGTTCTAGCCTCTTCAGGATGCTCTTTAGGTTCTGGGAAGTTTATTTCTTTCTGGCACGACTGCTGGCTTCCAGCAGGACGACTCAGCTCTACTCTGCCTACTCTTTACACTTTTGCACGGGATCAGGACTGCTCCGTGGCCTCTCAACACCCCCAGGAATCATGGCAACCACAACTTCATCCAAACGTGTCAGTAACAGCCATGTGTGAACTTCAACTACTTCTCTCTTTTCTAGCTCCTGTCACGCCAACATCAAAAAGTTCAGACTCCAGGGTTTCTGCGATCTACAACAAGGCCATCACTACAGCCCATGTCTACGAGCTACTCACTTTCCGCGGCGTGTTCTGTGCTTATGGTTCTTGGATTTGGGACAGGATCATCCCCCTCAAGCACCGTGTCTTCTTATGGCTGCTGTTCTAGGACCGGTTAAACACTCGAGATAATATGATGAAGAAACGTTGGACTTCTGTTACAACACATCCAGAATGCGATATCTGTCCTGCTCCTGAATCTGTTTCCCACCTGATGCTACGTTGTGCTCCAGCTTCTGTGATCTGGGATGTTCTCGGCCTCACAGACATTGCCTCCAACTCTCTGGATCTCATCAGCTTTGTCGAGAGAGCTTAACAGCTTTGGCCGGCCCGGGTAAATTCCCTTCCTCTTTGCTGCAGCAGCTGTCACAGCATGGCACGCCCGGGTAAATTCCCTTCCTCTTTGCTGCAGCAGCTGTCACAGCATGGCACGCCCGGAATGACAGGATTTTTAACTCTCACTAATAGAAAAAAGACCTAATATGAGACACATTAGTGTCGGTTTGATTTTGAGCCGGCACTAATGTGTCCATTAGTGCCGGTTCCAGCGGCTAGCCGGCCGTTCTCATTAGTACCGGTTCGTGGCGAACCTATAGTACCGGTTCGTGCCACGAACCGGTACTAAAGAGGGTGGTGGCAGGGTGTTGTCAGTCTGGGGCCCGTCCAGCACCTTTAGTACCGGTTCGTGGCACGAACCGGTACTAAAGGTCGACGTACATAAACCCTTCGTCCCCCCGAGCCACTCTGTTCTTCCCCTTTCCCCTCACTTCCTCTGTTCTTTCCCCTCTCTCCTCGAGCTCCTCACAAATTTTGCCCAAAATTTGTCAAGATTTGAAGGCCCCCATCCATTCAAATGATCACAAAGGTGAGCAACTTTGTCCTTTCAACTCTCATTGCTAGATTAGCTCTTGCAATGCTTTATATAGTGATTAATTTGGGAGGAATAATTATATTTGCTAGTATTTGATTTATATGCAATTTGAGGTCAAAAATAACACTTAGTTTGCATATTAGGTGTGGTTTACTTAGTGCCTTCTAAATCTCCATCGTAACCACCGTCGATCGCCCGCACCGTCCCGTCGCCGGCACCACCTTCTGGTGAGGCTCTTGTTCATGAATGTTTTACATTACCAAATTGATGTTTATGTGATTTGGATATATAGTTACTCGTATAATTATCTTACCCGTACGTTGTTTGTTATACATAGTGCCATGGTTTTGATATCCGTCCCCGTCGTCCGTCGTCCTTGCTATGATTCGGATGTGGTATATTCTCTTTTAAAACTAGTTGTTGCATTTCGTGTTTATGACAAATTATGCCCATCAAGTTGACATAGATATTTTTATCTAGGAGGTATGTGAACCAGAAATTCCAACCGACCCTATTGTCGAGAGGTTAAATTTAGTTGAAAGAGAAAACGAGTATTTGAAAGAAAAATTGAAAAGAATTGAGGGGGAGAAGATGGAATTGGAGTTGCATGTTGCCGATGTCGTCGATGATCACAAGATCAAGATGGAGAAAATGAGGTTGAAGATTAGAAAGATTAGAAAATACGCCATTGATAGTGTGGCTTGGTATCATTATGCTATTGGATCAATTGTTACCTTAGTTGCGATCTTCATCGCATTTGTTGTTGCATTTAAATTCTTTAGCTAGAGAGTTATTTGTATGTTGCATTTAATTAAGTGTTGTATATGGACTTTATGTATGATCTTTATGTATGAACTTGTATTAATTTGGTCTATTTGGTGTTGTGTAATGAAGATGAGCCGACAATGGATGTATGATGATCGATGCTTTCCCGAGTTCATTAATGGCGTGCATACTTTTCTGCGGGCCGCTGAGGCAAACAAGCGGGCGGATGGTTTTATGCCTTGTCCATGAGCTGGCTGTAAGAATGGTCACAGTTACTCTACAGAAAAAACCATTCACGTCCACCTATTTAAGTCCGGTTTCATGCCCCACTATAATGTTTGGACCAAGCACGAAGAAATAGGGGTTATGATGGAAGACAATGAAGAAGAAGAGGACGACGACGGCTATCCTGGCCATGGGTTCCCTGAATACGATGATACAACAATGGGGGAATAAGCTGAGCCGGCAATGCGGGAAGAAGCTGAAGAAGAGGCATCAGATGAGCCCGCTGATGATCTAGGTCGGGCCATTGCTGATGCAAAGAGAAACTGCGCAAGTGATCTGGAGAGGACGAAGTTGCAACGCATGTTAGAGGATAAATTATTGTACCCGAATTGCGAAGCTGACAAAACAAGTTGGTAACCACACTTGAATTGCTGCAATGGAAGGCAGAGAATGGTGTATCTGACAAAGGATTTGGAAAGTTGCTGGTAATGATAAAGAATATGCTTCCAAAGGACAACAAATTGCCCGAGAGTACGTATGAAGCAAAGAAGGCTGTCTGCCCTCTAGGGTTAGAGGTGCAAAAGATACATGCATGCCCTAATGACTGCATCCTCTACTGCGGTGAGTACGAGGATTTGAACGCTTGCCCGGTATGCGGTGCATTGCGTTATAAGATCGGTCACGATGATCCTGGTGATGTCGAGGGCGAGCGCCCCAGGAAGAAGATTCCTGCCAAGGTGATGTGGTATGCTCCTATAATACCACGGTTGAAACGTTTGTTCCAAAACAAAGAGCATGCGAAGGCGATGCGGTGGCACGCAGAAGACCGTAAGAAAGACGGAAAGTTGAGAGTACCCGCTGACGGTTCGCAGTGGAGAAAAACCAAGAGAAAGTACTGGGAGGAGTTTGCAGGTGACCCAAGGAACGTATGATTTGGTCTAAGCGCAGATGGCATTAATCCTTTTGGGGAGCAGAGCAGCAACCATAGCACGTGGCCTGTGACTCTATGTTTGTATAACCTTCCTCCTTGGTTGTGCATGAAGCGGAAGTTCATTATGATGCCAGTGCTCATCCAAGGCCCTAAGCAACCCGGCAACGACATTGATGTGTACCTAAGGTCATTAGTTGAAGAACTATTATAGCTGTGGAATGGAACAGGTGTATGTGCGTGGGATGAGCACGGACAGGAAGAATTTGACCTAAAGGCATTGCTGTTCGTGACCATCAATGATTGGCCTGCTCTCAGAAACCTTTCAGGACAGACAAACAAGGGATACCGCAGATGCACACACTGTTTGGATGATACCGACAGTATATATTTGGATAGTTGTAGGAAGAATGTGTACCTGGGACATCGTCGATTTCTTCCGACAAGGCATCCCGTAAGAAAGAAAGGCAAGCATTTCAAAGGTGAGGCGGATCACTGGACGAAGCCTCGCCACCGTACTGGTGCTGATGTACATGATATGGTCAAGGATTTGGAGGTAATCTTTGGAAAGGGTCCTGGCAGAAAACCTGTTCCGAAGGACGCTGACGGACGCGCACCCATGTGGAAGAAGAAATCTATATTTTGGGACCTACCATATTGGAAAGACCTAGAGGTCTGCTCCACAATCGACGTGATGCACGTGACGAAGAATCTTTGCGTGACCCTGCTTGGCTTTTTGGGCGTGTATGGGAAGACAAAAGATACACCAGAGGCACGGGAGGACCAGCAACGTATGGACGGAAAAGACGACATACATCAGGGTCAGGCCAGCTACGCTCTTACCAAAGAAGAGAAGGAAATCTTCTTCGAATGCCTGCTCAGCATGAAGGTACCGTCTGGCTTCTCGTCGAATATAAAGGGAATAATAAATATGGCAGAGAAAAAGTTCCAGAACCTAAAGTCTCATGACTGCCACGTGATTATGACGCAACTTCTTCCGGTTGCATTGAGGGGGCTTCTACCGAAAAACGTTCGATTAGCCATTGTGAAGCTATGTGCATTCCTCAATGCAATCTCTCAGAAGGTAATCGATCCAGAAATCATACCAAGGTTACAGAATGAGTTGGTGCAATGTCTTGTCAGTTTCGAGTTGGTGTTCCCACCATCCTTCTTCAACATCATGACGCACGTCCTAGTTCACCTTTGCGAAGAGATTAACGTTTTGGGTCCTGTATTTCTACACAATATGTTCCCCTTTGAAAGGTTCATGGGAGTCTTGAAGAAATATGTTCATAACCGTGCTAGGCCAGAAGGAAGCATCTCAAAGCGCCATGAAAATGAGGAGGTCATTGAGTTTTGTATTGACTTCATTCCTGACCTTAAGCCGATTGGTGTTCCTGAATCGCGGCATAAGGGCAGACTGGAAGGAAAAGGCACGCTAGGAGGGCATCAAATAATATGTATGGACGTGCATTCTCTTACTGAAGCACACTACACAGTTCCACAAAATTCCGCCTTGGTGGCTCCGTATATGGAGGAACACAAGAATTTTCTACAGTCCAAACACCCAGAGAAGTCTGACGACTGGATTACACGCGAACAAACGAGGACTTTCGTCGATTGGTTGCAGAAACGTGCCCTGAATGATGGCGATATTCAAAATGACATGTACTCGCTGTCACAGTTACCATCTTCGAATATAATGACTTTCAAAGGGTACCAGATAAATGGGAATACATTTTACACGATCATCCAAGATAAGAAGAGCACCAACCAAAACAGTGGTGTCTGCTTTGATGCAACAACCAACACGGGAAAGGAAACATATTATGGTTACATAGAGGACATATGGGAACTTAATTATGGATCAGGTGATTTGAAGGTCCCTTTGTTTCGGTGCAAATGGGTCAATATGGCACGAGGCGGGGTAACAGAAGACCCGCAGTACCGAATGAAAACAGTGGATCTCAACAATCTTGCGTATGCAGACGAACCATTCGTCCTAGCCAATGATGTGGTGCAGGTTTTTTATGTGAAAGACATGTCTACCAGGCCGAGAAAAAGAAAAGATAAGGAAGCGAATGGATCATACGACGAGCCAAAGCGCAGAAACATCATGGGAGTGGATGACAAGACAGACATGTCAGAAGATTATGAAAAGTTTGATGAAATTGCTCCATTCACAGTGAATATTGACCCGAGCATCCAGTTAAATGATGAAGATTTTCCATGGCTACGGCACAAAGGGATAGACGCGAAGAAAAAGTTTCACACCCAAAGATCTGGGATGTGATCGGCTTAACTATCATCACTTTCTTCTGTGTTTCACACCCAGGAGGGAATGTCTGTAATAGTTAGGGTAGTTATGTGTTTTGGCATTTGAAACGCGAAGAAATTTTATGTGCAAACAAATTCTTTTCATGCATTTACTGATTTTTTCCAGCTAAATGACCCTAAAATTGAAAACCATTTCAAATGAACTCATAAAAGGTTGAAAGTTGGCATGGTATCATAATTTCATACAAATAGCATGTGCAAGAAAGTAGAGAGGGTTACGGCAAAAACTGGATGCACTTCGTGTACAAAATGGACAATCTCTTTCGAAGTATCAGGGTTTCCGACGAAAACTGAACTGTTACAAAGGCATTTCATTTTTAAATAACCTAAGCATTACCAAATTGAATATAATGATAAAACACACTAATATTAAACATAAGAAAAAAGAATCATTGAAAAAACTTTTTTCAAAGTTAAGTTATTCACAAACTAGTGATTCACACAAATTTCAAATAGTTCAAAATTTAAACTATTCAAATTTGAAAACTACCGACACTAACAGAAAGTTTGTAATTTTTTGTACCTAAAGCAAAAATATTCACAAAGAAACTCTAAATACAGCAAAAAACAACTCAAAAATAAATAAAACAAAAATAAATAAAGCAAGAAAAATTTAGAAAATAAAAAAGCCCACCTACTGGGCCAAAGCGGCCTGCATACGACTAGGAACACAATCTTTTGTTGGGCTAGGATGCAGGCCCGCAAAGGCCCAGTAGGCCCACTGGGCGAAGAGGACAGGTAGGCCCAGTAGGCCTGACTAGGAGAGGAGCTCGAGAGAGCTACCGCACTGGAGCTTATAAACCAGTGCTGTAGCCTCTCGGCTAGCGAGGTGGGACTAAACTTGCGCACCGCCTGGAGCCAGCGCACCCCCTTTAGTACCGTGTGGTGGCTCCAACCGGTAGTAAAGGGGGGGGCCTTTAGTACCGGTTGGAGCCACCACCCGGTACTAAAGGGGGTGCGCTTCCCGCCGCTTGGCCTGGCCAAAACAGACCTTTAGTACCGGTTGGTGGCTCCAACCGGTACTAAAGGTCCATCCTATATATACAACACTTGAAAAAATTCAGTTTCCCTCTGTTCTTCCCTCTGTTTCCACCCTCCGTCGCACCGCCCTGCCCCGATCGTCGCCGCCCCCGCCCCTCGTCGCCGACCCCGGCCGTCCTCGCCCCTCGTCGCCGCCCCCGTCGATGTCGCCGTCCCGGCCGTCCCCGTCCTCGTTGTCCCCGTCGTCCCTGTCGCCGCGCCCCGCCCCGCCCCGTCGTCGCCGCCCCGTCCCGTCGCCCTGGCCGCCCCGCCCCGTCGTCGCCGCCCCGTCCCGTCACCCCGTCGTCGCCGCCCCATCGGCGCCGCCCCGTCCCGTCGCCCCTTCATCGCCGCCCCGTCGTCGCCTCGCCGGTGAGCTCACCCCGACCGCCATGTCAACACACACACAGTACTACACACACACACACACTATACACATTAGTTTGTTTGTTATAAATTTTTCTGTTTTTTAGTTATAGAAATGTTAGAAATTATTCTATTTTTTAGTTATATAAATATTAGAAATGTTAGTTTTATAGAAATGTTATAAATGTTTTCTGTTTTTTAGTTATAGAAATATTTATAGAAATGTTAGCAATTTTTCTGTTTTTTAGTTATATAAATATTAGAATTGTTATGGAAATGTTAGTTATATAATCAGGAAATTTTAGAATTAGTTTTAGTTAGATGAATTAGATTAATGTCAAATTGTTAGAATTTGCATATATATAGAATTTTAGTTATCACAATCCAATCATTTAAAAAATGTTACTTTTTGCGGGCAGATAGTATTTGTTCTCGATGATATGCCCGGCCCGCATCCTCACCGTCGACCCGTTCGTGACGACGTCCTGCTTCAGGGGACCCATGTCCGGGACTGGGCTCCGCCGGGCTGGCACTGGGAGATGCTACCTGGAGGGGTGCGCCGCTTGGTGAGGAACCCGACCTCGGGTCCCGTCGTCGACCCTGATCTTCTTTGGTGGCGTTCGCGTGGGCCACATTCGGTGCAGAGGCAGCCGGCCCTGCCGGAGGTGGTGCGCGCCGTGTCAGGGAGGAAGATGAGCACGTCCATCGCTACATGGCTGCTATGGACGATGTCAGGTTCTCCACTACTTGGCGGGTTCTTTGGGCAGATGACCGGAGATATGATCCTGTGATGGTTCCTTCTCTTTGGGTGTGCACCGCCCGCGCCCCAGGAACCGCGAGTGGCGCCCTAGATTCTTCTGTAGTACTCGATCTTTATTAGGTACCTAGCCAGTGATGTATTCGATATATAATATTCGAGACGATGTATTCGATATTATATATATTAAGACGATGATGTATTCAAGATTATATATGTATTCGAGATTCAGATTTTCCTTATTGATTAATTGCATCCATGCATTGTAATTTGAATACTAAATTTTTTTATATTTCTTCTGTATTATTAGTAAAGTAAAAGCTATGGCGGACAAAACCGGCAGAGAGAGAGAAGAGGAATTGTTCGACATCATACGCAGCCCTCACAGGCTAGATGATCTGAATGAAGCAGATGACGACTCCCAATATCTTAACAATACCGGAGAGGGTGATGAAAAGATATTCGATCTCGATGATCGGGCTGATGAAGTCATGAACTATGATTATGATTATGACACAGACAATGTTTGTGATGACACAGACAATGATGATCTTCAAATAAGAAACACTACCGGCGAGGTATATTTATATAAGCATGCATCATGGTGATCATCACATGTTTTTTTATTGAAGATATATTAACGAATCGATCTTTCTTCTTTCAGCCCTTTGGATCGAGCAAATTTGCTTCTACAGACAGCAAGACAAAGCGAGGCCCGGGCAGATTGTTGAAGGATGGTGTAAAGTACCACATCGAATCCATCAAACCTAGTGGCGGACCCCTCACGCCTAAGAACATTGCAAACAAGTGGACTCATCAGTGCGGAGTTCTTGTGAAGGACAAACTCCCGATCTCCATTCAAGAATGGAAAGAGCCAAAGACTAAACGTCCAGGTGTTACTTGGGTCGACAAAAGAGCCAAAAAAGACCTTGTGAAATCTCTGATGGAACATTTCACCCTACCAGATCATTTCACTGAAGTAGATGTGGAGAAAGTCAAGGCCGCTGCTCTTAAGAAGATGGCAATTGCATTCAACACCCACAAGAAAACTGTATGGGCCAACTACCTCGCTAATGAAAGGAAGACTCCAGAATTCACGGGAACACTAGAGAAGCAAAGAGAGCACTGGGACGATTTCGTGACCTTCAAAGATTCAGAAATATCTAAGGAACGGTCGATGAAAAACAAGGCAAATGCCGCAAGAAAGACGCAGTTCCATAGGCTGGGTCCAGGTGGCTACGCGCTGGGATTGCCTAAGTGGGATAAGTCTGAGCAAGAGATGGAGGATGCAGGGGTCACTCCGGTTACCCGGCACTGGCCCCCCAGGTGCAGAACTTGGTTCTATGCGCATGGGGGAGCGTTGGACCCGAAGACAGTCGGAGTTTCAAAGAAGGCAAGTCTAAAAGGAGCCGAACAAAACATAATTGACGCAATAGATGAAGCTCGAAGGGGGGTGTTCACGCCCAACAGAGAGAACGACGAGCTTACGCGCGCCTTGGGAAATCCTGTACACCCGGGAAGAACACGAGGCATGGGCGTTATTCCCTGGTATGAGGGCTTTTCAGAATGGAACGAGGACTACAGGAGCCATGCAAGAAGGAAGATGGAGGAGGAGAAGAAAAGGAAGCTGGAGGAGGAACAGAGGAAGCAGGACGCAGAACGCCTTCAAGGCCTAGAAGCAAGGCACGTGGACCTGGCACTCAAATTCCAGCAGCAGCAACAACAGATCGACTCACTTAGCCAGGAAAGGGGGTCTCAACAGCGGCAGTAGCAAGCGAATGATCGTCCAGCATTGGATAGCACCGTCCCATCCATGCCGAGAAGCAGCGTTGGTTCTGCCCCGGGCGACACACTGCTGGATAAATACCCTGTGGATGACATCATAGAGAACACTAACTACGAGCTACACTCCAAAATGAAGAACATATCCATGAAGGTGGCGGACGGCGTTGCTTTTCCAGTTACCCCCGAAGTAACCTACCATTGCATCCCGATTCCAGAGGGCTATGCTCGTGTCATGGTTGATAAAGTGGTGGACCCATATTCGGGGCTAACGCTTGACATTCCTGGAGGTGAAGACGAGCGCACACTGGGAGAGGCCATACATCGTATCATCCTATGGAGAAAGGATTGCATCATATTTCGAAGTCCACCGACACCGCGTCGCTTGCCGACTCCTCGAAGTCCGCCACCGAGTCAGCAGACTCCCGCTCCTCCAAGTCCACGAACGCGTGAGACGACTCCTCCTCGAAGTCCGCCACCTCCTCCAGGTCCCCGAACGCGTGAGCTGACTCCTCCGGTTTCAAGCCCGGCACAGCGTCATGCCACTTCTCCGGTTGCAAGTCCGGCACCGTGTCAGGCCACACCTCCTGCTTCAAGTCCGGCACATCGTCAGGCGACTTCTCCTGGTCCAACTCCACGTCAGCCGTCTCCGCCATCTCAGCAATCGCAGAAGAGACATCCCGCAGCTTTGGTGCGTAGCGGTACGAGTCGAGGTAGTTCAGGAAGTACAGGCGAAGGCAAGCGATATAAATATGGTCCAAGCCTCGCTCCTCTTCCTCAGAGGCCTTACGACATGACTAAGGAGCAAAACACAGCCATAGTGCAAGCCCAAGTGGACGCCCATTTTGGACCGAAACCGGCACCGCCGCCAAAGGAGAAAGTGCCTGAGAAAGTAATTGACCACTTCATTCGTATGGCTAGAGAACCAGCTCCCAAGCCTGTTGACTCGGACTATGAGCGCCAAATCAGGAAGGCACATCGAGCACGACTTCAGAAGGAAGCGAGCTCAAGCTCGAGCCAACAAGCAGCTGGCAAAAAATGCGGGAAAACCGTTCCCCAGTTGGGAGAACAGGCGGCGCAAGCGACCCCCCCACTTGTTGTGCCAACAACACATGAGAGAAGTAGTACGTGCGCCAAATATTATTGTGGGCAAACCGTTAGCGTTCCCCAGCATGGCGATGTGGTAATAACAGAGAATCATATAATGCAGGCTCAAATGCTCAATATCTCTGTTGGACAACTCCTCAAAATCGAGCCCATGCCTGCGCTTAAAGAATCGGAAATAGCATGGCAATATGTCCGGGGCAAACCTTTGGTTCATCCAGACAAGGTCAAGGACCTCCCAACGAGAATGTATCAATTGCATCAATGGTACATGAACATTACCAAGATTTCCAATCGAGAGTCCCTCATGGTGAATGTCAAGCATGAGCATTATTACCATGAGAAAGCTCTGACCATTGAGTATGCAGAACTATTTCAGTTATTTAATCAAGACGCACTTGACAAGTCTATCGTCACTTGCTATTGTCTGTAAGTGATTCCTTTCTGTAATTTAAGTCTCAAGCTAGTTATGTAGTGATAATTTTGATCAATCATTACATGTAATTATCCTAACTATATTCTTTTTTTGTGGTATTATATGAAGGATGAAGATGTATGAAATGAAAAAATCTGGACGCTATGGAATTGGGTTCATTGATCCAAATACCATTAATGAGGACATATGGCAGATTAAACATTGTCAAGCTGAAGTAGAGGAAAGCATGCTAGAGTTCTTGAAGTGCCTCAATACCAATGAAGATATACTACTTCCTTACAACTTCCCGTGAGTCACACTGTCTTGTACTACAAATTCTGTTTTTGCTTATAGCTAGCTAGATGTTAATAATTAAGTGTATACGGTTTACGGTAGTTGATTAATTTTATGCACATGCCCACTTAATTAAGATATGCAAACGGTGTGCGTATGCAGTTGGCACTGGGTCTTGTTAGACATTAAAGTTGAGGAAGGAAAAGTTGAATTACTGGACTCACTGACTAAAGAAGATAAAGACTACACCATCGTGAAGGGGATAGTCAACAGGTAATTTCAATCACTATTAACTATTAGTTCCTGATATGAACTATTTAATAACCCCTTTATTTATTTTCTTTGCCGGCGGGCAGGGCATGGGCAAAGTTCATCAAGGTGACTCCAGACACGTGGCCAAAAAAGTTGTTTTGCCATCGACCCAAGGTAAGTAATTAAGTAGTACTAGCTAGCTCTACTATCTTTTTAATTCTTGTTTCAATATCATTAATTAATTATCATGCTTGATTAATCATTATCTGATTCAATTCCATTCTCGTAAAGGCCCTGAGGCAGGCGTCGGGGAATAATCTGTGTGCATTCTACGTTTGCGAGAACATTCGCATGATGACGTGCGAAAGGAGCAGATCTGATAGACATGACTAGGTACGTTTTTGTCAGAACATTATTCACACCATTATCGATATCTAGTCACACAACTAACACACATGCATATTGATCTCCTTCTTAACAGTTCAGATCGGTGCGGGATAAGCTCCTACCATCAGACCGCATACAAGCACTTCAAGAGGAAATAGCCGGATTTTTGCTCGACCAGGTCATAGATCCGAAAGGAGAATACTATTACCCGCTACCGCCCCCATGAACCACTTGTCATCGTGCTCCGAAGGCACCAAGGCAACATGTAGAAGAAATTGTATATGTATATACATGTGTATGTGTGAATAGTTAATGGTGTTGGCTGTGAGACATTCGATGATATATATTATATATATATGCGGTTCTACGTACAAGAAAATCTATTTAATATATATGCATAACGTGTATAATTTGTAGTATTGTGAAATACCAGCAAACAAAAAAGAATTAAATTGAAAATAAAGCCAAATTGAAAACACAAAATTAGAGCAAAAATTAAAAAAAACACCCAAACATTTAGTACCGGTTGGTGTTACCAACCGGTACTAATGTCCTACACGCACACGGGCCTGGCTCGTGTCACGTGTTTGCACTTTAGCGCCGGTTCGTGACGAACCGGTACTAAAGGGGGGGGGGGGGCTTTAGTCCCCACTCTTTAGTGCCGGTATGCGAAGCAGTTGCTACATCTTTGGCGCAACCGAAGCCATGAACAAGATGACAATGATGCTATAGACGCCTGGATCAATCTCTTAGTTTAAGTCTTTTAAGTCCTTTTCTCAGCTTCGGCTCTTTTGCTGTATTTCTTTCTTCTTAAACACCCAACCCCCTCATCTTCTCAGACTACAACCTGGCGGCTTACAGCCAGGGCAGCATTGGTGCTAAATGTAAGCTTCATGTAATCGACCCCTACGGGTCTCCAGGCTCCTGTTTTGAAACATATAAGGTAGACCATATCTACCTTTCATTTAAAAAAAAAGGTTGTTTGCTTTGTGTTTATATTTTCAAAATCTTTTCATAGATTGCTTCTATTGTAGAGTTGCAACTTGCAAGTATGCTAACTTGTAATGTTGATAGGTCATGGTAGAAATTGAAGCAGAGTAGCATATTTGCTTTTTTGTTTCCCTGAATGAGTAAACTCTGAATACCCTAACTTGATACAAAATTGGTTGTTAAGTTATGCTATTTGAAATGATGTTGTTGTGTAACTGATCTTGGTTCTAATATAAATCTGGTATTTAATTGGACCGGACGATGTTGACATGAGGTCAGTCGTTGTTGGACCATTGTGTTAGTTGGCTACATGTCTATGAAGAAAGCAGATGATCTAGCAGGGACCAGGTCCGGGTTGGAGTGGGCCAACCCATTCCTATTCTTTTCTGACACCGGAACCGTAGAACAATTGTTCTACGAGCTCATTCCTATTCTTACGCAGCATTTGCTATTTGTTGTTTCGGCGTACTGTGCCTAGATATGTATGGGCCTTAGCAGATGAGAAGCTTTTTATAGGAAGCTCATGAGTTGATCGACATATGGGCACTCATGTTGATAGTGACTATGTGGGTGTTATGGACCGCGCTGCGAAAAGCTACCAAAGGAGGCGAGTTCATAGCCCTCTCTCGGTGCACCTGTTTGTGATTGGCTATCTTAGAGCATCTCCAGCCGCACTTCCAGAACGGCCTCCCCAGACGATTTTTTTGCGCCGGCGCTAAAAAAACGGCCCAGTCGCGTTCCCAGAAGCCCAATTTTCGCCGGCCTGGGCCGAAATCAACGCCGGCGGACCCAGGCCAAACCCGGCAAGCTAGGGGGCGCTCGGGGCCGCCGGGGCGAGTGGTTTTGGCGCAAAGCAGCGGCAGGCCCGCCGCGTCAGCGAGACGGGCGCTTCGTCGCCCTCATCGCCTCGGTTCCTGCGGGAATCAATGCCAAGGCTGCCGCGCTGCCGCGGCCGGTCAGCCTTGCCATTGATTCCTCATGGGCGGCGCGTCACGGGCGGCGCGGCGATGCCTCCCCTCCCGCCACGCGTACACACGGGCACGGTTATATAAGCCGGTGGCCTCCCTCGCCTCTGGCCACACCAGCCCTAGCCGTCGAGCTCTCCCTCTGCCGTGCGCCGCCGCCGCCGAGCCCTCCCTCCCCCTCTCCCGTGCGCCGCCTCCGAGCCCTCCCTCAACCCGACAGCCCCCAATGGTCGAACGTTTCCCCGGCGACGAGGCGGCGGCCAACGGCTTCGGCCGCCGCTCGCTCCGCGAACAGGAGTCATGGCTCCTGTTCGAGGCCAACATCCCGGCGCCGCCGGACATGCGCGCCGGGCCGTCGGGGTGGCGGCTCAGCAATGGGGGAGTGCCCGTTCCCCCGTTGCCCGACGCCGTGGCGCGGACCACCTACTTCGCCGCCGAGGTCGAGCTCGTGCGCGCCTCCCTCACCGATGAACAGTGCGCCCTTCCCCAGTACGCCGCCGACAACCACTCGACGTGGGCGGCGTACTTCGAGCGCCGTCAGGAGCAGAGGCTGGCGTCCACCAACGGGGCGCCGGTGGTGGGCGGCATGAAGAACAGCGAGGGGCGCCGCGTGTGTGGGGCGTCCCCGGCCGCATGCTCGAGGGCGTGTTGGCGCACCTTGAGGGCGGCAACGAGCCACCGCTGGCATACCTTCCCCCGGCGGCCCCGGCCCCGGCCCACCGCCGACGCGTGGGGCAATGGCTGCCCAGGAGGTTCATCTGTTCATCGTCTTCCTCCTCCCCGTCGCGATCTTCTTCCCACTCCTCCAGCTCTTCGGCGCTGCTTGGCGTCAAGGCCGAGCCCGCGGCAGAGACCCACTCGGCCGGCGCACTCGCAGCGCCGGCTTCGAGCAGCGCCGCCGGGGCCATGAAGAAGGAGGAGTCATCACCCTCAACGACAGTGACAACGATGCGCCGCCACCGGCGGCATCTGTCCGCCATGGCGACGCCGGGCAGGGGTGCAGCAGGGACAGCCGCGTCAAGGAGGAGAAGGCCGCCGCCGCCGACGGCGGCGTGGATGGCGGCAACGACGGCGACTACTATGCGTTCAACGATTTCTTTTTTTAGTTTTATGTAACGCGTCGTGAACATGTCTAATATATGCCGAAGTTTGCTGAAATTTAGCCGTGTTTAACCGAACTTCGCCGAACGTTTTTTTTTTGAAAAAAATAGACGCGCCTGGGGGCGGCACTGGGGCCAGCGACTGAGGACCAACTCGGCCCCAGGCCGTTTTTTTGCGCCGGCTCGCCCCCAGGCGGCGATTTTAGGCGCCGCCTGGGGGGCCAACGGCTGGAGTTGCTCTTATAGACCTGGAGGTCGGCTACCGCCGGCCACTCCGGGATGGTCAGCGTGCCTAAGCATTGAGGTGCTAAACATGTATTGGTGTTTGCTTCAAGCCACATACGTAAATTATGGACGACCTAGATAAATATTACCCCATTTAAGTGATGTTTTTATAGAGACTAGTAAATGTGTATCTGCAATGCACGTTGATATTAAGTAATATATTAATTACACGTAAATATTAGGTAGGATATTATTTGTGTATTAAGTATGTGATTAGCATTGGCATTAAAATTTGGTATGATATTAACTGCACATTAAAGATGTTTAGCGCTCGTCATTGGTGCAACCTGAGTTGTTGGATTGACCTGATTTGACGGCCGGGATTTGTTGGATCTGCCTCTTTGGATCTTTTTATATTGATATAGATATTCTTGTTGATACAGAAACAACTTTTGACTAGGGGATGCCTCGAGTGTTGTGGTCAGGGCTAAGAGTATTGTAGATGTCGGTTGGACGAGAACAAGGGGTATTAATTATGGCATATACGGCGGCGGCATTATATCGACGATGGTCATCATATAATAACAAAGTTGACACGTCAATGTTGTTTGAATAGGTTTGATTGCCTCGAAAGAGGGTGATATATTCCAATAGTAGGAAAGCATTAAGAGGGGTTAGTTGTGGATCCGATTCAGATGAGATTCCTCGGATTCCACTCCCAAATTCATTTTCTCAATGTTGATCCGAGTCGAAAGGGACTCGTGGGATCTGCCTTGAGCTCCCCAGACAGGGCTCTGAGCTCTAGTGACTTCCCTTTCATTCTTATTCAAGTGAGAGTGGATGGTTACAAGCCCTTGGGGGATTTACGCAGGCTTGAGATCCTGAACAAATGACCAAGACTATCCTTGAAATAAGGACGTGAAAGGGTAAAAATAGGTAACCTTAGGTCCATGTGGGGGGGGGGGGGGGGGGGGGGGTGGGCGGGCTAGGAGGGAGACATGAGATGTATGTAGCCCCTTCATTAGCCAAATCCTCTCATTCGTCCACCTTGGTGGCCTTCTCCACTTGGTCCTTCAAGCTTTCCTTCGGCTCCTTACATGCATCATGCCTCTTTGACTTGTTCTTCTTATCCCTTTTTCCTTGTTGATTTTTCTAATTGTTTAGATTGCTTACCACATGTGTTATGTGGTTTTTCCTTGTTGACTTGTTAACCATGAGAGCGAGTCAACTTGTATTGACTAGATCTCTCCTTGATAGTTTGCTTTGAGTCTGCTTAGTCATGGTAAGCGAGATCCTTGGGTACTTATAATTAATCCCTCGATAGGTATAAACTACTAAAAATAGAGGTAAGTACCGATTGTCGATGTCAAAACCTGCAGATCTCGGGTAGTGGGGGGGGGGGGGCTAAGATATGCGTCTAAGGATCAATGGTAACAGGAGGCCAGGGGACATGATGTTTACCCAGGTTCGGGCCCTCTTAATGGAAGTAAAACCCTACTCCTGCTTGATTATGATTGTCGAGTATGAAGATTACAAGAGTTGATCTACCTCAAGATCGTATTGGCTAACCCTAGATGTCTAGCCTAGGAGGATTCTGATGATGGCGAAAAGTTGCCCCATACAGACTAACCCCTCCATTTTATATACACACTGGAGGGGGTCTATGGATTGTACAAAGTCGGTTTATCAAGGAAGGAAACCTCCAGACTCTACTCTTGTCGTATACGTGTTGAGAAGTCCCATCCGGACACGGTAGATGATCTTTGACCATATCTTGTGCGGCCAATGCAACCCGGACCATACTCCTAGGACGGACATCTGAGGACCCCTGAATCCAGGACTCCCTCAGTAGCCCCCGAACTTGCCTTCAATGTCGATGTAGTATGCGGACGCAAGTCTTCGGCTTTGCAAGGCGGGTTCTCCATTGTACTCCCGATTGAAGATAGTACGACATTGGCTTCTGCGTCTAGTCTTTATGATTCCTCCTTGTTGTCGCCTCGATTTCTACGCATCCGAGTGATTACGAACGGTCCATTATCTTTGTATTTTAATATTCCCATCAGGCACAAACCGAGCCTATAAAGCGAGGCGAGTTCTTTAAAACGTCATCTTGCATCACACCAAAAGCAACAGAGCAAGCCACAAAAAACCGACCATGGCGAGTGCCCCTGGTTCCTCCTCGCATCCTCATGGCCCTCAATAGGTGGACTGGAAGAGTTGCTCCGCATCTCACCTCCAGCTCAGTCGACTCCAAATGCAAGGATATCTCCCTCTCCTAGATCTAGTCTTCGTACGGGTGGGGTTAACCACTATAGGTGCTGATGCATTGGCGGAGAATTTCCCCAATCCCAGTCAAGGGGAGAGGGTGTGCTTCACCTCATTCCTTTTGAGGGGCGTGGGATTCCCAATCCACCCCTTCCTTATGGGCCTACTAGAACACTACGGGATCCAGCTGCACAACCTCACACCAGGTTCTATTTATATATCTTTGGGTTTGTCGCTCTTTGCAAATTGTTCTTGGGTTGCGAGGCTCACTTTGAACTATGGAAAAAGTTCTTCTACCTCGTTCCCCGCCATCAGGGCGGCGGGTCTATTTTTGAAATGGACGGCGCTGAAGTATAGCGTATAGCCAGATCCAGCTACCCCATCGGTACTCCGAAGAAAGGATCTGCCGAATGGTCTTCGGAATGGTTCTATATTGATGATGTTCCCCTTTCGGACCCTGTTCGGCGCGGACTGCCAGAATTTTCCAGCACCCCCTTGAAGAAGCTATACAGCTGGCGTCCCAAATCCTCCGCCCAAGAAGACAGTGCAGAGGTGATGAACTTCGTAAACAAGATCAAGATATTGACCCATCCTGGGCTCTCCATGGTAGAAGTTATGGCTATCACGATAAAGAGATGCATCTAGCCGCTTCAATCCCGAGTAACTCCCCTATGGAACTACAACAGGGAGGACGACGCATCCCGCTATAGGCGAAAGGGTCCGGATGGCCAAGTCGCATTAGCGGCAACTCTGGCCGACCTCTATAAAGGAGAACAAGAAGACTTCATGCGTGTAAATTGCCGAGAAGCCTACTCCATGTACACTCCTATTGAATGGGTAAATTTTCCAACCACTCAATGCTTTTTTATCCTTAGAGATGCATTGAACGGATATCCTGGCTATTTATTTTTTGAACAGTCATGGAGGCAGATTGTCGAGAACATTAACTGCCCCGGCCCGCAGCCAGAGGATCATGATCGCAACGAAGACCCCGGATTCCATGAAGATCCGGACATATTTGTAGAGTTCGAAGATGGAGTCTACTATCAGGCGAGCCTTGATGGCTCGGAGGTGATCATTATGGCTGACTACCCTGACCTCTATCCCTTCGTTAAGGTAAGTGTTCGGAAACTGTATTCTCAAAGGAGAGGGATAATTCCACCTGTCTCCTTATCCTCTACATTGGACCATGTTTCGCAGGATCGGCGCTCAGCGAGCCGCACCCGAGGGAGGGCGACCAAGAAAAGGTCAGCATCTTCATGGAAGGGTCGTGCAAAATGAAAGGAGGTTGGCACCACCACCGAACCTACTCCACCATCAAAAAGGTATATACTTCTTTGCTATTATTCGGTCGTGAAGTCGGACCATCATTCGAATCCTCCATCTATTAACGCAGGAGGGGTATTTGGCGTACCGTGAGTAAGGTCCCAGCCAGGTGAGCTGCGGCTAACCCGGCACCGGAGATACCAATCGGGACGGGGGCGCATGCTGATGCGGCACAGACTCGCTCGGCGCACGGAGAGACGGATGAGATGTCCGTGACCAACTCCGAAGTCGAGAGTGCGATGAACCATCGTCACTTAAAGAAACTTTACGCGCCCCTGCCTTAACGGAGCCGGAGTTTAACACCCTAAGCACTGTAGGTGCTTATATCCGAGCTGTCCGGGACGGACTCACCTGGGCCGCTCGCCTGTTCTCAAAGGATATCTAAGTAAAAAAATTCAATAACTTAATGGATAGATAGTAGTAGTAGCCCCCAAGACTTAAAGCGGGTGAACACAACTGATTTAAGGATCATTTGATGACCATAGGTTCTCAAGGAGAAGAACAACACACTGACCCAGGAGCTCGAAGAAATAAAGAGTGCCCCAATGTATTATGGCAACGATAAAAGACTCGAAGAAGGAGTGAAGAAACAGGCCGAAGAGATAAAGAGCTTGAAGGCTCAACTCTTAGAGGCACAACAAGAAAACTAGAAGCTGAAGGGCGGCATACTCAGTATGTCTTGTGAACCGTCCGGATTATTGATAGGATCATATAATGCGGAATATGATAGTTCGGTTTATACATGTATGTTGACAGGCCGCCCCGAGGAGGAAATGCCAGCTCTACAGAGCGACATTCTAAAGGAGCTGGCCAAGCTGCACGAGCATGCTCGGAAGGCAATGAAGAATATGGCCAAAGCTTTATGGCCTTCCGACATCCCTCCAGAAAGTACAGAGGGGTTAGCTGATATATTCAAGGGTGCCTGGCATCGTTCGAGCTGTGGAAGACATCCGCATGCCGTGAAGGCGCTCGAGAGGCATGGGCCATGGTGAAGACACGCTATACTGGTCTTGACCCGAACCATATGGCCAGAGTTGGACCACGGGAACCCGACGGGAAGGAAATTCCCGTAAGCTTGGTATACGACCAAGTGATGATAGCGGCGAAATTTTCGCAACAGGATTAAAAATTAGATAGCCTACTAGATGGCGTAGAAAGGGAGTGAGTGTTTGATTTGATGTACCCATGCATACTTTATGACCGAACTTATCTCCTGCCGAATTGTATGAAAGTTTTGTCATCGCAGACCTTCAGCTTCGACCTCCGAACCAAAAAGTTGGAGTGTTTCCGCATACTATGTTTGTCTAGTAAACATTTGGTATTGTCAGAAACCAGGCAATCTGGTCATATTGCTCAAACAGACGAAATGTGTTCGGCAGAGTTATGTTATATTAGTTTTTAACATAAGAAACATGTTCCAAGAAAAATAGTTCCGTTAGTGGTTCCTTTTCTTAGGATAGGCTTGTATCTGAGGTACAGACAGCCATTTTTATGCGTTATTCCAGAAACATCCTATTGAATATGTGCCTCCCAATTATTCTCTTAAGAACGCTAGCTTTCAGCTTCACCCGTCTAAGGTACAGTGCCGGATAACCCGGTTGTAACAATCGCAGAGATGCTCCCTTTACACCCTAGCCGAACAATCCGGAACGTAGGGTATAAGCACAGGAGCAAGAGGCAACCCAGCTTGGCAAAAACTTAAGTCATAGAGGTGCATAAAATGGCAGAAACAACAGATAGTACGGACACAAGAAGCTTGTAATATTTTGTAATAAAATGCTTCTTTTAAAAGAAGCCCCCATGTATGGTGGGACGTATACATTTAAAGATGCGTATCCCCAACAATGCGGTTTATCCAAACATTCAACATAAGGAGAAAAAGGGAAAAAGAAAGAGAAAAATGGAAAAAACCTAGTTTTAAACTGAGACCTAAGGAGGCCGAATTATGCGTAAAATCTTCGGAGCCAGGCGGCGTTCCATGGGTTCGGCTCAAGGTGATTATCCTCCACATTGCGAAGGCGATTTAATCCTCCAGTAAGGACTTCATCAATTATGAAGGTGCCCTCCCATTTGAGTTTGAGCTTATCCTTTTTCTTCTCTGGGAGGCATAGAACAAGTTCTCCGACGTTGTATATTTTAGCCCGCACTTCTTTGCTTTGGTAACGCCTGGCCTGTTGTTGATAGAATGCCGAACGGGCCTTGGCTACATCGCGCTCCTCTTCAAGTCCATCAAGGCCGTCCTACCGATCTAGTTCAGCTTCTTTCTCTTCATACATGCGCACTCTAGTTGAGTCATGAATAATATCACAGGGCAATACGGCTTTTGCGTCGTATACCATAAAGAAGGGTGTGTATCTGGTCGTTCGATTGGGCGTGGTCCGGAATCCCCAAAATACAGAATCGAGTTCCTCAACCCAATGCTTATCTGATTCTTGTAAAGAGAGTACGAGTTTGGGTTTAATACCTCTCATGATTGGACCATTGGCTCGTTCGACTTGGCCGTCCGTTTGAGGGTGGTATACAGATGCATAGTTGACTTTAATGCCCAACTTAGTGCACCAGGTTTTCACCTCATCAGCTGTGAAGTTAGAGCCATTATCAGTGATGATACTGTGCGGGACACCATAACGGTGGACTACGCGGGATATAAAATCAATCACTGGTCCGTCCTCAACCGTTTTGACTGGTTTGACTTCTATCCATTTAGTGAATTTATCCACCATGACCAGTAAATATTTCTTTTTGTGGCTTCCCCCTTTAAGGGGTCCGACCATGTCAAGCCGCCAGACCACAAAGGGCCAAGTAATGGGGATTGTTCTTAATGCGGTGGGAGGCATGTGGCTCTGATTTGCAAAGAGTTGACAACCCACGCAAAGTTGGACAAGGTCTTGAGCGTCAGCTCGAGCGTAGGCCAGAAAAAGTCCGCGGTGTGATGACCGCCAAGACCAACATGTATCTCTGCCAAGAGCTGCCTTCCCTCCTCTTCGGTGATACACCTTTGAAGGACTCCGGTTGTACTTCTTTTATATAGTTCGCCTTCATGTACTTTGAAGGCTTTGGAGCGCCGAACTATGCATCGCGCCTCATTTTGATCATTGGGGAGCTCTTGCCTATTAAGGTAGGTCAAGTAAGGTTCGGTCCAAGGAGCAATAACTACCATGATCTCATGAGCAAAGGGTGTTATCTCGATATCCGAACCCCCGACATTGTCCGCATTGTGTTTGACGGTTGGGGGGGGGGGTGATCAGGTCTGTGTTGCCTTTGCCGTTCTCACCCTGCCACACCACCGATGGCTCAAAGAGCCGCTCCACAAAGGTGTTGGGTGGCACGGGGTCGCGTTTAGCACCCATACGAGCAAGGATATCTGCTTCCTGATTACTTTCTCGGGCGATGTGATGGAACTCAAGTCCGTCGAACCGAGCTAACAGTTTTAATATGACATTTCGATATGCCATCATTTTTGGGTCCTTTGCATCTAACTCTCCATTGACCTATGAAATTGCAAGGTTCGAATCACCGCGCACCTCCAAGCGTTGTATGCCCATGAAGACAGCCATACGAAGACCATGCATTAGCGCCTCGTATTCGGCTGCATTATTAGAGTCCGTATACATAATTTGCAATACGTAGCGGACTGTGTCCCCGGTGGGGGATGTGAGGATTACACCAGCCCCAAGTCCGGCTAGCATTTTGGAGCCATTGAAGTACATGACCCCATTATAATATGAGTTGTACTCTTTAGGGAGTTCGGCTTCCGTCCATTCGGCTATAAAGTCGGCCAATACCTGGGATTTAATAGCCCGGCGTGGCTTGTATATGATTTCGAACGGTAATAGCTCGATGGCCCACTTTGCTATGTGGCCAGTGGCGTCCCTGTTATTAATGTCATTCAATGGCACCTCAGATGCCATTGTGACCGAACACTCTTGAAAGTAGTGCCGAAGTTTGCGAGACACCATGAAGACTGTGTAGGCTATCTTCTGATAGTGCGATATCAGGATTTGCAAGGTGTAAGGACCTCCGATACGTAGTAAACTAGTTCTTGGGTGAGGAATTTATGTCCCTCCTCCCCTCGCTCGACGACGAGGACAGCGCTAACTACTTGGTTAGTTGCCGAAATGTATAATAACATAGGCTCTCCAACGCCAGGTGTGGCCAAGATTGGGTTGCTCGTGAGAAGGGCCTTTATTTCTTCCAATCCGGTTGTGGCTGGGTCCGCCCATTTGAAGTTATCAATACGGTGCAGTAGCTTGTATAATGGTAATTGTTTTTCTCCTAATTTGGAGATAAATCGGCTTAAAACCGCGATACACCCAGCTAGTTTCTGGACCTGTTTTAGGTCCGTTGGCGTGGCCAACTGTGATAGAGCTCGGATTTTTGCTGGGTTTGCCTCAATTCGTCTATGGGAAACAATGAACCCCAACAACTTTCTGGCCGGAACTCCGAAGACACATTTTTCCGGATTAAGCCGGATGTCGTATGTTCGGCGATTGTCAAAGGTGAGGCGAAGGTCATCCACCAGTGACTCGGCGTGTTTTTTTAATGACCACATCGTCCACTTATGCTTCGACTGTTTTTCCTATTTGCTTTTCTAGGCATGTTTGAATGATGCGCTGGTAGGTGGCCCCAGCCTTTTTGAGTCCGAAGGGCATAGTATTGAAGTAGAAGGGGCCATAAGGGGTGATGAATGCGGTTGCAGCCTGGTCCGATTCCTTCATCTTAATCTGATAGTATCCAGAATAGGCATCGAGGAAACACAACAAATCGTGCCCTGCAGTTGCATCGATAATTTGGTCTATGCAGGGCAATGGGAAAGGATCTTTGGGGTAGGCCTTGTTGAGATCCTTGAAGTCGACACACAGGCGCCATGATATGTCCTTTTTCTAGCCAATCCGGATGTTTGATTTCCCTAATGAACCCAGCCTCTAATAACTTGGCTAGCTGTTCTCCCATGGCTTGATGTTTGGGTTCAGAGAATCTCCGTAGTGTCTGCTTCACGGGTTTAAATCCCTTGATTATATTCAGACTGTGTTCAGCCAGTCTGTGTGGGATGCCGGGCATATCTGAAGGATGCCAGGCAAAGATATCCCAATTCTCACACAAGAATGCGAGTAGGGCAGCATCCACTGCTGGATCCAACTATGCCCCAATGGATGCTGTTTTATTGGGGTCCATCGGGTGCACTTGGAATTTTACTATTTCCTCAACTGGCTTGAAAGAGGTGGACTTGGATCTTTTATCAAGGATCACGTTGTCCCTATCCACCGTAGCTCGTAGAGTGGTTAATTCTTCTACCGCTAGCTAGGGCTTCAGATAGAGCCTCAAGGACCAAGGATGCGGTCTTGTTTTTGGCATAGAGAGCTTTGTCCGGGTCGCTTGAAATTGTAATGATTCTATTAGGGCCGGCCATTTTGAGCTTCATGTACCCATAATGGGGTATGGCTTGAAAGCGTGAGAAGGCGTCCCGGCTGAGGATAGCGTGATACCCACTATTAAAGGGGACCACGTGGAAGAGCAGCTCTTCGGATCTATAGTTCTTAGGTGTACCGAACACCACATCCAGTTTGATTTTCCCCGAGCAGTGTGCCTCTCGACTGGGGATAATACCTCGAAAGGTGGTGTTGCTTTGCTCGATGCATGACCTATCCATCTGCATCTTGTCGAGCGTATCCTCATAGATGAGGTTAAGTCTGCTACCGCCGTCCATGAGCACTTTATTAAGCCGGAAACCATCAACGATGGGGTTTAGTACCAAGGCGGCAGGTGGTCGGACTGACCGAGCCCTTGGTTCGTCTTCGGACATAAAGGTTATCGCCATGTCGTTCCATGGGCTTATTGCGGTAACTTGATGGACTTCGGCAAGGTCGCGTAGTGCCCGTTTACGCCGGTTGTTAGAAGAGAAAGTCTCAAAGACTGCTAGGACGTTGAAGTTGTTCCTCTTCGACGAGTATCCTTCTGGGGTTGTGGTGCGGAAGGTCTCTCCACTTTTTGCTACCTGTCGGAGTACCAAGCATGCCTGGAGGCTATGGGTTGGGACTGTGTGCGGAGTAGTTTGGATCGGGCATGGTTTATCCAATAGTTCGTCAAGAACGGACCTGTGTCCCATGAAGGGATTGTTCTTCCTGCCCGCAGCCCGATGGTCGGGTGACCCGCCGGGGTATATTCTTTTAGCCCGGGCTGCACTCTGCGTCGAGGTGGCGGGCTCCAGTTGAGTTTTCTGGGCCCTCCATATGCTTTCCATCACACAGTCTTTTTGTACTACATGCGATAATTCCGTGAAGCTCTGTATGTGGCGACGGTTGAGGGCATTCAATATCCCTTCATCTGTGCAGTTACGGTGGAAGACCGAAATGACGTCGTCGTCCAAACAGTCCTTGATCTTGTTTTTAACAAGCAGGAATCTGGCCCAAAAGTGGTGGACCGTTTCCTGGGTCTGTTGCCGCACATACGTCAGGTCATATATATATCTGGAGGACCTGAGTTGCTTGGAGAGTATAGATTGTGGTGGGTGGATTAAATTTTAGGTCCCGTCCCACGTCCGTGTTTGGAGCCGGTATGGCTTCCGAAGTAACCGGTTCGGGTTTGGTTAAGCGTGACACGTCTCCAACGTATCTATATTTTTTCATTGTTCCATGCTATTATATTATCCATATTGGATGTTTTGTATGCATTTATATGGTATTTTATATGATTTTTGGGACTAACCTATTAACCTAGAGCCCAGTGCCAGTTTCTGTTTTTTCCTTGTTTTTGAGTTTTACAGAAAAGGAATACCAAACGGAGTCCAATTGACGTGCCAATTTTTGATGATTTTTTATGGACCAAAAGAAGCCCCTGAAGTAAAAGGATTGGGCCAGAAGAGTCCCGAGCCATCCACGAGGGTGGAGGGCGCGCCCCCTATCTCGTGGATGACTCGGAGACCCCCCTGACGCGAGACCGATGCCAAAAATTCCTATAAATACAGAAACCCCCGAAAAGAAATCTAGATCGGGAGTTCCGCCACCGCAAGCCTCTGTAGCCACCAAAAACCAATCGGGACCCTGTTCCGGCACCCTGCCGGAGGGGGGAATCATCACCGGTGGCTATCTTCATCATCCCGGCGCTCTCCATGACAAGGAGGGAGTAGTTCACTCTCGGGGCTGAGGGTATGTACCAGTAGCTATGTGATCTCTCTCTCTCTCTCTCTCTCTCTCTCTCTCTCTCTCGTGTTCTTGATTCACATGATCTTGATATACCGCGAGCTTTGCTATTGTAGTTGGATTCTATGATGCTTCTCTCCCTCTACTCTCTTGTAATGAATTGAGTTTTCCCATTGAAGTTATCTTATCGAATTGAGTCTTTAAGGATTTAAGAACACTTGATGTATGTCTTACATGGGATACCCATGGTGACAATGGGGTATTTTATTGATTCACTTGATGTATGTTTTGGTGATCAACTTGCGGGTTCTGTGACCTTGAGAATCTATGCATAGGGGTTGGCACACGTTTTCGTTTTGAATCTCCGGTAGAAACTTCGGGGTACTCTTTGAAGTTCTTTGTGTTGGTTGCATAGATGAATCTGAGATTGTGTGATGCATATCGTATAATCATACCGACGGATACTTGAGGTGACATTGGAGTATCTAGGTGATATTAGGGTTTTGGTTGATTTGTGCCTCAAGGTGTTATTTTACTACGAACTCTGGGGATGTTTGTGACACTTATAGGAACAACCCAATGGATTGATCGGAAAGAATAACTTTGAGGTGGTTTAGTACCCTACAATAATCTTCTCATTTGTTCTTCGCTATTAGTGACTTTGGAGTGACTCTTTGTTGCATGTTGAGGGATAGTGATATGATCCAATTATGTTATTATTGTTGAGAGAACTTGCACTAGTGAAAGTATGAACCCTAGGCCTTGTTTCTAAGCATTACAATACCGTTTTTGCTCACTTTTATCGCTTGCTACCTTGTTGTTTTTATATTTCAGATTACGAAAACCTATAAGTACCATCCATATTGCACTTGTATCACCATCTCTTCGCCGAACTAGTGCACCTATACAATTTACCATTGTACTGGGTGTGTTGGGGACACAAGAGACTCTTTGTTATTTGGTTGTAGGGTTGTTTGACAATGACCATCTTCATCCTACGCCTCCCACGGATTGATAAACCTTAGGTCATCCACTTGAGGGAAATTTACTACTGTCCTACAAACCTCCGCACTTGGAGGCCCAACAACGTCTACAAGAAGAAGGTTGTGTAGTAGACATCAAGCTCTTTTCTGGCGCCATTGCCGGGGAGGTTAGTGCTTGAAGGTATATCTTTAGATCTTGCAATCAAATGTTTCGGTTTCTTGTTTTATCACTAGTTTAGTTTATAAAAGGAAACTACAAAAAAATGGAATTGAGGGTGCCTCATATGCTTCATCTTTTTAATGTCTTTCGTGAAAATAAGGATTCCGATAATTGTGCCAAAGTATTAGAAGAAGAATGCATTAAACTGTTTGGCACTAAATCTTTTAATGATGAGCATGATTGCAATGTTGTTAGTGTGAATCCTTTGAATATACATGATGCTAATGATATGCAAAGCCACAAGCTTGGGGATGTTATGTTTGATGAAGATGATATTTTTAGTCCCCCAAGTTTCGATGAGCAAATTTATTATGATGAAAGCATGCCTCCTATTTATGATGATTATATTAGTGAAAGTGGGTTTGGAAGAGTGTCAACTTTAGAAAGTAATGATCCCACTATTTTGGGGGGTGTTGAATCTTATTGTGATAATTATGAAAGTGGATTTGGAGAGGTCATGACTTGATTTAGTGATGAATCCACTATTTCGGAAGAGGTTCCAATTGATTATGAGAACAAAGTTGCTATCTATGATGATTATTGTGATGACATGTATGCTATAAAGAGCAATGATATCCATGAAAATTTTCATCATGATTTTGATGCTCAAATTGATTATGTGAATAAAGTATCACATGATAGTTATTTCATTGAGTTTGCTCCCACTACTATTCATGAGAATAAATTTGCTTATGTGGAGAGTAATAAAATTTCTATGCTTGTAGATCATGAAAAGAATACCTCACATGATAGTTATATTGTTGAATGTATTCATGATGCTACTGAAAATTATTATGAGGGGGGAATATACGCTTGTAGGAATTGCAATAATATCAAGTTTCCTCTCTATGTGCTTAAAGGTTTGAAGTTTTGCTTGTTTTGCCTTCCTATGCTAGTTGATTCTTGTTTCCATAAATTATTTGCTCACAAAATCCCTAGGCATAGGAAGTGGGTTAGACTTAAATGTGCTATTCATATTCTTCATGATGCTCTCTTTATGTTTCAATTCTTATCTTTTATGTGAGCATCATTTAAATCATCATGCCTAGCTAAAAAGGCATTAAAGAAATGCGCGTGTTGGGAGACAACCCAACATTTACCCCTACTGTTTTTGTGTATCCACATGAGTAATATACTGTATCAATCATGTTTTATAGCTTTTGTTTCAATAAAGTGCCAAGTAGAACCTTTCGGAAGACTTGGGTGAAAGTTTATGTGATCTTGCTGTAAAAACAGAAACTTTGCGCTCACGAGAATAATTGTCATTTTGAACAGAAGAATGCTTTTAAGTTGATTCCTTTTACAGAAGATTAATAGAAAAATTCCTTACGTCCACCATGTTATTTCAGAATTTTTGGTGTTACAGAAGTATTCAAGAGTTACAGATTACTAGAGACTGTTCTGTTTTTGATAGATTCTGTTTTCTATGTGTTGTTTGCTTATTTTGATGAATCTATGAGTAGTATCGGAGGGTATGAACCATAGAGAAGTTGGAATATATTATATATTACACCAATATTAATTTATAACGAGTTCACAACAGTATCAAAAGTGGTGGTTTTATTTTCTTATACTAACAAAGCTTATGAGTTTTCTGTTGAGTTTTGTGTTGTGGAGTTTTCAAGTTTTGGGTAAAGATTTGATGGACTATGGAATAAGGAGTGGCAAGAGCCTAATCTTGGGGATGACCAAGGTACACCAAGGTAATATTCAAGGACAAACAAGATCCTAAGCTTGGGGATGCCTCGGATGGCATCTCCTCTTTCGTCTTCGTTCATCGGTAACTTTACTTGGAGCTATATTTTTATTCACCACATGATATGTGTTTTGCTTGAAGCGTCATTTTTTTCTGCTTTCTGTTTGAATATTATCCCAAGATCTGAAATTCTCAAATGTTAGAGAGTCTTCACATAGTTGCATAATTATTCGACTACTCCTTGATCTTCACTTATATCTTTTGGAGTAGTTTGTCGTTTGCTCTAGTGCTTCACTTGTATCTTTTAGAGCACGATGGTGGTTTTATTTTGAGAAATTGATGAACTCTCATGCTTCACTTATATTATTTTGAGAGTCTTTTAGAACAACATGGTAATATGCTTGGGTTATAAAAAATTAGTCCTAATATGATGGGCATCCAAGAGGGATATAATAAAAACTTTCATAAAAAGTGCATTGAATACTATGAGAAGTTTGATTCTTTATGATTGTTTTGAGACATGAAGATGGTGATATTAGAGTCATGCTAGTGGAGTAGTTGTTAATTTGAGAGATACTTGTGTTAAAGTTTGTGATTCCCGTAGCATGCATGTATGGTGAACCATTATGTGATGAAGTTGGAGCATGATTTATTTATTGATTGTCTTCCTTATGAGTGGAGGTCGGAATCGTGTGATGGTTAACTCCTACCAACCCTTCCCCTAGGAGCATGCATGTAGTACTTGGTTTTGATGACTTGTAGATTTTTGCAATAAGTATGTGAGTTCTTTATGACTAATGTTGAGTCCATGGATTATATGCACTCTCACCCTTCCACCATTGCTAGCCTCTCTAGTATCGCGCAACTTTCGCCGGTACCATACACCCACCATATGCCTTCCTCAAAACAGCCATCATACCTACCTATTATGGCATTTCCATAGCCATTCCGAGATATATTGACATGAAACTTTCCACCTTCTGTTTATTATGACACGCTCTTTTAATTGTCTTCCTTATGAGTGGAGGTCGAGATTGCGCGATGGTTAACTCCTACCAACCCTCCTTCCCCTAGGAGCATGCGTAGTAGTACTTTGCTTCGAGGGCAAGTAGACTTTTGCAATAAGTATATGAGTTCTTTATGACTAATGTGAGTCCATGGATATACGCACACTCACCCTTCCACTTTGCTAGCCTTTATTATGCCGCGCAACCTTTGCCAGTATCATGCACCCATTATTCACCTTCCTGAAAACAACCACCATACCTACCTATTATGGCATTTCCATAGCCATTCCGAGATATATTGTGATGCAACTTTCCACCGTTACGTTTATTATGACACGCTCCATCATTGTCATATTGCTCTTTGCATGATCATGTAGTTGACATTGTATTTGTGGCAAAGCCACCGTTCATAATTCTTTCATACATGTCACTCTTGATTCATTGCACATCTCGGTACACCGCCGGAGGCATTCATATAGAGTCATATTTTGTTATAAGTATCGAGTTGTAATTCTTGAGTTGTAAGTAAATAAAAGTGTGATGATCTTCATTATTAGAGCATTGTCCCAGTGAGGAAAGGATGATGGAGACTATGATTCCCCCACAAGTCGGGATGAGACTTTGGACGAAAAATAAAATAAAAATAAAAAGAGGCCAAAAAAAGAGAAGGCCCCAAAAAAAACAAAAAAATGAGAGAAAAAGAGAGAAGAGGCAATGCTACTATCCTTTTACTACACTTGTGCTTCAAAGTAGCACCATGATCTTCATGATAGAGAGTCTCCTATGTTGTCACTTTCGTATACTAGTGGGAATTTTCATTATAGAACTTGGCTTGTATATTCCAATGATGGGCTTCCTCAAAATGCCCCAGATCTTTGTGAGCAAGCAAGTTGGATGCACACCGACTTAGTTTCTTTTTGTGCTTTCATACACTTATAGCTCTAGTGCATCCGTTGCATGGCAATCCCTACTCACTCACATTGATATCTATTGATGGGCATCTCCATAGCCCGTTGATACCCCTAGTTGATGTGAGACTATCTTCTCTTTTTTGTCTTCTCCACAACCACCATTCTATTCCACCTATAGTGCTATGTCCATGGCTCACGCTCATGTATTGCATGGAGATTGAAAAATTTGAGAATACTAAAGTATGAAACAATTGCTTGGCTGAAACCGGGGTTGTGCATGATTTAAATATTTTGCGTGATGAATATAGAGCATAGCCAGATTATATGATTTTGTAGGGATAGCTTTCTTTGGCCATGTTATTTTGAGAAGACACGATTGCTTTATTAGTATGCTCAAAGTATTATTTTCTTTTATGTCAATATTAAACTTTTGTTTTAATTCTTATGGACCTGAACATTCATGCCAAAATAAAGAAAATTACATTGATAAATGTGTTAGGTAGCATTCCACATCAAAAATTCTATTTTTATCATTTACCTACTCAAGGACGAGTAGGAATTAAGCTTGGGGATGCTTGATACGTCGCCAATGTATCTATAATTTTTGATTGTTCCATGCTATTATATTATCCATCTTGGATGTTTTATATGCATTTATATGCTATTTTATATGATTTTTGGGACTAACCTATTAACCTAGAGCCTAGTGCCAGTTTCTGTTTTTTCCTTGTTTTTGAGTTTTACAGAAAAGGAATACCAAACGGAGTCCAATTGACATGCCAATTTTTGATGATTTTTTATGGACCAAAAGAAGCCCCCGAAGTAAAAGAGTTGGGCGAGAAGAGTCCCGAGCCATCCACGAGGGTGGAGGGCGCGCCCTACCCCCTTGGGCGCGCCCCCCTATCTCGTGGATGACTCGGAGATCCCCCCTCCCCCTGACATGAGACCGACGCCAAAAATTCCCATAAATACAAAAAACCCCGAAAAGAAACCTAGATCGGGAGTTCCGCTGCCGCAAGCCTCTGTAGCCACCTAATACCAATCGAGACCCTATTTTGGCACCCTGCCAGAGGGGGGAATCATCACCGGTGGCTATGTTCATCATCCCGGCGCTCTCCATGACGAGGAGGGAGTAGTTCACCCTCGGGGCTGAGGGTATGTACCAATAGCTATGTGTTTGATCTCTCTCTCTCTCTCGTGTTCTTGATTCGCACGATCTTGATGTACCGCGAGCTTTTGCTATTATAGTTGGATTCTATGATGCTTCTCCCCCTCTACTCTCTTGTAATGGATTGAGTTTTCCTTTTGAAGTTATCTTATCGAATTGACTCTTTAATAATTTGAGAACACTTGATGTATGTCTTGCGTGGGATACCCATGGTGACAATGGGGTATTCTATTGATTCACTTAATGTATGTTTTGGTGATCAACTTGCGGGTTCCGTGACCTTGGGAATCTATGCATAGGGGTTGGCACACGTTTTCGTCTTGACTCTCCGGTAGAAACTTCGGGGCACTCTTTGAAGTTCTTTGTGTTGGTTGAACAGATGAATCTGAGATTGTGTGATGCATATCGTATAATCATACCCACGGATACTTGAGGTGACATTGGAGTATCTAGGTGACATTAGGGTTTTGGTTGATTTGTGTCTTAAGGTGTTATTTTACTACGAACTCTAGGGCTGTTTGTGACACTTATAGGAATAGCCCAATGGATTGATCGGAAAGAATAACTTTTAGGTGGTTTCGTACACCACAATAATCTCTTCGTTTGTTCTCCACTATTAGTGACTTTGGAGTGACCCTTTGTTGCATGTTGAGGGATAGTTATATGATCCAATTATGTTATTATTGTTGAGAGAACTTGCACTAGTGAAAGTATGAACCCTAGGCCTTGTTTCTAAGCATTGCAATACCGTTTGTGCTCACTTTTATCGCTTGCTACCTTGCTGGTTTTATATTTTCAGATTACAAAAACCTATATCTATCATCCATATTGCACTTGTATCACCATCTCTTCACCAAACTAGTGCACCTATACAATTTACCATTGTACTGGGCGTGTTGGGGACACAAGAGACTGTTTGTTATTTGGTTACAGGGTTATTTGAGAGAGACCATCTTCATCCTACGCCTCCCACAGATTGATAAACCTTAGGTCATCCACTTGAGGGAAATTTACTACTGTCCTACAAACCTCTGCACTTGGAGGCCCAACAACGTCTACAAGAATAAGGTTGTGTAGTAGAGATCAAAGCGCAAAGGCTCTTGCGACCCTGCAGCTGAACCTGTGTCCGACAGGAGTGAAGTCCCTTCTGAAGGGGAAGTATCCGGTGTCGGTGTCAAAACCGGCGGATCTCGGGTAGGGTGTCCCAAACTGTGCGTCTAAGGCTAATGGTAACAGGAGGCGGGGGACACAATGTTTACCCGGGTTTGGACCCTCTCTATGGAGGTAATACCCTACTTCCTGCTTGATTGATCTTGATGATATGAGTATTACAAGAGTTGATCTGCCACGAGATCGTAGAGGCTAAACCCTAGAAGGTAGCCTATGATTATGATTGTTGTTGTCCTACGGACTAAACCCTCTGGTTTATATAGACACTAGAGGGGGCTAGGGTTACACAGAGTCGGTTACAGAGAAGGAAATCTACATATACGAATTGCCAAGCTTGCCTTCCACGCAAAGGAGAGTCCCACCCGGACACGGGATGAAGTCTTCAATCTTGTATCTTCATAGTCCAACAGTCCGGCATAAGCATATAGTCCGGCTGTCCGAGGACCCCCTAATCCAGGACTCCCTCAGTAGCCCCTGAACCAGGCTTCAATGACGATGAGTCCGGCACGCAGATTGTTCTTTGGCATTGCAAGTCGGGTTCCTTCTTCGAATACTCCAAGGTATATTTTGAACACATGAATCGTGTACGACTCTACAAAACAAATCCCACGTACCACCGTAGAGAGCACAATTGTCGGATTTCGGGTTCCGGCAGACCCTTGAGGTTCGAACACTGGGGCGCGCACGGAGATCTCTCCCCTACCAGCTCACGTCTCGAAGTCTCGCAAGGATCTAAGCAAGAAAGATCAACCCACAAGGGACACGAGATTTATACTGGTTCAGGCCACCATTGTGGTGTAATACCCTGCTCCAGTGTGTGGTGTGGTGGATTGCCTCAGGGGCTGATGGTGAACAGTACAAAGGGAGAACAGCCTCGCGAGGGGCTGTTCTTGAGCTGGTGCGATGAACTGCTTGGGTGAGTTCAGTCGCTTCTCTCTCTCTCTGAGCGATCTGTTTCTCGATGCCCTACCCTGTGGTGGCTAGTCCTATTTATAGAGCGAGGCCCTGGGCCTCTTCCCAAATAATGAGCGGGAAGTGCACCAACAATTGGCCATTTTGAAGGGGAACATTTGGTACACTTATCCTGACTAAAGTTGATCTTCGGCTGCCAAAGGCTCTCACGATGACGCCGCTCTGGGCTCCACGATGACCTCCATCCTGCCATTCTGCTGGTCTTGGTCTTGTTGCACCGAAATGGTAACCTTTGCGTGATGCCTCGACCTGTGCTTGCCTCCTTTGCATCGAAAGGGAAACAAGGACACTGCGCAGGCCAGCGCCCGCCTGGGCTCGATCGTCATGGCTTGCATCACGGGCCCCTCGGGAGGTGCCCTGCCTTGATCTCTCCGCCTCCTCGCGAGCTTGCCTGAGGAGTCTGCTCTTGAGGAAGCTTCCTGTCGTCTGCCCCGCGAGGCTTGGCCCCTCGCGAGGGTCTTGAGCTTGACCTGATGAAGCTGGGCTGCATTGGGCCCCCACTTGAGCCACGCTGCATGCCGCATGCAGGCAAGTCTGGGGACCCTCGTTCCCAGAACACCGACAGTAGCCCCCGGGCCCAAGGCGCGCATGGACTTGGCTTAGCAGAGAAGCGAAGGGGCAAGTGCGAAGCGCCGCGGGCCCCATTAGCCTGCGGCCTTGGGCGCCATGTGGAGATTGATTGGACGTGGGCGTCTCCGCTTCCCCACAATGCCTCATTATGCGCCCGGCTAGGCGGACCCGTGGTTGCACACAGCTATTCCCCTTTCGCCACCCGCGCACTTCCTGCCCTTCCTCCTTCCTCGAGCCTCAACCTCCGCCTCCAATTGAAGTCGAGATCTCCCCTTTTTCGACCGCCATGGCGCCAACGATGAAGGAAAAGGGGAAGAAGCCCGCGCCTTCGTCCCGCTCGCCTCCGACGGTGGCCCCTGCCATTGATCGGTCGATCATACTCAATCCCGAGGCCCTACGCAAGGTCCGCTCTGCTCTTGCCACCATCTTCAACGAGTGTGGCCGGACCACGGCCTGGCCTGCGTCCCATGCTTCTATTGATAGGGTCATCACAGAGGTCCGGTTCTTTGCCGACGCCTTGTGGGCGGGTCTGGTTCCCCCTTTCTCTGCTTTCTTCAATGCGGTGCTCTTCCCATTACCAGATCCACATGATGCACCTCTGGCCTAAGTCCATTACCCTCCTGGCTATCTTTGCTTTTGTTTGCGAGGCAATGGTGGGCATTCCTCCTTCCGTTGCCCTGCTGCGCCACTTCTTCTCTTTGCGCCTGAGCGACTCCACTCAATGCTTGGGGTGTGTGAGCTTCCTTGCCGTGCTAGAGACGGCTGCTTCAGGGATCGACTTCGGCCTTCCTCCCTCTGAGGCCAAGTTCAGAGAGTGGTGGCTGTATGTGGACCTTGGGGTACCCAGCCCCCTGCTCTGGCACCCAACCGCGCCTGCTGTTCCCAGCTCGGGCTGGGGTCATGAGGCGCTTGTGAGCCCCCGGCTCGTCTTCGTTTGGCGCCGTTTCGAGACCTTGAGGGTGCTCAATGTGACGGCACCCAAGGTGGTGAAGGAGTTCCTCTAGTGTCGCATTGCTCCTCTCCAGCGCCACTCTCGTCGGATGTGGGACTATGCGGGGCACAAGGACCGTATGCGGCTCCAGGAGGAGGACCTAGCGCCTGAAGCACTGAGGATGGTGCTCATGGTCCTGACTGGCGACCCTTCCCCAGGCAGCCTCCGACATGATGGTGCCCTCCTGTATATTTGTTCGGGCAAGGCCAATTTCGTGAAGCAGATGCCCAGCTTCGACGAGTGGGGGTTGCGCCCGACTGGCCTCAAGGGGCCCCGCGAGAATCCTGTCGCCGTGGTTGCCCTTCCGGTTGCCCAAAGCGGCCCCGTCTCAAGCGATGGAGCGGGGAGACGAGAACTACCGGGAGCCTAAAGGAATGATGTTGAGGAGGTGCTGATGCCGTGTGGAGCTTCGGAGGCGACATCTCGTGAAGCCCGCCCTGGAGCAGTGGCGGGCAGGGAGTTGCGGCCTACGGCTCCCGAGGTTGAGGCTCCCGAGGCCCCGGTCGTCCCTCGTGAGGCGGTGCCCGATGGTGCTCCTCAGGCCGGTCCCCTTAGTGCCGATCGCCTTGACGCCTCCCCCATGCCACAGACCGACCCCTGCGCCAAGCGCTTAGGTTGGTTTCGAGTAGATTTTGAGGCCCTCCGCAAGAGGAAGGAGGCCTTGGGTGATGAAGATCGCCCTTGCCGCCTATTGAAGCATAGGAAGTACTTTGCCATGGATGAGTAAGTCCTCTTCTTTCTTTGCTCCTTTATTTCTCTGTTCTCGTAGCTAATCATGGCCTTCTCAGTGTCCTTCCTGCTGAGTTCGCGGAGACGGCCAAGGAGCCATCCCCCCAAGCTTTGTCCTCGCTGCTGACCCTGGGCGTGCCGGGCTCGAGCGGCGCCCCTGCTGCTCGGCCAGTCAGAGAAGTGGCCCGTCCTGCCGGGCATCTCGAGCCTGCGCGCTTGTTGTCCTCCCTTCACGGGTTCTCCTGGGGCACAACCAGCTTGCCCCGTGCTCCTTCCTTGATCGTGAACGGCGATTGGTTGTAGTCAGTCTTAAGCTTCTCTTCTGGGAACGGACCGGTGCCAGGCCGGACTCCTGGCACGGCCCGTCTGGCGATTGCTGGGGCACCAGTCCCCAGCCCTGCGCCGAGAGGGGGCATGCCGCCCCAGTGTCCCCCGGGTTCGCCAGTGGCGAAGGATGACGCGGAAGACGTACTCAGGCGTGCTCGCGAGCGCCGCGCCCTTTGCCAAGAATTTTCCAGGGGACGATGGACGCAGTAAGCCAGATCAGAGTGGAGTTTGCTGGCGAGGATCCGCGCCCTCGAGGCCGAAGGCTTGCGCCTTGCTAAAGAGAGGCGCAAGCTAAAGGTAGCTGTTGCCTTTGCGCGTCACCAGCGTGACCTTGACAACATGAAGGCTGAAGCGTCACTGGTGGCCTCGCGAGAGGCCTGCTCCCGAGCCGTCGAGGAGGCCTGGTAAGTAGACCGCCGGCTCAAGGATGCGGAGGAGTGTGTGTGGGAGCTCCAAGCCTGGAGCAACTCTCTGGAGGAGCAAGTGGAACTGCGCCAGGCGGCCCTTGTGTTGCTGAAGGAGGCCTCCGTCGACCAGGCGGAGCTCCAGAAGCGCGAAGAAACGCTGACACTGGAGGCCCCCGAGCGCAACCTTGACCTTGAGCGGCTGGAGACGAGGGAGCGCCTGGTGGCTCAGGCGGAGGATGACGTCGCCGCGCGCGAAGCCCGAGCCCAGGAAGAGGTCGACCGCCGCATGGCGGAAGCTCGTTCGGGTCTCGAGCGCCAATACGAAGCGAGGTTGGAGCTGATCAGGGCCGAAGCTGAGGGTAGGACCATGGCCCTCAGGGCCAAATTGGCCGAAGTGACGCGGGGTGCGGACCTCTCCGCGGCCGCCCTTGGCGCGGCGCAGGCGGAGCTGGCCTCTTCCCGCATCGAGCTGCTTCTTCTCCGACAGAGGGTTGATGGCGCCGAGGCCATCGCGCGGCAGAACGAGGATGTGATCCGGCAGAGGCGGGTCCTGGAGCATGAGCACGCCCCCATGCTCCGAACGCTCACGGAGCAGGCTAACACGACCCTGGGCAACATTTGCGAGGCAGGTGCCGAGGTGCCACATGAGACCAACTATGCCGGCAACCTCCACTATTTCACTGACATGGTGACGCTTCTGGAGAACCGCTCCGAGAGGTCTCGTTGGCTCGTCGAGGAGAGGAGCCGAGCCTTGCTTGGGCGTGCCTTCTCTCGTGTCTTCAGCCATCTGCAGAACATGGATCCCTACTTCGATTTTGATGCCGCCATTGCACCTGTGCCCATGGCCATCCGGGTCAACCTGGCGCAATGGGTGGAGGACAACGTGGACGCCCTCGTTAGGGCCTTCGCGTCTGATGATGATGGCGTGATCGTAGCCGCCGATGAAGGTGGCGTGGTGGACGCGCCTGGCGCTGGCAGAGATGTTGGTGGTGATGGTGATGACGCCAGCGACGCCTCTGGAGGCGCCCCAGATGACGCAGCGAGCGATATGTCCGACTGATTGTACGTCACTGCTGTTTACCCTACGTTTAGAAAGTTCGGGCTTGGCCCTGAAGACTGTAAGAGCGTTTTGGGAGGGGAAGCTCCTCATATAAAGGTTTGCGATCAATATCCTTGTAAGCGCAATGCTGCGTGTGAGCTTAGCTACTGGCCCGGCGGTGAGTCAGCTGACCTATTTACCTCTTGACCCCAACGAGTCCCGAGCGGGCCTGTGGGAGCCGCAATGCCTCGAGTGTCTTCTGGGTGGTCCCATTGATCCTGCAGTGAGAACCTCCTGAGAGGGTGCGGTGATAGCGGTCTGGATTGTAGACGTGCCTGGCCTGGCCCAGCTCACGAGGGTCTCGTGAGGGGAGGCAGCTGACGCTAACTTGGACGTAAAGCCAAAACCAGAACACGAGAGATTGCTCGAACGAGACTAAGCACCCCTTTCCCAGACACACACAAGTCTCAAGCTCAAATCCAACTTAAATTCAAATCGAAGAAACTTGTCAACAGAGGAAAAGGCAAAAGGCAAAAAGCCGCGTCCGACACCTAGTCTAGTCTTCGACGTCTTCTCACCAGCGCGGAGCGAAGTGCTGCCACTGGGCGTGGGCGGGAGCCCCCGAGGCCCGAGGGTGGCTCTCCGGAGACTCTGGGGCATTTACAGCCCCACTCATTATTACGTGGGAGTGTCACGGGGCGGCGAGCTTCACAGGCACTGGGCCTTCTTCACAGGTACTGACCTTGCTTCATATCGCCAGACGAGGGCCCCGCCTTGCGCCGCACTCTACCGCCATTGACGGCGACCGGAAACCAAGGACGACGCCAATGGGGTAGAGCGGTCGCCAGCGGTTCCCACGACGACCACGTGTCCTCTGCCGGGGGCAGGCCCTGTGGCACCTTTGAAAGATCGAGGATGTCGCCTAGAGGGGGGGTGAATAGGCGCTTTAAAATAATTACGGTTTAGGCTTGAACAAATGCGGAATAAACCTAGCAGTTAATTTGTCAAGCACAAAACCTACAACAACTAGGCACACCTATGTGCACCAACAACTTATGCTAAGCAATATAAGCAACTATGTGATAGCAAGATATATGAAAAAGAACAATATGGCTATCACAAAGTAAAGTGCATAAGTAAAGGGCTCGGGTAAGAGATAACCGAGGCACGGGGAGACGACGATGTATCCCGAAGTTCACACCCTTGCGGATGCTAATCTCCGTTTGGAGCGGTGTGGAGGCACAATGCTCCCCAAGAAGCCACTAGGGCCACCTTAATCTCCTCACGCCCTCGCACAATGCAAGATGCCGTGATTCCACTAAGGGACCCTTGAGGGCGGTCACCGAACCCGTACAAATGGCAACAACCCTTGGGGGCGGTCACCGGACCCGTACACTTTGGCAACCCTTGGGGGCGGTCACCGGTACCCGTCAAATTGCTCGAGGCGATCTCCACAACCTAATTGGAGACCCCGACGCTTGCCAGGAGCTTTACACCACAATGATTGAGCTCCGAACACCACCAACCGTCTAGGGCGGCCAAGCACCCAAGAGGAACAAGCTCAAGGGCACCAAGCACCCAAGAGTAATAAGCTTCTCAACTTGTAACTTCCACATATCACGTGGAGAACTCAAATCGATGCACCAAATGCAATGGCAAGGGCACACGGAGTGCCCAAGTCCTTCTCTCCCAAACCCCACCAAAGCAACTAATGCTAGGAGGAAAATGAGAGGAAGAACGAAATAAGAACACGAAGAACTCCAAGATCTAGATCCAAGGGGTTCCCCTCACTTAGAGGAGAAAGTGATTGGTGGAAACGTGGATCTAGATCTCCTCTCTCTTTTCCCTCAAGAACTAGCAAGAATCATTGGAGGGATTGAGAGTTAGCAAGCTCGAAGAAGGTCAACAATGGGGGAAGAACACGAGCTCAAAGGATTCGTCTCAATGGGGAAAAAGACCCCCTTTAATAGGTGGGGAGAAAAACCAACCGTTATCCCCTCACTCAGCCCGCACGACGCGGTACCACCGCAGGGAGCTGCGGTACTACCGCGGTTGGCTGCGGTACTACCGCTGCAAGTTGCTGTACTACCGCATGTGTAGCTCTGGCCAGATGAAGGCCTCTTGCACTGGGCAACAAGCGGTAGAACCGCCGGAGTGGTACTACCGCGCGCCCCTACGGTACTACCGTAAGGCAGGCAACACTAGGCGCAGAGCAAGCACGGGCGTAAAAAATTACTTCCGTACCTACTTCCGCTGAGGGAGGACCTGTGCAAAACTCCGTCACGGTACTACCGCACATAGAGAGCGGTACTACCACGTAGGGTGCGGATGTAAAAAATTACATCCACCCCTACTTCCGCTCATGTTGCTAAGCCTGGCCAGAGCCCATGGTACTACCGCGCTCGCGGCGCGGTACTACCGCGTAGGGCGCGGATGTAAAAAATTACATCCGCCCCTATTACCGCTCGAGCAGCTGCGCCTGGCCAGAGGCCACGGTACTACCGCTCCCACAGAGCGGTACTACTGCAGGGGCCTGCGGTACTACCGCTCCGGAGAGCAATACTACCACATGCCCCAGATCAGCAACACTAGGAGTCCTTCGTTTTGCAGAGAAGACAACAGAGGGTAACAATAAAACCAGAACTGCCATAACTTCTGTAAATGAGCTCCGAATTGAGCAAACTCAAGCTTGTTGGATACAAGACAACGAGTAGCATCAAAGCAGAGACTAGAAGAGGCTCGATGAAACTAGATGATGACGATCTACTCCTCCTCAAGATGTACCAACTTTCTTGATTGCGTTGGCTCGATGAAGACTAGTTGATTGCTCCCGCATACTCAACTATGGGTGAGCCCCTCTTCTGCTCATCTTCACAAGTCCATTGTCACCACAATGGACGGCAAGCTTCAAGCACTTGATCTCTTCGTGATGCATCACCTGAACTTGCACACCGCAACCTAACCCCACAAAGAACTCTCACGAAGACCATGGGTTAGCACACAAAGCATAATTGACAATGCTTACCATACCATGGGATCACTTGATCCCTCTCGGTACATCTTCTACATTTTGTGAGTTGATCAACTTGATTCACTCTTGACTTAGTCTTGATCATCCTTGAATCTTTGCAACTCTCTTCATTTGGATGATGTCTTGAAGGTAAACATGAATGATCACACAACCTTCTTCTTCAAGGCATGCTTGCAATAAGCTCAACATTCACATGACCAATCCTTGGATAATTCCTTAATAGCACCTTGGTCAACTCATAAACTCCTTGAAACCAACACATGGACTTCAAGAAAAGCCTATGGACAAATCCTTCAAATATAACTCAAGACAACCATTAGTCCATAGAGATTGCCATCAATTGCCAAAACCAAACATAGGGGCACCGCATGTTCTTTCAACCTCCCCGGCAGAGGGCCTACCTCCGGGGTGCGCCTGGTGCCTAGCGCCACGGGGATGAACCCGGATCTAGGCCCCTCTCCTGCAGCCCCCGGTGCCATCCTCCCGAGGGGTAGGAGGCTGCAGTATTAGGGTAGCCATCTGATGCGGCGACCTGTACCTCCTGCGACCCATGGTTAGCATAAGTTTGCTCCTGAGGAAGTAGTGGTACCAGATAGTTGCTGCCACCGGCACGGCTGTCGAGGCCCTCTTGGGGCTCTTGAAAGAGCTCAGCTTCTGGTGGCTCCTCGCCCTAGCCTGGCCCAAGGAACAAGCCATGGTTTTCTTCCAATGCGCACTCTCGATCCCCCATGTGGGGCACATAAGCTTCTGGCACCGCAACCCCACGGTTCTCGATGTAGTGCCCCACATGCCACGCAGTTCGGCCTAGAGCATTGTCTTGAGGGTGATGGCGCGGGTGCCCGCCAAGGCTGAAGGTCGCGGCATGTGCTCCTTCGCTGGCCAGAGATGGGGCCGGCGTGACTTGGCGCCCGGTGCTGACGGCCGGGTTGGCGTTGAGCTGGGCCTGGAGTCCACTCGGAGTCACGTGGGCACGTATGGGGCTGCCATACGGCCCGCCCTAGACCTGGGGTGGCAGCTGGACGCAGAAAAAAGGCGCTCCCGAGGCGGCGGCGTCCAGGAGTTCGGCTACTCGCTCCAGCAACACATCAGGGACGCCCTCTAGCAGCCGGCACCGTAGCAGCTCTCGGGCCACCGTGAGCGCGGCCCAGGAGTTCGCCTTCTCCCGTCGGGTGTGCGGCGCTGTGGCCGCGGCGTGGTTCGAAGTTCTTGCTGCTGACCACACCTACCGTGGTGTGAGGGCAGGCGGCATTTGGCCACATCTCCCGCGCCCCGCAGCGTCCGGCGAAGCGTGAGCTGCCTGAGGCGCAAGGTTGCAGTCGCCCTGGGCCGGCGGCACGGTGTGGACGGGCCATGCTGCCTAGTGGTCGGCGCTGGCAGCCGGGTCGCTTGACATCAGGGCGGCGAGGCGACGAAACATGAGGCGGCGGAAGAAGGATTCCGGTGCACCCCTACCAGGCGCGCCAAATGTCGGATTTCGGGTTTCGGCAGACCCTTGAGGTTCGAACACTGGGGTGCACACGGAGATCTCTCCCCTACCAGCTCACGTCTCGAAGTCTCGCAAGGATCTAAGCAAGAAAGATCAACACACAAGGGACACGAGGTTTATACTGGTTCAGGCCACCATTGTTGTGTAATACCCTACTCCAGTGTGTGGTGTGGTGGATTGCCTCAGGGGCTGATGGTGAACAGTACAAAGGGAGAATAGCCTCGCGAGGGGCTGTTCTTGAGCTGGTGCGATGAACTACTTGGGTGAGTTCAGTCGCTTCTCTCTTTCTAAGCGATCTATTTCTCGATGCCCTACCCTGTGGTGGCTAGTCCTATTTATAGAGCGAGGCCTTGGCCTCTTCCCAAATAATGAGCGGGAAGGGCGCCAACAATTGGCCATTTTGAAGGGGAACATCTGGTACACTTATCCTGACTAAAGTTGGTCTTCGGCTGCCAAAGGCTCTGATGATGACGCCGCTCTGGGCTCCACGATGACCTCCATCCTGCCGTTCTGCTGGTCTTGGTCTGGTTGCACCGAAACGGTAACCTTTGCATGATGCCTCAGCCCGTGCTTGCCCCCTTTGCACCAAAAGGGAAACAAGGACACTGCGCAGGCCGGCGCCCGCCTGGTGGCCGCCTGGCGTCGATCATCATGGCTTGCGTCACGGGCCCCTCGGGATGTGCCCTTCCTTGATCTCTCCGCCTCCTCGCGAGCCTGCCTGAGGAGGCTGCTCCTAAGGAAGCTTCCTGTCGTCTGCCCCGCAAGGCTTGGCCCCTCGTGAGGGTCTTGAGCTTGAGCTGATGAAGCTGGGCTGCATTGGGCCCCCAGTTGAGCCACGCCACAGGCCGCAGGCAGGCAAGTCTGGGGACCCCCGTTCCCAGAACGCCGACAACAATATTCCACGAATCTAATCTACGGACAACTTTTACCTAGCATGACATCGCGCCGCGTCCCGATTATCATCAAAACCGTTTTCCCAACCTTGCATTACACGTCTTGCGAGGCGGTTTTATTGGCACGTCTTGTCGAAGCAGAGATCATGTCCCCCTTATCACGGGATTCTCATCAATACGGGCGTGGGTAACCCAACCGTTCCATTAGTATGACTCCTCGGTTTAGGCAAGTTCCAAACGGCCACGCGGAGGACGCTTGATCCTCTTTATAAAGAGGCCAAGACCTGCCCTTTTCTTTCCATGCCTGATCCTTCCCTCCCCTCACCTCGAGTTCCAACACCCAAGGTTTAGCCCAAGCACTCCTGACCTTTCAACCATGTCCGGATCCGACCTTCAAGGCCGGCGGATGGCCTCTTCCGTTACAGAGGAGGACATCAAGAAGCTTAGGGAGGCTAGGGATTTGACCACCGAAATCCTTCACAGGCTTCCTTCTCAAGGGCAGGTTATCCCTACTCCCGAACCCAACGAGAGCGTCGTATTCATCTCCCACTTCCTCCGAGGGCTAGTCTTCGGTCTTCATCCCTTTGTTAGAGGGCTCATGTTCTATTACAGGCTAGATCCAGATCCCTTCCTTCACATCTCGACGTTCATCGTTGTGTGTGAGGTCTTCCTTCGCATTACCCCCCACGTCGGCTTATGGCTCAAGACCTTCAATGTGAAGCCGAAGATGATCAACGGGCTGCATGCTGAGTGTGGAGGCGCTATAATAAGCAAAGGTGTCGATGCTTTATGGCCAAAGGGTTCTTTCCCAAAAGTTTCTGACCTATGGCAACGGGAGTGGTTTTACATCACAGCACCTCGGGGGAGGAAGTGGGCGGCCGCAATGGCGTTCCGCTCTGCCCCTCTGCCACAGCTTGCATCATGGGTCAACAAGGGGTTGGACTGGGGATTAGTTAATGATGTGCCGACATTGCAAAGCCGCATTCGGGATCTCCTCAAGAGGGATATTAGTCTCGTCAAAGTAATTCAAGTAATGCTCGTTCGTTGGGTCCTTCCATGCCAACGTCGATCTCTCTGCATGTGGGAGTTCAACCTGGAAGGACCGCGAACCATTCAACACTTCTTCGACATGACACTCGAAGGGATGTACTGATTATTCTTCGGATCACGAATAAAGTGTCCGGACACAACAGAGGATGCGGGTCTCAACTGCAACCGTCCAGATACCCAAGTAAGTAACTCCGCGACCGAATATGCTATCATTATATTTGTCACAACATTATTCTGAATAACCACCCTCGGCCAGGACTGGATAAGAAAGGCAGAGAGGATCAGGTGTTCGGCCCCTCTTCCCAAAGACTCGCCGGACCCTGTACTAACCAGGATGTTGGCTCACGCACCTTATCAAGTGCCATTAGGGGAGGACAAGGGGAGGAATAGGGAAGCCAAAAGCGGACTTCATGCTGGAGGTATGTTACGCATCCTAGCCACGGGAGTTAGTGCCCCCGTGTTGGAGGATGATCGGGAAGGAGAATCTAGCATCCCCCCTCCCCACGGGAAGGAAATGACCGCTCCTGAAGACTTGGAAGCGGAGGTCTCCAAACGAGGGAAGAAACCTTCACCAGGGGGCCCTGCCCCGAAGGGCAAACTTACCGCACATCGCCCACAAGGGGGGCAGCCGTCAACCGAGCCATAAGTTAACAAAAGTACTTTAGTAAGCATGCCCCATTCTTTTCCTGAGAATAACAACTGAGACATATGTTTTGCAGTCCGGCTCATAGCCCTTCTCAACAATGTTCGTCCTCGGGGGATTTTCTTCCGGATATGATGGAGAGCGAAACGCCTCCTCCTACTTCCATGCCTCATGAGGCGGACGACCCTGAGGTGTCGTCCCGCAGGATCTCTCTCAATCCGCAAAGGCCAGAAGGTAACTCTTCGGTCGCCCAAAGTTCGAGGTTCTCGGCTCCTAGGGAGACCAACAGAAAGAGCCCGGGATTGTCTGATGTACAACCGGACACATTGATGGGCCTTCTGCAGCAAGCAGATATCTCAGAGGCACATCGTACCTTAATGGGTACGGTGGTGGAGAGGATTTCATCCGCAAAAAGCGGGTTGAATGAAGCTTTTACAAGCCTGCTCAGGGGATTCGGGGACCTGAACATACTTAGTCCTCAATATCGGGGGGGGGGGGGTCATCGGTGGCCGGTTCCTCGACGGTCGCCACGAAGTCGGTGATTGGTGGGTGATTAATTTCCCTCTAGTCGGGCTTGAGCCCGATCCGATCATAGTCCATTGAGACCCCCAGGGCAGCGATGTGGTCTAGCAGTTCATTTAAAGATGAAATATTTGCCGGATGCAATTTTTCAGAGTACTTGGGGCCAATGCGAGGACGATGTTCGTCAGCCATGGGGGGAGTTGCGGGTGAGGGAGTCCGGGATTAAGGGGTGCTCGGACAGCCGGACTATATACTTTGGTCGGACTGTTGGACTATGAAAATACAAGATTAAAGACTTCGTCCCGTGTCGGGATGGTGATGAGGATACAGACCTGGGGTAGGGTCATAGTCCTGACCTCTACATCCTACCCAAGGTCACTACCCTAGAAGATAAGAAGTCCAAGAGACAGCAAGAGACCCCCAGTCGAAGGTGTCGAGTGCAATCCACTCGACAGTCATGTCACTTGGGAGTCCTCCTACCTACTGTCACTCGACCATCCAGGGAATCACTCGACCTACCGAAGACCAGGAGTCACTCAGCATTACAACGGGCAGGCGTTCACTCCGTAGTCTTTAAGCTCATTAACAACACTTAAGGCTGGCGTTACCAGTAATGCCCCCACTTTATGTACACTAAGTCCCTTGTAATGGAGGACGGTGGGGGTCCTGGCATACTCTATATAAGCCACCCCCCCTCCTCTGGCACAAGGGTTCGCACCCCCTGTAACATCACATGCATATAATCCAATCGACCGCCTCCGGGCACCGAGACGTAGGGATATTACTTCCACCGAGAAGGGCCTGAACTCATAAAGCTCGTGTGTACACCTTCACCATAGCTGAGATATTGCCTCTCAATACCTACCCCCCTTTCTACTATCAGTCTTAGAACCACGACAGTTGGCGCCCACCTTGGGGCAGGTGTCTTAGCGACTTGCTGGTGAAGTTGCAAGTTTTTCCGATCATCATCATCATGGTTTCCAGCGGCGGATGGGCTGAGGGCCGCGAGATCCGTCTCGGCGTGCTCGTTTTCATCGCCGACGACTCCGCGTGGCTTCAGGAAGCTCCCCTTGACATTGAGGCGCTCCCCGTCTGAGGGGAGATGCACTTTCGCGTGTGCGTTCACGACGTCCTTCTCCGGTAGCCATCGACTCAGTATCAGTCGGCTCCGATGGTGTCTTCCCTCTTCGCTGTTCGCCACCGCAAGCGTTCCGGTCGGTCGCGACTTCAGCGGTGGGTGAAACACGTGGTGGCTCGACGTTCAGCCACCCATCAAGTCACGGCAATCGAGCCTGATGAAACTCTCCTCGGCCTGTTCGGTCTATCGACTGGCTCCGCGGAGAACGCATCCGAGTGTGATAGCAGCGACCCTGCGGCTGAAGTCTTGATGGTCGATGGGCCGCATGGTCCACCTGGTTTTCGTCATGAAGACGGCGAAGATGGTGGCGGTGATCTGTCGCGCGTGCATGAGGAATACCATCCCGAGCCCCTTTCTTCGCAGCAGAGGGAAGAACTTCATCGCTGCAACATGGATGCATTCCACACGCCCATCGTTGGAGAAACGCCCGAGGATCGGGCCTTGGAAGAGGTGCGCCTGGCTAATTTGGCTGAGCGCACTCGACTGGAGAACCTTCAGCATGCTCTCGACGAGCGTGCTCGGGAGCGGATCCCTGAATCCAGTCGACGACAGCTTTTCCCGCCTTCGCCTAAGGTATACAGTACTCCAATTCAGAACCTCACAGCTGCGGCCCGAATAGTAGAGTCGATCCAACCTTCCCAGTCAGAGGCTGGCAGAGGGTTGATGCAGATCCGGGCCTTGCTCCGGGCAGCAGGAGAGCAGAACACATCAGTGTCTCAGTCGCGGAATAGGATTCACAGCAGATCCGTAGTGGCGGATACAGTTCAGTCGGCCCACAGCCCAAGATCGCTCCTACGTCGTGAAGGCCGTGGACAGTATGATCATCGGCTCGACCGCGACAATCATCGTCAAGTGCGCATGTCTCCTCCGAGGAGTGCATCATATGTGCCTCGGCAGAACAATGATAGACGCCGTCACAGGGGTGAGCGCAGAGCACCAGTCGACCCAGGAGAGCCGGGCTTCGACGTGAGATCCATCCTCGTTCAGGGCCTAGTCGACCGGAACAGAGGCACAGAGAAGACCCTGGTAGAGATCGTCTAAGTGGGAGCAGAGTGCATGTTTCCGGTCCAGAGTGTTTCAGCAGAGCCATCAGGGCAGCAGTGATTCCTCCCAATTTCAGGTTGGCGACCGGAGTCAGTAAGTTCACTGGAGAATCCAAGCCTGAAACATGGCTTGAGGATTACCTAGTGGCTATGCACATTGCCGGTGGAAACAATGAAGTAGCGATGAAACATCTTCCTCTGATGTTGGAAGGTTCGGCCCGAGCGTGGTTGACTCAGTTAGCTCCGGGCAGTATATACAGTTGGGAAGAGCTGGCTCGAGTGTTCGTCAAAACTTTTGAGGGCACTTGCAAGAGACCATCAGGATTGACCAAGTTGCAGCATTGTGTGCAGAAGCCGAGTGAGACTTTGAGAGATTTCATTCAGAGGTGGACCACTTTACATCACACCGTTGAAAATGTATCAGAGCATCAAGGAGTGTGTGCCTTCAAGGAAGGCGTCAAATACCGAGAGTTGGTCCTGAAGTTCGGTCGAACTAGAGATATGACTCTGGCTCGGATGATGGAAATTGCCACCCGGTACGCTAACGGAGAAGAAGAGGATCAACTCCGTAGCAGAAAGAGTAAGCCAGTCGACCAAGAGGCCGGTGGAGGTAATTCCAATCGGAAACAGAAGCGTAAGGCTGAGCCCGCAGCACCCGGCGAGATTGCAGCAGTGGCTCAAGGAAAGTTTAAGGGAAAACCTAAAGGTCCCTAGCCCCCTAAGAAGGTAAAGGATCAAGCAGGGAATGATGTGTTGGATTTGCCTTGCCACATCCACACAAAGGAGGAAGAGGGTAATCTGATTTACCCTAAGCAGTTCCAAGAAAAACAACCCGGTGAGAAGAAGAAAGAGTCGTACAAAGATGAGGATGAAGAGGAAGATGACGGTTATCCCAAAGTTAATTCCACCCTCATGATTTTTGCTGATGTTGAGAGTAAGAGTCGGTTGAAAGTTATCAATAGAGAAGTGAATATGGTCGCTCCGGCGACAACGACCACATACCTGAAATGGTCTCAAACAGCCATCACATTCGACCAGTCTGACCATCCTGCTCGTGTAGCCACCCCCGGGAGGCAAGCATTGGTGGTCGACCCCGTGGTTGGAGGCACTAGACTGACTAAAGTGCTGATGGACAGTGGTAGCGGTCTGAATATCCTTTATGCTGAAACCTTGAAGGGGATGGGCATTCCGATGTCCAAACTTAGCGAGAGCAATATGAGTTTCCATGGTGTTATCCCTGGAAAGAAAGCCGAATCACTCGGCCAGATCGCTCTCGACGTGGTTTTCGGTGATTCCAAGCATTATCGTAAGGAAAAGTTGACATTTGAAGTCGTGGATTTCCAGAGTGCTTATCATGCCATTTTGGGTACGCCTGCCGATGCACGTTTTATGGCTCGACCATGTTACGTGTACCTCAAGTTGAAAATGCCTGGCCCCAAAGGTGTGACCACAGTTACTGGCAATCGGCAGAAAGTAGAGGAATGCTTGCAGAAAGGTTCCAAAATTGCCGATGCACAGATGGCAGCACTTGAACTCCAGGAGTATCAGAAGAATGCAGATCCGAGTGATTTGCTCTGAGCCAAGAAGCCTGCCATGGATTCTGCATTTCAGTCGTCTGGTGAAACGATGCCGATTCATATTCACCCGACCGATCCCAATGCCGCACCGACTCATATATCAGCGACACTCGACAGCAAATAGGAAGAAGTGCCCATCCAATTCCTCCGTTAGAACTGGGACATCTTTGCATGGAAACCCTCTGACATGCCAGGTGTACCTCGAGGACTAGCTGAGGACTATTTGCGTGTTAACCCCAAGGTAAAACCCGTCAAAGAGCATCTTCACCGGTCCGCCGTACAGAAGAGGAAGGCGATTGGCGACTAAGTGGCTCGGATGCTAGCAGCGAAGTTCATCCGTGAGATCTACCACTCCGAGTGGCTTGTCAATGTAGTCATGGTCCCTAAGAAGGACGATTCACTTCGTATGTGCTTTGATTTCAAGGATATCAATCGGGCCTGCCCAGAAGATCACTTCCCTCTCCCCCGCATCGATCAGATTGTTGACTCGACTGCGGGGTGTGAGCGCTTGTATTTTTTAGATGCATATTCTGGGTATCATCAGATCCGACTATATGGTCCCGATGAAATAAAAACAGCCTTCATCATCCGATTCGGGTGCTTTTGCTATGTCACCATGCCATTTGGTCTTAAAAATGCCGGAGCCACATTCATGAGAATGATTCAGAAGTGCCTGCTCACTCAAATCAGTCGAAATGTGGAAGCGTACATGGATGACATTGTGGTCAAGTCTCACAAAGGTTCCGACCTATTGACTGACCTCGCAGAAACCTTTGCCAACCCAAGAAGGCACGATATCAAGCTTAATCTGTCAAAGTGCACATTCGGAGTTCCAGGAGGAAAGTTACTTGGTTTTCTCGTTTACGAATGAGGGATCGACGCCAATCCAAAAAAAGTTGATACCATCCTCTGAATGAAACGCCCTGTGCGGATGCATGACGTTCAGAAGCTGACTGGTTATTTGGCTGCCTTGAGTCGATTCATTTCTTGTCTCGATGAAAAGGCCTTGCCTCTTTACCGATTGATGAAGAAATCTGATAAGTTTGAGTGGACTGAGGAAGCTAATGCAGCGTTTGCAGAGCTCAAAACCCTTCTTTCCACCCAGCCGGTGCTTGCTGCACCAATCAACAAAGAGCCTTTACTGCTTTACATTGCAGCCACTAGACAAGTTGTCAGTACAGTACTCACGGTCGAGCGAGTAGAGGAAGGAAAAGCTTACAAGGTTCAGCGCCCAGTATATTATCTCTCTGAAGTTTTGACTCCATCCAAGCAACGATATCCACATTATCAGAAGCTTGTCTATGGAATGTACATGACCATGAAGAAGGTTGCACATTACTTCTCTGATCACTCCATTACAGTTGTCAGCGACGCACAATTATCTGAAATTTTGAATAACAGAGATGCAACTGGTCGAGTGGTAAAATGGGCAATTGAACTCCTTCCATTGGATATCAAGTTCGAGTCAAAGAAAGCTATCAAGTCCCAAGCAATCATAGATTTCCTTGCCGAGTGGATTGAGCAGCAACTGCCGACTCAAGTTCACTCGGAGCACTGGACTATGTTCTTTGATGGCTCCAAGATGTTGAGTGGTTCTGGTGCTGGGGTAGTATTGGTATCCCCTCGTGGAGACAAGCTTAGCTATGTTCTCCAGATTCATTTTGATTACTCCAATAATGAAGCCGAATATGAGGCACTTTTATACAGGTTGCCTATGGCCATTTCACTTCGCGTCCGTTGCCTTATGGTCTATGGCGACTCAGATTTGGTGGTTAATCAAGTGATGAAGGAATGGGATGTCAGGAGCCCGACCATGACTGGTTATTGCAATGCAGTAAGAAAGCTGGAAAAGAAGTTTGAAGGGTTGGAGCTTCACCATATACCCCAACTGAAAAATCAAGCTGCAGATGAGTTGGCAAAGATAGGTTCAAAGAGAGAGACCATTCCCAGCAATTTGTTTTTGGAACATATTCATTCACCTTCAGTTCAGGAAGATCCTTTCACTGAAGAGTCAGCACATCCCAAGAGCGCCACAGATCCGACTGAAGTCAAAATCCCAGCCGTGGTCGACTTAGTCATGGAGGTTTTGGTCATCACTCCTGACTGGATGGTGCCGTACATTGCATACATTCTTAGGAAAGAACTTCCGGAGGATGAAGAAGAGGCTTGACAGATCGTCCGACGATCTAAAGCCTTTACCGTGATAAAAGGTCAGTTGTTCAGAGAATGTGTAACTAGAGTCTGCCAGAAGTGCATCACGCGAGAAGAAGGCCGAATTATCCTCAATGATATTCACTCGAGGACCTGTGGTCACCATGCGTCCTCTCGGACCATCGTGGCCAAAGCATACCGAGCCGGATTTTACTAGCCACGTGCCAATGAGATGGCAAAAGAAATAGTGGACAAGTGTGAAGGCTGTCAGTTTTACTCCAACATGTCCCATAAACCTGCGTCAGCTCTAAAGACTATTCCACTCGTCTGGCATTTTGCTGTCTGGGGATTGGACATGGTTGGACCTCTGAGGACTGGCAGGAGTTGATTTACCCATGTGCTGGTGGCAGTCGACAAGTTTACCAAATGGATCGAAGCCAAGCCCATTAAAAACCTCGAAGCAAGTACAACTGTAAGTTTCATCAGGGAATTGATATTCAGATATGGTGTTTAGTACTCCCATCAGTACTTTGGGGATTGAGGACAACTCCTAATCGGTCGACTAGACGGACTCCATTATTCTTAGTCTACGGAGCCGAAGCCGTACTCCCGAGTGATTTACTCCCCAGCGCGCCCTGAGTCGAACTCTTCTTAGAATAGGAAGCAAAACAGGCTCGGCAAGATGCAGTCGATCTCCTGGAAGAGGAAAGAGAGATGGCCTTGTTCCGGTCGACCATTTATCAGCAAGACCTGCGTCAATTCCATGCGAGAAATGTAAGGGGTCGGGCATTTCAGGAAGGAGACCTGGTTCTTCGAGTGGACCAGCAGAAACCTCACAAGCTCGCTCCTTCTTGGGAAGGCCCTTTCGTCGTCACCAAAGTGCTCCACAATGGAGCATATCGTCTTTTCAACGTTGAGCACAATAAAGATGAGCCACTCGCTTGGAATGCGGAACTGCTCTGCCCTTTTTACTCTTAAAGTATTTAGACTGTTGAGATGTAATAAGAAGTACCTTTTAGTTTGATTATCAAAAGACATGATTTTACAGTCTTCTGAATGATTGTTGTTCATTTTTTACATGTTCTAAAATCCCCCAGTGGGTGCCTTAGCTGCGAATCCGTTTCACCTAAGTTGAAGAGAAAATCCTACCGAGTGGTGAGTCTGCCTCTCACTCAGGGGCTTAGCTGCGAATCCGTTTCACCTAAGTGTTAAAAATCCTACTGAGTGTTGAGTCTGCTTCTCACTCAGGGGCTTAACTGCAGTCCAGTACTCGCCTAAGTGTTGAAAAATCCTGCCGAGTGGTGAGCCAGCCTCTCACTCGGGGGCTTAGGTGCAGTCCAGTACTCGCCTAAGTGATAAAAAAATCCTATCGAGTGGTGAGCCAGCCCCTCACTCAGAGGCTTAGCTGTAGTCTAGTACTCGCCTAAGTTTAAAAGGTCCTACCAGACAGTACGGGTCGACCATGACACCCCCCCAGGGGCTGCACCATCAAGAAGAAGGACGAGATTGTGGGAGCAATCTTCCCGCTCGAGGGCTTAGCCGCAGTCCAGTACTCGCCTAAGTTCGAAAAATCCCACCGAGTGGCGAGCAATCCTCCCACTCGGAGGCTTAGCTGCGGTCCAGTACTCGCCTAAGTTCGAAAAATCCCATCGAGTGGTGAGCAATCCTCCCACTCGGGGGCTTAGCTGCAGTCCAGTACTCGCCTAAGTTTGAAAAATCCTACCGAGTGGTGAGCAATCCTCTCACTCGGGGGCTTAGCTGCAGTCCAGTACTCGCCTAAGTTTGAAAATTCCTACCGAGTGGTGAGCGATCCTCCCACTCGGGGGCTTAGCCGCAGTCTAGTACTCGCCTAAGTTTTAAAATCCTACCGAGTGGTGAGCAATCCTCGCACTCGGAGGCTTAGCTGCAGTCCAGTACTCGCCTAAGTTTGAAAAATCCTACCGAGTGGTGATCAATCCTCCCACTCGGGGGCTTAGCCGCAGTCCAGTACTCGCCTAAGTTTGTAAAATTGTCCCAAGTGAAAACTGATCTTCTCGCTCGGGGACTTAGCCATGCGCTCCATCTTAATACACAAGGACAGCAAAGTGCGGGTCGACCATGACCCCCACTTCAGAGTTGCACCATCAAGAAGAAGGATGAGATTGAGCATGTTTCCAAGGCGAGCTGCTTTCAGGAACGTCAAAACCATTGTTGAAAGCCTCGTTGATAAGCTGACCAGTCCCGCCAAGTGGTGCGGGTCGACCATGACCCCCCCCGGAGGCTGCACCGTCAAGAAGAAGGACGAGATTGTGCACACTGTCAAAGGCCCATCCGATGGCTGGTGCCAAGGCAAACTGCTGACAGGAACGTCAAGACCATTGCTGAGTGCCTTCCTGATGAGCTGATCAATGCTACTCAAGGCTCGTCCAACAGGTCGACTGCTGATTCTTCTTTAGAAGCTACATCGAACGAACAGAAACCAATCCGAGGGAAGAACGAGTTTCACTCGAAGATAAATGCAACATATCCAAAGATAAATCCAAAGGTTCCTAACCACAGATTAAAGTACTCGGGCGTCAGGCCCAAAGAAGTTTTAACGATTACAAAATCACTCGGCATTCCGAGGCAAATAAAGGTGAAGCATGATGTTTTTCAGTCACTCGGCGGGAGAAGGACTGGCTGGATCACAGAAGTTGTCAAGGTCGATGCTGTCGGCAATACGAGTGGCTACCTCGAGGAAGGTGTCCATGAAGGACTGGAAGGAGTGCTTCTTAGTATTCGCTACCTTGAGGGCCGCCAGCTTGTCTTCTTTAGCCTCCTTGCAGTGCACTCGAGCCAATGACAAAGCGACATCAGCACCACAGCGAGTAGAGGACTTCTTCCACTCTTGCACTCGGCCAGGAATGTGATTGAGTCGAGTCATCAGCGACTCGAGATCTTGAGAGAGTTCCGCCCAAGGCCAGAGTTCGGCGTCTGCTCGGGTCATCGCCTCCTTCAGTCAAGCCAGATAAGCAACCGCATCGTCCAAGCGTGATTCCAGTCGCAGCAGGTTCATCGCCATGTCATCTTTCATAGGACAATTGATGGGGTCGAGACCTGTCTTGACCCGCCCGGTTTCAGCTTCAAAGTCCTGACAAAGTTCTGTTCCATCGCGAAAAACAATGAGTCGACAATATTACAACAAATTTCAGTCGACGACAATTAATCAGTCGAATGACCATACCTTCAAGCTTCAGGACTAGTTTCATGGCAAGTTGTTCCAGATAGGACTCTAGCTTGTCTGTCTTGGTTCTGAGGCCGCCGACTTCAGTGGTCAGGTTCTCCTTGTCCTTCTTCAGTTGCTCAACTTCTCAATTATCTTCCGAGATGGCGGTCTTCAACTTTGTGTTCTCCTCCTCCAATTTGCTGACTGAAGCCAGCTTCTGGTCCGCAAGCGTCGTCTTCTCACGTGCTTCCTTCTGAGCAGCAGCAAGTTCCAGGTCCTTCTTCTCCAAAGCCTCCTTCATTCTCTCTAAAGAAACAACACTCTTCAGACGAGCCTGAAGTTGGCGGTTTTCACTACGCACATCTGCTTGTGTGAAGTCACTTGGTTCAAAGAGACTGAAAGAAAGAGCGGTGGAAAGTGCGAGCTACTAAGCGGACAAGACAGTCGAATGGTTACCTCCCATGATCGCCGTCTCTTGTTGAGAAGTCCTGAGATTCTTCTTTGCGAGTTCAAGGTCAAGTTCAACGCTGATGTGCTTCTTCTTTAACTCAGAAACTCGAGCTCCAAGATCACAAGACCTCTGCAGTCAGCAAGAGAGATATGTCAGTCAATAGAAATAACAGACAGTGACAGAGAAAAGTTACTCTAAGACTACTGCCGAATCAAATATTCAACGGTAGTCTCGGGGACGACACCCTGTGGGTGCACTTAGCATTCCCCCACTGGTTCAGATCAATACTCAGCAGGGTCTGCCCATCGTGAGTCCAAAGAGAGAGAGAGAGAGAGAGAGAGAGAGAGAGAGAGTAGATTCTAAGACCTCATTCGACTGCCAGAAGTCGACCGTGGTCTCGGGGACTACACCCAGTGGGTGCACTCGGTGTGCCCCCACTGATCAAGAAAGTTTACTGAGATTCAACTCGGGTCCAGTGGAGTGGAAGATTTCCTAAGCTCCAAACAAAGGCACACCCCAGTGGGTGATCGGATAAAAACAACATTCAAAAGTTCAGTCAGAGTTTTGCTGACCTGGAAATTGGTCTGAAGGGCAGTGCTGGCATTGTAAGCCACCTGACTAGCCTCGTGCATCACCTTCACCTGCTCCATGACAAGGTTCACCTGGCGAAGAGCTTCCCTGGCGGCACTCGGCGAGTCGTGTGGGGTCTGATACGCGGCAAAGAGTGATGGCTCCAAGGCAGTCGAAGGAGTTACTGGGTCAGACGCGTGGGGTTGCACTGGAGCAGCAAGAGTCTGTGTAGTCAATCCCGACGGGCGATCGGTCGTCAGTGGGTTGGCGAATGTGACGTTGATCCGAACCGGCTCTCCGGAACGTTCGACCACCGCCTCAAGCGTCGGCGTCGACTGAGGGACTTGAATTTCAAGCCTCCTCTTGCTTGAGCTTCCACTCTTCTTGCTCCTCTACTGTAGAGGCGCTTCTTCTTCTTCATCATCAGGGAGCACGACGATCTCTTGCGGAACTACAGAAAGGGAGAAATATTAGAAATTCAGCCGATCGACGACTCACTCGACTAAATGAAACCTGGTCGAACAGATTTACCATCCCGAGAGGTGGCATCCTCGTCTCCTGGCGCCTTATCGATATCCATGTCAGTAGCAGCAGAGGTGGGGCTAGAAAGATACATGATCCAATTGGTCAGAATAGAAATTTCTATCGGTCTGCATAAACACAAGTGTGATACTCACCCTGAAGCCACAGGGACGTCCATCTTGATCCGCGGCAAAGTCTTCTGATCCTTGGGAGGAGCAACCTTGGGCTGCTTGGCGACCATCTCCGTCGGCTCCAGAGTCGACGTTCTAGTGCGCTTCTGAGCGTAGGTACTCGGATCCACGTTCTTCCCGCGCCCGCCTGCCAGGTCATGTTGCTGCTTGGATCAGCGCTCGAGACGCGACGGCGAGTCGACTTCTTCCTGGTCGTCCGATTCCTTTCTCTCCTCCTCCTCCTCTTCATCTGAAGACTCCCAGTCACCACTCTCTTCTGCTGGCCTCTCCCTCCTGGCCCTGCTCCAGAGCTTGTTCGCTGTTGGGCATCGAATACATCTCAGTAAAAACCTACAAGACAAAAAGTTGAGTAAAAGTCAGTCGACATCAAGTACAGTCGGAACATATACGCTAGGCAGTCGGAATAAAAGAGCATACCTTGTCGGGCGGATTGTCGTCTCTGAAGGGGATGACTCGCCTGGATCCCCTGGGGTTGTCCTGATTCCCTCTGATACTCTTCAACCACATAGCCACGGTCTTAGACGACACTTCCTCTGGGTGGACTCGAGCGGTGTATTCAGGTCCGAAGTACAACCACATAGGATGATCACAAGCCTGAAGAGGTTGGATGCGTCGACTGAGGGACACTTCCAGCAGGTCCAGGCCGGTGACATGCTCATTGATAAGTTGGACCACTTTCTCCACCAACTTCTTCGTCTCCACATTCTCAGCAGCAGTCACTTTGAGTGGAGAAGGAGTCTGAACATGGTCGAATGTGAAGTGGGGAAGGCCAGTCGACTGACCTAGAGCTGCGATGTCCTGGCAGTAGAACCAGGTCGACTGCCAGCCTCTAACCGATTCAGGGAGAGTCATAGCAAGGAAAGAACTCCTATGCCTTTTCTGAATACCTAAACCCCCACACATCTGGATGACATGGGTCTTTGAGTCACTTGACTTTGCTTTTTTAACCGACTGGGATCAGATGGTGAAGATATGTTTGAAAAGACCCCTGTGCGGTCGACACCCCAAGAAGTTTTCACACATCGACACGAATGCGGCCAGATACGTGATGGTGTTAGGAGAAAAATCGTGGAGTTGAGCACCGAAGAAATTCAGGAATCCCCGGAAGAAGGGGTGCGGAGGGAGCGAAAAACCCCGGTCGACGTGGGTGGCAAGCAGTACACACTCACCCAGTCGAGGCTGCGGCTCCATCTCCCCCTCCGGCAGCCTTGCTGCTCCCTTGGCGATCAGTTTAGACTCCGGCAGCTCGTCCAGATCTTCTTGCCGAAGCGAAGACCGGATCTAATAGCCCTGGATCCAGCCCGATAGCAGCCCCGCGCGCGATGATGACCCGCGGTTCTGCTTCTTGCCTTTCGCCGCCCTCATCGCCTTCTTTGCATGCTCTAGTGCCGCCGTTCTTGTCCTTCACCATGGCGACAGAGCGGCAGCGTCGAGAGCAGAAGAGCTGGGCGCGGTGGAGAAGTGGAGGAAGAAGGAGGAGAAACAAGCATGCACAGTGCAGATGCCTCGGCCCCGTAGTGTTATAAAGGGTTGCTTCCGAGTGACTGACGCATGGGACCAGGCAATCCTGTCAAATCCCGCAATAGTCGCGCGCAACGTACATGGCGAAAAAGGCAGCACGGAAATTGAGGCATCACTGTTTATTCGCTCTGCCCGCTTTGGCGCTCCCCGTCCCACGCGCTTCCCCGAAATTTCGTATCCCATGAAATCCATGATACACAACAGTCAATCACGCCCAAGATCCTGCACTCTAATACAACACTCGGCAGACGATGCCACAAGTTTAGTCGACAACTCTCTGAATGGATCAAGGCAGCTGAGTCGACGCTGAAGTACCAACGTGAGTTTTCCATCTTGCAGAAAACACTCATGAAGGTGCAAAGCTCAGAACAAGCTCAACTTCAAGCTACTTTCCACTCGAACCTTAATCCATTCGGGGGCTACTGATAAGGTTGCAGATCTGGGGTAGGGTCATAGTCCTGACCTATACGTCCTACCCAAGGTCACTACCCTAGAAGATAAGAAGTCCAAGAGACAGCAAGAGACCCCCAGTCGAAGGTGTCGAGTGCAATCCACTCGACGGTCATGTCACTCGGGAGTCCTCCTACCTACTGTCACTCAACCATCTAGGGAATCACTCGACCTACCAAAGACCAGGAGTCACTCAGCATTACAACAGGCAGGCGTTCACTCCGTAGTCTTTAAGTTCATTAACATCACTTAAGGTTGGCATTACCAGTAACGCCCCCACGTTATGTACATTAAGTCCCTTGTAATGGAGGACGGTGGGGGTCCTGGCGTACTCTATATAAGCCACCCCCTCCTCTGGCACAAGGGTTTGCACCCCCTGTAACATCACATGCATATAATCCAATCGACCGCCTCCGGGCACCAAGACGTAGGGCTATTACTTCCACCGAGAAGGGCCTGAACTCGTAAACCTCGTGTGTGCACCTTCACCATAGCTGAGATCTTGCCTCTCCATACCTACCCCCTTTCTACTTTCAGTCTTAGAACCACGACAGATGGGACTCTCCTTTGCATGGAAGGCAAGCTTGGCAATTTATCTCCTTCCCTGTAACCGACTTTGTGTAACCCTAGCCCCCTCCGGTGTCTATATAAACCGGAGGGTTTAGTCCATAGGACAACAACAATCATAATCATAGGCTAGCTTCTAGGCTTTAGCCTCTACGATCTCATGGTAGATCAACTCTTGTAATACTCATATCATTAAGATCAATCAAGCAGGAAGTAGGGTATTACCTCCATCGAGAGAGCCCGAACCTGGGTAAACATCGTGTCCCCCGCCTCCTGTTACCATTAGCCTTAGACGCACAGTTCGGGACCCCCTACCCGAGATCCGCCGGTTTTGACACCGACATTGGTGCTTTCATTGAGAGTTCCATTGTGCCGTCGCGATAAGGCTTGATGGCTCCTTCAATCATCTTCAACAACGCAGTCCAGGGGGAGGTTTTCCTTCCCGGATAGATCTTCATATTCGGCATCTTCGTACTGCGGGCCAAGTTGCTTGTCTATTTGGAGCAGATCGATAGCTACGCCCCTGGCCGTCAGGTCAGGTTCGGAAGCTTGAACTATACTGCCGACATCGGCGGAGACTTGATCTTCGATGGATTCGAGCCCATGTCAGGTGCGCCGAATAGTCACAACGAGCATGACTTAGATCTACCATCAGACAGTGTTTGGGAGATCGCGCCTGCGGCGGCCCCGGGAATCAATCCGGAGCAGATTGTGCCATCCGAGGATGGGTGGATGGACCCTGCCATGGAGGCCGCACACTCATCGGCCTTGGAGCCGAACACTGACCCCACCTCCTATGAGGCCGATATCATCGGACCCTCGGACTCATCTCCGACTATAGGATCCGAACCGCGTACGTCCGTGCCTATCAAATTCTATTGGGCACCGGTCATGGAGTTCACCTCCGCGGATATCTGTCGGCACTCACCCTTGGGCGATGTGCTAAATTCATTAAGGTCTCTCTCCTTGTCAGGAGACTCTTGGCTGAACTATGTCCGGCTCGAGTGGGAAGCAGACGACGAATAAATTCGTTCCCCACCCACCACCCACTAAATAGCCACTGTCGATGACTTAACCGACGTGCTTGACTTCAACTTCGAAGACATCGACGGTATTGACGACGATGCAGGAGAAGAACAGGAACCACCACCTATAGGGCGCTGGACAGCCACCTCATCATATGATATATACATGGTGGACACCCCCAAAGAAAGCAATGGCGATGAGGCAACAAAAGATAATCCCCTGGAGAAGCAATCTAGGCACAAAGGTCATAGGCGCCGCTCCAAGCCCCGCCATAGCAAAAATAGTGATACCGGCACAAGAGATGATAACAATCTAGATGGTGCTGAAGACGAAAACAATCCTGCCCAGCCAAGCTTCGAGCAGGCCGAGCAAGAAGATGGGCAAGCTTGCCCCAAGGAACAGGTAACAGATGGAGAATCAGAGGATGATAATTACATACCTCTCTCCGAAGACGAAGTGAGCCTTGGCGATGAAGAATTCATCGTGCCTGAGGATCCCATTGAGAAGGAGCGCTTCAAGCGCCGGCTTATAGCCATTTCAAAAAAGCTTGAAGAAAAAGCAGCAACAACTTCAAGCTGATCAAGATCTGCTAACTGATAGATGGACCGAGGTCGTAGCTGCTGAGGAATACGAACTCGAGCGCCCTGATACGTCTCCAGCGTATCTATGAAATTTGATTGTTCCATGCTATTATATTACCTATTTTGGATGTTTATGGGCTTTATTTTACACATTTATATCATTTTTGGGACTAACCTACTAACCGGAGGCCCGTATGGCTGTTTTTTTTGCCTATTTTAGTATTTCGAAGAAAAGGAATATCAAACGGAGTCCAAATGCAATGAAAGCTTCGGGAGCGTGATTTTTGGAACGAACTTGACCCAGAGGACTTGGAGTGCAAGTCAAGAATCAGTCGAGGAGGCCACGAGGGTGGAGGGCGTGCCCCCTATCTCGTGGGTCCCTTGGGCGGCCACCGACCTACTTCTTCCTCCTATATATACCCATGTACCCTGAGAACACCAGAACAAGCCACGAAAACCTAATTCCACTGTCGCAACCTTCTGTATCTGCGAGATCCCATCTTGGAGCCTTCGCCGGCGCTCCGCCGGAGGGGGAATCGACCATGGAGGGCTTCTACATCAACACCATAGCCCCTCCGATGAGTTGTGAGTAGTTTACCATAGACCTTCGGGTCCATAGTTATTAGCTAGATGGCTTCTTCTCTCTTTTTGGATCTCAATACCATGTTCTCCTTGATCTTCTTGGAGATCTATTCGATGTAACTCTTTTTGCGGTGTGTTTGTCGAGATCCGATGAATTGTGGGTTTATGATCAAATTTATCTATGAGAAATATTTGAATCTCCTCTGAATTCTTTTATGTATGATTGAGTTATCTTTGCAAGTCTCTTCGAATTATCAGTTTGGTTTGGCCTACTAGATTGATCTTTCTTACAATTGGAGAAGTGCTTAGCTTTGGGTTTATTCTTGCGGTGTCCTTTCCAAGTGACAGCAGGGGCAGCAAGGCACATATTGTATTGTTGCCATCGAGGATAAAAAGATGGATTTTATATCATATTGCATGAGTTGATCCCTCTACATCATGTCATCTTTCTTAATGCGTTACTCTGTTCTTCATGAACTTAATACTCTAGATGCAGGAAGGAGTCGGTCGATGTGTGGAGTAATAGTAGTAGATGCAGGCAGGAGTCGGTCTACTTGTCGCGGACGTGATGCCTATATACATGATCATGCCTAGATAATCTCATAATTATTTGCTTTTCTATCAATTGCTCGACAGTAATTTGTTTACCCACCGTAATACTTATGCTATCTTGAGAGAATCCACTAGTGAAACCTATGGCCCCCGGGTCCATCTTTTATCATATAAACTTTCAATCTACTTTTATGTGCATCTTTACTTTTCCAATCTATATCATAAAATACCAAAAATATATTTATCTTATCATACTATCTCTATCAGATCTCACTTTCACAAGTGGCCGTGAAGGGATTGACAACCCCTTTATTGCGTTGGTTGCGAGTTCTTTGTGTGTTTGTGTAGGTGTGTGGGACTTTTGAGGAGCCTCCTACTGGATTGATACCTTGGTTCTCAAAAACTGAGGGAAATACTTACGCTACTATTGCTACATCACCCTTTCCTCTTCAAGGAAAACCAACGCAAGCTCAAGACGTAGCAAGAAGGATTTCTGGCGCCGTTGCCGGGGAGGTCTTCGCTCAAGTCAAGACATACCAAGTACACATCACAAACTCATCTCCCTCGCATTTACATTATTTGCCATTTGTCTCTCATTTTCCTCTCCCCCACTTCGCCCTTGTCGTTTTATTTGCCCTCTCTTTCCCAATCTCCTCTCTCTTTCGCTTGCCTTTTTTGTTTGCTTGTGTGCGGATTACTTGTCGCCATGGCACAAGATAATACCAAATTGTGTGATTTCTCCAATACCAATAATAATGATTTCCTTAGTACTCCGATTGCTCCTCTTAATGATGTTGAGTCTTGTGAAATCAATACTGCTTTGCTGAATCTTGTTATGAAAGATCAATTCGTCGGCCTTCCTAGTGAAGATGCCGCTACCCATCTAAACAACTTTGTGGATTTGTGTGATATGCAAAAGAAGAAAGATACGGATAATGATATTGTTAAATTGAAGTTATTTCCATTTTCACTTAGAGATCGTGCTAAAGTCTGGTTTTCATCTTTGCCTAAAAATAGTATTGATTCTTGGAACAAGTGCAAAGATGCTTTTATCTCTAAGTATTTTCCTCCCGCTAAGATTATCACTCTTAGGAACGATATTATGAATTTTAAACAACTTGATCATGAGCATGTTGCCCAATCTTGGGAAAGAATGAAATTGATGATTCGCAATTGCCCTACTCATGGTTTGAATTTATGGATGATCATACAAAATTTTTATGCCGGCTTGAACTTTGCTTCTAGAAATCTTTTAGATTCGGCTGTAGGAGGCACATTTATGGAAATCACTTTAGGATATGCTACAAAACTTCTTGATAATATTATGGCTAATTATTCTCAATGGCACACCGTAAGATCTACTAGTAAGAAAGTGCATGCTATAGAAGAAATCAATGTTTTGAGTGGAAAGATGGATGAACTTAGGAAATTATTTGCTAGTAAGAGTGCTCCTCTTGATCCCAATGATATACCTTTGTCTACTTTGATTGAGAATAATAATGAATCTATGGATGTGAATTTTGTTGGTAGGAATAGTTTTGGAAACAATGCTTATAGAGGAATCTTTAATCCTAGACCGTTCCCTAGTAATTCCTCTAATAATTATGGAAATTCCTACATTAATTCTTATGGTAATTTTAATAAGATGCCCTTTGATTTTGAGAATAGTGTGAAAGAATTTATGATATCTCAAAAGAATTTTAATGCCTTGCTTGAAGAAAAGCTGCTCAAAGTTGATGATTTGGCTAGGAACATTGATAGACTTTTGCTTGATCTTGATTCTCTTAAACTTAGATCTACTCCTCCTAAGCATGATATCAATGAGTCTCTCAAAGCAATGAGAATTTCCATTGATGAGTGCAAAGAAAGAACCGCTAGATTGCGTACTAAGAAAGATTGCTTTGTAAAGGCGTGTTCTTCTAGTTTCCATGAAAATAATGATGAACATCTTCAAGTTATTGATGTGTCCCCTATTAGATCTTTGTTTTGCAATATGAATCTTACCAATAATGGGAATGGAGATGAATCAACTTTAGTTAAAAGTTGTCCCAATAATTTAGAGTTTTTAGATCTTGATGCTAATTTTGGTAAAAGTGGGATTGGAGAGGTTAAGACTTTAAATAGAATTGAACCCACTATCTTAGATTTCAAGGAATTTAATTATGATAATTGTTCTTTAGAAGGTTGTATTTCCTTGTTGCAATCCGTTGTGAATTCTCCTCATGCTTATAGTCAAAATAAAGCTTTTACCAAACATATCATTGATGCCTTGATGCAATCTTTTGATGAAAAACTTAATTTGGAAGTTTCTACACCTAGAAAACTTAATGATGAGTGGGAACCTACTACAAAGATTAAAATTAAAGATCATGAGTGTTATGCTTTATTTGATTTGGGTGCTAGTGTTTCCACGATTCCGAAAACTTTATGTGATATTCTAGGTTTCCATGATCTTGATGATTGTTCTTTAAATTTGGAACTTGCGGATTTCACCATTAAAAAGCCAATGGGAAGGATCAACGATGTCCTCATTGTTGCAAATAGAAATTTGGTGCCCGTATATTTTATCATTCTTGATATAGATTGCAATCTTTCTTCCCTATTATTCTTGGTAGACCTTTCCTTGGAACGATTGGCACGATTATTGATATGAAGGAAGGGAATATTAGATTCCAATTTCCATTAAGGAAGGGCATGGAGCACTTTCCAAGAAAGAAAGTCAAATTACCTTATGAATCTATCATCCGGGCTACTTATGAATTGAGTGCCAAAGATGGCACTACTTAGATCTATCCTCGCTTTTATGCCTAGCTAGGGGCGTTAAACGATAGCGCTAGTTGGGAGGCAACCCAATTTTATTTGCTTTTTTTGTTTTTGTTTCTGTTTAGTAATAAATTTTGCATCTACCTTCTGTTTAGATGTGTTTTTATGTTTTAATTAGTGTTTGTGCCAAGTAGAACCTATAGGATAACCTATGGTGATAGTTAATTTGATTCTGCTGAAAAACAGAAACTTTGCACGCACGAAATTAGTTTTTTTTAATCACAGAAACGTGCTTTTGCGTTTATTTTTTCTGTGGATCAACAGACAAATTTTCCAGGACTTCCTATTTTGGTAGGATTTTTAGAGTTCCAGAAGTATTCGTGGGTTACAGATTTCTACAAACTGTTCTTTTTTTGACAGATTCTGTTTTTCGTGTGTTGTTTGCTTATTTTGATGCATCTATGGCTAGTATTAAGTGTTATGAGCCATAGAGAACTTGAAATACAGTAGGTTTAACACCAATATAAATAAAGAATGATTTCATTACAGTACCTTATGTGGTGGTTTTGCTTTCTTTCACTAACAGAGCTTATGAGATTTCCTGTTGAGTTTTGTGTTGTGAAGTTTTCATGTTTTCGGTAAAGATTTGATGGAGTATGGAATAAGGAGTGGCAAGAGCCTAAGCTTCGGGATGCCCATGGCACCCCAAGATATTCAAGAATAGCCAAAAGCCTAAGCTTGGGGATGCCCCGGGAAGGCATCCCCTCTTTCGTCTTCGTTCATTGGAAACTTTACTTGGAGCTACATTTTTATTCGCCACATGATATGTGTTTTGCTTGAAGCGTCGTGTATGATATTAGTTTTTGCTTTTTAGTTTTGCACAATCATCCTTGCTGTACACACCTTTTGGGAAGAAGCCTACTTGATTAGAATTTATTAGAATATGTTATGTGCTTCACTTATATCTTTTGAGCTTGATAGTTTTTGCTCTAGTACTTCACTTATATCTTTTAGAGCACGGCGGTTGTCGGTGTCAAAACCGGCAGATCTCAGTTAGGGGGTCCCAAACTGTGCGTCTAGGAGGATGGTAACAGGAGACAAGGGACACGATGTTTTTACCCAGGTTCGGGCCCTCTCGGTGGAGGTAAAACCCTACTCCTGCTTGATTAATATTGATGATATGGGTAGTACAAGAGTTGATCTACCACGAGATCAGAGAGGCTAAACCCAAGAAGATAGCCTATGGTATGATTGTTGTTCGTCCTACAGACTAAAACTCTCCGGTTTATATAGACACCGGAGAGGGCTAGGGTTACACAGAGTCGGTTACAACAGGAGGAGATCTTCATATCGTATCGCCAAGCTTGCCTTCCACGCCAAGGAAAGTCCCTATCCGGACACGGGACGAAGTCTTCAATCTTGTATCTTCATAGTCCGGGAGTCCGGCCAAAGGTTATAGTCCGTCCATCCGGACACCCTCTAATCCAAGACTCCCTCAGTAGCCCCTGAACCTGGCTTCAATGACGATGAGTCCGGCGCGCAAATTGTCTTCGGCATTGCAAGGCGGGTTCCTCCTCCGAATACTTCATAGAAGATGTTGAACACAAGGATAGTGTCCGGCTCTGCAAAAATAAGTTCCACATACCACCGTAGAGAGAATAATATCTGCACAAATCTAATCTGCTGACGTATTCCGCAGCGTGACATCACGCCACGGCCAAGTCTTTACTTGAATCATTTTACTGTTCCACCTCAGCGCGTTTAGCGAGGCAGTTTCCTTGGCACGTCTTGTCAAAGCAGAGATCGTGTCCCCTTATTCCGGGATTCTCATCAATACGGGCGTGGGTAACCCAAACGCGTCATTAACCGTGGCGCTTGGGAGATAAGTGAGTTTTATTAGGCCGGTGGGAGCTCGTAGTTTCGGTCGCCCATATAAGGGGATAAGATTCTACCCTTTCCATTTATGCCTTCTTCCTCCTTTGCCTATCCGTCCCTGCGCACTCGAGCTCCAACGCCCAAGCCCGCACTTCCAACCTCAACCTTCTCCAATCATGTCTGGAGCGGGAGGTAGATGAACGGCCTCCTCCGTCACGAAGGGGCACATCAAAAAGTTGAGGAAGGCCGGATACTTGTCTGACGACATCGCGCACCGGCTTCCAGATGAGGGGCAACTCATCCCCACCCCTAGGACCCATGAGAGGGTTGTATTTCTTCCCCATTTCCTCCGCGGACTGGGCTTTCCTCTTCACCCGTTCGTCCGGGGGCTCATGTTCTACTATGGCCTGGACTTCCACGATCTGGCCCCGAACTTCGTCCTCAACATCTCGGCGTTTATCATCATGTGCGAGGCCTTCCTTCGTATCCAGCCTCATTTTGGCCTATGGCTGAAGATCTTCAGCGTCAAGCCGAAGGTTGTGGGCGGCCGCCAAGCGGAGTGCAGAGGCGCCATGGTGGGCAAGATAGCCAATGTTACATGGCTCGAGGGCGCCTCGTAGAGACCATAAAAAGGTGGCAATCGGGGTGGTTCTATATCACCGAGCCGCATGACCCTGAATGGGCAGCGGCCCCCGAATTCCGATCTGGCATCCCCACGCGGCTCACATCTTGGAAAGAGATGGGCCTGTCGTGGGGTAATTCGGCAGAAGTGACCGGACTTCAAACCTGCATCAAGGACCTGATCAGCAGGAAGGTTAAACTTGTCACCATGGTCCAGGTCATGCTCTTCCGCTGGATTCTCCCGTGTCAACGATGGGCTTTCAATTTGTGGGAGTTCGACCCGGCCCAGCACCAGACTCTGTCCCGGCTCTTCGACACAAAGCACGAGGATGCCTGGAAGGTGCTATCAAGAGCTTCGAGGTCTCCCCTCCCGCCATCAAGGATCGCGGATTCTGCGCCAAGCGCCAAGCCAGCGCGGTGAGCTTAATTTTCCCATTTCGGGGTATTTTTTTTCACATAGTTTGACTCTATGTGGGATCTATACTCCCTTACCTTTGATAGGACTGGCTAAAGAAGTCTAGGCAGGTCAACTATCCGGCTCCTTTGCCCGAAGACCCAACGGATGCTCGTCTAACCAAGCTGCTGGTTCCGGCACCTCACGTGGTGCCGGAGAAGAAGGCCAAGAAGAAGACCACGGGGACTCAAAAGAGCTCCCGGCTCTTGGTGGTGTTGGATTCATCACCCGACAACCCCGAGGCACCCTCCGCCTCTGAAGACGAGGAGGAGGAAGAAGAAGCCTCTCCCCCTCCAACGGGGGAGGAAAGAAAAGGAAGACCGCCCCAACTGGGGAGGCCGGAGGGTCCAAGAAGGGGAAGACCCTTCTGCCGGACTACGCCTCCGATGCCAAAGACGGCGGGGAGGAATGGCCATCCAGGGTCAAGCCCCTCGCAAAATCATAAGTGTCCGGTTACCCGAATGACTTACGGTGCTCCTCAGTATTCGGTAATTTCTAACGTCGAATCTAATTATGCAGTCCGCCCAGAGCTCAGCTCGACGATTCGTCGAGCAGCTCCCTGAATTCGTCGGATGTGAACAGCGCTTCACTTCCGACAGCCTCCTCCCATCCCCCTGCGGATGACACCGAGGTGGGGTCCCGAAAGGGACCGAACCAGGAGGAGGTGGTCCTGGAGGCGCCTCAAGGCGACCTCCCGGACTCCAGGCCCAAAGGGGGTAAAGCCCCAGAGGGATCTAAGTCCGGTCCCAGGCTGGACACTGCTGCAGAACCATCAACGGTACCAGAGTTCGACAGGCGGCGCCTTCATAAGAAGGGCAAGCCTACAATGTCGGCGACCTCCGTCCACCCGGAGGTGCCGGACAATTTGCAGGAGGTGCTTAACGGCGCCTCCATCGACGAGGAACACCGCACTGTTATGAGTAGGTGATTCAAAAGGTTTAGTCCGCAAAGAGCGGGATGACAGAAGCCTGTACAAGTCTGTTAACAGGCTTTGAGGTATGTGTTCGAAACATAAAAAAGTGCTTACCGCATAGACAGTAGCCCCTGATGCTCGGTTCGGCATTCGGAAAGAAAAGCCGAGCTGAGGATCTAAAAAGATATATGTAGGAGTCTAACATAAATGTGTCAATATGGGAATGCAGGCTGCGCTGCTGACCTCTGCCGCACTGATTTTGGAGGTCAATGCATTGAAGGAGAGCCTCGACCGGTCCGAGAAAGAGCTCAGCCGTGCCAAGAAGCAGCTCGAGGACAAGGAGGGTATGTAGTACCGCATGTAAATGTATATATAAATACTTGGTTGCAAATAATGACAGGACCAATGTAAATGTTGCAGGGGCGACGACCGAGGTGGCGCCCTGAAGGAAGCGATCTCCAAGGCCGAAAATAGTGCGGCCTTGGAGTGCACCGAGCGAGAGAAGCAGGAGCCGCAGGTGGCAGAGGTGCGGCAAGAGCTCCAGGCTCTCATGGAAAAACATGAGAGTTTGGAGCGTGACTCAAAGACTCGAGAGTCCGAGCTCGCCTTGGCTCTTGAGAGTGCCAAAACCGCTAAGGCCGAAGCCCAGAAGGCCCTCCAGGAGATCGAGGCGATGAAGAAGATAGCGGCAGGTAAGGCATTCTTTATGCAAAGCAAGAATATAAAAGTAAATTATCTGTTACTTACCCAGATCCGGAGCTCTCCAGGAGCGTTCGCCGATCTGCCTTGTAGTGTGTCAGATGCTGCCGCGTTCTACCGAGACGAGGATGGGAGCTCGACGGGAAAGGTGTTCTGGTCTCAGTATGCTTAGGCCGAACATCCGGTGTCCCTGAGCGACCAGCTGAAGCAGCTGGTCGAGCTCCACAAGGTGGCTGAACAGGCCATGAAGGGCCTCATAGTTCGGCTGTGGCCTGGAGAGGCCATGCCTGGGAGCTACTTCGGTCTGGTGCAGGGGCTGGTGGACGCGTGTCCGTGGATTGTAGTCATCAAGCGCTCCGTCTGTATTGAAGGTGCCCGTCGGGCCCTTGCCCATGCTAAAGTGCACTGGGGCAAGCTGGACGCGGAGAAGCTTTTGACGAACGCGCCACCGCCGGGCAAGGAGTATCGCACGCCCGAGATGTATTATAATGGCGTCCTGAAGGGTGCCCGCCTTATAGCGGATGAGTGCTCCAAAGATGTAACTTTTGAGTAGACTCGCATTTGTTATCTTGTACGCTGAAAAATTTGTTCATGTGCGTTAAGCAACGCTTGTTAATTTAAAATATTGCCATCTGTGCGGCCGTCTATCAAATCTGAGAGATGCAAGTCATCGGCTTCTACCCCCATGCCACGAGTGCTGGGGTGTTCGGGATAAACCTGAGGGCTCTTGTTCCCATTCTTGGGTCCATCTAGGGAGGCGCTCAGCACAACGAACCAGGCCATCGGACTTATAATGCTTTATCACTCTCACTTAGCCATAGAATTCTATAATTTTAAATTTCGGCGAAGCCCCTAGTATTTGGAAGATCGAGTTCGGGGCGCTATCCATGCCTTGGCCAGATAAATCCAGCTCCTCGCTCTAAGCGGCATAAGTCTTTAAGGACTCAAAAAACCTCGCGAACAGCGACCGGTCTCTCGCACTATCATGACGGTCAGTTTTAGCTTTCTCTACTGAGGTGTTAACCCAGCTCAACTGGGACACAATCGCAGTAGTTCTCCCAGCGCTACCTTAGCCAACAATGCGGAACGTAAGGTACCAAAACATGTGAGCCGGGCAAACCCAACTATTGACCCAAGACATGATTCGGAGCCGATGCATATAGTGCTATAAGTTCGGGGTGCCGCACTCATGAGATTGTTCAGTCTTCTCACACCATATTATGGGGTGCTTAAGCCCCTGGTGTATTGGCCGTACGAAAGTGTACGGTTGCATAATGTCATGACTGAACATATTGGTATAAAAATAGATGAATACAATAATATATAAGAGCTATGTATTGTTTATTAAAAAGAGCTGCTATGAAAGCAGAACGATACAAATAGTGTGATAAGCAAGGGATGGGACTATTTGACATGTCCCCCTCCAGGGGCAAGCTGCGTGAATTTAAGTAAAACCGGTATTTAGCTCGTTATAGAGACCACCTGGACATTCGACACGGCTTGTTCTCTCCCTGGCTGTTGCATCGTGTGTTCGGCGAGTGTATTGTCGGACAGGCCTTCTGAATAGTTGGGTCCTGAAAGTATATAAAAAGAAAAGGAAACGACAGAGTAGGGAGCCCCTAAGTGCGGTTGAGCCGCATTCTGGGCGTGCCGTAGTTGTGCCCCTCCCCTTATGCCCATGGTGTTTTCAAAGTGTAATTATGTACGCGTGGTACCGATATTACCATCTGGCGAGGGCTGGGGTTGGGGCCGCACTGCTATGCTTGCTCGGAGCGTGCCAGCTGGCTTTGTTGGAGGTTGCTTCGGGCACGCTTGACGTTGTCCGGATGTTTAACACCCGGATTGGGGAGTTGCCTTGAGAGGCTGCTCTGTACTTCCGCCGCCAGGGCCGCCGTGTGCTCCTCCGTTCGGAGAGAGCGTGCCATTTACCGTAATGACTCCGCGAGGACCTGTCATCTTGAGCTTGAGATATGCGTTGTGCGGCACTGCATTGAATTTTGCAAATGTGGTTCGTCCGAGCAGGGCGTGATAGCCACTGCGGAATGGGACTATGTCGAAGATTAACTCTTCGCTTTGGAAATTATCCGGGGATCCGAAGACCACTTCGAGTGTAACCGAGCTTGTACAGCTGGCTTCTACACCTGGTATGACACCTTTAAAGGTTGTCTTTGTGGGTTTAATCCTTGATGTCTCTATACCCATTTTTCGCACTGTATCCTGATAAAGCAGGTTTAGGCTGCTGCCGCCGTCCATGAGGAATCTAGTGAGGTGAAATCCGTCAATGATTGGGTCTAGGACCAATGCAGCGAATCCGCCGTGACGGATGCTAGTGGGGTGGTCCCTTCGATCAAAAGTGATCGGGCAGGAGGACCATGGGTTGAACTTTGGGGCGACTGGCTCCAACGCATAGATGTCCTTGAGGGCACGCTTCCGCTCCCTTTTGGGGATGTGGGTTGCGTATATCATGTTCACCGTCTGCACTTGCGGGGGGAAGCCCTTCTATCCTCTGTTGTTCGGCGGCCGGGGCTCCTCCTTGTCATCACTACGTAGCCCCTTGTCTCTAGTTTCAGCACTTAACTTGCCTGCCTGCTTGAACACCCAACAATCCCTGTTGGTGTGGTTGGCTGGTTGTTCGGGGGTGCCGTGTATCTGGCATGAGAAATCGAGTATCCGGTCTAAACTAGATGGGCCCAGAGGGTTTCTTTTGAATGGCTTCTTCCGCTGACTGGGTTTAGAGCCTCTGAATCCGGCCTTGACTGCCGTATCCTCGGTATTGTCGCCATTAATGCGGCACTTGTGCTTGTTGCGACGTGACCTGCCATTGTTGTCCTTCGTATCCGAATTGCCAAGGCTCTTGGTTATGTTATTGCTACGAGCTAGCCAGCTATCTTCGCCCGCGCAAAAGTGGGTCATGAGTGTCGTGAGGGCTGCCATAGATTTCGGCTTTTCCTGTCCTAGGTGCCGGGCAAGCCATTCATCTCGGATGTTGTGCCTGAAGGCTGCAAGGGCCTCGGCGTCCGGACAGTCGACTATTTGATTTTTCTTGGTTAGGAACCGTGTCCAGAATTGTCTGGCCGATTCCTCTGGCTGCTGGATTGTGTGGCTTAGGTCGTCGGCGTCTGGTGGTCGCACATAAGTGCCCTGGAAGTTATTGAGGAATGCGGATTCCAGGTCCTCCCAGCAACTAATTGACTCTGCTAGCAGGCTGTTAAGCCAATGTCGAGCTGGTCCTTTAAGCTTAAGCGGGAGGTATTTGATGGCGTGTAGATCATCACCACGGGCCATGTAGATATGAAGGAGATAATCCTCAATCCATACCGCGGTATCAGTTGTGCCATCGTATGATTCGATGTTTACGGGTTTAAAACCCTCGGGGATTTGATGATCCATTACTTCGTCTATGAAGCACAGTGGGTGTGCGGCGCCCCTGTACTGGGCTATATCGCGACGTAGCTCGGATGAGCTTTGTCTGTTGTATTCGGCCTGGCCGTATTTATCATATCCGACGTGAAGGTTATCGTCCCGTGATGTGGGGCGCCCACGCGATCTGTAGATCGATCTTGTTTGCCTTGCCTTATCCTCCAATATGTCTCGCAGGTCTGTTGCGTTTCCCCGTGCTCTGGTATTTTTAGAGCGGCGCCGGGGTGCGGCTTGGATTGAGGGCCGAAAGGCCTCTCTGTCGCGGCCACGGGGTGACCGATCGGGCACATCGTACGCTGGTGATGTAGGTTTAGTTGCTTCCTCCTCTAGTTGGGGTATCAGCCCGCGCTTTGGGTAACTCTTGGAGGGGCGTTCGAGTTTATACTCTTCGGCCGCCAGGACTTCGGTCCATCTGTCGGCTAGCAGGTCTTGGTCAGCTCTAAGTTGCTGCTGTTTTTTCTTGAGGCTGCTTGCCGTGGCCATAAGCCTGTGTTTGAAACGCTCTTGTTCGACGGGATCCTCTGGCACGACGAATTCATTGTCGTCGAGGCTTGCCTCGTCTTCGGAGGGAGGCATATAATTGTCGTCCTCGACCTCTTTGTCTGCCGCTCTCTCATGAGGGCTGGCTCCTTCGTCCTCCCACGCTGAATCTTGCTGGAGGGGGTTGTCTTCGGCACTGTCCGGGGTGTTGACATCTCCGGTGCCGGATTCGCCGTTCTTGCTTTGGCGGGATTTAGAGCGGCGCCGCTGACGTCGGTGCTTAGGTTGCTTCTTGGAGGGGTCATCCTCTGCTTTTTCATCGCCATCCCCTGCTTTGGGGGTGTCCACCATGTATATGTCATGTGACGATGTGGCCTTCCAGTGCCCTACAGGTGCTGGTTCTTGGTCGTCTCCTTCATCGGCGTCCATACCATCGATGTCTTCGGAGTCGAAGTCGAGCATGTCGGTTAGATCGTCGACAGTGGCTACAATGTGGGTGGTGGGTGGGTTTCGAATTTCCTCGTCGTCCGCATCCCAACCCTGCTGACCATAGTCCGGCCAGGGCTCTCCTGACAAAGAGAGAGACTTTAGTGAATCCAGGATATCGCCAAAGGGCGAGTGGTGAAAGACGTCCGCGGCGGTGAACTCCGTGATCGGAGCCCAATCGGGTTCGATCGGAAGGGGTGCGGAATATTCGGAGTCCGGAACGGAGTCCGGCACCTCGGAGTCACGGGCCTTGCAAAGAACTAGGCTGGTATTCGGCTCTATCGCCGTAGAGATTGCGGCTCCTGGGGCGGTGTCCAACCGTCCGTCCCTGACTAGCGCAGTCGGCTCCGAGCTAATGGTTGGAGCGGACACCTGAGCGGCACTCTGGGCACTGTCCGGCAGCAGAGCTAGATCATGCCCATTGAGACAGTGCGGCACGCTCGGCCATGGCTCGAATCCATCGAAGATCAAGTCCCCACGGATGTCGGCCGTGTAGTTTAAGCTTCCAAACCTGACCTGATGGCTAGGGGCGTAGCTTCCGATTTGCTCCAAATGGCCAAGCGAGTTGGCCCGTAGTGCGAAGCCGCTGAATACGAAGATCTGTTCGGGGAGAAAAGTCTCACCCTAGACCGCGTCGTGGTTGATGATCGAAGAAGCCATCGGGCCTAAAGGTGACGACACAGAGGAACTCTCAATGAAAGCACCAATGTCGGTGTCAAAACTGGCGGATCTCGGGTATGGGGTCCCGAACTGTGCGTCTAGGCGGATGGTAACAGGAGACAAGGGACACGATGTTTTTACCCAGGTTCGGGCCCTCTCGGTGGAGGTAAAACCATACTCCTGCTTGATTAATATTGATGATATGGGTAGTACAAGAGTTGATCTACCACGAGATCAGAGAGGCTAAACCCTAGAAGCTAGCCTATGGTATGATTTTTGTTCGTCCTACGGACTAAAACTCTCCGGTTTATATAGACACCGGAGAGGGCTAGGGTTACACAGAGTCGGTTACAACGGGAGGAGATCTTCATATCGTATCGCCAAGCTTGCCTTCCACGCCAAGGAAAGTCCCTATCCGGACACGGGACGAAGTCTTCAATCTTGTATCTTCATAGTCCGGGAGTCTGGCCAAAGGTCATAGTCCGGCCATCCGGACACCCCCTAATCCAGGACTCCCTCAGCGGTGGCTTAATTTTGTAGAAATTGCTAGTCTCTCATGCTTCACTTATATTATTTTGAGAGTCTCTTAGAACAACATGGTATTTGCTATTGTTATAAAATTTGTCCTAGAATGGTAGGCATCCAAGTTGGGTATAATAAAAACTATCATAGAAAGTGAATTGGATGCCATGATCAATTTGTTACTTGATAATTGTTTTGAGATATTAGAGGTGGTAATATTAGAGTCATGCTAGTTGGGTGATTATGAATTTAAAGAATACTTGTGTTGAAGTTTGTGATTCCCGTAGAATGCACGTATGGTGAACCGCTTTGTGAGGAAATTGGAGCACAATTTTATTTATTGATTGTCTTCCTTATGAGTGGCGGTCGGGGACAAGCGATGGTCTTTTCCTACCAATCTATCCCCCTAGGAGCATGCGCGTAATACTTTGTTTTATATGAGTTCTTTTGACTAATGTTGAGTCCATGGATTATACACACTCTCACCGTTCCACCATTGCTAGCCTCTCTTGTGCTGCGCAACTTTCGCTGGTACCATACACCCACCATATACCTTCCTCAAAATAGCCACCATACCTACCTATTATGGCATTTCCATAGCCATTCCAATATATATTGCCATGCAACTTTCCACCGTTCCGTTTATATGACACGCATCATCATTGTCATATCGCTCTTTGCATGATCATGTAGTTGACATCGTATTTGTGGCAAGGCCACCTTCATAATTTTCATACATGTCGCTCTTGATTCATTGCATATCCCGGTACACCACCGGAGGCATTCATATAGAGTCATATCTTGTTCTAAGTATTGAGTTGTAATTCTTGATTTGTAAGTAAATAAAAGTGTGATGATCTTCATTATTAGAGCATTGTCCCAGTGAGGAAAGGATGATGGAGACTATGATTCCCCCACAAGTCGGGATGAGACTTCGGACTTTACAAAAGAAAAAAAGAGAAAGGTCAAAAAGAAAAAAAAGGCCGAAGAAAAAAAAGAGAAAAGAAAAAAAAGAAAAGAAAATAAAAATAAAAATATGAGAGAAAAATAGAGAAGGGACAATGCTACTATCCTTTTTACCACCCTTGTGCTTCAAAGTAGCACTATGATCTTCATGATAGAGAGTCTCCTATGTTGTCACTTTTCATATACTAGTGGGAATTTTTCATTATAGAACTTGGCTTGTATATTCCAATGATGGGCTTCCTCAAAATGCCCTAGGTTTCGTGAGCAAGCGAGTAGGATGCACACCCACTTAGTTTCTTTTGTTGAGCTTTCATAGATTTATAGCTCTAGTGCATCCGTTGCATGGAAATCCCTACTCACTCACATTGATATCTATTAATGGGCATATCGATAGCCCGTTGATACGCCTAGTTGATGTGAGAATATCTTCTCCTTTTTTATCTTCTCCACAACCACCATTCTATTCCACATATAGTGTTATGTCCATGGCTCACGCTCATGTATTGCGTGAAAGTTGAAAAAAGTTTGAGATTGCTAAAGTATGAAACAATTTCTTGGCTTGTCATCGGGGTTGTGCATGATTAAATACTTTGTGTGATGAAGATAGAGCAACAGCCAGACTATATGATTTTGTAGGGATAACTTTCTTTAGCCATGTTATTTTGAGAAGACATGATTGCTTTGATTAGTATGCTTGAAGTATTATTATTTCTTATGTCAATATGAACTTTTATTTTGAATCATTTGGATCAGAACATTCATGCCACAATAAAGAAAATTACATTGAGAATTATGCTAGGTAGCATTCCACGTCAAAAATTTTGTTTTTAGCATTTACCTACTCGAGGACGAGCAGGAATTAAGCTTGGGGATGCTTGATACGTCTCCAACGTATCTATAATTTTTGATTGTTCCATGCTATTATATTACCTTTTTTTGGATGTTTATGTGCTTTATTTTACACATTTATATCATTTTTGGAACTAACTTACTAACTGGAGGCGCAGCCCGTATTGCTGTTTTTTTTGCCTATTTTAGTATTTCGAAGAAAAGGAATACCAAACAGAGTCCAAATGCAATCAAACCTTCGGGAGCGTGATTTTTGGAACGAATGTGACCCAGAGGACTTGGAGTGCAAGTCAAGAAGGAGCCAAGGCGGCCACGAGGGTGGAGGGCACGCCCACCCCTATAGGGTGCGCCCCTCTATCTCGTGGGCCCCTCGGGCGGCCACCGACCTACTTCTTCCTCCTGTATATACCCACGTACCCCGAGAACATCAGAACAAGCCACGAAAACCTAATTCCACCACCGTAACCTTCTGTATCCGCGAGATCTCATCTTGGAGCCTTCGCCGGCACTCTGCCAGAAGGGGAATCGACCATGGAGGGCCTCTACATCAACATCCTTGCCCTTCCAATGAGTTGTGAGTAGTTTACCACAGACCTACGGGTCCATAGTTATTAGCTAGATGGCTTCTTCTCTCTTTTTGGATCTCAATACCATGTTCTCCTCGATCTTCTTGGAGATCTATTCGATGTAACTCTTTTTGCGGTGTGTTTGTCAAGATCCGATGAATTGTGGGTTTATGATCAAGTTTGTCTATGAGAAATATTTGAATCTCCTCTGAATTCTTTTATGTATGATTGGGTTATCTTTGCAAGTCTCTTTGAATTATCAGTTTGGTTTGGCCTACTAGATTGATCTTTCTTGCAATGGGAGAAGTGCTTAGCTTTGGGTTCAATCTTGCGGTGTCCTTTCCCAGTGATAGCAGGGGCAGCAAGGCACGTACTGTATTGTTTCCATCGAGGATAAAAAGATGGGGTTTATATCATATTGCATGATTTTATCCCTCTACATCATGTCATCTTTCTTAATGCGTTACTCTGTTCTTCATGAACTTAATACTCTAGATGCAGGAAGGAGTCGGTCAATGTGTGGAGTAATAGTTGTAGATGCAGGCAGGAGTCGGTCTACTTGTCGCAGACGTGATGCCTATATACATGATCATGCCTCGATAATCTCATAATTATTCGCTTTTATATCAATTGCTCTGTCGGCGTTCTGGGAATGGGGGTACCCAGACTTGCCTGCCTGCGGCCTGCAGCGTGGCACAAGGAGTGGCCCAGTACGGCCCATCTTCATCAACACATGCTCAAGACCCTCGCGAGGGGCCAAGCCTCGCAGGGAGGACGACAGGAGGCTTCCTCAGGCACGGCCTCGTCAGGCTGGCTCGTGAGGAGGCGGAGAGATCAAGGCGGGGTACCTCATGAGGTGCCCATGATGCAAGCCATGACGACCAAGGCCAGGCGGGCGCCGGCCTGCGCAGAGTCCTTGTTTCCTCTTTGGTGCAAAGGGGCCAAGCGCAGGCGAGGGTATCAAGCAAAGGCAACCATTTCGGTGCAACAAGACCAAGACCAGCAAGACAGCAGGACGAAGGTCATCGTGGAGCCCAAGCCGGTGTCGTCGTCAGGGTCTTTGGCAGGCAAGGACCAACTTTAGTCAGGATAAGTGCACTAGATGTTCCCCTTCAAAATGGCCAATTGTTGGCGCCCTTCCCGCTCAATATTTGAGAAGAGGCCCAGGGCCTTCGCCTATAAATAGGAATAGCCACCCACAGGGTATGGGGGGATCGGATCCACATCTGAGACATAGAGAGAGAGAGAGAGAAAGAGAGGCGTCTGAACTCCCCTAGCAGTTCATCGCCCCAGCCAAGAATAGACCGTCGCGAGGCTGTTCTTCGCTTGTACTGTTCTTCGTCAGCCCCAGAGGCAACCCACCACACCACAAACTGGAGTAGGCTATTACACCACAATGGTGTCCTGAACCAGTATAAACCTCGTGTCCCTTGTGTTGTTCTTTGTGTAGTTTTAGATCCTGGCGAGGCGTGAGACATGGGTAGTCTGGAGGTGTGATCTCCGCGCGCACCCCAGTGTTTGAACCTTGAGGGTCTGCCGGAACCCGAAATCCGACATTTGGCACGCCAGGTAGGGGTGCGCCGGAGCTTTCCCTTCCACCAACCCGCTCTCTATCAACACCGCGGTTCGCCCTCATGGTGGGCCACGCGCCGCCTGCCTCGGCCACCGGCGCCAGCATGGGGGCCGGGTGGATCCGAGCCTTGGCCCCCGCCTTGCGGCAGGTGCAATGGCCGAACAAGTTCAAGCCGAAGATGCCACCGCGCTACAACGGCGCGGCCGATCTGTTGGCTTTCCTGCTGGCATACGAGGAGGTCGTCCTCGAGGCCGGGGGCGACGACAGGGTCATGGCCAACTAGTTTCCCATGGCCCTCACTGATGTCCCGCACGTGTGGCTGCTCCACCTGCCGGCGGCTTCAGTGGCCTCCTGGGGGGAGCTGCGCGGCCTTTTCCTCGCCCAGTACACTTTACCAGTGCACCCAGTCGTCACAGCTCTCCTAGGTGGCTCGCAGGCATCACCTTCAGGCCACCACATCAAGTCATTCGTCCGCCAGATCGGCGCCGCTTCTGTGCCGCGTGGGGCGCCTCCGGGTTGGGCGGCACCTAAAGCCGATCTGGCCTTCAGCTCGGATGATCACCCCTCCAACTCGGCCTGCTCGGGCGCGCTCCCAATGCTATGCACCCCCACCATCTGCAATGTGGCAGTCACCAAGACCCTCATCGATGGCGGTGCTGGCCTCAACGTGCTCTCAGTGGAGGCCTTCGGCCTTCTCCATGTACCGCCGGAGCGGCTCCAGCCCAGCAGGCCCTTCTCGGGCGTCGGAGACGGCTCCACCGGCTCCCTGGGGCAGATCCGCCATCCGGTAACCTTCGGCACCTACGACAACTTCCGCACGGAGCTAATCGACTTCAACATCACCCCCATCGGCCTCCCATACAACGCCATCCTTGGCTACCCGGCACTAGCTTGGTTCATGGCCGCAACACACCCAGCATACAACCTCATGAAGATGCCCGGGAGTAGCGGCGTCCTCACCGTGTCTGGAGACACCGGGGATGCGTTGCAAGCGCTCAAGCTCACTTTCAAGGCCGCGGCGGTGGCGCAGCCCGCCGACTCAGACGCCCCTGAACCCAAGGGGGCTGCACCGGCCAAGAAGAAGCAACTATTCACTCAGGACAAGGCGGAAACCAAGCAGGTACTGGTCGACGAGGACGGATCTACCAGTGCCACCTTCACCATAGGCGCCAACCTCGAGCCCGAACAGGAGGAAGCCTTGGTAAAATTCCTGCGCGCGAACGTGGGAACCTGATCAGCTAGCAGGGGTCCCGAGGGGCGTAATCGAGCATCACCTCAATGTGTGCCCCAACGTGCGTCCAGTGAAGCAGAAGGCGAGGTGGCAGTCCACTAAGAAGCAGGCTTCAATCGTCCAAGAGACCCGCAAGTTGGAGGCGGCGGGGGTCATTTGCGAGGTCCGCTACCCAGATTGGCTGGCTAACCCTGTTGTCGTGCCGAAGAAGGGGGAAAGGAATGCATGTGTGTCGACTTCACGAACCTCAACAAGGCCTGCCCGCAGGATCCATTCCCGCTCCCTCGCATCGACCAGATTGTCGACTCCACCGCTGAGTGCAACCTGTTGTGTTTCTTGGATGCCTTCTCCGTCTACCACCAGATCAAGATGCTAGTAGAAGATGTGGAAAAGACAGCCTTCCTGGCCCTGTGCGGAGTGTACTGCTATACGTTCATGCCGTTCGGGTTGCTCAATGCCGGTGCGACCTTTCAGCGGCTGATGCACATCGCCTTGGGTCGACAGCTCGGGAGGAATGCTGAGGCTTATGTTGATGACATTGTGGTGAAGTCTCGGGAGGCAAAAACCCTGATACAGGACTTAGAGGAAACCTCCGCGAGCCTTACCGAAGTGGACCTGCGGCTCAACCCGGAGAAGTGTGTGTTTGGAATCCCCTCGGGCAAGCTCCTGGGTTTCCTAGTATCCCATCGGGGCATCGAGGCCAACCCAGAAAAGGTAAAAGCAGTCGAGGACATGAGCCCACCGAAGACCCTCAGGGAGATGCAGAAGCTCACCGGGCGCGTGACCACACTAGGGCATTTCATTTCCAAGCTGGGGGAACGAGCGCTGCCCTTCTTCAAGCTGATGAAGAAGAAGGGCCCCTTTGAATGGAGTGAAGAGGCCGACAAGGCGTTCCAGGATCTCAAGAGGTACTTGACCAGCCCTCCGGTGATGGTGGCTCCGCGCCCTCGGGAGCCCCTGGTGCTCTACCTTGCGGCCACCCCCTACTCTGCCAGCGCAGCCCTGGTGGCTGTTAGGGAGGAGCGTAGGACCAAGGCCGCAGCAACCGTCTAGGTTAAAGCAAAGCAGGTCCAAGAGGGCCTCATAGAGACCGCGGCTGCAGCCGAGAAGGACCAGCCACAAAAGGGAAGCACACCCGGAACAGAGGAGGCCCCTCCTCCAGGCGACTAGTCGTTGGGGGCTCCATTGTCTTAGGAGGCACTCCGGCCTCCGGAGGACACTGGCGGCACCACCACTCCCAACCTAGTCGAGCACCCTGTGTACTTCGTCAGCACGGTGTTATGAGACGCAAGGGCACGGTAACCCATGCCTCAAAAACTCCTCCTCACGCTATTGGTGGCCTCGCGCAAGTTACGGCACTATTTCCAAGGCCATCCCATCAAGGTTGTCTCAACATACCCCATGGAAAGGGTGCTCAGGAGCCCCAACTCAGCTGGAAGAGTTGCTGAGTGGAACATCGAGTTGCAAGCGTTTCAGATAGAATTCAGCACAACCAGAGTCATCAAGGGGGCCGCGCTTGCGGACTTCATGACGGAATGGGCAGAGGCACCAGGCCTCGAGGCCGGCGAGGATCGATCGCTCTCCCCAGGGAGCAAGGCACCGGACGAATGGGTCATGTACTTCGACGGGGTGTTCTCCCGGCACGGCGCGGGGGCTGGTGCGGTACTTGTATCCCCCACTCAAGACAAGCTTTACTACACCGTGCAACTTTGTTTTCAGCATGGGGAAAAGGTCTCCAACAACATAGCAAAATACGAAGGCCCGATAGCAGGCCTGAAGGCTGCAGTCGCCCTGGGGGTGAAGCGCCTCACCATCAAGGGTGATTCGCAGCTCCTCGTCAACTTCTCCAACAAAGTATACGAACCAAAGGACGAGCACATGGAAGCCTACCTCACGGAGGTCCACAGGATGGAGAAGCAGTTTTGGGGGCTAGAGTTGCAGCATGTGCCTCACGGCACCAATCAAGAGGCTGATGACATCGCAAAAAGGGCATCCAGGCAGCTACCTTAGGAGCCCGGCGTCTTCGAGGAGCTACTCTTCAAGCCCTCGGCGATGCCATCACTGTCAAGCATGGCGCAACCTCGGGGGGAGCTCCCCCAGCCGCCTGCCTTGGGAGCCCCGGTCTGCGGACCGACATCAGGAGAGCGCCTGCTCCTAGTGCTGGAACCTCAGGAGGGGTGCTGGACCACGGAGCTCAGAAGTTACCTGACGCGAGGCACGTTGCCGGAAAAGGAGGAGGAAGCGGAGCGTGTGGCACGGCAGGCCACAGCATACTGCCTTAAGGATGGGGAGCTCTATCGAAGATGACCGAATGATGTGTCCCTACGTTGCATTTCCAGGGAGCAAGGGAAGGAGCTACTGGCAGACATACATGGTGGCGACTGTGGGCATCACTCGTCGTCACGAACTCTCGTTGGCAAGGCATTCCGAAGCGGGTTCTATTGGCCCAAGGCACTCAATGATGCTGTGGAACTGGTGCAAGCTTGCGAGGCCTGCCAGTTCCATGCAAAGCAGATCCATCAGCCGGCGGGAGGTCTGCAGACTATACCCCTCTCATGGCCCTTCGCAGTTTGGGGACTGGATATCCTAGGCCCGTTCCCTCGGGCGCCAGGGGGCTACCGCTATCTCTACGTAGCCGTGGAAAAATTCACCAAGTGGGTTGAGGTGGAAGCTGTCCACACCATCCCCGCAGGCTCCACGGCCAAGTTCATCAAGGGCCTCATGAGCCGATTCGGGGTGCCGAACCGCATCATCACCGATAACGGTTCATAGTTCACCAGTAACCTCTTCAAAACATACTGTGCTAACATTGGAACGCAGATATGCTACGCTTCGGTGGTGCACCCGCGAAGCAACGGTCAGGCCGAGCGAGCCAATGCAGAGGTCCTGACGGGCCTCAAGACCAGGACCTTCAAGAAGAAGCTGGAGGCCTACAGCAGGGGCTGGTACGACGAGCTCCAGTCTGGGCTTTGGTCAATCCGCACGACCGCAACCAAGCCGACTGGCGAGACCCCGTTCTTTCTGGTTTATGGAGCTGAAGCCGTTCTCCCTCACGAGGTCAGATGTCATTCCGCGCGTGTCCTGGCGTTCGACAAAGCGCAGCAGGATGCCATGCGGGGGACGAATCTCTTGCTGGGGGAGGAGCATTGCCGAGAAGCCGCGCTGCGGGCAGCAAGGTACCAACAAGCACTGCAGCGATACCACTGCTGCAACATCCGCCCCAGGACTCTCGAGGTAGGAGACCTCGTGCTCAGACGGGTTCTCTCCAGGGAGGGGCTGCATAAGCTCTCTCCCATGTGGGAGGGCCCGTTTAAGGTTGTTCATGTTTCCAGGCCCGGCTCCGCATGCTTGGAGACCCAGGAGGGGGTGCCCGCCCAGAACGCGTGGAACATCCAACATCTCCGAAGGTTTTATCCATGAAAAAGGCCCGGTGCCTGTGAAGAAGGCGAATGCCTATGAAGGTGCAGTGTTTTGGGAAAAGGCCCGGTGCCTGTGAAGAAGGCGAATGCCTGTGAAGTTATAGTGTTTTGGGAAAAGGCCCGGTGCCTGTGAAGAAGGCGAATGCCTGTGAAGTAGCTGTGTTTTGGAAAAGGCCCGGTGCCTGTGAAGAAGGCAAACGCCTATGAAGCTCGCCGCCCGTGACACTCTCACGTAATAATGAGTGGGGCTGTGCACGCCCCGGAGTCTCCGGAGTGCCGCCCTCGGGCCTCGGGGGCTCTCGCCCACGCCTAGTGGCAGCACTTAGCTCCGCACTGGTGAGAAGACGTCGAAGACTAGACTAGTTGGCTTGTTTGTTCCTTTTTGAAGTTTTTCTGAAGCTATTGCCATTTCGAGCTTGTGACCCTTCGTCCATTTCACTTGTTTGTTTCGTTTTCTCCCGTGCAAAGTCTCGCGAGGGGGGAGCATGGGCACCCTCGCGAGTGTTTTTTTGCCCAGTGATTTGGAACTTCCCTGTTCGAGTCCGCTGCGGGAGCACCCCTCCCAGTCTGTGCCCCACGGGCATCGCAACACGATCACGGGGCTTGGGTTGGTTCCTCTCACTACCAGGGCTAGAGACTACCCCTGCTGACTAAACTCTGCAGGATACAAGGCGCAGGACGAGGCAGTAGCCTCGGGAGGCGAGGACCGCGACGAGCCCCCCCCCCCCCCCCCCCAAGATAAGTGATTTCCACGCATAGGCACATAGAATGAAAACATAGCACATAAACAGTAGAAACAATGCACCAATTAAAACAGCAACAGTTCAGCACGCCCCGTGGGGCAACGGATTACATTCTTTTCACGCAGGAGAGAAAGGAAAGCAAAAGGGGGGACGACTTGCTCGGCGCCAACTCTCAGCGAAGGCTCGTACTGCCTCTGGAGCTCAGCTGGATTCCGCCTCCCGCTTCACCGGAGCGCGGCGGCGGGCCGACCCGCTGCCCTCTCCCAGGCAAGCGCAATGACGAGGGGGCTGGTCATGACCACCACTGGAGGAGCTGCCATCCGAAGGGGAGTCGCCAGAGCTTGGCGGATCTCGGGCCCCGCTGCCCGCGCGCCCTCCGCCACCTTCACCCTGACCAACGCCGGGGCTGGGCGCGCGGCCGCGGTCATCGTCTTCGGGGCAGCATCCGGCACGGCGACCGTCTTCCCCGAACACCCTCATGTAGAGGGTGGCATCGCCGTCGAACTTGAAGTGCAGAGTGCATCGTCAGCACAGGCCGCGCGCGCGGGCAAATGTTTGCCAGCCGCGGGTCAAGGCCGCCTCCCCGGTGGTGGAGACCTCCAGGGTAGCCCAAGAGGCCCTGCTGGAGCAACCATCTTCCTGAAGCCAAAGGCCGCCTGGGGGACCAACCGGAAGCTCACCTATGAAGAAGCAGGGAAGCTGGAGCCAGGTGCCGGTCGGGTCCGCCGACCACACGACAAACTCAGCAGCACCTCCGCCGAGCGGAAGCGCGGCCTTTGGGGTCGTGCAGCCCCAGCGTACCTCTCGATGGCAGCCGGACGCCCACCGCTGCGCAGAGGGCTGCTTCCACAGCCAAGGGAGGCCGCAGCAGGGGCCGTGGGGTGCTTGCGAGGACGGCCCCGGCCGTGCTTGGTCGGAGGGGAGCCGGGCCCTTCCTAGCGAGACTTCCCTTTCTCCACGGTCGAGAACCTCTTCGGCGGGGCCATGGGGATGGCGAGCGGCCGAGAAGAAGATGAAGAGTAGCAAGGAGGGATGAACCGGACGGGCTCGCTCGTTCCGTACATATAGCTGAGGGAGGCCAACCGACGGCCTCCATGATCACAGGTAATCATGACCCGTTTTGCATGCAGGGACTTGTCAAATCATGCAGTTACCGAGGCGTCGTGGGGTAGCCAGGAGGCCCACATCGAATCAACCACCACGCGGCGGCCAAGGCCGCAGGCTATTAGGGCCCGTGGTGCTTCGCACTTGCCTCTTCGCTTCTCTGCTAAGCCAAGTCCAAGCGCGCCTTGGGCCCGGGGGCTACTATTGGTGTTCTGGTAATGGGGGTACCTAGACTTGCCTACCTGCGGCCTGCGGCGTGGCACAAGGAGTAGCCCAGTATGACCCATCTTCATCAACACATGCTCAAGACCCTCGCGAGGGGCCAAGCCTCGCGGGGCGGATGACAGGAGGCTTCCTCAGGCACGACCTCGTCAGGCTGGCTCGTGAGGAGGCAGAGAGATCAAGGCGGGGTACCTCACGAGGAGCCCGTGATGCAAACCATGACGACCAAGGCCAGGCGGGCGGCAGGCGGGCGCCAGCCTGCGCAGAGTCCTTGTTTCCTCTTTGGTGCAAAGGGGGCAAGCGCAGGCAAGGGTATCAAGCAAAGGCAACCATTTCGGTGCAACAAGACCAAGACCAGCAGGACGGCAGGACGAAGGTCATCATGGAGCCCAAGCCGGCGTCATCATCAGGGTCTTTGGCAGGCGAGGACCAACTTTAGTCAGGATAAGTGTACTAGATGTTCCCCTTCAAAATGGCCAATTATTGGCGCCCTTCCCGCTCAATATTTGGGAAGAGGCCCGGGGCCTTCGCCTATAAATAGGAATAGCCACCCACATGGTATGGGGGGATCGGATCCACATCTGAGACATAGAGAGAGAGAAAGAGAGGCGACTGAACTCCCCTAGCAGTTCATCGCCCCAGCCAAGAACAGACCCTCGCGAGGTTGTTATTCCCTTGTACTGTTCTTCATCAGCCCCAGAGGCAATCCACCACACCACAAACTGGAGTAGGGTATTACACCACAATGGTGGCATGAACCAGTATAAACCTCGTGTCCCTTGTCTTGTTCTTCGTGTGGTTTTAGATCCTGGCGAGGCGGTGAGACATGGGTAGGCTGGAGGTGTGATCTCCGTGCGCACCCCAGTGTTCGAACCTTGAGGGTCTGCCGGAACCCGAAATCCGACATGCTCGACAGTAATTTGTTCACCCAGCGTAATACTTATGCTATCTTGAGAGAAGCCACTAGTGAAACCTATGGCCCCTGGGTACATCTTTTATCATATAAGCTTTCAATCTACTTTTATTTGCATCTTTACTTTTCCATTCTATATCATAAAATAGCAAAAAAATATTTATCTTATCATACTATCACTATCAGATCTCACTTTCGCAAGTGGCCGTGAAGGGATTGACAACCCCTTTATTGCGTTGGTTGCGAGTTCTTTGTTTGTTTGTGTAGGTGCGTGGGGACTTTTGAGGAGCCTCCTACTGGATTGATACCTTGGTTCTCAAAAAAGCTGAGGGAAATACTTACGCTACTATTGCTGCATCACCCTTTCCTCTTCAAGGAAAACCAACGCCGCACACCCCCTATAATTCACTGATGATGTAATGGAGCATGAATTTCCAGAAGGGTTTAAACCCGTGAACATTGAATCATACGATGGTACTATAGACCCCGCAGTATGGATAGAAGATTTCTTCCTCCATATTCACATGGCCCGCGGACATGATCTACACGCTATCAAGTACCTCCCACTAAAACTCAAGGGACCGGCTCTGCATTGGCTAAATAGCTTGCCGACAAACTCCATCGGGAGTTGGGAGAACCTGGCAGATGCATTCCTTGACAACTTCCAGTGCACTTATGTGTGACCACCAGATGCTAATGACCTAAGACACATAACCCAACAGCCCGGAGAGTCAGCCAGGAAATTTTGGACCCGGTTCCTAACTAAAAAGAACCAAATTGTCGCCTGTCCGGATGCCGAAGCCCTAGCAGCCTTTAAGCGTAGCATCCGTGATGAGTGGCTTGCCCGACATCTCGGCCAAGAAAAGCCAAAGTCCATGGCAGCCCTCACCGACAGGCAAGGATAGCTGGTTGGCTCGTAGCAGCAACACAGCAAGCAATCCTGGCACATCAAAAACCAGGGATAGCAACGACAAACCACGGTGCAACAAACACAAGCGTCGCAAAAACGGTGATAGTGCCGAAGACACGACAGTCAATGCTGGATTCAGTGGCTCCAAGTCCGGTCAGTGGAAAAGGCCATTCAACAAAAACAATTCAGGCCCGTCCAGTTTGGACCGCATACTCGACTGTCCATGCCAAATTCATGGCACCCCAGGAACACCAGCCAATCATACCAACAGAGAATGCTGGGTCTTCAGACAAGCCGGTAGGTTAGGTGCCAAAAACAAGGGAAGGGGTTTCAAAGCGAAGATGACGATGAGGAGTCCCGATCACCGAACATAGGAGGATAGAAAAAATTCCCTTCCCGGGTGAAAGCGGTGGATATGATATACGCAACCCATATTCCCAAGCGGAAGTTTGAACTAAGTGACGTCTATGCAATAGAGCCAGTCGCCCTAAAGTTCAACCCATGGTCATTTTGCCCGATCACTTTCAATCGCAGGGACCATCCTACCAGTATCCGTCATGGTGGTTTGGCCGCATTGGTCCTCGACCCCATCATTGACGGATTCCATCTCACATGAGTTCTTATGGACGGTGGCAACAGCCTGAACCTGCTCTATCAGGATACAGTGTGCAAAATGGACATCAACCCCTCAAGGATCAAGCCCACAAAAACCACCTTCAAAGGTGTCATACCAGATGTAGAGGCCTGTTGCACGGACTCAATCACACTGATAGTGGTCTTCGGATCTCTGGACAGTTACCATACCGAAGAGTTAGTCTTCGACATCGTCCCCTTTTGGAATGACTATCAGGAATTTCTCGGACGAACTGCGTTCGCTCAGTTCAACACGGTGCCACATTATGCCTACCGTAAACTCAAGATGCCCGGTCCGTGCGGTGTCATCACGGTTAATGGCAAGGCCGAACTCCCCCTCACCGCTGAAGAGTCCACCACCGCTTTAACAGCAAGAGCAATGGATGACACCTTTCAACCGAACCTCGAGTCGATGGCCAACCTCCCGGACTCCGCCAAAGGAGTCCAAACTACTGTGCGACAGGATAGCCCGGCCCGTTCGAAGGTTAATTAAAAACACTCCGGCAAAACTTAAGCCAGGCCACATACTGCGGCTCAACCGCTCTGTAGCAAAAAACCATTTCTGATTTTCTTTGCAGGTTCACCTTTGCGTAGGCCAGGACGGATGGCGTGGAAACAGTTCGAGCGCGTAAGGGAATCTCTAGATATTCCCCTCTATGATCATCCGGCCACACTCCGGATTCGCATACACCTTCCTCCCGCCTGGTCTCAACAGGTTCCGCAGTCATATTCCTTTTTATCACATTACCTGTACTCATACGCATTAACGTATTATTCAAATACAACATGTGGGTTTATATGATGCTCGTCTGCTGCTATTTCTTATTAAAACTCTTTTGTTAAAAGGCAACCGCATATCGCGATATGCCTTAATATGCCAGGGGCTTCATTATACCCATACTATGGCAAAAAAGTCCGAACACCTTCACGGCAGTTCGGCACCCCGAACATACACTACAAGAAATATGTCAACTTGTGACCACCACTATTGGTCACTGAAAGGTCACAAATTTCCATTTGCGACCTTTTTGTGACCAAAAACACAAGGTCAAAAGCTGGCCGTCATAAACTGACTATAGCGACCTTTCTTCTAGAATGGTCGAAGACGTTTACGACCAAAATATGTCCACTATGGCGTTTTCGTCACTAGAACCTCCCCAGGCCACGTAGGCATCCAGCGTGGCAATCTGATGTGGCACAAGATTCAGCCCGGTCCAATTCAGCGTTTTACATGGGCCGAGCCCATTAATTCAGCCTTTTATTATTTTTTCCTTGTTAATTCTGGTCGGCTTCATGGGCCAAGCCCAACGTTGTAGCCTTTTTTATTGTTGGCCCGTGGCCTTTTATTATTTATTGCTTTTCTGTTTTCAGCCATTATATATTCAAGCTAGTCCCACTAGTCAGATGGGTCCCACTTGTCATGATCATCTCTCAAATTGGTCCCACATGTCAGAAATGTACAAAATTGACAGATTATTTTCATAAGTGGACCCATTGGTCAAGTTTTCAGATCACATACATAATCAAAAAGAATCATCAAATATACCACTAAATAAATCTATTACAATCTTTACAACACATATATGCTACAATATGCTACTCTTCACTAAGTAGAACTTGACGGCTTCACACTTCATGGCTTCACACTTGCTTCATACTTCACGGCTTCACACTTCACGGCTTCACACTTGAGCATCTGTAAAAGAGGAACAACCACAAATTTAAATCTCAATTGCAGTATATGCAGAAGCAGTTCAAAGTTGAAACAACATCAATTAAACACACGTGCATAGAAACATAGGAGTCAAAATGCAGTATAGGACCAGGACAAGGAAACTCCTGTTATTAAATCAACACACAGCTTGTAGCAAAACAGCACAGAAACATGTGGATATCTCATGTGAGCATCATGCTGTGGTTTTATTAAACAATGATATAGCAACAGAATACAATATCTTCAATGCAAACCAGCAAGAGAATTGCTCCTGCTAGCTGCTGTTGCTGCCACAAAACGCATGACACATTAGTTGCAGTACAAGCTATGGATCTGGATTCTGGACTAAGATCCAACACGACGTATGTACAATGAAGTGCAGATATGCAACTAGCAGGAAATCTAAGTGAACATGGTTTGTACTTCTCACATAAATCTTTACTCTTGTAAATTCAAAGCTATGTTTGATCCCAGACGACATGAGCTGATGATTATAATGTATGACACCCTACTGAATCAACAAACAACTCCTGACTTATTACTACAAATAATCTAGTTCTTCCCAAGCCTCCATTTTAACGATGTATAAATCTTAGTGAATAGATGTACTCTAGAGCTATGCTGGAACCACTAGCAGAGTAAACAAACAGAGTCCATGGAAAATCTGGCAACAGCGGATGTACTGTACTGATAACATTAGACTAGAACTAAGAGCCTCAGAGATCTTGGTGGTTAAGATCATCAAGTGGGATAAACCCACTAAGAGTAGCAAATATTTTGATAACATCACAGGCTCAAAGGAAAATAAACACCAGCAAACTATTGAATGAATTAAAACCCAAATAGAGCAAAAACTCTTAAAGAGCACAAAATGGCATGGTCTGTCAGAAGTAGCTGGTTGTGATAATCATGAAGTATCAGTGGGAATCCGAACGATTTTCTTCATCATGCAAAAGCATGCAAAAGACCCAATATAACACAAAGAGCAACAAGGTTGCGACCAACACAAGGAGTGCATGTACGGCCAGTCATAAAGTGGTGCAAATGTAATACAGGAGATGCCATCATCCATCAGAAGTAGCTGGTTACACTAATCATGAAATATCAATGGGAATCCGAACGATTTTCTTCATCACCCAGAATCATGCAGTTCAACCCAACAGAACACAATGAGCAATAAGGTTCATAACCAATGAAGGAATGCATGTACAGTCAGTCTAAAGCAGTAAAAATGTGAAAATGTACTTCAGGAGATGGTGTGACCCGTTGATTTTCTTCATCACCTAGGTAATGCACATCTCATCAGCCAGCAGAACACAAAAAAGAGGATACAAAAATTACTGCTAAGAGGTTTGCAAAAAACCAAAGGAAAGTATTTGCTCAATAATAAAGGAGTACTCCCTCTGTAAACTAATATAAGAGTGTTTAGATCACTAGTTTAGTATTCTAAACACTCTTATATTAGTTTACGGAGGGAGTACATATGTCCAAGAGATGGCATGATCCGTTAGAAGTATCTGGTTGTAATAATCATGAAAATCAGTGAGAATCCGAACGATTTTCTTCATCACCCAGATCATGCACATCTCAGCCAGCAGAACATCACAAGTAACATATGTAAAACAATCATTCTAAGCATGAGCAAACAATGATTCTAAGCATGAGTAAACAATGATTCTATTAGAGTACCAGCAAATCAGACTGAAATTTCATGGAATGATTAGTATAACTAGACCCATTTTAGTTTAGCATTACATAAAAGACTAGTAGCAGTCGCACAAGCAACTATTGAGCACTGAAGAAACAGGACAGGGAAACAGCATACCCTAATGGTGCCCAGGGTGCAGCCTCAGAACCATGCAAAACCACAAGCGACGTTAACATCAAACACACATATAAGACGCACCATGTTATGAAATGGACATATAAGATGCACATATAAGACGTTAACATCAAATTCACAGTTTAGAAAATTAGTATGTTCTTTGCAAAGGTGAAATGAGATGACTGAACTTGATTTGGCTTTTTAGCTTCCATAATTTCTACTAGCAGCAGATGTTATGAAATGGACTTACTGAATTATCTGAATCAAGGAAAGAAATCTGCAACTAGCTTCAGACCATCTATTACACAGACTGAGAAATATATTTCCATCCAACTACTTTTACTTTTCTACAAGACTACAACAGTTTTAGACAACTCCAAAGTCCTAAATTTGTTCACGGGTTATTCAACACAAGTAAATTTGTTCACAAGTTATCTACAAGATTAGAACAGTTTCAGACACCTCACACTAACAGTTTCAGATTTCAACAGATTCAAACAACTGTTTTTCAGACTTGGAACAATTTCAGTAAACTGTTCTTCAGACCACAACAGTTTCAGTAAACTATAGCAAAGTCTGAATGTCGTGGAAAACAAATGCTGTCACTAACCAAGGGTCCCGGTCAGGAAGACGACGATCTCGAGGGTCCCGCCATAGCCACTGTCAGGGAAGACGCCGACGCTGAGCATGAGAATGGAGAGAGGCCCCATGCTGAACTCCTCCTCCTCCTTCTTCCCCTGCTGCCAACAAAACAAAGACAGAACCAATGACCGTGTCAGTAAGCTGCTGTGGCGGATGAGAACATCGTCGAGGGAGAAGAGGGGCAGAGGAAAGCAGCAGTGCTAATCTTGTTTGAAGAACAATGCCAGCAACTCAACATGGCCTCCTACTTATTGGTAGGCAAATGATGGTAAGCAATGATGCAGAGAATGGCCAGGTAATTAAGGGGCAACTTGATTGTGCCCAGCAGCAGTAGATGGTGGTCTACTGTTTGTTTGACAACATTATTAATAGGTGTTTCATGCTGTCTTCTCAGGCAACAACAGTCAGGTACAAGTACACCTAGCAGCAGAGCTGCCAAGGACGGATGGACAATGCATATCATCTGTCAAATTGGACAACAGTATGTGACTGGAATGAAAGGAGAAAAAAGGAATTCTAGGTCCTTTTTCTGGAAACAAAATAATTACCAGACGCATGCATACAGGGGCCAGGGAAGAAAATGATGCAGTGAATTAGTCTGACAGATAGAGAGAAAGAACAGGGAAGGGGATTGTACTACTCACCGGGACGTCCTCTTGGAAGATGCCGTAGCTGTGGGGCGCATCCATGGTGAACTCCATGCTGTTCCTCGGAGCATCAAACCCTGCAATTGAGCCCAACGAGAATCGGTTAAACTTGCTGCAACGCACTGGACTTGGCTCATTCTAAAAAAACCCAGCGGAAGCTACTAATCGAGCGAGAAGAGGGGCTCACCAGTGTGCCCTTGCTTGGCGGCGACGTGGAAGGCATCGAGGTCGAGGCGGGAGTGGAGCTTGGCGGCCTCGAAGTCGTAGAGCGGGAGGAGGAGGCGCACGGCCTCGGCGTCCGCCGGGACATAGAGCGCGGACTCCTCGGCGCCGGCCAAGAGGCGGCGCACGGCCTCGGCGTCCGCGGATCGGAGGGCCGCGAAGAGCGCCTGGTGGGAGAGCGGCGGGAGATCCATCATCGGGCAGGCGTCCAACCAGAGAGCCGGCGGGGAGCTGACCAAATGGAACCCTAGCGCGTCGGCTCACCTGCTCGACTCGATCTAGGGTATAGGGTAGGGAAAGATGGTGAGGGGAGGGAGAGACGAGGTCGGCGACGGTGGTGAGGAGGGCTGCGAGGTCGGCGGTGGGTGGGAGCGGCAGGGAGAGAACTGGATTAGGGAAAGGAGGCTGGGGAGAGGACTGGATCGAGGGAGGAGGTGGCGGCGGCTGCGAGGAGAGGAGGGGTGCGATGGGGGGGAGTCGATGGGATCTAGAGCTCGATCGCCATGGCTGCGCCGTGGGCTAGAGTTTCGGGCGCTTGGGAGGCATGGGGATTCAGGCTCCTCACCGTTGATGGCCATGGTGCGGGGGCGGCGGCGGCTAGGGTTTGGCGAGCGGGTGCGGGTGCGGGAGAGGGGGGGCGTGGGGGCTAGGGTTGGAATGGTGGGGAGTGGGGGCTGCGTGGGTGAGGGGGTGAGAGGGCTACGTGGGTGAGAGGGTGAGGGGATGAGGTCCGCCGTTGGATCCCGGAGCATCCGACGGTGTCGGATGCATGATCCGCGTGATATGCCTATAGACCAATCAGAACGCAACAAACAATTTGAAGACTTTATGACCTTTTAAATAGAACACGAAAAAATCATTTTCCATTTTTTAGTGCTCAGAATGAGTTCTTTTTTGTAAAAGACCTACCAAATATTTGTTCAAATGATATTCTTTATATTCTTTATATTTGTTCAAAATGAGTTCTTTATACTCTGCAAAAGTTTACATCTTGGAATAGTAAACAGTATCGACAAAGGGATTTTTTATATTCTTTGGACAAAAAATCATTTTCCATTTTTCGAGTGCCCCAAATGAGGTTTTTTGTGAAGGACCTACCAAATAATTGTTGCAAAATTGGACCAAATCATTTTTATAAAATACTAGGCCATATTTAATGCACAATTGACCAAATGGTTGGGTGAAAAAAGTTTTGATCCACCTCTCGTGAAAAAGACAAATTTCCACCAATTCAGTTGGAAGCGGGTCAAATTTAAACTATAGCTACCTCGTAGTTTGTTCCTTATTTTTTCCAAAAATCATTTCTAGGTACATAAATATCTATTTAATCAGAGAATCACCAAAAAGATCCTAGATTCAACCACTAGCTAGGAACGGTCATTCCCGCCGTTTTGACCGCATTTTGAAACGGGCATAAAAAATTCAAAAAAACCAAAATATTGGGAAACCTTCACATTGTGTCATTATATGTGGCCAAGTTCAGAGGAAAAATAATAAACTTGTAATACGACAATTATTTTAAAAAAGTGTTCTCAGAAACAAGCTATCACGTGTGGAGATCAATGGCTTTCAAGCCAAATGATCAATCTTATGGCCACATTTAGGGCATAGTTTGTTCAAATGATCTCATATTGTGCACAAGGGGGCATATTGGAATGGCAAACAATGTTGCCTAAGGAAGTTTTCTTTTTCTTTGGATGAAAGAACCATTTTCCATTTTTCGAGTGCCCAAAAGGAGGTTTTTTTGTGAAGGACCTCCCAAATAATTGCTGCAAAATTGGACCAAATCATTTTTCTAAAATACTAGTCCATATTTAATGTACAATTGAACAAATGGTTGGGTGTAAAAAGTTTTGATCCACATCTGGTGAAAAAGACAAATTGCCACCGATTCAGCTAGAAGCGGTTCATTTGAACTGTAGCTACCTCGTAGTTTGCTCTTTATTTTTTCCAAAAATCATTTCTAGGTACATAAGTATCTATTTAATCAGAGAAACACCAAAAAAATCCTAGATTCATCCACTAGCTAGGAACGGTCATTCCCGTCGTTTTGACCGCATTTTGAAACGGGCATAAAAAATTAAAAAAATCAAAAAATTGGGAAACCTTCGCATTGTGCCATTATATGTGGCCAAGTTCCCAGGAAAAATAACAAACTTGTAATATGGCAATTATTTTTAAAAAGTGTTCTTAGAAATGAGCTATCATCTCTCAAGATTCATGGCTTTCAAGGCAGATGATCAAACTTATGGCCACATTCGTGGCATAGTTTGTTCAAATGATCTCATATTGTGCACAAGGGTGCATATTGGAATGGCAAACAATGTTGCCTAAGGAAGTTTTCATTTTCTTTGGACGAAAAAACCATTTTTCATTTTTCGAGTGCCCGAAAGGAGGTTTTTTTGTGAAGGAACTACCAAATAATTGTTGCAAAATTGGACCAAATCATTTTTCTAAAATACTAGGACATATTTAATGCACAATTGACCAAATAGTTGGGTGTAAAAAGTTTTGATCCACCTCTCGTGAAAAAGACAAATTTCCGCCGATTCAGTTGGAAGCGGGTCAAATTTGAACTGCAGCTGCCTCATAGTTTGCTATTTATTTTTTCCAAAAGTCATTTCTAGGTACATAAGTATCTATTTAATCAGAGAAACACCAAAAAAATTCCAAGATTCAACAACTAGCTAGGAACAGTCATTCCCACTGTTTTGGCTGCACTTTGAAACGGGCATAAAAAATTCAAAAAAATCAAAAAATTGGGAAACCTTCGCATTGTGTCATTATATGTGGCCAAGTTCCCAGGAAAAATAACAAACTTGTAATACCGCAATTATTTAAAAAAAGTGTTCTCGGAAATGAGCTATCATCTCTCAAGATTCATGGCTTTCAAGGCAAATGATCAAACTTATGGCCACATTCGTGGCATAGTTTGTTCAAATGATCTCATATTGTGCACAAGGGTGCATATTGGAATGGCAAACAATGTTGCCTAAGGAAGTTTTCATTTTCTTTGGACGAAACAACCATTTTTCATTTTTCGAGTGACCGAAAGGAGGTTTTTTTGTGAAGGAACTACCAAATAATTGTTGCAAAATTGGACCAAATCATTTTTATAAAATACTAGGACATATTTAATGCACAATTGACCAAATTGTTGGGTGTAAAAAGTTTTGATCCACCTCTCGTGAAAAAGACAAATTTCCGCCGATTCAGCTGGAAGCGGGTCAAATTTGAACTGCAGCTGCCTCATAGTTTGCTATTTATTTTTTTCCAAAAATCATTTCTAGGTACATAAGTATCTAATTAATCAGAGAAACACCAAAAAAATTCCAAGATTCAACAACTAGCTAGGAACGGTCATTCCCGCCGTTTTGGTCGCATTTTGAAACGGGCATAAAAAATTAAAAAAAAAATCAAAAAATTGGGAAACCTCCGCATTGTGTCATTATATGTGGCCAAGTTCCCAGGAAAAATAACAAGCTTGTAATACGGCAATTATTTTAAAAAAGTGTTCTCAGAAATGAGCTATCATCTCTCAAGATTCATGGCTTTCAAGGCAAATGACCAAACTTATGGCCACATTCGTGGCATAGTTTGTTCAAATGATCTCATATTGTGCACAAGGGTGCATATTGGAATGGCAAACAATGTTGCCTAAGGAAGTTTTCATTTTCTTTGGACGAAAAAATCATTTTTCATTTTTCGAGTGCCCGAAAGGAGGTTTTTTTGTGAAGGAACTACCAAATAATTGTTGCAAAATTGGACCAAATCATTTTTCTAAAATACTAGGACATATTTAATGCACAATTGACCAAATGGTTGGGTGTAAAAAGTTTTGATCCACCTCTCGTGAAAAAGACAAATTTCTGCCGATTTAGCTGGAAGTGGGTCAAATTTGAACTGCAGCTGCCTCATAGTTTGCTATTTATTTTTTCCAAAAATCATTTCTAGTTACATAAGTACCTATTTAATCAGAGATACATGGTTTGATGGAGAGACGTCGAGGTTTCGACGGTGGCCAAGGGCCCCAACTCTAGAGAGCGTAAGCTCGCATGCCCGCCGCGTGGTCACCGCATGACCGTGGCGTTGCCATGTGTTCTGGGTGGCCTAGGCATGTCTAGTGGTTTGGGAACTCCCCAGGTAGGTGCTAGGAAGAAAATCACAACATAATATTCTCACGAGGAGACCGATCGATGCTTAAACATGAATAAGCAGCCAAGTGTTTGATTAGCGGTACGGGAAATGTACATGGCTAATGGCCGTGAGTTTTGGCTGAGGATGATCAGTTACTAAGAAGACCGTCTTCACAAATTTTCAGCTCAAAAGGAGGAGCCTAGGTGGTACTTGCTTTGCAAACCACCACACTGGACATAAATACGAATGTTGAAGCTCGGCTCAAAATAATGAATGGATTGAGCTGGCATTTGGTGGAGGATGGTTATTTGGGCATAGGAAAGCACTGTAGAAAATGGATACTATTTGGACATGCCAAAGTGGTACTTCCTGAACAAACTGTTGTTTTGAACAGAATAGGAAAATGAATATTTTTGAATTATTTTTGAACTAGGAAAGGAAGGTTTTTACATATTTGACGAAGATATGACCCAAAGAATTTATGAGCTTTTTTTGGGAATTTTGGGAATGACAGAAATATAGGTTGCTTCACAACCTAGGGCAAAAACTGCCACATGGACATGACACATAGGTAAAACTGATGAGATGGTGCCTAGCCATCGCAACCCACCACAATTTACAAGGCTATGACCATCTATATTGGTCGTTAACAACTAGAAATAAGGCAGCGGACTAGCGCTGTTTTCTTTATGACCATTTCGTGTAAGGAAATTACGACCTTTCTGACCAAAATGGTCGCAATGGTTTAGGGCTTGGAGCCCCCCGAACAGCTTTTGACCAATTGGTCTGAAATGGTCATAGATCTATGACCAATTCTTCCAGGGTCACTGACAGAAGGTCACAAGTTGACATATTTCTTGTAGTGTTATAGCATTATATGCATCAGCTCCGAATCATGTCTTGGGTCAATAGTTGGGTTTTCCCGGCTCCTATGTTTTGGTACCTTACGTTCCGCTATATCGGCTAAGGTAGCACAGGGAGAACTACTGCAATTGTGTCCTGGTTCTTCCGGACGAGCACCTCAGTAGAGAAAGCCAAAATCTGACTGTCATCATGCAGCGAGAGCTGGTCAGCTGTTCGAGAGGTTGTAAAATCTTATAGAGCTTTTCTTCCAATCAGGCGCTTATAGAGCCCCTCGTGCAGTCTTCCGAACACCAGGGGCTGCGCCTACATTCCTTTTAAAACTCCTATGGCTAAGTGAGAGTGATAAAGCCCTATAGTCTGATTGCCTGGTTCGCCGTGCTGAACACCTCCTTCAAGGACCCAAAACTGGGATAAAGAGTGCTCAGGTTTATCCCGAACACCCCCGTACTTACTACGTGGGGGCAGACGCCGACGATTGGCCAACTCTCAGGATTAGTATATAAAACGGTCGCACAGGAGGAAAACCTTTCAAACGACAAGCAATAAATAATAGAAATGACCTTGTTCAAACATTACAAAGGAAAAATATGACCGTATTCATGGAAATATAATGTCCTTGGTGCATTGCTCCGCTGCAAGGCGGGCTCCTTTCAAGACACCTTCATAATACAGCTCGGGCTTGTGGTGCTCCTTTCCCTTCGGCGGTCCCTTGGTCCTCAGCTTTTCCGCATCCATCTTCCCCCAATGCCCCTTTACGCGGACGAAGGCCATTCGCGCACCTTCTATGCAGACCGACCGCTTGATGACTTCGAGTCGAGGGCAGGCACTCACAAGCCGCTTCATGAGCCCGAAGTAACTGCTCGGAATTGGCTCGATGGGCCACAGCCGGATAATTAAATCCTTCATGGCTAGCTCGGCCGCCTTATGCAGTTCGACCAGCTGCTTTAGTTAACCGGAGAAAGGCACCGGATAATTTGGTGCCAGATACTGCATCCAGAAGAGCTTATCCGCAATATTCCTCTCTTCGGCTCGGTAGAATTGGGAGGCATCAGATATGTTGCGCAGCAGCTCCGCAAATACCCCTGGAGAAATCAGAATTTAAACTCTCAACTTGATTTTCTCCTTTCAAATACCCGCTTTGTATAGAAAAATCCTTACCAGCCGCAATCTTCCTCGCCTCCTGGATTTCCTTCAGGGAACCCTGGGCTTCCCCACGGGCATCACTTGTGGCTTGGCGAGCCTGGGAGAGTTCGGATTCTTTCCCTGATAAACTCTGCTCCAAGGTCTCACATTTCTTCACGGCCTCTTGAAGCTCTCGCTCAGCCTCAATAACTCTAGCCTCGTGCTTCTCACAGAGAGCCTGCTCTACAGCGGCCTTCTTCTCGGCTTCGGCCACAGCCTTTTTAAGAGCCTCAATTTTGGCCGTCGCCCCTAGAGCACATCATAAAAATATTTTCATCATGAACACTTTTTCATTTGTGCTAAATAAACAAGGTTTCTACATACCTTAGTTATCCTCCAGCTGTTTCTGCACTCGGCCAAGTTCTCCTTCGGCCTGCTCCATACTATGCCTCAGTCCGGATACTTCTACAACATGAGAGGCAGCAAACGCTACAGACGCCTGCTTATTAAAAAGAGATAGATGTCATCAAGTAAGTCTCCTGCGAACATAAATTTGATCCACTGTCCGGTTCTTTCTTTCACCGAACAGTGTATCAGGGATGCTATCTATACCATGACACCCTTCCAAATCTCATAAAACATACCTCAAAGCCTCTCATGAGGCTGATACAGGATTCATTCAGTCCACTCTCAGCAGACTGAATCTTTTCAATCACAACGCCCATAAGGGCACGGTGTTCATCAACGATGGAGGCGCTCTTCAGTGCCGCTAATAAAGCATCTGGCACCTCTGGTTGGACAGAGGTTGCCGGTGGAACAGACACACTCCTTCAGCCGACGAAGGCCCCTGTCTGATTGTAGGGCCTTATTGGTCTCCAGTATCGTGTCCAGCTGGGGGCCGGATTCAAGACGACCCCCGCCATTGACATCCATGGGAGCCTTCTCTCCCGTGTGTCCAGACCCTGAACTTTGGCCTCCTGGCGCCGCCTTTGCGATCTCCCCCCCCCCCCTCCATGGCCTGGGTCCTTCTGGGATGAAACCTCGGTGTCATTCACATGTCTGGGGGAGGGGGCCTTCGGGGGTGTCCTGCTCTCCATGGCATCTGAACCCAGCAAGTCCTCTGACGAGAATTGATCGGCGCGGGACCTCACAGGCTGTAAGAATTATGGCTCAGATTAAAGTGTTATGCCATGGCAAGTCTGGACGCATAAGCATGTTCGGATTTTATACTCACGAGTTCACCAGGGGCTGGGCCCTGGGATCCCACTCCGGGTTGCTATCGTCAGCGGCAGTGGACTCCTCTGGAAGGGGAGTTTTTCCCCTTTTAGGCGACTCGGCCTCCAAGGATGTAGAGGCCGTCCTTTTCTTTCTCCCCCCCCCGAGGGGGATTCGTCTTCCTCCTCCTCCTCATCCTCTTTGGAGGAAGAATGGGCATTGGAGTCTTCGGATTTTGTGTCTGAAGCGCCACGGCGACGTAGGCCGCCCCTGGTCTTCTTGGCCTCCTTTTCGGCCTTCTTCTTTGGTGCCTTGTAAGGCGCCGGGACCAGCATCTTCATCAGAAGTGGGACGGCTGGTTCTTCAGGCGGCAGGGCAGGACAGTAGATCCGCCCCGCCTTCTTTGCCCAGCCCTAGGAAATTCGTGGGAAACGCATTAAGCATTTTCATAAGGATATGCAAATAAAACATATAAATTGTCAATGTACAATTACTTACCAAACTTGCAGGGCAGGACAGTTGGTACCCGCGATCCTCGGTGGAGTCCGGGCACAATTTGTCGGACTTGAAAAGCACCTTCCAGATGTCCTTGTGCGAGGAGCCAAAGAGCTCTAGCAGGGTCTGGTGCTTGGCCAGGTCGAACCCCCATAAATTGCAAGCCCGGTGTTGACAAGGTAGAATCCGGCGAACTAACATCACCTGGACTACATTGACGAGCTTGATGTTCTTGTCTTCCATATCTTGGATGCGCATCTGGAGCACCGATAGTTCATCATACAAAGCCCAGTTTAGGCCCTTCTTTTGCCAGGACATAAGTCGCAGGGGGGCTCCAGATCTGAACTCCGGAGCGGCGGCCCATTCCTTGCCGCGCGGCTCGGTGATGTAAAACCACTGCTACTGCCACTCCTTGACGGAGTCATTGAAAGTACCTGTTAGCCATGTAACATTGGGCATCTTGCTCACCATGGCGCCTCCGCACTCGGCATGCTCGCCGCTCACTACCTTGGGCTTCACATTAAAAACTTTCAGCCATAAGCCAAAATGTGGCGGGATGCGAAGAAAGGCCTCACACACGACGATGAATGTCGAGATGTTGAGGAAGGAATTGCGGGATAGATCATGAAAATCAATCCCGTAATAATACATGATGCCACGAACGAATGGGTGAAGGGGAAACACTAGCCCGCGGACGAAATGAGGGAGGAATACCACCCTCATGGGGTTCCGGAGTAGGGACGATTTGTCCCGCCGTTGGTAGACGGTGGACAATTCTTTTGGCCAAATACCCGGCCCCAAAGCTTTTTGATATCCTTCTCCCGGACGGTAGAGGCCATCCACTTGCCTCCTGCTCCGGATCCGGACATTTTCGGGGAAACCTTTTTGTGCGGAGAAGACGAATGCTTGGGCACTAGGGCTCGAGCGAAAAGGAATGGATGAGCAGAGGAAGAAGAAGGCGTGGGTGAAAAAGGGAGTTCTTATCCCCTTATAAAGGCAGCGGAGATCCTGCGCGTCCCCACTTGCCCGGTAAATTCTCTTATTCCCCAAGCGCCACAATTAATGGCACGGTTAGGTTACCCACATCTGTATTGAAGAGAATCCCGTGATAAGGGTCACGATCCCTGCTTCGACAAGACGTGCCAATAAAAGTGCCTCGCGATATGTGCGGTGGCAGGTTGTGAAAAACGGTTCAAATAATGACCGGACCGTGGTGTGATGTCACGCTATGGAAAATTGTCAGCAGATTAGATCTGTGGAAAATTGAGCTCTCTACGGAGGTATGTGGAATTTGTTTTGTAGAGCCGAACACGACTCTTGTGTTCAAAATCTTCTATGGAGTATTTGGAGAAGGAACCCCCCTTGCAATGCCGAAGACAATCTGCGCGCCGGACTCATCATCATTGAAGCCTGGTTTAGGGGCTACCGAGGGAGTCCGGGATTAAGGGGTCCTCGGACAGCCGGACTATATACTTTGGTCGGACTATTGGACTATGAAGATACAAGATTGAAGACTTCGTCCCGTGTCCGGATGGGACTCTCCTTTGAGTGGAAGGCAAGCTTGGCAATTCGGATATGTAGATCTCCTTCTCTGTAACCGACTTTGTGTAACCCTAGCCCCTCCCTGTCTATATAAACCAGAGGGTTTAGTCCGTAGGACAACAACAATAATAATCATAGGCTAGCTTCTAGGGTTTAGCCTCTATGATCTCGTGGTAGATCAACTCTTGTAATACTCATATCATTAAGATCAATCAAGAAGGAAGTAGGGTATTACCTCCATCGAGAGGGCCCGATCCTGGGTAAACATCGTGTCCCCCACCTCCTATTACCATTAGCCTTAGACGCATAGTTCGGGACCCCCTACCCGAGATCCGCTGGTTTTGACACCGAAAGCGGGCTCAACGGCCGTGCGGTCCCTCATGGTAAAACCGCCGAACTGGAGGGTCTGCCACGAAGCTAGGCACCCTCCAGAATTGATATTGTCATTGATGACTAGGCGAGCCATGGATTGCTTTCTGTAGACAACACAATGGAGCTCTCAATGAAAGCACCTATGTCGGTGTCAAAACCGGCAGATATCGGGTAGGGGGGCCCAAGCTATGCGTCTAAGGATCAATGGTAACAGGAGGCCAGGGGACATGATGTTTACCCAGGTTCGGGCCCTCTTAATGGAGGTAAAACCCTACTCCTGCTTGATTATGATTGTCGAGTATGAACATTACAAGACTTGATCTACCTTGAGATCGTATTGTCTAACCCTAGATGTCTAGCCTAGGAGGATTCCGATGATGGCAAAAAGTTGCGCCTACGGACTAACCCCTCTAGTTTATATACGCACCGGAGGGGTCTATGGATTGTACAAAGTCGGTTTATCAAGGAAGGAAACCTCCGGACTCTATTCTTGCCGTCTACGTGTTGAGAAGTCCCATCCGGACACGGTAGATGATTTTTGACTTGATCTTGTGTAGCCCATGCAACCCGGCCCATACTCCTAGGCCGGACATATAAGGACCCCTGAATCCAGGACTCCCTCACTGACCGAACAAAATAGAGTTACAGAAAATGAGAGAAAAACCCAAGGCCATCCATATTAGACTAGCCATGGTTCAGAAACTTGAAAGTCCTACCGCAAACCCTACAACTGTGGGACATAATCCACCAATCGAGCGACATGTGAAGTAACAAAGGGCGCAAAACTCCAAGATAACATCTTCAAGATCGAATCAACACTCGCACACTCATCACTATTACAGGAACCCCTTATAGGATTTCGTTATTAATGACGTGTCATGAAATGAGAATGATACCACTACTAACTTGCCAGAGTACCTGAGGGAGTCCGGGATTAAGGGGTCCTCGAGCAGCCGGACTATGTACTTTGGCCGGACTGTTGGACTATGAAGATACAAGATTGAAGACTTCATCCCGTGTCCGGATGGGACTCTCCTTTGCGTGGAAGGCAATCTTTGCAATTCGGATATGTAGATCTCCTTCTCTGTAACTGACTCTCTATAACCCTAGCCCCCTCCGGTGTCTATATAAACCGGAGGGTTTAGTCCGTAGGACAAGAACAATCATAATCATAGGCTAGCTTCTAGGGTTTAGCCTCTACGATCACGTGGTAAATCAACTCTTGTCATACTCATATCATCAAAATCAATCAAGCAGGAAGTAGGGTATTACCTCCATCGAGAGGGCCCGAACCTGGGTAAAACATCGTGTCACCCGCCTCGTGTTACCATTAGCCTTAGACGCACAGTTCGGGACCCCCTACACGAGATCTGCCGGTTTTGACACCGACATTGGTGCTTTCATTGAGTTTTCCACTGTGCCGTCCTGATAAGGCTTGATGGCTCGCCTTATTGTCAAGGACAACGTCACCTTTGGAGGAACCCTGGCTGTAGGCCAGACCCTCCGGCTGGGCGGCTTCGTCATGGCCGCCCATTCGGCCACCACGCCGACGATGACTTCTCAAGTCATCAAGAACAACCTCCACGTCATCTCGGAATTCACCGAGCAGATGGATCCAATAGAGCTCTCCTCCCTGAACAAGCTCTTGGATCGCATCACCGCCCTGGGAGTCGCTATGGACTATGATCGGATCGGGCTTAAACCCGACCAAAGGGAGATTAACTCTCCACTGGTCACCCATCAGATAGCGGTGGTGGAGGAACAAAATAGTGATTCTTCCTCTATTTTGAGGACGAACTATGTCCAGATTACCGAGCTCTCCGAGTCGGATACCCGTCTACGGGAGGACATGGCACAGGCTCCGAACTTAGAATCGGGTAATGGGCCACAAATACTGGGCAACATCCTGGAGTCCGAGCTGCCAAGATCGGGAGCTCCTTTGCCCCTGGGTCTTAGATCGGATCAGGATTTGGACTTAAGTCTACCCACCCACCCAGACACAAGTGATCTTTCCCACATTAGACAAGAGCCAAAAGAGACAGTACATCACTTCTGGGCTAGATTCCTCCTTGTAATGAGAAGGGTTAAGGACTCTCGCGGGGAAGACGCTATCTCATTCTTTTGCAAAAATTGCACGGACAAGGGAATTCTCAACACCATAAGTGGCCATGACATAGCACACTTCGCCGACTTGGCGGCCATAATACAAAAGTACTGCACGATGGAAAGCGCCTGTAAAACCCAAACAAAATTCTAGGATTCTCCGGCTCTCACTAAACCCCTTGCCCAAACTAAAAGGGTGCGCTTTCGCAAGTCACCCAATCCAATTACAAAGAAGCCAAAGCCCTTAATAGGGCGTGGAACCGTATTGGAGGGATGGCTCAACAAGCCATGCAAAATTCACAGCACACCGGGCATCACACAAACACACAACCTTAGAGCATGTTGGATACTCCGGCAGGTGGCCAAGAGCAGCAAGGACCTTCTCATCAACAATACCGCAGAGCACCATCCCGTGAAGAATAACAATACATCACTGACAATCTTTTAGACTTTTGCCTCAAACAATAGGTGCAAGCGAGCACTTCGCAACCTCGCCGAAGTCTGCCACGTTGTAGCAATAAATCCATGGAACAACACGGCTGAGGGAGTCCTGGATTAGGGGGTATCCGGAGAGCCAGACTGTATACATCGTCCGAACTATTGGAGCGTGAAGATACAAGACTCAAGACTTCGGCCCGTGTCCGGATGGGACTCTCCTTTGCGTGGAAGGCAAGCTTGGCGATCCAGATATTGTGTTTCCTTCCTTGTAACCAACTCCATGTAAACCCTAGCCCTCTCCGGTGTCTATATAAACCGGAGAGGTTGATCCTTAGAAGGCCGATCACAACTACAATCATACCATCATAAGCTAGCTCCTAGGGTTTAGCCTCTATGATCTCGTGGTAGATCTACTCTTGTACTACTCATATCTTCAATATTAATCAAGCAGGAAGTAGGGTTTTACCTCCATCGACAGGGCCCAAACCTGGGTAAACATTGTGTCCCTCGCTTCCTGTTACCATCAGCCTAAGACGCACAGATCGGGACCCCCTACCCGAGATCCGCCGGTTTTGACACTGACATTGGTGCTTTCATTGAGAGTTCCTCTGTGTCGTCGCTGCAAGGCTCGATGGCTCATCTCGTCGTCAAGGACAACATTACCTCAGGGGGAGCACTGGCCGTAGGCCAAACTCTCGGACTTGGCAGCTTCATCATGGCCGCCCCATCGGCGGTTGCACCGATGATGGCCTCTCGGGTCATCACGCATAACCTTCGCGTCAGTTCGGAGCTCACCAAACAGATGGATCCGATGGAGCTCTCCTCCCTTAATTAGCTCTTGGATTGCATCGCCGCTCTGGGAGTCGCTACAGACTATGACCGGATCGGGCTTAAACCCGATTGAAGGGACATTAGATCCCCGTCGGCCACCCATGAGATAGCGGTAGTGGAGGGACCGCACACGGATTGCCCCTCAACCTTGAGGATGAATTATGTCTGGATTACCGAACTCCTTGAGCCGAACACCTGCTCAAAGGAAGACATGACCCGGGTCCCGGACTTAAAATCGGGCATTGGGCCGAAGAAATTGGGCAACACTCCGGACCCCGAACTGTCAGGCTCGGAACCTCCCATGCCCCTGGGTGTTAGATCAGATCAGAATCCGGATTTAGCTAACAAAACCCACCTGGACTTGAACTGTCTCTCCCACATCAGGCAAGAGTCCGAGGAGACTGTACATCGCTACTGGGCCAGATTCCTCCTTGCGCTTAACAAGGTCAAGGACTGTTGCGAGGAGGACGTAGTCTCACTCTTCTGCAAAAACTACACGGACAAAGGACTCCTTAATGCTATGAGTCGCTGTGACATAGTACACTTCACGGACTTGGCAACCATAGTACAGAAGTACTGTGCGATGGAAAGTGCCAGGAAAACCCAAGCAGAATTTTGGGATAGTACATGTCGGTGTCAAAACCGGCAGATCTCGGGTAGGGGGTCCCGAACTGTGCATCTAGGCGGATGGTAACAGGAGACAAGGGACACGATGTTTTACCCAGGTTCAGGCCCTCTTGATGGAGGTAAAACCCTACGTCCTGCTTGATTAATATTGATGATGTGTGTTACAAGAGTGGATCTACCACGAGATCAAGGAGGCGAAACCCTAGAAGCTAGCCTATGGTATGATGGTTGTTCGTCCTATGGACTAAAGCCATCCGATTTATATAGACACCGGAGAGGGCTAGGGTTACACAAAGTCGGTTACAATGGTAGGAGATCTACATATCCGTATCGCCAAGCTTGCCTTCCACGCCAAGGAAAGTCCCATCCAGACACGGGACGAAGTCTTCAATCTTGTATCTTTATAGTCTTGGAGTCCGGCCGATCATGATAGTTTGGCTATTCGGACACCCCCTAGTCCGGAACTCCCTGAGTAGCCCCCGAACCAGGCTTCAGCGACGACGAGTCCGGCGCGTATATTGTCTTCGGTGTTGCAAGGCGGGTTCTCCTTCAAACTTCATGTTCCTGTCGAATAGTGTCCGGCTTCCTTATAAATGTTGCGCTCCTTGGCTTCTACGCCCAATAATGGCCTTCTTCCACGTGTCGTATGAATGCGAAAAGCTAGGGTATTTTTACATTTCACCCCCTAGCTGTGCGAACGAGCCGCCTATAAGAGAGGCGAGGATCTAGATCCAACTCACACCATCCTCCATCCGCAAGTTCTCATCGAAGCGCCTCTAACAAAAATCCATTCTATCATGGATAGTCGACGCGGCTCCTCCTCTCGCGCTCCCAGCACTAAGCCAGGAGATTGGGGGAGATGCTCAGTTCCACACAGCGAGCTAGTGGCGCTCCAAACCATGGTTCTGGTTCGAGCCGGACTGGCCACCTTCAGGGGTGGAAAGCAGGCGGAGAGCATCCCCAACCCTTCCAAAGGAGAGCAGGTATGCTTCGTCCCTTATCTAATAAGGGGACTCAGATTTCCCATACATCCGTTTCTCCGGGGGCTCCTGGAGTTCTACGGACTCCAGCTTCACCACCTCACACCTGCCTCCATTTTGCACATCGCCGGCTTTGTAGCTCTTTGCGAGCTGTTCTTGGGAATCGAGCCCCATTTTGTGCTATGGAAGAGATTGTTTTGCCTCGTACCCCATTCTCACGAGGGGTCGATATATCAAGTGGGCGGAGCCGAAATATGGCGCATCGCCGGGACCGGATATCTATCCGGCACCCCGAAGAAGGCATCCGAAGACTGGCCTTCGGAATGGTTCTACATGGAGGACGCCCCTCTGCCGGATCCAGTTCGGATCGGCCTTCCGGAGTTCACCAATGCTCCCTTGAAGAAACGCCTGAGTTGGCGCCCGCGGAGCCCTCAACGGGAGGATGATGGGAGCGTCCATTATCTGATGGGCCGGATTAGGTTACTGGCCCACTCCGGATTGACCATGATTGGAATCATGGCCACGTGCATTATGCGAGGGGTGCAGCCGCTCCAATATAGGGGCCACCCTATGTGGGATTTCAACGGGGAAGATGACGCCACCCGTCATGGCCGCAGAGGGCCGGGCTCGGCAGCCGATCTGGCAAAGATCCTATCCGGCTTGTCCAAGGGGGAGGAGGAGGACTTCCTCCGCACGAGTCCATTGAATGGATTCTCCATGAATAACCCTCGGAGCTGGGTAAGCGGATGTTTATCTACCCGATCCATACTTCCAAAGTCAAGTATCTTACTTCATGATTTCGACGCAGGAGCTGTGCCGGGACGTGGAGGGCATACAAAGCCCAACTCCACAGCCCGAGGATCCGGAACGATCCCTTGATCCGGCCTCCGAAGAGGATCCAAACATAAAGGTGGAGCTGATTGATGGGGTGTTCCACCAACTTAGCATGGAGAATGCTCTAGTCGCCATTACGGCTGACTACCCCAGTTTGTTTCCGGCCTCCCAGGTGACTACGACCGAGGTCCTGACACCATCATTTGATCCATGCTCAATTCTGACGATCCTATATTGATGGTGCATCGCAGGAGGTGCCTTTAAGGCGGGAAGCCGAATCCGCGGCGGATGACCAGCAAGGGTCAGTTCGGCCCAGCAGGCGGAAGAGGAGTGTGACAGGAACCGAAACGTTGCCACAACGGTACGGCACACCGCTGTTTTTAAGGGAAGGATCCCTAGGAGGTATATTAATGCTCATAACCTTTCCAGGAGAAAGAGCACTCGCCGGACAGTGTCCGGTGAGGTTGCCAATCAAGCCTCCGCTAGCCATGCTCCAACGCGTGGTCCGGAAGGGGAGGCAAACACAAGGCATGAGCCGGATGCTCCTCCGACGGAGGATGCCGACAGGCTGTCCGCCACCCGGTCTGAGGTGGAGAGCACCATGAATCACAGGCGTCGCCGGACAGTTCTTCGTGACGCGTGTTTCTCCCCGGAGGTGTTGAATGCCTTTGATGCGGGAAACGCGCACCTCCGTGCCGCTCAAGATGGTTTAGCCAGAGCCACTGAGCAGTATGTGAAGGACATACGGGTAAGTAATTTTGATAGTTATATATGCCAGTAGCCCCCGAGACTTAAAATAGTTAAAATAACTGATTTAAGGATCATTTATTATGCAGGATCTTATGGAGAAGAATACCCACCTGTCCCAGGAGCTCCAAGAGTGCAAGGACCAACTTGAGGCCGCACTGGCCACCACAGGGGGAGCCACAGAGACCCCCGCTGGTAATACGTACTTCAAAAAGATAAGTAGTTAACAAAGTGCGGCGTGTGCCTAAATCTGACAATAATATTGCAGAGGGCGCCCGACTAGATCCGGACAAGCAACAACTACTGCATCAGCTAAAGGCCGGCGAGAGGGTGCTTATGAAGGTGCAGCAGGAGAGGAACAAGCTCCAAGATGCCCACACCCAGCTAGGAGAAGAGCTGAAAGATGTTCGGGCCCAGCTGTCCGGCTCCGTGAAGGAGAATCAGCGGCATCGTCGCGGCATTTATAGTAAGTGCTTGAGCAAATTCCTTTGAAAAGAAGAATTCGGCAAGGAAGTCGATTGACAGAAATGTGTCTTTAGGTGTGCTCACGGGTCGCCCTGCGGAGGAAATGCTCGGTTCAACGGGTGACCAACTTCCCGAGCTGGTGCAACTGCTCGAATGTGTTCGGCAGGCGATGAGTGGCGTCGTTTAGGCCTTATGGCCTTCCATCTCCATACCTGAGGGCCTTGGAGGGCTTGCTGAGAAGCTTCAGGGAGTACGGCGACGTCTCCGTCTGTGGAAGATATCGGCCTGCCGTCAAGGCGCCAGGGAGGCCTGGGCCATGGTGAAGACGCGGTACTCAAAGGCTGACCCAAACCACATGGCCGAGGTCAGGCCTGTGGGGCCTGATGGGAAGGAGATCCCTGTGAGCTTGATGTACGGCCAAGTAGAGCTGGCCGCAAAATATTCCTAACAGGACTGTAAATTAGACAGCCTGTTAGATGGGATTGAAGAGGAGTACAATCAGTCAGTTTGACGATGTAATTTAAAATGACATGTAAAATGCCTTCTAGCCGGATTGTAAATCGTTTGTCTTTGCCGACCTTTTCGCTTCAACCTCGGGACCCTAGAGTCCGGAGTGTGTCCGAATGCCTTCTCAGTTATGAAAAAACCGGGGCATGCATGGAGACCAGGCGTAGGGGTCATTAGTGCTTTATCAGACAAGTGCCCAACTAGTTATGTTATATTACATGGTTAGTAAGAAACATCTTCCAAGGAGAATAGTTCCGTTAGGGGTTCCTTTCCCTGGGAGGCATGCCCTAAAGTGCATGCCCAAACTGTGAAAAGAGCAGGAAAAGCATCTGGGGGCAGATAAGTTGAATAAGTAATAAATCATCTTTCAAGTCATCGACCGAATATTCTCTTAAGAATGCTAGCTTTCGGCTTCACCCAGTCTGAGGTACACATCCGGCTGACCCGGCAGTAACAATCGCAAAGGTGCTCCCTTTACCTCCTAGCCGAACAATCGGGAACGTAGGGGTAAGCACAGGAGCCAGGCAACCCAGCTTGGCCAAAACTTAAGTCATATTGATGCATATAATGGTGAATAAAAGGCACATGCAGAAGTATGACACATGTGTTGGGCATGAAGCCCGTATAAATAAGCTTCTGTTAAAGAAGCCCCCAGGTATAATGAGTGCTAGGAGCACATCAAGTGTGTGCGAACAATGCACAAATCAGCCTATCAAAGGTATTGCAAAAAAAAGTGGGAAGAAGGAGGGGGACAAGAGACAGTGAAAATGTAAAAAGGTGGACGGAGGAGTGAGACGAACTCTGGGTCCAGCGTTAGGCGTAGAATCTTCGGAGACGGGCTGCGTTCCATGGGTTCGGCTCGAGTCGGTTGTCAGATGCGTTACGTAGACGGTATGCTCCGCCGGTCAGGACATGGTCGATGATGAAGGGACCTTCCCACTTGGGCTTAAGTTTGTCCTTTTTCTTGTCCGGCAAGCGTAGAACAAGTTCGCCAACATTGTAAGTTTTGGCCCGTACTTCTCTGCTTTGATATCTTCGAGCCTGCTGCTGATAGAATACGGAACGAGCTTTTGCCACGTCCCGCTCCTCCTCTAAGGCGTCCAAACTATCCTGCCGATCCAACTCGGCTTCTCTTTCTTCATACATGCGCACGCGAGGTGAGTCATGCATTATATCGCAGGGCAGAACTGCCTCTGCGCCGTACACCACAAAAAATGGTGTGAATCCGGTAGTGCGGTTTGGCATGGTCCGCAACCCCCAGAGTACGGAGTCGAGCTCCTCTACCCAGTGCGTGTTAGATTCCTTGAGGGACCGCACTAGTCTGGGTTTGATGCCGCTCATGATTAGACCATTTGCTCGCTCGACTTGATCGTTAGTTTGGGGGTGATAGACTGAAGCATAGTCGAGCCTGATGCCCATGTTTTTGCACCAGAGTTTAACCTCGTCGGCCATGAAATTCGTGCCGTTATCAGTGATGATGCTGTGGGGGATGCCAAAACGGTGTACTACCCCGGATATAAAGTCTTTCACAGGTCCGGATTCTGCCGTTTTAACCGGCTTGGCCTCTATCCATTTGGTGAATTTGTCCACCATGACCAATAAGTATTTGCGCTTGTGGGTTCCCCCTTTAAGGGGTCCAACCATGTCAAGCCCCCAGACCGCAAATTGCCAGGTGATGGGTATAGTTTTGAGGGCGGTGGGTCGCATGTGGCTCTGATTAGCAAAGAGCTGGCAACCGACGCATCGTTGGACTAAGTCCTGAGCATCTGCCCGGGCTGTCGGCCAATAAAATCATGTATGGAAGGCCTTGCCTACAAGGGCCTGGGCTGCAGCGTGGTGCCCGCCGAGTCCGGCGTGAATTTCAGCCAGGAGATTTCGCCATCCCTCTTTGGAGATACACCTTTGAAGGACTCCGGTTGTGCTTTTCTTATAAAGTTCTCCCTCATGGACCTTGTAGGCTTTAGATTGCCGAACTATGCAGCGGGCCTCATTTTGGTCTTCGGGAAGTTCCTGCCTGATTAAGTAGGCTAGGAATGGTTCCGTCCACGGGGCAATTACTGCCATTATTTCGTGGGCTGAAGGTGTTATTTCATTGGCTGAGCCGCCGATTGTGTCAGAATGGTCTGAGTTAGGTGATGCAGCTGGTTCCAGATTGTTATTTCCGGACTCCTCTTCCCATAATATGGATGGCTTAAAGAGCCATTCCAGGAAGATGTTTGGAGGGACGGTGTCACGTTTTGCGCCGATGTGTGCTAACACGTCTGCTGCCTGGTTATTATCCCGGGCTACATGGTGGAATTCGAGTCCTTCGAACCGAGCTGACATTTTTAGGACGGCGTTGCGGTAAGCTGCCATTTTCGGATCTTTGGCATCAAAGTCACCATTTACTTCGGATATTGCGAGGTTTGAATCCCCGCTCACCTCTAGGCGTTGAATGCCCATGGAGATTGCCATCCGGAGGCCATGTAGAAGGGCCTCGTATTCGGCTGCGTTGTTGGAGTCCATGTACATTATTTGAAGTACGTATTGGACTGTATCTCCAGTTGGGGACATCAAGACGATGCCAGCCCCCAAGCCAGCCAACATTTTGGATCCGCCGAAATGCATGATCCAATTGGAGTACGCGCCGTACTCTTTAGGGAGTTCGGCTTCGGTCCATTCGGCGACGAAGTCAGCCAGAACTTGCGACTTTATAGCTCGCCGTGGTTTGTAGGTTATGTCAAATGGTAAGAGCTCAATGGCCCATTTTGCAATCCTGCCCGTTGCGTCGCGATTGTTTATAATATCGTTGAGAGGTACTTCGGAGGCCACCGTTATGGAACACTCTTGAAAGTAGTGTAGCAGCTTTCGGGATGCCATGAACACCGCATACGCTATCTTTTGATAATGTGGGTACCGGGACTTGCATGGAGTTAAGACAGTGGATACGTAGTACACTGGTTTTTGAAGAGGGAATCTGTGCCCTTCTGTTTCTCGTTCGACGACGAGTACCGCGCTGACAACTTGATGTGTTGCTGCGATATATAATAACATAGGTTCTGCCAAGTTGGGCGCGGCCAGGACCGGATTTGTTGCCAGTATGGCCTTGATTTCTTCGAGTCCGGCCATGGCAGCATTCGTCCATTCAAAGTGTTCGGTGTGCCAGAGGAGGCGATAGAGGGGCAGAGCCTTTTCTCCCAAATGGGAGATGAGGCGACTTAGAGCCGCTATGCATCCAGTTAGTTTTTGTATTTGCTTGAGGTCCTTTGGAATATCCAATTGTGACAGAGCTCGGATCTTGGCTGGGTTTGCTTCAATTCCTCTACCGGATACAATGAAGCCCAAGAGCTTTCCGGCTGGTACTCCGAAGACACATTTTTCCGGGTTGAGCTTAATGTCATATGCTCGGAGGTTGTCGAATGTCACCCTCAAGTCGTCTACTAGAGTTTCGACATGTTTGGTCTTGACGACCACATCGTCCACGTATGCCTCTACTATTTTGCCTATCTGGGTAGCCAGACATGTCTGAATCATGCGCTGATATGTTGCGCCGGCGTTTTTGAGTCCGAAGGGCATTGTGTTGAAGCAGAATGGCCCATATGGAGTAATGAATGCCGTTGCGGCCTGGTCTTTTTCCACCATCTTGATTTGATGGTATCCGGAGTATGCATCGAGGAAGCACAATGAATCGTGCCCTGTGGTAGCATCGATGATTTGGTCGATGCGAGGGAGAGGGAAAGGGTCCTTTGGACAGGCCTTGTTAAGGTCTTTGAAATCGACGCAAAGGCGCCAGGATTTGTCCTTTTTTGGTACCATTACTAGGTTGGCTAGCCAGTCCGGATGTTTTTTATCTCTGATGAATCCGGCTTCTAAGAGTTTGTCTAGCTCCTCTCCCATTGCCTGTCTTTTGGGTTCGGAAAATCACCGAAGAGCTTGTTTGACTGGCTTGAATCCTTTTAGGATATTTAGGCTGTGCTCTGCCAGCCTGCGTGGGATTCCTGGCATGTCTGAAGGGTGCCAGGCAAAACTGTCCCAGTTTTCCCGAAGGAATTCTCGTAGTGTGGCTTCTACATCAGGGTTTAGTTGTGCCCCTATGGAGGCCGTCTTTGTGGGGTCCGTTGGATGGACCTGGAATTTGACTATTTCGTCTACTGGTTTGAAAGAGGTGGACTTGGACCTCTTATCGAGTTTCACATCGTCCCTATCCACCGTGGAGCGCATCGCAGTTAGTTCCTCTGCCGCTAGGGCTTCGGATAATGCCTCTAGGGCCAGTGCGGCTGTCTTATTTTCAGCACGGAGTGCTGTATCTGGATCACTGGCGAGAGTGATTATTCCATTGGGTCCGGGCATTTTGAGCTTCATGTACCCATAATGGGGTATAGCTTGGAAGATTGTGAATGCCTCTCGCCCTAACAGAGTGTTATATCCGCTGCCGAATGGGGCCACTTGGAACGTGACCTCTTCGGACCTGTAATTGTCCGGCAAGCCGAACACTACATCTAGTGTGATTTTTCCTGTGCAGCATACTTCTCGACTAGGGATTATTCCCCTGAAGGTTGTGCTGCTTCGCTCAATGCGGCTCTAGTCATTTCCATTTTTTGAAGGGTTTCTTCGTAGATGAGGTTTAATCCGCTACCGCCATCCATGAGTACCTTGGTAAGACGAAAGTCGTCCACTATCGGACTGAGGACCGATGCGGCTGGTGCTCTAGCTGTTCGGAATTTAGGTTCGTCGCTGGCATTGAAGGTGATAGCCGTGTCGCTCCATGGATTTGTTGTTGCTACTTGGTAGACTTCGGCGAGGTTGCGGATTGTTTGTTTCCGCATGTTATTTGATGCGAATGTCTCGAAGACTGTTAATACCGTACTGGTACTGCTGGGCTGGTTGCCCGAGGCTAAAAAGCCTTCGCCACTTTTGGCCACCTGCCGTAGTATCCAACATGCTCGAAGGCTATGTGTTGGAGTGGCGCCCTCCGTACTGTGGATTTTGCAGGGTCCGTTCAGCCATCACTCCAGTACGGTTCCATACCCTTTAGGGGTTTTTGCTTTTTTGTTTTTAACCCAGGTGCTTGAGTATGAAGCACCCTTTTATTTTGGACTGGGGTTGTATTTAAGGCCGGATTGTCGCAAAACCTAGTTTCGGTTTTCCAGGCACTCTCCATCGTGCATTATTTTTGTACAATGATCGCTAGGTCGGCGAAGCGTGTAACTTCACGACGACTGATGGCGTTTATGATTCCCTTGTCCGTGCAATTGTTGTAGAAAATTGAAATCGTGCTTTCTTCACGGTAGTCCTTTATCCTGTTCATAACCAGGAGGAATCTGGCCCAGTAATGATGTATTGTTTCATAGGGCTCTTGCCGTATTTGAGATAGATCGCTTATGTTTGGGTGGGCGGGTGGAATTAAGTTCGGAACCCCGCCCGATCTGAGGCTCAAAGGCCAAGAAGCTTCCGGATTCGGAAGCTTGGTTTGCTGGATGCTATCCAACAAATCTGGTCCGATGCCTGACTTTAGGTTCAGTATTTGATTAGCATCCGTCCCTCCGTGGGAATCCGGCATGGAGGGATCGGGAATCCGGACATAGTTGGTTTTTAACATAGAAGAAGAGTCGTCGCATTGTTCCTCTACCACAACAACGTGGTGGGTAACCTGGGGAGAGTTAATTTCTCTCAGATCGGTTTTAAGCCCGATCTGATCGTAGTCGGTAATGACTCCCAGGGCGGCAATGCGATCCAATATCTCGTTTATCGAGGAGAGCTCAATTGGATCTAGCTTCTCGGCGAATTCCGAGCTGACGTGAAGATCGCTTTTAATGACCTGAGAGGTCATTGTCGGAGCGGTGGCCGAACAGGCGGCCATAAGAAAATCGCCTAGCCAGATAGTCTGGCTGGCAGCCAAAGCTCCCTTGACAACGGTGCCGTCTTTAAAGACGGGAAAAGGCATCCTTCCTGATGGTGACGGCACAGAGGAACTCTCAATGAAAGCACCAATGTCGGTGTCAAAACCGGCGGATCTCGGGTAGGGGGTCCCGAACTGTGCGTCTAGGAGGATGGTAACAGGAGACAAGGGACGCGATGTTTTACCCAGGTTCGGGCCCTCTTGATGGAGGTAAAACCCTACGTCCTGCTTGATTAATATTGATGATGTGTGTTACAAGAGTGGATCTACCACGAGATCAAGGAGGCTAAACCCTAGAAGCTAGCCTATGGTATGATTGTTGTTCGTCCTATGGACTAAAGCCATCTGGTTTATATAGACACCGGAGAGGGCTAGGGTTACACAAAGTCGGTTACAATGGTAGGAGATCTACATATCCGTATCGCCAAGCTTTCCTTCCACGCCAAGGAAAGTCCCATCCGGACACGGGATGAAGTCTTCAATCTTGTATCTTCATTGTCTTGGAGTCCGGCCGATCATGATAGTTCCGCTATCCGGACACCCCCTAGTCTAGAACTCCCTCAGTATAGCTCTCACCAAGACCTTTATTCGAACTAAACAGGCGAACTCTCATAAGTCGGCTGATCCAATTCCCAAGAAACCAAAGCACACCCCAGGGCGGGGAACCGTATTGGAAGAATGGCTCGATGTGCCATGTAAACTCCATAGTGCTCCGGACACAGCACCAACCCATAGCCTTAGGGCGTGTTGGATACTCCGGTAGGTTGCAAAAAGTGGCGATGTTGTTCTTGCAAGCCATAAAGCAGAACAACATCCCGCCAACGAGCACAATACGGTACTAATAGTCTTTAAGACTTTCGCCTAAAACAATAGGCGCAAGGAGCTCATCGAAGCTCCGCAGAAATTTGCCATGTGGCAAAATAAACCCCTGGAACGACACTGCTATAACTTTCAATGCCAGTGATGAACCTCGATTCTAGACCATCCGGGTACCAACCGCTCTGGTTAGCCCAATCGTGGATGGCTTCCGGCTCACTAAAGTACTCATGGACGGCGGGAGTGGATTAAAGTTGATCTATGAAGAAACGCTCAACAAGATGGAAATTGATAAAAGCCGCATTGAACAAAGCGGCACAACCTTCAGGAGAATTATCCCTAGTCGGGAAGCACGATGTGCGGGAAAAGTCACACTCAATGTGGTATTCGGCACCCCGGAGTGGATCTACCACGAGATCAAGGAGGCTAAACCCTAGAAGCTAGCCTATGGTATGATTGTTGTTCGTCCTATGGACTAAAACCCTTCGGTTTATATAGACACCGGAGAGGGCTAGGGTTACACAGAGTCGGTTACAATGGTAGGAGATCTACATATGACGAACTGTCGGTGTCAAAACCGGCGGATCTCGGGTAGGGGGTCCCGAACTGTGCGTCTAGGCGGATGGTAACTGGAGACAAGGGACACGATGTTTTTACCCAGGTTCGGGCCCTCTCGATGGAGGTAAAACCCTACTCCTACTTGATTGATATTGATGATATGGGTAGTACAAGAGTGGATCTACCACGAGATCAAGGAGGCTAAACCCTAGAAGCTAGCCTATGGTATGATTGTTGTTCGTCCTATGGACTAAAACCCTCCGGTTTAAATAGACACCGGAGAGGGCTAGGGTTACACAGAGTCGGTTACAATGGTAGGAGATCTACATATCCGTATTGCCAAGCTTGCCTTCCACACCAAGGAAAGTCCCATCCGGACACGGGACGAAGTCTTCAATCTAGTATCTTCATAGTCTTGGAGTCCGGCCAATGATGATAGTTCGGCTATCTGGACACCCCCTAGTCCAGGACTCCCTCAGTAGCCCCTGAACTAGGCTTCAATGACGACGAGTCCGGCGCGCATATTGTCTTCGGCATTGCAAGGCGGGTTCCTCCTCCGAATACATCATAGAAGATTGTGAACACTAGGATAGTGTCCGGCTCTGCAAAATAAATTCCACATACCATCATAGAGAGAATAATATTTACACAACTTCAATCTGCTGACGTATTTCGTAGCATGACATCATGCCACGGCTAAGCCTTTACTCGAATTGTTTTTATTGTTCCACCTCAGCGCGTTTAGCGAAGCGGTTTCCTTGGCATGTCTTGTCGAAGCAGAGATCGTGTTCCCCTTATTCCGGGATTCCCATCAATACGGACGTGGGTAACCCAACCGCGCCATTGATTGTGGTGCTTGGGAGATAAGCGAGTTTTACCAGGCCGGTGGGGACGCATGGTTTCGTCCGCCCATATATAAGGGGATAAGGATCCACCTTTTTACCTACGCTACTTCCTCCTTTGCTTATCCATCTCCGCGCACTCGAGCTCCAGCGCCCAAGTCCGCACATCTCACCTCAACCTTCTCCAACCATGTCCGGAGCGGGAGGCAAGTGGATGGCCTCCTCCATTACAAAGGGGCACATCAAGAAGCTGCGCAGCGCCGGATATTTGTCCAGCGATATCGCGCACCGGCTACCCGACAAGGGGCAGCTCATCCCCACCCCCAGGCCCCATGAGAGGGTGGTATTCCTTCCCCATTTCCTCCGCGGACTGGGCTTCCCACTCCACCCCTTCGTCCGAGGGCTCATGTTCTATTATGGCCTGGATTTCCATGATCTGGCCCCAAATTTCATCCTCAACATCTGGGCGTTTATCGTCGTGTGCGAAGCCTTCCTCTGCATCCATCCCCACTTCATCTTGTGGCTCAAGACCTTAAATGTTCAGCCGAAGGTTGTGAAGGGCAGCCAAGCAGAGTGCGGAGGCGCCATGGTGGGAAAGATGCCCAACGTCACATGGCTCGAAGGCAACTTTGTGGAAACCATCAAAGGGTGGCAATCGGGGTGGTTCTATATCATCGTGCCGCGTGACCCTGAATGGGCAGCGGCCCCCGAATTCAGATCTGGCATCCCCACACGGCTCACCTCCTGGAAAGAGAAGGGCCTGACATGGGGCGATTCGGAGGAGCTGACCGGACTCCAAGCCTGCGTCCAAAAGCTAGTGAACAAGAAGCTCAAGCTTGTCAATGTAGTCCAGGTCATGCTCATCCGCCGGATTCTCCCGTGCGAACAACGGGCTTTCAATTTGTGGGACTTCGATCCGGCGCAGCACCAGACCTTGAACAGGCTCTTTGACACTACATACGAAGAGGCATGGAGGGTGCTATTCAAGGGCGCCGAGGCTCCCGCATCCGCCACCGAAGATCGCGGATTCAGCTCGCAGCGTCAGGCTGGCGAGGTAAGCTATATTATCCTTTACGGGACACTTGCTTTCCATAGTTTGACTCTATGTGGGATCTAAACTCCCTCTCCTTTGACAGGACTGGCTGAAGAAGGCCAGGCAGACTAACTGTCCGGCTCCTATGCCAGAAGACCCAGCGGACGACCGCTTAACGGGGCTGCTGGTTCCGGCACCTCACGTGGTGCCGGATAAGAAGGCCAAGAAGAAGGCCACGGGAACTCGAAAGAGTTCCCGTCATCTGGTGTTATCAGACTCATCATCTGATGACTCCGAGGCGGACTCCTCCCGTGAAGGCGAGGAGGAGAAGAAAGAAGCTTCTTCCCCAATGGGGGAAGATAAGAAAAGGAAGGCCTCCCCAACTGGGGAGGCCGGAGGGTCCAAGAAGGGAAGGACCCTTCCTCTGGACTATTCCGCCAACGCCGGTGATGGCGACGAGGATTGGCCTTCAAGGGCCAAGCCCCTGGCGAGATCGTAAGTATCCGGACTCCCGAATAGCTCATAACTTTTCTTTTCGTCGCATGGTGTCTTTCTAATGCCGCATACAACCCTGTAGTCCACCCAAGGACAATCTTCCCACTTTGTCGAGCGGGTCCTTGGGTACGTCGGATGTGGATAGCACTTCACTTCCGACCGCCTCCTCCCGCCGCGACACCGCCGAGGTGGGATCCCGGAAAGGGACCCACCAGGAGGAGGGGGCCCCGGAGGTGCCGCAAGGCAACCTACCAGACTTTGGACCGGACTCCGCACCGGAACCTACAGTGGTTCCTGAGTCCGGCAGGCGGCCCCTTCGTAAGAAGGGAAAGACTGTGACACCGGCGGCCTCCCTCCAACCGGAGGCGCCGGATAACTTGCTGGAGGCGCTCAACGGTGCTTCCATCAAAGAGGAACACCGCACTGTCATGAGTGCGGTGATTCAAAAGGTTCATCTCGCCAAGAGCGGACTGATCGAAGCCTGCAGCAGCCTTCTAACAGGCTTTGAGGTAAGAGTTTTAAGATATGTAAAATAGTACCGCATAGACAGTAGCCCCTGATGCTCGGTTTGGTGTTCGGAAGGAAAAGCCGGACTGAGGATCTAAAAAGATATACGCAGGAGTCTTAACGAAAATATGTCAATATGGGAATGCAGACTGCCCTGCTGACCTCTGCCGCACTGACTGCGGAGGTCAATGCCTTGAAGAGGAAACTCGAGCTGTCCGAGAGCGAGCTCGGCCGTGCCAAGAAGCAGCTTGAGGACAAGGAAGGTGAGTAACACCTTATTTAAAGTTGTACCTTACAGAAAAGGATTTGGTTGCAAGAGGAATGACAAGGATAACGTGGGTATTCCAGGGGCTACGAACGAGGTGGCAACCCTGAAGGAGGCGGTATCCGCGGCTGAACGCAATGCGGCCGCGGAACGCGCCGAGCGAGGGAAGCAGGAGGTGCGGGTGGCGGAGGTACGGCAAGAGCTCCAGGCTCTCATGGAAAAACACGAGAGTTTGGAGCGTGACTCGAAGACTCGGGAGTCCGAGCTTGCGTCGGCTCTTGAGAGTGCCAAAGCCTCTCAGGCCGAAGCCCACAAGGCCCTCTAGGAGATTGAGGCATTGAAGAAAATAGCGGCGGGTAAGGCATTCTTCATGCAAAGCAAGCATGTAAAAGTGAATTACCTATTACTTACCCAAATTCGGAGCTCTCCAGGAGCGTTCGCAGATCTTCCCCATAGCGTGTCTGACGCTGCCGCTTTCTACAGAGCCAAGGAGGGGAGCTCGACGGAGAAGGTGTTCTGGTCTCAGTATGCTGAGGCCGGACATCCGGTGCCCTTTAGCGACCAGCTAAAGCAGCTGGTCGAGCTCCACAAGGTGGCCGAACAGGCCACGAAGAGCCTCATAGTTTGGCTGTGGCCCAAAGAGGCCATGCCTGGGAGCTACTTCGGCCTGGTGTGGTGACCGGTAGATGCTTGTCCGTGGGTTGAAGTCATCAAGCGCTCCGCCTACATTGAAGGTGCCCGTCGGGCCCTTGCCCGTGCTAAGGTGCATTGGGGCAAGATGGACGCTAAGAAGCTTGTGACGGACGCGCCACCGCCGGGCAAGGAGTATCGCATGCCCGAAATGTATTATAAGGGTGTCCTGAAGGGTGCCCGCATTATTGCGGGTGAGTGCTCCAACGATGTAATATTTGAGTAGACTCGCATTTTGTTATCCTGTGCGCTGAAAACTTTGTTCATATGCGCTAAGCAACGCTTGTTAATTTAAAATATTTCCTTTTGTGCGGCCGTTTATCAAATCTGAGACATGGCAAGTCGTCGGCTTCAGCCCCCATGCCACGAGTGCTGGGGTGTTCGGGATAAACTTGAGCGCTCTTGTTCCCATTTTTGGTCCATCTAGGGAGGCGCCCAACATGACGAACGAGGCAACCGGACTTATAGTGCTTGAACACTCTCACTTAGCCATAGAATTCTATAATTTTAAATTTCGGCGAAGCCCCTAGTGTTCAGAAGGCCGAATTTGGGGCGCTATCCACGCCTTGGCTAGACAAAGCCGGTTCCTCGCTCTAAGCGGCATAAGTCTTTAGGGACTCAAAAAAACCTCTCGAACAGCGACCGGCTCTCGCCCCATCATGACAGTCAGTTTTAGCTTTCTCCACTGAGGTGCTCGCCCAACTCAACTGGGGCACAATCACAGTGGTTCTCCCAGCGCCACCTTAGCCGATATAACGGAACGTAAGGTACCAAAACATGGGAGCCGGGCAAACCCAACTATTGACCCAAGACATGATTCGGAGCCGATGCATATAATGCTATAAGTTCGGGGTGCCGCACTTGTGAAAGTGTTCGGACTTATCACACCATTATGTGGGGAACTTAAGCCCCTGGTGTATTTAGCCGTACCAAAGTGTACGGATGCAGCATGTCATAGATGAACACATGTGTAAGAAAGGAATGCAGTGGTAGGCAAAAAGCGATGCATTTTTTATTTAAAAGGTACTGCCATGAATGCAGAATGATACAAATAGTGTGATAAGCAAGGGATGGAACTATTTAACATGTCCCCCTCCAGGGGTAGGCTGCGGAATGGTGCATAAAATAGGTATAATGCTCGTAATGGAGACCACCTGGATACTCGGCATGGCCTTTCTTCTTTCCTGGTTGTTGTATCGTGAGTTCGGCAGGTCTACTGCCGGACAGGGCCTCTGGTAAACGGAGTCCTGAGGATAAGAAAAAAAAGGAAAAAAGGATGACACACTTGGGAGCCCTTGGTGTGGTTAAGCCGCACTCTGGGCCTGCCGTGGTCGTGCCCCTCCCCCTATGCCCATGGTATCTTCAGAGCGTAGTGATGTACGCGGAGTACTGGTTTTGCAATTTTGCAAGGGCTGGGGTTGGGGCCGCATTGCTACGCGTGCTCGGAATGTGCTAGGTGGTCTTGTTGTAGGTTACTCCGGGCGCGCTTGGCGGTGTCCGGACGCTTAACGGCCGGACTCGAGAATTGCCTTAAGAGGTTGTTCTGCACTTCTACCGTGAGAGCCGCTATATGCTCCTCTATTTGGAGAGAGCGTTCAGTGTTTCCGTTGACCGTGATGACTCCTCGAGGGCCTGGCATCTTGAGCTTGAGGTATGCGTAGTGTGGCACCGCGTTGAATTTTGCAAACGCGGTTCTTCTGAGCAGTGCCTGATAGCCGCTGCGGAACGGGACTATGTCGAATATTAACTCCTCGCTTCAGAAGTTATCCGGGGATCCGAAGACCACTTCAGTGTCACTGAGCCTGTACAATTGGCCTCTGCACCTGGTATGACGCCTTTGAAGGTCGTCTTTGTGGGTTTAATCCTTGAGGGGTCTATGCCCATCTTGCACACTGTATCCTGGTAAAGCAGGTTCAGGCTGCTGCCGCCGTCCATCAGGACTCTAGTGAGGTGAAACCCGTCGATGATTGGGTCTAAAACCAACGCGGCGAATCCGCCATGGCGGTTGCTGGTGGGGTGGTCCCTTCGATCAAAAGTGATCGGGCAGGAGGACCATGGATTGAACTTTGGGGCGACTGGCTCCATCGCATATACGTCCCTGAGTGCATGCTTCCGCTCCCTTTTGGGTATGTGGGTTGCGTATATCATGTTCACCATTTGCACTTGTGGGGGGAAACCCTTCTGTCCTCTATTGTTCGGCGGCCGGGTCTCTTCCTCGTCATTGCTATGCTTCCCCTTGTCATTGTTTTTGGCAATTAACTTGCCTGCCTACTTGAATACCCAACAATCCCTGTTGGTGTGATTAGCTGGCTTTTCGGGGGTGCCGTGTATCTGGCACGAGCGGTCGAGTATTCGGTCCAAGTTGGACGGACCCGGAGTAGTTCTTTTTGAATGTATTTTTCCGCTGACCGGGTTTGGAGCCTCTGAATCCGGCGTTCACTGCCGTATCCTCGGTATTGTCGCCGTTAATGCGACGTTTGTGCTTGTTGTGACGCGACCTACCATTACGGTCCTTGGTATCCAGACTGCCAGAATTTTTGTTGAGGTTGTTACTGCGGGCTAGCCAGCTGTCCTCTCCCGCGCAGAAGCGGGTCATGAGTGATGTGAGGGCTGCCATGGATTTCGGCTTTTCCTGTCCTAGGTGCCGGGCAAGCCACTCGTCGCGGATGTTATGCTTGAAGGCTGCAAGGGGCTCTACATCCGGATAGTCGATGATTTGATTTTTCTTGGTTAAGAACCGTGTCCAGAATTGTCTGGCCGATTCGTCTGGCTGCTGAATTATGTGGCTTAGGTCATCAGCGTCTGGTGGTCGCACATATGTGCCCTGGAAGTTATCAAGGAATGCGGCTTCCAGGTCCTCCCAACACCCAATTGATTCTGCTGGCAAGCTGTTAAGCCAATGCCGAGCTAGTCCTTTAAGCTTGAGCGGGAGGTATTTGATGGCGTGAAGATCATCACCGCGGGCCATGTGGATATGAAGGAGATAGTCTTCGATCCAAACCGCGGGGTCTGTTGTGCCATCGTAGGATTCAATGTTCACGGGTTTGAACCCTTCGGGGATTTGATGATCCATTACTTCATCTGTGAAGCATAGTGGGTGTGCGGCGCCTCTATACTGGGCTATATCACGACGTAGCTCAAGCGAGCTTTGTCTACTGTGTTCGGCCCGGCCGGAGTTGCTGTATCCGGCGCGACGGTCATCGTCGCGTATTGTGGGGCGCCCACGCGATCCGTAGATCGATCTTGATTGTCTTGCCTTATCCTCCAATATGTCTTGCAAGTCCGGCGCATTCCCTCGTGGCTTTGTACTTTTCGAGCGATGCCGAGGTACGGCTTTAGTGGAGGGCCTGGAGGCCTCTCTGTCGCGGCCACGAGGTGGCCAGTCGGCCGTATTGTGCGTTGGTGATGTGGGTTTGTATGCTTCCTCCTCTAATAGGGGCAGCAGCTTGCGTTTGGGGTAGCTTTTGGAGGGGCGTTCGAGTTCGTACTCTTCGGCCGCAAGGACTTCGGTCCATCTGTCGGCTAGCAGATCTTGGTCAGCTCTAAGCTGTTGTTGCTTTTTCTTGAGGCTACTTGCTGTGGCCATAAGCCTACGTTTAAAACGCTCTTGTTCGATGGGATCCTCAGGCACAATGAATTCGTCGTCATCGAGGCTTGCCTCGTCTCTGGAGGGAGGCATGTAATTATCGTCTTCTACCTCCTTGTCTGCCGCTCTCTCATGAGGGATGGCTTCTCCATCCTCCTGTGCTGAATCTTGCTGGAGGGGGTTGTCTTCGGCACTATCCGGGGTGTTGTTTTCTCCGGTGCCAGAATCTCCATTCTTACTGTGGCGGGATTTAGAGCGGCGCCCCTGACGCCGGCGCTTAGGCTGTTTCTTGGAGGGGTCTTCCTCCGTTGTTCCATCGTCGTTCCCATCCTTTGGGATGTCCACCATGTATATGTTGTATGACGAGGTGGCTTTCCAGTGCCCCGTAGGCGCTGGTTCTTGGTCGTCTCCGGCATCGTCGTCCATACCATCGATGTCTTTGGAGTCGAAGTCTAGCATGTCGGTTAGGTCGTCGACAGTGGCTACAAAGTGGGTGGTGGGTGGGCTTTGAATTTCTTCGTCGTACGCGTCCCAACCGTCCTGACCGTGGTCTGGCCAGGGCTCTCCTAATAATGAGAGATACTTTAGTGAGTTAAGGATGTTGCCAAAAGGCGAGTGCTGAAAGATGTCAGTAGCGGTGAACTCCATGATTGGCACCCAATCGGATTCGATTGGTAGAGGCGCGGGAGGTTCGGAGTCCGGTGAGGAGTCCGGCACCTTGGAGTCACGAGCTTCACAAGGGACAGGGTCGGTATTCGTCTCTAGCGCCGTAGAGGTATCAGCCCCCGAGGCGGTGTCTAAGCACCCATCCTCGATCGGTGCAGTCGGCTCCGAGTTAAGGGTCTGAGCGGACTCTTGTGCGTCCTCCAGGGCACTGTCCGGCGGCAGAGCTAGGTCATGCCCATCGTGATAGTGCGGCGCGCTCGTCTGTGGCTCGAATCCGTCGAAGATCAAGTCTCCGCGGATGTCGGCTGTGAAGTTCAAACTTCCAAATCTGACCTGATGGCCAGGGGCGTAGCTTTCGATCTGCTCCAGATGGCCGAGCGAATTGGCCCGCAGTGAAAAGCCGCCGAATACAAAGATCTGTCCGGGGAGAAAAGCCTCACCCTGGACCGCGTTGTTGTTGACGATCGAAGGAGCCATCGGGCCTATGAGCGAGGACACATAGGAACTCTTAATGAAAGCACCAATGTCGGTGTCAAAACCGGCGGATCTCGGGTAGGGGGTCCCGAACTGTGCGTTTAGGCGGATGGTAACAGGAGACAAGGGATACGATGTTTTTACCCAGGTTCGGGCCCTCTCGATGGAGGTAAAACCCTACTCCTGCTTGATTGATATTGATGATATGGGTAGTACAAGAGTGGATCTACCACGAGATCAAGGAGGCTAAACCCTAGAAGCTAGCCTATGGTATGATTGTTGTTCGTCCTATGGACTAAAACCCTCCAATTTATATAGACATCGGAGAGGGCTAGGGTTACACGGAGTCGGTTACAATGGTAGGAGATCTACATATCCGTATCGCCAAGCTTGCCTTCCACGCCAAGGAAAGTCCCATCCGGACACGGGACGAAGTCTTCAATCTTGTATTTTCATTGTCTTGGAGTCCAGCCAATGATGATAGTTCGGCTATCTGGACACCCCCTAGTCCAGGACTCCCTCAGGAATTATCCCTAGTCGGGAAGCGCGGTGTGCGGGAAAAGTCACACTCGATGTGGTATTCGGCACCCCGGAGAACTACAGGTCCGAAGAAATCACATTCCAAGTGGCTCCTTTTAGCAGCGGATGCCACGCCCTTCTTGGGCGGGACGCATTTACGAGCTTTCAAGCCATACCCCATTACAGGTACATGAAGCTTAAAATGCCCGGGCCCAATGGAATCATCACTCTAGCCAGTGATCCGGACGTTGCACTTCGCGCCGAAAACAAAACCACAACACTAGCCCTGGAAGCATTATCCGAAGCACTAGAAGCCGAAGAATTAACAACGCTACGGGCCACCATGGACAGGGACGACATGATACTCGCCAAGCGATCCAAGTCCACCTCCAACGGACCCCGCGAAGACAGCTTCCATCGGGACGCACTTGAGCCCCGCAATGGATGCTGCACTACGAGAATTTTTACGCCAGAATTGGGACATTTTCGCCTGGCACCCATCGGACATGCCGGGCATCCCGCGCAGATTGGTCGAACATAGCCTTAACATACTAAAGGGATACAAACCTATCAAACAGGCCCTAAGACGATTTTCAGAACCCAAGCGACAAGCAATGGGGGAAGAGCTAGCCAAGCTACTTGACGCCGGATTTATCAGAGATATCAAACATCCGGATTGGCTGGCAAATTTGGTAATGGTACCAAAGAAGGACAAATCCTGGCGCCTATGCGTCGACTTCAAAGACCTCAACAATGCTTGCCCCAAGGATCCCTTTCCCCTCCCTCGCATCGATCAAATTATCGACGCCACAGCTGGGCACGACTCGCTGTGTTTTCTCGACGCATACTCTGGATACCATCAAATAAAGATTGCAGAGTCTGACCAAGTAGCAACAACTTTCATAACGCCATATGGCCCTTTTTGGTTCAACACTATGCCTTTCAGGCTTAAGAATGCTGGTGCAACCTATCAACGCATGATTCAAACATGCCTGGAAAAACAAATCGGCAAAACAGTTGAGGCATATGTGGACGACGTGGTCATAAAAACAAGACACGTCGAAACCCTAATAGATGACTTGAGGCTTACATTCAATAACCTCCGAACATACGACATCAAGTTGAATCCGGAAAAATGCGTTTTCGGTGTCCCCTCGTGGAAGCTGCTGGGCTTCATTGTTTACAATAGAGGAATTGAAGCAAATCCGGCAAAAATCCGAGCTCTATCGCAGTTGGATATACCAACAGACCTCAAGCACATCTAGAAACTAGCTGGATGTGTGGCCGCTTTGAGCCGCTTTATCTCCAGGTTAGGAGAAAAGGCATTACCTCTTTACCGCCTCCTTCCGCGCACCGAACACTTCGCGTGGACGGATGCAGCCGCGGCCGGACTCGATGAAATAAAGACCTTACTGGCCAGTAATCCAGTCCTAACAGCACCAAATATCGGCGAGCCCATGTTACTGTACATAGCCGCAACACATCAAGTTGTAAGCGCAGTGCTCATCATTGAATGAGAGGTGGACGGATACAAATTCCCGCTCCAAAAGACGGTTTATTACGTTCCACAGTCCTCACCCCATGCAAATCCCGATACCCACACTATCAAAAAATAGCATACACATTCTTCATGGCATCCCAGAAGCTGCGACACTACTTTCAAGAGTGTTCGATTATGGTGGCCTCCGAACTACCACTCAATGACATAATAAATAACCACGACGCCACAGGCCAGATTGCTAAATGGGCTATCGAGCTCCTTCCGTTCGACATAATATACAAACCACGGCGGGCCATCAAGTCGCAAGTACTGGCTGACTTTGTCGCCGAATGGACAGAGGCCGAACTCCCTAAAGAGTATGGCGCGTATTCCAACTGGATCATGCACTTCGACGGCTCCAAAATGCTGGCCGGATTGGGAGCAGTGTAGTCCCGACGTCTCCCACCGAATACACGGTCCAGTACATCCTCCAAATATTATACACAGATTCCAACAATGCAGCCGAATATGAGGCTCTGTTGCACGGTCTTCGGGTGGCAGTCTCTATGGGCATTCAACGCCTGGAAGTGCGCGGGGATTCGAACCTCGCAATATCACAAATAAATGGAGACTTTGATGCCAAGGATCCAAAAATGGCGGCCTACCGTAATGCCATCCTCAAAATGTCAACTCGGTTCGAGGGGCTCGAATTCCACCATGTGGCTCGAGAAAACAATCACGCGGCTGACGTTCTCGCCCGTATCGGCGCTAAACGCGACCCTGTCCCACCTAACATATTTCTGGAAAGGTTGTTCAAGCCATCCGTAGTATGGGATGGGGAGTCCAGCAATACTAGCACGGATCCAAACACACCCCCAGATTCCAAACCATCAGACATAATCGGAGGCTCTGCCACCGAAATAACATCTTCGGCCCATGAAATCATGGTTGTAGTCGCCCCATGGACCGAGCCTTTCTTGGCCTACCTAAATAGGCAGGAGCTCCCAGAAGACCAAAACGAAGCATGCTGCATTGTCCGGCATTCTAAAGCTTATAAAGTCCATGAAGGGGAACTCTACAAGAAAAGTGCCACCGGAGTGCTCCAAAGATGCATCTCCGAGGAGGAAGGGCGGCAACTCTTTGCTGAAATCCATGCCGGACTTGGCGGGCACCACGCCGCGGCTCGGACACTAGTCAGCAAGGTTTTCCATACATGCTTCTATTGGCCGACAGCCCGAGCAGATGCACAGGACTAGTCCAACACTGCGTCGGTTGCCAGCTCTTCGCCAATCAGAGTCATATGCCCCCTACCGCTCTCCAAACAATCCCCATAACCTGGCCCTTCGCGGTCTAGGGGCTGGATATGGTCAGACCTCTTAAAGGGGGAAGCCATAAGAAAAAATACTTGTTGGTCATGGTGGACAAATTCACCAAATGGATAGAAGCCAAACCAGTCAAAACGGTCGAATCCGGACCAGTCATAGACTTCATATCTGGGGTCGTACACCGATACGACGTCCCCCACAGCATCATCACTGATAATGGCTCCAATTTCATAGCCAATGAGGTGAAAACTTGGTGCGGCAAAATGGGCATTAAGCTTGACTATGCTTCCGTCTACCATCCCCAAACAAACGGCCAGGTCGAACGGGCAAATGGTCTCATCATGAGCGGCATCAAACCCAGACTAGTGCGATCTTTGACAGAGTCAGATATGCACTGGGTCAAGGAGCTCGACTCCGTACTCTGGGGCTGCGGACCATGGAACTCGGCCAGACTCCGGAGATTCTATGCCTAACGCCGAACTCAATGTTCGTCTCCTTACTCCCTCCCTTTTATTTATGCTCCATCCCTTCTCCTTTCCCAACTTCTTCTTCCTCTTCACTCAAAGTATTTAATACAGTACGGACTTACGGATCACTCCGACTGCACTATGTGTGTAAGCAATACCTGGGGGCTTCCTATACGGAAGCTAAAAATAAATACACTAAACGGCTTTTCGCCCATCACGTATGCATTTCTCTTTTCATATGTGCCTTTTCTTCACCATTATATGCATCGATATGACTTAAGATGTGGCCAAGCTGGGTTGCCTGGCTCTTGTGTTTATGCCCTACGTTCCCGTTAATTCGGCTAGGGCATAAGGGGAGCACCTCTGCGATTGTTAATGCCGGTTCAGCCGGATGTGTACCTCAAACTGGGTGAAGCCGAAAGCTAGTTTCCTTAAGAGAATATTCGATCAGTGAACAAAAGATGTATTCATTTATTACAACGTAAATCCCTAGAAGTGTTTTATCCTGCGCCATCATTCACAGTTCGGACATGTGCATCATCGCATGCGTACCCAGGGAAAGGAACCCCTAACGGAACTATTCTCCCTGGAAGATGTTTCTTACTATCCATGTAATATAACATAACTAGTTGGGTACTTGTCTGTTCAAGCACTTATGACCCCTACGCCTGGTTTCCACGCATACCCCGGTTTTGTATAACTGAGTGCGTATTTGGACACACCCCGGACTGTAGGATCCGGGGGCTGAAGCGAAAAGATCCACCATGACAAATGATATTAATCCGGCTAGGGGCTACTTATGCCCATTGAATTACACAGTCACTTGGACTGACTATATTCCTCCTCTATACCATCCAACAGGCTATCTAGCTTACAAGCCTGTTGAGAATACTTGGCGGCTAACGCTACCTGGTCATATACCAGACTTACGGGAACTTCCTGCCCATCGGGCCCCGCCAGTCCTACTTCGGCCATATGGTTCGGGTCCAGCTTGGTGTAGCGCATCTTCACCATAGCCCATGCTTCTCTTGCACATTGCCGGCAGGTTGACATCTTCCACAATCGGAAGCGCCGCCGAGCTCCTTGGAGCAGATCCACAAGCTCCCCCATGCAATTCGGCAAGAAGCTTGATGGCCACAAGGCCTAAGCAACGCCGTGCATCACCCGTCGAGCTCGCTCGTGCAATTGTGAAAGTTCTTGTAGTACATCACCCGCAAATGAGGGCATCTCCTCCTTGGGGCGACCCGTTAACATTCCTACAAGCAAAATTCTTTCAGTACACTTACTCGCCAAACTATAATATAGTTCGTCCAGGCACTTACCGTAAATACCGCATCGAAGCCTTTTGTTCTCCTTCACGGAGTCCACTAGCTGAGCGCGGATGTCTTTTAATTCCACGTCCACCTAGATATTGGCATCTTGAAGATTGTTCTTCTCCTGCCTAACTTGCGTAAGAATACGATCGCCATCCTTTAGCTGCCTTTTGAGATGCGAGTCGTCATCCGTTACGCCCTCTGGATTCACCCCGGGATTGTCTACAGAATTTTATGTTAGACCAGTCATACCAGCCATTTACTAACTGGTGCATCTTCGTACAATTGAGACAAATGTTACCAGATGAGGCCTTTTGGGATTCCTCTAACTTGGCAATTGTGTCCCTCAGTTGGACCTTGCATTCCTCCAGCTCCCGAGCCAATTGTTCATTCTTATCTACAGGGACCTGCACATAAATTGATCCTTAAAATAGTTGTTCCAACCATTTCAAGTCTCAGGGACTACTGCTATACATGCTTATCAAAATTTCTTACCCGTATATCTTTCGTATACTGGTCTTTCGCTCGGGCAAGCCCGCCTTGAGCTGCTCGGATGTATACGTCCCCCGAATTAAAGGCATTAAATGCCTCTTCGGAAAAGATGTTGTTTCGAAGCACGGCCCTCCGGCGCCGGTGATTCAGGGCGCTCTCCACTTCGGAGTTCGTGGCCAAAAGTATATCCGCGTCCTCTGTCGGAGAACTATGCGGTACTAGCACCGTGTCCGCCTCCGCCCTCGAAGCCGGTTCTGGAACCCGGCTGGTGGAGGCATGATTGGTGGAATCCCCGGATATAGTCCGGCTGCTCCTCTTCCCGCCAGACACAAAGGGCGCTATTATATTTCAAATACCATAATCGCAGGACAGGTTTTTGCTTTACCTCTATAGCGGTGTGTCGACCCTCACCGCCTTCCTCTTAAGCCTGCCCGATCCGGACGCCCGTGGTCGACGAGTCCCTAGGGGCTCGGCCCCGCGCTCCGACCGTCGTCTCTGCACACAGCACGACACTTGAAGGGTAAGGCATGACACCTGAAGGGAGTCCTCTTCGGAGGATAGGGTTTTTTAGTTTGGCTTACATGCGACGCAGGTAGCAGTCCGGGATAGTCGGCAATAATGGCCACCAAGGTGCCGTCACGGCTCGCTTGATAAAATACCCCGTTGACAAGCTCCACGGTAATATCCGGATCTTCTTCGAGTCCCGGATCTAGGGCCCTTCCGGGGTCCTCTGGCTGCGGGGAGGAGCTGAAGATTCCTTCTACGGCCCTCCTCAGTTCCTGCTCGGAAACATCGAGGCAGATAATCTTAGCAGAGAACGCTAAAGTAAGTGAAGCAGGGAAAGGAATGACGACTTACCCACTCTGGTTGTACATGGAGAATCCGTCCCGCGGTTTAATGTGAAGGAATTCTTCCTCTTCCCCTTTGTATAAACCGGACAATATCCTTGCCAAAGCAGTGGTGGAGTCTAGACCCTTACGGCCACAGCAAGTGGCCTCGTCTTCCCTGTTGAAGGGCCACATGGGTTTCCCCCGATATTGAAGCGGTTGCACTCCCTGCATTATGCATATTGCCATGACCTCGACTGTCGTCAGTCCGGATTTGGCCAGTAACTTTATCCTGCTCATCAGGAAATGTATTTCCCTGGTATCCTCCTCTTGGGGGCCCCGGGGGCGCCATCTTAGACGTGCCCATGGCGGGGCGTTACTGAACTTGGGGAGACCTGTCCGGACTGGATCCGGAAGGGGAACGTCATCAATGTAAAACTACTCTGAAGGCCAGTTCTCTGGTGCCTTCTTGGGAGTGCCGGATAGATATCCGGTCTCAGCAATGCGCCATACTTTGGCCCCGCCCACTTGACATAGGTTTTCTCCCTAGGTGCGGGGGACAAGGCAGAACAGCTTCTTCCATAACCCGAAGTGAGGTTCGCATCCTAAAAATAGCTCGCAAAGGGCAATGTACCCTGCTATGTGTATCACGGAGGCAGGGGTAAGGTTGTGCAACTGGAGACCATAGAACTCTAGGAGCCCGTGAAGAAACGGGTGGATGGGAAACTCGACGCCCCTTAGCAGATGCGGGATGAGGCATATTCGCTCCTCTGGAGATGGATTAGGAGATCCCTCCACTTGTTCCCCTATGTTATAAGTGGCTATTCCGGCTCGAACGGGGACCATAAACGCCGGTGGGAGAAACCCTTGGATTTGTAACTTTATCAAACGGCTATGAGGAACTGAACACTGTTCACAATCCCCTGACGTGGAGCGAGAAGAGCGAGCAGAAGAGCTGCAACGATCGGCCATGTTGGAATGGTTTTTTCCGGAGCGCTCTGTGGGATGCTTGCTCAAGGAGGGAGAGTGAGGTTCGGATCTGAGAATTCCCGTCTCTTCAAATAGACGGCCAGCCTGAAGGATCGGGGGTGGAGAATGCAAAAATGCCTCAGCTCCTCGCATTCTCTTGACATGTGGAGATGGTCATTATTGAGGCACTAAAGCCGAGGAGTGCGGCATTAATGGGAAGCCGGACACTATTCGTCGTAGCAGGTACATTGGAGTATTCGGAGATGGAACCCGCCTTGCAATGCCGAAGACAAGACTGCGCGCCGGACTCATCGTCATTGAAGCTTGGTTCAGGGGCTACTGAGGGAGTCCTGGATTAGGGGGTATCCGGACAGCTGGACTATATACATCGTCCAGACTGTTGGAGCGTGAAGATACAAGACTCAAGACTTCGGCCCGTGTCTGGATGGGACTCTCCTTTGCATGGAAGGCAAGCTTGGCGATCCGGATATTGTGTTTCCTTCCTTGTAACCGACTCCATGTAAACCCTAGCCCTCTCCGATGTCTATATAAACCGGAGAGGTTGGTCCTGAGAAGGCCGATCACAACTACAATCATACCATCATAGGCTGGCTCCTAGGGTTTAGCCTCTACAATCTCGTGGTAGATCTACTCTTGTACTACTCATATCTTCAATATTAATCAAGAAGGAAGTAGGATTTTACCTCCATCGAGAGGGCCCGAACCTAGGTAAACATTGTGTCCCTTGCTTCCTGTTACCATCATCCTAAGACGCACAGATCGGGACCCCCTACCCGAGATCCGCCGGTTTTGACACTGACAACAGCCATAACCTTCAATGCCAGTGACGAACCTCAATTCCGAACAGTCCGAGCACCAGCCTCTTTGGTCCTTAGTCCAATTGTGGATGGTTTCTGGATTACTAAAGTGCTCATGGACGGCGACAGCAGATTAAACCTCATCTATGAGGAAACCCTTAACAAAATGGAAATAGATAAGAGCCGCATTGAGCAAAGCAGCACGACCTTCAGAGGAATCATCCCTAGTCGGGAGGCACGATGCACGGGAAAAATTACGCTCAATGTGGTATTCGGCACGCCGGAGAATTATAGGTCCGAAGAAATCATATTCCAAGTGGCCCCGTTCAGTAGTGCATACCACGCCCTTTGGGTGGGATGCATTCACAAGCTTCCAAGCTATACCCCATTATGGGTACATGAAGCTCAAGATGCCTGGGCCCAATGGAATCATCACCCTAGCTAGTGATCCGGACATAGCACTCCGCGCCGAAAATAAAACCGCCGCACTAGCCCTGGAGGCATTATCCGAAGCCCTCTTGGCTGAAGAGTTAACTGCACTGCGCTCCACAGTGGACAGGGACAACGTGATACTCGACAAACGACCCAAGTCCACCTCTTTTAAACCAGCAGACGAAATAGTCAAATTCCCGGTCCACCCAACGGAGCCTACAAAACAGCGTCAATTGGGGCACAGCTGAACACCACAATAGACGCTGCACTACGTGAGTTCTTGCGCGAGAATTGGGACATCTTTGCCTGGCATCCTTCAGACATGCCAGGTATCCCACGCAGGCTGGCCGAGCGTAGCCTAAACATACTAAAAGGATACAAGCCGGTCAAGCAGACTCTTCGGTGCTTTTCAGAACCCAAGCGACAAGCCATGGGAGAATAGCTAGCCAAGCTACTCGAGGCCGGATTCATCAGAGAAATAAAACATCCGGACTGGCTAGCAAACCTGGTGATGGTATGAAAGAAGGACAAATCTTGGCGCCTATGCGTCGATTTCAAGGACCTCAATAAGGCTTTCCCTGAGGACCACTTCCCCCTCCCCCGCATCAATCAAATCATCGATGCTACTGCAGGACACGACTCATTGTGTTCCCTCGACACATACTCCAGATACCATCAAATAAAGATGGTTTTGATGATCACTCCATACGGCCCCTTTTGTTTTAACACCATGCCTTTCGGGCTCAAAAACGGCGGTGCAACCTATCAAGGTATGATTCAGATATGCCTGGAAACACAAATCGGCAAAATAGTGGAGGCATACGTAAACGATGTTGTCATCAAAACCAGACATGTCGAATCTTTAATAGATGACTTGAGGCCTACATTTGACAATCTCCGAACATATGACATCAAGCTCAATCCAAAAAATGCGTTTTCGGCGTACCTGCCAGAAAGCTCCTGGGCTTTATTGTTTCCAATAGAGGAATTGAAGCAAATCCGGCTAAAATCTGAACTCCATCACAGTTGGCTACCCCAATAGACTTCAAGCAAATCCAGAAATTAACTGGATGCGTGGCCACCCTAAGCCGCTTTATCTCCCGATTAGGTGAAAAGTCACTACCTCTTTATCGCCTTCTTTGACCCACCAAACACTTCGAGTGGACAGATGCGGCTACGGCCGGACTAGAGGAAATAAAAACCCTCTTGGCCACCAATCCAATCATGGCCACGCCAAATAGCGGCGAACCTATATTGTTATATATAGCTGCAACACACCAGATTGTAAGCGCAGTGCTCGTCGTCGAACGAGAGACAGGCGGACATAAGTTCCCGCTTCAAAAGCCGGTATACTATGTATCCACTATCCTCACTCCATGCAAGTCACAGTACCCACATTAACAAAAGATAGCATACGCGGTCTTCATGGCATCCCGAAAACTACGACACTACTTTCAAGAGTGTTCAATCACGTTGGCCTCCGAAGTACCACTCAATGACATAATTAATAACCGTGATGCCACGGGCCAGATTTCTAAATGGGCTATCGAGCTCCTCCCGTTCGACATAACATACAAACCACGGCGAGCCATTAAGTCACAAGTATTGGCCAACTTCGTCGCCGAATGGACAGAAGCCGAACTCCCTAAAGAGTACGGCGCATACTCCAATTGGATCATGCACTTTGACGGCTCTAAGATGCTGGCTGGTCTAGGGGCAGGCATTGTCCTAACATCCCCCACCGGAGATACAGTCCAATACGTACTCCAAATACTATACACAGATTCCAACAATGCAGCCGAATATGAGGCCTTGTTGCATGGTCTCCGGATGGCAGTCTCCATGGGCATTCAATGCCTAGAAGTGCGTGGGGATTCAAACCTCGCAATATCTCAAATAAATGGAGACTTTGACGCCAAGGACCCAAAAATGGCGGCCTACCGCAATGCCATCCTCAAAATCTCAGCTCGGTTCGAGGTGCTCGAATTCCACCATGTGGTCTGAGAAAACAACCAAGCGGCGGATATCCTCGCCCGCATCGGCACTAAGCACGACCCCGTCCCACCTAATATCTTTTTGGAAAGGCTGTTCAAGCCATCCGTGGTGTGGGAAGGGGAGACCGGCAATTACAGTCCAGATCCGAACACAACCCCAGATCCCGAACAATCTGACGTAATCGGAGGCTCTGCCACCAAAATAACACCTTTGGCCCACACAATTATGGATGTCATCGCCCCGTGGACAGAACCCTTCTTAGCCTACTTAAATAGGCAAGAACTCCCCGAGGACCAAAATGACGCACGTTGCGTTGTGCGGCGCTCTAAAGCCTACAGAGTCCACGAGGGAGAGCTTTATAAGAAAAGCGCGACTGGAGTGCTCCATAGGTGCATCTCTGAAGAGGAAGGGTGGTAGCTCTTGGCCAAAATTCATGCTGGACTTGGCGGCCACTAAGGGAGTTCCGGACTAGGGGGTGTCCGGATAGCCAAACTATCATCATCGGCCGGACTCCAAGACTATGAAGATACAAGATTGAAGACTTCGTCCCGTGTCCGGATGGGACTTTCCTTGGCGTGGAAGGCAAGCTTGGCGATACGGATATGTAGATCTCCTACCTTTGTAACCGACTTTGTGTAACCCTAGCCCTCTCCGGTGTCTATATAAACCGGATGGCTGTAGTCCATTGGACTAACAACAATCATACCATAGGCTAGCTTCTAGGATTTAGCCTCCTTGATCTCGTGGTAGATCCACTCTTGTAACACACATCATCAATATTAATCAAGCAGGACGTAGGGTTTTACCTCCATCAAGAGGGCCCGAACCTGGGTAAAACATCGTGTCCCTTGTCTCCTGTTACCATCCGCCTAGACGCACAGTTCGGGACCCCCTACCCGAGATCCACCGGTTTTGACACCGACATTGGTGCTTTCATTGAGAGTTCCTCTGTGCCGTCACCGATAGGCTTGATGGCTTCTTCAATCATCATCAACGACGCAGTCCAAGGTGAGACCTTCCTCCCCGGACAGATCTTCTTATTTGGCGGCTTTGCACTGTGGGCCAATTCGCTTGGCCAACTGGAGCAGATCGAAAGCTACGCCCCTGGCCGTCAGGTCAGATTTGGAAGTTTGAACTTCACGGCTGACATCCGCGGGGACTTGATCCTCGATGGATTTGAGCCACAGCCGAGCGTGCCGCACTGTCACGGCGAGCATGATTTAGCTCTGCAGCCGGACAGTACCCTGGTGGCCGCACTCGAAACCGCTCTGATCTTCAATCCAGAGCCGGCTGCGTAGATCGAGGACGGATGCCTAGACATCGCCTCGGGGGCTGCAACCTCTACAGCGATAGAGCCGAACACTGACTTTGTCCCTCATAAAGCTCCTGACTCTGAGGTGCCGGACTCCTCGCCGGACTCCGAACCTCCCGCGCCCTCCCCGATCGAATCCGATTGGGCGCCGATCATGGAATTCACCGCAGCGGACATCTTTCAACACTCACCTTTCGGCGACATCTTGGGTTCGCTAAAGTAACTCTCGTTATCAGGAGAGCCCTGGCCGGACTGCGGTCAGGACGGTTGGGATGCAGACGACGAAGAAATTCAAAGCCCACCCACCACCCACTTGGTAGCCGCTGTCGATGATCTAACCGACATGCTAGACTACGACTCCGAAGACATCGACAGTATGGACGACGATGCCGGAGACGACCAAGAACCAGCGCCTATTGGGCACTGGACAGCCACCTCATCATACGACATATACATGGTGGATATCCCAAAAGATGGGAATGGCAAAGGAACAGAGGAGGATGACCCCTCCAAAAAGCAGCCCAAGCGCCAGCGTCAGTGGCGCCGCTCTAAATCCCGCCACAGCAAGAATGAAGACTCCGGCACCGGAGATAATAATACACCGGACAGCGCCGAAGACAACCCACTCCAGTAAGATCAAGTGCAGGAGGACGGAGACGCTAGCCCTTATGAAAGAGCGGCAGAAGAAGAGGTAGAGGATTATATGCCTCCCTCCGGAGACGAGGCAAGCCTCGACGACGACGAATTCGTCGTGCCTGAGGATCCCGTCGAACAAGAGCGTTTTAAACGCAGGCTTATGGCCACGGCAAACAGCCTTAAGAAAAAGCAGCAATAGCTTAGAGTTGATCAAGATCTGCTAGCCGACAGATGGACTGAAGTCCTCGCAGCCGAAGAGCATGAGCTCGAACGCCCCTCCAAAGGATACCCCAAACGCAAGCTGCTCCCCCGATTAGAGGAGGAGGCGTATGAACCCGCATCACCAGGAGACAATACGGCTGACCGACCACCCCGTGGTCACGACAGAGAGGCCTCTAGGCCCTTCACTAGACCCGTACCCCGGCATCGCTCGAAAAGCACAAGGCCACAGGGGAACGCTCCGGGCTTGCGAGATATATTGGAGGATAAGGCAAGACAATCAAGATCGATCTATGGATCGCGTGGGCGCCCCATGGTACGTGACGACAACCGTCGCGCTGGACACAGTAAGTCCGGCCGGGCCGAACAAAACAGACAAAGCTCTTTTGAGCTCCGTCGTGATATCGCCCAGTACAGAGGCGCCGCACACCCACTATGCTTCACAGACGAAGTAATGGATCATCAAATCCCCGAAGGGTTTAAACCCGTGAATATCGAATCTTACGATGGCACAACAGACCCCGCAGTTTGGATCAAAGACTATCTCCTTCACATCCACATGGCCCGCGGCGACGATCTTCACGCCATCAAATATCTCCCCCTCAAGATTAAAGGACCAGCCCGGCATTGGCTCAACAGCTTGCCAGCAGAGTCAATTGGGAGTTGGGAGGACCTGGAAGCCGCATTCCTCGATAACTTCCAGGGCACTTATGTGCGACCACCAGACGCTGATGACCTAAGCCACATAATTCAGCAGCCAGACGAATCGGCCAGACAATTCTGGACACGGTTCTTAACCAAGAAAAACCAAATCGTCGACTGTCCGGATGCGGAGGCCCTCGCGGCCTTCAAGCATAACATCCGCGACGAGTGGCTTGCCCGGCACCTGGGACAGGAAAAGCCGAAATCCATGGCAGCCCTCACATCACTCATGACCCGCTTCTGCGCGGGTGAAGACAGCTGGCTAGCACGCAGCAATAACCTCAGCAAAAATTCTAGCAGTCCGGATTTCAAGGACTGAAATGGCAGGCCGCGTCGTAACAAAAACAAACGCCGCATTAACAGTGACAATAGTGAGGATACGGCAGACAATGCCGGATTCAGAGGCTCTAAACCCGGTCAGCGGAAAAAGCCATTCAAAAGAACTACTCCGGGTCCGTCCAATTTGGACCGAATACTCGACCGCTTGTGCCAGATACACGGCACCCCCGAAAAGCCAGCTAACCACACCAACAGGGACTGTTGGGTATTCAAGCAGGCAGGCAAGTTAATTTCCGAAAACAATGACAAGGGGCTGCATAGCGATGACGAGGACGAGAACCGACCGCCGAACAATAGAGGACAGAAGGGTTTCCCCCCACAGGTGCGGACGGTGAACATGATATATGCAACGCACATACCCAAAAGGGAGCGGAAGCGTGCACTCAGGGATGTCTACGCGATGGAGCCAGTTGCCCCGAAGTTCAATCCATGGTCCTCCTACCCGATCACTTTTGACCAAAGGGACCACCCCACCAGCATCCGCCACGGCGAATTCGCCGCATTGGTCTTAGACCCAATCGTCGATGGATTTCACCTAACCAGAGTCCTGATGGACGGCGGCGGCAGCCTGAACCTGCTTTATCAGGATACAGCGCGCAAAATGGGCATAGACCCCTCAAGGATAAACCTACCAAGACGACCTTTAAAGGCATCATACCAGGTGTAGAAGCCAATTGTACAGGCTCAATTACACTGGAAGTGGTCTTCGGATCCCCGGATAACTTCCGATGCGAGGAGTTAATCTTCGACATAGTCCCGTTCCGCAGCGGCTATCATGCCTTGCTTGGACGTACCGCGTTTGCAAAGTTCGACGCGGTGCCGCACTACACATACCTCAAGCTCAAGATGTCAGGCCCTTGAGGAGTCATCAAGGTCAACAGAAACATTGAACGTTCCCTCCGAACGGAGGAACATACAGCGGCTCTCGCGGCAGAAGTACAATGCAGCCTCTTAAGGCAGTTCTCGAGTCCCGCTGTTAAGCGGCCGGACATAGCTAAGCGCGCCCGGAGTAACCTACAATAGGACCACCTGGCATGTTCTGAGCACGCGTAGCAGTGCGTCCCCAACCCCAGCCCCCGCAAAACCTCAAAGCAGGTCCTTCGCGTACACCATTACGCTCTGAAGATACCATGGGCATGGGGAGAGGGGCACGACCACGATAAGCCCAGACGGTGGCTTAACCACACCAGGGGCTCTCAAGTGTGTCGTTCTTTTTTTTCTTTTTACCTTTTATTTTTTACCCACAGGACTCCGTTCGTCAGAGGCCCTGTCCGACAGCAGAACTGCCGAACTCACGATGCAACAGCCAGGGAAGGATAAAGGCTACAACGAATATCCAGGTGGTCTCCATTACGAGCATTTTTATACACCAATCCGCAGCCTACCCCTGGAGGGGGACATGTTTAATAGTCCCATCCCTTGCTTATGCACTATTTGTATCATTCTGCATTCATAGCAGCACTTATTGAATAAAACAATGCATCACCTTCTTGCTTATAATTGCATTTCTTTTTTACGTATGTTCATTTATGGCATGTTGCATCCGTACACTTTGGTACGGCTAATATACACCAGGGGCTTATGTTCCCCGCATTATGGTGTGATAAGTCGGAACACTTTCACAAGTGCGGCACCCCGAACTTATAGCACTATATGCATCGGCTCCGAATCATGTCTTGGGTCAATAGATGGGTTTGCCTGGCTCCCATGTTTTCGTACCTTACGTTCCGTTATATCGGCTAAGGTAGCACTGGGAGAACCACTGTGATTGCGCCCCAGTTGAGCTGGGTTAACGCCTCAGTGGAGAAAGCTAAAACTGACCGTCATGATGAGGCGAGAGCCGGTCGCTGTTCGAGAGGTTTTTTGCGAGTCCTTAAAGACTTATGCCGCTTAGAGCGAGGAGCCGGATCCTGTCCGGCCCAGGCGTGGATAGCGCCCCAAATTCGGCCTTCCGAAGACTAGGGGCTTCGCCCAAATTTAAAATTATAGAATTCTATGGCTAAGTGAGAGTGTTCAAGCATTATAAGTCCGGTTGCCTTGTTCGCTGCGTTGAGCGCCTCCCTAGACGGACCCAAAAATGGGAACAAGAGTGCTCAAGTTTATCCCGAACACCCCAGCACTAGTGGCATGGGGGCTGAAGCCGACGACTTGCCATCTCTCAGATTTGATAAACAGCCGCACAGAAGGTAATATTTTAAATTAACAAGCGTTGCTTAGCGCATATGAACTAAGTTTTCAGCGCACAGGATAACAAAATGCGAGTCTACTCAAATATTACATCTTTGGAGCACTCACCCGCAATAGTGCGGGCGCCCTTCAGCACACTCTTATAATACATCTCGGGCGTGCGATGCTCCTTGCCCTCTGGTGGCGGGTCCGTCACGAGCTTCTGGGCATCCATCTTGCCCCAGTGCACCTTTGCGCGGGCAAGGGCCCGACGGGCACCCTCAATGCAAGCAGAGTGCTTGATGACTTCAACCCACGGGCACGCATCCACCAGCCACCGCACTAGGCTGAAGTAGCTCCCAGGCATGGCCTCCTTAGGCCACAACCGAACTATGAGGCCCTTCATGGCCTGTTTGGCCGCCTTGTGGAGCTCGACCAGCTGCTTCAGCTGGTCGCTAAGGGGCACCGGATGTGCGGCCTCAGCATACTGAGACCAGAAGACCTTCTCCGTCGAGCTCCCCTCCTCGGCCCGGTAGAATGCGGCAGCATCGGACACGCTGTGAGGAAGATCTGCGAACGCTCCTGGAGAGCTCCGAATTCGGGTAAGCAACAGGTAATTAACACTCACATGCTTACTTTGCATGAAAAATGCCTTACCCGCTGCTATTTTCTTCACTGCCTCAATCTCCTAGAGGGCCTTGTAGGCTTCGGCTTTAGCGGCTTTGGCACTCTCAAGAGCCGTTGCAAGCTCAGACTCTCGAGTCTTCGAGTCACGCTCCAAGCTCTCATGTTTTTTCACGAGATCCTGGAGCTCTTGCTGTACCTCCGCCACCCGTGCCTCCTGCTTCTCTCGCTCGGTGCGCTCCGCGGCCGCATTGCGTTCGACCGCGGCCACCGCCTCCTTCAGGGTTGCCACCTCGTTAGTGGCCCTTGCAATACCAAGGTTATCCTTGTCATTTTTCTTGCAACCAAATCCTTTTCTGTAAGGTACAATTTTAATAAGGTATTACTCACCTTCCTTTTCCTCGAGCTGCTTCTTGGCATGACCGAGCTTGTTCTCGGACTGCTCGAGGCTTTCCTTCAAAGTATTGACCTCAGCAGTCAGTGCGGCGGAGGTCAGCAGCACAGCCTGCAATCCCATATTGACATATTTTTTATGACTCCTGCGTATATCTTTTTAAAAGATCCTCAGTCCGGCTTTTCCTTCCGAACACCGAACCGAGCATCAGGGGCTACTGTCTATGCGGTACCATTTTAAATATATTGAAATTCTTACCTCAAAGCCTGTTAGAAGGCTGCTGCAGGCTTCGGTCAGCCCGCTCTTGGCGAGCTGAACCTTTTGAATCACCGCACTCATAACAGTGCGGTGTTCCTCTTCAATGGAGGCGCCATTGAGCACCTCCAGCAAATTATCCGGCGCCTCTGGTTGGACGGAGGCAGCCGGCGTCACGGTCTTGCCCTTCTTACGAAGGGGTCGCCCACCGGACTCCGGAGCCACTGTGGCCTCCGGGGCTGAGTCCGGTGCAAAGTCCGGGAGGTTGTCCTGTGACACCTCCGGGGCCTCCCCCTCCTGATGGGTCCTTTCCTGGGATCCCACCTCGGCGTTGTCCGCATCACGAGGGGTGGAGGCAGGCGGAAGAGAATCCATATCCGACGCACCTAAGGACCCGCTCGACGAAGCGGGAAGATCATCCTTGGGCGGACTGCAGGGTTGTATGCGGCATTAGAAAGACATTATGTGACGAAAGGGAAAAAACCTTGAAGTTATTCGTGAGTCCGGATACTTACGATCTCGCCAGGGGCTTGGCCCTTGGAGGCCAGTCCTTGTCATTGTCGCTGGCGTTGGCAGAGTAGTCCGGGAGAAGAGTTTTCCCCTTCTTGGACCCTTCAGCCTCCCTTGTTGGGGAGGCCTTCCTTTTCTTCCCTCCCCCGCTGGGGGAGAGTCTTTCTTCTTCTCCTCCTCGCCTTGGTGGGAGGAGTCGGCCTCGGATTGATCATCCGATAGCACCTGAAAATGGGAACTCTTCCGAGTCCCCGTGGCCTTCTTCTTGGCCTTCTTCTCCAGCACCACGTGGGGTGCCGGAGCCAGCAGCCCCGTTAGGCGGGCGTCCGCTGGGTCCTCTGGCAATGGGGCCAGACAGATAGTCCGTTCGGCCTTCGCCAGCCAGTCCTGTCAAAGGTAAAGGGAGTTTAGATCCCGCATAGAGTCAAACTATGGAAAACAAGTGGCATAATCGCTTACCTCGTCAGCTGGACGCTGCAAGCGGAATTCGCGATCTTCGGTAGCGGATGCGGGAGCCTTGGCGCCCTTGAACAGCACCTTCCAGACATCTTCGTACGTAGTGTCGAAGAGCCCGCTCAGGGTCTGGTGCTGCGCCGGATCGAACTCCCACATGTTGAAACCCCGTCGTTGGCACGGGAGAATCCGGCGGACGAGCATGACCTGGACTACATTGACAAGCTTGAGCTTCTTGTCCAGCAGCTTTTGGATACAGGCTTGGCGTCTGGTCAGCTCCTCCGAATCCCCCCAGATCCGGCCACTTTCTTTCCAGGAGGTGAGCCATGTAGGGATGTCGGATCTGAATTCGGGGGTCGCTGCCCAATCAGGGTCGCGCGGCTCGGTGATGTAGAACCACCCTGATTGCCACCCCTTAATGGTTTCCACGAAGGTGCCCTCCAGCCACGAAACGTGGGACATCCTGCCCACCATGGCGCCTCCGCACTCCGCTTGGCTGCCCTTCACAACCTTCGGCTTGACACTGAAGGTCTTGAGCCACAAGCCGAAGTGGGGCTGGATGCAGAGGAAGGCCTCGCACACAACGATAAACGCCAAGATGTTGAGGATGAAATTCGGGGCCAGATCATGGAAATCTTGGCCGTAGTAGACCATGAGCCCCCGGACAAAGGGATGAAGTGGGAAGCCCAGTCCGCGGAGGAAATGGGCAAGAAATACTACCCTCTCATGGGGCCTGGGGGTGGGGATGAGCTCTCCCTCGTCGGGCAGCCGGTGCGCGATGTCGTTGGACAAATATCCAGCGTCGCGCAGCTTCTGGATCTACCCCTCCGTGACGGAGGAGGCCATCCGGACATAGTTGGAGAAGGTTCAGATGAGAAGTGCAGACTTGGGCGCTGGAGCTCGAGTTCGCGGAGATGGATAAGCCAAGGAGGAAGAAGGCGCAGGTAAAAGGGTTGGATCTTTATCCCCTTATATGGGCGGACAAAAACATGTGTCCCCACCAGCCTGGTAAAACTCGCTTATCTCCCAAGCGTCACAATCAATGGCGCGGTTGGGTTACCCACGTCCGTATTGATGGGAATCCCGGAATAAGGGGAACACGATCTCTGCTTCGATAAGACGTGCCAAGGAAACCGCTTCGCTAAATGCGCTGAGGTGGAACAAAAGAGACAATTCGAGTAAAGGCTTGGAAGTGGTGTGATGTCACGCCACAGAATACGTCAGCAGATTGATCTTGTGTAATATTATTCTCTCTACGATGGTACGTGGAATTTATTTTTGCAGAGCCGGACACTATCCTGGTGTTCACAATCTTCTATAAATTATTCGGAGGAGGAACCCGCCTTGCAATGCCGAAGACAATATGCGCGCCTTACTCGTCGTCATTGAAGCCTGGTTCAGGGGCTACTGAGGGAGTTCCGGACTAGGGGGTGTCCGGATAGCCGAACTATCATCATCCGCCGGACTCCAAGACTATGAAGATATAAGATTGAAGACTTCGTCCCGTGTCCGGATGGGACTTTCCTTGGCGTGGAAGGCAAGCTTGGCGATACGGATATGTAGATCTCCTACCTTTGTAACCGACTTTGTGTAACCCTAGCCCTCTTCGGTGTCTATATAAACCGGATGGATGTAGTCCATAGGACGAACAACAATCATACCATAGGCTAGCTTCTAGGGTTTAGCCTCCTTGATCTCGTGGTAGATCCACTCTTGTAACACACATCATCAATATTAATCAAGCAGGACGTAGGGTTTTACCTCCATCAAGAGGGACCGAACCTGGGTAAAACATCGTGTCCCTTGTCTCCTGTTACCATCCGCCTAGACGCACAGTTAGGGACCCCCTACCCGAGATCCGCCGGTTTTGACACTGACAGCCACCATGCCACAGCTCGGGCGCTCGTAAGCAAGGCCTTCCGTACAGGTTTCTACTAGCTGACAGCCCAGGCAGACGCACAGGACCTTGTCCAACATTGCGTCGGTTGCTAGCTTTTTGCAAATCAAAGCCATATGCCACCTACCGCTCTCCAAACAACCTCTTATAACTTGGCTCTTTGTAGTCTGGGGGTTCGATATGGTTGGACCCCTAAAAGGAGGAAGCCATAAGAAGAAATACTTGTTGGTCATGGTCGATAAATTCACCAAATGGATAGAAGCCAAACCAGTTAAAACGGCCGAGTCCGGACCAGTGATAGACTTCATATCCGGGGTCGTACACCGTTATGGTGTCCCCCACAGCATCATCACCGATAATGGCTCAAACTTCACAGCCGACAAGGTGAAAACTTGGTGCGGAAAATGGGCATAAAGCTCGATTATGCATCGGTCTATCACCCTCAAACAAATGGTCAAGTCGAACGAGCGAATGGTCTTATTTTGAGCGGCATTAAACCCAGACTAGTGCGATCCTTGAAGGAATTAGATACGCACTGGGTCGAGGAGCTCGACTCCGTACTATGGGGGCTGCGGACCATGCCAAATTGCACAACCAGATACACACCATTTTTTATGGTGTACGGCGCAGAGGCAATGCTACCCTGCGATATCATCCATGACTCACCTCGAGTGTGCATGTACGAAAAGAGAGAAGCCGAGCTAGATCGGTAGGATAGCTTAGATGCCCTGGAGGAGGAGCGTGACGTCCCAAAGGCCCGTTCCGCATTATATCAACAGCAGGCTCGAAGGTATCAAAGCAGAGAAGTACGGGCCAAAACTTATAACATTGGCGAACTCGTTCTACGCCTACCAGAGAAGAAAAAGGACAAGCTCAAGCCCAAGTGGGAGAGTCCCTTCAACATTGATAAAGTTCTCACCGGAGGAGCATACCGTTTGCGTGATGCATTAGATAATCGACCCGAGCCGAACCCATGGAACGCGGCTAGACTCCGAAGATTCTATGCCTAGTGTCGAACTCTATGTTTGTCTCCTTACCTCTGTCTTCCTTTTTAAATTATATCCTCTCTCTCTCTCTCTTTCTTTTTCATATATATAGCCTTAGAAGCTTCAAGTATGCTTTGACCGCACACTCCTGCCGCGCTATGCGCACTTAATATACCTGGGGGCTTCTTATACAGAAGCTTAATATAATTATCTTCTGGGCTTTTTGCCCACCACATATGCGTCATTTCTCCATATGTGCCTTTTTTCACCACTATATACATCGATATGACTTAAGTTTTGGCCAAGATGGGTTGCCTGGCTCTTGTGTTTATGCCCTACGTTCCCGTTAATTCGGCTAGGGCATAAGGGAGCACCTCTGCGATTGTTACTACCGGGTCAGCCGGATGTGTACCTCAGACTGGGTGAAGACGAAAGCTAGTGTTCTTAAGGGAATATTCGGTCGGTGAACAAAAGATGTCTTTTAATTATTGCAAAACATGCCCCCAAATGCTTATATCCTGCGTCATTTTTCGCAGTTCGGACATGCACATTAATGCATGCACACCTAGGGAAAGGAACCCTTAACGGAACTATTCTCCCTAGAAGATGTTTCTTAATACCCATGTAATATAACATAGCTAGTTGGGTACTTGTCTGTTCAAGCACTTATGACCCCTATGTCTGGTTTCCACGCGTGCCCCTGTTTTCACATAACTGAGCGGGTATTCGGATACACTCCGGACTGTCGGGTCCAGAGGTTGCAGCGAAAAGGTTCGCCAAGACAAATGGTTTACAATCCGGCTAGGGACAAAATATGTCCTTTGAAGTACAAAGTCACTTAGACTGACTAAACTCTTCTTCTATACCATCCAACAGGCTATCTAGCCTACAATCCTGCTGGGAATACTTAACGGCTAAAGCTACCTGGTCATAGACCAGACTAACGGGGATCTCTTTCCCATCTGGCCCTACAAGTCCGACCTCGTCCATGTGGTTCGGGTCAGTTTTGGTGTATCGTGTCTTCACCATGGCCCAGGCCTCCCTTGCACCTTGTTGGTAGGCCGATATCTTCCATACTCGAAAGCGCCGCTGAGCTCCCTTGAGCATCTTTACGAGCTCTCCCATGCCTTCTGCAAGGATGCAGATGGCCATAAGGCCTGGGCAATACCCTGCATCACCTGCCGAATTTGTCCGTGCAGCTGTGAGAGCTCTTGCAGAAGATCGCCTGCAGATCCAGGTATCTCCTCTTCAGGACGACCTGTCAGCATACCTATAGACATAATTCTGTTAGCCCGCTTCTTCGTCGAACTTTATAAAGGTTCGTTCGAGCACTTACTAAAAATGTCGAGTCGAAGCCTCCTATTATCCTTCATGGAGTCAGCAAGCTGGGCCTGAACATCCTTTAATTCAACGTCTAGCCGGGTCTAAGCATCCTAGAGATCATTCTTCTCCCGTATAACTTTTGTAAGCACGCGCTCGCCAGCCTTTCGCTGTCGTCGCGCATGTTGTTCATCCTCTGATACGATCTCCGGATTACCTCCGGGATTGTATGTAGAATCTATTATTAGATTTGCATGCATGCCGAATACTAACTGGTATATGTCAATACATTATTTTCGATCAAGACAAGTATTACCAGATGAGGCCTTCTTGGACTCCTCCATTCCGGCGACAGCGGCCCGTACCTGGGCTTTGCACTCCTCCAGCTCTTTAGACAGCTGGGTATTCTTCTCTGTAAGAACCTATACATATAATTGATCCTTAAATCAGTTGTGCCAACTGTTTCAAGTCTCAGGGGCTACTGATATATATACTTATCAAATTTCCTTACCTGTATATCCTTTACATACTGGTTCGTAGCTCTGGCGAGGCCATCTTGATCAGATCGAATGTACGCGTCCCCTGAGTTGAAGGCATTGAACGTCTCTTCAGAATAATTAGGGTCGCGTAGTGTGGCCCGCCGACGCCTATGATTCATGGCGCTCTCCACTTCGGAGTTCGTAGTGGAGAATCTATCCGCATCCTCTGTAGGAGGATCGTCCAGCGTTGTCCCTGAGTTGACCTCCACCCTTGGGTCCGGCCTTGAAGTCCGGCTGGTGGAGGCATGGCCGGCAAGCTCTCCGGATATAGTTCGGCGAGCACTTTTTCTGCCAGGAAACAGTGGACACTGTCATATTTCAACGACAATAATTGCGTAGCAAGTTTTTAATCATACCTTTGCAACGGCATCTCGGTCTTGTCCGCCTTCCTTTTAAGCCTACCTGGCTTCGGTGCTCCTTGTTGACGAGTCACCGCGGGTTCGGCACGGCGTCCCGATGGCCTTCCCTTTAAAACTCAAAACATATGTGATGGGTAAGGCGCAAAGAGGGAATCCTTCTTGGAAGTTGGGACTCCGGTTTTACTTACATGTGATACGGGGAGTAGGCCAGGATAATCAGCTATGATGGCCACCAAGGCACCATCTCAGCTTAACTGATAAAATGTCCCATCGACGAGCTCCACAAATATGTCCGGATCTTCTTTGAGTCCGGGGTCGAGCACCCGGTCGGGGTCCTCTGGCTGTGGAGATGGGCAGTGAACATCCCTCATAGCTTTGCGCAGTTCCTACTATGAATTAACAAGGTAAATGTTTGTCCTAGAGAACGCGGGAAAGACTAGAATAAAAGATAGCAGCTCACCCAGCTTGGGGGTTGTACATGGATAATCCATCCCGTGGCTTAATACGGATGAACTCCTCTTCTTCTCCTTTGAACAAATCGGACAATATTTTCGCCAGAGCGGCGGCGGAGTCCGGACCTTTACGGCTGCAGCGAGTGGCGTCGTCTTCTCCATTGTAGTGCCACATAGGTTTCCACCAATATTGAAGTGGCTGGACTCCCCGCATTATACATATGTACATAAGCTCAATTATTGTCAGTCCTGATTTGGCCAGTGTCTTTATCCTGTCCATCTGGAAAAGGATCTCTCTGTTATCTTCCTCCTGGGGGCTTCGGGGGCGCCAGCTGTGGTGTTTCTTCAACGGGGTATTTGCAAACTCGGGAAGGCCCAACCGAATAGGGTCCGGAAGAGGGACGTCCTCCATGTAAAACCACTCCGAAGGCTAGTCTTCGGATGTATTCTTCGGAGTACCGGACAGGTATCCGGTCCCGGCGATGCGCCATATCTCGGCTCCACCCACTTGATATATCAACCCCTCCTGAGTACAGGGTACAAGGCAGAATAGCCTCTTCCATAGCTCGGAATGAGCTTCGTAGCCCAGAAATAGCTCGCAGAAGGCGACATAACCCGCGATATGCAGTATGGAGGCTGGAGTAAAGTTGTGCAGCTGGAGACCGTAGAACTCCAGGAGCCCGCGGAGGAATGGATGGATTGGAAATCCAAGTCCCCTCAGCAAATAGGGGACAAAGCATACCTGCTCCCCCTTGGATGGGTTGGGAGAACTCTCCGCTTGCTCCCCGCCATTATAAGTGGCTTGTCTGGCTCGGACGGGGACCATGTAGGAAGGCGGGAGAAACCCCTGGGTCCGCAACTCTACCAATCGGCTGTGAGGAACGGAACACTTCTCCCAATCGCCTGGCTTGGTGCTACGAGAGCGAGAGGAGGAGCCGCGATGACCGGCCATGATGGGATGGATTTTTCCGGGCGTGCTCTGATGGATACTCGCTGGGAGGAGATGGTGTGATTTGGATATGAGGATCCTCAACTATTTAAATTGACAATTTACTTGCATGGTCAGGGTGGCAAATGAAAAAATGCCCCGACTTCTTGCATCCGCTCGACACGTGGAGATAGCCATTATTAAAGCACAGAAGCCGAGGAGTGCAACATTAATGGGAAGTCGGACACTACTCGTTACAACAGGTACTCTAGAGAATTTGGAGAAGAACCCGCCTTGCAATGCCGAAGTTAATCTGTGCGCCGGACTCATCATCATTGAAGCCTGGTTTGGGGGCTACTAAGGGAGTCCAGGATTAAAGGGTCCTCGGGAAGCCGGACTATGTACTTTGGCCGGACTATTGGACTATGAAGATACAAGATTGAAGACTTCATCCCGTGTCCGGATGGGACTCTCCTTTGCATGGAAGGCAAGCTTGGCAATTCGGATATGTAGATCTCCTTCTCTGTAACCGACTCTGTGTAACCCTAGCCCCCTCCGGTCTCTATATAAACCGGAGGGTTCAGTCCGTAGGACAAGAACAATCATAATCATAGGCTAGCTTCTAGGGTTTAGCCTCTACAATCTCGTGGTAGATCAACTCTTGTAATACTCATATCATCAAGATCAATCAAGCAGGAAGTAGGGTATTACCTCCATCGAGAGGGCCCGAACCCGGGTAAAACATCGTGTCCCCCGCCTCCTGTTACTATTAGCCTTAGACGCACAGTTTGGGACCCCCTACCCGAGATCCACCAGTTTTGACACCGACAGTACCAATGACGTGCAACCAAACTTTGCACACTGCTAATATCAAAGTCATCAGCAGTGCTCCACAATGACCGCAATGCCCACCAAATGAGGGCCAACCAAATGATGTTAGCTGTGTGCACACAGAACATGCACAACTATAAGTATCTCTATTCGTGGTGTGCAGTCAACATAGCACACCACAGGTTTTGAGAATAAAAAAGAACCACACGAGGTGCCGGCCGCCAGACGGACGCTGGTGAGCCGTCGCGTTTTGATAGATGCTCACCTCCCGGCGTGAAACCAATGCAGGGTGCTTCCCGGGGGCTGTCGTCTTGGACATCTCCAGTTGGTTCATGCCATGAGGGAGTCATCACTATGTCGTAGACGCATGTCAGAGAGCTATCCGCTTGCTAACTAGCTAAATCTCGTGCCTTGGTGAGGTGTGGCTGTAGCCAGCGCGTAGCACCACGCTGGTGCGGCATGACGAACACGAGAGGGGGAGGTGATGAATGGTGTGGTTGGCCTCTAATGTGCCAGAGGTGTACGTATTATGCAGAGATCTATTAGTAGTATGCAGGCTCCAACACGCACTGCTAGTAGTTTGTTCCTTTGAGTGGCATGCCTTCAAGTGCGAATGGCTCTAATATATCCCTTAGTAGGTGTGCACCACTTTACTCGTAGATGCTGATATGTGAGCTCAGTTTTTTACCCGTGCTCTCTTTTCTCCCCCCCCCCCCCCAAAATACTATTCCTTCCTTCCCTTCTCACTTCATATCTTCTTCTCCTCATCCTTCTTCCCCTCCACCCTCTCTCTACCTCTCTTTTCACTTCCTTCCTAGCAACTGATCGAGCTTAGAGAAATAGAGATTATTTTGAGTATGTCCAACATACAAACCATCAAGCATGGGCTTGTGGAAATAGTTCCTTATTGTAATCTCTCCCTCACTCACCGCTTACACATGCGTGCGCGCATCTCTCTCCCTCCCAGAGACCACAGTCGATGTTGCCTCTTGACACAGTCCCCGTCAGATCCTACATCGTTGTCGCTGCCACTGCCACGGCTGAAGCCGTCCTTGCAACTGCCCATGCTCTGATGGTATCACCGATGCTCCCCTGATAGCCTCCAACTCTATATCGCCTGCGAGCTATTTAATGCCTCGACTGCCTCCGATCCATTTAAATGTAGGTCTCTTGCAAGGTTAGTTTCTGTTGTATATGTCAGTTGGTAGTGTATGTTAGTTTTGATAGTGTAGGTTAATTAATTAGTTAATTAGTTAGTTCTTAGTTCTTAGCACATCTTAATAAGAAAGATAAAAGATAGAAAGAAGAATAGAAAAAGTTCATACACAAATTATTTTGCTATTAGTCATAGTTGTTATGTTGTTCTTAGAAGAGAAAAGAAGATAAGAGAGAAACAAGACAAGAGAAGATAAGATGAAAAAAGAAGAGAGAAGAGAAGGGATAAGAGAGAAAGGAGGGAAGAGAAGAGACAAAGAGAGAAAGAGACAAAGAGAGAAATAAGGGAAGTAGAAGAGAGAAAGTAAAGCAAATTAATGATGATATATTTTGATATGGTCATATACATAGTAAAGCATAAGATGATAAATTTTGATATTGTGCCAATATATGTTTACGTATGTACACTAGTAGAAAACATGGTACTAGTCCCGGTTCTAGAGGGCCTTTAGTCCCGGCTCCGGAACCGAGACAAAACAAATGGGACTAAAGCCCAAAACCTTAATCCCGGTTTGCTTACAAACTGGGACAGAAGGGGCTCCACATGCCTGCTGCGGGGCGCCCAAGCAGGAGGACCTTTAGTCACGGTTGGTAACACTAACCAGGACCGAAAGGCATTCATGCGTCAGCAACTCACAGGTGTTGGGTTTTTTGTTTTTTTGTTTAGAAAGGGGGGGTTTAGGGGTTTTGGAGGGTTAATTTAGGGGTTTCATATTGTGTTAACTAGCTAATGGAGAGAAATGACCTCTCTCTCTCCGTGCTTGGGCGACGGTAGCTTCTATACATATAGAGAGAACTCTACACGCTAGCTAGTAAGCAAATGCAGGAACCATTAATTACAGAACATCGTCATGAACATATACAGAGAGAAGTGACCTTTCTTTCTCCGAGATTGGTCGAACAATAAGTTTTCGTATATCTATCCGACGCTACTACATATATACAATATAACATCTCTTACAATCCCTAACATCTAAAATCCATTTCAACTTCCATATGGTATTCTTCGTCTTTATGTATGACGTGGTCAAGAAAGAATCCCACCAATTCCTCTTGAATTGCTCGGATGCGATCATGTGGTAGGAGTTCATCCCGCATCTCCCACATCTAATTTAAAGAAGGGGGTCAATACATATATATGAATGAAACTCAACACAATTGATGGTAATAAAACAAAATTGTGAATATTGTTTACGTACTTCATATTGCTTGTCATAGTAGCCCCACTCAGAGGTTGAGCGGCAGATGAACTCGCAAACGTATTATCCACATAAATTATTCTTGCCTTCCTACCAAAAGCACTTTATGAGAATAGAGTTCAATCAAACTAATAATGAAGCATGATAATGGTATTGATGAAACAAGAATCAATGAGAGATGCGCGGATCTAGCTAGTACTACTGACTTTGGGGTGTGCAAATCGCAGCTCCTTCTGCAGACTCGGAACCATTCTGGTGAATTGTTTCCAAACTCTGCCATGCAAAGGAAATGATTACTTGATATCAGCAAATGAACAAAAGTTGCTGATATGGTGCGATAATGATCGATTCAACTTACTTCTGGAGCGTTGCAGTCATGTCCGCATACTCCTGTGGATCTTTATGTCGAGTCTAAGACAGTTACTACTCCCCGATCAAGCTTAATCTCTAGCAGAATAAAGTGGAACCTGTGCACTCATAACTCATTAATTACATTACTATAACCTCGAGTAAGCGAAACCGAATATGCACAATATAGTAACACTCACTTAAAGTTGTAAGGGAAAGAGTATTTTCCCTTCGTTTTGATGTCGAAGTAACGATTGTAGCATGTTGTCCTCGGTATCTTTGTCTTCATTTTGAACCGACCATTCATTTACAGTATTTGGGTTAATGAACCCATTGTCATAGATTTGTCCTCTTTTGCATTCGACGATCTTCAGTCTGCATAATATAGTGAGGATAGTTATATATACATGCAATGAAAGAGCTGAGCTATAGATACTTAATTACAGAAGTAATACTTACAGACAGTAGCATGTCATGAGTTGTCTATCAAGGGCATCTTGATTGAATAACTGAAATAACTCCACAAATTCAATAGGCATCAGGCCGACTCCAATGAAGTCGTGCTCCTCTTTAATTCTTGCTATCAAACTATCCTTCGTAGACTTCCTGCAGGTATCCATGTGCCATTCATGCAATCTTCGCATCATCGTTGTTAGAGGAGTATGATCAGGTTTGGCGAGAGGCTTCCCGTACTCGTATCTGAAGATCTCTACCTCTAACATTTCAAATTGTACATCAACGCCCAGGTAAGATTGGTATTGGGCAATAGCCCCGGATGATTAGCGACGATATCGCTAGACACCTTGAGCGGGGGGCATGATTGCTTCTCTTGTTCGCTGAGCTGGGGAACTGTTTTCCCACTTCTTCGTTGTGTTAATCTTGCAACACTGGAAGTACTTCCCGACCGCCGTGCATCTTCATATGTCTTTTTTAATACATCTCTCATAGTTGGAATCCGGCAGAGGCGATGGTGGCCGCTTCAGGGAATCCAAAGTGCACTTTGCTTTCACTAGATCTACTGTTTCCTTCGGAGGTGGAGGTTTCCATTCAAAATGGGCCTGCACTTCGGCTTCCACGATTTCATCGGTTTCCTGGTCAGTCCTCTCATATGGTACCTTTGGAAGAGGCTTCAGGCTTGGACCAAATCTGTATTTCTTCGCGCCTCTTGTACTGCTAGCCGACGGAGCGGCGGCATCTCTCTTCCACCGTTGCTAACACCGCGGAGTCCGCTGACATGCCGGAGTAGGCAGAGGAGGAGGCGGAGTGCTCCGACGTGCCGGAGAAGGTGCAGGAAGAGGTGGAGTGCCCTCACACGCCGGAGGAGGCGCGGGAGGATTACGAGTTCCCTGATCACTCGCCGGAGGAGGAGGAGGAGGCGGAGTGCCCTAACGCGGCAGAGGAGGAGGAGAAGGAGGTGGAGGCGTCTATTTTGGAAGCATGATGTACTCCTTTCTCCATAGGCATTTGATCCTTAAAGCATTTTCTAGATGAATCTCCCCTTCACCTATAGGGTAGTCAAGCTCTAGCTCCTCAAATCCCTCCATCATTTCATCCACCGTCACAACAGCATAGCCATGAGGAATCAGACGACAATGAAAAGTTTCCTCAACTTCAGGAGGTACAACAGAGCCGACCGTCTCCTTCAAGGTCAGGTTCTGGCATTTCGTCATTAGCTTGCAATGTTCAGCCTCCTTGATACTATGCACGGGGTAGCGAGGAGTCGTGAAATCATGCTTAACGAGCTTCGTGGAAGCCACACTGCATCTCCGTTGAGATGGTGGGTTAGCTTCTGGGGCAGCGTCAAAGCGAGGATCTTTGTGCCGCTAAGATGGTTGGTCGATAGCTCGTTGGCTCTCAAGTTCCCCTAGCTTTGCTAATCTTGCACTAAGCCTCTGCTTTTTGGTTGCTTCTGTGTTCCTCTTTCTCTCTCGGCTTTTGTAATCACCGCTGTCGGGAAACCCATGCACCCATGGAATGGAGCGTGGTGTGCCTCGTGTTCGTCTAGGGTGCTTAGTTCGTACTTCTCTCTGTCAGGAATGAACGTCCCTTCCTGCGCTTCCTTGATTGATTTTTGAAGCTTCTTGATGGGTTTCCAAGTTGCTCATCCGTCCAATGACACTTCCCTGTTTCTGGGTCCAAAGTTCCCCCAACACTGAAGAACCAAGTCCTTGAACGATCTGGCCAGTGCAATGTCGATGGTTGGACTCCTTTAGCAAGCAGGTCTTGCTTAGCTTTGTCCCACAATGGTCGGGCTTTGTAGTAGCCAGCTGACCCCGTGTGATGGTGATACAGCTTCTTTACAACATTTTTCTTTTTGTTAGTGACCTTTTCTTACCCTTCTCCAATTTCTTGTAGGCCACAAATGCGGGCCAGTGATATCTTATCTTCTCATATCGACCGATGAATTCTTGAGTCTTTCCTTTGTCGACAAACTTTGAATTCAACTCTTTCTTCCGGTTATTGAATAGTTCTGCCATCATCATAAGAGCATACGCCTTGACCTTTGGCTCTATAACTGGGTTACTCGGCTCCTCCTCTGGAAGGAGGCTGCAACTTGTCATCAGCGAGGTCGAAAGATCATCTTTTTGTCTATCCTGGACCTAAGATACTTTAGGGTCGTCCTTACTCTTATTCCATTGCACGATGCTGATCGGGACGATGTCCCTAACAACAACTCTGTACTGATGTACAAATGCGTCATTGGTCTGCTTGGGAGCAATTGGTTGGCCATCTTTTACCAATTCTGTGATCGTGAACCTTTCATCCTGGTGCAACCTTTTCTTCAGGCCTCGTCTCCTTACAGAAGTTTGTCTCGAGCCGGAGGGCTGAAAGAAAAAAGAAGCGTTAATATATATACATACCAAAACAATTAATGCATCAAGTCAGCACAGTTGTTGGATCTCTGGAGCCGTCATCCTCTCCTTCCTGGCCATCAGTGTCATTGGGAAACAACAAGGGATCAACACCGGTGAGGATTATATCCCCCAACAACTGTTCTTGTTCTAAGACTCTTTCCATAGTTTCTGCAAATATTACAACGTGGCAATATACAAACATGAGAGATGGTTTAATTAGTGGCAAACATAGACCTAGCTAATCACAACAAGGAATCATATGCATATATGAGCAATGGATCAGTTGTGGACCGCCTCTCTCTCATGCATGTCCGACGTCCCCCTTCATTCTTATTCAAGTGAGAGTGGATGGTTACAAGCCCTTGGGTGATTTACGCAGGCTTGAGATCCTTAACAAATGACCAAGACTATCCTTGAAATAAGGACGTGGAAGAGTGAAAATAGGTAACCTTTGGTCCATGTGGGGGGAGGGGGTGGGCTAGGAGGGAGAGATGAGAAGTCTATAGCCCCTTCATTAACCAAATCCTCTCATTCGTCCACCTTGGTGGCCTTCTCCACTTGGTCCTTCAAGCTTTTCTTGGGCTCCTTACATTCATCATGACTCTTTGACTTCTTCTTCTTATCCTTTTTTCCTTGTTGGTTTGTTTTTTGAATTGTTTGGATTGCTTACCACATGTGTTATGTGGTTTTCCTTGTTGACTTGTTAATCGTGAGAGCGAGTCAACTTGTATTGACTTGTTCTCTCCTTGATAGTTTGCTTTGAGTCTACTTAGTCATGGTAAGAGAGATCCTTGGGTACTTATAATAAATCCCTCGATAGGTATAAACTACTAAAAATAGGGGTAAGTACTGATGCCAAACAAAATAGAGTTACAGAAAATGAAACAAAAACCAAAGGCCATCCACATTAGACTAGCCATGGTTCAGAAACTCGAAAGTCCTACCACAAACCCTATAGCTGTGGGATGTAATCCACTGATCAAGCGACATGTGAAGTAACAAAGGGCGCAAAACTCCAAGATAACACCTGCAAGATCGAATCAACACTCGCACACTCATCACTATTATAGGAACCCCTTATAGGATTTCGTTATTAGCGACGTGTCACGAAATGAGAACGATACCACTACTAACTTGCCAGAGTACCAATGAAGTGCAACCAAACATTGCACACTACTAATATAAAAGTCAGCAGCAGCGCTCCACAATGACCGCAATGCCCACCCAATGAGGGACAACCAAATGATGTTAGTTGTGTGCACACATAGCGTGCACAACTGTTACTATCTCTATTCGTGGTGCGCAGTCAACATAGCACACCACAGGTTTTGAGAATAAAAAAAGACCCACACTGGTGAGCCATCGCATTTTGGTAGATTCTCACCTCCCGACGTGAAACCAATGCAGGGTGCTTCTCGGGGGCTGTCGTCCAGGATATATCCACTTGGGTCACGCCGTGAGGCAGCCATGACTATGTCGTAGACACGCATCAGAGAACTATCTTCTTGCTAGCTAGCTAAATCTCGTGCCCTTGTGATGTGTGGCTGCAGCCAGCGTGCAGCACCACGCTGGTGTGGCATGACGAACATGAGAGGGCGATGTGATGGATGGTGTGGTTGGCCTCTAATGTGCCGGCGGTGTACGTATTATGTAGAGATCTATTAGTGGCATGCAGGATCCAACATGCACTGCTAGTAGTTTGTTCCTTTGAGTGGCATGCCTTCAAGTGCGAATGGCTCTAATATTTCCCTCAGTAGTTGTGCACCACTTTACTCGCAGACGCTGATATGTGAGCTCAGTTTTTACCCTGGCTCTCTTTTCTCCCCCCTCCCCCCAAAATATTTTTCCTTCCTTCCCTTCTCACTTCATCTCTTCTTCTCCTCATCCTTCTTCCCCTCCACCCTCTCTCTACATCTCTTTTCACTTCCTTCCTAGCAATTGATCGTGCTTAGAGAAATAGAGGTTATTTCGAGTATGTCCAACATACAAACCATCAAGCATGGTGAGGGAGTCCTGGATTAGGGGGTATCCGGACAGCCGGACTATATACTTTGGCCGGACTGTTGGACTATGAAGATACAAGACTCAAGACTTTGTTCCGTGTCCGGATGGGACTCTCCTGTGCGTGGAAGACAAGCTTGGCAATGTGGACGTTAGATCTCCTTCTTTGTAACCAACTTTGTGTAACCCTAGCCCCCTTCGGTGTCTATATAAACCGGAGGGTTTAGTCCATAGGACAAGAAGAATCAGAATCATAGGCTAGCTCCTAGGGTTTAGCCTCTACAATGTCGTGGTAGATCAACTCTTGTAATACTCATATCATCAAGATCAATCAAGCAGGAAGTAAGGTATTACCTCCATCGAGAGGGCCCGAACCTGGGTAAAACATCATGTCCCCTGCCTCCTGTTACCATTAGCCTTAGACGCACAGTTCGGGACCCCCTACCCGAGATCCACCGGTTTTGACACCGACATTGGTGTTTACATTGAGAGTTCCTCTTTGTCGTCACAGCAAGGCTCCATGGCTCCTTCAATCATCAACAACAACATGGTCCAGGGTGAGACTTTTCTTCCCGGACAGATCTTCGTGTCCGGCGGCTTCGCACTGCGGGCCAATTCGCTTGGCCATCTGGAGCAGATCGGCAGCTATGCCCTTGGCCATCAGGTCAGGTTCAGAAACTTGAACTACATGGCCGATATCCATGGAGACTTGTTCTTCGACGGATTCAGGCCTACGCCAGGAGCGCCGAATAGTCACGACGAGCACGGCTTAGATCTGATGTCAGATAATATTCGGGATATCAGACCTATAGTAGCCCCGGAGCTAAACCCAGGGCAGATCGCGTCATCCGAGGACGGGTGGATGGACCCCGCCCTGGAGGCCGCATCCTCATCGGCGGTAGGGCCGAACACAGACTCCACCTCCAAGGAAATCTGTGTCACCAGACCCCCCGGACTTGCGTCCGGCTGTAGGTTCCGGACCGTACGCACCCGGGCCCATCGAATCCGATTGGGCTCCGGTAATGGAGTTCACCACTGCGGATATCTTTCAGCACTCGCCCTTCGGCGACATGCTGAATTCATTAAGGTCTCTCTATTTGTCTGGAGACTCTTGGCCGAACTATGTCCGGATCGAGTAGGAAGCAGGCGACGAGGAAATTCGTTACCCACCCACCACCCACTTCATTGCCACTGTTGATGATTTGACCGACGTGATTGACTTCGACCCTGAAGACATCAACGGTACGGACGACGATGCAGGAGAAGAACAGGAACCACCGCCCACGGGGCGCTGTACAGCCACCTCCTCGTATGATATATATATATATATGGTGGACACTCCCAAAGAAAACAATGGCGATGTGGCAATAGAGGATAACCCCTTAAGGAAGAAATCAAAGCATGGGCGTCATCGGCGCCGCCCTAAGCCCCGCCACAGCAATACCAGCACAGGAGACGAAAACAATCTGGATGGTGTCGAAGATGAACACAATCCCGAGCAGCCTGCCTTCGAGCAGGCCGGACAGGAAGACGGGCAGGTTAGCCCAAATGAACAGGCGACGAACAGATACTTGGAGGAGGACAACTACAAGCCCCCCTCCGAAGACGAGGTGAGCCTCGGCGACGATGAATTCGGCGTGCCTGAGGATCCCGTAGAGCAGGAGCGCTTAAGGCGCCGACTTATGGCCACTGCAAGAAGCCTGAAAAAGAAGCAGCAGCAGCTCCAAGCTGATCAAGATCTGCTCACAGACAGATGGACTGAGGTCCTGGCAGCCGAGGAATACGGACTCGAGTGCCACACCAAAGGTTACCCAAAGCACAAGTTGCTACCTCAACTGGAGGAGGAGGCCCTAAAGCCCACACTACCAGCACAGGACGAGGCTGACCGGCCACATCGTGGCCGGGATAAAACAGCGTATCAGCCTGAATACCAGCCTGCACCCCCACGCCAATACACTATGGCCCGGGGCAATAGGCAGGACCTGCAAGGCATACTGGAAAACAAAGCAGGACAGCCAAGATCGATCTACGGATCACGGGGGCGCGCCCCAACACATGACGATGATCGTCATGCCGGTGACACTATCAACAAGTCTGGCGGGGCCGAACATAGCCGACCAGACTTATTCGAACTGCATAGTAACATAGCTCGGCATAGAGGCACCGCACACCCCCTCGGCTTCACTGACGAAGTAATGGATCACGAATTCCCAGAAGGGTTTAAACCCATAAACATCGAATCATACGATGGCACAACAAACCCCGCGGTATGAATCAAAGATTTCCTTCTCCACATTCACACGGCCCGCGGTGACGATCTACATGCCATCAAGTATGTTCCCCTTAAACTCAAAGGACTGGCCCGACACTGGCTGAATAGCCTGCCGGCAAATTCTATCATCAGTTGGGAAAACCTGGAGGACGCGTTCCTCGACAACTTGCAAGGCACTTACGTGCGACCACCAGATGCTAATGACTTGAGTCACATTACCCAACAGCCCGGAGAGTCAGCCAGGAAATTCTGGACTCGGTTCCTAACTAAAAAGAACCAAATTGTCGACTGTCCAGACGCCAAAGCCTTGGCGGCCTTTAAGCATAATATCCGCGATGAGTGGCTCGCCCAACACCTCGGCCAAGAAAAACCAAAGTCCATGGCGGCCCTCACGACACTCATGACCCGCTTTTGCGTGGGCGAGGACAGCTGGTTGGCTCGCAGTAGCACCACGCCAAGAAACTCTGGTACTTCAGATGTCCATGACAGTAACGGCAAACCACGGCGCAACAAACATAAGCGTCGGAACAATGGAGACAACACCGAAGACACGACAGTCAACGCCGGATTCAGTGGATCGAAATCCGGTCAGCGGAAAAAACCGTTCAAAAGAAACAATCCGGGATTGTCTAGTCTGGACCGCATACTTGATCGCTCGTGCCAAATTCACGGCACCCCTGATAAGCTAGCCAGCCACACTAACAGAGATTGTTGGGTGTTCAAACAAGCCGGCAAGATAAATGCCGGAAACAAGGATAAGGGGCTTCACAGCGACCACTACTAGGAAAAGGGCTATAGATAATATGGACATTAATGGCGCACCACACATGTGGTGCACCACTACTATATACTAATCGCGCACCATGTGTTGGTGTGCCATTAGTGTCCAAATACTAATGGCGCACCACATCCATGGTGCGCCACTGCTAACAAATTTTTTTTATTTTTTTTTTCAAAACTAGTAATGGCGCACTAGGGGATATTGCGCCATTACTAGTTAAACTAGTAATGGCCCACCACACCCTCGGTGCACCACTACTAATCTTTTTTCAAAAAAAAATTATCTTTTTTTCAAAACTAGCAATGGCGCACTGTCTGTGTGGTGCGCCATTACTAGTTTAACTAGTAATGGCGCACCTTGACAAAAAATCCACCGAATGCACCCCCCGTGGACCGCCTTTTCAGTTTAAAAAAAATAAAAGAAAATGATGGAAATGTCAAAAAAATAAAAGAAAATAAGTTTTCCATGTGATATGTGGTCTACTTGTTGGGAAAATTTACAAATATGAATTTCGACTTTATTTGCAAAATCTCTCTGGAATTTGTAAAATGGACATAACTTTTGCATACGAACTTGGATTAAAAAGTTTTTATATGAAAAATCATCTACTCGACAAGTTACATCCGAATTGAACCGGGGGAAACCCGTTCAAGATTTTCAGAATCCCCAAAAACCTAAACGAAAAAAGACACGAGGCTTTTAAGATCTAGAGAGGGAAAAATGGAAAAAAAATTCAAACTTACTAGTGGCGCACCATTTGCTAGGTGCGGCACTAGTAACAGAAAAAAATTGGTTTCGAATTTTTTTTTTGGAATTTTTTTCAAAAAATGATACGTAATATAACCGGGAAGTTTGAAATATTTTTCAAATTTTCATCATACTCATGAACATGAACAAAGTCCTAGGCATCAACAAGGTTTAATAGGAATGATATGATAAATATATCAACCAGTGCCTGTTAAGTGAGGTGGTGCTGGGGTTTGATAGAACTGCAAAGTTAAGCGTGCTCGGGCTGGAGTAGTGTGAGGATGGGTGACCTTCCGAGCAGTTTGACCACTTAGTGCGATTTGACTTGAGATTAAGCATATTGACCCGAGATTAAGCCATAGTGACCCGAGATTAAGATAAAAACGAAAAAAATTTGAAAAAAAAATTTGAAAAAAAAATCTGGAAAAAATTTGATAAAAAATTGTTAGTAATGACGCACTTCTATGTGGTGCGCCATTACTAAGTCAGATAGTAATGGCGTACCATGTGATATACTAATGGCACACTCCCTGGTGCGCCATTAGTATCTGGTATACTAATGGCGCACCAGGGGTGCGCCATTAGTATTAAATTCTAATGGCGTGATGCTAGTGGTGCACCTGTAGTGCGCCATTAGTAGCCAAAACAGGTGCGCCACTAGCAGGCCTTTTCCTAGTAGTGGACGATGACGAGGAGCTCCGGCGTCCGAACACGGGGGGACAGAAGAAATTTCCTCCCCATGTGAAAACGGTAAACATGATCTATGCCACCCACATTCCCAAACGGGAACGAAAGCGAGCACTAAGGGACGTCTATGCGATGGAGCCAGTCGCCCCAAAGTTCAACCCATGGTCAGCCTGTCCGATCACTTTTGATCGTAGGGACCACCCTACCAGCATCCATCACAGCGGTTCAGCCGCATTGGTCCTTGACCCAATCATCGACGGATTCCACCTCACGCGAGTCCTTATGGATGGTGGAAGTAACCTGAACGTGCTTTATCAGGACACAGTGCGCAAAATGGGCATCGATCCTTCAAGGATCAAACCCACCAAAACTACCTTTAAAGTGTAATTCCAGGAGTAGAGGCCCGTTGTACGGGCTCCATAACACTGGAAGTAGTCTTCGGATCCCCGGAAAACTTCCGAATCGATGAGTTAATCTTTGATATTGTCCCTTTCCGTAGTGGCTATCATGCACTGCTTGGACGAACCGCATTTGCTCGATTCAATGTGGTACCACACTATGCATACCTCAAGCTCAAGATGCCAGGACCTCGCGGGGTTATAATAGTCAATGCAAACACAGACCGCTCTCTCCGTACAGAAGAGCACACTGCGGCCCTCGCTGTAGAAGTACAAAGAAGCCTTCTCCGGCAGACCGCCAATTTGGCGACAACAACCCCAAACACCGTCAAGCGAGTCCGGAGTACTCTACAACAGGATCGCCAGGCACGCCAAGAGCACGACTAGCAGTCCGGCCTCCGCCCCAGCCCCATTCAGGCAGCATTTGTGCTGCGCGTACACAATTACGCACTCAAAATACCATGGGCATAGGCGGAGGCGCAACGGTGATGCTGTCCATAGTGCGGTTCAACCGCCACAAGACCCGCATACTTTAATAACCTTCTTTCTCTTCCAGGACCCTACTTTCGGGCAGCCCCTTCAGAGAACCGGATCATCGGACTTATCGCAGGAGGGAAAACCAATGAGGCAAAAGGCTTTGCGCACAAAGGGAATACCTAGGTGATATCTGTCAATGATCATTATACCTGTTTTACATACCCGCATGTGGCCCGCCCTTGGATAGGACATGTCAAATAGTCCTATTAACGTAGTAATTGTACACATATGCTTGGACGTATTATTTAACAATGGGAAATAATATATAGCGTCAGCTTATTATTCCTATATTCACATTTTCCCTAAAAATGTTTATTTAATATTGAATCCATATACTTTGGTACGTTTAGTTTGCCAGGGGCTTCTTATGGTGCCCCATAATACGGCAAGATAAGTCCAAACACTTTTGACAGTGCGGCACCCCGAACTTATAGCATTATATGCATCAGCTCCGAATCATGTCTTGGGTCAATAGTTGGGTTTGCTCGGCTCGCTTGTTTTGGTACCTTACGTTCCGTTATATCGGCTAAGGTAGCGTAGGGAGAACTACTGCGATTGTGTCCCGGTTCTTCCGGACAAGCACCTCAATAGAGAAAGCCGAAAACTGACTGTCATGATGCGGCGAGAGCTGGTCGCTGTTCGAGAGGTCTTGAATCCTTAAAGATTTTTTCTGCTTCAGGCGAGGAATCGGCCTTGTCCGATGTAGGCATGTATAGCACCCCAATTCAGCTTTCCGAATTCTAGGGGCTTCACCAAAATTTAAAATTGTAGACTTCTATGGCTAAGTGAGAGTTATAAAGCCGCATAGTCTGATTGCCTTGTTCGCTGCGCCAAACACCTCCTTAAAGGACCAAAAATTTGGATAAAGAGTGTTTGGGGTTTCCACAAACACCCCAGTACTAGTTACGTGGGGGCGGAAGCCGACGACTGGCCTACTTTTAGAATTTTATAAACAGCCGCACAGAAGGTAATATTTTAAATCAGCAAAGCGTCATATAGCGCAAACAAATTTGTTTGCATATTACAAAGATGACATGGGTACATTCACTCAAAGATTATGTCCTTGGTACATTCATCGCCCACGAGACGAGCGCCTTTCATAATGCCATCATAATATTACTCGGGGTAGTGATGCCCCTTGCCCTCCGGTGGTCCATCCTTCACCAGCTTCTCTGCATCCAGCTTGGCCCAATGCATCTTCGCACGGGCAAAGGCCCGGCGGGCACCCTCAATACAAATAGATTGCTTGATAACTTCAAGTCACGGACCGGCATTTACCATCCGCTTTATAAGGCCGAAGTAGCTGTCGGGAAGGGGCTCACCAGGCCACATCCGAACTATGAAGTCCTTCATGGCCACTTCGGCCGCCCTGTGGAGTTCAACTAATTGCTTCAGTTGGTCACTCAGAGGCATTGGGTGTTCGGCTCCAGTATACTGGGACCAGAACAGCTTCTCCATCGAGCTCCCCTCTTCGGTACGGTAGAACTCCGTGCATTCCGATATGCTGCATGGCAGATCTGCGAATGCCCCTGGAGAGCTCCGAATTCGGGTAAGTAAAAGAAATGTCTCCTCCACATGCTTGCTTTGCATAATGAATGCCTTACCCGCCGCTATCTTCTTGGCCGCCTGGATTTCCTGTTGTACCTTTTGGGCTTCGGCCTTGGCGTCTTTTTCTCTCTCAAGGGCCTTTGCAAGCTCAGACTCTTGTGTCTTGAAGTCACGCTCCAAGGACTCAAACTTCTTGCCGAGCTCCTGGAGCTCTTGCTGTACCTCGCCCACCCTAGCATCTTGCTTTTCACGCTCAATACGCTCTGTGCCGCCTTGTCTTCGGCCTCGGATAGCGCTTTTTTCAGGGCCGCCACTTCGGTCCTGGCCCCTATTAAAAAATCATGACACTTTTTGTTAGCGTCACCAATTTTTTTCTCCTATATATGACATATGGACGGGGCATCACTCACCTTTGTTCTCTTCGAGCTGCCTCTTCGTGAGGCTGAGCTCCTCTTCGGCTTGCTTCAGGTCCCGCTCGAGTCCGGCGACCTCTGCTGTGCGGGCAGCAGCGGCAAGCAGCACCGCCTGCTTATTCACATAGACACATACTATTAGATTCCTGCGGTTTAAAGTTGACCCTTCGTTTGGCTTTTATTTCCAAACACCAAACAGAGTATCAGGGGCTACTGTCTATTGGGTGATAATTTCTCACACTTTTGATTACTTACATCAAAGCCTGTTAGGAGGCTCGTGTAGGCTTCGGTCAATCCGCTTTTGGCGGACTGAACCTTTTGAATCACTGGAGGTGCCACGAAGCACTTCCAGCAGACTATCCGACGCATTCAGCGCGATGGAGGTCATCGGCACGGCCGGCTCGCCCTCCCTAGCGAGGGGCTGCCTACCCGAATCTGGAACCTTTGGAGGTTCCGGTGCAGTGTCCGGCTGGGAGCCCAACTTGTTGCGGCTCTCGTCAGCATATTCTATGGGGAATTTACCCCCCATGTGTCCGGCATCTGGAATTTTTCCTTGGGGCATCTCCAGAACTGCCTCCCCCTGCTCCGGTACCCTTTGGGATAACACCTCTGTGTCATCCGCAGGCCGAGGGGAGGTGGCCGTCAGGAACGAATTCATTGCCGAATCACTTAGAGACCCATCTGAAGAGGATACCTAGGGATGGGACCTGGCCGGACTGCATATGCGCGTTCGGCGTTATAACAAACTATGAATCTGCCTCGCCGTCCTCAGACAAGTCTATTACGGCCTTGCACCGAAGACCTTTCCTGGTCCCCGTGGCCGCCTTCTTAGACCCTTCGGCCTCCCCGGATGGGGCGGCCCTCTTCTTTTTCTCCTCCCCTTCATGGGAGGAGCGCACCTCATCGCCTTCGGACGAGGCGTCCGGTGCGACCTTGCGCCGGAGACCCTTCCTGGTCCCCGTGGCCTTCTTTTCGGCCTTCTTTTCCGGCGCTTTGTAACGCGCTAGAACTAGCATCTCCGTCAGGAGTGCGGTTGCTGGATCTTCCAGCAGCGGAGCCGGACAGCCGATCCGCTCCATCGTCACCATGTAATCCTGATGAGATAAACATGGTGACTTAAAATCCTCCCACGAATTTTTCTGGCAAAGGTACATCTAGTGATGATCAGAAAACTTACTGCACTAGCGAGCCGCGTGGCGCAGAGTCCGCCGTCCTCGGATGTGGGAGGAGGTACTTTGGTGGCCTTGAACAGCACCTTCCAAACGTCCTTATGTGTCGTATTGAAAAGCTCTTGCAGCGTCTGGTGTTCGGCCGGATCAAACTCCCACAGATTGAATACCCGTCTTTGGCACGGAAGGATTCGGTGGGAGAGCATAACCTAGACCATGTTGACAAGCTTGATCTTCTTGTCCATCATATTTTTAATGTAGTTCTGAAGTCCTATCAGCTCCACAGGTTCGCCCCAGGCCAGACCCTTCTTTTCCCAGGAGGTGAGCCGCGTGGGGATTCCGGATCAGAATTCGGGGGCCGCCACCCAGTTGGCGTCGCGTGGCTCGGTGATGTAGAACCACCCCGATTGCCACCCTTTCACGATCTCCACAGAGGAGTCATCAAGCCAGGTAACATTGGGCATCCTGCCCACCATGGCGCCGCCACACTCCGCTTGCTGGCCGCTCACAATCTTCGGCTTCACGCAGAAGATTCGTAGCCACAGGCCGAAGTGGGGCTTGATGCGGAGGAAGGCCTCACACATGACAATAAACGCCGAGATGTTGAGGACGAAATTTGGGGCTAGATCATGGAAATCCAGCCCATAGTAAAACATGGGCCCGCAAACAAAGGGATGAAGTGGAAATCCTAGTCCACGGACGAAATGAGAGAGGAACACTACTCTTCCCCGAGACTTTGGAGTGGGGGTGATCTGTCCCTCCGCCAAAAGCCTGTGCGTGATGTTTGCAGCCAGGTATCTGGCCGCCCAAAGCTTGGTAATGTTCTCCTCCCCTACGAAGGAGGCCATCCACTTGCCTCCCGCTCCGGACATGCTGCGAATGGTCCTACGGAGAAGGTGAGAACTTGGGCGCTGGGGCTCTAGAGTGCGAGAATGGATGAGCAAAGGAGGAATAAGGCGTGGGTAAAAGTGGGAGATACTTCTCCCTATATAGAGGCGGCAAAAATGGTGCGCCTCCCCGCTTGCCTGATGAAATCGCTTATTTTCCAAGCGCCACATTAATAGCACGGTTGGGTTACCCATACCCGTATTAATGAGGATCCTGTGATAAGGGGACATGATCTCTGCTTCGACAAGACGTGCCGAGGAAACTGCCTCGCAATATGTGCGGTGGCTGGTTGCGGGTAAACGGTTCGAATAATGACTTGACCATGGTGTGATGTCATGTTATCTAAAGTTGTCAGCAGATTATATTTGTGGAATATTGTTCTCTCTACGGTGGTATGTGAAAATCGTCTTACAGAGTCGGACACGATTTAAGTGTTCGAGATTTACTTTGGAGTATTCGGAGATGGAACCCGCCTTGCAATGCCGAAGATAATCTGCGCACCGGACTCATCATCATTGAAGCCTGGTTCAGGGGCTACTGAGGGAGTCCTGGATTAGGGTGTATCCGGATAGCTGGACTATATACTTTGGCCGGACTGTTGGACTATGAAGATACAAGACTCAAGACTTCGTCTCGTGTCCGGATGGGACTCTCCTTTGCATGGAATACAAGCTTGGCGATTCAGACGTTAGATCTCCTTCTTTGTAACCGACTTTGTGTAACCCTAGCCCCCTCCGGTGTCTATATAAACCGGAGGGTTTAGTCCATAGGACAAGAACAATCGGAATCATAGGCTAGCTCCTAGGGTTTAGCCTCTACGATCTCATTGTAGATCAACTCTTGTAATACTCATATTATCAAGATCAATCAAGCAGGAAGTAGGGTATTACCTCCATCGAGAGGGCCCCAACCTGGGTAAAACATCATGTCCCCTACCTCCTGTTACCATTAGCCTTAGACGCACAGTTCGGGACCCCCTACCCGAGATTCGCCGGTTTTGACACCGACACATGGCCTTGTGGAAATATTTCCCTATTGTAATCTCTCCCTCACTCACAGCTTACACATGCATGCGCACATCTCTCTCCTTCCCAGGGACCACAGTCGATGTTGCCTCTTGACACAGTCCCCGTCAGATCCTTCAACATTGTGGCTGCCCCTACCATGGCCGAAGCCGTCCTCGCCACTGCCTATGCTCTGATGGTATCACCACTGCTCCCCCGATCGCCTCCTCCTCTTCACCGCCTGCGAGCTATTTAATGCCTCTACTGCCTCCAATCCAATTAAATGTAGGTCTCTCGCAAGGGTAGTTTGTATTGTATATGTCAGTTGGTAGTGTATGTTAGTTTTGATAGTGTAGGTTAATTAATTAGTTAATTAGTTAGTTGTTAGTTCTTAGCACAACTTAGGAAGAAAGATAAAAGATAGAAAGAAGAATAGAAAAAGTTCATGCACAAATTATTTTGCTATTAGTCATAGTTGTTAGAAGAGAAAAGAAGATAAGAGAGAAACAAGACAAGAGAAGAGATGATGAAAAAGAGAGAGAACAGAAGGGATAAGAGAGAAAGGAGAGAAGAGAAGAGAAGAGACAAAGAGAGAAAGAGATAAAGAAGTGAAGGTAGAAGAGAGAAAGTAAATCAAATTAATGATGATATATTTTGATATGGTCATATACATAGTAAAGCATAAGATGATAAATTTTGATATTGTGCCTATATATCTTTACGTATGTACACTAGTAGAAAACATGGTACTAGTCCCGGTTCCAGAGGGCCTTTAGTCCCGGTTCCGGAACCGAGACAAAACAAACGGGACTAAAGCCCATAACCTTTAGTCCCGGTTTGCTTACGAACCGGGACAGAAGGGGCTCCACGTGGCTTCTGCGGGGCGCCTTGGCAGGAGGACCTTTTGTCCCGGTTGGTAACACCAACCAGTACAAAAAGGAAGCCATGCGTCAGCAGCTCGCAGGCACTAGGGTTTTTGTTTTTTTGTCTTGAAAGGGGGGTTTAGGGTTTTTGCAGGGTTAATTTAGGGGTTTATAATTGTGTTAGCTAGCTAATAGAGAGAAATGACCTCTCTTTCTCCGTGCTTGGTCGACTCTAGCTTCTATACATATAGAGAGAACTCGACATGCTAGCTAGTAAGCAAATGAAGGAACCATTAACCACAGAAGATTGTCATGAACATATACAGAGAGAAGTGACATTTCTTTCTCCGAGATTGGTCGAACAAAGAGTTTTCGTATATCTATCTAACGCTACTAAATATATACAATATAACATCTCTTACAATCCCTAACATCTAAAATCCATTTCAACTTCCATATGGTATTCTCCGTCTTTATGTATGACGTGATCAAGAAAGAATCCCGCGAATTCCTCTTGAATTGCTCGTATGCGATCATGTGGTAGGAGTTCATCCCTCATCTCCCACATCTAATTTAAAGAAGGGGGTCAATACATATATATGAATGAAACTCAACACAATTGATGGTAATAAAACAAAATTGTGAATATTGTTTACGTACTTCATATTGTTTGTCATAGTAGCCCCGCTCAGAGGTCGAGCGGCATATGAACTCGCAAACATAGTATCCACATAAATTACTCCCGCCTTCCTGCCACAAGCACTTTATGAGAATAGAGTTCAATCAAACTAATAATGATGCATGATAATGGTATTGATGAAACAAGAATCAATGAGAGATGCGCGGAACTAGCTAGTACTACTTATTTTGGGGTGTGTAAATCGCAGCTCCTTCTGCAGACCCGGAATCATTCCGGTGAACTGTTTCCAAACCCTGCCATGCAAAGGAAATGATTAGTTGATATCAGGAAATGAACGAAAGGTGCCGATATGGTGCGATAATGATCGATTGAACTTACTTCTGGAGCATTGCAGTCATGTCCGCATACTCCTGCAGATCTTTACGTCTCGAGTCTAAGACAGTTACTACTCCACAATCAGGCTTAAGCTCTAGCAGAATAAAGTGGAACTTGCGCACTCATAACTCATTAATTACATTATTATAACCTCGAGTAAGTGAAACCAAATATGCACAAGACAGTAACACTCACTTAAAGTTCTAAGCAAAGAGTATTTTTTTCCCTTTGTTTTGATGTCAAAGTAATGATTGTAGCATGTTGTCCTAAGTATCTTTGTCTCCCTTTTGAACCGACCATTCATTTATGGTATTTGGGTTAATGAATCCAATGTCATAGATTTGTCCTTTTTTGCTGTCGACGATCGTCAACTGCATAATATAGTGAGGATCATTATATATACGTGCAATGAAAGAGTTGAGCTTTAGAGATTTAATTACAGAAGTAATACTTATAGACAGTAGCATGTCATGAGTTGTTTGTCGAGGGCATCTTGATTGAATAACTGAAATAACTCCACAAATTCAACAGGCATTAGGTCGACTCCAATGAAGTCGTGCTCCTCTTTAATTTTCTCACTATCAAACTATCCTTTCCAGACTTCCTGCAGGTATCCATGTACCATTCATGCAATCTTCGCATCATCGTTGTTAGAGGAGGAGGATCAGGTTTGATGAGAGGCTTCCCGTACTCGTATCTAAAGATCTCTACCTCTAATATTTCAAATTGTAAATCATCGCCCAGGTAAGATTGGTATCGGGCAATGGCCCTAGATGATTACCGACGATATCGCTAGACACCTTGAGCAGGAATCACGATTGCTTGTTATGTTCGCCGAGCTGGGGAATTGTTTTCCCACTTCTTCGTTGTGCTAATCTTGCATCACTTGAAGTACTTCCCGATCACCGTGCAGCTTCATATGTCTTTTTAATACAACTCTCATAGTTGGAATCCAGTGGAGGCGATGGTAGTCACTTCAGGGCATCCAGAGTGTGCTTCGCTTTCACTGGATCTACCGTTTCCTTCGGAGGTGGAGGCTTCCCTTCAAAATGGGCCTGCACTTCAGTTTCCACAATTTCACCGGTTTCCTGGTCAGTCCTCTCATATGGTAACTTTGGTAGAGGCTTCAGGCTTGGACCAAATCTGAATTTTTCCCGCCTCTTGCACTGCTAGTCGTCAGAGCGGCGGCATCTCTCTTCCACCGTTGATGATGCGGCGGAGTCCGCTGACACGCCGGAGGAGGCAGAGTGCTCTGACATGCCGAAGGAGGTGGAGTGCCCTCACACGCCGGAGGAAGCACAGGATGATTAGGAGTGCCCTAATCACTCACCAGAGGAGGAGGAGGAGGCGGAGTGCCCTAACGCGGCACAGGAGGAGGAGGAGGAGGAGGAGGAGGCGTCTAGTTTGGAAGCATGATGTAATCCTTTCTCCATAGGCACGTACTCCTTTCTCCATAGGCATGTACTCCTTAAAGCAATTTCCAGATGAATCTCCCCTTCACCTATAGGGCAGTCAAGCTCCAGCTCCTCAAATCTCATGACAACAGCATAGCCATGTGGAATCGGACGATAATGAAAAGTTTCCTCAACTTCAAGAGGTACAACAAAGCCGACCACCGCCTTCAAGGTCAGGTTTTGTCATCAGCCTCCGTGATACATTGCACGGGGTAGCGAGGAGCCGTGAAATCAGGCTGAACGAGCTTCGTGGAAGCCATGCTGCATCTCCGCTAAGATGGTGGGGTAGCTTCTGGGGTAGCATCGAAGCAAGGATCTTCGTGCCATTGAGATGGTTGGCCGGTAGCTCGCTGGCTCTCAAGTTCCTCTAGCTTTACTAATCTTGCACTAAGCCTCTACATTTCGGTTGCTTTCGCTTTCCTCTTTCTCTCTCAGCTTCTATAACCACCGTTGTTAGGAAACCCATGCACCCACGGAACAGAGCCTGGTGTGCCTCGTGTTCGTCGAGGGTGCTCAGCTCGTCCTTCTCTCTATAGGGAATGAACGTCCCTTCCTGCGCTGCCTTGATTGCTTTCTGAAGCTTCTTGATGGGTATTGCAAGTTGTTCGTCTGTCCAACGATACTCCCCTGTTTCTAGGTCCAAAGTTCACCCAACCCCAAAGAACCAAGTCCTTGAATGATCTGGCCAGTGCAATGTTGATGGTTGGTCCCCTTTAGCAAGCAGGTCGTGCTTAGCTTTGTCCCACAGCGGCCAGGCTTTCTTGTAGCCACCTGACCCCGTGTCATGGTGATACAGCTTCTTTGCAACATTTTTATTTTTTGTTAGTGACCTTTTCTTACCCTTCTCTGATTTCCTGTAGGCCACAAATGCGGGCCAGTGATATCTTATCTTCTCATATCGACTGATGAATTTTGGAGTCTTTCCTTTGTTGACAAACTTTGAGTTCAACTCTTTCTTCTAGTTCTTGAATAGTTCTGCCATCTTCTTAAGAGCATACGCCTTGACCTTTGGCTCTATAACTCGGTTATTCGTCTCCTCCTCTGGCGGGAGGCTGAAATTTGTCATCAGTGAGGTCGAAAGGTCATCTTTATGTCTATCCTGGACATAAGATACTTCAGGGTCGTCCTTACTCTTATTCCATTGCACGATGTTGATCGGGACGCTGACCCTAACAACAACTCCGAACTGATGTACAAATGCGTCCTTGGTCCGCTTGGGAGCAATCGGTTGGCCATCTTTTGCCACTTCTGTGATCGTGAACCTTTCATGCTGGCGCAAACTTTTCTTCGGGCCTCGTCTCCTTATGGAAGTTTGGCTCGATCTGGAGGGCTGAAAGAAGAAAGAAGTGTTAATATATGTACATACCAAAACAAGTAAAGCATCAAGTCAGAACAGGCTTAATTAATATATATACCTCACCGGACTTTGCAGCAGCTCCCTCCTCCGTTCGGTCACCGGAGCCATCATCATGATCTCCTTCCTCTGCCAATATGTCACCAAAGCCATCATGATCTCCTTACTCCTCCATTGTTGGATCACCGAAGCCGTCATCCTCTTTCCTGACCATCAGTGTCAATGAGAAACAACAAGGGATCAACATCGGCAAGGATTATATCCCCCAACAAATGTTCTTGTTCTAAGTCTCTTTCCATAGTTTCTGCAAATATTACAACATGGCAATATACAAACATGAGAGATGGTTTAATTAATGGCAAGCATAGACCTAGCTAATCACAACAAGGAACCATATGCATATATGAGCAATGGAATAGTTGTGGACCGCCTCTCTCTCATGCATGTCCGACGTCCCCCCTCATGTTGAAGTTATCGGGGTTGTACTTTCAGGAGAGGACACTTTGCAAAGAATAATCGCTATGCAGGGAGGGGTAGATCAAAAACGCTCTTTCTTCTAGGGTTTGGGTGGCCTCGAGAGTCGGTTGGGCAAGCGGACCGGGAGTAAATTAGTAACTTTTAACTTGGTAAATTTGGGTGGCCTCGACAACGCTCTTTTAACTCATTTTACTTGGTAAATTTGGGTGGCCTCGGCAACTCTTCAAGGGTTTGGGGTGGCCTCGGCAATGCTCATTTAACTTGGTAAATTTGGGTGGCCTCGACAACTCTTCTACGATTTAGGGTGGCCTCGACAACGCTCTTGTAAATCATTTAACATGGTAAATTTGGGTGGCCTCAACAACTCTTCAAGGATTCAGGGTGGCCTTGATAACGCTCTTTTAACTCATTTAACTTGGTAAATTTGTGTGGCCTCGACAACTCTTTTTTGGGGTATGGGGTGACCTCGACAACACTTTTTTAACTCATTTAACTTGGTAAATTTGGGTGGCCTCGACAACTCTTCTAGGGTTTGGGGTGGCCTCGACAACGCCCTTTTAACACATTTAACTTGGTAAATTTGGGTGGCCTCGACAACTCTTCTAGGGTTTCGGTAGCCTCGACAACGCTCTCTTAACTCATTTTGAATATATGAACATTTTAACTTAGTAACTTAGTAACTTGGTAAATTTTAACTAATTTCTTTGAAAAAAAATGTTCTATGAACAAAAAAATATTCAAAAAATACTACCTATCACATCTAAAAAAATTCTCTTCCATCTCATCTCATCTCCACGAAATATCTATCTATCACATCTAAAAAAATAGAGCACATTTAAAAATTTAAAACATCATGCATATTACATTTCATCCATCTATCTAATCATCTAAAAAAACATAGCACATTTCCCGAAAACATCTCATACATCTCATCTCATCTCATCTAAAAAAACAGAGCACATACATCTCATCTCATCTCATTATGCAGCTAAAATTCATCTATCTATTCATCTCATCTCATTATGCAACTAAAAAACAGAGGAAGCACAACAGTGGCCAAGGAGCAGTGGCAGTGGCAGCAGCGGCGACCATGGAGCAGTGGCACCAGCGGCGACCATGGCGAGAGCAGTGACAGCTGGAGCGGCGAGGGGAAAGGGGGAGCTCATTGGGGGCGCGACGATGGAGCTAAAGGCCGGTGACAACGAGGAACGGGCTCGGGGGTGCACACAGCAATGGGGAGGAGGGCGGGTGAAGAGGTCCGGCGCCGATGACGGTAAGCGGGATCGAAGACAGCAGGGCATTGGCGAGGGCATCGGTGAGGGCATCGATGAGGGCATCTGCGAGGGCGAGGGCGCGGTTCGGTAGCATGGCGGTGTCGTGGTGTTCGGGGCAGCATCGGGGGGAGGAAGTAGGGCTGGAAAAAAAGCTTGAATCTCGCGAGCTAAACAAGTAGCTCGTGACTCGACTCGAACTCGAAGAATAATGAGTCAAGCCGAGCTTTAGTTTAAGATCTTTTATAGACCAAATTAAATGAGCCAATCTCATGAGTACTCGTGTAACTCATTAGGCTCGATATAATAGATTGGCCACTCCCAATACAAAGAAAGATCATCCACAAAACAACCTTCGTCCCAGGCGCACAACCCAAGGCCCAACCGTTGAAGGCCTAGCCTCCTAAGGGACTCATGTTTACAAGGAAATTACAATTGTTTAGTGATATATATGTTTAATTTATACATGATTATATTTATCATATTTGAGGGCTTTATGTTTATATCTTTAACGACCTTAACAAGCTAAACGAGCTAGCTCGTGAGTTATACGAGTCGAGCCAATCTTGGGTTTAAGCTTGTTATAGTAACGAGTAGAGTCAAGCTAGCTCATTAATGAAACGAGCTCTAGCGAGTCGAGCCGAGCTGGCTCGACTCGGCTCGAATTCCAGCCATAGGAAGAAGAACTGAGATTGGAAAATGCCAAGTGTTGGCTTATATAGCAAAGCCTATACTCTCGGTTGTTGGCACCAACCGAGACCTATGCTCCCCTTTAGTCCTGGTTCGTGACACCAGCCGGGACCAAAAGTCAGTTTTCGTCAGCCCATAGGGCGGGAAGCAGAGAACTTTGGTGCCGGTTGGTGACACGAACCGGGACTAAAGGGGAGCATTGATCCCGGTTGGTGCCCGGTTGGACGAAAGGTTAGCATTCATCCCGGTTTGTGCCACCAACCACGACGAAAGGGCTGTGGCTAGCACGGTGTCGGCGGGTGGATGTTTACTCCCACCTCGCTAGCTGAGAGGCGCCGATAGTGGTTTATAAGTGCTGTTGCGCCACCCCTTTCGAGCTCCTCTCTTATGCATGCCTACGGGCCTAAACGCGTCTCTCTGCCTGTGGGCCTACTGGGCTTGCTACGGGCCTGCAACCTGGCCGAACTAGCGGGTTGGGTTTCTAGTCGTATGTAGGCCGTGGTCGCCTAGTAGGCGACATTTTTTTAATTTTTTCAAGTATTTTTGTTTTGTTTTTTTTTTGCTTTATTTATTTTCTTTTGTTTCTACTTACAGCTAAATACCTAGAGTTTTTGAGTGATTCTTTTTGCTTTAGGTCACAAAAATTATAAACTTTCTCTTAGTCCCATTAGTTTTCAGATTTGAATAGTTTAAATTTGAAATCTTTGAAATTTGTCTGAATCACTAGTTTGTGAATAACTTTACTTTAAAAATAGATTTTTGAGTGATTCTTTTTCCTGCTATTTAATATTAGTGTATTTTATCATTATATTCAATTTGGTAATTTTTAGGTTATTTTAAATGGGTGTTTTTATCAAAAACAATATTTGTTTCTTATGTTTGCTATTAAAATTTCTAACAAAAAATACTTTCTGAAAATTCTTTTTGCTATTAATGTTTTGAACAAAAAATACTTTGAATATTTTAGTTGCATAAATTTTATATAACTTTAGTTTCAAAAATACTAGAGGTTTATAAAAGCTTTTAGTTGATTCTTTATGATATTGAAGAATATTATAGTTTTGTTTTAGTTGATCATAACAAAATATGTTAATTGATTCTTCTTAGTTCATTATTTTTTGCTATTAGAGTTTTATAAAAGTTTTCCAGTTATTTCTTTTTGTTGTTAGTTCATTCTTTGAGCTAAGTGACCCTGAAATTGAAAAGCACTACAAATGAACTCTGAAAAGGTTGAAAGTTGGCACGGTATCATCATTTCACCCCCATAGCATGTGTTAAAAAGTTGAGAGGTTTATGGCAAAAACTGGATGCTATTCGTGTACAAAATGGACAATCTCTTTCGAAGTATCAGGGTTTCGGATGAAAACTCATCTGTTACAAAGGGATTTCATTTTTTTGAACTTATTTGAACTCCAGACTTTTTGTGTGTTCAAAATGCACCATTCAAAGCCACATCAAAAAATTCACCCCTTTCTGACTTCATTTGGTATTTTTCATGCATTTACTGTTTATTTGAGCTAAATGACTCTGAAATTGAAAAGAACTACAAATGAACTCTAAAAAGGTTGAAAGTTGACATGTTATTATCATTTCACCCACATAGCATGTGCTAAAAATTTGAGAGGGTCACGGCAAAAACTGGATGCACTTCGTGTACAAAATGGACAATCTCTTTCGAAGTATCAGGGTTTCGGATGAAAACTCATCTGTTACAAAGGGATTTCATTTTTTTTGAACTTATTTGAATTCCAGGATTTTTGTGTGTTCAAAATGCACCATTCAAAGCCACATCATAATTTTTCAACCCTTTCTGACTTCATTTGGTATTTTTCATGCATTTACTGTTTTTTAGCTAAATGACCCTGAAATTGAAAAGCACTACAAACGGACTCCGAAAATGTTGAAAGTTGGCATGGTATCATCATTGCACCCACATAGCATGTGCTAAAAAGTTAAGAGGGGTACGGCAAAAACTGGATGCATTTCCTGTACAAAATGGACAATCTCTTTCGAGTATCAGGGTTCAGAGGAAAACTCATCTGTTACAAAAGGCATTTCATTTTTTGAACTTATTTGAACTCCAGACTTTTTGTGTGTTCAAAATGCACCATTCAAAGCCGCATAATTAATTTTCAACCCTTTTTGACTTAATTTGGTATTTCATGCATTTACTGATTTTCTGAGCTAAATGACCCTGAAATTGATAAGCACTATAAATGAACTCTGAAAAGGTTGAAAGTTGGCATGATATCATCGTTTCACCCACATAGCATGTGCTAAAAAGTTAATAGGGTTACGGCAAAACTGGATGCACTTCATGTACAAAATGGACAATCTCTTTCGAAGTATCGGGGTTTCGGATGAAAACTCATCTGTTACAAATGGCATTTCATTTTTTGACATGTAACTGCAGTGATATTCTAGATCAAAGACATCATCAGAATAGTTGTGGAGAGAAAGTCTTCACTTTTTCTTCGTGTGTCTCTTGCTTATTGCGCCGTAACCATGGATAATCTTCATCTTTAACAGGGTGCTTGGGTCAGCCTTGACTTTGAAAGGAGGAATTTCATGAAACTTTTCATAATCTTAGGACATGTCTGTTTTGACCTCCACTCCCATGACGTCTCTTTTCCCTAAAAGAACTATGTGGCGCTTTGGCTCATCGTATGATGTATTCGCCTCCTTATCTTTTCTTTTTCTCGGTTTGGTAGACATGTCCTTCACATAGAAAACCTATGCCACATCATTGGCTAGGACGAATGGTTCGTATGTGTACCCAAGATTGTTGAGATCCACTGTTGTCATTCCATACTATGGGTCTACCTGTACCCCACCTGCTGACAGATTGACCCATTAGCACCAAAACAAATGGATCTTAAAATCATGTCCATAGTCAAGTTCCCATATGTCCACTATGTAACCATAATATGTGTCCTTTCCCCTGTTGGTTGCTGCATCAAAGCGGACACCACTGTTTTGGTCGGTGCTCTTTTGATCTTGGGCGATCGTGTAAAATGTATTCCCATTTATCTCGTACCCTTTGTAAGTCAATGCTGTCGAAGATGGTCCCCTGGCCAATGAGTACAGCTCATCTGCGACAGTATTGTCACCCATGAGATGTGTTTGCAACCAACTGCCGAAAGTACTGATGTGTTCACATGTAATCCAGTCATCACACTACTCCGGGTGTTTGGAGTGCAGAATATTCTTGTGTTCATTGGCATACAGGGTCACCAAGGTAGAATTATGTAGAACTTTGTAGTGTGCTTGAGACCAAGAATGCCCATCCCTACATATTGTCGAGTCCGCTCCTAGTGTGCCTTTTCCAGCCAGTCTCCCCTCATACCGCAATTGAGGGAGACCAATCTTCTTAAGGTTAGGAATAAAGTCAACACAAAACCCAATGACCTCCTCTGTTTGATGGCCCGTGGAGATGCTTCCTTCTAGCCTAGCACGGTTATGAACATATTTCTTTAAGACTCCAATGAACCTCTCAAAGGGGAACATATTGTGTAGAAATGCAGGGCCCGAAATGGCAATGTCGTCGACTAGATGAACTAGGAAGTGCGTCATGATATTGAAGAAGGATGGTGGGAACACCAGCTAGAAACTGACAAGACGTTGCATCAAATCACTCCTTAACCTTGGTAGGATTTCTGGATCGATTACCTTCTAAGAGATTGCACTTAGGAATGCACATAGCTTCACAATGGCTAATTAAACGTTTTCCTGTAGAAGCCCCCTCAATGCAACCGGAAGCAGTTGCGTCATAATCACATGGCAGTCATGAGAATTTAGGTTCTGGAACTTTTTCTCTGCCATATTTATTATTCCCTTTATATTCGACGAGAAGCCAGATGGGACCTTCATACTGAGCAGGCATTCAATGAAGATTTCCTTCTCTTCTTTGGTAAGAGCGTAGCTGGTAGGACATTCATACTACTTTGGACGCATGCCATCTTTTTCGTGCACACGTTGCTGGTCCTCCTATGCCTCCGGTGTATCTTTTGTCTTCCCATACATGCCCAAGAAGCCTAGCAGGTTCACGCAAACACTACAGGAAACAGGTAATTTGTCGTATGTGGATCACAGATGGCAAAGACCCAAATCCAGACGGCTAACTCTTTGCCTCCAGGAAGCAGATGGCAAAGATAAAGTCAGCAAAGAATAATTTGTCGTCAGCTTTTCATCGGGAAGGTGGCAAAGACTTTGCCGTCAGCCAAATCTGCTTCTCCGTCAGCCTTATAAATAATAGACAACAAATAATGCGGTCTTTGCCATCAGTCAAAACATTTTCTTTGCCGGGAACAAGACTAAACTACAGATGACAAAGATTGTTTTCTATTTTTTAGAAAAAATAATGTCAGCTCAAGCGTTCCGAGGGTGGCCTCTGCTGCTGCGGTGAGCTCAGGAAGAAGGGAAGCAGAGAGGATGGCAGTTGCTGCTTCGGTGGTCGCCGGAGTAGCCAACTCCGGCAACCGCTAACACTGCCGGGGGAGCTCTAGTGCTTGGGGCAGAGAAGAGGAGGTTGGCGAGGCTCGGGCACGATGGGGTCCAGTGAGGGGCGGCTCAGGCTCGGCAGGGTTCAGCGAGGAGCGGCCACAGTGGGGTCCGATGAGGTATGGCTGTGGAGGGTCCCGTTGAGTGATGGCCGCGGCATAGTACATCGAGGGGCAGAGAGCAGGAGGTTGGGGTGGCTCGGTCACGACGGGGTCGGGCGACGGGAGGCCGCGACGGAGAACGTTGAGGAGCGGCCGCGGTGGAGTCTGGTGAGGGGCAGCAAGGCGGAGTTCGGTAGGAGCATCAAGGAAGAGTCCGGCGAGGGATCTGGAGGGCGCGTCATGGCCGCGAGTGAGGGGCCAGAGGCGACCGGTGATGAAGCTGGGGCCGGCCGGCGGAGGGTCATCCTACCGCCGCAACACGGGGCTGGGTCTGGTAGCCGGGAAGCTCGGGTCCGTGGCCGGAGGAGCGCGCGGTTCCCTCCATTGCCTGATCAAGAGGAGTGGATACTGGACGTGGGGTGGGTGGTGGGCCAGGAGGGGAGAGGATAATGGACGAGTGGAGTGGGTGGTGGGCCAACGGGTGGGTGTGTCAAGCGCGCGTGGTGAGAGAGAGGCAGGCACAACGGATCGCATGTGTGGTGAGATAGGCGGGCGGCGCGGATCATGCCATGTCATCGATCCGTGGGATCAATCTGCAGCGTGTGTTTTCTCTTTGTCGTCTGCATTTATATTTATAGATGGCAAAATGGACTTTGCCGTCTGTAAATATAAACACAGACGGCAACACTTTGCTGTCTACTTTTTTTGTTACAAATGGCAAAGTGAGCTCTTTGCCGTCTGTAAAAAGGCAGACGGCAAAGATTCTTTGTCGTCTGTCTTTTTTTTGTAGACGGCAAAGTGAGCTCTTTGCCGTCTGTGTTTTTTTGCAGATGGCAAAGTGAGCTCTTTGTCGTCTGTGTTTTTTTGCAGACGGCAAAGTGAGCTCTTTGTCGTCTGTGTTTTTTTTGGAGATGACAAAGTTTATTTTACCATTAGATATTCTTTGCCGTATGTTGATGACGGCAAACCATTTCTTTGCCGTCTACCCTGATGAAAAGCTGACGGCAAAGACGCCCCCTGGCGTAAAGATTCTTCGTCACGTGCATCACGTCGTCGATTGCAGAGCGGAGCTCTAGGTGTTTCCAATAGGGTAGGTTCCAAAATATAGATTTCTTCTTCCACATGGGTGTGCATCCCTTAGCGTCATTCAGAACGAATAGTCCGTCGGGACCCTTTCCAAAGATTACTTGTAAATCATTGACCATAGCAAGTATGTGATCACCAGTATAGATGGCAGGCTTCTTCCGGTGATCTGCCTCGCCTTTGAAATGCTTGCCTTTATTTCGACATTGATGGTTGGTCGGAAGAAATCAATGATGTCCCAGGTACACATTCTTCCTGCATTTGTCCAAATATATACTTTCGGTGTCATCTAAACAATGCGTGCATGCATGGTATCCCTTGTTTGTCTGTCCTCAAAGGTTACTGAGAGCAGGCCAATCATTGATGGTTACAAACAGCAACGCATGTAGGTCAAATTCCTCCTGGTCGTGCTCATCCCACACACGTACACCTTTTCCATTCCATAGTTGTAAACTTCTTCAACTAATGGCCTTAGGTACACATCAATGTCATTGCCGGGTTGCTTAGGGCCTTGGATGAGCACTAGCATCATAATGAACTTCTGCTTCATGCACAGCCAAGGAGGAAGGTTATAGATACAAAGAGTCACGGGCCAGGTACTGTGATTGCTACTCTGCTCCCCAAAAGGATTAACGCCATGCGCGCTTAAACCAAACCATATGTTCCTTGCGTCACCTGCAAAGTCCCACCATGTTCTCTTGATTTTTCTCCACTGCAACCCGTCAGCGGGTGCTCTCAACTTCCCATCTTTCTTACGGTCCTCTTTGTGCCATCGTATCAACTTGGCATGCTCTTTGTTTCTGAACAAACATTTCAACCATGGTATTATAGGAGCATACCACATCACCTTGGCAGGAACCCTCTTCCTGGGGGGCTCACCCTCAACATCACCAGGGTCATCTCGTCTGATCTTATATCGCAATGCAACACATACCGGGCATGCGTTCAAATCCTCGTATGCACCACAGTAGAGGATGCATTCATTAGGGCATGCATGTATCTTCTGCACCTCCAATCCTAGAGGTCATAGAACCTTCTTTGCTCCGTACGTACTGTCGGGCAATTCTTTATCCTTTGGAAGCTTCTTCTTCATTATTTTCAGTAGATTCTCAAACCCATTGTCAAATACACCATTGTATGCCTTCCATTGCAGCAATTCCAGTGTGGTACCGAGCTTTGTGTTGCCATCTTCGCAATTTGGGTACAACCCTTTGTGATCCTCTAACATGCGATCGAACTTCAACTTCGCCCTTTCACTTTGGTATTGTCTCTTGCATCAACAATGACCCGACGAAGATCATCATCAGGCACATTGTCTGGTTCCTCTTGATCTTTAGCTTCCCCCATTGCAGCATCACTGTATTTAGGGGGAGGATAGTTGTCATCATCCTCTTCTTCTTTGTTGCCTTCCATAATAACCCCTCTTTCTCCGTGCTTGGTCCAAACATTATAGTGTGGCATGAAACCCTTCTCAAGAAGGTGGGTGTGAAGGGTTTTCAAGTAAGAGTAAGACTTCGTATTCCCATAGATAGGGCATGGAAAACACATAAAACCATTCTGCTTGTTTGCCTCAGCCACTTTGAGAAAACTATGCACACCCTTAATGTACTCGGAGGTGCGTCTGTCACCGTACATCCACTACTGGTTCATCTCCGTGCATTATATATAATTAAGTGTGTCAAAAACCATTACAAAACATCATGAATAGAGAAGTGACCAAATTAATAGAAGTTCATCATCACATTAAAACAAAAGTATAGTAGTGATCAAATGTTATTACTGAAAAAATAAATACATAAAGTTCATACATAGTTCTCATTGAACAACATATAGCTCTCTAGATCATCTAATTAAACCATACATTGAAACTATGTAAAACATTTCAATGCAACAACAAATGCGATCAGAATCGCAACTAAGGCGACAATTGATCCAACGGCAGAATGATACCAAGCCTCAATATGAATGGCATATTTTCTAATCTTTCTAATCTTCAAGCGCATTGCATCCATCTTGATCTTGTGATCATCGACGACATCTACAACATGCAACTCCAATTTCATCTTCTCCTCCTCAATTCTTTTCAAAAAAATTCTTCAAGTAATTGTTTTCTTTTTCAACTAAATTTAACCTCTCGATAAGAGGGTCGGTTGGAATTTCCAGTTCACATACCTCCTAGATAAAAACATCTATGTCACGTTGGTCGGCATAATTGTCATAAACACTAAATGAAACAAATAGTTATAAAGATAATATATACTACATCCGAATCATAGAGAAGATGAGGGCCGACGGGGGCGGATACCAAAACCATCGCATTATATAATAACAAAAAATAATAAAAGTAAGCAAATTATACAAGTATCTATCTAAATCATACAAGTAAGATTTTTATTTTCTTTTAGAAAGAAGATAAGAACAAGAGGCTCACCACGGTGGTGCCGGCGACAAGATCGGTGCGGTCGATCAACGGCGGTGAGGACGGGGACGGGACAGGACGGACCGCCAAACCTAGACAGATTTTGAGGAAAATGGAGCTTGGACAAGGATCTTGGAGAGGAGAAAGCTTACGTGTGGCTCGGGCATTTCATTGAACATCTCATGTGCATAGGAGGTGAGCTAGAGCAACACACACCTCTCCCACGGCCGGCCAAAAAAATAGAGCAGTGGCTCTGTTCGCGGGCAGGGGTGGGGTATATATAGGGATCTCTTTAGTCCCGGTTGGTGGCTAAAATCAGGACTAAAGGACAACATTTGGTCCCGGTTACAGCCACCAACCAGAACTAAAGGTGATGGGCCAGGAGCGAGGCCCATTGGTCCCGGTTCGTGTCTACAACCGGGACCAAAGCAGTCAGACGAACCGGGACAATGGCCCCATAGGCCCGGCCGACGTCTTGGCCGCACGAACCGGGACTGATGCACCCTTTAATTGGTCCCAGTTTGTGAGTGAACTGGGATTAATGCCCTTACCCAGGCCTCAACCAAAGCCCTATTTTCTGCTAGTGGTATATGCATGATTATGTATGTGTGTATGTGATACATCTCCGTTGTATCTACTTTTCCAAACACTTTTGCCCTTGTTTTGGACTCTAACTTGCATGATTTGAATGAAACTAACCCGGACTGACGTTGTTTTCAGCAGAACTACCATGGTGTTATTTTTGTGCAGAAATAAAAGTTCTCAGAATGACCTGAAAATCCACGGAGCAACTTTTCAGAATTAATAAAAAATACTGGCGAAAGAAATAGCATTAGGGGGCCCACACCCTGTCCATGAGGGTGGGGGGCACGCCCCCTCCCCCTGGGTGCACCCCCTGCCTCGTGGGCCCCCTGAACATCCACCGACCTCAACTCCAACTCCATATATTTGCTTTCGCGGAGAAACAAATCATAGAGAAAGTTTCATCGCGTTCTATGATATGGAGCCGCTGCCAATCCCTAATCTCTCTCGGGAGGGTTGATCTGGAGTCCTTTCGGGGCTCCGGAGAGGGGGATTCATTGTCGTCGTCATCATCAACCATCCTCCATCACCAATTTCATGATGCTCACCGCCGTGCGTGAGTAATTCCATCGTAGGCTTGCTGGACGGTGATGGGTTGGATGAGATTTACCATGTAATCAAGTTAGTTTTGTTAGGGTTTCATCCCTAGTATCCACTATGTTCTGAGATTGATGTTTCTATGACTTTGCTATGCTTAATGCTTGTCACTAGGGCCCGGGTGCCATGATTTTAGATCTGAAACTATTATGTTTTCATGAATGTATGTGAGTTCTTGATCCTATATTGCAAGTCTATAGTCACCTATGTTATGATCCGACAACCCCGAAGTGACAATAATTGGGATACTTCTCGGTGATGACTGTAGTTTGAGGAGTTCATGTATTCACTATGTGTTAATGCTTTGGTCCGGTACTCTATTAAAAGGAGGCCTTAATATCCCTTAGTTTCCAATAGGACCCCGCTGCCACGGGAGGGTAGTACAAAAGATGTCATGCAAGTTCTTTTCCATAAGCACGTCTGACTATATTCGGAATAGATGCCTACATTACATTGATGAATTGGAGCTAATTATATTCGGAACTATTACATGAGGAATTGCATCCGACATAATTATCCATTACTGATCCAATGCCTATGAGCTTTTCACATATTGCTCTTTGCTTAGTTACTTTATCGTTGCCACTTGTACAACTACTACAAAACTGCTATCGTTACTTTTGCTACTGTTACCGTTACTATCATACTACTTTGCTACTAAATACTTTGCTGCAGATACTAAGTAATCCAAGTGTGGTTGAATTGACAACTCAACTGCTAATACTTGAGAATATTCTTTGGCTCCCCTTGTGTCGAATCAATAAATTTGGGTTGAATACTCTACCCTCGAAAACAGTTGTGATCCCCTATACTTGTGGGTTATCAGTATGCCATGTGGTACCGGCCATAAAGTCAAGGAAAATTTTGTTGAGTGCCAACGTTTCTTTGTTAGGGAAATGTACATGAGTGCCAATGTTTTGGTGAATTGTTGATTCGTCAATGTTTCAACAAATTTTTGGCACTCAATTTGTTCTAATTTTAGCAAATGTCGTGCAAGATTGTTTCTAATAAATTTATAAATTCTACCACTTATAGTTTTCTTTACAATTTATCTTACAATTGAACATTGTAATGGTTGTGAAAGCAGCAAATGGACCTAGTGTGCCCCAGCGTGGCGACACCCGGGTTGTAAGGTGCACTAAGATGGTCGAACAATGAGGTATGTGGATGAATAAAAAATGCTTCTCCCCTATGCTTGGGGAGGACTTCAGACACAAGACGGTATGTCTTCAGAACATGCTGAGGCTAGTTGTTCTTACATGTGCCCAACAAATGTCTGATTATATTTCCATTTACCTTTGTTCAGATCATCCTTTACTTTGCAAGGCTTGATGTCCTAAAGATGTTGCATGTTCCAATCCATCAACAAATCATAGTTGTCCCATTTGAAAATAAAATAGGGATCTAACTTTAGGTTCCGATAAAAAAATGATGGAGATCGAACCTTTTTAGGTTGCCCTGATTGGAGAGGATTGACCCAGGCATACTTGCTTGATGTCGGGATGAAGATCAAGATATACATTCTTGGCCAACCTGATCTTGATATCATGGTATGCTTTCCTAATAGTAATACAATTCTTTTGATTAGCCTTTATATTACTTACTATAAATAATTTTGTTTACATGGCATCATTTTGGGCATGCCAATGGAACACCGCTAGTAGGCACTTCCGCATGCTACTAATAAGGGGGGTCCTGTACTAGTGCATGTTGGTTGGTCCAACTAGACATAAACCTGGGTCAATCATCCCCAAGTAGTATGTTGAGCCAAATTCCTTCACAAGAAAACAATGTGCGGACATCAATCAAGCCAAATGGCTAAATCGTGGCTTTCCATCGATAGATAATACAACCTCAATATTAGCCGCCAATGATATCAGCCACCCCTCTTCTAGTATTCTCACACACAACTAGCTAGCCAAACGAGATTTTCTTGAAAAATAATACGCCATCGGTGCGTCCAAATCGAAATTACCGCCCATTTTGTCATTGACAGTAGTCTTTTGCACCACAACAACACCTAACAATATCTTTCACTAGGTGTGCCACTCAGAACGCCATGACCAGCTTGGACCCCAATTTGATAGATGGCCAAGCGTCATCCTGCCAGTGGCCACCGGCGATACTCTATCTATAGATCGTGACTTCACACCTAGTCGATAACTAGGTCCGCAACGTCACGATGTCGTGCCCGTGCCACTTATTTCCTACAGGCACCCTGGCACATGCCCACGACTAGTAATAGCACACCTCAATTCCGCCATGCATATGAGGCGTGCAACCCCTCTACCAATGACAGGATTAGATATCATTTGCTTTTCAATCTACATTTTTGTCGGGGGGATGGACCTCGAGTATCCTCATCTACACTTAACCATATTTCAAGACATCGGGGCAAGCTGCACCCCTCAAGTCGACAGGTCCCACGACCATCAACCAAAGCCAGTTGGTGCCACCCAGCCGGACTCCAGAAGGCGGCGTGCCCCAGAAGGCGGCGCGCTCCAAAAGGTGGCGAGGGTATGGGCCAGCTCCTAGTAGGCGGCCCGCCACCTCCCTAGGAGTCTGAGCCCGACCAAGAGACAAGCTGGGGCATGGCTACAGTGTGCCATGCCTCCCCCAAATCCCGGCCGCATGGCTACAGTAAGCTCCGCCAGGCGGCTGCTGACCTACCCGACGTGACACTGTACCCATGGCGTGCCAGACACGGCCTTCGTCAGCACGGATGGTGAAACAGTGAAGAGCCATCAATGGGGCCCGCACGCGATGGGCCCCAGCTATCGCCGGTTCCTCGTCATCCGGCAGGGCCCACCAGAGGTGGGCCCCGGTAGCTAGCGAAGAACCCGGCCTCCATAGACGATGACAGTCGGGACCTACCACCCGGCCTGATTACCATTGTACTCCTGGGGGTTGGCCTATAAAAATCCCTAGGGCACACCCATGCAAAGGGTTCCAACCTTAGTTCCCTCACCATTTCCATACACTACAGCTAGGGGAGAAGAGAGCTAGCATTGCCCTTCTTCCTCCTCTAGCCAAACAGCTCTAGGAGCACCATTGTATACCTTGTGATATAGTGATCATGAGGAGACCCCGCAGAACAGGAGTAGGAGTTTCATCTCTTAGGAGAGTCCTGAACCTGGGTATAGCTCGTGTCCGTCCAAGCTTGTGCTCACTCCCGCTTCTAGGACCTGATGGCGTACCTCTGGCCCCACCCATGATTAGCCACTCCCTGGTATCTGCCGTGATATTACCACGACAGTTGTCGCCCACCATGGGGCCATCCGCGACGTCGGCCGGAGACATGTTCTGGACGGGAACCTTGTTCCTTTCCGGTGAGCATGTCGCGGCTTGTGCGATGAGCCAGCCCGACACGCCCCATAGCGCTAGCCTCAGCGCGCCGCCTGCTGAGGAGGCCACCTCCCCCGGGAGCAGCCTTGACGACCTCTTCGGCAAGCTCTCCATCACCGACACGGCCACCACCGATGACTTCCCTAGCAATGTGGAGGTCGTTGACGATCCGCTCCCTCATGCCGCCTGCGATGCTCCTGTCAGCGCGCCCGACACTGGCATCATCGTGGAGGTGATGGTCATTGGTGATTGCGTAAGCGCTAGCGGGTCCAACTAGGATCCGCTGGATGCGGCCATAAGCACCCTAGCAACCCCTCCTCGCGCTGGCGCCAGTCAGGAGGAGCTGGAGGAGTACCGCACCAGGCTCTTCGACAGCGCCTCCAAGATGGCGGCACTGAAGCGCCATGCTGAAGCCACTCAGTGCGAGATCAGCTGCATGGTTGGTGGGATGCCGGCTGCGGCTGAGCCTAGCCGGGCTGGCGCCATCCGGCAACGCGGCGCTGCGATTGCCAGCATGCTTGGAGGATGATGTGTGCCGGTCTACGAGACCCCAGTGCAAAACGTGTGTGCCGCCCAGGAGGCTGCAGACGAGCTCAAGCACTTGGAGGACGATGAGCTACGTGAGCAGATGGAGTGCCTCAGGAGCTCATCAACGCTGCGAGGGCCTAGCAAGACATGGGCAACCATGCGACAGGAGTAGGCCGACAGGTCGACACCCACCTGCCCTGTCGCGAGAACGGCGCGACCTCTCGGTCCCCTAGCGGGGGAGGCCGCAAGCACAAGCAAGACCCGAAGCCGGCTGATAGCAACAGTCAGCGCTCGCGCCGCACGATGGTGGACAGCCATCAAGTGCTCTAGGACTCGGAGCCTCGGCGCCGGCCGGAGGAACGCCCGCCTCCTCAGAGGGAGAGGGCGGCGACTCCGCCGCCGCCGCCTAATCACCCGACGCTCCCCGGCTGTCTAGGTCCCCGTGAAGCAGTCGGCGAGAATAACGCATGCCGCCAGATCGAGCAGCTGGCTCGGTCCCTGGCGATGGAAGAAGAGCGCACGATCAGGTCAGCTAATGTCTACTATGCAACTTTATTCTTGTAGACTCATGTTGGGCCTCCAAGCGCAGAGTTTTGTAGGACAGTAGCAATTCCCTCAAGTGGATAACGTAAGGTTTATCAATCCGTGGGAGGCGTAGGATGAAGATAGTCTCTCTCAAGCATCCCTGCAATTAAATACAAGAAATCTCTTGTGTCCCCAACACACCCAATACAATGGCAAATTGTATAGGTGCACTAGTTCGGTGAAGAGATGGAGATAAAAGTGTAGTATGCATAGTAGATATGAGTTTTTGTAGTGCGAACAATAAAAATAGAAAGGTAGTAAATAGTGAAATGGAGCACAAACGTTATTGCAATGGTGGAAAATGAGGCCTAGGGTGCATACTTTTACTAGTGCAATCTCTCAACAATGCTGACATAGTTGGATCATATGATTATCCCTCAAAGTGCAATAAAGAATCACTCCTGGGTTCCTTTTAGCGGAGAACAAAAGATATAAATTGTTTGTAGGGTATGAAACCACCTCAAAACTATTCTTTTCGATCAATGTATCCTAGAGTTCGTACTAAAATAACAGCAAGCTCTTATTTCCGATCGATCTAATCAAGACTTCGTACTGAAATAACACCATATGATGCATATCAACCAACTCTAATGTCACCTAGATACCCCCAATGTCACCGCGAGTAACCATGAGTTAATTATATGATATGTATCAAACAATTTCAAATTCATAATAGTCAATCCACACAAAGAACTACAAGGAGACCCCAAAGTTTCTATCGGAGAAAAGATAATAAAAACGTGCATCAACCCCTATGCATAGATTACCCCAAAGTCACCTCGGGAATCAGCAAGTTGAGTGCCATAACCTATATCAAGTGAATCAAAATAATACCTCATTGTCACCACAGATATTCATATGCAAGACATATATCATGTGTTTTCAGATCTGAACATTCAATCCGACAAGACAAAACTTCAAAGGGTAAAGACTCAATTCATCACAACAAGTGTAGAGAGGGGAGAAACATCATATGATCAATCTATGTTAACAAAGCCCATGATACATCAAGATCGTGACATCTCAAGATCGTGCGATAGAGAGAGATTAAACACATAGCTACCGGTACAAACCCTCAGCCCCTAGGGTTGGACTACTCCATCCTCATCATGGTGGCCCCCGGGATGATGAAGATGGCCACCGGAGATGATTCCCCCCTCCCGCAGGGTGACGGAACAGGGTCTAGATTGGTTTTAGGTGGCTACAGAGACTTGCGGTGATGGAGCTTATGATCTAGGGTTATTTCTGATGGTTTCTCTACTTATAGGAATTTTTGGCATCGGTCTCATGTCCAGATGGGCCTCGAGGTGAGCAGGATACACCGGGGCAAGGGCAAGGGCCCAGGTGCACCCCGGTGGGTTGTGCCCTCCTCGTGGCTCTTCTGGCCCTCCCACGAAGCTTCGGGGGTCTCTTTTGTTCCAAAAAAATCATCAAAAAGTTTCAGCTCATTTGGAGAACTTTCATTTCCGCACAAAAAACAACACCACAGTAGTTCTACTGAAAACAGTGTCACTCCGGGTTAGTTCCATGCAAATCATACCAAAACCATATAAATTATTGTAAACATGGCATGAATACTTCATAAATTATAGATACGTTGGAGATGTATCACCGGCCTGCTTCGGCCCCCGCATCCACGATGAGCCCTTTCCCAAAGGGTTGGCGCTCCCGAGAGACACTCCCCAGTACACCGGCTCCGTGAAGCCGGAAGATTGGCTGATCGACTACTCCACAGTAGTTGGCGTAGCCAATAGCAAAAAGCGCGTTGCCGTGAAATATGTCCCGCTCATGCTCCAGGGCATGGCCCGGACGTGGCTGAAAAGCCTCAAGCCCAACAGCGTCAACGGTTGGCTGTATTTCAGCAACACCTTTGTCTGCAGCTTCACCAGCATGTACAAGCAGGCCCCCAAGCCTCGCCAACTCTCCATGTGCGTACAAGGGCCAACGGAGTCCACTCACGACTACCTCACGCGTTGGGACGAGTTGCACAACTCTTGTGAGGGGGGTCCACGAGGTGCAGGCCATCGAGTACTTCACCGCCGGGTACAGAGAGGGAACCTTGCTCAAGCACAAGCTTCTGTGCGATGAGACGGCTACCTTGGACGAGCTCCTGGTCATGGCCGACAAGTGCGCCATGACTGACTCCTCCATGAAGTCGGAGATCCGGGTTGACACGTCCGGCAAGGTGGTCCAGCCGGCCTCCCAAACGCCAGCTAGTCACACCAACCGGGACCAGCCGAGCGACAACAAGCGCAAGGCCCAGTAGCTGGCCTCCAACAGCCGGCAAGTGGCAGCTCTCGAAGATCAGCAGCCGGCCGGCCAGCCCGGCCCCAAGCGTCAGCGAGGCAGCAAGGGTTAGTTCCATGCAAATCATACCTTCCATAGCAGCGCGAAGACGTCCAACCACACCACCCGAAAGTGCCAACTGGCTTGCCCGGATTGCCAAGGGCGAGGCCCTGCCGCCCCGTCCACCTACCGGCCCAGCGGCTCCGGCTGTTCAGCAGCCGGCCCGAGCTGCCGGCATGCTTCAAGATGAGTTCCCCGATGATAACGCCACCTACATCGTCTTCACCAGTGAAGCCGGCGACAAGCTCAGCAGGCGGCAGCAGCACCGTGAGGTGAATGTTGTCGCCTCAGAGGTCCCGCAGTCCATGCGCCGGTCTGAGAGGCCCGTCACCTCGAGCCGAGAAGACCACCAGGCCGTGATGCCATCGCCGGGTGCATACGCTCTGGTACTGGAGTCCACCTTCTCGACGGAGAGGCAGACCTGCCGCTTCACCCGAGTTTTGATAGATGGCAGCAGCAGCATCAACATCCTGCACTGCGAAACCATTGAACAGTTGAACATCAAGGCCAAGCAGCTCCAGCTCAGCTGGACAGTCTTCCACGGCATAGTTCCCAGCCTTTCCAGCTCTCCAATCGGCAAGATCAAGCTCGATGTCCTGTTCGGCGACAAGAACCACTTCCACCGCGAGCCAATCTGGTTCGAGGTGGTCGACCAAGACAGACCCTACCATGCACTCTTGGACCACCCTACGTTGGCCAAGTTCGTGATGGTCCCACACTATGCCTACCTGAAGGCCAAGATGTCGGGTCCCAAGGGCATCATCACTGTTGCCGGTGACTATGAGAAGTCGCTAGAGTGCGCCGCCACCAGCAGCCGGCTGGCTGAGTCCCTCGCCATTGCTCAAGAGAAGTGCCCCCTTAACTGGATGGTAGCCATGGCCGGTGAGCAGGCAGCCGTGCCGACTGATCCGAAGGAGACGGAAGCCGGGGCTTCCTTGCAGCTTGCCAAAGAGACCAAGCGGATCATCTTGGATCCGGCGCACCCGGAGAAGTTTGCTATCATAGGGTCAAACCTTGGTAGCAAATAGGAAAGCGAGCTCGCCAATTTCCTCTATGAGAATCGGGACATCTTCGCATGGTCTCCCAAAGACATGCAGGGTGTTCTGAAGGATTTCGCCGAGCACAAGCTCCTTGTGAAGCCGGATGCTAAACCGGTCAAGCAACCCCTACGCCGCCTATTAGAAGAGAAGAGAAGGATCATTGGTGAAGAAATCGCTCGGCTTCTGGCAGCCGACTTCATCATGGAAGTGTTTTACCGGACTGGCTTGCCGGCCCAATCCTCGTCTTGAAGAAAAATAACAAGTGGGGCATGTGTATCGACTACACGAGCCTCAACAAGGCCTGCCCCAAGGATCCGTTTGCTCTGCCATGGATCGACCAAGTGATAGACTCCACAGCCGGCTGCGAGCTGCTGTCCTTCTTGGACGCATACTCTGGCCACCACCAGATCAAGCTAGATCCGGCTGACCGCTTGAAGACCGCCTTCATCACACCATTCACGCCTTCTGCTACATCACCATGACGTTCGGCTTGAGGAATGCCGGTGCCACCTTCCAACGATGCATGCAGAAGTGCCTCCTGAAACAACTCGGCCGCAATGCCCACGTCTATGTGGATGACATTGTGGTGAAGACGGAGAAGCGCGGCACCCTCATGGAGGATCTCAAGGAGACCTTTGAAAATTTGTGATGTATTCAAATCAAGCTCAACCCAGAGAAGTGCGTCTTCGGAGTAACAGCCGGCCAGCTCCTTCACTTCCTTGTCTCTGAACGCGGCATCGAGTGCAACCCCGTGAAGATCAAGGCCATCGAGCGGATGGAGAGACCCACCAAGCTGCTGACGTCCAAAAGTTCACTGGGTTCCTGACATCCCTCAGCCGCTTCATCAGTCGACTAGGCGAGAAGGCACTCCCCCTGTACCATCTCATGAAGAAAACCACTTGCTTCGAGTGATAACGACCAGGCGGACGAAGCCTTTCTTCAGCTCAAGCGCATGATGTCCATGCCGCCTATCTTGGTGGCTTCGGCTGCTAAGGAACCTATGCTCGTCTACATCACCGCCACCAACCGAGTCATCATCACGGTGATCATGGTCGAGCGCCCAGAAGCCGGCAAGGTGCAGCCGGTCCAGCGGCAAGTATACTACCTGAGAAAGGTCTTGTATCCCTCCAAGCAGAACTACCGCGACTATCAGAAGATGTGCTACGGCGTGTACTTTGCCACCAAGAAGCTGAAGCAGTACTTCCAAGAGCACTCCATCGCAGTCGTCTGCACCGCTCCCCTAGCCGAGATCATGGGAAACCGAGATGCTTCGGGCCGGGTGGCGAAGTGCGGCATTAAGCTAGCTCCCCACACCATCCTCTACTAGCCCCGCACCGCCATCAAGTCCCAAGCGCTGGCCGACTTCCTCGTCGACTGGGACGAGTCCTAGTACCTGCCACCAGTGCCGAATTCCACGCATTGGCGGATGCACTTCGACGGCTCGAAGATGCGCACCAGCCTAGAAGCCGGCATCATCCTCACCTCTCCCAAAGGCGATAGTTGAAGTACATGCTGCAGATCCACTTCGCCGCCTCCAACAACGTAGCCGAGTACGAGGCGCTCATCTTTGGGCTCCGACTGGCTAAGGAGATTGGCATCCGCCGCATCCTATGCTATGGCAATTCAACTTGGTGGTCCACCAGTCGTCCGGCGATTGGGACGCCAAGGATGCCAACATGGCGAGCTACCGCTTCCTCGTCCAGCAGATGAGCGGGCACTTCGACGGGTGCGAATTCCTTCATGTCCCACGAGCCAACAATGATGCAGCAGACGCCCTTTCTTGCATTGGTTCCACCCGGAAGGCCATACCAGCCAGCGTCTCCCTCGAGCACCTGCGCAAGCAGTCTATCAAGCCCTCACCGGAGTTCGAGGCCATCTTCGTGCCGACTGACCCCACAGCAATCGGATCCGGCTCGGGGACTTCAGCAGTCGGCTTAGGGACTTTGGTAGTTGGCCCGGGGACTTCAACAGGTGGACCGGGGGCTGCAGCACCAGCACCCGGCCCAGAGACCCCAGCAAGCGGCCGAGGGCTGCTGCAGTCGGCCCCGGGACTCCATCAACGCCATCAGGAGCGGCTGGCTCCAGCCCGCCGCCTCCCAGCCTGGCCACCCTAGTCCCAGTTACCGTCTTCACAGTGGTAGAAGCACCATTTTGGGCGCAGCCCATCCATGACTATCCGGTAAGCCGCATGCTACTAGCCAACGAAGTATTGGCCCTGCAAATCCATTGTCATGCAGGAGCCTACACCATCGTCAACGGCGAGCTCGTGAGGTGCAGCGTGACTGGCATTTATCAGCGCTGCGTAGAGCTGGAAAAGGGCATGGAGATCCTCAGAGACATTCACCAGGGAGAATATGGCCATCATGCCACCTTCAGAGCTCTTGTAGCAAAATCCTTCCGCCATGGTTTCTTCTGGCCAACTGCTTTGGACGACGCCAAGGAGTTGGTCCAGAAGTGCAAGGGGTGCCAGAAGTTCAGCACCAAACAACATCAGCCGGCCTCCGTCCTCAAGACCATCCCCATCACTTGGTCGTTTGCCGTGTGGGGCTTGAACATGGTGGGCCCGTTCAAGACAACACACGACGGCATGACCCACCTGCTGGTCGCCGTGGATAAGTTTACCAAGTGGATTGCAGCCAAGCCAATCAAGAAGCTGAACAGTCTGACAGCTGTCACGTTCATCGCCGACATCACTGTCCAATACGGCGTCCCCCACAGCATCATCACTGACAATGGCACCAACTTCGCCAAAGGCACCTTGGCCCGTTTCTGCACAAACCAGGGCATCCGGCTAGACGTAGCATCCGTTTCGTACCCGCAGTCAAACGGCCAGGTGGAGCGAGCAAACGGCCTCATCATGTCCAGCATCAAGCCTCGACTGGTCGAGCCACTAGAGCGCTCGGCTGGCTGCTGGATAGAGGAGCTGCCGGTCGTACTTTGGAGCCTTCGCACCACGCCCAACAGATCAACTGGCTTCACGCCCTTCTTCCTTGTGTACGGGGCTGAGGCTATCATCCCCACGGATATCGAGTTTGACTCGCCTTGTGTCACCATGTACACTGAGACGGAAGCAAAGGAGGAACGAGAAGACAGCATCAATTTACTCGAAGAGGCCCGGCTACTGGTGTGCAGCCAGTCCGCCATCTACCAGAGAGCCTGCGCTGCTACCACAACAAGAAGGTCAAGCCTCGTACATCCCGTGAAGCCGACCTTGTGCTCCGCCTGATCCAGCGATCAGTTGGCTAGCACAAGCTCGGAGCTCTTGGGAAGGCCCCTTCATCATCAGCAAGGCCCTGGGCAATGACTGGTACTACCTCATCGACACCCAAAAGCCCAAGGAACGCAAGCAAAGCACAGCCGGCGAACAGACGGAGCGGTCATGGAATGCGAACCTACTTCGTCCTTTTTACAGCTAAAGCGAGTGTATGTACCATGCTGCCTTTTGTATCAAGTAAAGACCTCAGGTCCCCCGAGATGCACTCGGGGCTACCTTTTTATCTATGAGATAAGCTTATGCCATGATTTGAGTTTTTTATGTTCTTGCCCCGCTTGGGTTCGGCCAGCCGGCCCGGGGGCTCACCGCCTTGGCCTAAGTTAACACCACCAAGAGCCGACTAGTAGTGTGCCGACGCCAAAGCCCTCTCTTGACTCGGCCACAACTCGCAACGAGACTGTACGGCTGGCAAGAGCTAAAGGCGAGAAATGTTATCCACACGAAAAAGGACTAAGGAAAATGTTAACTCTAAGCCAAGCCGACCCCTCGCCTCCCTTGTCTGGCTGGTCAGCAGCCGGCAGGCCAGCTTCTCGCTCGACCAGCTACGCTCTAAGCGCCTGAAGTAGCTAGCCCATTCTAAACGGCCAAGTCCCTGACCAGGTCACAGACCGCAGCGCAGCTGTCCGGCTGGCAGGGAGGCGGCCAAAGGAAGGCGGCAAACAAAAAAGCCAAAGAGAGAAAAGGCAAACTCAACCTAGAACCCAGCAACACATGCAAGAATGTGGGGATTTAAACTTTATACATTGCAAAAACAGCCCAAGGCTGGCATTCATCTGGTTCAAAACTACACCCCAAGTGGGTGGAACTGGCATAACTAATATTGTTGTGAGCACAAGACAGACAAATTCAAAAAGGAAAAAGATAAATGCCATCTAGGCGGATGGCTCTACGGGCTGCCCGAACTGGTCGGCAGTGGGTGTAGCTCCGGCTGGTGGGGCTTCCGATTGCTGGGTCTCGGCCTGGCTGTTGGCAGCGGCTGAGGTTGTCTTCGGCTGATCACCAGCTGGGGCCGAGTCCGGCTGGTCGCTCCGACGTCTGGTGCGACGTAGCTACCGTCCTCATCCTCGTCCTAGTCATCCTCGTCGCCTTCGTTGCTGGAGGCGATCTCCTCTATCGAGTCCTCCCCGTCCGACGGGTTCAGACCAAACCAGGATGGAGGAACCACGACACCATCTCTCTCCACTCCGGGGCAAAAATGTCGATGCCGGCATAGTCGGCGAGGGCCGACGCTTGGATGGCGATGTCCTCGCGCACCACCGCCAACTCCAGCAGTACCTCCTGGAGGAAGGTCGCCAGCTGCCGCAGGTGCATGCCAGGGTACCAAGCCTTGACGAACTCCAGCGCCTACGCAGCCCCAGCCCGTGCCACGGAGCTCTTCCAGGCTTCGAGCCGGTTGGCCACCACCTCCAGCCAGTCGGCTGTCCGACTAGGAGTCCATGGGATCAGACCTCCCGGCCACAAGCCCTCCAAGACCTGCGACCCAGCACGCTGAAGCCGACGGAGCAGGAGGCGCGTTGGCTCGAGGTGCATCCGGACGGCCGCAAGTTGCTTGCCCATAGTGCAAGGACAGACTTGCGCAATATCCTTGTCGGTGTCAAAACCGGTGGATCTTGGATAGGGGGTCCCGATCTGTGCGTCAAGGCTGATGGTAACAGGAAGCAAGGGACACATATGTTTCCCTAGGTTCGGGCCCTCTCGATGGAGGTAAAACCCTACTTCTTGCTTGATTAATATTGATGATATGGGTAGTACAAGAGTAGATCTACCACGAGATCGTAGAGGCTAAACCCTAGAAGCGAGCCTATGATGGTATGATTGTAATTGTCATCGGCCTTCTAAGGACCAACCTCTCCGGTTTATATAGACACCGGAGAGGGCTAGGGTTTACATGGAGTAAGTTACAAGAAAGGAAACACAATATCTGGATCGCCAAGCTTGCCTTCCACACAAAGGAGAATCCCATCCGGACACGGGCCGAAGTCTTGAGTCTTGTATCATCACGCTTCAATACTCTGGACGTTGTACACAGTCCGGCTGTCCGGATACCCCCTAATCCAGGACTCCCTCAGTAGCCCCTGAACCAGGCTTCAATGACGATGAGTCTGGCGCGCAGTATTGTCTTCGGCATCGCAAGGCGGGTTCCTTCTCCGAATACTCCGAAGTAATTATTGAACACTTGAATCGTGTCCGGATCCACAAACACGATCTTTACAGACCGTTGTAGAGAGAACGATATTTCACAAACGCAATCTGCTGACAATTTTTTCTAAGGACGTGACATGTTATTACGGTCGTATTATTACTTGAACCGTTTTCCCACAACCAGCTACAGCGCATATTGCGAGGCGGTTTCTTTGACACGTCTTGTCAAGGCAGAGATCGTGTCCCCTTATCACGGGATTCTTATCAATACGGGCATGGGTAACCCAACCGCACCACTAATCGCGACGAGTGGGAGGCGGACGGGCTTCACCAGGCAAGTGGGGAGGCGCAAAAAACTTTTATCGCCCCTATAAAGAGGTAAGGCCCCTTTCTCTTCACCCACGCCTTCTCCTCCCGTTAGCTCATTCCCCTCTGCCCGAGCCCTAATGCCCAAGCACCCTTTTTCTCCATCAAAGAGAGGTCTTTCAAAGATGTCCGGATCCGGAGCAGGAGGCAGGTGGATGGCCTCAGCCGTCTAGGAGAAGGACATCAAGAAGCTCCGGAGAGCCGGGTATCTGGCCCAGAAGATCGGCCATCGTCTCCTACCGGCAGTACAGGTTGTCCCCACTACGAAACCTCACGAGAGAGTCGTATTCCTTCCCCATTTTATCCGTGGGCTTGAGTTTCCCCTTCACCCATTTGTTCGTGGAGTCATGTATTACTACGGGATCGATTTTCATGATCTTTCCCCCAACTCCTTCCTCAATATCTTTACATTCATCGTCGTGTGCAAGGCCTTTCTCCGGACCCCACCTCACTTCGGCCTGTGGCTGAAGATTTTCAATGTAAAACCCAAGGTGGTGGGTGGCAAACACGCCGAGTGCGGCGGCGCCATGGTAAGCAAGATGCCCAAGGCCGCTTGGACTAAGGGTTCCTTCAACGACTCCGTCAAGGAGTGGCAGCAGCTATGGTTCTACATCACCGAACCATGTGGCAAAAAGTGGGCGGCGGCCCCAGAGTTTAGATCTAGAGCTCCACTGCGGCTCATGTCCTGGACCAAGAAGGGACCGAACTGGTCTTCACCCGACGAGTTGTCGTTGCTCCAGACGCGCGTCTAGAGCGTGGTCGATAGGGACGTCAAACTTGTTGACATAGTCCAGGTGATGCTAGTTCGCCTAGTTCTCTCCTTCCAGCGCCGAGCTTGCACTCTGTGGGAGTTCGACCCAACCGAGCACCAAACCCTTCAGGGGCTTTATGAGTCCTCCCATAAGGATATCTAGAAGGTGCTCTTCAAGCCTGGCAAATCGTGGTCGGGCCCCGCCGAGGACCGTGGGTATCAATTATCCCACCCGCAAGCTTGGTAAGTTATAGCCGCGCTCTGTTCATTCATGCTTCAACTGGCATGTCCTGAGGGAGATATCTTAATCGTGTTTCATTGTGACCTCAGGGATGGGTAAAGAAAGTGGAGCGGATACATTGTCCGGCCCCGCTGCCGGAGGAACCGGCCGGACCCCTTCTGTCGAAGATGCTAGTCCCTGTGCCTTACGAGGCGCCAAAGAAGGAAGCCTCCAGGAAGGTCAAGAAGACCAGGAGTGGCCTCCGTCGCCACGAGGCTTCGGACGCAAAATCCGGAGACTCAAGCGATGCTCCTTCTTCAGAAGGCGAAGAGGAAGAAGTAGAGGAGGACGAGCCTCACTCTGAGGGTGGGAGGAAGCGTGCAGCTTCCCCGTCCCTGGAGGCCGAATCGCCTAAGAGGGGGAAAGGTTACCTACCAGAGACATCCACTACGGCTGCCGACAGCAGCCCAGAGTGGGATCCCAGGGCCCAGCCCCTAGGGAAGTCGTAAGTATACGGAATCCGAACACGCATATGCATCCTGGATTGTTGTTGGATTTATTGGCTTTAACCACTGCCGTATTTTGCACAGCCCGGCGAGGTCTCGTGCCGGACAGTCCTCATCGGAGGATTCGCTGGGCTCAGACGCCTTGGCGAGCAAGATACCTTCGCAGGCTCCTTCCCCAAAGTCCAGGCGTGACACTGAGGTGTCATCCCGACAGGACCCGTCCCAGGGAGGACATATCCCTATTGCCGGACACACGGGGGCGGATAAGGCCCCCGGGACCTCTAAGGTTCCAGAGTCGGGCGAATAGCCACCTTTGATGGTGGGAGGCCTGCCTACCCTGCCGGCATCCTCTGTTCGAGCAGAGCTGCCGGGCGGTCTGTCGATAGCGTTGAAGAACGCATCCATCATCGATGAGCACCGCACTCTCATGGGCGTGGTGGTTGAGAAGATTTAGTCCGCTGAGAGTAGGTTGAACGAGTCCTGCTTTGGCCTTATAAAGGCCTTTGAGGTATGTTTCATAAGAAACCTCTGAGGGTTTGTCATAATATGAGTGGTAGCCCCTGATGCACTGTCTGGCAGAGGAGCCAAAGCCGGGCAGGGGATCAAACCCTCTGTGTTCGCATGAGCCTATGTGAATGACGTATACCTTTTGTGTGAAAACAGGTGTCTGCGGAGAGGACGGCCGCTTATAATGCGAAGGTGTCCGAACTGAAGCAGAGCCTGGCACGGGCCGAGGAAGAACTTGGCCGTGTGAGGAAGCAATTGGAAGACAAGCAAGGTATGTTGAAACATTTGTCTTAAAGTTGGCACGAATTAATAGTTGTGCATAGTGAGAAGTTTTTGTATTGTATGCTCTAGGAGCGAGTGCCAAGTACGAGGCACTAAAGAAGGCTATGGCTGATGCCAATAAGAAGGCTGAGGCCGAACAGGCGCTTCATGAGAAACACGAGGCCAGGGTCATCGCAGTTGAGCGAGAGCTCCAGGAAGCTGTGAAGAAAAGCGAGGGCTTGGAGCAGAGTCTAGTAGGGAAAGAAACCGAACTTGCCCAAGCTCTCGAGGCTGCAGAAGGTGCTCGGGAAGAAGCCCGAGGTGCTGTGCTGCACATTTTTAGGAGGCCCGGAAAGTTGTGGCTGGAAAGGCCTTCTGTAATCTTAGCCCTTTGTACATGATAATGGAAAGAATCCTAAGCGGCAAGCTGAATTCTTATTTTTCTAGGGGCTTTTACGGATCTTCCTCGCGGCATATCCGATATCACCCAATTCTACCGCACCGAGGAGAAGAAGTCTGCGGAGAGGGATTTCTGGTCGCAGTATTTGGCGCCGAACTATCCGGTGCCATTTATCGATCAGCTGAAACAGCTAGTCGAACTGCACCAGGCGGCCGAACTAGCCATGAAGGACTTAGTTGTCCGGATGTGGCCTGCGGAGCCAATTCCAAGCAGTTACTTCGGACTCGTCAAGCGGATTGTGGGTGCCTATCCTCGGCTTGATGCTATCAAGCGATCAGTCTGTATAGAAGGTGCGCGCAAATGTTTGAAGGCGGTTGGGCGTCCTCTTGTGGTTGGTCCAAGGGTCCCTGACTGGACCCCGGTGGACCCAGCCGTTGTACCATGAGGTAATGCGGACTCCTCAATGAGTGTCCGGATTAGTTGGCCTGAGTGATTTACCACGTGGAATATAGTCAACGTGGTTTATCCCGTTGATATACGGTAAACTACCGCATGGTGGGAAGGTGCCGAAGATTTATTCTTTGGCGTAGCATTTTGGGTGATCCGAAGATAACCTTTAGAGTGGTGGGCCAATGAAACTTGGCCTTTGCGCATTTACATCTTTTAGGAGATGTTATTCGTGGCTTCATACCCGTGTGGGCTTTGTGTGTTATGGAGCCCCCGGACTACTAGCTCTGGAGGTGCTGCAATGGACTTGCTGTGGTTGATGTGATCATGGGCGATCGGCCGTAATTTTATGCTCTGGGGGGGGTTCTTGATGAGACGCCTCCCCTTATTGCTTCCGGTGCACGACCAGCCGCTTTGTTTTGAGGATCTAGCATTCTCTATTGGTATGCTTTGTCATCCTTCTAGGAGTACCGTGAATTTCACACGGTTGGTCCAGTGTGTGGCTTTGGTCGAGTAGGCTTGAGATGTTCTTTGTCCGTTTACCAGACTAAGGGTTGCTGGACCTGGCAGCAGTTTCCCTGTCTTGACGTTTATGACCATTGTCTCGGGGCTTGAGGATGCCTCTTTGTGTATACTTCTTACTGTTTTGGACCGTAGTGATGTGTGAGCGCCTGGGTGTGTGCCTGTGGTTTTCCTGCTTGAGTTGAGGTAGCCAGTTGTGCTGGGTATGCCCTTTGTTAGGGTGGTCGAATCCATACTTTTCGGTGGCCAGGATCTTGGTCCACCTGTCTACCAGCAAATATTGGTCAGCTTTGAGCTGCTCTTGCTTCCTTTGCAGGCTCCTTGCCGTGGCCATGAGCCATCGCTTGAAGCGAACCTGTTCCACTGGATCTTCAGGCATGCGGAACTCATCATTGCTGAGGCTTTCCTCATCTTCGGAGGGGCGTGTGGAGTTCTCCCTCTCCAGGTATCCCACCATGGCTGGTCCGGCCTGCTTGAAGGTAGGCTGATCGGGTTTGTATTCCTCTTCGGTACCATCCGGAATACTTTCATCTTCGGGGCTGGTGTTGATGTGGCGGGGCTTGGAGCAGCGTCGAAGACGCCCGTGCTTTGCTTTTCCTCCTAAGGGGTTATCCTCCGTTGCCTCGTCACCACTGGTTCCCTTCGGAGTGTCTACCGTGTATATATCGTATGAGGAGGTGGCCGTCCACCGCCCTGTGAGTGGTGGCTCCTGTAATTCTCCTGCATCGTCGTCCATACCGTCGATGTCTTCGGAGTCTAAGTCAAGCACGTCGGTTAAATCATCGATCGTGGCAATGAAGTGGGTGGTGGGTGGGCAATGGATTCCGTCATTGTCCGCTTCCCACTCAAGCCGAACATAGTTCAGCCCAGAGCCTCCTGACAAGGAGAGAGACTTTAATGAGTTCAGTATGTCACCAAAGGGCGAGTGCTGAAAGATGTCCGCTATGGTGAACTCCATTACCGGAGCCCAACTCGGCTCGGCGGGCTCGGGAACGTGCGGACTGGAATCTGCATCCGGATACGAATCCGAGGGTCTGGAATCACAGGCTTCCTCGGAAGTGAGGCATGTGTTCGGCTCCATCGCCGATGAGGGTACGGCCTGCGGGGCGAGGTCCATCCTTCCGTCCTTAGGCAACATGGCCTGCCCCAGATTTGAGTCCGGGGCTATCGCGGGGGTGATATCCCCAGCGCTGTCCGATAGCAGGTCTAAGCCGTGCTTATCGTGACTTCTCGGTGCTCCTGGCGCAGGCCTGAATCCATCGGAGATCAAGTCTCCGCGAATACCCGACGTGTAGTTCAAGTTCCCGAACCTGACCTGGCGGCCGGGGGCATAGCCGTCGATCTGCTCCAGATGGCCAAGCGAATTGGCCCGTAGTGTGAAGCCACCGAACACGAAGATCTGTCCGCGGAGAAAAGTCTCCCCCTGGACCGTGTTGTTAACGATTGAAGGCGCCATCAAGCCCTGTTGCGACGACACAGAGGAACTCTCAATGAAAGCACCAATGTCGGTGTCAAAACCGGCGGATCTCGGGTAGGGGGTCCCGATCTGTGCGTCAAGGCTGATGGTAACAGGAAGCAATGGACATAGATGTTTACCCAGGTTCGGGCCCTCTCGATGGAGGTAAAACCCTACTTCCTGCTTGATTAATATTAATGATATGGGTAGTACAAGAGTAGAGCTACCACGAGATCGTAGAGGCTAAACCCTAGAAGCTAGCTTATGATGGTATGATTGTAATTGTGATTGGCCTTCTAAGGATCAACCTCTCCAGTTTATATAGACACCGGAGAGGGCTAGGGTTTACATGGAGTCGGTTACAAGAAAGGAAACACAATATCCGGATCGCCAAGCTTGCCTTCCACGCAAAGGAGAATCCCATCCGGACATGGGCCGAAGTCTTGAGTCTTGTATCTTCACGCTTCAATAGTCCGGACGTTGTACACAGTCCGGCTATCCGGATACCCCCTAATACAGGACTCCCTCACTCCTTACCCTTGCAACGGCACTCCTCGCGACGGGCCTCGATGGCCATGCAGACAGCGACGGAGTGGCCCAGGAGGAACTCTGCCCATAAAAAGAGAAAGCTGTTAGAAGACGGCCTCCGATAGCAGCCGGCGGCAAGTGGTCGGAACAAAAGGGAAGAGGTGTACCGTCGAGCATGTCCTCGATCACGGAGTAGCCGCCATCGAAGAGCTTCTCCTTCTCGGCCCAGTCTATGCACTGGGTCTCGAACTCGGCCCTGAGCTGCTCCTCGTCCGCCTTCAGCTGCTGGACCTGCTCCGTGTGCCGCACGGCCTGGTCCGCCAACTCCTTCTCTAGTCGGTCGCACGCAGGGCCTACCTGGCCGCGCTCTTGCCGAACAATCTGAAGCTGGCCCTCGAGCTCGGCCATGCGCTACCTCAACTGGGTGGTAGCCGCTACAAGAAGAAGCCAAAATTATCATCATCTACTTTGAGAAAAACGAAAACAAACCTACCAGAGAAGATCCGGCCCGACTGCTCAGTAGTCGGCCCGAATCTCGGGGGCTACACCCCAATGGATGCGCTGGCACGCCCCCACTTGAAGCCGGCTTACTTACTTCAGCTCTGATCCATCTCAGTAGTCTGGGTGGTGAGCGTCCGGTTCAGCGTGTTGTACGCGGCCGCACGCATGTTGTGGTAGTCCTGCAACAGCAGCAACCATCTCAGAAAACAAAAAGAATACCTTTGAGTTCCAACCCGCCTGCTCAGCAACCGGCTCGAAACTCGGGGGCTACACCATGTGGGTGCGATGGCGCGCCCCCAGGAAAGATTACAAGACAAAAAAATACAACAAAGGCGAGGTGCGCGTACCCGGGCGGTTGCCCGTGTAGCCAGCATCTCCTCCCTTGCCCTCAGAAGGGTGGCATTCTGGGCAAGGAAACTGTCCTCCATGTCCCGCACTACCAAGTTCAGGGCGGCGGGGTCGGCCCCTGCCACCCAACCCGAAGGAGTGGCGCTCATGGCCTCAGTGCTGGCCCTCTACGAGCTCAAAGCCGCGGCCTCCACCCACCGCCTTGGATCCAACGTTGCCCGTGTCGTGCACTGGCGCGTAGCAGCGTGCGCCACTAAGGCCCAGCCCGCCGCGTGCTCAGCGCCAGTTGGTGGTGCCTTCGGCTGGTTGGGCTCGCCACCAGCTCGTCCGCCAACCTCCAGCGCGCGTTGGATCTCCTCCACCTCCAGGATGACGGTGTTGGGAACCACCGGCTCCGGCATCGACTGGTCGGCCCCGGCCGCTCCAGGCAGCGTCTGGTTCTCCGCCATCTCCACCTCCGGCTGTTCAAGGCTGACGGTCTCTAGGACCTCGCCACCAGCCGGATCCGCCATGACCCTGGCGTCGGCCTCCGCCCACGCCTTGGTCACGGCTTCCGCCTGTGCCTTCGTCGCGGCCTCTGCCTCTGCCGCGGCCCGGGCCTCGCCTCCTCCGCCTGGGCGTCGGCCCGCGCCTTCTCCATGACCTCCTGCCCCTCGCGCGCCTCCCGTGCGTTCCTCTCCTGCGCCTCCCGGAGGGCAGCAGACGGATCCGGACGCCAAGCATCCGCAGAGCCGTCCACTGGGTCCATCAGCAAGGCGGATGGAGCCCGCGTGGTGGCGAAGGTTGTCCTGCACAGTACGAGAGCAAAGATAAGAAAGCACACCAAGAAAGAAGAAAAACATTAAGTCGGGGTGGCAAGCATGCTCACCCGGACGTGAACGGCATGGGCTTGGGCCCCTTCCGGGCGGCGGCCACCTTCTGGGCCTCGTGCCACCTGGTGGCATCCGCCTGCATGGCCTTCTTGGCCGGGTTGCTTCCATACTCCCTGCCAGGCGACGCTTCTGCCCGCCGGGTGCAGGAGCCGGTCGTGGCACAGAAGGTCCGGCTCCTGTTCCCGCGCCTTTCCTAGGCGGACGCCGCTCCTCATCATCTTAGTCGTCGTCCGGCCAAGACCGGACGTCGCCGATTCCTCCTCCACCGCCTCCCGCGGAGCCGCCTGCTTCGGGGTTGCCTACTCCTCTGCCGCCTCCTCCGGTGACCTCCTCCTTGCCGCCTTCCTCCATGGCGGACGCCCTCAGCTTGGGATCATCGACGTCGCTATCCTCGCGGTCCGTCATCCACTCGTGGTCAGCACTCGGCGCGCCTTGGCCCGAGAAGCGATGTCGCAAAAGCCAACTGGTCAAGACAGAGGAACAGAGAGCATTGTAAATGAAGCAGCCGGACCTGGTACTTACCACTGGGGGCAGGTTGGCCCGACTGTAAGGCTCCTTGCCGATGTGCCACTCCTCCTTGCTGATCTTGTAGTTGGAGAAGTAGTTGACATGGTGGGCCACCTCCGCCCTCGGCATCTCCTTGGTGGACATCCGGCAGGGATCCCGGCGGGCGCTAATCTTGCTGACGAGATGTGGTAGAAGTTGGAGGGGCGACACCCGGCGCATGACGAAGCCGGCTAACAGGTCGGCCGGCTTGAGCCCCTCCCGGCTCGTCATCTCTTCCAGCCAGGCGAGGACGCTGACGATATGGGCCGGCAGGCGCTTGGGTGGTTGCTATTACCAGTTGTCACGCGGCCCAGCAGGCGGCCCGGGCACGAAGGCCAGTAGGCTAATGTAGTCGACTTGACGAAGATTCCGGACGTAGAAGTATGATTTCTGCCAAAGTTTGGCCGACTCGTGCAGAGGGATGGACGGGAAGCATGTGCCGCCTCTTGAGCGCCACACGGCCACGCACGCCCCTAACTGGGCAGCTCCTCCTTCGTTGACGTACCCAACTTGAGGTAGAAGAACCTACCCCAAAGCTCGATCGTCGGCAAGACGCCGAGGTATCCCTCGCAGAAGGTGACGAAGGCCGAGATGTACACCACCGTGTTGTGGGTGAGGTGATGCGGTTGTAGCCGGTAGAAGTGGAGGAATTCCCGGAATAAGCTACTGGCCAGGAGCACAAAACCACGGAGGAAGTGTGTACGAAAGACGACGTACTCACTGGGCTCCGGCCACGGCGAGATCACCGGCTCAGGGGGGATGCGCACGCCCACGTTGTCGGCACAGGGAAGCCTCCGCGTCACATGGAGGAAGTCGATGTGGTGATCGTGAATGTTGGACCCCAGCCATCCACTCTTCGCCATGGCTCGGAGATGATGAGGAGGAGCTCGATTATGAAGACGACGGATGGCGCGGTGACAACGTGAAGCAGCGGAGCCACAGTGGTGTCCGCGGCGAAGCGGCTGCTTCAATGGAGTAGCGGCCGCAGCGACGAAGGAGCGGCAGCCGCAGCAACACTTCGGCAGCAGCGGCAACGGCAAAGGGAAGAAGAGAAAATGGGAGGTGGCGCGCGTGCATTCTGCTACCCCTCCTCCTCCTCCCCCTCTTTATAGCCGTCTCGGCGAAGCCGAGGCGACGTGGGGGCGTGGGATTAACTGCGGCCCATGCCACGCACGCCCCCACGTATTCTGCGCAATTATGGCGTGATAAATGCGCCACAGAAGGGCAACCCCCGCCTCGGCCGCAGCGGATCTACGCGCGAGCTGAGGCCCTGTAGTGGCGGGGCCCAGCCTACGGCGACGTCCCGTCGCGCGCGTGGGCCAGCAGGCCGGCCTAGCCTGCGGGCGCCGCGTGGTGCGCGTGTGGTGGGCGGCGCCTCCCCGACTCCCTCCTTGTCGATTCAAATTCCATCAGGCGCCCGCAGCCGTGGCCGACTCCTGGCTCCCGGCTCCTCCCAGCCGGATGGAGTAGAAGGCAGAAGATCCCTCGAAGGGAAAACTATTGAGGCCCTTCGGCTGCCAGCCGTGGGACCTCACCAGTTTCGGGGACTACTGTCGGGGGGATGGACCCCGGGTAGCATCATCTACACTTAACCATATTTCAAAACATCGGGGCAAGCTGCGCCCCTCAAGCTGACAGGTCCCATGACCATCAACCAAAGCCGGCTGGTGCCACCCAGCCGGACTCCTAAAGGTGGCGTGCCCCAGAAGATGGTGCGCTCCAGAAGGCGGCGAGGGTACGGCCCGCCCCCTCCCTATGAGTCTGAGCCCGACCAAGAGACAAGCCGGGGCATGGCTACAGTGTGACATACCTCCCCCAAATCCCGGCCACATGGCTACAGTAAGTGCCGCCAGGCAGCCGCCGACCCGCGCGGCGCGATACTGTAGCCATGGCGCGCCGGACACGGCCTTCGCCAACACGGACGGCGCAACAGTGAAGAGTCGTCAATTGGGCCCGCAGGCGGCGGACCCCACCTGTCGGCTGGTTCCTCGGCAGCCAGCAGGGCCCATCAGAGGCAGGCCCCGGCAGGCAGCGGAGAACCCGGCCTCCATAGACTCTGACAGCCGGGACCTACCACCCAGCTTGATTACCATTCTACCCCTGGGGTTGGCCTATAAAACCCCTCAGGCCACACCCATGCAAAGGGTTCCAACCTTAATTCCCTCACCATTTCCATACACCATAGCTAGGGGAGAAGAGAGCTAGCCTTGCCCTTCTTCCTCCTCTAGCCAAACAGCTCTAGGAGCACCATTGTATACCTTGTGATATAGTGATCATGCGGAGATCCCGCAGAGCAGGAGTAGGGGTATCATCTCTTAGGAGAGTCCTGAACCTGGGTACACCTCATGTTCCTCCGAGCTTGTGCTCACTCCCGCTTCTAGGACCCGACGACGTACTTCTATCCCTATCCATGATTAGCCACCCCTGGCATCTGCCGTGATATTACCACGACAATTTTGAAAAAAGAGCTTTGAGTGGGGCCTGTTCATTATTAGATCATCTGAGCAAGCCAAGAAAAACGAAAGCGGAGGAATGGGGGGGCAGAGGCCAGCAAGTTTCTCTTAGGCCGCGCGCACCGGGAGCTACATGGTAGTGAATTTCAATTCTCATTTCTATTCCGGGAATAGTACAATCACAACATGCCTGCATTGCCCATGAGAAATTATGTTCACCGTTCGACTATGTATTGATGAGATAAGTTCATTTTTGGTGCATCAACTTGTGCGAAGTGTGGCTTTCATACCTGAATTTTTTTTTCGTGCAATTTTCGTCCATCAACTCTTAATACTAGGTATAGTTAGTCCCTGGAAGTGATATTCAACAGTCAAACCCGGTTTGGACCTTTTTTTGTGAAAACCTTGATTTTAACCTTATGTGACATGGTTTTGGCCACATCGTCACTGTAAGGTGGCATAGAGCTGCATGTTCATGTATGCGTTGACCTAATGAATACTCCCTCTGTTCCTAAATATAAGTCTTTGTAGAGATTTCACTATAAACCACATACGGATGTATATAGATGCACTAGTAGAAAAGGGGGCAATGGTCCAGGCCGGGCCAGCCCATTAGTCCCGGTTCAGTCCAGAACCAGGACCCATGGGGGCATTGGACCCGGTTCGTGAGCCCCGGGGGCCGGCCGGGCCACGTGGGCCATTGGTCCTGGTTCGTCTGGACCTTTTGGTCCCGGTTGGTGAGACAAACCAGGACCAATGGGCCTCGCTCCTGGTCCACCATCATTGGTCCCGGTTGGTGGCTTGAACCGGGACCAAAGGCTGCCCTTTAGTCCCGGTTCATGCCACCAACCGGGACTAAAGGGTTGGTCCTCATTCCGGTCAGAGTTTAGTCCCACCTCGCCAACCGAAGCGTGCTCACACCGGTTTATAAGCCCCTCCCTCTCTGCCTTGTTGAGCTCCTCTCAAAGTGAAAATAGATGCCCTTATACAGGGAATTTGACCTAAATTCATACTGAATTTCTCTGAAGTTCATAGAAAATTTATTATGAATTTAGGTTGAATTCTCTCTATAGGCGCATCTATGCTCATTTTTTTAGTAAAGTTAATCACAAACTTGTGATTCACACAAATTTCAAAGAATTCAAATTTTAACTATTCATGCCACCAACCGGGACCAATGATATGCCTATATATACCATGCCAAAATGAAAGAGAGGCGCAATGCTCATCTGCACGTTGCTTAGCTTCAGGCCAACGTGCAGGTGAGCACTAGCTTGTCCCTTCATCGTCTCCACACTTAGGGTTTATAAACCGTTGTGAGTGCCTCTCGCTTGGCGAGGTGGGACTAAAAAACAGCTGCAGAAAGAATCAACTAAAAAACTCTTTTACCGGTTCATGCCACGAACTGGTACTAAAAGGTGCTCGTGGGGCACCGGCCTTAAAACCTGTACCAAATAAAATGCCTTTGTAACAGCCTTAGAACTGGTACTGAAGGAATCAACTAAAAAACTTTTATAAACCTCTAGTATTATTGAAACTAAAATTATATAAAATTTTGTTACAAACTTTAATAGCAAAAAGAATTATCATAAAAGAAAATAAATAAGTAATTAGAATTCTGTTCAAAACTTTAAAAGCAAAAAAGAATTATCATAAAAGAAAATAAATAAGTAATTAGAATTTTGTTACAAACTTTAATAGCAAAAAGAATTATCATAAAAGAAAATAAATAAGTAATTAGAATTTTGTTACAAACTTTAATAGCAAAAAGAAATATCATAAAATAAAATAAATAAGTAATTAGAATTCTGTTCAAAACATTAAAAGCAAAAAGAATTATCATAAAAGAAAATAAATAAGTAATTAGAATTTTGTTACAAACTTTAATAGCAAAAAGAATTATCATAAAAGAAAATAATTAAGTAATTAGAATTTTGTTACAAACTTTAATAGAAAAAGAATTATCATAAAAGAAAATAAATAAGTAATTAGAATTCTGTTCAAAACATTAAAAGCAAAAAGAATTATCATAAAATAAATAAAGCAAAAAAGAAAACAAAAAATGGGAAAAAATAAAAAAAATTGCCACCTATTGGGCCACCACGACCTGAATACGACTAGAAACCTTATTGGGCCAGGATTCAGGCCCGCAGACTGCCCAGCAGGCCCACAGGCAGAGACACAAGTTTAGGCCAGTAGGCCTGCAATAGTGAGGAGTTCAAATAGAAGGGCAGAGTTGCACTTATAAACAGGTGCGGCCGCTCCTCAGCTAGCGAGGTGGGACTAAACATCCCACTGCACCGCGCCAGCGCAAGTCCTTTAGTCCCGGTTGGTGGCACGAACCGGGACTAAACGGGTGCGTTGGTACCGGTTGATGGCACAAACCGGTACCAATGCCCCCCCTTTAGTCCCGGTTGGTGGCACCAACCGGGACTAAAGGCCTCTGCTTCCCGCCCTTTGGGCTGCTGAAAAGAGGCCTTTGGTCCCGGTTGGTGCCACTAACCGGGACTAAAGGGGGCATTGGTCCTGGTTTGCCATGAACCGGGACCAACGCTCTGCCTATATAAGCGGCAGTCGTGAAATTTTGGTTCAGTTTCTTCCCCGCCCGCCCGACGTTGCCAGGCTGCCCGCCATCGCCGTCGTTGCCCCGCGCCGTCCTGCGCCGCCCCGATCGCTGCGCCGGCCCACCCCGCCCCTGCCCGTCGACGCGCCGCCCCGCCCCGCCCCGCGCCGCACCTCGACGTCGCCGCCGCCGTCCCCGACACCATCGCTGTGAGCAACTAAGAGTAGTAGTTAATTGAGTTAGATTTTGTTAGTTTTTTTGTAGTTCATAGATTTTTTTGTTAGATTTTTTTTCTGTTCACAGAATTTTTCTATTAGATGTGTTAATTGAATTTTTCTGTTCATAGATTTTTTTCTGATCATAGAATTTTTTTGTAGTTAATTGAATTTAGATGTGTAGTTTATAGATTTTTCTGTTAGATTTTTTTCATATTTTGTTAGATTTTTTTATGATTTTTTCTGTTGTAATTTAGATGTCAATTTTTTATGATTTTTTTCTGTTGTAATTTAGATGTCAATTTTTTTCATATTGTGTAAGTAATTTAGATGTCAAATTTTTATGATTTTTTCTGTTCATAGAATTTTTATGATTTTTTTCTATTGTAATTCTGTTGTAATTGTTTATGTATAGGAAAATTGTGAATGATATAAGTCATTTATGAATATGTTCATATTTAGAATAGAGGAAAAAGGAAAAAATAAGAAGAGAAAGTGTTTAATATAATTAGTTAGAAAAATAATAGAACTATAGTTAAACTAGTTTATTTTTAGTAAGTACTACTTTATTTTATTTATAGTAAGTGCTTCATATATAGTTGAATTAGCTAGTTGATTTAATAAACTACTTTATTTAACTATATGTAGAAGTAGTTCCCGCATCGACGTCGGCGATGCCTATCCCGCATCCTCGTCGTCATCGACTCGGTGGTGGAGGCCTGTTTGATCAGGGCCATGTTCGGGACTGGGCTCCGCCGGGCTGGTATTGGGAGGTGCTACCTTCCGGAGGATGTAGGTTGGTGAGGAGGCAGCCCGTTGTTGACCCGATTCTTGTTTGGTGGCGGTCGCGTGGGCCAGTGACGGTGCCGAGGCTTCCGGACACCGCGGAGGTGGTACGTCATCGTGTCAGCGAGGAGGACGAGCACGTCCGTCGCTACATGGTTGCATTGGAGGGCAGGTTCGACAATACCTGGCAGGTTCTTCAGGGATCTCACTGGAGCTATGATCCTGTGATGGTTCCTTATCTTTGGGTGTCCACCGCCCGCGACGATACCCGTCGGGCGCTATGGTTCTAGCTGTATTAGTGATGCTATATGTATGATAGTATTTGAGGAGTATTAGTGATAATATTTGACGATGTACGGACACTAGAGATATGTACTTTTGCTTATAATTGAATGCATGCTAATTTGAATACTACTTTATTTTATGATTTGGTTTTGCTTATTGAATGCTCATATTGGAAAAGTACTCCTACTTTGAATGCTAAAATTGGAGAGCACTATGCAGAAATCTAGGAGCCCCCTCCATCATCCACTCCGTCGTGGGGGTAGCTTCTCCTTCATTCCCGTATGCTAGACAATTAATAATGCACTCGGGAATGAAAGGAGGAGCTACGTACCATCACCGATAGTCAACCCGTGATTAATAATAATGATCTAGTTTAATATTTGAATTATGAACATAGGCCGGAAATGTCGTACTCGGACGACGAAAACCACCCGGGGGAGTGCGACTGGTGCCACGACGACCGAGGTATGTGCGACAGGTTCATTGAGCTGGACAAAGATCGGCGCTTCAGCATTAAGCTCGAGGAGACCTTCGATGTTCATACGGTACGCAACAATGACAATAGTTTATCGTAATTAAGCACGACTTCAACTATTTTAACGTGTATTTTTCATCTTTTCCAATTCGACTAGCTTATCCCATGCTATGCAAGACGCTATGACTTGGAGAGGATGGGTTTTGAAGACCATGAAAGTATGGAAACCAAAAAAATTCTCCTAAAGACCCATCATGGTGTGGATTTTCAAGTAAAGCTGTGCAATGCTGAGAGTGTAACCCATTTTAGTTACAAAAATTGGGAAGCACTTTGCAAGATGTATGGTTTTGATGAGGGTATGCTTGTCACCATGGATCTTGGTGATCCTACAATTGAGCAAGACAGACCTTCGATTTGGGTCCTTGTGGATACACCTCCAATTCTTCCCCCATGTGAGCTTAACATAGTTATTAAGTAATTTATATTGTTTATTTCAAAATAGTTGATAGCTTATTTCCATTGACAGCTTATTTTCATTCTTCAAAGAATGTGCGGAAGATGGTAGACAAAACCCACTACACCGATGGCTTCGAATTAACTTATAGGGAGAAAAATCATCTGATCGCATTTTGTACTGATCTTGAGAATTATAATGTCTACAATCGAACTCCTCAACATTATGGCCAATACGTGTCACTAGTGCACGTGTTGAACTACGGTAACTACCATGGAGATACCCTGGTAAGATTTTTTACTATTACGACATCCGTGCATCTTTTTGCACACTTCTAAAACTAGTACATCATTGCTAACTACGAAGTTATTACTATATTTTTCAACAGATAATCCCGAATGATTGTGTGCCTCATCTGATGTATACGCACGGTAGCCTTCATGTTTTGAACATACAACCAGGTCTTCCTACGAATCTCAACTGTCCATACCGGGTTTCTAAAATAAGTGAAGACATGACAATCAAAGAATGGAAAAAATGTATGGACAGTCGTAAGGAGCTTCTTGGAAGCAAAAGGCAGCGAAGCGCAAGAATTTGAGACAGGATGATCTCCATTCTTCATAATGGAGAGTCAGGGTTTATATTGTTTTATGCTATTTTACCTTAAGGGTGTTTAGGTCCTACCTGATACTGATGATCATGTGCTAAGAATAATTATGTAGGGTTGGGTTCGATGACTATGAGGATGATGATCGTATGACTTATTATTAATAACGAGTAGAAGTTGTATGATGATGCATGATTAGTATGACTTGTTATTATATATGATGATGTATGATGCGAGCATGCATGAGTTATTATATCAGCGGGTGAAATAAACATAGCAGCAGCGTTGGTAAACCGAGGACGAAGATATAAGAGAGGACACTTCTCTCTATTAGCTAGCTAATAACAACCTAAAAATAACCCCCAAAACCCCTAAAGCAGCCCTTTTTTTAAAAAAGAAAGAAAAACATCAGCTCCAGCCACCTGCTGACGCGTGGATGCCTTTTGGTCCCGGTTGGTACCACCAACCGGGACCAAAGGCCCCCCTGCCTGGGCTCGGCGCATCGGCCACGTGGAGGCCCATCTATCCCGGTTCGTGTTAGAACCGGGACTAAAGGGGGGGAGGTATTAGTAACGACCCATTAGTCCCGGTTCATGAACCGGAACTAAAGGCCCTTACGAACCGGGACAAATGCCCCATTTTCTACTAGTGATGTATTTTAGAGTGTAGGTTCACCCATTTTACTCCGTATGTAGTCCATAGTGAAATCTCTATAAAGACTTATATTTAGTAACGGAGGGAGTACTTGGCTGTAGTTCCTGCAAGAACGGTGTGAAGAGAAGACTCCAGAATACTCCCTCCGTTCCTAAATATAAGTCTTTATAGAGATTCTACTATGAACCATATACGGATGTATATAGATGCATTTTAAAATGTAGATTCACTCATTTTGCTCCGTATGTAATTTATAGTAAAACCTCTATAAAGACTTATATTTAGGAACGGAGGGAGTAGGTGCTACTGTGACTTGGGAACATATCAAGAACGGTACATAAACGACGTCACTAGTAGAAAAGTCTAGTATTTCCAGTGATCAATATCCAGTTGAGTTAGGCTTCAATTATGTTTATAGATGAATCGGGAGAGATGCTGCATGCACCGGTGATATGCTCCACTACATCTGGATGCCAGGTTCAGTTTCCATTTGCAGGAACATGCTCGATGACTCCGTTCAGGAAAAGGTGAAAAAATTCTACTTGGCTACGATTGCTTCTGAAAGAATGTTCGGCGACGTGCATCAACCTCTGTATTGGTTGGCTATAATGGACTCATGGAGAACGTGGCTATACGTTTATCTAAGAAAATTTAGCCAAGAGTTAGGTAAACTTTTAGTTATGGTTACATCGCTGCTTACACACAAAAGTTTTTTGAGGAAGAGAAAGGACTTCATAGTTTATTTGCTTATCGGACTCTCCATGGATTCATGAACAGAACTTCAGGTTGGATAGGTAATAAGAGCAAGTTTAATAAGGAGTACTTTTAACTATAGTTGTGGCTAGGTCTCAGTCAAGTGATATACTATATAAGAAGAAAAAGAAAAAACTGAAGAAAAAAATATTGTACGAATCTCCATGCAATATCAAAGGCATATAGGATCAACTGTGACATAACCAAGTCTCAATCGAATGAGACTTAGCAAAACTGTTTATCTATGCGGACAAGAGAGAAGAAAAATGAGAGGCGGCGGTTTTCATGCAAGGGCACACACTCTACACATTTGCTCTAAACAAACATAATAAATGTGGAGGCAGAGAAATAGAAAGGTGAAGAATGACAAATATCATAGCCAATCTTATTATGCGTGATCATAAATGATAGTTCTGAATGAAATGGCAACAACATATAGCCATCGGCTGGCTATGCTACTGGCCATGTTCTAAAAAGCCAAATGACATGATAAGAATTGAGAAACGTGTTAGGGCTGTCCAATAATGCCATGTCATTGTCGTTTAAGGTAATAATTAGGGGATCTGTTATTCAATCCGTTTTGTGTAGCTTTACTTATTTTTGTGATCACCAAAAAATATTGGGGGATGGGGATTTGTTGGAGCAATGTTTTTGGCCCCAGCTCTCCCTATAGTAGAATATTTTTGGGGAAAGAGGATCTGCTGGAGATGCTCTTACACATCTCAAAAAACTCAGGGGCAAACGCCTCCAATCGTCAGCCACCCATGCATGCGCTTCCAGAATGAAGCTCCATGTTGATGAATGTTTCACTTTCTATTAGATTTTATTTCGACATTTACGTATTCACTTCATTGAATCCTCCACATACAAATCTCTCTTTTTAAATTATAAGAAAAGGGGGTTAATTTGAGCCAAGCATTCATGCCAAACTTGTCCGTACTTGCCATGAAATGAAACTAGTATATATCAGCGAGGATAAGGGGATGAGTATGCCACAACGGAGAAGATGCAGCAAGCAAAAGAGTAGGATTTTCCTTCCAGCAAAAGACATCGCATACATATTTCATGCAAAGAAAAGCAAAAGCAAAGGCGCGTAGATACCACATATCAGATCCGCGGCCGCGTGATAGGCCGGAGTGGCCCTGGAACTCCAGCCACAAATAGTTTACTCTGACAGCGCATTCCCAAAAGCCACAAATCATTGCTGCAAATATGACGTTGGACACCGGGCTGCTGCTCCTGCATGCGAGCACTGGCAGGGATTGAATAATCGATGATTGATATCCCCGCGGTGTCATCTTCAAATGACAGGGTTAGCATTACATTTTGTTAATCCAAAGTTGCAAAACTTCAGCAAGAAGCGGCTGGGAGTAGTCCTGGTACCAATAATGTCTCTGTGCTGTCGCTGTACGTACGTAGGAGAGTACGCAGGTTACTATAGGTTTACAGCTAGCTACGACGACTGGCTTTGGCGAGACGACCGGTGCACTCCTGCTGGTGGTGGTGGCCGGCAGTGTTGTTCTATCAGGGAGCAGCGCGGATTGGAGGCGAATTGGCCATTGGAATGGCTTAAACTAGTTAGGCCAATTAGCCTACGTATTTCCCTTTTTCCTTCCATTTGCCTTTCTAGCTCCCGGGTGACACTGACCGGAGAGGAAGAAAGGATGCGGTTAGTGCGTGTGATTCATGGAGGGCCAAATCAGATGGGAACTGAGGCGTGTGATGTACCACAGCTGGAGCTGGATTACCTGCCGGTGCCGGCGCCCGTGTGCATGGCTGCTTCGAAGATATGTCCATCTCTGTTCTCCCTTTTCTGGCGAGGCGACGCCGACGGGGGCTAGACGGAAAGTGAAGTGTTACTGCCGAGTGCTGCCTGCGAGAGACAAAACCACCAGCTCCGATTGGACGATCAAACGCTGTCCGATGTGGGGGAGAGTCAGACGAACTTTTGTCCTAACCAACCCTACCTGAAGAAAGAAAGGGCGCTTATTTCATGTGTACAGCACCGAACAGTGGATAAGGTACCTTAATTAGTCATTAAACTGCAGCCAGTTACACATTGTACTATATTGGGTGTACGAATCCTACTTGACATATGCCGGCCAGCCAGCTTAGCCTAGCCCCGGCCATGGCAGAGAGAAAGCGCGAACCGAAGCCGCGAGATGCTATAGTGGAGAGGCCACAATCTCCACCGTGTACGTTCGTGTCAACCCAATCCCTTACCACCACACTCACCCATGCCTCATTGGTACAGCAGTCCGGCATGCATCCCATCCGTACCACCAGATCGGGCGCCATCGCTCCTGGTACGATCGACCGTGCGTTACTTTACAGGGATGCATGCGTTGGAAGGATGGAACTGAGGCAAAGGCAGAGCGATCGATCGAGGAAGTGTTTTCTGCGGGGAGGAGATCGTCCGATTCGACGGATGGATGGTCGTGGATCCTAACAGGAGCGCACCATGCACGGCGCACTAGCTAGCAAGCATTAGGTGGCACGGCGGCCGGGCGCCGGACGTCGATCCATCCGATCGTACGCCCTCCATTAGCATGCATTAGGTGGACGCCCCTCTCATGCCTCGTCTGTGTAGAAAAGGAAAGCCAGCACCTCGCACGGTGATATTATTTATGGCACTAATCAGTCGGATCTTGTCTTGGTTAGAGGGAGATGAGCAGGAGAGGATGAGAAGATATGCCTCAGAGCTAGCATACGTGGGACAATGAAGGGGGTCGAGAAAAGGAGGAGACGCCTGACCACGAGAATGTGACTTTTCTCTGAACTTCGCTAGCGAGGCTGCACTTGTGGAAACAAGGTGCGGCTTAGTGGTTTTTTAATTCTTTATTAGGCGAGGGTGGGTGGCTTGGTGGTTAAGAAAGATCATTTCATGAAGGGTGTGGCTACTTCTCAATCAAGTGACAACTGTTTCATTGAATATGATTAGACTATCTTGTGCCTCACTTTTTTTAAAACGCAGTCGTTCCACGCACATCCATTGAATGCACGCCATGTAAATGTGCACAATCTTTCCCTGGAAGCATCTCTGAAAAACTGAGCCGTTGGAGGGGCTTTGAGGTGGCCGCTCCTTACTATGGTGGCGCTTCGGCATGATGGTTCCACTCCCACGAGGGTCGTGTCCATGTCTGTGCTTCGGTGACTTGTTCCCTTCACGACGGTGGTGGTGTGTCTTTATTGGATGCCAAGGCGACGGCTCTGGATGGTGAGTCTGCACGGCTAGCTCAGCATGGCGGCGTCTCCTCTTGGCTATGCGGGTGGCAAGGCGAGGATTGGCGGGTGTCCCAGGTGTCGTAGTGGCTTCGGCAGTGGCGATCCTTAGTTTTGATATAGAGGCTTGGCATGGGCGCCCTCCCCCCACCCCCCACCCACCCCTCGTGGGATGGATTGACAAACTTGAGTCGGCGGGTGGCTATCATGTGGGTCTGAGCGGAAGCTATGCGCTCTGGCATCGGCAGCGCCGGCACCTACATGTGTCACTTCCCTCTTTGGGGGGGGGGGGGGGGCGTTGTTGTTGGTTCCCTCATGGTGCCGGGGTTCCGGGGTGAAAACCTTAATCCATCTTCTGAGCTCGACGGCGATGGTGTTTGGCGTCATCACCCTTTGGATGGCATCATCGCGGAACCTCAGTCCTCTCGATTGCAGATGGCATACGCCATCGTGTTTGCCTCTTCCTTGGCGCACATCCTCGTCTCTGGAGCGGGATGGATCCCTTGATATCCTATCTTATAGATGTGTTCCCATGATCTATGTCTTTGGTCATTGTTGTGTCCTGGCAGGAGCGGGGCTCCAAGGCCCGAAGCGAGAGGGCGGTCTCTATGATTAGAGGACCTCTTCAAAAGATGGCTCTATGTGTTCAAGTCCTCGCGGTGTATGGTGGTTTCTCATGGAGGCTCGGCTTAGGCCCTCTTCGGTGGTCTTGGGTGTTGTTTGGTAGGGATGGCCCCTCTTATCTTTATTGCTCGGTGTTGGGTTTTGTGGCACTTGTGTCATCTGCCCAGTGTCATTCTATTTTCCTTGTTTGAGGGTTTTCACAACACTATGTATCAATTTGGTTGTTTGTGCTTAATCTAATAGGGGGGGGGGGGCGAAAGCCTGTTTCAACAGATTGAGAAAATTGCCAAACAAAGACATCATAGTTGACGAATACACCATACTACTCAAAGAATAGAGCCCAAAAAAACTGGTATATTTCTAGAAAAATGTGAGTCCCTATGCCAAGTCTAAGACTCTATCCCGAGTGGACGAATTCCATCACAAGGATATCAAGGTTATTTTCGCATGGTGTTAGTCATAAGAAGGAGTGACATACGGTTATGTAACATTTGTAACCCGCGAGTGCCCTTAAAGACCCCGGGAATATCTCACTCCTTCGAGCCTTCAAGCCGCCCAGATGGTTTAGTGGAAGGCCCTCCTTCAAGAAATTGAGGTGATTACTCCTACCACGACACCAGGTTCCGCCTCATGGCACCTTAAACCTTTGGGCAAGTTCTCGATGAAATCTCTCTACCATGCCATCGCCACTAGTCCTGGTTTCTCCGAGCTTTCAAAGCTTTGGTCGCTTTGGTTAGCCCTGAAGATACACATCTTCATGTTTGTCGCAGTTGTTGAGGGTTCGTCTACCTTCTGGTGACCAAGTCCTGAAGAGCAGGATTATGCTCTCTGTGTAACATCAAGGATGATATCAACCACATGTTCTCATGCATGTGTTATTCTCAGTTCTATTGGAGCCGCTTTCGGAAAGTCGTGATGCACAGTTGGTGCCCCCGCAAACTTTCCTAGTTTCTATGAGATCACGGCGGCCAGCTCAGGCTACCACCGTTGCCTATAGTGGGTGGGCTTCATGGTGCTCTCTTGGATGCTATTGACAATTCACAGTAAACTTGTTATAGAGCGGATCCATCTGCGACTTGCCACTGATGCCATTTTCAAACTATGTGGTATCTTGCAGGGGTGGAAGATCTTGAACAGGAGGTAGGCTCGGCATTGCCATCGCCGAGGATTCCACACCTTGGCCCAGTAGTAAAAGTTGGCCTGAATAAGTTTTATTAATGTAAGATATCATGCCTTTGTCCCCCTCAAACAAAAACAAAAAGATATCATGCATTTTGTTAGCAGAAAAAAAAGAAGATATTGGTCCTTTTTGGAAGAATCTCTTGATTTGCAATGACACATTTAGGCCCAAGAGAATAGCAGTCACTTGAGTTGCCTGGTATTGATGCTACATCTTATCAGCTGATTTGTTGGGTCTAACCCTATTCTAACTCTTGCTCTCTCTCGCTCGGACGAAAGGAAGATGAAGCACAGAGGACACGAGGTTTACTGGCGACGTACGCCCGGGCAACAAACGCCCTACTTTTGATTGCTAAGCTAACCACCGCCGAACAAACACAACTTAACCCAGCCGGTTTTGTAGCCCTGGCAGCAACGCAGCGCCCTGCAAAAACGACAAATGTGAAGGTTGACAAAAAAAATCACGAAGTGAACTATCATTAAAGAAAATCGCTCCGCTGACCCTTTCGTGTAGAGCCCGACAACTAGGCTTCACACTACAATGTGCAACGCCTGACTGACTGACGCTACACGTCTAGCCAGCGTCGCATCCCGGGCTGCCTGATAATTGCTAAGTTAGTGTGCATCGGCTGAGAGCTAGACACTACACTATACATTGTAGCGCCTAGACACTAGTGGACGCTTCAAGATGTAGTGCAACCACCAGTGCAACGTCTATACACTAGGCGCTGCACTGTATAGTGTAGCGCCTAGCTCTCAGGCGTTGCACACTGACTTAGCAATTTTCGGGCAGCCCGGGATGCGACGCTAGCCAGGCATGTAACGCCTATTAGTCAGGCGTTGCACAGTGTGACGCATAGCTGTTGAACGCTACACAAAAGGATCGAAAAAAATCATCAACAGTTCAATTTGTGAAATATTTTCGTCTTGAGATCAAATATGTCCATTTTGCCCGCAGCGCCCACCGCGCGCTTCCGCCAAGCACGCATGCGCGAACGGCTGGCTGACTCCGCTGCACGCGAGTGATCCGCTCGGCCATGCGCATGACGCGCACAGCGAGCAACAGACTGCTAACAACCTAGCTACTACCGCCCATGCACACACACGTACGCCCATACGTACACTCACACAGCCAACGAACTAGTTAGCCACAGTCGCCCACACGACGCACACCAACGACCTAAGCTGACTCCGCGGACTCGACCTGACGCTCTCACGCCGGCCGGTCTGCACCGCGCCGGACTCGACTTGGACACGCACGCCGGTCGCCACCGCATGGGCTTATTCCCAACATGATTAACTCATTAACAGTATACTCTGATCCTGACTGCACTAGCTTAGCTCTAGCTAGGGGCAAAGTGACAAAGGCAATGTGTTAACACAAATTCCCTGTCGCGAGTAGTATAGCACTCTCCTCAGGTGGCCGGAAAGTTATCCAAACCAACCGCCATTGGCTCTAGGTGCTCCCTACATTTTCCAAAGAAAAAAAATACAAATTGATGGGACGAGAGAGAGAGAGAGAGAGAGAGAGAGAGAGAGATTTGTTCTCCTTTGCGCGGAAGTGGAATATTAAACTGGGAATGGAAAATGTGGCTAAGCTAGCACTTGGACGCACAGACATGCATGCTGAGGCAGCCGCATCCATGACGCGGATCCACCCATGGACTACAGTACTCCACTTTGCATCCAGCTGCTGAACCCTACGTGCACACCGTAGATGGAGCGCGTCTATATAAGCGAGGCGGGTCGCGGTGTTAGCTCATAGCCTCATCGATTGCAGCCATTGCTTGCCAGAGGGAGAGAGAGTGAGAGTGAAGACTCTCGATTTTAAGTGAGAAGAAAGGAAGCTAAGCTAGCCAGCGAGATCTAGAGAGAGAGAGGATGGGTATGGGGTGGAAAATTCTGAGCGATGTGAAGCCATACCTGGCGATGGTGCTGCTGCAGGTGGGGTTCGCCGGGATGTACATCATCGCCGTGGCGTCCCTCAAGGCCGGGATGAGCCACTTCGTCCTCGTCGTCTACCGTAACCTCGTCGCCACCGCCGTCATGACGCCCTTCGCCCTCTACTTCGAGAGGTATAACCAGCTAGTAGTTCCATCCGTGGATGGACCTCTCTCTCTCTCTCTCTCTATCTCTCTCTCTCTCTCTCTCTCTCTCTCTCTCTCTCACACACACACACACACACACACACACACACACATGCACCACTCTTTTGTTCGTACGAGGATCATGCATGGGTTCGCTCGTATGCTCATGCATCACGCGCGGTGGGTGTGCATGCAAATGTAACCGAGCATGCATGTCATCACACGTACAATAGGAGATGTAATAATGATTTTAATTAGCTAGCTATGATTCTGCCACATGTTCCCATGAATATACGCTAGCATTCACTTTTAGTTAGTTCGAAAAACATTCGAGGTGGCTAGGGACAACTGAACAAGCTGATTGCGATGCAAAGGAAGATTGGGAAAATTAACAACGCCAACTTGCCAAACGTGCACCACCACGATCGAGCAAACACACACGTACAATTCGTTCGGCTCATTCTCATTTTTGTCTCATTTAGATGGTGCAACCTGCACAACCACCACTCGTGGATCCTAATCCACAAAAGTAGTAGCACATATATGCATCTTGATACCTTATTCTATTTTGTACAGGCAAGATAGCTAGCTTTCCCGCCTTTACGTACCTCTCATCATGCAGCATCTACTATATATGGATGGATCAATCACAATATCAGAGTGCATTAATTAGCATAAGTAGAAAATGACACATAAGCAGGTATGTGGCTAGCTAACCGGCCTGTGTGCGGTATGTGTGTTCACGTACGTGTAAACGCACCTGGACGACCTCCACTAGGCAGTGTGCTCTGATTGGCCACTGGTGGAGGTCCTGCCATGCATGGAACCCACATGTCAGCTGGAAGCATGCACCCTTGATTCATACTCCATCTGTGCTGGAAAAGAACGCTTACAGTTTTTTATGAAACATAAGATAGCTTTTTTTTAATAAACTTTGTCAAACTTTTCAACATCTCACTTAAGAAAAATCTTGTAACCTTCTTTCCAAGCACTGAGGGAGTACAATTTTGTAGTAGTGTTCATTTTCACGTAGCTAGATCATGATTAATGGAAGATCACTAGCTTACTGTATATTTGCCCCCTAACGTTCGTATAACATGTGCAGGGGAATGAGGCCAAAGATGACAATCACCATCTTCCTCAAGATCATGGGGCTCGCATTCCTCGAGTACGTCCGTATGATTAATTATTTGACCGTCCGTTCATGGCGATCAATGATCAATCACATAATTCTTTCTTGATTTCTAACTGATGTGCTGTGTTGCATGGGTCTCTCAGGCCTGTGGTTGACCAGAACCTCTACTTCATGGGCGCGAAGATGACCTCGGCGGGATTCGCGACGGCGCTCGTCAACATCCTCCCGGCCGTCACCTTCGTGCTCGCCCTCATCCTGCGCATGGAGAAGGTGCGTCTGCGAAGCCTCCACAGCCAGGCCAAGATCGCCGGCACGGTCCTCACGGTGGCCGGCGCGGTGCTGATGGTACTGTACCACGGCCCCATCGTGCAGTTCCCGTGGACGAAGGGCCAGCACCACGCCACCGCCAGTGGCCAGGGCGTCGGCGGCGCGGCCAACGCGCGGGACTGGCTGAACGGGACTATCATGGTCATCATCGCCTGCGTGGCCTGGGCGTGCTTCTTCATCCTCCAGTCCAACACCCTCAGGAGCTACCCGGCGGAGCTGTCGCTCACCGTGCTCATCTGCGGCATGGGATCCCTCATGAGCGGCGCCATCGCCCTCGTCGCCGAGCGCGCCAACACTCAGGCCTGGGTCATCGGCTTCGACATGCGCCTCTTCACCGCCGTCTACGCTGGCATAGTGTGCTCCGGCGTGGCGTACTACGTACAGGGCATCGTGTCGAGGCAGAGGGGCCCGGTGTTCGTCACGGCATTCAACCCGCTCTGCATGATCATAACCGCCGTTATGGGCTCCATCATTCTCAAGGAGGAGATCAATCTCGGCAGGTACATAATTCTGTGCTGCCACCACATCAAGATGGATATTGATGTATTATACATTAGTGCAAATACTAATGATCTCATTTCATTGTTGCATTCAGTGTGATTGGTGCAGCGATCATCGTTGGAGGCCTATACTTTCTCATATGGGGCAAGAGCAAGGACGAGGTCAGCAAAGCCGGCGGCAGCAGCAAGGGCGCCGGCGAGCTGCCCTTAACCTCGGTGACCAACGGCCACGGCAGCGGCAGCGGCAAGCAAGAGCTCGGCAACGGCAACGGCGGCCATGTCTTCGTCGTCGAGACGCCGGCAGCCAATGGCCACTACTAGTCAAAGGGGTCGATCGGAGTAACTATATACTCCAATACATACGATGATCGATCCGTCTGTCTATATTTTTCCTGGTAATGCACACATGGTCCATCGATCATGTATGTAGACGAATTTTTCCTACATTTTCTTCTTCTGGTCAGCTTCTCGCTAGCTACGATCCAATCATGTCATGTGAGAGTGAGAGAAGACCAGCGAGTGGTGGCTGTAGCAAGTGTAACGGATGAGACCAGCGATGTACGTGTCCGGATCGCTTGCTTAATTTAATCACGCCTGCTTTGCTTAACTGGTGCTTCAACTGATTAACTATCTTTAGTTGTGACTAGCTAGTTCATTATTCTCATTATTGATGGAAAAAGTCCAAATGTGCTTTAGCCTTTGAGAGAAGGACGTCGTGGCATGCAACCACTTCGCATTTCCAATCTACTAAGTGTTTGTGTCTTTAGTTAGGCTAGTTTCATGGATGGCAGTACTCTTCCCGATCTACTGTCCACTGTTTATTTTGAGATTTTTTTCTATTTGGTAAATTTTGTTTTCCTTTCTTGTTTCAACATGTATCAAAATGTTTCATTGTGTAACAGTAAATCCAATCCGGAACAAGTGTGGTCTTATTTATTGGTACATGAGGGGACCTTATAATACACTTATGGAGAAAGGAAAAAAGTCATGAAACACGGCAAAGTTTACCCAAAAAAAAAACATGAAGCTCAAAGCAGCGGTGCACGGAGGATCCTTGAACGGGATATCCCGTGCATAGTAGGAAAACCACTCTCCACTGCATGCTCCCTCTCTCCCCTAGTAGTAGTGGTGGTGGTGGTTTAATTAGTTGGTATTAGCTACCAGTAAGTTGGCTAAAAATCAAATTTCAGTTTGTCGATTTTTCTGAGAGATGGAAGAGTCGTGAGGTAGAGCTCCGAGGCCGAGACTGGATGGTAGAGGGGGAGGGGGAGGGGAGTGCCAACAAGGTGTGGGGATGCCGGCAAGGCCGAGCCTGAGCCAATGACAAAGAGGATTGGGTCCGTTACGTTTTGCCCACATATACGAAAAATGGAGCCCTTGGCCGGAGGAGGTAAGGGAGGCGAGCTTCGAGGAGTAAGATCAGCTGATTTGGATAGAGAAGGCTAGCAGAGTCCAAAAATCAGCTAACACTAGAAAAATTCGAAAGAGCTATTTTTGGCTTCTCGTAGCGAACGTATTGGCTGCCGTTGGATGCACAGCACATATATATCTTGTTGTGTGTTTGCTTGCCACATCAGCTTTTGAAACTCGTTCATTACAACACAAAAGTTGTGTGAATGCATCCTATTCAAATACAACCCACCTACCGTACTAGCCCTCAAGCCTCCACTTGGGAGACCTTAAATCGAAGCCATGTTCCTCTTTTTCTTTACTAGGTGGTAATTTTTTTTCATTAGGTACATGGTTACTTTCCGAAAACAAATGTGTGTGGCAGTTTTATAATTTTTTGAACTTTTCATATGGAAAATTTAAACATTTTTTAAAATATTCACATGTCAAGTTGTTTTGTACGCATGAAAATTTTAGGAAAAAAAAATCTTCTGATCCCATGATAAATTCATCACATTTTTTGTCTTCCGAACATGGCAATTTCAGGGTCTTGTTGTAATGCTCCCATGGCATGCTTTGGGAATTCTATTCATGGCAATTTTATTATTAATAGCATATCAATTTTATTATTAAGAGTATGGAAATTTTATTATGAAGAGCACATTGTAGTTTTATTTTCAGTGGCATGACAACTTGTATTTAATTTCATCACAGCAATTTCTTGTTTGTGATTTTTATGTTTTGAAAACAAAAATATAAAGCATGGCAAATTATGTACTTTTTACACTCAATTGCCACGAAGTGTATTTTTAAACATCATGGAAATTATGAACTTGCTTCAGTATATTTATTGTCCAAACTTTTTTACAAAATAGAGGATGGCAATTGTAAATTTATGTTTTCTCTGTCTTTTTCTGTATAAGAAAATGTTTTTTTCTTGATGACAATTTTTCGGACGCCCGAGGGAGAGCATTTCGTTCGCTGGTTTGATAATAAAAAACTAGCGATCGCCAAATATTAGTGTCTATTTTGTTTTAGATAACTTACCAATAGTCTGCCCCAATTAGCCCTTATCCCAAACAAATGGTCAACTTTTGTCAACTCGATACTACATCAACATAAATCTGGCAAGTTGGAGCTAGAGTGGGGCATCAATCGATGACAACGAAGTGTTATGTTGCGCGTACACGCGCATGCATGACTGAAACAGAAAGTGAAGGAATTGAAGCGAGAATCCCAGACGTTCCATCTGCCAAGGTCAATCACTCAAAAGTAGCCACCATATATACCCCGATCGTCGGAGCTGCCTGTAAATTAGCAAGTTCGTTCATCTACTTTGTGTCACACTCACGATTCCCAAGCGCGCTCTCTCGGTGTGCATGCATGTGCGCATGTGTGCGTGTGCGTGACACGAAGTAATGGTCGTATGTCTATCTTCTCCTCCTCTCTTCTCTCTCGTTGTCTTAGAAACAGAGCGTGTGTCAACGAAACATGACGGCAGGAAACAAAGAGGTAAAACTGTGCTCCTCTTAATTAGTCCATATTGGCAATGCTCATGGGTCTGAGTCAGGGTCGGGCTGGAAAAATCATAGGCATTGTGCCAAACTCTAAGATGGGCCCTATCTCTTTGAAAAACTACATAAACATAACTATAATAATATAAAGATCATAATATCTCACACAACAATGAGAAATATCAAGAATGTATACCTATTCATGGTTGTACAATAGCATCATTCTTTTAGTGTTCATTTAAATAAAATGTTCAATAATATCCCATAATCAATATTTCCTAATACTTCACTCTCAAGTGCTATTGTGGCCGAATCAGTCTTTGTTGTGTTATGGTAGTGTGCATATAGGACTTCAATAGCTTCAGATTTCGCTGATCCAACGGTAATGGAGGCGGTCAATATAACTCAGTAAGCAATACTTGAATTGGGAAAACAATCATTCCGATTTAAAAACTTTAGAATTCAATGGGCCCAACATTTTCTTTAGAATTCAATGGTTTCCTCCCCCGCGGGAAGAAGAGAGCTGCCTCCGAAGATTTGGAGACGGGGGCGCCTAAACAAGGGAAAAGAAGTTCGCCAAAGGGCCCTGCCCCGAAGGGCGTCCTCACCGCACAGTGCCCGCAAACGGGCCAGCCCTCCACCGAGCTGTAAGTTTAATTAAGCAAGGATCTTGTTGCTTTTTCCTCTGAGAGTAATAACCGGGATCTGTGTATTGTAGCCCGGCCAGCAGTTCATCTCACCAGGGTTCGTCTTCGGGGGATCTTCTTCCGGAGATGATGGAGAGTGGAACCCCACCTGCCTCTCTGCCCCGTGAGGCGGGCGACCCTGAGGTATCGTCACGGAGGAATCTGGATCCAAAGGGGCCAGAAGCTGACACTTCGGACGCCCCGAGCCCGGTGTGTTCGGCTCCTGCAGCGGACAATGGGAAGGGTCCGGGAGAGTCTGGTGTCCGGCCGAACACGCTGATGGGCCTCCTGGAGTCAGTTGATCTCTTGGAGGATCATCGTACCCTAATGGGTACGGTGTCGGAGAAAATTTCCTCCGCCACAAGTGTTTTGAACGAAGCTTTTAGGAGCCTGCTCAAAGGCTTTGAGGTAAGCCATAATTTTTAGTTGAGTCGTACGCGATACATGCGCTCTGTGTAGATAGTAGCCCCTGAGACTATGGATGCCAGCCCATGGCGGCAACCGAAGGATCAAACTCCCAGTTAATGGTCGCACTTGCATTGATGTGCAGGTTGCTAAGGGTTCAGCAATAGACCAGGCCGCTGAATGCACCGAATTGAGGCGGCAGATTGACGTTGTGGAGGCCGACGTCACGCTTGTGAACAAGCGATTCGAGGAGTCGCAGAGTATGCTTTCCTATATCCACATCTATTTTTGCAAGAAGGTTAAAATATTAATGTGATATTATGTAGTTGCAGGCGGAGCTGCTGCCATTGAGGCCCTGAGGGCGGAGCTTGCTCTAACCAAGGAACAAGCTCAGATTAGCAATGCGGCTGCTCTAAAGGCAGCCGAAGAATTAAAGGCCGAACTGACCGCTCGTCTCCGAAGCGAGGAGAAGATAGCCGAGATGGCTGTGGAGCTGAGGGACGCCTCCGGCCGGTATGAGCTTCTCGAAAAGGAGAATCAAATAAAGGCGGCCGACCTGAAGAAGGCAATGGATTCGGCTAAAGAGATATGCTCTCAGATTAGAGCCGCACGGGAGGAACTTCGACAAGCCGGAGAAATCGCGGCCGGAAGTCCTTATGCATTGCGGATGAAGTTTTTAGATCCAAAGTATGCTCCGTTGGATAAGCTATGGAGCGCCGCAGATGAGTATGTGGACTTGGCGAAGAGTGCGGCTGATGCAACCAAGCTATTCAAGGATCATGAGGATAACAAAATGGAGAGGCTGTTCTGGTCGCAATTTGATGCTCTAGCGCGCTCCTTGCCCTTGAGTGAGAAAATGGCCGCCATAGCTGAGCTCCATAGACTGTCCAGCCTTGCAATGAGGTCTATAATAGACCATCTATGGCCGAAGGAGCCGAAGCCGGATAGTTACTTTGGTTTGGTGCAACGATTATTTGGCGCCAGAGCGCAGATTGATGCCATGAAGAGATCGGCGTGCATAGAGGGTGCACGGATGGCTTTTGCCCGTGTGAAAACATATTGGGCGGATATGGAGGCCACCCATTGTCGGTGTCAAAACCGGCGGATCTCGGGTAGGGGATCTCGATCTGTGCGTCTTAGGCTGATGGTAACAGGAAGCAAGGGACACAATGTTTACCCAGGTTCGGGCCCTCTCGATGGAGGGTAAAACCCTACTTCCTGCTTGATTAATATTGAAGATATGTGGAATACAAGAGTAGATCTACCAGGAGATCGTAGAGGCTAAACCCTAAGAGCTAGCCTATGATGGTATGATTGTAATTGTGATCGGCCTTCTAAGGCCCATGCTCTCCGCTTTATATAGACACCGGAGAGCTAGGGTTTACATGGAGTCGGTTTACAAGGAAGGAAACATAATATCCGGATCGCCAAGCTTGTCTTCCACACAAAGGAGAGTCCCATCCGGACACGAGCCGAAGTCTTGAGTCTTGTATCTTGACGCTTCTATAGTTCAGACGATGTATATAGTCCGGCTGTCCGGATACCCCCTAATCCAGGACTCCCTTAGTAGCCCCTGAACCAGGCTTCAATGACGATGAGTCCGGTGCGCAGTCTTGTCTTCGGCATTGCAAGGCGGGTTCCTCCTCCGAATACTCCAAGGTGATTATCGAACACGTAGGTTGTGTCTGGATCTGCAAGATGATCTTCACACACCCTTAGCATAAATCTGTTCTGCTGGCAATCTTCGTACGTCGTGCCCTTGCAACGTGACCTGGTCCAACACGAACTAGCGTTTCCTGCTCCACCTCGACTCGTGTCGCGAGGCAGTTTTATCGGCACGTCTTGCCAAAGCAGAGATCGTGTCCCTCTTAATACGAGATCTTTCATCAATATGGGCATATGCGATCCCATGGCGACTATTGGTATAATTCCGTGTTTCTTTTTAAATAAGTCTCAAGCGGTCACGCTGAGGACTCTTGGTATTCATCCCTTTTCTAAAGGGGTCAAGGCCTACGCCTCGTTTCCACCTCTCCTGCTCCTTCTCGCACCTCGAGCTCCATCGCTCAAAACCTAAGCTCCAACACCCTAGATCCTCCAGTATGTCCGGATCTGATGCAGCAGGCCGGTGGGTGGCCTCCTCGATTCAGGAGGAGGATATTGCGAAGCTGAGGGAGGTTGGATACCTTACTGCTGATATCCAGCACAGGCTTCCTACTCCGGGGCAAGTCATCCCCACGCCGGAGCCCAATGAGAGCGTCGTGTTTACTCCTCACTTCCTCCGAGGCCTAGGTCTCACCCTCGACCCCTTTGTGAGGGGGCTCATGTTTTATTATGGCTTGGATTTCCATGATCTGGCTCCAGACGCCATCCTCCATATCTCGTCTTTCATTATTGTGTACGAGGCTTTTCTCCACATCAACCCACACTTCGGCTTGTGGCTAAAGACCTTCAATGTGAAGCCGAAGATGATCGAGGGGCGACATGCGGAGTGCGGAGGTGCCATAATAAGCAGGAATGCTGATGCCCCATGGCCAGAGGGTTCTTTTTCGGAAGTATCTGATGTATGGCAACGGAGATGGTTCTATGTCACCGCTCCGAGAGGCACAAAGTGGGTAGCCACCCCCGAGTTCCGCTCAGGCCCTCCACTACAAGAAATATGTCAACTTGTGACCTTGACTATTGGTCACTGAAAGGTCATTGTTCTTCATTGGCGACCTTTTTTTTATCAAAAACAGAAGGTCAAAAGCTGAGGGTCGTTAACTGACTATAACGACCTTCTCTGTGAGAAGGTCGTGGATGTTTACGACCAAAATATTCCTACTGTGGCGTTTTGGTCACTAGCAACCTCCCCAGGCCACGTAGGCATCCAACGTGGCAAGCTGATGTGGCACAAGATTCAGCCCGGTCCAATTAGGTGTTTTACATGGGCCAAGCCCAACAATTCTAGATTTTTTCCAAGTCAATTCTTGTGGGCTACATGGGCCAAGCACAATATTTCAACATCTTTATTTTTGGGCCTTGGCCTTCTTACAATCATTTATTTTCTATTTTCAGTCACTATATTTTAGCGCTGGTCCCACTAGTCATAATGCCATACATCGGTCCCACATGTCAGAAATTTCAAAAATGCTCAGATTTTATTCACAAGTGGTTCCCACTGATCAAGTTTCCATGCCACATCTTTTCAACATACATAATCACTATTTCAAACATACACTAGTCTTTTACAATCTGTTACAATATTACAAAGGTGCATCTTAAATTGTTCTCACTCATCAGATTGTCCATCAAGTAACACTACGTCTACTACAATCTGTAGATAGTCTATTACAACCCCAATATGCCTACTGTTACAATATTACATTATTTACAGTCTATTACAGTCAAACATAGAGACAACTCTTTGCTGAGTAGGGCTATACAGCTTCGAACTTCAAATTCCATAGACCTAGAGCTCTTGTAAAAGAGTGAACACATAGACTACCAGCATTAGATTATTAGATTATTCCTGGACTATCAAAAAATTATATATTGAAAGAGATCTCATAGAAATGTAGATTTACGGGCCAAATATATGATAAAGCAACAGATTTAGCCAACTTTAAAGACCTAGATGTTTGTGATGCATCTTCACAGAACCACAAGAACACTAGATATAGTATAATATGATTCCAGGAGACCACAAGAGCATCAATCAGCAGCAGGTATATAGCTAGCAAACTATCTACTAGACATCATCGGCACTTGAACCATAACATGCATGTCCAACACCGAAACAAAAAATGGGACCATAACATGCATGTCCAGCAAGGAAACAAAAAATGGAACAAGTACTAATGATGTATAACATGTACAGGAAGGCCATCCAATGGTTTCAACCACATCCTAATAAACCAGCGACACTATAATACTACTAATTACCAGCAGCGAATAAAATAGCCGAATGAGGCAACAACACTTGATCATCGACACAACAGTCAGCAAGGACTCAACCACGGCGCAAAAAGCATCAAAATCCTAACTAACCCATGAAACAGAGCATGGTTGTAGCATAGCAAACGTAGGAGCTCACAGTGGTGGTTTGTGTAGCCGATGTCGAACAGCCTCCGTTCGTCGCTTGCGAGCACCATGCACCTTGGTGCCTTGCATAAGGCCTCCTTCGAGTCTGCGAGGGAAAGAATGAGGTGAAGGTTAGTCGCATCAAGGATGCTGCTGTTCTGGGTCAAGCTAAGTCAACGGCATAAGAGATTTTAGTCAACAAAAATTAACATGTGAACATCTGGCACAATAGTAGTATAGATTGTAGTAGTAAGCATGCAAGGAAACAAAACATGGGACAGATATTGATAGCAACAAAACAACCAGGATATGACAATAGCAGTAGTATTGATTGTAGTGACAGAAGCACAAGCATGCAAACATGCATCTCATCCCAACCTAAAACTAGAAACAGTAGCAGCCATTCATTTTTACGCAAGTGTAAAACTAAACCATAAGCACTACAGCATTTGCTAAACTTGTCAGCTAAAGAACTCTATCTCGAAAGGCCTGAAAGAAGATTACATAAGCACCAGAACACCCTAACCACCACCAATTCTCTTCATAGTTGATCTGATGTAAAAAAGTAAGCAATATGATACAGCAGCAGGCAAGTAGTATATATCACTCATTGGTGAATTACTAGTGCAATACAGAGATGCTGAAAACATACCCAAACCCGTTCAAGATTTCCGCACATTTTATTTTTGCAATGTTTTCTATGTAAAGTTCTTTTCTGCAATGTTCCAGCAAACCAAATGAAAGATGCCAGTCTCACACTATGCACAATATGAACCCGCGTGAAATGCAAATGAACAGATGACCCAGTACCTGCTAGCATTTGTACAAGACCCAGATAATGTGATCATGCGTTGGACAAGAGAAACTATTGACAGCGACCTCATAGCACAAAATTAAGCAAACCAACAATGTGTAAGGCAAGACCATGGCAGGGATCTAGTTCTCCCCCAGCAGAGTCCCTTTGGAGCCGATCAGCTCCCCACGCAAGCAGCTTCCGGATGCAATCCAAGTCCCCGCTGCGAGCCGCCAAATGCACGGGGTGAGGGGGCGCCATGACCCTGACGATCAGCCGGAGGTTGCTTCTCACCACAAGTACCTGCACGTATCACTTGTTGGAGTTAGTCTTTTCAATTAATAAATTCTTTTAGTTGAACAAGACATGCTCATCCATGGTGCAGTCCAAGAATACATGTATAAATCATTGCCTGAACCATACATGTACGCATCTCTCTCTCTTTCTCTCTGAAATTGAATTGCCCTCTTACTTTTTTCCTCTGTTCCATACATGTACACACATGCTAAGTGAAACCCAAGGCACTCCAAGCTACAGGGAACCAAAATAAAGATGACAGAATAAGTTGAAACTTGTAAAGTTGAATATTCCCCAATACTCAGCATCCCACGAATGCAACCAAGCTTCCATGTACAGTTCAGGTTCAGACATGATTATATATATAATGACCAAAGTAAACTCTATAGGTCTTCAACATCAACCTGTAGGCATCGAAGAGCAGAAGCTTGTGTTGAAAACAAATTCATTATACGACTCGGCATCAAACTAGACTAGAGAGAGAGTGTCCGATGATAATATCAGAGACAAAATCATGGTTGTTGTCACTGGTAAACTGATTACAGCCGACCTCACTCACTCACTTCTAGTGCTAGGTGATAGCAGTGAGTATCTGCTAATACCATAGAGAAAACCATCGTTGTTGTCACTAGTTACAGCCAAACTAACTCACTTGTTCACTCACTGCTAGTGCCCCTCATCATACATATAGATGTAGCACAAATGCGGTAGTACCAGACCAAAAAGGGACAACAGCACTCGAATTAGGAAGCCTGATACGTTTAAGGAACGAGTAGTATAGAATCCTAATACAGTAAAGTGGAGCAGCCTACTATTATTAGCAAGCAAAAAGGCTCAGCGCTGAAACTGAACCTGACAGCCAGTTAACTGAACAACACCGGATTTGCAAAACTTATACAACAGAGAACAACAGTGTACTAATAAACTTAATGAGAAACATGGATTTCATGGGGAGAACTATGAACAGCAATACTAGTAACCCATCTAAAGGAGCACTAATCTACAAAGAACACAGGCTAATATATGCAAGTAATTCGTTAGGAACAGTAATTCCTACAACTCCTATCATCAGGGACACTACATACATGCAAATGACTCGCAAGGAACACAAAATACATAGATATGGTTAGACAGTAAGGTAATCTTTGCATATCCCAAGGCAGAAACACTAATCTGTAAGGTAATCTGGAAGGGAGGAGGTGGCGGCTTGAAGAAAAAGGTAATCTGGCTTAGCCTGTTTGAAATCCTAATCCCAGTCCCAGCACGAGCGGGGCAATTACATGGTGGAATCCCATCCAATCCCCAATTTTTTGAACCGCACACGCACGCATGCACGCCGCCTCAATCCACACATACAGCACGCGTGGAGCAGCCCAGCTCAGCCGACGCGACGTCCGTACGCGGGGTGAAGAAAGGCCTGGTGGTAGCAGCAGCTCACCATGAAGAGGTTGAGCTCCTCGCCGCCGGAGGGCGCGGCGGCAGGGGGCATGGGCGGCGGGGCGCGCGCGATGATCTGTGCGTCGATGCGGGGGAGCTGGTCGACGGGGGTGGCGACGCGTAGGCAGGCGACGTGCGCCTCCAGCAGCCGCTCGTACAGCGGGTGCGCCTCGATGGCCGCCTTCTCCCTCTCCCACCCGCCGGGCGCGCCCGCACCCAGGCCTGGCGCGAAGCCGCTGCCGGGGTTCCCCGCCGCCGCCGGGTCCATCCCCAACGCGGCCGCGGCGTGGTCCTGGTGGTGGTACTGGTACGTCATGGCCGGCCGATCAGGCGGCCGTACCCTCGCCGCGCGCGCAGGAGAGGCGAGGCGGGAGGGAGCTTCATATCCGCTGCCTTGCTCAGAGACGAGTGGTACCACCGGGTCAAGTGGGGGAGGAGGGACGGATGGGTGTAGGTGTAGGGAGCCATCAGTAGCAGTCGGGCAGGCAGAGCAGGCGGGCGGGGCGGAGCGGTGCAATGGTGCAGCGGCCGGAGGGAGGTGGCAGCCTTGATCTGGAAGGGAGGAGATGGCGGCTGCGATCTGGAAGGGACGAGCGCGGATCCGACCGCGGCCGTGGGAGAGAAGGGGAGGGGAGGGGTTGTCGGCGACCGGGGTTGGGGGAGAGGACGAAGGACGGCGGCGGCGGTGGGAGGGAGTGAGGTTGGGGGCGGCGGCGGGGGATCCAGAAGGAGGAGTGGTGTGCGGCGGCGGTGGATCCAGAAGGGAGAGAGGGAGAGAAGGTGGAGAGCGGCGGTGGGGAAGTGGGGGCGTGGGGGTTGTGTTAGGGCTAGGTTTTTTTTTAGAAGTGTTAGGGCCAGGTGGGTGAGAGGGTGGGGGGCGAGGGCTACCGTTGGATCCACGAGCATCCAACAGTGCTTGATGCATGATCCGCGTGAGATGGCTATGACCCAATCAGAACGCAGTACGCGTGTATAACGTTATGACCATTTAGTATTGGACGTTATGACCATTCAAAATTGGTCGTGGTCAAATAAAAATAAAGTGTGAAATCATGTCACCATTTTAAATTTTATGTTTTGAGTGTCCAAAATGAAATTTTTTGGTGAAGAAGCTATCAAAAATTTGCACGAGGTGCATCTTGGAATTCCAAAAATGTTGTCTAAGAGAGTTTTCATTTTCTTTGCACAGAAAATTCATTTTTTATTTTTCGAGTGCCCGAAATCAGGTTTTTCTGTGAAGAACCTACCAAATAATTATTACAAAATAGCACCAAATAATTATTACAAAATTGCATCAAATAATTTTTCTAAAATACTAGCCCATATTTAATGCACAATTGACCAAATGGTTTGGTGTAAAAAGTTTTGATCCACCTCTGGTGAAAAAGACAAATTTCCGCCGATTCAGCTGGAAGCGGGTAAAATTTGAACTGCAGCTACCTCACAATTTGCTCTTTATTTTTTCAAAAAATCATTTATAGGTACATAAGTATCTATTTAATCATAGAAACACCAAAAAAATTCCAAGATTCAACCACTAGATAGGAACGGTCATTCCCACCGTTTTTACTGCATTTTGAAACAGGCATAAAAAATTCAAAAAAAATCAAAAAATTGGAAAACCTTCGCATTGTGTCATTATATATGACCAAGTTTCCAGGAGAAGTAATAAACTTGTAATACGAAAATTATTTTAAAAAAGTGTTCTCAGAAATGAGATATCATGCGTGACGATTCATGGCTTTCAAGCCAAATGATCAATCTTATGGCCACATTCCTGGCATAGTTTGTTCAAGTGATCTCATATTGTGCACAAGGATGCATATTGGAATTCCAAACAATGTTTCTAAGGGAGTTTTCACTTTCATTGCACAAAAGATCCATTTTCCATTTTTTGAGTGCCCCAAATGATATTTTTTTGTGAAGAACCTACCAAATAATTATTGCAAAATTAACCAAATAATTTTTCTAAAATACTAGGCCATATTTAATGCATAATTGACCAAATGGTTGGGTGTAAAAAGTTTTGATCCACCTCTGGTGAAAAAGACAAATTGCAGTCTATTCAGCTGGAAACGGGTCAAATTTGAACTGTAGCTTCCCCATAGTTTGCTCTTTATTTTTTCCAAAAATCATTTCTAGGTACATAAGTATCTATTTAATCATAGAAACACCAAAAAATTCCAAGATTCAACCACTAGCTAGGAACGGTCAAGCCCGCCGTTTTGACCACATTTTGAAACAGGCATAAAAAATTCAAAAAAAATCAAAAAATTGGAAAACCTTCGCATTATGTCATTATATGTGACCAAGTTTCCAGGAAAAATAATAAACTTGTAATACGGTAATTATTTTAAAAAAGTGTTCTCGGAAATGAGCTATCATGCGTGAAGATTCATGGCTTTCAAGCCAAATGATCAATCTTATGGCCACATTCATGGCATTGTTTGTTTAAATGATCTCATATTGTGCACAAGGGTGCATCTTGGAATTTCAAACAATGTTGCCCAAGGAAGTTTTCATTTTCTTTGCATGGAAAATTCATTTTTCATTTTCTGAGTGCCCAAAAGGAGGTTTTTTTGTGAAGGAACTACCAAATAATTGTTGCAAAATTGAACCAAATCGTTTTTATAAAATACTAGGCCATATATAATGCACAATTGACAAAATGGTTGGGTGAAAAAAGTTTTGATCTACCTCTAGTGAAAAAGACAAATTATCGTCGATTCAGTTGGAAACGGGTCAAATTTGAACTGTAGTTGCCTCATAGTTTACTCTTTATTTTTTCAAAAAATCATTTCTAGGTACATAAGTATCTATTTAATCATAGAAACACCAAAAAAATTTCAAGATTCAACCACTAGCTAGGAACGGTCAAGTCCGCCGTTTTGACCGCATTTTGAAACGGGCATAAAAAATTCAAAAAAAATCAAAAAATTGGAAAACCTTTGCATTGTGTCATTATATGTGACCAAGTTTCCAGGAAAAATAATAAACTTGTAATACGGTAATTATTTTAAAAAAATGTTCTCAGAAATGAGCTATCATGCGTGAAGATTCATGGCTTTCAAGCCAAATAATCAATCTTATGGCCACATTCATGGCATAGTTTGTTCAAATGATCTCATATTATGCATGAGGGTGCATCTTGGAATTCCAAACAATGTTGCCTAAGGAAGTTTTCATTTTCTTTGCACGGAAAATTCATTTTTCACTTTCCGAGTGCCCAAAAGGAGGTTTTTTTGTGAAGGAACTACCAAATAATTGTTGCAAAATTGGACCTAATCAATTTTATAAAATACTAGGCCATATATAATGCACAATTGACAAAATGGTTGGGTGTCAAAAAATTTGATCCACCTCTGGTGAAAAAGACAAATTCCCGTCGATTCAGTTGGAAGCGGGTCAAATTTGAACTGCAGCTGCCTCATAGTTTGCTCTTTATTTTTTCCAAAAATCATTTATAGGTAAATAAGTATCTATTTAATCAGAAATACATGGTTTGATGGAGAGACATCGAGGTTTGGACGGTGGCCGAGGGCCCCAACTCTAGAGCGCGTAAGCTCGCATGCCCGCCGCGTGGTCACCGCGTGACCGTGGCGTTGCCATGTGTTCTGAGCGGCCTAGGCATGTCTAGTAGGTTGGGCACTCCCCAGGTAGGTGCTAGGAAGAAAATCACAACATAAGATTCTCACGAGGAGACCGATCGATGCTCAAACATGAATAAGCAGCCAAGTGTTTGATTTGCGGTACGGGAAATGCACATGGCTAATGGGCATGAGTTTTGGCTGAGGATGATCAGTTACTAAGAAGACCGTCTTCACAAATTTTCACCTCAAAAGGAGGAGCCTAGGTGGTACTTGCTTTACAAACTACCACACTGGACATAAATACAAATGTTGAAGCTGGGCTCAAAATAATGAATGGATTGAGCTGGCATTTGGTAGAGGATGGTTATTTGGGCATAGGAAAGCACTGTAGAAAATGGATACCATTTGGACATGCCAAAGTGGTACTTCCTTCACAAAGTGCTGCTCTGAACAGAATTGGAAAATGAATATTTTCTAATTATTTTTGAACTAGGCAAGGAATGTTTTTACATATTTGACGAAGATATGACCCAAAGAATTTATGAGATTTTTTGGGGAATTTTGGGAATGACAGAAATATAGGTTGCTTCACAACCTAGGGCAAAAACTGCCACATGAACATGACACATAGGCAAAACTGATGAGGTGGCGCCTAGTCATAGCAACCCACCACAATTTACAAGGCTATGACCATCTCTATTGGTCGTTAACAACTAGAAATAAGGCAGCGGACTAGCGCTGTTTGCTTTATGACCTTTTCGTGTAAGGAAATTACGACCTTTCTGACCAAAATGGTCGCAATGGTTTAGGGTTTGGAGCCCCTCGAACAGCTTTTGACCAATTGGTCTGAAATGGTCATAGATCTATGACCAATTCTTCCAAGGTCACTGACAGAAGGTCACTAATTGACATATTTCTTGTAGTGCTCCATCACAGTTGGTGTCTTGGACCGATGTGGGACGGAGTTATGGGCCCGCTGGCGATGTACTAGAACTGCAGAATCGCATCCGGGAGCTTATTAGGAGGGACATAAATCTTGTCAGCATAATTCAAGTAATGCTAGTCTGGCGGATACTGCCGTTCAAACGTCGGCCTCTCCGTATGTGGGAGTTTAATCCGGAAGGTCCGCGGACTATTAAGCACTTCTTCGGCCTGACGCTCGAAGGAATGTGTAAATTATTCTTCGGACCACAAGCAAAGTGTCCGGACACCATCGAGGATGCGGGCCTAAGCTGCAATCGCCTAGATGCCCAAGTAAGTAACCTTAAAGCCGAACACTTCATTTATATTTATCATGATTATTATTCTAACACTCCCTCCGCGGCAAGGAATGGCTTGACAAGGCGAAGAGAATCAGGTGTCCGGCACCACTTCCTGAAGGCTCGCCTAGTCCCACCATTGCAAAGATGCTGGACCGGGCGCTCAGCAAAATCCCTTCAGAGAAGGACGAAGGAAAGGGCAGCGAAGCCGAACTTCATGCGCTGCGCATCCAGACCGGGAAAATCGCTAGTCCTCCTATGGAGGATAGTCAGGAGGGGAAGGTCAAAGCCTCCTCCCCACGTGGGAAGAAGAGGGCCGCCTTCGAAGATTTGGAGGCGGAGACACCCAAGCAAGGGAAGAAAACATCACCAAGGGGCTCTGCCGTGACGGGCGCCCTCACCACGTCATTCCCACCAATGGGCCAGCCCTCCAATGAGCCGTAAGTCATTCATTAATTCGAAGATGAGATGTTACTCCGAGATCCATAACCAGGACTTCATTTTTTGTAGTCCGGCGAGCAGCTCTTCTCAACAGAGTTCATCTTCGGGGGACCTTCGTCCGAAGATGATGGAGAGCGAAACCCCACCCAACTCTCCGCCTCATGAGGCGGGCGACACGGAGGTATCGTCACGGAGGAGTCTGGATATACCAAAGCCGGAGGCTAGTACGTCAGCCGCCCTGAGCCCGGAGCATTTGGCTCCCACGGGGGGCGATGAGAAGGGTCCGGCGGAGTATGGTGTCCGGCCGGACGTACTAACGGGCCGTCTGGAGCGAGCCACGCTCTCGGAGGAGCACCGCTCCTTAATGAGCACGGTGCTCACGAAGATTTCATCCGTTACCAGCGGATTGAATGAGGCATTTACAAGCCTGCTCAAAGGCTTTGAGGTATGTAGTGAAAAATGCACAACTTTTTGGTTATGAAGCACGCGCTAGGTGTGCTCCCTATAGATAGTAGCCCCTGAGACTCTGGTTGCCCGCCATAGGCGGCAAACGGGGGATCATATACTAATGGCTGCGCCGTACATGTGTGCAGGTATACAAGGGTCCGGCAGCCGACCAGTCTGTTGAAGTTGCCGAGCTAAGGAGGCAAATCGGATCCATCGATGCCGATATCACGCTGGTGAATAAACGGCTTGAGGAGTCCCAGGGTATTTGCTTGGTTTTTATTATAATGTACAGGAAAATGCCAAAGAGGCATAATATTAATTCAATATGTTGGCACTGCAGATGGTGCTGCTGCCGTGGAGGCCCTGAGGGCGGAACTTGCTCAAGCCAAGGAACAAACTCGGGCTAGCAATGCGGCTGCCCTAAAGGCGGTCGAAGAGTTGAGAGCCGAACAGGCTGCTCATCGCCGAAGCGAGGAAAAATGGCCGAAATGGCTCGGGAGTTAAAAAATGCCGCCGACCGGTACGCACTCCTTGAAAAGGAGAATAAGGATAGTTTGGCCGAGCTGGAGAAAGCACGTAATGCTGCCAAGGAGATGTGGACCAAGATCAGGATCATGCGGGAGGATCTCTAATAGGCTGACAAAATCGTGGCTGGGGGCTCGTACTTACTGCGGACGAAGTTCCTGGATCCGAAGTATGCTCCCCTGGCGAGTCGCATGAGTCCTGCAGACGCATATGCAGATTTGGCGAATAGCACAACTGACGTTGTCGAGTTCTTCGCGGGTCAAGGCAATGAAGAAGTGGAGAAGCTTTTCTGGTCGCAGTTCAATGCTCCCACTCGCCCGCTGCCACTGAATGAGAAGGTGGCTGCTATGGCGGAGCTCCACAGGCTGTCCGGACTTGCAATGCGATCTGTAATAGACCATCTTTGGCCGAAGGGGCCTAAGCCGGATAGCTACTTTGGTTTGGTGCAGCAATTCCTTGGAGCCATATCCCAGATTGACGCCATGAGAAGGTCGGCGTGCATAGAGGGTGCGCGGATGGCTCTAGCCCGCGTTAAAGCCTATTGGACGGATATGGAGGCCACTGTGATAGCGAACCAGGATCCGGCGGGAGGCCAACATCCGGCCGAGCACTACTTGGCGCAAGTCACAGAAGGTGCCCGCCTGATAGAGGCGTAGTGCTTGAAGAGTGTTTTATTCGAGTGATAAGTCGAATCATTGTAGAAAACAATGTTTAGTTTAATTATGAGGCTATGTTTATACTTTTGCCCGGAAGTATGATTGTCCTCCCTTTCCGGCTATTCTTATATGTATAAGTAGTCTGAAAGATAGCAGTCGTTGGCTTCAGCCCCCTCGCGGACAATGCGGGGCTGTTGGCGAAAAAATATGCATAATCACACTTGATCCAACGTCTTGGTCCGTTAAGGAGGTGATCGCACGCCGAACTAGGCAACTGGACTATATAGCTGTAACACTTTCGCTTAGCCATGGGAGTCTAATGGTGGGGCTACTATGTAGCCCCTGGTACCTTCACGTGCATCCGAATACGGGCACGTGTGTACATGGCCGGGAAACGGCCCTTCGTTAAGGCGGAGGAATCTTTAGGGATTCCGGTGAGTCTTCGAGTGGTTGAACAGTCTCTCGCTGTATCATGACGGTCAGTTTTCGGCTTTCTCTACTGAGGCGCTCATCCGGAATAACCAGGGCACAATCGCAGTAGTTCTCCTTTGGCCTGCCTTAGCCGGATGATAGCGGAACGTAAGGCGGCAAACCCAGGAGCCGGGCAAACCCAACATTTTGACCAAAGACATGATTCGGAGCTGATGCATATACGGCCAAAATCGTGACGCCGAACACTCCCAAGGGTATTCGGTCTTTTGTAAAAGAAGATAGGCTGACAAGAGCCTATTTTAAGCCCTTTATTTCTAGGTACGTGCAATTTAGTCTGCCGTGGCCAAACGCCAAAAACGGCAGTATCCTCTGTGGGTATGGAACCCATGGGATGGTTAAACAACAAGAGGTAGTAGAAAAGGTTTACACAGGAGCTTAATCTAAAAAGAAACCTGTTGCATGGGGCCCTGCTGCACGTCTGCGCCTTTGTCTCCGTTGTGCCGTATCCTGGAAGGGTATCTCGCGAATGTTGTCTGTAAAAAAGAAAAACTCATAAGAGGGTGCAACGTAAGTATGCGATCAATAATAAGAATGTAAGCTATTGGTCTGCCAATAAGGTAGAGCCAAGCGTGGGGCTGTATTAAATATAGACAGCCCCTAGTTTCCATCATGGGATTACATATATGGTGCCCTATTTGAATTTATCCGGGCAACCGGACTCGTCTGACTGTGCATGTGGTCGTAATGACCAATCATGTTTTCTAATACTGGAGGCCGCTTATAGTCCGGCCGCCAGGGCCGTCACATATTCCTCTGCGCGTGAAGGGCGCTCTATGATTCCGCTAACGGTGATGACGCCACGGGGACCGGGCATCTTAATTGTAAGGTGACCGTAGTGTGGCAATGCGTTGAAGCGGGCGAAGGCCGTTCTTCCTAGCAATGCGTGATAGCTGCTTTGGAAAGGTGCGATAGTGAAGAGCAGCTCTTCGCTTCTGGAGTTGCCTGGGGAACCAAATGTTACTTCCAGCACGATGGAGCCCCTGGCGCAGGCTGCAACGCCTGGTATCACCCCTTCAAAGGTGGTGTTGCTTTATTTAATTCTGGATGGGTCTATCCCCATTCTGCGGACAGTGTCCTCGTATATTAAATTCAGACCACTGCCGCCATCCATGAGGACACGGGTGAGACGTTATCCATCGATTAGTGGGTCAAGCACCAAGGCCTGTGATCCTCCGCGCCGAATACTAGTTCGGCCGTCCATGCGATCGAAAATGATCAGACGAGACATCCAGTAGTGAGATGTGGGTACGATGGGCTCTGCATCGTGTGCTTCTATGGGCACGCGATGATGCCCTCTCGTGGATGTGCAAGTCGCGTGGATCATGTTTACTGTTTTAACCTCTGGCAGGAATTTTTTTTGTACCCTAGTGTTCGGCTGGTGAGGTTCATCCTCGTCTTCGCTTGGTGTGGCCTTCCCCTTGTGTTTGGAATTTAATTTGTCGGCCTGCTTGAAGACCCAACACTCTCTATGGGTGTGGTTCGCAGGTTTCTCCGGGGTGCCATGAATTTGGCATAGTCTGTCCAAGACTCTGTTCAGACCGGACAGTCCATCTTTACTGCCTTTGAATGGCTTCTTTTGCTGATCAGGTCGAGAGTCCCTGAATCCAGTGTTGATCGTCGTGTTGTCTAGGCTCTCTTCCTTGTTTTGGCATTTGTTTTTATTACGCCATGGCTTCCCGTTGCCATCCCTTAGTTCAAATGTGTTGGGGTCACTGGTGCCTTTATAGGCCAACCAGCTATCCTCACCGCGCAAAAGCGGGTCATAAGGCTTGTTAAGGCTGCCATTGTCCTTGGCTTTTCTTGGCCAAGGTGTCGGGCGAGCCATTTGTCACAGATGCTGTGTTTGAAAGCCGCTAAGGCTTCAGCGTCTAAACAGTCGACAATTTGATTCTTCTTAGTGAGGAATCTGTTCCAAAGCTTGCGGGCGGACTCTCCGGGCTGTTGGATTATGTGACTTGGATCGTCTGCATCCGGAGGCCAGACATAAGTCCCTTGAAAATTGGCCCTGAAAGCATCTTCGAGTTCCTCCCAACTCCCAATTGAGTTTTCGGGGAGGCTTTTCAACCAGTGTCAAGCTGGTCCCTTCAACTTGAGGGGAAGGTATTTGATGGCGTGGAGGTCATCCCCACGAGCCATGTGAATATGCAGGATAAAATCCTCGATCCAGACCTGTGGGTCTGTCGTGCCGTCGTATGCTTCTATGTTCACAGGTTTAAAGCCTTGTGGGAATTCATGGTCCAGTACTTCTTCGGTGAAGCACAGGGGGTGAGCAGCCCCTCTATACCTGGACGCATTGTGGCATGTAGTTGGCTGTTGTTGCGTTCGGGGTTGATTCCGAACTGGTATCTGGCTTTTATGAGCATTTGGGTGACCATATTCCTGCACTGGGGTGTGTCTTCTAGATCCATATATGGACCTGGCTACACCGGTCTTTTTATCCGGATGCTCGCGTGGATCGTGCGTAGTGTCCACGGCCTCTCTGTTACGGTTGTGAGGCGGTACATCTGGTTTCTTGGTCGAATTTTCTTTTGGTGGAACGGCCGCGTTGTTGAATTCTGGCAGTAGCTTGCGCTTCGGATAGCTTTTCGTATGGTGGTCATCGCCATATCTTTCTTCTGTGTCTAGCACCCTATTCCATCTACGACTTAGCTTTTCCTGTGCGGCCTTGAGCCGTTGCTTCTGCTTTTCTAGACTTCTTGCGGTGGCCATAAGCTTTCTGTGGAGGTTGTCTCGTTCCACTTGTTCATCCGGGATGATGAATGCATCATCGTCCGGACTGTCTTCCTGTTCTAGGGCGGCATCCTGAGCTCGTCCCTCCGGATCATTGTGATCGTTTATTTCCTCCGAACTTGATTTGGTGTGACCTGGATCGTCCTGCTCCATCGCTGGGTCCATGTGGTCATTATTGCTTTCGGAGTTTGCGGGTATATCAACCCTTCTTGCGCTCTTGTCGCTATTTTTGCCATTGCTGGACTTTGAGCGGCGTCTGCGCCGCCTCTTTGGCTTTTGCCCGGGTGTTTTATCGTCCGGACTGCCGTCCTTATTGGGTGTATCTACCATGTATATATCGTATGACAAGGTACTAGTCCCGCGCTCCAGGGATTCTGGAGCCTCTCCTGCATCATCGTCCATGCTGTTGATGTCTTCGGAGTCAAGCACGTCGGTTAATTCTTCGATCGTGGCAATGAAGTGGGTGGTGGGTGGGCTTCGAGTTCCTTCGTCGCCTGCTTCCCGCTTGGGCCGGGCATAGTTTGGCCCAAAGCCTCCTGACAAAGAGAGAGACTTCAATGAGTTTAGCATGTCGCCAAAGGGCGAGTGCTGAGAGATGTCCGCAGCGGTAAACTCCATTATTGGAGCCAGCCTGGCTCGGCTGGCTCGAGAGTGAGCGGACCAGGACCAACAACCGGATATGAGTCCGGGGGCCGAAGGTTACAGGCCTCCACAGAGGTGAGACCCGTGTTTGGCTCCACCGCCAATAAGTGTGCGGCCTGCGGGGCGGGATCCAGCCCTCCGCCCGTAGGCAACGCAACCTGCCCTGGATTTTGATCCGGGGCGGCCTCGGGGAGAATGTCCCGGGCACTATCCGACATCAGGTCTAGGCCGTGCTCGTCGTGGCTGTCCGGCGCTCCTGGCGCAGGCTCGAATCCGTTGATGATCAAATCTCCGCGGACATCTGTCGTGTAGTTCAAGTGTCCGAACCTGATCTGGCGGCCAGGGGCAAAGCTGTCGATCTGCTCCAACTGGCCAAGCGAATTGGCCCGCAGTGCAAAGCCGCCAAACACAAAGATCTGTCCGGGGAGAAGAGTCTCACCCTGGGCCGTGTCGTTGACGATTGAAGACGCCATCCAACCTCGAAGCGACGACATAGAGGAACTCTTAATGAAAGCACCAATGTCGGTGTCAAAACTGGTGGATCTCGGGTAGGGGATCCCGATCTGTGCGTCTTAGGCTGATGGTAACAGGAAGCAAGGGACACAATCTTTACCCAGGTTCGGGCCCTCTCGATGGAGGTAAAACCCTACTTCCTGCTTGATTAATATTGAAGATATGTGGAATACAAGAGTAGATCTACCACGAGATCGTAGAGGCTAAACCCTAAGAGCTAGCACTACAAAAAAATACACTTCCGTGATGATAAGTGTTTGTCACAGTAGGTCGCGTTTTTTGTCATGCATGTACATCCATGACAAATTTATGACAGAATCAAGATAGTCATACCTATGCTGTCGTAGAAGTGTTCCATGACATTACCAAAATTATCATCACAGAAGTGTCCACTTCCATGACGATAAATCGCGCGTCACAGAAGTGCTTTCGTCAAGGGTGGCCGACATGTGGCATCCACCGTAACGGAACACCATTAAGCTATCGGGTCGGGTTTTGGATCCGATAACCCGTTAACAGCCACGACCAATGGGGATTTTTCATGTGTAAAATCTTCATTGGCTGGAGGAAACACGTGTCGGCTCATTGTTGGGACAGATGTCATCCACTCATTCGACAGAAGGCGCCTATGATACGTCGACACGTGGCCCGGCCCAACAGAGGCCCATTCCTGTGAAAAGGCCGGCCCGTTTGACTTGGCTAAAAGGTGACAGACCGGCCCATGGAAAGCCAGTTAACGGCCTGTTCGCATATAGCCCATTTATAAACCGCTAACCCAAGGCCCATTACGCCCTACCCGAATTAGGCCCAGTAGCGTCATCTAGTCCATCCAATATGATTCCACCCCGTTTTCACTTCTGGCCCATGTATGGCCATGACGTCTTTCAGCCCATATGAGGCCCTATGTAACTCTTGGCCTATTAACGGCCCGTGGTGAAACTGGCCCGCAATGAACAGTGTATCACTTTAGACCCATTAACGGCCCGTGGTGAAACTGGCCCGTAATGAATAGTGTATCACTTTATACCCATTAATGGTCCGTTATTCAGTTGGGCCGTTTCCAGCCCATGTTATCTTTCGGCCTTCTCAGAGCCCATTTATTCTTGGGCTCATTTCGAGCATTCGTTTACTTACGGCCCATTACTGTAATTTTCTGCTTGTGGGCCAAATTCAGCCCGTGGTTACAGTCGGCCCATTTGTGGTCCGTTAATACATTGGGCCGTTTTCATAGCGTCATCAAATACAGCCTATTAACGATGGCCCGTTATGGTCGGCCCATGAACGGACGATTCCAACTCTAGCCCGTTCACGGCCATAATGCGGCCTGTTATTGGCCCATGTTTGGCCAATCGATCATACGGCCCGTATAAGGCCCATTGATGATAGGGCCCGTAGAAGGCCCATTGTTTCTGCGGCCCGTAGAAGGCCCAATGTTTCTACGGCTCGTAGAAGGCCTACTGTTTCTATGGCCCGTAGAAGGCCCACTGTTTCTATGGCCCGTAGGAGGCCCAGTGTCACTACAGTAAATATTAGCCCATGGTTATTGTGGCCTAGTTTTAAAAAATAGGTTATTGCAGCCACTAGCAAACCGCGGAAAAAGAACTGTACTGACTACAAGCAAACAAATAAACAAGACAACAAGGAAATAAATAAGCAAGCAACTTATGCTAGGCTATCACGGCTATTACACATATTACATCCACTGGGCATCAAAGTTCACCACCAGTGCAAATATAGGGAACACAGCAGCATATAAACGCCGCAGCAAAACAAGTCCAGAATTGAAACCACTTCAGAAGAGTTCAAGAAACAATATCCTGAGTACCCATAATGCTAGCAAGATATTTAGCAAGCTTATTAACTTTCTCTTTTTTGGCGCAGCTTAATTCCTGCTCGTCCTCGAGTAGGTAAATGGTAAAAAAGAATTTTTGATGCAGAGTGATACTTTGGCATAATTTCAATGTAAATCTTCTTAATTGTGGTATAAATATTCAGATCCGAAAGATTCAAGACAAAAGTTCATATTGACATAAAAGTAATAATACTTAAAGCATACTAATCAAAGCAATCATGTCTTCTCAAAATAGCATGGTTCAAGAAAGTTATCCCTACAAAATCATATAGTCTGGATATGCTCTATCTTCATCACACAAAGTATTTAATCATGCACAACCCCGATGACAAGCCAAGCAATTGTTTCATACTTTAGTAATCTCAAACTTTTTCAACTTTCACGCAATACATGAGCGTGAGCCATGGACATAGCACTATAGGTGGAATAGAATGGTGGTTGTGGAGAAGACAAAAAAGGAGAAGATAGTCTCACATCAACTAGGCGTATTAATGGGCTATGGAGATGCCCATCAATAGATATCAATGTGAGTGAGTAGGGATTGCCATGCAACGGATGCACTAGAGCTATAAGTATATGAAAGCTCAAAAAGAAACTAAGTGGGTGTGCATCCAACTTGCTTGCTCACGAAGACCTAGGGCACTTTTGAGGAAGCCCGTCATTGGAATATACAAGCCAAGTTCCATAATGAAAAATTCCCACTAGTATATGAAAGTGACAACATATGAGACTCTCTATCATGAAGATCATGGTGCTACTTTGAAGCACAAGTGTGGTAAAAGGATAGTAGCATTGTCCCTTCTCTCTTTTTCTCTCATTTTTTTATTTTTATTTTTTTATTTTGGTTGGCTTCTTTGGCCTCTCTTTTTTGTTTGGGCTTCTTTGGCCTCTTTTAGTTTTCATAAAGTCCGGAGTCTCATCCCGACTTATGGGGGAATCATAGTCTCCATCATCCTTTCCTCACTGGGACAATGCTCTAATAATGAGGATCATCACACTTTTATTTTTCTTACAACTCAACAATTACAACTCGATACTTAGAACAAAATATGACTCTATATGAATGCCTCCGGCGGTGTACCAGAATATGCAATGAATCAAGAGTGACATGTATGAAAGAATTATGAAGGTGGCCTTGCCACAAATATAATGTCAACTACATGTTCTTGCAAAAAGCAATGTGTCATATGAACAGAACGATGGAAAGTTGCATGGAAATATATCTCAGAATGGCTATGTAAATGCCATGATAGGTAGGTATGGTGGCTGTTTTGAGGAAGGTATATGGTGGGTGTATGATATCGGCGAAAAGTGCGCGGTATTAGAGAGGCTAGCAATGGTGGAAGGGTGAGAGTGCGCATAATCCATGGACTCAACATTAATCAAAAGAACTCATGCACTTGTTGCAAAAATTTAGAAGTCATCAAAAACCAAAGCACTAAACGCATACTCCTAGGGGCATAGATTGGTAGGAAAAGACCATCGCTCGTCCCCGACTGCCACTCATAAGGAAGACAATCAATAAATAAAATTGTGCTCCGACTTCATCACAAAGCGGTTCACCATACGTGCATGCTACGGGAATCACAAACTTCAACACAAGCATTCTTTAAATTCATAATCACCCCAACTAGCATTGCTTTGATATTATCACCTCCATATCTCAAAACAATTATCAAGCATCAAACTTATCTTGGTATTCAATGCACTTAATAGAAAGTTTCACATATCTTGAGTACCAAGTATATTAATGTGAAGCAAATTACCATGCTATTTACAACTCTCAAAATAATCTAAGTGAAGTATGAGAGATCAATAGTTTCTTTAAAACAAATCCACCACCGTGCTCTAAAAGATATAAGTGAAGTACTAGAGCAAAAATTATCACGCTCAAATGATATAAGTGAATCACATAGAGTATTCTAGCAAATTCTAATTTGTGTATGGCTCTCTCTCATTAAAGAATTTCAGATCTTGATACTTTTTTCAAACGGCAAGCAAAGCTAAAGAAAACTACATGGCAAGGATAGCACAACTCATGTGAAGAAGCAAAAACTTAGGCTCAACCGATACTAACCGGTAGTTGTTGAAGAAGAAAGGTGGGATGCCTACCGGGGCACCCCCAAGCTTAGATGCTTGAGACTTATTGAAATATTATCTTGGGGTGCCTTGGGCATCCCCAAGCTTGAGCTTTTGTGTCTCCTTAATTCCTCTCATATCATGGTTTCTCTTTTTATCAAAAGCTTCATTCACAACCAACTCAACAAGAACTCGTGAGATAGGTTAGTATAAACCAATGCAAAACCTTATCATTTTCTACTGTAACAAATCACTAACATTATTATTCAACATTTAATACTAAATGTCTCCAAATATTTAATACTCCTATCCTCAAATAGAATCATTAAACAAGCAAACATATGCCAACAATGCAAACATAACAGCAATCTGCCAAAACAGTACAGTCTGTAAAGAATGCAAGAGTAACAATACTTCCCTGACTCCAAAAATTATGAACTAAAATTCCAACTGTAATAAATTTATCAGATCTCAATATGCAAAATGATTCAACGTTATACCATTCTCTGACTTTTCTAGGGAATTTTTGCAACAGCGGTAAACTTTCTGTTTTCAAACAGCAACATGTATACTAGCAAAATGAGCATGGCAAAGGCTATCCTTGACTTTTTTATTGAAACTAAAGATGCAAAACATTATTCTAACTAACAGAAAGCAAAAACTAACAAGGTAAAATGACGCTCCAAGCAAAACACATATCATGTGGCGAATAAAAATATAGCTTCAAGTAAAGTTACCGATGAACGAAGACGAAAGAGGGGATGCCTTCCGGGGCATCCCCAAGCTTAGTTGCTTGGTTGTCCTTGACTATTACCTTGGGGTGCCTTGGGAATCCCCAAGATTAGGCTCTTTCCACTCCTTATTCCATAATCCATCGAATCTTTACCCAAAACTTAAAAACTTCAACCACACAAAACTCAAAACAAAACTCGTAAGCTCCGTTAGTATAAGAAAATAAAACCACCACTTAGGTACTGTAATGAACTCATTATAAATTCATATTGGTGTATTATCTACTGTATTCTAACATCTCTATGGTTCATACCACTTAATACTAGCCATAGATGCATCAAAATAAGCAAACAACACAATGAAAACAGAATCTGTCAAAAACAGAACAGTCTGTAGTAATATGTATCAAACGTATACTTCTGGAACCCCAAAAATTATGAACTAAACTGCTGTACCTGATTAATTTTTCTATTAATCATCTGCAAAAAGAATCAACCTAAAAGCACTCTCTGGTAAAAAAATGGCAGCCATTCTCGTGAGCGCAAAAGTTTGTGTTTTGTACAACAAGATCATATAAACTTCACCCAAGTCTTCCCAAAGGTTCTACTTGGCACTTTATTGAAACAAAAGCTATAAAACATGATTACTATAGTAGAATAATCATGTGTACACACAAAAACAGTAAGGATAAATATTGGGTTGTGTCCCAACAAGCGCTTTTCTTTAATGCCTTTCTAGCTAGGCATGATGATGGCAATGATGTTCACATAAAAGATAAGAATTGAAACATAAAGAGAGCATCATGAAGCATATGACTAGCACATTTAAGTCTAACCCACTTCCTATGCATAGGGATTTTGTGAGCAAACAACTTATGGGAACAATAATCAACTAGCATAGGATGGCACAACAAGCATAACTTCAAGATTTTCAACACATAGAGAGGAAACTTGACATTATTGTAATTCCTACAAGCATTTGTTCCTCTCTCATAATAATTTTCAGTAGCATCATGAATGAATTCAACAATATAACTAGCACCTAAATCATTCTTTTCATGATCTACAAGCATAGAAAATTTACTACTCTCCACATAAGCAAAATTCTTCTCATGAATAGTAGTGGGAGCAAACTCAACAAAATAACTATCATGTGATTGAAAATTAAGATCAAGATGACACATTTCATGATTATCATTATTCTTTAAAGCATACGTGTCATCACAATAATCATCATAGATAGGAGGCATGCTTTCATCATAGTAAATTTGCTCATCAAAGCTTGGGGGACTAAAAATAACATATTCATCAAACATAGCATCCCCAAGCTTGTGGCTTTGCATATCATTAGCATCATGGATATTCAAGGAATTCATACTAACAACATTGCAATCATGCTCATCATTCACATATTTCATGCCAAGTATTCTATGTAGTTCTTCTTCTAGCACTTGAGCACAATTTTCCTTTACATCATACTCACGAAAGATATTAAAAAGGTGAAACGTATGAGAAAAACTTAACTCCATTTTTTTGTAATTTTCTTTTATAAACTAGACTAGTGCTAAAACAAGAAACAAAAAGATTCGATTGCAAGATCTAAAGATATACCTTCAAGCACTCACCTCGCCAGAAAAGAGCTTAGTGACGGAGTGTGAGTACCCTTTACCCAGCCTCCCCGGTAACGGCGCCAGAAAAGAGCTTGATGTCTACTACACAACCTTATTCTTGTAGACGTTGTTGGGCCTGCAAGTGCACAGGTTTGTAGGACAGTAGCAAATTTCCCTCAAGTGGATGACCTAAGGTTTATCAATCCTTAGGAGGCGTAGGATGAAGATGGTCTCTCTCAAACAACCCTGCAACCAAATAACAAAGAGTCTCTTGTGTCCCCAACACATCAAATACAATGGTAAATTGTATAGGTGCACTAGTTCGGCGAAGAGATGAAGATACAAGTGCAAAATAGATAGTAGATATAGGTTTTTGTAATCTGAAATAATAAAACAGCAAGGTAACTAATGATAAAAGTGAGCATAAACGGTATTGCAATGATAGGAAACAAGGCCTAGGGTTCATACTTTCACTAGTGCAAGTTCTCTCAATAATAATAACATAGATAGATCATATAACAAGCCCTCAACATGCAACAAAGAGTCACTCCAAAGCCACTAATAGCGGAGAACAAACATAGAGATTATGGTAGGGTACGAAACCACCTCAAAGTTATTCTTTCGGATCGAACGTAGAGATTATGGTAGCATGCCTCCTATCTATGACGATTATTGTGATGACACGTATGCTTTAAAGAATAATGATAATCATGAAACGTGTCATCTTGATCTTAATTTTCAATCACATGATAGTTATTTTGTTGAGTTTGCTCCCACTACTATTCATGAGAAGGATTTTGCTTATGTGGAGAGTAGTAAATTTTCTATGCTTGTAGATCATGAAAAGAATGATTTAGGTGCTGGTTATATTGTTGAATTCATTCATGATGCTACTGAAAATTATTATGAGAGAGGAACATATGTTTGTAGTAATTACAATAATGTCAAGTTTCCTCTCTATGTGTTGAAAATCTTGAAGTTATGCTTGTTGTGCCATCCTATGCTAGTTGATTATTGCTCCCATAAGTTGTTTGCTCACAAAATCCCTATGCATAGGAAGTGGGTTAGACTTAAATGTGCTAGTCATATGCTTCATGATGCTCTCTTTATGTTTCAATTCTTATCTTTTATGTGAGCATCATTGCCATCATCATGCCTAGCTAAAAAGGCATTAAAAAAAGCGCTTGTTGGGAGACAACCCAATATTTATCCTTACAGTTTTTGTGTGTCCACATGATTATGCTACTGTAGTAATCATTTTTTATAGCTTTTGTTTCACTAAAGTGCCAAGTAGAACCTTTGGGAAGACTTGGGTGAAGTTTATGTGATCTTGCTGTAAAAAACAGAAACTTTAGCGCTCACGAGATTAGCTGCCATTTTTTACTGGAGAGTGATTTTAGGTTGATTATTTTTGCATATGATTAATAGATAAATTTCTAAGGTCCATAAATTTATTTCATAATTGTTGGGGTTCCAGAAGTATACATCTTATACAGATTACTACAGACTGTTCTGTTTTTGACAGATTCTGTTTTCTATGTGTTGTTTGCTTATTTTGATGCATCTATGACTAGTATTAAGTGGTATGAACCATAGAGATGTTAGAATACAGTAGATATTACACCAATATGAATTTAGAATGAGTTCATTACAGTACCTAAGTGGTGGTTTAATTTTCTTATACTAACGGAGCTTACGAGTTTTGTTTTGAGTTTTGTGTGGTTGAAGTTTTCAATTTTTGGGTAAAGATTCGATGGACTATGGAATAAGGAGTGGAAAGAGCCTAAGCTTGGGGATTCCCAAGGCACCACAAGGTAAAATTCAAGGACAACCAAGCAACTAAGCTTGGGGATGCCCCGGATGGCATCCCCTCTTTCGTCTTCGTTCATCGGTAACTTTACTTGGAGCTATATTTTTTATTTACCACATGATATGTGTTTTGCTTGGAGCATCATTTTCTTTTGTTAGTTTTTGTTTTCTGTTAGTTATAATAATGTTTTGCATATTTAGTTTCAATAAAAAAGTCAAGGATAGCCTTTGCCATGCTTATTTTGCTTGTATACATGTTGCTGTTTGAAAACAGAAAGTTTACCGCTGTTGAAAAAATTCCCTAGAAAAGTCAGAGCATGGTCTAACGTTGAATCTTTTTGCATATTGATCTCTGATAAATTTATTACAGTGGGAATTTTAGTTCATAATTTGTGGAGTCAGGTAAGTATTGATACTCTTGCATTCTTTACAGACTGTACTGTTTTGACAGATTGCTGTTATTGTTGCATTGTTTGTATATGTTTGCTTGTTTAATGATTCTATTTGAGGATAGGAGTATTAAATATTCAAACACATTTAGTATTCAATGTTGAATAATAATGTTAGTGATTTTTTACAGTAGAAAATGATAAGGTTTTGCATTGGTTTACACTAACCTATCTCACGAGTTCTTGTTGAGTTTGTTGTGAATGAAGCTTTTGATAAAAAGAGAAACCATGATATGAGAGGAATTAAGGAGACACAAAAGTTCAAGATTGGGGATGCACAAGGCACCCCAAGATAATATTTCAAGAAGTCTCAAGCATCTAAGATTGTGGATGCCCCAGTAGGCATCCCGCCTTTCTTCTTCAACAACTATCGGCTAGTATCGGTTGAGCCTAAGTTTTTGCTTCTTCACATGAGTTGTGATATCCTTGCATTGTAGTTTTATTTAGATTTGCTTGCTGTTTGAATGAAGTATCAAGATCTGAAATCCTTTAATGAGAGAGAGCCATACACAAATTGGAATTTGCTAGAATACTCTTTGTGCTTCACTTATATCTTTTAGAGCACGGTGGTAGATTTGTTTTAAAGAAACTTTTGAACTCTCATACTTCACTTAGATTATTTTGAGAGTTGTTAATAGCATGGTAGTTTGTTTAATGTTAATATACTTGGTATTCAAGATATGTGAAACTTTCTTATGAGTGTGTTGAATACTAAGATAAGTTTGATGCTTGATAATTGTTTTGAGATATGGAGGTGATAATATCAAAGTCGTGCTAGTTGGGTGATTATGAATTCAAGGAATGCTTGTGTTGAAGTTTGCAAGTCCCGTAGCATGCACGTATGGTTAAAGTTGTGTAACAAATTTGAAACATGAAGTGTACATGGCTTGTGCATCCTTATGGGTGGCGGTCGGGGATGAGCGATGGTCTTTTCCTACCAATCTATCTCCCTAGGAGCATGCGCGTAGTACTTGATTTTTGATGACTTCTAAATTTTTGCAATAAGTATATGAGTTCTTTTGACTAATGTTGAGTCCATGGATTATACGCGCTCTCACCTTTCCACCTTTGCTAGCCTCTTTGGTACCGTGCATTGCCCTTTCTCACCTTGAGAGTTGGCGCAAACTTCGCCGGTGCATCCAAACCCCGTGATACGATACGCTCTATACACATAAACCTCCTTATATCTTCCTCAAAATAGCCACCATACCTACCTATGGAATTTCCATAGCCATTCCGAGATATATTGCAATGCAACTTCCATCATCATCATCATGACATACATTACTTTTGTCATATTGCCATTGCATGATCATGTAGTTGACATCATATTTGCGGAAAAGCCACCATGCATTAATTTTCATACATGTCACACTTGATTCATTGCACCATCCTGGTACACCGCCGGAGGCATTCATATAGAGTCACATCTTGTTCTAAGTTTCGAGTTGTAATCCTTGTGTTGTAATCAATAGAAGTGTGATGATCATCATTATTAGAGCATTGCCCAAATAAAAAGAAAAGAGAAAGGCCAAAAAGAAAAAAAGAAAGGCCCATAAAAAAAGGGCAATGCTACTATCTCTTTCTCCATACTTGTGCTTCAAAGTAGCACCTTGTTCTTCATGTAGTGAGTCTCATGAGTTGTCCTTTTTATACTAGTGGGAATTTTTAATTATAGAACTTGGCTTGTATATTCCTACGATGGGCTTCCTCAAATGCCCTAGGTCTTCGTGAGAAAGCAACTTGGATGCACACCCACTAGTTTTCTTTTGTTGAGCATTCATAGCTCTAGTGCATCCGTTGCATGGCAATCCCTACTCCTCATGTTGACATCAATTGATGGGAATCTCCATAGCCCATTTATTAGCCTCGTCAACGTTAGACTTTCTCCTTTTTTGTCTTCTCCACACAATCCCCATCATCATATTCTATTCCACCCACAGTGCTATATCCATGGCTCACGCTCATGTATTGCGTGAAAGTTGAAAAAGTTTGAGATTATTTAAGTGTGAAACAATTGCTTGGCTTGTCATCGGGGGTATAGAAGTTGGGAACATCTTTGTGTGACGAAAATGAAGCATAGCCTAACTATATGATTTTGTAGGCATGAACTTTCTTTTGCCATGCTATTTTGAGAAGACATGATTGCTTTGATTAGTATGCTTGAAGTATTATTACTTTTATGTCAATATGAACTTTTATCTTGAATCTTTCGGATCTAAATATTCATATCACAATTAAGAAGATTTATAATGAAATTATGCCAAAGTATCACTCCGCATCAAAAATTCTTTTTTATCATTTAACTACTCGAGGACGAGCAGGAATTAAGCTTGGGGATGCTTGATATGTCTCCAACGTATCTATAACTTTTAATTACTCCATGCTACTTTGTCTACTGTTTTGGACAATATTGGGCTTTATTTTCCACTTTTATATTATTTTTGGGACTAACCTATTAACCGGAGGCCCAACTCAGAATTGCTGTTTTTTGCCTATTTCAGTATTTCGAAGAAACAGAGTATCAAACGGAGTCCAAACGGAATAAAACCTTCGGGAACGTGATTTCCTCAACGAACGTGATCCAGGAGACTTGGACCCTACTCCAAGAAGTGCCAGAGGCGGTCACGAGGGTGGAGGGTGCCCCCCTGGGCGCGCCCCTACCTCGTGGGCCCCTTGGAGCTCCACCGACGTACCCCTGCACCCATATATACCTACATATCGTAAAACTTCCAGAACAGAACCTAGATCGGGAGTTCCACTGCCGCAAGCCTCTGTAGCCACCAAAACCAATAGGGACCCTGTTCCGGCACCCTGCCGGAGGGGGATCCCATCACCGGAGGCCATCTTCATCATCCCGACGCTATCCATGACGAGGAAGGAGTAGTTCACCGTCGGGGCTGAGGGTATGTACCAGTAGCTATGTGTTTTATCTCTCTCTCTCTCTCGTGTTCTCTCTCATGTTCCCTCTATGGCATGATCTTGATGTATCCCGAGCTTTGCTATTGTAGTTGGATCTTATGATGTTTCTCCCCTCTACTCTCTTGTGACGAATTGAGTTTCCCCTTTGAAGTTATCTTATCAGATTGAGTCTTTTATAAGAACACTTGATGTATGTCTTGCGTGGGATAACCGTGGTGACAATGGGTTATTCTATTGATCCACTTGATGTATGTTTTGGTGACCAACTTGCGGGTTCCACCCATGAACCTATGCATAGGGGTTGGCACACGTTCTTGACTCTCCAGTAGTAGCTTTGGGGCACTCTTTGAAGTACTTTTATGTTGATTGGATGAATCTTATATTATGTGACGCATATCGTATAATCATGCCCACGGATACTTGAGGTGACAATGGAGTATCTAGGTGACATTAGGGTTTTGGTTGATTTGTGTCTTAAGGTGTTATTCTAGTACGAACTCTTTTATAGATCGATCCGAAAGAATAACTTTGAGGTGGTTTCGTACCCTACCATAATCTCTACGTTTGTTCTCGCTATTAGTGGCTTTGGAGTGACTCTTTGTTGCATGTTGAGGGCTTGTTATATGATCTATCTATGTTATTATTGTTGAGAGAACATGCACTAGTGAAAGTATGAACCCTAGGCCTTGTTTCCTATCATTGCAATACCGTTTACGCTCACTTTTATCATTAGTTACCTTGCTGTTTTTATTATCTCAGATTACAAAAAGCTATATCTACTATCTATTTTGCACTTGTATCTTCATCTCTTCACCAAACTAGTGCACCTATACAATTTACCATTGTATTGGGTGTGTTGGGGACACAAGAGACTCTTTGTTATTTGGTTGCAGGGTTGTTTGAGAGAGACCATCTTCATCCTACGCCTCCTATGGATTGATAAACCTTAGGTCATCCACTTGAGGGAAATTTGCTACTGTCCTACAAACCTGTGCACTTGCAGGCCCAACAACGTCTACAAGAAGAAGGCTGTGTAGTAGACATCTGTTAGCTGTGGTGGTCTTCGTGCTTTGGGCACTGCAGTAGCTTTACAAACTGCTCGTGTGGGGGTACTCTGTGGTGGACATGGTGCTTTGTCAACTATAAGTGGGTTACTATCCGCTGGGGTTGCGGTTAGATGGGTTGTAGCTGGTTCTCTGTCCAACGGTGTAAGTGTGCAATCTGGAGGAGTCTCGATTATGTGTGGTGGGGCTAGTTTGTGGGCCAGTACAACCATGGTTCTATCTGCATCTATGGGTAGCACTGTCTTCTGTGAAGAACGGGTTTTTGCTCCCTTAGATACTTCCATCACCCCCTCCAATTCAAATGGCTGATAAACAAGAAACAAAATTGAACGTACAACATTGTATGATAGACATATGTGGTAATTCACATATATGTTGTCTAACCAAACAGGACAACATGACACAATTTCACATATATGATGCCTAACTAAACAGGAGAGCATGACACAGTTTCAGATATATGATGGATAACTTAACAGGATATAATGGCATAATTCAACATATGATGAGTACCTAAACAAGATGACATGACAAAACAGCTGTCTAAGTATACAGGATGGCATGATATAATTGACATAATTGATTCATATACTAAGCAGCTGGCACTCGCATGTATGATCTCTAAACTAAGCAGAGAGAATTCAATATTGTGCATATGATGTCTAAACTAAGCAATGCAAGACACCATATGCATCATACGAGAAATATAAACATTGCAACTTAGAGCATACACCTCAGGTGGGATATAGGACTGGTCATCTGTCTCTGAATCCTCCTCTGAGGAGCTCCCTATAACCATCGAGATATATGCTTCAACAGGTACCATTGCCTGCTCTGAAGACCTTGTTTTCACTCCATATTTTTCCATAACCGGCTCAAATGGCTGATACACATGAAGAGTAGTTCAATATACATAGATTGTCGACAAATGGAATACGTAATGAGAAAAAAAGATGGCATGAGATAATTCACATATATGATGCCTGGCTCCATGGCAGTGCATAATTCACATATATGATAACTGGCTGAAAAACATGGCATTGCATAATTCACATATCTGATATAGAAAGCAAACATGAGGCATTCACACAAAGCATGTCTAATCTAAGCAGATGGCATGGCAATGCAAGACACCATATGCATGATATGAGCAATATAACCTAGCCAAGTTAGAGCATGCACCTCGGGGGGGAATACGACTGGTCATCTCTCTCTGAATCCTCCTTTGAGGAGCTATCTGTAACTAGCAAGAAATCTGCATCGACAGGTAGCATTGACTGCTCAGAAGACCTTGTTTTCACTCTAGATTTTCCCATGAATGACTCAAATGGCTGATGCACAGGAAGAGTAGATGAATGTATAAACATTGCTGACAAATGGAACACATTATGGGAAATAATATGGCATGATACAATTCACATATATGGTGACTGGCTAAACAGGATGGCATTGCATGATTCACGTATATGATGCCTGGCTAAAGAAGATGGCATTGCATAATTCCCATATACTCCCTCCGTTCCTAAATATTTATATTTTTAGAGATTTCAAATGGACTACCACATATGGATGTATATAGACATATTTAAAGTGTAGATTCACTCATTTTGTTCCGTATGTAGTCACTTGTTGAAATCTCTAAAAAGACAAATATTTAGGAATGGTGGGAGTATGATATAGAAACCAAACAGGTGGCATTCACACAAAGCAAATCTAAACTAAGCTAATGACATATAAGATGTATAATGTAAGCAATGCAAGGCGCCATATGCATGATATGACCAACATCAGCATGCCAGGTTAGAGCAAACACCTCAGGTGGTAAACAGGCATGGTCGGCTCCTTCTGAATCTCCATCTGAACAGTTATCTTCCTCTGGAATACAATCTAGAAATGCAGGAATGCACGTGCAAAACAGAGCATTTGGAAACATAGGATTTCAGTCAACCTGGGTGTTTGGCTCACATGAATTGGAAGAACAGAGGAATGGAGAAACAAAGTGATGCGGTGAGTGTACAACCTCTTTGGCATAGCCTTGTGGACCTCAGCATCATTGGGTTGGACCTGGAGGATGGTGATGATGCTGGTGTGACTGTCGGAGGCGGGGAAGAAGATCTGAGGCCTCTAGAAACAGCGCCGAGGGTACTGCTCCGCTGTGATGGACGGTTCCGTCGTTGGAGCAGCTCCGCTAAGGTGTACAACGACGAGGCTGAAGCATGACAAGACATACAACTTTAATCTGAAGTGGGACCCTAATATCATCTGGAATAGATGATGTAAAATACATCACCAAAAAGTGCTATATGTAAAACGCATCAGCCGCGCCACGGCCGCTCCGACAGATGTTGTAAGTACTGTTCACTCTGAACTTAACTGAAGAAAATAAACTTCACAGTTGAAACTGAATTTTACTGTCGAAACTGATTGAACTAGTAACAGAGCATTGCAATCGATGTTTAGGGCGTTCGAGCACTAGTAGCAGAGAAGCAGTGATCTAAATCAGCAGACGCTCGAGCAGGGAACGCACTAGCAGAGAGCAAGTCGTGCAGTAGCACCACGAGCGAGTGCTAAAGCAGCAACTCCTGTAGCTGCTGGAGGTCGTGCAGCAGCAGCAGCAGCAGCGTAAGCGAGAGCAAGAGCAGAGCAGCAGCACGAACGAAAGCAGGAGCAGTGCAGCAGCGCGACCGACAGCAAGAACAAAGCCGCAACGCAAGCGAGAGCCGGAGCAACTGCAGCTAGTGACATTGTGAAAGACGCCGCCGAGGAAGCAACGACATTGGGGAGATACGTCGTGGATGATGTGGCCGGCGACGGCGCCATCGATGGAGACGCCATGTCTGCTCGGTATCGAGCACCGGCAGCCCCGTGAGATCGAATAAAAGATAAAATGCAGCGGTGAGTGCAGAACCTCCTTGGTGGCGCCGAGTTGGCCTCGGCTTCATTGGAGGAATTGGTGAGGGTGCTGCGGTTCCGGTGGGGCAGGTCAAGACAGCGCTGTGAGGATTTAGGTGGCGCGATAGACGAGGCGAACATCAGGGCAGCTCCTTGGAGGTGGATGACGGGGCGGCTGATCCGGCGGGACGATGAGATCGACAACGGATCCTCATCCAGTGCGGTGGATGAGGGACAGCGAGCTGTTGCGGTGGACGACGTAGTCGGGGAAGAGTCTTCGGCTGGGCGGCGGTCGGGAGGCCGACGGAGGAGCGTGGGGTTTCGCGGGTTTTGGCGGCCTCGGTGTACGAATGGGGGGAGGGGTGGCGAAGGGGGAGGGGGAGCCAAGCTTAGGGACACGCTTGTCCGAAATGTAGGGTAAGTTACCAGCGTACCCCCACCGGTTTTGACACCGCAACGTGGAGCTTCATTTCCAGCTGAGGGGTACAAGGGGGTTTCGCGTGTCTGGGCTGCGGGAGCGATTTCGGATGAGGAGGGAGTTCTCATGCGCGTCCAAATTTTGGGATAACAAGGCGCGGCACGGGTTGAAGAAGCGGGAGTTTCAAAGCAGGTGAGACAAAAGATACTCGAGCTTGAAAAATTCGAGATAACAAGGTGCGGATTCCTTGTTCGGCAGAACAAACTTAACGTGTAAAAAAAATCATACAAGACACAAGAGAGTCATGTCCCCTTTTACTATATTGCTATAGATGCCATTGAAAAAATACAAGAAAAATGTAAATTTTTTTGGGAGAACATGATTAACCTGCACAGTACCAAATCGATTTGCACTTCCCTCAACAACAACAAAAAACAAATCAATTCCCACCAAAGAAAGAGTAATGTCCCTTTTTATATGATTACAGATGCCATGATCTCAAATTTCAATTTTTGAATCCACGTTATGTTGAATTCGAATATATCATTAGGTGACCTTGCGGTTTATAATTGATGTAGTCATACATTTTGATCTTCCATCATATATGAACATTTTACTCCACCATGTGAACATATATATTGTCGTCTACCATATGGACTAAATTTGAATCAATTTTCCTTATTTGAATATGATTGTTGTCAAGTTATACAATAATTTAAATATTATATTGATAACAAAAAGACATGCATATAGCAGTAGTCATATTTCACTATGAACTACATGTACCATACGCTCTCCAATTCAAATATCTGTATCCATTTTATGTTGAATTCAAATCATAGTACATTATTGGTCTAGGTAGCGAGATGTTCGGGATAATCTAAACCTTGTTTTCATACGTATAATTTTTGGCTGAATTGGGACAAGTTTTGGTATAAGCCTCTTGCAAAACCGGAGATTCTCTCAACAAGCCTCGTGGTTCCGAGAGGGAACGTGTCACCTTTGTGTGCGAAATGATATACGCTGCCTCCCCCTGATTTTATTTACAGAGGCAACATAGAACTATATGAGTGCCCTGTTAAATTTTGGAATTATTTCGGGTTCATTTGGCCTTTTTATACATTAATTGAGTTTCTGGACTTTTAATGTGCATAATCTAAATATGAATTGCATGCACATGCTCCGGTGCACCAAAGTGGGTTGAAAAATCACATGTGTGTCCTTGGTTGAATTTCTAGGTCCCATGGAAGAAATGAGAATGAAATTCAAACATCTGGGCATCATGACTCTGCCGAGAACATCGAGAAACTTAGATTTTAAATTCATGTAATGAAACTTGGCATGGTGTCATGCCATGGCACTAACATGTTGTGGTAAAAAATTGGGCCGATTTGGAAGCTCGTGGTTCTAAGAGGGAACGTGCCACCCCCCCGCCCTTGAGTTTCTTAACAAAGGCAACATAGAACTACATTAGTGCCATGTTAAATTTTGGAATTATTCCGGGTTTGTTTGTCGTTTTTTATACATTAATTGAATTTCTGATCATTTAATGTGCATACGTCAAATTTGAACTACAAGCACATGCTCTCGTGCACCAAAGTTGGTTGAAAAATCACATTTGTGTCCTCGGGTGAATTTCTAGGTCCCATGCAAGAAATGAGAATAAAATTAAAACATCTGGACATCATGGCTCGGCCGAGAACATTGAGAAACTTGGTTTTAAAATTCTTGTAAATCGAAAACACGTCTGAAAATCATGAAACTTGGCATGGATGTCATGTCATGGTACTACCATGTTGTGGTAAAAAAAATGGCCGAATAGGAACAGATTTTTGGTATAAGCTTCTTGCAAACCGAAGCTTCTCTCAAGAAGGCTCGTGGTTCTGAGAGGGAACGTGTCACCTTTGAGTGCGAAACGATATACGTTGTCCCCCTTGAGTTTATTTACAAAGGCAACATAGAACTACATGAGTGCCCTGTTAAATTTTGGAATTATTCCGGCTTCGTTTGGCCTTATTCACACATTAATTGAGTTTTTGGTAATTTAATGTGCATAATTCAAATTTGAACTACAATCACATGCTCCTGTGCACCAAAGTTGGTTGAAAATCACATTTGTGTCCTTGGGTGAATTTCTACTCCCATGCAAAAAATGAGAATAAGATTCAAACATCTGGGCATCGTGGCTCGGTCAAGAACATTGAGAAACTTGGTTTTAAAATCATGAAACTTGGCATGGTGTCATGTCATGGTAGTACCATGCCGTGGTAAAAAAAATGGCCGAATAGGAACAAATTTTGGTATAAGCTTCTTGCAAATCGGAGCTTCTCTCAAGAAGGCTCGTGGTTCTGGGAGGGAATGTGTCACCTTTGTGTGCATAATTCAAATTTGAAATACAAGCACATGTTCCAGTGCAACAAAGTTGGTTGAAAAATGACATGTGTGTCCTCGGGTAAATTTCTAGGTTCCATGCAAGAAATGGGAATGAAATTCAAAATTCTGGGCGTCGTGGCTGGGTTGGAAACATTGAGAAACTTAGTTTTTTAATTCCTGTAAGTCCAAAACACGCATGAAAATAATGAAACTTGGCTTGGTGCCATGACATGTCACCAATATGCTGTGGTAAATTTGCAGTCCGATTTGCGAAGGTGCACACATTAACAATCAATAAAGTCATTTTGGAACAAGTGTTGTCACGTTACAATCGGAAACACAAGTATTATTGAAACCGTGGGCGTTGTACTTACTAGTACCATTTACGTGCCGCCACGCGTCCCCATTTTTTATTAGCTAGGAGGCGCCGTGCAGGGTAGCTATTTGAGTATGAGAGGCGTGCGATCAGACCCCTGCGCGTGCTTATCGGGAGGAGAGCCCTTTGACCTCTATCTTCCATCCACCTCTCTCCCAAGGTCTCCATTAATGGCGCCCGAGCCTCTATTTAATGTCGTGGCTATGTCTCACTCGACTGAGATTTAAGAGAGAAAAAAGAAAATCTGACAGCACGGATCTCGATGTAAGATCCGACGGACCTATATAGCATCTACTGCGACTTATAGCAAGACTGATGAATATATAAGGATGATTTTTTTTATCAAAGAAGGGCTTGCCCCTTCCGACTTTCCTTACTGAAAACCACCACAATTCAGAAGAAGTTCAGCACAACTCTAGCCTAACACGAAGGACTAAAAGCTACTCCCTCCGTCCCATAATATAAGACGCTTTTTGACACTAGTATAGTGTCAAAAAACGTCTTACATTATGAGACGGAGGGAGTACTAGATTGAAATCGCAACATCCCAAGAGGCCAACAAAGGCCAAACATCTGCGCTAGAACCCAACATTTCACAACCGACGACACAATCCACATCCTAAACCGATTATTACATCAAAATAAACTAGGAAACTAAACGAAGCCCAACAGCAACTAGAAGAACAGCAACGCCAGGGTCGCCACAGTAAGAGTTTTCTTCATTCCAGCCTTGCAACATTGATCTTCCATAGAAAGATAAGGACGATTAATTGTCTTACATAATTAGAAAGATAATTTAAAAAGCCACATGCGGCTACGCCCGAAATACACAAGGGCAAAATAAGAAGGAAGACAAGGATCTGGCTCGCTGATCTCTACTTTCTTGATGCGTTGCTGCAGGCCGCGGGAGCTAGTCTACGCAGCTAGCGGTGATGAGCTCTTTCGTGTCCTCAAGACGCTGCTTGAGAACATCCACGGATTCCTCCACCAGCCTTTGGCGCTTGTTGCGGAGCATGTCATTCTCGTCCATAAGTTTCTTGACGATGACGCCGGTCCTCTTCAACAAGGCACTAGTCACCTCCTGCTGGTCTGCACTTCGGACGATCTTCTCCCTCAGCAGGTCGCGCTCGGCCCGGAGCCTCTCATTGCCCTCCCTTAGTTGCCGGATGACGCCGGTAGCCTGTTCAAATGAGGCTTTCACGTCGTCCCGCAACCTCGCCAAGCCGGAGATCTGATCCATCTGGCTATGGACGATCGCATGCATGCGCTTGTAACAGTCATCGCCTGCCCGCGAGAAATTTTTCCAGGACGCCGCGGCGCGACGGGACATCTCTGTTGCATTCGTGGCGCGGCGGGACATCTCTGCTGCTTCCGTGGTGCAGCCGGACCAGTCTGCTGCATCGACGGTGCGGCGGGACCTCCGTGCTGCTTCAGCGGCGCGGCGGGACCTCTGTGCTGCTACTTCCGCACGGCGGGACATGTCGGCTGCTCTCGCAGCGAGGCGGTACATCTCTCGTGCTTCCGCTTCCATGCTCGCCTCTCCCTGCTGGCAATCTCTCGAACCAGAACTCACGCTGGCCATGGCAGACGCAAGGGAAAGATGCTGAATGACTTGTTTTCTTTTGTGGATGAGGAGTTGAGGAGGAATGTGCAGTCATCTTGGCATACTAGTATTTATAACCGAGTACTAATACACTCCTAAGTGGGAAACCGTTTAGGTTGTGATCGGTGTGAACATGTTTGGAAGTCAATATAGCGTGGTACTAATACGCTCCTAAGTGGGAAACCGTTTAGGTTGTGATCGGTGTGAACAGGTCTGTAATATAGCGTGGAGTAATTTGGAATGTGACGAGACGCAAGCTCAAAATTTATAAATACCCGCGTGGCGAGCTCTAGGCTAGTCATTTTTTCAGACGCATTAAACCTATCTCTCGGGACTTCTTGCACGCACCATCGTGCCACCCACAAAAACTTGTACTCTAAGTTTAGTAGTACGTTATACAGGAAGAGAAGAGGTGCACACATGCACTCGTCATCTCACACACGCATCTGTTTTTTCTCGAAAAGGAGGATGATGACCCCCGGCCTCTGCATCTAGGAGTCACACACGCATCTGTAGCTACGAATTGTAGTGTTCTCAACCATCCGATTGGCTCTATCATGGATGTACCTAAATACTAAAACATGTCTAGATACATCTATATTTTGACAAATGGAAGGCATGTATTGTGGAACGGAGGGAGTGCTTGTCATCAAAATGGATAAAAAGGGACGTATCTAGAACTAAAATACGTCTACATACATCTCCTTTTATCCATTTTGATGACAAGTAGTACTTCTTACCCAAAGGAACTTTATATCCAACAGACACAAAATATCCGTTCGACTGTTGGAAATTACTGATTTGATGTCGAAGTAATTGCTGCATCGCCACCAAAACCCACCATTTCTTAAGCTAAAGTAGACCAAGGTAATCCCTATATTAGCATATTACTAAGATAAACAGAAGGCACTGTCGAAACATTTAGGACGTGAGCTTGTCAATCTGAATGTGGAGGGACACAAGCTTAGCCCCGGCCAGCAGCTTGGGCGGAACTGTCAAGAAGGTCAGCTCCTGCACGTCGATGTCGCCGGGATCCTTGCTGCTTGTCACCTCCATTTCCACCTCGACGGCGTCGGTCATGCCTTTGGGCTCCCCCGGCGGGCCGTTCGCCCATAGCTTGGCCCAGTAGTGCGGCAGTGGGGACGCCCCTGCTCTAAAGTAGACGACCGACACGGTGATAGGCGCGCCGATGTCGAGCACGCCGCCGACCAAGTAAAACGCGCGGCGGTCCTCCTCCGCGAACAGCAAGAGCCGTGGCTCCGACAGTGGCACTTGCAGCTGGAGCACCTTGCCATACTGGATCCTGTGCACGGGCATGGGATGTGCGTTGCTGATGTGGTGGTAGAGCGCCGGCGGCGGGCCTTCGTAGCCTCAGACGGGCACGGGGCATTTGCAGGGCGCGAGCGGACACACGCTCTGGTGATCAGCGAGCTTGTGGTAAGTGACGTAGATCCCACAGCCTTCGTGCGGGCACTCCATCCTCAGCGACGAAACGACGGCGTCCACCGTCGTGTTCCGCACGTTAAAGCCACCGCCACGCTCGCACTTCTGGCACTGCCGCTGGTTCCCGGAGCGCTCGATGCAGCAGTCCGCGTAGGCCAGGTGCCCTCCCTTGCACTGCAGAAATCAATCGAACAGCACATCAATCAAGAAACCTGCACCTTGCTCAATCAGCCGAATGGACGAGGTGTATTCGAACCTCATACACTAGAGGCGTCAAGGGGCGGAGGCACAAGGGGCAGTGGAGCACGGTGAGGTCCATCGAGACCTTAGTGAGCTCCCTCGTCAGTTCCTGTTCCGTCTGCATGATCTCGCCCTCCTCATGCACAACCGTCTCTCGCTTGAGCTGGGGCATTACAAAGCTTTACCGTCACATATTTTATACTATGCGCATACCTATCCTCCTACATACCAAGGAAGGCAGTAGTTTGAGTTTTCTGGACAAATTTGCCCCTGCACATGAGTAAGCTGCATAAATATCGACAGTAAATGTGCATGCAATGGTTGGCTGGTCCTCCTTCCTTTTCGCTTGAGTTGGCTTCCCCAGTCGGTCAAGCCGCATCCGGTGTTGCACGTGTTTGCCTGTAGCCATTTTCTGAATTGGAAACTGGCGCGATTAATGGGGGCAGAACTAATCGAGCGGGGGCACAGATGGAAACCAATGCGGACGCGTAGACTAATCTGAGAAAAACAAGAAAAAGTTATACGCAAAGTTAAAGGAATCGGGGGAGTACTACTTCAAGGTGCATTAAATCAACACATGCAAGTATCAAAAGGAGAGTCATGGCATGCATGCATGCGTTGTAATTAATGCATCGGTAACCCTAAATTATTGAAATATATTGAGTGCAGTGCTTTGATGTGTCGCGTCAACTCGTACATCAATGAGAAGTTTGATTATCCTCTCCCTCGCGGACTTAACTGCACCTGCCTTTGGCTGTATGACAGGTTGGCCACACACCTGTCGGGCCCACCTGTCATACACGCAAAGACAGGAGCGTCCCTCCCTCGACAATGAGCGTGGTGGCTGGCAAGACTAGGAGAAGCTTTCGCTACACGCTCTCCCTCCCGCACGCAGTGGACATGCAGCAGTTCAATGGGTGTCAGATGGCCAGAAGCATACTGTAGTACTCCTCCAGTGCAGTAGTACACCATCATTTTTCGACTTCCTGAAGAGGCGAAGAGCCAAGCTCAGCACGGACGCTCGCGTGGCAGTTTCATGTGTAGAGTAGTCTAGATAGCGTGTACCGTGCCTGTAAGCTTAAAATCGTTGGGGTCGGCTCCATGCTATGTGGCCGTCCTGAAGTTTTTTAAAAAAATTAAAATAGTCTTCTGGCCCTACCTGTCACCCTGGTGATTGTAGTTTGCACGCTCATCTGGTCAAGACAGGAATATATATTTTATAATTTGTTTTTTTAAAGGGGGGACTCCTCGGCCTCTGCATCAGAATGATGCATACGGCCACATATATTTTAATTTGTGGTGGGTAAATGTTAGAGGTTGCAGCAAATATATTGTACACTGCGGGTCTTTCAGCCAAGTTTAGAGGCAAGCATGTGGGGCCAGTGCTATGATGTGTCGCGTCAACTCGTAGAACGAGGAGAAGCTTGATTTTACTACACGCCTTCTCCCTCGCCCATGCATGCTGTTGCTCGCAAATGAGGACAGGCTTTTGCTTAGTAGTACTTCTACAACAAGCTATATGTCCCGCTCGCGGTGGACGGACATGCAGCAGTGGATTCGACACTATAGAAGCAGTAGTAGTAACATCATTGTTCGTCTTCTCGAAGAGGCGAAGAGCCAAGCGCAAACCGAACGTTGCAGTTGCGAACATTGGAGCACGCATATAGCCAGGCTCTCGCATGAGACAAAATTGCTATGTGAGCCCACTATTGTATTAGTACGTACAACTACTTGCTAGTATAGCCCTGTAAACCAGAAAGGAGTATTTGCCCTTCTAGAGATTTCAACAGTGACTAGACTACACTGAGACGGAGTACATATGGAGCAAAATGAGCGAATCTGCACCGTAAATAAATATGTACTAGTTCTATTGTTTTCCTCTCCGAGGTGCACAATATTGAGTATACTGACTAGTCTCTTTTTGACACGCATTTACGTTGTTGTTTTTTGACATAGTACAGACGCATGCGCTCATATACACGCGCATACACTCACCACTATGAACGCACACACGCACGGCACTAAGTATCATCTTGAAATTTACGAAGTCACCATAGGCACCTCGTCGTCGACGGGTCCATAGGTGCTAGAATGCCAAGGAGGAAGAGGGTAGAGGTTCTCGAGACGTTGAACGGTCAATGATGCATCCTCAATTACATGTAGAGGGAATTAATTGGACAAGCAGACTAGAGCCAGCACGATGTGAATGCAACAGAGTTTGGACTCTCATATAATAAAGGCGCCCCACCACTCCAATCCATCTACTCCCAAGTCTCTGCGCAACACTGCTCACTCCAATCCAAGACCAAGTGACCAGAAGCCACAAGCACCTATGGAAGCGATGGACGCGAGCGGCAATCGGCTGTGCCAAATCATCCAAGGCGCCGGCCTGCGGCCCCGCACCGCGCAGTGTTTCCAGACGGTGCTGGCAACCGCAGGCATTGTAGCCCTCACTGACGCCGGCTTCGCCTCTCGCATGGATGACATGATGGTCAACTCCATCCGCAAGTTCACCGCCGACAAGAAGCGTGCGGACGACCTTGCCATACTACTCCAGCCCAGGCGCGCATGCTCCTCATTGCCTGCCACCCTCATCGGCCTAGATGGTGATGAACTCTTTCAAGCCCTGGTGGCCCTGCAGGTGCCGGAGGTCGTGACGAAGAATGTGCACCTCAAGGCCGCGCTCGCCGCGCAGCGCCTTGCCATGCAAGAAACCGTCGACCTGCACATCCACATCTACGAGGAAATCATCTACATAGGCCACTACAAGGCAAGCAAGGACAGAAAGCATTGGCCTTCTTCCAGTGGCTGGAATCTTTGGACGCCATTCTTCAGAAGCACGTCGACCTGGCCACGAAAGCCGCTGCTACTTAGGCGCCGTTCGGTGGGCCGGCGCCCTGAGTTGAGGAGGTGGACGTCGTTGATGGATGCATCTCTTCTTCTTGCCTCATGTAACCAGCACTGCATCGCCTCGTGGCCTTAATGTTTTATTAGTATAGTACTCCCTCCGTTCCCAAATATAAGTCTTTCTAAATATTCCAGCAAGTAAATAAATGCAGGTCGACGAATTCTGGCTATATGTGCATATTTATATCTAGCTATTGTACTTGTTGGCTATAAACTTGACTATCTGTGACATGGCAACATCATATAGCCAGCAGCTGGCTATATTATTAACCATGCTCTTAGAGAGTAGAAGAGAGAAACAAGGGAGGAGGGCTAGCTGTAGCGCGGACACTGTTGTCAGATGGGACTCGTGTTTATAGAATAGGAATACTGAGCACTCGTGCCTCTTTTTTTTTAGGGAAAAATCAGTCGTATGTCTAGTACCACTAGTTGGGTGCGTGCGACCTATAGCTGTCATCACTTTAGGTCTACTTTTCGAACCGCGGCTACGCTCATATTTTTCACGCATTTATCCTCCTATATGTACTCCTAGGCTATTTCCACGTGCTCCCATTCACCGACATGTGGGACATAGAGCATCTGGGTCGTAGTGCATGCACGACTCGGAGCATATGCCGGGGTACTTTACATTTCAGAGCTCACGAATTACATGCAAACCCCCCGCAGAAGAATAAATAAATCAATGAATTACTACATGAAACCGGATTATTTTCATGGAAACCGGAGCACGTTCATTAAATTTTGGACATAACACGTTTATAAAAAATGACCGGACCTAAACCAGTCTAAGGGCCTCTTTGTTTTTTCCCAGAAAAAAAAGGGCCTCCTTGATTCGCAGGATACTGAAAACACAGGAATGGGGAAAGTATGATGGCGATGAACCGAGACAAGGAGAACTCTAACTCAGTTAGAGGTTAGAGTTAGATTCTAACCCTGAACTAACTCTAAGCGAAAGAGGTGTATGGATGGCAGGGTTAGATTGACAATAAATGCTCTATCTCAATCATTTGACTACTTTGGACCCTATTTTTAGTCAGACTAAAATAAGTCCCTTGGATCCAAGCACCCTCTTGGTGTGGCCGGCTCTTCTGTGGCCTCCTCCCGCTCACAATTGACATAAACGAACCATCTATACAATCAAGCATGCAAAACATGATAATTTTTACTTTGTCCATACAAATGAGATATCCCACTTAAACATACAAGTTGTCAATCAAGCTTCACAAAATAAAAAAACACTTCATGAAACAAAGAATGATCTAACTCATCACGGAAGTTGTTCATGATAGGGAGGGAGCCCGGAGCCCCTCACGCACCGAGGGAGGAGCTCGCCATCGTCGCTCTGGAGGAAGGCTCTGTAGAGCCCAAGCCCCGGGAACACCTCTGACGCTGGCCCTTGCGAGTTGAGGTCGACACCGGCGTGGGTAGCAGGGCCGCTTGTCGCCGACTGGGAACTTAATCTTTGGGCCTCTATAAATAATGCAAGCCTGTAACTAAAATACCTAGAAAGGTGAACTGAATCTTTGGGCCTCTAGAAATAATGCAAGCCTAAAACTGAAATACCTAGAAAGGTGAACTAAATCTTTGGGCCTCTATAAATAATGCAAGCCTAAAACTTAAATACCTAGAAAGGTGAACTGAATCTTTGGGCCTCTAGAAATAATGCAAGCCTGAAACTGAAATACCTAGAAAGGTGAACTGAATCTTTGGGCCTCTAGAAATAATGCAAGCCTGAAAATGAAATACCTAGAAATGTGAACTGAATCTTTGGGCCTCTAGAAATAATGCAAGCCTGAAACTCAAATACCTAGAAAGGTGAACTGAATCTTTGGGCCTCTAGAAACAATGCAAGCCTGAAATTGAAATACCAAGAAAGGTGAACTGAATCTTTGGGCCTCTACAAATAATGCAAGCCTGAAATTGAAATAACTAGAAAGGTGACCTGAATCTTTGGGCCTCTAGAAAGATTTATTACCTCCTCAAGCAGCATCGAACAATTCCATGCGTGCACCACAAATCTATAGCAAGTTTGATCAGGATCTACTTTTCCAAATCAGAATTAGCGCTAGAGCAAGCAAGATCAATGATATGGCCATGAGACAGAGAAGGAACGAACAAACTCACCCCTCTCACGACCTCCCTGGTAGATGCGCCGCTGTCGCGCACGGCAGAGGGATAAAAACGACTGGTGAAGGGGGAGCGGGGCGACCTTCGAAGGTTGGAGGGAGAGGGCGGCCAGAGTAGGGCGACGGAGGCTGGAAGGAGAGGGCGGCCGGAGGAGAGAGAGGGCGAGCGGCGCTTGGACGGGCGGCCCTATGGGGAACAGAGAGGAGTCGTGCGAGAGGGGGGAGCGATCTGGTGCGGGCAGGTGAGATTTCTTTAGGGGAGCGATCTGGTGCGGGCAGGTGAGATTTTTTTTTAGTTCTCTTTTAGTGGGCCCAGAATAACTAACCCAATTAGAACCTCTCCACCAGGCTAGTTTTTTTAGCTGGGTTCGAGCAAACTAGCCAAACTAACCCCTCTTGTTTCGATAATTTGAGGCTATTTCAACCCAAACTAGCTCTAACTCAGGGATCCAAACAAAGAGGAGTGTTACTGTACATGCTACAATGTGGACCGTAGCACATTGTTTTTTATGTCCATATCACTACATTATTGTTTTCTACTGCTGGTTCACTGGGCTACCATGGTTCGCACGGCTGGTTCACTAGGCTGCCGTGGTTCGCACTCCTCCGACCTGAGTAGTACTCCCTCCGTTCCTAAATATAAGTCTTCGTAGATATTTCACTGTGGACCACATATGGATGTATATAGATGCATTTTATGTGTAGATTCACTCATTTTTCTCCGTATGTGGTCCATAGTATCTCCAAAGACTTATATTTAGGAACGGAGGGAGTAGTATAGTACTAGTATATACCGCATCATTCTTTGCTCCTTCTTACTACTCCGACATGTGGGAGAGCCAGCATCCGGGTCGACGTGTCATGCACCAGATTAGAGCGCGGAACGGAAGGGGGGCATCACCCCGGTCGGGGCGCCAGTAATTCATGACTATAGTGAGTGGTCATATCACAAGTCTTTCCAGTAGTAACATGCCATCAAATCGCACAGCCCCACTCACTCACCTTCCTCGCCTCTCTGTCAAACCGCCTACCCGAAAATTGTCGCGCGTACTGCCCGGGAAAAGCGCCGCCCTCAACTTTTAACTACGCGAAAATAGTTCGAGCTTGTTCGTTCTATATAAATACAGTACTTACTGTATGTTTATTCACCCGTGGGGTTGTTCAATGAATGGAGGGGCGGGGAGCACAAGTGAACAATACTACCTCTGTCCGGGTTTATTGGTCCCCATTGTATTTCGTGCCAAATTTTGACCATAGATTAAACTAAGAAAATGTTCACGCATGTCACCAAACATTATATTTTTCAAAACTATGTTCAAATACGAATCCAATGAGATAATTTTTCTTGACATGCATTAACATTTTGTTAGTTAAATCTTTAGTCAAAATTTGGCACAAACTATAAAAGGGACCTATAAACCAGGACGGAGGTAGTACTATAGTAGTAGCAAGTAGGAGTCGTAGAGTAGTCACCTTAAATAGAGAGTTTCTTTTCTTTAATGCCACGTACACAAATTGAAACGCTTGTTGTGGAGAGAAAAAAGATAATCACTCCACTATATATGGACGCAGGGGCCTGAGCGCTCGCTTTACTAGGGTTGCTCTCTTCATTCTCTCATCCTCTCAAGATATAAACAAGACAGCGATAGCGACATTTTCTCTCTGCTCATCGCTGGTCACTGATCCGGCCGGATCCCTTCGGTCGGTGTGTGTAGAGGACTAAAAGGTGCATCATTCACGCGGTCATCGCCGCCGAGGGAGGAAACCCACAGCTGCCAGAGGGGCTCGATACTCTGCCCGTGCCGTTCTCTCTGACACAGCGCGGGCTCGGGAGGTCCTCCGACCCTTATTCCTCCCTGTCGTATTGTCCACAGATCCGACCTGCCGCCGCCGACATCCCGGCGACCCTCAGGTATAAGTTCTTCGAAAGCGGCCTTGCTCTACTGCCCCAGCTCCCCACGTGTCTGCATGTGCATCTTTTTCTACTCCTATCAGCTCTTCCAAAGCCACCTAAACCGCCAGTGTCCCTTACAGGTGTATGAAATACCTATGGGACGTTTGAGCAACAAGAGACAGTAAAGAAGGTTTACGCAGGGGCTTAATCTAAAGAGAAACCTGTGGGCGGGGCCCTGCTGCGCGTCTGCGCCTGTGTCTCCGTTGTGCCGTATCCTGGAAGGGTGTCGCACTGGTAGTGTCTGTAAGAATGAGAGAAAAAGAAAATGTGCGAACAGTTAGTTATGCTCGAGAAATGTTCGAGATCCGGCATGTTAACGAGGCAAGCCTAATTGTGGGATTGTGTTAAATGTTTGAAGCCCCTCGTATTTTTCTGGGGACACATGTGCAGCCCCTGGCTCAGGTTTATCCGAGCCATTGTGAAGAATGGTGTATTGGACTCATCTAACCGTGTCTGTGGTCTTGACGACCGGTCATGCGTTTCGGTGGGAGAGGCCTCCTAGAGTCCGGCAGCGGGAACTGCCGCATACTGTTCTGTATTTCCGCTAACCGTGATGATGCCACGTGGATCGGACATTTTGAGCTTAAGGCAGGCGTAGTTTGGTATTGCGTTAAAGCAAGCGAAGGCCGGTCTTCCAAGCAATGCATGATAATCGCTGCTGAAAGGAGTGATGTTGAAGAGTAAGTTCTCGCGTCCGAAATTGTCGGGAGAACCGAATGTTACTTCTAACACGAGGGAGCCCCAGCAATGGGCCTTGACTCCTGGAATTACTCCATTGAAGGTGGCGTTATTTTGATGTATTCTGGATGGGTCTATCCCCATCCTGCGGATGGTGTCTTGATATATCAAATTAAGACTACTACCACCGTCCATTAGGACGCGAGTAAGACGGTATCCGTCAATTATTGGGTCGAGCACCAAGGCAGCCGATTCTGCATGCCGGATACTGGCCCGGTAGTCCCTGTGATCAAAAGTGATCGGGCATGTTGCCCAGGGATTAAATTGGGGGGGGGGGCTACGAACTCAGTGTGAGTTGCCTGTACCATGTTTACGGTTTTGACTTCCGATGGGAATTGTTTCTGGCCCCTAGGGTTCAGCTGGTGAGGCTCATCCTCATCTTTGCTTGGTGTTTCCCTTCCCTTATGTTCGACGTTTAACTTGTCGGCCTGCATGAAGACCCAACATTCTCTGTGGGTATGATTTGCAGGTTTGTCGGAAGTGCCATGGATTTGGCACAATTTGTCCAGGACTTTGTTCAGGCCGGATGGTTCCTCTTTACTGCCGTTAAATGGCTTTTTCCCTTGACCAGGTCGAGGGCCCCTGAATCCGGCGTTGATCGATGTGTTGTCCGGACTATCATTATTCCGACATTTGTTCTTAGTGTGCCGTGGCTTCCCGTTGCCGTCTCGGATTTCGGACGTGCCTGGGTCGCTGGTGCCTTTACGGGCCAACCACCTGTCCTCGCCCGCACAAAATCGGGTCATGAGGCTTGTTAAGGTTTCCATCGTTCTCGGCTTTTCTTGGCCTAGGTGTCTGGCAAGCCACTCGTCTCGGATACTGTGTTTGAAGGCCGCTAAGGCTTCGGCGTCCGGACAGTCGACAATTTGGTTCTTCTTAGTGAGGAATCTGTTCCAAAGTTTGCGGGCAGACTCTCTGGGTTGCTGTAATATGTGACTTAAATCATCAGCATCTGGAGGCCGGACATATGTCCCTTGAAAGTTGGCCCTGAAGGCCTCCTCAAGTTCCTCCCAACTTCCAATTGAGTTTTCGGGGAGGCTTTTTGGCCAGTGACGAGCTGGTCCTTTTAACTTGAGGGGCAGGTATTTGATGGCGTGGAGGTCATCCCCACGAGCCATGTGTATGTGAAGGATGAAGTCCTCAATCCAGATCCCGGGGTCTGTCGTTCCGTCGTATGACTCTATATTCACGGGTTTGAATCCCTGTGGAAATTCATGATCCAACACCTCATCTGTGAAGTATAGGGGGTGCACAGCCCCTCTGTATCTGGCTGTGTCGCGGCATGCTGCCGGCTGTTGTTGCTCCCGGTGTTGATTCTGGACTGATATTCGATCAGCATGATCATTGTGGTGACCATGATCCCGCTTCGGAGCCTGTCCTCTGGACCCATAGATGGACCTGGCCACACTGGCCTTTTTTCCAAGAGCTCTCGTAAATCGTGTGCGGTATCAGTGGCTGCTCTATCGTGGCCATGAGTTGGTTGGTCCGGCTAAGTAGCCGTATTGTGTTTGGGCCGGACGGGTGCTGCGGCTTCATTGTCGAATTCGGGTAGAAGTTTGCACTTTGGGTAGCTCTTTGTGTGGCGATTATCGCCATGTTTTCCTTCGGTGTCTAGCATCTTATTTCATCGTCGGTTGAGCGTATCCTGCGCGGCCTTAAGCCTTTGCTTCTGCTTCTTTAGGCTCCGCGTTGTGGCCAGGTGTAGTCGGCGAAGCTTGTCTTGTTTTGAATGTTCTTCCGGGATGGTGAACGCATCATCAACCGAGATGTTATCTTCTTTGGAGGTAGCATGATGAGTTAGGCCCTCTGAATTGTGAACGGACGTCTGCTCTGGGCTGTGTTCGGCCTGACCTGGTTTATCCTGCTCCATCGCTGGGTCCCTATGGTCGTTGTTTCCTTCTAAATCAACCGGAGTGTCATCCTGTTTTGGGTTGTTATCGCTATTTTTGCTGTGACTGGACCTAAGGCGGCGCTTACGCCGTCGTTTTTGCTTTTGCCCTGGGGGGGGGGGGGGGGGTTATCCTCCGTTGTGTCCTTTTTGTCATTGTTGTCTTCTTTGGGGGTTTCCACCATGTAGACGTCGTATAATGAAGTGGCAGTCCAGCGCCGCGTGGGCAGTGGTTCCGGATCTTCCCCAGCATCAACGTCCATACCGTCGATGTTATTGGGGGTGATGTCAAGCAAGTCTGTTAGGTCATCGACAGTGGCTATAAAGTGGGTGGCGGGTGGGTCGCGATTTTCTTCGTCCTCCGTATCCCACATGGGCCGGACATAGTTCGGCCGGGAGTCTTCTGACAGGGAGAGAGACTTTAATGAATCCAGCATGTCTCCGAAGGGTGAGTGCTGAAAGATATCCGCGGCGGCGAACTCCATGACTGGAGCCCAGTCAGATTCGTTGTGCACGAGTGCGCGCGACCCGGAACACACCGCCGGAGATGAGTCCGGGGGTCTGGAAGCCTAGATCCCTTTAGGAGAGGAGTCTGTGTTCGGCTCCAACGCCGAGTAGTGTGCGGCCCCTGGGGTGGGGTCCATCCACCCGTCCTTGGAAGGCACGACCCGCTCTGGGACGAAGTCTGGAGCGGTAGCAGGTGCGATGTTCCGAATACTGTCCGACTGCCGATCTAGGTCGTGCACGTCGCGATTGTTCGGCGCTCCTGACACAAGCCTGAATCCGTCGAAGATCAAGTCTCTGTGGATGTCGGTGGTGTAGTTTAGGTTTCCAAACCTGACCTGACGGCCGGGAGCGTAGCTATCGATCTGCTCCAGATGGCCAAGCGAATTGGCCTGCAGTGCGAAGCCGCCGAATATGAAGATCTGTCTGGGGAGAAAAGTCTCGCCTAGGACAGCATGGTTGAAGGTTGTAGAAGCCATCTAACCTTGCAGTGACGACACAGAGGAACTCTCGATGAAAGCACCAATGTCGGTGTCAAAACCGACGGATCTCGGGTAGGGGGTCCCGAACTGTGCGTCTAAGGCTAATGGTAATAGGAGACTGGGGACATGATGTTTACCTAGGTTCAGGCCCTCTCGATGGAGGTAATACCCTACTTCCCGCTTGATTGATCTTGATGATATGAGTATTACAATAGTTGATCTACCACGAGATCAGAGAGGCTAAACCCTAGAAGCTAGCCTATGGTATGATTGTTGATGATAATGATAATGAGTCCTATGGACTAAACCCTCTGGTTTATATAGACACCGGAGGGGGCTAGGGTTACACAGAGTCGGTTTACAGAAGAGGAGATCTACATCCGGATCGCCAAGCTTGCCTTCCACGCCAAGGAGAGTCCCATCCGGACACTGTACGAAGTCTTCTATCTTGTATCTTCATACTCCAACAGTCCGGCCAAAGTATATAGTCCGGCAGTCCAGATACCCCCTTATCCAGGACTCCCTCACCCATGGCACCCTAAGATATTCAAGGATATCCAAAAGCCTAAGCTTGGGGATGCCCCGGGAAGGCATCCCCTCTTTCGTCTTCGTTCATTGGTAACTTTACTTGGAGCTATATTTTTATTCACCACATGATATGTGTTTTGCTTGGAGCGTCGTGTATTATATTAGTCCTTGATTTTTAGTTTACCACAATCATCCTTGCTATAACACATCTTTTGGGACAAGCCTATTTGATTAGGATTTGATAGAATACTCTATGTGCTTCACTTATATCTTTTGAGTTTGATAGTTTTTGCTCTAGTGCTTCACTTATATCTTTTAGAGCATGGCGGTGGATTAATTTTAAAGAAATTGCTAGTCTCTGATGCTTCACTTATATTATTTTGAGAGTCTCTTAGAATAGCATGGTATTTGCTTTGGCTATGAATTTGGTCCTAGAATGATGAGCATCCAAGTTGGTTATAATAAAAACTATCATAGAAAGTGAATTGGAGGCTAGGATCAATTTGATGCTTGATAATTGTTTTGAGATGTAAAGGTAGTAATGTTAGGGTCATGCTAGTGGATAATTATGAAATTGAGAAATACTTTTGTTGAAGTTGGCAAGTCCCGTAGCATGCACGTATGGTAAAAGTTGTGTGACAAATTTGTTGCATGAGGTGCTCTTTTCTTTTGAGTGTCTTCCTTATGAGTGTTACTCGGGGACGAGCGGTGGATTATTCCTACCAATCTATCCCTCTTGGGGCATGCATAGTAGTACTTTGCTTCAAGGGCGAAGTAGACTTTTGCAATAAGTATATGAGTTATTTATGACTAATGTGAGTCCATGGATATACGCACACTCATCCTTCCACTTAGCTAACCTCTATTATGGCATTTCCATAGCCATTTTGAGATATATTGCCATGCAACTTTCCACCGTCCCGTTTATTATGACACGTTTCATCATTGTCATATTGCTCTTTGCATGATCATGTAGTTGACGTCGTATTTGTGGCAAGGACACCTTCATAATTTTCATACATGTCACTCTTGATTCATTGCATATCCCGGTACACCGCCGGAGGCATTCATATAGAGTCATATTTTGTTCTAGCTATGAGTTGTAATTCTTGAGTTGTAAATGCATAAAAGTGTGATGGTCTTCATTATTAGAGCATTGTCCCAGTGAGGAAAGGATGATGAAGACTATCCCCCACAAGTTGGGATGGGACTTAGGACTTTATGAAAATAAAAGAGGCCAAAGAAGCCCACCAAAAAGAAAAAAAAAGAAAAAAATGAGAGAAAAAGAGAGAAGGGACAATTGCTACTATCTCTTTTTCCACACTTGTGCTTCAAAAATAGCACCATGATCTTCATGATAGAGAGTCTTATATGTTGTCACTTTCATATACTAGTGGGAGTTTTTCATTATAGAACTTGGCTTGTATATTCCAATGACGGGCTTCCTCAAAATGCCCTAGGTCTTAGTGAGCAAGCAAGTTGGATGCACACCCACTTAGTTTCTTTTGTTGAGCTTTCATATATTTATAGCTCTAGTGCATCTGTTGCATGGCAATCCCTACACACTCGCATTGATATCTATTGATGGGCATCTCCATAACCCGTTGATACGCCTAGTTGATGTGAGACTATCTTCTCCCACTTTTTGTCCTCACAACCACCACAGTAGACCACCATAGTGCTATGTCCATGGCTTGCGCTCATGTATTGCATAAGAGTTGAAAAGCTTAAGCGCGTTAAAAAGTATGAACCAATAGCTCGGCTCGTCATCGGGATTGTGCATGATGGGTATATTTTGTGTAATCAAAATGAAGCATGGCCTAACTATATGATTTTGTAGGGATAAGCTTTCTTTGGCTATGTTATTTTGATAGGACATGATTATTTGTTAGTATGCTTTGAAGCATTATTATTTTTATGTTTTACAAGCTTTTATTTTGAATCATTTGGATCTGAACATTCATGCTACATTAAAGAAAATTACATTGAGAATTATGCTAGGTAGCATTCCACATCAAAAATTCTGTTTTTATCATTTACCTACTCGAGGACGAGCAGGAATTAAGCTTGGGGATGCTTGATACGTCTCCAATGTATCTATAATTTTTGATTGTTCCATGTTATTATATTACCTATTTTGGATGTTTATGGGCTTTACTTTATACATTATTATCATTTTTGGGACTAACCTACTAACTGGAGGCCCAGCCCGTATTGCTGTTTTTTTGTCTATTTCAGTATTTCGAAGGAAAGGAATATCAAACGGAGTCCAAACAGAATGAAACATTCGAAAGCGTGATTTTTGGAACGAACGTGATCCAGAGGACTTGGAGTGCAAGTCAAGAAGCAGCCGAGGCGGCCACGAGAGGGTAGGGCGCCCCCCTATATGGCGCGCCCCTTGTCTCATGGGCCCCTCGGGCGGCCACCGACGTACTTCTTCCTCCTATATAAGCCTACATACCCTGAAAACATCCAGGGAGCACCTGAAGAAATATTTCCGCCACCGTAACCTTCTGTATCCACGAGATCCCATCTTGGAGCCGTCGCCGGTGTTCTGCCGGTGGGGGATTCCACCACGGAGGGCTTCTACATCAACACCATAGCCCTTCCGATGAGTTGTGAGTAGTTTACCACAGACCTTCGGGTCCATAGTTATTAGCTAGACGGATTCTTCTCTCTTTTTGGATCTCAATACAATGTTCTCCCCCTCTCTTGTGGAGATCTATTCGATGTAATCTCTTTTTGCGGTGTGTTTGTCGAGATCCGATGAATTGTGGGTTTATGATCAAGTTTATTTTGGATAATAATTGAATCTTCTCTGAATTATTTTATATGATTGAGTTATCTTTGCAAGTCTCTTCGAATTATCGATTTGGTTCGGTTTGGTTTGGTTGCAAGACATGTATTGTATTGTTGCCATCGAGGATAAAAAGACGGGGTTTATATCATATTGCTTGAGTTTATCCCTCTACATCATGTCATCTTGCTTAATGTGTTACTCTGTTCTTATGAACTTAATACTCTGGATGCATGCTGGATAGCGGTCGATGTGTGGAGTTATATAGTAGATGCAGGCAGGAGTCGGTCTACTTGTTGTGGACGTGATGCCTATATACATGATCATGCCTAGATAACGTCATAATTATTTGCTTTTCTATCAATTGCTCGACAGTAATTTGTTCACCCACCGTAATACTTATGCTCTCGAGAGAAGCTTCTAGTGAAACCTATGGCCCCCGGGTCTATCTCTTATCATATTTGTTTCCAATCTACTTTTATTTGCATCTTTATTTTCTGCATCTATATTATAAAATACCAAAAATATATTTATCTTATCATTTTATCTCTATCAGATCTCACTTTCGCAAGTGGCCGTGAAGGGATTGACAACCCCTTTATTGCGTTGGTTGTGAGTTCTTTGTTTGTTTGTGTAGGTTCGTGCGACTTGTTGAGGAGCCTCCTACTAGATTGATACCTTGGTTCTCAAAAACTGAGGGAAATACTTACGCTACTATTGCAGCATCACCCTTTCCTCTTCAAGGAAAACCAACGCAAACTCAAGACGTAGCAAGTACTGACTACTGAGCAAGGATCACGGTGGTGCCCTAACCTGTTGCGTCGATGGCCACCAGAGACTGACGACTGAGGAAGAGATGCGTCACTTCAGTGGCTTTGATTGATCGCTGGAAGAGGTGTGCGTCCTGATGAGGCTGCTTCACGCATGCTAGGTGCAAGGCAACAGAGCCTAAATGGAAGATCGGAAGAGACTCATCTATTGTGAAGCATATATGTGTTGGAAATATGCCCTAGAGGCAATAATAAATTAGTTATTATTATTATATTTCCTTGTTCATGACAATCATTTATTATCCATGCTATAATTGTATTGATAGGAAACTCAGATACATGTGTGGGTACATAGACAACACCATGTCCCTAGTAAGCCTCTAATTGACTAGCTCGTTGATCAATAGATGGTTACGGTTTCCTGGACATGGACATTGGATGTCGTTGATAACGGGATCACATCATTAGGAGAATGATGTGATGGACAAGACCCAATCCTAAGCCTAGCACAAAGATCGTGTAGTTCGTATGCCAAAGCTTTTCTCATGTCAAGTATCATTTCCTTAGACCATGAGACTGTGCAACTCCTGGATACCGTAGGAATGCTTTGGGTGTACCAAATGTCACAACGTAACTGGGTGGCTATAAAGGTGCACTACGGGTATCTCCGAAAGTGTCTATTGGGTTGGCACGAATCGAGACTGGGATTTCTCACTCCGGTTGACGGAGAGGTATCTCTGGGCCCGCTCGGTAGGACATCATCATAATGTGCACAATGTGACCAAGGGGTTGATCACGGGATGATGTGTTACGGAACGAGTAAAGAGACTTGCCGGTAACGAGATTGAACAAGGTATCGGCATACCAACGATCGAATCTCGGGCAAGTATAATACCGCTAGACAAAGGGAATTGTATACGGGATTGATTGAATCCTCGACATCGTGGTTCATCCGATGAGATCATCGTGGAACATGTGGGAGCCAACATGGGTATCCAGATCCCGCTGTTGGTTATTGACCGGAGAACGTCTCGGTCATGTCTGCATGGTTCCCGAACCCGTAGGGTCTACACACTTAAGGTTCGATGACGCTAGGGTTATAGGGAATAGATATACGTGGTTACCGAATGTTTTTCAGAGTCCCGGATGAGATCCCGGACATGGTCCGGAGGTAAAGATTTATATATGGGAAGTCCTGTTTTGGTCACCGGAAAAGTTTCGGGTGTTATCGGTAATGTACCGGGACCACCGCGAGGGTCCCGGGGGTCCACCAAGTGGGGCCACCGGCCCCAGAGGGCTGCATGGGCCAAGTTTGGGAGGGTTCCAGCCCCATGTGGGCTGGTGCGCCCCCCCACGACCAGGGCCCAAGGCGCCTAGGGTTTGGGGAGGGGGCGCCTCCACCTTACTTGGGGGGCAAGTTTCCCCCTCTCCCCCCCTTGGCCGCCACCCTAGATGGGTTTGGGGCTGCCGCACCCCTTGGGGTGGGAACCATAGAGGGGGCGCACCCCCTCCCTCTCCCCTATATATACTTGAGGTTTTGGGGCTGCCATACACAAGAGTTTCCACCTCTCCCTGGCGTAGCCCTACCTCTCTTTCTCCTCATCTCTCGTGGTGCTTGCCGAAGCCCTGCTGGAATACCACGCTCCTCCATCACCACCACGCCGTTGTGCTGCTGCTGGACGGAGTCTCCCCCAACCTGTCCCTCTCTCCTTGCTGGATCAAGGCATGGGAGACGTCACCGGGCTGCACGTGTGTTGAACGCGGAGGTGCTGTCCGTTCGGCACTAGGATCTCCGGTGATTTGGATCACGACTAGTACGACTCCTTCAACCCCGTTCTCTTGAACGCTTCCGCTTAGTGATCTACAAGGGTATGTAGATGCACTCCCCTCTCTCTCGTTGCTAGTCTCTCCATAGATAGATCTTGGTGACTCGTAGGAAAATTTTGAATTTCTGCTACGTTACTCAACAGTGGTATCAGAGCCAGGTTTATTGCGTAGATTCTATGCACGATTAGAACACAAAGTAGTTGTGGGCGTTGATTTCGTTCAATATGCTTACCGTTACTAGTCCAATCTTGTTTCGACGGTATTGTGGGATGAAGCAGCCCGGACCGACCTTACACGTACACATACGTGAGACAGGTTCCACCGACTAACATGCACTTGTTGCATAAGGTGGCTAGCGGGTGCCAGTCTCTCCCACTTTAGTCGGATCGGATTCGATGAAAAGGGTCCTTATGAAGGGTAAACAGCAATTGGCATATCACGCTGTGGTTTTTGCGTAGGTAAGAAACGTTCTTGCTAGAAACCCATAGCAACCACGTAAAACATGCAAACAACAATTAGAGGACGTCTAACTTGTTTTTGCAGGGTATGCTATGTGATGTGATATGGCCAAAAGAATGTGATGAATGATATGTGATGTATGAGATTGATCATGTTCTTGTAATAGGAATCACGACTTGCATGTCGATGAGTATGACAACCGGCAGGAGCCATAGGAGTTGTCTTAATTTATTGTATGACCTGCGTGTCACTGAACAACGCCATGTAATTACTTTACTTTATTGCTAAACCGTTAGCCATAGTGGTAGAAGTAATAGTTGGCGAGACAACTTCATGAAGACACGGTGATGGAGATCATGATGATGGAGATCATGGTGTCATGCCGGTGACGATGATGATCATGGAGCCCTGAAGATGGAGATCAAAAGGAGAAAAATGATATTGGCCATATCATGTCACTATTTGATTGCATCTGATGTTTATCATGTTTATGCATCTTATTTGCTTAGAATGACGGTAGTAAATAAGATGATCCCTCATTAAAATTTCAAGAAAGTGTTCCCCCTAACTGTGCACCATTGCGAAAGTTCATTGTTTCGAAGCACCATGTGATGACTGGGTGTGATAGATTCTAACATTCACATACAATGGGTGTAAGCCAGATTTACACACGCGAAACACTTAGGTTGACTTGACGAGCCTAGCATGTACAGACATGGCCTCGGAACACAAGAGACCGAAAGGTCGAGCATGAGTCGTATGGTAGATACGATCAACATGAAGATGTTCACCAATGATGACTAGTCCGTCTCACGTGATGATCGGACACGGCCTAGTTGATTCGGATCATGTTATCACTTAGATGACTAGAGGGATGTCTATCTAAGGAGGAGTTCATAAGATGAACTTAATTATCCTGAACATAGTCAAAAGATTCTTGCAAATTATGTCGTAGCTCACGCTTTGGTTCTACTGTTTTAGATATGTTCCTAGAGAAAATTTAGTTGAAAGTCGATAGTAGCAATTATGCGGACTGGCTCCACAAACTGAGGATTGTCCTCATTGCTGCATAGAAAGCTTATGTCCTTAATGCACCGCTCAGTGTGCTGAACACCGAACGTCGTCTGTGGATGTTGTGAACATCTGAACATACACGTTTTGATAACTATGTGATAGTTCAGTTAAATGGTTTAGAGTTGAGGCACCAAAGACGATTTCGAAACGGCGCGGAACATATGAGATGTTTCGAGGCTAAAATTGGGATTTCAGGCTCGTGCCCACGTCGAGAGGTATAAGAGCTCCGACGGTTTTCTTAGCCTGCAAACTAAGGGAGAAAAGCTTAATCGTTGAGCTTGTGCTCAGATTGTCTGAGTACAACAATCACTTGAATCGAGTGGGAGTTGATCTTCCAGATGAGATAGTGATGTTTCTCCAAAGTCATTGCCACCAAGCTGCTAGAGCTTCGTGATGAACTATAACATATCAGGGATAGATATGATGATCCTTGAGATATTCGCGATGTTTGACACCGCGAAAGTAGAAATCAAGAAGGAGCATCAATTGTTGATGGTTGGTGAAACCACTAGTTTCGAGAAGGGCAAGGGCAAGAAGGGATACTTCATGAAACGGCAAATCGGCTGCTGCTCTAGTGAAGAAACCCAAGGTTGAACCCAAACCCGAGACTAAGTGCTTCTGTAATAAGGGGAACAGCCACTGGAGCAGAATTACCCTAGATACTTGGTAGATGAGAAGGCTAGCAAGGTCGATAGAAGTATATTGGATATACATTATGTTAATGTGTACTTTACTAGTACTCCTAGTAGCACCAGGGTATTAGATACCGGTTCGGTTGCTAAGTGTTAGTAACTCAAAATAAAAGCTACAAAATAAACGGAGACTAGCTAAAGGTGAGCTGACGATATGTGTTGGAAGTGTTTCCAAGGTTGATGTGATCAAGCATCGCACGCTCCCTCTACCATCGAGATTGGTGTTGAACCTAAATAATTATTATTTGGTGTTTGTGTTGAGCATAGACATGATTGGATTATGTCTATCGCAATACGGTTATTCATTTAAGGAGAATAATGGTTACTCTGTTTATTTGAATAATACCTTCAATGGTCTTGCACCTAAAATGAATGGTTTATTGAATGTCGATCGTAGTGGTACACAAGTTCATGCCAAAAGATATAAGATAGTAATGATAGTACCACCTACTTGTGGCACTGCCATGTAAGTCATATTGGTATAAAACGCATGAAGAAGCTCCATGCAGATGGATCGTTTGGACTCACTTGATTTTGAATCACTTGAGACATGCAAATCATACCACATGGGCAAGATGACTGAAAGCCTTGTTTTCAGTAAAATGGAATAAGAAAGCAACTTGTTGGAAGTAATACATTTTGATGTGTGCAGTCCAATGAGTGTTGAGGCACGCAGTGGATATCATTATGTTCTTACTTCACGGATGATTTGAGTAGATACTGAGTATATTTACTTGATGAAACACAAGTCTGAATTATTGAATGGTTCAAGTAGTTTCAGAGTGAAGTTGAAGATCATCGTGACAAGAGGATAAAATGTCTATGATATGATCATAGAGATGAATATCTGAGTTGCGAGTTTGGTACACAATTGAGACATTGTGGAAATTGTTTCACAATTAACACCGCCTGGAACACCATAGTGTGATGGTGTGTCCGAACATCATAGATGCACCCTATTGGATATGGGGCATACCATGATGTCTCTTATCGAATTACCACTATCGTTCATGGGTTAGGCATTAGAGACAACCGCACTCACTTTAATAGGGCACCACGTAATTCCGTTGAGACGACACCGTTTGAACTATGGTTTGTTGAAACCTAAGTTGTTGTTTCTTAAAAGTTTGGGGCTGCGACGCTTATGTGAAAAAGTTTCATCGTGATAAGCTCGAACCCAAAACGGACAAATACATCTTTATAGGATACCCAAAATGGTTGGATATACCTCCTATCTCAGATCCGGAAGCAAAAGTACTTGTTTCTAGAAACGGGTCCTTTCTCGAGGAAAAGTTTCTCTCGAAAGAATTGAGTGGGAGGATGGTGGAGACTTGATGAGGTTATTGAACCATCACTTCAACAAGTGTGTAGCAGGGCACAGGAAGTTGTTCATGTGGCACCTATGCCAATTGAAGTGGAAGCTGATGATAGTGATCATGATGCTTCGGATCAAGTCACTACCGAACCTCGTAGGTCGACAAGGACGCGTACTACTTCAGAGTGGTACACAATCCTGTCTTAGAGGTCATGTTGCTAGACAACAATGAACCTACAAGCTATGGAGAAGCGATGGTGGGCCCGGATTCCGACGGATGGCTCGAGGCCATAAAACCCGAGAGAGGATCCATGACTTTGGAAGAAAAACTTGATGGTCGTCAGGCCGTTGGGTACAGATGGATTTTAAAAGGAAGATAGGCAATGATGGTAAGTATCACCATTAAGAAAGCTCGACTTGTCGTTAAGATGTTTTCCGACAAGTTCAAGGAGTTGACTACGATGAGACTTTCTCACTCGTAGCGATGCTAAGAGTCTGTTGGAATTATATTAGCAATTACTGCATGATTTATGAAATCTTGCAGATAGGATGTCAAAAGCATTATTTCCTCGACGATATCCTTGAGGAAAGGTTGTATGTGATACAACCAGAAGGTTTTGTCAATCCTGAAGAACGCTAACAAATATGCAAAGCTCCAGCAATCCTTCTAAGGACTGGAGTAAGCATCTCGGAGTTGGAATGTACGCTTTGATGAGATGATCAAAGATTTTGGGTTTATACAAAGTTTATGAGAAACTTGTATTTCCAAAGAAGTGAGTGGGAGCACTATAGAATTTATGATGAGTATATGTTGTTGACATATTGTTGATCAGAAATGATGTAGAATTTCTGGAAAGCATATAGGGTTATTTGAAAAGTGTTTTTCAATAGAAAACCTGGAATAAGCTGCTTGAACATTGAGCATCAAGATCTATGAGGATAGATCAAAACGCTAAATGGTACTTTCGAATGAGCACATACCTTGACATGATCTTGAAGGTGTTCAAGATGGATCAGTCAAAGAAGGAGTTCTTGCCTGAGTTGTAAGGTATGAAGTTAAGAGTTAAAGCTCGACCACGGCAGAAGAGAGAGAAAGGACGAAGGTCGTCCCCTATGCTTCAGACGTAGGCTCTATAGTATGCTATGTAGTGTACCGCACCGGAAGTGTGCCTTGACATGAGTCAGTCAAGGGGTATAAGAATGATCCGGGAATGGATCATTGGACAGCGGTCAAAATTGTCCTTGGAGTAAATAAAGGACATGTTTCTCGATTATGGAGGTGATAAAGAGTTCGGCGTAAAGGGTTACATCGACGCAAGCTTTAACACCTATCCGAGTGACTCTGAGTAGCAAACCGGATACGTATAGTGGAGCAACCATTTGGAATAGCTCCAAGAGGAGCGTGGAAGCAGCATCTACAATATGACATAGAGATTTGCGAAGTACAAACGGATCTGAATATTGCAGACCGTTGACTAAAACCTCTCTCACAAGAAAAACATGATCAAACCCCAGAACTCATTGAGTCTTAATCACATGATGATGTGAACTAGTTTAGTGACACTAGTAAACTCTTTGGATGTTGGTCACATGGCGATGTGACCTGTCAATGTTAATCACATGGCGATGTGAACTAGATTATTGACTCTAGTGCAAGTGGGAGACTGTTGGAAATATGCCCTAGAGGCAATAATAAATTAGATATTATTATTATATTTCCTTGTTCATGATAATCGTTTATTATCCATGCTATAATTGTATTGATAGGAAACTCAAATACATGTGTGGGTACATAGACAACACCATGTCCCTAGTAAGCCTCTAATTGACTAGCTCGTTAATCAATAGATGGCTACGGTTTCCTGACCATGGACATTGGATGTCGTTGATAACGGGATCACATCATTAGGAGAATGATGTGATGGACAAGACCCAATCCTAAGCGTAGCACAAAGATCGTGTAGTTCGTATGCTAAAGCTTTTCTAATGTCAAGTATCATTTCCTTAGACCATGAGATTGTGCAACTCCTGGATACCGTAGGAATGCTTTGGGTGTACCAAACGTCACAACGTAACTGGGTGTCTATAAAGGTGCACTACGGGTATCTCCGAAAGTGTCTGTTGGGTTGGCATGAATCGAGACTAGGATTTGTCACTCCGGTTGACGGAGAGATATCTCTGGGCCCACTCGGTAGGACATCATCATAATGTGCACAATGTGACCAAGGGGTTGATCACGGGATGATGTGTTACGGAACGAGTAAAGAGACTTATCGATAACAAGATTGATCAAGGTATCGGCATACCGACGATCGAATCTCGGGCAAGTACAATACCGCTAGACAAAGGGAATTGTATACGGGATTGATTGAATCCTCGACATCGTGGTTCATCTGATGAGATCATCGTGGAACATGTGGGAGCCAACATGGGTATCCAGATCCCGCTGTTGGTTATTGACCGGAGAACGTCTCGGTCATGTCTGCATGGTTCCCGAAACCGTAGGGTCTACACACTTAAGGTTCGATGACGCTAGGGTTATAGGGAATAGATATACGTGGTTACCAAATGTTGTTTGGAGTCCCAGATGAGATCCCGGACGTCACGAGGAGTTCTGGAATGGTCCGGAGGTAAAGATTTATATATGGGAAGTCATGTTTTGGTCACCGGAAAAGTTTCGGGTGTTATCGGTAATGTACCGGGACCACCGGGAGGGTCCCAGGGGTCCACCAAGTGGGGCCACCAGCCCCAGAGGGCTGCATGGGCCAAGTGTGGGAGGGGACCAGCCCTAGGTGGGCTGGTGCGCCCACCCCACCAGGGCCCAAGGCGCCTAGGGTTTGGGGAGGGGCGCCTCCACCTTACTTGGGGGGCAAGTTTCCCCCTCTCCCCCCCTTGGCCGCCACCCTAGATGGGTTTGGGGCTGCCGCACCCCTTGGGCTGGGAACCCTAGAGGGGGCGCACCCCCTCCCTCTCCCCTATATATACTTGAGGTTTTGGGGCTGCCATACACAAGAGTTTCCACCTCTCCCTGGCGCAGCCCTACCTCTCTTTCTCCTCATCTCTCGCAGTGCTTGGCGAAGCCCTGCTGGAATACCACGCTCCTCCATCACCACCACGCCGTTGTGCTGTTGCTGGACGGAGTCTTCCCCAACCTCTCCCTCTCTCCTTGCTGGGTCAAGGCATGGGAGACGTCACCGGGCTGTACGTGTGTTGAACGCGGAGGTGCCGTCCGTTCGGCACTAGGATCTTCGGTGATTTGGATCACGACGAGTACGACTCCTTCAACCCCGTTCTCTTGAACGCTTCCGCTTAGAGATCTACAAGGGTATGTAGATGCACTCCCCTCTCTCTTGTTGCTAGTCTCTCCATAGATAGATCTTGGTGACTCGTAGGAAAATTTTGAATTTTTGCTACGTTACTCAACAATATGTACTAATGCATGCAAAAATTGGGCCCCCAAAAAACTAGGGCCCTGTGCAACCGCATAGGTTGCACGCCCCTGTGCTCGTGCCTAGTCCGAGTGATGCATGCATTGGAACAAAGAATTGTCCCATGGGATGAAATTGTCAGTAGAAAGGGCATCATCCTCGGGGTAGTTGCATCAGTGGATCTATGGATTTGGCATTTGTACTTTGGATTGCATTATTCTCATAGTGACCTTAATTAATGTCCTTTTGACATCACCACTGCTTGGAAGGCTTGTTGCCCGAGATGCTGCACCTTGCAACTATGTTTTTGATGGCCATGGCTACACGATGGACTACTTCCTTGCCTACGGCAACTATTCCCCATCGGCCACATTTGTGAAGAATTCAACCTCCGGTTGGCAACAAGAGATCTCACTTTCAACACATCAAGAGGCGGCACGTTGAGAGAGATTTTTGTGTGCTTCAAAAGTGCTATGCAATTGTTCATGGCCATGTCGAGTATTGGAAGCCACAAGTCCTCTGGCAAATCAAGACAACTTGCATTATCATGCACAACATGATCATCGTGGATGAGAAAGGAATGTCGGAGAAACTTTATTACACCGCCTGAAACACAATGCAAACAAGATCCAGAGATTCCTCACAAGGCATTGAAGGATCGAGAATCAAGAAGTTCATCACCAGCTCCAAGATGATCTTGTTGAGCACCTGTGGGCACTTCATAGCACTTGATTCTTGTGCCTTTGTCTTCCTTTATTTGGATTATTACTTCGTTTGGACTCCTTCATGTGTTTGGCTTAGAATAATTAAATTTAAAAGCATTGAATTCGAAGTATGCTCATGAATTTATGATACGAGCACCACAACATCAATTGATGATGCTACTCAATCTGAGATAGTTAAAGAATTAAGGCATGGAAAAGTTGCAGAAAATAATGACGTGCATGCAGCCATATTTCATCGAGGAAAAGATGATCGTGTGCGTCAGTTGTGTGGACCGAGAATAAATTCTGTAATTAACAGGCCAAAGATCAATTGCGTGGTGCACGCATTACATTCAAGAGATGTGATTGACAAGTTGATGCATGGTTGTATAGTACGAAACTGATTTGGACTATAAAATCCCAGGACACTGGGGAGGATTGAATCAGCAGTTAAAATCATACAAGCTAATAGATCTGCAGCAAAGGAGGAGAACAGAGATAGAAACAGAGCCTTTACGTGACAAGGTGGAGCCAAAGTTTCGTACGCCACCAGATTGGATACGGGTTGGCTCAATTGATCTTAGTTTGCATGGCAAGGGAATTATGTTGCATGCAAATTAATTAGTTATTTTAGAGTCCAGGTCCAAATAAAAAAAGATATATTTCCTTTTGAGTTGTGCTAGTTTGTCACGTACGTCAGCTTTGATTCTGTTAGGATTTAGTCTCTCGATTTTTCATAGCGTACGGGGTTCGGCCATATAAAAGGCCAGGCTTTGGCCGATGTAAGATCAGTTTTGGAGTTTTATTTCGAGTATGAGATATACAAAAAAACGTCTGAGTTATGGGCGGCCATATCTTGTGTATTATCTGTGATTTTCCCATCGTGGAAATTTACTAGCGCCGGAGGGTTGATCATCACATCGACGCCTACGTGCTGATCCGAGGGGGTCATTATTTTCGTTTGTGTATTTTCGTACACAGGTGAAAATTATCTTGAAGGTTGCAAGGAAGAACAAGGGGATGAACTGTTGATTAAGCATCACCATGAAAGATCGGGCCATCTACACGCGCGAATTAGCATCTCGCTAGTCCGTGCTTCATCAAGTGGTATTCAGAGCTGAGGTTAGTCACGGCGATTTAGTTTGCAATATTGTCTATGGAGGCGAGTATGGATGCGTTGAGCTGGAACGTATTGATGGAGGAGGAAGGCATCGGCGAGGTTGTCCTTTTTCACACACGTTGCGTCATGAAGGAACGGTGTGTCAATTTGACTATCGATGAAGGTTCTGCGGTCAACATGGTGAGCATCGAAGTGGTGGAAAAATTGGGGCTGAAGATGGCACCTCTTGAAAGACCGTACACGTTGAAGTGGTTCAAAGGTGACATAAAAATTACGCATTGGATTTTGCTAATTTTTGATTTGGGAAAGTATTGTTGTGCGGAATTTTTTGTTGAGGAACGTTGCAGAAAATAAAAATTTTCCTACGGTTTCACCAAGATCCGTCTATGAGTTCATCTAAGCAACGAGTCATGGAAGAGAGATTGCATCTACATACCACTTGTAGATCGCGTGCGGAAGCGTTCGAGGGAACGGTGATGATGGAGTCGTACTCACCGTGATTCAGATCACCGATGACCAAGTGCTGAACGGACAACACCTCCGCGTTCAACACACGTACGGTACGGACGACGTCTCCTCCTTCTTGATCCAGCAAGGGGAAGGAGAGTTTGAGGAAGAAGGCTCCAGCAGCAGCACGACGGCGTGATGATGGTGGAGAGGCAGTACTCCGACAGGGCTTCGCCAAGCGCTCAACGGAGGAGGAGAGGTGTTGGGGAGGGGAGGGGCTGCGCCTTTGATCAGGTGTTCAGCCCTCCCCTCGCCCCTCTATTTATAGGGGAAGGGGGAAGGGGGCCGGCCCCCTCTAGATGAGATCTAGAGGGGGGGCGGCGGCTAGGGAGGGGGGCTTGCCCCCCAAGCAAGGGGGGTGCGCCCCCACTAGGGTTCCCCCCCCCCCCAACCCTAGGTGCATGGGCCCAAGGGGGGGGCGCCCAGCCCTCCAGGGGCTGGTGCCCTGCCCCACGCGGCCCATGTGGCCCACCAAGAGGGGTGGCCCCTCCCGGTGGACCTCCGGAACCCTTCCGGTGGCCCCGGTACAATACCGATATGCCCCCGAAACTTTCCGGTGTCCGCATGACAACTTCCCATATATAAATCTTTACCTCGGGACCCTTCCGGAACTCCTCGTGACGTCCGAGATCTCATCTGGGACTCCGAACAACATTCAGTAATCACATACAAGTCTTCCTTATAACCCTAGCGTCACCGAACCTTAAGTGTGTAGACCCTACGGGTTCGGGAGACACGCAGACATGACCGAGACGGCTCTCCGGTCAATAACCAACAGCGGGATCTGGATACCCATGTTGGCTCCCACATGCTCCTCGATGATGTCATCGGATGAACCACGATGTCAAGGATTCAATCAACCCCGTATGCAATTCCCTTTGTCAGACGGTATGTTACTTGCCCGAGACTCGATCGTCGGTATCCCAATACCTCGTTCAGTCTCATTACCGGCAAGTCACTTTACTCGTACCGTAATGCATGATCCCGTGACCAGACACTTGGTCACTTTGAGCTCATTATGATGATGCACTACCGAGTGGGCCCAGTGATACCTCTCCGTCATACGGAGTGACAAATCCCAGTCTCGATCCGTGTCAACCCAACAGACACTTTCGGAGATACCTGTAGTGCACCTTTATAGTCACCCAGTTACGTTGTGACGTTTGGTACACCCAAAGCACTCCTACGGTATCCGGGAGTTACACGATCTCATGGTCTAAGGAAGAGATACTTGACATTGGAAAAGCTCTAGCAAAACGAACTACACGATCTTGTGCTATGCTTAGGATTGGGTCTTGTCCATCACGTCATTCTCCTAATGACGTGATCCCGTTGTCAATGACATCTAATGTCCATAGTCAGGAAACCATGACTATCTGTTGACCAACGAGCTAGTCAACTAGAGGCTTACTAGGGACGTATTGTGGTCTATGTATTCACACGTGTATTACGATTTCCGGATAATACAATTATAGCATGAATAAAATACAATTATCATGAACAAGGAAATATAATAATAATCCATTTATTATTGCCTCTAGGGCATATTTCCAACAGTCTCCCACTTGCACTAGAGTCAATAATCTAGTTACATTGTGATGAATCAAACACCCATAGAGTTCTGGTGTTGATCATGTTTTGCTCGCGAGAGAGGTTTAGTCAACGGATCTACGACATTCAGATCTGTATGTACTTTCCAAATATCTATGACTCCATCTTGAACATTTTCACGGATGGAGTTGAAGCGACGCTTGATGTGCCTGGTGTTCTTGTGAAATCTGGGCTCCTTGGCAAGGGCAATAGCTCCAGTGTTGTCAGAGAAGAGTTTGACCGGCCCCGACGCATTGGGTATGACTCCTAGGTCGGTGATGAACTACTTCACCCAAATTGCTTCATGTGCTACCTCCGAGGCTGTCATGTACTCCGCTTCACATGTAGATCCCGCCACGACGCTCTGCTTGCAGCTGCACCAGCTTACTGCTCCACCATTCAACATATACACGTATCCGGTTTGTGACTTAGAGTCATCCAGATCTGTGTCGTAGCTAGCGTCAACGTAACCCTTTACGACGAGCTCTTCATCACCCCCATAAACGAGAAACATGTCCTTTGTCCTTTTCAGGTACTTCAGGATATTCTTGACCGCTGTCCAGTGTTCCTTGCCGGGATTACTTTGGTACCTTCCTACCAAACTTACGGCAAGGTTTACATCAGGTCTGGTACACAGCATGGCATACATAATAGATCCTATGGCTGAGGCATAGGGGATGACGCTCATCTCTTCTTTATCTTTTGCCGTGGTCGGGCATTGAGCCGCGCTCAATCTCACACCTTGTAGTACAGGCAAGAACCCTTTCTTGGACTGATCCATTTTGAACTTCTTCAAAATCTTATCAAGGTATGTGTTTTGTGAAAGACCTATGAGGCGTCTCGATCTATCCCTATAGATCTTGATGCCTAATATGTAAGCAGCTTCTCCAAGGTCCTTCATTGAAAAACACTTATTCAAGTAGGCCTTAATGTTGTCCAAGAATTCTATATCATTTCCCATCAAAAGTATGTCATCTACATATAATATGAGAAATGCTACAGAGCTCCCACTCACTTTCTTGTAAACGCAGGCTTCTCCATAAGTCTGCATAAACCCAAACGCTTTGATCATCTCATCAAAACGAATGTTCCAACTCCGAGATGCTTGCACTAGCCCATAAATGGATCGCTGGAGCTTGCACACTTTGTTAGCATTCTTAGGATCGACAAAACCCTCCGGCTGCATCATATACAGTTCTTCCTTAAGATGCCCGTTAAGGAATGCCGTTTTGACGTCCATCTGCCATATCTCATAATCATAGTATGCGGCAATTGCTAACATGATTCGGACGGACTTAAGCTTCGCTATGGGAGAGAAAGTCTCATCGTAGTCAATCCCTTGAACTTGCCGATAACCCTTAGCGACAAGTCGAGCTTTATAGATGGTGACATTTCCATCCGCGTCCGTCTTCTTCTTAAAGATCCATTTGTTTTCTATCGCTCGCCGATCATCGGGCAAGTCAGTCAAAGTCCATACTTTGTTTTCATACATGGATTCTATCTCGGATTTCATGGCTTCTAGCCATTTGTTGGAATCTGGGCCCGCCATTGCTTCTTCATAGTTCGAAGGTTCACCGTTGTCCAACAACATGATTTCCAGGACAGGGTTGCCGTACCACTCTGGTGCGGAACGTGTCCTTGTGGACCTACGAAGTTCAGTAGCAACTTGATCCGAAGTACCTTGATCATCATCATTATTTTCCTCTTCAGTCGGTGTAGGCATCACAGGAACATTTTCCTAAGCTGCACTACTATCCCGTTCAAGAGGTAGTACTTCATCGAGTTCTACTTTCCTCCCACTTACTTCTTTTGAGAGAAACTCTTTTTCCAGAAAGGATCCGTTCTTGGCAACAAAGATCTTGCCCTCGGATCTTAAGTAGAAGGTATACCCAATGGTTTCTTTAGGGTATCCTATGAAGACGCATTTTTCCGACTTGGGTTCGAGCTTTTCAGGTTGAAGTTTCTTGACATAAGCATCGCATCCCCAAACTTTTAGAAACGACAGCTTAGGTTTCTTCCCAAACCATAATTCATACGGTGTCGTCTCAACGGATTTAGACGGTTCCCTATTTAAAGTGAATGTAGCTGTCTCTAGAGTGTATCCCCAAAATGATAGCGGTAAATCGGTAAGAGACATCATAGATTGCATCATATCCAATAGAGTGCGATTACGACGTTCGGACACACCGTTACGCTGAGGTGTTCCAGGCGGCGTGAGTTGTGAAACGATTCCACATTTTCTTAAGTGTGTACCAAATTCGTGACTTAAATATTCTCCTCCATGATCCGATCGTAAGAATTTTATCTTTCGGTCACGTTGATTCTCTACTTCATTCTGAAATTCCTTGAACTTTTCAAAGGTCTCAGACTTGTGTTTCATCAAGTAGACATACCCATATCTACTCAAGTCATCAGTGAGAGTGAGAACATAACGATATCCTCCGCGAGCCTCAATGCTCATTGGACCGCACACATCGGTATGTATGATTTCCAACAAGTTGGTTGCTCGCTCCATTGTTCCGGAGAACGGGGTCTTGGTCATTTTGCCCATGAGGCATGGTTCGCATGTGTCAAATGATTCATAATCGAGAGACTCTAAAATTCCATCAGCATGGAGCTTCTTCATGCGCTTGACACCAATGTGACCAACGTGGCAGTGCCACAAGTATGTGGGACTATCGTTATCAACTTTACATCTTTTGGTATTCACGTTATGAATATGTGTAACATTACGTTCGAGATTCATTAAGAATAAACCATTGACCATCGGGGCATGACCATAAAACATATCTCTCATATAAATAGAACAACCATTATTCTCGGATTTAAATGAGTAGCCATCTCGTATTAAACGAGATCCAGATACAATGTTCATGCTCAAACTTGGCACTAAATAACAATTATTGAGGTTTAAAACTAATCCCGTAGGTAAATGTAGAGGTAGTGTGCCGACAGCGATCACATCGACCTTGGAACCATTCCTGACGCACATCGTCACCTCGTCCTTCGCCAGTCTCCGCTTATTCCGCAGCTCTTGCTGTGAGTTACAAATGTGAGCAACGGCACCGGTATCAAATACCTAGGAGTTACTACGAGTACTGGTAAGGTACACATCAATTACATGTATATCAAATATACCTTTAGTGTTGTCGGCCTTCTTGTCTGCTAAGTATTTGGGGCAGTTCCGCTTCCAGTGACCCTTCCCCTTACAATAAAAGCACTTAGTTTCAGGCTTGGGTCCATTCTTTGACTTCTTCCCGGCAACTGGCTTACCGGGCGCGGCAACATCTTTGCCGTCCTTCTTGAAGTTCTTCTTACCCTTGCCCTTCTTGAACTTAGTGGTCTTATTGACCATCAACACTTGATGTTCTTTCTTGATTTCAACCTCTGCTGACTTCAGCATTGAAAATACTTCAGGAATGGTCTTCACCATCCCCTGCATATTGTAGTTCATCACAAAGCTCTTGTAGCTTGGTGGGAGCGACTGAAGGATTCTGTCAATGACCGCCTCATCCGGGAGGTTAATGTCCAGCTGGGACAGGCGGTTGTGCAACCCAGACATTTTGAGTATATGCTCACTGACAGAACTATTTTCCTCCATCTTACAACTATAGAACTTGTCGGAGACTTCATATCTCTCGACCCGGGCATGAGCTTGGAAAACTAGTTTCAGCTCCTCGAACATCTCATATGCTCAGTGTTGCTCAAAACGCTTTTGGAGCCCCGGTTCTAAGCTGTAAAGCATGCCGCACTGAACAAGGGAGTAATCATCAGCGCGAGACTGCCAAGCATTCATAATGTCTTGGTTCTCTGGGACGGGTGCATCACCTAGCGGTCCTTCTAGGACATATTGTTTCCTGGCAGCTATGAGGATGATCCTCAGGTTCCGGACCCAGTCCGTATAGTTGCTGCCATCATCTTTCAGCTTGGTTTTCTCTAGGAACGCGTTGAAGTTCATGTTGACATGAGCGGCGGCCATTTGATCTACAAGACATATTTGCAAAGGTTTTAGACTAAGTTCATGATAATTAAGTTCATCTTATCAAATTATTATAATGAACTCCCACTCAGATTAGACATCCCTCTAGTCATCTAAGTGTTACACGATCCGAGTCGACTAGGCCGTGTCCGATCATCACGTGAGACGGACTAGTCATCGTCGGTGAACATCTCCATGTTGATCGTATCTTCCATACGACTCGTGTTCGACCTTTCGGTCTCTGTGTTCCGAGGCCATGTCTGTACATGCTAGGCTCGTCAAGTTAACCCTAAGTGTTCTGCATGTGTAAATCTGTCTTACACCCGTTGTATGTGAACGTAAGGATCTATCACACCTGATCATCATGTGGTGCTTCGAAACGACGAACTTTAGCAATGGTGCACAGTTAGGGGGAACACTTTCTTGAAATTATTATAAGGGATCATCTTATTTACTACCGCCGTTCTAAGTAAACAAGATGCATAAAACATAATAAACATCACATGCAATTATATAGTAGTGACATGATATGGCCAATATCATATAGCTCCTTTGATCTCCATCTTCGAGGCTCCATGATCATCTTCGTCACCGGCATGACACCATGATCTCCATCATCATGATCTCCATCATTGTGTCTTCATGAAGTTGTCATGCCAACGACTACTTCTACTTCTATGGCTAACGCGTTTAGCAATAAAGTAAAGTAATTTATATGGCGTTCTTCAATGACACGCAGGTCATACAAAAAATAAAGACAACTCCTATGGCTCCTGCCGGTTGTCATACTCATCGACATGCAAGTCGTGATTCCTATTACAAGAACATGATCTCATACATCACAATATATCATTCATCATTCATCACAACTTCTGGCCATATCACATCACATGACAATTGCTGCAAAAACAAGTTAGACGTCCTCTAATTGTTGTTGCATCTTTTACGTGGCTGCAATTGGGTTCTAGCAAGAACGTTTTCTTACCTACGAATAACCACAACGTGATTTTGTCAACTTCTATTTACCCTTCATAAGGACCATTTTCATCGAATCCGCTCCAACTAAAGTGGGAGAGACAAACACCCGCCAGCCACCTTATGCAACTAGTGCATGTCAGTCGGTGGAACCGGTCTCACGTAAGCATACGTGTAAGGTTGGTCCGGGCCGCTTCATCCCACAATACCGCTGAAGCAAGATAAGACTAGTAGCGGCAAGCAAGTTGACAAGATCTACGCCCACAACAAAATTGTGTTCTACTCGTGCAATAGAGAACTACGCATAGACCTAGCTCATGATGCCACTGTTGAGGAACGTTGCAGAAAATAAAAAATTTCCTACGGTCTCACCAAGATCCCTCTATGAGTTCATCTAAGCAACGAGTCATGGGAGAGAGATTGCATCTACATACCACTTGTAGATCGCGTGCGGAAGCATTCGAGGGAACGGTGATGATGGAGTCGTACTCGCCGTGATTCAGATCACCGATGACCAAGTGCTGAACGGACAGCACCTCCGCGTTCAACACACGTACGGTACGGACGACGTCTCCTCCTTCTTGATCCAGCAAGGGGAAGGAGAGGTTGAGGAAGAAGGCTCCAGCAGCAGCACGACGGCGTGATGATGGTGGAGAGGCAGTACTCCGACAGGGCTTCGCCAAGCGCTCAACGGAGGAGGAGAGGTGTTGGGGAGGGGAGGGGTTGCGCCTTTGATCAGGTGTTCAGCCCTCCCCTCGCCCCTCTATTTATAGGGGAAGGGGGAAGGGGGCCGTCCCCCTCTAGATGAGATCTAGAGGGGGGCGGCGGCTAGGGAGGGAGGCTTGCCCCCCAAGCAAGGGGGGTGCGCCCCCACTAGGGTTCCCCCCCAACCCTAGGCGCATGGGCTCAAGGGGGGGGCGCCCATCCCTCCAGGGGCTGGTGCCCTGCCCCACGCGGCCCATGTGGCCCACCAAGAGGGGTGGCCCCTCCCGGTTGACCCCCGGAACCCTTCCCGTGGCCCCGGTACAATACCGATATGCCCCCGAAACTTTCCGGTGTCCGCATGACAACTTCCCATATATAAATCTCTACCTCCGGACCCTTCCGGAACTCCTCGTGACGTCCGAGATCTCATTAGGGACTCCGAACAACATTCGGTAATCACATACAAGTCTTCCTTATAACCCTAGCGTCACCGAACCTTAAGTGTGTAGACCCTACGGGTTCGGGAGACACGCAGACATGACCGAGACGGCTCTCCGGTCAATAACCAACAGCGGGATCTGGATACCCATGTTGGCTCCCACATGCTCCTCGATGATGTCATCGGATGAACCACGATGTCGAGGATTCAATCAACACAGCATGCAATTCCCTTTGTCAGACGGTATGTTACTTGCCCGAGACTCGATCATCGGCATCCCAATACCTCGTTCAGTCTTGTTACCGGCAAGTCACTTTACTCGTATCGTAATGCATGATCCTGTGACCAGACACTTGGTCACTTTGAGCTCATTATGATGATGCACTACCGAGTGGGCCCAGTGATACCTCTCCGTCATACGGAGTGACAAATCCCAATCTCGATCCGTGTCAACCCAACAGACACTTTCGGAGATACCTGTAGTGCACCTTTATAGTCACCCAGTTACGTTGTGACGTTTGGTACACCCAAAGCACTCCTACGGTATCCGGGAGTTACACGATCTCATGGTCTAAGGAAGAGATACTTGACATTGGAAAAGCTCTAGCAAAACGAACTACACGATCTTGTGCTATGCTTACGATTGGGTCTTGTCCATCACGTCATTCTCCTAATGACGTGATCCCGTTGTCAATGACATCTAATGTCCATAGTCAGGAAACCATGACTAATTGTTGACCAACGAGCTAGTCAACTAGAGGCTTACTAGGGACGTATTGTGGTCTATGTATTCACACGTGTATTACGATTTCCGGATAATACAATTATAGCATGAATAAAAGACAATTATCATGAACAAGGAAATATAATAATAATCCATTTATTATTGCCTCTAGGGCATATTTCCAACAGTTTTCCACGTTTGTCCAGTGCCCAAGGTGTCGTGTCATTTGCTACTTGGGAACCCATGGTGCATGCGCGTTGGGGCTGTTCGGAATGTCAAGAAAAATAGTTTCTCTTTTTCATGGAAGGGTCAAAGAATTTGTTTTATTCCTATGCCAGTGGATGTGTTCACAAAGGATTGGAAAAGTCGTTTGCTGAAAAGAAGAGAAGAACAAGATGAAATAAAGGAAGAAATCAATGCACCGGTGCAGGGGCTGAATCTTTTGGTGGAGAAGGTGCAAGAGGATGGTGGTGCAAATGGGCAGCGGTGGAGTGTTTTTAAAACACAGTGTAAGATCAAAAATCATGCTTGCAAGATGATAATTGATGGTGGCAGCTTTACCAACACCATTAGCAAAGATCTAGTGGAAGCTTTGGGTCTGTCCATGTGGCGGCATCCACGGCCGCACCATGTAGAGTGGTTGTACAATTCCGGTAAATTAAAAATCACACACAAGATACGTGTAACATTTGCAGTTGGAGATTACATTGACAAGGTGGACTGTGATGTTTTGCCGATGGATGCGTGTCAGTTGTTATTGGGAAGACCGTGGCAGTTTGATCATGATGCGGTGCATGCAGGAAAATCCAACACTTATACATTCATGCATGATGGAAAGAAGCACATGCTAAAACCGATGGTGGACGGTACAATTACTATAGACATGCATGTTCTAGAGAAGAAGGTGGCTCAGAAAGTTAACTCAAAACCGAGGACGGTTTTGTTTCAAGGAAAGGAGGATGATACGAGCACCACAACATCAATTGATGATGCTACTCAATCTGAGATAGTTAAAGAATTAAGGCATGGAAAAGTTGCAGAAAATAATGACGTGCATGCAGCCATATTTCATCGAGGAAAAGATGATCGTGTGCGTCAGTTGTGTGGACCGAGAATAAATTCTATAATTAACAGGCCAAAGATCAATTGCGTGGTGCACGCATTACATTCAAGAGATGTGATTGACAAGTTGATGCATGGTTGTATAGTACGAACAGATTTGGACTATAAAATCCCAGGACGCTGGGGAGGATTGAATCAGCAGTTAAAATCATACAAGCTAATAGGTCTGCAGCAAAGGAGGAGACCAGAGATAAAAAGAGAGCCTTTACGCCACCAGATTGGATACGGGTTGGCTCAATTGATCTTAGTTTGCATGGCAAGGGAATTATGTTGCATGCAAATTAATTAGTTATTTTAGAGTCCAGGTCCAAATAAAAAATATATATTTCCTTTTGAGTTGTGCTAGTTTGTCACGTACGTCAGCTTTGATTATGTTAGGATTTAGTCTCTGGATTTTTCATAGCGTACGGGAGTTCGGCCATATAAAAGGCCAGACTTTGGCCGATGTAAGATCAGTTTTGGAGTTTTATTTCGAGTATGAGATATCTATATCTATATCAATATAAAAAGATTCAAAGGGGCAGATCCAATTAATCTCGGTCATTAAATCATGTCAATCCAACGACCTAGGCTGCTTCAATGTCGAGCGCTCAACACGTTTAGCGTGTAGTTAATTTCATGCCAAATATAATGCTAATCACATAATAACACACAAATAATATCTTACTTAATATCTGCATGCACTTAATATACTTCCAAATTAACGTGCATTGCACGTACACATTGACTAGTACAGAAAAACGTCCGAGTTATGGGCGGCCATATCTTGTGTATTATCTGTGATTTTCCCATCGTGGAAATTTACTAGCGCCGGAGGGTTGATCATCACATCGACGCCTACGTGCTGATCCGAGGGGGTCATTATTTTCGTTTGTGTATTTTCGTACACAGGTGAAAATTATCTTGAAGGTTGCAAGGAAGAACAATGGGACGAACTGTTGATTAAGCATCACCGTGAAAGATCGGGCCATCTACACGCGCGAATTAGCATCTCGCTAGTCCGTGCTTCATCAATTTATCAAGTTTTGAATTAGTATGTGTGTAAATATCTAGTTCAAATGAAGTATGTAAACCAAAAAAAATGAAGAACTGACAACAAAAAAGCTCAAAAAGTTAAGTTTTAGGGGTTCAGTTAGCTCCATTTTTTTCAACTCCTTGGATTTGAGGAGTTAAGGTTTGGGGAGGAGTTTGAAAATTTAAGTTTAGAGCTTTCAGTTAGAGGTGCCCTTAGTTAGCCTAGTTTGGTGAATCTGCTAGCTAGTTTTTTTTCCTGTCTTTAGTTAGCCGGGTGTAGTTTGGTGAATCTGCTAGCTAGTTTTTTTTTTCTGTCTTTGGTTAGCCGGGTTCGTTTAGTGGATGACACTGCTCTCTCTTCTTAACTACTATAACCATCCTGGTTTACTAGTTCCCCTCGTATTCTGCATCATATTTTTATAATGATTTTAACTAATAAAATATAGGTTATACTACATAGCTAAAATAATATCAATAGAAACTATATTCAAATGCGAACCCAACAATACAATTTTTTGTTACATGCATTGGTATTTTGCTAGCCAAATACATGATCAAATTTTGAGCGCAAAATACTATGAGGACTAGTAAACCAGAATATAGGTACTAGTCCTCATCCCAAATTAACGAGTAAGTCAACTTCTGTCAACTCGATCCTACCTCATAAATCTGGCAACTTGGAGCTAGAGAGTGATGCATCAAATCCATGACAAGGAAGTGTTGTGTTGCGCGCACACGCACATACATTACTAGAACCGAAAGCGAAGGAATTGAAGCGAGAATCCCATCTGCCAACATCAATCACTCAAAAGTAACCACCATATATATATGCCCGGATCGTTTTAGCGGCCTGTAAGCAAGTCACTTCTGCTTCTCAAAGCAAGTTTGTTCATCTTCTCTATTTGGTCGACCTATCGACATGGCTTTCCCCACATCTTATTCGCCAATGATTCTTTGTATATGTTCTCCTGGGAAACATCCGGCAGGAGATGGATCGGAACAATGAACAGATTCTAGCATATATCCATGTGAGTGCCCGACAGATGGAGCTGGCGCTTGTGTTCATGCGAGTGAGCGAGCGAGTGGCGGATCATACTGCTGCCTAGCAAAGCGTAACGGCCGGATGAGGCCGTGACGTAGGTGTCCGGCCGGATCGCTCGCTTAGTTTAATTAGATCTGCTTTTGCCCAACTAGTGAGTGAATCTCCCCGGCCTGCTCGATGGAGATGCCTACATCGATCGTTGGTGCTTCTACTGATTAAGTAACTTTCTTCATTGATTAGTCTTTTTTTCGAAAAGGGGGATTTGCCCCGGCCTCTACATCAGAAAGATGCATACGGCCATATTATTGACAATCAAAAGGTCCAACAAATGTCTCGAAATCTCAAACAAAGGAACAGATGCTCATCAAAAAGCACGAAAGCAATAACAGAACAGCCACAACCGGCAGGCAATAAAACAAATAGGAAACTAAACACCTATCCTATTACATGACCGCCGTCTAAACCGGTTGAAAATAGCCTATGCTATCGTCTTTCATCAGATAGATCCAGTAACCAAATTCTCCAGGCCTGCCTAGAGGACTTTCTCCATTGATCGATGCTTGTGTCGACATGAGGAATGAATGAATCGAGATGCATCCAGGCCTGGCATGATCTGCAACTTGGCATTTCTGATATGCGCATTTCTGATATGCCATACAAGCCTGTCTGTCTGTCTAGTGGATCATCGATTCGATGGCACGTAATGGTCGTATGTCTATCTTCTCCTCTTCTCTTCCCTCGCTGTCTTAGAAGAAACAGAGCGTACGTGTGGCAACGAAATGTGACTGTTGTTAAAGAAGAGGCAAACCTGTATTCCTCTTAATTAGACCCTGTTGGCGTGGGCTGCTCTCGAAAAAGACAAGTCAACTTGTGTCAACTGGACCCAGCTTCAGAGTTGTAGCAACTTGGAGAGTGGCGCATCCATGACAACATAATTAAGTCTAGTGTTGCGCGTACACGCACATGCATGCCTGACTCAACGAAAGCGATCGAATAGAAGCGAATCCCAGACGTCTCGTCTGGTAGATCAATCGATCACTCCCGCCAAAAGGGAGAGAAAACCAATCAATCAAAAAGTAACCACCATATATGCCCGGATCGTCGGAGCAGCCAGCAAGCAAGCCAAGTTAACTCACCTTCTTTGTGTCACACTCACGGTAGCACAGTACCCTCCCTGTCTTCCTCGTTCGTGCATGTGAGTGTGAAGATATTCAGGACCTCCTTGGTCGATCGATCGACATGCATGGTGTTCCCTGCATCTTATTTCTCGATCTGTTCTTCCTTTGTTTCGCCAAAGCTTTCTTGGAGAGATGGAGCGGGAGATGGATCGGAGGGCCCAACTGATTCTGGCATATATCCTGGACTGCCCAACAGATCGAGCTGAAACTTCTGTTCGCGTCGACATTACGCGTGAAACTTGCCTCTGGTATCATTCGGCGCTCTGACATCCCGATTCTGTCCTGGTGCATCATTACGTTTCCCTCTCGACGGATCAGCTCATGCGTCACACTGCATAGAGCTTTCGGCAAATGCTCCCGTGTCCAGTGGCGGAGCTTCGAAGAAAATGTTGGGCGGGCCAAACTAAAGAGAGCACAATGCTTTCTTAAAATTCTGCATCGTAGGCAGTAGTATATGATATTACATGGGTACCTACTAATACCTACATTGCAATTTTTAAAATGCAATGAACAACCGAGTGAATAAAATCAGGGAATAAAATCGCTAAGCTACCACGTAACACATGTGGTAAGCAATCCAAACTGTTTGTAAACAAATTTGAAAATCGCTAAGCCGGAATTTGGGAAAACAAAATAGATTGCATGTGATGTCTTGCACGCTGCCTCCTGCTTTGCTGCTGGAGGGCTGGACCTCGTGGCACTGACGTGAGTAGGGTTGCTGGTAGGTGATAGCTGCTCCTTGTTGTGTATGTGCGGCAGCAAGCCTGCTAGTGTTACTGTGTTGACCTAGTGCCTCTGTTTCGCTGCTCAATACTCGTGCGAGAGGAAATGGAGCGTTCAGGCTGGATCGATCATGTAAAGGGGATGCGAAGTGTGCGTGGTGGACTGCAGCCAGGTGGTGGGCTGGGCAACGTAGCAAGCAGCAGCAACAACAACAACAACAATAAAGCCTTTAGTTCCAAACAAGTTGGGATAGGCTAGAGGTGAAACCCATAAGATCTCGCAAACAAGCTGGGCAACGTAGCAAGCATGGGTAAAAAAATATGTGCAAAAATCCTGGGCGGGCCATGGCCCGGTTGGGCCCTAATTAAGCTCCACCCCTGCCCGTGTCAACCAACGTAAGCCGTTAGTGTCGAAACTACTCCCTCTGCGTTGAAATATAAGACGTTTTTTTGACACGGGTAATACACGGTCGAAGGAAAATGTGTCACCAATGGGTGATGACAAATGTTAGCCAAAGTGGGCAGCACGTTTAGGTCTTGTACAGTGTTGGATGCTTATCCACCGGCGCTTGAAGAGAAAATATTAGTATTACATCTCAAAATAGTTTTTGTCTGCAATGCAAAGTGCTTCACATATTTGTACGGTTTTGTTTCGATGAAATGGAACCGGGTCCAGGACAGGAGCCCTTTTCCTATAAAAACCAGTGCTTCATATGGGTGCTTAAGGCCTTGTACAATGGAAGGTGCTTAGGAGAGGTGCTTAGAGAAATAAACCAGGCCTTTCTTAAGCACCGGTGCTTATTTGTACAGAATAGACGCTTAACTAAGCGTCTCTTCTGTAGAAATAGGCACCGGTGCTTCAGGAAAATCCGGTTTATTTTTCTAAGCATCTCTCTAAGCACCTCCCATTGTACAAGGCCTAATAGCAATTGATTGTAGCACCCGTGAAATCAGGATAACAGTTATCTCTCCTAAGCATCGGAAGCCAAACTTTGCTTCTGATACCCCTTCCGAAGCACCTGTGCAAACCAATGTCATAAAGAAACAGATTTTTATTTTCTTGAGGCACATGTGTTAGAAACGGCGTTGCACACAGGCTTAGTTTTTCTAGCTTACGGCCTCTTTGATTCATTAAATGGAAAAGATGAATGGGGTTGTGGGGATAAAGAATAGTATATCTTTGTTGCCTAATCACCATTCCATTCCGGAATATATAGAGATACAAAAATAGAGAAAATAGCAGGTGCTCCTCTCTCTTAAATGCTTCCATGCTACCAAGACATGCGTCTATAGTCTATAAAATTTTAAATATGTATTTAAATACACATGGATAAAGAATTAAAGAAAGACAAATCTAGTATGAATTACGTATGTGAATAATATCTTCATGGTCAGACATTATGTTTGTTTCCAACTAACATCAGGGTTGTCGCCCCAGCAAAAAAATAGAAAATAATGGCCAATTTGGCTACCACGGTAGCAAAATAAATGTTTTTTCATGACTGCAGCACCTACGTGCAAAAAAATGTGATGAAATGACATTCATGACACTCTGAGAAACAAATGGTGTTCCAAAAACTTAACAAATAACCTTTTTGGAGCACATATTTTATTTTCTTACATAGCACCACCTTCACCCAAAACTATAAGAATGCAAAAATAACTGAGTTTTCAGTATTTCTAGTATTTTTAAAAATTTATTGTTTACTCCGGTGCGAGCTAAAACTCCCCGTCCCCAGGCCCACTTGCCACAGAGGCAGAGCCATGAGCCCATCACAATTCACACGACCAGACTAGGCAAATTTGACAATTTTGACCTTCGAACGAAATTAATTCACAGAATGAACTGGGTGTGAAACTATTTCACACCCCTGATCCTTTTGTGTAGCGCCCGTGACGCCGGCGTCACACCCTACGGTGCAGCGCCCAGCTAGCGGGCGTTGCACGCCATTCCACCGTAGCAGCCCTGGGCCCCACACCCAGCTGTGCAACGCCTCGGCGCTAGGCGCCACACGATGTGCAGCGCCTAGCCGATGGGCGCTGCACTGTGAGTTATGTCCAGTCGCGGCGGCCCTCTCCTCCCCCACCCACCCCATTGCAGCAGTTCCAGAAACAAAACCAGCCGTGGCGGCGGCCTTATCCACTCCCCCTCTCAATCCCCTCTCTCAAATCCTTCAAATCCGACGATTTGGTCCGTGGATTTCGTCACCAATCCATCCTAGAAGGTACTCTCCTCCGATCTCTTTCTTGCTATCCATAGAAAATATAGTATTTTGAAGATTTTGAAGATTTGGGGAACCTTTGTTTGATTTGATTAGATTAGAATCTTGCATGTATTAGAACTCTTCATTGTTTGATTTTGGAACCCTAGTTTAGTTATTTTTTCAAAAAATATGGTTGGATACATTGGTTGACATGTTATTTCTATGGAAAATATATTTGTATGAAGTAGGCCTAGTTTAGTTTATTTTTGTGGAACTTATATTTGTTTTGACAAGAATGTTTTGGATACATATGCTTTGAATTTTGCATCTAGTAGGCGTAGTTTAGTTTATTTGTATTCCAAAGATAATTGTATTGACAAGAAAGTTTTTTTTAATTGTTAGGATGGTTTGGCTTCTCGATGATCACTGGGACAAACAACACCGGTCGTATGCTATGTCGGTGGAGCAGCGGGTAATAATGAAAGTTGCCGGTGTTATGAATTTCATGTTTATTTCAAACACAAATGCCCCATATGTAATGATTTGTTTGTTTGTTTGTTTGTAGGAGCTTGCGCCTTTGAAGATTCGGTCTCACGGGGTCACCCTTGGGTGGATGCGCTATGATGAGCGGTACACACGTATGTAAGGGAGACAGGACTTCTCCCTTTCATTCAGTTGGTCAGCCGGTCGACGCCACCCAACAATGCTGCAACACTCACCGCGCTTATTGATCATTGGAGGCCGGAGACACACACTTTCCATCTTCGGACCGGGGAGATGACTGTGACGCTCCAGGATATGGCTATGATCACCGGTCTTCCTATCGATGGGAACCCTTTGTGTATGAACACCGATTTTGAAGGGTGGCGTACGCAGATGCATGCCCTTATTGGTATGGTTCCTCCTGAGCCTCGTGAACCAGAAGCAGAAGACAAGAAGAAGGAAAGAGTCACAGTCGGTGCTCCTTTCACGTGGATTCAATCGAACTTTGGTACTTGCCCTGAGGATGCTAATGAGGACACGGTGAAGACATATGCTCATGTCTATATGTGGTACGTGATATCCAGGACTATGTTTGCTGATGACACAGGCAAGAATTCTCCATGGATGTGGCTGAAGGCGTTGACCGTCTTCGATAGCAAATGGAATTGGGGTTCGGTGACACTTGCTTATTTGTATCGACAGGTATGAAGTTGTTTCTTTTTCACTTCATTACTACATTATCAATGCGATCTTGCTGTTAATTCAACTATGTTCTCTTTTATGTGCAGCTGGACAAAGCCTGTTGTAGGCCATCTGGAGGTATTGGTGGTTGTATGCTCGCACTTTCCATATGGAGCTGGGAGCGTTTGCCGGTTGGACGACCGAAGATCGTGAAGTATGAGGATTGGGACGACAAAAATGACCCACTATGGCTCCCCACTTGGGCTCATAAGTGGGATGTGTTGAATGAGACGACGGATGATCCATCGGTCATGTACAAGCTATGCAAGAGCGAGATGGACGTGATCACGCCTGAGCAGGTGAATCGACATTGCATAAGTGATTATCATGCTTCTATCGCAACTCGATATCAATTTTGCATTCTATCCCATTTGCAGGTGGAATGGGAGCCGTATGGAAAAGGAGATAGTTTTGGTAACCCTATAGAGTTCAGGCTGAACCCAATGTGCACTAGGGATAGGGATCTCTGGCGTATGCGGTGCCCACTCATATGCAACTGGGTGGTTGAGCTTCACCTGCCACATCGGGTGTTCCGCCAGTTTGGCTTGTTCCAGTCATTTCCGCCGCAGTGGGAGGACATGGACAAGGTGCTACACGGGTAAGATATAATTAACTTTGAGCACTTCGCGGTTTCTCGGCAGTTTCAATGGTGGTAATATTCGGTTTCTAACTTGCAGGTTGGATAGGAAAAAGCAGCGGAAGATCAAGGATTGGGCCTCGCATCACAGGAAGTATGTCGTACAGTTCGCGCTAAGTGTGGAGCAAGCTAGGGCTGGAAAACGACAGCAGCTTCGTGAGCACTGCCCGTTCGCGTTCAACAACTATCTCACATGGTTTCTTGCAAGTACCCGTGTGGAGGTATGCAAGCCGGCGTATGCTGATGAGATATTGGAGGATCCCACCGTTTTTGATGAGCTAGCCCAGCACCAGTACAACGCATTAGTCAGGAAAGGCAACTCAGTGATCCCTTCAGCTCCAATGATGAACTTTGTGGTATTTGCCCTTTTTGCTTTTCCATTCGCAGTATTCTCATCTTCGCTTGCCTAACACATTAATACCGTTTCTGTTCATAGCGTGCCCAGATCAAGAAAGCAGTTGATGAGACCGAGACTATTCTAGAAACAACCCCGGTTGGCAAAAGCGATGGGGAAGGTGCACTTTGAGCATTCCTTAAGGTTCACATCTCCTTCAAACTAGCACTTAACATGTTCATTGCTACGTTCGATGTCTCATTCACTTGTACATGTTGCAGCGCCAGGGCCAAAAGTTAAGGTGTTTATCAAACCTTATCGGTTGTCGTGACACCGAGTATGTATCACCAGAACGGTCTAGGTCAGCGACACCATCAGATCCCACTTCGGGCCAGAGCCATGGTGATCCTTTGGAGGATGAGGATGTGGGTGTGATCACCCAAGAGGTATGGCATGAGCATATATCCAATTGTTGATGCATTGCTAACTATATCCCCACACACAGTTTTTTCATATCTTTTGTTGATGCATAGGTTGATATGACCTTGGGGACGTACAAGGTCCGGTCTGCATACGAGTTAAAGCCTAGGAGGGGAATCGACAAATACACACCTGAAGACTTCACCCATAAAGGCAGAAGGACGGTCGGCACCTCGCGGATGGCGGCTTTGGATGACTATTTGGATGACGATGTGGATGACGTGGAGGAACCGGAGCCGGAGCCGGAGCCGGCGCGGGTTCCTCTTCCTAGGAAGGTGAAGAAGATTGGAGTCAAGAGGGAGGGAGGATCCAACAAGCGCTCAAGGAACTAGTCATCGTCCTCTATTTGTAATGGTAGCTCTATGTTAGTTGTAGCTCTAACTCTATGTTAGTGATAATGTTGAACTTGTCGTGATGGTCACTCTAGGTAATGTTGAACTTGAAGCTGTTAGTAATGTTGAACTTGTCCTGATGGTCACTGTACGAAATGTCTTAGCTCATAGTAATGTTGAAATTACTGTTTATTCTGTGACTTAAAATCACCCAGTTTGAGCAATAGAAGGCAGGGCAACAGAGACAGAGAGCAAAAGAAGGCAGGGGGCAAGTTACAGACCTGTGTGGCGCCTAGCGTGCAGGCGCCACACTATACAGTGCAACGCCTAGAGCACGGGCGTTGCAATGTATAGTGTGCCGCCTGCGTGCTAGGTGTTGCACAACTCTGTAACTTGCCACTTTTCAGTTGCTCTCTGGATAGTTACAGAGTTGTGCAATGCCTAGCACACATGCGCCATACTATACAGTGCAACGCCTAGCGTCGAGGCGTTGCACTGTATAGTGTGGAACCTGTGTGCTAGGCGTTGCACAGCTCTGTAACTTGCAACTTTTCAGTTGCTCTCTGGATAGTTACAGAGTTGTGCAACGCCTACCACACAGGCGCCACACTATACGGTGCAACCCCTAGCGCCACACTATACAGTGCAACGCCTAGCGCCGAGGCGTTGCACTGTATAGTGTGGCGCCTATGTGCTAGGCGTTGTGTAACGCCTAGCACACAGGCGCCACACTATACAGTGCAACGCCTAGCGCCGAGGCGTTGCACTGTATAGTGTGGCGCCTGTGTGCTAGGCGTTGCATAGCTCTCTAACTTGCAACTTTTCAGTTGCTCTCTGGATAGTTACAGAGTTGTGCAACGCCTAGCGTGCAGGCGCCACACTACACAGTGCAACGCCTAGCACCGGGGCGTTGCACTGTATAGTGTGGCGCCTGTGTGCTAGGCGTTGCACAACTCTGTAACTTGCCACTTTTCAGTTGCTCTCTGGATAGTTACAGAGTTGTGCAACGCCTAGCGTGCAGGCGCCACACTACACAGTGCAACGCCTGCTTTCTAGGTGTTGCACGATGAATTAGTAAATTTTGTACGAGGATGTGAAGTAGCATATAGCATATGCATATACATGGCAAGCAAACAACTGTGAAGACAACATATGCATAAAGTGCAACACGACATAGTACTTCAACTTGAGGAGTAGTGCATACAACCAAATTTAGGAGGAAATACATAGTACTTCACGACACATACTAGTTCGCAACCAAATCGAGAAGGAGGCATAGTTCATGACACATAGTAGTTCACAACCAAATCGAAGAGCATAGTCCACAAGCAAGTTGAAGTTGAAGATGACAATGACATAGCTCTATTGCATAGAGCAAGGCCCCTTTCCCTTCTTATTCTTCCTCTCTTCTTCCTCTTCCTCCTCCCTTTTCCTTATCAGGTGAGCCTCCTTAACCACCCTCTCCATGAATATCTTGTTCTTCCTCTCCTCTTTTTCAGCTGCGAATGCCCAAAGTTTCATGGTTCTTTCTTCAAAATCCTTTTGACGCTTCTTCTGTGCCTCCTCACATTTCTTCACCAACGCTTGATCCCTAGCCCACATGTCATGTGTCGCTCTCTCTGTTTCCTTCCTCTCCTTCTCAAGCTCCTCTTCCTTCTTCTTCTTTAGTGCGGCTTCATCCTCATCTCTAAGCTTCTTCACAGCCTTCTCCCACCATCCCGCCATCTCATCTTAGCCATCCTCCTTCATTGTTGGTTTGTTGGGTTGGGAAGCCGCCATACCTACAATGAGTGAAACATAATGGTTAGTAAAGACAATAAAAACAAATGGAAGAACATGTGCAACAAGAACATATGAAAAAGAAGAACATATGAAAAAGAAGAACATACAGAAATGGTACATCGAGGTATCCAAACATTCCTCTATAACGACCTTGTCCCTGTCCATCACCACGGCCAAGTCCACCACCAAGGTTGTCGGTGTCAAAACCGGCGAATCTCGGGTAGGGGGTCCCGAACTGTGCGTCTAGGCAGATAGTAACAGGAGACAAGGGACACGATGTTTTACCCAGGTTCAGGCCCTCTTGATGGAGGTAAAACCCTATGTCCTGCTTGATTAATATTGATGATGTGTGTTACAAGAGTAGATCTACCACGAGATCAAGGAGGCTAAACCCTAGAAGCTAGCCTATGGTATGATTGTTGTTCGTCCTATGGACTAAAGCCATCCGGTTTATATAGACACCGGAGAGGGCTAGGGTTACACAGAGTCGGTTACAATGGTAGGAGATCTACATATCCGTATCGCCAAGCTTGCCTTCCATGCCAAGGAAAGTCCCAACCGGACACGGGACGAAGTCTTCAATCTTGTATCTTCATAGTCTTGGAGTCCGGCCGATGATGATAGTTCGGCTATCCGGACACCCCCTAGTCCGGAACTCCCTCAGTAGCCCCTGAACCAGGCTTCAATGACGACGAGTCCGGCGCGCATGTTGTCTTCGGCATTGCAAGGCGGGTTCTTCCTCCGAATAATTTATAGAAGATTGTGAACACCAGGATAGTGTCCAGCTCTGCAAAAATAAATTCCACGTACCACCGTAGAGAGAATAATATTACACAAGTTCAATCTGCTGACGTATTTTGTGGCGTGACATCACACCACTACCAAGCCTTTACTCAAATTGTTTTTACTGTTCCACCTCAGCGCGTTTAGCGAAGCGGTTTCCTTGGCACGTCTTGTCGAAGTAGAGATCGTGTTCCCCTTATTCCGGGATTCCCATCAATACGGACGTGGGTAACCCAACCATGCCATTGATTGTGACGCTTGGGAGATAAGCGAGTTTTACCAGGCCGGTGGGGACACATGTTTTTGTCCGCCCATATAAGGGGATAAAGATCCGACCCTTTTACCTGCGCCTTCTTCCTCCTTGTCTTATCCATCTCCGCGAACTGAGCTCCAGCGCCCAAGTCCGCACATCTCACCTCAACCTTCTCCAACTATGTCCGGAGCGGGAGGCAAGTGGATGGCCTCCTCCGTCACGGAGGGGCAGATCCAGAAGCTGCGCGACGCCGGATATTTGTCCAGCGACATCGCGCACCGGCTCCCCGACGAGGGAGAGCTCATTCCCACCCCCAGGCCCCATGAGAGGGTAGTATTTCTTCCCCATTTCCTCTGCGGACTGGGCTTCCCACTTCATCCCTTTGTCCGGGGGCTCATGTTCTACTACGGCCTAGATTTCCATGATCTGGCCCCGAATTTCGTCCTCAACATCTCGGCGTTTATCGTCGTGTGCGAGGCCTTCCTCTGCATCCAGCCCCACTTCGGCTTGTGGCTCAAGACCTTCAGTGTCAAGCCGAAGGTTGTGAAGGGCAGCCAAGCGGAGTGCGGAGGCGCCATGGTGGGCAGGATGTCCCACGTTACTTGGCTGGAGGGCAATTCGTGGAAAACATTAAGGGGTGGCAATCGGGGTGGTTCTACATCACCGAGCCGCATGACCCTGATTGGGCAGCGGCCCCCGAATTCAGATCCGGCATCCCTACACGGCTCACCTCCTGGAAAGAGAGTGGCCTGATCTGGGGTGATTCGGAGGAGCTGACCGGACTCCAAGCCTGCATCCAAAAGCTGATGGACAAGAAGCTCAAGCTTGTCAACGTAGTCCAGGTCATGCTCATTCGCCGGATTCTCCCGTGCCAACGACGGGGCTTCAACATGTGGGAGTTCGATCCGGCGCAGCACCAGACCCTGAGCAGACTCTTCGACAATATGTACGAAGATGTCTGGAAGGTGCTGTTCAAGGGCGCCGAGGCTCCTGCATCCGCTACCAAAGATCGCGGATTCCGCTCGCAGCGTCCAGCTGATGAGGTAAGTGATTTTGCCACTTGTTTTCCATAGTTTAACTCTATGCGGGATCTAAACTCCCTTTTCCTTTGACAGGACTGGCTGGCGAAGGCCGAACGGACTATCTGTCTGGCCCCATTGCCATAGGACCCAGCGGACGCCTGCCTATCGGGGCTGCTGGCTCCGGCACCCCACGTGGTGCCGGAGAAGAAGGCCAAGAAGAAGGCCACGGGGACTCGGAAGAGTTCCCGTTTTCAGGTGCTATCGGATGATGAATCCGAGGCCAACTCCTCCCACCAAGGCGAGGAGGAGAAGAAGAAAGCCTCTCCCCCAGCGGGGGGAGGGAAGAAAAGGAATGCCTCCCCAACAAGGGAGGCCGAAGGGTCCAAGGAAAAACTCTTCCCCCGGACTGCTCTGCCAACGCCAGTGATGATGACGAGGACTGGCCTCCAAGGGCCAAGCCCCTGGCGAGATCGTAAGTATCCGGACTACCGAATAACTTCAAGGTTTTTCCTTTTCGCCACATAATGTCTTTCTAATGCCGCATACAACCCTGCAGTCCGCCCAAGGATTATCTTCCCGCTTCGTCGAGCGGGTCCTTAGGTGCGTCGGATATGGATTCTCTTCCGACTGCCTCCACCCCCCGTGACGCGGACGATGCCGAGGTGGGATCCCAGGAAGGGACCCACCAGGAGGAGGAGGCCCCGGAGGTGTCGCAGGACAACCTTCCGGACTTTCTACCGGACTCGGCCCCGGAACCCACAGTGGCTCCGGAGTCCGGCGGGCGACCCCTTCGTAAGAAGGGCAAGACCGTGACGTCGGCAGCCTCCGTCCAACTGGAGGCGCCGGATAACTTGCTGGAGGCGCTCAACGGCGCCTCCATTGAAGAGGAGCACTGCACTGTTATGAGTGCGGTGATTCAGAAGGTGCAGCTCGCCAAGAGCGGGCTGACCGAAGCCTGCAGCAGCCTTTTAATAGGCTTTGAGGTAAGAATTTTGATATATATAAAATGGTACCGCATAGACAGTAGCCCCTGATGCTCGGTTCGGTGTTCGGAAAGAAAAGCCGGACTGAGGATCTAAAAAGATATACGCAGGAGTCATAAAGAATATGTCAATATGGGATTGCAGGATGCGCTGCTGACCTCTGCCGCACTGACTGCGGAGGTCAATACTTTGAAGGAAAGCCTCAAGCGGTCCGAGAACGAGCTCGGCCGTGCCAAGAAGCAGCTCGAGGACAAGGAAGGTGAGTAACACCTTATTAAAATTGTACCTTATAGAAAAGGATTTTGGCTGCAAAAAAGAATGACAAGGATAATGTGGGTATTGCAGGGGCCACTAACGAGGTGGCGACCCTGAAAGAGGCGGTGGCCGCGGCCGAACGCAATGCAGCCGCGGAGCGCACCGAGCGAGAGAAGCAGGAGGCGCGGGTGGCGGAGGTACAACAAGAGCTCCAGGATCTCATGAAAAAACATGAGAGCCTGGAGCGTGACTCGAAGACTCAAGAGTCTGAGCTTGCAACGGCTCTTGAGAGTGCCAAAGCCGCTAAGGCCGAAGCCTACAAGGCCCTCCAGGAGATTGAGGCGGTGAAGAAAATAGCAGCGGGTAAGGCATTTTTCATGCAAAGTAAGCATGTGAGTGTTAATTACCTGTTGCTTACCCGAATTCGAAGCTCTCCAGGAGCGTTCGCAGATCTTCCTCGCAGCGTGTCCGATGCTGCCGCATTCTACCGGGCCGAGGAGGGGAGCTCGATGGAGAAGGTCTTCTGGTCTCAGTATGCTGAGGCCGGACATCCGGTGCCCCTTAGCGACCAGCTGAAGCAGCTGGTCGAGCTCCACAAGGCGGCCGAACAGGCCATGAAGGGCCTCATAGTTCGGTTGTGGCCTAAGGAGGCCATGCCTGGGAGCTACTTCGGCCTAGTGCGGCGACTGGTGGATGCGTGCCCGTGGGTTGAAGTCATCAAGCACTCCGCTTGCATTGAGGGTGCCCGTCGGGCCCTTGCCAGCGCAAAGGTGCACTGGGACAAGATGGATGCCCAGAAGCTCGTGACAGACCCGCCACCAGAGGGCAAGGAGCATCGCACGCCCGAGATGTATTATAAGAGTGTGCTGAAGGGCGCCCGCACTATTGCGGGTGAGTGCTCCAAAGATGTAATATTTGAGTAGACTCGCATTTTGTTATCCTGTGCGCTGAAAACTTAGTTCATATGCGCTAAGCAACACTTGTTAATTTAAAATATTACCTTCTGTGTGGCTGTTTATCAAATCTGAGAGATGGCAAGTCGTCGGCTTCAGCCCCCATGCCACGAGTGCTGGGGTGTTCGGGATAAACTTGAGCACTCTTGTTCCCATTTTTGGGTCCATCTAGGGAGGCGCTCAACACAGCGAACAAGGCAACCAGACTTATAATGCTTGAACACTCTCACTTAGCCATAGAATTCTATAATTTTAAATTTCGGCGAAGCCCCTAGTCTTCGGAAGGCCGAATTTGGGGCGCTGTCCACGCCTGGGCCGGACAGGATCCGGCTCCTCGCTCTAAGCGGCATAAGTCTTGAAGGACTCGCAAAAAACCTCTCGAACAGCGACCGGCTCTCGCCTCATCATGACGGTCAGTTTTAGCTTTCTCCACTGAGGCGTTAACCCAGCTCAACTGGGGCGCAATCGCAGTGGTTCTCCCAGTGCCACCTTAGCCGATACAACGGAACGTAAGGCACCAAAACATGGGAGCCGGGCAAACCCAACTATTGACCCAAGACATGATTCAGAGCCGATGCATATAATGCTATAAGTTCGGGGTGCCGCACTTGTGAAAGTGTTCGGACTTATCACACCATGATGCAGGAAACATAAGCCCCTGGTGTGTTTTAACCGTACCAAAGTGTATGGATGCGACATGTCATAAATGAACATATGTATAAAAAAGAAATGCAATTATAAGCGAAAAGGTGTTGCATTATTTTATTCAAGAAGTGCTGCTATGAATGTAGAACGATACAAATAGTGCGATAAGCAAGGGATGGGACTGTTAAACATGTCCCCCTCTAGGGGTAGGCTGCGGATTGGTGTATAAAAATGCTCGTAATGGAGACCACCTGGATATTCGTTGTAGCCTTTATTCTTCCCTGGATGTTGCATCGTGAGTTCGACAGGTTTGCTGCCGGACAGGGCCTCTGACGAACGGAGTCCTGTGGGTTAAAATAAAAAGAAAAAGGAAAAAAAAGAACGACACACTTGAGAGCCCCTGGTGTGGTTGAGCCGCAGTCTGGGCTTATCGTGGTCGTGCCCCTCTCCCCATGCCCATGGTATCTTCAGAGCGTAATGGTGTACGCGAAGGACCTGTTTTGACGTATTACAGGGCTGGGGTTGGGGCCGCACTGCTACGCGTGCTCGGAACGTGCCAGGCGGTCTTGTTGTAGGTTACTCCGGGTGCGCTTAGCTATGTCCGGTCGCTTAACGGCCGGACTCGAGAATTGCCTTAAGAGGCTGCATTGTACTTCTGCGCGAGAGCCGCTGTATGTTCCTCCGTTCGGAGAGAACGTTCAGTGTTTCCGTTGACCGTGATGACTCCTCAAGGGCCTCACATCTTGAGCTTGAGGTATGCGTAGTGCGGCACCGCGTTGAACTTTGCAGACGCGGTACGTCCGAGCAGGGCATGATAGCCGCTGCGGAACGGAACTATGTCGAAGATTAACTCCTCGCTCCGGAAGTTATCCGGGGATCCGAAGACCACTTCCAGTGTAACTGAGCCTGTACAATTGGCTTCTACACCTGGTATGACGCCTTTAAAGGTCGTCTTTGTAGGTTTAATCCTTGAGGGGTCTATGCCCATTTTGCACACTGTATCCTGATAAAGCAGGTTTAGGCTGCTGCCGCCGTCCATCAGGACTCTGGTGAGGTGAAATCCGTTGACGATTGGGTCTAGGACCAATGCGGCGAATCCGCCGTGGCGGATGCTGGTGGGGTGGTCCCTTCGGTCAAAAGTGATCGAGCAGGAGGACCATGGATTGAACTTCGGGGCAACTGGCTCCATCGCGTATACATTCCTTAGCGCACGCTTCCGCTCCCTTTTGGGTATGTGCATTGCGTATATCATGTTCACCGTCTGCACCTGTGGGGGGAAACCCTTCTGTCCTCTATTGTTCGGCGGTCGGGTCTCTTCCTCGTCATCGCTATGCAGCCCCTTGTCATTGATTTCGGCAATTAACTTGCCTGCCTGCTTGAATACCCAACAGTCCCTATTGGTGTGGTTAGCTGGCTTTTCAGGGGTGCCATGTATCTGGCACAAGCGGTCGAGTATTCGGTCCAAATTGGACGGACCCGGAGCAGTTCTTTTGAATGACTTTTTCCACTGACCGGGCTTAGAGCCTCTGAATCCGGCATTGACTGCCGTATCCTCACTATTGTCGCCGTTAATGTGGCGTTTGTTTTTGTTATGACGCGACCTGCCACTACGGTCCTTGATGTCCGGACTGCCAGAATTTTTGCTGAGGTTGTTGCTGCGTGCTAGCCAGCTGTCCTCACCCACGCAGAAGCGGGTCATGAGTGATGTGAGGGCTGCCATGGATTTCGGCTTTTCCTGTCCTAGGTGCCGGGCAAGCCACTCGTTGCGGATATTATGCTTGAAGGCCGCGAGGGCCTCCGCATCCGGACAGTCGACGATTTGGTTTTTCTTGGTTAAGAACCGTGTCTAGAATTGTCTGGCCGATTCGTCTGGCTGCTGAATTATGTGGCTTAGGTCATCAGCGTCTGGTGGTCGCACATACGTGCCTTGGAAGTTATCGAGGAATGCGGCTTCCAGGTCTTCCCAACTCCCAATTGACTCTGCTGGCAAGCTGTTAAGCCAATGCCGGGCTGGTCCTTTAAGCTTGAGGGGGAGATATTTGATGGCGTGAAGATCGTCACCGCGGGCCATGTGGATGTGAAGAAGATAGTCTTCGATCCAAACCGCGGGGTCTATTGTGCCATCGTAAAATTCGATATTCACGGGTTTAAACCCTTCAGGGATTTGATGATCCATTACTTCATCTGTGAAGCATAGTGGGTGTGCGGCGCCTCTGTACTGGGCGATATCACGACAGAGCTCAAAAGAGCTTTGTCTGTTTTGTTCGGCCCGGCCGGACTTACTGTGTCCGGCGCGACGGTTGTCGTCATGTACCGTGGGGCGCCCACGCGATCCATAGATCAATCTTGATTGTCTTGCCTTATCTCCAATATATCTCGCAAGTCCGGAGCGTTCCCCTGTGGCCTTGTGCTTTTCGAGCGATGCCGGGGTACGGGTCTGGTGAAGGGCCTAGAGGCCTCTCTGTCATGACCACGGGGTGGTCGGTCAGCCGTATTGTCTCCTCGTGATGCGGGTTCATACGCTTCCTCCTCTAATCTGGGAAGCAGCTTGCGTTTAGGGTAGCTTTTGGAGGGGCGTTCGAGCTCATGCTCTTCGGCCGCGAGGACTTCAGTCCATCTATCGGCTAGCAGATCTTGATCAGCTCTAAGCTGTTGCTGCTTTTTCTTGAGGCTGTTCGCCGTGGCCATAAGCCTGCGTTTAAAACGCTCTTGTTTGACGGGATCCTCAGGCACGACGAATTCATCGTCGTCGAGGCTTGCCTCGTCTCCGGAGGGAGGTATATAATCCTCTACCTCTTCTTCTGCCACTCTCTCATGAGGGCTGGCGTCTCCGTCCTCCTGCGCTGGATCTTGCTGGAGTGGGTTGTCTTCGGCGCTGTCCGGTGTATTATTGTCTCCGGTGCCGGAATCTTCATTCTTGCTGTGGCGGGATTTAGAGCGGCGCCGCTGACGCCGGCGCTTGGGCTGTTTCTTGGAGGGGTCATCCTCCACTGTTCCTTCGCCATTCCCATCCTTTGGGATATCCACCATGTATATGTCATATGATGAGGTGGCTTTCCAGTGCCCGGTGGGCGCTGGTTCTTGGTCGTCTCCGGCATCGTTGTCCATACCGTCGATGTCTTCGGAGTCGTAGTCTAGCATGTCGGTTAGATCGTCGACAGCGGCTACCAAGTGGGTGGTGGGTGGGTTTTGAATTTCTTCGTCGTCCGCATCCCAACCGTCCCGACCGCAGTCCGCCCAGGGCTCCCCTGATAACGAGAGATACTTTAGCGAACTCAAGATGTCGCCGAAAGGTGAGTGTTGAAAGATGTCCGCCGCGGTGAACTCCATGATCGGCGCCCAATCGGATTCGATCGGAGGGGGCGCGGGAGGTTCGAAGTCCGGCAAGGAGTCCGACACCTCGGAGTCACGAGCTTTATGAGGGACAAGATCAGTGTTCGGCTCTATCGCCGTAGAGGTTGCAGCCCCCGAGGCGGTGTCTAGCCATCCGTCTTCGACCTGCGCAGCCAGCTCCGAATTGAAGATCGGAGCGGGTTCGAGTGCGGCCTCCAGGGTACTGTCCGGCTGTAGAGCTAAATCATGCTCGCCGTGACAGTGCGGCACGCTCGGCTGTGGCTCGAGTCCATCGAGGATCAAGTCCCCGCAGATGTCGGCCGTGAAGTTCAAACTTCCAAATCTGACCTGACGGCCAGGGGCGTAGCTTTCGATCTGCTCTAGTTGGCCAAGCGAATTGGCCCGCAGTGCGAAGCCGCCGAATACGAAGATCTGTCCGGGGAGGAAGGTCTCACCCTGGACTGCGTCGTTGATGGTGATCGAAGAAGCCATCGAGCCTATCAGTGATGACACAGATGAACTCTCAATGAAAGCACCAATGTCGGTGTCAAAACCGGCGGATCTCGGGTAGGGGGTCCCGAACTGTGCGTCTAGGCGGATGGTAACAGGAGACAAGGAACACAATGTTTTATCCAGGTTCAGGCCCTCTTGATGGAGGTAAAACCCTACGTCCTGCTTGATTAATATTGATGATGTGTGTTACAAGAGTAGATCTACCACGAGATCAAGGAGGCTAAACCCTAGAAGCTAGCCTATGGTATGATTGTTGTTCGTCCTATGGACTAAAGCCATCCGGTTTATATAGACACCGGAGAGGGCTAGGGTTACACAGAGTCGGTTACAATGGTAGGAGATCTACATATCCGTATCACCAAGCTTGCTTTCCACGCCAAGGAAAGTCCCATCCAGACACGGGACGAAGTCTTCAATCTTGTATCTTCATAGTCTTGGAGTCCGGCCGATGATGATAGTTCGGCTATCCGGACACCCCCTAGTCCGGAACTCCCTCAGTAGCCCCTGAACCAGGCTTCAATGACGACGAGTTTGGCGCGCATGTTGTCTTCGGCATTGCAAGGCGGGTTCTTCCTCCGAATAATTTATAGAAGATTGTGAACACCAGGATAGTTGACTTGGCATTTGTTGGCTTGGCATTTGTTGGCTACCACTTGGTTGACTTGGCACTTGTTGGCTACCACTTGGTTGGCTTCCTTCTGTAGCTCTTTGTTGGCTTGTGCTTGCATCATTTTTCTTGGACTTTTTCCTTGGTTTCGTACATTTTCTTTTGTTGTGGCCATGACCTTTGCACTGCCCACAACGGGAGCTCTCATGAGGCTCTTGGAATTGGTCGTTGCCCGCTTCACGGCGGCCACCATGGCCCCATCCGTCCATGTTGCCTCTAAGACGCTTTGTCATACGTCTACCCCGTTTAACAACCTTCAACTCCGGATCCGGCCATAGTTGAACACCATGGTACTCCGGCCATTGTGATTGGTCAAGATATGGGTGAAAGCATGGAGCCCATGTTTTCTTGACCGTCATGATTGAGAACTCCAACTCCCTCACGGTGGGTGGGTGATTGATGTCCACATTCCTAATGTGACCGGCGGTATACAAGTGTTAGCATGGAAGATGAAGCAACAATGGCCTCCCGCAAGAGCAATCACATTGTGTTAACGACACCTTGAAAGCCCGACCTCCATGTTGGCGGCCATCGTTTGTGGTTCCTCCTGGCTCTTTCACTTCGTACTTCCACTCTTCGTTGTCATATAAAATAGCTTCTTCTGAGTCCGCCTTCCGTGATTGAAATACCAACCATTCATCAACCTTGGGTGGGAACTTGTACTTGTACTTGCGCGGGTTCTCACCCGCTATCTGTGCATCCGTTTCCACCGAGTACTTTAAAAAGTACGCATTCATCTTGCCAAATGTGTATTGAACTATTGCCGTCACGGGTAATCCACGTGCACCTTTGAGCACCCTATTGAAGCATTCGGCCATATTGCTTGTCATTTGACCGTATCTCCGGCCATCTTCATCAAAAGCACGTGCCCACTTGTTCCGGTATTGAATGTGCCTATTGAGAAATTCTTGACCCCCGGGATCAAGTTTTTTGTGTGCAAGAAATTTGTTGTACAAAGTGGTGAAGCGCTTGTCGGAGAAAGCGAGACAACAATCTTGAAGAACATCGGCCAACTCCTTAAGGCCACATGCCCTATAGAAGTTCGAACAAAAGTGCCTCATGCACCATCGATGGTGCAACGGAGCATGCCCGGGAATGTCAATCTCCACCGCGTTAAGAATTCCTGGATGCCGATCCGATATGACACAAATTTCCCTTTGAGCGGGTAACACCTTTGTTCTCAAAAGACGCAAAAACCACTTCCAGTTGTCATTGTTCTCCACCTCAACCAAAGCAAATGCCAATGGCAACACCCGGTTATTGGCATCACTTGCTATCGCAACCAACAAGGTGCCCTTGTATTGTCCTGTCAAAAATGTGCTATCAATGGCGATGACCGGCCTACAGTGTTCGAAAGCCCTCACGCATTGCTCGAACGACCAAAATGCACGGCCAAATACTCGGACTTTCCTTCCTTCATGAACCGTTGTTTGGTGCCCATGAGGCTCGACCACATGAACCATGCCCGGGTTTGTTGCAGCCATGGCTAACAACAACCTAGGGATTCGGTTGTATGCTTCCTCCCAAGTACCATACAACATCTTAAATGCGGCTTGCTTCACCTTCCATGCCTTGCCGTACTTCACCTTGTAATGAAAGATGGCTTTCATAAGGTCTATGACATGTTGGACGCTCATTGTTGGAAGTGTGGATATTGAGTTGGAGAGCCTATAAGCGATGAACTCTGACGTGAGTTGTTGTGGTCTTGGGACACAATCTTGCCATCCACCCTTTTGCCTCGGCACATGTGAGTTGGCACACAACTCACTACGTGCCAAGTGGGACCTCCTTTCCATGGTCTTGCACGCACAATCCACGAACATATTTCATCTTCACATGCACATGCAGCCGTGTAGCGCACATTGACGTCCGAGTGCACCACCTTGTGTGGACGATAATGCGTAACTGAGTAGTTGTCGAGCCACATCTTCAATTCCAAGAAGGTTTCAAACTTAGACCCTTTTGCAATCCGGTTCTTGTCATCTCCCAAATCACGGTGAGAGCTTGGCCTAACCCCAACAGATATACATTGGCCACCATCTACCACGGCTTCATCCGCGAGACTAACATCCTTGAACAATGTAGTCCGATGATCACGACCGAATACCTTCTCGAAAGCTTCGACCTCCTTCACCGTGAACCCCTCCGCATCAACTTGTTCGTTGGGACCATCGTCATCTGAGTCCGATGCATATGCACGGGAAAAAGGGATGGAATGGTCCATTGTCTCTTGCACATGATATTTGTCGAGATCACCCACATTGTTGTCATGAAGATCAACTTCATTGTCATCGTCCGCATACTCATCATTCTCCTCTTGCAAAGCTTCATCTTGGTTGCTTGTAAACGGGCTCAATGTTGGCCTCACTTCTCGGGTCAAAAGAGGTTCAACAATTTCATCTCGCCTCAAGGGTGGGGGGCTACTAGCAACCAAAGGGGAGGGGCTCCGGTTCAAGTCCAAATGCAACCTTGAATCAACCTTCTTCGTTGCAAATAACTCAAGAGCCTTGTCTAGTGATTTGGCCACCGTCTCCTTGTATGCAACCCAACGTCCGAGTTGACACACATTGTCTTCCAACGGATGTGCATTCCAAAACCAACATTATGCCTTCCTTCCAACTCAATGATATCACTAGGGTCCATCCAATTCAAATCTTTCCTAACTTGTTGCAAAAGCTCCGCATAGCTAGGACTAGTATCAAACACCATGTCAATCTCATCCGGGTCCGGTTCAATATTGCCTTTCAAGAAGGCATCTTTGTCCCCATGATGAACAAACACACATGTTCTTTCCATCCCTATAAGCATTCAAAGAACACAAGGTAACATTGCTTCCATGAGTAATAATCCAAGGATACATACCCTAATATATGTATGAAACAACAACCCTAACCCTAACCATAACCCTAACCAAAACCATAACCCTAGCCCAAAACCTAACCCTAGCACCAACATAAGAATAACCCTAACATACTAACAAAGCCTAATCATAGGAAATTGGCAGACAAACATCTCACATCTCCATGCAAATCTCTAGATCCAAACAAAACTAGTGTTTCCCCAAACTAGCAACAAATGAGCAATTTGATAACATAACTTGGATCAAAACAAGGGGATCAGAGAAGATTACCTTGAGGGAGGGTTTGACTTCGAAATCCACGGACAAATTCTTCAGATTTGGAAGATTTGGGAGAGGATTTGAGAGGGGGAGAGAGTGGGAGAGGGGGGAAAGCTCGGGTTGGGAGTGGGAGAGTATGTGGTGTGGGGGAGTGGGGGAGGGGGAGCCAGCCGAATAAGTCACAGTGCAGCGCCTAAGCGCTAGGCGCTGCACTTTAAAAGTGTGGCGCCCGTCAGCTAGGCGCTGCACATTGTGTAGCGCCTAGCGCCGAGGCGTTGCACAGCTGGGTGCGGGGCCCAGGGCTGCCACTGTGGAATGGCGTGCAACGCCCGCTAGCTGGGTGCTGCACCGTAGGGTGTGACACCGGCGTCGCGGGCGCTACACAAAAGGATCAGGGGTGTGAAGTTTCACACCCAGTTTATTCTGTGAATTGATTTCGTTCGGAGGTCAAAATTATCAAATTTGCCACCAGACTACCCCTCAACAGAAGTAAAAAATTCCAGAGGTGCCCCTAGCTTATCCCCCGTAGCACGGCCGCCAGCGGCAGGAGCCTCCCACCCACGTCATCGCCCACCCCACACGACTGCAGCTCCCTCCCCAAAGCCTCGAGGCCGACACCGCGAGGCGGAGATTCCCAGATCGGCGGCGATGCCCGCGCCGGCGGCGCTAGCCCTCGCGGCGGCCCTGCTGCTCGCCGCGGCGTCCATCTGCGCCGAGGCCGTGTGGCTTGACATGCCGCAGACCGGGACCAAGTGCGTGTCGGAGGAGATCCAGGCCAACGTGGTGGTGCTCGCCGACTACGCCCTCATGTACGAGTCCCACCCCTCCGCCCACCCCACCATCGCCGTCAAGGTAATCCATCCCTGCCTGCCCGTACTCGTGCTCCATACAGATAGATTCTACTGTGCGATGGATTGTTTTCATTTATCTTGGATTGACGAATCAAGTTGATTACGCGGTACTAGATTTGTGTGTCGGAGGGAGCATCGGTGTAGAGGCTCCGGTTTCGCTGGGGCCTGCGGCTGCCCCAGCACGCAGATTTACGGTTGATTGGAACTGGAGCTAGTGTGAATTATGTCGCAGTGCTCATATGGTTCAGTCTATTCGGATATGTTTTTCATTGTGCGATATGACGACAGTAGAATGAATGATGGTTCCAGAATATCTGGCTGTTATTTTTAACAAGATTTGCTCGGCTCTTTAAGTCGATGACGCGATGGTGCTCGGTCTGATGAGATCACTAGATTTATCTGGTTAATGGTCTGATGAGATCACTAGATGTATCTGGTTAACTGAACCATGCTGATTCGGTGATTCCTTCTGTCTAAAGCCATGGTGGTTTCCTTCCAGGACATCACTCGCCGCAGCATATATATAAACCGGCTGATTCGGCTCACAGGATTCCGAATTTGCTTCTCTACCGACTTCTTTATTTATAGGATCCCATGGGTGTGAGGCGTAAAAGGTGACTAATAAAAATGCATCGTTGCAAAAGGAATGACAGAGCAAATTAAATAAAGGGCAGACTTAATGTGCAAGCTTGCAAACAAGTAGACATTAATTTGATGCTACTTTATGTGGACATATATGTCGAATCTTATAACTCTAGTTATGTGAAGAGAATGTTTATTTCGTGATCAGATATATTGCATCCATGGTCCATTGTTTGTCACTATAACTGAAAACTATCTAAAAGCATGATCAGATATTTTACCCATATTTTTTGTTGTGATTGGAAAATTTACTTTGATTTGTGCTACATGTTGAACAGTACTTAGTCCTGCAGCTGATGAATGAATGTTAGCTTTTTATCATTAAGAACTTGGCCAGCTTTTGTTTTTTAGTTTTGCCTCATCAAGACAATTTGCAGTACAATAGTGGAGGAATTAGTCCTATAGTCCAACTGTGTGAGCTTAAGAATTTGCTTCATTTGCACTCTCCTTTGTTACAGTTCTGTAAATGCTTGTGCTTTCTGCAGGTTACTTCACCATATGGGTACACCTTACATGAAAGTGGAAATGTTACAGTTGGTCAATTTGCATTCACAACCTCAGAAGCTGGAAACTTCCTTGCTTGCTTCTGGATAGATAGTGCAGAGAAAGGATCAGGAGTGTCTGTAAATCTTGATTGGAAAACTGGAATTGCAACAAAGGATTGGGATGCTATTGCTAAGAAGGAAAAAATAGAGGTAGGCTATGAATTGCCAGACCACCGATCAGTCAGGTCCCGCTGGGCTCCAGTTTCATGTATTGCTCATGTCTCTAATTGTGTGCAATATGAATATTTTCCGTGCAGGGCGTAGAACTAGAGCTTAGGAAGCTTGAAGTGGCTGTACAGTCGATCCATCAGAACATGGTATACCTCAAAGCAAGGCAAGTCTTCCACATTTGACATAAGTTTCAGGCAATATCGTTTGTTGCTTGAACTGAGGCTTTTAACTTTCTAAAGCTTTGGGTGAATGACTGGCGTCCGCTAGAAAATGGTTAATACTTGTCCTGAAAGCACTTGACATGAAAAAATGTTGAACACTTGTCGTGCAAGACTTTAAGTTGGCGGTACAGCCAGTGACTGCCTTGATCTGTCCATGCAGGGAAGCGGAGATGAGAGAGGTGAGCGAGAAAACAAACGGCAGGGTTGCTTGGTTCAGCATCATGTCGCTGGGTGTCTGCGTTGTGGTGTCAGTTTTGCAGTTGTGGCACCTTCAAGGGTACTTCAGGAAAAAGAAGCTCATCTAGATTAAGCCGGCTCGATGTTGCGCATTAGCCCAGATTGTTGTTCACCTTGTGGGGGGAAAGATAGGGTTATTTCTTCATGTTTGGTTCGAACAATTCACGCTAGTGGAGAACTCATAGCATGTACTGTACTCAATGTAACAATGATCCATTTTAGCCGTGTTGTATTAATGATAGGTTGGAGTGTTCTTTCTATCTTCACTTTGGTCTTGTCCATCTTTTGTATCATTGATACCTCCTTCCTCTCGATGATGACCAGTCGGCGACGGATTGGAATGTAAGCCGCGGAATTAGTAGCGTACTGGTACCTCTTTAACAAACTGTATTAATCGGTGATGCTGTGAGCACTCTTGTAAAGAAATCAGATTGCTGGCTTTGTAAGCACCGGCCAAATACGAGTAAGCGTTTCAGTACTGTTATTATTATTGTTATCTTGTTATTCGCATGATGTCACCTTGTACGTTTATGGTAATCTTCCTCTATTTTTTATCTTTGTTTACTTCATTCTGCTTGCTTGTTTCTAGCTAACCTTGCTTTCCGACTCCACAGGCGAAGATAAGAAATGTGAGTGTCAGCGTCCCCGCGACGGCCACCGACCCGACGGACCCACACGCCAGCGGCTCGCAGGACTCGCCGATGGCCAAGCGGCTGCCACGGGCTCGAAGGCCCAACCCACGCAACACTGGGCCGAAGTGGACCCAGTGAGGCCCGGTACCCGCAGCGCCTACTTATGCAGCCTTCCGCACCTGGCTGCGCCATCCAGTGATCAGAAGGCACGGCGGCACCGATCCCCCTTTCCCCTCTCGCTCAAGAACCCTAGCTACCAATCCCCAATTCGTGTACTCTCTGTAACTGATTGAACCTTGATAATCCTCCTTCTGCTATACAATCCGATCCCTGCTCTTACACGTGGTATCAGAGACCACTCCACCTCCCTTCTTCTCTGCCACTCTGGCCCAAATCATCGAGACTCGGCGCGTGCGACAGGCGAGATCGCAGCTGGTAGCCATGGATCCATCGATTGAGGTTTTCCTTGATCGCCTCGACAACACCCTGAAGGCCCAGAACAAGTTCATCACCGAGATACAGGCGTCTACAGCCAAGATCGACGAGCTCGTCAATTGGCGTCCCGATCTGGGCGATGCAGTGGCCGCTCTCCAGCTCGCGCAGCCAGCGCCGACCAAGGAGATCGAGGGCAATCGAGCGCCAGCACCACCAGCGACGACCGACGCCCACATCGGGGCCGGTACCGGCGCGGTCGACGCTCCCCAAGGGCCCACAGGCCACGGCGTCTTCAACCTACCACGGGGCCCCCGGCGGCGTCGTTTCAGACGCCGCCCCCGCCCCCGGCATCTGGTTAGTTCAACGCCTTGGCGGCTTCACCTTCCCCTTTGTCCCCGTTCGCACATGCGAGTCAGTTGCTATCGGGCTTGGGTCAAACCCATCCCTCGATCTCGTTTCCGCAGTTCACAGGAGATAATCCTAATCTGTGGAAGACGCTTTGCGAACAGTATTTTCAGATGTTTGGTATCGTGCAGTCGTTTTGGGTTCCCATGGCCGCGCTGAATTTTTCGGGGGCAGCTTCTGTGTGGCTACAGTCCATCCAGAAACGATTGGGCGATTTCGATTGGGATTCATTCACTACATTACTCTGCACTCGTTTTGGGCGTGATCGGCATCAAACACTGATCAGGCAGTTCTACACTGTCCGCCAAACATCTTCTGTAGCACACTATATAGAGCAGTTCGAATTGATTATAAACCATTTATCATCCTATTCTGACTCCATTCACCCGTTCTATTTTTTGACCCGGTTTGTCGAGGGCCTACGGAAGGATATCCGGGCGGTGGTGCTAGTACAGCGCCCACCGGACCTGGATACAGCTTGTGCGCTGGCCCTGCTTCAGGAGGAAGTGGCCGACGGCGTGTTTGGCAGCCTACCAAGACCACCAGAGCCTGCTTCGCGCGCGGCCACGCCGCTGCCGTTACCTCCACCACCGCCTCGTCCTGTGATGGCAGCACCGGCGACAGACCGGCGTGGCACTGACGCAGCGCGCGCAGACACAACCAAGATAAAGGCGCTAAGGGATTATCGTCGTGCTCGCGGGCTGTGCTTCAAGTGCGGCGAGCGGTGGGGGCAGGATCACGTCTGCCCCACATCTGTTCAGCTCCACGTAGTTGAAGAGATGCTTGAGATGTTCGGCGTCGAGACCAGCACCGACACTGAAGAGGAAGTGCAACAAGTTCATGCCATCTCACGGCCAGCTCTAGATGGCGGTGTGTCTCCAAAGGCATTCCAGCTACTGGCTACTATGCAAGACCAGGAGGTGCTCATACTTGTGGACAGTGGGAGTTCTACGTCATTCATCAACCAGAATCTGGCAGCGCGTTTGTCGGGGGTGCAGGAACTACGCCGCCCTTGCAAGGTGAAGGTGGCTGACGGGGGTGAACTCACTTGCTCTGCTTCAATTCCTGGCTGTCACTGGTCGTCGCAAGGATTGGAATTTGTTACTGACATGAAGGTTTTACCGTTGGGAGTATACGATGCCATCCTTGGCATGGACTGGCTCGAGCAGCACAGCCCGATGACCGTGGATTGGCGCAACAAGCACTTGCGCATTCCGACAGCTCTGGGTACAGCCAGTTTGTTTGGGCACGAGGGGCAATCCACACAATGTCATGTGATCAACAGCGCGCAACTGCATCGCCAAGGAGCCTTACTGCATCTCTGCCTACTCTACCCGATCAGTGAGAGGCATGAGACTCGAGTGCAAGAACCCCCGGAGCTACAAACCCTGCTGTTAGAATTTGAGGATGTTTTTGGTGAACCCAAAGGCCTACCTCCACGACGAGCCTGCGATCACACCATTCCTCTCATGCCAGGGGCACAGCCCATCAACATCAGGCCTTATCGTCACAAACCGGAGCACAAGTCTGAGATCGAGCGCCAGGTACAAGAACTCCTACAGTCGGGAGTGATCCAGCGCAGCCACAGTACCTTCTCGTCATCGGTCATTCTAGTCAAAAAGAAAGACGGGACCTGGAGGCTCTGCGTGGACTACAGGCATCTGAATGCCATGACACGCGTCAGCAAATTCCCAGTGCCAGTCATAGAAGAGCTGCTCGATGAGCTGCACGACGCGCGCTGGTTCTCTAAGTTGGACCTACGCGCGGGCTATCACCAGATTCGGTTAGCAGAGGGGGAGGAATTCAAAACGGCCTTTCAGACCCATTCCGGCCAGTATGAGTTCAAAGTGCTTTCGTTCGGGCTAGCAGGGGGGCCAGGTACCTTCAACAGTGCAATGACAGAAACAATGCATCCCCTCCTGCGGCATTGCGTTCTGCTATTCTTCGATGATATTCTTGTATTCAGCAAGACCTGGGAAGACCACGTGGCGCACCTCAGACAGGTCCTTGAGCTTCTGCGTCGCGATCAATGGAAAGTGAAGCGGTCCAAGTGTGAATTTGGGCAGCAGCAATTGTCTTACTTAGGCCACGTCATCAACAGCCAAGGCGTAGCCACAGAACCAACCAAGATCATGGCCGTGGAGGCATGGTCGAAGCCAATGGACGCAAAAGAAGCACGCAGGTTCTTGGGTCTCGCAGGGTACTACCGCAGATTTGTCCGCGGTTTTGGGATCATCGCACGCCCTCTCTTCAACCTCTTGAAGAAAGGCACACCCTTCGTTTGGACGGAGGACACAAATCAAGCTTTTGAGCTGCTCAAACAACAGCTGGTCACAGCTCCAGTTTTGGCGCTGCCAGATTTCAGTAAAACATTTACGATTGAGACTGATGCATGCGAGAAAGGGATAGGAGCAGTCTTGCAGCAGGAGGGGCACCCCATTGCGTTTATGAGCAAGAGTCTGAGCCCGCGCTACCAAGGCCTGTCAATTTATGAGAAGGAGTATCTGGCTGTTGTGGTAGCAGTCGATCAATGGCGACCTTATTTGCAACACAGCAAGTTCGTCATTTTCACAGATCAGAAAAGCCTCATCCATCTCGAAGAACAACGCCTGACAACTCCTTGGCAGCAGAGAGCATTCACCAAACTGTTGGGGCTCCGGTACACGATCAAGTATAAGAAGGGCTCAGACAACACCGCAGCGGATGCACTATCACGCTCTCAGACTCCAGAACTGTTGTTTGACGTCTCTGTGTGTCAACCCAGCTGGCTGGATGATGTGATAGCAAGCTACAATTGCAACCCGCAAGCTCAAAAATTACTGCAGCAACTGGCTCTTCGAGAAGATCCCAAACAGCGATTCACTTTGCAAAAGGGAATTCTGTACTTCCGCGACAGGATATGGCTGGGCGGCTCGACTGCATTGCAGCAACAGATTGTCTCGGCCTTCCATGACAGTCCAGTAGGGGGGCACAGTGGTTTCCCTGCAACCTTCCGGCGCATTCGCCGACTGTTCGCTTGGCCCAAGATGAAGGCGCACGTGTTACAATATGTGCGTTGCTGTCAGATATGCCAGCAGTCAAAACCTGATCGATCAGCATCACCCGGTCTCTTGGAACCCTTGCCCATTCCAAAACAGCCGTGGGACATGATCACAATGGACTTCGTTGATGGGTTGCCACAGTCGGGGAAATTTAACTGTCTTTGGGTGGTGGTCGACAAAAGGACCAAATTCGCTCACTTTCTGCCACTGGCGCACCCGTACACGGCGTCGAAGGTGGCGCTCCTCTACATGTCTAGTATCTACAGCATCCATGGCTTCCCCGGCTCCATTGTGTCCGATCGAGACCCCGTATTCACGAGTCACTTCTGGCGTGAACTCTTCAAATACGCCGGCACAGATTTGAGGATGAGCTCAGCTAACCATCCGCAAACGGACGGGCAAACAGAGAGAGTGAATCAATGCGTTGAGACATATCTGCGCTGCTTTGTCCACGCTTGCCCAAGACACTGGAGCCACTGGATACCATTAGCTCAATTCTGGTACAATTCAACCTATCATTCCAGCATTGGCATGTCGCCCTTCAAAGCTATGTTTGGATATGAGCCGCGGCAGTGGGGCCTGGCGCCAGCGATAGACTGCACTGTCCCAGCCCTCCACTCTTGGCTGGAAGAAAGAGCGGTGATCCAGGACTTACTGCAACAACACTTGCACCGCGCGCAACAGCACATGAAGGCGCAGGCTGACAAAAGCAGATTGCCGCGCGTCTTCGAGGTGGGCGAGCTGGTGTTTCTGAAACTCCAACCGTATATTCAAACATCAGTGGCAAGGAGAGCCAGCCACAAACTATCCTTCAAGTACTTTGGACCATACCCTATCATCAGCAAGATCAGCGATGCAGCTTACAAACTGGAGCTGCCAGCGCACTCTCAAGTGCATCCTGTGTTCCACGTGTCCCAGCTTCGTCGCTGCCTTCGCCCCGGTACGCAATCCTCAGCTGATCTTCCCCAACCTACTAACATTCCTGTCGTGCCAGTGTCAGTTCTGCAACAACGCTGGCGTCGCAAGAATGGTGCCCTGGTGGAGCAAGTCTTGATACGTTGGTCTGACCCAACGGCATTGGCGGACACTTGGGAAGACAGAGTGGCCCTGCAGGCCCGTTTCCCTGGAGCGGAGGCTTGGGGGCAAGCCTCATCCCAAGGAGGAGGGGATGTCAGCGTCCCCGCGACGGCCACCGACCCGACGGACCCACACGCCAGCGGCTCGCAGGACTCGCCGATGGCCAAGCGGCTGCCACGGGCTCGAAGGCCCAACCCACGCAACACTGGGCCGGAGTGGACCCAGTGAGGCCCGGTACCCGCAGCGCCTACTTATGCAGCCTTCCGCACCTGGCTGCGCCATCCAGTGGATCAGAAGGCACGGCGGCACCAATCCCCCTTTCCCCTCTCGCTCAAGAACCCTAGCTACCAATCCCCCATTCGTGTACTCTCTATAACCGATTGAACCTTGATAATCCTCCTTCTGCTATACAATCCGATCCCTGCTCTTATAGTGAGCAAAGTGAAAGCAAAGAGATGGCAAAACCCCTTCAAGATCGAAAGAGTTTCCATTTTCTTTTTCGTAAGATCCAAAAATGGGTTCCACTATCAAGGGATAACGGATCAAACAACAAAACAGAGCATCCAAATGTGCCGAACATAAGTGAAACTAAAATTCAAAAGGTAAAAGTTCTAGCAAACCAAAGCTTTTGCTAGAAGACTGCCTCGTCTAAGCTAGTAGCATCCGATAAAAGTTTTCCATCTCTTTCTTCATTAACTACTCCCTCCGTTCCTAAATACTCCATATGTATATATTTCAATATGAACTACGTACGAATGTACATAGACATATTTTAGAGTGTAGATTCACTCATTTTGCTCCGTATGCAGTCCATATTAGTGTCTCTAAAAAGACTTGTACTCCATCCGTCCCAAAATTCTTGTCTTAGATTTGTCTACATATGTATGTATCTAGTCACATCTTAGTGTTAGATACATTCGTATCTAGATAAATTTAAGACAAGATTTTTTGAAACGGAGGGAGTATTTAGGAACGGAGTAAGTAGGAGTATATGGCAAAAAGACAAACGATGATGATTTTTAGATGCCAGTAAGAACAGCTCTGGCATGAAAGCAAACTAAATGATAGAAGAAGTTGTGAGACGAGCAAAAGTCAAAACAGCCGGCCTACGCTGTCACCCTTCCCCATTCCCACCCACCGGTGTTCACAAGGCCTGATGGTTTTACTACTGCCCCCCAGTTTTGATTGTACTAGTAGTCTGGTTAGTACTGCCCTGTTCACGTCACCGGTGCGGCCACGGCGAGCACCACCGCCAGCCTTCCGGTTGATCCCGGACGCAACGCAGCCTCAGCAGTCCCCCTCCATTTCTGATGGTCTCTACCTAGACTGACTAGTAACCTCGGAGCCAGAGAGACCTGTGGCAGATGCGCTCGCCATGGGCAAGAAAGCTGGTGACGCTGAGCAGGCTGGACGCCTCCCTGAGACGCCAACCAGCAACGGTTCCGCGCTTCGCCGATGGACCGCTCAAGTGAGCGCAGCTCTCAGTGCCAAGTGCGTCGTCGCGTTGGTCCTCGGTGTCGTCGTCTTCCTCTCGGCCTTCTTCATGGTCCTTCAATTCCGATCACCGGGAAACAGCATGCCTGATGCCCCCGGCACACTCATCGGTAAGGACGGCTTCTTCAGCACCAGGTTTCAGCCATGATCAGCTATCTCCAGCCATGCGTGCCTTCCAAAGCTCCATGTCTTCGATAGGAACTATGTCATGAATCTAGATAGTAAAATACAAGAACATCCTTCGGTAACCAACCATAGTCAATCTGCCACGGCAGTCAGCAGTTCCCATGTTTTGACGACAAAACTTTCACTTCTCCAGATGAAATTCAGGCTGGTTTCATCTTGTTGAAGCCACTTGCGGAACTCACTCCACATGTCGCCGAGCTACAACAAGAGATAAACCGTCAAATTGGAGTCCCCAACACTACGGTATGCTACCACTACCAACCCCAATTCAAGCCACTCGAGAAGATTTACTGAATACTGACCGAGATTCTGCAGGTTTCCGTCTCTATGCAGGCATTATTCCTGAGTTTCACTGTTGTAGAATTTGATGTTCTTCCTGACCCAATAAACACCTCCATAAGTGCACGATCCATGCACGCATTGAGGAAAAACTTGATCCAGCTTACCCTTCAGCAGCTGAATTTGTCGCTGACACCATCAGTCTTCGGATATCCATTGTGCGTACAGATGCTGGGGTTCCCAGGAGGGATCACAATAGAATTAGAACCCCTACAGGATAATTCCATTCTACAAATTGCACAGCCTCTTTTCAATGTAACGCTTGACATGAGCATTCGCCAATTGAGGGGACTGATTGAGGAAATGAAGGAGGATCTTGGGCATTTGCTGGATGAGGTACCATATGAGCTCCCCCCCTTTCTACATCTCATATGGTTTTTTTCTTCTTCTGATTAACATCTTTCCTAGAAGATCTTGACATAAAGTGACAACATGCTATCTACATGCAGGACATATACATAGATCTGACAAATAAGAATGGCTCAACGATTGCCCCACCAGTTATAGTCCAAGTTTCCCTCTCCCCAGATGATCGCGGCGTTTACGAAGAAATGGGGAGGCTGAAACAGCTAGCTGAAATCATCACAGAATCAAGTTCAATGAACCTTGGCCTAGACCCATCGGTTTTTGGTAGAATCAAGGATCTCAAGCTGGCTCCGCGACTGCAAGCCCTCGTTCCATCATTTGCTCCTAGCTCATCTCCAACGCAAATATCATCCCCTTCCATGCCTCCATATTCACAGCCAATGTCATCCCCTTCCATGCCTCCATATTCACAGCCAAGTAGAACCAGTCTTTGTGCACATTGTTCATGCCCTGCTTGGATGAAACTAAATGCAACCAATTCGCATCGCATGTTAATGCGACTTCCTCCAATGACAATCTCTTTCAATTACCAACACAGCGTCATAGCAGGAATGGACCTGGGCACAAGCAATGGCAATGCAGTGGCAGCACCAACCTCCATTGCGCCATCATCCCAACCATAGTAAGGTAAAAATAAATATATTTGGGACTAATATATATCTTGCTAATAATAATATACTATAGAATACAGCACTGCAGTTCATCTCTTACCTTACCGCTGTTAGTTATAATAGAAAGAATAAACAATGCCTTTACCTAACCTTTTAAAATATTTTTTAAAAGAAAATGCATGATATAAACAAAGATGGTCTGAATTTTGTTTCTATGTTGAATTTTCTCCAGGTACTTGTACAGTCATGATATATACACTCATGAAGGTATACTGGTCTGAATTTTGTTTCTATGTTGAATTTTCTCCAGGTACTTGTACAGTCGAGCATGATTCAAGTTCCAATTGGAATTCTACAAAAGCAGGCCTCTCAGCCTCGGGCAGATCAGGATTTGCATGTTAAGACTATTTTGCAGCTTATATTACAGTGCAACACTTTGATAACATATCGCGAGTTGCACCAAGGTTGGGAATTTGGGATGTAGCAACTCTATGCTTAAACTAACGTCCTATTTTGTAAGAAATCTAGGCCAGGTTTAATTATAAACTTATACTCACATGAAATCTGGATAAATCCCAAGGTCCATGTATAGTAGAATTAGCAGGTTACAGCTACAAAAGTGGCTGGCCACCATATGTTCCTAAAGACATGTTCTTAGTTGTTTATCTGTTCAGTAACAATTTTTTCCCCAGGCAGCTCATGCATTTGCATATGCTAGGCATTGCTCTTATCTCCAAGAGCCCCTTGGATATTGATTTACTGGCCTGAATCTTGCTTATGAGTTGGATGTTCTGTAAATGCTCCTTGCATAAAGTTTTTCACTTGTTAACAAGAGAAAACCAAGAATTGTAAGTTTTGCAACTGTATTTTCTTGTGGCATGGCTGACTATCAGCTAAACGTGTATAACACCACCCCCCACCCCCACCCCGACACACACACACACACACACACACACACACACACAGAGAAAATAACATTTTAGATCTTTCTCGTGTTTTGTATGTTTCTCTGTATGAATTCATATTGAGAAGACATGCGTAAACCAAACTAAATGTACAAAAAATAAGTTAAGCAATTGAAAATCATGGTTTACAACTTACAACCAAGGAAAATAACACCAACCATCATATCACCTATTACCACTCTTACAGCTGCAGCTCTAAATGCAAAGCTGACGATTGAACTTTTGAAGTACAATTATATCCTTACTGATCAAACAAACTGGATACTTTCTTTTGTATGAGCTCCACAGTTAGCCGGGGAGACAGCCTCGGAAGTATTTCCTGCAATATGAGTAGTCACATTTACATCAGTTCATGTTATTCCAAACAATGAAGCCTAGAATAATAAACCACCAACAGGGTAACTCTCACAAATAATGCATCATCACAATGATTGAAATATCTATCAGATACCAATAAGGAATGGTCTTTAGGCGAGCTGGAAAGTAAGAGAGAATTCCTTGTTTTCACCATCGGATTACCTTTAAAAAATTGCTGACTTGTCTGGAGTGATCTTATTATAAGTTCGCGTGCAGGTCAAGGCACAAATGTGTGGTAAACCTCTATCAAGTTTGTGCCAGCAAAACATATCGTGATATGTTAATAATTCTTCATCGAACAACGAAGCTCTGATTTTACTATTTGTGGTGATTATACCGACTATTGAACCAGCGAAGCATAACCTCTGTCTGCTTCCGTTCATCGAATTGAGACATTGATATAGCCACATGTTGTATACTGGTATCATAATTTGGCTCTGTGCAAGCTTACATTGCATAGCTGAAAGCATGGCAAAAAGGGTAAATTGCGAGCGGATCAATGGATACCTCGGTGCCGTCGGGGAGCACCTTGGCCAGCACCGGGATCTCGTACTGGTACAGCCGCTCCCACTCCAGGTTCGTCGTGATGTCCCTCTCCTGATCGAATTAGCCCAGTACCCCGAAGTAAGCATCCATCTCATCTCAGCACGACAAAGAGATTACGAAGGAGAGCGGCCCGGGTCACTTGCCTGGAGCTCGAGGGAGGCGAGGGAGTAGGGGGTGCCGGAGAGCAGCACGGCGGCGTGGAGCTTCTCCTTGAGGCCGTCGCAGAGGCAGCACCCGGGCTTGGTGTAGAGCACCAGCCTCCGCGGCGCCGCGGGCGAGCTCGACGCCTCCCCCGCCGTCGCGGCGCATAGGAGGCGGGACGCGGCCGCGGCAGGGTGGGCGCGCGGCGCCACGATGCGGACGGCCGCGGGACGCAGGAGCAGCGCAGATAGCGCCGCCGCCATGACTGTTATCGTTGGGCAGGCTCGGTCCGTCGCTGACTGACGACGACGAGGAGGAGGGGGCGCGGATGAGGCGCACGGCGGCACGGGCCGCGGCCGCAAGTGAGAAGACCGGTTAATGGCCCACGGGCCAAACGAGCTCCGGGTCATGATGGGCCAGAGGCCTTATCGAGCGACTTTTTGTGATGGGCCAGAAGCGTCTCTGCTCCAGACGACGCCGTAGCCACCACTTTCTCTTCCGCTCGCCGCCGCTCCCCTCCGCGCGCCGCCGGTACGACCGCCCCTGCGGCGCCCCACCTCCCCTGCCGCGTCGCGTTCATCTCTCATCGCCCGCCTAGGTTACTCCTCGGTCGAGCGGCCCCACCCCCACGTCGCTCCTTCAACTGCTTCCCTCTCCCATCTGCTGGTTTCCCGGCATGCCTTACCGCCAATCACTGGCCGCCGCCGCCCCTGCGTCACGGGTGCAGATTTGGTTGCAATCTACTTGTGCTTTCTGATATTTGATCTGGTAAGTTTCTGCTCGCGTTTCCTTGACTTGTACACGCATGGATGAAATGGAACTATGAATAGTGTGGAGGTGGCTCCGATGCTGGGCTTTGGCAGCACGCTAATTCAGTCGATGTGGTGGATGGATTATGTTCCCTGGTTAGCTTTACTTCCTCTCTGTATGCACGCAAATTTAGGTTGATAGGATGGGTGCAGTGAAGTGAAGAGCACGCTGTCTGCATTTCTTGGGTGGCATACATGCTCTTCTTGTGGATGATAATCAGAATTACCGTCCTGTTCTTTTATAGTAGAACCCCAAGAACTCTTGAATGCGTTAGTTGGTAACTTGGTATACAAATTCCAATCGGAACTGAGGACTTAAGATGGATCAGCTGGCATGTAGTAGCTCTGAATTACCGTCCTGTTCTTTTATGGTAGAACCCGAGAACTATAGAATGCTTTAGTTGTTATATGGAGTTCAAATAGGAACTGAGGGCTTAAAGGTGGTTTGTAGTTCCCAATTTTTCTACTATGTTGTTTGTATAGAATCTGAGGTTCATACTTAGCAACCAGCTGATGGTGCTATTGTTGTAAGGATAACAATTTGATTTTATTTACTGAGTAGTCGGAGTGACAGTGTGGATGATATTGGGCTGCTCCCTCGTGAAGATAGGATTGACCTTTCGTGATTATTAAGCAGTTTGTGGTAAATAGTATAATTTTAGAATTTGACCTCAATATTACAAGCATTAGACCCAAATATTGTTGTGGTAAATCTATGGTTGTTTCATAATTTAGCGGTCTACTGTTTCTGAAGAGAAAAAAATTAATATTGAAGGGCATAGTGGTGTATCGCTCAGCCTAAAAAAAATGAAGTAGGGCATTGTCATCAGTTGCCAGATAATTTATATTATTGTCCACATAGTTAGAAACCTAATTATGTCTAAAGTTAGTTAGCTCAATATTTGCCCCAGTGAAAACCAGGAGCTCCCCATGTGGTGCCCCACAAGCAGTCGCTGCTCCACTATTGCTTGCTTCTCCTCTAGTGTGGCCTTTTTGTTATGGGTTAGTTTAGCAAATCTTTCTAATTCAATCTCCCATGTTTCAAACGATTTCCAACAGAACAGAACTGCCTGAGAAGAACCAGCAGAAAAATAAAAAGTGAAGTATCGTCACGTGGTCGTAAGAGAGACATGAAAGATACATTGGCAGAACAGCCTGAGAAGAAGCTTAGTCACAGAATTCGTCCAAAAAGAGCAAAAGGTATTGGCTAAATAGCAACGACACCCAGATAACAAAGCATCAATTTTACATGATATGAGCTTTTATCTTTTTTTCTGGCCTTTGTAGTTTCAGAAGTCAAAACTTTACTGGAAAAACCTGATCATGAGATAGATCGCATGAAGCTAAGTGTGATGCATCTCAGGTTGTTACATGACGCCAGAGAGTGTATTAAGGTGAGCTGGGTTGAGACACAGCTGGTGGTTCTGTTTATGAAAATCATTGTGCTGTTGTTTCATGATTTTGTTTTGGCTTTTCCTAGAGTAAAACAATTCCGTCAGGACCATCATCCTCTAATCAAAGGTGTGCTCTCTTTTTTCACTTCAAATATTCATGCATGGATATTTGCTCTATCTCATGTATACCTGCCATTTCTTATTTTCTACCCAGATATTTTTACCTGAAGTGTAGTAAAAAATAACCAATCATTGACAATAATGCTACAGACTGATTTGCAAGCTTTTTATTTTATCATGGAGATACTTCCCTATTGCAAATAGATTATTTGAACTAGGCATTGCTGCGGCAGCTGTTTATTCTACCATCTAAATTTGTCTTCTTATATTTGATGGGCTGATATACTCCTTCAATCACAGTTTGTACTGACATTTCCTATGTCATGTTCTTTGTCGATGCCTTTTCACAGCACCTCCCAGTTTGGAGATACCAACAGTTTTGATCATTTTGAAGAGAACTATGACAATGACAGAAGAGAGAACCACGTGCTAGAAAATGCAACCAAACTGAATTACCATTCCTACATGAACAAACAAGCATGGGCCAAATGGTCAAAATCTGACACTGACTTATTTTACCAGGTATTTAGATATCAACTACTCAGGCAACTACTTTCATGTCGAATATACCTTTTTCTTGTTGACGTTTTGGCTTGCCTATTGGAAACTTCAACCTTTTTATCTGTTCTGGTTCAGGCTCTTCAACAATTTGGTAGTGATTTTGCAATGATACAGCAGCTATTCCCTGATAAGTCCCGTGATCAGGTGCGGCAGAAGTTTAAAACCGAGGAGAAAAGACATCCAATGCAAGTCCACGATGCTATACTTCATCACTCAAGAGGTTAGCAATTGTTTTATAAGCGGTCCAGCCAGTATTTCTTATTTGTGATTTTTCTCAACTTAATGCTTCTGTCTTACAACTGTATACAGATAATTTGTATTTAAAACAAGTAATCAAACAGCTCAACATTGAAGATCTGCAGAGGGACATCAACAGTACACATAAACAAGAGGTTGCATCAATTGAAGGAGGCACTGGAAATGAGGTTCTTTCCTTTCTGAAACTAACACACAAACGCAGTGTTTAATACTGAATTTATCCCATTGACATTCTTTCTCTATTTTTCTGTTTAAAGCATGTGTTGCAGGACTTCATGGAGGAAGAGAATGATTCAAATTGGTCAGATAAAGAGCTGGGCATGCGCCAAGCTGAGGTCAGAGAGGGGGAGCATGTTTCTGGGAATGCTGATGATGACCTGGATCTGGATGTTTTTGATTGGTACTAGGACGATAATCATGATGAAAATCAGGCAAAAACGATACAGGATCTCGTTATTCTGCCAATGTGCTAAGGACATGTCTTGTCTTAGATATGTCTGCTCACGGGATTACCGAGTTACGGATGCAAATAGTATGGTTGTTAGCGAAGGCCGTATACAAGCTTATTTCGCTTTTGCCTTCACAATGTACTGAACAGAGCGTCAGGGTAGCGTAGCAACACCATATTCGCTCTTTAGTAGCCACAGAAACAGGCTGCCAACCATATTTTGCAGTCTGAAGGTGCTAAATTTGGAATCTGTTGGTAGCATATCAGCCATCAAATATGTAAGGTTTTGCCAAACGCATCTGTATGTGAGGCATATGTAGATAGTTTACTTATCTGCAGCATACCTCATGCAGTCTGGGAGTTCTGCTAACGAGGTCACAAGATGTAGCCTTCTGCTAGCACATCGCAATTTTGCAGCTGATACCGAAGTGCGCGGAGAAGGATTGGTGCAGGATGTGATTTAGTTACACGAAGTATAATCAATCTATCAACTCCGCGTGTTGACAGTACTTGAGGACCAGTATATATGTGTAAACATCTTGTATTGTGAATGTGTTGTAAAGTACAGCTGAAAAATACACATTTTGTCGCTGCATAAATCTGGGGTACTCTCCTACGTCTCCCTCAGCGAAGAACTCGGCGCCGGGTAGGCAAGAGAGGGATCCAAATATTTCAGGAACCAAATATTTCAGGCGGTTGCCAGAAGAAACATCAATGATCCATTAAAATGAAGATCAAGACGTCTGCTAAGACCAGGTCGTCCATATTCAGTATGTGTGCTCCATGTCTGGAACATTAAAATCTTGATGCAGAGAAGAGAATATACTGTGCGAAGACGCGTTTTTCTGCGAAAACGGATAGATTACTGTAACGGGACGCTACGTACGTGATATCGACGCGTCCTCTTTATTTTCTCTGTAATGTTTTTCCTAATCCTCCTGTGATGCTAACGGAGCATCCACGCGTCATGCATAACAGTCTGTCATGCAATGTCTACCGATTCTGAAACACTGGTGGTGAGAACGACTGATGTTGACTGAGAAATGAAAGGGATCGGCGATGAAAGCTACTGAAAGGCCAACGTTTTATGCACCTAATCTACCATCTATGGTTGCTGGGGTTGCTGGCTAATGGCCATGGCATGATGCCATTGCGGGGCTCCTTTGTCTTATGCAGAAAATCGGCCGATTCTCGACACCAACTTGCAGATGAAAACCAGCACCGATTTTTTTGTTATCAGAAATTCAAAAGATGTATGGAGTGAAGTGATCTTCGCCGTCCATGAATCTTCGACTAGCACTAGCGATCCTTCACCGTGTGAATATTGATTTGGGGCAATCGCCGACATTTGTTTCCATTCGGGATTTTGGATCGGCGTATGTGTTCCAAGAACGAAATAACAGCATATGCGGTCCAGGTATTCTTTTACGCTTGTGCTCACCTGTAAACCATGGTGGTTTCGTAATCCGTATCATCTTTTCACAGATTACATTGTGTAGATGGTGCACTATGGTGCCTGTGCTAGGAACTTAATTATGTGTTTTGGCGATTCAGTTAGAGCAACAGATGCAGATCTTACTTTCACTATCTCTCTTTGAGGTTACAGAATATATGCCTGCACCTGTCCATCGGCTGTTAAGCACTAGTAACAGCTTCCTCTGAGGAAGTGCGACATATGTTGTGGCGCTAGTGCTCTAACAAAGATGCAGGCAATGTACCATTTATTTTTACTTGTGAAGAGGCCCCTTTTTACTGGAATCTTTTGGTGCTACACTGAGGTCTCCTAAAGTGTTTGATTTGTGCTAATTTTTTCAACTCGGAAATGAATTCGTGGGAAGATAGCCACCAACCAGTGAGGATAGTCAAGGGGGGATTAGACATGAGTTAAATCTCCAGTGTGGTAATTCTATGGATACAGCAGCTCTCCTCCTCTCTTTTGTGACAGTTGTAAAGATGAACCGATCTTTACATCTACGAAAAGGTTAGTTGTTGAATATCCGAATTGTTGTTCTGGATAGGCTGTAGATATTTTTTCCTCGTGTCAAAAGGGCCGGGTCAGCTTACTTTTATTTCTTTTCCTTGAAGCTATCCATGATATAGCTGTTCGTATCTTCGACTTCTGCAGCAACATAAAACACATGCATAATCCTCAAAGCTTGTTGCTAGCTTTGGGTTGATCACTGTTGTCGACCGATTGTTTCTCCTAGTCGAGCATTCCCCAGATTCTGGTTTAGACTTGTGCCGTGAAGGAACCTTTTTCTTAGATCAGTGAGCGTACGTGTTTCTCTTGAGCAGAAAGTTCGTTTCACATAGAGATAAGTTGAGTTGCGTGGTGGAGTTCAGCTTGCCAATTACCATATATGACATGTTAAAAAGAGCCTTTCACATGGTAATACTTATCACTGAAGCCTAACCACTCCCATTGAGGTCTCCCGGCAGGCAGGTTACCATGTCCCCACTCCACACATGCACGGGTAGAAAACAAGATCCATCACCCAAAAGCATCACACACACACGCGAATAATGTAACTATAAGTAACTCTGATCATGCATCAGGAAGGAAGCTTCCGGCCCATGCTCAGTGTCCCCCGCTCCTAATGCACTCCAGCTGCTCGCCTCGAGGCAGGCTGTCCTGTCGTCGTAAGATTAAACCAAACCAAATCAATTGCCGCTGTCCATTTCCCCTGCTCCCTTTGACGATCCTTCCCTAGTAGTAAAAGCGATGGCATCATGCTAGAGATTTCATTTTCTTCCTTCTTGTGCGAGCTAGGCTGGCTGCGAAACCGCGTCGCCGTGCGTGGGGGCGCCACGTACGAGTACGTAGCGGCGGGCAGCTAAGCTTTTGTTTGTTGTGTTGTTCTTTATTAAGACGAGGCGTCTGGTTTGGTTTGCTGGCCTCCGAGTGACCGGCTCTTCTTCTTCTTCTTCTTCTTCTCCTTCCTCCTCTTCTCCGGAGGGACAACTGTGTGAGGTGGACGGGTGCCGCATTCTGCATCCAAGATAAGATCTGAAAGCAACGTGGTGGTGTATAGTAGCAGACGCTGTGGGGTGATCAAGTCGAGTGTGTGCGTGTGTGTGTCGACAGCAGGGTTTGATGCAGTACGTATATCCGATTAGTAATTGATCTCCGTTTGAAAAATGGTGGCTAGGCTGGCTGTGCTGTTCTTCTGGTCGCCTGTCTTCACCCTTGGTCTCTTTTGACCGTCCTGGATTTCGGGGAAGATTTACTGGAGAGAGGACACTGCCTGTCCCCTATCCTCAGCTGTCTTGCTGGAGTGGTAGTATCTGTGAGTGACGTGCTGGTGAATGGGATGTGCATTTACCGGCATTAATCTAGGCATCGGTCGTGATCAGGCATTCAGGCTGTGGCGTGAGACCGTGAGCATGGTCGACCGGACTTTTATTTACTTACCTTTTTTCCTTTTGTACCGGGATCTTGAACCGGGGTGGGTTTCTTGATTATCCTTGAAAAGGAAAGGTGTTTTGATATGATATGTCCGGGGAGGGCTGCTCGTCGGCAGGTGGGCTTTAATTTTGCACCAAGAGTGCAGTCTAGCTGCAAATGTTGCATGCACTGTTTTTGTAACACCATTTTCTTTTTGTCATTCTATATAATAACTACTAGTAGTATAAGGAAGGAGGATGGATGACACACCGGACTGATCTGTACACTTTGACCGGCTAGCTATAGCTATAGCTAGATCCTGGCTTCCTGCACGTAATAAGTAGTGGCCGGCGCCGTCCTTGACCAACAGAACCCAGCCCTGGCCCCATAATTACTTAATCCCACACAACAATTACAGAACTACTCCCTCTGCCTGCCGTGTCGAACGCTCTTATATTACGGGTTGAAGGAAGTACTTGTAAGAGCATCTCCAGCCGTTCGGCTCTCCACGGCGCCGAAAATGAGTGGCCTGGAAGCGAACCGGCGCTAGATCGGTCTCTGGGATTCGGTTCGCTCCCAGCCACAGGCCAAATTCGCCGCGGGTTCGGCGAAGTTCGTTTTAATTTTTTTGCAAACTCGGCGACTTTTGCATGAACTTGGCCATTTTTCGTCGAAATTTGTACAAAAACTTAAAAACATGCATGAACTAACTTAAAAACGAACTAAAAAAAGCCTAGCCGTTGCCGCCACCGTCGCCGCCGCCGCCGTCTACATGCCGAGAAGTCTGTAGAAACTGGTGTAGTCGCCGCCGCCGCCGCTGTCTACATGCTGAGAAGCCTGTAGAAACGGGTGTAGTCGCCGCCACCGTCGTCGTCGTCGCGCGCCTCACCTGCGGCGTCCCTGCTGCATCCCTCGCCGGGGTCGCCGATAGCGCTTGACGGCCCGGCCTCGCCCTCATCATCGCTGTCGATGACGATAACGCCGCCCTCCTTGGCACGGCGACGGGCCTGGGTCTCCAGGTACGCCCGATGCTGGCGGCGCACCTGCTCGCGGACGTAGTCCTCCCTCGCCCATTTGAGGACGGACTCGTCGTCGGGGGCCACCATGCCGGCGTGCTCCGGCTTCACGGGGAGCATGTCCGGCTTGGGCTTCGGCCGGACCAGGCGGAGGGAGCGCCTCGCCGGCGCCGTCGCAGGCGGAGGCTCGTTGATGACGAGGGCGCCGCTGCGAGCGAGCGGTGTCCCCTCCGGCTCGGGCTTGACCGGGCGGAGGGCCGGCGAGCCAGAGCCCGACGACAAGGACGACCCCGGCTCCATTCACCGCAGCATCCAGGAACTGCCGCGGCGGTGAGAGAAGGAGGGCTGCGTCGGGTACTCCAGCCGCGGCACATTGCCGGTCTCGATGTGGTCGAGGACGGTGTCGAGTGTGCGGCCGGGGACGCCCCACCACTCACGCCGTCCTTCGGAGTTGAGGTGGCCGCGGGGGATGATGTCGTTGACGGAGGCGGGAAGAGGAGTGGTGGGAGAGCTCACCGTCGGGGAGAAGGCTTTCGCGGGAGGGAGAGGGGGAGGCTGTGGCGTTCACCGCGGGGAGGAGGTGATGAGGATACAGACTTAGGGTAGGGTCATAGGCCTGACCTGTACGCCCTACCCAAGGTCACTACCCTGGAAGATAAAAGAACCAAGAGACAACAGGAGGGCCCCGGTTGTACACGTCGAGTGAAATCCACTCGACGACCACATCACTCGACGGTCCTCCCCTACTGTCACTCGACCATATGAGAAGTCACTCGACTATATCGAAGACCAGGAGTCGGAAGAGCACACAACGGTCGGACGTTCGCTTCTTAGTCTTTATGAGCATTAAGAGTACTTAAGGCAGGCGTTACCAGTAACGCCCCTTACTTTATGTACATTAAGCCCCTTGTAATGGAGGGCAATGGAGGTCCTGGCGCACTCTATGTAAGCCACCCGCTCCTCTGAGACAAGGGTTCGCACCCCCTGTAATACAACACATATAATCCAATCGACCACCTCCGGGCACCGAGACGTAGGGCTATTACTTCCTCCGAGAAGGGCCTGAACTCGTAAACCTCGTGTGTACACCTTCACCATAGCTAAGATCTTGCCTCTCCATACCTACCCCCCTTTCTACTGTTAGTCTTAGGACCACGACAGTTGGCGCCCACCGTGGGGCAGGTGTCTTAGCGACTTGCTGGTGAAGTTGCAAGTTTTTCCAATTATCATCGTCATGGTTTTCGCCGGCGGATTGGCTGAGGGCCGTGAGATCCGTCTCGGCGCGCTCGTGCTCGTCGCCGACGACTCCGCGTGGCTTCAAGAGGCTCCCCTGGACGTTGAGGCGCTCCCCGTACGAGGGGCAACACACTTCCGAGCGTGCGTTCACGACGTTCTCCTTCGGCAGCCGTCGACTCAGTATCAGTCGACCCCGACGGTGTTTTCACTCCCTGTCGTTCGTCGCCGCAAGCGGTCCGGTCGATGGCGGCTTCAGCGATGGATGAAGCACGTGGTGGCTCGATGTTCGACCACCCATCAAGTCGCGACAATCGAGCCCGACGAAACTCTCCACAGCTTGTTCGACCTGTCGACTGGCTCCGCAGAGACTGCAACCGAGTGTGATAGCAGTGACCCTACGGCTGAAGTCTTGATGGTCGACGGACCTCACAGCCCTCCCGGTTTCTGCCGTGAGGGCGGTGGAGACGGGGGCGGCGATCCGTCACGCGGCCACGAGGAATACCGACCCGAACCCCTCTCTTCGCAGTAAAGGGAAGAACTTCGTCGCCGCAACATGGATGCACTCCACACGCCCATCGTTGAAGAAACCCCCGAGGCTCGGGCCTTGGAGGAGGTGCGCCTAGCTAACTTGGCTGAGCGCACTCGACTGGATAACCTTCAGCGTGCTCTCGACGAGCGCGCTCAGGAGCGGATCCATGAGTCCAGTCGACGACAGCTTTTTCCGCCCCCACCCAAGGTATACCTGAAGGAAATATGCCCTAGAGGCAATAATAAAGTTATTATTTATTTCCTCATATCATGATAAATGTTTATTATTCATGCTAGAATTGTATTAACCGGAAACATGATACATGTGTGAATACATAGACAAACATATAGTCACTAGTATGCCTCTACTTGACTAGCTCATTAATCAAAGATGGTTATGTTTCCTAACCATAGACATGTGTTGTCATTTGATTAATGGGATCACATCATTAGGAGAATGATGTGATTGACATGACCCATTCTGTTAGCCTAGCACTTGATCGTTTAGTATATTGCTATTGCTTTCTTCATGACTTATACATGTTCCTGTAACTATGAGAATTATGCAACTCCCGTTTACCGGAGGAACACTTTGGGTACTACCAAACGTCACAACGTAACTGGGTGATTATAAAGGAGTACTACAGGTGTCTCCGAAGGTACATGTTGAGTTGGCGTATTTCGAGATTAGGTTTTGTCACTCCGATTGTCGGAGAGGTATCTCTGGGCCCTCTCGGTAATGCACATCATTATAAGCCTTGCAGGCAATGTAACCAAATGAGTTGGTTACAGGATGATGCATTACGGAACGAGTAAAGAGACTTGCCGGTAACGAGATTGAACTAGGTATTGGATACCGACGATCAAATCTCGAGCAAGTAACATACCGATGACAAAGGGAACAACGTATGTTGTTATGCGGTTTGACTGATAAAGATCTTCGTAGAATATGTAGGAACCAATATGGGCATCCAGGTTCCGCTATTGGTTATTGACCGAGAATAGTTCTAGGTCATGTCTACATAGTTCTCGAACCCGTAGGGTCCTCACGCTTAACGTTACGATGATAGTTTTATTATGAGTGTATAAGTTTTGATGTACCGAAGTTTGTTCGGAGTTCCGGATGTGATCACGGACATGACGAGGAGTCTCGAAATGGTCGAGACATAAAGATTGATATATTGGAAGCCTATGTTTGGACATCGGAAAGGTTCCGGGTGAAATCGGGATTTTACCGGAACACCGGGGGGTTACCGGAACCCTCCCGGGGGTTAATGGGCCTTAGTGGGCCATGAGGGAGAAGAGGAGGGTCGGCCAGGGCAGGCCGCGCGCCCCCGCCCCCTCCTCTTTCCCCTTCCCCTTTCCTTCTCCACCAAGGCAAGAGGGGGGAGTCCTACTCCCGGTGGGAGTAGGACTCCTCCAGGCGCACCCCAAGGGGGCCGGCCGCACTTCCCCCTCCCTCCTTTATATACGGGGGCAGGGGGGCACCCCATAACACACAAGTTGATCTACGGATCGTTCCTTAGCCGTGTGCGGTGCCCCCCTCCTTTATAGGCTCTACGTTCAAATACAACGGGTGCAAAACAGTTGCACACGCGGAATACTCAGGTTAAACTTGAGGAGCCTAGCATATAACAGATATGGCCTCAGAACACGGAGACCGAAAGGTCGAGCGTGAATCATATAGTAGATATGATCAACATATTGATGTTCACTGTTGAAACTACTCCATCTCACGTGACGATCGGACATGGTGTAGTTGATATGGATCACGTAATCACTTAGAGGATTAGAGGGATGTCTATCTAAGTGGGAGTTCTTAAGTAATATGATTAATTGAACTTAAATTTATCATGAACTTAGTACCTGATAGTATTTTGCTTGTCTATGTTTGTTTGTAGATAGATGGCTCGTGCTGTTGTTCCGTTGAATTTTAATGCGTTCCTTGAGAAAGCAAAGTTGAAAGATGATGGCAGCAATTACACGGACTGGGTCCGTAACCTGAGGATTATCCTCATTGCTGCACAAAAGAATTACGTCCTGGAAGCACCGCTGGGTGCCAGGCCTGCTGCTGATGCAACTGACGACGTTAAGAACGTCTGGCAGAGCAAAGCTGATGACTACTCGATAGTTCAGTGTGCCATGCTTTACGGCTTAGAACCGGGTCTTCAACGACGTTTTGAACGTCATGGGGCATATGAGATGTTCCAGGAGTTGAAGTTAATATTTCAAGCAAATGCCCGGATTGAGAGATATGAAGTCTCCAATAAGTTCTACAGCTGCAAGATGGAGGACAATAGTTCTGTCAGTGAACACATACTCAAAATGTCTGGGTATAATAATCACTTGATTCAACTGGGAGTTAATCTTCCTGATGATAGTGTCATCGACAGAATTCTTCAATCACTGCCACCAAGCTACAAGAGCTTCGTGATGAACTATAATATGCAAGGGATGGACAAGACTATTCCCGAGCTCTTCGCAATTCTAAAAGCCGCGGAGGTAGAAATCAAGAAGGAGCATCAAGTGTTGATGGTTAACAAGACACGCCTCCACGGACACGGTTCAGTCGGCTCACAACCCAAGATCGCCTCCACGGCGTGAAGGCCGTGGGCAGTATGATCATCCACTCGACCGTGACAATCATCGTCGAGGACCCATGCCTCCTCCGAGGAGTGCGTCGTATGTGCCTCGACGGAACGATGACATGCACCATCACAGTGGCGAGCGCAGAGCTTCAGTTGACCCAAGGGAACCAGGCTTCGACGCGAGGTCTATCCTCGTTCAAGGCATGGTCGACCGGAACATAGCACACAGAGATGACCCTGGCAGAGATTGTCCAAGTGGCAGCAGAGTACATGTTTCTGGTCCCGAGTGTTTTAGCAGGGCCATCAGGGCCGCGGTGATTCCTCCCAACTTCAGGTTTGCCTCCAGGGTCAGTAAGTTCAGCGGCGAATCTAAGCCTAAAACCTGGCTTGAAGATTACCCAGTGGCTGTGCAGATTGGAGGCGGAAACGATGAGATAGCGATGAAGCATCTCCCTCTTATGTTGGAAGGGTCGGCCCGAGTGTGGTTGACTCAGTTGACTCCGGGCAGTATAAACAGTTGGGATGAGCTATCTCGAGTGTTCGTAAGAACTTTTGAGGGCACGTGCAAGCGACCAGCAGGATTGCCCGAGTTGCAGCATTGTGTGCAGAAGCCGAATGAGACTTTGAGGGAATTCATTCAGAGATGGACCACTTTGCATCACACCGTTGAGAATGTATCAGAGCATCAAGCTGTATGCGCTTTCAAGGAAGGCGTCAAACACAGAGAGTTGGTCTTGAAATTCGGTCGGACTGGGGATATGACTCTAACTCAGATGATGGAGATAGCCACCCGGTATGCTAACAGAGAAGAAGAGGATCGACTCCGTAGCGGGAAGAGCAAACCAGTCGGCCAAGAGGCCGGTGGAGGTAACTCCAGTCGGAAACAGAAGCATAAGGCCGAACCAGCGGCACCTGGAGATATTGCGGCAGTGAATCAAGGAAAGTTTAAGGGAAAACCTAAGGGGCCCTGGCCCCCTAAGAAGGTAAAGGATCAAGCAGGGAATGACATGCTAGATTTGCCATGCCACATCCACACGAAGAAAGATGAAGAAGGTAATCTGATTTACCCGAAGCATACAACTCGACAATGTCGACTCCTGATCCAGCAGTTCCGAGAGAAACAACCCAATGAGAAGGAGAAATAGTCGGACAAAGATGAAGATGAAGAAGAAGACGATGGTTATCCCAAAGTCAATTCCACTCTGATGATTTTTGCTGATATTAAAAGCAAGAGTCGATTGAAGGTCATCAACAAAGAAGTGAATATGGTCGCTCCTGCGGCGACGACCACCTACCTGAGATGGTCTCGGATAGCCATCACATTCGACCAGTCTGACCATCTTGCTCGTGTGGCCACCCCTGGGAGGCAAGCACTGGTGGTCAACCCCGTGGTTGGGGGCACTCGACTGACCAAAGTACTGATGGATGGTAGCAGTGGTCTAAACATCCTTTATGCTGAAACCTTGAAGGGGATGGGCATTTCGATGTCCAAACTTAGCGAGAGCAACATGAGTTTTCATGGTGTTATCCCCGAAAAGAAAGCCGAATCACTCGGCCAGATCGCCCTCGACGTGGTTTTCGGTGATTCCAAGCATTACCGTAAGGAGAAGTTGATATTTGATGTCGTGGATTTCCAGAGCGCCTATCATGCCATCCTGGGTAGGCCAGCCTACGCACGCTTTATGGCTCGACCATGTTATGTGTATCTCAAGCCGGAAATGCCTGGCCCTAAAGGTGTGATCACAGTTACTGGCAATCGGCAGAAGGCAGAGGAATGTTTCCAGAAAGGTTCCAAAATCGCCGATGCTCAGATGTCAGCGGTTGAATTGCAAGAGTACCAGAAGAGTGCAGATCCGAGTGATTTGCTCCGAGCCAAGAAGCCCGCTACAGACTCTGCATTTCAGTCGACTGGTGAAACAAAGCCGATCCACATTCACCTGACCGATCCCAATGCTGCACCGACTCATATTTCAACAACACTCAACAACAAGTAGGAAGAAGCGCTCATCCAGTTCCTCCATGAGAACTGGGACATCTTCGCATGGAAACCCTCTGACATGCCAGGTGTACCCAGGGGACTGGCTGAGCACCGTTTGCGTGTCGACCCCAAGGTAAAACCCGTCAAAGAGCACCTTCGGCGATCCGCCATGCAGAAGATAAAAGAAATTGGCGAAGAAGTGGCTTGGCTGTTGGCAGCAGAGTTCATCCGTGAAATCTACCACTCCGAGTGGCTAGCCAATGTAGTCATGGTCCCCAAAAAGGATGATTCACTTCATATGTGCATTGATTTCAAGCATATCAATCGGTCCTGCCCGAAAGATCACTTCCCTCTCCCTCGCATCGATCAAATTGTTGACTCGACTGCGGGGTGCGAGCGCTTGTCTTTCTTAGATGCATATTCCAGATATCATCAGATCCGACTGTATGGTCCTGTTGAAATAAAAACAGCCTTCATCACCCCATTCGGGTGCTTTTGCTATGTCACCATGCCTTTTGGTTTGAAAAATACCGGAGCCACATTCATGAGAATGATTCAGAAGTGCTTGCTCACTCAAATCAGTCGAAATGTGGAAGCATACATGGATGACATTGTGGTCAAGTCTCGCAAAGGTTCCGACCTATTGACTGACCTTGCAGAAACCTTTGCCAACCTGAGGAGGTACGATATCAAGCTTAATCCGTCAAAGTGCACATTCAGAGTTCCAGGAGGAAAGTTACCCGGTTTTCTCGTTTCTGAATGAGGGGTCGATGCTAATCCAGAAAAAGCTGATACAATCCTCTGAATGAAACGCCCCGTGCGAGTGCATGATGTTCAGAAGCTGACTGGTTGTTTGGCCACCCTGAGTCGATTTATTTCTCGTCTCGGTGAAAAGGCCTCGTCTCTTTACAGACTGGTGAAGAAGTTTGATAAGTTCAAGTGGACTGAAGAAGCTGATGCAGCGTTTGCAGAGCTCAAAACCCTGCTTTCCACCTAGCCGGTGCTCGCTACGCCAATGAGCAAAGAGCCTTTACTGCTTTACATTGCAGCCACTGGACAAGTTGTTAGTACAGTACTCACGGTCGAGCGAGAAGAAGAAGGAAAAGCTTACAAGGTTCAACGCCCAGTCTATTATCTCTCTGAAGTTCTGACTCCATCCAAGCAACGATATCCACATTATTAGAAGATTGTCTATGGAATATACATGACCATGAAGAAGGTTGCACATTATTTCTCTGACCACTCCATTACAGTCGTCAGCGACGTGCCACTATTTGAAATTCTGAATAACAGAGATGCAACTGGTCGAGTGGCAAAATGAGCGATTGAACTCCTTCCATTGGATATCAAGTTCGAGGCAAAGAAAGCGATCAAGTCCCAAGCAATCGCAGATATCCTTGCCGAGTGGATTGAGCAGCAATTACCGACTCAAGTTCACTCGGAGCATTGGACTATGTTCTTTGATGGCTCCAAGATGCTAAATGGTTCAGGTGTGGGGGTAGTATTGGTATCCCCCCATGGAGACAAGCTTAGTTATGTTCTCCAGATTCATTTTGATTCCTCCAATAATGAAGCCGAATATGAAGCACTTTTATACGGGTTGCGTATGGCCATTTCACTCGGCGTCCATCGCCTTATGGTCTACGGCGACTCGGATTTGGTGGTTAATCAGGTGATGAAGGAATGTGATGTTAGGAGCCCAGCCATGACTGGTTACTGCAATGCAGTAAGAAAGCTGGAAAAGAAGTTTGAAGGTTTGGAGCTTCACCACATACCCCGACTGAAAAATCAAGCTGCAGATGAGTTGGCGAAGATAGGATCAAAGAGAGAGGCCATTCCCCGAAATGTGTTTTTGGAACATATTCATTCACCTTCGGTTCAGGAAGATCCTTTCACCGAAGAACCACCACAGCCCAAGAGTGCCACAGATCCGACTGAAGTCGAAATCCCAGTCGTGGTCGACTTAGTCATGGAGGTTTTGGTCATCACTCCCGACTGGACAGTGCCATACATTGCGTACATTCTTAGGAAAGAAATCCTAGAGGATGAAGAAGAGGCTCGACAGATCGTCCGACGGTCTAAAGCCTTTACTGTGATAAAAGGTCAGTTGTTCAGAGAAAGTGTAACTGGGGTTTGCCAGAAGTGCATCATGCTAGAAGAAGGCCGATTGATCCTCAATGATATTCACTCAGGGACCTGTGGTCACCATGCGTCCTCTCGAACCATCGTGGCCAAAGCATACCGAGCCGGGTTTTACTGGCCACATGCCAATGAGACGGCAAAAGAAATAGTGGACAAGTGTGAAGGCTGTCAGTTTTACTCCAACATGTCCCATAAACCTGCATCAGCTCTGAAAACCATTCCACTCGTCTGGCCTTTCGCTGTTTGGGGATTGGACATGGTTGGACCCCTGCGAACCGGCAGGAGCGGGTTTACCCATGTGTTAGTAGCAGTCGACAAGTTCACCAAGTGGATCGAAGCCAAGCCCATTAAAAACCTGGAAGCAAGTACTGCTATGAGTTTCATCAGAGAATTGATATTCAGATATGGCATACCGCACAGCATCATCACTGACAATGGATCAAACTTCGACTCTGATGAATTCAGAGCCTTTTGTGCTTCCCAAGGCACGAGGGCCGATTACGCTTCGGTCGCCCATCCTCAGTCGAATGGGTAGGCTGAGAAAGCGAATGGATTGATTCTAAAAGGAGTGAAGCCCCGATTGATGCGCGACCTCAAGCACGCGGCAGGAGCCTGGGTCGATGAGCTCCCATCAGTGCTTTGGGGGCTGAGGACAACTCCCAATCGGTCGATTGGACGAACTCCATTCTTTTTAGTCTACGGAGCCGAAGCCGTTTTGCCGAGCGATTTGCTCCATAACGCTCCCCGAGTCGAACTCTTCTCAGAAGAGGAAGCAGAGCAAGCTCGACAAGACGCAGTCGACCTCCTGGAGGAAGAAAGAGAGATGGCATTGATCCGGTCGACCATTTATCAACAAGACTTGCGTCGATCCACGCCAGGAATGTAAGGGGTCGAGCGTTCCAGGAAGGGGACTTGGTTCTCCGAGTAGACCAGCAGAAGCCACATAAGCTCTCTCCCGCTTGGGAAGGCCCTTTTGTCGTCACCAAGGTTCTCCACAACGGAGCATATCGTCTCTTCAACATCGAGCACAACAAAGATGAACCACGCGCCTGGAATGCGGAACTGCTCCGCCCTTTTTATTCTTAAGTGTTTAGACTAACAAGATGTAATAAGAAGTACTTCTTAGTTTGGTTATCAAAAGACATAATTTTGCAGTCTTCTGAATGATTGTTTATTTATTTTGTATGTGTCGCCTTAGATGCGAATCTATTTCGCCTAAGATGAAGTGATAAAAATCCTACCGAGTGGTGAGCCAGCCTCTCACTCGGGGGCTTAGTTGCGAATCTGTTTCACCTAAGATGGAATGATAAAAATCCTACCGAGTGGTGAGTCTGCCTCTCACTCGGGGGCTTAACTGCAGTCCTGTACTCGCCTAAGTGATGAAAATCCTACCGAGTGGTGAGTCTGCCTCTCACTCGGGGGCTTAGCTGCAGTCCAGTACTCACCTAAGTGATGAAAATCCTACCAAGTGGTGAGTCCGTCTCTCACTCGGGGGCTTAGCTGCAGTCCAGTACTCGCCTAAGTGACGAAAATCCTACCGAGTGGTGAGTCTGCCTCTCACTCGGGGGCTTAGCTGCAGTCCAGTACTCGCCTAAGTTTGAAAAATCCTACCGAGTGATGAGCATCCCTCCCACTCAGGGGCTTAGCTGCAGTCCAGTACTCGCCTAAGTGATGAAAATCCTACCGAGTGGTGAGTCTGCCTCTCACTCGGAGGCTTAGCTGCGGTCTAGTACTCGCCTAAGTAATAAAAGGTCCTCCCAAACGGTACGGGTCGGTCTTGACCCTTTATCCCCCTACCGAGTGGTGAGCAGCACTCACCTAAGTTTGAAAAATCCTACCGAGTGGTGAGCATCCCTCCCACTCGGGGGCTTAGCTGAAGTCTAGTACTCGCCTAAGTTTGAAAAATCCTACCGAGTGGTGAGCAGTCTTCCCACTCGAGGGCTTAGCTGCAGTCCAGTACTCGCCTAAGTTTGAAAAATCCTACCGAGTGGTGAGCATCCCTCCCACTCGGGGGTTAGCTGCAGTCTAGTACTTGCCTAAGTTTGAAAAATCCTACCGAGTGGTGAGTAGTCCTCCTACTCGGGGGCTTAGCTGAAGTCCAGTACTCGCCTAAGTTTGAAAAATCCTACCGAGTGGTGAGCAGTCCTCCCACTTGGGGGCTTAGCCGCAGTCCAGTACTCGCCTAAGTTTGAGAAATCCTACCGAGTGGTGAGCGACCCTCCCACTCGGGGGCTTAGCTGGAGTCCAGTGCTCGCCTAAGTCCGAAAAACCCTACCGAGTGATGAGCGGGGTTGCAGGTCGACCACAATGCCAACATCCCCCCCCCCCCCCGCTGCACCGTCAAGAAGAAGGACGAGATTGTGTGCACCCATCCAACGGTTGGCCCCTTGCAGATGATAGGAACGTCAAGATCATTGCTGAGTACCTTGCTCATGAGATGATCAATGCTTCCCAAGGCTCGTCCAACTGTTCGACTGCTGATCCCTCTCCAGCACCTGCGTCAAATAAAGAGAGACCGATCCAAGAAAAGGACGGATTTCACTCGAAGATGAACCAACATATCCAAAGATAAATCCAGAGGTTCCTAATCGCGGATTAAAAGTGCTCGGGCGTCAGGCCCGAAGGAGTTTAACCGATTACAGAATCACTCGGTATTACGAGGAAAATAAAAGTGAGGCATAATATTTTTTTTCATCACTCGACGGGAGAAGGGCTAGACGGGCCGCAGAAGCTGTCTAGATCAATGATGTAGGCAATGCGGGAAAGAGTGGTGTCCATGAAGTCCTGGAAAGAGTGCTTCTTCGTATTCGCCACCTTGAGGGCCACCATCTTCTCTTCTATAGCTTCCTTGAAGTGCACGTGAACCAGTGACAAGGCGACGTCAGCGCCACAACGGGCAGAAGACTTCTTCCACTCTTGCACTCGGTCAAGGATTTGGTTGAGTCGAGTCATCAGCGACTCGAGACTTTGAGGAAGTTCTGCCTGAGGCCAGAGTTCGGCGTCCACTCGTGTCATCGCAGCCTTCAACCGATCCAGATAGTCGACTACGCCGTCCAAGCGTGATTCCAATCGAAGCAAGTTCATCGCAACTTCATCTTTCACGGGACAGTTGATGGGGTCGAGACATGTCTCGAGCCGTCCAGTTTCAGCTTCAAAGTCCTGATAGAGTTCTGTTCCATTACAAAAAACTATGAGTCAACAGTATCGCAAATTTCAGTCGACGACAGTTATCTAACCGAACAGTCATACCTTCAAGCTTCAAGACAAGCTTCGCCGCAAGTTGTTCCAAATGGGTCTCTAGCTTGCCCGTCTTAGCTCTGAGGCCGTCGACTTCAGTGGTCAGGTTATCCTTGTCCTTCCTCAGTTGCTCGACTTCCCGATTGGCGTCCGAGACGGCCGTCTTCAACTTCGCGTTCTCATCCTTCAGCTTGCCGACTGAAGCCAGCTTCTGGTCCGCAAGCGCCGTCTTCTCACGAGCTTCTTTTTGAGCAGAAGCAAGGTCGAGGTCCTTCTTCTCCAACGCCTCCTTCATTCTCTCTAAAGAAACAACACTCTTCAGACGAGCCTGAAGTTGGCGGTTTTCACTACGCACATCTGCTTATGTGAAGTCACTCGGTTCAAAGAGACTGAATGAAAAGCAGTGGAAAGTGCGAACTACTAAGCAGACGAAACGGTCAAATGGTTACTGAAGGAAATATGCCCTAGAGGCAATAATAAAGTTATTATTTATTTCCTCATATCATGATAAATGTTTATTATTCATGCTAGAATTGTATTAACCGGAAACATGATACATATGTGAATACATAGACAACATATAGTCACCAGTATGCCTCTACTTGAGTAGCTCATTAATCAAAGATGGTTATGTTTCCTAACCATAGACATGTGTTGTCATTTGATTAATGAGATCACATCATTATGAGAATGATGTGATTGACATGACCCATTCCGTTAGCCTAGCACTTGATCGTTTAGTATATTGCTATTGCTTTCTTCATGACTTATACATGTTCCTGTAACTATGAGAATTATGCAACTCCTGTTTACCGGAGGAACACTTTGGGTACTACCAAACGTCACAATGTAACTGGGTGATTATAAAGGAGTACTACAGGTGTCTCCGAAGGTACATGTTGAGTTGGCGTATTTCAAGATTAGGTTTTGTCATTCCGATTGTCGGAGAGGTATCTCTGGGCCCTCTCGGTAATGCACATCATTATAAGCCTTGCAAGGAATGTAACCAAATGAGTTGGTTACATGATGATGCATTACGTAACGAGTAAAGAGACTTGCCAGTAACGAGATTGAACTAGGTATTGGATACCGACGATCGAATCTCGGGCAAGTAACATACCGATGACAAAGGGAACAACGTATGTTGTTATGCAGTTTGACCGATAAAGATCTTCGTAGAATATGTAGGAGCCAATATGAGCATCCAGGTTCCGCTATTGGTTATTGACCGAGAATAGTTCTAGGTCATGTCTACATAATTCTCGAACCCGTAGGGTCCGCACGCTTAACGTTACGATGACAATTTTATTATGAGTTTATAAGTTTTGATGTACCAAAGGTTATTCGGAGTCCCGGATGTGATCACGGACATGACGAGGAGTCTCGAAATGGTCGAGACATAAAGATTGATATATTGGAAGCCTATATTTGGATATCGGAATGGTTCCGGGTGAAATTGGGATTTTACCGGAACACCGGGGGGTTACCGGAACCCTCCCGGGGGTTAATGGGCCTTAGTGGGCCATGAGGGAGAAGAGGAGGGCCGGCCAGGGCAAGCCGCGCGCCCCCTCCCCCCTAGACCGAATAGGACAAGGAGGGGGGGGGGGGGGGCGGCGCCCCCCTTTCCTCTTTCCCCTCCCCCCTTTCGTTCTCCACCAAGGCAAGAGGGGGGGGAGTAGGACTCCTCCAGGCCCACCCCTAGGGGGATGGCCGCACCTCCCCCTCCCTCCTTTATATACAGGGGCAGGGGGGCACCCTAGGACACACAAGTTGATCTACGTGATCGTTCCTTAACCGTGTGCGGTGCCCCCCTCCACCATATTCCGCCACGGTCATATCGTCGCGGAGTTTAGGCGAAGCCCTGCGCCGGTAGAACATCATCATCGTCACCACGCCATCGTGCTGACGGAACTCATCCCCGACACTTTGCTGGATCGGAGTCCGGGGATCGTCATCGAGCTGAACGTGTGCTGAACTCGGAGGTGCCGTACGTTCGGTACTTGGATCGGTCGGATCGTGAAGACGTATGACTACATCAACCGCGTTGTCATAATGCTTCCGCTTACGGTCTACGAGGGTACGTGGACAATACTCTCCCCTCTCGTTGCTATGCATCACCATGATCTTGCGTGTGCATAGGAATTTTTTTGAAATTACTACTTTCCCCAACAGTGGCATCCGAGCCAGGTTTTATGCATAGATGTCATATGCACGAGTAGAACACAAGTGAGTTGTGGGCGATACAAGTCATACTGCTTACCAGCATGTCATACTTTGGCTCAGCGGTATTGTGAGATGAAGCGTCCCGGACCGGCATTACGCGTACGCTTACGCGAGACTGGTTTCACCGTTACAAGCACTCGTGCTTAAAGGTGACTAGCGGGTGTTTGTCTCTCTCACTTTAGCTGAACCGAGTGTGGCTACGCCCGGTCCTTGCGAAGGTTAAAACAACATTAACTTGACGAACTATCATTGTGGTTTTTATGCGTAGGTAAGAACGGTTCTTGCTAAGCCTGTAGCAGCCACGTAAAATTTGCAACAACAAAGTAGAGGACGTCTAACTTGTTTTTGCAGGGCATGTTGTGATGTGATATGGTCAAGACGTGATGCTATATTTCATTGTATGAGATGATCATGTTTTGTAACCGAAGTTATCGGCAACTGGCAGGAGCCATATGGTTGTCGCTTTATTGTATGAAATGCAAACGCCCTGTAATTGCTTTACTTTATCACTAAGCGGTAGCGATAGTCGTAGAAGCAATAGATGGCGTAACGACAATGATGCTACGATGGAGATCAAGGTGTCGCGCCGGTGACGATGGTGATCATGACGGTGCTTCGAAGATGGAGATCACAAGCACAAGATGATGATGGCCATATCATATCACTTATATTGATTGCGTGTGATGTTTATCCTTTATGCATCTTATCTTGCTTTGATTGATGGTAGCATTTTAAGATGATCTCTCACTAAATTATCAAGAAGTGTTCTCCCTGAGTATGCACCGTTGCGAAAGTTCTTCGTGCTGAGACACCACGTGATGATCGGGTGTGATAGGCTCTACGTTCAAATACAACGGGTGCAAAACAGTTGCACACGCGGAATACTCAGGTTAAACTTGAGGAGCCTAGCATATAACAGATATGGCCTCAGAACACGGAGATCGAAAGGTCGAGCGTGAATCATATAGTAGATATGATCAACATATTGATGTTCACTGTTGAAACTACTCCATCTCACGTGACGATCGGACATGGTGTAGTTGATATGGATCACGTAATCACTTAGAGGATTAGAGGGATGTCTATCTAAGTGGGAGTTCTTAAGTAATATGATTAATTGAACTTAAATTTATCATGAACTTAGTACCTGATAGTATTTTGCTTGTCTATGTTTGTTGTAGATAGATGGCTCGTGCTGTTGTTCCGTTGAATTTTAATGCGTTCCTTGAGAAAGCAAAGTTGAAAGATGATGGCAGCAATTACACGGACTGGGTCCGTAACCTGAGGATTATCCTCATTGCTGCACAAAAGAATTACGTCCTGGAAGCACCGCTGGGTGCCAGGCCTGCTGCTGATGCAACTGACGACGTTAAGAATGTTGGCAGAGCAAAGCTAATGACTACTCGATAGTTTAGTGTGCCATGCTTTACGGCTTAGAACCGGGTCTTCAACGACGTTTTCAATGTCATGGAGCATATGAGATGTTCCAGGAGTTGAAGTTAATATTTCAAGTAAATGCCCGAATTGAGAGATATGAAGTCTCCAATAAGTTCTATAGCTGCAAGATGGAGGAGAATAGTTCTGTCAGTGAACACATACTCAAAATGTCTGGGTATAATAATCACTTGATTCAACTGGGAGTTAATCTTCCTGATGATAGTGTCATTGATAGAATTCTTCAATCACTGCCACCAAGCTACAAGAGCTTCGTGATGAACTATAATATGCAAGGGATGGACAAGACTATTCCCGAGCTCTTCGCAATGCTAAAAGCCGCGGAGGTAGAAATCAAGAAGGAGCATCAAGTGTTGATGGTTAACAAGACTACCAGTTTCAAGAAAAATGGCAAAGGGAAGAAGAAGGGGAACTTCAAGAAGAACAACAAACAAGTTGCTGCTCAAGAGAAGAAACCCAAGTCTGGACCTAAACCTGAGACTGAGTGCTTCTACTGCAAGCAGACTGGACACTGGAAGCGGAACTGCCCCAAGTATTTGGCGGATAAGAAGGATGGCAAAGTGAACAAAGGTATATGTGATATACATGTTATTGATGTGTACCTTACTAATGCTTGCAGTAGTACCTGGGTATTTGATACTGGTTCTGTTGCTAATATTTGCAACTCGAAACAGGGACTACGGATTAAGTGAAGATTGGCTAAGGACGAGGTGACGATGCGCGTGGGAAATGGTTCCAAAGTCGATGTGATCGCGGTCGGCACACTACCTCTACATCTACCATCGGGATTAGTTTTAGACCTAAATAATTGTTATTTGGTGCCAGCGTTGAGCATGAACATTATATCTGGATCTTGTTTGATGCGAGACGGTTATTCATTTAAGTCAGAGAATAATGGTTGTTCTATTTATATGAGTAATATCTTTTATGGTCATGCACCCTTGAAGAGTGGTCTATTTTTATTGAATCTCGATAGTAGTGATACACATATTCATAGTGTTGAAACCAAAAGATGCAGAGTTGATAATGATAGTGCAACTTATTTGTGGCACTGCTGTTTAGGTCATATCGGTGTAAAGCGCATGAAGAAACTCCATACTGATGGGCTTTTGGAATCACTTGATTATGAATCACTTGGTACTTGCGAACCGTGCCTCATGGGCAAGATGACTAAAACACCGTTCTCCGGAACTATGGAGCAAGCAACTGATTTGTTGGAAATAATACATACTGATGTTTGTGGTCCAATGAATGTTGAGGCTCGCGGCGGGTATCGTTATTTTCTCACATTCATAGATGATTTGAGTAGATATGGGTATATCTACTTAATGAAACACAAGTATGAAACATTTGAAAAGTTCAAAGAATTTCAAAGTGAAGTGGAAAATCATCGTAACAAGAAAATAAAATTTCTACGATCTGATCGTGGAGGAGAATATTTGAGTTACGAGTTTGGTTTACATTTGAAACAATGCGAAATAGTTTCGCAACTCACGCCACCCGGAACACCACAATGAAATGGTGTGTCTGAACGTCGTAATCGTACTTTACTAGATATGGTGCGATCTATGATGTCTCTTACTGATTTACCGCTATCATTTTGGGGTTATGCTTTAGAGACGGCCGCATTCACGTTAAATAGGGCACCATCAAAATCCGTTGAGATGACGCCTCATGAACTATGGTTTGGCAAGAAACCAAAGTTGTCATTTCTTAAAGTTTGGGGCTGTGATGCTTATGTGAAGAAACTTCAACCAGATAAGCTCGAACCCAAATTGGAGAAATTTGTCTTCATAGGATACCCAAAAGAGACTGTTGGGTACACCTTCTATCGCAGATCTGAAGGCAAGATTTTCGTTGCAAAATTCAGATCCTTTCTAGAGAAGGAGTTTCTCTCGAAAGAAGTGAGTGGGAGGAAAGTAGAACTTGATGAGGTAACTTTACCTGCTCCCTTATTGGAAAGTAGTTCATCACAAGAACCGGTTCCTGTGACAACTACACCAATCAGTGAGGAAGCTAATGATATTGATCATGAAACTTCAGATCAAGTTTCTACTGAACCTCGTAGGTCTACCAGCGTAAGATCCGCACCAGAGTGGTACGGTAATCCTATTCTGGAAGTCATGTTACTTGACCATGATGAACCTACGAACTATGAGGAAGCGATGATGAGCCCAGATTCCGCAAAATGGCTAGAGGCCATGAAATCTGAGATGGGATCCATGTATGAGAACAAAGTATGGACTTTGGTTGACTTGCCCGATGATCGGCAAGCCATTGAGAATAAATGGATTTTTAAGAAGAAGATTGACGCTGATGGTAATGTAACTGTCTATAAAGCTCGACTTGTTGCAAAAGGTTTTCGACAAGTTCAAGGGGTTGACTACGATGAGACTTTCTCACCCGTAGCGATGCTTAAGTCTGTCCGAATCATGTTAGCAATTGCTGCATTTTATGATTATGAAATTTGGCAAATGGATGTCAAAACTGCGTTCTTGAATGGATTTCTGGAAGAAGAGTCGTATATGATGCAGCCAGAAGGTTTTGTTGATCCAAAAGGTGCTAACAAAGTGTGCAAGCTCCAGCGATCCATTTATGGACTGGTGCAAGCATCTCGGAGTTGGAATAAACGCTTTGATAGTGTGATCAAAGCATATGGTTTTATACAGACTTTTGGAGAAACCTGTATTTACAAGAAAGTGAGTGGGAGCTCTGTAGCATTTCTGATATTATATGTAGATGACATATTATTAATTGGAAATGATATAGAATTTTTGGATAGCATAAAGGGATACTTGAATAAAAGTTTTTCTATGAAAGACCCCGGTGAAGCTGCTTATATATTGGGCATCAAGATTTATAGAGATAGATCAAGACGCTTAATTGGACTTTCACAAAGCACATACCTTGATAAAGTTTTGAAAAAGTTCAAAATGGATCAGGCAAAGAAAGGGTTCTTGCCCGTACTACAAGGTGTGAAGTTGAGTCAAACTCAATGCCCGACCACAGCAGAAGATAGGGAGAAAATGAAAGATATTCCCTATGCTTCAACCATAGGCTCTATCATGTATGAAATGCTGTGTACCAGACCTGACGTGTGCTTAGCAATAAGCTTGGCAGGAAGGTACCAAAGTAATCCAGGAGTGGATCACTGGACAGCGGTCAAGAACATCCTGAAATACCTGAAAAGGACTAAGGATATGTTTCTCATATATGGAGGTGACAAAGAGCTAGTCGTAAATGGTTACGTCGATGCAAGCTTTGACACTGATCCGGACGATTCTAAATCGCAAACCGGATACGTGTTTTTATTAAACGGTGGAGCTGTAAGTTGGTGCAGTTCTAAACAAAGCGTCGTGGTGGGATCTACATGTGAAGCGAAGTACATAGCTGCTTCGGAAGCAACAAACGAAGGAGTCTGGATGAAGGAGTTCATTTCCGATCTAGGTGTCATTCCTAGTGCATCGGGACCAATGAAGATCTTCTGTGACAATACTGGTGCAATTGCCTTGGCAAAGGAATCCAGATTTCACAAGAGGACCAAGCACATCAAGAGACGCTTCAATTCCATCCGGGATCAAGTCCAGGTGGGAGACATAGAGATTTGCAAGATACATACGGATCTGAATATTGCAGACCCATTGACTAAGCCTCTTCCACGAGCAAAACATGATCAGCACCAAGACTTCATGGGTGTTAGAATCATTACTGTGTAATCTAGATTATTGGCTCTAGTGCAAGTGGGAGACTGAAGGAAATATGCCCTAGAGGCAATAATAAAGTTGTTATTTATTTCCTCATATCATGATAAATGTTTATTATTCATGCTAGAATTGTATTAACCAGAAACATGATACATGTGTGAATACATAGACAAACATATAGTCACTAGTATGCCTCTACTTGACTAGCTCATTAATCAAAGATGGTTATGTTTCCTAACCATAGACATGTGTTGTCATTTGATTAATGAGATCACATCATTAGGAGAATGATGTGATTGACATGACCCATTCCGTTAGCCTAGCACTTGATCGTTTAGTATATTGCTATTGCTTTCTTCATGACTTATACATGTTCCTGTAACTATGAGATTATGCAACTCCCGTTTACCGGAGGAACACTTTGGGTGCTACCAAACGTCACAACGTAACTGGGTGATTATAAAGGAGTACTACAGGTGTCTCCAAAGGTACATGTTGGGTTGGCGTATTTCGAGATTAGGTTTTGTCACTCTGATTGTCGGAGAGGTATCTCTGGGCCCTCTCGGTAATGCACATCACTATAAGCCTTGCAAGCAATGTAGCTAATGAGTTAGTTGCGGAATGATGCATTACGTAACGAGTAAAGAGACTTGCCAGTAACGAGATTGAACTAGGTATTGGATACCGACGATTGAATCTCGGGCAAGTAACATACCGATGACAAAGGGAACAATGCATGTTGTTATGCGGTTTGACCGATAAAGATCTTCGTAGAATATGTAGGAGCCAATATGAGCATCCAGGTTCCGCTATTGGTTATTGATCGAGAATAGTTCTAGGTCATGTCTACATAGTTCTCGAACCCGTAGGGTCCGCATGCTTAACGTTACGATGACAGTTTTATTATGAGTTTATAAGTTTTGATGTACCGAAGGTTGTTCGGAGTCCCGGATGTGATCACGGACATGACGAGGAGTCTCGAAATGGTCGAGACATAAAGATTGATATATTGGAAGCCTATATTTGGATATCGGAATGGTTCCGGGTGAAATCGGGATTTCACCGGAACACCGGGGGGTTACCGAAACCCTCCCGGGGGTTAATGGGCCTTAGTGGGCCATGAGGGAGAAGAGGAGGGCCGGCCAGGGTAGGCCGCGCGCCCCCTCCCCCCTAGTCCGAATAGGACAAGGAGGGGGGGGGGGCGGCGCCCCCCTTTCCTCTTTCCCCTCCCCCTTTCCTTCTCCACCAAGGCAAGAGGGGGGAGTCTTACTCCTGATGGGAGTAGGACTCCTCCAGGCGCACCCCTAGGGGGCCGGCCGCACCTCCCCCTCCCTCCTTTATATACAGGGGCAGGGGGCACCCTAGGACACACAAGTTGATCTACGTGATCGTTCCTTAGCCGTGTGCGGTGCCCCCCTCCACCATATTCCACCTCGGTCATATCGTCGTGGAGTTTAGGCGAAGCCCTGCGCCGGTAGAACATCATCATCGTCACCACGCCGTCGTGCTGATGGAACTCATCCTCGACACTTTGCTGGATCGGAGTCCGGGGATCGTCATCGAGCTGAACGTGTGCTGAACTCGGAGGTGCCGTACGTTCGGTACTTGGATCGGTCGGATCGTGAAGACGTACGACTACATCAACCGCGTTGTCATAACACTTCTGCTTACGGTCTACGAGGGTACGTGGACAATACTCTCCCCTCTCGTTGCTATGCATCACCATGATCTTGCGTGTGCGTAGGAATTTTTTTGAAATTACTACGTTCCCCAAAAGTTACCTCCCATGATGGCCGTCTCTTCTTGAGCAGTCTTGAGATTCTTCTTGGCAAGTTCAAGGTCAAGTTCAACACTGATATGCTTCTTCTTTAACTCAGAAAGACGAGCTCCTAGATCACAAGACCTCTGCAGTCAGCAAAAGTGATATGTCAGTCGACAGAAATAAATGGCATCGGCGGAGAAAAATTACTCTAAGACTACTGTCGAATCAAATATTCAACAAGTAGTCTCGGGAACTACACCCAGTGGGCGCACTTACCGTGCCCCCACTGGTTCAAATCAATACTCAGCAGGGTCTGCCCAGCGTGAGTTCAAAAAAAAGATACATTCTAAGACCTCAGTCGACTGCCAGCAGTCGACCGTGGTCTCGGGGACTACACACAGTGGGTGCACTCGGCGTGCCCCCACTGGTTCAGAAAATCTGCTAAGATTCAATTCAAGTCGAGTGGCATGGAAAATTTTCCAGGCTCTAAGCAACAAAACACCCAGTGGGTGATCAGATACAAGACAACATTCGAAAAGTCAGTCGGAGTCTTGCTGACCTGAACATTGGCCTGAAGGGGAGTACTGGCATTGTAGGCCACCTGGCTAGCCTCGTGCACCACCTTCACCTACTCCATGACAAGGTTCACTTGGCGAAGAGCTTCCCTAGCTGCACTCGACGAGTCATCCGGAGTCTGATACGCAGCAAAAAGTGATGGTTGTAGGGCAGCTTGAGCAGTCGCTGAGTCAGAGGCGTGAAGTTGCACTGGAGCAGCAGGAGTCGGAGCAGTCAAGCCCGCCGGACGGTCAGTTGTCAGTGGGCTGGCGAACATGACGCTGGTCCGAACAGGCTTTCCGGAGCGTTCGACCACCGCCTCGAGCGCCGGTGTCGACTGAGGGACCTGAACTTCAAGCCTCCTCCTGCCAGAGCTTCCACTCCTCTTCCTCCTCTCCTGTAGAGGTGCCTCTTCTTCGTCGTCAGGGAGCACAACAACTTCTTGCAGAACTACAGAAAGAGAGAAATGTCAGGAACTCTGCCGATTGACGATTTACTCAACTCAACGAGGCTTGGTCGATCAGACTTACCGACTCGTGAGGTGGCCTCTTCATCTCCTGGCGCCTTGTCAATGTCCATGTCAGTGGCAGCGGAGGTGGGACTGGAAAGACACATGAATTGGTTGGTCAGAACAAGAAAATCATCAGTCGACCTACGAAGACACAAACGAGATACTCACCCCGAAGCAATAGGGACGTCCATCTTGATCCGTGGCAATGTCTTCCGAGCCTTGGGAGGAGCGACTTTAGGCTGTTTGGCCACCTTCTCCGTCGGCTCCGGAGTCGACGTCCGAGTGCGCTTCTGAGTAGTGGCGCTCGGAGCCACGCTTTTCCCACGCCCGCCAGACGGATCATGCTGTTGTTTGGATTGACGTTCAGAACGTGGCGGCGAGTCGACCTCTTCCTCCTCGTCCGACTCCTCGCTCTCCTCCTCCTCCTCTTCTCCCGGAGACTCCCACTCACCACTCTCCTCCGCACTATCCTCTCCCTCCTGGTCCTGCGCCAAAGCCTGTTCACCGTTGGGCATCGAATGCATCTCAGTGAATACGTGCGGAACAAGTTGGTCGAGTCAGGGTCAGTCAGCATCAAGTACAGTCGGAACGTGAGCGGAAAGCAGTCGGAATGTAAAAGTATACCTTGTCAGGCGGGTTTCCGTCGCTGAAGGGGACGACTCGCCGGGATCCTGTGGGGTTGTCCTGGTTGCCTGTGATGCTCCTCAGCCACAAAGCTACAGTTTCGGATGGCACTTCTTCTGGATGGACCCAAGCAGTATTGTCCGGTCCGGAATACAGCCACATCGGGTGATCGCGGGTTTGGAGAGGCTGGATGCGTCGACTGAGAAACACTTCCAGCAAGTCCAGGCCAGTAACACCATCGTTGATGAGCTGGACCACTCTATCCACCAACATCCTCGTCTCCATGGTCTCAGCAGCGGTTACTTTCAATGGGGCAGGGGTTTGAACACGGTCAAAAGAGAAGTGGGGAAGTCCAGTCGACTGACCTGGAGCTGCGACGTCCTGGCAGTAGAACCAGGTCGACTGCCAGCCTCTAACGGAGTCAGGGAGAGTCATGGCGGGAAAGGCACTCCTATTCCTCTTTGGGATACCTAACCCCCACACATCTGGATGATGTGGGTTTTCGAGTCACTCAACTTCGCCTTTTTTACCTACTGGGAACGAACGGTGAAGATATGTTTGAATAAACCCTAGTGCGGTCGACACCCTAAGAAGTTCTCGCACATCGATACAAACGCAGCTAGGTACGTGATGGTGTTGGAAGAAAAATGGTGGAGCTGAGCACCGAAAAAGTTCAAGAACCCCCGGAAGAAAGGACGCGGAGGAAGCGAAAAACCACGATCGACGTGGGTGGCGAGCAGAACGCACTCACCCGATCGAGGTTGGGGACTCATCTCCCCCTCCGGCAGCCTTGCCGTTCCCTTGGCAATTAGCCCAGACTCCGCCAGCTCGTCCAGATCCGCCTGCCGAATCGAAGACCGGATCCAATGGCCCTGGATCCAGCCTGGCGGCAACCCCGCGCGCGACAACGACCCGCGTTGCTGCTTCTTGCCCTTCGCCACCCCCTTCGTCTTCTTCGCGCGTTCTAGCGCCATCGTCTTGTCCTTCACCATGGCGATGGAGCGGCAGTGTCGTAACAGAGGAGCACAGTGCGATGGAGGAGCGGAGAAGGAAGAAGGAGGAAAGGGTGTGCACAGTGCAGACGCCTCGGTTCCGTCACCTTATAAAGGGTCGCTTCCGAGTGGCTGACGCGTGGGACCAGGCGATCGTGTCAAATCCCGCAACAGTCGCACGCAGCGTACGTGGCGAAAATGGCGGCACGGAAATCGAGGCATCACTGTTTATCCGCTCCGCCCGCTTCGGCACTCCTCGTCTCACACGCTTCCCTGAAATTTCGTATCCCACGAAATCCGGGATATACTGCAGACGATCGCGCCCAAGATCCCGCTCCCTGACACAGCACTCGATGCATGAGGTCACCAGTTCATTCGACAGCTCACTGAATGGATCAAGGCGACTGAGTCGACACCGAAGCACCGACTCAGGCATTCAGACTTGCAGAAAACACTCGTGAAGACGCGAAGCTCGGAGCAGGTTCAACTTCGGCCTACTTTTCACTCGCACCTTAATCCATTCGGGGGCTACTGATGAGGATACAGACCTAGGGTAGGGTCATAGGCCTGACCTGTACGCCCTACCCAAGGTCACTACCCTGGAAGATAAAAGAACCAAGAGACAACAGGAGGGCCCCGGTTGTACACGTCGAGTGAAATCCACTCGACGACCACATCACTCGACGGTCCTCCCCTACTGTCACTCGACCATATGAGAAGTCACTCGACTATATCGAAGACCAGGAGTCGGAAGAGCACACAACGGTCGGACGTTCGCTCCTTAGTATTTATGAGCATTAAGAGTACTTAAGGCGGGCGTTACCAGTAACGCCCCTTACTTTATGTACATTAAGCCCCTTGTAATGGAGGGCAGTGGGGGTCCTGGCGAACTCTATATAAGCCACCACCCTCCTCTGGGACAAGGGTTCGCACCCCCTGTATAGTCTTAGGACCACGATAGGGGGCGCCTTTTATAGCCAAAACGGGGTGGCGGGGGGGGGGGGGGGGGGGGGGGGGAGGGGAGAGGGAGGGGGACGACATGCGGGCGGGCGGGACGCGAGTCGGCGACGTCGGGACGCGCGTCGGCGACGTCTTCACTGCACCGCCCGTGAGGCATCAATGAAGGCTGACCGGCGCGACAACCTTCAAATTAATTTCCGCGGGAACCGAGACGATGAGGTCGACGAAGCGGCCGTCTCGCTGACTCGGCGGGCCCGCGGCTGTTTCGCGCCAAAACACTAGCCCCCCGACACGTCGGGTTCAGCCTGGGTGGCGGCTGAAGATGCTCTAACTAACCGATCACACGACACAAGCACTACACGCCCGAACCGCAATCGGCAGCGAAAGGTATATTATCTTCTCTTCTGGTCCTAATCTACTAGCTAGGGTGTCTCCAACATTTGTCCAACCATAGTCGTCACTGGACTCATTCATGGGAGAAACCATTCATATTGTTTCTCTGGCCGGTCTCCTCCTTGGACCAATCACATGACACTCGCATGCATGCACACGGAGACTAGCTGCAGACTAGCGTGCGTGGCCACCCGTCCCATACATATTCCCGACACGAGATTCTGCGTCACGTACGGTGCGCGGTGCAGCATGCAGCAGCCTGTAGCCACGACCGACCGGGCTGCTCGGGTCCAAGGCCACGCCACTCCACTCCACTCCGACCGAGGACGAGGAGGACACTCAAAGTCAAGACCGACCGGCCCGGCAGACCGATCTCTCTGGAATGTATGCACCTTTCCTCGGATTTTCTCATGAAAACCATGCACCCCCTGTCGCGTCGTCGTGCGCCGTTATAATTGGCCCGATCGACCGAGAACTCAAGAACCTCGTTCCGCTCGTGCCGGAATTGTACTGACAGCCTAGCACCGCCTCCCTCCACACTCTTTTGTACCGCCGTGTGAGAAGATTTACTAGTTTGATTCTTAAGGTTGGTTGACGACGCACGTACGAACGAACGCCATCTGGATCTCTGGAAAGATACCAGTGGATCTCCCTGCTTTTTTCTGAGAAGCAAAGGTCGCGTCTTTTCACCCGATCGATCTCGCTGACAGTGCAAGGCCGCGTACATGCACGTGTTGTTATTACTCCGAGCTGCGCAATCATACATTGATACATACGACCGGGTCGAGCTTTGCGCAGCTCGACCTGTCTTGAGATGTACGCTGGGTAGCTCCGTACGATACACCTGTCCAACGTGTGTGCTTGCACCTAGCATGCACTCCATGCAAAAAAAAAAAAAAACCTAGCATGCACGATCGAGCCTTCCCCATGGTACCATGATTAACATGACGGATCTCGTGTTTGTACGACACGCCGCGCGTGTGATTTCAATAACACGCGCTGGCTGGTGGAGGGGGGGACACCACAACCACATGCACTGTGCACACGGAGAATCCGAAGATGTGTCTACACGTACACGTACGTAAGGTGGTCTCTCTCAGGACACAAGCGCCAGCCAGCCAGCCAGCCAGCTCTGACAAGGCCATGCATGCACATAGTCCTACACACGCAGCAGGGAGATCAAAATATCCTCGATCCAACGGATCGATCGTACTCCACATCCTACGCGAAGCTACGTCAGCGTCTCAGCGACACCCATCGCTGTCTCTATCCCCAAGCGTAGCGAGCTATCGCATCAGACCGATCGGCATCATCACCGCATCAGCTCGACGCGTTTTTGCATTGCTGCCGGGCGGAGGCCAGTGCAGCTCCAGCTAGCAAGCCTGATCCCGATCCCATGGCAGCGACGTACCTACTCTACTGATGACCGAATCCACAAGACCGTACGTAGTACCACCGGACCGGCTGCCTGCCGGCTGTCCGTGCGGCCAAGTCGCCGTCGCCGTCGCGTGCCCCCACCGTGCGCCGCGCGGCCCAGGGAAGGGAAGCTGCGCGCGAAGCCGCCTCCATCCGAGGGCATAATAATAAGCACAAATTTCTTCTTCCCTAGCTGGAGTACTGCCCATGTTACTAGCCTACCTTGGCTGATGGATGGACCGACCGACCCGAGGGGGGCTGGCTGTGCCAGGGCGTGGTTTCTCACTACTGTGCACGGCATGCCATGCCGGTTGGTACGTAGGCTGCCTAGTGCGTTGCACAAGATCGACCGCTCCATGCGCGTGGCTGTGGCTTTTTGGGCGGCTTTGCACCTCAAATCGCGGCAGCCAGCGCGAGGCCTGTACGGCGAGCTCGGACCTTCGGGGCCGTGGTGCTGATTGGGAGTGTAGTGTGGTAGTGCTGGTTTGCATGCATGTGCGTCGGCTGGATGTATGCGGAGTGGCTACATGTCGAGCTACAATGGAATGGACGGTGTATCCGCGTGTTTGTGTGTGTGTGTATAACTCTGTAGCGGGTTCCTGTGTGAGGTCAACCGCTCGGCTGTTCACGGTGAGCGCAGACAGCCGCGTGCACGCACGAGGTTAAGTAAGCCGTGTGCGTGCAGGGTGCATGAGTTTATGAGGATTTTTTTTTCTGAACCACAATTTACGAGGCCTTTATCACTTAAAGGGTGTTTATATAGGATTTTCGGCGATGCGCATTCAGTGGAAGAAGACGTTTCTTTCGACGACGAGGTGTCTACAGTGACTTCGTAAATTTAAAGATGATATGTTGTCTCAGTCTTTCGGAGGTGCTCATAGGCGTAGGATTTGCGTGTGTGCGTTCATAGAGGTGAGTGTATGGGCGTGTATATGAGCACTTGCGTCTGTGTTAAAAAAAAGGGCGTTTTTATAGGATTTTTAGAGAATTTTTTCAATGATTTCGATTTTGTAGGACATGTTTCGTTTGTATGATCAAAATCTATAAAGTTTTCCCTGTGCTCTACTTGGCATGCAGTTTCAAAGCAAAAAAAAAAAAAAATCTTGCCATATCTCTTGGCGGCCAGGGTAAGCTGTTTCTTCCAGGCTTTGCCGGTAAGCCCATGGATTCGCCTCCCCTCTGACTGCCGCTCCGGTGGCCGGTGCCTCCACTCCATTAGTAGTTTAGGCTAGGGTTTTTTAGTCCTTGCAGGTGCGGCGCTCAGGCGGATGGCAGCGCTTCATCTTCGAGTTTGTCTTCCAGACTCTGATTCTCCTCGAGTTCGTCCATCTGAATGTAGTCGACGAAGCTCTGACGTAGATTCCTGTCGTCTCTTTGGGACGGTCAGGTTAGAGTTTCGCGTCATGTGGCGAAATTTGATGTCAGGTGCTTCATATCTATTCAAGTGTTCAACAACAACGATTGCGGCTCCAGGGTGCTGGCCCTTAGGGGCACTTGCACGAAGACTTCCCGGCTGTCATCGATAAGGTCAAGCCGGCTCCGGTAGGGGAGCGGCGCATCGGCGGCTCGTTCTGATGACGGTAGTGGTCGTTCGGTGGTCTCAAAATCTCGATGTAATTTTTATTATGTTTGAGGTGCTTTGTATTTTTGGTGAACTTTGCTAATAGATCTGCGTCGTTTTTGCAGAAAAGCAAAATTTTCCTTGGGTCCAACCTATCAATATTTTTCATTTTGTTTCTATGACAAGCCAATCCCTTTCAAGGGATATGGGCGTTCACGTGGTGTAGACAATCACCTTCTATTTCACATTCATGTGCTTTGTTTCATGCACGATTGAATATTTCATGGCATGGGAGATTTGGAAAGAGCTGAATGCCAGAGTCTGCTGCAACCTCAACACCCGACGATGGTGATTGTGACGAAGATCAAGGAGGAGGCCCGTCTTTCTACTTTGGCGGGGGCTAAGCACTTGATTATTGTAATAGTGCCACGAGAGTAATTGTTTCTTTCTGTGCTTGGTGGGTTTCTGTTAAACCTTCTTCCTTAATCAATGATATCGCAAGTTCTTTGCCTTGTTTCAAAGAAAACATGGCATGTCATCTAAATCATAAGTATTCATACTTATGTGTTGTTAGAATCATGTGAACCAAACGAGAAGTAAATAAGATATATTGTCATATTACAACTTTACTATATTGTTATTGCAAAGAACTACATGTGGTATACCACATTAACATGTTAGTTAATCAGGAGACCAGATCCAATCACCTTAATTCAGGTTGATTTACATATGGCAGTTTTAATCAAAATTGGATTCGAAATGGATTAACCATATGTCTACACTTTGAGCTGAAGAAACTGAGACGACTTAGTATAGCAAATTCAAATGAAAAGATAATTCCTAGGTTAACGAGAAGCTCAAGGAACTAAGACTTGAACATGTCCATTTGCATTGGTTGGAGCAATGGCACCAACACATGAACCACGTGGTCTTCCCTAGTATGTGTTAGGGCCACATGTCCATCATGGTCCATCCTGATTGGCTCCATTCGTCTCAGCTTCCCTCACCCAAAGATGGTAACATTGTACACCCTCAAGTTTTTAGTGCCCAAAAAGTTCACGAGCTGGTCCATGGAGCCTTTTGCTAATGGCTTGAAGAAAACCGACACATCAAAGCATCTGAAGTATTTCCTTCATCTTGGCAACCACTACAATGAGGTTGATCTATTTAACGACCATCATGACAGACTAGCATGACACATTATAACCCATTGTGCCTACATTGGGCACTGTAGCAAGGGAGCTAAGTTGAATATACAAGGAAAAACTCAAGAAAGGTGAGAAGATTGTTTTGGATCACACATCATAGTCGCTTCACGACACCCTATCAACCATGTGTCTGGAGGTACATATTGCTGCCAAAGGTCGAGAACTCTTCCAACATTAGGTCATACTCCATTGTTTGGTGTATTACTTTGATATGAGCATGGAATTCGATGTTATGGAGTTCATCCTTGTGACAAATCAAGAGGACATCGTCGGAGCTCAAGACATCAATCATGTGGTGTGACGCCCCCGGACTGGCTATCGTGTATAAGGCCGCTACGCCTAGCATGTGTTGTGACACCCGCAAACTGGCTACCTGGTGAAGGAAATATGCCCTAGAGGCAATAATAAAGTTGTTATTTTATATTTCATTATTCATGATAAAGGTTTATTATTTATGCTAAGAATTGTATTGATCAGAAACTTAAATACATGTGTGAATACATAAAAAAATATTGTGTCCCTAGTAAGCCTCTACTAGAGTAGCTCGTTGATCAAAGATGGTTAAGGTTTCCTAACCATGGACATGAATTATCGTTTGATAACGGGATCACATCATTAGGAGAATGATGTGATGGACAAGACCCATCCGTTAGCTTAGCATAATGATCGTTCAGTTTTATTGCTATTGCTTTCTTCATGTCAAATACATATTCCTTCGACTATGAGATTATGCAACTCCCGGATACCGGAGGAATGCCTTGTGTGCTATCAAACATCACAACATAACTGGGTGATTATAAAGATGCTCTACAGGTATCTCCGAAGGTGCTTATTGAGTTGGCATAGATCGAGATTAGGATTTGTCACTCCGAATATCAGAGAGGTATCTCTGGGCCCTCTCGGTAATACACATCATAAACTTGCAAGCAAACGACTAAGGAGTTAGTCACGAGGTGATGTATTACGAAACGAGTAAAGAGACTTGCCAGTGACTAGATTGAACTAGGTATAAAGATACCGACGATCGAATCTCGGGAAAGTAACATACCGATGGACAAAGGGAATTATGTATGTTGTCATAATGGTTCAACCGATAAAGATCTTCGTAGAATATGTAGGAGCCAATATGGGCATCCAGGTTCCGCTATTGGTTATTAACCGGAGAGGTGTCTCGGTCATGTCTACATAGTTCTTGAACCCATAGGGTCCGCACGCTTAACGTTTGATGACGATACAATATTATATGAGTTATGTGATTTGGTGACCAAATGTAATCGAATTCCGGATGTGATCACGAACATGATGAGGAGTCTCGAAATGGTTTCTGGGGGGGGGGGGGGTACTCGGACACCGAAAGTGTTTCGGGGGGGTACCGAGTACTTATCGGGTCGCCGGAAGGGGTTCCGGGCAGCCCCAGCAAAAGATATGGGCCTAGAGGGGAGACGCACCAGCCACAAGGGGCTGGTACGCCCCCCATATGGTCTGGCCTATGAGGAGAAGGAAAGAGTGGAATGGGATTCCCCTTCTTTCTCTCCCCCCTCTTTCCTTCCCCTTTCGACAAACAACGCAGGGGGGTGCGACCAAGGGCAGGAGCCCAAGTAGGATTCAGACCTACTTGGGGCGCCCCTTGGCCTGTCCCCTTTCCCTCCCACCTATATATATGAGGAGGGGCGCCTAGCACACCCCACACAATTGCCTAGCTATGTGCGGCGCCCCTCTCCACCGTTTACACCCCCGGTCATATTTTCATAGTGCACAGGCGAAGCCCTGCGGAGATCACTTCACCATCACCGTCATCACGCTGTTGTGCTGACAACTCATCTACTACCTCGACGTCTTGCTAGATCAAGAAGGCGAGGGACGTCACCGAGCTGAACGTGTGCAGAACACGGAGGTATCGTGCGTTCGGTACTTGATCGGTTGAAGCACGAAGAAGTTCAACTACATCAACCGTGTTGTGAAACGCTTCCTCTTACGGTCTACAAGGGTACGTAGACACACTCTCCCCCTTGTTGCTATGCATCTCCATGGATTGATCATTGCGTGTGCATAGAAATTTTTTTTGTTTCCCATGCAACGATTACCAACACCTGGATCTAGACAGGCCCTACAGACCAACACTAGTCTTCTCTATGCACTTTGTACCCACTCGTGCACACCCTGGATCACTTTGAGATTCCTTGCAAATGGGATGCCAAAAAACAAGGAATTACTGATATGAGTAGTCTATCAATCCTATTAACCCGGATGTTATATGTACGTATGCACTTCTCTTCCAAAGGTTGGTCAACTCCAATGTTAATGTTCTCTTACACTCCAACTCTCAAGGTTTGTGTTATTCTCAAACCAGCTCCATGTCTCAAGGTGAAGATGGCCAAGAAGGACATGTCAACCTGCTACACAGATGTACCAACGATGTCTCCCACGACACCTCCAACTTCTACATCTAGTGCTCCCACTTCCGTTTAGATGATCATTCCATGGCAGCTATCCTACATAGTGAATGTGCTTGGTCGAATTAAAAATAAATTGGACTTCTAAATGTTCACAGGTAAGCATTTGATAAACGGGCGGGGAAACTATTTCTACATACAAGAGGGTTGAGTCCACTTTGATTTTAGCTTCCATCATCATTGAAGGATCAAAAGATGCCCGCAAATTTGGTTTAGAGGGCATGGTGCTTAATAGGTGGCTACTTTTTTCTTAGCTAATTGTATAGGCAATAGCAGAATACTAAGTTATGTATAAATGCAACTAAGTTATGCACCCTGATACGTCTTCAACGTATCTAATTTTCCAAACACTTTTGCCCTTGTTTTGAACTCTAACTTGCATGATTTGAATGAAACTAACCCGGACTGACGATGTTTTCAGCAGAACTGCCATGGTGTTATTTTTGTGCAGAAACAGAAGTTCTCGGAATGACCTAAAAATCCACGGAGGTTACTTTTGGAAAATCCATGGTGTTATTTGGCACGCAATTTCAAAGCAAAGAAAAGTCTTCCCCTATCTCTTGACGGCTAAGGTAAACTCTTTCTTCCAGGATTTGCCGGCAAGCCCTGGGCTCGCCTCCACTCTGCCTGCCACTCCGGTGGCCGGTGCTTTCACTCCAGTTAGTAGTTTAGGCTAGGGTTTTTTTAGTCCAGGTGGATGGCGGCGCTTCTTCTTCGAGTTTTTCTTCCAGACTTTGATCCTCCTTGAGTTTGTCCATCTGGACGTAGTCGACTGAGCTCTGGGTAGATTCTTATGGTCTTCTTGGGGCCGTCAGGTTAGAGTTTCTCATCATGTGGCGAAATTTGATGTCAGGTGCTTCATATCTATTCAAGGGTTCAACAATGACGACTGCGGCTCCAGGGCGCTGGCCCTTAGGGGCACTTTCACGAATACTTCCCGTTTGTCAGCGACAAGGTCAAGCCGGCTTCAGTAGGGGAGCCGCGCGTTAGCGGCTCGTTTTGACGACGATAGTGGTTGTTAGGTGGTCACGAAATCTCGATGTAATTTTTATTATGTTTGAGGTGCTTTCTATTTTTTATGAACTTTGATAATAGATCTGCATGATTTTTGCAAAAAAAGCAAAATTTTCCTTGGGTCCAACCTATCAATATTTTTCATTTTGCTTTTGTGACAAGCCAATCCCTTTCAAGGGATATGGGCCTTCACGTGGTGCAGCCAATCACCTTCTATTTCACATTCATGTGCTTTGTTTCATGCACGATTGAATATTTCATGGCATGGGAGATTTGGAAAGAGCTGAATGCCAGAGTCTTCCACAACCTCAACGCCCGACGATGGTGACGATGACGAAGATCAAGGAGGAGGCCCGTCTTTCTGCTTTGGCGGGGGCTAAGCACTTGATTATTGTAATAGTGCCACAAGAGTAATTGTTTCTTTCTATGCTTGGTGGGTTTCTGTTAAACCTTCTTCCTTAATCAATGATATCGCAAGTTCTTTGCCTTGTTTCAAAGAAAACATGGCATGGCATCTAAATCATAAGTATTCATACTTATGTGTTGTTATAATCATGTGAACCAAACGAGATGTAAATAAGATATATTGTCATATCACAACTTTACTATATTGTTATTGCAAAGAACTACCTGTGGTATACCACATTAACATGTTAGTTAATCAAGAGACCAGATCCAATCACCTTAATTCATGGTTGATTTACCATATGGCAGTTTTGATCAAAATTGGATTCGGAATGGATTAACCATATGTCTACACTTTGAGCTGAAGAAACTGAGACGACTTAGTATAGCAAATTCAAATGAAAAGATAATTCCTAGGTTAACGAGAAGCTCAAGGAACTAAGACTTGAACATGTTCATTTGCATTGGTTGGAGCAATGACACCAACACATGAACCATGTGGTCTTCCCTAGTATGTGTTAGGGCCACATGTCCATCATGGTCCATCCTAATTGGCTCCATTCGTCTCAGCTTCCCTCACCCAAAGATGGTAACATTGTACACCCTCAAGTTTTTAGTGCCCAAAAAGTTCACGAGCTGGTCCATGGAGCCCTTTGCTAATGGCTTGAACAAAACCGACACATCAAAGCATCTGAAGCATTTCCTTCATGTTGGCAACCACTACAATGAGGTTGATCTATGTAATGACCATCATGACAGACTAGCATGACACATTATAACCCATTGTGCCTACATTGGGCACTGTAGCAAGGGAGCTAAGTTGAATATACAAGAAAAAACTCAAGAAAGGTGAGAAGATTGTCTTGGATCACACATCATAGTCGCTTCACGACACCCTATCAACCATGTGTCTGGAGGTACATATTGCTGCCAAAGGTCGAGAACTCTTCCAACATTAGGTCATACTCCATTGTTTGTTGTATTACTTTGATATGAGCATGGAATTCGATGTTATGGAGTTCATCCTTGTGACAAATCAAGAGGACATCTTCAGAGCTCAAGACATCAATCATGTCTTGTGACGCCCCCGGACTGGCTATCGTGTATAAGGCCGCTACGCCTAGCATGTGTTGTGACGCCCGCGGACTGGCTACCTGGTGAAGGAAATATGCCCTAGAGGCAATAATAAAGTTGTTATTTTATATTTCATTATTCATGATAAAGGTTTATTATTTATGCTAAGAATTGTATTGATCAGAAACTTAAATACATGTGTGAATACATAAACAAATATTGTGTCCCTAGTAAGCCTCTACTAGAGTAGCTCGTTGATCAAAGATGGGTAAGGTTTCCTAACCATGGACATGAGTTATCATTTGATAACAGGATCACATCATTAGGAGAATGATGTGATGGACAAGACCCATCCGTTAGCTTAGCATAATGATCGTTCAGTTTTATTGCTATTGCTTTCTTCATGTCAAATACATATTCCTTCAACTATGATATTATGCAACTCCCGGATACCGGAGGAATGCCTTGTGTGCTATCAAACATCACAACATAACTGGGTGATTATAAAGATGCTCTACAGGTATCTCCGAAGGTGCTTGTTGAGTTGGCATAGATCGAGATTAGGATTTGTCACTCCGAGTATCGGAGAGGTATCTCTGGGCCCTCTCGGTAATACACCTCATAAACTTGCAAGCAAACGACTAAGGAGTTAGTCACGAGGTGATGTACTACGAAACGAGTAAAGAGACTTGCCAGTGACTAGATTGAACTAGGTATGAAGATACCTACGATCAAATCTCGGGAAAGTAACATACTGATGGACAAAGGGAATTATTTATGTTGTCATAATTGTTCAACCAATAAAGATCTTCGTAGAATATGTAGGAGCCAATATGGGCATCCAGGTTCCACTATTGGTTATTGACCAGAGAGGTGTCTCGGTCATGTCTACATAGTTTTTGAACCCGTAGGGTCCGCACGCTTAACGTTCGATGACGATACAATATTATATGAGTTATGTGATTTGGTGACCAAATGTAATCAAATTCCGGATGAGATCACGGACATGATGAGGAGTATTGAAATGGTCGAGAGGTAAATATTGATATATAGGGGACAGGCTTATCGGGGGGAACTCGGACACCGAAAGTGTTTCGGGGGGGTACCAGGTACTTATCGGGTCGCCGGAAGGGGTTCCGGGCACCCCCAGCAAAAGACATGGGCCAAGAGGGAAGACGCACCAGCCACAAGGGGCTGGTACGCCTCCCATATGGGCCGGCCTATGAGGATAAGGAAAGAGTGGAATAGGATTCCCCTTCTCCCCCCCTCTTTCCTTCCCCCTCCGACAAACAAGGCAGGGGGCGCGACCAAGGCCAGGAGCCCAAGTAGGATTCAGACCTACTTGGGGCGCCCCTTGGCATGTCCCCTCTCCCTCCCACCTATATATATTAGGAGGGGCTCCTAGCACACCCCACACAATTGCCTAGCTGTGTGCGGCGCCCCTCTCCATCGTTTACACCCCCGGTCATATTTTCATAGTGCACAGGCGAAGCCCTGCGGAGATCACTTCACCATCACCGTCAGCATGCTGTCATGCTGACGGAACTCATCTACTACCTCGACGTCTTGCTGGATAAAGAAGGCAAGGGACGTCACCGAGATGAACGTGTGCAGAACACGTTGGTGTCGTGCATTCGGTACTTGATCGGTTGAAGCGCAAAGAAGTTCAACTACATCAACCGTGTTGTGAAACGCTTCCGCTTACGGTCTACAAGGGTACGTAGACACACTCTCCCCTCGTTGCTATGCATCTCCATGGATTGATAATTGCGTGTGCGTAGAAATTTTTTGTTTCCCATGCAACGATTACCAACACCAGGATCTAGACAGTCCCTACAGACCAACACTAGTCTTTTCTACGCACTTTGTCCCCACTCGTGCACACCCTGGATCACTTTGAGATTCCTTGCAGATGGGATGCCAAAAACAAGGAATTATTGATATGAGTAGTCTATCAATCCTATTAAACCCGGATGTTATATGTACGTATGCACTTCTCTTCCAAAGGTTGGTCAACTCCAATGTTAAAGTTGTCTTACACTCCAACTCTCGAGGTTTGTGTTATTCTCAAACCAACTCCATGTCTCAAGGTGAAGATGGCCAAGAAGGACATGTCAACCTGCTACACAGATGTACCAACGATGTCTCCCACGACACCTCCAACTTCTACATCTAGTGCTCCCACTTCCATTTAGATGATCATTCCATGGCAGCTATCCTACATAGTGAATGTGCTTGATCGAATTAAAAATAAATTGGACTTCTAAATGTTCACAGGTAAGCATTTGATAAAAGGGAGGGGAAACTATTTCTACATACAAGAGGGTTGAGTCCACTTTGAGTTTAGCTTCCATCATCATTGAAGGATCAAAAGATGCTCGCAAATTTGGTTTAGAGGGGATGATGCTGAATAGGTGGCTACTTTTTTCTTAGTTAATTGTATAGGCAATAGCAGAATACTAAGTTATGTATAAATGCAACTAAGTTATGCACCCTGATACGTCTTCAACGTATCTACTTTTCCAATCACCTTTGCCCTTGTTTTGGACTCTAACTTGCAAGATTTGAATGAAACTAACCCGGACTGACGCTGTTTTCAGCAGAACTGCCATGGTGTTATTTTTGTGCAGAAACAAAAGTTCTCGGAATGACCTGAAAATCCACGGAGGTTACTTTTGGAAAATATAAAAAATACTGACAAAAGAATCAAGGCCAGGGGGCCCACACCTTGTCCACGAGGGTGGGGGGTGCGCCCCTCCCCCTTGGCGCGCCCCTGCCTCGTGGGCCCCCTGGATGTCCACCGACCTCAACTCCAACTCTATATATTTGCTTTCGCGGAGAAAAAATCGGAGAGAAAGTTTCATCGCGTTTTACGATACGGAGCCGCCGCCAAGCCCTAATCTCTCTCGAGAGGGCTGATCTGGAGTCTGTTTGGGGCTCCGGAGAGGGGGATTTGTCGCTGTCATCATCATCAACCATCCTCCATCACCAATTTCATGATGCTCACCACCGTGCGTGAGTAATTCCATCGTAGGCTTGCTGGACGGTGATGGGTTGGATGAGATTTACCATGTAATCAAGTTAGTTTTGTTAGGGTTTGATCCCTAGTATGGACTATGTTCTGAGATTGATGTCGCTATGACTTTGCTATGCTTAATGCTTGTCACTAGGGCTAGATTGCCATGATTTCAAATCTGAACCTATTATGTTTTCATGAATATATGTGAGTTCTTGATCCTATCTTGCAAGTCTATAGTCACCTATTATGTGTTATGATCCGACAACCCCGAAGTGACAATAATCGGGATACTTCTCGGTGATGACCGTAGTTTGAGGAGTTCATGTATTCACTATGTGTTAATGCTTTGGTCCGGTACTCTATTAAAAGGAGGCCTTAATATCCCTTAGTTTCCACTAGGACCCCGCTGCCACGGGAGGGTAGGACAAAAGATGGCATGCAAGTTCTTTTCCATAAGCACGTATGACTATATTCGGAATACATGCCTACACTACATTGATGAATTGGAGCTAGTTCTGTGTCACCCTATGTTATAACTATTACATGAGGAATCGCATCCGACATAATTATCCATCACTAATCCAATGCCTATGAGCTTTTCGCATATTGTGCTTTGCTTATTTACTTTTCCGTTGCTACTGTTACAATTACTACAAAACTGCTATCGTTACTTTTGCCACTGTTACCATTACTATCATACTACTTTGCTACTAAATACTTTGTTGCAGATACTAATTTATCCAGGTGTGGTTGAATTGACAACTCAACTGCTAATACTTGAGAATATTCTTTGGCTCCCCTTGTGTTGAATCAATAAATTTGGGTTGAATACTCTACCCTCGAAAACTGTTGCGATCCCCTATACTTGTGGGTTATCAAGACTATTTTCTGGCGCTGTTGCCGGGGAGCATAGCTCTATTCTTTGAGTCACTTGGGATTTATATCTGCTGATCACTATGAGGAACTTGAAAGACGAAAGTACTAAGATTTTTCCCTCAACTATGAGGGGAGGTAAGTGTAGGATCGAAAGTATGTCTAGAGGGGGCGGGGTGATTAGACTACTTGACCAAATAAAAATCTAGCCTTTTCCCAATTTTAGTTCTAGGCAGATTTTAGCAACTTAGCACAATTCAAGCAATCAACCTACACATGCAATTCTAAGAGTATAGCAGCGGAATGTAAAACAATTGCATATGAAGGTAAAGGGAGGAGTTTGGCGAGGCAAACACAATGTTGACACGGAGATTTTTTATCCGTGGTTCGGATAGGTGCTGGTATTGTACATCCACGTTGATGGGGACTTCAACCCACGAAGGGTAACGGTTGCGCGACTCCACGGATGGCTCCATCCACAAAGGGTCCACGAAGAAGCAACCTTGTCTATCCCACCATGGTCGTCGCCCACGAAGGACTTGCCTCACTAGGGTAGATCTTCACGAAGTAGGCGATCTCCTTGCCCTTAAAACTCCTTGGTTCAACTCCACAATCTTGTCGGAGGCTCCCAAGTGACACCTAGCCAATCTAGGAGACACCACTCTCCAAGAAGTAACAAACGGTGTGTTGATGATGAACTCCTTGCTCTTGTGCTTCAAATGATAGTCTCCCCAACAATCAACTCTCTCTCTCATAGGATTTGGATTTGGTGGAAAGAAGATTTGAGTGGAAAGCAACTTGGGGAAGGCTAGAGATCAAGATTTATGTGGTAGGAATGGAATATCTTGACCTCAACACAAGTGTAGGTGGTTCTCTCTCAGAAAATGTATGTTGGAAGTGTAGGCTTGTTCTGATGGCTCTCTCCACAAATGAAGAGTGGGTGGAGGGGTATATATAGCCTCCACACAAAATCTAACCGTTACACACAACTTACCAAACTCGGTGGGACCGAATCGTGAAACTCGGTTAGACCGATTTAGTTCATAATGTGACCGTTAGGCATTTCGGTGGGACCGACATGTCAACTCGGTGGGACCGATCGTTAGGGTTAGGGCATAACGTAATCTCGGTGAGACCAATTACACAAACTTGATGAGACCGATTTTGGTAATAGACAAACAGAGAGTTGGTCAGGCAAACTCGGTGGGATCGATTCGCTCATCTCGGTTGGACCGAAATGTTACAAAAAGGAAACAGAGAGTTTGCATTGCAATCTCAGTGGGACCGATCGCTCATCTCGGTTTGACCAAAACATTACGAAGGGAAGCAGAAAGATTACAATCCCATCTCGGTGAGACCGAGATCCCTATCAGTGAGACCGAAAAGACTAGGGTTTCTGGCAATGGCTATGTCAACTGAACTAGGTGGCGCCAGATAGAATGTTTCGGTGGGGCCGAGTTTGACTTTTGGTTTGGGACATATGTGGATGTGAGAAAGTAGTTGAGGGTTTTTGGAGCATATCACTAAGCACTTTGGGCAAGAAACTCATTAAGCAACACCTCACCCCCTCTTGATAGTATTGGCTTTTCCTATGTACTCAATGTGATCTTGGATCACTAAAATGGAAAATGTAGAGTCTTGTGCTTTGAGCTTGAGCCAATCCTTTTGTCCTTAGCATTTTGAGGGGTCCACGTTCTCATCCATGCCATGCCAAACATTGAGCTTTCCTGAAATATTTATCTTGAAATGGCATTAGCTCAATGAGCTATATGTTGTTAGGAATTACCAAAACCACCCAGGGATAGTTGCACTTTCAATCTCCCCCTTTTTGGTAATTGATGACAACATATAGATCAAAGGTTCGACAACTGATAATAAGATTGAAAAACATCGTTGCTTTGAGAAGTATGTGATAAGCAAGAGCTCCCCCTAAATTTGTGCATTATTTAAAATTTGCTTTGGACTGCAAATGCACAATATGTTAGGATCATGGGTTACTCTTTCATGTAACATACATCTTGGTGGAGCGCTCAAAATGATAATAATTGAACACATGCACTCATCACCAAGAAAAAGTGAATGATCATATAAGGATATAAGAGATAATATCATCCAACAAGCATTAAGGGTAGCATATGATCAAACAAGTAAACAAGTAGCTCAAAAGCACACAATCAAACAAGTTCAACCAAAACAAGAGAGACAAAAAGCAACACACTCTCTCGAAGCCTATAATCTATACATTTTCTCCCACTTTGGCAACAAGTTACCAAAAAGTTCAAAAGATGCATAGTGCTAAACGACTCTCAGGCTTGGTCTTCATGAGGTGGTGTAGAGATGACTCCAAGGACGAAAGCGTCTGTTGATGTAGCTGGAGCTGGTGGAGTGGCTGCTGGAGCTGGTGGTACTGAAGCTGTGGCAGCTGGTGCAGATGTTGTAGCTCTAGTATCTGTGACTGGCACTGCAGCAGATCTCTGTCCTCTGGGCACTCTAGCAAAAGCATCTGTAGTAGACTTTCCCTTCTTCTCCTCCACTTCCTCCTGAAGTTGCTCAACTGTAGTTTGGATCTCAGTTACCTTGACATCAAGAGCATAGAATTTCTGCTCAATGATCCTCTCCAAGCTCTCTTGGTTTTAAGTTAGGGTGGCCAAGCCCTTCTCAATCCTCAAGGTGGAGGCAATCAGATATCCAAGCTAATCTTGCTTGCTCTTCAGGAATACTTGAGATGCCTCTTCAGCAGTTGGCATCTTTGCAGCTTTCTCTACCCTTGCCTTCTCTCTCTTCTCATGTGCTTGAGGTGATGATGGTCATTCTCATTCATAACAACGGTGTTATCTTCAAATTCAGGGTAGATGGGCAGGTGCTCCTTATCCAATAGATATTTGCATGTGCCCATCTTGGAGTTGATGAGCTCCTGAATTTGTGGGGCATACCCACAAGATCTCTTCTGATCAGCTGTTGTTCTTTTGATTGTCTCCACAATCAGACTCATGACTTTAAACTTTTGAGGCACATCAAATAAATGCAACAAATTGATAACATGTCCTCTGATCATCTTGTGATCACCTGACTTGGGTAGCAATGTGTGCCTTAGGATCCAGTTGATGGTAGGCAAACCAGACAACAAGAAATGGACATATCCAAACTTATGAGTCTCCAAAGCATCATCTGGGATCTCTTTGTACATGTATGCCATAGTGTTATGGTCTTTCTTCTTTTCAACATAAACATCCAAGTCATCTTCATTTTCTTCTGGAGCATTGATCAACTGAGCTCATTCTTCCACAGAGGATTGGTACCTAGTACCTTCTCACATCTAGATGATCTTCCCATCTGGGTAGAAGTGGGCAGTGGAGTAAAACTAAATGCATCAACTCCACATGCTTTGAAGCTGTCATATACTCCTGGATTGTTATCTTCATTGTCCTTGATGTATTCCTAGTTAACCCATCTCATGTCACAGACAATAGGCTTCTTGTCAAGCAAGATTGTCTCATAAAAGTCTTGTTGTTCCTTAGTGTGAAACCTGTAGTCAATAGCAGTTCTCCTCCTGACAGCATATGGATCAGACTGTCTCCATAATCTCAGTCCTGAATCCTTTCTGATTTTCATGTTCTCTGCTACAGGATGTGCATCATTGTGGTTAGGGATCTTGGGTTTCAGTTTTCTCAAAACAAGTGAATCATCTTCTTCTGTATCTTCAGGCACTGGGGCCTTGTTCTTCTCCTCAGCAGGTATACTTCTAGTGTTCCTCTTGGGTTTAGGCTTTTGAGCTAGAGCAGCAGCCTTGGGAGCAGCTTTGGGCTTAGATGGAGCAGCCCCTGATTTGATTGCATCTCCCATGAGCTTCTGAGCTTTGGGAGCTAGAGCAGCATCCTCTTCCTCTTCATCTTCTCCAGAATCTATCCTCATGGACGGCTTGCCAAGAACTTTGGCAGTAGTTTTCCCTCTTCTTTTTCTTGTATTCACCAGTAGATTCTTCTTCAGATTTAATGGTGAATTTCATAGTTTCACCTGTGGCAACTGAGGGAGTTCCGGACTAGGGGGTGTCCGGATAGCCGAACTATCGTGATCGGCCGGACTCCAAGACTATGAAGATACAAGATTGAAGACTTCGTCCCGTGTCCGGATGGGACTTTCCTTGGCGTGGAAGGCAAGCTTGGCGATACGGATATGTAGATCTCCTACCATTGTAACCGACTCTGTGTAACCCTAGCCCTCTCCGGTGTCTATATAAACCGGATGGCTTTAGTCCATAGGATGAACAACAATCATACCATAGGCTAGCTTCTAGGGTTTAGCCTCCCTGATCTCGTGGTAGATCTACTCTTGTAACACACATCATCAATATTAATCAAGCAGGATGTAGGGTTTTACCTCCATCAAGAGGGCCCGAACCTGGGTAAAACATCGTGTCCCTTGTCTCCTGTTACCATCCACCTAGATGCACAGTTCGGGACCCCTACCCGAGATCCGCTGGTTTTGAAACCGACATTGGTGCTTTCATTGAGAGTTCCTCTGTGTCGTCACCGATAGGCTCGATGGCTTCTTCGACCATCATCAACGATGCAGTCCAGGGTGAGACCTTTCTCCCCGGACAGATCTTCGTATTCGGCGGCTTTGCACTGCGAGCCAATTCGCTTGGCCATCTGGAGCAGATCGAAAGCTACGCCCCTGGCCCTCAGGTTAGATTTGGAAGTTTGAACTTCATGGCTGACATCCGCGGGGACTTGATCCTCGATAGATTCGAGCCACAGCCGAGCGTGCCGCACTGTCACGGCGAGCATGATTTAGCTCTGCAGTCGGACAGTACCCTGGAGGCCGCACTCGAACCCGCTCCGATCTTCAATTCAGAGCCGGCTGCGCAGATCGAGGACGGATGGCTAGACACCGCCTCGGGGGCTGCAACCTCTACGGCGATAGAGCCGAACACTGACCTTGTCCCTCATAAAGCTCGTGACTCCGAGGTGCCGGACTCCTCGCCGGACTCCGAACCTCCCGCGCCCCTCCGATCGAATCTGATTGGGCGCCGATCATGGAGTTCACCGCAGCGGACATCTTTCAACACTCACCTTTTGGCGATATCTTGAGTTCTCTAAAGTATCTCTCGTTATCAGGAGAGCCCTGGCCGGACTGCGGTCAAGACGGTTGGGATGCGGACGACGAAGAAAGTCAAAGCCCACCCACCACCCACTTGGTAGCCGCTGTCGATGATCTAACCGACATGCTAGACTACGACTCCGAAGACATCGACGGTATGGACGACGATGCCAGAGACGACCAAGAACCAGCGCCCACCGGGCACTGGAAAGCCACCTCATCATATGACATATACATGGTGGATATCCCAAAGGATGGGAATGGTGAAGGAACAGCGGAGGATGACCCCTCCAAGAAACAGCCCAAGCGCCGGCGTCAGTGGCGCCGCTCTAAATCCCGCCACAACAAGAATGGAGATTCCGGCACCGGAGATAATAATACAGCGGACAGTGCTGAAGACAATCCACTCCAGCAAGATCCAGCGCAGGAGGACGGAGACGCCAGCCCTCATGAGAGAGCGACAGAAGAAGAGGTAGAGGATTATATGCCTCCCTCCGGAGATGAGGCAAGCCTCGACGACGATGAATTCGTCGTGCCTGAGGATCTCGTCGAACAAGAGCGTTTTAAACGCAGGCTTATGACCACGGCAAACAGCCTCAAGAAAAAGCAGCAACAGCTTAGAGCTGATCAAGATCTGCTAGCCGACAGATGGACTGAAGTCCTCGCGGCCGAAGAGCATGAGCTCGAACGCCCCTCCAAAAGCTACCCTAAACGCAAGCTGCTCCCCCGATTAGAGGAGGAAGCGTATGAACCCGCATCACCAGGAGACAATACGGCTGACCGACCACCCCGTGGTCGCGACAGAGAGGCCTTTAGGCCCTTCACTAGACCCGTACCCCGGCATCGCTCGAAAAGCACAAGGCCACAGGGGAACGCTCCGGACTTGCGAGATATATTGGAGGATAAGGCAAGACAATCAAGATCGATCTATGGATCGCGTGGGCGCCCCACGGTACGTGACGACAACCGTCGCGCCGGACACAGTAAGTCCGGCCGGGCCGAACAAAATAGACAAAGCTCCCTTGAGCTCCATCGCGATATCGCCCAGTACAGAGGCGCCGCACACCCACTATGCTTCACAGATGAAGTAATGGATCATCAAATCCCCGAAGGGTTTAAACCCGTCAATATTGAATCCTATGATGGCACAACAGACCCCGTGGTTTGGATCGAAGACTACCTCCTTCACATCCACATGGCCACGGCGACGATCTTCACACCATCAAATATCTCCCCCTCAAGTTTAAAGGACCAGCCCGGCATTGGCTTAACAGCTTGCTAGCAGAGTCAATTGGGAGTTGGGAAGACCTGGAAGCCGCATTCCTCGATAACTTCCAAGCCACGTATGTGCGACCACCAGACGCTGATGACCTAAGCCACATAATTCAGCAGCCAGACGAATCGGCCAGACAATTCTGGACACGATTCCTAACCAAGAAAAACCAAATCGTCGACTGTCCGGATGCGGAGGCCCTCGCGGCCTTCAAGCATAATATCCGCGATGAGTGGCTTGCCCGGCACCTGGGACAGGAAAAGCCGAAATCCATGGCAGCCCTCACATCACTCATGACCCGCTTCTGCGCGGGTGAGGACAGCTGGCTAGCACGCAGCAACAACCTCAGTAAAAATTCTAGCAGTCCGGATATCAAAGACCGTAATGGCAGGTCGCATCATAACAAAAACAAATGCCGCATTAATGGCAATAATAGTGAGGATACGGCAGTCAATGCCGGATTCAGAGGCTCTAAACCCGGTCAGCGGAAAAAGCCATTCAAAAGAACTACTCCGGGTCCGTCCAATTTGGACCGAATACTCGACCGCTTGTGCCAGATACATGGCACCCCCGAAAAGCCAGCTAACCACACCAACAGGGACTATTGGGTATTCAAGCAGGCGGGCAAGTTAATTGCCGAAAACAATGACAAGGGGCTGCATAGCGATGACAAGGAAGAAACCCGACCGCCGAACAATAGAGGACAGAAGGGTTTCCCCCCACAGGTGCGGACGGTGAACATGATATACGCAACGCACATACACAAGAGGGAGCGGAAGCGTGCACTCAGGGATGTATATGCGATGGAGCCAGTTGCCCCGAAGTTCAATCCATGGTCCTCCTGCCCGATCACTTTTGACCGAAGGGACCACCCCACCAGCGTCCGCCACGGCGGATTCGCTGCATTGGTCCTAGACCCAATCGTCGACGGATTTCACCTCACCAGAGTCCTGATGGACGGCGGCAGCAGCCTGAACCTACTTTATCAGGATACAGTGCGCAAAATGGGCATAGACCCCTGAAGGATTAAACCTACCAAGACGACCTTTAAAGGCGTCATACCAGGTGTAGAAGCCAATTGTACAAGCTCAGTTACACTGGAAGTGGTCTTCGGATCCCCGGATAACTTCCGGAGTGAGGAGTTAATCTTCGACATAGTTCCGTTCCGCAGCGGCTATCATGCCCTGCTCGGACGTATCGCGTTTTCAAAGTTCAACGTGGTGCCGCACTACGCATACCTCAAGCTCAATATGCCAGGCCCTCGAGGAGTCATCACGGTCAATGGAAACACTGAACGTTCTCTCCGAACGGAGGAACAAACAGCGGCTCTCGCGGCAGAAGTACAATGCAGCCTCTTAAGGCAATTCTCGAGTCCGGCCCTTAAGCGGCCGGACACAGCTAAGCGCGCCCGGAGTAACCTACAACAAGACCACCTGGCACGATCCGAGCACGCGTAGCAGTGCGGCCCCAACCCCAGCCCCTGTAAAACGTCAAAACAGGTCCTTCGCGTACACCATTACGCCCTGAAGATACCATGGGCATGGGGAGAGAGGCACGACCACGATAAGCCCAGACTGCGGCTCAACCACACCAGGGGCTCTCAAGTGTGTCGTTCTTTTTTTCTTTTTCCTTTTTATTTTTTACCCATAGGACTCCATTCGTCAGAGCCCTGTCCGGCAGCAGACCTGCCGAACTCACGATGCAACAGCCAGGGAAGGGTAAAGGCTACAACGAATATCCAGGTGGTCTCCATTACGAGCATTTTTATACACCACTCCGCAGCCTACCCCTGGAGGGGGACATGTTTAACAGTCCCGTCCCTTGCTTATCGCACTATTTGTATCATTCTGCATTCATAGCAGCACTTCTTGAATAAAACAATGCAGCACCTTTTTGCTTATAATTGCATTTCTTTTTTATACATATGTTCATTTACGACATGTCGCATCCGTACACTTTGGTACGGTTAAAACACACCAGGGGCTTATGTTTCCCGCATCATGGTGTGATATGTCCGAACACTTTCACAAGTGCGGCACCCCGAACTTATAGCATTATATGCATCGGCTCCGAATCATGTCTTGGGTCAATAGTTGGGTTTGCCCGGCTCCCATGTTTTGGTACCTTACGTTCCGTTGTATCGGCTAAGGTAGCATTGGGAGAACCACTGCGATTGCGCCCCAGTTGAGCTGGGTTAATGCCTCAGTGGAGAAAGCTAAAACTGACCGTCATGATGAGGCGAGAGCTGGTCGCTGTTCAAGAAGTTTTTTGCGAGTCCTTAAAGACTTATGCCGCTTAGAGCAAGGAGCTGGATCTTGTCTGGCCCAGGCGTGGATAGCGCCCCAAATTCGGCCTTCCGAAGACTAGGGGCTTCGCCGAAATTTAAATTATAGAATTCTATGGCTAAGTGAGAGTGTTCAAGCACTATAAGTCCGGTTGCCTTGTTCGCTGTGTTGAGCACCTCCCTAGATGGACCCAAAAATGGGAACAAGAGTGCTCAAGTTTATCCCGAACACCCCAGCACTCATGGCATGGGGGCTGAAGCCAACGACTTGCCATCTCTCAGATTTGATAAACAACCGCACAGAAGGTAATATTTTAAATTAACAAGCGTTGCTTAGCGCATATGAACTAAGTTTTCAGCGCACAGGATAACAAAATGCGAGTCTACTCAAATATTACATCTTTGGAGCACTCACCCGCAATAGTGCGGGCGCCCTTAAGTACACTCTTATAATACATCTCAGGCGTGCGATGCTCCTTGCCCTCTGGTGGCAGGTCCGTCACGAGTTTCTGGGCATCCATCTTGCCCCAATGCACCTTTGCGCGGGCAAGGGCCCGACGGGCACCTTCAATACAGGCGAAGTGCTTGATGACTTCAACCCACGAGCATGCATCCACCAGCCGCCGCACAAGGCCGAAGTAGCTCCCAGGAATGGCCTCCTTAGGCCACAGCCGAACTATGAGGCCCTTCATGGCCTGTTCGGCCGCCTTGTGGAGCTCGACCAGCTGCTTCAGTTGGTCGCTAAGGGGCACCGGATGTCCGGCCTCAGCATACTGAGACCAGAAGACCTTCTCCGTCGAGCTCCCCTCCTCGGCCCGGTAGAATGCGGCAGCATCGGACACGCTGCGAGGAAGATCTGCGAACGCTCCTGGAGAGCTCCGAATTCGGGTAAGCAACAGGTAATTAACACTCACATGCTTACTTTGCACGAAAAATGCCTTACTCGCTGCTATTTTCTTCACCGCCTCGATCTCCTGGAGGGCCTTATAGGCTTCGGCCTTAGCAGCTTTGGCACTCTCCAGAGCCGTTGCAAGCTCAGACTCTTGAGTCTTCGAGTCATGCTCCAGGCTCTCATGTTTTTTCACGAGATCCTGGAGCTCTTGCTGTACCTCCGCCACCCGCGCCTCCTGCTTCTCTCGCTCGGTGCTCTCCGCGGCCGCATTGCGTTCAACCGCGGCCACCGCCTCCTTCAGGATCGCCACCTCGTTAGTGGCCCCTGCAATACCCACGTTATCCTTGTCATTCTTTTTGCAACCAAAATCCTTTTCTATAAGGTACAATTTTAATAAGGTGTTACTCACCTTCCTTGTCCTCGAGCTGCTTCTTGGCACGGCCGAGCTCGTTCTCGGACCGCTCGAGGCTTTCCTTCAAAGTATTGACCTCCGCAGTCAGTGCGGCAGAGGTCAGCAGCGACGCCTGCAATCCCATATTGACATATTTTTTTATGACTCCTGCGTATATCTTTTTAGATCCTTAGTCCGGCTTTTCTTTCCGAACACCGAACCGAGCATCAGGGGCTAATGTCTATGCGGTACCATTTTATATATATCGAAATTCTTACCTCAAAGCCTGTTAGAAGGCTGCTGCAGGCTTCGGTCAGCCCGCTCTTGGCGAGCTGAACCTTCTGAATCACCGCACTCATAACAGTGCGGTGCTCCTCTTCAATGGAGGCGCCATTGAGCGCCTCCAGCAAGTTATCCGGCGCCTCCGGTTGGACGGAGGCTGCCGGCGTCACTGTCTTGCCCTTCCTACGAAGGGGTCGCCCGCCGGACTCCAGAACCACTGTGGGTTCCGGGGCCGAGTCCGGTGCAAAGTCCGGGAGGTTGTCCTGCGACACCTCCGGGGCCTCCTCCTCCTGGTGGGTCCCTTCTTGGGATCCCACCTCGACATCGTCCATGTCACGGGGGGTGGAGGCAGTCGGAAGAGAATCCATATCCGACGCACCTAAGGACCCGCTCGACGAAGCAGGAAGATCATCCTTGGGCGGATTGTAGGGTTGTATGCGGCATTAGAAAGACATTATGTGGCGAAAAGGAAAAACCTTGAAGTTATTCGGGAGTCCGGATACTTACGATCTCGCCAGGGGCTTGGCCCTTGGAGGCCAGTCCTCGTTGTCATCACTGGCGTTGGCAGAGCAGTCCGGGGGAAGAGTTTTTCCCTTCTTGGACCCTTCGGCCTCCCTTGTTGGGGAGGCCTTCCTTTTCTTCCCTCCCCCCGCTGGGGGAGAGGCTTTCTTCTTCTCCTCCTCTCCTTGGTGGGAGGAGTCGGTCTCGGATTTATCATCCGATAACACTTGAAAACGGGAACTCTTTCGAGTACCCGTGGCCTTCTTCTTGGACTTCTTCTCCGGCACCACGTGGGGTGCCGGAGCCAGCAGCCCCGTTAGGCGGGCGTCCGCTGGGTCCTCTGGTAATGGGGCCGGACAGATGGTCTGTTCGGCCTTCGCCAGCCAGTCCTGTCAAAGGTAAAGGGAGTTTAGATCCCGCATAGAGTCAAACTATGGAAAACAAGCGTTCCGTAAAGGACAAAATCACTTACCTTGTTAGCCTGACGCTGCGAGCTGAATCCGCGATCTTCGGTAGCGGATGCGGGAGCCTCGGCACCCTTGAACAGCACCTTCCAGACATCTTCGTACGAAGTGTCGAAGAGCCCGCTCAGAGTCTAGTGTTGCGCCGGATCGAACTCCCACTTGTTGAAATCCCGTCGTTGGCACGGGAGAATCCGGCGGATGAGCATGACCTGGACTACGTTGAAAAGCTTGAGCTTCTTGTCCACGAGCTTCTGGATACAGGCTTGGAGTCTGGTCAGCTCCTCCGAATCCCCCCAGATCCGGCCACTCTCTTTCTAGGAGGTGAGCCATGTAGGGATGCCGGATCTGAATTCGGGGGCCGCTGCCCAATCAGGGTCACGCGGCTCGGTGATGTAGGACCACCCCGATTGCCACCCCTTGATGGTTTCCACGAAAGTGCCCTCCAGCCAAGTAACGTGGGACATCCTGCCCACCATGGCGCCTCCGCACTCCGCTTGGCTGCCCTTCACAACCTTCGGCTTGACACTGAAGGTCTTGAGCCACAAGCCGAAGTGGGGCTGGATGCAGAGGAAGGCCTCGCACACGACGATAAATGCCGAGATGTTGAGGATGAAATTCGGGCCCAGATCATGGAAATCTAGGCCGTAGTAGAACATGAGCCCCCGGACAAAAGGATGAAGTGGGAAGCCCAGTCCGCGGAGGAAATGGGGAAGAAATACTACCCTCTCATGGGGCCTGGGGGTGGGAATGAGCTCTCCCTCGTCGGGGAGCCGGTGCGCGATGTTGCTGGACAAATATCCGGCATCGCGCAGCTTCTGGATCTGCCCCTCCGTGACGGAGGAGGCCATCCACTTGCCTCCCGCTTCGGACATAGTTGGAGAAGGTTGAGGTGAGAAGTGCAGACTTGGGCGCTGGAGTTCGAGTTTGCGGAGATGGATAAGCCAAGGAGGAAGAAGGCGCAGGTAAAAGGGTTGGATCTTTATCCCCTTATATGGGCGGACAAAAACATGTGTCCCCACTGGCCTGGTAAAACTCGCTTATCTCCCAAGCGTCACAATCAATGGCGCGGTTGGGTTACCCACGTCCGTATTGATGGGTATCCCGGAATAAGGGGAACACGATCTCTGCTTCGACAAGACGTGCCAAGGAAACCGCTTCGCTAAACGCGCTGAGGTGGAACAATAAAAACAATTTGAGTAAAGGCTTGGTAGTGGTGTGACGTCACGCCACAAAATACGTCAGCAGATTAAACTTGTGTAATATTATTCTCTCTACGGTGGAACGGGGAATTTATTTTTGCAGAGCCGGACACTATCCTGGTGTTCACAATCTTCTATAAATTATTCGGAGGAAGAACCCGCCTTGCAATGCCGAAGACAACATGCGCGCCGGACTCGTCGTCATTGAAGCCTGGTTCAGGGGCTACTGAGGGAGTTCCGGACTAGGGGGTGTTCGGATAGCCGAACTATCGTGATCGGCCGGACTCCAAGACTATGAAGATACAAGATTGAAGACTTTGTCCCGTTTCCGGATGGGACTTTCCTTGGCGTGGAAGGCAAGCTTGGCGATACGGATATGTAGATCTCCTACCATTGTAACCGACTTTGTGTAACCCTAGCCCTCTCCGATGTCTATATAAACTAGATGGATTTAGTCCATAGGACGAACAACAATCATACCATAGGCTAGCTTCTAGGGTTTAGCCTCCTTGATCTCGTGGTAGATCTACTCTTGTAACACACATCATCAATATTAATCAAGCAGGACGTAGGGTTTTACCTCCATCAAGAGGGCCCGAACCTGGGTAAAACATCGTGTCCCTTGTCTCCTGTTACCATCTGCCTAGACGCACAGGTCGGGACCCCCTACCCGAGATCCGCCGGTTTTGACACCGACAGCAACCTTCCTGGGTTTGGATGTATGCACTCTCCTGGCAGGTGCCTTCCTGTTCATGCGTGGCTTTGTGGTAGCAGCACTGCCATACTCCTTCTTCATCACTTTCTTCCTTGAAGTGGCCTCATCCTCAACAGCAACATAGTCCTCATCTTCTAAATCTGAGGTTTTCTTCTTCCTTGTCCTGGTAGTTGTCTTTGGCAAGTTACCGTGTGTGCTCCTGCTGCCCTCATCATAACTACTTGAGGGACTAGTGCCCTCACTCAACTGAGCTTGCTCTTCAGACTTGTTCTGGCTATCACTTTGATCAGACATATATGCAAACTCACTGACAGCAGACCCTGTGAATAGATATAGATGAGGTAGAGTAGATGAGCATCACAAAGTACAAAGGTTTTTGCAAAACAATTGAGTCAAAAACTTAGTTTTAGTTCTCCACAGAAAGCATTTCAGAACAATCTATTTGTAAACTCGGTGATACCGAAACAACTTTTGGAACCTAAATTAGTGAACTCAGTCAGACCGAGTCATGGTTTGGTGGCACCGAGATTGCTAGGGTTTCACAGAGAATCGAACTCGATCACACCGATTTGCAATTCTCGGTCACACCGAAAATCACATGTGCAATGGCCTAAGCCAAATCGGTGAGACCAATTTCAACAACTCGGTCGGTCCAAGATGAGTTCGGCAGAAACCTAACCCTAAATTTTCAAATCAAATCTAATCTACAGGATGTTTTCGCTGGACATGATGATTTCATATGTGGCAAGAATCATGGCAAATCAATGTGCTACGAATCAGAGTTAATGAATAGCACAAAGTATCAAGTTCATACCCTAACTCTGTGGTGAACTTGCTACGGCGGCAATGACGGAGCAGATCGCCGTTGACGGCATCGGAGACCAGCGGCGGGAGGTCGCTGGCGGCGAGAAGATGATCCGGAGACCCAAAGAGGCAGAGCATGTTACGCGCGGGTGAAGAGTTTCAGAAAATTTTCCAAAATTTGACCCGTCAGTATATATAACCTGACCCTGTCGGTGTGACCGAGTGGAACAACTCGGTGGCACCGAGATGCAAAACTGCGAGCAGTTACTGCAACTCGGTGTGACCAAAAGGTTCTAATCGGTTGCACCGAGATTGAAAACCTATATCAACTTAGTGATCTCGGTATGACCGAAGAGAGTGAATCGGTGAAAGTGCAACTATCCCTAGGTGGTTTTGGTAATTCCTAACAACATATAGCTCATTGAGCTAACATCATTCCAAGATGAACATTTTAGGAAAAGCTCAATGAATGGCATGGCATGGATGAGGAAAGCGGATCCCTCAAAATACTAAGGATAAAAGGATTGGCTCAAGCTGAAAAGCTCAAGACTCTACATTTTATATTTTAGTGATCCAAGATCACATTGAGTCTATAGGAAAAGCCAATACTATCAAGGAGGGATGAGGTGTTGTTTAATGAGTTTCTTGCTCCAGAGTGCTTAGTGATATGCTCCAACAACCCTCAACTACTTTCTCATATCCACATATGACCCAAACCAAAAGTCAAACTCGGCCCCACCGATTCTTTCTATCCGGCGCCACCGAGTTCAGATGTCATAGCCACTGCCACAGACCCTAGGCAAATCAGTCTTACCGATAGGGACCTCAGTCTTACCGAGATGGGATTGTAATCTCTCTGTTTCCCTTTGTAACATTTTGGTACCACCGAGATGTGCGATCGGTCCCACCGAGATTGCAATGTAAACTCTCTGTTTCCTTTTCGTAACATTTCGGTCCCACCGAAATGAGCGAACCGGTCCCATCGTGTTTACCCGACCAACTCTCTGGTTAGCTTATTACCAAAATTGGTCTCACCGAGTTTGTGTAATCGGTCTCACCGGGATTACATTATGCCCTAACCCTAACCATATCGGTCCTACCGAGTTGCATGTCGGTCCCACCGAAAATCCTAACGGTCACTAGGTTTACTAAATCGGTTTGACCGAGTTTGTTGATTCTGTCCCATCGAGATTGGTAAATTGTGTGTAACGGTTAGATTTTGTGTGGAGACTATATATACCCCTCCACCTCCTCTTCATTCATGGAGAGAGCCATCAGAACAAACCTACACTTCCAACTTGCTATTTCTGAGAGAGAACCACCTACTCATGTGTTTAGGCCAAGATATTCCATTCCTACCATATGAATCTTGATCTCTAGCCTTCCCCAAGTTGCTTTCCACTCAAATCCTCTTTGCACCAAATCCAAATCCTGTGAGAGAGAGTTGAGTATTGGGGAGACTATCATTTGAAGCACAAGAGCAAGGAGTTCATCATCAACACACCATTTGTTACTTCTTGGAGAGTGGTGTCTCCTAGATTGGCTAGGTGTCACTTGGGAGCCTCCGACAAGATTGAGGAGTTGAACCAAGGAGTTTGTAAGGGCAAGGAGCTCGCCTACTTCATGAAGATCTACCGCTAGTGAGGCAAGTCCTTCGTGGGCGAAGGCCATGGTGGGATAAACAAGGTTGCTTCATCGTGGACCCTTCGTGGGTGGAGCCCTCCGTGGACTCGCGCAACCGTTACCCTTCGTGGGTTGAAGTCCCCATCAACGTGGATGTACGATAGCACCACCTATCAGAACCACGACAAAAACATCGGTGTCTCCAATTGCGTTTGAATTCTCCAAACCCTTCCCCTTTACATTCTTGCAAGTTGCATGATTTACTTTCCGCTGCTCATATACTCTTTGCATGCTTGCTTGAATTGTGTGAAGATTGCTTGACTTGTGCAAAGATAGCTAAAATCTGCCAAAGACTAAAATTCGGAAAAGGATAAGTTTTTAATTGGTCAAGTAGTCTAATCACCCGCCCTCTAGACATACTTCCGATCCTACAAGTGGTATCAGAGCTTTGGTCTCGATTTGCTTTGATTTCCATAGCTGTTGGTGGTCATAGCCTTGGTTTCACAACCTAGGAGAGTATGGCGTCTAGCGAGGGAAATTATCACCATAGAGGTCCTTACTTTGATGGTACGAATTTTGCTAGTTGGAAGCATAAGATGAAAATGCATATTCTTGGACATAACCCCGCCGTTTGGGCTATTGTGTGTATTGGCTTGCAAGGTGAATTCTTTGATGGGAGAGAACCAAACCGTGAAGCTAGCGCTGATGAGTTGAAGATGCTGCAATACAACGCTCAAGCTTGTGATATCTTCTTCAATGGATTGTGCCCTGAAGAATTCAACAAAATCAGCCGTCTTGAGAATGCAAAGGAAATTTGGGATACTTTGATTGATATGCATGAAGGTAACGACTCCATCAAGGAATCCAAGTTAGATGTGCTCCAAAGTCAACTTGACAAGTTCAAAATGAAGGATGGTGTAGGTATCGCTGAAATGTACTCTAGGCTTGTTCTTATCACAAATGAAATTGCGGGCTTAGGAAGTGAAAATATGACCGACAAATTCACCATCAAGAAGATCCTAAGAGCGTTAGATGGAAAATATGATACCGTGTGCACATTAATCCAAATGATGCCCAATTACAAAGATCTCAAGCCAACGGAAGTCATTGGAAGAATTGTTGCTCATGAGATGTCACTCAAGGATAAGGAGGAACTTCACAACAAGTCAAGTGGTGCTTACGAAGCCTCATGTGAAGCCCCTACATCATCAAGTGAGAAACAAACCTTCAATGAAGAATTGAGCTTAATGGTGAAGAACTTCAACAAATTCTACAAGAGTAGAAGCAAAGAGAGAAGCTCCAAGTCAAGGTCCTACAATGACAAAAGATCTTCTAGTCGAGAGCGCAATTGCTACAATTGTGGGAGACCCGGACACTATTCCAATGAGTGTACGACACCCCACAAAAGAAGGGAATAATCACCAGCAAGAGAGAGGAGGAGTAGAGATGATCGCTATGAACGAAGAACATCCCGGAGAAGCAAGGATTCGGAAAGGAAGGACAAGTCATCAAGGAGCTACATAAAACAAAGACATCAAGCTCATGTTGGTGAATGGGTATCCGGCTCCGACTCTGACAATCACTCCGAGAGAAGCTATCACTCCGACTCCGAACATACTCAAGATGAAGGTGTTGCTGGTCTAGCACTTGTGTCAACCAACTCCTACGACATATTTGATTCACCAAATGAAGGACTTGGAAGATGCTTCATGGCTAAAGGCCCTAAGGTAACACACCCCGAGTATGTTGATTTCAATAGTGATGAAGATGACTTGTTAGGTGATGATGATTTACTTGTTGACAACTCTAGTGATGAATACTATGATGAAACATCAATTAATCATGCTAATCAAGATAAAATGAATGACAATGATAAGGAGAAGATTGAGCTTCTTACTAAAGAACTAAACACTCTTAAGTTAGCTCATGAAACTATCTTAGAAGATCATCGAGAACTTTTAAGGACTCATGAGAAATTACGCTTTGAAAAGCTCAACTGTCGGTGTCAAAACCGGCGGATCTCGGGTAGGGGGTCCCGAACTGTGCATCTAGGCGGATGGTAACAGGAGACAAGGGACACGATGTTTTTACCCAGGTTCGGGCCCTCTCGATGGAGGTAAAACCCTAGTCCTGCTTGATTAATATTGATGATATGGGTAGTACAAGAGTAGATCTACCACGAGATCGGAGTGGCTAAACCCTAGAAGCTAGCCTATGGTATGATTGTTGTTCGTCCTATGGACTAAAACTCTCCGGTTTATATAGACACCGGAGAGGGCTAGGGTTACACAGAATCAGTTACAATGGGAGGAGATCTTCATATCGCATAGCCAAGCTTGCCTTCCACGCCAAGGAAAGTCCCATCCGGACACGGGACGGAGTCTTCAATCTTGTATCTTCATAGTCCAGGAGTCCGGCCAAAGGTCTTAGTCCGGCCATCCGGACACCCCCTAATCCAGGACTCCCTCAGTAGCCCCTGAACCAGGCTTCAATGACGACGAGTCCGACGCGCAAGTTGTCTTCGGCATTGCAAGGCGGGTTCTCCTTCAAATTCCCTGTACCCGTCGAATAGTGTCCGGCTTCTAGTGCGTGCTGTCCTCCTCGGCTTCTATGCCCCATAATGACCATCTTCCACGCGTCAAACGAATGCGAAAGGCCAGCTTACCCCCCCCCCCGGTTGCGTTAATGAGCCGCCCATAAAAGAGATGGGGATTTAGATCCAATTCGCACCATCTTCCCTCTGTGAGTCTTCATCAGAGCGCCTCTGACAGAGATCCATTCCATCATGGCCAGTCGGTGCCGCTCCTCCTCTCGCCCCTCCAGCCCTCGGCCCGGAGATTGGGGGTGGCGTTCCGTCCCGCATAGCGAGTTAGTAGTGCTTCAGTCCAAGGGGCTTCTCCCCCCAGCATATATGGTCCCAGTTCGAGCCGGGATTGCTGCCTATAGCGGCGGAGAGCAGGCGGAGGGCGTCCCCAATCCCTCTCAAAGAGAGCGGGTATGCTTTGTTCCTTATTTGATGAGAGGACTAGGATTTCCGATTCATCCATTTCTCCGAGGATTGCTGGAGTTCTACGGCCTCCAGCTACATAACCTCACGCCCGCCTCCATTTTGCACATCGCGGGCTTCGTGGCCCTCTGCGAGCTGTTCTTGGGTGTTGAGGCCCATTTCACGCTGTGGAAGAGGTTGTTTTGCCTTGTGCCCCGTTCTCAGGAAGGGTCTATTTATCAGGTGGGCGGAGCCGAACTATGGCGCATCGCCGGGACCGGATATCTATCCGGTACCCCAAAGAGGGCGTCCAAAGACTGGCCCTCGGAGTGGTTTTATATAGATGACGTCCCCCTGCCGGACCCTGTACGGATCGGCCTCCCCGAGTTCAATAATGCCCCATTGAAGAAGCGCCTGAGTTGGCGCCCGCGGAACCCTTAGAGGGAAGCTGACAGGGACGTCCTATACCTGATGAGCCGGATAAGGTTGTTGGCTCATTCCGGACTGACCATGATCAAGGTCATGGCCATATGCATTATGCGAGGGGTGCAGCCGCTTCAATACAGAGGGCACCCCATGTGGGATTTCAACGGGGAGGATGACGCTACCCGGTGCGGTCGCAAGGGGCCAGATTCGGCCGCCACTTTAACGAGAATCTTATCCGCTTTGTACAAGGGGGAAGAGGAAGAATTCCTCTGTGTCAACCCTGAAGGCGGATTCTCCATGTACAATCCACCTAGTTGGGTGAGCGGACAATTTCACTTGCCTATCCGCTTTTGAAATTCCCGTGGTTGAGTACTTAGTCTAGTAATGTTTAAATGCAGGAGCTGCGCCAGGCTATGAAGGAAATAAATAGCCCTGCTCCACAACCCGAGGACCCGGAACGGTCCCTCGATCCGGACTCCCAAGAAGATCTGGACTTATGCGTGGAGTTGATTGATGGAGTATTTCATCAATTGAGCAAGGACAACTCCTTAGTGGCCATCACGGCCGACTATCCTGGACTACTTCCAGCCTCCAAGGTAACTAAGACCGAAGTCCCAGTATTCTCATGCTTTATCTTGCATGCCGTAAACTAATATCGTTTCGCAGGGTAAATCCTTGAGGCGGAAGGCCGAGCCCACGGTGGGCAGCCAACAAGGGCCGCTGAAGCCAGGCAGGCCAAAAAGAAGTGCGGACCAGATCGAGATTCCGGTGCAACGGTATGGCGTGCAAATTTAGCGCCTAGGGTTTATGCCCTTGAGTCTTACTAATGCTCATGATTTTCTTAGAAAGAAGAGAGCCTGTCGGACTATGTCCGCCGGCCAAGGTTCGAGGCCGGGTCCGGAAGCGGAGGCGGACACGGGGCGCGCCTCGGGCGCTCCTCCGACAGAGGACGCCGACAGGCTATCTGCCACCATTTTTAGAGGTGGAGAGTGCCCTGAACCACAGGCGTCGCCGGACTGTTCTTTGTGACGCGTGTTTTTCCCCAGAGGCGTTGGACGCCTTTAATATAGGAGATGCGTATCTCCGTGCTACTCAAAATGGTCTAGCCAGAGCCACGGAGCAGTATGTGAAAGACATACAGGTGAGTAGAATTGAAGGTTATATATGTCAGTAGCCCCCGAGACTTGAAACAGTGAAGAAAACTATTTGAAGGATCATGTGTTATGAAGTGTCTTACAAAGAAGAATACGCAATTGTCCCAGGAGCTCGAAGAGTGCAAGGCCCAGCTCGAGGCCGCATTGGCCACTTCAGAAAATGTCAAGGGGACGCCTGCAGGTAATATATGCTTCGAAGGATAATTCCATTTTGAAATGCGGCAGGCGTGCAACCCTGACGATAATAATGCAGATGAGGCCGGAGTAAATCCGGACAAGCTACAACTCCTACGCCAACTAAAGACTCGCGAGAGTGTGCTGACGAGGGTGAGGCAAGAGAAGAACAAGCTTCAAGACGCCAATACCCAGCTGGGCGAGGAACTGAAAGGTGTTCGTATTCAGCTGTCTTCTGCCGTGAAGGAGAATCGGCGACTTCGACGCGGCATTTTTAGTAAGTGCTTGAACGAATCTTCGAAAAAAGAATTCGGCGAGGAAGTCGATTGACAGAGCTATGTTTGTAGGTCTGCTGACGGGTCGTCCTACGGAGGAAATGCCCGGTTCAATGGGAGACCTTCTTCCCGAGCTGTTGCAACTACACGAATGAGTTCGGCAGGCAATGCAAAGCGTCATCCAGGCTATGTGGCCATCCCTCTCCGTGCCCGAAGGCCTTGAGGAGCTTACAAAGAAGCTGGAGGGAGTGCGGCAGTGCTTCCGGTTGTGGAAGGTATCAGCTTGCCGTCAAGGTGCCAGGGAGGCCTGGGCCATGGTGAAGACTCGGTACACGAAGGCTGACCCAAACCACATGGCCGAGGTCAGCCCTATAGGTCCGGACGGAAAGGAGATCCCAGTCAGCTTAGCATATGGCCAGGTGGAGCTGGCTGCAAAGTATTCCCAATAGGACTGTAAATTAGACCGCCTATTGGATGGTATTGAAGAAGAATATGCCGAGTCGGATTGACTCCGTAATTTAAAATGACATAAAAAATGCCTTCTAGCCGGATTGTAGATCATTTGTCATTGTGGACCTTTTCGCTTCGACCTCTGGACCCTATAGTCCGAAGTGTGTCCGAATACCCTCTCGATTATGTAAGAACCGGGGCATGCATGGAGACAAGGCGTAGGGGTCATAAGTGCTTTAGTAGACAAGTGCCCAACTAGTTATGTTATATTACATGGTTAGTAACAAACATCTTCCATGGAGAATAGTTCCGTTAGGGGTTTCTTTCCCTGGGAGGCATGCCCAAAAGTGCATGTCCGAACTGCCAGAAAGAGCAGAAAAGCATCTGGGGGCAAATGAATAAATACGAAAGATCATCTTTTAGTTCACCGACCGAATATTCCCTTAAGAACGCTAGCTTTCGGCTTCACCCAGTCTGAGGTACACATCCGGCTGAACCGGCAGTAACAATCGCAAAGGTGCCCCCTTTACCACCTAGCCGAACGAATAGGAACGTAGGGGTAAGCACAGGAGCCAGGCAACCCAGCTTGGCCAAAACTTAAGTCATATCGATGCATATAATGGTGTATAAAAGGTTCATGCAGAAGCATCACACATGTTTTGGGCATGAGGCCCATTTTATATATTAACTTCTTGGTAAAGAAGCCCCTAGGTATTATGAGCCCGGGTAATGCGTCAGGTATGTGCGAACAATGCACAGGCAAACCCCTAAGGGCTTGGGAGAAGAAAAAGGGTAGGGAGAAGGAACAAAATCCCGGACTGCCAATAAAAAATAAAAATAAAAAATAAAACAAAGGGACAGAGGAAGGAAACGAACACGGAGTCCGGCGCTAGGCGTAGAATCTTCGTAGGCATGATGCATTCCATGGGTTCGGCTCGAGTCGGTTATCCGATGCGCTTCGCAGACGGTATGCTCCGCCGGTCAGTACTTGGTCGATTATGAAGGGCCCTCCCATTTGGGCTTTAATTTATCCTTTTTCTTGTCCGGCAGGCGTAGAACTAGTTCGCCAATGTTATAAGTTTTGGCCCGTACTTCTCTGCTTTGGTATCTTCGAGCCTGCTGTTGATAGAATGCGGAACGAGCTTTTGCCACGTCGCGATCCTCTTCCAATGCGTCCAAGCTGTCCTGCCGATCAAGCTTGGCCTCTCTTTCTTCGTACATGCGCACTCGAGGTGAGTCGTGGATTATGTCGCATGGCAGTACCGCCTCTGCGCCGTATACCATAAAAATGGTGTGAATCCGGTAGTGCGATTCGGCGTGGTCCGCAGCCCCCAGAGTACGGAGTCAAGCTCCTCTACCCAGTGCATGTTAGATTCCTTGAGGGATCGCACTAGTCTGGGTTTGATGCCGCTCATAATGAGACCGTTGGCCCGTTTGACTTGACCGTTAGTTTGAGGGTGATAGACTGAAGCATAGTCGAGCTTGATGCCCATGATTTTGCACCAAAGTTTGACTTCATCGGCCATGAAGTTTGTGCCATTGTCGGTTATGATGTTGTGGGGGACGCCGTAACGGTGCACGACCCCGGATATGAAGTCTATCACTGGTTCGGATTCGGCCATCTTTACAGGCTTGGTTTCTATCCATTTGGTGAATTTGTCCACCATGACCAGTAGATATTTTTGCTTGTGGGTTCCTCCTTTAAGGGGTCCGACCATGTCAAGCCCCCAGACCGCGAAAGGCCAGGTAATGGGTATAGTTTGTAGGGCGGTAGGCGGCATGTGGCTTTGGTTGGCAAATAACTGGCAACCAACACATCGTTGCACTAAGTACTGAGCGTCTGCCCGGGCCGTTGGCCAATAAAATCCGGTACAGAAGGCCTTGCTTACAAGGGCCCGGGCTGCAGCGTGGTGCCCGCCGAGTCCGGCATGAATTTCAGCCAAAAGGTCTCGCCCTTCCTCTTTGGAGATACACCTTTGAAGGACTCTTGTTGTGCTTTTCTTGTAAAGCTCTCCTTCGTGGACTTTGTAGGCTTTAGATCGCCACACTATGCAGCGGGCCTCGTTTTGGTCCTCGGGAAGTTCCTGCCTAGTTAGGTAGGCTAGGAATGGTTCTGTCAAAGGGGCAATGACTGCCATTATTGCGTGGGCTGAAGGTGTTGTTTCGTTGGCGGAGCCCCCAATTGTGTCAGAATGTTCGATGAGGGGCAGTGTAGTTGTGTCCGGGCTATTGTTTCCGGATTCTCCTTCCCATGATATGGATGGCTTGAATGGCCTTTCTAGGAAGATGTTGGGAGGGATGGCCTCACGCTTAGCGCCAATGCGTGCCAACACGTCTGCTGCTTGGTTATTTTCCCGGGCTATGTGATGAAATTCAAGCCCCTCAAACCGAGCTGACATCCTTAAGATGGCGTTGTGGTAAGCTGCCATTTTCGGATCCTTGGCATCGAAGTCTCCATTTATTTGGGATATTGCGAGGTTTGAATCCCCGCGGACCTCTAGGCGTTGAATGCCCATGGAGACTGCCATCCGGAGGCCATGTAAAAGGGCCTCGTATTTGGCTGCGTTGTTGGAATCCGTGTACATTATCTGAAGTACGTATTGGACTGTGTCTCCGGTTGGGGACGTCAGAACGACGCCAGCCCCCAAGCCAGCCAACATTTTGGAGCCTTCGAAGTGCATGATCCAGTTGGAGTATGCGCCGTACTCTTTAGGGAGTTCGGCTTCAGTCCATTCGGCGATGAAGTCGGCCAAAACCCACGACTTAATAGCTCGCCTTGGCTTGTAGGTTATGTCGAACGGGAGGAGCTCGATGGCCCATTTGGCAATCCGGCCCGTTGCATCATGGTTGTTTATAATATCATTAAGGGGTACTTCGGATGCAACTATTATGGAGCACTCTTGAAAGTAGTGTCGCAGCTTCCGGGATGCCATGAACACCGCGTACGCTATCTTTTGATAATGTGGGTACCGTGACTTGCATGGAGTTAGTACAGTGGACACGTAGTACACTGGTTTTTGGAGGGGGAACTTGTGTCCGTCCGCTTCTTGTTCGACGACAAGCACCGCGCTTACAACTTGATGGGTTGCCGCAATGTATAATAGCATTGGCTCGCCCGTGTTGGGCGCGGCCAGGACCAGATTTGTTGCCAGTATGGCTTTTATTTCTTCGAGTCCGGCCGTGGCCGCATCCGTCCACTCGAAGTGGTTGGTGCGCCGCAGGAGGCGATAGAGGGGTAATGCCTTTTCTCCTAAGCGGGAGATAAAGCGGCTTAGAGCCGCCACGCATCCTGCCAGTTTTTGTATTTGTTTGAGGTCCTTTGGGGTATCCAATTGTGACAGAGCTCGGATCTTGGCTGGGTTTGCTTCAATTCCTCTACCGGATACTATGAAGCCCAAGAGCTTTCCGGCTGGTATGCCGAAAACGCATTTTTCCGGGTTGAGCTTAATGTCATATGTTCGGAGATTGTCGAACGTGAGCCTCAAGTCATCTACTAGAGTATCGACGTGTTTTGTTTTGACGACCACGTCATCTACGTATGCTTCAACTGTTTTGCCGATCTGGTTGGCCAGACATGTCTAAATCATGTGTTGATATGTTGCGCCAGTGTTTTTGAGCCCGAAGGGCATCATGTTGAAGCAGAATGGGCCGTATGGGGTGATGAATGCCGTTGCGGCTTGGTCTGACTCTGCCATCTTAATTTGGTGGTAGCCAGAGTATCATCGAGGAAACACAATGAGTCGTGTCCTGCGGTGGCGTCGATGATTTGATCAATTCGGGGGAGTGGGAAAGGGTCCTTTGGACAGGCCTTGTTTAGGTCTTTGAAATCAACACATAGGCGCCAAGATTTGTCCTTCTTTGGTACCATCACCAGGTTTGCTAGCCAGTCCAGATGTTTTATGTCTCTGATGAATCCGGCTTCTAGCAGTTTTGCTAGCTCCTCTCCCATGGCTTGTCTCTTGGGTTCGGAAAAACACCGTAGAGTCTGCTTGACGGGTTTAAACCCTTTTAGGATGTTCAGGCTGTGCTCAGCCAGCCTGCGTGGGATTCCTGGCATATCTGAGGGGTGCCAGGCGAAAATGTCCCAATTTTCTCGCAGGAAGTCTCTGAGTGCGGCGTCTACATCGGGTTTTAGTTGTGCCCCGATGGAGGCCGTTTTTGTAGGGTCCGTTGGATGGACTTGGAATTTGACTATTTCGTCCGCTGGTTTAAAAGAGGTGGACTTGGATCTCTTGTCTAGTATCACATCTTCCCTGTCCACCGTAGAGCGCAACGCAGTTAGTTCCTCGGCCGCTAGGGCCTCGGATAATGCCTCCAGGGCCAGTGCGGCTGTCTTGTTTTCAGTGCGGAGTGCTATGTCTGGATCACTTGCGAGAGTGATGATTCCGTTGGGTCCGGGCATTTTGAGCTTCATGTACCCGTAATGGGGTATGGCTTGGAAACTTGTAAATGCTTCTCGCCCTAGCAGAGCGTGGTATCCGCTGCTGAACGGGGCCACTTGAAACGTGACCTCCTCGGATCTGTAAATATCCGGCATGCCGAACACCACATCCAGTGTGATTTTTCCTGAACAGCACGCTTCCCGGCTTGGAATTATTCCTCTAAAAGTTGTGTTGCTTCGCTCAATGCGGCTCCAGTAAATTTCCATTTTCGCAGGGTTTCCTCATAGATGAGGTTGAGTCTGCTGCCACCGTCCATGAGTACCTTTGTAAGTCGGAAGCCGTCCACTATCGGACTGAGGACCAATGCGGCTGGTGCTCGGGCTGTCCATAATTTAGGTTCGCCACTAGCACTAAAGGTGATAGCCATGTCACTCCATGGGTTTATTGTTGCTACTTGGTAGACTTCGGCAAGGTTGCGGATCATTCGTTTCCTTGCATTGTTTGATGTGAAGGTCTCAAAGACTGTCGACACCGTACTGGGGAGGTATTCTTCGGATGCTGGAGTTAAAAGCTCCTCGCCACTTCGGGCCACCTGCCGTAGTAACCCACATGCTTGAAGGCTGTGCGTTGGTGTGGCTTCCCCTGAATTATGAATTTTACAGGGTCCATTGAGCCATCCTTCCAGTACGGTCCCGTACCCTGTAGTGGGTTTTTGTTTTTGATGTTTGGCTCAAATGCCTGGCGATAATGTGCCCTTTTGTTTCGGACTCGTGTTGTATTTGGGGCCGGATTGTCCCATAATTTATCTTCGGTTTTCTGAACGCTTTCAGTCGCACAGTACTTTCGTACTATGGATGTCAAGTCGGCGAATCGTGTAATTTCGCGGTGACTTATGGCGTTGAGGATTCCGATGTCCGTGCAGTTGTTATAGAAGAGTGAAATTGCTTCTTTCTCGTGGCAGTCCTTTATCCTATTCATAACCAGGAGGAATCTGGCCCAGTAGTGGTGTACTGTTTCTCCGGGCTCTTGCCGTATTAGGGATAAATCCCGCATAGTTGGGTGGGCGGGTGGAATTAAATCCGGAACCTTGCCTGATGTAAGATTCAGGGGCCAAGCGGTTTCCGAATTCGGAAGCTTGCATTCTTGGAAATTATTCAATGAATCAGGCCTGCTGCCTGACTTTAGGTTCAGGGTTTGGGCGACATCCTCCCCTCCGCGGGTGTCCAGCATGGAGGGATCGGGAATCCGGACACATCTGGTCCTTAGGGCGGACGAAGACTCACCGCATTGTTCTTCCACCACTTCAACGTGATAGGTGACCTGGGGAGAGTCGATCTCTCTCTGATCGGGTTTAAGCCCAATTTGGCCGTAATCTGTAGCGACTCCCAGGGCCGTGATGCGATCCAAGAGCTCATTCAGGGAGAGGAGCTCCGTCGGATCTAACTGCTCGGCAAGCTCCGAGCTGATGTGAAGATTGCTTTCGATGGCCCGAGAGGTCATCGTCGGTGCGGCGGCCGGACAGGCGGTCGTCAAAAACCTGCCTAGCCGGAGAGTTTGGGCGACAGCCAAAGCTCCTTTAGCAACGACCTCGTTTTTAAAGACGGGATGCGTCATCCTTCCTGATGGTGACGACACAGCGGAACTCTCAACGAAAGCACCAATGTCGGTGTCAAAACCGGCAGATCTCAGGTACGGGGTCCCGAACTGTGCGTCTAGGCGGATGGTAACAGGAGACAAGGGACACGATGTTTTTACCCAGGTTCGGGCCCTCTCGATGGAGGTAAAACCCTACTCCTGCTTGATTAATATTGATGATATGGGTAGTACAAGAGTAGATCTACCACGAGATCGGAGTGGCTAAACACTAGAAGCTAGCCTATGGTATGATTGTTGTTCGTCCTATGGACTAAAACTCTCCGGTTTATATAGACACCAGAGAGGGCTAGGGCTACACAGAGTCGGTTACAATGGGAGGAGATCTTCATATCGCATCGCCAAGCTTGCCTTCCACACCAAGTAAAGTCCCATCCGGACACGGGACGGAGTCTTCAATCTTGTATCTTCATAGTCCAGGAGTCCGGCCAAAGGTCTTAGTCCGGCCATCCGGACACCCCCTAATCCAGGACTCCCTCATCAACCTTGAGCAAGAGCATGAGTTCTTAAAGGCAGTCAATGATGATCTCAGTAAGAAAAGTTCTTCTTACATTGCCAAGCGTTTACTCTTATCTACTTACATGCCTCAAGTCAAGTCCATTAACAAAAACAAGAAGGATTCTTCCTCTAGTAGTAACAATAATCATGCTAAATCCAATATTGTTGCTTCTAGTAGTTCTCTTGATTCAACTAATGATTCTCTTAGCCAAGTTACACTTGAGCAAGAAAATAGCTTATTGAAGGGAATTATAGAGAAAGGTGTTTACAAGAGCCTTGCCGGGAGTAAGCAATTTGAGGAAATTGTACGCAAGCAAGGAAGGCACCGGAAGAACCAAGGTGTTGGTTTTGAACAAAAGTTCAATGCCAATGGAGTTGAGTGGGAAGAAGATAAATATCCCAAGACGAAGTTTGTTCCTCAACAAGAGAAGTATGATCCTACTTCCTTCAAGGGGACACAAGCTCAAGATGATCTTCCACCACAAGACCACAAGCAAAAAGGCAAGGACAAGCTTCAAGAGGAGATTGATGCATTTGAAGGCCTTGGTCAAGTGGCTTCCCAAGACTACGTCAAGTTCTACTTCATTAAGTATGAATACAACTCCAAGGATTCCCATCAAGATGATGTGGATCCCGAATAAGAAGAACTAGAGAGTTCTTGAGGGTGACTCCGCCAACATACTTCACTCATATCTTTTTGGCAACGACAAGTGCAATCAACTTCCACATCTTGCACTAGTTCAAGGAGTCACAAGCCCTCTTGTTGGTAAGACAAGGGACAAGGTAACCTAATGCGTTCATGGACATCATCTTGTGTGTGCATCACTCTATGTCTATGGATATACTTGTTTGTTCCTTGTGGGACTAACCCGTGTAGGTATTGAAAGTGCAAGTCACTCCAAAGGATTGCTCCAAATGATCTTCATCAACATTGAGCATCCACATCTTCAACACCTACATGAAGTCATCATCGACAAAACCCAAGGTTAGTTCATCCCTCTAACGGGGGATCTCACATCTAGGGGGAGCTTAACTCTAAGAATTGAGTCAAAGCAACTCTAATGGTGTGAACACATCAATGCATTATGTAAAAGTGGTAACCCCACTTGAGCTTAAACGATGAGTATGACCTATGATCAAATGTTCTCATTTGACTCCTAAGTCAATATACTCATATATAGATGACCTAGTCATCGCCAATTGTTTGATAGATGCTAGAATTGGTTGTGCATGCTTTGCCACATATTTCATTTGCCATTTTATTGTGTGAGCATGTTGGTTGCATATTTAACTCATTCGAGGACATCCACTTGTTGCTTTGATTGATTGGCTCCTTTTTCTTTTGCCAAGTGGATGAACAATAATGCCTAAGGACCTTCTCTAGCTATCTATGCTTTTCTTGTCTCAAACTCTATTCATGCTACATCACAAAATTTGATCAAGTCAGATTCGAACCACTATGTGTGAGGAGCACTCGGAGGCCCTGATTCGTCATAGACTTAAACTTCCAAAACTTCTTTGTGCGTTTCGGTCTGACTGATTCTTCCATTTCGGTCATACCGAGATCACTAAGTCGATCTAGGTTTTTAATCTCGGTGCAACCGATTTGAACATTTCGGTCACACCGAGTTGCTGTAACTGTCAATAGTTATGCATCTCGGTGCCACTAAGTTGTTCCACTCGGTCACACCGACAGGGTCGGGCTATATATACTCACGGGAAAAAATTTGGAAACTTTCTCGAAACCCCTTCGCCCGCGCATAGCTCGCTCTGCCTCCAGGGTCTCCGGATCGTCCTCTTTGTCTCCAGTCGCCTCCAGTCGCTGGTCTTCGCCGCCGTCAACGGAATTCAACCCCGCCGTTGCCGCCGTAGCGAGTTCATCGCCAAGCTAGGGTATGAACTCGATCACAGTGCTATCCCCATCCGATTCCTAGCACTTTGTGTTCATCATGATTCTTGCCACGATTGAAACGATTCTATCCAGTCAAAACAATCCATAGATTAGAAGTGAATTGGAAATTTAGGGTTATGTTGGGGATACAACTATTTGAGTAAGCCGCCCAGGAGGGGCCGGGTTACACAAAGAAGACTTACCAGAGAGAAGGCCCAAGACCAAAGCATGAAGATGGCGGTTCATAGAGGGCTTGAGGCCCACAGACGACTTAAGGCCCGTTGTAGTAAACCGCCATAATAATATTACTTGTATCATAAGGTAGACTTAACTAGTCACCGAGCCGGACATTGTTTATAAGCCGGTCGGGACTCTGTGAGCAGCAGGGCGTTCACCCGTGTATACAAGGGGACGACCCGCTGGTGGCTTAGGGCAAGAAACAACTCATCGAGAACTGGGCATAGCGTATCTCGCTCCCTGGTCATCGAAGCATCAATACCAACCCAACTAGAAGTAGGCCTTACCTTCACCGTAAGGGGCCGAACTAGTATAAACCCTCTCGTGTCCTTTGTTCCGATTAACCCCTTCAAGCTTCCTAGTTGCGATGGCTCCACAATTAAGTCCTTTCACGAGGACATCTGACGTGATAATTCCATGACAGTTGGCACCCACCGTGGGGCCAGCGCACAGTGGATTTGAGTTCTTGAAGGGAAACTTCGAAGGGCTCAAGGGATACGTAATGGGCCGAATAACCAAGAGTCGTCGCGGCAAGATCTACATCGACAACGAAAGCTGGGGCCCCGACGCTGGCTCAATCGAGTACGGGTACCGGGTCCCCTTCGGAGGGATCCACGTCTTCATCGGCCGGATTGGTGAGCTGGGGCCTGAGCCGGACAACTGCACTGACCTCGTCGAGATGGCTCAGCGTGCGAAACCCGCCCGAGCTCAAACCGGCATGAAGCGTGTCTTTGTGGGTTGTGTCCACGGAGAAGAGCTTTCTGAAGGACCTGAAGATGGCGGTGAGACGGCCGTCCACTCTGACGGTGATTCGTCCGCCGGTTCAATAGATTCTCTGTATCAAGTTCAAGACGGTGTGCTCGGGGGCTATTCCGATGGCTTTAGTATTCCAGACCCCTGTGAGTCGCCGAATTGGGCAGGAGTCTTCATGGCTGGGACTCAACCCGGTCAAAATTCTATGGCCGCTACTGCAATTACGTCCGGGGTAGGAGCGGCGAGGCAGGAGGCCCTGTGCGCCCGCCGGATCAAGTGCTGATCGACCTCATGGACAAGCTTACGGCCCTGTTAACCGCCACAGTTATCCCTGCAACAAAGATGAGCATGAGGCGGAGGTGGCACGGGTACGTGAGGAGATAGCTTAAGCCAAGGAGGCCTTGGCAGCTGAGGATACTAGACTAGCTACGGAGCGGGCAGCTCTCTACGCCCAAGCACAGCGGTTGCAGTCAGAGGCTTACCAGCTCACGATGAGCCTAAATGCATCCAATGAGGTAATGAGGAGGAGACACCAGACGACCCAATCCCCGTTACCTCCGAGTTACGACCCTCGGGTTCTTTTTGCTACACCCGGAGCCGGCCCAAGTAACCCGCCAGACGCTAATCAGTTTATGACATCCGGAGCATGAGGACCGACTCAGCATCGAGAGATGCCACCTCCTCATGTGAGCATGGCACCACCGCGTTACATACCGATACCGGAGGGTCACTTTTCCAACCCCATGGAGAATTTAATTGCAGCGTCAGCGCGACTGGCGGCTCTTCCAGTGGACGGTGATGATCCAACAGGGGTGGAGACCCGGAGGATCAGGGAACTTGTTCAGACGGCCCTGGCTCAGCAAGAGACCTATTCTTATAGTCGGGATAAGATTCATTCAACTCCTCCGCCTTGGTTAGCACCACCTCGTCAGAACCGGAGCCCGAGTTATAGAAGGCACATGGAATCTGAAGTTTTGTCACGCAACGCCCAACGCCGTGACCAACATGGAGGCTATAACGCAGTACAAGACTGAGTACGTCAGGAGAACGAGCGAGCGGCTCAGCTGGCGGCTCAACAGGCGGCATGTCAGGATATTCCAGAGTATCCAACGACTTCTACTGAGATGGGAATAGCCACCAGAACCAGTTGTGTTCCTTGTTTGATACCGTCTTTGCGTGACGTGCGCCTGCCCAAGGACTTCAAGGGACCTCGAAAGGTGCCGAATTACACGGCCAACTTACAGCCTGAAGCATGGATCGAGAGTTATGAGATGGCAATGGAACTATTGGAGGTTAGTGACGCGGCAATGGCTAAATATTTTACCATGATGTTAGATGGAACGGCCCGGTCTTGGTTTAAAGGCTTACCACCCGATTCCATTGGTTCGTGGGAAGAGCTAAAAGCCCGTTTCATCCGGAACTTCAAGGATACATGTAAGCAATCTATGACGATCGTGGACTTGACGAATTGTAAGCAGGGGGAAGGTGAATCTACCACCCATTGGGTACGCCGGGTCAAGGAGATAATTCATTCATCTAATAATATGGATACCGGCTCTGCAATCCTTATATTGGAAAAGAATTGCAGCTTCAAGTCACTGAGGCAGGAACTGGGGTGCCTTAAACGTGGCTGCAAGGATATGGGTACACTAATGGCGGCTCTGGTCAAATATGCCGATTCTGATAGTACCAAATATCCCGAGTCTGACGATGAAAAGACAGGGAAGGGAAAACGAAATGACAGTAGAAAGGGCCAACATCATAACCCGGTGAATCGAAGTGGCAATAAGTGTAAGGCGGACGGCAACCCGGAATTTGTGGCCAACATTAATACACAGGGTAACAATCAGAGACATAAGGGTAAGTGGCCTCGATCCGGCGGTTTATACACCTTTCTTCATGGTTTATGGAGTAGAGGCAGTTCTGCTAAGTGATATCCGGCACGATTCGCCCCGTGTGGCGACTTACGTTGAGGCCGATAATGAAAAGGCTCGACAGGAGGCACTTGACTTGTTGGACGAGGAGCGAGACTTAGCAATAGCCCCCTCAGCAATTTACCAGCAAGACCTTCGTTGCTATCATAGCCACCGGGTCAGAAGCAAAACCTTTCAGGAAGGCGACTAAGTGTTCCAACGCATCCAGGATCGGTCTAATATGTACAGGCTATCCCCTCCTTTGGGAAGGACCCTTTGTGATCAGCAAGAATCTGAACAATGGGTCATATTTCCTCATTGATATTCAAGAGCACAAAGATTCACGTAAGTCGGAGGAGGAGACCCGCCGGTCGTGATATATAATCCATCTTCGTCCTTGCTATATTTAAGCCACCGGCTCTTGAGATGTATATAATTTTTGACAATGTATATATTATATGAAGTAATGAAGTAGGATCTCTGTCCTTTTTTCACCCTCAAAAGTTCATATGTCTTTTTGTCGGATGGTGGAAACAACCAACAGGGAGCAGATCATATCTGAATCCGGCTTTACCTTTGGTCTGGCTTATGATCATATCTGAATCTAGCCATGGTCACTTGGGGGCTTCCTGTTCAAACATAGGTCGTAACCGAACCAAAGAGAACATAGCTGTCGATACCCACTTGATCGGCATACTGCCAAACCGACTCGGGGGCTTCTTGATCATATTTGAATCACAGCTTAACCCCTTTGGGTCTGACGTGGATCGTATACGAATCAGCGTCATTAAACAAGTCTCATGGTCACTTGGGGGCTTCCTGTTCAAACACAGGTCGTATTCGAACCAAAGAGAACATAGCTGTCGATACCCACTTGACCGGCATCGCCAAGCCACTGGGGGCTATATGATCATATCCGAATCTTAGCTTAACCCCTTTGGAACGGTTTACTGATCGTATTCGAATCAGAAGCCTGTAAATTATTTTGACTATCTTGAGAACTTGGGAAAACATTATGAGATGTTTTTTGTCTTTCTGGTTTAATATTGGTCACACCAGGTTGTTAAATACCAGGTGAGCATCAAATCAGCAAGAAAGGTTATCAAAGGATCGCAGGCATGCTATTATGTTTATGCTTAGCAAAGTATAGTCGTAAATCGGCCTGTGTAGGGTGCCTTTGGTTCGTTTCCGGGTTACATATACTTTATGTGACACCCGGTGGTTCGTTTCCGGGTTACATATACTTTATGTGACACCCGGTGTGATAAACCACCAAGGGAGCTTTGGTTTGTTTCATGTGCAGGATAAGACAAGTAAATTTAACATCAGGGAGGCAAATGATCAACATAAGCTGGAGATATATAGCACGGGCGGCTTATGAAAGTATTAAGCACCATAAACATGTCCGAAGGCATGACAAAATTGAGAGGTTTTTCTACCCTATTACAAGACTCCCCGAGTCTGAATAAATGAAGCATTGTTTTTTGCAAAACATCTGGTGATTCACTCCTTCGGCAGGCTTGAAGCCTCCGGGTTATCCTTCTCCGCTTCTCCGTCGGCTGTTTTGTCCTGGAAAGTTGACGAGGCCCAGTCAATGTCGTTCAAAGCTTCAAACTCAGCTTCATCATCTATTAAACCGGCTGGTCCACTTCAGGGGCAAAAGTATGCTTACGAATTGGAGGAATCAGGCTGATTTGATCATATGGAGTGTTTGGAATTCTCCGGTTTTCACTGTCATAAGCCGGTGCATATTTGCTAAGATCAGTGTCGTTTCCAATAAGGGTTGCCACGGGATGTATGGATTTGACACAGGCGGTGAAGTCATGATCGTCAAATACAGTGCCGTCCTCCTTCAGACTTGGGTATCCAAGGGCAAGGTCGGCCGGGTCTAGTTCTGGGAGCCATGCTTTAGCCCGGCTCAATGCGGCTACGGCTCCGGCTCTTGAGGACGCTGCCTTAAGTCTTGGATCCACTGAGGAAGAAAAGCGAGGCTCTTCAGTACGTCTTGCAAAAGGCGGGGATGTGGAGTTGATAAGGCTACAACGGCCAAGGCACGTTGTGACCCGGAGTATAGCTGTTCCACTAAGTCAAAACTACTTTAAGCTTGATCAGCATGTTTTGCTTTAGGTTGGTACTCCTGGGGCCTGTATGTGCACAAGTATAACAGTTAGCCGGAAGTAATTATTACAATAGTCATTGTAAGGTTACAAGGTTGGAAGTTTCGCATGATAACTTACCGAAGATGGCTGAGACCATTTGAGATATCTGCCGTTTTAAGTTGGACAGCTCGGTTGTTGCTTCTGCAAGAGATGCTTCTGCTGTTTCAGCCCGAGTCACCAGGGAAGCTTTCTCATCAGCCCAAGTTTTCTTCTCCGACTCAAAATTCTTCTTCAGCTTCTCATTTTCAGAGACACTGAATTTAAATTTGGAGTTAGCCTTCTGAGTCTCAAGTTCTTGAGTTTCCAGACGACTCTTCAGGACAGCAAGCTCTGATTCAAACTGGCTTATGGCATCCTGCATTGACACCAGGTTATGGTAAGGATTATAGTAAGGTAACATTCAAGTCCCATGCATTTTACAAGTAAAGATACTTGACACTTGGGGGCTAATGTATGCTAAAGAATTTTAACCTTATCCTACCGGGTCACACATATTAAGTCTCAAGCACCTTACAAGTAAAGATACTTGACACTTGGGGACTAATGTATATTGAAAAATTTACAACTATCATGTTATAACCGGGTTAAATATATTCTCTTTGAACCGGTTTAATTAATAAGTAAAGCAGATTTCTAAGTCTACAACATATTTATTCATAAGCGATAGACTTGGGGGCTGGTACAGTATGTAAGACTCAGGTAAAAGTGTAAGTTATACCTCAGATTTGTGCTGTATTTGTTTTACCATGTCAACTTCCAGATCACGGCTATTATGCACTTGATTCAGATAGCCCGAGACTATATCACCAATGCTTAAGTGAGTATAATCAGTAATGTCCTGCTTGGCTTTTTGGCGTTGGGCAAGTTCTTCCTTGGCGGAACATTTGGCAAGGACGGTAGGCCGCCCCGGTTCAACAAACTGAGACCCCACAATCTCAACTTTCGGTTCATTTGTCTTGACTGGGCTAGGAATCTCTGGGTCATTTGTGTTGAGGGTATCATCGGCGGGCGGGTCAGAGATTGGCATTGGAATACTAGAAGCCGAATCAGGTGGCGGCTGATGGGTAGAGCTGTCTGGGGAAGACGCATTAATTGTCGGTTCAGCCACGAGCGGTTCTTGGGACGGCTTATTCTTCTTTGCCCGTTTACTGGGTTTCACTTACATACTGCCAACAAAGGTGGAAGGATGAATACAAAAGAATGAGCAGGACAAAGCTTAAGGGAAACAAGAGTTATGTTACCCGGGGGCAGTTTTGAAGGCCGGCATGTTGGATTGCATAGACTCGCCAGAAGAAGGAGAGGTGTCCTGATAATTGGAGTCAAAGGAATTGAGAGGTTGGCGAAAGTAACCCGCCGAAGGAAAATGACAACGTGAATCAGAGATAACCTCAGTCTGACGCTTCCTGGTTATATCAGGTAAGCCGGAGGAAAGCTCTACATCCTTGCTGTTTCGGGTCTGCCTCCGGTTTTCATACTGCTGTTGCTTCAAAAGAAATTAAGGATCTTGGTAAGCCAAAGGATGTGAAAATCTTACTTTCTGGGTTACTCTTCGAATTTTCTGACGCGGCAGAGGCTCGGAGTCGGACGAAATTATAGTTACCTCTTCCTCAGCAGCTCGGGTGTTCCCTGTGTCTTCCTAAAAAGATAGAGTGTCAACAAAGTAATGATGAAGAAGTCAGGAGAGTTAAAAGATTACCTCTTCTTCATCAGAAGAATCGTCTAATTTGAATAAATCTCAGGCGCTAGGTTTCTTCTTCCTTGAAGTTCCTGCGGTGGCGGCTTTCCTTTCAGCTCTTTTGGCCGCTCTGGCTTGTTTGGCTGCTTCATGGTTATATTTGGCCTTCCAAAAGTGATCATCAGCCTGTGAAAAGTGATAATAGGTTATAAGTAAAGGCAAGGTATAATATAAAATATTCATCAGAGGTCGGTGACTTACAGCAGGAGCCGTGTTTTTCTGGCAGAAGGGGAGTAAGCCAAAGGCATTATTTATCACCGTGCCCTCTTTCAACAATGATTGGGTCGTGGCCTCTACCACATCTTCTGGCAAGTCGTCGGAGCTATGACGCATTGGGTCATCCTTTTCGCCGGAGTAAGTGCACATTAAACCGGGTCGGCGGCTTAATGGGAGTATTCGCCAGGTAACCCAGACTCAGACTAAGTCGATGCTGTCTAGGCCATTTCCCAGAAGAGCTTTGGTTTTTCTAATGGTAGGGGTAAGTGGCAGACGTTCAATAGTGGTTAATTTATCCGGCAGCGGGTGGTTGGACTCAAGTCACAGTGCGTGGAAGCCGAGCAAAGGGTCCTCCTCAGCCGGAGAAGTATCCTGGCAGTAGAACCACGTCCGGTTCCACTCCTTTGGATGACTCGGCAGTTCAGCATAAGGGAAAAGACAGTCTCTTCGCCGCTGAAATGACATACCACCAAGTTCAAGACTGGGCCCGTTGGCACGTTCATTCTGCCAGTTTAAGTAAAATAGTTCTCTGAATAATGGTATATTAGGTTCTTCTCCAAGATACACCTCGCAGAAGACTTGGAAGTTGCAGATATTTGACATAGAATTGGGCCCGATGTCTTGGGGTCTAAGATCAAAGAAATGTAACACATCCCTGAAGAATTTTGAACCGGGAGGAGCAAAGCCCCGGGTCATATGACTGGTGAATATGATTACTTCCCCTTTTTTGGGTAGAGGTTTCTCCTCCGACGGATTAGGAGCACGATAGGACATGATTTCCTTCTTGGGCAGATGGTCGGATTTCACGAAGTCAGCCAAAATACTCTCTGTGATAGTGGACTTAACCCAGTTGCAAGTCACAGGAGCTTTAGTAGCTTTAGGAGCCATGTCAACAATTAGCCTATGGAAAAACAAGAAGAAGTTTTCCGGGTGATAAAAACAAGTTTCACAGATGACAGTTATTATTCTGGATCAAAATATTGCTCTGAAAAGAAAACTTTCTAGACCTAAAAACAGGGCAGAGAAGTTCATACACTCGAAGAGGGTTTCCAAACAAGGGAAATGAGATCTATTTCTATGCAAGATCAACACAAACAAGTACCGCAGCAGTTCTACGTAGTTTTTACGATCTAAACAGGGCATTGGAGGTAAGAACTAGCAAGGGTTTGCATCGGGCGGTGATGAACACCGACAAAGTCAACAAAGTTCTAATGTAGATCTGAGAAAGGGAAGGAGAGGAACTCATGAATGCGGACGAGCTGCGGAGGTTCGCCATCGATCTCTGGTCAGAGTCAGGTTGATGCAGTAGCCCGAGTCGGTGAAGACGAGAGGTTCGATGGCGGCGGCGGCAGAGCTCAAGAGGAAGCAAGAGGAAGAGGACGACTGAAATAAGGAAGAGTGAAAGACCTAGGTCGCTCTATTTATAAAGGAAGACTGACCGAGATGGCATGAGAAAATAGGAGACCAAAACATCATTATCCAGCGGCCCCGACGGCTCGATTCTCGGGATGGTCAGTAAAGGCAAAGATCCGTTGGAAAATATGATGGAGTAAAAATAAGTTTTATTGAAGATGACGTCACGGAGACTTAACCCGGATCCAGATGATGACGTCACGGCGGGTTAAAACCTTCATGCAAGACAAATGACTAAGGACAGTTCCATGAGGTACTTTAAGATTGACATGAACAGGTTCAAATCAATCTGGGGCCTACTGTTGGGGATACAACTATTTGAGTAAGCCGCCCAGGAGGGGCCGGGTTACGCAAAGAAGACTTACCAGAGAGAAGGCCCAAGACCAAAGCATGAAGATGGCGGTTCATAGAGGGCTTGAGGCCCACAGACGACTTAATGCCCGTTGTAGTAAACCGCCATAATAATATTACTTATATCATAAGGTAGACTTAACTAATCACCGAGCCGGACATTGTTTATAAGCCAGATGGGACTCTGTAAGCCGCGGGGCGTTCACCCCTTTATATAAGGGGACGACCCGTTGGCGGCTTAGGGCAAGAAACAACTCATAGAGAACCGGGCATGGCATATCTCGCTCCCTGGTCATCGAAACATCAATACCAACCCAACTAGACGTAGGCCTTACCTTCACCGTAAGGGGCCGAACTAGTATAAACCCTCTCGTGTCCTTTGTCCCGATTAACCCCTTCAAGCTTCCTAGTTGCGATGGCTCCACAATTAAGTCCTTTCACGAGGACATCTGACGTGACAATTCCACGACAGGTTAGGTTTCCGCCGAAACCATCTCGGACCCACCAAGTTGTAGAACTCGGTTCCACCGATTCGGCTAAGGCCATTGCACAAGTGATTCTCGGTCTGACCAAGAATTGCAAATCGGTGTGACCGAGTTCAGGACTTTGTGAAACCCTAGCAGTCTCGGTGCCACCGAACTGTGACTCGGTCTGACCAAGTTCACTAGTTTAGGTTCCAAAAGCTACTTCGGTATCACCGAGTTTGCAAATCGGTTGATCCGAAATGCTTTCTGTGGGAAACTAAACTAAGTTTTTGAATCATTCTTTTGCAAAAACCTCTGTATTTTGTGATGCTCGTCCACTCTATCTCATCTATATCTACTCACAGGGTCTGCAGTCAGTGTTTGCAATATGTCTGATCAAAATGACAGCCAGAACTAGTCAGAGGAGCAGATTCACATGAGTGAGGGAACTAGTCCCTCTAGCACATCAGATGATGGCAGCAGGAGCACCCCAAGCAACTTGCCCAAAGCTGCCACCAGGGCCAGAAAGAAGAAAACCTCAGAATCTGAGGATGAAGACTATGTGGCAGTTGAGGATGAGGCCACTTCCAAGAAGAAGGTGCTCAAAAAGGAGTATGGCTCAACTGCAACCACTAAGTCCAGGAGTGCAAAAGAAGGCACCCGCAAGAAGGATTCCTACTTCCAAACCTAGGAAGGTTGCCACTGGAGAAACCATGAAGTTTACTATTGAGTCCGAAGATGAAGCTGTTTGCCAAGACAAAAAGAAAAAGAGAGTCAGAACCACTACTGCCAAAGTTCTTGGCAATTCCTCTATGAGGAGATACTCTAAAGAGGAAGAAGAAGAAGAAGAGGTTGCTGCACCAGCACCCAAGGCTCAAAAGCTTATGGGTGATGCTATTAGCTCAGGGGCTGCATCATCAAAGCCCAAAGAAGCACCCAAAGCTGCCTCCAAGCCCAAGACTGCACCTAAGAGGAATACCAGAAACATATCTGCTGCTGAAAAGAACAAGGCCCCAGTGCCTGAAACTGCTGCTGAAGAAGAAGAAGATGCAGAGCATATCTTGAGGAAGTTGAAGCCAAAGATTCCAGACCACAATGATGCTCATCTTGTGGCTGAGAACATGAAGCTGAGGAAGGATGCATGACTCAGACAGTGGAGGTTGTCTGATCCTTATGCTATCAGGAGAAGGACTGCAGTTGACTACAGGTTCCACACTAAAGAACAGCAGGATTTCTATGAGACAATGTTGCTGGACAAGAAACCTATAGTTTGTGACATGAGGTGGGTAGACTGGACCTACGTGAAGGAGAATGAGGAACACTATACTAGTGTGTATGACAGTTTTAGTACTTGTGGAGTTGCAGACTTTGTTGGGCAGAAGCTCACAAAGTGGAATTATGAGCTCATAATGCAATTCTACTCCACAACACACTTCTATCCAGATGGCAGGATAGTATGGATGTCTGAAGGTACTAGATACCAATCAACTATTTAAGAATGGGCAAATCTGATCAATGCGCATAAGGAGAAAGAAGATGACTTGGATGTCTATGCCAAGAAGAAGATGGATCACAACACTATGGCACATATGTACAAGGAGATCCCAGATGCTGCAGTTGAGACACATAAGTTTGGATCTATACATTATGTTCTGTCAGGACTACCAACCATCAACTAGATCCTCAGGCATACTCTCTTGCCCAAGTTAGGTGACCACAACATGATCAGAGGCCATGCAATAAACTTGCTACACTTATTTGATGTGCCACAGAAGTTCAAGGTCATGAGCCTCATAGTTGAGACTATCAAGAGGACAACAGCTGACTAGAAGAGAAGCTGTGGGTATGTTCCACAGATCCAGGAGCTGATTAACTCCAAGATGGGCACAGGCACATACTTGTTGGACAAGGATCACATTGCTATCTATCCAGATTTTGAGGACAACTAAGTGGTTATGGATGAAGATGAACCATCTTCTGTGCATGCTCAAGCAAAGAAGGAGAAGGCAAGGACAGAGAAGGCTACCAACATGCCAACAATGGAAGAGGCATCTCAGTACTTTTTGAAGAGAAAACAAGATCAACTAGGCTACTTGATTGCATCCACTCTGAGGATTGAGAAGGGGCTGGCCACCTTGACTCAAAACCAGGAGAGCCTGGAGAGGATCATGGAGCAGAAGTCTGTCGTTGAGCAGCTTCAGGATGATATGCAGGAGAGGAAGGGCAAGACAACCACTGATGCATTTGCCAGAGTGCCTAGAGCTCAGAGATCAGTTGCAGTGCCAGTGACAGACACCAGAGCCACTACATCTACACCAGCTACAGCTCCTACAACTTCAGTGCCACCAGCTCCAGCATCTACTCCACAAGCTCCAACTTCTTCAATTGATGCTTTCATCCTTGGAGTCCTATCTACACCACCACCTTAAGATCAAGCCTGAGAGTCGATTTAGTACTATGCATTTTCTACGAACTTTTTGGTAACTTGTTGCCAAAGGGGGAGAAAAATGTATAGATCATAGGCTTCGAGAGAGAGTGTTGCTTTTTGTTCTCTCTTGCTTTGGTGGTTGAACTTTATTTGCTTGTTTGAGATACTTTTCGTCTGTGTGATACCTAGATGATCATGTGTTTGATCATATTCTACATTTATGCTTGTTGGATGACATTATCCCATCTATCTCTATATGATCATTCACTTTGCTTGGTGATGAGTGCATGTATTCAATCTATTATTTTGAGCGCTCCACCAAGATGTATGTGACATGGAAGAGTAACCCATGAGCCTAACTCTTTGTGCATTTGCAGTCCAAAGCAAATCTTAAACTATGCACAAATTTAGGGGGAGCTCTTGCTTATCACATACTTCTCAAAGCGACAATGTTTTTCACTCTTATTATTATTTGTTGAAGCTTTGATCTATATGTTGTCATCAATTACCAAAAAGGGGGAGATTAAAAGTGCAACTATCCCTAGGTGGTTTTGGTAATTCCTAACAACATATAGCTCATTGAGCTAACATCATTCCAAGATGAACATTTCAGGAAAAGCTCAATGAATGGCATGGCATGGATGAGGAAAGTGGATCCCTCAAAATACTAAGGATAAAAGGATTGGCTCAAGCTGAAAAGCTCAAGACTCTACATTTTATATTTTAGTGATCCAAGATCACATTGAGTCTATAGGAAAAGCCAATACTATCAAGGAGGGATGAGGTGTTGTTTAATGAGTTTCTTGCTCCAGAGTGCTTAGTGATATGCTCCAACAACCCTCAACTACTTTCTCATATCCACATATGACCCAAACCAAAAGTCAAACTCGGCCCCATCAATTCTTTCTATCCGGCGCCACCGAGTTCAGATGTCATAGCCACTGCCACAAACCCTAGGCAAATCGGTCTTACTCATAGGGATCTCGGTCTCACTGAGACGGGATTGTAATCTCTCTGTTTCCGTTCGTAACGTTTCGGTACCACCGAGATGAGCGATCGGTCCCACCGAGATTGCAATGTAAACTCTCTGTTTCTTTTTCGTAACATTTCGGTCCCACCGAAATGAGCGAACCGGTCCCACCGAGTTTACCTGACCAACTCTCTGGTTAGCTTATTACCAAAATCGGTCTCACCGAGTTTGTGTAATCGGTCTCACCGAGATTACGTTATGCCCTAACCCTAACCATATCGGTCTTACCGAGTTGCATGTCAGTCCCACCGAAAATCCTAACGGCCACTAGGTTTACTAAATCGGTCTGACCAAGTTTGTTGATTCGGTCCCACCGAGATTGGTAAATTGTGTGTAACAGTTAGATTTTGTGTGGAGGCTATATATACCCCTCCACCTCCTCTTCATTCATGGAGAGAGCCATCAGAACAAACCTACACTTCCAACTTGCTGTTTTTGAGAGAGAACCACCTACTCATGTGTTGAGGCCAAGATATTCCATTCCTTCCATATGAATCTTGATCTCTAGCCTTCCCCAAGTTGCTTTCCACTCAAATCCTCTTTCCACCAAATCCAAATCCTGAGAGAGAGAGTTGAGTGTTGGGGAGACTATCATTTGAAGCACAAGAGCAAGGAGTTCATCATCAACACACCATTTGTTACTTCTTGGAGAGTGGTGTCTCCTAGATTGGCTAGGTGTCACTTGGGAGCCTCCGACAAGATTGTGGAGTTGAACCAAGGAGTTTGTAAGGGCAAGGAGATCTCCTACTTCGTGAAGATCTACCGCTAGTGAGGCAAGTCCTTCGTGGGCGATGGCCATGGTGGGATAGGCAAGGTTGCTTCTTTGTGGACCCTTCGTGGGTGGAGCCCTCCGTGGACTCGCGCAACCGTTACCTTTCGTTGGTTGAAGTCTCCATCAACGTGGATGTACGATAGCACCACCTATCGGAACCACGACAAAAACATCCGTGTCTCCAATTGCGTTTGAATTCTCCAAACCCTTCCCCTTTACATTCTTGCAAGTTACATGCTTTACTTTCCGCTGCTCATATACTCTTTGCATGCTTGCTTGAATTGTGTGAAGATTGCTTGACTTGTGCTAAGATAGCTAAAATCTGCCAAAGAGTAAAATTGGGAAAAGGATAAGTTTTAAATTGGTCAAGTAGTCTAATCAACCCCCTCTAGACATACTTCCGATCCTACAATCGGTCAGACCGAAATGCACAAAGAGATTTTGGAAGTTTAAGTCTATGACGAATCGGGGACTCCGAGATCAAACTTTGTGATGTAGCATGAATAGAGTTTGAGACGAGAAAAGCATAGATAGCTAGAGAAGGTTCTTAGGCATTCTTGTTCATCCACTTGGCAAAAGGAAAGAAACTAAACAATCAAAACAACAAGTGGATGTCCTCGAATGAGTAAATTATGCAACCAACATGCTCACACAATAAAATGGCAAATGAAATATGCGGTAAAGCATGCACAAACAATTCTAGCATCTATCAAGCAATTGGCGATGACTAGGTCATTTATATATGAGTATATTGACTTAGGAGTGAAATGAGAACATTTGATCATAGGTCATACTCATCGTTTAAGAACAAGTGGGGTTACCACTTTTACATAAAGCATTTTTGTGTTCACACCATTAGAGTTGCTTTAGCTCAATTCTTAGAGTAAAGCTCCCCTAGATGTGAGATCCCCCCTAAGAGGGATGAACTAACCTTGGGTTTTGTCGATGATGACTTCATGTAGGTGTTGAAGATGTGAATGCTCAATGTTGATGTAGATCATTCGGAGCAATCCATTGGAGTGAGTTGCACTTTCAATACCTACACGGGTTAGTCCCACAAGGAACAAACAAGGATATCCATAGACATAGAGTGATGCACACACAAGATGATGTCCACGAAAGCATTAGGTTACCTTGTCCCTTGTCTTACCAACAAGGGGGTTTGTGACTCCTTAAACTAGTGCAAGATGTGGAAGTTGATTGCACTTGTCCTTGCCAAAATGAAATGAGTGAAGTATGTTGGCGGAGTCATCCTCAAGAATTCTCTAGTTCTTCTTATTTGGGATCCACATCATATTGATGGGAATCCTTGGAGTTGTAGTTGTACTTGATGAAGTAGAACTTGATGTAGTCTTGGGAACCCACTTGACCAAGGCCTTAGGAGCTTCTTCAAATGCATCAATCTCCTCTTGAAGCTTGTCCTTGCCTTTTTGCTTGTGGTCTTGTGGTGGAAGATCATCTTGAGCTTGTGTTCCTTTGAAATAAGTAGGATCATACTTCTCTTGTTGAGGAACAAACTTCGTCTTGGGGTATTGATCTTCTTCCCACTCAACTCCATTGGCATTGAACTTTCATTCAAAACCAACACCTTGATTCTTCCGGTGCCTTCCTTGCTTGCGTACAATCTCCTCGAATTGCTTACTTCTAGCAAGGCTCTTGTAAACACCTTTCTCTATAATTCCCTTCAATAAGCTATTTTCTTGCTCAAGTGTAATTTGGCTAAGAGAAACATTAGTGGAATCAAGAGAACTACTAGAGGCAACAACATTGGATTTAGCATGATTATTGTTAGTACTAGAAGAAGAATCTTTCTTGTTCTTGTTACTAGACTTGACTTGTGGCATGTAAGTAGATAAGAGTAAACACTTGGCAATGTAAGAAGAACTTTTCTTGCGAAGATCATCATTGATTGCATTTAAAAACTCATGCTCTTGCTCAAGGTTGAGCTTTTCAAAGCATAACTTCTCATGAGTCTTTAAAAGTTCTCGATGATCTTCCAAGATAGTTTCATGAGCTAACTTAAGAGTGTTTAGTTCTTTAGTTAATCGCTCAATCTTCTCCTTATCATTGTCATTCATTTTATCTTGATTAGCATGATTAATTGACGTTTCATCATAGTATTCATCACTAGAGTTGTCAACAAGTAAATCATCATCACCTAACAAGTCATCTTCATCACTATTGAAATCAACATACTCGGGGTGTGATACCTTTGGGCCTTTAGCCATGAAGCATCTTCCAATTCCTTCATTTGGTGAGTCAAATATGTCGTAGGAGTTGGTTGACACAAGTGCTAGACCGGCAACACCTTCATCTTGAGTATATTCGGAGTCGGAGTGATAGCTTCTCTCGGAGTGATTGTCGGAGTCGCAGCCGGATATCCATTCACCAACATGAGCTTGATGTCTTCGTTTTGTGTAGCTCCTTGATGACTGATACGTCTCCAACATATCTATAATTTTTGATTGTTCCATGCTATTTTATTACTTGTTTTGAATGATTATGGGCTTTATTATACACTTTTATATTACTTTTGGGACTAACCTATTAACCGGAGGCCCAGCCCATTTTGTTGTTTTATTGCCTGTTTTAGTATTTCAAAGAAAAGGAATATCAAACGGAGTCCAAACGGAACGAAACCTTCAGCAGCGTGATTTTTGGGAAGATTGTGATCCAGGATACTTGGAGTGCAAGATGGTTGGTTCATCGAGGAAGCCACGAGATAGGAGGGCTCCCCCACTGGGTGCGCCCCCCTGTCTCATGGACCCCTCGAGCACCCCCCCCCCCCGACCGACTTCTTTCGCCTATATATGCCTACGTACCCTAAAAACATCGAATATCAAGATAGATCGGGAGTTCCGCCACCGCAAGCCTCTGTAGCCACCAAAAACCTCTTGGGAGCCCGTTCCGGCACCCTGCCGGAGGGGGAACCATCATCGATGGCCATCTTCATCATCCCGGCGCTCTCCATGACGAGGAGGGAGTAGTTCACCCTCGAGGCTGAGGGTATGTACCAGTAGCTATGTGTTTGATCTCTCTCTCTCTCTCTCTCTCTCTCTCTCTCGTGTTCTCTCTCGTGTTCCCTCTATGGCACGATCTTGATGTATCTCGAGCTTTTCTATTATAGTTGGATCTTATGATGTTTCTCCCCCTCTACTCTCTTGTGATGAATTGAGTTTTCCCTTTGAAGTTATCTTATCAGATTGAGTCTTTTATGAGAACACTTGATGTATGTCTTGCTGTGCTTATCTGTGGTGACAATGGGATATCATGTGCCACTTGATGTATGTTTTGGTGACCAACTTGCGGGTTCCGCCCATGAACCTATGCATAGGGTTGGCACACGTTCTTGACTCTCCGGTAGAAACTTTGGGGCACTCTTTGAAGTACTTTGTGTTGGTTGAATAGATGAATCTGAGATTGTGTGATGCATATCGTATAATCATGCCCACGGATACATGAGGTGACAATGGAGTATCTAGGTGACATTAGGTTTTGGTTGATTTGTGTCTTAAGGTGTTATTCTAGTACGAACTCTTAAATAGATTGATCCGAAAGAATAACTTTGAGGTGGTTTCGTACCCTACCATAATCTCTTCGTTTGTTCTCCGCTATTAGTGTCTTTGGAGTGACTCTTTGTTGCATGTTGAGGGATTTTTATCTGATCTATCTATGTTATTATTGTTGAGAGAACTTGCACTAGTGAAAGTATGAACCCTAGGCCTTGTTTCCTATCATTGCAATACCGTTTACGCACACTTTTATAGCTTGCTACCTTTCTGTTTTTATAATTTCAAATTACAAATACCTTTATCTACCATCCATATTGCACTTGTATCACCATCTCTTCGCCGAACTAGTGCACCTATACAATTTACCATTGTATTGGGCGTGTTGGGGACACAAGAGACTCTTTGTTATTTGGTTGCAGGGTTGTTTGATAGAGACCATCTTCATCCTACGCCTCCTACGGATTGATAAACCTTAGGTCATCCACTTGAGGGAAATTTGCTACTGTCCTACAAACCTGTGCACTTGCAGGCCCAACAACGTCTACAAGAAGAAGGTTGTGTAGTAGACATCAAGCTCTTTTCTGGCGTCGTTGCCGGGGAGGTGAGTGCTTGAACGTATATCTTTAGATCTTGCAATTGAATCTTTTTTTTCTTGTTTTATCACTAGTTTAGTTTATAAAAGAAAACAACAAAAAATGGAGTTAAGTTTGTCTCGTACACTTCATCTTTTTAATATCTTTCGTGAGTTTGATGAGGATGAAATATTTGAGAATATATTTGCTGAAATTAATGTTTGTCCCAAGCTTGGGGATGCTATGTTTAATGAAGATGATATTTTTAGCATCCCAGGTTTTGATATGCAAAGTTGTTATGATGATAGCATGCCTCCTACCTATGATGATTATATTGATGAAAGTGGGTTCAGAAGAGTGTCAACTTTAGGAAGTAGTGCTCCCACTATTTTGGAGGATGTTGAATCTTATTGTGATGAATATGAAAGTGGATTTGGAAGAGTGTCAACTTTATTTAGTGATGATTCCACTATCTTGGAAGAGGTTTCAATCGATTATGATGAGAACAAAGTTGCTACTTATGATGATTATTGTGATGAAACTTATGCTATAAAAAGTAGTGATTATTATGTTTATAAAACTTGTCATGATTATGATTACCCTTTTTCTGAACATTACTCTTTTAATGTGGAAACAATTTATAGTGTTCAAGTCTCTTATGATACTCCCACTATTCTGAATGAGAAGATTTTGCTTATGTGGAGAGTAGTAAATTTTCTATGCTTGTAGATCATGAAAATAATGCTTTAGGTGTTGGTTATATTGTTGAATTCATTCATGATGCTACTGAAAATTATTATGAGAGAGGAACATATGCTTGTAGGAATTGCAATAATGCCAAGTTTCCTCTCTATGTGTTGAAATTCTTGAAGCTTTGCTTGTTTTATCTTCCTATGCTAGTTGATTATTGTTCCCATAAGTTGTTTTCTCACAAAATACCTATGCATAGGAAGTGGGTTAGACTTAAATGTGCTGGTCATATTCTTCATGATGCTCTCTTTATGTTTCAATTCTTATCTTTTATGTGAGCATCATTGCCATCATCATGCCTAGCTAGAAAGGCATTAAAGAAAAGTGCTTGTTGGGAGACAACCAAATATTTATCCTTACTGTTTTTCTGTGTCCACATGATTATGCTACTGTAGTAATCATGTTTTATAGATTTTGTTTCAATAAAGTGCCAAGTAGAACCTTTGGGAAGACTTTGGTGAAGTTTATATGATCTTGCTGTGAAAAACAGAAACTTTAGCGCTCACGAAAATAGCTGCCATTTTTTACTAGAGAGTGCTTGTAGGTTTATTATTTTTGCAGATGACTAATAGACAAATTCGTCAGGTCCAGCAATTTATTTCAGAATTGTTTGAGTTCCATAAGTATACGTTTGATACAGATTACTACAGACTGTTCTGTTTTTGACAGATTCTGTTTTCTATGTGTTGTTTGCTTATTTTGATGCATCTATGGCTAGTATTAAGTGGTATGAACCATAGAGAAGTTGTAATACAGTAGGTTTAACACCAATATGAATTTATAATGAGTTCATTACAGTACCTAAGTGGTGGTTTTATTTTCTTATACTAACGGAGCTTACGAGTTTTGTGTTGAGTTTTGTGTGGTTGAAGTTTTCAAGTTTTGGGTGAAGATTCGATGGACTATGGAATAAGGAGTGGAAATAGCCTAAGCTTGGGGATGCCCAAGGCACCCCAAGGTAATATTCAAGGACAACCAAGAGCCTAAGCTTGGGGATGCCCCGGATGGCATCTCCTCTTTCGTCTTCGTTCATCGGTAACTTTACTTGGAGCTATATTTTTATTTGCCACATGATATGTGTTTTGCTTGGAGCGTCATTTTCTCCTGTTATTATTTTCTTGATGTTATTTAGATTAATGTTTTGCATCTTTATTTCAAAAAAATGTCAAGGATAGCCTTTGCCACGCTTATTTTGCTAGTATACATGTTGCTGTTTGAAAACAGAAACTTTACCGCTGTTGCAAAAATTCCCTAGAAAATTAAGAGAGTGATATAATGTTGAATCTTTTTGCATGTTGAGATATGATAAATTCATTACAGTGGGAATTTTATTTCATAATTTTTGGAGTTAGGGAAGTATGATGAATCTTGCATTCTTTACAGGCTGTACTGTTTTGGCAGATTGCTGTTATGGTTGCATTGTTTGCATATGCTTGCTTGTTTAATGATTCTATTTGAGGATAGGAGTATTAAATATGCAGAGGCATTTAGTATGCAATGTTGAATAATAATCTTAGTGATTTGTTACAGTAGAAGATGATAAGGTTTTTGCATTGTTTTGTGCTAACTTATCTCACGAGTTCTTGTTGAGTTTGTTGTGAATGAAGCTTTTGATAAGAAATAGATAAACCATGATATGAGAGGAATTAAGGAGACACAAAAGTTCAAGCTTGGGGATTCCCAAGGCACCCCAATATAATATTTCAAGAAGTCTCAAGCATCTAAGCTTGGGGATGCCCCGGTAGGCATCCCACCTTTCTTCTTCAACAACTATCGGTTAGTATCGGTTGAGCCTAAGTTTTTGCTTCTTCAAATGAGTTGTGCTATCCTTGCAATGTCATTTTTTTTCTTGCTGCTTGAATACAATACCAAGATCTGAAATTCTTAAATGAGAGAGAGTCTTCACATAGTTGCATAATTATTTAGCTACTGGTTGATCTTCACTTATATCTTTTGGAGTAGTTTGTCATTTGCTCTAGTGCTTCACTTATGTCTTTTTAGAGAACGGCGATGGTTTTATTTTGTAGAAATTAATAAACTCTCATGCTTCACCTATATTATTTTTAGAGTCTTAAACAACATGTAATTTGAATGAAAACTATCATAGGAAGTGAATTGGATGCTACGATCAATTTGATGCTTGATAATTGTTTTGAGATATGGAGGTAGTGATATTAAAGTCATGCTAGTTGGGTGATTATGAATTTAAAAAATGCTTGTGTTGAAGTTAGCAAGTCCCGTAGCATGCACGTATGGTTAAAGTTGTGTAACAAATTTGAAACATGAAGTGTACCTGGCTTGTGCATCCTTATGAGTGGTGGTCGGGGACGAGCGATGGTCTTTTCCTACCAATCTATCCCCCTAGGAGCATGCGCGTAGTGCTTGGTTGTTGATGAATTCTAAATTCTTGCAATAACTATATGAGTTCTTTTGACTAATGTTGAGTCCATGGATTATACGCACTTTTACCTTTCCACCATTGCTAGCCTCTTTGGTACCGTGCATTGCCCTTTCTCACCTTGAGAGTCGGTGCAAACTTCGCCGATGCATCCAAACCCCGTGATATGATACGCTCTATCACACATAAACCTCCTTATATCTTCCTCAAAACAGCCACCATACCTACCTATTATGGCATTTCCATAGCCATTCCGAGATATATTGCCATGAAACTTTCCACCGTTCCGTTCATCATCATCATGACATACATTACTTTTGTCATATTGCCATTGCATGATCATGTAGTTGACATCGTATTTGTGGCAAAGCCACCATGTATTATTTTTCTTACATGTCACTCTTGATTCATTGCACCATCCCGGTACACCGCTGGAGGAATTCATATAGAGTCATATCTTGTTCTAGTTTCGAGTTGTAATTCATATGTTGTAATCAATGAAAGTGTGATGATCATCATTATTAGAGCATTGCCCAAAAAAAAGAAAAAAAAAGAAAGGCCAAAAGAAAAACAAGGAATGCCAAAGAAAAAAAGAAAAAAAAGAAAGAGAAAAAAAATAAAAATAAAAATAAAGAGGCAATGCTACTATCTCTTTTTCCACACTTGTGCTTCAAAGTAGCACCTTGTTCTTCATGTAGTGAGTCTCATATTTTGTGCTTCAAAGTAGCACCATGTTTTTCATATAGTGAGTCTCATAAGTTGTCTTTTTCATACTAGTGGGAATTTTTCATTATAGAACTTGGCTTGTATATTCCTACGATGGGCTTTCTCAAATGCCCTAGGTCTTCGTGAGCAAGCAAGTTGGATGCACACCCACTAGTTTTGTTTTGTTGAGCATTTATTTATAGCTCTAGTGCATCCATTGCATGGCAATCCCTACTCCTCACGTTGACATCAATTGATGGGCATTCCCATAGCCCGTTGATTATCCTCTCCAATGTGAGACTTTCTCCTTTTTTGTCTTCTCCACACAATCCCCAATCATTATTCTATTCCACCCATAGTGCCATATCCATGGCTCACGCTCATGTATTGCGTGAAGGTTGAAAAAGTTTGAGATTATTTAAGTATGAAACAATTGCTTGGCTTTTCATCGGGGGTATAGAAGTTGGGAACATCTTTATGTGATGAAAATGAAGCATGGCCTAACTATATGATTTTGTAGGGATGAACTTTCTTTAGCCGTGTTATTTTGAGAAGACATGATTACTTTTATTAGTATGCTTGAAGTATTACTATTTCTTTTGTCAATATGAACTTTTATTTTTGAATCACCTGGATCTGAACATTCATGCCACAATAAAGAGAAAATTTTCTTTGAGAATCATGCTAGGTAGCATTCCACATCAAAAATTCTGTTTTTATCATTTACCTACTCGAGGACGAGCAGGAATTAAGCTTGGGGATGCTTCATACGTCTCCAAGGTATCTATAATTTTTTATTGTTCCATGCTATTTTGTTACTTGTTTTGAATGATTATGGGCTTTATTATACACTTTTATATTACTTTTGGCACTAACCTATTAACCGGAGGCCCAGCCCATATTGCTGTTTTATTGCCTGTTTTAGTATTTCGAAGAAAAGGAATATCAAACGGAGTCCAAACGGAACGAAACCTTCGGCAACGTGATTTTTGGGAAGATTATGATCTAGGAGACTGGAGTGCAAGTCGGGGGGGTCATCGAGGAAGCCACGAGATAGGAGGGCGCGCCCCCCCTACTAGGCGCGCCCCCCTGTCTCGTGGACCCCTCGAGAACCCCCCGACCGACTTCTTTCGCCTATATAAGCCTACATACCCTAAAAACATCAAATATCAAGATAGATCGGGAGTTCCGCTGCCGCAAGCCTCTGTTGCCACCAAAAACCTCTCAGGAGCCCATTCCGGCACCCTGCCGGAGGGGGAACCCATCACCGGTGGCCATCTTCATCATCCCGGTGCTCTCCATGACGAGGAGGGAGTAGTTCACCCTCGAGGCTGAGGGTATGTACCAGTAGCTATGTGTTTGATCTCTCTCTCTCTCTCTCTCTCTCTCTCTCTCGTGTTCTCTCTCGTGTTCCCTCTGTGGCACGATCTTGATGTACCCCGAGCTTTGCTGTTATAGTTGGATCTTATGATGTTTCTCCCCCTCTACTCTCTTGTGATGAATTGAGTTTTCCCTTTGAAGTTATCTTATCGGATTGAGTCTTTTATGAGAACACTTGATGTATGTCTTGCCGTGCTTATCTGTGGTGACAATGGGATATCATGTGCCACTTGATGTATGTTTTGGTGACCAACTTGCGGGTTCCGCCCATGAACCTATGCATAGGGGTTGGCACACATTCTTGACTCTCCGGTAGAAACTTTGGGGCACTCTTTGAAGTACTTTGTGTTGGTTGAATAGATGAATCTGAGATTGTGTGATGCATATCATATAATCATGCCCACGGATACTTGAGGTGACAATGGAGTATCTAGGTGACAATAGGGTTTTGGTTGATTTGTGTCTTAAGGTGTTATTCTAGTACGAACTCTTGAATAGATTGATCCGAAAGAATAACTTTGAGGTGGTTTCGTACCCTACCATAATCTCTTCGTTTGTTCTCCGCTATTAGTGTCTTTGGAGTGACTCTTTGTTTCATGTTGAGGGATTGTTATATGATCTATCTATGTTATTATTGTTGAGAGAACTTGCACTAGTGAAAGTATGAACCCTAGGCCTTGTTTACTATCATTGCAATACCGTTTACGCTCACTTTTATCGCTTGCTACCTTGCTGTTTTTATAATTTCAGATTACAAATACCTTTATCTACCATCCATATTGCACTTGTATCACCATCTCTTCGCCGAACTAGTGCACCTATACAATTTACCATTGTATTGGGTGTGTTGGGGACACAAGAGACTCTTTGTTATTTGGTTGCAGGGTTGTTTGAGAGAGACCATCTTCATCCTACGCCTCCTACGGATTGATAAACCTTAGGTCATCCACTTGAGGGAAATTTTCTACTGTCCTACAAACCTATGCACTTGCAGGCCCAACAATGTCTACAAGAAGAAGGTTGTGTAGTAGACATCAATGACTTATCCTTTCTTTCTGAATCCTTGCTTCTCCGGGGTGTTCTTCGTTCATAACGATCATCTCTGCTCCTTCTTTCTCTTGATGGTGATTCTTCTCTTCTACTCCTTCTTTTTGGAGAATCTTATCTTCTTTTATAGGGAGTTCTACACTCATTGGAATAGTGTTCGGGTCTGCCACAATTGTAGCAATAACGCTCATGACTAGAAGATTGTTTGTCATTGTAGGACCTTGACTTGGAACTTCTTTCCTTGCTTCTACTCTTGTAGAACTTGTTGAAGTTCTTCACCATTAGGCTCAATTCTTCATTGAAGGTTTGTTTCTCCCTTGATGATGTGGGAGCTTCACATGAGGCTTTGTAAGCACCACTTGACTTGTTGTGGAGCTCTTCCTTATCCTTGGATGACATCTCATGAGCAACAATTCTTCCAATGACTTCCGTTGGCTTGAGATCTTTGTAATTGGGCATCATTTGGATCAATATGCACATGGTATCATATTTTCCATCCAAGGCTCTTAGGATCTTCTTGATGATGAATTTATCGGTCATCTCTTCACTTCCTAAGCCGGCAATGTCATTTGTGATGAGAGCAAGCCTAGAGTACATTTCAGCAATGCCTTCACCATCCTTCATTTTGAACTTGTCAAGTTGACTTTTAAGCACATCCAATTAGGATTCCTTGACGGAGTCGGTACCTTCGTGCATATCAATCAAAATATCCCAAATTTCCTTTGCATTCTCAAGACGGATGATTTTGTTGAATTCTTCGGGGCACAATCCGTTGAAGAGAATATCACAAGCTTGAGCATTGTATTAGAGCATCTTCAACTCTTTCGCGGTAGCTTCACGGTTCCGTTCTCTCCCATCAAAGAATTCACCTTGCAAGCCAATACACACAATAGCCCAAACGGCGGGGTTATGTCCAAGAATATGCATTTTCATCTTATGCTTCCAACTAGCAAAATTTGTACCATCAAAATAAGGACCTCTACGGTGGTAATTTCCCTCGCTAGACGCCATACTCTCCTAGGTTGTGAAACCAAGGCTATGACCACCAAAATCTATGGAAATCAAAGCAAATGGAGACCAAAGCTCTGATACGAGTTGTAGGATCGAAAGTATGTCTAGAGTGGGGGTGATTAGACTACTTGACCAAATAAAAATCTAGCCTTTTCCCAATTTTAGTTCTTGGAAGATTTTAGCAACTTAGCACAAGTCAAGCAATCAACCTACACATGCAATTCTAAGAGTATAGCAGCGGAATGTAAAACAATTGCATATGAAGGTAAAGGAAGTTGTTTGAGGAGGCAAACGCAATGCTGACACGGAGATTTTTTATATGTGGTTCCGGTAGGTGGTGCTATCGTACATCCACGTTGATGGAGACTTCAACCCACGAAGGGTAACGGTTGCGCGAGTCCACGGAGGGCTCCACCCACGAAGGGCCCACGAAGAAGCAACCTTGTCTATCCCACCATGGCCGTCACCCACGAAGGACTTGCCTCACTAGGGTAGATCTTTAAGAAGTAGGCGATCTCCTTGCCCTTACAAACTCCTTGGCTCAACTCCACACTCTTGTCGGAGGCTCCCAAGTGACACCTAGCCAATCTAGGAGACACCACTCTCCAAGAAGTAACAAATGGTGTGTTGATGATTAACTCCTTGCTCTTGTGCTTCAAATTATAGGCTCCCTAACACTCAACTCTCTCTCACGGGATTTAGATTTGGTGGAAAGAAGATTTGAGTGGAAAGCAACTTGCGGAAGGCTAGAGATCAAGATTTATGTGGTAGGAATGGAATATCTTGACCCCAACACAAGTGTAGGTGGTTCTCTCTCAGAAAATGTATGTTGGAAGTGTAGGCATGTTCTGATGGCTCTCTCCACGAATGCAGAGTGGGTGGAGGGGTATATATAGCCTCCACACAAAATCTAACCGTTACACACAACTTACCAAACTCGGTCAAACCGATTTAGTTCATAATGTGACCGTTAGGCATTTCGGTGGGACCGGCATGTCAACTCGGTGGGACCGATATCGTTAGGGTTAGGGCATAACGTAATCTCGGTGAGATCGATTACACAAACTCGCGGAGACCGATTTTGGTAATAGACAAGCAGAGAGGTTGTCAGGCAAACTCGGTGGGACCGATTCACTCACCTTGGTTGGACAGAAACATTACGAAAAGGAAACAGAGAGTTTGCATTGCAATCTCGGTGGGACCGATCACTCATCTCGGTTTGACCGAAACGTTACGACCGGAAACCGAGAGATTACAATCCCATCTCGGTGAGACCGAGATCCCTATCAGTGAGACCGAAAAGACTAGCGTTTCTGGCAATGGCTATGTCAACTGAACTCGGTGGCGCCGGATAGAATGTTTCGATGGGGCCGAGTTTGACTTTTGGTTTGGGACATATGTGGATGTGAGAAAGTAGTTGAGGGTTTTTGGAGCATATCACTAAGCACTTTGAGCAAGAAACTCATTAAACAACACCTCACCCCCTCTTGATAGTATTGGCTTTTCCTATGGACTCAATGTGATCTTGGATCACTAAAATGGAAAATGTAGTCTTGTGCTTTGAGCTTGAGCCAATCCTTTTGTCCTTCGCATTTTGAGGGGGTCCACGTTTCTCATCCGTGCCATGGAAAACATTGAGCTTTCCTGAAATATTTATCTTGAAATGGCATTAGCTCAATGGGCTATATGTTGTTAGGAATTACCAAAACCACCCAGAGATAGTTGCACTTTCAGTAAGGAACTGCCATCTAGCTCTGCACTAGAATCTCCTTCTGTTTTGAGTAAGCTTGCGACACCTAAACCTGCTACTGCTATGAATTCTGATATGTCACATGTTATTGACGATGCCACTTCTTCTATGCATGATACTTATGATGAAACTACTTCTATGCTTGATACTACTGTGCCATTAGGTGAATATCTTGATGAACAACTTGCTAGGGTTAGAGAGAATGAAATTATTGAAGATGATATTATTGAAGATAGTGATGATGAAGGTTCTCCCCCTAAGTATGAATTGCCTATTGTTCTAGAGGGTTACATTATGGATGAAGAAACTGCTAGAGATCTTTTTGCTTGCAATGATAGATCTGATCTTAAGAAGTTATTAGCTAAACTGAAACAGAAAACTCTAAATGCTAGAATGAAATATGACCCTGCTTTTGCTACTTCACCTATCTTTGTTACTGATAAGAATTATGAATTCTCTGTCTATCCTGAGATAATTAGTTTGGTTGAATCTGATCCTTTTTATGGCAATGAATCTAAAACTATTGTGGCACATCTTACTAAGTTAAATGATATAGCCACCCCGTTCACTAATGATGAGAAATCCCGCTATTATTATATCCTTAAGATATTTCCATTCTCATTAAAGGGTGATGCTAAAACTTGGTTTAATTCTCTTGATCCTGGTTGTGTGCGTAGTCCCCAGGGTATGATTTATTACTTCTCTGCTAAATATTTCCCTGCTCATAAGAAACAAGCTACCTTGAGGGAAATATATAATTTTGTGCAAATTAAAGAAGAGAGTCTCCCACAAGCTTGGGGGAGGCTTATCCAATTACTTAATGCTTTGCCTGATCATCCTCTTAAGAAAAATGAAACACTTGATATCTTTTATAATGGACTAACCGATGCTTCCAAGGACCACTTGGATAGTTGTGCTGGTTGTGTTTTCAAGGAAAGAACAGTCGACCAAACTGGATTGTTATTGAATAATATGTTGACTAATGAAAATAATTGGACTCTTCCTGAGCCAATTCCTGATCCAATTGAGCCAATCCCTGAGCTTATTCCTAAACCAACTCCGAACAAAAGGGGAGTTCTATTTCTCAGTCCTGAAGATATGCAAGAGGCAAAGAAATCAATGAAAGAAAGGGGTATTAAAGCTGAACATGTTAAGAATTTACCTCCTATTGAAGAAATTCATGGTCTTAATCAACCACCTATTGAAGAAACACATTGTCTTGATAACCCGACAGAGGTAGTAAAGGTAAATTCTCTCAGTAGATATGATAAAGTTGAAATTCCGTCTACTAAGTTTCCTAGCCAATGTTTAGATGAATTTGATGACTTTATGGCTAGGAAAGAGAGTTTTAATGCTTATGTTGGTAGAGAATTAAAGAGTAATGCTGACATGATTGGGCGCTTGAGTGATTATATGGCTAGAGTTAAAGGTGAACTTAAACTCATTAGCAAATATGCTTCTATGGTTACCACTTAAGCTCAAAGTGATTTGCTCGATGAATTAAATAATAAACATGATTTTGCTGTTAGAGTGGCTACTAGAACGGGTAAAATGACTCAGGAACCTTTGTATCCTGAAGGCCACCCTAAGAGAATTGAGCAAGATTCTCAGAGAGATAATTTAGATGCACCTAGTCCTTCCAAAAAGAAGAAGAAGAAAAACGATAGGACTTTGCATGCTTCTAGTGAACCTGTTGTAGACACACCTGAAAATCCCAATGATATTTCTTTTTCTGATGCTGAAACACAATCTGGTGATGAACATGAACCTAGTGATAATGTTAATGATAATGTTTATGTTGATGCTCAACCTAGCAATAATAATGATGTAGAGATTGAACATGTTGTTGATCTTGATAACCCACAATCAAAGAATCAACGTTATGATAAGATAGACTTTGTTGCTAGGAAGCATGGTAAAGAAAGAGAACCATGGGTTCAGAAACCCATGCCTTTTCCTCCGAAGCCATCCAAGAAAAAGGATGATGAGGATTTTGAGCGCTTTTCTGAAATGATTAGACCTACCTTCTTACGTATGTGCTTAACTGATATGCTTAAAGTGAACCCTTATGCTAAATATATGAAGGATATCATTACAAATAAAAGAAAGATACCGGAAGCCAAAATTTCCACCATGCTTGCTAATTACACTTTTAAAGGTGGAATACCAAAGAAACTTGGAGATCCAGGAGTACCAACTATACCATGCTCCATTAAAAGAAACTATGTTAAAACTGCTTTATGTGATCTTGGAGCCGGTGTTGGTGTTATGCCTCTCTCTTATATCGTAGACTTGAATTGAATAAGTTGACACCTACTGAAATATCTTTGCAAATGGCCGATAAATCAACTGTTGTACCTATCGGTATTTGTGAGGGTGTTCCTGTTGTGGTTGCAAATGTCACTATCTTAACGGACTTTGTAATTCTTGATATTCCCGAGGACGATAGTATGTCGATTATCCTTGGTAGACCCTTTTTGAATACTGCAGGGGCTGTTATTGATTGCAACAAAGGCAATGTCACTTTTCATGTTAATGGTAATGAGCATACGGTACACATTCCGAGGAAACAACCTCAAGTTCATAGCATCAATTCTATTGGAAAAGTTACAACGATCATTATTGGAGGTTTTGAATTTCCTCTTCCTACTGTCATGAAAAAATATGATATTATTATTATTGGGGATGTTCATATCCCCGTTGAGGTAACCTAGTGTTATTCGAAATTTCTCCAGTTCCATGCTATTCGGAATGAGTTTGTTAACAAGACTTGATCAACCTTGTTAGTGGATTCCTTTTGATGATCATGAGATGGATGAACTAGAAGGCACAACCTTCTGTACCCTCTTTTTACTTTCTTTTATTTAGAATAAATAAAGCAAAAATAGTATTATCTGTCTGTTTTTTGAATTATCCATGCAATAAAAAAATATCCTAAAAATAAAAGTTCTCCAAATACCCTGCAAATTTAGTATGATTTTTTATGGAATATTTGAGGATTTTAGGCACTAAGAACACAGCAAGGGGAGCAAGCATGTGGCCACGAGGGTCCAGGGCGCGCCCCCTGCCTCGTGGGCCCATGGTGGCCCCCTCCATTTATTCCTGCACCCACACACTCCATCTTCCTCCCAAAAAATCCCCATCCAGCTCAAGTACAAGTTCTATCTCATTTTTCTGCGATTTTCGATCTCCCTGCTCAAAGCTCCATTCACAAAACTGCTTTGGGAGATTGTTCTTTGGTATGTGACTCCTCCAATGGTCGAATTAGTTTTTGTTCTAGTGCTTTATCCATTGCAAATTTTTGCTGCCTAGGTGACCCTGCTCTTGAGCTTGGATGTCAAATTTATGAGGTCCCAAGTAATTCTAATGCATGATATAGGCTCTAGGCACTTGTGGGAGTAGTTGCTATCAATCTTGTTAGGTTGATTCACTTTTATTTTGAAGTTACTAAAAATTTCAAAAAAAATCAAAAAATGATGAGGGATTATTGAGGGGCTCTTGTAGTCAAAGCTCTAAGGATAAACAAGCTAAGGAGAAAGAAAAGGCCAAGTATAATCTTCCTCGCATAGCGGAAGTAAGGCCGTGTGAGTGGCCTTGTGATAATTTCTTGAGAGCAGCCGGGATTTATGAAGACTTTTATTCTTTGGCTGATAATGCCGGCCTCACCGACTTTCTCCACGACCAGATCGAACAGTATCTCTTACTCACCAATACTTTCGTGCAAAACCTCTACTATTATCCTAAGAATTCACCTCCTTCAGTAGCTTTTCACTTATATGATGAGGCTAAGGAAATGTCATTACGTAATTTTTGCGCGGTTTGTAGAATACCCTTTGAGGGTAGGTTAGATGAACCACATCGTAAAGATGTGGATGGTTTTATTGATACTATTACTATAGGGGAATCAAGGAAGGTTTCTGATGCAAGAATCACTAGCATACATTTTCTTGTTTTACGCTACTTTGCCATATTTGCTAGTCGATGTTTAATTGGTCACGGAAACTATGGAAACCTTAGTGTTCCTGATATTATTATTTTGTTCCATGCTTTGTTCTGCGATAACTCTTTTAGTATGGGTGTCGTTATTGCTAAACGATTAAGCCTGAACCGTACAAAGGGCCCCATCTTTGGAGGTATCTATGCTGCACGCCTTGCTAAACATTTTGAGATACCTATTAGGCATTATGAGAAAGAGGAGACACTGCTGCCTCTTACCTTTTTAGATTACAGGAGCATGGTAGCGCATGAGTTTATTGTTGACAATGATGATAAGATGCTTCTGTATAACCTGAGATTTAATAAGAAACACAATGAGATTATTACCCTGCCTGCACCTTCTTTGTTTGATTTAACTGCAGGCTATTACCTTGTTTTGCCGTCGACCGTGTACACGCACCGAGGTCAGACATCAGCTCCAGAGCCTGAACCGGAACCACCACTAGACCCTTATCGTCCATCATTTTATCAGTGGGATCCGGAAGAGATCGCCAGCCAGTGATACCCTGATGACACTCCTCAGTACACCGGGGAGAGTAGCCGCGTTCCATGGGCATAGACCAACTTAGGCCAAAAGCCTAAGCTTGGGGGAGTACGTATTTCTCACTGACATTACATTCATGTTCACACACTTGTTCTAGTTGTTGGTGCTCATACTTTTTCATTGTATTATCCATGCTAGTTTAATTTCTTTTTCTAGCTTTCTTCTTGTGTGTTTGATAAACCTTAAGAAAAAACCAAAAAAATTAGTTAGTTTAATTTCCATGCTGTAGTAGTAATTATTAAAAGAAAACCCAAAAAGATTTCTCGTTCTTCTTTTGCTTGTTGGGAGCTTTCCCGTGTAAATAGTTTTATTTCTTTTCTTTCCTTTGGGGGTCGAGAGGAGAAGACCATAATGAAAATGTTTAGTGGCTCTAATATGCATGATTGTTGATTTAACCAAGAGCCCATATTACCTTGTCTTCTCCCTTGAATTGAATGCTTGCAGATTCCATCTTAGTCCAATGCACGTGCACTATTATTATTATACACACCGTTCGGTCGTGCAAGTGAAAGGAAATAATGACAATATATGATGGACTGATTGAGATGAGAGAAGCTGGTATGAACTCGACCTCTCTTGTTTTTGTAAATATGATGAGTTCATCATTCCTGATTCAGCCTATTATGAATAAACATGTTTGCAATGACAATTAGAGATTATAGTTGCTTATGCCATGCTTAATTAGCTAGGAGCTTATAATGGTTTACCTTGCGTGCCAACATGCTATTAAAATGGTTGTGATGTGGTATGATAGGGTGGTATCCTCCTTTGAATGATTCGAGTGACTTGACTTGGCACATATTCACGCATGTAGTTGAAACAAAATCAACATAGCCTTCACGATATTTATGTTCATGGTGGATTATATCCTACTCATTTTTGCACTCGGTGTTGATTAATTTTAATGCATGTTCATGACTGTTGTCGCTCTCTCAGTTGGTCGCTTCCCAGTCTTTTGCTAGCCTTCACCTGTACAAAGCGGGAATACTGCTTGTGCATCCAAACTCCATAAACCCCAAAGTTATTCCATATGAGTCCACCATACCTTCCTATATGCGGTATTTACCTGCCATTCCAAGTAAATTTGTATGTGCCAAAATCCAAACCTTTAAATGAAATTCTGATTTGTATGCTCGAGCAGCTCATGTATCAACTAGGGTTGTCTGTATCTTCCATGCTAGGTGGGTTATTCTCAAGAGGAGTGGACTCCGCTCCTCATTCTGGAGAAAATGGCTGGTAATCGGGATGCCCAGTCCCATGATCAAAAAGATCAAAGCAAATCAAAATAATTAAACAAAACTCCCCCGGGGTTGTTGCTAGTTGGAGGCACTCGTTGTTTCGAGCAAGCCATGGATTGATGCTTGTTGGTGGTGGGTGACGGTGTCCTGGACTAGGGGGTACTCACCACGTCGTCTCCCGATCAGTTAGATTGGGCCGAGGACCGACATGGTCGTATACTCATGGGCCAATTCGGACAGTTGCCGCATACAAGGAAGATTCCACAAGACTTGGTGATCAAGACAAGGACTCCTCCCCACCGGCGTATTCGGCTAGGACTCTTGTTATACTAGGCCTCTGGTACATTATATAAACTGAGGCTAGGCTAGTCGATAGATCATTATGACATTACTCATCATACCTCCAGGGTTTAGACCACAACATATGATCTCGAGGTAGATCAACTCTTTTAACCCCTATACTCATTATAGTCAATCAAGCAGCATGTAGGGTATTATCTCATTAAGACAGCCCGAAGCTGGGTAAAATCCCGTGTTCATGTTACCATTGATCCTAAGACGCACAGCTTGGGACCCCCTACCCGAGATCCGCCGGTTTTGACACCGACATTGGTGCTTTCATTGAGAGTTCTGTTGTGTGATCGGCGAAAGGATCAATGGCTCGACTGCAGGTCAACTGCGACGTCGGTTTCTTCGTCACCAGCTCGACTTGTCACCTTGGCTTGACCGAGGACTGCACCCTACCTCCGATCATCATGTTCGGATGAGCGCCTTCATCAACATCAACTCCGATCTCTATCAAGATCATGGAGGAGTCATCCATGGAGCTCGAGGGCTCAACGTCAACATTGCCCTCGGGCGACCATGCTGTTTTTCTGGATAGGAAACTCGTATCCACCGCCACCGCCTCCTCAAGTGTCGCTGTCGGTGTCAAAACCGGCGGATCTTGGGTAGGGGGTCCCGAACTGTGCGTCTAGGCGGATGGTAACAGGAGACAAGGGACACGATGTTTTACCCAGGTTCGGGCCCTCTTGATGGAGGTAAAACCCTACGTCCTGCTTGATTAATATTGATGATGTGTGTTACAAGAGTAGATCTACCACGAGATCAAGGAGGCTAAACCCTAGAAGCTAGCCTATGGTATGATTGTTGTTTATCCTACGGACTAAAGCCATCCGGTTTATATAGACACCGAAGAGGGCTAGGGTTACACAGAGTCGGTTACAATGGTAGGAGATCTACATATCCGTATCGCCAAGCTTGCCTTCCACGCCAAGGAAAGTCCCATCCGGACACGGGACGAAGTCTTCAATCTTGTATCTTCATAGTCTTGGAGTCCGGCCGATGATGATAGTTCGGCTATCCGGACAACCCTAGTCCAGGACTCCCTCAGTAGCCCCTGAACCAGGCTTCAATGACGACGAGTCCGGCGCGCATATTGTCTTCGGCATTGCAAGGCGGGTTCCTCCTCCGAATAATTTATAGAAGATTGTGAACACCAAGATAGTGTCCGTCTCTGCAAAATAAATTCCATGTACCACCATAGAGAGAATAATATTACACAAGTTCAATCTGCTGACGTATTATGTGGCGTGACGTCACACCACTACCAAGCCTTTACTAGAATTGTTTTTATCGTACCACCTCAGCGCGTTTAGCGAAGCGGTTTCCTTGGCACGTCTTGTCAAAGCAGAGATCGTGTTCCCCTTATTTCGGGATTCCCAATAATACGGACATGGATAACCCAACCGTGCCCGTTGCCGCGCCTCCTCCATCGAAGGCGGGTTCCAAACGGTCACGAGGACGGCTCTTGGTATTCTCCCTCTTTATAATGAGACCAAGGCCCGTTCTTTTTCTTCAATCCTCAATCGAATTCGCCTCTCGCCCCAAGTTCCAACACCTAGGGCTCCAGATTCGGGTACTTTCGACCTTCGACAATGTCCGGCTCCGACCTACGAGGCCGGTGGATGCCCTCTTCCGTCACGGAAGAGGACGTGCTAAAGCTGAGAGACGCCAGGTACTTGACCTACGAGATTTCGCATAGGTTGCCTGCCCGAGGGCAAGTTATTCCTACTCCCGAGCCCAGCAAGAGCGTCGTGTTCGTGTCTCACCTCCGTCGGGGTTTAGGCTTCCCGATGGATCCCTTCGTGAGGGGGCTCATGTTTTACTATGGGTTGGAATTCCACGACTTGGCTCCGGAGTCCATCCTCCACATCTCATCATTCATTATCGTCTGCGAAGCCTTCCTCCGCACTACCCCTCACTTCGGCTTGTGGCTCAAAACCTTCAACGTGGAGCCGAAGATGATTGAGGGGCGTCAGGCAGAGTGCGGCGGGGCGGTTATAAGAAAGAGGGCCGATGCTCCATGGCCCGAGGGCTCTTTTCAGGAGGAGCTTGGCTTGTGGCAACGGGAGTGGTTCTATATCACCGCTCCCAGGGGCAGCAGGCAGAGGCTGCCGCCCGTCTTCCGCTCGGGCCCTCCACAACGGCTGGCGTCATGGGTCAACAAGGGGCTTAACTGGGGGCCGTCCAAAGATGTACCCCTGTTTCAGGACCGGATTCGAGGCCTCCAAGAAAAGGAGATTAATCTGGTCATAGTGGCACAGGTTATTCTGATTCGGCGCCTTCTGCCCTGCAAACGTCGCCCCCTCTGCCTGTTGGAATTTAATCCGGAGGGGCCACGAGCTCTCCAACACTTCATGGGTTTGACACCCGCGGAGATGTACAAACTGTTCTTCGGATCGCAAGAGATGCGTCCGGACTTGACCGAGGACGCTGGCCTAAGCTGCAATCGCCCGGATACTCAAGTAAGTAGCCCTGTGTCCGGACATATTGTCCATTTATTTATCATGGGTCTGCCGTTTAACCAGCTATCCCTTGGACAGGAGTGGATAGCGCAAGCAAAACTAATACGGTGTCCGGCCCCCCTCCCTGAGACCATGTCGGATCCCGTGTTAGCCAAAATGCTGGAGGTTGCGCCTTCAGAGGAGGGCGAAGGGGGGCACAGGGGAACTACCACCTCTGCCAAGGAGGCTTTCAGTAAGGAGGGAATCGAGAGTCCCTCCTTCCAGGGGGAGAAGAGGACCGCTTCCAAAGACCCGGAGGCCAAGGCCTCAAAGCGGGGAAGAAATCTGCACCGGAAGGTCCTGTGCCGGGAAGAGCCCCGGCCGCACTGTCTCCTCAGAGGAATCAGCCCTCCAGCAAGCCGTAAGTAAAAGGGGGGATTTTGTAATTGGGGACACCCCTGTTTATTTCCAAGGGTAACCGAAGTTTTCACCATGTAGTTCGGATCTCAGCCCATCTCAGCAGAGCTCATCTTTGGGGGACCTTCGTTCAGAGATGATGGAGAGCGAGACGCCTCCATCTGCCGCCCGGTCGGGCGGGGCGGACGACCCTGAGGTGTCGTCACAGAGGGTCTCCCCAAGTCCGGCGGGGCCGGGGCGTTCGGCACCCATTGGAGTACGGCCGGTGGAGCTACGGGATTTGCTCAAGAGGGCATCTATCTCAGAAGATCACCGCACATTAATGAGTACGGTGATTGAAAGGATCTCATCCGCCGAGAGCGGGTTGTATGAGGCCATCGGAAGTTTGCTGACGGGGTTTGAGGTACGCAAAAAATGACATACCTTTTGATAGTTTTGCACATGGAGTGTGCCCTATATAGATAGTAGCCCCTGAGACTTGGTATGCTGTCGAAAGTGACAGCGTGCCGAGGATCATAATCTCAGTTATAGAATGTCGCCTTTCCTATGCAGTTGGCGGAACGTTCGGTGGCCAGCCGGACTGATGTAGTTGCCGAGCTGAAGAGGCAACTCGATGTTGCGGATGCGGACATCGCGCTGGTCAATAAACGACTTAATGAGTCACAGGCTAGGTGGTTGCACCGCGGTTGCCTAGTAAGGGAGCTGATGCCCGTTCCTTACAATTTGTATGCTTGATGCAGATGGTGCTGCTGCTGTGGAAGACCTTCGAGCAGAGCTTGCTCGAGCCAAGGAGCAAGCCAGGAAAAGTGATGCGGCTGCCTTGAAGGCAGCAGAAGAGATAAAAGCCGAAAAGGCTGCTCACTGCCGAAGCAGGGAGGAGATGGCCGGAATGGTCATGAAATTAAAAGATGCTACCGACCGCTATGAGGTTCTTGAAAGAGAACGCCGAGCGGAGCAAGAGGACCTGAAGAAGGCCGCCGCCGAAGCCAAGGATGCCCGTAGTGCGATGCAGGCTATGAAGGAGGAACTGCGTCAGGCCGGAGACATTGCGGCTGGAAAGCCCTTTATGTTGCGTAGGAAGTTCACGGATCCGAAGTATGCTTAGCTAGGCCGATTGTGCGGTGCGGAGGATCCTTATCTGGATTTGGCAGCGAGTGCGGCGGAAGCAGTCGTGCACTTCCGAAGCCAGAAGGATCACGAAATGGAAGAGCTTTTCTGGTCTCAATTCCATAGTCCGAAGCGTCCACTTCCGTTGAGTGATCGGCTGGTTAAGTGGGCTGAGCTGAATAGATTGTCCGGACTTGCCATGACGGATGTGGTCGCTCATCTGTGGCCGGAAAGGACCAAGCCTGAGAATTATTTTGGCCTGTTGCAGCAATTCCTTGGGGCGGTGCCGCATATCAAGGCGATGAAGCGGTCGGCATGCATAGAAGGTGCACGGATGGCTCTCGCCCGTGTGAAGACATACTGGGCGGAGATGGATGCCACCGCTGTTGCATCCCGGGGTTCGGACAAAAGCCGATTACCCGCCGAGCACTATTTTGAGGAAGTCCTGCAGGGCGCTCGTTTAATAGAGTCGCAGTGCTCGAAAGATGTTATGTTTAAATGACATGTATGATTTCTGAGATCATGTTTATAATGCAACGGCTTTTTATACTTGTGCGTTCAAGTATTGAACTATCTCCTGTGCGGCCGTATATGTATGAATAACCTGAAAGATGGCATTCTTTGGCTTCAGCCCCCACGCACATGGTGCGGGGGTGTTTGCAAAAAAAGCGCTTTTTCACACTTAATCCAACGTCTTGGTCCTTTGAAGGAGGTGATAGCATAGCAAACTAGGCAACCGGACTATAATGCTTTATCACTTTCACTTAGCCATAGGAGCTCGACGGTGGGGCTACTATATAGCCCCTAGAGGCACCGCACTCTCCGAACTCGGGGCGCGTATGTGCCTGACCGGGAAGCGGTCCTTCGTCAAAGCGGAGGAATTCTAAACATTCCAGTAGTTAATCGAGTGGTTGACCAGTCTCTCGCTATATCATGACAGTCAGTTTTCGGCTTTCTCTACTGAGGTGCTTGCCCGGCCGAACCGGGGCACAATCGCAGTAGTTCTCCTGGTGTCGCGTTAGCCGATGGAGCGGAACGTAAGGCAGCAAAACACAGGAGCCGGGCAAACCCAACATTTGACCAAAGACATGATTCGGAGCTGATGCATATAAGGCCTAACTCAAGACGCTGAACACTCCCTGAGGTGTTCGGTCTTTATGATACCGGGCAGAACAACGCCCTAAGCCCCTAGTGTCCAGGTACAGGCGGGAACTTCTGACGCGGCCGATGCCAAAATGCCAGCCTCCTCCTTGGTTATGGTAGGAAACCAGGGGATGTGTATCAACAAGAGACAGTAAGAAAGGTTTATGCAGGGTCTTAATCTGAAAAGAATCCTTGCAATGGGTCCTTGCTGCACGTCTGCGCCTGTGTCTCCGTTGTGCTGTGTCCTGGACGGGTGTAGCACGTGATTCATCTGTAAAAGAGAAGGACTTAGTCTGGAAGAAATATCGTGCAAAAGATGTATTTAAAATAAAGTATAATTTGGAAGATGAATAAAGTTGAGCTTTATTGGCTCTCATCGTTTATACGCGCGGCCCCTTGTAAAGGGGTATGCGGCTGGGAAGCCCCTTGTTTATTTACGCTGGACTCGCCTAACTGTGTCCGAGGTCTGAATGACCTGTTTTTAGGGGCTTTGACCTGTGAGGTCGGATTAGTGTGTGGCTGTCAAGGCAGTTTCACGTTCTTCGTGGTCGAGGAACACTCGGAGTTACTCTTTAATGAGATTATGCCGCGTGGACCGGGCATTTTAAGCGTAAGAGACGCGTAATGTGGTATTGCGTTAAAGCGGGCGAAAGCTTTGCGTCCCAGTAGTGCTTGAGGGCCACTGTGAAATGGGGCGATATTGAGAGTGAGCTTTTCGCGACGGAGGTTATCGGATGAACCGAAGGAAGTGCTGCTACGGTGAATTTTGGTAGGGTCTATCCCCATTCTGCGGACGGTGTCCTGGTATGGCAGGTGCCGCACAATGTTTTCGTGTTATCACATGAAGTGAGTTCATTGTTTTGACTTCCAATGGGAAAGTCTTCTGTTTTCCGGCGTGCTGCTTGTGGGGTTCGTCGTCGTCTTCGCTTGGTGTGTCGAGCCCCTTGCATTCGGTGTTAAGTCGGTCGGACTGCTTGAAGACCCAACAATCCCTGTGGGTATGGTTTGCAGGCTTCCCGGTGGTACTATGTATTTGACATAGTCTATCCAGAATTTGGTTTAGGTTGGATAGCTCGTCACTGTTGTCCTTGAAGGGCAGTGTTTTATTGTTCGGCCGAGAGCTATTGAATCCGGCGTTGACCGTTGTCGGTGTCAAAACCGGCGGATCTCGGGTACGGGGTCCCGAACTGTGCGTCTAGGCGGATGGTAACAGGAGACAGGGGACACGATGTTTTACCCAGGTTCGGGCCCTCTTGATGGAGGTAAAACCCTACGTCCTGCTTGATTGATATTGATATTGTGGATGTTTACAAGAGTGGATCTACCACGAGATCAAGGAGGCTAAACCCTAGAAGCTAGCCTATGGTATGATTGTAATGGTTGTTGTTGTTGTTGTCCTACGGACTAGAGCCATCCGGTTTATATAAACACCGGAGAGGGCTAGGGTTACATAGAGTCAGTTACAATGGTAGGAGATCTACATATCCGTATCGCCAAGCTTGCCTTCCACGCCAAGGAAAGTCCCATCCGGATAGGGGACGAAGTCTTCAATCTTGTATCTTCATAGTCTTGGAGTCCGGTCGATGACGATAGTCCGGCCGATGATAGTTCGGCTGATGATGGTAGTCCGGCTATCCGGACACCCCCTAATCCAGGACTCCCTCAGTAGCCCCTGAACCAGGCTTCAATGACGATAAGTCCGGCGCGTATATTGCTTGGCATTGCAAGGCGGGTTCCTCCTCCGAATGATAGAAGATTGTGAACACCAGGATAGTGTCCAGCTCTGCAAAATAAATTCCACATTCCACCGTAGAGAGAATAATATATACACAAGTTCAATCTGCTGACTTTTTTGCGGCATGACGTCACGCCACTACCAAGCCATTACTTGAATCATTTTTTACTCTACCACCTCAGCGCATTTAGCGAAGCGGTTTCCTTGGCACGTCTTGTCGAAGCAGAGATCATGTTCCCCCTTAATCCGGGATTCTCATCAATACGGACGTGGGTAACCCAACCGCGCCATTGATGGTGACGCTTGGGGGATAAGCGAGTTTTACCAGGAAGGTGGGGGACGCGTAGACTTCGCCCGCCCATATAAGGGATAAGGATTCACCTTTTCACCTACACCTTCTTCCTCCTTTGCTTACCCATCTCCGCGCACTCAAGCTCCAGCGCCCAAGCCCGCACATCTCGTCTCAACCTTCCCCAGTTATGTCCGGAGCGGGAGGCAAGTGGATGACCTCCTCCGTTACGGAGGAGCACATCGAAAGATTGCACAGCGCCGGCTACCTGTCCGGCGATATCGCGCACCAGCTGCCCGACGAGGGGCAGCTCATCCCCACCCCCAGGCCCCATGAGAGGGTCGTTTTTCTTCCCCACTTCCTCCGCGGACTAGGTTTTCCACTTCACCCCTTTGTCCGGGGGCTCATGTTCTACTACGGCCTGGATTTCCATGATCTGGCGCCGAACTTCATCCTCAACATCTCGGCGTTTATCTTCGTGTGCGAGGCCTTCCTCTGCATCCAGCCCCACTTCGGCTTGTGGCTCAAGACCTTCAATGTCAAGCCGAAGGTAGTGAAGGGCACTCAAGCGGAGTGCGGAGGCGCCATGTTGGGCAAGATGCCCAACGTCCTTTGGTTTGAAGGGGCCTTCGTGGAATCCGTCAAGGGGTGGCAATCGGGGTGGTTCTATATCACCGAGCCGCGCGACGCTACGTGGGCGGCGGCCCCCGAGTTCAGATCTGGTATCCCCATGCAGCTCACCTCCTGGAAAGAGAAGGGCTTGCTTTGGGGTAGTTCGGATGAGGTGACGGGACTCCAAGCCTGTATCCAGAAGCTGGTGAAGAAGCTCAGGCTGGTTAATGTGGTCCAAGTCATGCTCGTCCGCCAGATTCTCCCATGCCAAGAGCGGGCATTCAATCTGTGGGAGTTCAATCTGGAACAGCACCAGGCACTGAGCGGGCTCTTTGACACGACGTACGAAGGCGCCTGGAGGGTGCTGTTTAAGGGCGCCGAAGCCCCCGCATCCGCGACTGAAGATCGCAGGTTTCGCTCGCAGCGCAAAGCCGACGAGGTAAGTGATTCTACCCCTTTATGGGACACTTGCTTTTCATAGTTTGACTCTATGCGGGTTTTAATTTCCCTTTTTCCTTTGACAGGACTGGATGAGGAAGGCGGAGCAGATTATCTGCCCGGCTCCCATGCCAGAAAACCCAGTAGACGCCCATCTAGCGTGGCTGCTAGTTCCGGCACCGCACGTGGTGTCGGAGAAGAAGGCCAAGAAGGAGGCCACGGGTGCTCGAAAGAGTTCCCATTTTCAGGTGTCCGATGACTCCGAGGCGGACTCCTCCCCCGAAAACGAGGAGGAGAAAGAGGACTCTCTCCCAGAGGAGGGAGAGAGGAAGAGGAAGGCTTCCCCAACAGGGGAGGCCGAAGGGTCCAAGAGGGGAAGGACTATTCCCCCGGACAGCTCCGCCAACATCAACGTTGGCAAGGAAGAATGGCCTTCAAGGGCCAGGCCTCCGGCGAGATCGTAAGTATCCGGATTCCTGAATGAGTTATAATTTCTTTTTCTGTGTCACATAGTGTCATTCCGATGCCGCATGCTGCCTGTAGTCCGGCCAATGATGATCTCCCCGCTTCATCGAGCGGGTCGTTGGCTCCGTCGGATGTAGACTCCATCCCGACCGCCTCCACCCCTCGCGACCCCGAGGACGCCGAGGTGGAATCCCAAGAAGGGACCCATCAGGGGAAGGCTCCGGAGGCGCCACAAGGCAGCCTCCCGGACTCTGCGCCGGACTCCATATCAGAACCCGCAGTGGTTCCGGAGTCCGGCCGGCGGCCCCTTCGCAAGAAGGGCAAGACCGTGACGCCGGCGGCTTCCGTCCAACCGGAGGCACCGGACAATTTGTTGTAGGCGCTCCAGAGCGCTTCCATCGAGGAAGAACACCGCACTATTATGAGTGCGGTGATTCAGAAGGTACAGCTCACCAAGAGCGGGCTGACCGAAGCCTGCAGTAGCCTTCTATCAGGCTTTGAGGTAAGAGGTAAAAAATATGTAATGTAATACCGCATAGATAGTAGCCCTTGATGCTCGGTTCGGTGTTCGGAAAGAAAAGCCGGACTGAGGATCTAAAAAAAAAGATATACGCAGGGTTGCTAAAAAATTATGTCAATATGGGTTGCAGGCTGTGCTGCTGACCTCTGCCGCACTGACTGCGGAGGTCGGTGCTTTGAAGCAGGAGCTCGAGCGGTCCGAGCAAGAGCTCGGCCGCGCCAAGAAGCAGCTCCAGGACAAAGAAGGTGAGTAACACCACTTTGAACATGTACCTTACAGAAAAGGATTTAGGTTGCAACAAAAAAATAACAAGGATAACATGGGTACTGCAGGGGCCACGAACGAGGTGGCGACCCTGAAGGAGGCTGTGTCTGCGGCCGAACGCAATGCTGCCGCGGAACGGGCAGAGCGAGAAAAACAGGAGGCGCGGGTGGCGGTGGTTCAGCAAGAGCTCCAGGCTCTCATGGAAAAGCATGAGAGTTTGGAGCGTGACTCAAAGACTCGAGAGTCCGAGCTTGCCTCGGCTCTCGAAAGTGCCAAGACTGCCAAGGCCGATGCCCATAAGTCCCTTCAGGAGATTGAGGTTGTGAGGAAGATAGCGGCGGGTAAGGCATTTTTCATGCAAAGCAAGCATATGAATGTAAATTACGTGTTACTTACCCGAATTCGGAGCTCTCCAGGGGCGTTTGCAGATCTGCCTCGCAGCGTGTCTGATGCCGCCACATTCTACCGAGCCGAGGAGGGGAGCTCAATGGAGAAGGTCTTCTGGTCTCAGTATGCTGAGGCCGGCCATCCGGTGCCCCCTAGTGACCAGCTGAAGCAGCTGGTCGAGCTCCACAAGGCGGCCGAGCAGGCCATGAAGGGCCTCATAGTCCGGCTGTGGCCTGGAGAGGCCATGCCTGGGAGCTACTTCGGCCTCGTGCGACGGTTGGTGGATGCGTGCCCCTGGGTGGAGGTTATCAAGCGCTCCGCCTGTATTGAAGGTGCTCGTCGGGCCCTTGCCCGCGCAAAGGTGCATTGGGGCAAGCTGGATGCGGAGAAGCTAATCACTGATGCGCCACCAGCGGGCAAGGAATATCATATGCCCGAAATGTACTATAAGACTGTCCTGAAGGGTGCCCACAAGATTGCGGATGAGTGCCCCAGGGATGTAATTATTGAGTAAATTCGCAATGTGTTATCCTGTGCGCTGAAAACTTTGTTCATATGCGCTAAGCAACGCTTGTTAATTTAAAATATTACCTTCTGTGCGGCCGTTTATTAAATCTGAGAGATGGCAAGTCGTCGGCTTCAGCCCCCATGCCACGAGTGCTGGGGTGTTCGGGATAAACTTGAGCACTCTTGTTCCCATTTTTGGGTCCATCTAGGGAGGCGCTCAACACAACGAACAAGGCAACCGGACTTATAGTGCTTGAACACTCTCACTTAGCCATAGAATTCTATAATTTTAAATTTCGACGAAGCCCCTAGTATTCGGAAGGCCGAATTAGGGGCGCTATCCACGCCTTCGTCGGACATTATCCGGAACTTCGCTCGAAGCGGCGTAGGCCTTTAAGGACCCGAAAGGACCTCTCGAACAGCGACCAGTCTCTCGCCTTATCATGACAGTCAGTTTTAGCTTTCTCCACTGAGGCGTTAACCCGGCTCAACCGGGGCGCAATCGCAGTGGTTCTCCCAGTGCTACCTTAGCCGATAGAACGGAACGTAAGGTGCCAAACATGGGAGCCAGACAAACCCAACTATTGACCCAAGACATGATTCGGAGCCGATTCATATAATGCTATAAGTTCGGGGTGCCGCACTTGTGAAAGTGTTCGGACTTTATCACACCATAATGCGGGGAACATAAGCCCCTGGTGTATTTGGCCATACCAAAATGTACGGATGCAACATGTCGTAAATGAACATATATATATATATATAAGGTAATGCAATTATGGGCAAAAAGTGCTGCATTTTATTCAAGAAGATCTGCTATGAGTGCGGAATGATACAAATAGTGCGGAAAGCAAGGGATTGGACGAATTAAAGGCGTCTCCCTCCAGGGGTAGGCCGCGGAATGGTGTATTTAACAAATTTAATGCTCGTAATGGAGACCACCTGAGTGTTCGTCGCGGCCTTTGTCCCTCCCTGGCTGTTGCATCATGAGTTCGACAGGTTCGCCGCCGGACAGAGTCCTGTATAAAAAAGAGAGAAATAAAAGATAAAAAGAGCGACACACTTGGGAGCCCCTGGTGTGGTCGAACCGCACTCTGGGTCTGTTGTGGTTGTGCCTCTCCCCCTATGCCCATGGTATCTCCAGGGCGTAATTATGTACGCGGAGAGTTTGTCTTGCAATTGTGCGGGGGCTGGGGTTGAGGCCGCATTGCTACGCGTGCTCGGAACATGCCAGGTGGTCTTGGTTGATGTTGCTCCGGGCGCGTTTGGCCGTGTCCGGTCGTTTAACGGCCGGACTCGAAAATTGCCTTAAAAGGCTGCTTTGTACTTCTGTCGCGAGAGCCACTGTATGTTCCTCCGTTCGGAGGGAGCGTTCCGTGTTTCCATTGACCGTGATGACTCCACGAGGGCCTGGCATCTTGAGCTTAAGGTATGCATAATGCGGCACCGCGTTGAATTTTGCAAACGCGGTTCATCCGAGTAGAGCGTGATAGCCACTGCGGAACGGGACTATGTCGAAGATTAACTCTTCGCTTCGGAAATTATCCGGGGATCCGAAGACCACTTCCAGTGTAACTGAGCCTGTACAACTGGCCTCGACACCTGGTATGACGCCTTTAAAGGTTGTCTTTGTAGGTTTAATCCTTGAAGGGTCTATGCCCATCTTGTGCACTGTATCCTGATAAAGCAGGTTCAGGCTACTGCCGCCGTCCATCAGGACTCTCGTGAGGTGAAATCCATCGACGATTGGGTCTAAAACCTATGCGGGGAATCTGCCATGGCGGATACTGGTCGGATGGTCTCTTCGATCGAAAGTGATCAGGCAAGAGGACCATGGGTTAAATTTTGGGGCAACTGGCTCCATCGCGTATACGTCCCTTAGTGCACGCTTCCGCTCCCTCTTGGGATATGCATTGCGTATATCATGTTTACCGTCCGAACTTGAGGGGGGAATCCCTTTTGTCCTCTGTTGTTCGGCGGCCGGGTCTCTTCCTCGCCATCGCTGTGTAGCCCCCTGTCATTGTATTCGGCGATTAATTTGCCTGCCTGCTTGAATACCCAACAATCTCTGTTGGTGTGGTTAGCTGGCTTTTCGGGGGTTCCATGTATTTGACAGGAGCGGTCGAGTATTCAGTCCAAATTGGACGGGCCCGGAGTGGTTCTTTTGAATGGCTTCTTCTGTTGACCGGGCTTGGAGCCTCGGAATCCGGTGTTGACTGCCGTATCCTCATTGCTGTCGCCATTAATGCGGCGTTTGTTTTTGTTTTGACGCAACCTGCCATTGCGGTCCTTGGTATCCAGACTGCCAGCGTTTTTGCTGAGGTTGTTGCTGCGAGCTAGCCAGCTATCCTCTCCCGCATAGAAGCGGGTCATGAGTGATGTGAGGGCTGCCATGGATTTCGGCTTTTCCTGTCCTAGGTGCCGGGCCAGCCATTCGTCGCGGATGTTATGTTTGAAGGCCGCGAGGGCCTCTGCATCCGGACAGTCGATGATTTGATTTTTCTTTGTTAAGAACCGTGTCCAGAATTGCCTGGCCAATTCGTCTGGCTGCTAGATTATGTGGCTTAGGTCATCTGCGTCCGGTGGTCGCACATACGTGCCCTGGAAGTTGTCGAGGAATGCGGCTTCCAGGTCCTCCCAGCATCCAATTGACTCTGCGGGCAGGCTGTTAAGCCAATGCCGAGTTGGTCCTTTAAGCTTGAGCGGGAGATATTTGATGGCGTGAAGATCGTCGCCGCGGGCCATATGTATATGGAGGAGATAATCCTCAATCCAAACCGCGGGGTCTGTTGTGCCATCGTAGGATTCGATATTAACGGGTTTAAACCCTTCAGGGATTTGATGATCCATTACTTCGTCAGTGAAGCATAGTGGGTGTGCGGCGCCTCTGTATTGAGCAATATCGCGACGTAGCTCAAGAGAGCATTGTCTGCTGTGTTCGGCCCGGCCGGAGTAGTTGTATCCGGCGTGACGGTATTCGTCGTGGGTCTTGGGGCGCGCACGTGATCCATAGATAGATCTGGATTGTCTTGCCTTGTCCTCCAATATATCCCGTAAGTCCGGCGCATTCCCCCGTGGCTTCATGCTTTTTGAGCGATGCCGGGGTACGGTTTTGGTGGAGGGCTTGCATGCCTCTCTATCGCGGCCACGAGGTGGTCGGTCTGCCGTATTGTGCGCTGGTGATGTAGGTTTGTATGCTTCCTCCTCTAGTCGGGGGAGCAACTTGCGTTTTGGGTAACTTTTGGAGGGGCGTTTGAGTTCATACTCTTCGGCAGCGAGGACCTCGGTCCATCTGTCGGCCAGTAGGTCTTGATCAGCTTGAAGCTGTTGCTGCTTTTTCTTTAGGCTGTTTGCCGTGGCCATTAGCCTGCGTCTGAAACGCTCTTGTTCGACGGGATCCTCAGGCACGACGAATTCGTCGTCGTCGAGGCTTGCCTCGTCTCCGGAGGGAGGTAAGTAATTATCACCCTCGACCTCTTTGTCTGCCGCCCTCTCGTGAGGGCTTGCTTCTGCCTCCTCCTGCGCTGGATCGTGCTGGAGGGGGTTGTCTTCGGCACTTTCCGGGGTGTTATTATCTCCTGTGCCGGAATCTCCATTCTTGCTGTGGCGGGATTTAGAGCGGCGCCGCTGACGTTGGCGCTTGGGCTGTTTCTTTAAGGAATCGGCCTCCGTTGCTTCTTCGCCGTCCCCATCTTTTGGGGTGTCCACCATGTATATGTCGTATGACGAGGTGGTCTTCCAGTGTCCTGTAGGCACCGGTTCTTGATAGTCTCCGGCATCGTCGTCCATACCGTCGATGTCTTCGGAGTCGTAGTCGAGTATGTCAGTTAGATCGTCGACGGTGGCTACGAAGTGGGTGGCGGGTGGGCTCTGAATTTCTTCGTCATCCGCGTCCCAACCATCCTGGCCATAGTTCAGCCAGGGCTCTCCGGATAGCGAGAGATGCTTCAATGAATTTAAGATATCGCTGAAGGGTGAGTGCTGAAAGATGTCCGCAGCGGTGAATTCCATGATCGGCGCCCAGTCGGATTCGACAGGCAAGGGCGCAGGAGGTTCGGAGTCCGGCAGAGAGTCCGGTACCTCGGAGTCATGAGCTTTATGCAGGACAAGGTAAGTGTTCGGCTCCATCGCCGTAGAAGTTGCAGCTCGCGAGGCGGTGTCCAGCCATCCGTCCTCGATCTGAGCGATCGGCTCCGGACTATGGGTCGGAGCGGATTCGTGCGCGGCCTCCAAGGTGCTGTCCGGCGGCAGAGTTAGGTCGTGCCCATCGTGACAGCGCGGCGCGCTCGGCTGTGGCTCAGATCCATCGAAGATCAAGTCCCCGCGGATATCGACCGTGAAGTTTAGGCTTCCAAACCTGACCTGACGGCCAGGGGCGTAGCTTTCGATCTGCTCCAGATAGCCAAGTGAGTTGGCCCGTAGTGCGAAGCCACCGAATATGAAGATCTGTCCGGGGAGAAAAGTCTCACCCAGGACTGCGTCGTTGTCGATTGAAGAGGCCATCAAGCCTATTGGTGACGACACAGAGGAACTCTCAATGAAAGCACCAATGTCAGTGTCAAAACCGGCGGATCTCGGGTAGGGGGTCCCGAACTGTGCGTCTAGGCGGATGGTAACAGGAGACAGGGGACACGATGTTTTACCCAGGTTCGGGCCCTCTTGATGGAGGTAAAACCCTACGTCCTGCTTGATTGATATTGATATTGTGGATGTTTACAAGAGTGGATCTACCACGAGATCAAGGAGGCTAAACCCTAGAATCTAGCCTATGGTATGATTGTAATGGTTGTTGTTGTTGTTTTCCTACGGACTAGAGCCATCCGGTTTATATAGACACCGGAGAGGGCTAGGGTTACATAGAGTCGGTTACAATGGTAGGAGATCTACATATCCGTATCGCCAAGCTTGCCTTCCACGCCAAGGAAAGTCCCATCTGGACACGGGACGAAGTCTTCAATCTTGTATCTTCATAGTCTTGGAGTCCAGTCAATGACGATAGTCCGGCCGATGATAGTTCGGCTGATGATGGTAGTCCGGCTATCCGGACACCCCCTAATCTAGGACTCCCTCAACCGCCGTGCTATTTGGGCCATTTTCCTTATTCCAGCGCTGATCTTTTCTGTGTCGTGATTTCCCATTTCCATCCCTGACTTCGGATGTACTCGGGTCGCTGGTGCTGCATCTAGCCAGTCAGTTGTCTTCCACCGCGCAGAAGCAGGTCATGAGGCTTGGTAGTGCGGCCATTGTTCTTGGTTTTTCCTGGCCGAGGTGTCTGGCGAGCCATTTGTCTCAGACGTTGTGCTTAAAGGCTGCTAAGGCTTCAGCGTCCGGACAATCGACTATTTGGTTCTTTTTAGTGAGGAACATGTTCCAAAATTTGTGTGCTGACTCTCCGGGCTGTTGAGTTATGTGACTTAAATCATTTGCATCCGGTGGGCGGACATAAGTCCCCTAAAAATTTGCTCGAAACGCATCCTCGAGCTCTTCCCAACTTCCAATGGTATTTTCTGGGAGGCTTTTGAGCCAATGCCGAACTGGCCCTTTGAGCTTGAGGGGTAGGTATTTTATGGCATGGAGATCGTCTCCTCTGGCCATATGTATGTGTAGGATATAATCCTCAATCCAGACTCCGGGATCTGTTGTTCCGTCATATGCCTCTATGTTTATGGGTTTGAATCCCGCTGGAAATTCATGATCCAGCACCTCGTCGGTGAAACATAGTGGGTGAGCGGCGCCCCTGTATTTGGGTGTGCCGTTGTCTTCAAACGCTCGGCGGGTTGTGTTGCTTCCTGGATTCTTCTTTTTTGGCCCATAGGTAGACCTGACCGGGTCATCCTTTTTCCGAGGATCTTTATGTTGATCGTGTGCCGGCTTGTGTGCGGTGCCCCTTGCTGCTCTTAGCCTGTCATCTGGTCGTCTATCCGGCCAGGCGGCCTCTTTCTTTTTTGACTACGGGGGCTCTAAAGCCTCCTCGTCAAATTCGGGCAACAGCTTGCGTTTCGGGTAGCTCTTTGCCTGGTGACTGGCGCCATATTTATCTGCGGTATTGAGTACTTTGCTCCATCTCATTCTGAGTGCGTCCTCCGCTGTTTTGAGCTTCCGCTTTTGCTTCTTCAAACTTCTTGCAGTGGTGACGAGCCTTTTATGAAGGTTCTTATGCTCTGGTGATGTGTTCGGTGTGAGATCGTCTAGGCTCTTGTTTTTGCCGGGGATGGGTTGCTTGGTGGCGTGTTCGCCGTCCACTGCTTCGCCCTGCTCTAGGGCCGGGTCTGTATGGGTGCCGTTTTTATCGAGGCGGGACTTCGGGCGGCGCTTGCGTCGCCGTTTTGGTTGTTTGTTGGGGGAGTTGTCCTTCGCCACGTCCCGTTGTTCCTCATTATGGCTTCCTTTTGGTGTATCCACCATGTATACGTCGTGAGTTGGGGTGGCTTTCCAGTGCCCGATAGGCGCTGGTTCTTGGTCGTCTCCGGCATCGTCGTCCGTACCGTCGATGTCTTCGGAGTCGAAGTCTAGCATGTCGGTTAGATCGTCGACAGTGGCTACTAAGTGGGTGGTGGGTGGGCGTTGAATTTCTTCGTCGTCCGCATCCCAACCGTCCTAACCGCAGTCCGGCCAGGGCTCTCCTGATAACGAGAGATACTTTAGCGAACTCAAGATGTCGCCGAAAGGTGAGTGTTGAGAGATGTCCGCAGCGGTGAACTCCATGACCGGCGCCCAACCGGATTCGATTGGAGGGGGCGCGGGAGGCTCGGAGTCCAGCGAGGAATCCGGCTCCTCGGAGTCACGGGCTTCATGAGGGACAAGATCAGTGTTCGGCTCTATCGCCGTACAGGTTGCAGCCCCCGAGGCGGTGTCTAGCCATCCGTCCTCGATCTGCGGAGCCAGCTCCGAATTGAAGATCGGAGCGGACTCGAGTGCGGCCTCCAGGATACTGTCCGGCTGCAGAGCTAAATCATGCTCGTCGTGACAGTGCGGCACGCTCGGCTGTGGCTCGAATCAATCAAGGATCAAGTTCCCGCGGATGTCATCCGTGAAGTTCAAACTTCCAAATCTGACCTAACGGCCAGGGGCGTAGCTTTCGATCTGCTCCAGATGGCCAAGCGAATTGGCCCGCAGTGCAATGCCGCCGAATACGAAGATCTGTCCGGGGAGGAAGGTCTCACCCTGGACTGCGTCGTTGTTGACAATCGAAGAAGCCATTGAGCCTATCGGTGACGACACAGAGGAACTCTCAATGAAAGCACCAATGTCGGTGTCAAAACCGGCGGATCTCGGGTAGGGGGTCCCGAACTGTGCGTCTAGGCGGATGGTAACAGCAGACAAGGGACACGATGTTTTACCCAGGTTCGGTCCCTCTTGATGGAGGTAAAACCCTACGTCCTGCTTGATTAATATTGATGATGTGTGTTACAAGAGTAGATCTACCACGAGATCAAGGAGGCTAAACCCTAGAAGCTAGCCTATGGTATGATTGTTGTTCGTCCTATGGACTAGAGCCATCCGGTTTATATAGACATCGGAGAGGGCTAGGGTTACATAGAGTCGGTTACAATGGTAGGAGATCTACATATCCGTATCGCCAAGCTTGCCTTCCACGCCAAGGAAAGTCCCATCCGGACACGGGACGAAGTCTTCAATCTTGTATCTTCATAGTCTTGGAGTCCGGCTGATGATGATAGTTCGGCTATCCGGACACCCCCTAGTCCAGGACTCCCTCAGTCGCCTACACGATTGCTTCAGTGGAATTATGCGGAATTAAGTCTACAACAACCCTGCAAAAGTTTCGTCGAGTTTCGATGGAGGAATCTCTGGCAATCTCCGATATACCGGAGCCCTGTTGAATCTGGACGAGAATCTGAACGAGTTTGGAGCGGGGTGTCCAGCATCTAGCTCGGACATCCTTTGGAAGATCTAACCATTGATCGGCTGCGGAATTCCCATATCTACCATCTGCCAAAAATTCAGCTCGATCCGACCGTCCAAACTCCGGGAGCCTTCCGATTAGTGCATCACTTTTTGGATCTGTTTTCTGCGCGAGAACGAATCCGACCCGAGTTCATCTCCTTTACCAACGGGATTTCGGACATCCTTTTTGAAGGATGTTTTCGTATGGGGTATTGTGTTTTATTCTCAAACACATCCCATTAATATTAAAAGTATTTTTACAATACGATCTTCACCATCGCGTCGGTGTCAAACCGGCCCGACAACATCACTCCACGGTGGCTGACCTGCGCTAGACACGTCGTCGCTTAGTTGAGCCGAGCTTAACTTCTTCGGATCATCACCTTGGCCAGCCGAACAATAGTTCGGCATCGCGAAGGATAAATCGTCACCAACATCGCCGCCCCACGGATTACACAGAGCGGGCACACCAACATCGCCACACGGTCACTTCATCAACCCAGCATTGACCACGTCACACGCTATGACCTGCATCGGCATGCCTGAAACTTTGCTTCATCGAGCCGATGTCCATCACGCCGAACTACTTCAACACCTCGGCTGACACATCTCCTCACCGACCTGCTCCATCTCCTTGCCTGGACTGGGGGCTTCGTCATCCCTTCATCAACCTATTTTGGAGACTTCGGCATCACCGGTCGACCAGCTTCATCACATTCGCTGGACAACGGGCTTTTGCCTCGGCGAGTTAACATTTGCCAACTTCGCCATGCCGTCGCTTTATAGCCCATCAGGCAATGGGTATGCGGATCGATTCCCAATTGTGGGAGTCGCTTTTCTTCGGAATGCTACAACAAACAAACCAGGTGCTATTAATCCTAACAATTTTTGTTTGTTTGGTTTATTTTTCTTAAGGAATTATTACTCTGGTTTGTTCCATCATCTGTACACAAGTCTATCAAATGGTGGCCACATTAAAAATGGTCGCGTGGTGGTTCGGTCATTTTCCGTACATAGTTCAGCAAACGCCGTATCCGGAGCCCGGACCGCCCTGCAAATTCAGGCTTTTGTCACGCCTTCACTGCATCACGCTGACACCCTGCATCGACATCGGCTCCAGTGCCAGTCCACATCTCTTTAAATAAATTTTTTTTGACGTAAAGCAATTAAGCAAGGATTATATATACATATATTATTTCCTGGACCGCACTATTTTATGTGTGCAGGTAATCGATTTTGACTGCGTCACGTGGTCACTACCGGAGTGCCAAACTCCTTGCTCGGACACTTCGGGCCTGGGAGCTAGGACCTCGGCCATGCCGAGGACTGCGAACCTTGTCGGATTTGTCGCAGATCAATGGGCATCTTCGTCCCGCCACAAGCCCGAATCACATCATCAACACCGAGCACATTAACCAGCTAAGTTGCTTTCATGCTCAAAAACTTCCAGTTTTAAATTTTGTTCGGTTCGAACAAGCATTATACTTTTTGGCACAAAGTTGTTTGTGATAAAGTTCCTTGTCAAAACTTTGTTTGTGACGCACATATTCAAATACCCTGTTTACTTGGGGGCTCCCTTGATGGAGCTTTTCCTATTACATATGATCATACTTGTACAGCTTCGTTCCTTATTTGTGTAATACGCCACAATATGCACCAAGTTGACTTAAGCGATTTGCAAGCTGGGTTGCCTGGCTCCTGTGCTTACCCCTACGTTCCTGATTGTTCGGCTAGGGAGTAAAGGGAGCACGTCTGTGATTGTCACGATCGGTTCATCCGAGCCAGACCTCGGACTGGGTGAAGCCGAAAGCTAGCACTCTTACTGTTTTCAACAATGGTCGGCACACAAAGGAACTCATGAGTACAAAAAATCTATTGCACAAGTCTCATAATAATAATGAGCAACCGAAGAAAGGTATCGGTGGGGGTACTATGTTCTTTGAAGATGCTTCTTACACTCTGTTAGTAATATAGCATAAGTTCCATGAGCGCGCTTTGTCTGTTACAGCCTTATGGCCTGATTGCCTGGTTATCGGAAACACCATCGATATTCTCGACAGGTGGAGTACATAACACTTTTCGGTCCTTGACCGAAGAGGAAGAAGCCGACGGCCGGTTAAGACGCGTATAAAGTTCGGGTGAACACAGATATGATACAAGTACTTCGGTACATCCAATCATTATACATAAAATTCTTTTACCCAAGTCACTCGGGGGCTCTTAAATTTATGTGAGCTATTTTATCATAAGTGTTCTTCTTCTTAGTCGTTGTAAAGTCTTTTTTCTATCACTCCTTTTTTCGACGCGAGTGTGCGGTCAATAGCCAGGGAGCCTAATTTCTCTCTCAAAGCCGCTAAAGTTTGCTAAAGTGGCCTAACGAGAAGTACTCCGCCTTCGGGATAGGAGGTTGAAGTCGTAGGCTGACCTGCTTGAAGTCTTGAGATAGGATGTGTCATGTTAAAACACGACAGAAGCACAATTTTTTTTGTAAGACCAATTTTCTTATTGGCACCGAACAATTGATCTAGTTCGGACGTCGAGTTTTTCCTGACGTTTTTTGGTTTTCCAATCCTGCGGCACTTTTCAACTATTTGTGTGTTTTTCGCATAAGTCTCACAGTGTAACGTCAGACACCTTTGGAGATTCGGCAAAAATTCTCGGATATTGCTATATATGCATCAGTTTCGAATTGTGTCTTTGGTCAATAGTTGGGTTGCCCGGCTCCTGTGCGTGCCTCCTATGTTCCGCTTTGTTCAGCTAGGCGTGCAAAGGAAGAACCACTGCGATTGTGCTTCCAGCTCGCATGGTTAAGCACCGCAGTGGAGAAAGCCGAAAACTGACTATCATAATAAGCGTAAACTGGTCAGCGGTCCGATGAGTGTATTAAATGATGGGCCGTTCATAACATTGGCCAAAGTGTTTACGGCTTGACCTCGGCTGTCACCGAACACTAACCGGGGGGCTACTTGCTGGCCTCCCAACTTTAAGCTCCTATGACTAAGTGAAAGTTATAAAGCCTGCATATCTGATTGCCTCGTTTCCGCCAACACAACTGCCTACGGGCACCGAGACGTTAGCCAAGGGCTGTTTTGTTATTTTGGAAACACCCTGCATAGCATCTACAAGGGGGTAGAAGCCGACGATGGGCCACTTTCAGATTATAAACGGTCTCAACGGAAGTGAAAATTTGGGTTCATTTAGACCATAGAGTTTGGAAGCTTTCCCCGAACTAAATCCTTAGTATTTTCCTCCCACATTGATCGGAGCTGAGGTTTCATGATCATGCTTATCATGACAACCCAAAGAAAGGAACAGATAGCGGGACTATTTTCTTTGGACGATGTTTCTTATGTTAAACAATAATATAACATGTCTCTCTGCGTACCTTTGTTTATAAAACCATGTGGCCGGATTGCCTTGTTTGCCGTAAATCTTTGCCCTCATAAAGGCTTTATAAAGTAAGACAAACACTCCTCGGCTGCTGGCCGAGGAGGTTGAAGCCGATGGTCGGTCAACAAAGTTTTGTACAATGCGGATCTGAGTGTTAATGATGTAAAGTACTTGGATACATAGAGTCATTATACATAATTTGTGATTTTACTATGGATATCGATCCTTAATTCGGCCTCCCGTGCCCGCATTAAGGCTCGGGGGCTACTAGGCTTCGGGCTTATTATTTAAAAATATTTAAAGGGCACATCGATCCCCTGATCTGATGTTGCCACCCGACCAGTGTCTCGGGGGCTACTGCATTGGCAATCCAATGCAGAAAATTTAAAGTGCAATATAGTTTTCGAGGAGCTTATTATCCTCAGGTTAGTCGGCTGCACCCAACCTGAGTCTCGACGACTTCGCACACCGTGTTTCTATTCCTATGTATGCTGCTAAGCTAGGAGTTGATCCTCAGGCCGATTTCGCGCATCGACCTGAGTCTCAGGGGCTACTAGGATCAACGGTTTCATGTTTTCCTTCAGGTGCATCTCGGGTTTTAGACCGACGCACACACCTTGGGGGCTACTGGCTATATATCTCGACAAAAAGTAAATTGCACCACCTCGGAAGTAGTCCGGCATAAAACTTGGGCGCCAGTGGTTGGCTCCATAGAGGGCATTTCCCGGCATTAAGCTCGGCTAAACTCCTTCAACTTTTTTGAACCAAGATGATCTATGACATCTCGGATATAGTTCGGCGTTGGAGCTCGGATACAGTCCGGAGTTAGAGCTTGGACACAGTCTGGCGTTGAAGCTTGGACACAGTCCAGCGTTGAAGCTCGGATACATTCCGGCGTTGGAGCTCGGAAGCAGTCTGGCGTTGGTGCTTGGCTCCAAAAGATACCTCGAATGCAATCCGGCGTTGGAGCTCGGATGCAAGAGGACACTGTCGCCCGGGAATAACTTCAAACCCGAGGTGTGGCATAATAATAACAAGGCATTGATAAAGGTCGGAAACTTAAAGGGGCTCCTCGGATACCCGACATGTAAACTCTTCGGATTTACTTTGCAATCCTCAAGATCAAAGATGAGACGATTTGTTGAACCAGTTTTCAAGACCGGCGACCGAAGATGAAGAATTGTTCGGAAGAATCGAGGAGCGTCCCCAACTTGAAGACCAGTTCAGGGGGCTACTGATGGTGTCCTGGACTAGGGGGTACTCACCACATCGTCTCCCGATCAGTTAGATTGGGCCGAGGACCCCCATGGTCGTATACTCATGGGCCAGTTCGGACAGTTGCCGCATACAAGGAAGATTCCACAAGACTTGGTGATCAAGACAAGGACTCCTCCCCACCGGCGTATTCGGCTAGGACTCTTGTTATCCTAGGCCTCTGGTACATTATATAAACCGAGGCTAGGCTAGTCGATAGATCATTATGACATTACTCATCATACCTCCAGGGTTTAGACCACAACATATGATCTCGAGGTAGATCAACTCTTGTAACCCCTATACTCATTATAGTCAATCAAGCAGCATTTAGGGTATTATCTCATTAAGAGAGCTCGAAGCTGGGTAAAATCCCGTGTTCATGTTACCATTGATCCTAAGACGCACAGCTTGGGACCCCCTACCCGAGATCCGCCGGTTTTGACACCGACAGTGGGGGAGTATAAACTTTACCATTCTGTTTGGGAATCGCCTATAATGTATGTACCATGGTAGATATCGAGATCTCATAGTTGTTGCGTTGACAGTGAAAGTATACCGCTCAAAATGTTATTCATCTCTATTTTAAAATCGAGCTCTGGCGCCTCTACAAATCCCTGCTTCCCTCTGCAAAGGGCCTATCTATTTACTTTTATGTTGAGTCATCATCCTCTTATTAAAAAGTACCCGCTGGAGAGCACACTGTCATTTGCATTCATTACTATTAGTTTATATTGGGTATGACTTGATTGGATCTCTTTTACCATGAATTACAATGTTTAGTTAGTCCTTGATCTTTAAAGGTGCTCTGCATTTATGTTTTGCGGTCTCAGAAAGGGATAGCGAGATACCATCTTGTTATATCATAGTATGATTGTTTTGGGAAAGTGTTGTCATCCAAGATTTATTATTATTGTTAGCTTGTTGATTATGCCACTGATATTAGTAAACGTGAGACCTAACTATTATTGTGAATATGGTTAGTTCATAATCTTTGCTGAAAACTTGAATGCTGGCTTTACATATTTACAACAACAAGAGCAAAGAGAGTTTGTAAAAGTTTTTCTTTATCACTTTCAGTTTATCAACTGAATTGCTTGAGGACAAGCAAAGGTTTAAGCTTGGGGGAGTTGATACGTCTTCAACGTATCTACTTTTCCAAACACTTTTGCCCTTGTTTTGGACTCTAACTTGCATCATTTGAATGAAACTAACCCGGACTGACGCCGTTTTCAGCAGAACCGCCATGGTGTTATTTTTGTGCAGAAACAAAAGTTCTCAGAATGACCAGAAAATCAACGGAGGTTACTTTTGGAAAATATAAAATATACTGGTGAAAGAATCAAGGCCAGGGGGGCCACACCCTGTCCACGAGGGTGGGGGGTGCGCCTCCTCCCCCTGGGCGCGCCCCCTGCCTCGTGGGCCCCCTGGATGTCCATCGACCTCAACTCCAACTCTATATATTTGCTTTCGCGGAGAAAAAATCAGAGAGAAAGTTTCATCGCATTTTACGATACGGAGCCGCCGCCAAGCCCTAATCTCTCTCGGGAGGGCTGATCTGGAGTCCGTTCGGGGCTCCGGAGAGGGGGATTCGTCGTCATCGTCATCATCAACCATCCTCCATCACCAATTTCATGATGCCGTGCGTGAGTAATTCCATCGTAGGCTTGCTGGACGGTGATGGGTTGGATGAGATTTACCATGTAATCAAGTTAGTTTTGTTAGGGTTTGATCCCTACTATCCACTATGTTCTGAGATTGATGTTGCTATGACTTTGCTATGCTTAATGCTTGTCACTAGGGCCCGTGTGCCATGATTTCAGATCTGAACCTATTATGTTTTCATGAATATATGTGAGTTCTTGATCCTATCTTGCAAGTCTATAGTCACATATTATGTGTTATGATCCGACAACCCTGAAGTGACAATAATTCGGATACTTCTCGATGATGACCATAGTTTGAGGAGTTCATGTATTCACTATGTGTTAATGCTTTGGTCTGGTACTCTATTAAAAGGAGGACTTAATATCCCTTAGTTTCCACTAGGACCCCGCTGCCACGGGAGGGTAGGACAAAAGATGCCATGCAAGTTCTTTTCCATAAGCATGTATGACTATATTCAGAATAGATGCCTACATTACACTAATGAATTGGAGCTAGTTCTGTGTCACCCTATGTTATAATTATTACATGAAGAATCGCATCCGACATAATTATCCATCACTGATCCAATGCCTACGAGCTTTTCGCATATTGTGCTTTGCTTATTTACTTTTCCGTTGCTACTGTTACAATTACTACAAAACTGCTATCGTTACTTTTGCCACTGTTACCATTACTATCATACTACTTTGCTACTAAATACTTTGTTGCAGATACTAAGTTATCCATGTGTGGTTGAATTGACAACTCAACTGCTAATACTTGGGAATATTCTTTGGCTCCCCTTGTGTTGAATCAATAAATTTGGGTTGAATACTCTACCCTCGAAAACTGTTGCGATCCCCTATACTTGTGGGTTATCACACCCAACATGATTAGTTTCAACAAGCTAGCAAGATGCACAAGGTACAACTATCTGCAAGTACTAACAAAAAGTCAGATATAGGAAAATATACAACAACATGTGTTGGAGACGAATATGTTATCTGAATTTCATACTCTTGGGGGAATGTTGATCTTTGTTGGATAGGTTGAGGTCAACAAATGCCCCCTCACGAAAATTAATGTCTCACCTTATCATTGAGTGTGTTGGCCAACGAATGTCCAAGCACCCTTCATTATGGGTAGTTCTTTGGACGAACTCCAAACCCTCACAAAAGAGCCCGGAGCATGAATCCACAACACGGAACTCCCGAAAAACACCAAAAATCTAGGCCTCCCCACAACTCAAGAGTAACAAGATGTGCATGAGATCTAGCAAGAAATCAACAAACTTGACTTCTGGCTTCGTAGAAGTATAGATCGGGATCGTCTGTATATCTCCTTAAATTTGCAGAAAGAATGGAGCTCTAGGGAGGGAGGTCTCGAGCTTTGTAAGGTTAAAAAGTGGTGGATGAGAGAGAAGTGGAAACATCACCTTCCTCGCAAGTAAGAAGGTGGGCTTATCTATGGCCTCCTAAAATATTCATGGTACCCTTGCTAATTGTATTGCTCGGAGGCTTCGGGTACCGTATACATCGTAACCATATCAATTAACTTTTATATATTCCATGATATATTTTATCATGTTACGCAATATTTTATTACCCTTTTTACTAAAATATTAACCTAGTGTCATAAAGACCAGTTTTATGTATGTGAAATGTTGTTTCGAGTATTTAATAAAATCACAAAATTTGGGTTGGGGTATGTCAGTTTTTAAATGTGGGGGACAAGACTGTTGGAAATATGCCCTAGAGGCAATAATAAAGTGGTTATTATTATATTCCTTAATCATGATAAAATTTTATTATTCATGCTAGAATTGTATTGACCGGAAACTTAAATATGTGGATACATAAACAAATACTCTGTCCCTAGTAAGCCTCTACTAGACTAACTCATTGATCAAAGATGGTTAAGGTTTCCTAACCATATACATGAGTTGTCATTTGATAAGGGGATCACATCATTGGTAGAATGATGTGATGGACTAGACCCAATCGTAAGATTAGCATCAGATTGTTTAAGATATTTGATATAGCTTTCTTCATGTCAAGTATCTGTTCATTCGACCATGAGATCATGCAACTCCCGGATACCGAGGAATACCTTGTGTGCTATCAAACGTCACTTCATAATTGGGTAATCGTAAAGGTGCTCTATAGGTATCTCCGAGGGTGTCTGTTGGGTTGGCATGGATTGAGACTGGGATTTGTCACTCCGTTTGACGGAGAGGTATCTCTGGGCCCTCTCGGTAATACAACATCACAAGAATCTTGCAAGCAATGTGACTAAGGAGTTAGTCATGGGATATTGTATTACGGAACGAGTAAAGAGACCTGTCGGTAACGAGATTGAACTAGGTATGAGATACCGACAATCGAATCTCGGGCAAGTAACATACTGACGGGCATAGGGAACTGCATACGGGATTAACCGAATCCTTGACATCGTGGTTCAACCGATAAAAGATCTTCGTGGAATATGTAGGAACCAATATGGGCATCCAGGTCCCGCTATTGGTTATTTATCGGAGAGGTGTCTCGGTCATGACTACATGATTCCCGAACCCGCAGGGTCACACACTTACGTTCGTTGACGCTAGAGTAGTATTGGGATATTTGATGATTGGTAACCGAATGTTGTTCGGAGTCCCGGATGAGATATCGGACGTCACGAGGAGTCTTGGAATGGCGGGAGATAAAGATTTATATAGGGAAAGTTGTTTTCAAGGTTTCGAAAAAAGTTTCAGTTTTTTCGGTATTGTATCGGGAAGCTTCCAGAAGGTTCCAGAAACTTCTAGAGAAGTCCAGAAGTCCACCAAGGGTTCCACCACGTCCCAAGGGTCAGCATGGGCTGAGAGGAGGTGCCATGGCCTTATTGGGCCAGGTGCACACAAGTCCCTCAAGGTCCATGCAGTTGGGGAAGGTGGAAAGTCCACCTTTGATTGGAAGGGAAGGAGGAGGACTAGGATTCCACCTCCTCCCCCCTTGGTTGCGCCCTAGGGTTTGGAGGGGCTGTTCTCCATGCCCCTCCACCTATAGAGGGGAGTGGTATGTCTCCAATGTATCTATATTTCTTTATTGTTCCATGCTATTATGTTATCTATTTTGGATGTTTTATATGCATTAATATACTATTTTATATCATTTTTTGGGACTAACCTTAACCTAGTGCCAAGTGTCGGTTGTTGTTTTTTCCTTGTTTTTGCCTTTTTCAGAAAGGGATATCAAACGGAGTCCAAACAGAATTAAACTTTCACGATGATTTTTCTTGGACCAGAAGACACCTACGTAACTTGGATAGAGGGCCAGAAGATTCCCGAGGAGGTCACAAGCCTGCAGGACGTGCCCCTGGCTTGTGGGCCCCTCGGAGGTCTTCTAACCCTAGTTCCACCTCTATAAATTCCCAAATATTCCCAACCCGCCAGAAGCATCCACAAAAATACTTTTCTGCCACCGCAACCCTCTGACCTCGTGAGATCCCATCTTGGGGCCTTTTCCGGCGATCTGTCGGAGGGGGATTCAGTCACGGAGGGCCTTGCTACCTCTTGAGCATGCGTTGGTTTTCCCTTGAAGAGGAAAGGGTGATGTAGCAAAGTAGCATAAGTATTTTCCTCATTTTTGAGAACCAAGGTATCAATCCAGTAGGAGGCTACACGCAAGTCCCTCGTAGCTACACAAACAAACAAGAACCTCGCAACCAACGCGATAAAGGGGTTGCCAATTCCTTCACGACCACTTGCGAAAGTGAGATCTGATAGAGACAACAATAAGATAAATATTTTTGGTATTTTTATGATATAGATTGGAAAGTAAAGATTGCAACATAAAATAGATCGGAAACTTATATGATGGAAAATAGACCCGGGGCCATAAGTATTACGGTGGGTGAACAAATTATTGTCGAGCAATTGATAGAAAAGTGCATAGTTATGAGAATATCTAGGCATGATCATGTATATAGGCATCACGTCCGTGACAAGTAGATCGAAACGATTCTGCATCTAATACTATTACTCCACACATCAACCGCTATCCAGCATGCATCTAGAGTATTAAGTTCATAAGAATAGAGTAACACATTAGGCAAGATGACATGATGTAGAGGGATAAAGTCAAACAATATGATATAAACCCCATCTTTTTATCCTCGATGGCAACAATACAATACATGCATTGCTGCCCCTACTGTCACTCGGAAAGGACACCGCAAGATTGAACCCAAAGCTAAGCACTTCTCCCATTGCAAGAAAGATCAATCTAGTAGGCCAAACCAAACTGATAATTCGAAGAGACTTGCAAAGATAACCAATCATACATAAAAGAACTCAGAGGAGATTCAAATATTTCTCATAGATAAACTTGATCATAAACCCACAATTTGTCGGATCTCGACAAACACACCGCAAAAGGAGTTACATCGAATAAATCTCCAAGAAGATCGAGGAGAACTTTGTATTGAGATTCAAAGAGAGAGAAGAAGACATCTAGCTAATAACTATGGATCTAAAGGTCTGTGGTAAACTACTCACAACTCATCGGAGAGGCTATGGCGTTGATGTAGAAGCCCTCCGTGATTGAATCCCCCTCCGGCGGAGCGCCAGAAAAGACTCCAAAATGAAATCTCACAGGTACAGAAGGTTGCAGCGGTGGAAATAGGGTTTCGTAGTGCTTTTGGATGTTTTTAGGGTACGCGAATATATATAGGTGAAGGAAGTCGGTCGGGGGAGCCACGAGGGGCCCATGAGGGTGGGGGCGCGCCTCCCTGCCTCGTGGCTTCCTCGTTTGCTTCTTGGCATCCACTCCAAGTCTCCTGGATTGCGTTTGTTCCAAAAATAACTCTCCCGAATGTTTCATTCCGTTTGGACTCCGTTTGATATTCCTTTTCTGCGAAACACTGAAATAGGCAAAAAAAGAGCAATTTGGGTTGGGCCTCCGGTTAATAGGTTAGTCCCAAAAATAATATAAAAGTGTATAGTAAAGCCCATAAACATTAAAAACGGGTAATATAATAGCATGGAACAATCAAAAATTATAGATACGTTGGAGACGTATCAAGCATCCCCAAGCTTAATTCCTGCTCGTCTTTGAGTAGGTAAATGATAAAAACAGATTTTTGATGTGGAATGCTACCTAGCATATTTCTCAACGTAATTTTCTTTATTGTGGCATGAATGTTCAGATCCAAATGATTCAAGATAAAAGTTCATATTGACATAAAAATAGTAATACTTCAAGCATACTAACAAAGTAATAATGTCTTATCAAAATAACATAGCCAAAGAAAGCTTATCCCTACAAAATCATATAGTTAGGCCATGCTTCATTTTCATCACACAAAATAGTCCCATCATGCATAACCCCGGTTTCATCCAAGCAATTGGTTCATAATTTTTAACGCGCTTCAGCTTTTTTAACCCTCACGCAATACATGAGCGTAAGCCATGGATATAGCACTATGGGTGGAATAGGATATGATGGTGGAGGTTGTGTGGAAAAGACAAAAAGGGAGAAAGTCTCACATTGACTAGGCATATCAACGGTCTATGGAGATGCCCATTAATAGATATCAATGTGAGTGAGTAAGGATTGCCATGCAACGGATGCACTAGAGCTATAAATGTATGAAAGCTCAACAAAAGAAACTAAGTGGGTGTGCATCCAACTCGCTTGCTAAGACCTAGGGAATTTTGAGGAAGCCCATCATTGGAATATACAAGCCAAGTTCTATAATGAAAAATTCCCACTAGTATATGAAAGTGACAACATAGGAGACTCTCTATCATGAAGATCATGGTGCTACTTTGAAGAACAAGTGTAGAAAAAGGATAGTAACATTGTCCCTTCTCTATTTTTCTCTCATTTTTTTCTTTTTTTATTTTGGTGGGCTTCTTTGGCCTCTTTTATTTATTGAAAAGTCCGAAGTCTCATCCCGACTTGTGGGGGAATCATTGTCTCCATCATCCTATCGCCACTTGGGAAAATGCTCTAATAATGAAGATCATTACACTTTTATTTATTTACAACTCAAGAATTACAACTCAATACTTAGAACAAAATATGACTCTATGTAAATGCCTCCGGCGGTGTACCGAGATATGCAATGAATCAAGAGTGACATGTATGAAAGAATTATAAAGGTGGCTTTGCCACAAATACAATGTCAACTACATGATCATGCAAAAGCAATATGACAATGATGGAGCGTGTCATAATAAATGGAACGATGGAAAGTTGCATGGCAATATATCTTGGAATGGCTATGGAAATTCCATAATAGGTAGGTATGGTGGCTGTTTTGAGGAAGGTAAATGGTGGATGTATGATACCGGCGAAAGTTGCGCGGCACAAGAGAGGCTAGCAATGGTGGAAGGGTGAGAGTGCGTATAATCCATGGACTCACATTAGTCATAAAGAACTCATATACTTATTGCAAAAGTTTATTAGCCCTCAAAGCAAATTACTACTATGCATGCTCCTAGGGGATGGGTTGGTAGGAGTTAACCATCACGCAATCCTGACCTCCACACATAAGGAAGGCAATCAAAAGAACACCCCATGCAACAAATTTGTCACACAACGTTTACCATACGTGCATGCTAGGGACTTGCCAACTTTAACACAAGTATTTCTCAATTTCATAATTACCCAACTAGCATAACTCTAACATTACCACCTTTATATCTCAAAACAATTATCAAGTATCAAATTGATCAAAGTGTTCTAATGCACTTTATATGATAGTTTTTATTATACCCAACTTGGATGCCCATCATATTAGGACTAATTTTATAACCAAAGCAAATACCATGCTGTTCTAAAAGACTCTCAAAATAATATAAGTGAAGCATGAGAGATCAATAATTTCTACAAAATAAAACCACCGCCGTGCTCTAAAAACATATAAGTGAAGCACTAGAGCAAAATTGTCTAGCTCAAAAGATATAAGTGAAGCACATAGAGTATTCTAATAAATTCTGAATCATGTGTGTCTCTCCTAAAAGGTGTACAGCAAGGATGATTGTGGTAAACTAAAAAACAAAGACTCAAATCATACAAGACGCTCCAAGCAAAACACATATCATGTGGTGAATAAAAATATAGCTCCAAGTAAAGTTACCGATAGACGAAGACGAAAGAGGGGATGCCTTCCGGGGCATCCCCAATCTTAGGATTTTGGTTGTCCTTGAATTTACCTTGGGGTGCCTTGGGCATACCCAAGCTTAGGCTGCTGCCACTCCTTATTCCATAATCCATCAAATCTTTACCCAAAACTTGAAAACTTCACAACACAAAACTGAACAGAAAATCTCATGAGCTCCGTTAGTGCAAGAAAGCAAACCACCACTTTAAGGTACTGTAATGAACTCATTATTTACTTATATTGGTGTTAAACCTACTGTATTCCAGCTTCTCTATGGTTCATACCCCCCGATACTAGCCATAGATTCATCAAAATAAGCAAACAACACACGGAAAACAGAATCTGCCAAAAACAGAACAGTCTGTAGCAATCTGTAACTTTCGAATACTTGTGGAACTCTAAAACTCCTACAAAAATAGGAAGTCCTAGGCAATTTGTATATTAATCTTCTGCAAAAATAATCAACTAAAAATCACATTTCTGTGATTTATTAAATTATTCTTGCGCGCGCAAAAGTTTCTGTTTTTTAGCAAGATCAAATTAACTATCACCTAAGATGATCCTATAGGTTCTACTTGGCACAAACACTAACTAAAACATAAAACCACATCTAACCTGAGGCTAGATGAATTATTTAGTACTAAACAGGAGAAAAAAGTAAAGAACAAAAATAAAATTGGGTTGCCTCCCAACAAGCGCTATCGTTTAACGCCCCTAGCTAGGCATTAATATTTCGATGATGCTCACATGAAATACAAGAATTGAAGCATAAAGAGAGCATCATAAAACATGTGACAAACACACTTAAGTCTAACATACTTCCTATGCATAGGTTTTTTATAAGCAAACAAATTATCAAGGCAAGCAAAAACTAGCATATGCAAGGAAGAAGATGATAGCAATCTCAACATGAAGAGAGGTAATTTAGGAACTTGAAAATTTCTACAACCATATTTTCTTCTCTCATAATAATTACATGTAGGATCATAAGCAAATTCAACAAAATAGCTATCACATAACATATTCTCAACACGATCCATATGCATGCAAAGTTGACACTCTTCCAAAATAGTGGGATTAACATTAACTAAAGTCATGACCTCTCCAAACCCACTTTTATCAAAAATACCATAACATTGAACATTCTCCAAATATGTGGGATCTAAAGTTGACACTCTTCCAAACCCACTTTCAATATTATTGCAAACACTATTATCAATCTCATATTCATCATGGGGCTTAAATAAATTTTCAAAATCATAAGAAGAGTCATCCCAATCATGATCATTGCAAAAAGTAGTAGACATAGCAAAACTAGCATCCCCAAGCTTAGGGTTTTGGATATTATTAGCACAATTGACATCAAGAGAATTTAGAATAAAATCATTGCAATCATGCTTTTTATTCAAGGAGCTATCGTGAATCTCTTCTTAAATTTCTTCATCACAATTTTCAGATTCACGAATTTCAAGCAAAACCTCATAAAGATAATCTAGTGCAATCAAATCACTAGGGTTTGGTTCATCATAATTGGATATCTTAAAAAGATTGGCAAGCGGATGAGGATCCATAGATCTTAGGTTCTCTGTTTAGCAATAAATAAACAACTATTCCAACCAAACGAGCAAACGAGCCAAAGCAAACGAAAAGACGAACAAAAGAAGGGCGAATAAAATGCAAGGGTGAAGTGGGGGAGAGGAAAATGAGAGACAAATGGCAAATAATGTGATGCGAGGGAGAAGAGTTTGTGATGGGTACTTGGTATGTCTTGACTTGTGCGTAGACCTCCCCGGCAACGGCGCCACAAATCCTTCTTGCTACCTCTTGAGCATGCGTTGGTTTTCCCTTGAAGAGGAAAGGGTGATGCAGCAACGTAGCATAAGTATTTCTCTCAGTTTTTGAGAACCAAGGTATCAATCCAGTAGGAGGCTACACGCAAGTCCCTCGTACCTACACAAACAAACAAGAACCTCGCAACCAACCCGATAAAGGGGTTGTAAATCCCTTCATGGCTACTTGCGAAAGTGAGATCTGATAGAGATAATAATAAGATAAATATTTTTGGTATTTTTATGATATATATTGGAAAGTGAAGATTGCAAAATAAAATATATCAGAAACTTATATGATGGAAAATAGACCCGGGGCCATAGGTTTCACTAGTGGCTTCTCTCAAGATAGCATAAGTATTACGGTGGGTGAACAATTTACTGTTGAGCAATTGATAGAAAAGTGCATAGTTATGAGAATATCTAGGCATGATCATGTATATAGGCATCACGTCCGGGAAAGTAGATCAAAACGATTCTACATCTACTACTATTACTCCACACATCGACTGCTATCCAGCATGCATCTAGAGTATTAAGTTCATAAGAACAGAGTAACGCATTAGGCAAGATGACATGATGTAGAGGGATAAACTCAAGCAATATGATATAAACCCCATCTTTTTATCCTCAATTGCAACAATACAATACGTGCCTTGCTGCCCCTGCTATCATTGGGAAAGGACACCGCAAGATTGAACCCAAAGCTAAGCACTTTTCCCATTGCAAGAAAGATCAATCTAATAGGCCAAACCAAACTGATAATTCGAAGAGACTTGCAAATATAACCAATCATGCATAAAAGAATTCATAGGAGATTCAAATATTTCTCATAAATAAACTTGATCATAAACCCACAATTCATCGGATCTCGACAAACACACCGCAAAAAGAGTTACATCGAATAGATCTCCAAGAAGATCGAGGAGAACTTTGTATTGAGATTCAAAGAGAGAGAAGAAGCCATCTAGCTAATAACTATGGATCTGAAGGTCTATGGTAAACTACTCACAACTCATCGGAGAGGCTATGGCGTTGACGTACAAGCCCTCCGTGATCGATTCCCCCTCCGGCGGAGCACCGGAAAAGGCTCCAAGATGGAATCTCGCAGGCACAGAAGGTTGCGGCGGTGGAAATAGAGTTTCGTAGTGCTCCTGGATGTTTTCAGGGTACATGAATATATATAGGCGAAGGAAGTCGGTCAGGGGAGCCACAAGGGGCCCACGAGGGTGGGGGCGCACCCACCCCCCTAGGACGCGCCTTCCTGCCTCGTGGCTTCCTCATTTGCTTCTTGACGTCCACTCCAAGTCTCCTAGATTGCGTTTGTTCCAAAAATAACTCTCCCGAAGGTTTCATTCCGTTTGGACTCCGTTTGATATTCCTTTTCTGCGAAACACTGAAATAGGAAAAAAAAGCAATTTGGGTTCGGCCTCCGGTTAATAGGTTAGTCCCAAAAATAATATAAAAGTGTATAGTTAAGCCCATAAACATCCAAAACGGGTAATATATCATCATGGAACAATCAGAAATTATAGATACGTTGGAGACATATCAGGCATCTACATCAACCTCGCTGCCCTACCGATGATGCGTGAGTAGTTTACCACAGACCTACGGGTCCATAGCTAGTAGCTATATGGCTTCTTCTCTCTATTTGATCTTCAAGACCATGTTCTCCTCGATGTTTTTGGAGTTCTATCCGATGTAATCTTATTTTGTGGTGTGTTTGTTGAGATCCGATGAATTGTCGATTTATGATCAGATAATCTATGAATGTTATTTGAGTCTCCTCTGAATTCTTATATGCATGATTTGATGGCTTTGTATTTCTCTCCGATTTATTAATTTGGTTTGGCCAATTAGATTGATCTATCTTGCAATGGGAGAGGTGCTTTGTGATGGGTTCAATCTTGCAATGTCCTCTCCTAGTGACAGAAGGGTCAGGGAGGCACGTATTGTATTGTTGCCATTAAGGGTAAAAAGATGGGGTTTATATTATATTACTTGAGTTTATCCCTCTACATCATGTCATCTTGCTTAAAGTGTTACTCTGTTCTTATGAACTTAACTCTAGATGCGGGCAGGAGTCGGTCGATGTGTGGAGTAATAGTAGTAGATGCATAATCGTTTCGGTCTACTTGTCATGGACGTGATGCCTATATTCATGATCATTGCCTTAGATATCGTCATAACTATGCGCTTTTTTATCAATTGCTCAACAATAATTTATTTACCCACCGTATGCTTTATTCAAGAGAGAAGCCTCTGGTGAAACCTATGGCCCCCGGGTCTATTTTCCATCATATATTTCCAGATCTGTAAAACCAAAACCCCCAAAAATACCTCGTTGAATTTTATTTACTTTTATTTCTTTTATATCCATCTCTATCAGATATCACCCTTGCAAGTGACCATGAAGGGATTGACAACCCCTTTATCGCGTTGGGTGCAAGTGTTTGATTGTTTGTGCAGGTGCATATATTGGAGACTTGCTTGTACCTCCTACTAGATTGATACGTTGGTTCTCAACTGAGGGAAATACTTATCTCTACTTTGTTGCATCACCCTTTCCTCTTCAATGGAAAAACCAAAGCAAGCTCAAGAAGTAGCAGGGAGGGGGTACCTAAGAGGACACACAAAGCCTTTGGCGCTCCTCTCTCTCCTGTTACTCCGTAGTTCTAACGCCTCATCCCGGCGACGCTTAACGAAGCATTGTCGGTGCTCCACCACCACCATCATTACCATGCCGTCGTGTTGGTTGTGATCCCATCTACTTCTCCTCTCCCTCTTGCTGGACACTACAAGAAACTTGTTAATACATGACGGATTTCCAATGACAGTTTCGAAATTCGTCATGAACGGCCTAGTACAGACCCGCAAGCCCACTAAAGCCCGCCTAAAGCCCTAAACCTTTCCCCGTTTAAAAGCAAACCCTAAGAGAATCCCGTCCCCAATCCCTTTCTACATCCGCCGCCACCACGCCTCGCCTCTCCTCTCCTCTCCTCGCCCCCGTCCTCTGTCTCAACCTCCCCGCCTCCAAGCGACGATGACGGCCTGAGATCCATGGTGACAGCGGCTGCAGCGGCCCGATGGAAGTCGCGGCCAACCCTAGCCGCCGTGGCGCGCCTCAGCTGCTCACAACCCATGACCTGGGCCATGGATCTACGGCAGGGACCTCCCTCCTCCGTCTCACAGGCCGCGCAACTGCCTCGCCATCCGGAGATTTGGAGCAGCAAGGGCCGGATGAGGAGAGGACGACGACCGTGACCTGCGGCAGGCCCGAGCTCGACCTCGCCGGCAACGTCGACACCCCTCACAAGGTCCATCCCTGCCCCCCCCCCCCCCCGGTCGTCTCCTCTATCCATTACTTCCTCTTCTCTCCCATCCCCAATCAAAGTTTTTTTTGCTTTGATTCAGAACAGCAGGAGCTCTCTGCCTCTCCAGTTTGATGGATGGGAACGACCGGGACCCCAAGCTCGAGCCAGATGAGCTCGATGGCTAGCAGCCCCGAAAACCATGATTCCCCAGAGAACAAGAAGGTCGACCCTCTCACTCTGGTTTTTTCTTTTCTTTCCAAGTGACTGCTGCTCTTCTTTAGTATAGTTCTCCAGGGACTCTCCAATTTTCTTGGACTGAACCTGATGCAGAAAACGTGGCCGCTTTATTTCCTGATACTCGCAAGTTACAGCCAACAATAGACTAGCACTGTTGGCTATTTCCCTTTTCTTCTCTCACCGTGCGAGCATTTGCAGTGTAGAGTTTGTGTAATCTGCTAGTTAATTAAGTAACTACCGTACTAGTTCGACAAGCTGTATGGTGGTTCACGTTTAGTCCCTAACCAAAAATTAGGCCATGCCCATATTACTGTTCTTCTCCTTTCTATTATTATTAGTCTGGCATATCCCTATATTTTTATATTATCTACCACTTTACTCCCTGGCATAGTTGCAAACTACTTCTACACCGAGAAGTGGTTGTTTGGTATAGTATACCAGTGTGCATTTTTATTTGTAGCAGAAGTTGTCTAAGTTAGATGTACTCATGTTTGTTGCTATTAGGATCAAATATCAATGCTAGTTCAGACATACTACCTGCCATCTTGAAATATAAAATGTTTTTATAGGCTAAACTAGCCTACAAAAACGTATATATATTTTGAGACTGAGGTAGTACTTGTTAGTTCTGACCATGCCTAGCTTAAGGACTGATCGGTATTCTTGAAAAAAAATCCTGCATATGTTCGTACATTTTCCTATCTGAATTAATGTTGGATGTATTTTGGTGTGTGCATGTGACATTCAAGGCACATTTTTGCAATATATGTTAGTATATGGTGCTGTGAAACTTCTACGATTGAACATACCACGGCAAGCTTCAGAAGTAACTTTCTTCCATCTACAAAAGCTGAGAGGCAGAGGGAGGGGCACATAGTTTTACCATTGAATAAGCTACTCTCTAAAGCTTCAGAAGTAACTTTCTTCCATCTACAAAAGCTGGGAGGCAGAGGGAGGGGCACATAGTTTTACCATTGAATAAGCTACTCCCTGAGCTAGAGTGAGGGGCACAACATTTACCACTAAATACGCTGCTCCATTCAACATGATTGAGGCTCTAAAATGAAAGTTTAACAATCTGCAGCTTTAGAGATTTAGAGCCACACACAAATAATGAAATAGTGTAACAATCCACAGCTTTGAAAATGTTGGTGTTCTTATTTGATCTTGGTTTGTAGCAAATAATAATATTAGTGTTATCATTGACTTTGGGCTCCAATGAAATTCTTGTACGTGTCAATCCTAATTCTCTGCCAAAAGTTGTTTAACAGTATGCTAATGCTTTGCCCAGGTCTATCTCATGGACACCCAGATTTTGTACGCAATTTTCTCAACACCATCGCGTTACCTCACTGTTGGTGGTAATTTTCCATCGCCACTTATTTTTTTATTATTGTTACTGTCAAATACTAATTCTTCAGCTGTACGCTTGATAATTGTTGATGATCTCTTAGCATTACAAGTGAAATGTATCCTTGGGCAAAATGTCCACATTCTTAGATAGGTCCATTACTATCTCCTTCATAGCCTTTTGGTTTTATTATTTTCACTATATACCTTTTTTGTTCTAAGTTTCAACTGTCAAGTGTTAACAATATGTGGATATTGTTATTCAGGGTATATCCAATTTCTTAATGCTCTAATAGGGTAGGTTCTGGGGTTGGTTAACCTCATTTATGCAAATTGTTGGTACCCAAAGGTGCCATTCTGTCAATATTGACAAGTTGATTCATGCCTACTTACAAGGCTGGAAAAAAATGTATTACTGGACACAACTGTAGAAGTATGTAGATGTTTGTTTTCTCAACACATAACTATCCCTTATTTTATTATCATCAAGGATCACTGGACATATGATAATTGAACGAATCTTGTGCACTGTTGTATGTATTGTCCCCCTTTGTTAGACCAGTTTTTTTTTCTTTTTCTTGTTTGGATGATATGCACAAGTATGTAACATTTAAATTTTTTACCCACAACTTGGTTGTCTTAATTAATATGGATCTACATGAAACTTATATATGTAGTGGATACTATGTTATTCTCGTTTGTAGCACTGCAAGATTTAAGAATTTTGGAGAGCACGAGTTATTCATTTTTACTTTGATAATTCTCATATTTTACAATCTATGCATATCTACAAATATCTAATGGTCTTGTAAATATGCTAGGTATGATTGCGTACCAGGCTACTTGGTGCTGCCCATCAAAATTCGCACGACATGATAGTTTCCATCAGGAGGGCCGATGGCAAGAACTTGAATAACAACTTCACTAGTTTAAATGTTCTGTTTGTGTGAACTGGATTATATACTGTTTCCTAACTTTGTTGAGTGATATATTTTATTAATCTATGTTGTAAATTATCATCTCGTGGAGGATTTTTTAAACTGCTATGTTATAGATGCTTGCAGATGACTGCATATATTTATTCATATGTGCATGTGAGGCACTTTGGAAATACCTTGTCTTAACATTACGATTTGCATAACGCATCATGCTTTAAAATGTAATTGTTGAAAGTTGGGCTGAATGAAATAGGCTAACGGGTCGAACTAATGGGCTACCCCATGTAGGATATCCATGACGATTTCTGTGACGAAAAATCGTGTCCACGTGGCTGCCACGTCATTCCAGTTGGTCAATTGAAAACTCACGTGGCGTTGGTCCATGACGGTCTGTTCCGTCACAATGGTTTGGGCCTCGGGCGGGCCTGGGGTAGATCCTTGACGGTCGAAGATCGTCATGGACAACACCATGTCAAATTATGACGCGATATACATGACGGATTCCAAATCCGTCAAGGATAGGCACCCATGACGGATTTTGCCTGGCCTGTGACGGACTAGTACTGTCACGTATTAACAGTTTTCTTGTAGTGGGATCAAGGAGGAGACGTCAGCGAGCCGCACGTGTGCTAAACTCAGAGGTGTCGTCCGTTCGACACTAGATTGGTTGGATCGTGACTGGATCATGAAGAGTAGGACTACATCAACCGCGTTATATACGCTTCCTCTTAGCTATCTTCAAGGGTATATAGATGATCTCCCCCTCTCGTAGCTATGCATCTCCATGGATAGATCTTGTGTGTGTGTAGAATTTTTTTTGTTTTCCATGCAACTTTCCCCAACAGTGGTCACCTGTCGAAGATGGGCCGGGAGCCCCTAGAGTCCCAGTCGACCTAACTAAGAAGCTAGGAGCCCCCTCTGGGCTCATGGCCTCATGGGGTTCCCTCTCTTGTTCCTCTTCAATCCCGACACTTATATATACCTCTGGATCTTCATTATATTTATCATGGAATTTTATGCACAAATCAATTCACGATTTAAGGCTAAAGTCATCTACAGCCCTGTTCTGGATTCTGCCGGAGGTGCGAATCATTGTCTTCAAACTTTTCATTGACCCTCTACTGCTCCCATGATGACATGTGAGTAGTGCACTCTTGGATTATGGGTTTGTAAGTAGCTAAGCATCAATCTATCCCCACTCTTTGATGTTATAGATCATGTGAGCTACCTAACGTGATTGTGATCCATATGACACAATTATGGCGGTTACTTTTGTTATGTGATGATTGTTTCTTTATTATCTAGTCATGTGTGATGTTTTGCATGGCTTATAGATGCATATACTTGCTCTCTGATTCACTAGTACACCCACTAGCCATTTTAGATGAAAGATCAATAGTGGGAGTGGTGTGCATTAGATGGGGTTAATTTTTATAAGTGAAGTTTCAGTGGCAGTAAGATAGAAAAAGTTATAATTGTATTCTCGTGCACTAAGGATAGAAATATAGTTAACTCATTGTCTCAGTGATGATATTGAGGTGATGGGAATGTATTATCAATTGTATGTCATCTTGCTTAATGCAATCCTATTTTTATTTTGAACTTGATATTTGAGGATGAATCTGTTTGTCAATGGTCTTTAGGACAAGCATTAGCTATAGATGATTATGACATCTAGCCATTCTACAGATTCATGGACATACTAGTTATATAATATCCTCACATCATATAATATAATTATCCATATTGTCTTAATCATTTATCTTGCATATCTATGCTTATATTTTCACATCGGTGCTTATTGTAGAGACCCTACTAGTGTACCTATGAATCCAGTCCAATTTACCACGTAAAAACAACTACCACTTTAATTTTACATGCATTTTTATTTTCTGTAATTGATATTCCCAAAATACAGAAACACTTCCAAAAATTAGACACACACATAACTTTGTTGCAACTAGCAAAGCTAGTGAGATTGACAACGCTAGAATTGTTGGGGATACAAGGAGGTTTCTAATTGTATGTAAGGGCAAGCATTGGGCTTGAAAAGTTGATTACATGGATTGATATCTTGGTTCTCACTGAGGGGAACTTGCTTGCTAGTTACAAATACGTGCACTTGGTGACCCAATAACTTGCTAGCTTATGTGATTCTCTTCGAGAAAACAATACCCTAGAGGCTCTAGGCAGCTATGTGTGTTGTCCAGGCAAGATCATACCCTCTCTGACCTCGGCCGGAGGGTGTCGGATTCCATTCAGAGGCTCCGGTGCCCGGAGGGTCTAGGCCAACTTCGAGCGCCATCCGTACAAATTCAGTACCACGCTGACCTGGCCTGAAGGGCGTCGAAAGTGAGAACAACTTATACACTTTTTTGGGACCTCTCTCTCTCTCTCTAGGTTGTGGGTTTTCTGGCTATGTATTTTGTATGTTCATTCCCACATATTTTCATGATGCACCCCGTCTTTGTATTATGACATGCATATGACTAAAAAACGAGAAATCGCAGGTGGAAGTGCCATAGACCGTACACATATCTTTCCTACTTAGAAAGGATGGAGTTGATAACGAGTTCAAATACGAGAGGTTAAGGTCTTATAAAGGTTGGAGTTGATGGTGAGTTCCCATATGGGACCATATCCTACTTATAAAGGATGGAGTCACATGTGAGACTGGCAACCTTCCAAAAGATATAAATTATAACAAACAATTGTTACTTTTTACACGGTATGAGACCAATTCCAAATAAACAAACACATTGCTACCCTAATTATGAGAAAACACTTATGATAAAAAATTATAAATGCATACAACTCTAGTTCAAAATCATGGTCTTGATTTTAATTTCTCTGCCCAACCAATTCTTCCAGTTCTATAGCACAGCAGAAGAGAGCAAAGACATTGCAATTCCAATGTAGTCATAGACATTATCCTCCTATCAAACACATGATCTTCTGCATTCAAATTACTCTGGCCCATTCTCTTATCTTTTAGTACCATTTAAAATGTTATCTCACTCTAAATCTTACAAAGCACCAAAAATGGCCGCTTAAAACTCTTCAATGACTACAACATGGTCTTTCGTTATTCCGACGCCCTCTTTATAATCATGGCCATGCAACAACAATAAAACACCAGCATATTTGATGATATCCTAAGTCAATAGTATCTTATCGTCTTTGTATGGTTCCTTAGCAATGCACAACATTGTGCTAGTTTCATCTCAAAGCACACATACATTATGTAAGCACTATACAAACATGGTTTGTCTTCTAAACATAGTGTCATTAACACAAAATCTCATTAGGGGCAGATCATCACTTGAGTTGTAGCTACTCTTTGTCTTCTTCATCTTCTCCTTCTTCTTTGTCTTCTTCATCTTCATCTACTTCTTCAGATTGAGTCTTCCTTTTGCTCTTGCGCGGACTCCCACAAAAGTTATCAAGGAAGCAATTCCAGCTGCTAGCTAGTGGGACATAAGCACATTGAGAGGAGCAGCTCTGGTGGTCTATGGTGACCATTACGCAAAACACAACGACAAATAATAACGTTTACAGTACTTCGGCTATAAACCTTCAAAATGGTGTTTCTAAATCCCTCACTTGTATAGCTGTACATCTCGAAAAAATGATTTGTGCCCAGCGATCACCGAACAAGATAAGCCATGGCATGCACGCCAGCGCTCAGACCAATCATAATGAGCGAGCATGCATGCATATGCTGCATGCGGCTAACTCATCCTTGCTTAGTTTTGAGTAAACTTTAAGCATAAAACGTGTTGCTGCCGAGGTGCTGACATGCTGCGTACGTATATAGGATCGAATTTGCAGGATCTTTCCATTATTTGCAGTTAAGCATGTTCCTTAGTGTTTCCTCTGCGTTATTGCAGACGCAGTAGTACTGTACTGGGGTGTACAAAAGAAAAGAAAAGGAAAGGAAAATACACCCTATGTACCTAAATAGTATAAGATATTTGTCTTGTATTTAGATTAGAAACAGAGGTACTTTGTAAATATAAGACGTTTGTAAATACTTCATCTGTCTTAAAATGTAAGATGTTTCTTGATACTTTGACAGTGTCAAAAAACGTATTGCATTTCTGAACAGAGAGTATTTAGAAGCAGAGGTCTACTGCTATTTTTTTATTTTTTTTATGGGAAGGTCTACTGCTAATAAGCTTGTATCAGCGTGATGTGGGCGAAATGGTTTTATACAAACGCAGACCAGAGAGACACACAACCAATTTCAGGTGAGACAAAGGAAAGCAGAAATGGCCGAGTTTATAAAAATGCACGCTTTGATGCTCCTGGTTCCTATAAATAAGCCATCGGGCGCACCACTCTGCCTGCACCAGCCACACACCCAACCAACCACCCCTAGCTACCACTTCAACCTGCACTGGTCTCTGCACACTCTCGGAGCTCAGCGTCGCTCGCGCATCAGAATAATCAAGTTCGTGTCACAGCGAGGAGCCGAAGAGCGTCACTCGGTGTGATCGGTTTGGAAATGGTGAAGAGCGCGCAGCAGCAGCACCAGCCGCAGCAGGTGTCGCTCGGCGGCGACGGCGGCAATGCGGTGGCGGCGAGGCAGGGCGGCGGCGGCGGGGGGAGGCAGCAGCAGTACAAGGGCGTGCGGATGCGGAGCTGGGGGTCGTGGGTGTCGGAGATCCGGGCGCCCAACCAGAAGACGCGCATATGGCTCGGCTCCTACTCCACCGCTGAGGCCGCCGCGCGCGCCTACGACGCCGCGCTGCTCTGCCTCCGGGGCTCCGCCGCCGACCTCAACTTCCCCGTCCACCTCCCCTTCCACGTCCCCGCCGCCGCCATGTCGCCCAAGTCCATCCAGCGCGTCGCCGCCGCCGCCGCCGCCGCCGCCAGTGCCGGCAGCAGCCCCCTGCAGCCTCCCCACACCATGCCCTCCTCTGCCTCCTGGCCCGGCGCCGCCCCGCCGTGCGGCTACGGCGACAACGCGACGTCCTTCGGCTCCCCGGAGGACCAGTCCGCCCGCCACAGCAACGCCGACGACGACGAGACCATGGCGCACGGCGACGACGGCGTGGACTACGACGCGCTGGCGGACATCGATGCCTTCTTCCAGTCGCCCAAGTGCATGGACTACATGATGATGGACCCGTGCAGCACCTTCTTCGCGCCGGCGCCCATGGCGCCCGTTGAGTGGGAGGAGGAAGGCGAGATCAGCCTCTGGAGCTTCTCCTCCTACAACTGATCGAGCTCAAATGCCAGCTCCGACCACGGCCATGGAGGTCATCTCAAGCTTCGACCGGTCAAATCACAACTAAGCAATTCCATCAACACTGACAGATTAATTACTCAACTACCACTACGAGTGACCAAGAATTGGTCACGGTAAAAATAATCGCAGGCCATGATCAATTCTTACTTCATGGCCTCGCGAAGAATGATGATTAATTATTATTTCATTCATATTCCGTAGCTAAATATAATATACTAGTATCACTGGCGTACTAGTAGTACGTATCCGTACAAGGCCAATTATGCATTTGTGGGGGAGCTCTGATGGAGCTACATGTTTTAAGGCAGCTTCCATGGAGCCAACTCCCTTCAATTAGTTATTACATGTGTATGTGCAAGTGTGCAAGCAATGTGTTATGATGATGAATTACCTCTTTAATTTTGCTTCGTTTTAGGTGAGTACTCTACATGTTCTAAAGTCAACTTTTTGGTTAGGAGACATGGCAGAAGAGTCACATTTTCTATTTGAAGAGAGTGAAATAGCCATTCCAAAGTAGAGTTCTTTTCAAGAGGAACAACATCATAAGAAACCCCGGTAACTGAGTGTGGATTACTCTCAAAATGCCCGAGCAATTGATGGCGGTTGGCTAATGTCACCCATCACTTGTTGGGCCACTTTCTAGTATGTGTCTTGATAAGTTAAAATTTCAGAAACAAAACAATTATCACTGAAATATGCTGAATTTCGGAAATTTCACATTTTTTGGAAATTCTTTTGAATTTCGACATATTTTTTGGTGGTCTGAATCCGACTCAAAAATTCAGTGTTACAAGTACATTGGACCTCACTGCAATATGCAAAATTTAGGAAATTTCATTGGAACTTTGTTGAATTTTTGAACCATGCTTTTCCCTACGTATATAGGATGCTCCCGCTTCTTAGCCGCTTGCGGCAGCTACCAGGTTCATCTCCCACAAATTCCAACAAAATCAAATAATTACACATTTTTATGGAGCCGGATTTCCGCCAAACTAAGGAAAAGGGGGAATTGGCGCATAAAATGTATGGCCTTCTAGGGCTTTTAGGCACATAGGACACACAGGGTTGTGAGCTCCCTTTGACTGTTAAGACGCGAGGTTCCGCTTGTGAATTACCAACATAGGCAAATAGCTTGCATTTTGACTTTATGTGAGCTTTCCAGATCTACTAGCCCAAAACTCAGAGAATCGACTCTTCAATTGCATCTCAACTATTGATCGACGCAAATATATCTGGAATCAACTTTTTTTTTGAATAAGGGGGTTTCCTTGCCCCAATTTTATTATAAACGAGGCAAAGCATAGCAACATAAACTGTTTCCAGCTCTCGATCCTGACTAAAGTAGCAGGGCCATGATAAGTACCAAGTTGATTTGAAACATAAAGCCTAGAAGTGCAACATCAGCGACAAAACATCAACATTACACATCTAACTAGAATGACATCCCAGAGCTCTAGTGAAAGGTTAATCTAGGCCACCATATCCACTTGTAGGTGGAGTCATCTCCATGCCGTCCTCAGGAGCTCTCCTCTTCGCTGATCCGGGAGCAACAAGCATCTTCGCATCGGCATAGAGTAAGAGTCGTTGCACAAGATATTAATTGATGCAACACAGCGCTTACCCTTCTCAACAGAACCCTTACATCTTTCCAGACCAAGCGCTAAAAATGCATCTCGTTACGAACAATCCATAGGCTACATAAGGTAGCGACACATGACATGTTAGGAACATCTTCTTAAAATTAAACCACATGAGACAAATACCATGAATTGATTTGGGAAGGGAAACTGAAAGATCTGAGCTACCACCTCCAAACAACATGTGCAGATGTGGAACAAAACAAAAAGTGAGAAACAGATTCAGGTTCATTACGAACCATGCATGAAAAATATTTTACATGTTGTCTCTTGCTCAAACTACCTCTAGTATAAGTATACGGTTGTTAGCTACCAACCATAAGAACACATGAAAATATGGTGGAACGGGGATTTCCCATCGCCATTTTCAGAAGGGAGCAGAAACCCCACCAAAGTTAATCATCTTATAACAATACTTAGTGGAATAAATACTAGAGGCTTCAAATAACCAAACAGACCGACTAGGATCAAGGTTGGGACCAAGTGGTTGCAATAAGGTTAAGAGTTCCTACCATTTACCCAAAAAAACAACATCAACACACCTCATTATAGAAAATTTAAGGGTGGAAACATCCCAGAACTGAGGTATAGAGCAATCCTACTGTTGACGTATGTCAAAACATCCCAAAATTGAGTTTTGAGATTGCTATCTCCCAACCAAATATCATGGCAAAAACTGATGTTTGTTCCATTACCAAGAATCCTTTATAAAACGGCCTAACAACAACAAAAGCCCAAGTAATTCCTTTCCAAAAAGGGGAGCCACTTAGACAACACACCGGGTTAGTAGTGTTATACTTATAGTCAATAAAACATACCCCAACTCTTGTTAGCACCATGAAAATACCTCTTGGCCCGAGAAGCAAGCATGGCAAGATTGAAATCTCTAAAATTAGGTATACCCGCCCTACCAAATTCTTTTTTGGGGACACAAGCCCCCAATTTGTTAAGTGATATTTATGAACACCTCCAAGGTTACGCCACAAAAAGTGAGCCATTTGAGCGGAAATAACTTTGATAGCCCATTTAGGAAATTAAATATAGACATTATGTACATAGGTATTAGCAATGAAAGTCCTAAGCAAGACAAGCTTCGCCTCATAACTGAGTAATCTGCCCCTCCAGCCACAAATTCTCTTGTTAATGTTGTCAATAATGGGTTGAATACTTTATCTACGTAATTCAAGATAGTGCAAAGGTACCCCTAGGTATTTCAAAGGGAAATCACTGTTTTGCAACAAAAATGTATATTTAAATAGAACCTTGACAAGTTCCTCCTCCACATGAATTGTAAGAAAATCACATTTGTTAAAATTAATTTTCATCCCCGAAAAGGTTATCAAAATAGGAAAGCAACCATTTAACATTCGTGGCATTTTCTAAAGTAGGTTTAAGAAAGAGAAGAGTACCATCAGTACAGTGCAAGCTAGTGACACTATTAGGACCAACGTTGGGTAGAACACCAGAAATAATACCAACATTGGCAACTCTGGCTAGCATCCTGGAATCAACTTTATTCTTTTCGGTCTTTCAATTTCAAATGCATGCCATGCATGCTACTCCCTCCGTTTCTAAATATAAGTCTTTTGAGATATTTCAATATGAAGTTACACTACAAAAAAAGGACACATCCGTGACATTTTGGGCCGAACAATTTTTTTTTCTGTCATACATATGACACTTCTATGACGATAATTGTGACAGAACCCGGTATCATCATAGATGTGGTGGGCTCCTACTTCTATGACAAAAAATCATGACATAAAATGGGCTTTTCGTCCTGGGCGGGCCGGACACGCAGCTGCATGACATTCTTTGGGCCGTCCATGACAGAAAAAACCGTGGTAGAAGCGAGGGGTAGGAAAATTTTGGGGAGTTGCCGGTTACGGTGGGAGGTCGGGGGCCGAGCGATGCGCGTTTATCTCGTACACGTACGCGTGTGTGTGCGAGGCGTTGGCTCTAACTGAACCCGAGCGAGGCGTTGGGCTCTAACTGAACCCGAGTGATTGCACTACAGGCTACGCATTACTGAACCCGAGCGATCGATCGATGGCTGTTAACTGAACCCGATGGAGCGATTCCTTCGCTACTGCTGCTAACTGAAGCCGATCAGTTGGATGAGCAGTGAGCGTTGCAGGGCAGCAGGGGGGTTGGATGAACAGTGAGCGGTGGCGTTGCCTCTGGATGAACAGGACCCCGTGGTGTGGAGGGCTGGATGAACAGTAGACGATGGAGGGGTGGCCGTGGAGGGATGGTTGAACAGGACCCCGTGGTGTGGAGGGTTGGATGAACAGTAGACGGTGGAGGGCTGGATGAACAGTAGACGGTGGAGGGGTGGTTGAACAATAGCCGGTGGAGTAGCGCGCGGTGAAGGCTGGATGAACAGGAGCCCGTGGAGGCTGGAGGAGGTCGACGGTAGCCCGTGGAGGCTGGAGGGGGTCGACGGTGGAGATGAACAGTATCCCGTGGAGTCCCGTTTTGCGGTACGCCACACCCCTCCCGATGAACAGGACCCCCGTTTCGACCGTAGCGCTCTAACACAAGTCCGTTTCATCCGTTTTGCGGTACACCACACCCCTCCCGATCAACAGGACCCCCGTTTCGACCATAGGAGGTCCGTTTCCTCCATTTTACGGTACACCACACCCCTCCCAATTAACAGGACCCCGTTCCAAATGTGGCCGGTCGAACACAAGACCGTTTCCTCTGTTCTGCGATACGCCATGCCTCATTTCCATCGCCTGTTCCGTCCAAGCCGGTTGGCTCCCACGCGTTTCGTTGCATCCCGATGAACACGATGCATTTCGTTGCCTCCCGATGAACACGCCGCATTCCGTTGCCTCCCCATGAACATGACGCATTCCGTTGCCTCCCCATGAACACGAGCATTATGTTGCCTCCCCATGAACACGACGCATTCCGTTACCTCCCCATGAACATGAGCCCGCCCTCGCCGTACGTATGCACGACTAGGCGTTCGAGATCCCGCCCGTATGTACACATACGTGGCCGTATTTTCTTTCTTACACCCTGGCCGCTGTAGTACGTGTACATGTTACGTGCGCGCCTCTACTACAACACGTGCGCGCCTCTACATCGACCAATATGTACATACACGTTCGCGACCAGGATGACAACGCTACGTACGCTTCGATCAGGTGGGTCTCGACTGTCGGGCACTTCCTAGCCTGCGAAGATGTAGCTGGTGGGTCCCAACAGTCAGGGGGGCGAATCGTTTTTTTTGCCCGGACGCACTTCCTTGCGTGCGAAGGTGTAGCTGCTGGGTCCCAGCAGTCAGGGGGATGAATCGTTTTTTTTTTGCCCGGACGCACTTCCTTGCGTGCGAAGGTGTAGCTGCTGGGTCCCAGCAGTCAGGGGGACGAATCTTTTTTTTGCCCGGACGCACTTCCTTGTGTGCGAAGGTGTAGCTGATGGGTCCCAGCAGTCGGGGGGCGAATCGTTTTTTTCGGACGCACTTCCTTGCGTGCGAAGATGTAGCTGGTGGGTCCCAGCAGTCAGGGGGGCGAATCGTTTTTTTGGCGCACTTCCTTGCGTGCGAAAATGTAGCTCGTGGGTCCCAGTAGTTAGGGGGCGAATCATTTTTTTCGTGAAATACGGTGGCCCGTCCGGTGGGTCCCCACTGTCAGGTGGAGGAATAATTATTTTGCGCGTAATATGGAGGCACTTCCTTGCGGCTGTCGTGGACCCAGCAGTCAGCCTCTCCACGTACAGTCCACGTCCGATGGAAGTCGTTCCTTGACCATGTTGACCACGTCGCGCCGAGAGCACCACGGCGGTGGACGACGGTGAGGCCTAGAAAGGGGACGACGTGGAGCCGGGGAAGACGGGCAGTGGATGCACACACGGAGAGGAGTACGAGGGTTCACTGGTTCGGCTGCGCTACCGTCGCTGCAGAATAACAGGGGGTGTGGGTGAGTGGAGGGATGGCCTGGCCAGCGGTGGGAGTAGTAGGGGGCGGTGAGGCCTTCGCGGCAGCACAACCGGCCACGGGAGGCAGGAGCAGGCGGCACGACCGGCGCTGCTTTGGACGGCTGGAGCAAGAAGACCAGAGGTTGAAGAAGCACGACGGCCGTTGGATGGACATCGTACGGTCACTGCAGCTAGAATCGTTTATATTGACTAAGTTGACAAAGCCCTTGGTACGTCAACTTAGTAGGCCCACATGTCAGCTTCCGAAACGGTGCGCCCCAGATGTCAGGGGGAGGAATCATTTTTTGGGCGGGTGAAGCTAGAATATTCGAGATTGAAGAAGAAGCACATCATCCGTTGAATGGACATGCAACGGCCACTGCTGCTATAACCGTGTGTTGACTATAAGTTGACAAAGCCTTGCATACGTGTCAACTCTATTTTTTTTAGGGGACGCGTCAACTTAGTAAGGCCAGAAGTGTGTGGCAGAGAACTTATAGCCCATTTAAGATTTGTAAGAATGTGTAGCTCATTTTTGAATTCTAATGGAATTTACTACAGCCCATTTACATTTTGTTAAAAGTACAACCCATTTCAACCAACCGTTCAAAACAGAATTCAATAAAATTTCCCACATTTTGATGGGATCCGAATATTTTTATCCCAAAATTTCTAGTCAGATTAAATACAATTTCAATATAAATTTATATTACGTAAAAATCCAACGAAACATTGTGCTCACAACAATTAATGAAATTAAAATTTTCAATATTCCAAAAATAATATTTTATAAAGTAATCACTGTTTGGTGCATTTTTTTATAGTTACTACCTAGTTTTTATAATTGCATTCCATTTATTATTTCTTAAAGCCCATTTTCTTATTAATACTAATGCATCCCTCCTAGGAAAGATTTGCAGCCCAGCGGGGCGGAGAATAACAACTTGACCTTGCCTGGGTATTCCTCAAAAAAAAGTATAGCTGGGCTAGCCATTTTCAGCTTGAAAAAAATTAATATCTGGGCTGGATATCTGGCCTGGGCTAGACGGGCCACAGCCCGCCCAGTTAATACCTACAGCGATGTTTTCGTTGTTGTTCAGAGGAGAAAAATTAATATCTGGGGTAAACATCGAAAAACTCTGCAGTGCTCACACCTCAAAAACACAAATACTACTCGAGCTGCTTAGTCCCAGCTGTCGGCCGCTTCTTGTGCAATTCTCTCGTTTATTGACTACCTCCTTTCCGGTTTATAATGCTCAATTCAAAATTTTCACCAATCAAGGTAGATGGCGAGTGGTGGAATACTTTTTGTAGTTTTGCAAAAGCACCTAATTAATGCTTTTGTTATCGTCAAAAAATTATGTTTATCAATGCATTAATTGCAATGCATGCATGCATAAAGTACATGCATTGGTCAATTTTCTCTTAATACTTGCATGCAATGATTTAATGCACCTTGGAATCTGAACATGTGATGGAAAACAACCAAATTGAGCCTTATAAAATGGAAAAACTAAAATTTTGAGATAAGCCCTATAAACCGGAAAGGAGGGAGTACATAGGTTGACAATGGTGTGGGACCATGATGTCAGGAAACCAGGAGGAAGCAAAATAAATTATAGTTATATATATATATATATATATATATATATATATATAATAAGGAGGCACTTGCGTACGTGAGGCTATGGACCTGGTGGGTCCCCATTGACATCCTATCCAAGTAGAGTCATCTCCTCGCCCGCGCGTGCTTTCCGCCTGAAACAGTCAGTGCCGGCCGCCCCGCTTCCCGGTGCAGGCGATTGCTCCGCCTTCAAACGACACAAGTGTCGTCCGTCCGTCCATCTGCCGCACACATTAATGATACGGGGTTGCTGAGGCGGCTAGTCCGGCGCCACACGTCCGTCCCTCTGCCCGCCCATCATTGCTATATAAACTGCTGCGCCGGCCATAGCCGCAGTCATCCGCATCCGTTCCCTTTCTCCTATCCACACCACTACTGCCCACCATGGCTTCCTCGCGCTCCAGCGCTCTTCGGAACGGGCGGACGACAGACCACAAGGAGATGGCAGCCATTGTTGCCGACCGGCTGGCCGGCAGGTAGCCGGAGGACGACGACGTCCCAATGGAGAACATGGTAGTCGACGATCGGGCGCCAACCCCCTCCTCCGCGCCATCCTCGCCGGTGCATTGCACCATGACCATCAGCGAGGCCCGTGCCCAATATATGGACAAGGTGAGGCAGATGCGTGAGGAGCAGTTCCGGGAGGCGCAGGCCAACACCGCCTACAACCACCATCTCCTCCAGGAGCACCTGCAGGCGGAGGAGCGGATCGTCGCGGAGCGGACGGAGTAGGAGGCGCTGCTCGACTTGTACCGCTCCGCCCGCAAGGGCCGCCTCGAGCACTGGCGGTACCGCATGCGGGTGGCGGAGGCTGCGTCCGCCTACAAAGAGGCTAGCAAAGAGGGCGATGAAGCGGGCGAGGCGCTGTTTGGCGAGACCGAGGACGAGGCAGAGGACAATGCCGGCTCCGACGAGTCCCCGCTCCGCTGGCGTCGATGACGCCCTGCTCCGCCGAGGCCCCGCGACGCTAACAACGAGGCAGAGGACGCCGCCGGCTCCGCCGAGGCCCCGCCCCGCCAACAACGAGGCAGAGGACATCGCCGGCTCAGCCGAGGCCCCACCCTGCCGGCAACGTAGGGAAGGATTTCCACCGCTCCGTTGAGGCGCCGCCCGCCGGCAACGAGATAGAGGACATCACCGGCTCCGCCGAGGCCCCGACCCGCTGCCAACGAGGCCGCGCCACATAGAAAACGAGGAAGAGTAGAACACGGTAGGTCGCCGCCGCTCGGGTCCAAGTAAGGCCACCGCTGCTACCCTCCGGTTGAAGCCAAGCTAGGCGGGTTGACCATTGACGGTCGGTTAGCTTCTTGGTGGCGACGTGGAGTCGGAGAGCTGCGCTGGAGAAGAACGCTGCTTCTACTTAACTGCTGGTGCAGTTGGCTGACTAACACATGGGCCCAACAGGCCACATGTCAGTTACGCAACTGCACCTGCAGTTAAGTCACTGAAGCTTCTGTTTGGCTCAGCGGGACACGGGTGGGTAGCTTCGGTTAATTAATTATACCTCCAGCACACCCCTTTTTAGTTTTTTTAGAAAAGGAGGATGACCCCCGGCCTCTGCATCTGGGAGATGCATGCGGCCACAAACACCCCTTTTTAGTTGAAGAATGTATGAAATGTAATGAAATCCGGCATGTTTATATGAAATCCGACCGTGTATGAATGAATTTATTTTGAGTAGTTCGAATTCCTGTATCACTAGCATTGGATGAACATGCAAAACAATACGTACTAGCATTATTCCCAGGGTGATCACCACGTTTGCGGTAGTTTCACATGTACTCCCTCCGGTCATTTCTAGTCTGCATTCAAGTTTTGTCTGCAGTCAAACTATCTCTACTTTGACCAATCTTATACAAAAAAGTATGCACTTTCACAATGTGCGAAGTAAAAAGGAACAGAAGGAGTACAAAGAGTTTGAGCAGCTTTTTAGCATTTCTGTACATTGCAATCAAACACACAGGCCTGGCAATTCATAAAGAACATTCAAAACAATCGATGATTATGCATCTCAGCAACTCACATGTCAGAGGCAATATTTACTTCACAACTAAAGAATAAAGAAAAAATTGATCGTCGCTACTGACAGGAAAGGGCGTCCCATTCGAAAATATCAAACGCATATCTTGCTAAAATCAATGAGCAAAATTTGACAAGGTTGTCCCATTCCAAAATATCAAATGCCTACGATTGTGGAATGGGCAGGGTTTGCCATCAGTTCGGACATTGACATGGCACCTCGTGCTAAATAAACCAGCTGTTCTTTTTGTGGAGTTCCATCAAAATCAACCAAATCCGCGCGTAGCTTGTATGATTTCGCCCTTATATGTTGCAACGCCTTGAACTTATGGGCACCTCCTTTCTTATGGTGGAAATGAATGATTCGATGTATTCATGAACATTTTGTGCAGTTCCCGTTGAAATCAAGCTGAGCACCCCTGTTTGCACAAATATAAAAAAGTGATTAGTATAAAGCAAACTGTACTATGAATTGACAGTTTCAACAGGCACATACATGGTCCATGTAGAGCACACTTTTAGAAAAATGGAACTCACCAGAAAGAATCCTAGAACAACATTATACTCGCGCATCACAGCAAAAAAATGGAGATTTGTCAATCCTTCTAAGCTAAAGTTAGTTTGGTCTTGTGGGGAGTGATGTAACCATCCTTCAACTGCTCCTTCTGATGAAAAGATAGACAGGGCTTCTTCATCCTAGCATAATCGGAACTAGTCACTTCACGTACTCCATATTCTTCTTCAGAGGAAGATGATCCCTGTTTGCTCGAAAAAAGGAAAGGAAATATTTTAAACAGCACAGATGAAGCACTTCTCAAGGACAATACCACTTTTTCATGACAGTATCTAAACAGTAGCACAATACCAATAGAGATGACAAAGCTCAATCATATGGATGAAATCAATGGGTGAGTACCAACATTTGTCAGGAGGCTGATTGTGTAGAGCATACAGATGAAGCACTTCTCCGGAACCATCTGTTGCTATCTACGGGGGTGGCCATGCTTACTATATACTCCTCGATTAGTTTAATGTTTCCAACATCTTCTTGTGCAGTTCCACTAAAATATATGGTATCTTCAAAGAAGATCCCTGTTTGCACAAGTAGAGATAATTACGCATGGCATCAAATCAGTGGCAAACCAATTGCTCGTTCCAGCCATAGCAATAAATTAAGATGCAAAACTATATCATTACTTGTGTCATCACAGTTCCAGTGCTTCATTACAGCATTGGGAGTTGATTTTTGTTTTTCTTCCGCTTGTTCTTCCCCTTCATCACTTGGTTCAATAACAGACAAGCTTCGCCTTCAATGTAAGATTTGGCATGTAAATTAGGGCGCACAAGTATAGTACTAAACTTAATTTTCTAATGAAAGTGGCAAAATACAGGCCAGCAGTTGTGAAATATCCTTATCTTACCTCAATGGGATATTACGGTGCACATACAGATTGGAAGTCTTGTCTCCATTTGTGCAGTTCACTAAAATCAAGCAACATTATCGTACAAGTAGCACAACATATGAAAGCACACTGCAGAATCATGTGAAAGAAGGCTAGTACTGACCTCTCATGATGCGGAATTCAAACAACTCACAATATGAAGATCTGAACCAAATTCGCCTTAATGGGTAGGAAGTAAGATCTCCTCTTGTGCAGTTCCATTGAGATCAAGCAGTCAAGCAACGTTGTCGGTGTGACATTTTGGTTGAACTGCACAAAACACTCTTAAAACAAAGGGAAAACTTTGTTTTTGCCACTCTAGTTTTTGCCAACTTTGCTTATGCCACTCTAGAATTTGACATTTCACTTTTGCCACTCTTAGCTTTTGACAATATATCACTTTTGCCATTCCGTGGCAAAAGCAAAAAATTTACAGTGGCAATTGTGATACATGTCAAAAGCTAAGAGTGGCAAAAGTGAAATGAAAAATTATCGTTTTTGCCACGAAATGGCATTTGTGATGTATTGTCAAAAGCTAAGAGTGGCAAAAGTGAGATGTCAAATTCTAGAGTGGCATAAGCAAAGTTGGCAAAAACTAGAGTGGCAAAAACAAAGTTTTCCCTAAAACAAAAGTGTTTTGTGCAGTGCAACAAAAGGTCACAATGGCAACAAGGTGAAGTAGATAACCCTATTTACACAGAGGTGCAAAGGAAACAATTAGTGGTCAATAACGGTGGATGACACAGAAGCCAACAAAAAGAAGCATCTACCTTATCTAAATGGGAAAGAAAGCAAGACAGTAGCATTTCTCAAATGGTGTCATTGATTAATATTAACATAGAGATTATATTAACAATAAAATTCGTTAAACATGTAATTTGCTTTTAACTGTGGCATTGAATCAATTTTCTAGCGGCATTATTAGAGGGTGTTTGTTTACAGGGACATTTTGGTGTAGGGACTAAAAAAACTCCGTGTCAGTCACATCTAAACCAAACAGGAGGGACTTTTCGGGACTAAAAGTGGGCATTTGGGACTAAAGAAATAAGACCCCGAGGGAGTCTTTTTGGGACTTTTTCCAATAGTTGCCCCTGCCACGCATCGCACCTTGTTTCTATTAGTTCATTACTAGGGGTAACATGGTCTTTTATCATGTCATTTAATAACCTCTAGTCCATGTTTAGTCCCTGGAACCAAGCAGGTAGGGACTAGGGAGTTTTTAACCAAACAGGGCCTTAGATTAACAACAGCTAATGAGTTGCACGGGACAGTGGACGCACCAACACCATGTGCATCTACCGATGTACTGTGTTCATGCACAGTCTGTTGCAACAAAGAACAAACAACCCAGGAGCATATTTGTGTTGGTCCCAGTTTTGTTATCTTTAGACACCTTTCCCTATGTGAGCGCAGCAAATCTAGTCCTGCTCAAACTCTATAGCCTTGTCCCTTCCTTTCCTTTTTGAACTAGTACTTTCGCCCCTTCCTTTCCTCTTTGAACCACGTCCTAGATTTATGCGATACAACTTTCCCCACTACTTTCCCCCATTCCTTTCCTCTTTGAACCACGTCCTAGATTCATGCTATACAACTTTCCCTCTTCATTTCCTCTTTGAACCACGTCCTAGATTCATGCTATATACAACTTTTCCCACTCCTTTCCCCACTCCTTTCCTCTTTGAACCACGTCCTAGATTCATGGTATACATGCAGCTAGAGCAATGCATGTGGAGTAAGTAAAATATACCTTAAGGTTCTTGGGGTGTGGTTCGGTGGGTGACGGGACGGCGGCGAAGAAGAAGGGGTCGGAGGCCCTCCCGCGCCGCCGCTGGGTGGAAAGTGAACATCAGCGCCGGTAGTGGATTCCCTCCCTCGCCGATGGCGACAGCGTTAAGCCTCCTTCCCTTCCCGGCGGACAGATCCTGCCAGCTCTTTGAGCAGCAGTGAGGGGAGAGAGTCCAACGAAGTCTTGTTTAGATCTGGAGAGGGCGAGAGAGTGTGAAGAGAGCAACTACAAGCGTTGAGGCTCCAGCGGGAGAGGGCGAGAGAGTGTGAAGAGAACAACTACAAGCGTTGAGGCTCCAGCGTGTATATATATACTAGAGAGAGAGTGTGAAGCATGCAAACCCTAGAAAACATTTTGACCAGTCAAAGAATCCTCCTGGCAAAAATTATGCTCAAGTGTAGTTATCGAACCCAAGACCTCAAGTTTGATGAGCGAACAGGCTAACCAGCTACACAACCCTCCCGTTATGTTCAACGAGAGGAAAATAACCTTTTATACATTCCTACATTCGTGTGACAGGCATGCTGTGTTTTGTGTGTGTGTGTGGGAGTCATTAGAATTTCAATCATAATCGTGTCATGTGGCTTGGGTGGTAAGACTATCCACAGTGGTACAGAAATAATGCAGCCTTAGTCACCTTACCTCCCTCCACGTAGTACGTTGGGTCCCACCAGTCAGAGGGTGAAACAAATAAATTAATAAGAAAAATTAAAAGCGCCAGTGGTGTATCTTACTACCTCATACATCTCGCTACTGCTCGGGAACACTGTCCAATTGATCCCTTTGTTCGCTCACGTACTATTTTAAGTGAATCCTTATTATAACATGCACACAAATTTTGGGCACTTGTATTCGACTTAAGTTAGTGTGCCACCGTATCTCGTATACTTACTACTCCCTCCGTCTAGGTGTAATAAGTCACGTTAGAAGGTGCAACGGGACCAAGGTGCGTGCGTGTGCGTGTGTGTGTTTAACAGCATGTGTGTGTTAGAGAGTGCGACGGATCGACTTACTCCTACAGAGATATGGTGTGTAGTGTACAATTTTAGCCGCGAGAGTCGGTGCATCCTCTCATTTCCGGGCGTGTCCGGTAGGGACATGCGGACAGCTGCCACGCCCGCTCCTGACCAGCCTGGCCCACCCAAAGCCCCTCCATCGCCCGCGCGCGCTTCCCGCTCGAAACGGTCAGCGCCGCTCCAAAGAATCGGTGCCGCATTCATGCCCGGACAGAGCGGACGCGACCTCTCACTGGCGCAAGAGTGATGGTTGCTTCGTCCGTCCAACTTACTGTTGGGTCTATGTGATTTGACGGCTCATTGGTCTTTATTACTGAGGTGGTAGGACTGCTGGATGTCCCACGCTTTCGGCGAAAGGAGGTAGTAGATTACAATTTTCTCCATTCTTACAGCGGAGGAGTGCAATAGTAGTGAAAACACGCAGGCTCAGTGATTACATGGCCCACCTCACACTATCACCGTGCGACACCTAACTCTTTACATAGTACTCCCTCCATTCATAAATATTACTAGATGGGTCCCCGTGCGTTGCGGCGGAAAAACGGTATATCTCTCTGCGCAAAATTATCGATTTCATAGAACTAAAAAAATAATCTATAACCACATGACAAATGTGGTAGCCAAACTAAATAAACTCCCATCATCATTTAGATCATCCCACGTAAGGAAAAAAGATCAGCCAACTCCTACTGCATAATGAGATTATATTTTTCTTTTTGACATGTTAATGGGACTTAAAAGCTCACTTACATGCATGCTACAGGTGCATGCAGACATGTTGATGTGATTTAAAACCCACTCACATGCATGTGCCACGGTATTTCTGCATGCTTGCATGTGGCTTAGTGCGGAGCCTCTCAACGTCTAGATCATACGGCTATTATGACTGATTTACTTCATCTAATGGCTACGTCAATTTTGATGATGTGGCTCAAGGAGAGGATAGAGAATTCCTAGTAGTGGGGGCTAGCTATTACTAGTAGATAAGTCTTTGTAGAGATTCCACTAGGTGAACTACATATGGAACAAAATGAATGAATCTACACTTAAAATGCATCTATATACATCCGCATGTGGTTAATGGTGAAATCTCTACAAAGACTTATATTTAGGAACGGAGGAAGTACTAGTATAGTACTAGTACGTACTGTAATTTATCAGTGAGATAAATTTGTACAATGCTATGAAGCTTCCAGCTCCTGTTACATGTATCTTGCGTCCAAGGTTGCCTGTTGCAACATTTCATCAAATACAAAGGAGACTAACATGCATGCTATTGCATCTCAATGATTGACAGATCATAGCAAATATGTACTCCCTCCGTTCCAAAATAAGTGTCTCAACTTTGTGCAAACTTTAGTACAAAGTTGTACTACTACTAAAGTTGACACTTATTTTGGAACAGAGGCAGCTAAAGAAAAAAATGATCCATGCAGTCCCTAGCCCTTGAACCGTGAACCCTGACCAGGCTTCAATTTGCTGGCAACGTTCGAGCTTCCTAATAAATGAAGTTTGCAACCTTTTGACCATCAGATCATTTTGTGCAATTTCACCAAAATCGAGATGAGCATCCCTGTGGCAAAGAAATTGAAGAAGCATGATTAGAATAAGATTACTAGGACTAGTTGATGAGACATAAACTCATCACAAATACAGTACGTAGAAGCCAGTAGAGGTATCACGTATGTGCGGGGCAAAGAAGTAGAGAAATATCCACAGGGAGTGATGTGGGCAGCTGGAGCAGTGGTGCAAGTCGGCTATAAAGGGAGTTGTACCCGAGGGACATAGCTCAACCTTGAGGAGGGGGGCGGGAGGCGGCAACTGCCCACGTCACGGCAGTGAGCAAGGGACGGAGGCAACCTCACCGGCTTTGTGAGAGAGAACGGCGGGGACCCCTGATCGGGACGTGCCGACAGTGGGTTTTCACCGTCGGCGACGGCCACCGCATCTACACTAAGCATCTAGCCCTTCCCCAAGCGGACGTGATCCGCCGGGATGTTAGAGATGTGGCCATAATCGTTTTGTGCAAGAGAGTGTGAAGAGAGCAACCCTAGAAAGCAACCGTGTAGGCTGGCCCATCCTGACTATGTATATAGTGGAGCGGTTTCCTTTTCTCTCCATATGAACCTATCATATTGCGTACGTGCCACTGAAAAAAATTATTTATAAATGACGCGACACCTACTACTCGTTCTCCTATAACCTTGCGCTTGGCATCTCCAAAATATTAACCTTGCGATTGGCTCTTTGCCTCTTCGGGAAGTCGAGCAATAATGGTAGTGCAGTATATATCGTTCTGGCTATATGAGACCGAATGAATTGTTGCACGTCCACCACATGGGCGAGGGTCGAGGGGCGAGGGAGAGTGCTACTACATAAGGAGCAAAATGAGTGAATGTACACTCTAAAATACGTCTATATACATCAGTGTTTGGAGTATGTACTAGTAGTTCATATTGAAATCTATTAAAGGACATATATATTCCAAACAATATGATATAATCTCTATAACCAAGGTAGTAGGGACGAGGAGTAAACAGAGGGAGTAGTAAATTTTTCTCCTCGTCCTGCGAGCCACCGCGCGCATGGGGCGAGGGAGGAGCAAGCTTCACCTCATCCTGCGAGCCACCGCGCCCGTGGGCGGGGGAGACGGTGTACTAAGCAAGCTTCTCCTCGTTCTGTGAGTTGACAGGACACATCAAAAGTACTCCAGTGTATAGAGCCTTGCCTCTAAGGTAGGCCCCACATGGTTTGCCTCTTTTTTTAATTTAACATAACGCGTCAAGTCGCAATTTGTGTGTTCACCCGTGGTAGACGATCCTCCCTCCACCAAGTGGACAACTAGTACACGTGCCAAATTACCACGTGGGCTGCCTTTTTCGTACAGAAATGAGCTCCACCATGTACCCGCGCAGGTGTGGTTGGGAAAGAGTTACGTGCGTCGTGCATGCACCTCTTCTCTTCGTGCACGTCCCCCACCTACGTGGGTGTGTGTGAGAGATACAAACCGCATTCGTGAGTATTTTTTGTTTTGTGGTGGGGGTGGGGGTGGGGTGGGAGGTTGATTTCATGAATTATTTGTGGGAATATGTGTCGATGACATCTGAAACAAAATTTTGCATGCAATGTGTGTGAAAATGGAGGCCTATCCATATCATACATAGAGGGTCGGGCAATCCACGAGAAGAGAGGGAGGGGTCATAGCTATCGATAGAGTCGAAGAGAGGATCAAGTGGGTGGGTGCAAAATTGATGAAGAGAGCCATCGAAATTGTGTGTGTGTGTGTGTGTGTGCAAGTCAAAGATATAGGGCGACTGGCCTACCGGAACGTTAGAGGGCACATGTCAAGTTTGTGTGTGGCAGGGAGACATGACTAGAGCGCTTGATGTATCGGTGTGTGTGGGGGGAGGGGGTGGGGGAGGGGTAGGAAGAGGCCTAACTATAGAGGTAGAATGACTCGTATATGTGTTGAGAAGGAGAGACCCAGCTATGTCTTGAGGGAGATCGGTCGATATCCATACATAACAGAAGGACGGGAAATATGATGGGACAGAGAGAGAGAGAGAGGAGAGAGAGAGAGGGAGGGAGAGGGAGGGAGAGGGGTAGAGTGCTGGATGGGTGATGGAGTTGCTTCTTGGAGATGTTGGGAGAGGCCTACTAGACAAACTGAGGGTGGAACTGCAATGTTATCAATAAGAGTGGGGATGTGTTTCTGTGTGTGCCTGTGCGTGATAGATCTGTCGGGACGCATCCATGGATGATGAAGGGGAACCATGTGTTTGGTAAGAAAACCTAACTAGATTGGTAGATAAATTGTTGTTTGTCGGAGGAAGGGAGAGACACAACTAATGAGGTAGGTCGATCGATGTGTGGGTAAAAACGAGTTATAAGGACCTAGCTGGCTATATGTATAGCGAGAGATCGGTCGGTGTACGTCCATTTGTTAGAGGCAAATAAGGCCCAGCGAGACGGATAGACAGAGAGAATGGAGCTAGGAGGTGGTGCGAGAGGCCCAACTACTAGCTAGATAGGGGGAGGAGTGTGCGGTTGTGAGATCGATGAAAAGAGGGGCAAGAGTTTACACATGTGTCTGACGATATGAGAGACATGAGGCAAGGACACATAAAGGAGGAGATTGAAGCTGTGTGTGTATGTTGTAGGCAGGCATCGCTGGAGAGGTTTATCGATCGGTGTGTGTCGGAAAGGAGTTGTGGAGACTCTGGGAGAACGACCTAAAGAAAAAAAATGAATGTGCCCGGTGGATAGAATGCCGAGGGAGGGGGAGGGCGAGGAGGGCATGTGCATGCACGAGAGAAAGTTAGTGGTAGCTACAAAGGTTACAGGATTGTGTGGGTGTAAGAGACTAACAAAGATCATAATTTGATATGAAAGCGGGTTCATATATTTGAATAGGAGATCATAGTGTTTTAAACATTGCATGCATGAATATAGCGGTGATACACGTGCTGTGCACATGTTATACCATAATGTGATAATGCATGGCGTTTGCAACTCACAGCTAAATGTCGAACAATCTAAACCATACTATACATCAAACAATCTCACATTTTATTTGAATTTGTGATAATGTGCGGCGTTTGGAGCTTACAACTAAATATCGAGCAATCTAAATAATACTATATATCGAACATTTTCACATTTTATTTGAATTTGTGGTAATGTGTGGTGTTTGCAACTCACATCTAAATACTTGTAGGCGTAGGGGGCGGGGCACCATACATAATGTGATAAACACATTATGCATGGTTTAGATTATGAAGATCTAGCTAGAGCTAGAAATGTAATGTGATTTGAAATCAAAATAAAGTGGATTCAAAAAATCTAGTTCGAGTTCATATAGTACACATAGTTCATATGTAACTCGAGACTAATCATGTGGTGTGCTGTGAAGATAATACACAAATGATGGTTTAACTTGACAATAATGATGATTGTAGATATTACTAAAACAGAGAAACGAATTCAAATGCTTTGACTTCACAACAATCATTACTGTAGATCTTATTCAAATTTAGTTCATATTGAAGCGGTAGTATATACATTTGGAATGCACTAAAACGTTCATTTGAGTAGTAGGTTGCATGCATTATACACGTAGCGAAATATTTTAATTGAACATAACATGAATTCAAAGTTTTGAATGACATTTGTAGTGTGCATTGATTTGGTATAGTACATGTTAGGCTTGTCCGGAAATTTCAACCCGCACCTTGTTAGCCCGAAATATTTAAGATATATCTTTGTCTCGTTGTGCTCCGACGACTCCCTCCATCTCCGCCCGCGCCTTGCTATTCTGAAATTACAACGCGCGCGAAAACTCTCACCTCCTGTGAAATCGCGACACGCGAAATGCCCGTGGTACCCCTGAACCGAAAGAACCGCCTCAAATCGGTGGGGGGTACTTTCGTAACTTACCCCACATTTCGGACAAGCGCGTCTCTAAGCCATGGTTCCCCACTGCCATCCCATCCGCCCACCCATTCGTACACCGAGGCCGCGAAAACCCGCGACGAAACCCCACACCCTGCTCCGTCCGCCACCCAGCCGGAGCCTCTTCCCTGACGACGTCGTCCACAACAACACCTCGACGTCCCTCATCCACCGTATCGGATGAGGATCTGTCGTCAATCTCATCGTCCCGCCGGTTCAGCCACCCCGTTCCCCTCGTCTTTTGCGCCACCTCCATTCCCACACTGCTGTCTTCACCTGCACCACCGGAAGAGCATCATCATCACCGTTTCCTCGTATGAAGTTGCGGCCTAATCAGCGCCACCAAAGAGGTTGTACACTAATCGCCTCATTTTCTTCTTGATTTGATCTCACGGTGCTGCCGGCGCTCGGTCCCGAGCCGACACGGCGCGGCTCCATCCACGGCGGCGTCGCCGGCCACTTCCTCCACAGCATCGCTCCCTCGACGGCGACGTCCACATCAGTAGGAGCTGCTGCTGCTTTAGCTCTCGCTCGCGCTGCTGCTCTGCTCTTGCTCTCGGTCCCCTGCCTGGTCTGCTCTTGCTATTGCTCTTGCTCGCGCTGCTTCTCTCGCTCTTGCTCTTGCTTGCAATGCTGCTCCAATTTGGCTACACTTCAGTCGACTGAATAGACTTTTGGGTCAGTCAATTTTCAAGGGGTGGGCTCGCCGGGGTGAAGGAAGAACCAGCCGCAGCAGGGAGGGGGGCTCACCGGAGAGGTACCCCACTATCTATCTTAGGGTTCAGGATGGGGGCGGTGGTCGCCGGCGGTGGCGGGGTGGTGGCGGGGCGGTGGCGTGGGGATCGCCGGAGAAAAAATCTCGGCACGTGGGGGCCTAGAGGGATGGCCGGGGCGGTGGCAGACCGGTGGTGGGGAGTTATTTTGGGAGGGCGGGGCGGCGGGGGGCTGCTGTTTGACCGGTGGTGGCTGGCGGCTCAGGGGGTGGATGTTGAATATGAACCACAGGCCCTTGATTTCATATCCAACGGCTGCAAAATCGACTGACCAAAGATGAAAAAGTCAATCGACCGATGTGTAGCCTCACCTTGCCAGTGCGTTCAGTTTTGACAGCAAAATTCAATTTTGACAGCAAAATTCAGTTTTGACAGCAAAATTCAGTTTCGACAGTTAGGTTCAGTTTCGGCAGTTAAGTTCAGTTTCGACAGTTAAGTTCAGTTTCGACAGTTAAGTTCAGAGATGAGCGGCTGATGTATTTTACATCTAGCACTTTGTGGTTATGTATTTTACGTCATGTATTGGAGATGCTATTAGAATTCCACTCAGGTTAACGTTGTTCGTTGTCTCTCTTGTCCTGCTTCAGCCTCGGTGTCGTACAACTCACCGGAGCTGCTCCAACGATGAAACCCTCCATCACAGTGGAGCAGTACCTCGGGCTCCATCTCCAGACGCCTAAGATCTTCTTCCCCTCCTCCGACAGCAAAGTCAGCCGGAGCATCCTCACCGGCCAACCCAATCACGCTGAGATCGACATAGCTTCGCCAAAGAGGTTGTACACTTGTTGCATCTCTTTTTTTACTCTACATGTTATATATATTGTCCACTGAGCACACAGATTTGTTCCTTTAGTGTCTCCTTGAAAGAAAAAATGTAGGAATTTTAATTTTCACTTATCCTCCTTTTCAAATTCCTATTCATGAAGCACAAGACTAAGAGATAGTAGCATAATAGCATTACAACCGTACATTTTCTTGTGGTTTCACTTAATCTCACCATGCTTCTTTGCATCCTCTGATCTTCCAATTGTTGTGAATCAAACACCTAGATTGGCAGAAATCCAGTGTTTTTAAATTCTCTGTTTTGCATGTGTATTCCTATCCTATTCATGTCTATTTCCTATCCCTGCATTATTGGAATCCTCCAATTCAAATGAGCCCTTACAGAATTACTTCTCTTATAGATAGTTGTCAAAGAAAACCTTGCGTGGTTTGTCCCACTCCTGTTGCGCCATCGTCCACCCCAGCTCAGCTGCTCCAATGACAAAAGGGTCCAGCACAGCAGGGATCCGGCCTCCAGACTGTCTTTCGCCGCCTTAGATCTTCTTCCCTGCCGCTGGCAGCCATGAAAACTGCATTACCATCATCAACCAAGCAGATGGCCTCGAGGACTACACGGGTCCGCAGGAGAGGTCGCACTCTTTCGTGTCTGCTTATGTTATGCATCGCTTAATATTAATTACATGCTACTTTATCGTCATGTTCACCGATTAGACTCTGAGTCAGCTCCAAACTAATGGTCAAACTTGAGTTTTAAAATGGTTGTGGGGTACATATCGGGGCCGCTATCAATAGTATCTATCTACTATCTGGTTAATCTCCGGTGTCTACTATGAGTTTCATGTTGGGTGGGAAACAAACAGTAAAGAAGCCATTATCTGTATTTATTAACTGAAGCCATTATCTGCCTGCTATTATTGGTTTTGGGTATATCCACAGGTTGCTACCATCACTCTGGATTTCTGCATGCACTCCTTACATAATCTCACTATGTTTTATTCCTATGCATGACAATTATTGTAAACAATGGAACTGAACATGTAGAGCAAAAGAGACGAGCCTTGCGTGGCAATATAATTTCATGCAGACGTCGCTCCATGGTAGGCGCAAAAGCATCCCCCCTCCACGCATTTCGAATTGTAATCGAGAGGAAGATATCTGTTCTGAGAGGGATTCAGAAGGAGAAGATAACTCCTATTTACCCCATGAGGTCTTCGCTCTAACTTGGCATGCTGATGTTGGTTATATCATGCATATGGTGTCTTGCATTGCTTACTTTATACATCAAATATGTCATTTGCTTAGTTTAGACATCCTTTGTGCGAATGCCATCTGTTTAGTTTATTCATCGTTTATGTGAATTATGCAACGCCACCTTGTTTAGCCAGGCATCATATATGTGAATTTTGCAATGCCATCCTGCTTAGCCAGTCATCTTATATGTAAATTATATCAAGCCATCCTTTTTTTCATTACATATTACATTTGTCAACAATGTTAGTACATTCAACTACTCTTCGTGTGCATCAGCCATTTGACACGGTGATGGCAAATTCTGGAGTGATGGCAAATTTTGGAGTGAAAACAAGGTCTTCTGAGCAGACTATGCTATCCAACAAAGCACATATCTCGCTGGTTACGGATAGCTCCTCAGAGGAGGATTCAGAGACAGATGACCAGTCCTATCCCCCCCAGGTGTATGCTCTAACTTGGCAGGGTTATGTTGCTCATATCGTGTGTATGGTGTCTCGCATTGCTATGCCATTTGATTAGTTTAGACATGCTTTGTGTGAATTCCACATGTTCAGTGTCTAATTACTATATATGTGAATTATGCATTGCCATCTTGTTGCAAGACATTATATATGTGAATTATACAATGCTATCTTGTTGCAAAGGCATTATGTATGTGAATTATGCAATGCCATGCTGTTTAGCCAATCATCATGTATGTGAATTATATCATGCTATCATTTTTTTGTATTACGTGTTCCATTTGTCGACAACGTTTGTATATTCAACTACTCTTCCTGTGCATCAGCCATTTGAAGCGGTGATGGAAGTATCTGGAGTGAAAACAAGGTATTCAGAGCAGACAGTGCTACCTGCTAAAGCAGACATCTTGCTGGCTACACAGATCTCCTCAGAGGAGGATTCAGAGACTGATGACTAGTCCTATTTCCCCCCTGAGGTCTATGCTCAAACTTGGCAGGGTTATATTACCCAGGTCATGCATGTTGTCTTGCATTGCTTAGTTTTTACATCATATATAGATTGCCATCTGCTTACTTGCTTACTATATAAATCATATATTTGAATTATATCATGCCATCAAGTTTACATAGTACATACACATCATCTATCTGAATTATGGCATGGCAACCCATTTAATAAAGACATCATATAGTTATATCATCTAATCCTATTTAGTGTTTACAGTCATCATATTTAGAATTATGGCATTCTATCCATGAATGTACGTGAATTATGGCATGCCAACCTATTTAATAAATACATTATATAGTTATGTCATGTCATCCTGTTTACATAGTCTCATATTTTGAACTATGTCTTTCCATCTTTTTTAGTTAGCCATCATAATGTGAAATTGTGTCATGCTATCCTGTTTAGTTAGCCATCATATATGTGAAATTGTGTCATGCTATCCTATTTGGTTAGACAACATAAATATGAATTATTTCATGCCCTCTTTTATTCCCCACTATCCATTGCACTTGTCTATCATACAATGTTTATACTTTCAATTACTTTTCTTGTTTATCAGCCATTTGAATTGGAGAGTGTGATGGCAGTATCTAAGGGAGTAACAACACGGTCTTTATAAAAGATAGTGCTACCAGTTGATGTAGATAGAACCACGGTTGTACTTGCCCAAGGACCAGATCCACCACACATAACCCAGACACTCGCAGATTGTACCCCTACCCAGTTGGACAGAGAACCAGCTACACCCCTTCTAACCCCAACCTTGGCAGATAGTAACCCAGTTCCAGTTGATACAACACCGTCTCCACCACAAAGCGCCCAAACACGAGCGGTTAGTAAGGGAACTGCAGTGCCCAAAGCACGAGGACCACCACTCCGAATCCCAACTCAACGCTTAAAGGAGAAGAAGATTTGTTCTCAGGTCAGGTTCTGTGGCTATGGTTCATACTCCTTTGCTCTTGCATTACTGTATTTACTCATACCAACTATTTTCAAATTTGAAGGATGGAATTGAAACTCCAATGGCGCAACAGGTATGTTTTAAACCTGTTTCTTTAACTGGTTTGCTGTTGTAACCTGCTCTATGTTGATTTCAGTTTCAATTGAATAAACAATTATGTTCTCATGTCATGCACATTACAAGTGTTGTTATTGCTCTATAGTTACCCACACTTATATTCTGTCTATTCTGCTTTGTCTTGAACAAATATTATTTGAACTGTGTCTTTATCTTGATTTGGCAACAAAAACTAGAATGATATAGACCATAAAGTGACCATGGTACATAGATATATGTTTGTTTCATGTTGTTATCCTGTCCACTTTACTACTGAACTCATTTACCAAAATGAGTTTCATATACAACATGGTAAACATGTGATGTGTCTGCTTGTTTCTCTTTTAGAATGCGGACAAAATATTGGAGAACAGTACCGCGTTATCCAATGGTAAAGGAAGTAATGCAGATAAGGTTCAAGATAGTGAGACATCCCTGTTGGTCTCCAAGAAAGCTGATTAAAACTATCTTGACGACAGTGAGGGAACCCAAAGTCCTGTCTTGATGTAGTGTTCGAGTTGCTGGCCACTACTGCTGGCACAAGCTCTTCAAACTCGATGCCTGAATCAGTTCGTCTTCTTGAGTCTCAACTTCATTTGAAAGACATCGATCAGATGTGCTGCGACAGGAAGCTGAAGGACTGAGGAAGTCCCTGCAGAATTCAGATGCATATTTTCTGGTGCAACAGCAAACGCTGGAGGATTTAAGCGCCAAACAAGAGAAAGTTAATAAGCTTGCTAAGCATCTTCCCAGCATTATGGGTACCCAGGATATTGTTTCTTGAGATCTTCTGAAGTGGTTTCAGTTCTGGATTTGTTTTGCTGCGGGCGTTTATTTGCGCTGGTCACCAACTTTGACAACCAGTGTATATGATATGCTGCTTTGTTCCCTATATTTGCACTGGTGGCGAACTTTGATGCCCAGTGGATGTAATATGTGTAACAGCCGTGATAGCCTAGCATAAGTTGCTTGCTTATTTATTTCCTTGTTGTCTTGTTTATTTGTTTGCTTGTAGTCAGTGCAGTTCTTTTTAAAACTAGGCCATAATAACCACGGGCTAATATTTACTATAGTGACACTGGACCTCCTACGGGCTGTAGAAACAGTGGGCCTTCTACGGGCCGTAGAAACAGTAGGCCTTCTACAGGCCATAGAAACAATGGGCCTTCTACGGGCCGTAGAAACAATGGGCCTTCTACGGGCTGTATCATCAATGGGCCTTATACATGTCGTATGACCATAACGGGCCATTGTTAATAGGCTGTATTTGATGACGCTATGAAAACGGCCCAACGTATTAACGGACCACAAACGGGCCGATGCAACCACGGGCTGAATTTGGCCCACAAGCAGAAAATGACAGTAACGGGCCGTAAGTAAACGAATGCTGGAAATGAGCCCAAGAACAAATGGGCTCTGAGAAGGCCGAAAGATAACATTTGCTGGAAATGGCCCAACTGAATAACGGGCCCTTAATGGGTATAAAGTGATATACTGTTCATTACGGGCTAGTTTCACCACGGGCCGTTAATGGGTGTAAAGTGATACACTGTTTATTGCGGGCTAGTTTCACCACGGGCCGTTAATAGGCCAAGAGTTACATAGGGCCTCATATGGGCCGAAAGACGTCATGGGCCATACATGGGCCAGAAGTGAAAACAGGCTGGAATCATATTGGATGGCCCAGATGACGCTACTAGGCCTAATTCGGATAGGACGTAACGGGCCTTGGGTTAGCGGGCTGTAAATGGGCTATATGTGAACAGGCCGTTAACAGGCTTTCCATGGGCCAGCCCGCCACCCTTTGACCAAGTCAAACGGGTCGGCCTTTTCACAGGAATGGACCTCTGTTGGGCCGTGCCGCGTGCCGACGTATCATAGGTGCCTTCTGTCCAATGAGTGGATGACATCTGTCCCAACGGTGAGCCGACACGTGTTTCCTCCAGCCAATGATGATTTTGCACATGGAAAATCCCCATTGGTCGAGGCTGTTAACGGGTTATCGGATCCAAAACCCGAACCGATAGCTTAACGACGTTCCGTTACGGTGGATGCCACGTGTCGGTCACCCTTGACGAAAGCACTTCTGTGACGCGCGATTTATCGTCATGGAAGTGGACACTTCCGTGATGATAATTTTGGTAATGTCATGGAACACTTCTACGACAGCACAGTGACTATCTTGATTCTTTCATAAATTTGTCATGGATGTACATGCATGACAAAAAATGCGACCTACTGTGACAAACCCGTATCATCACAGAAGTGTATTTTTTTTGTAGTGTTATGAACTACATACAGACGTATGTAAATGTATTTTAGAGTGTAAATTCACTCATTTTGCTCCATATCTAGTCCATATTGAAATCTTTAAAAAGACTTATATTTAGGAAGGGGTGGAGTATTTATAAAATTAAGCATTTTCATGTGAGTGAAAGTGATGGATCATGATGTACATTTTCATGTGAGAAAAAAAATGATGTACACTTTCCTATAGTCATGTCCGGGGCATTGCCATTGTATTTATATCAACGAACATTGCCATTTTACTAGTGCATTTGTGGTAGCATGATGTGATTACATAGTCCATGCATAGGTTACGGGATGTCTTCATGTGGTGAGCTAGGGGGTGGCTTCTCCGGCGGATGCCCGTGGATCAATGGTTGGCGATGACTCACAGATTAAGGATGGCGGCAGGATGGCGTCGCTCAGGGTGGCTCCAGCGTGCACATAACTGCCGTCGGGTTACTAGCAGTGGCTCAACAAAGTGAGGTGTTGTCCGATGGCTTGCGGCTGTGGTGAGCGATGGATGACAGAGGTCACCTTTTGCTCGTCGATTGGCTTGGCTTGGCTGCGAGGTCTGGTCGATTTGCGGCTGACTTGTTTTGATGCGGGTGCGTCTGGTGTTCGTTGGCTCGTTCTGGGTGGAAACCTAGTGCTGACCTTAGTCGATGTCGGTGTCGGCGGGTGCCTCAGACGTCAACCTCCTTGATACGTCTCTAATGTATCTATAATTTATGAAGCATTCATGCTATTTTATTATCTGTTTTAAATAATTACGGGCTTTATTATACACTTTTATATTACTTTTGGAACTAACCTATTAACTAGAGGCCCAGCCCATATTGCTGTTTTATTGCCTATTTCAGTGTTTCGAAGAAAAGGAATGTCAAACGGATTCCAAACGGAATGAAACCTTCGGAAAATTTATTTTTGGAACAGAAGCAATTCCAGGAACTTGGAGTGCAAGCCAGGGAAGCATCGAGGAAGCCACGAGATAGGGGGGCGCGCCCACCCCCCTGGGCGCGCCCTCCACCCTCGTGGGCCCCTCGAGGCTCCCCCGACCGACTTCTTTCGCCTATATATTCCCATATACCCTAAAACCATCGAAACAGAAAATAGATCGGGAGTTCCGCTGTCGCAAGCCTCTTTAGCCACCAAAAACCTCTCGGGAGCCCATTCCGGCACCCTGCCGGAGGGGGGATCCCTCACTAGTGGCCATCTTCATCATCCCGGCGCTCTCCATGACGAGGAGGGAGTAGTTTACCCTCGGGGCTGAGGGTATGTACTATTAGCTATGTGTTTGATCTCCCTCTCTCGTGTTCTCTCTATGGCACGATCTTGATGTATCGCGAGCTTTGCTATTATAGTTGGATCTTATGACGTTTCTCCCCCCTCTACTCTCTTGTGATGAATTGAGTTTTCCCTTTGAAGTTATCTTGTCAGATTGAGTCTTTAAGGATTTGAGAACACTTGATGTATGTCTTGTCGTGCTTATCTGTGGTGACAATGGGATATCACGTGATCCACTTGATGTATGTTTTGGTGATCAACTTATGGGTTCCGCCCATGAACCTATGCATAGGGGTTGGCACACGTTTTCATCTTGACTCTCCGGTAGAAACTTTGGGGCACTCTTTGAAGTACTTTTGTGTTGGTTGAATAGATGAATCCGAGATTGTGTGATGCATATCGTAAATCATGCCCATGGATACTTGAGGTGACAATGGATTATCTAGGTGACATTAGGGTTTTGGTTGATTTGTGTCTTAAGGTGTTATTCTAGTATGAACTCTATGATAGATTGAACGGAAAGAATAGCTTCGTGTTATTTTACTACGGACTCTTGAATAGATAGAACAGAAAGGATAACTTTGAGGTGGTTTTGTACCCTACCATAATCTCTTCGTTTGTTCTCTGCTATTAGTGTATTTGGAGTGACACTTTGTTGCATGTTGAGGGATAGTTATATGATCCAATTATGTTATTATTGTTGAGAGAACTTGCACTAGTGAAAGTATGAACCTTAGGCCTTGTTTCCTACCATTGCAATACTGTTTACGCTCACTTTTATCATTAGTTACCTTGCTGTTTTTATAATTTCAGACTACAAATACCTTTATCTACCATCCATATTGCACTTGTATACCATCTCTTCACCGAACTAGTGCACCTATATAATTTACCATTGTATTGGGTGTGTTTGGGACACAAGAGACTCTTTGTTATTTGGTTGCAGGGTTGCTTGAGAGAGACCATCTTCATCCTATGCCTCCCACGGATTGATAAACCTTAGGTCATCCACTTGAGGGAAATTTGCTATTGTCCTACAAACCTGTGCACTTGGAGGCCCAACAACGTCTACAAGAAGAAGGTTGTGTAGTAGACATCAAGCTCTTTTCTGGCGCCGTTGCCGGGGAGGTGAGTGCTTTAAGGTATATCTTTAGATCTTGCAATCGAATATTTTTGTTTCTTGTTTTATCACTAGTTTAGTTTATAAAAGAAAACTACAAAAAAATGGAATTGAGTTTGCCTCATACGCTTCATCTTTTTAATATCTTTCGTGAGAATGATGGAAAGGAAAATTGTGCTCAATTGCTAGAAGAAGAATGCATTAAAAAATTTGGTACTAGATCTTTGTATGATGAGCATGATTACAATGTTGTTAGTATGAATTCCTTGAGTATCCATAATACTAATGATATGCAAAGCCACAAGCTTGGGGAAGCTATGTTTGATGAAGATGATATTTTTTGTCCCCCAAGTTTTGATGAGAATATTTATTATGATGATAGCATGCCTCTTACCTATGATGATTATATTGATGAAAGTGGGTTTGGAAGAGTGTCAACTTTAGGAAGTAGTGATCCCACTATTTTGGAGGATGTTGAATCTTATTGTGATGAATATGAAAGTGGATTTGGAAGAGTGTCAACTTTATTTAGTGATGATTCCACTATCTTGGAAGAGGTTTCAATTGATTATGAGAACAAAGTTGCTATCTATGATGATTATTGTGATGACGTGTATGCTATTAAGAATAATGATAACCATGAAACTTGTCATCGTGATTTTAGTTTTCAATTGTATTATGCCTCACATGATAATTATTTTGTTGAGTTTGCTCCCACTACTATTCATGAGAAGAAATTTGCTTATGTGAAGAGTAGTAAATTTTCTATGCTTGTAGATCATGTAAAGAATGCTTTAGGTTCTGGTTATATTGTTGAATTCATTCATGATGCTACTGAACATTATTATGAGGGAGGAATATATGCTTGTAGGAATTGAAATAATATCAAGTTTCCTCTCTATGTGCTTAAAGTTTTAAAGTTATGCTTGTTTTGCCTTCCTATGCTAGTTGATTATTGTTCACATAAGTTGTTTGCTCACAAAATCCCTATGCATAGGAAGTGGGTTAGGCTTAAATGTGCTAATCATATGCTTCATGATGCTCCCGTTATGTTTCAATTCTTATCTTTTATGTGAGCATCATTGCCATCATCATGCCTAGCTAATAAGGCATTAAAGAAAAGCGCTTGTTGGGAGGCAACCCAATTTTATTCTTGTCCTTTGTTTTTTTCTGTTTAGTAATAAATAATTCATCTAGCCTCTGGTTAGATGTGGTTTCATGTTTTAATTAGTGTTTCTGCCAAGTAGAACCTTTGGGAAGACTCAGGTGAAGTCTTTATGATCTTGCTGTAAAAAAACAGAAACTTTCGTGCTCACGAGATTAGCTGCCATTTTTTACTGGAGAGTGATTTTAGGTTGATTCTTTTTGCAGATGATTAATAGACAAGTTCCTTAGGTCCACCAATTTATTTCAGAATTTTTGGAGTTCCATATGTATACGTATGATACAGATTACTCCAGACTGTTTTCTTTTTGACAGATTCTGTTTTCTATGTGTTGTTTGCTTATTTTGATGAATCTATGAATAGTATCGGAGGGTATGAACCATAGAGAAGTTGGTATACAGTAGGTATTACACCAATATGAATAAAGAATGAGTTCATTACAGTACCTAAGTGGTAGTTTTATTTTCTTATACTAACGGAGCTTACGAGTTTTGTGTTGAGTTTTGTGTGGTTGAAGTTTTCAAGTTTTGGGTAAAGATTCGATGGACTATGGAATAAGGAGTGGCAAGAGCCTAAGCTTGGGGATGCCCAAGGCACCCCAAGGTAATATTCAAGGACAACCAAGAGCCTAAGCTTGGGGATGCCCCGGATGGCATCCCCTCTTTCGTCTTTGTTCATCGGTAACTTTACTTGGAGCTATATTTTTATTCACCACATGATATGTGTTTTTCTTGGAGCGTCATTTTATTTTGTTATTATTTGCTTGATGTTATTTAGAAGAATGTTTTGCATATATATTTTCAATAAAAATGTCAAGGATAGCCTTTAATTACCATGCTTATTTTGCAAGTATACATGTTGCTGTTTCAAAACAGAAAGTTCACCGCTGTTGCAAAAATTCCCTAGAAAAGTCAGAGAGTGATATAATGTTGTATCTTCTTGCATGTTGAGCTCTGATAAATCTTCTACAGCATAGTATTTTTCTTATAATTTTTGGAGTTAGGGAAGTATGCTGAATCTTGCATTCTTTACAGACTATACTGTTTTGGCAGATTGCTGTTATGTTTGCATTGTTTGCGTATGTTTGCTTGTTTAATGATTCTGTTTGATGATAGGAGTATTAAATATGCAGAGGCATTTAGTATGCAATGTTGAATAATAATTTTAGTGATTTGTTACAGTAGAAAATGATAAGGTTTTGCATTGGTTTATACTAACTTATCTCACGAGTTCTTGTTGAGTTTGGTGTGGATGAAGCTTTTGATAAAAAGATAAACCATGATATGAGAGGAATTAAGGAGACACAAAAGTTCAAGATTGGGGATGCCCAAGGAACCCCAACATAATATTTCAAGAAGTCTCAAGCACCTAAGCTTGGGGATGCCCCGTTAGGCATCCCACCTTTCTTCTTCAACAATTATCGGTTAGTTTCAGTTGAGCCTAAGTTTTTGCTTCTTCACATGAGTTGTGCTATCCTTGCAATGTCATTTTATTTTGCTTTGCTTGCTGTTTGAATAAAATACCAAGATCTGAAATTCTTAAAGGAGAGAGAATCTTCACATAGTCACATAAGTATTTAGCTACTCATTGATCTTCACTTATATCTTTTTGGAGTAGTTTTTCATTTACTCGTGTGCTTCACTTATATCCTATGAGTAAATGGTTGAATGAGTTGAATGTCATAAATCTAAAATTATATATGTCTCATTTTCTTATCCCATGGGGAGTAATGACTTCACATCTAAGAAGTAGAGGTTGTAAATTTATTGAAGGTTAGCAAGCATTGTATTGGTCATTTGAACAATTCATGAAAGAATATTAAAGGAAGAGATATTTCACATATAAATATACTATCCTAGACATCTTTTATAATTGTGAGCACTCATTAAGTATGACATGCTAAAGAGTTGATGTTGGACAAGGAAGACAACGTAATGGGTTATGTTTTCTCACATCTCAGTTAAAGTATATTGTCATGGATCATTCAAACATGTTGAGCTTGCCTTTCCTCCTCATGCTAGCCAAATTCCTTGCACCAAGTAGAGATACTACTTGTGCTTCCAAATATCCTTAAACCCAGTTTTTCCATGAGAGTCCACCATACCTACCTATGAATTGAGTAAGATCCTTCAAGTAAGTTGTCATCGGTGCATGCAATAAAAACTGATCTCTAAATATGTATGATCTATTAGTGTGAAGAAAATAAGCTTTATACGATCTTTTTATGGAAGCAATAAAAGCGACGGACTGCATAATAAAGGTCCATATACAAGTGGCAATATAAAGTGACGTTCTTTTGCATTAAGATTTTGTGCATCCAACCATAAAAGTGCATGACAACCTCCACTTCCCTCTGCGAAGGGACTATCTTTTACTTTATGTCTTTTACTTTATGCAAGAGTCAAGGTGATCTTCACCTTTCCCTTTTTCGTTTTATCATTTGGCAAGCACCTCGTGTTGGAAAGATCCCGATATATATATATCCAATTGGATGTAAGTTAGCATGAATTATTATTGTTGACATCACCCAAAGGTGAATACGTCGGGAGGCAACACTATAAGCCCCTATCTTTCTCAGTGTCCGATTAAAACTTCATAACCATAAGTATTGCGTGAGTGTTAGCAATTGTAGAAGACTATATGATAGTTGAGTATGTGGAGTTTGTTAAATCAAAGCTCTGACATAGACCCTTCCTGAAAATAAGATGAATTGTAATTGTTTGATGACTAAGAATAAAGTTTGCTAGTTTTCAAGAAAGTTTATGGTCTATGCTTTAACATGTGAATAGCTTGTTACTTGATCTTGAGAAGTTTTATGAGATGAACTACTGTTATGACATATAATCATGCTAGAAAGGTGATTGAGATTATCATTGATCAAACTTATGCGCCTTCTAGCATTCACACTTCATAAATTCTTTCTTTTATCATTTACCTACTCGAGGACGAGCAGGAATTAAGCTTGGGGATGTTGATACGTCTCCAACGTATCTATAATTTATGAAGCATTCATGCTATTTTATTATCTGTTTTGAATGATTACGGGCTTTATTATACACTTTTATATTACTTTTGGGACTAACCTATTAACCGGAGGCCCAACCCATATTGCAGTTTTATTGCCTATTTCGGTGTTTCGAAGAAAAGGAATATCAAACGGAGTCCAAACGGAATGAAACCTTCGAAAAAGTTATTTTTGGAAAAGAAGCTATCCCAGGAACTTGGAGTGCAAGCGAGGGAAGCATCGAGGAAGCCACAAGATAGGGGGCGCGCCCACCCCCTAGGCGCGCCTTCCACCCTCGTGGGCCCCTCAAGGCTCCTCCGACCAACTTCTTTCGCCTATATATTCCCATATACCCTAAAACCATTGAAACAGAAGGTAGATCGGGAGTTACGCCGCCGCAAGCCTCTGTAGCCACCAAAAACCTCCCGGCAGCCCGTTCCTGCACCCTGCCGGAGGGGGGATCCCTCACCGGTGGCCATCTTCATCATCCCGGCGCTCTCCATGACAAGGAGGGAGTAGTTTACCCTCGGGGCGGAGGGTATGTACCAGTAGCTATGTGTTTGATCTCCCTCTCTCGTGTTCTCTCTATGGCACGATCTTGATGTATCGCGAGCTTTGCTATTATAGTTGGATCTTATGACCTTTCTCCCCCTCTACTCTCTTGTGATGAATTGAGTTTTCCCTTTGAAGTTATCTTGTCGGATTGAGTCTTTAAGGATTTGAGAACACTTGATGTATGTCTTGCTGTGCTTATCTATGGTGACAATGGGATATCACGTGATCCACTTGATGTATGTTTTGGTGATCAACTTGCGGGTTCCGCCCATGAACCTATGCATAGGGGTTGGCACACGTTTTCATCTTGACTCTCCGGTAGAAACTTTGGGGCACTCTTTAAAGTACTTTTGTGTTGGTTGAATAGATGAATCCGAGATTGTGTGATGCATATCGTATAATCATGCCCACGGATACTTGAGGTGACAATGGAGTATCTAGGTGACATTAGGGTTTTGGTTGATTTGTGTCTTAAGGTGTTATTCTAGTATGAACTCTATGATAGATTGAACGGAAAGAATAGCTTCATGTTATTTTACTACGGACTCTTGAATAGATAGAACAGAAAGGATAACTTTGAGGTGGTTTCGTACCCTACCATAATCTCTTCGTTTGTTCTTCGCTATTAGTGTCTTTGGAGTGACTCTTTGTTGCATGTTGAGGGATAGTTATATGATTCAATTATGTTATTAGTGTTGAGAGAACTTGCACTAGTGAAAGTATGAACCTTAGGCCTTGTTTCCTACCATTGCAATACCGTTTACGCTCACTTTTATCATTAGTTACCTTGCCATTTTTATAATTTCAGATTACAAATACCTTTATCTACCATTCATATTGCACTTGTATCACCATCTCTTCGCCGAACTAGTGCACCTATACAATTTACCATTGTAGTGGGTGTGTTGGGGATACAAGAAACTCTTTGTTATTTGGTTGCAGGGTTGCTTGAGAGAGACCATCTTCATCCTACGCCTCCCACGGATTGATAAACCTTAGGTCATCCACTTGAGGGAAATTTGCTACTGTCCTACAAACCTGTGCACTTGCAGGCCCAACAACGTCTAAGGTTGTGTAGTAGACATCACTCCTCCTTCGAGGCGTCACCGTGGAACTCCAACCTCTTTGTCGACCCAAATCCTTGGGGTTTTTGGGTGAAAATCAAGCTCCAGCTCTGGCCCAAGTGAGCGGAAACGGTGCCTCATTGTTTCCCCTCTTGGGGGCATTGCCTTTGGAGGCCTAGCCCGCGTCTGATGGTCATGCTATTTTGTCTTGCTATTTTGGTCTCGTCGGCAGGGTGAAGGAAGTCTAGACGATGACCTCTAGTTTGCTGGTTGGATGCGGGGGTGGCGGCCCCAGGCTACAGTGCGACAGTGGCCCTATGAGGTGGGACTGTGGCTTTGCTCTGTGTTGTTGCCATTTCGACGCTTTGTGGGTGCCGTGGTCTGTCATGCTTGTGTTTTTTTTGCATGATTGTGCCTTTATATTTCCTACTTATAAAGGTTGGAGTTGGTGGTGAACTCACTTGTGGGACCAACATCCTTCACCAATAAAAAATGCACCATTACCCACATCTGGGACTAGCAAGCTTCCAAGAGACATAAAATAAGAAATGCACTTTTACTCACATGTGGGGCCTAAAACAAATTAACAAGTACACTACTACTTTCATACTTGAAGATGCACAAATAAGGAAATGCAAAAAATGTGACTCCAACTCATATTATGCTCCCATAATTTCGTTTCGTAGTGACGCACGGGCATCGTGCTAGTCAATCATATGGTCGGAGTTTTTGCACGGTTGTCCCTTAATCAACCATGTGGTCGTGGGTTATCGCACAATTTCCCCTTAATCAATCATATGGCAGGTGTGTGTGTGTGTGTCGGGTTTTTGGCCGGTTATCCCTGATTAACCGGGCAGTTATCTTCTTCTTAATGAAATGCAGAAACCCATGTCTCCCTCGAAGTGTCATCGAAAAAAAAATCACGAGATCAACCATGTATTGATGCCATGGAGTGCATTAATCCGCAATGAAATACTTTCTCTCTCTCTCCATATGGATTCATTAGGTCATATTGTATTTTGCTATATCTGAAGAGTAAAATGTGAGTTGCACGTCATAAGAATTGTATGGTCAGACTCATATTTTCAAGAATTTTTCAATGACAGTACTATTTTTACAGCATATGACACACATATATTTTGCTAGCTAAATTCGTACAGTCAAAATGTGGCATAAAATACGAGGGGACTAATAAATCCTGATGAAGCGAGTACTAGTACTTTTCTTATTTCTTATTAAATGCCGTGAAAACCTAATCTACGGGGTAATCTATACTACTATTAAACAATCAAATAAGAACTTCTTTAAGCACACGCCATAAAGTGTACACAGATCCAATACCACTGCACGATTAGACCCACTGAAATCAATCTAACGGTTAGACTTAACCTAACCCATTTTCTGTGTGCACTTAGCAATTTACATTGATCGACCGTACTCCACCGTGGAGGAAAATATGAAACTCCACGCCTGGGAAATTAGGAAACTAATAATCACGGGTGCATTATATTCTAGGAAAGTAAATCAGAGTGCATCCATCCTATTAGGAAACTAATCTTAGACAAATCCATCATATTAAAAACTTATGTCGGACGCATCCATCCTATTAGGAAGCTAATCGTGAGCCGCCTGCCGCCATCATGCACATCAATCGGATTTATTTTGTTTCATGACAGAGAAACCATATACCTTTCGCTATTTTGCCACATGTATTTATTCTTATATACTTGTGCAGTTTCAAATGATCCAACATATCTGCAGTCATCAAACTTGAAGACATACTGTCTAAGGCCTTATTTGCACCGCCTCTCTTTCTTTGTCTGCGCGCCTCTTTCCTCTAATAATAATAATGAATAACTCTTTCCAGATCAGGTATTACACTGTTACAAATGTATACTGAAGCTACTCCTTACGACAAGGAAAAAGAAGATGAATGCTTTCTATCTTCACCAGTTTTGTAGCATGTTCCAAATTGTTGGCTCTTTCTTATTTGAGGATTCATCATGTTTTTTGTAATTTAGAAGCTGACCTGAAAGCTTGATAAGGTTAAGCTTGACAAATACTCTGGAATATTGTTCCTTTCATCTTTATTTTTCTTTCTAACCCATTTCAGTTTCTATACGCACAGAGCGTCTTACGGCATTGTAAGTTAGTATGGTTGCCAACGCATAAACACATACAAAACTGGATAAATACTTTCTATCATGATAATTATTGGATTTTTTTAGCCCTTTTACATTTCAGTTAGTTCTTGTAAATCATCTTTATTTTATATAGAAGTCGTTGTAGTCACATATCATCTTCTATTTCTTATTATCCATAGTAGGTAGCTATATAATTTTGGCAATGCACACAACCATAAAATATATATAATTCGATCCAAATTAGTCAAGTATATATTTTGTTATGCAGATTAGTAGAATAAAATAAGATTCGAGAATTAAGCATCTAGAACAATATAATTGCACCGTAAGGCAGTTCATACTTTTTTTCCTGGCTACATTCGAAGAGAAAACTACACTACAAGCCTATATTACTGCATTAATAAATAATTGCTAATTTTATTTAAATAAAAATATTTTCTGCGATTACTCTATGAAGCAACACACCACTATCGTGTCTCACTTTTGAAGATACAATTTGAGCGACATCAAACATTGTGTATCCATTTGATTTATATTTTTAAAAATATTTATTTTTTTATATCATGTGAATCTCACCTGATTTACGTTTGAGACGTGCATTGCACGCGTGCATGCTTATAGTTCCCCTGATACCCGCGAGAGTTGAACTGCTCACTGAATCCATGTGAGCTGAGATCGATGCTGCGGTCACTATCGAGTAGGGCTCCCAGTCAAAAGCAACAGAACGGAGCTTCCTCTCGCTGTCATGTAAAACAGCTGGCTATCAATCGGAGCATCCATCGGACACGAGGAGGAAAGCAAGGTAAAAGAAAAAAAGACAATAATATTTTCCAAAGTGTATGGATGGATTGCGCGGTTCGGGTCCCGACCGTATATGCGCTGCCCGCACCCGACCCGCCTCGCCCATAGCCGCAGCCGCGCATCCGACACGCCCCCAGCTCTAGCAGTCCCGGCTTTCCCTGCTCGCCTCGCAGTCGCCGCCGCCGCCGCCGCCGCCGCCGCCAGCCATGGGTCGCACCAAGGACGAGCTCCTCGCGCGCCTCGAGGTCCGTACTCTCTCGCTCCCTGCGTTCCCCGCTTGCCTCTCCCTCGCGTCGCTCGCTCCTGGTCGCGGAGATCGGCTGGATTGGGCCTCCCTTCTCCTCGCCGGTGCCCCCCTGGTTGTAGCGCCGGCGAGGTGCTGCCATCGAGACAGATTTAGTGCGGAAGCTAGCCAGGTCACAAATCGTGGCGCGAGAAGGTGTCGTTAATTGCTGAATTTAGTTTCGCGGTGTCAGCCAAGGGGTTAGGGTTTTAAATCCAAGCGCAGAATCGACTAGCCATATTGCATGACCACGGCAATATGTCGCGTCCCCCAGTGTTATACTGCTTGGTTTCTAGCCGTCCAACCTACGATGAAGCTAGGGCTAAGCTTTGGTGTCTTGTTTTTATACAGGAGCTTAAGATTGATTTCAAGCGCTACGACCACCCGGTTGTGCTGACGGTCGAGGAACAGGTTTGTGAACCGTGGAGTTTGTATTTCCTTCTGTCATGGCTGATGGCCCTCCTATTGATATAGTGTGATTGCTAACTGAACTTTTTGATATGACAGGCCAAACATGTGGGAAGTTTTGGAGGTGCTTTGACCAAGAATCTGCTTCTGAAGGTATGTGTGTCGGCAACTAATGGACGGGCTAATTATAGAGAGCCCAATAGATGTGTATTCGTGTATTGATATAAGTTGTGGGTTTCAGGACAAGAAGCATCGCTTGTACATTGTTTCTGCACTTGCTGACACCAAAGTTGACATGAAAAGTATGTGAATCTCCTGACGATTACAGTTTTTTGTTGCTTACTTGGGCATCAGGCCAATTAATCTGTTTTCTCTAAAATTACCAGTTCTGTCCCAGCGTCTTGGCTTGGGAAAAGGTGGTGTGCGAATGGCTCCTGAGGAGAATTTGCATCAAGTGCTTCAGGTCTGCCTGTTTATGATGCTGTTGTAGGCACCACTGTTCTTCTTGGTTCCATAATTTTGGATCTTAGGTGGCATAAGTACTTCCCTGGTAGTTTGTGAGGTTCACTGAAAAACCTGTCAAGAAGGGATGATACAATATTTTACTTAATTTAGAAGATCCTTTCATTGTTTAAACTGCCATCGTTACAACATGTGTGTGCCGTAATGTTGTTTACCATTGGAGGTTTACTTTCTTCAAGTATGAGAATTTGAAAAAAAAAACCTTTACTTCTACAGTTAATAGCTTTGGGCTCAGAAAGCAAGATGTCTCGAAATCACATCATTTGTTAGTCAGTACTAAATTGACTTAATGCATAATTACGTATACAATGCACCCTACTTGTTGGTTAGCTCACTTGTTCCACTTCAAAAATTTATGCTTTTTTTGCTCCTTGATTATGCCCAGGTACCGTTAGGATGTGTTACTCCGTTTGCGCTATTCAATGAGTCCGCGAGGTATGGTGGCTTGCTTTTACTGTACCATTCCCTCTCCCTCTGCTAGCCATAATCTTGTTTCTACTTTCAAGCCATAATTTTGACAGATTGATAGGGATGGTGAGAGCTGTCCAATTCCTGCTTCCCTAAACAGTAAATGGTTCATCGCTATGATGTTCCGCGCCATTATTTCATCATGAGCATGGCAGACCTTTCTACTCCATTCCCCATGGTTAAGTTTGAATATTAGGAACCTGCTGAAATATTTAAAGCCATATGCAAGCTTATTTCAATGTGCTTTGTTTTGTGTGTGTTCAGTTACTGTTTGATAGGTATCTTTATTCTTATTGCGTTCCCCAGTAATATGTTGTTACCGATTCATGCAATTTATGGCAGTGCCGTCTCATTATTACTGGACCAAGGGTTCAAGTCTAAACAGAGCTGCTACTTCCATCCACTGACAAATGATGTGACTATTGGTATGACAGATACTACCATCACTTCCTTCACTTAAAATGTTTCATCACTTTCATGTATTATTGTTAATAAATACATGCTACAGTTACTGAATCGCACACTGTTGTGTTGCCTTCCCATGATGCCGCACTTGTGTGAAGGTTGCACAGATGATGCTTCTTTACCTGGCTAATATTATGCGCTCCGCAAACAATTAAGGGGACACTTAACACCAAAATCTTTGATTTATGTACTTGCTAATTCCTGATTACTTCATCTCAGCCCTCAGTTCAAGCAACCTGGACAAGTTTCTCCTCTCCATTGGGAAGCAACCAGCTTATGTAGACTTGGAGGTCATCTTTGGATCATCAGTCTATGATTTCTTAGAAATAATTGAGAGCAACTAACATTATTGTTTTGGTTCAGGCCTCACCAGTGGTAGGTAAAGATAATCCCCCTGATCTAGCAGATCTTGTGCCTTCTGGTGCACTCTGTTCCTCAGAAGAATCAGTTGAGAATCCGACTCCTAAAGATGCTCCTCAAGTCAATGTACCCAAACAGAAAACGTGTCTACCAGGTGAGTATTGACATGTAACATCTTCGTCATTGTACTCACTCATTTTTGCAGTTTCAGTTTTATGGTGTTCTATTGAATCAACCAAATTTATTTGACTTGGCCTGTTGGTCATCTTGCTATGCCTGCCGTTGATTAGTGTAGTTGTTAATGAGTGCGAGCAAAGCATTTCTGTAGCATGTACTAAAAAATAACACGGAGATACGTGATGGTACTTTGTAGCACAAGTATCATAGTTAGTCATGCTGAGAAATCTGAAGTTCTGAACTATGCCCAAGTCATGTTCGGAAATCTGAAGTTCTGAACTATGCCTAAGAGCATGACATTAAAAAAAAAATGAACAAACACTTGATATGGCTGTAGAACTAGGGTTGAGAGCTGCTAAGACAATGTTTGTTGCTGCCATCAGAGCAAACAAGCACCCTGTTTATCATAGACCATTGTCTGGCTACCAGCAAGAGAATACACCACCTGTCACACATTTTTTATCAGGATAGAGACAAACCAACAGTAGCACGTCAATTATAATTTTCTAGGATGGGAATATTGAATACTGTACAGGGAGTAAACATCATTTTTCGTTCCTTATTGTTTATCCAAAGCTTTTAGATATCCATCATGTATTTATAAGCTTTATGGAGCTTTCCAAGTTTCAGCTTTCAACGGTAAATATGACATGGCATGTTCTTCATCAGAAGTGAAGGCTAAGCCCAAAGTTCAGAACAAGGGTGCAGAAAGTTCAGAGAGTAAAGTTCCTACTAATAATGGCGCAAATGTTGAGATATTTGCAAGTGATGTGCTTGAGGTCATCTTCCCATTGTTCCTGTCTGAGGTAATCCAGTGACCTTACCATGTTAGCTTTCTATATGATGCCTGCCCCTTGTGTTGATAAGTATTCCCTTGCAGACATCAAAGAAATTGAATATTAAACAGGAAGAGCTTACTCAAATTTTAAAATTAGATGACTTTAAACGACGAGCTGCTCCAGATCTGGAGAGTGCAACGGTTAGTTTCTCTTGTGATATTTGTTAGTAGTTAGCAGTTCTTAGTAATATCTTGAAGCAAGCATAGAGTAGAGAGAATTGAATCTCCTGGTAGAAATACATCTCATTATGCTTCTTCCATGGAAAAATCCCAATGTTAGCCTGAAAGGCTCACTCATGCCCAAGTTACCTCTCCGTCCTTTTGCAGTTGTGCTAAAAGGCTATATGATGAATTAACCTGATATCTCCTCGAGACCTGTGAACATTTGCAGTGATCTGCTGATCGAAGATTAACCTCCTGGTGTCTGAATTATATTTATGAAAAATCATTTGGTGTCGCAAGATAAAATTAGCTCCCCTTGCTTGTATGATTTAGTGGTAGTATTATTGCAGTTTAGATTTCGTTTAACCTGATCCAGAATGCTAATTTGCCCCTATATAATACTTTCTCCGTCCGGAATTACTTGTCGCTCAACTGGATGTTTCCAGACGTATTTTAGTGCTAGATACATCCGCTTGAGTGTCAAGTAATTCCGAACGGTGGGAGTATAACAAATAAACATGTGGAGATCGTTTTGATGATACTTGGTGCATAATGTATATGTTGCGACGGCACATGTCTAATGCAAATGTTTTTAATGCAGAATATGTTCAAAAACATGGCATACAGTGCAGGATTTCACGCTGGCTTCGATACCATGCTCAAGTCGGGTTTAGGTGGGATGCCCTCTCGGAAATAGTGGGTTAATTTGATATAGAAGACTGTGAGTTGATTCAGTCAATTTTTGTATGCCCCTTGGTGTAAAATCAAATCATACCATATAGTACTTATTATGTTGAATGATTCGATTGAATGTATCACCTTAAGCCTTTGTGATTGCTTTCACGTTTTGTTTCGAGATTACTGTGCATATTGCTTGAGCCGCTAGATAAATCTAAAAAATGAAAATCGTACTCTCTGTATCGTTTACATTTTGAGTGGCACAATTACATTTTTGGCCGTTCTTTGCACTATTACATTCTCCTATTTAATTTCCAGTGTGCTCTGCTTCTCCAGTACATCCACCATTGCCGTTGAACTCGCTGAATATTTACAGGGCCCGTCCTGCTTTACCTGCCATTAGCAACAACCAGCGAAATGTTGTGTCAGTAAGCGTGTATTTGCAGGGGCAGTTTTCTGATGATTTGCAAGCACGGCATTGATGAGATGACTTAACTGAGCAAACACGTTCAGGTTGTCTTTGGCGTAGTGACTGGCATCCCGGCTGGAAACGGCTAGAGGAGAAACAGAGAGCGCCACCACGCGTAGAAAGCTGAAAGAACAATTCATCAGAGAAGAGCTTAAAACAAGCATGCAGTTCTATAGACCAAAAGGGACATCGAAAATGCAAATAAACTCTTTATCTGTTGTTCCATTGAGAATTATTGTTAGGAGTACATTAGAGTTGTCAGTTATCACAGCAGGTCTTGTTAGGCGAAGAAGGAGAAGAAGAAAACGCAGGTGGCGACGAGAACGAAAGACTGGAGGGCCGACAGGTCATTACCGCCGGCGTCGCCATCCTCGGGCCTGCCATGCCCGTGCGCGCGCCGGTCGTACTCCCACCCGTCGTCCGGGTCCTCCGTCCCGCGCGCCGGCGCCATCCACGACAAGGGCCCCCACCTCACCGTCGTCGCCGGCTCCCTCTCCCTGTCTCTGTTTCTTGCACTGCCACCGCCGCGTGTGCTGGAGGCGGCGCCGGTGCCGGGCAGCTTGAAGCGGCAGACGGGGCAGGAGTTGTGGAGGCGGAGCCAGGGGACGATGCAGTCGGAGTGGTACACGTGCTTGCACGGCAGCTGCCGCGCCGCCTCCCCGAGCTCGAACTCCTCCTTGCACACGGGGCACTGCGACCCACCGTCGTCCGACAGGTGCTGCGCGGCGATCCGCACCGTCGGGAGCGAGTCGATGGCCGACGTGGGGGCCGGCGCGGGGCCCGGCCGGTCGTTCTGAGTGAGCTCCTCCACGAGGCGGTTCAGGTCGCCCCCCGTGAAGTAGTCCCCCGGGTCGATGGCCGGCGGCGTGGACGGCCGCCGCGCCACCGGCGCCGGCGGCGGGGAGGGCATGCGCCGGCGAGGCGGGGGCGCCGGGGCCGGCGCATGGACCCGCGTGGGCTCCCGCACAGGCGGAGGCAGCTGACGGTACGGGCGGCCGGGCACCGAGGGCGCGGCGCCGTACACGACCCACCGGCGCGGGTTCCCGTCGTGGTAGTGCGGGTGCGGCGCGAAGTGGTGCGGGAAGTAGCCCGGAGGCGGGAGCGCCGGGCGCGGCGGCGGGTCGATCTCGTGGAGGAAGCGGCCGTAGCAGCGCGGGCAGAAGACGTCGGTGGTCGGGTAGGAGATGATGCGGAGCGCCCGCGCGCACTGGTAGCACCAGTACATGCGGCACGTCCGCTGCAGCACCTGCCCCCCGCCACCGCCGCCGTACACAGGCATCATCGTCCCGCTAGGTGGAGTGCTGGCAAGGTCTTGGGAAGTTGACAGACCGCGTCGTCGGAGTGCATGGAGCAGGAGGATTGCATGGTTTTAAAGGAAGGCAATGCGAGAGATCGTGACACGGGCGGGAATTAAAGGATGGCTTTGCGGGGAGAAGAAAGCGATTCCGCGGCGATTGCCATTTTGCTTTGGCTGGTGGTGTGCAAGCGAGGCTGTGCTGTGGCTTGTGCGTGGTGCAAACCTCGGGGAGGGGGAGCTGGTTGCTTGCCGGCCAGGAGGAAGAGGAGGATGAAGGGCGGAGCGAGGAGGTGGCGGTGGCGGTGGCGGGAAGTAAGAGCATCTCCAACAGCCGCGCTATAGCGCCGCGCGCAAAAAACCCGTTAGCGCGCGCGCTGCGGCTGGTTTTGCGCGCCCGCCTGCGCTGGCTCCAGCAGCGGCGCTATAATGCAGCGCGCGCGCCGCTCCAGCAGGGCGCAAAAATACAGCGCGCGCGCCGCACAAACCACATATACATTTGCAAGAAGATGAGCAAAAATGATCAAACAAACAAAATAAAAATCAATAACAAATAGTTTAAAATAAATCATTACAACACAAACAAATAGTTTATCGTTCAGTATAACAACAAATAGTTCAAATAAATTGTTACAACACAACAAATAGTTCATGAAGTTCATGCTCTTTGCCGTCCATGCCATGCCCACCACTCTTCAATTAGATCTTTCTGAAGTTCATTGTGCGTTGCGGGACGCCGAATGGCATGATAGGAGGCAACAAAACGGGCTACCCTTTCAGCCCCCCGCCGCACTCGCACGGGATGTCCCAGAGCTCATACTGTGAGTAGTCTAAATCTTGGCCACGCTCATTCTCGATGATCATGTTGTGCATGATCACACAAGCGTGCATGATGTACCAAAGCATTTGTTGATCCCAAAATCTTGCCGGTCCTCTCGCAATAGCAAATTGGGCTTGCAAAATCCCAAATGCTCTCTCCACATCTTTTCTAGCCGCCGCCTGAGCATTGTGGAAATCAAGATGGCTTGGCTCTCACCCATAGCCAAATGATCATCAACTAGATCAGCCGGGATACCGTATGCCAACATACGCAAAGCGGCTGTCACCTTCAGAAAAGTGCTATGCCCGAGCTCTCCGGCGGCATTCCTCCTTTGCTGGAAAAACCGGTCATGGCTTGCTAGTTTCTCTGCAATGCGCCTGAACAACTCGGTGCTCATCCTAAACCGGCGACGAAAATACGACTCCGGGTACGTGGGATTCTCCACGAAATAGTTCTTCATCAATCTGTTATGGGCATCAATCCTATCTCTCCAAATTTTCTCCCAACCCATAACCGAACCACCGTGCTTCGGTTTTTTATTGATATGCATAGCTACGATCATTGCAAGATCCTCCTCCTCTTCCATATCAAATTCTTCAAATTCTTCTTCGGAAGAATCATACGACGAACTCATCTACAATGTTCAATACTATACTATAAAAACTACAATTCAAAACATGCACCAAATTCATGAAGTTTGAGCAATACATACCTTGTAGGTGTTTTGTCAAACACCTTGCGGGCGCGGCGCGGCGGCGAGCGCTCGGGCGCTGTTCCTCGGACGACGGAGGCGCGCGGGCGCCGGCGGTACTAGGAGGGGATGGGCGGAAGCGCGGGCGCGCGGGGATAGGTCGGGGAAGCCTGAGACGGTCGCCGGGGGTGCGCGGGCAGCGGCGGCGGCGCGGCCGGTCGGGGGTGGAACTAAAAACGCCTATTTTGCGGCGCGGCGCTAGTTTAGCGCGGCTGTTGGAGATGCTCTAACTGTGGACGGCTCGGTTTGGGGCGTGGAGGAGGGGAAGGAATGAAACGCCCCGCTCTGCTGAAACAGACCAGGATGGGCTGAAGCCCAGAAATGGCTCTAGCCTTTGAGCCACCGCGGGAGGAGTGCCACAAATTACCGTATCATTGCCTAAAAAAAATTTACCGTATCAGGTTGCTCAAAAATAGAATGGAAAAAGAAAACCGGATAAGGATCATAGTTTAAAAACAGACCGGACCACCGGTCGGACCAGAAAAATCCGGAACCGGCGGCCTCAGCGGTTTTATATACATAAGCTAATAAGGCCGTTATGCAAACATACGGACAAAACCGGTCGAGCCAGCCTTTTTTGGGAGTCATGTATGTTTAAATTATGGAACCAATCATGGTATCAAATAATCATGTATTTATTGGTCTATGGAATTTCTTAAACGCGAATGTTGTATGACACCTTTCTTGTGTGAAATTTATTCTCGAACAATTGATTGGTCCACAAAATTATGGTATCAAATAATTATTCACCGTATGTTCAATAAAATTGCATAAACATGATTATCATATGACATGTCTATGTTTTGAAGATTGTACTTGCATCATCTATTTAATTTATTTAGCTACATTGTTGCCCGTTGCAACAATGAGCATTCTACCAGTCCACTGATTTTTTTTAAGAGAAAAGTACATTTTCATCCCTCAACTTTACTGATAGTCTACAAATTGTCCCTCAACTCCAATACGAGGAAAACCAAGCCCCTCGTCTATCAAAATCATCCACTTTTCATCCACTGGTCTATTTCAGATGGTTTTTGTGCCGACATGGTTTTGACCGTTAACCGTCTACTTTTCATCCCCAGGGCTATTACGGATGGTTTTTGTGCCAACATGGTTTTGACCATTGACTGTCTACTTTTCATCCTTGGGCTATTATTATGGTTTTTGTATTTTGACCGTTAACCGTCTACTTTTCAACCCTTGGGCTATCACAGATGGTTTATGTGCCGACATGGTTTTGACCGTCAATGTCTACAAAATGGGACAAAAATCAAATGCGAGTTAGGCAACCTCCCCGTAAGCGCATGCTGGGTTTCCTCAAACTTGGAATTGGAATTGCCCCAGAGCCCCAAAGCGATGAGAAATAGCCTACGAAACGGGTCACAATCATAAAAAGCTACCAGTGTAGGTGACCTCCCCGTAAGCGCACCTCGTGCCTCCTCCTCCTCCCCCCCCCCCCCCCCCGGGATGGGGAAATTGTCCTAGGATCCCAAAGGGTGAGCAATAGCCACGAAAATAATACTATTGGACTTCTATTTTGAAAGAGAGGATTCCCATGGTATAATTTTTGTAACATATGTTTTGTTTTATTAGTTACATTTATAGTTGAATGGAAGGAGTAAGTATTTTTTTGGTGATACTGCATGTGTGCTTCTTTAAATGACCAGTCAAAATAGGGAATTCAATCAACCATTATAACAAGTGTGAAACACAAAAATATTGCAGGGTGTAACACTCATTAAAGGGACACGGAGTATCTTAGGTTGAGCTCAAATAAGCTCGGGTGAACACTAAAATATGAAAAAAACTAAAAAATAATCTGATTTATATTTGGGGCAAACATTGACAAATGTTTTGAGTGCTTACAAAGTTTTATCATGAAATAGTATTCATGGTAGTCGTGGCAAAAACAACAACAACAAAATTAGTGGTCCAAAAAAGCTATTTTTGAAAGCATTTTGGTGCATTGATTTTGTTTTTTTGGCACAACTTCCATGAGTTAAAAAATGTCTAACTTTTGTTTACAGAGGGAGTAACATTCGACAAGTCTTACAATCCCCATGGCTTCCATATCCAGATAATAAATTTGTAGAGGACAAGTTAGGATTTGTAAATGCCAGAAACACTAACTAAAACATAAAACCTGAGCAATTTGTGTACCAATCCAGAGCAAAAAGAATCAGATCAAAAGCACGTTTATGTGAATTATGAAAATTATTTTCCTGGGCGCAAAAGTTTCTGATTTTCAGTAGGATCAACACAACTATCACCTTAAGCTATCCTAAAGGTTTAACTTGGCACGGACACTAATTAAAACATAAAACCACATCTAACCAGAGGCTAGATGAATTATTAATTACTAAACAAGAACAAAAAGCAAAGAACAAAAATAAAATTGGGTTGCCTCCCAACAAGCACTATTGTTTAACGCCCTTAGCTAGGCATAAACACGTGAATAGATCTAAGTATTGTCATCTTTGGTATGCAATCCATAAGTGGCTCTCATAATAGATTCATATGGCAATTTTATTTTCTTCCTAGGAAAGTGTTCCATGCCTTTCCTTAATGGAAATTGAAATCTAATGTTTCCTTCTTTCATATCAATAATTGCACCAATCGTTTTAAAAAAAGGTCTACCAAGAATAATAGGACATGAATGATTGCAATCTATATCAAGAACAATGAAATCTACGACCACATAATTCCTATTTGCAATAATAAGAACATCATTAATCATTCCCATAGGTTTCTTAATAGTGGAATCTGCAAGATGCAAATTTAAAGAACAATCATCAAATTCACGGAAATATAACACATCACACAAAGTATTTGGAATTGTGAAAACGCTAGCACCCAAATCACACAAAGCATGGCATTCATAATCTTTAATCTTAATCTTAATAGTAGGTTCCCACTCATCATAAAGTTTTCCAGGGATAGAAACTTCTAATTCAAAGTTTTCTTCAAAAGATTGCATCATAGCATCAACGATATGTTTAGTAAAAATCTTTGTTTTGATTATAAGCATGAGGAGAATTCAACACAGATTGCAACAAGGAAATACAATCTATTAAAGAATAATTATCATAATTAAATTCCTTGAAATCCAAAAGAGTGGGTTCATTGCTACTTAAAGTCTTGACCTCTCCAATCCCACTTTTATCAGTTTTTACATCTAGATCTAAAAACTCCGAATCATTGGGACGCCTTTTAACTAAAGTTGACTCATCTCCAGTCCCATATTTATCAAGATTAATATTGGAAAACAAAGATTCAATAGGAGTCACATCAATCACTTTTAGATCTTCATCATTATTATCACGAAAACTAGAAGAACACGCTTTTACAAACCAATCCTTTTTAGCACGCATCTTAGCGGTTCTTTCTTTGCACTCATCAATGGAAATTCTCATGGCTTTGAGAGACTCATTGATATCATGCTTAGGTGGAATAGATCTAAGTTTCAAAGAATCAACATCAAGAGAAATTCTATCCACGTTCCTAGCCAAATCATCAATCTTGAGAATTTTTTCTTCAATGAAAGCATTAAAATTCTTTTGCAAACTCATAAATTCTTTAACACTATTCTCAAAATCAGAGGGCATCTCATTAAAATTTCCATAAGAATTTTTGTAGGAATTACCATAGTTATTATAGGAATTACTAGGAAACGGCCTAGGATTAAAATTGCCTCTATACGCGTTGTTACCAAAATTGTTCCTACCAACAAAATTCACATCCATAGGTTCATTATTATTCTCAATCAAAGTGGACAAAGGCATATCATTAGGATCAGAAGAAGCACTCTTATTAGCAAATAATTTCATAAGTTCATCCATCTTTCGACTCAAAACATTAATATCTTCAACAACATGAACTTTTTTACTAGTGGATATTTCGGTGTGCCATTGAGAATAATTAACCATGATATTATCTAGGAGCTTAGTAGACTCTCCTAAAGTAATTTCCATAAAAGTGCCCCCCTGCTGAATCTAAAAGATTTCTAGAAGCAAAATTCAATCCGGCATATTTTTTTTGTATAAACATCCACAAACTCAAACCATGTGTAGGGCAATTTCGTATCATCAATTTCATCCTCTCGCAAGATTGTGCAACATGCTCACGATCAAGTTGCTTAAAATTTATAATATCGTTCGTAAGGGAGATGATCTTAGCGAGAGGGAAATACTTAGAGATGAAAACATCTTTACACTTATTCCATGAATCAATACTATTTTTAGGTAAAGATGAAAACCAAGTTTTAGCACGATCTCTAAGCAAAAACGGAAATAATTTCAATTCAACAATATCATTATCCACATCTTTCTTCTTTTGCATATCACACAAATCAACGAAATTGTTTAGATGGGATGCGGCATCTTCACTAGGAAGGCCAGAAAATTGATCTTTCATAACAAGATTCAGGAAAGCGACATTAATTTCACAAGATTCAGAATTAGTAGTGGGAGCAATCGGAGTGCTAATAAAATCATTGTTGTTGGTGTTGGAAAAGTAACACAATTTGGTATTATCTTGAGCCATCGTGACAAAGCAAGCAATCCAACACAGAAGCACACAAGAAGAAAACAAAGAAGACGAACGGAAGAGGAGCGAAGAATAAGGTAAATCTTTTCGAAAATCGTTCTAGAGGTGGGGGAGAGGAAAATGAGAGGCGAATGGCAAATAATGTAATGCAAGAGATGAGAGTTTATGATGGGTACTTGGTATGTCTTGACTTGACGTAGATCTCCCTGGCAAACGAGCCAGAAATTCTTCTTGCTACTTCTTGAGCTTGCGTTGGTTTTTCCCTTGAAGAGGAAAGGGTGATGCAGCAAAGTAGAGTAAGTATTTCCCTCAGTTTGAGAACCAAGGTATCAATCCAGCAGGAGACAACGCACAAGTCACCGAATACCTGCATAAATAATCAACAAACTTGCACCCAACGCGATAAAGGGGTTGTCAATCCCTTCACGGTTACTTGCAAAAGTGAGATCTGATAGAGATAGATAAACGGTAAAGTAAATATTTTTGGTATTTTTGGTTTACAGATCGAAAAGTAAAAGATTGGAAAATAATAGATAGAAAACTAATATGATGGAAAAGAGACTTGATATGATGGAAAAGAGACTCGGGGCCATGGGTTTCACTAGTGGCTTCTCTCAAGATAGCAAATAATACGGGGGGTGAACAAATTACTGCCAAACAATTGATAGAAGAGCGCATAATTAGACGATATCTAAGGCAATGATCATGAACATAAGCATCACGTCTGTGTCAAGTAGACCAAAACGATTCTGCATCTACTACTATTACTCCACACATCGACCGACTCCTGCCTGCATCTAGAGTATTAAGTTCATAAAGAACAGGGTAACGCATTAAGTAAGATGACATGATGTAGAGGAATTAACTCAAGCAATATGATGAAAACCCCATCTTTTTATCCTAGATGGAAACAATACAATACGTGCCTTGCCGCCCCTACTGTCATTGGGAAAGGACACCGCAAGATTGAACCCAAAGCTAAGCACTTCTCCCATTGCAAGAAAAACCAATCTAGTAGGCCAAACTAAACCGATAATTTGAAGAGACTTGCAAAGATATCAAATCATGCATATAAGAATTTAGAGAAGATTTAAATAATATTCATAGGCAATCTGATCATAAATCCACAATTCATCGGATCTCGGCAAACACACCACAAAAGAGTATTACACCGAATAGATCTCCAAGAGCATCGAGGAGAACATGATATTGAGAATCAAAGAGAGAGAATAAGCCGTCTAGCTACTAGCTATGGACTCGTAGGTCTGTGGTAAACTACTCACACTTCATCGAAAGGGCAATGGTGTTGATGTAGAAGCCCTCCGTGATCGAATCCCCCTCCGACAGGACGCTGAAAAAGGCCCCTAGATGGGATCTCAAGGGTACAGAAGGTTGCGGCGGTGGTAAAGTGTTTTCGTGGCTCCCCCTGATGTTTTTGGGGTATAAGAGTATATATAGGCGAAGAAACTAGGTCAGGAGAGCTCCGAGGGGCCCATGAGGTAGGAGGGAGTGCCCTACCCCCCTGGGCGTGCCCTCCACCCTCGTGGCCGCCTTGTTGCATCTCCGACTTCATCTCCAAGTCTCCTGGTTTCCTTCTGCTCCAAGAAAGATCATCGCGAAAGTTTCCATTTGGACTCCATTTGGTATTCCTTTTCTGCGAATCTCTAAAACAGGCAAAAAACAGAAACTGGCACTGGGCTCTCGGTTAATAGGTTAGTCCCAAAAATAATATAAAATAGCATATAAATACATATAAAACATCCAAAACAGATAATATAATAGCGTGGAACAATAAAAAATTATAGATACATTGGAGACGTATCAGACACCGCCACGCGGTTATCTTCTTTAAAATAGAGTTCGTGCTGTTTTCTCGAGGCCACCGCCAGTGTATTCTATTGATTTGTCCTCTGTAATGTTAATATGCAATCTGATGTTCAGTTAACAGTTTGGTCCTCTGAAATATAATGTTCAATTAACAGTTTGGTCCTCTGAAATGTAATGTTTAGTTAACACTTTGGTCCAACAATTGCTACATTTCGTAGTACTGTTCTCAAGCATTCTTTATTTTATTAACTGTCTTATCTTCTAGTACATGTTTCTGTTCTGCAATGTCGTTCTCAGTTAACTGTTTTGGTTCATTTAGTCTGTTGTCCGTTTAACTGTTTGGTTCAATTCTGCAATTTGATTTTCATTTGCTGTGGGTACAATTTGGTAATGTTATGCATGTGAAATAAATCAAATTTGGATGTACTCAATACATATTCTATTGATAGTATGGCAACTCTCAGTTAACCCGATCAAGATCTTCCTTATGTGTGTTGCAGGGAAACAATGGGAGACACTGCGGTTTACCATCGAGGTATGCTCATGCATGGTCCTTTCGCTAATAGCACATTATTGTGCAGTTGCAGGAATCATTCTAATATTTAGGTTTCTTACAATTTGGTCTTGCACATGTAGGTCCTGCTGTCAGAGGCTTAGAGCCACTGTTCGACCCATTTTGCATATGGGGAAATGAGATGTCCATGAATATTAGTCAAGTCAAGAAACTCAGAAAGATTGTCAGGATGAAGAAACTTGCGACGAATAACAACAAGATCTTTGTTTGCACAATGAAGGAGACATCAGTCAACTATAGGATGGTACTAACTCTTTTACCTTATTTTTACCCCTTGCGCCATTTCAAAATTTATAACAGCGATTTATGCATATCTTTGTTTTCAGTACTTTTCAAAGCAGTTCAACGATGATTACGTCTCAAACCACCTGCATGGTAAAGAGGCGAGGAAGATATTCATTCAACACCCACGGTACAATATTGAAGTCTTCCTGAAGAGGACGAAGGTTGGGCGGGCAATTATCCATAGCCACTGGCCTAAAGTTGCAAGGACATTCAACATCACTGAAGGCTCAATATTTGCCTTCCGCTTCTACAGTTTCCCAGATGAGATTCATCTGTCTATTTACCGTGTATGATGCTAATTTCCAAAGGTTTTCGATGTTGCATGTAAAACTTGGTGCTGTTGTGTAATGGCGTAATTGAATGTCGAAGCTATCTAATGTAATTCGATTATGAAATCCTGGTTGCCGTTATATATATGAAATATATGGTATGTTTTATAAGAAATATCAATTTGATTACTACATGGATTATCAATATTAGGCTAATTACCCTGCTTATTGGGGTTTTCTATTGCAAATGGTTACTCAGACATCACCGTGGGCAATGAACTCACAACCCACACGATTCCTAGAAAGTACGCGTGTTCGATCAATTAACAATCACACACGGCTTCCGGCAGAGAACTGTTTGCGTTAGGCCACCTTGCACAAATGTTTCCACACCAAAAACTATGTGTGATATACATACGAAAGGAAATGTTTTTCTGGGATTCGCCATGGGGGTGTACACACGAATGGAAACGATTGGGTTTCGATGCCTCGCTAGATCGCACAAGAGCTCATTTTGTGTGCCAGGAGAGCCTATCCCCGATGGTTTCTGGGTCATGTGGGAAGGACCCCCTATCGCCCATACTCACTTGGCGACGATTCCAAGCGCCGTCACAGAAAGGGGTTAAAAACTGTATGTATAGCAGGTATTTGCACCAGTGCATGCTCTTAAATCCGCTAGCTGACCCAGGATATATCAAAAGAAGAGAGCAGATAGTATTGTCCTAGCTATACTTTGCTGCTGCTGCACATTCAGTCATTTAGTTCAGTCAGTACCTAGCTACATTTTGCTATTGCTGCTTAACATTCAGTGGTACTGGTATGTGATGCAGGTACAAAACGGGGTTGACGTCATGTGCTTCTTCGTGCTGCTGCTCCTTGCTTGGTATTGGCCCCTAGCCCCCACGGCACAATACATGGATGCCTTGGGGAACCTCATCAACCCTGGCGTCCAGGGAGAGGTAGTGGCAGCCGGCTCGACTCCCCCTCCCCCGCGCCGACACAAACCCACAACGTCATCCCCAATTGCAAGAGCATGGCCAGTGATGATGCAGCCCTGGCAGTGCTCATCAACCAAGACCTCGTCGATGTGGCAAAGGCAGCGAGAACCGCCTCCGCCCCTCCTACACCGACACAGACCCACAACCACTGCATTGACATCCACGAGCTCGAGAGGATCACTGCTGAAGCTCAGGCCCGTAGAGACCTCCTCTTGGACCTCAACCAAGACTTCTTTGCAGTGGTAGCCGACACACAACATGAGGAATGACACTCTGACCTCCACGCATCAATCGCTCTGCAAGCATATATGCATCGACTGACTTGGCTAGCCAAGCTATTCTAGTGGATGCTGGAAGGAGTTGCTTCTCTTTGCTTTGCTTTGCTTTGCTTTGCTTGTTTGTTTGACTCTTGTCCTTTGTCACTAGGACACCATCTGACACTTAGTTGGATTTTGGTTTTGCGAGACAATTTAGGTTCCAAACTTACTATGCATGAGAATTCATATATTTGACTTCATGCATGCACATGCTCCTTCATCCCTAAAAGAAAAAATGGACTTTTATGCATGTATTGAAGTTGAAATGCACATCACATAACACATTCTTTTACATATGCAACATCCATCAATTCATCACAAGCGCAACTTTAGGGTTTCTCAAAGGAATTCCTTAGGATTTTGGATGGTTAGAATTCTTAGGATTTTTCCTATGATCTTTCGATTCACATGATTAAATCCTATAGGATTTTTTCGTATAAAATCAGGTGTACTACATTTCATTGGAAATCTAGCATCCACTCCAATATCTTTTTACAATTTCTTTGTTTTTCTATGGCATCAAACACTCTATGCTAATCCTATAGGATTGAAGTGGACATGCCACTCAAATCCTGTATTTTTCATACTCATGTGTTTTGAAAATCCTGCAAATCAAAGAGGACCTTATCTGGATGAGTTTCGACAAAAAAGGGCAAAACAATAATCCACTTCTGAGCCCAGGCTCAGCTGCACCCGTGCTGACGAAGTAAAACAAAACAAATACTAGAAATACTTAAAAATTCCAATTTTTTTGTGTGTGATAGATAAATTGATGCGTGAGGCCTGCTCCAATTTTCAACTCGTTTGGACATCTAAGTAGCTCTCGGCAAAAAGACAAATTCAGGGTCTGTAAAAAAGTTTACTTTTCACACATTGTTCCGACCCGATTTGTCTTTTTTGCTGAGAGTTGTTCAGATGCTTAAATGAGTTGAAAATTGGATCGGGCATCACGCATCAATTTATCTACCATACAAAAAAATGGAATTTTTTGAAAATTTTGAAGTATTTGTTTTGATTTTGTTTTGACCGGATGTAGATGAGCCTGGGCACGAAACACCGCACTCCAAAAGTACTATAGAAATTAAAATACACACAAGTTCCAACACAAAAATCACAAGTGTGGCCATTGATGAACGTCGTAAATCATGACAACTTAGCTCTTCAACATGTGCACGAGTAGTGATTTTCTTGAACTAGCATCTGTGAGAATGCCTGATTGGTTTGGCAGTTCGATTTGGGCATCGATGGATTTGACCAAGATGACCTCTTTGTTTATGATTTGTGCGAAGATGTTTCAAATGTGGGAAATTTCTTTCTTCCTTCCAACTGTACTTTTCGTGTCACAACTTGTAATTGAACATCTGTATATAATTTTCTTGTTAAAACATGTTTCATGACCGGACAAACTCATCCATACGGGTGGAAGGCCGGGAGAAAACGTACTACAAACATGCCACAGTCCCCTTCGGTCGTTGCCTACGATCAGACTTGCATTTGTGTACCACTGTCCAGATATGGCTCTCACTAGTGGTTGGGGCGTCACTCTTGGCGCCGCTTGAGAGCAAGCTGTGTGCACATTTCTATTTAAAAAAAAATAGAGTCCTTGCCTCCGTTTAAAAAACATCTCAGAAAAAATACTCACCTTCATCTAAAAAAAGGGAAAAAAAGAAAAAAACCACCGCAGACTACCAGCGAGCGCCACTTTGCATAACCCTCCATGTAAAAAATACCAGAGGTCCTTCCCTCCATCTAAAAAGAGAAAAATACATTTACAAAATAATCATCACCTTCATCTAATTTTTATAAAAGATTTCTCACCGCGGCCAACTAGCTTGCGCCATGTGGCATAGCTGGCTGGCCGCCATTCATGCGACTCTTAATGGGTTTAAATGTCATGTGCATCTTTTTCTCATAGCGGAGGGTAGGAAGGAGGGCATGGAGCAGCTCCACCACCCTTTGTGTTAGTAGGGATGGAGGGCATGGTGCTCACAGAGATAAGGTGTGTATGTTTGTAGAGATGAGTGTATGCACATATATATGAGTTTCTTTGTCTGTATTGTGTTAAAAAAGAAGATAGATATCAAATGTTGTATCATTGCACGCCCAAAGGTGATATTACTTTCCTTTGCAATGCTGCACACTACATAGATTTAGTTCTTAGGCCTTGTACAGTGCAAGGTGCTTAGAAAAGTTGCTTGGAGAAATAAACCAACCATTCTTTAAGCACCGATACTTATTTGTACAGGGCAGACGCTTAATTAGACGTCTCTCATGCAGAAATAGGCATCAGTGCTTAAAAAAACCTGATTTATTTTTCTAAGCACATTGCTAAGCATCTAGCATTGTACAAGGCCTTAAACGCTGAGGGTTGGACAGGGCAAGCCACACAACGTCTTCACCCACAACTTGCTCTAGTAGCCGCACAACGGCTTGACCCACAACCATAGGTAATGACCACGCCACTGGTCGCTTCAATTGAGCCGATCTCCTCGCAACTGAAGATGTGCTTTGTGGTGATTACCAGGTCCACAACTAAGCCTTTCTAATTGCCAGCTTTTATCCATGCATGTCGTGGAATTCTCACAAGGGGGTGCAAGACGACATATGCCACAAGGTGGCTTCGTGTGAGGGCAAGACTGCTGCTGATAGGCCCGGGAGCGGGTATGCGAGTAGCACGCGGTGGTTTACCCAGCTTCGAAGCTCTTCGGAGAGATAATACTCCTACTGCTGCATGTCTGATTGTATCTGATATATCTAGTACAGAGTGCTCCTGGAGCTGTATCTGAGGTCAGTGCCGCAGGCATCTGGCCTCGTATATGCATATGAGCTCAAGGGTGTGCTTGGCCGAATGGATATGTGTGTGTGCTAGCTAGCTATCTTGCTAGCTAGCATGCATGCGTGAGAGAGAATGGCCAAGAGGCCATAGTGGCGCTTGTGGCCGTGAGCCTCCCCTGGATGCATGGATGGATGCTCATATGTATGGCGTGGCTAGCTTACTATCTAAGCTAAGTGGTGGCATGGGCAAGGCATGGTGGGGTGTCATACTTGTCCCTTCGGTCACTTCATAAATAGTGCCAGGGGACAAGTGACACTATACATGATGGCTGGGATGACACGCGAACAATGCTCAGGTACAACTGTCTCGTCGGTGTATTATCGGTGTTGGGTCGGGCTGCAGTCGGCAGCCGGTTGGTTGGTGCAGTCGGCAGCCGGCTTCTCGGCGCAGTCGGCAGCCGGCAGCCGGCCGGGCAGAGCAGTCGGATGGGGAGCCGGCAGGAGCGGTCGGGCAGTCGGACTGAGGGGCTTTGCTAGCCCCGATGTCTTGGATTATTGTCTCGCCGTCTTCGGGGTACCCGTCGTCAATTACTCCGACAGTAGCCCCCAAGCCTCCGGGCAACTTGGCAAAGTTGGGCGGAGGTTTTTTGGCGGGTGTTCATAAAAATGATCATGCAAAAGACAAAGTTAGTCCACGCAGATATATCGAATGTTTGCTTTTAGCATTGCAAGTTTTATGCGGAGGGTGCTGACTCGGTTTCGTCCAAGCCCCCTTAATCTTTTTCGTGTTCCCTCCGCTTCTTGGCTTGTGCTCTCGCTCGCCGGACAGCCGCTCTGTGGTCTGTGGTTGAGAGTGGGCCGTGAAGCGGAGTGTACAGTACTCAGAGTCTGGGAGCAGATTTAACCGAGCAGATACTCATAAAGGAAACGGTCGTGTCGCCCGAAGCATTTTTCTTCCCGGATGTTTTTTGCGTGGGTGGCCTCCAGCGTTCATTCTTGCCAGCCAGACAGCCGCTCTGCGGCTTGTGACTAAGAGTGGGCCTTTGGTACCGCACATGCTACTAAGCCGTCTGCGGGAACTAACGTCTCAGACCAAGCGGTCAGCCCCCGCGCCAACTCTGGCTGGCGCCGGGGCGAACAATGATGCAACTATAAAAAATGCGGAGATAGCCCCTCGAGCATCGCTCGAGGTTATCCATGCTTGCGTGGTGCAAAAATATGCGTGTGAGAAGCTCACATTGATTTTCGTGTAGCTGAGGCGGAGTTTGCCGAAGACAGCCGGCGTGGCTCGGCGCTCGCGGAGTGTGCCGGCGCATCCACTGGGTGTAGCCTTCGAGCCCCCGGGTTTTAGAAGGGGGGTCCCGGCTGGTCAGGCTCGACCGGCCAGGCGGCGAGGCGCCTTGCAATGCACTTTTTCTTCTTTTTCTTTTCTGCCGGCTGCTGGCAGTCGGACAAAACTCTTCTTGTTTTTGCTTCTTGCAATCTTCCGTGGGGCGCGCCAACACACCCACTGGGTGTAGCCCCCGAGATTCGGGCTGACTGTTGAGCAGTCGGGTTGGATCTCCCGGCGACTACTTTGTCTTCTTCCTCGCGGGGGCGCGTCAGCGCACCCACTGGATGTAGCCCCCGAGATTCGGGCTGATTGCTGAGCAGTCGGGCCAGATCTCCCGACAACTACTTTGTCTTCTTCTTCGCGGGGGCGCGTCAGCGCACCCGCTGGGTGCAGCCCCTGAGCCTCTGGGCACTCGAGGATGGTCCGACCGGTCGGGCTTGACCGGCCAGGTGGCGAGCGGAACGCGGCCGAGCCGGCTTGGCACAGCCGGCCAGACGGCGAGGCGTCTGGCAATGCCCTCTTTTTTCTTCTGCCGGCCGTCGGTAGTTGGACGCTTCTCCTGCACGAGCAGTCGGACACAGCTCTTCTTTTCTCTCTCTTTTTTTTCCAGCAAGCCGGCGACAGGTAGTCGGCCATTGACTTGGACAACCGACCCTTTCTTTTCTCTTCTCTCTTTCCGTCCGACTCCACGCGGGGAGCCGAACCCTTCTTTCTTTTTTCTTTCTTCGATGAGGAGCCGGCCTTGACTTTTCTAGCCAGCCCGTACACGCGCAGCCGGCCTCCACCTTATCTCATCAAGCCGGCCTTGAGCAGTCGGACACAACTCTTCTTTTTTTTAGCAGCCGGCCTCTAACTTTTCCTCCCCTGCCCCATCTGGCTGAGCAGCCGCCCCGGGCAGTCGGACCGCTCCCGAACAAGCAGCCGGCCGCAGCAGCAGCCGATAGGGCGGGCCGAGCCGGGTGGCGGGAGCGGGCCGGCACAGCAGCCGACAGACGGCCGGAGCTGGCCTGACGGCAGGAGCCGGAGAGGCGCGCGGGCGCAGAAGCCGGCAGGGTCGGCCAGATGAAGTCGGCAGGCGGCCGGGCCGGGATGGGGCCGCAGCCGGTCCGGGCGGCAGGCGAAGCCGACAGGCGGGCGGAGTCGGCGCGGAGGCGCGCGGCCGCGGCCGGAGCCAGCCGAGGCGAAGGCCGCGCGGGCGAGCGGGTGCCTTAGGTGTCGGGGTAGAAGTCGACGGGGAGAGGGGTGCGCGCGGCCGCGGCAGAGACCTGGCGACAGCGGTGGAGACGCGCGGTGGGCGGCCGAGCGCGCAGAAGTCGGCCGACGCAGGAGCCGGCCGAGCGCGGCGGGCCGGCTAGCGCGGGAGGCGGCCGGGCGCGGCGAGCCAGCCAGGAAGCGCAGTAGGCAGCCAGCGCAGGCTGGGGCACGTACAGGCCGGGCGCCGGAGGAAGCCAGTAGGCACGGTCGCAGGCACGGCCAGATGCAGCGGTGGAGTCACGAGCAGCGCGCGGAGGCGTCCATGGAGGAGTAGAAGGCGGGGTAGTGTAGCGAGCCAGCGTGCGCGTGGAGTTGCACGTCGAGGGCGAGCGTGCATAGCATTATTTGACCATTGTCTGGATATCATCCGACTAATGTTCAGACTATCCAACTAGTATCTGACTTGCATCTGGACTATGCATGGGTGGTGTATGGGGTAGTCTGGGTAGTATTTTGCTAGTGTATGGCTAATGGTTTGACCATTGCATGACTTGCATCTAGCTAGCTTGCATAGATAGCGTGTGGAGGAGTGAACGTGTGTTTCAGCCGGAGCAAGGCGCAACGCGGAGGGAGCAGACGCGAGCGGCGCGTACATGGACACGGCCGACCGAAGCAAGGCCTCGCGCACGGCACGTGCGGACGGACGGCCGGCGTCGCAACGGTGGTGATGACGAAAGCGGCGAGGCCGACGACTAGGACGCGCCGTCCCGCGCGGCCGTTCCGGGGGCGGGTCGAAGTCGAGCCCCCGAGCGCTACCGGAGAGATGGCGCGACGCCGCGGCGGTGAAGATGAAGATGGTCCCGCCCGGACTGCCAAACCAGCAACAGCGCGGTAGCATAGTACCGCCCCACGGTGGGCGCCAAATGTCGGGGGTTGGGTGCGACATATGCCAACAGATGGCTTATCATGGTGGGAGCGAGTAGAACGTCGCCGGTGCCTGGAAGCGTGATAAGGCATAGACATGTACGCCAACGAACTTTACCTAGGTTGGGGGCTCTCCGTGGAGATAATACCCCTACTCCTGCTCTGCGGGGTCTCCGCATGATCACTAAGGCACTAGTGCTATAAGTTGCTCCTTGAGCTGTGTCTAGAGGTAGGAGAAGGCAAGGCTAGATCTTCCCTACCCTAGGTAACTGGCTAGTTCTAGCAGAGTTGGAACCCTTTGCATGGGTGCCCTGAGGGGTTTATATAAGCCTACCCCCAGGGGTACAATGGTAATCTGTCCGGGTGCTGGGCCCGGCTGTCAGTGTCTTCGGCCTCCGGCTTCTCCGCCGACCGTTGGGGCCCGCCATCTGGTGGGCCCCGACGACTGGTTGGTGGCTGCTCACTGTAGCCATGCCGTCGGTGACGAGGGCTTGGTCATCTTCAGCGTGGCTACAGTCCCGCCATCTCGTGGGAGATCACTGTAGCCACACCTAGTCTCATCAGCTTAATGGCATGCTTGCCTCGGGGCAAGGGACGGCCGTCTGCTAGAGGCCGGCCCTTCCTGAGTCCTGATAACCCACAAGTATAGGGGATCGCAACAGCTTTCGAGGGTAGAGTATTCAACCCAAATTTATTGATTCGACACAAGGGGAGCCAAAGAATATTCTTGAGTATTAGCAGTTGAGTTGTCAATTCAACCACACCTGGATAACTTAGTATCTGCAGCAAAGTATTTAGTAGCAAAGTAATATGATAGTAATGGTAACAGTAGAAACAGTAAAGATAAATGTTTTTGGGGTTTTGTAGTAGTTGTAACAGTAGCAACGGAAAAGTAAATAAGCGAAGAACAATATACGAAAAGCTCGTAGGCAATGGATCAGTGATGGATAATTATGCCGGATGCGATTCCTCATGCAATAGTTATAACATAGGGTGATATAGAACTAGCTCCAGTTCATCAATATAATGTAGGCATGTATTCCGTAAATAGTCATACGTGCTTATAAAAAAGAACTTGCATGACATGTTTTGTCCTACCCTCCCGTGGCAGCGGGGTCCTAGTGGAAACTAAAGGATATTAAGGCCTCCTTTTAATAGAGAACCGGACCAAAGCATTAACACATAGTGAATACATGAACTCCTCAAACTACGGTCATCACCGAGAAGTATCCCGATTATTGTCACTTCGGGGTTGTCGGATCATAGCACATAATAGGTGAATATAGACTTGCAAGATAGGATCAAGAACACACATATATTGATGAAAACATAATAGGTTCAGATATGAAATCATGGCACTCGGGCCCTAGTGACAAGCATTAAGCATAGCAAAGTCATAGCAACATCAATCTCAGAACATAGTGGATACTAGGGATCAAACCCTAACAAAACTAACTTGATTACATGGTAAATCTCATCCAACCCATCACCGTCCAGCAAGCCTATGATGGACTACTCACGCACGGCGGTGAGCATCATGAAATTGGTGATGGAGGATGGTTGATGATGACGACGACGACGAATCCCCCTCTCCGGAGCCCCGAACGGACTCCAGATCAGCCCTCCCGAGAGAGATTAGGGCTTGGCGGCGGCTCCGTGTCGTAAAACGCGATGAAACTTTCTTTCCGATTTTTTTCTTCGCGAGACGGTTTATATGGAGTTGGAGTTGAGGTCGGAGGAGGTCCAGGGGGCCCACGAGATAGGAGGGCGCGCCCTAGGGGGGGGCACCCCCTTGTCTCGTGGACAACCCGTGGGCCCCCTGGTCTTGATTCTTTTGCCAAAAATTCTTATTAATTCTGAAAAGTGCCTCTGTGGATTTGCAGGTCATTCCGAGAACTTCTCTTTTCTACACATAAAACAACATCATGGTAGTTCTGCTGAAAACAACGTCAGTTCGGGTTAGTTTCATTCAAACCATGCAAGTTAGAGTCCAAAACAAGGGCAAAAGTGTTTGGAAAAGTAGATATGGTGGAGACGTATCAACTCCCCAAGCTTAAACCTTTGCTTGTCCTCAAGCAATTCAGTTGATAAACTGAAAGTGATAAAGAAAAACTTTTACAAACTCTGTCTGCTCTTGTTTTTGTAAACATGAAAAGCCAGCATTCAAGTTTCAGCAAATATTACGAACTAACCATACTCACAATAACACATAGGTCTCACAATTACTCACATCAATAGCAAAATCAGCTAGCGAGCCATAATAATAAAACTCGGATGACAACACTTTCTCAAAACAATCATAACATGATATAACAAAATGGTATCTCGCTAGCCCTTTCTGAGACCTCAAAACATAAATGTAGAGCACCTTTAAAGAACAAGGACTGACTAAACATTGTAACTCATGGTAAAAGAGATCCAGTCAAGTCATACCCAATATAAACCAGTAATAATGAATGCAAATGACAGTGTGCTCTCTAGCGGGTGCTTTTAATAAGAAGGGTGATGAGTCAACATAAAAGTAAACAGATAGGTGCTTCACATTGGGAAGTAGGGATTTGTAGAGGTGCCAGAGCTCGATTTTAAAAATAGAGATTGAATAACATTTTGAGCGGCATACTTTCGCTGTCAACGCAACACCTATGAGATGGTTGTATCTTCCATACTAAATGCATTATAGGCAGTTCCCAAACAGAATGGTAAAGGTTTATACTCCCCTAACCACCAACAAGCATCAATCCATGGCTTGCTCGAAACAACGAGTGCCTCCAACATACAACAGCCTTGGGGGAGTTCTGTTTAATTATTTTGATTTGCTTTGATCTTTTGGATCATGGGACTAGGCATCCCGGTTACCGGCCCTTTCTCGTGACTGAGGAGCGGAGTCCACTCCTCTGAGAATAACCCACCTAGCATGGAAGATATAGGCAACCCTAGTTGTTACATGAGCTGCTCGAGCTTACAAAACAGAATTTCATTTGAAGGTTTGGAGTTTGGCACATACAAATTTACTTGGAACGGCAGGTAAATACTGCATATAGGTAGATATAGTGGACTCATATGGAACAACTTTGGGGTTTAAGGAGTTTGGATGCACAAGCAGTATTCCCGCTTAGTACATGTGAAGGCTAGCAAAAGACTGGGAAGCGACCAACTGAGAGAGCGACAACAGTCGTAAGCATGCATTAAAATTAATTCACACCGAGTACAAACATGAGTAGGATATAATCCACCATGAACATAAATATCGTGAAGGCTATGTTGATTTGATTCAACTACATGCGTGAACATGTGCCAAGTCGAGTCACTTGATTCATTCAAAGGAGGATACCATCCCATCATACCACATCATAATCATTCTAATAGCATGTTGGCACGCAAGGTAAACCACTATAACTCATAGATAATAAAGCATGGCACAAGTAACTATAATCTCTAAATGTCATTGCAAATATGTTTACTTCATAATAGCTGACTCAGGAACGATGAACTCATCATATTTACAAAAACAAGAGAGGTCGAGTTCATACCAGCTTTTCTTATCCCAATAAGTCCATCATATATCATCATTATTTCCTTTCACTCGCACGACCGAACGATGTGTGTAATAATAAGAGTGTACGTGCATTGGACTAACTGGAATCTGCAAGCATTCAACTCAAAAGAGAAGACAAGTAATATGGGCTCTAAATTAAATAAACAATCATGCATATAAGAGCCACTAAGCATTTTCATATGGTCTTCTCGACCCCAAAGGAAAGAAAAGAAAATAAAAGTATTTACACGGGAAAGCTCCCAACAAGTAAAAGAAGAACGAGAAATCTTTTTGGGTTTTCATTTTTAATTCTACTACAAGCATGGAAATTAAACTAACTATTTTTTTGGTTTTTCTCAAGGTTTATCAAACACAAAAGAAGAAAACTAGAAAAAGGAATTTAAACTAGCATGAATAATACAATGAAAGAGTATGAGCACCGACGACTAGTGTGTGAACATGAATGTAAAGTCGGTGAGAAATACGTACTCCCCCAAGCTTAGGCTTTTGGCCAAAGTTGGTTTAATACCAAGGACCGCCGCTACTCTCCCCGGTGTAATGAGTGGTGTAATCAGGATACCGCTGGTTGGTCATCTCCAGATCCCACTGGACTGATGATGCACGATAGGGGTCCAGCTCAGGTTCCGGTTCAGGTTGAGGTTCTGGAGTAAAAGCTTGAGCTCGATGATTGTTTACCGCCTCCGGTGTGACAAGAATTTTTTTTGCAAGCAAATCAAACAACAGAGGCGCAGGCAAGATAATAATCTCAAAGTGTTTCTTATTGAATCTAAGTTTATACAAGAGCATCCTATCTTCGTTGTCAACAATAAACTTATGTGCTACCATGCTCTTGTAATCTAGAATGTGATGAGGCAATATTGTCTCCTTTTCCTCATGGTGCCTAATGGGTATCTGAAAATGTCTAGCAAGACGTGCGGCATAGATACCTTCAAATATGGGGCCTTTTGTACGATTAAGGGCTAGCCGTTTAGCAATGACGTCACCCATATTAAAACTATTGTCTCCAAGCAAGGCATGTTGAAGAATGATAATATCAGGAACACTCAAGTTTCCACTATTCCCACGACCGATCAAGCATCTACTAGCAAATATGTCAAAGTAGCGTAAAACAGGAAAGTGTATGCTAGAGACTTTTGCTTCCGAACCCTTTTTTGGCTCTTCTACAGCAATAATATTAACAAAGCCAGCCACCTCTTCACGATGGGGTTCCTCTAGTTCTACCTCATAAGGTATCCTACATACCGTGCAAAAATGACGTAAAGACATTTCTTTGAACTCGTCATATAAATAAAATGATACTTCAGGCGGTGACTTCTTAGGATAAAAATAAAAGTTTTGCACGAAAGTATTGGTGAGTAAGAGATACTGATCGATTCTGTCGTTGATGAAACCGGTGAGGCCTGCAGTCTCGATTAAAGCATAAAAGTCTTCATGAATTCCAGCCTCTTTCGAGAAATCATCACATGGCCATTCACACGGTCGTACTTCCGCTAAGCGAGGAAGATTATACTTGGCCTTTTCCTTCTCTTTAGCTTGTTTTTCCTAGGAGCTTTAGCTAGAAGAGCCCCTCAAAAGTTTCCTCAACATTTTCTGTTTTTTTTTTCTGAAATTTTAGTAACTTCAAAATAAAAGTGCATAAAACTAAACAAGATTGATAGCAACTACTCCTACAAGTGCCTAGAGCCCATATCATGCATTGGAATTGCTTGGGACCTCAAAAATTTAACATGCAAGCTCAAGAACAGGGTCACCAAGACAGCAAGGATTTACAATGAATAAAGCACTAGAACAAAAACTAATTGGACCAATGGAGGAGTCACATACCAAGCAACAATCTCCCAAAGCAGTTTTGTGAATGGAGCTTTGAGCTAAGAGATCAAAAATCGCAGCAAAACGAGCTAGAACTCGTGCTTGAGCTGGATGGGGATTTTTTTGGGTAGAAGATGAAGTGTGTGGGTGCTGGCATAAGTGGAGGGGAGCCACCAGGGGCCCACGAGACAGGGGGGCGCACCCTATAGGGGGGGGCGCCCTCCTCTCTCGTGGCCTGGTGCTTGCCCCTTTTGCAGTGTTTTCAGTGCCTAAAATCCTGAAATATTCCAGAAAAAATCATACTAAATTTGGAGGGCATTTGGAGCACTTTTATTTTCGGACTATTTTTTAATGCACGGATAATTCAGAAAACAGACGGATAATACTACTTTTGCTTTATTTAATCTAAATAACAGAAAATAAAAAGAGGGTACAGAAGGTTGTGCCTTCTAGTTTCATCCATCTCGTGATCATCAAAATGAACCCGCTAACAAGGTTGATCAAGTCTTGTTAACAAACTCATTCCGAATAACACGGAACCAGAGAAATTTAGAATGACACTAAGTTACCTCAAAGGGGATATGAAAATCCCCAACAATAAGAATATCATATTTTTTCTTGACAGTAGGGAGAGGAAATTCAAAACCTCCAAAAATGATAGTTGGAACTTTTTCAATAGAATTGATGCTATGAACTTGAGATTGTTTCCTCGGAAAGTGTACCGTATGCTCATTGCCATTAACATGAAAAGTGACATTGCCTTTGTTGCAATCAATAACAGCCCCTGCAGTATTAAGAAAAGGTCTACCAAGGATAATAGACATACTATCATCCTGGGGAATATCAAGAATAACAAAGTCCGTTAAGATAGTGACATTTGCAACCACAACAGGCACATCCTCACAAATACTGACAGGTATAGCAGTTGGTTTATCAGCCATTTGCAAAGATATTTCAGTAGGTGTCAACTTATTCAATTCAAGTCTACGATATAAAGAGAGAGGCAGAACACTAACACCGGCTCCAAGATCACATAAAGCAGTTCTAACATAATTTCTTTTAATGGAGCATGGTATAGTTGGAACACCCGGATCTCCAAGTTTCTTTGGTATTCCACCCTTAAAAGTGTAATTGGCAAGCATGGTGGAAATTTCAGCTTCCGGTATCTTTCTTTTATTTGTGATGATATCCTTCATATACTTAGCATAAGGATTTACTTTAAGCATATCAGTTAAGCGCATACGTAAGAAAATAGGTCTAATCATTTCAGCAAAGCGCTCAAAATCCTCATCATCCTTTGACTTGGATGGTTTAGAAGGAAAGGGCATGGGTTTCTGAACCCATGGTTCTCTTTCCTTACCGTGCTTCCTAGCAACAAAATCTCTTTTATCATAACGTTGGTTTCTTGATTGTGGGTTATCAAGACCAACCGCAGGTTCAATCTCTACATCATTGTTATTACTAGGTTGAGCATCTACATGAACATCATTATTAGCATTATCATCAGGTTCATGTTCATCTCCAGATTGTGTTTCAGCATCAGAGATGGAAGTATCATTGGGATTCTCAAGTGTTTCAACATTAGGTTCACTAGAAGTTTGCAAAGTCCTATCATTCTTCTTTTTCTTCTTCTTAGAAGAACCAGGAACATCTAGATTATTATTCTGAGAATCTTGTTCAATTCTTTTAGGGTGGCCTTCAGGATACAAAGGTTCCTGAGTCATTCTACCAGTTCTAGTAGCCACTCTAATGGCAAAGTCATTTTTATTATTCAATTCATCAAGCAAATCATTTTGAGCTTTGAGTACTTGCTCAGCTTGAGTAGCAACCATAGAAGCATATTTGCTAACGCGGTGAAGTTCATCTTTAACTCTAGCCAGATTATGACCTACGCATCCTATCTCGAAAGCATTATTCCTTAACTCTTTACCAACATAAGCATTAAAACTTTCTTGTCTAGCCATAAAGTCATCAAACTCATCTAAGCATGGGCTATGAAATTTAGTAGAGGGTATTTCAACTTTATCGTATCTATAGAGAGAATTTACCTTTACTACCTGTGTCGGGTTATCAAGACAATGTGGTTCTTCAGGCGGTAAATTACGACCATGTATTTCTTCAATAGGTGGTAAATTCTTAACTTCTTCAGCTTTAATACCTTTTTCTTTCATTGATTTCTTTGCCTCTTGCATATCTTCAGGACTGAGAAATAAAACACCTCTCTTCTTTGGAGTGGGTTTAGGGATAGGCTCAGGAGTTGGCTCAATTGATTCAGGAATTACTTCAGGAACTGGCTCGGGAAGAGTCCAATTATTTTCATTGGTCAACATATTATTCAATAATATTTTAGCTTCGTCGACTGTTCTTTCCCTGAAAACACAACCAGCACAACTATCCAAGTGGTCCTTGGAAGCATCGGTTAGTCCATTATAAAAGATATCAAGTATCTCAATTTTTCTTAAGAGGATGATCAGGCAAAGCATTAAGTAACCGGAGAAGCCTCCCCCAGGCTTGTGGGAAACTCTCTTCTTTGATTTGCACCTAATTATATATTTCCCACAAGGCAACTTGTTTCTTATGAGCAGGGAAATATTTAGCAGAGAAGTAATAAATCATATCCTGGGGACTACGCACACAACTAGGAGCAAGAGAATTATACCAAGTCTTAGCATCACCCTTTAATGAGAACAGAAAATCTTAAGGATATATAAATAGCGAGACTTCTCATCATGAGTAAACATGGTGGCTATATCATTCAACTTGGTAAGATGTGCCACAACAATTTCAGATTCAAGGCCATAAAAAGGATCAGATTCAACTAAAGTAATAATATCAGGATAAACAGAGAATTCATAATCCTTATCAGTAACACAAATAGGTGAAGTAGCAAAAGTAGGATCGGGTTTCATTCTAGCATTAAGAGACTACTGCTTCCATTTAGCTAATAATTTCTTAAGATCATTTCTATCATTGCAAGCAAGAATAGCTTCAGCAGCTTCTTTGTTCATAACATAACCCTTAGGAACAACATGTAATACATAATCATTGGGGGAACGTTCATCATCACTATCATCAATAATAGGTTCTTCAATATTTTCATTCCCCCTAACTCTAGCAAGTTGTTCATCTAGAAATTCACCTAATGGCAAAGTAGTATCACATGCAGAAGTAGTTTCATCATAAGTATCATGCGAAGCAGAAATGGCATAATTGATAACATGCGACATATCAGAATTCATAGCAGTAGCAGGTCTATGTGTCGCAAGCTTACTAATAATGGAAGGAGAATCTAGTGCAGAGCTAGATGGCAGTTCCTTACCTCCCCTCGTAGTTGAGGGCAAAATCTTGGTCTTAGCGTCTTTCAAGTTCTTCATGGTGATGAACAGATATAAATCCCAAGTGACTCAGAGAATAGAGCTATGCTCCCCGGCAACGGCGCCATAAATTAGTCTTGATAACCCACAAGTATAGGGGATCGCAACAGCTTTCGAGGGTAGAGTATTCAACCCAAATTTATTGATTCGACACAAGGGGAGCCAAAGAATATTCTTGAGTATTAGCAGTTGAGTTGTCAATTCAACCACACCTGGATAACTTAGTATCTACAGCAAAGTATTTAGTAGCAAAGTAATATGATAGTAATGGTAATAGTAGCAACAGTAAAGATAAATGTTTTTGGGTTTTTGTAGTAGTTGTAACAGTAGCAACGAAAAAGTAAATAAGCGAAGAACAATATATGAAAAGCTCGTAGGCAATGGATCAGTGATGGATAATTATGCCGGATGCGATTCCTCATGCAATAGTTATAACATAGGGTGATATAGAACTAGCTCCAGTTCATCAATGTAATGTAGGCATGTATTCCGTAAATAGTCATACGTGCTTATGAAAAAGAACTTGCATGACATCTTTTGTCCTACCCTCCCGTGGCAGCGGGGTCCTAGTGGAAACTAAGGGATATTAAGGCCTCCTTTTAATAGAGAACTGGACCAAAGCATTAACACATAGTGAATACATGAACTCCTCAAACTACGGTCATCACCGAGAAGTATCCTGATTATTGTCACTTTGGGGTTGTCGGATCATAACACATAATAGGTGACTATAGACTTGCAAGATAGGACACACATATATTGATGAAAACATAATAGGTTCAGATCTGAAATCATGGCACTCGGGCCCTAGTGACAAGCATTAAGCATAGCAAAGTCATAGCAACATCAATCTCAGAACATAGTGGATACTAGGGACCAAACCCTAACAAAACTAACTTTATTACATGGTAAATCTCATCCAACCCATCACCATCCAGCAAGCCTACGATGGAATTACTCACGCACGGTGGTGAGCATCATGAAATTGGTGATGGAGGATGGTTGATGATGACGACGACGACGAATCCCCCTCTCCGGAGCCCCGAACGGACTCCAGATCAGCCCTCCCGAGAGAGATTAGGGCTTGGCGGCGGCTCCGTGTCGTAAAACATGATGAAACTTTCTCTCTGATTTTTTTCTCCGCGAGATGGTATATATGGAGTTGGAGTTGAGGTCGGAGGAGGTCCAGGGGGCCCACGAGATAGGAGGGCGCGCCCTAGGGGGGGCGCCCCCCTGTGTCGTGGACAGCCCGTGGGCCACCTGGCCTTGATTATTTCGCCAAAAATTCTTATTAATTCTGAAAAGTGCCTCTATGGATTTGCAGGTCATTCCGAGAACTTTTCTTTTCTACGCATAAAACAACATCATGGTAGTTCTGCTGAAAACAACGTTAGTCCGGGTTAGTTTCATTCAAATCATGCAAGTTAGAGTCCAAAACAAGGGCAAAAGTGTTTGGAAAAGTAGATACATTGGAGACGTATCAAGTCTGACTGGTTGGGCTTCCGCCGTCTTCTATGGAGTCTCTGCCCGATAGGGCCCGCCGCCGGAATGCCGTACCGACAGGCCGTCGTGGGGAATAGGACTCCGCCTGCTCGGAGCGATGTCAGGGGAGACGTGGCACAGTGCCCCGTTGTGCGGAGATCTCCGCCTGTACGGAGCACTGTAGCCACACCTGTCCCGGGCGTCGGGGGCGACGTGCTTCACTGTAGCCATGCTCTAACTTGTACTCTCGATGGGGGCTCGGTTGTACCGAGGCCGCAAGGCGGCCGCCTGCTTGATGCCGCCCTCTCTGGAAGCCGGCGGGCTGGAGCCAGCCACCCGCAGCGTTGTTGGCTGGGGTTGGCCGCCCTCTGGTAGCCGGTCGTAAGGCCAGCCGGCCCCCAGAGGGCGGAGCTTCATCTTGGGGCCCAGCTAGGCGGAGCTGGCCCAAAGTCTTGATAAGTCCTGGGACCTGGGTGAGGCTACCCATGGCCGATTACTCTGACAGTAGTCCCGAAGCCGGTGAGGCATCGCAGTCGAGGGGCCGTAAAGACTCAGCGGCTTCCCCCCCTCTCTGAGCTTCAGAGAGTTCTATGATCCGCCTTCGGGAGCACAGACATCTTGGTCCGACCTGCGGCGCGCCGGCCCTATGAGGTCGGCTTCTACAAGGCGGGGTCGTCGGCCAATTTCGAACTTCACGGCGGGAAAGTAGGTGGCGTGCCTGCTAAGCTTCCTCCGTCCACTGCTCGCTGTAGGGGCGCCACGCGGCGCCCGCCAGCCCAGCCAGTCTGCCACCCCACGCTCTCGATGGGACATGACAGTGGGCCGGCCCCGCCACTACCGGGCCTCGGCGTGCGGGCGGATCCACCGCTCCGAGGCAGGCAGTTGTGGTTCCCGCGGTCATTCACTGTGCAGTAAGTCTGCGTGGAGATCATGGGGACGTGGGGGAGTGGGCTCAGTTAATCCCACATCCCACACCTTGTCCCCTCGGCTTCATAGCCCAGGGGCTATAAGTAGGGGGAGGGAAGGGTGCGGCGAGGCACGCGCGCCCCCTCCCACTTCTTCTTCCTCCTCTCACACTCTCCATCATAGCTGCCTCTTGCCGTGGTGGTGGTGCTGCTGCCGCCGTTGTGCTCTCGCCCCTCCCACAGCTCTGCCCGTAACCATGGCGCGTGAGAAGGGCGGCGACTGGGACGGCTCGACGGTCATCGAGGACCATATCACCTTCCTCCGCGACACGCGCCGGATGCCCAACATGGTATTCATCAAGGCGCGTGTGCCGCCGGAGACGGAGATCTTGCCGGCGCCGCAGGGGGACGAGCAGGTCGTCTTCCGCTCGCACTTCCTCCGCGGCTTCGGCCTCCCGGCGAGCGGCTTCTTACGCTCGTTCCTCGACTTCAACCATCTCCAACCTCACCATCTGACACCCAATTCCATGACCCTGCTCTCCACCTTGGTCACGGCGTGCGAGGGCTACATCGGCATCCTCCCCACAATCGAGCTATGGGGAGCATTCTTCTGCGGGAAGCTCGGCACCTCCGCCAAGGACACGCCGGCCGAGTGCGGGGGCTACGTCGCCGTGCGCCGGCCGGCGAAACCGAACGCCTTCCCCACCATCAAGCTGGCCCAGTCGGTGAAGATGTGGCAGCAGTCCTACTTCTACATCGAGAACATAGATCCTGCTGCCAACTTCCTCAACCTGTCGCCCTACGAGGCCGGCCCCCCCACCGGGCTCCGGCTGAACTGGGTGTACAAGCCGAAGCCGGTGTCGGCGGACGCGGCGGCCGCCATCGGCCGACTCTGGGTGCTCCAAGAGTCGGAGGGCCTCGTTGCCTCCGACCTCCTCGTTGCCTTCGTCGAGCGCCGGATCCTCCCACTCCAGAGCCGCCCTCATCCGATCTTTCGGATGGGCGGGCATCGCGACCCATGCCGGCTGTGCACGAAAGGGATGCCGCCTGCCGAGGTCACACATATGGTGAACGAGATCTCCGACCTCAAGATGTCGGAGGAGAACTGGCGGTACGGGAAGCGGCTGTACTCCCAGCACAATACGCAGCCTGCCGTAAGTCCCTTGATTTCTTCCTTTAGATTTGTCTTTTGGTCTTGCTTTCCTTGTGATTCGACTCCTTTGTCGAGCGCAGATTTACATGTCCTTGGCGGCAGCCGCCATCGTGGGGCTAGGTGGTGACTACCACCTGGACAGGGCGGTGAGCGACGAGGATGACCCCGACATGGGGGCAGCCGCCATGGCGGACGACGCAACAGGCGGCGGTGGCGGCAGTGGAGCAGGCGGCACCAGGAAGGCGGCAGCGTGGAGACCTGGCCCGACGATGACGATGACGATGACGAGCCATGCCCCACTCGGAGTACGGCCAACACCGGCGCCGGCCCCTCCGCCGGGCCGCTCGCCCGCGGCGGCAAGCGGAAGCGGAAGCAAGGCGCTGCCCTGTTCGGGAGCGCACCGAAGAAGCCCAAGAACCCGGCCGCAGCGACCAGGCGGCAAGAGGCTGCAACCAAGGCGGGCAAGTATCAGAGGCAGCCGAAGGTGCCCGTCATGGTGATGGGATACACGGTAGGGTGCGTCGACTGCAAGTTAAAATTTCCTACGCGTAGAACAACCAAGAACATGCTACGGGAGATGGATCACAGTTCATTTCCACTAGACGCGCAGTGCCGTGCAGCGGAAGAAGAGTTGGGGCAGCACGTCCGTGTGGATCATCTCCTCCTCGTCCGATCTCCCTCGAACAGCCGGTCGTCCGATCCCGCGTACAAGTTCGCCGGAGCGGCGCAAGTGCACAGCCTCTAACGGTATCTGCGCGTACAGGAGGAACACTGTGCGGCGGACTGCTAGGTCCGATCACACAGTCGGCGGCGAGTGGAGGTGGATGCAAACCTTAGTGATGGCGCGAAAGCGATCAGCCCCATGAGTGTGCTGCACCTCCACTTTATATAGGCGTCCATCACAGGCTCAACACTTGGGCCTTGCACGGACCCTAAAGCCCAAAGTCTACTCGGTCACGTTCCTAGTCTAATTCGGATCACATCCGACCAGTGTCCCATGAACCGACCTCGTAGGTTCCTTCCCTTAAGCGCGCGACCCCTTAGGTTCAAGTCAGCTTGGTCATAGTTCGGATCATCTCCGACCTGCACGGTTGGTAGCGGCCTCTAGCAAGGCGTGCCGACCACCAAGCAGACTATGAAGCTGGTTAGGCGAACCTATACAACGTGTCACACTTCTGTTCCCTTTGACACACGATATATGTTGTCGAGCTCAAGGCGAGATTGTCATCCTTGTGCTAGCCCGACCTCTTTCTCATTCCAGTGATTCCGACCACTATCCGGATTATCTCATAATCCTTGTCGCATGGCCATGCTTATCCTAGCCGGATCACACGAGGGGCCCAGAGCATATCTCTCCTGATCAGAGGGGCAAATCCCATCTTGCTCGACCATGTCTCGCAACATGGGACTGGACAAACCCGAACCTACCTTTGTAACTACCCAGTCACGGAGTAGCGTTTGGTCAGCCCAAAGCAAGTCTGTCATCATCCCGAGTACATGCATCAGCTCAGGTCTTAGGACATAGAACGTATGTTGTACTAGAGACTCACAAATGACATATCACTGCTTCTCATAGTTGGGTCTGTCCGACTCGGACCTTATCTCGACTCGGATCCGACTACGTCGAATCCGACCAGACCTTTCCAAGTCCATATTATCCGGTTAGCATCCAATGCTCCATGGCTAGTGAGACCAAGCCATCGACCGTGTCATATGCTAGTCTAGTCGACTGCGCGTCCACACAGTCCTTTCGACTAGGGACCTTTTAGGACAGTCATCATACAATGCATAGTCTCACAAACAAGTCACGTACTTGCTGATACACATCATTGATAAAGTCCAAGGACTATCTTTATTCATAAACACATAGGAAATATCATCATACATGATTGCCTCTAGGGCATATCTCCAACAGTCTCCCACTTGCACTAGAGTCAATCAAATATACATCGAATTCCCATAGCTCTAACGTGCCCCTCATGCTTGGGTAGTGGAAGCGGCTTAGTCAACGGATCTGCAACATTTGCATCCATGTGAATTTTGCATATGTCCACATCACCATTCTTTACGATCTTTCGTATCAGGTGATATTTCCGATCTATGTGTTTGACCTTGTGGTGATTCCTCGGCTCCTTGGCTTGTGCGATGGCACCAGAATTATCACAATAAAGGTCCAATGGTTTCACTGAGGCTGGGAAAATACCAAGATCATCCAGAAAATGCCGGATCCAAACACCTTCCTTTGCAGCTTCACAAGCCGCAATGTATTCGGCTTCTGTGGTAGAATCGGCCACCGTATCTTGCTTGGAACTCATCCAGCTCACTGCTCCTCCGTTCATGACATACACGAATCCGGACTATGATCGACAATCATCTCTGTCGGTTTGGAAACTAGCATCGACGTAACCCCTTACGACGAGCTCTTCCTCACCTCAATAAACTAGTAACATCTCTTTAGTCCTTTTCAGGTACTTCAAAATAGTCTTTACCGCTGCCCAGTGACTCTCACCTGGGTTGGCCTGGTATCTACTTGTTAGGCTTATTGCAAAAGCAACATCAGGCCTTGTACATATCATGGCATACATGATGGATCCGATTGCCGAGGCATACGGAATCCTACTCATCCTGCTTCGCTCATCAGATGTCGAAGGACTCTGAGTCTCGCTTAGCCTTATACCATGTGAGAGTGGCAAGAACCCTTTCTTTGCCTCACTCATGTTGAACCGCTTCAACACTTTATCTATGTACGTGCTCTGGCTTAAGCCGAGCGGCCTCCTCGATCTATCTCTATAGATGTTAATGCCTAAAATATAGACAGCCTCACCAAGGTCTTTATCGAAAACTTACCATTCAATGATTCCTTGACTGAGTTTAGCATCGAAACATCATTTCCGATTAGTAGTATGTCATCCACATACAAGATCAAAAACACTATCGAGCTCCCACTTAACTTCTTGTATAAACAAGCGTCCTCTTCGCTTTTGATGAAACCGAGACCAGTGACGACCTCATCAAAATGAATGTTCCAGCTCCGAGATGCTTGCCTCAACCCATAAATGGATCTCTTGAGCTTGCATACCTTACTAGCGCTAGTCGGATCGACAAAACCCTCAGGCTGTATCATATACACGTCCTCGGTTAAATTTCCGTGAAGGAAAGCCGTCTTGACATCCATCTGCCATATCTCGTAATCGAAATATGCAGCTATAGCTAGTACGATCCTCACCGACTTCAGCATCGCTACCGGTGAGTATGTCTCGTCGTAGTCAATTCCATGAACTTGTCCATAACCCTTAGCGACAAGCCGAGCTTTGTGGATCTGAACGTTTCCATCCACATCGGTTTTATTCTTAAAGACCCATTTGCAACCAATGGCCGTTACGCCGGGCACCAGATCAACCAAGTCCTAGACTTGATTCTCATCCATGGACTTTAACTCGGATCTCATGGCCTCTAGCCATGCCTCGGAATCTGTGCTTACCATCGCTTCCGCATACGTGGCCGGCTCGTCGCTTTCTAGCAACAATACATCACGCACGTTGCGCAATCTTTCTGACCTCCGTGGTTCCGGTGACGCTTCCACTACGGTTCCCTGACTGACTCTGGTATGATCTCATCACCAGCCGAGCCGTCCCCGAGTGGTTCTCGAATTTCTTCGAGTCAAACCGTTCTCCCACTGGCCTGCCGACTGAGAAACTCTTTCTCAAGGAAAACCCCATTCCGAGCAACAAACACTTTGTTCTCTTCCCGGTTGTAGAAGCTATATCCCAAGGTTTCCCTCGGATATCCCACGAATATGCATTTATCCGACTTGGGTGTAAGCTTGTCTGACATAAGTCGCTTGACAAATGCTTCACAACCCCAAATCTTTAGAAAAGACAAACTGGGACTCTTCCCGGTCCACATCTCATGTGGTGTCTTGTCTACGGATTTGGATGGTACTCTGTTAAGTGTAAAAGCTACATTTTCTAGAGCGTATCCCCAGAATGACAAGGGTAAATCCGATTTGCTCATCATAGACTGGACCATGTCCAACAAGGTCCTATTCCTCCGTTCCGACACGCCGGTTCTCTGTGGCGTACCCGAAGGTGTGAGCTGAGGTACTATACCTTGACTTTTCAGATGATCATCAAACTTCTGGCTCATGTACTCACCTCCATGATCAGATCGTAGAAGCTTTATAGTCTTGCCGAGCTGATTCTCAACCTTGTTCTGAAACTCTTTGAATTTTTCAAAAGTTTCCGACTTGTGCCTCATCAAATAGATGTATCCATACCTACTCAAGTCGTCGGTGAAAGTCACGAAGTACTGATAGCCACCTCTGGCAGTTGTGCTCATTGGACCACATACATCACTATGTATAAGTTCCAACAGCTCAGATGCCCTCTCACAACTCTTTGCGAAAGGAGACTTAGTCATCTTGCCGAGAAAGCATGATTCACATGTGTCAAACGACCCGAAGTCGGACGAAGTTAGGAGCCCATCATCATGGAGCTTCTTCATGCATTTCAGACTAATGTGTCCAAGGCGGCAATGCCAGAAGTATGTCGGATTTATGTCATTAGGCTTATGCCTCTTGACATTCACGTTATAGACCGGTTCTTGTTCTAGATTCAATATAAATAGCCCATCAACAATGGGTGCATAGCCGTGGAACATACCATTCAAAAATATCGAACAACCATTGTCCTTTAAATTGAATTCATAACCCTAACTCATCAAACATGAGGTAGAAATAATGTTCCGACTAAGTGCTGGAATGTAATAACAATTATTCAATTCCATAATAAATCCAGAAGGAAGCTGGAGCTGCATCGTGCCGACTTCCAACGCAGCAACTCTTGCTTTGTTGCCGACCCTGATGTCAATCTCCCCTTGTGCCACACACCTAGTTCTTACCAGCCCCTGCATCGAGCTGCAAATATGAACAACCGATCCGGTATCAAATACCCAAGAGCTACTAGGTATGTCAGCAAGGTAAATCTCTATAACATATGCAACAAGTGTACCTTTGCCTGAAGAAGCATTTCCGGCCTTCTTGCCATGCTCTGCAAGCAACTTGCTACAGTTCCTCTTCCAATGACTAGTTTCCTTGAAATGAAAGCAAACGGACTTAGAGTCTGATCCAGACTTCGGTGCAGCGGTGGAGGTTACCGTCTCCGTGCCCTTTGCCTTAGCCTTTTTCTTGGACCAACTCTTCTTAAACTTAGCCGATTTCTGCACCATCAACACTTGATGCGTGCCTTTCTTAATATCTTGCTCTGCCACCTTGAGCATCCCATGCAATTTAGTGAGCTTCTTATCCATGCCATGCATATGATAGTTCGAGATGAACGTCCCATAGCTGGGCAGAAGAGAACCCAGAACAACATCAGTAGCAAGCTCATCCAAGAGCGGGAAGACCAAACGATCCAAAGCTTGCACATATCCGATCATCTTGATCACATGCGGGCTCAGTGGATCACCTTCCTTCAGCTTGCAATCCATCAAGGTTCGCCAGACGTTGAACCTTTCGGTCCTAGCCTGTGTCTGAAACATGCTCTTGAGACTCTCGATCATATCGTAAGCCTCAACATTTTCGAAATGCTGTTGCAAATCGGGCTCCATACAAGCCAGCATCAGACAACTGATCTCTGTTTATTCATCAATGAGTTTCTGGTAGGCATTCTTAGTGGTGGCATTAGCATTATCGGCAGGTTCCTCTGGAAGTGGATCCTCTAGAACATGTTCCTTTTTATCGTCTTGAGAACAATTCTCAGATTTCTATACCAGGTGGTAAAGTTTGTTCCATTTAGTTTATCCTTTTCCAGAATTGATTTCAATGCAAAGTTGGGTTGAGCAGGTGGTGCCATTGATATACAACAGAAAATATGCAATCACTAAGCAATGTGTTTATGTAGAGTAATTCTAGCCTAAACAGAAATACTCCCACTGAAGTCAGCATCCCTCCGCAAACTCTCAGTGATTCAGGATCCGTCTAGCGCATGCGACTAGTGAGGTTTAGCATCACTGCTAGCCAACATACCTATCTGGTAAGCAACTCCTTGCTAATCGCATCTCTATACGACTCCTGTTGGTCGGGAAGGTATCTCATACCCCGGCTCCCAACCTTCTTTGCCACAAGGCTCAAAACCATTTTGATAGCCTTGTCAAGTTAACCTGATGCAGTGCATGTCCGTGTCTGACACGAACCCTTCAGTTCAAGGACACCCAACAGTACCTCAATTTTATGAGCCCACTACTAGACGTACTTGACGTGCGAAGGTGCAACATCGGGGATGGAAATTCGCTTGATATTCATGAGGGATCATTCTACCATTCTAACATGCATAGAATCAAAGAAGCATATCAATCACATATAAACAAATATTGTGAAATAGTATGGCTCCTTCATGGATGTTCTTCCAGGTCGGCTCCGACTCTGATGACCATCTAGGAACTCCATCTTGTTTGTCACGCCGGGACGCTAAGCCACCAACCTGATCTCTATTATCCAACTACTACAACTAGTAATGAATTTACATAGAGTCACAAGTCGACACACAGGTTGTTATACAATATAATGACAGCACTTTGGCTCCTGCCGGCTGACAAACATGACACGTAGGCCATGTATAAATTACACACATGCATCACATACACATGAGCCATACTATTCACATCAAACCTGCAAAACAAAGTTATGCATAGAATCGCATTCTACCAGTTTGTGTGTCGGGTACGAAATACACGGCGCTACGCACACGGCGGCCCCGCTAGCCAGTTAGCGGGCGGGGTTCGAAGCGGCAGCGCCCCTCGCGGGTGCGGGCAGCGCCCGACATTTTCGGAAATCACAGGTTGCATCTGAACTCCGATCACGCCAAATTTTCTGATCTGACCGATTTCATCGATCATCGCGAGTTCGATTCGGGTTTATGTTTCACTGTTATTCCCAATGGCGGATACCGACCGGTAGGGGTAGGTTGTGTCACGACCTCATCGACCCCGATCATCAGAAAACACAGCCTCTTCATCCCCATGTGCAATTGATCTCATCAACTGTGCACACAGCCAAACTCATCAACGACAACAGATCTCATCTGCCGCCTCTGCATATCTAATATGCATATGATCTGAATCCAAATCCTATAGGAGAGGCTCTAATACCACTATTGGGATCCATGGTAGGGTGCGTCGACTGCAAGTCAAAATTTCCTATGCGTAGAACAACCAAGAACATGCTACGGGAGATGGATCGATCACAGTTCGTTACCACTAGACGCGCAGTGCTGTGCAGCAGAAGAAGAGTTGGGGCAGCGCGTCCGTGTGGATCGTCTCCTCCTCGTCTGATCTCCCTCGAATAGCCGGTCGTCCGATCCCGCGTACAAGTTCGCCAGAGCGGCGCAAGTGCACCGCCTCTAATGGTATCCGCGCGTACAGGAGGAACACCGTGCGGCGGACTGCTAGATCCGATCACATAGTTGGCAGCGAGTGGAGGTGGATGCAAACCTTAGTGACGGCACCAAAGCGATCAGCCCCATGAGTGTGCCGCACTTCCACTTTATATAGGCGTCCGTCGCAAGCTGAACACTTGGACCTTGCACGGACCCTAAAGCCCAAAGTCTACTCGGTCACGTTCCTAGTCCAGTTCGGATCACATCCGACCAGTGTCCTATGAACCGACCTCACAGGTTCCTTCCCTTAAGCGCGTGACCCCTTAGGTTCAAGTTGGCTTGGTCATAGTTCAGATCACCTCCGACCTGCACGGTTGGTAGCGGCCTCTAGCAAGGCATGTCGACCAGCAAGCAGACTATGAAGGTGGTTAGGCGAACCCATACAACATGTCACGCTTCTGTTCCCTTTGCCACACGATATATGTTGTCGAGCTCAAGGCGAGATTGTCATCCTTGTGCTAGCCCGACCTCTTTCTCGTTCCAGTGATTCTGACCACTATCCGGATTATCTCATAATCATTGTTGCGTGGCCATGCTTATCCTGGTCGGATCACACGAGGGGCCCAGAGTATATCTCTCCTGATCGGAGGGGCAAATCCCATCTTGCTCGACCATGTCTCGCAGCATGGGACTGGACAAACCCGAAACCTACCTTTGTAACTACCCAGTCACGAAGTAGCGTTTGGTCGGCCCAAAGCAAGTCTGTCACCATCCCGAGTACATGCATCAGCTCAGGTCTTAGGACATAGAACATATGTTGTACTAGAGACTCATAGATGACATATCGCTGCGTCTCATAGTTGGGTCTGTCTGGCTCGGACCTTATCTCGACTCGGATCTGACTACGTCGAATCCGACCAGACCTTTCCGAGTCCATATTATCCGGTTAGCATCCAATGCTCCATGGCTAGTGAGACCAAGCCATCGACCATGTCATATGCTAGTCTAGTCGGCTGCGCATCCACACAGCCCTTTCGACTAGGGACCTTTTAGGACAGTCATCATACAATGCATAGTCTCACAAACAAGTCACGTACTTGCTGATACACATCATTGATAAAGTCCAAGGACTATATTTATTCATAAACACATAGGAAATATCATCATACATGATTGCCTCTAGGGCATATCTCCAACACATGGTGTCGGCGTAAGTGTCTTTCTCTTGACTTTTACTCCTTCTGTCGATCCGACCTAACAGTAAATTTCTTGTTGTGTCTTCATATCTCAGGGCCCCTCTCACCCTCGAGAAGTCGGGCGCCGCCTCGGTCATCAGGTTGACGACGACCTCTTCCACCAGCCGGTGGATCAATCCGGCCGCCGACCTCCGGGAGGCGACAGAGCAGAACGCGCGCGATGAAGAGGCCGACCGCATGGCAAAGGCGGAGGCGGACAAGGCCGCAGCCTCCGCGGTGAGGAGGTTGGCGCAGGCGGAGGCTAAAGCTGCGGAGAGGGAGCGGCTCACGGAGGCCGCGCGTCGCTAGGAGCCGCTGCTTGTGACGCCACTGAACACCACGCCACCTCCGCCGGAGTTCGAAGCGATGACCGGGGGAGCCGGTGGGGAGCACCCGGTCATGGAGAGGGAGGGCGGCGACGTGGCCATGCCCAACGTATTCGTGCCGCCGCCGCCACTGACTAGCGAAGCGCGGGTCGAGCAGCCGGCCGATCCGCCAGTACCACCGGCTGAGAACGTGGTGGTGACGGACCTAACTCCTCAGGTCCGCACACCCGTGCGCCGTCGTCTCGGGAAGGCGGCCTCGGGGACGTGACCGCTGGAGACCGGAGTCGCGAGCTCGTCGGTCCCCGACACTGAGGCATCCAACGCCACACCGACCGGCTGGGTGCGTGGAGGCGGGACGGGCACCCTGAACCAGGTGTCCCTCGACGTCTAGGCCAAGCTCCTGGCTGAAGCCGAAGCCCTCAAGCGCTGCAACGAGGCGTTCCTGGACTCGTGAGCTGCTATCCGCGTAAGCTTACTGCTTCTTCTTTCCTTTGATCTTCTTTCAACTTTCGTGGGGGCGCGCCAGTGCACCCACTGGGTGTAGTCCCCAAGTTTTAGGCCGGCTGCTGAGCAGGCGGTCCTGAACTTCTCGTTGGAGCTAAGTGTTGATCTTGTCCGGCCTCCCCCTTCCGCAGGACTACCACAACCTCCGCGCGTTCGCCTACAACTCCAGGGTTCAGGAGCTGGAGACGCAGACCGACCATTTGTCCGAGAGCCGTTGTGAGCTTCTGTTCCTTTATTCTGCGGGGCGCGCTAGCGCACCCGTGGGGTGTAGTCCCCGAGGTTCGGGCCGACTGCTGAGCAGTCAGGCCGAATCTCCCCGGTTAGCTGCACGTGTTTTGTTACTTGACTGATGTTCTTCCTTCTCTTTCTTTCTTCAGGGGCCAATGCCGCCTTGCAGCAGCAGCTGGGCGAAGGCAACACCGCCCTGCATGGCAAGGAGGCGGAGTGCAGCAAGCTGACCGAAGAGCGGGATCAGCTGGTCGCTCAGCTTGCTGAACAGGCGGAGGCCCTCAAGGCAGCCCAGTCGGAGGTGAAGACGAAGGAGGCGGACGTCCTCGCCGAGTTTGAAGTCGAGCGTTCCGCCTGGGCCGACAGGGAAGCCCACATGACGGCCTGCTTCAGCAGCATTGAAGACTTGGTCGACGGTCAGCTTCATTCTCTTGGTTTTTTGTTTCGAACAGTCGGCCCTCATCTAGGCCGATCCCTTGCTTATAACTTTGGTTTTTTCTTTCTTCTGCCCAAGAAGACTTCTTCCCGGGCCATTCTGTCGCCGTGATCCAGATGATCGAGGCCCAACGCAAGGAGCGGAGGGCGGAGGGCGTGCAAATTGCTGCTGACGCCCCCCGAACTCTTGGTGAGCAGGTCCTTAGCATCCAGGCCCGCCTTCGGCCTGCCCATCGAATGCTGTGCCACCTTCAGTGCGTCGGTGCCCAGGCAGTTTCTGCCCTGTGGCCAGGCTTGCCGGCCCCACGCACTCCAAGCCGGAGTGCCGACTGGCTGGAGGTGGTGGCCGGCCGCCTGGAAGCCTGGAAAGGCTCAGCAGCTCGGGCAGGAGTGCGCCGGGCCTTGGAATTCATCAAGGCGTGGTACCCTGGGCTAGATCTAGCCCAGTTGACCACGTTCCGGCTGGAGGCGCAGGAGGAGCTGGCGGTGGTGGAAGTTGAACTCATCAACAGGGTGGCGGCGATTGCCGACTTCACTGATACCAGCGTCTTCGTCCCAGAGGTGGTCGAGGAAGGCGCCGAAGCGCCGCAGGAGTGGCTTGGGCTGAACCCGGAGGATAGTGAAGATTCGGCTGAAGTAATCGACTCTAGCGATGAAGGGGAAGAAGGAGAGGAGGAGGAGGAGGAGAGCGACGTTGACCTGCCGGAGGTCGGGGTGGACGGTCAGCCCTAGCCTGACCGGGACTCAAGCAACGAGCCGTGCACCGGGGCACCGACTGCTACTGGAGATGGCCAGGCAGGAATCGACCAGCCACCCGTTCCTCCGATGGATGCCACTGACTCCGTCCTCCAGCCCTCCGCCGCCCCGACTGCCGCCGCCGATTCTTCTGCCCAGACGGAGCCGCCTGCCGCGTCAGGCGGCACAACCGACTCCAGCGTTCAGCCGGAGCCTTCTGCTGCGCCAACTGGCACCGCCCAGCCAGAACCTTCTGCTGCTCCTTAGGATTTTCTCTTTTCTCCTATTTTACTAGAGTCTTGGACAACTTGGTTAAATTTCAGTTCCACCCGCGGGGTGTATGTCGAACTTTGTTTGCATGCCGGCCGATAGGCCTTTATCCTTGTAAATATTCTATCATTGCTTATGCTTGCTGTGCCGACCTATAGCTTTTCTTCCCTTTTGCTCCTTGGTTTTTTCCTTTGCCGCCCTCCCTTGGCTATCCTCTTGCCAGCCAAGCAGCCGCTCTGCGGACTGCGGCTGGATTGAGTACTTTAGCTGTTTGTGGGAGGGCTAGTACTTAGCCATTCGGAGCATTGGTAATGAAAGCAAAGGCCGGCCGTCCGGCTGCTCGGCAGCCGGACGACTAGGTGCGATGCCAGCCTCTACTATATGCGTTCCTTCCTTAGTCGTTTTTTCGTGTGGGGCACTGTTTTGCAACCTTTGCCTGCCATGCAGTCACTCTGCGAGCTGTGGCTTCTGGCAAAGGAAGTTTTTGGTGCCGACACACTACTTGTCCGGTTGCAGGAGGTGGCATATAGCAGAAGGCGGAGAGGCTCCGGGCCGACTGGTCGAACCCGGTGCCAGGCGGAAGAAATAAAACTACACATTCTCATAGGCATAACACTTATCATACAGATAAAAGAGGGTAGTCCCCGAGCTCTTCTCGGGGGACCTGGAGTCTTTATGCATAGTACAAAAGGTAGCGTGACACATACTGCTTTCAACTGTAAAACCTTTGGAGGAGGTTTGCGTTCCATGGCCTCTCCGTCTCTTTGCCTGAATCATCTCTCTTGCGTGCTCTGGGCTTCTGTGCATCGATCAGATAGTAGGAATCGTTGCCCATCACCTTGCTATGATGAAAGGGCCTTCCCAAGGTGCCGAGAGCTTGTGCTGTCCGGCTGTTCGCTGGATCAGTCGGAGCACAAGGTCTCCCTCTAGGAAGGCTCTTGGCTTCACCTTGCGGTTGTAGTATCGGCGTAGACTCTGCTGGTAGATGGCCGATCGGCTGAGTGCCAACAACCGGCCTTCCTCCAGCAAGTCGACGCCGTCTTCTCGCGCCTCCTTGGCGTCCGCCTCGGTGTACATGGTGACTCTTGGGGAGTCGAATTTGATGTCTGTCGGGATGACGGCTTCGGCACCGTAGACGAGGAAGAAGGGCGTGAAGCCAGTTGACTTGTTCGGGGTTGTGCACAAGCTCCAGAGGACGGCCGGCAGCTCATCGAGCCAGCAGCCGACCGAACGCTCCAGAGGCTCGACCAGTCGGGGCTTGAGGCCGGACAGAATGAGGCCGTTTGCGTGCTCCACTTGGCCATTTGACTGCGGGTGGGCAACGGACGCTAAGTCCAGGGGGATGCCATGCGTTGCGCAGAAACGAGCCAAGGCTCCCTTGGCAAAGTTGGTGCCGTTGTCGGTGATGATGCTATGTGCTATGCTGTATCACGTGGTGATATCGGTGATGAAGGTCACGAAGTCGGCCCATTCAGTTTCTTGATTGGTTTTACCTCTATCCACTTGGTGAACTTGTCCACAGCGACAAGCAAATGAGTCATGCCACCACGGGCCGTCTTGAATGGTCGTACCATGTCCAGCCCCAAACAGCAAAGGGCCATGCTATGGGAATGGTCTTGAGTGCAAAAGCCGACAGATGTGGCTTGGAGCGGAACCTCGGACACCCTTGACACTTCTGAACTAGCTCTTTGGCTTCTTCTAGAGCAATCGGCCAAAAGAACCCATGGTGGAAAGCCTTGGCCACAAGTGATCTTGAAGCCGCGTGGTGGCCGCACTCGCCTTGGTGGATATCCCTGAGTATTGCTTGGCCTTGGTCCAGCTCCACGCAGCGTTGGTAAACCCCGGTGACACTTCGTCGCACTAGCTCTCTCTTGACTATGGTGTAGGCTGCTGCTCGCCTTTGCACTTGTCGGGCCGAGATCTCATCAGTCGACAGCTCTTTATTCACCAGGAACTTGAGAATTGGCTGAGCCCAAGATGGCGCTGCAATTTCTTCGACTGCCACTACCGCAACTTGTATGAGGGCCGGGAGGCGGAGGGTTGGCAGCAGCTTCCGCCTTTTGTGCTGGAGAAGTCCCCGGGCTGACTGCTGAAGTCCCTGGGCCGGGCTCTGGAGTCTTCATGCCGGGTGCGGCTGCAGCAATCCCCCGGCCGCCTGCCGAAATCCCCGTGCCGGCCTCTGGGACTGTCAAGTCGGATTCGACTGCTTCGGGAGGGGCCGGCACGAAGATGGAATCTGAATTAGGAGACGGATTGACAGACGGCTTGAGAAGGCGGCGTAGGGCGACGCCGACTGGTATTGCTTGTCGGGTGGAGCCAAACCGTGCCAAGGCATCTGCTTGTTCGTTGTTGTTTCTTGGCACGTGAAGGAACTCCCACCCGTCAAAGTATCCGCTGAGCTACTGCATGAGGAAGCGGTAGTGTCGGTGTCAAAACCAGCGAATCTTGGGTAGGGGGTCCCGAACTGTGCGTCTAGGCGGATGGTAACAGGAGACAAGGGGCATGATGTTTTTACCCAGGTTCAGGCCCTCTTAATGGAGGTAAAATCCTACTCCTGCTTGATTAATATTGATGATATGGGTAGTACAAGAGTAGATCTACCACGAGATCAGAGAGGCTAAACCCTATAAGCTAGCCTATGGTATGATTGTTGTTCGTCCTACGGACTAAAACCCTCCGGTTTATATAGACACCAGAGAGGGCTAGGGTTACACAGAGTCGGTTACAATGGGAGGAGATCTACATATCCGTATTGCCAAGCTTTCCTTCCACGCCATGGAAAGTCCCATCCGGACACGGGACGAAGTCTTCAATCTTGCATCTTCATAGTCCAGGAGTCCGGCCAAAGGTCGTAGTCCGGCCATCCGGACACCCCCTAATCCGGGACTCCCTCAGTAGCCCCTGAACCAGGCTTCAATGACGACGAGTCCGGTGCGCAAATTGTCTTCGACATTGCAAGGCGGGTTCCTCCTCCGAATACTTCATAGAAGATGTTGAACACAAGGATAGTGTCCGGCTCTGCAAAATAAGTTCCACATACCACCGTAGAGAGAATAATATCCGCACAAATCTAATCTGTTGACGTATTCTGTAGCGTGACATCATGCCACAGCCAAGCCTTTATTCGAATCGTTTTACTGTCCCACCTTAGCGCGTTTAGCGAGGCGGTTTCCTTGGCATGTCTTGTCAAAGCAAAGATCATGTCCCCTTATTCTAGGATTCTCATCAATACGGGCGTGGGTAACCCAACCGCGCCACTAATCACAGTGCTTGGGAGATAAGCGAGTTTTACTTGGCTGGTGGGGGCACATAGTTTCAGCCGCCCATATAAGGGGATAAGGATCCACCCTTTCCAATCTACGCCTTCTTCCTCCCTTGCTTATCCATTTCCGCGCACTTGAGCTCTAGCGCCCAAGTTCGCACTTCCCACCTCAACCTTCTCCAATAATGTCCGGAGCGGGAGGCAGGTGGATGGCCTCCTCCGTCACGGAGAGGCACATCAAAAAGTTGAGGAAGGCCGGATACCTGTCTTACGACATTGCGCACCGGCTCCCAAATGAGGGGCAGCTCATCCCCACCCCCAGGCCCCATGAGAGGGTGGTGTTCCTCCCCCATTTCCTCCACGGACTGGGCTTCCCTCTCCACCCATTTGTCCGGGGACTCATGTTCTACTACGGCCTAGATTTCCACGATCTGGCCCCGAACTTCATCCTCAACATCTCGGCGTTTATCGTCGTGTGTGAGGTCTTCCTCTGCATCAAACCCCACTTCGGCTTATGGCTAAAGACCTTCAACGTCAAGCCGAAGGTCATGGGCGGCCGGCAAGCAGAGTGCGGAGGCGCCATGGTGGGCAAGATGGCCAACGCCACATGGCTCGAGGGTGCCTTCGTGGAAACCATCAAAGGGTGGCAATCGGGGTGGTTCTACATCACCGAGCCGCGTGACCCTGAATGGGCAGCGGCACCCGAATTCCGATCTGGCATCCCCACATGGCTCACCTCATGGAAAGAGACGGGCCTATCATGGGGTAACTCGGCAGATGTGACCGGACTCCAAACCTGCGTCAAAGACCTGATCGACAGGAAGGTTAAACTTGTCACCGTAGTCTAGGTCATGCTCTTCCGCCGGATCCTCCCGTGTCAACGACGGGCTTTTAATTTGTGGGAATTCGACCCGGCCCAGCACCAAACTTTGTCCAGGCTCTTTGACACAACGCACCAAGATGCCTGGAAGATGCTTTTCAAGAGCTCCGAGGTTCACCCTCCCATTACCGAGGATCGCGGATTCTGCGCGAAGCGCCAAGCCAGCGCAGTAAGCTTAGTTTACCCATTAAAGGGTACTTGTTTTTCATAGTTTGACTCTATGCGGGATCTAAACTCCCATTCCTTTAACAAGACTGGCAGAAGAAGGCCAGACAGATCGACTGTCTGGCTCCTTTGCCCGAAGGCCCAGCAGACGCCCGCTTGGCAAAGCTGCTGGTTCTGGCACCTCATGTGGTGCCGGAGAAGAAGGCCAAGAAGAAGGCCACGGGAACTCGAAGGAGCTCCCAGCGCCTGGTGGTGTCGGACTCATCGCCCGACGACCCCAAAGCGCACTCCTCCTCCGAAGACGAGGAGGAGGAAGAAGAAGCCTCTCCCCCTCCAGCGGGGGAAGGAAAGAAAAGAAAGGCTGCCCCAACTGGGGAGGCCAGAGGGTCCAAGAAGGGGAAGACCCTTCTTCCGGACTACGCCTCCGACGCCGACGACGGCGGAGAGGAGTGGCCATCCAGGGCCAAGCCCCTGGCCAAATCGGAAGTATCCAGATACCAGAATAGTGCATGGCGTTCCTTTATTTGCACAGTACCTTCTGACGCCGAATATAATCATGCAATCCGCCCAAGGCTCAGCTCGATGATTCGTTGAGCGGCTCCCTGGATTCGTCAGATGTGAATAGTCTTTCACTCCCGACGGCTACCTCCCCCCGCCCTATGGACGATGCCGAGGTGGAGTCCCAAAAGGGGCTAAACCAGGAGGAGGTGGTCCTGGAGGTGCCGCAAGGCGACCTCTCGGACTCCAGGCCCAAAGGGGATAAAACCCCGGAGGGATCTAAGTCCGGCAGGCGGCCCCCTCGCAAGAAGGGCAAGCCTACGACGCCGGCGGCCTTCGTCCAACCAGAGGCACCGGACAATTTGCTGGAGGTGCTTAACGGCGCCTCCATCGATGAGAAGCACCGCACTATTATGAGTGCGGTGATCCAGAAGGTTCAGTCTGCAAAGAGCGGGCTGACAGAAGCTTGTGCCAACCTTCTAACAGGCTTCGAGGTATGTATTTAAAACATGTAAAAATATTACTGCATGGACAGTAGCCCCTGATGCTCAGTTTGGTGTTCGGAAAGAAAAGTCGGGCTGAGGATCTAAAAAGATATACGCAGGAGTCTAACATAAATTTGTTAATATGGGAATGCAGGCTGCGCTGCTGACCTCTGCCGCACTGACTGCGGAGGTCGATGCATTGAAGCAAAGCCTCGAGCGGTCTGAGAACGAGCTCGGCCGTGCCAAGAAGCAGCTCGAGGACAAGGAAGGTAGGTAGTACCTTATATAAGTATATAAAAAATACCTGGTTGCAAATAATGACAAGACCAACGTGGGTGTTTACAGGGGCCACCACCGAGGTGGCGACCCTGAAGGAAGCGTTGTCCAAGGCCGAAGACAATGCGGCCGTGGAGCGCACCGAGCGAGAGAAACAAGAGGCGCGGGTGGCGGAGGTGCGGCAAGAGCTCGATGCTCTTGTGAAAAAACACGAGAGTTTAGAGCTTGACTCAAAGACTCGAGAGTCCGAGCTTGCCTCGGCACTTGAAAGAGCCAAATCTGCCAAGGCTGAAGCCCAAAAATCCCTACAGGAAATTGAGGCGATGAAAAAGATAGCGGCGGGTAAGGCATTCTTTATGCAAAGCAAGCACGTGAAAGTAAATTACCTGTTACTTACCCGAATCCGGAGCTCTCCAGGAGCATTCGTAGATCTGCCCCGCAGTGTATCCGCCGCCGCCGCATTCTACCGATCCGAAGAAGGGAGCTCGACGGAGAAAGTGTTCTGGTCCCAGTATGCTGTGGCCGGACACCCGGTGCCCTTGAGCGACCAGATGAAGCAGCTGGTCGAGCTCCATAAGGTAGCCGAACAGGCCATGAAGGGCCTTATAGGGCGGCTGTGGCCTGGGGAGGTCCTGCCTGAGAGCTACTTTGGGCTGGTGAGGCTGGTGGTGGATGCCTGTCCGTGGCTTGAAGTCATCAAGCGCTCCGTATGCATCGAAGGTGCCCGTAGGGCCCCTGCCCATGCCAAAGTGCACTGGGGCAAGCTGGATGCTGAGAAGCTGGTGAAGGATGGGCCACCGGAGGGGAAGGAGCATCGCAGGCCCGAGATGTACTATGAGGGCGTCCTGAAGGGTGCCCGCCTTGTGGCGAACGAATGTTCCAAGGATTTAATATTTGAGTAAACTCGCTCGTTTGTATCCTGTGCGCTGAAAACTTGTTCATATGCGCTAAGCAATGCCTTTTGAATTTAAAATATTACCTTCTATGCGGCCATTTATTAAATCTGAGAGATGCAAGTCGTCGGCTTCTACCCCCATGCCACGAGTGCTAGGGTGTTCGGGATAAACCTGAGCGCTCTTGTTCCCATTCTTGGGTCCTTCGAGGGAGGCACTCAACACAACGAACAAGGCAATCGGACTTATAATGCTTTATCACTCTCACTTATCCATAGAATTCTATAATTTTAAATTTCGGCGAAGCCCCTAGTATTCGGAAGACCGAGTTCGGGGCGCTATCCACGCCTAGGCCGGATAAATCCAGCTCCTTGCTCTAAGCGGCATAAGTCTTTAGGGACTCGAAAAACCTCTCGAACAGCGACCGGTCTCTCGCCCTATCATGATGGTCAGTTGTAGCTTTCTCTACTGAGGTGTTAACCCAGCTCAACTGGGGCACAGTTGCAGTAGTTCTCCCAGTGCTACCTTAGCCGATATAGCGGAACGTAAGGTACCAAAACATGGGAGCCGGGCAAACCCAACTATTGACCCAAGACATGATTCAGAGCCGATGCATATAATGCTATAAGTTCAGGGTGCCGCACTCATGAGAGTGTTCGGTCTTCTCACACCGTATTCTGGGGTACTTAAGCCCCTGGTGTATTAGCCGTACCAAAGTGTACGGTTGCATAATGTCATAACTGAACATATTTACATGAAAAAGGAATGCAATAATAGACAAGAGCTATGTATTGTTTATTAAAGGGCTGCTATGAAAGCAGAACGATACAAATAGTGCGATAAGCAAATGATGGGATTTTTTAACATGTCCCCCTCCAGGGGCAAGCTGCGAGACTTTAAGTAAGACAGGTATTTAGCTTGTTATAGAGACCACCTGGACTTTCGACGTGGCTTGCTATCTCCCTGGCTGTTGCATCGTGTGTTCGGTGAGTGTACTGCCGGACAGGCCTTCCAAAGAGTGGAGTCCTGAAAGTAAGAAAAGAGAAATGACAAAATCGGGAGCCCCTAGTGCGGTTGAGCCACATTTTGGGCATGCCGTGGTTGTGCCCCTCCCCTTATGCCCATGGTATTTCCAGAGCGTAATTATGTACGCGTGGTACTGGTTTCGCAATCTCGCGATGGCTGGGGTTGGGGCCGCACTGCTATGCTTGCTCGGAACGTGCCAGACGGTCTTGTTGTAGGTTACTCCGGGCGCGCTTGACGGTGTCCAGACGTTTAACAGCCGGACTGGAGAATTGCCCTTAGAGGCTACTTTGTACTTCCGCCGCGAGGGCCGCCATGTGCTCCTCTGTTCGGAGAGAGCGTTCGGTTTTTCCATTGACCGTAATGACTCCTCGAGGGCCTAGCATCTTGAGCTTGAGGTATGCGTAGTGCGGCACCGCATTGAACTTTGCAAATGGGGTTCACCCTAGCAGGGCGTGATAGCCACTGCGGAACGGGACTATATCGAAGATTAACTCCTCACTTTGGAAATTATCCGGGGATCCGAAGACCACTTCGAGTGTAACTGAGCCTGTATAGCTGGCATCGACACCTGGTATGACGCCTTTAAAGGTCGTCTTTGTGGGTTTAATCCTTGAGGGATCTATGCCCATTTTTCGCACTATATCCTGATAAAGCAGGTTCAGGCTGCTGCCGCCGTCCATGAGGACTCTAGTGAGGTGAAATCCGTCAATGATTGGGTCAAGAACCAATGCGGCGAATCCGCCGTGATGAATGCTAGTGGGATGGTCCCTTCGATCAAAAGTGATCGGGGAGGAGGACCATGGGTTGAACTTTGGGGCGACTGGCTCCAACGCATATACGTCCCTGAGCGCATGCTTCCGTTCTCTTTTGGGGATGTGGGTTGCGTATATCATGTTCACCGTCCGCACTTGTGGGGGAAAACCCTTCTGTCCTCTGTTATTCAGCGACCGGCGCTCCTCCTCGTCATCGCTATGCAACCCCTTGTCTCTGTGTTCGGCACTTAACTTGCCTGCCTCCTTGAACACCCAACAATCCCTGTTGGTGTGATTGGCTGGTTGTTCGGGGGTGCCGTGTATGTGGCACGAGCGGTCGAGTATTGGGTCCAAACTGGACGGGCCCGGAGTACTTCTTTTAAATGGCTTTTTCCGTTGACCGGGTTTAGAGCCTCTGAATCCGGCATTAACTGCCGTATCCTCAGTATTGTCGCTGTTAATGCGGCGCTTGTGCTTGTTGCGACGCGACCTGCCATTGTTTTCCTTGGTATCCGAATTACCAGGGCTCTTGGTCATGCTATTGCTACGAGCTAGCCAGCTGTCTTCTCCCGTGCAAAAGCGGGTCATGAGTGTCGTGAGGGCTGCCATGGATTTCGACTTTTCCTGTCCTAGGTGCCGGGCGAGCCATTCATCTCGGATGTTATGCTTGAAGGCTACGAGGGCCTCTGCATCCGGACAGTCGACTATTTGATTTTTCTTGGTTAGGAACCGTGTCCAGAATTGTCTGGCCGATTCCTCTGGCTGCTGAATTATGTGGCTTAGGTCATCGGCGTCTGGTGGTCGCACACAAGTGCCCTGGAAGTTGTCAAGGAATGCGGATTCCAGGTCCTCCCAGCAACCAATTGACTCTGCTGGCAAGCTGTTAAGCCAATGCCGAGCTAGTCCTTTAAGCTTGAGTGGGAGGTATTTTATGGCGTGTAGATCATCACCGCGGGCCATGTGGATATGAAGTAGATAAGCCTCGATCCATACCGCAGGATCTTTTGTGCCATCATATGATTCGATGTTTACGGGTTTAAACCCTTCGGGGATTTGATGATCCATTACTTCATCTGTGAAGCATAGTGGGTGTGCGGCGCCTCTGTACTGGGCTATATCACGACGTAGCTCATATGAGCTTTGCCTGCCGTGTTCGGCCTGGCCGTATTTGCCATATCCGGCGTGACGGTTATCGTCACATGTTGTGGGGCGCCCACGCGATCCGTAGATCGATCTTGTTTGCCTGGCCTTGTCCTCCAATGTGTCTCACAGGTCTGGCACGTTTCCTCGTGCCTTGGTACTTTTTGAGCGGCGCCGGGGTGCGGCTTGAATGGATGGCCGAGAGGCCTCTCTGTTGCAGCCACGAGGTGTCCGGTCGGCCGCGTCATACGCTGGTGATGTAGGTTTAGTTGCTTCCTCCTCTAATTGGGGTAGCAGCCTGCGCTTTGGGTAGCACTTGGGGGGGCGTTCGAGTTTGTACTCTTTGGCCACCAGGACTTCAGTCCATCTGTCGGCTAGCAAATCTTGGTCAGCTCTAAGCTGCTGCTGTTTTTTCTTGAGGCTGCTTGCCGTGGCCATAAGCCTGCGTTTGAAACGCTCTTGTTCAACGGGATCCTTAGGAACGACAAATTCGTCGTCGTCAAGGCTTGCCTCGTCTTCGGAGGGAGGCATATAATTGTCGTCCTCGACCTCTCTATCTGCCGCTCTCTCATGAGGGCTAGCTTCCCCATCCTCCTGTGCTGAATCCTGCTGGAGGGGGTTGTCTTCGGCACTGTCTAGGGTGTTATTGTCTCCGGTGCCGGAATCGCCGTTTTTATCTGTGCCGGAATCCTGCTGGAGGGGGTTGTCTTCGGCACTGTCCACGAGGCTGCTGACGTCGGCGCTTAGGCTGCTTCTTGGAGGGGTCATCCTCCGTTGTTCCATCGCCATTCCCCTCTTTTGGGGTGTCCACCATGTATATGTCATATGACGAGGTGGCTTTCTAGTGCCCTATAGGCGCTGGTTCTTGGTCGTCTCCTTCATCGGCGTCCATACCGTCGATGTCTTCGGAGTCGAAGTCGAGCATGTCGGTTAAATCATCGACAGTGGCTACGAAGTGGGTGGTGGGTGGGCTTCGAATTTCTTCGTCGTCCCCATCCCAACCTTGCTGACCATAGTCCGGCCAGGGCTCTCCTGATAAAGAGAGAGACTTTAGTGAATTCAGGATGTCGCCAAAGGGCGAGTGCTGAAAGATATCCGCGGCGGTGAACTCCATGATCGGAGCCCAATTGGGTTCGATCGGAAGGGGTGCGGAAGATTCGGAGTCCGGAAAGGAGTCCGGCACCTTGGAGTCACGAGCTTCACAAAGGACAAGGCTGGTATTCGGCTCGATCGCCATAGAGATTGCAGCCTCCGAGGCGGTGTCCAACCATCCATCCCCGATTGGCACAGTCGGCTCCGAGCTAAGGGTCGGAGCGGACACCTGAGCGGCCTTCTCGGCACTGTCCGACGGCAGAGCTAGATCATGCCCATCGTGATAGTGCGGTGCGCTCGGCTGTGGCTCGAATCCGTCGAAGATCAAGTCTCCGCGAATGTCAGCCGTGTAGTTCAAACTTCCGAATCTGACCTGATGGCCAGGGGCGTAGCTTTCGATCTGCTCCAGATGGCCAAGCGAATTGGCCGGTAGTGCAAAGCCGCCGAATACGAAGATCTGTCCGGGGAGAAAAATCTCACCCTGGGCCGCATCATTGTTGATGATCGGAGAAGCCATCGGGCCTAAAGGTGACGACACAGAGGAACTCTCAATCAAAGCACCAATGTCGGTGTCAAAACCGGCGGATCTCGGGTAGGGGGTCCCGAACTGTGCGTCTAGGCGGATGGTAACAGGAGACAAGGGGCACGATGTTTTTACACAGGTTCGGGCCCTCTTGATGGAGGTAAAACCCTACTCCTGCTTGATTAATATTTATGATATGGGTAGTGCAAGAGTAGATCTACCACGAGATCAGAGAGGCTAAACCCTTGATTAATATTGTTGTTCGTCCTACGGACTAAAACCCTCCAGTTTATATAGACACCGGAGAGGGCTAGGGTTACACAGAGTCGGTTACAATGGGAGGAGATCTACATATCCGTATTGCCAAGCTTGCCTTCCACGCCATGGAAAGTCCCATCTGGACACGGGACGAAGTCTTCAATCTTGTATCTTCGTAGTCCAGGAGTCCGGCCAAAGGTCATAGTCCGGTCATCCGGACACCCCCTAATCTGGGACTCCCTCAGGTAGCTTGCCATGTTTGCATCCTTGGCGTCCCAGTCGCCTGACGACTGCTGGACCACCAAGTCGGAGTCACCATAGCACAAGATCCGGTGGATGCCGAGTTTCTTGGCAAGCCGGAGCCCGTGTATGAGTGCCTCATATTCAGCTACATTGTTGGAGGCGGCAAAGTGGACTTGCAGCATGTATTTGAGCTTGTCGCCTTTGGGAGAGGTGAGGACGATGCCGGCTCCCAGACCGGTGCGCATTTTTGAACCATCAAAATGCATCCACCAATGGATGGAGTCTGGTGCAGGCAGCAAATACTGGGTCTCGGCCAAGTCGACGAGGAAGTCGGCCAGTACTTGTGTAAGGGGCCAGATAAATAGCCCACTTGGCCACTCGGCCAGAGGCGTCTCGGCTCCTAATGATCTCAGCAAGCGGAGCTGTGTAGATGACGGTTATTGGGTGCTCTTGAAAGTAAGGCTTCAACTTCTTGGCGGCAAAGTGCATGCCGTAGCACATCTTTTGGTAGTGCGGGTAGTTTTGCTTGGAGGCGGTCAGTACTATGCTTAAATAATACACCGGTCTCTGGACTGGCAATGCTCTGTCCTCCTCCTTGCGCTCCACCACCATGACTATGCTGACAACCCGACTGGTGGCTGCAATGTAGAGGAGCATGGGCTCCTTCTCAGTCGGAGCCGCCAAGATAGGCGGAGTTGCCAACATCTTCTTGAGTTGGAGAAATGCTTCGTCCGCCTTGTCGTTCCACTCGAAAAAAGTGGTTTTCTTCATGAGTTGATACAAGGGAAGAGCCTTCTCGCCCAGCCGGCTGATGAAACGGCTAACTGACGCCAAGCAGCCAGTGAATTTCTGCATGTCCAGCAGTCGGGTGGGCACTTCCATTCTCTCAATCGCCTTGATCTTCACAGGGTTGCACTCTATGCCGCGCTCTGGGACCAGGAAGCCGAGAAGCTGGCCGGCTAGTACTCCAAAGACGCATTTCCCCGGGTTGAGCTTGATCTGGAATCGGCGCAGGTTCTCAAAGGTTTCCTTGAGATCTTCTAGCAGCGTGTCGTGCTTCTCCGTCTTTGACACCACATCATCCACATAGACATGGGCATTTCTGCCGAGCTGCCTGAGGAGGCACTTCTGCATGCAATGCTGAAAGGTGGCGCCGACATTTCGCAAGCCGAATGTCATGGTCAGGTAGCAGAAGGCTCCAAATGGCATGATGAAGGCTGTCTTCAGCCTATCGGCCGGGTTTAGCTTTATCTGATGGTAGCCTGAGTATGCATCCAAGAAACTCAACAGCTCACATCCGGCTGTGGAGTCTATCACTTGATCAATCCTTGGTAGGGCAAACGGATCTTTGGGGCAGGCCTTGTTAAGGCTCGTATAGTCAATACACATATGCCACTGCTTGTTCTTCTTCAACACTAGGACTGGGTTGGCTAGCCATTCTGGAAACAATACCTCCATGATAAATCCAGCTGCCAGAAGACGGGCTATCTCTTCTCCAACAACTCTTATCTTCTCTTCCAATAGGCGGCGTAAGGGCTGCCTGACAGGCTTGACGTCGGGTCGGACATGTAGTTTGTGCTCGGTGAAATCCATCGGAATACCCGGCATGTCTTTGGGAGACCATGCAAAGATGTCCCAATTCTCACGGAGGAAATCGACGAGCCCACTTTCCTATTTGTTGTCTAGGTTCGCACCTACGATAGCGTGCCTCTCCGGGTGCTCCGGGTCCAAGGGTATCTTCTTGGTTTCCTTTGCCGGCTTGAACGAGCCCTCCACGTCCAACTCCTTGGGGGTGGCTGACATTTCCGGCTTCTTGCCTGCCATCGCCACCACCCGTTCTAGGAGCCTCTTCTTGGCTGCAATCACAAGGGACTCAGCCAGCCGGCTACTGTCCGTGGCGCAGGCGGCCGACTTCTTGTAGTATCCGACTACAGTTAGGATTCCCTTGGTACTCGGCATCTTCATCTTGAGGTAGGCGTAGTGGGGGACTGCCATGAACTTGGCCAGGGCAGGTCGGCCAAGCAGTGCATGGTAAGGGCTCTCTAGGTCTACCACCTCAAACCAAACTGGCTCTCGGCGGAAATGATTCTTGTCTCCAAAGAGGACATCAATCTGGATCTTGCCGATTGGTGAGCAAGAAAGGCTAGGGACTATGCCATGGAATACAGTCCGACTGGGGAGGAGCTGCTTCTGCTTGATTCCCAACTTCTCCATTGTGTCACGGTACAAGATATTTATGCTGCTGCCGCCATCTATCAAGACCCTGGAGAAACGTGCTGCTCACCTTTCTGTTGCAAGGGTTGCATCCAGGACCAAGGCATAGGAACCGGGGGAAGGCATCACTTCCGGGTGGTCGGCCCTGCTCCAACTGATGGGCTTTTCTGACCAGTGCATGAACTCTGGGGTGCTTGAGGCCACTGCATGCACCTCTTGCTGTTGTTGCCGTCTGCTTCGCCTATCATCGGCCACACTGGTGAACACGACATAGGCTCCGTGCTCTGTGGGATACTCATCTTGAATGGCACCGACTGGCCGGGCCGCCGGCTGCTGGGGCGGAGGAGGCGGCGAACCGGCAGGCGGAGGAGGTAGGAGGCCATCTCCCTTAGCAATCCTGGTGAGCCAGTGACACTTCCGAGTGGTGTGATTGAACGGCTTCGCGCCACTGTGGAACTTGCAGGGAGCATCAAGGGTCTGCTCGTATGAGAAGGCAGGCAGCCAGTTGGGCTTGCCGCCCTTCTGTCGCTTGGGCACTGGCTGCCCCTCCGGCTGCTGATCCTCGACTGTTGCCACCTGCCGGCTGTTGGAAGCCGGCTGGGCGGCATTCCGCTTGTTGTCGCTTGGGGGCTGTCTCCGACTGGTCTCACCAGCCGTAGTCCGAGGAGCCTGAGGTGTTACTTTGCCGGATGCATCGACTAATACCTCCGCCTTCATGGAGGAGTTGGCCGTGGCGTGCTTGTCAGCGAAGATCAGCAGTTCACCGAGAGTCACATGCTCGTCGCAGAGAAGCCGGTGCTTGAGGAGGGTGCCTTCTCAGCACCCGGCAGTGATGTACTCGATGGCCTGCACCTCATGCACGCCCTCGCAGGAGTTGCGCAGCTCGGCCCAACGCGTGAGGTAGTCGCGAGTCGATTCGCTGGGCCCTTGGACGCACAAGGAAAGCTGTCGGGGCTTGGGAGGCCGCTTGTACATGCTGGTGAAGTTGTGGATGAAGGCCTTGGTGAAATCCACCCAGCTGTTGATGCTGCGGGGCTTCAGGCTATTGAGCCACGTCCGGGTAGTGCCTTGAAGCATGAGTGGGATGTACTTCACAGCAACACGCTTGTTGCCATTCGCTATACTGACGGCTGTGGAGAAATCGACCATCTAGTCCTCCGACTTCACGGAGTACTTGGGCATATCTCGTGGGAGAGTGAACCCTTTGGGGAAGGGCTCATCTCGGATTCGAGGGCCGAAATAGGGCGGGCCCAGCGCGTCTTCTTCTTCTAGCGCCAGGGATCGGTTGAGGCGATCGATCCTATGGCGAGCGTCGTTCTCTCCGACTCCCTCTCGGCGGACAAGGCGGTCGCCGAGTGTCGGGTGTGTGACATGAGGCGGAGTGGGGTGCCTTGCTCCACGAGGCGGAGGAGGCGGCTGGTCGCCTCGCCGCTCCACCGCATGAGGGCGTCCGTCCTCGTCTCGCTTAATGGAGAGGCGCGTCTGGCTGCGGCTGGCAGCCGGCTTGTTGCCCTTTCCTCTGCGGGCGCCACCAGTCGGTGTCCGGGATGTCGCCCCATGATCTTGGCGTGGGGGCGGCTCGTTGTTTCGTCGGGCTAGAACTTTAGCGCGGCAGGAGGCTTCGTGCTGCGCGGCGGCCGCGTCTAGGAGCTGCTGGACTCGCTCCGTCATGTGGCGGCGCTTGTCGCCGTCATATTTGTCCAGCTCATCCGTCACCGCCTGGGCGGCCCGGATGTTCTCTGCAGGCGTGGCGTAGATGGGGCCCTCTGCTCCGAACATGCTGGCGACGGTTGCGCCATGCCGCCGAACCGTGCCGAGGCATCTAGGCCCCTCAGGAGCCGGTGTGCCGCCAATGACCCGATCCATCTTGCACCGGTAGGCGTCTGAGAGATGGCGCATGCTGGCCAGGCGGCCAGCGCTCTCAAGAAGCTGGATGCGGTGTGCCTCCAGCACCTCAGCATCCGCGCTCTCTGGAATGGGCGCCATTAGGTCACGCAGAGTCATGTCGAGGGGGTCTTGAGCATGCTCGTCCGAGTGCTCTCCGCTGTTGATGACGAGCACCTCCGTGACGGTGCTTCCGCCGCTGTGCTCACGAGGAGGCGGCTCGTCATAGACCACCACATTGGTGGGGAACGCGTCGAGCGACGCCGTGTCGAAGTCGACGATCATCGGATCGGTGGAGACAACGGACTCCAGGTCCACAGCAGGCTCGCTGGTGACATGGAGCTTGTCGAGGAGGCTGACGAGGCAGCTCTCAGGGCAGCTGGTGCCCGCGTCGGAGGCCGGCTCGTCGGAGAGGTCGATCTTGCCGATGAGGTCGGCGAGGCAGCTCGCCACGTAGGCGATCTCTGCGCCGTGTAGCGCATCGGGGTTGACGCCGTCGGGCGTGCTGGGCTGGCTTTGCTCACCAGGAAGGAACAGGGTTCCCGTCTAGAGCAGATCTCCGGAAGACGGCGCACCTTGCCCCACGGTGGGCGCCAAATGTCGTGGTATTCTCACGGGGGGGGGGGTGCAAGATGACATATGCCACAAGGTGGCTTCGTGTGAGGGCAAGACTGCTGCTGATAGGCCCAGGAGCGGGTATGCGAGTAGCACGCGGTGGTTTACCCAGCTTCGGAGCTCTCCGGAGAGATAATACTCCTACTGCTGCATGTCTGAGTGTATCTGATATATCTAGTACAGAGTGCTCCTGGAGCTGTATCTGAGGTCAGTGCCATAGGCATCTGGCCTCGTATATGCATATGAGCTCAAGGGTGTGCTTGGCCGAATGGATATGTGTGTGTGCTAGCTAGCTATCTTGCTAGCTATCTTGTGGCCGTGAGCCTCCCCTGGATGGATGGATGGATGCTCATATGTATGGTGTGGCTAGCTTACTATCTAAGCTAAGTGGTGGCATGGGCAAGGCATGGTGGAGTGTCATGCTTGTCCCCTCAGTCACTTCATAAATAGTGCCAAGAGACAAGTGACACTATACATGATGGTTGGGGTGACACGCGAATAGTGCTCAGGTACAGTCATCTCGTCGGTGTCTTGTCGGTGTCAGGTCAGGCTGCAGTCGGTAGCCGGCTGGTTGGTGCAGTCGGCAGCCGGCTGCTCGACGCAGTCAGCAACCAGTAGCCGGCCGGGCAGAACAGTTGGACAGGGAGCCGGCAGGAGCGGCCGGGCAGTCGGATTGAGGGGCTTTGCTAGCCTCGATGTCTTGGATTATTGTCTCGCCATCTTCGGGGTACCTGTCGGTGTCAAAACTGGCGGATCTCGGGTAGGGGGTCCCGAACTGTGTGTCTAGGCGGATGGTAACAGGAGACAAGGGACACGATATTTTTACCCAGGTTTGGACCCTCTCGATGGAGGTAAAACCCTACTCCTGCTTGATTAATATTGATGATATGGGTAGTACAAGAGTAGATCTACCACGAGATCAGAGAGGCTAAACCCTAGAAGCTAGCCTATAGTATGATTGTTGTTCGTCCTACGGACTAAAACCCTTCGGTTTATATAGACACCGGAGAGGGCTAGGGTTACACAGAGTCGGTTACAATGGGAGGAGATCTACATATTCGTATCGCCAAGCTTGCCTTCCACGCCAAGGAATGTCTCATCCGGACACGGGACGAAGTCTTCAATCTTGTATCTTCACAGTCCAGGAGTCCGGCCAAAGTGTATAGTCCGGCTATCCGGACACCCCCTAATCCGGGACTCCCTCGGTAGCCCCTGAACCAGGCTTCAATGACGATGGGTCCGGCGCGCAGATTTGTCTTCGGCATTGCAAGGCGAGTTCTTCTCCAAATCCCATATACCTGTCAAATAGTGTCTGGCTTCTGGTGAATGTTGCGCTCCTTGGCTTCTGCGCCCAATAATGGCCATCTTCCACGTGTCAAAAGAATGCGAAAAGACAGGCTGTTTTTTCATTTTACCCCCCTAGCTGCGCAAATGGGCCGCCAATAAAAGAGGCGGGGATTTAGATCTGAATCACACCATCTTCCCTCCGCGAGTATTCATCAGAGCGCATTCGACAGAGATCCATTCCATCATGGCCGGTCAACGCAACTCCTCCTCTCGTCCCCCTAGCCCTCAGCCTGGAGATTGGGAGAGGTGTTCCGTCCCGCACAGCGAGCTAGTATCACTCCAAACCAAGGGGCTTCTCCCCCCAGCTTACATGGTGCCAGTTCGAGCCGGGATTGCCACCTATAATGGCGGAGAGCAAGCGGAGAGCGTCCCCAATCCCTCCAAAGGAGAGCGGGTATGCCTTGTCCCTTATTTAATAAGAGGGCTCGGATTTCCAATTCATCCATTTCTCCGGGGGCTCCTGGAGTTCTATGGCCTCTAGTTACACAACCTTACGCCTGCCTCCATATTGCATATTGCGGGCTTAGTAGCCCTTTGTGAGCTGTTTTTGGGCATCGAGGCCCATTTCGCACTGTGGAAGAAGTTGTTCTGCCTCGTGCCCCGTTCTCAGGAGGGGTCGATATATCAAGTGGGCGAAGCCGAACTATGGCGCATCGCCAAGACCGGATATCTATCCGAAACCCCAAAGAAGGCGTCCGTAGACTGGCCTTCAGAATGGTTTTATATAGAAGACGTCCCTCTGCTGGACCCTGTACGGATCGGCCTCCCTGAGTTCGATAATGCTCCCTTGAAGAAGCGCCTGAGCTGGCGCCCACGGAGCCGTCAGAAGGAAAATGACAGGGACGTCCTTTACCTGATGAGCCGGATAAAGTTGTTAGCTCATTCCGGACTGACCATGATCGAGGTCATGGCCACATGCATTACGCGGGGGGTGCAGCCGCTTCAGTACAGTGGCCACCCCATGTGGGATTTCAACGGGGAGGACGACGCCACCCGGTGCGGCCGTAAGGGGCCGGATTCGGCTGCCACTCTAATGAAGATCTTGTCCGCTTTGTACAAGGGAGAGGAGGAGGAATTCCTCTGTGTCAACCCACGGGGCGGATTTTATATGTACAATCCTCCAAGCTGGGAAGCGAACACTTTCACTTACCCATCCGTTTTCATATTCCCATAGTTAAGTACTTAGTCTAGCAATTTTAACGCAGGAGCTATGCCAGACTGTAAAGGAGATAAACAACCCTCCTCCACAACCCGAGGACCCGGAACGGCCCCTCGACCCGGACTCCCAAGAGGACCCGGACTTATGTGTGGAGCTGATTGATGGGGTGTTTCATGAAATTGAGTAAGGACAACACCTTAGTGGCCATTACGGCCGATTATCCCGGACTACTTCCAGCCTCAAAGGTAACCGAGACCGAAGTCCTAGTACTTTCAAGAGGATCAATCCATGCTTATTTTGATCGACGTATACCAATGGCATTTTTTGCAGGGGAAGTCCTTGAGGCGGAGGGCCGAGCCCGCGGTGGCTAGCCAACAAGGGCCATCGAGGCCCAACGGGCTAAAAAGAAGTGCGGACCGGATCGAGACGCCGGCGTAACGGTACGGCGTGCAATGTTAATGCCCAGGGTTTATGCCCTTGAGGAATACTAACACTCATGCTCTCTTTAGGAAGAAGAGCGCCCGCCGGACTATATCCACCGGCCAGGCTTCAAGGCCGGGTCCGGAAGCGGAGGCGAACACAGGGCACGCACCGGATGCTCCTCCGACAGAGGATGCGGACGGGCTGTCTGCCAACAATTCCGAGGTGGAGAGTGCCATGAACCACAGGCGTCGCCGGACTGTTCTCCGTGACGCTTGTTTTTCCCAAGAGGCGTTGGACGCCTTTAATATGGGATATGCGTACCTCCGTGCCGCTCAAAATGGTCTAGCCAGAGCCACAGAGCAGTATGTAAAAGACATACAGGTGAGAAAATTTGATGGTTATATATGTCAGTAGCCCCCGAGACTTGAAATAGTTAGAATAATTGATTTAAGGATCATTTGTTATGCAGGATTACAAAAAAGAATACCCAACTATCCCAGGAGCTGGAAGAGTGCAAAGCCCAACTTGAGGCCGCACTAGCCGCAACAGGGAAGGCCCAGGAGGCCCCCTCTAGTAATATATGCTTCGACAGATAAGTATGTTGTGAAGTGCGGCATGTGTGCAATTTTGACAATAACAATGCAGATGGCGCCGGAGTTGATCCGGACAAGCAGCAACTCTTGCGCCAGTTAAATGCTGGTGAGAGCATGCTTACGAGGGTGAGGCAAGAGAAGAACAAGCTTCAAGATGCCAACACCCAGCTAGGCGAGGAACTAAAGGATGTTCGTGCTCAGCTGTCGGACTCCATAAAGGAGAATCAACGGCTTCGACGCGGCATTTTTTGTAAGTGCTTGAACGAACTTTCGAAAAAGAGTTCGGCGAGGAAGTCGATTGACAGAGTTATGTCTGTAGGTATGCTAACAGGTTGGCCTGCGGAGGAAATGCCCGGTTCTACGGGTGACCTTCTTCCTGAGCTATCACAACTGCACGAACGAGTTCGGCAGGTGATGCAAGGCGTCGCCCAGGCTCCGTGGCCATCCGTCTCCATGCCCGAAGGCCTTGGAGATCTTGCAGAGAAGCTGAAGGGAGCGCGGAGGCACTTCCAATTATGGAAGATATCGGCCTGCCGTCAAGGCGCCAGGGAGGCCTGGGCCATGGTGAAGACGCGGTACACAAAGGCTGACCCAAACCACATGGCCGAGGTCGGACCTGTGGGGCCCGATGGGAAGGAGATCCCTGTCAGTTTAGTGTACGGCCAGATAGAGCTGGCCACTAAGTATTCCCAACAGGACTGTAAATTAGACAGCCTGTTGGATGGTATGGAAGAAGAATATACCCAGTCAAATTGACTATGTAATTTAAAATGACATGTAAAATGCCTTCTAGCCGGATTGTAGATCGTTTGTCATGGCGGACCTTTTTGCTTCAACCTCAGGACCGATAGTCCGGAGTGTGTCCGAATACCCTCTCGGTTATGTAAGAACCGGGGCATGCGTGGAGATCAGGCGTAGGGGTCATTAGTGCTTTATCAGACAAGTGCCGAACTAGTTATGTTATATTACATGGTTAGTAAGAAACATCTTCCAGGGAGAATAGTTCCGTTAGGGGTTCCTTTCCCTGGGAGGCATGCCCTAAAGTGCATGTCCAGACTGCGAAAAAAGCAGAAAAGCATCTGGGGGCAGATGAATAAATGAGTAAGAAATCATCTTTTAATTCACCGACCGTATATTCCCTTAAGAACGCTAGCTTTCGGATTCACCCAGTCTGAGGTACACATCCGGCTGACCGGCAGTAACAATCGCAGAGGTGCTCCCTTTACCACCTAGCCGGACAATCGGGAACGTAGGGGTAAGCACAGGAGCCAGGCAACCCAGCTTGGCCAAAATTAAGTCATATAGATGCATATAATGGTGAATAAAAGGTACATGCGGAAGTGTGACACATGTGTTGGGCACGAGGCCCGTATAAACAAGCTTCTGTTAAAGGAGCCCCCAGGTATAATGAGCGCGAATAGCGCGTCAATTGTGTGCGAACGAGGCACAAACGAGCCCTTAAAAGGCTGTAAGAGAAAAGGAGGGAGAAGGAGAGAAATAAAAGACAGCTAATGTGTAAAAAATGGATAGAGGAAGGAGACGAACATAGAGTCCGGCGCTAGGCGTAGAATCTTCGTAGATGGGCTGCATTCCATGGGTTCGGCTTGAGTCGGTTATCCGATGCATTTCGCAGACGGTATGCTCCACCAGTCAGGACTTGGTCGATTATGAAGGGACCTTCCCATTTGGGATTGAGTTTGTCCTTTTTCTTGTCCGGCAGGCGTAGAACTAATTCACCAACATTGTAGGTTTTGGCCCGTACTTCTTTGCTTTGATATCTTCGAACTTGCTGTTGATAGAATGTGGAACGGGCTTTTGCCACGTCGCGCTCCTCCTCCAAGGCATCCAAACTGTCCTGCTGATCGTGTTCGGCTCCTCTTTCTTCGTACATGCACATGCGAGGTGAGTTATCAATTATGTCACAGGGCATAACTGCCTCTGCGCCGTATACCATAAAAAATGGTGTGAATCCGGTAGTGCGATTCGGCATGGTCCGCAGCCCCCAGAGTACAGAGTCGAGCTCCTCTACCCAGTGCGTGTTAGATTCCTTGAGGAACCGCACTAGTCTAGGTTTGATGCTGCTCATGATTAGACCATTTGCCCGTTCGACTTGACCGTTAGTTTGTGGGTGATAGACTGAAGCGTAGTCCAGCTTGATTCCCATGTTGTTGCACCAGAGTTTTACCTCGTCAGCCGTAAAGTTCGTGCCATTATCAGTGATGATGCTGTGGGGGACGCCGTAATGGTGTACGACCCATGATATGAAGTCTATCACTGGTCCAGATTCGGCCATCTTGACAGGCTTGGCCTCTATCCATTTGGTGAATTTGTCAACCATGAACAATAAGTATTTTTGCTTGTGGGTTCCCCCTTTAAGGGGTCTGACCATGTCAAGCGCCCAGACCGTGAAGGGCCAGGTGATGGGTATAGTTTGGAGGGCGGTGGGTGGCATATGGCTTTGGTTAGCAAATAATTGGCAACCAACGCATCGTTGGACTAAGTCCTGAGCATCTGCCCGGGCCGTCGGCCAATAAAATCCACTACGGAAGGCCTTGCTTACAATGGCCCAGGCTGCGGTGTGGTGCCCGCCGAGTCCGGCATGAATTTCAACCAGAAGGGTCCGCCCTTCCTCCTCGGAGATACACCTTTGAAGGACTCCGGTGGTGCTTTTCTTATAAAGCTCTCCTTCATGGACTTTGTAGCCTTTAGATCGCCGCACTATGCAGCGTGCCTGGTTTTGGTCCTAGGGGAGTTCCTGCCTAGTTAGGTAGGCTAAGAATCATTCTGTCCACGGGGCAATGACTGCCATTATTACATGGGCTGAGGATGTTACTTCATTGGCAGAGCCTCCCGTTGTGTCAGAATGTTCGGTGTCAGGTGGTGCGGCTGAGTCCGGGTTGTTATTTCCAGACTCCCCTTCCCATTGCACGGATGGCTTGAATAGCCTCTCCAAGAAAATGTTGGGAGGGACTGCATCGCGCTTTGTGTCGATGCGTGCCAAGACGTCTGCTGCCTGATTGTTTTCCCGGGCTATATGGTGAAATTCGAGCCCCTCAAACCGAGCTGACATTTTTAGGATGGCATTGCGATAAGATGCCATTTTCGGATCCTTGGCATCAAAATCTCCGTTTATTTGGGATATCGCGAGGTTCGAATCCCCACGCACCTCTAGGCGTTGAATGCCCATGGAAACTGCCATCCGGAGACCATGTAGAAGGGCCTCGTATTCGGCTGCATTGTTAGTGTGTATACATTATCTGGAGTACATATTGAACTGTATCTCCTGTTGGTGACGTCAGAACGACGCCAGCCCCCAGACCCGCTAGCATTTTGGAGCCATCAAAGTGCATGATCTAGTTGGAATATGTGCCGTACTCTTTAGGAAGTTCGGCTTCAGTCCATTCAGCGACAAAGTCGGCAAAAACTTGCGACTTGATAGCTCGCCGTGGCTTATAGGTTATGTCGAATGGTAGGAGCTCAATGGCCCATTTGGCAATCCGGCCCATCGCGTCGCGGTTGTTTATAATATCATTAAGAGGTACTTCGGAGGCTACTGTTATTGAACACTCTTGAAAGTAGTGTCGTAGCTTCCGGGATGCCATGAACACTGCATATGCTATCTTTTGGTAATGCGGGTACCGTGACTTGCATGGAGTGAGGACAGTGGACTCGTAGTAGACTGGTTTTTGAAGGGGGAATTTGTGTCCATCCATTTCTCGTTCGACGACGAGCACTGCGCTTACAACTTGATGAGTTGCCACAATGTATAATAGCATTGGTTCGCCGATGTTAGGCGCGGCCAGGACCGGGTTTGTTGCCAATATGGCTTTTATTTCTTCGAGTCCGGCCGTGGCAGCATCCGTCCACTCGAAGTGTTCGGTGCGCCGGAGGAGGCGATAAAGGGGTAATGCCTTTTCACACAAGCGGGAGATGAAGCGGCTTAGAGCCTCCACGCATCCAGTCAATTTTTGTATTTGTTTGAGGTCCTTTGAAATATCCAATTGTGACAGAGCTCAGATCTTGGCTGGGTTTGCTTCAATTCCTCTACCGGATACAATGAAGCCTAAGAGCTTTCCGGCTGGTACGCCGAAAACGCATTTTTCCGGGTTAAGCTTGATGTCATATGTTCGGAGGTTATCGAACGTGAGCCTCAAGTCGTCTACTAGAGTTTCGACATGCTTGGTTTTGACGACCATGTCATCCACGTATGCTTCAACTGTTTTGCTGATCTGGTTGTGTAGACATGTCTGAATCATGCGCTGATATGTTGCGCCAGCGTTTTTGAGCCCGAAGGGCATTGTGTTGAAGCAGAATGGGCTGTATGGGGTGATAAATGTCGTTGTGTCTTGGTCTGGCTCGGCCATCTTAATTTGATGGTAGCCAGAGTATGCGTCGAGGAAACACAATGAATCGTGTCCTGCGGTAGCGTCGATGATTTAATCGATGCGGGGGAGGGGGAAGGGATCCTTTGGGTAAGCCTTGTTGAGGTCCTTGAAATCGACGCATAGGCGCCAGGATTTGTCCTTCTTTGGTACCATCACCAGGTTTGCTAGGCAGTCCGAATGTTTTATATCTCTGATGAATCTGGCTTCCAGTAGTTTGGCTAGCTCCTCTCCCATGGCTTGTCTCTTAGGTTCAGAGAAACGCCGAAGAGCCTGCTTAACAGGCTTGAATCCTTTTAGGATGTTTAGGCTGTGCTCGGCCAACCTGCGTGGGATTCCTGGCATGTCTGAAGGGTGCCAGGCAAAAATGTGCCAATTTTCGCGTAGGAATTCTCGTAGTGCGGCGTCTACATAAGGGTTTAATTGCGCCCCGATGGAGGCCATTTTTGTAGGGTCCGTTGGATGGACTTGGAATTTGACTATTTCGTCCGCCGGTTTAAAAGAGGTGGACTTGGATCTTTTATCGAGTATCACGTCGTCCCTGTTCACCGTGGAGCGCAGCGCAGTCACTTCTTCGGCCGCTAGGGCTTCGGATAGTGCCTCAAGGGCCAGTGTGGCTGTCTTGTTTTCGGCGCGGAGTGCTATGTCCGGATCACTAGCAAGAGTGATGATTCCGTTGGGTCCGGGCATTTTGAGCTTCATGTACCCGTAATGGGGTATAGCTTGAAAAATTGTGAATGCCCCTCGCCCTAACAGAGCGTGGTATCCGCTGCTGAACGGGGCTACTTGAAATGTGACCTCCTCAGACCTGTAATTATCCTGCGTGCCGAACACCACATCCAGTGTGATTTTTCTTGTACAACACGCTTTCCAACCGGGGATTATTCCTCTAAAGGTTGTGTTGCTTCGCTCAATGCGGCTCCAGTCTATTTCCATTTTTTGAAGGGTTTCCTCATAAATGAGGTTCAATCCGCTGCCACAGTCCATGAGTACCTTGGTAAGTCGAAATCCGTCCACTATCGGACCGAGGACCAATGCGGCTGGTGCTCGGGCTGTTCGGAATTTAGGTTCGTCACTGGCATTGAAGGTAATAGCCGTGTCACTCCATGGATTTATTGTTGCTACCTGGTAGACTTCGGTAAGGCTGCGGAGTGTTCGTTTCCGCATATTGTTTGATGCGAAAGTCTCGAAGACTGTTGATACCGTACTGGTATTCCTGGGTTGGTGCTCTACGGATTCTGGAGTTAGAAGCTCCTCACCACTTCTGGCCACCTGCCGGAGTATCCAACATGCTCTAAGGCTATGAGTTGGTGTGACACCCTCTGTACTATGAATTTTACAGGGTCCATTGAGCCATCCCTCCAGTACGGTTCCATACCCTATAGAGGGTTTTTGCTTTTTGGTGTTTAGCCCAGGTGCCGGGCGGTAATGCGCCTTTTATTTCAGACTAGGGTTGTATTCAGGGCCGGATCGTCCCAGAATTTTATTTTGGTTTTCCGGATGCTTTCCATCACATAGTATTTTCGTACCATGGATGCCAAGTCAGCGAAGCGTGTAATTTCACGGCGACTTATGGCGTTGAGGATTCTGATGTCTGTGCAGTTATTGCAGAAGAATGAAATTGCATCCTCCTCGCGGTAGTCCTCTATCCTGTTCATAACCAGGAGGAATCTGGCCCAGTAATGATGTACTGTTTCCGTGGGCTCTTGCCGAATTTAGGATAGATCCCTTATGTTAGGGTGGGCGGGTGGAGTTAAATCCGGAACCTCGCCCGATCTGAGGCTCAGGGGCCCAAGAGTTTCCGAACTCGGAATCTTGGGTTTTTGGATGTTGTCAAATGAATCTGGCCCGCTGCCTGACTTTAGGTTCAGGGCTTGAGTGGCGTCCTGCCCTTCGCGGGTATCCGGCTTGGAGGGATCGGGAATCCGGACATATTTGGTCCTTAAGATGGGTGAAGATTCACTGCATTGTTCCTCCACCACTGCGACGTGGTGGGTGACCTGGGGAGAGTCAATTTCTCTTGGATCGGGTTTAAGCCCAATCTGATCATAGTCTGTAGCGACTCCCAGGGCGGCGATGCGATCCAAGAGCTCGTTTAAGGAAGAGAGCTCCATCAGGTCTAACTGCTCAGCGAATTCCGAGTTGATGTGGAGATTGCTTTCGATGACCCGAGAAGTCATCGTCGGCGTGGCGGCCGAACAGGCGGTCATAAGAAAACCGCCTAGCCGGAGAGTTTGGCCGATAGCCAAAGCTCCTTTAGCAACAGCGCCGTCTTTAAAGACGGGATGCGACATCCTTCCTGATGGCGACGGCACAGCGGAACTCTCAATGAAAGCACCAATGTCGGTGTCAAAACCGGCGGATCTCGGGTAGGGGGTCCCGAACTGTGTGTCTAGGCGGATGGTAACAGGAGACAAGGGACACGATGTTTTTACCCAGGTTCAGGCCCTCTCGATGGAGGTAAAACCCTACTCCTGCTTGATTAATATTGATGATATGGGTAGTACAAGAGTAGATCTACCACGAGATCAGAGAGGCTGAACCCTAGAAGCTAGCCTATGGTATGATTGTTGTTCGTCCTACGGACTAAAACCCTCCGGTTTATATAGACACCGGAGTGGGCTAGGGTTACACAGAGTCGGTTACAATGGGAGGAGGTATACATATTTGTATCGCCAAGCTTGGCTTCCACGCCAAGGAATGTCTCATCCGGACACGGGATGAAGTCTTCAATCTTGTATCTTCACAGTCCAGCAGTCTGGCCAAAGTGTATAGTCTGGCTATCCGGACACCCCCTAATCCGAGACTCCCTCAGTACCCGTCGCCAATTACTCCGACAGGGCATGTACGTGTGAATCATTCGTCCTACTAACTAGCCAACTAGGCATGGAACTAACAATGCCACATGGAGATTAACAAGCTTTGCATTGTATACAAGTGATCACATCTCTACTTGTGCACATGCTGCAGCTTTAACTACATGCAAGAGTCAAACAAAATAAACTTATCTAATCCTGCACACTTGACATTAATAACAACATTAGTTCCAGTGGCGATCTAAGATGATTGTTTCTCTTTTTGTCATGATTTTAGCGATGTCATTTATTATTTCTATCAAAGGGAAGACAATATGGCTGCACATGTAAATTGTTTTTCGAAACGGAGGCAAAAGTTTTGCCTCATCGATTAATTAAGAAGAAAAGAATTGCCCAGTTAATTTGTGGAAAACCGGGCGAAAACCAATACAAATGGAGCACGGAATAACTCCTCACATGGCAAGAAACCCCACAACAGCACATGCGGTCCCTCCCAGACTCTTTGAATACACAACATCCACAAACTCCGACATTGCTAGTACGCCAAGAGGCCCCCAACAAGAACAGCTCGACACAAGACATCAGACACCTCCCAAGCCTCAATGACAACCCAATCAAAGAGGACAGTCTGAGAGATCGAATGACATCCATCAAGCAACGAGAGACGCCTTGTCCATGGCGCCACTCTTTTCTTTGCCCACCTTCTGTTGTTTGCCCCTTATTGGTGTCCCCGTCAAGACGCAAGCAATTGACCTACCCAAACTAGGTCTAGCAACCTCCACACTGGCGAGTAAGTCACAAAGTTCCTTCGCAAAGAGAGCATCTGGATTTGGAGTAGGTGCCAACACACTTGGCTCAATGGTCATGTCACTCACAGGCATCACCTACTCTATGGTCGCAAATGAGGGAATATCAACAACATCCAAAATTCCGTGCTCCATGACACCAAGGGGTAGACTGGTTGACGTCTGACACCCAATGGACTTAGGAGATCGAGAGATTAAAACATCCAAATCACCACACTCCTCAGCATCAAGTATCTGGCTAGACTCTAGGGTGATGCTGGTGATACAGCCACAATTGAGATCTCATGAGGGTCTACCTTCAGTTGTTCGACGGACAGAGGCAGAACCGAGCCCCCACACAACTCCCGAAGCTGCAGCACCGGAGTCACAACCACATCATTTCCTAGACCCTCATAGGCCGACGGCGGCGAGCTGCCTCTAGCACGAGGGAAGAAACAACCATGAAGCTCGTCTCCCCTCTCAACCTCGAAGCTGCCATCAGGCACAACCAAAGGGCACAACACATGAGCACTCTGCGACACAGGCGGCACCAAGGAGAGCCCTCCTAGTGCAGCCTCAAATCGCTCCATGAAGCTCTCCATCCGCAACATCCAACCTTGCATGGAGTCAATGACATCACACAAAGGCTGGACCGTCTCCTCAAGCCGGAAGGAAGTCATATCAAGGAGCTCAGAGCGCAACAGCTCGGCCCGCCTCTCCAAGGAAGGCCGCACTAGGATATCTGCCGAGGCCACATAGTCACCAGGAGCAGCAATGACCGATGCCCAAGAATCACGTCCAAACGTCTTTGAGAGGGGCGCGACATCTTTCTAGACCTTGCGAGGAACTAAAGATTGTTGGTGTCCGACAGGGAGGTGGGGCAATGGCGACAAAGTAGGGCTTCCCAAAATGCTGAGGGGACGCCAGGCATTGCGGCACCCACATGCTCGATGACCATTCTCAAGGCATCGAGAACACCTAAAAGGATCTCTACACTCCACTGCACGGTGTCCAGGATAGAGGCATCTACGACATCTACCATGAAGCCAAGCGGGGATAGGTCGGGGAGCCAGTGCAAGGCCTAGTGACACCGGGCATTGCACGTTGCGTCGCGGCATCACCTTTTGCCAACCACTGCATGAATCCGCATCACATGCCATGCCCGGCCAAGATGCTGGAACTGAGGATTTGGTAGCCGTCGGCGGGGGCCAGCACATCGTCATCTTCATCGTCGGTAAGGGAGCTCCACGAAACATGCCACGTATTGTTCAGACCTGGCTCATCACCGACAAGAGTTGGGGATGGCGCCACATCTACAGGAGTCGGGGATGGTGCGTTGGTGCCAGCCAGAGTTGCGGACGATGCGGTGTTGCCAGTCGGAGTCGTGGACGGCGCTTCAGCAACAACAGCCGGGGGTGGTGGCAGGGCTTCCACAGGAGTCGAGGACACCGTAGCAGCGCCGGCAGGAGTTGGGGACGACGCACCCACAATAGAAGTTGGGGCTGACAGCGTGGTGCTGCCAGGAGCAGAGTCAGCGGAGGCAGGGGATCCAAGCCCTCCAACCACCAGGTCAGGAGCACGATCTGGAGCAGCACGCACCGCATTCAGGGCGGTGTGATGACACCGGTCGGAGGAGGCCGGGGGCGAGGCATGGAGCGCATAGACTGCGCCACCGGAGGTGCTGCCACATCTGGCCTCAGCGGGAGTCCAGCATAGGACAGACGGCCGCTAGCTGCCGGGGCGGCCATGCGGGAGGGAAGAGCAGCCGCGGCCAATGCGACGGCAGCAGCTGAGGCTTCCGACGAAGTAGGAGATGACGACATGGACGCGAGGGCCATGAGCAGCGCCTCGAGAGCCTGAAGGGGAGAGGAAGTGCAGCTGAGGGACGACGCGGAGAGCAGCCCGGATCTGGTCTCGGCTGCTGAAATGACGGCCAGAGGAGGGAGATCTACACGGCGCCGCCGGCCGCGGGCGCAGTGTCGCGGGAGCCATGGAAGTTCCCTCGCTGTACATGTATTGGCTAATAAAGTGGAGAGCACATTAAGGCAGATTGCAGAAAATAGTCTATAATTTGCGGAAAATAGTCTATACCTTGGCATTTGCAACCTCCAAATTTCCTTGTGGCTATAACAACAAACAACGTAATCAGTATACATGTTCCAAGCTCCCAAGAATTGAGAGCTCCTGGTGCGTCAGGGCTTAATCAACGCCCATGGCCCCATCTGTAAGATGTAAGGGATGGATGCTTTGATGCGTTTTGTTTGAGTCGGTTTCTTCTCATGGGACTGTGTGCGAGGCTGCGAGCGACCAAGGAGCTCTCGAGAGAAGAGGTACGTGGCCTCGAGCCCTGGACTCCTCTTCTCTCTCGCTAAGCATGGACTTTGAGGTAAAAAAAAAGAAAAAAAAACACATGGACTTTGAGGCGATGACACCGCCAACGGGCGAGTACGGAGAGACCGCGCAACCGAAGCAGATGGAGCCAACGTCTTTCCTCCTCCCACTTCCCACCCCCATCCAATCGCCGGCACCGCATCCAACCACAGCACCAGTGGCGACCCAAAGAAGCAGTGGCGCGAACCTGGTGGCAAACCCATCGCCGGATTCCCTCTCCCCAAACGGTGGATCGGTAAGCCTCTCATCCTCCTCTTGTTCAATCCTATCTCCCCTCTCTCCCACATGGTAAATTTTTAGGGTTCTTACCCTGGTTCTTCGATGAACGATCAACTCTTCCTTGGGAGGACATACCTCCTCTCCGAAAGAAAATCCTACTTCGGAGAAGCCATCTCACCCCCTTAATTTCTTGGGAGGACAAGCCTTCTCGAAAGCAAATCATCCCCAGAGGCCCAAACCCCTGCTCTATTGAATACCAACGAGCTCTTTTTCCTTTTCTAGATTTGTTTTTTGATCTATGCAAAAAAAAAAGTATTCTGGATGAAAACGGACCGATTGTCGATGCTGAAAACTAATCCGCTCCTTGCATATTGTTATGATCCCACTACACACAGATAACAGGAACCCCTCTTACCATGTCCAGGAACAGATTTCTCAATCTCAGGAACATGTTATAGAGAGAGGAGCCACCCTTGCTCTTCAGGTTTGTGATCCACCCGGATGCCAAGAAGAGATGAAATGGGGTCATTTATGTTACAACTTGCACACACTTACATCTATGGCCTACTGTCAGCATGTGATCCATTCCTCGCCGGCGTATCGCTTGGATGGGGATGGTGGTCTCCCTGACTTGCGGGGCCTGCCATCTTGTTTTCTCTTTGGATTCAGCGACCTTTCCCTCACAAGTGTTGCCTGCACTTTCTTCAGTTTCATCAGGTAAAACACTTTGTTCAGTTTCATCAGTTAGCACCTTCAGTCTGCTCTCCTTTTCTTCTTGTTTTGCTGCTGCATACTTAGCCTTGGCATCGTCTCATTGCTTCTCCCTAGATATCTTATAGTTGTAGGGGTTCAATGTTCAAGTTATTCCAAAATAAACCATAGATTAGAGTTATGTGTCATCACGTATTCATTTCTAAGTCATCAGTTCAGTACATATGTATGCATAATATGTGATTCATTTGTAAGTGATAAGTTCAGTTCAGCATATATGTATGCATATGTATTCCAAAATAAACCATAGATTACAAGGTCTATATTACAATACCCTAGGTGTCACTGTTGGTCTTCATTTGTGAGTGATTAGTTAGTACATATGTATATTTGTTTGATGTTCATGTTCTCTACAAAAATAATAGAGATAATAATTGCTCCAAAATACTTCGATGGCACTAGAAGAATCTGGCTACATCAATGGGTATTGATGCTGAGCGCAACCAGTTTTTGCAATTATAAACTCCAAGAATTTATCTTATATTTTTTTTGTTTGAATGTTGTTAGTCCTAGACGTTTAATATCAGTCTGATCAAAATATTTGCCACTTCTTTATCTCACTTTTCCATCAGATGAACTCTTTGCTTCCACGTCGAGGTGCATACTAGCTAGCAGGCCAGGAGTGAAGCTAATCCGTAATTTATTACATAACTGATGGCACCTATGCATTAGATTTACATGCTACTTTTCATAGCTTCATATATATATATTGTAATATTTCCCGCAAAGTATGGATAACTCATGGCAGGTAATGCATCAAATTTATAGGCTATTGGTTCATGGCTGCCTATATGAATTGTAATATTTGCCTTATTAATGTTGGCGTCTTGGTTGGTTGCCCTAAAGAATCAACACACAGAGGGCTTCAATGTTGAATGATATATGAACATGGCAAGCAGAGTGTTAGGAATGGGCAACTGCATTCACAGGAGGGCCAAGGGCCAGTACATATACATGTGTATGATGAAGGCAAGAAAGACTATACACATCTAACACCCCCCCTCAAACTCATGGTGGATCAACAACACTGAGTTTGGAGAGAAGAAAACTATGCTGCGCTCGAGTGTGTGCCTTCGTGAAGAAGTCCGCCAACTGTAACTCAGAGGGTACATAGTGAAGAGCAAGAGTCTGATCCTGCACAGCAGCACGCACAAAGTGAGCATCCACACCGATGTGCTTGGTGAGCTCATGTTTCACCGGGTCACGTGCAATACTGATAGCACCAGTACTGTCTGACAATAAGGGAGTCAAGGTAGTAACAGACACACCAAAGTCCTCAAGTAACCATCGTAACCAGATCACCTCAGCTGTCAGCATAGCCATGGCTCGCAACTCGGCCTCTATACTCGAGCAAGAAATTGCAGTCTGTTTCTTTGTTTTCCAGGCAATAAGAGAGCCACCAAAAAAAACACAATAAGCAGATATCGAGCATCGATCAGAGGGATCACTAGCCCAGGTAGCATCAGAGTATGTTGGAGCTCAAGAGAGCTGGAGCAGGGAAAGAAAAGGTGCTGAGAGAGCGTGCCACGAAGATATCGTAGAACACGGAGGAGATGACTATAATGGACAGAGGTGGGTGCTGCAATGAACTGACTCAAGATATGAACAGGATAGGAGATATCAGGACTCGTAACAGCAAGATATAAAAGACTGCCAACAAGGTAACGGTAGCGAGTGGGGTTAGGGAGAGAGTCACCATCAGAGGCACGAAGCTGAACGTTGAGCTCCATAGGAGTCACAACTGTGCGATCATCACCGAGAGCAGCGCGAGCAAGAAGATCCTGAATATATTTTTCTTGGGAGATGTAGAAGCCATCAGAGGTCTAGGAGATCTCAATTCCAAGAAAATAGCAAAGTGGACCTGGTCGCGAAGGCAAGCCTTAACAAAGGCTATGTAGTCAGAGTCATCACCAGTGATGATCATGTCATCAACATAGAGAAGGAGCAGAATCCGACCACGAGGAGACGTGTGAACAAACAATGCGGGATCATGATCACTGGGCAAGAAACCAGCGGTAGTTACCACAGAGGCGAAGCGCTCAAACCAGGCGCGAGGGGCTTGTTTAAGACCATAGAGGGAGCGACGAAGTCGACAGACCATACCATCAGGAGCATAGTACCCCGGTGGTGGCTGCATATAAACCTCCTCACGCAACTCGCCATTAAGAAAAGCGTTCTGAACATCAAGTTGAGAGATAGACCAATAACGAACAGAAGAAACAGCAAGAAGAGTGCGAACAGTGGTCATGTGGGCCACAAGAGCGAATGTCTCATCATAATTGCGTCCCTGCTCCTGCTGAAAACCATTGGCCACAAGGCACGCTTTGTAGCGCTCAAGAGAACCATCAGAGCGAGTCTTAATCTTGTAGACCCACTTGTAGGTGATGGGACAGACATCGGAAGGAAGGGAAACCAGATCCCATGTGCCAGAGCGCTCAAGGGCAGCAATCTCTATGGCCATCGCAAGCTGCCATTCAGGCTGAGTCATGGCAGTCCAATAGGAAGTGGGCTCAGCAATAACAGAGAGACCGTACCGATCAGGAGAGTAGCGATCAGGCGGGGGGCGAGGCCGAGCACGGAGGTTATGAACCGGGGGAGGCGTGGAAGGAGGTGTACCAGAGGTGGAAGGCGCATCAGGGGAAACATCCTCAGAACATGGGCGACGAGTATAGTGAAGAGGAAATGGTGAGAGAGGGCGACGGACTGGAGATGATGGTGGAGAGTTGGAGGAGGAGGATGGGGAAGATGGTGTCGGTGGTGAAGGAGAAGGAAGGAGAGGTGCAGACGGAGGAGGAAAGACATGAGGAGGCACATAGCAGGGTGTACCAGGGAGAAGAAGAAAGGAAAGATCATCCATAGAGAAGCTCGAGGTAGAAGGACGTGGGTAGTAAGAGCGAGACTCGTCAAAGGTCACATCACGCGAGATGCGCAAACGACGACCAACAGGATCCCAGTAGCGATAGCCCTTGTGCTCATCACTGTAGCCAAGAAAAACACACTCAACCGACTGAGCAGTCAGTTTGGTGCGTTCTCGCGGGGCAAGAAGGACATAGCACACACATCCAAACATACGAAGAGCAGAGTAGTCAGGAGAGCGACCAGTGAGACACTCCATAGGAATACCACCCTGCAGAGCAGTCGATGGCTGTATGTTGATGAGATAGGTGGATGCAGAAACAACCTCAACCCAAAAGTGGGGTGGGAGAGAAGCGGCAATCATCAGAGCATGAGCCATCTCAAGTAGATGACGATGCTTACGTTCGGCAACGCCATTCTGAGCATGTGCACCAGGACATGAGAACTGGGCAAGAGTACCCTGCTCCGCAAGAAAACCACGCAACAGCTGGGAGATAAACTCACCAGCGGAGTCAGCACGAAAAGTGCGAATGGGCGTGGAGAACTGGGTGTGAACCATGGCAGCAAAACGTTTGTATAGAGAGAGAACCTCGCTACGAGATTTCATGAAGTAGAGCCAAGTGTAGCGAGAGAAATAATCAATAAACAAGATATAGTAGCGGTGACCACCTTTCGAATCAAAGGGAGCAGGACCCCATACATCAGAATGAACTAAGTCAAAAGGATGCTGAGATACCGACTCACTGGTAGGATAAGGTAACTGGGTCTGTTTCCCAAGTCTGCAGCCATTACAATGTAAAGAAACATCTCCAGATACAGACCCTAAGAGGCCCTGACGAACTAAAGAAGACAAGCGAGAGCCACATAGGTGACCAAGGCGATGATGCCACTGCTGGAAGGATGCAGACGAAGAGGCAGCAAGAGCATGGGAGCTGGCTAAAGTGGTGGCAGCGGAAGGAACACAAAGCCAGTCAACCTTCCAAAGGCCCTCGGACTCACGGCGCCGGGGGCCAGCACCAACCAAAGCCTTGGTACGACGATCCTGAATGGAGTAAGAGTCGGTATCAAGAATGACACGACAACCAGAATCAGTAAGTTGGGCAGCGGAAAAAAGGTTCATGATGAGGTGAGGAACATGTGAAACACTAGGAACAAAAAAAGATGGAGTGGAAAGAAGACCACAGCTAGCAACTGGAAGAGGTGTGCCATCAGCGGTAAGAATATTAACAGGCGAATCAAGAGGTCGGAGAGAAGACAACACGAAAGAATCAGAAGACATATGAAAAGAGGCTCCAGAATCTAGAACCCACGAAGATGTACCTGACTGTGTAGATGCCTGTGGTGGTGGAGCAGTGGCTGCAGTCACAGCAGCAGCGGAACCGGTTGACGAAGAGCCTGAGGAAGCTAAGAGACGCTTGAGCCTCATAATGTCCTGGTCAGTGAGTGACGAGGTCGAGGAGGATCCAGGAGTCCCACTGGAAGAGGAGCGCCTCTGGTCGCGCTTCTTCTCACGGCAATCAGAATCTAGGTGACCTGGCCGAGAGCAGTAGCCACAGAAGGTGTCACGACACGACCGACCCCTCTCAGCATACACCCCCCCTGAAGGAGTAGGCAGGAGCGTTGGAGCTGTGAGGCAAGCAGGCGGCATAGGAGCTCGGGCGGCCAACACTGATGGAACCACAAGTAACCCAGCAGAGCGAAGGCGGGTCTCTTCAGCACGAAGCTCAGCAAGTACCTCCGAGATAGGAACACGACCACGAGCAAGCAGGTGAGCACAGCGAGGCTCGAACTTAGAGCGAAGACGAGATAAGAACTCGTGAACCCGCTGAAACTCCAAATCGGACCGTGTAGTCTGACAGCAATGGCTAGTTCCACAAACGACGGTCCGAAGAGAGTCAAGCTGACGCCAGATGGCAGAGCACTGTGAATAAAACTCATCAATAGAGGAATCACCTTGCTGGAGTGCATGCTCCTGACGCACCACATATAGGTAGAGAGCATCACCAAAGGACTGATAGCGCTGACTGAGATAAGACCACATCGTTGCAACTGTGCCAAGTCTCATGAACTCCGAGGCAAACTGAGGAAGGACACTCGCAGTAAGAACAACAGCAGCACGAGCATCATCATTGCACCACTGAGTGTAAGCAGACAAATCATCACGATAGGCAGAAAGGGCATCCGAATAGGCTGACAGCTGCTGATCATAGGCATCAACTGCAGTATCATTGAGAGCCTTGGCGGCATTGCGATCGGCCTGAGAAGCATCAGCAGCAAGAACCGGCGGTGCTGGCGGGGTAGGAGCCACAGGAGCAACAGGGCAAGGAGGACAGGGGACCTCGCCAGAGAGAACACCCCACAGAAGGAGACCACGCATATGGATATGCATGAACCCCGCAAACTCGGCATAGTTGGTGCCATCAAAGATCACCGAGCACCGAGGAACAATGACATAGCCCGAAGAAGACATGAGGAGCTCTTTTTTTGGTCAACTGCTACAGTAGAGTGCTACAGGGGGCCCCGATCCAGATTGGGATCAGGCTCGCGCTGGCCTGATCCAGCCCCGATGGAGGAAGCGGGGGGAAGGGCGAGCATGGGAGGGGCCGGCCCTGGTCAGCACCGGCTGCAGCAGGCGGCCAGGGGCGGCCGGGTGCAGGGAGGTTGTGGCCGGGCGCGGGGAGGCGTGGGGAGGTGGCTGCTGGGCGCGGGGAGGCGCAGGGAGGTGGCTGCCGGCCGTGGCCGAGCACGGGAAGGAACGAGGCGGCGACAGCAGACCGCGGCCGCGCTCGGGGCGGCGCGGGACAGCGACCGCAGGCCGCGGCCGAGCGCGGGGCAGCGCAGGCCGGGGCGAGACAGCGTGGTGGCGGGAAGGGAGAGAGACGGGGGCGAGGGAGGAGGTGGCCGGCGCCGGCGACGAGGTAGAGGGAGACCGACGACGGTGGAGCGGGCACAGAGCTGCGAGCGTGCGGGAGCGGGAGAGGAACCAAAGCATCTGATACCATGTTAGGAATGGGCAACTGCATTCACAGGAGGGCCAAGGGCCAGTACATATACATGTGTATGATGAAGGCAAGAAAGACTATACCCATCTAACACGGAGGACCAGTGTTGCTCCTTTTTGTTAGTCAATCCTCTACCAGCTTCGTACAATTATTTTTCATACTGGCCCTGCAAAACAATTTCCTTGCCTTACTTGCCAATGTGTTTTATAGGAGTGTTGTCGCTTCAGAGATCAACACTACAGAAATGGTATGCAAATCCTCAATTTCCTGAAGCCATTGCCTTCCAAGATAGGTAAGCGATGTTAAAAGTGATTCTCTACTGCAGGCTTAATGCTCCAAAACTTCCTTTTTGCCATCCTCCTTTTATTTTTAGGAACAATCCCGTAAATAGTAGTGCTAATTAATTATAACAAGTATAAAGTCCAAGAAAAGGTGAAATATATTTTTTTGATTACAAATTACAATCTGTCTAATTGCATCATGTGGTTATCATATTTGTTCATACCTGCATGCAAAACTGATGCAACTGCATATAGGCATTCATTGTAAAATTAACAAAATGAAAACGCACATTGAACCGGCAAAAAGAGATGCATCACTCAGTGACGCCATTATTTATATTTATACCTCCCATGAAATCTGAACACGATGGCATCGACTCTGTTCTTGCCACTTATCCCGGGCTGCCACTGGCAGGAGAGCCTCCAGTTGTGAAATTGGTCTTCTTCGATACAACAGAAGGAATAGTAGTACTCAAGCCGATCCTCATTAGTGCCGATGGTGATCTCGGGCATTCATCCCGACACGCATTACTCTGTAGTCAGGTTATTTACCATTGTTGTTTCATCCCTGTCATGTGGTTATAAGTATGACTATGAAGGTCCACATGCGTCGTTTCATACTATCCCGCGCTACTGAATTTGTGATCAGATTGTGCACGTGATATCCAATTTATGTCTTTCAGAATGTCTCGTTGGTGGCTCCACCTGCGCCGTTTGGTTTAAGCCGGCGTGTAGGCTGGAGGAGCGTGTTATTAACCCCATTGATGATGCGTTCATGGCTATCTTTCATGTGTTTTGCTTATGTAGAGAGTGTAGCTGAAGCTGTTGTCTAGACTTTCCTATCCTGTAAGGCTCTTATCGGGCTATATGCTTGGTTGCTAAGATTACTAGATCGTTGATGGCGCGCGTTGCTGCGCCCGTCTATTTAACTCTTAGGGCATCTTCAACGCGAAGCGCTTGTGTAGGCGCTTGAGGAAATAAAGAAAAAGGATATTTTACTTGGCGCCTGTGTAGGAGTCCGTGCTTCCAACGCAAATATCAATCTGTAGACGCCTCACGATTTAAATTAAAATAAAACAATAACCTAAGCGTCCGCTCTCCCAACGCATGAGGCAACCAAGCGCCCCTATTTTCTCTGGATTCTGTTGTCCTAGCGTTCAGGTAGCGCCGGCCGCCAGTTCATTTGCTGCATGCAGAAAAAAATATTGAAGCGCCGGACGACTACTTTTGCATCGACGCAAGCTAGATTCCTGGCTTCAACCGGGAAACAGGCAAAAAGGGCAGGAAATCGATCCTGGCGCCCATCTTAAGCGCCTGCATTGTAGATGCCCTTAGTTATTAGGGGTATAAAGTAATTTTTTACATTTGTTTGCAATGCTTTGATGTATCATGCTTTTTGTGTGCTTGTTCTTGCCTCCCCCACTTTGTAGAGAAAGAATATGCAAGTGATGAGGGAAATCTGGTCCAATTGATCTTAAAATTCAGTTTTTTATATTCTTAGCTTTAATTGACTTGTTGTTTATTTCTTCGTGCTTGTGCTTTCCTCATCCATTTTGTAGAATAATGGAACTGAAGAGAGAAATCCGGTCCGGTTGATCTTCAAAAAATAATGCATTGAGGTTCTTAGGTCTAATCGAGTTGTTGGTCCAAGTTGTTGCATCAAGTGTAGAAGTGGATACATGTTCTGTGATTGATCGTATCCTCCACTTGGCTCCTAAAAAGCTCTCCCAGAAAGGCTTATGTCAAGACATTTACAAATAAAAATGTCGAGGAAAGATATTAGGAATATTTGAGAAAATAAAAATAAATATAGGTGGTACAAATATTTCAGATTTTTTGACAACATTTATTATCTAAAGAAATCGATGCATTATGGCCTGTAATAAAATTATAGAAGGGATTACACCTAGGCATATCATTGGGCCATGCCTGTGTCGTCGACAACCAATCCGGTTCGGTTGTTCTTCAGCAGTACCTCACTTCGTGAGAGACACCGACGCCCATGATAAATTATAGAGAAAGATAAAATATACTGAAATAAATTATTTAATGCATGTTTCCTTTGCATTTTGAAATAAGAGATTCTCTAATCGGTAGTAAGTAATAAACCATGGCAGGAAGATACTAAGCAGGCACTCTATCAACTCGCAGTACTCCCTCTGTTTTTATTTACTCTGCATATTAGAGTTGACTGAAGTCAAACTTCGTAAAGTTTGACCAAGTTTATAGAAAACAATATAGACATTTATCATAATAAGTATATACGATGTGAAAGTACATTCAATAATAAATCTAATGTTGTTGATTTATTATTGTATATCTTAATATTTTTGTTTATAAGCTTGGTCAAAGTTTGTAAAGCTTGACTTTGACCAAAGCTAATATGCGAACTAAATAAAAACGGAGGGAGTACTATTTTACTTTCTTACAATTGTGTGTGTCCGTCTGTAGCTTACTTTGATTTATAGCCACCAGGGTTATGAACATAGGAGCAACATCTATCCTTCATTAAGCAGTAACCTAAAACATGAATATGCAGGAAACACAAGAATTATAAATTAAAGTGGAAACGCCATTGTGAGGATTAATTCAACCAAAGAAGTTGGGTCGAAAGCTATGCGTTTTGCATAGCACACTACATGACAGATCACATAATTGTTGAATCTAAGTCTTCATCGTACACTGCTTTACAACAAGAATCATGTATGTATGTACCTCTGATCAATGATATCAGACTAATCTCCACATAGAAGTAACACCAAACATGGTTATTCAATTGCAAATTTGTAAGCAATATTTTTACATTTCAAACCATAAAACCTGATCTATTTATATCTTGAATCATTTGTTAGTTGACAGAAATCATAGTTCACATTTATACCGAGGGTTGTACACAAATGTTTATGTTGTTAGTTGGTTTATTAACTTTCCTTGGCATCAGCTCTCTTGTATCAGATGAGGTCTGAATCAACCAATGTATAAATCAACAGAAAACTGGCATGAGAAGATCTTATAAGCTAAAATAAAGATTATAAACTTGCTTGCTTATTTGAGACGAACATAGTAACCTTGCAGGCCAAATAGCACATGAGAGAAACATCGCAACATTGACATGCCGTCTACTTTTCCGGTTGGATCATAGGAATTTCTATAAATATGTGCAGTATGAAACATGGAAGTTTAATAGAATATGGGTTTGGAATTTAAGGATACCAACAAAATTAAGCTTCTGGATTAGCACTCAAAATCGTTACTTGTTCTTGGGATGATCGTACAACGAAACATACAGTAGTGCAAATTTGTCTATTGTAGCTGTAAGATAAGTCACCAAAACCAAAGGTCATGTATACGCTCTTGAGGCCTTCAAGTTCAGTACTGCGATAGGAGGTTTGTGCAAATATGTATGACACCAAAAGAGGTCATGGTTGCATGTAGCCGTCTTAGCATAACAATATAGGCGAGACTATAACTTATGTGTTGCTTTCAAATTGGACGAAGTCAGAAAGAAAAATGACCACAATATTTTTGCAATTTCCAAGATAAAGTCAAAGAAAGAGCCAAACTAACCTTCACAGCAAGCATCACATCCAGATCAACTTCTATCACGGTTGCCTGGGAGACTTTGGCTCCTCCGGTGCAGGACTCATTATATTTCTCTTCATGGCCAAGAGACATGCATCAATTCTTTTCACTTCAATCTTCCTGCATATGTCCATCGGTGAAAATTCAATTAATGACACAAAATATCAACAATACCATAATATATTGCAGATAACAAGAGAAGAGCATGAGAGAAGTGGGAGAGCATAATTGTTGATCAGAAATGGCATACCTGCAAACTTGTGAGATTTTTGGGGACGTGATATTTTTGCATTGCACACGCAATGTAGATTATGTCAATTAGGAAATTCCTTAGTTCCTAAATGCCTGACAGTTATAAGCAAATCAGGGCAACACGCATGCAAGACGATGATGTAGAAATGGGTGCTTCAAGGAGTGTGAACTTGCCATAGTACAATATGTACTTTTCCTCCTTTAGTAAAAAAATCTTCAAGGCGTTAGAAAAAGGTGATAAAAAAATTAATGTCATGAGGACCATGCTGGTCGATCAGGTTGATATTTGAGTTTACAATAAAATTATCATCCATTGGAACCAGCTAGCAGCTAGCACTTGTTATGACAAACCAAAATGCATCATTGGTGTTACTTCATACTCCCTCCGTTCCTAAATACAAGTCTTTTTAGAGATTCAACTACAAACTACATACGGATGTATATAGACATATTTTAGAGTGTAGATTCACTCATTTTGCTACGTATGTAGTCTATAGTGAAATCTCTAAGAAGACTTATATTTAGGAACGGAGGGAGTATAAGTGTACTACCAATGTTAGTTGTTTGTGTGGAGAGCTAATGATATTGGCAACCAATACATGTTTGCAGAATGTAATCACAGAACTACATATAAAGCCCCCATCATAAAACACGAGAATTCAGAATGAATATAAGAAATGTTCACCGAGTCAGGTGTATACCTTAATATAATCCTTGAAATTTTCCATCGATGTCTCAATTGGTTCTACAAGCAATCAAAAAGCCAAATGCCCAACAGACATGTAATCAAATATATAATAATGAAAACAAATAAATTACTTGTAGATGCTTAAGTCACATTACATGGGCATAGGAAGATGAAAGAAAAGTAATCACACTCGGTGGTGCTCGAACCACCTAAATAGAATCATACGCTTTGGCCACAAGAGCTTCCCTGATAATATTCCTTGTTGTGTATGCAAGCAGCTGCATACCAAGCTATGTGAATCTGGTTTATATACAAAAAAACGAACCCATTGGAAAGCTTTGCCCACATCAAGGAATAGAGGGAGGGGATAAATTATAAAAGCCACGCATTGGTTTGATGTTTGTTGGGCGAATTGGATTAGAGAAGATATTGGGCCTTGCGGCACAGATGATGTGCACCCTCACCTTTGGCATGCTGCCCGGACTCGTTTCTCACATGTTTTGCCTGCAGCTCAGTGCCTAAAACACCAAACAGAGGTACAAGTAGATCAGGGAAGAACGGGGTTGAATGGGGTGTCAAGGACCGCAAGACGAACCGTACAGAGGACCTTCATGCTCGCCATGTACTCCTCCATGGCTGTCGGCCTGAGCAGTGGATCGTGTCAGACTGTAGACAACGGCGGCGGAGAGTCTTCAACGAGTTATGAATTGGTGGAGCAAGAAAGACAAGCTGAGGTAGTGGTGCGTGCGCTCCAAGGACGGTGCCGCGAGGGGTAGCGGCCGCAGAGAACGGCGGCGAATCAGATCTCGCTCCTCCGGTCAGTCCGACCGCGCGCATCGACTTCCATGCCTCGACCCGACACCTCCGGTCCAATCGTGGACCTCGCATCAGGAGGATTGGATGGACGCCGCTCCTCTGTATCTCCCTGCCGCATCAGCTGCTACCTCCGTCCCGCCTCGATCCGTCTGGCCACTCATCATCGCCAACCCTAGCCGCCACGCGCAGGAGTGGCTTGCGGGAGGAGGACCAACAATGACGGGGAACAGAAGATGTCACACATCTTCTGTGTTTTCCCGATGGGCCGTGCTTGCCCCAACCGCTAAAAAAGGCCTGCCTGGCCCAATCAACCAGAGATGGCCGATTTTTCCACCAGAGTAGCCTCCCTCGCACAGCTAGCCCACACGATTAATTACATGTTAGACAAGTCATCAGATGGCTAAAAACAACCAGAAACTCAGATCTGACGGCTAAAACCCCTGATGGCCTGAGAGGGCTGGGAGGGTGCGCAGTTTTAATATATCTAAATGTCTGTTGAGTCCAGTCCCGTTGAACTATCTTTTGCAAGTACCCCAGTTCCCAAATATAAGTCTTTCTAGAGATTCCAACAAGTGACTACATACGGAGCAAAATGAGTGAATTTACACTTTAAAATACGTCGACATACATCCCATATTTTGTAGTCCATTTGAAATGTCTACAAAGACTTATATTTAGGAACAAAGGGAGTAGGTGATAAAAAAATTAGTAGGACGACAAGGCTCGGTAAAGTTTCTATTTGCTGGAACAACGTCATGTTTTAGCAGGGAGAATCAAATGCATGGACAAAAAAAATGGGAGAATAGCCAAAATGCTAGAAAGGTGCCAAGATGTAGCTGGTTAGGATGTACATACAGAAAACACAGACGAACATGAATACCCCTAACATGTGTGTGGTGCGTGTGCGCACCCAACCTGAACTGGCACATGAACGTAATACATACCCAGAAATAAGTTACCAGAATAATAGCATGCTCGACTAGACGTAACGTCTCAACTGGACAATATCCATTTGCTGCAACAGATCAGATATTCCTGGCGCGGCAAAGCACGCGTAACCCTCTAGTCGTGTTTACACATGAATAAAATCAGCCATGATGGAGCACCCAAATGTGCGCCACCAGCAGCCAGCCGCACGAAATAAGAAAAAGCAGATTGTGTGCCTCTGCTTCATCTACAAGATCTGGAGGAAGAAATAACTACTCCAACGGTGTGAAACTTTATTTTTGTGAAGCTGTTGCCTTGGAGAATTTTGCAAACATTACTCGATGCCCAATTGCACATAAGAACAATTTTGACATGTATACCTTTCGGAACATCAATCGTACGCACAAAAATATGTGCACGTACCTGATGTCGGGTACTTATCATTTTCGTTAAAAGAAAAGAAATACATCCATTTCAAGGCTAGCGGGCTATGTCTACATAGCTCCGCCATTGGACTTTATTTCCTGTCATTCAACCACTAAATGAGCATTTGAGGAATCAGTCTATAATTTATTAGTAAATCTTTTGCATCAAATAGATTAATTGCACGTACATGCACGCATATTGACTCATGTCTACGCCTTGCTAGCGCATTAGTGCTGGACACAACAACACATACATGTATATGTGCTATCACAGTTTTGAGTGTAACTCTTGTCCGGATCGTAGATGCTGCCCAGAGCATAGCAAATCTGTCTGCACCTCCCAATCGAAGTATCTCCAATCATGTAGTCGCACTTACTGTCAAGTTCTGTAAGACCTGCACAAATTGAGATGTGAAGAGGCTCAATGTGATTAGAAATAAAAAAACAATGTGATTAGTAAAGTACACATAAATCATTTTGATATTTCCCCCAAGTGAAACGCCCTCGCTGGGAGCGGGATCATCCCAGCGAATCAGGGCCCCTCCTTCGTACGTTCATTGTAGTGCGATTCCAACACAGGCGAATTGGCCCACTAAGCGCGTAGGAAAACAGGCTAAGCCAAATTTTACTTTTTGGCAAACGAAAATGCCGTCAACAAAAAAAAATATGATACGGAAAAAAGCAGAGAAACATAAATTTACAAATGTGATATGGTATTTACAAAATATAAAAATTGCCATGCGCTAATTTGTAAAAGAACTGAAATTGGCTGATGCCAACTTCAACAGAAAGAAATTGTTTTATCTAGGTAAGTCCAATAAATTTGCCGTGGTCCAAAAACGAAAAAAGTTATAAACGATAAGAAAAAGCACCAATGTCTAACTACTAAAATTGCCATAGTCTAATTATTAAAACTGTCATGGTGTAAATAATAAAATTGTCATGGTCTAACTAAAAAATATGTCGGGGTGAAATAATAAAATTTCATTGTCAATAAAATAAAATTAACAACCATGCGCTCAATAATAAAATTACTATGGTACCTCCAATAGACTACCATGCTGTAATTAATAAAATTGTCATGGACAAATTGAAAGAATTGCCAGGGTCTAAGAAAATGAAATTTTCATACTACCTATAATTAAATTGCGCATGGCAAGTTCAGAAAATTTCTCCTCTAAAAAACATGGGAACTTTTGATATTTGTAATTGGCACATGGCAAGAAAAATCAAATTGCACAATTTGTTCTAAAAAAAACATGGTAACTTTTGGGATATCTAATGGGCTATTTTGTAGTATAGCTACTCAAGCGGGCAATAATCTTCTTACTATTTATAGTCAACAAGAGTGAGGCATGCATAGGAAGTACTCCCTCTATTTTAAAATAGATGACCCAACTTTGTACTAATTACACATCTATTTTGTAATAGAGGGAATAGTATAAAACCTGACAATCACACACCCGCCCTACCCATCGTTAGACTTATTTATTCTCGTTTTTATATGATGCAGTTGGGACAGGAACGTGCGCCCAGAATGAAAAAGAGAAGCTACGATCTCGCTCAGTTTCTTACGTGGCAACCCAGCGATCATCAAGAATTCAAGATCCATGCACACGAGCGTTCGGTGGAAATTTGTTCCAGGGAACAATCAGCCAGTTAACATTTCCCTTTGGTTTCGAACATATATGACCAGATATAAAGTGAACAAGTGTAGGTTAAAAACAAAGATATTACCTGCATGGCCCTGAAATGCATGACAAGTCCAGTTACAGGTTGATATAAAAATAAGAGCTACCAGACATAAAGCCTTTGTGTTGTTCATCATAATCGCCATGGTCAGAAGCACTACCTGGCCTTTTTTTTCTTTTCTTCTGGAGGTGCTCTTGTAGGTAATGTGGGACGGTCGATATTGCCCGTTGATATAGTGCTTATATAGAGGCTTAAACAAATCGTGTAGTATCAGTATTTTCCTATTTGGTTTCTCCTACATTGATGGTCTCTTTTAATTCGTCAATGATATGATTCGCTGGGGAGATTTTTGCTAGGCTGTGGGCCTTGGAGGGTTAACCACTAAAATATTTTCCTATTTGGTTCTCCTACACGTACTGATGTTCTCTATTCATTTCCATGTATACGATATGATTTGTTGGGGGTATTTTTGGTAGGCGTGTGGGCACTGGAGGATTAGTTCTCTCTAACACTATAAGAAATATGTCAACTTGTGACCACCACTATTGGTCATTGAATGGTCATTGTTTTCCATTTGTGACCTTTTTGTGACCAAAAACAGAAGGTCAAAAGCTGGCCGTCGTAAACTGACATTAGCGACCTTTTTTCTGGAATGGTCGTAGACGTTGAAACAAAAAAAAGGTGGTAGATTTAACGACAAATTATTTTGGTCACTAGCAATCCAACCACACCACGTCAGATCCACCGTGGCAAGCTGACGTGGCAGAATTACGACCAAATGAAAAGGTCGTAAAATAGAATCAGCCCGGTCCATTTCGGCCGTCTATATGGGCCAAGCCCAATAATTTAGCCCATTTAATGTCTTTTTCTCTTTATTTTGCTTATCTGCATGGGCTTGGCCCAATAATTTAGCCTTTTATTTTCTACGAATGGAGCCTTTTTCTGATGAATTTTTTATAGTCCACTATTATTTTGGGCACAACCTTTTTAGTCTAGTTCGAATTTGGGCCTTGGCCTTTTTATTTTCTGTTATGCAGCCTTTTATAATTTATTTTCTTACAGTCATTTCTTTTTTAGGCCCAAGCCTTTTTGGTCTAATTCTTGTTTGGGCCTCGGCCTTTTTGCAGTCCAACTCAATTTAGAGCCCAATTAATCCAAATAATATTCTGTGATCCAAACAAAACTCAAACAATTCATAAAATGCATAACTACACAGCTTCAAAACTTCACATAGCTTCCAAAATGAGCCATCACAAGTTCACTGGTTCAACAACAAGTGCTCCCAGGTTCACAAGATCCCAGGTTCACAAGTGCTCCCAGGTTCACTTGCAAAGTGCAAAATGCAACAAACTGCATAAGTTCACGACCTACTACGAAATAACTCCCCAGCCTTCAAACTACGACAAACTGCATCAGATCACAAGTTCAAAGACAAAATTCAAAGCCATCAAACTACCTTAGCTCCAAAGAGAGCCATCAAGTGGGCTAACTTCTCTTCCTGCTCTTGAGACTTCTTGCGCAGCAGCTCAAGTTCCTTGTCGCGTGCAGCTTCAGATTCTTCCACCTTCATCTTGATTGCCGCCAATTCTTATTGCATCACTTCAGCTTGAAGCTCGGACCTCTCCAGCTTCCGCTCAAGGTCACGAACATGAGCAGCCACTTCATCAGTTGCTTTGCCGGAGTTGTTCCTAGATGACTGGAGCCCAACATTCATGAGGAATGTGCTTTGCTTAACTTCGGTCTTGAGCACTTCTTCGACAATTTCAACAACAGACTTTGGCTCTTCACCTTCTGGTACCGATGCGTCCTTCATTTTTTCCGTCTCAAGCTAGCATATGGGGGAAAATGATAGGCATTAGTGGGAGATCTATTTCACATTTTGCAAACCAAACCAAGCAAGATAAACCAAACCAGCACACAAAATCTATACAAGAAGATGATGACTAGTGACCTGGAGACATGCAATTGGAACAATATGATCACTTCATTAAGCCTAGAATGGTGGTTCTATATAAGATGGCTTCCCGAGTGGGCCGATCATCAAACTAACATTCAGATCAAATTTCATCATATCATAAAAAATGCAACAAATAGCTACAACAAGTTCTGATATCATTGTTGAACTATCAAACAACATCAAAGCATGGAACATAGCGTGTGTTCTTGACTGGCTCTGAATCAAACAACATCAGATCATCAAAGCATCAAACAACATCAAAGCTGGCTGTGAATCAAACAGGGCATGGACAAAGCATGGAGTGACTTACTATAACAGTATTGACTGGCTCCGAAAACCCGTGCTTCTTGCTGTTGCGGGTGGCCTTAAACAAGTCAATCGCAGACAGCTCCTCACCCTTACGCTCTTCTTTTTGAAATTTTTTCAACAAAAATCAAAATGTTATTCAGCAAGAATCATAAATGTTATTCAACGAGGATCAAATGGTAAGGTCTCTAGAGAAAAGTTCTCACAGTGGCAAACATGTGTGATGTGTAGTGCCTGGAACCAGTTCTTTGATTGTACACAACTTTTTCTTGATTCATCTTGTTCGACACACAGGTTTCCTACCAAAAAGCATACTGTCAGCATGATCTAGCACTAGCATATCATGTGTAGAACATAAATCATCAAACAAAGCATAGACAAACCTTGTGTCTTGGGGTAGACCACATCTCCACCAGAGCTTGCCATTCACCATCCGTCAGATCAGGCACCGGAGACTTAATGCTGACTTTATTTGCGGCTACGGTATCAAAATACTTCTTCTTGATCTGATGGCGTCTATTCTTTGAATTTTTCTGCAGAATATCTTTGCACGCGGTCTTGATGGTCTCCGAGTCCGTGTTCATCTCAAAATTTGCCTACCAAGACAGCAAACAAGGTAGGAACAATATTAGTGATCATGCATAGGTGTCACAAAAATAGATATCACATTAACTATGAAACAAGTAGCTTACATCAACTTTCCCAATGTAGTTCTCCAATAGACTAGCATTTTTTTGTATAGCTTGAAGTGAGGAAGAACCGGAAGATGGCTTCTTGCAACGAGTCCACACTCAGAAGCAAGCTTTGCAGCCTGCAGAGGCTTCTCTGGACGCTTCATCCCTTCGGCAATTTTGATAGGCACCTTGCTACAAAGCGACTTGGTGATTCTCTCTAGCCCTTTGCCCTTTCTAAGTCTAGTCTTGGTAGTCATTGCATCTGAAAATGAAATTGAACTCATAAATTAGAATAGAAATCGACAAACGCAGGAATCGGAAAAAGCATACATGATCATTCCATTTGGAAAATGCACTAGTAAAAGATAGCATTGCAAAGGTCAACTTGCCTGATTGAAGCACAAGCTGTTGTTCTTCTTCATTGACGACAACATTCCTGTCAATAGAAGGTGCAACAGGGCTGAGGTCTGTGTGGACAGTTCCTGCTTCATCAATGCAGATAGTTCCTCCTTCATCTAGGTAGACAGTGTCACTTCCATCCATGCTGAGAGTGGTTCCTTCATCCATGGGTGGCAACTCATTACCAATTTGCACCGAGGTCTCAGAGTCCATGCGCAGCAGACTTTCCTGATGGTCCGTCGCAGTCGCCATCTTTGCTTTCTGCCTTGTGACTCTATCAAGGGCAGGTTCATCAGGTTCCAGGACCCTCTTTTTTGTCCTAGAGCTGGGGCCATCACCCTTCCTGGAGGCACTGTAGCAGATGTTTCTGAGCTCTTCTTCTTCTTGCTGACTGTCTTCTTAACACCAGGACTATTCATCCTAGATTCCTTCAATGCCTCGTATAAACAGCACAGAAAAAAGCATTAGATCACAAGAGAAATATGTGAGCACAAGGAAACACATAGCATAAAAGAACCCCAACCCTCCAAGCAAGATAGAGTTTGCACCTTAACAGTCTTATTCACTACAACATCATCCACTTCCTCTCCATCAATAACTTCATCCTCCTTAGGATTGTACTCTGGGTCATCATTGATAACTCCACTTGAACCTCATCACTTCTACCTTCTTGTACACCATTTGTTTTCCTAATCATCGATGCTATTGCACCAATGCCAAGGGACTGGAACATCCGATTGTTCCTCATGATATTTCTAGCCCTAACCTTCTCGTACTCGGTGAGAGGCTCTTCTTCGCATGATAAAGGAAACGTAACTATTAGGTGAATGTTTGGAATGCATGGACAGACAGCCAAACATATCTTATGCTATTTTATTATCATTTAATCCTAGTTATTCAGGTAAGGAAGACTAACAACACACATGCACAATTAAGCCAGCTTATTCAGATTGCAGCAATACATTTCACTTAGCATATTAAGACACAGATTTATGAAACTGACAGTATAACCACAAGGAGCAAGTTGCATACCAACGGTTGGCCTCATGTTTGACCTTGTCCTCCTTGCCATGGATGATCTTGAGGTGGTTGGAACGTTTCTATAATAGCTTGCAAAATAGAATAAACAAGAATGAGATATAACAGGGACAAAGTAGAATGATGCACTTGTATCAATAAAGGAAAGCACTTGAACCAGCATGCACACACAGGTGTAGCAATGCATCAGTAATAATACATGTGAAGCAAACTTGCTGTATCAACAATATAGTGATGTAGTTAAATTAATTAAGCAACCATGTAATTGCACTAAACAAGCATGCATGTACACAGGAAAGATATGAAGCATCCCTTAAAATCTTGACTACATGAAGCAGGGGGTAACAATGTAGATAACTCAACTAAGTTAATTGGTGTCATTACATAAAAGTATCACAAAGTAACAAACTAAGACAACTAGCCAATCAATGGAATAAAGCTCACAAAAATGGCAGATGGACTTAATCATTTAGTAATGAACACCATGAATTAACCAGACCAACCCAGAGAGTATATATCACACCTACATGAATTACTCTAGTAGTATAGTGAGCAGGAAGCTTTCTATATGAACAGAGTCCCATAGGAAGCAATGAGAGATCAGCACTGCCACCGACCAATTTAGCAAACCCAGGAACATAGCTATGGAACTAGATCATCCATATGTAAACCAAAGCATGGCAGGAGCTCACAGGACAGAAACCAAACATGAATGGGAACCTACAAACCATAGATAGCATGGGAACAACAACTACAGAGCTTTAGATTTAGTGGTGAGCATAATCAAGAACAAATAACAGGATTGGCAGCAGAGGGAGAGGGAGATGGAGATGGACAATAACCTGCTTTTCTGGTGGTGGTCGTGGTAGCCGTGCTTGAGCTCCTCCTACTGATGCTGCTCGATGACCTGCAGGACAAACAAGGCCATGGATGAGCTGCCACATGACATCCACATGACAACGCAAAACAGCAAGCAACAATCGAGAATAATATCAAGCCACAGGCGATGTCAGAGTCATTGACAGGGATGCACAATCAAAATAGAGCATACAAAATCTAGAATAAAGAACCACCTCCCCACAAAACCCTAACCCCATGAATCCAACCCCATACAAAATTAGATTACTCATCATAATCAATGTGCAGTAGCACATTCTCATAAGAATGGAACAGAAAAAACAATTATGGACATTCTCATAAGCATGCATGATTTGGTATATCAACCCATATAGACCAACAACAATTGCAAGTAAGTGGCTTTGCGTAGGCTAACCCATGTTGCACAGGCAAAACTATGCACAATCCATGAAAACCCCTGAGAACATGCACATACTCTTCACAACAATTTAAATCATTCATAGGGAGGAAATTTAGAACATGCACTCAAACCCCCATGAACCCTAACCCCATGAAACCCACAAACCCTAACCCCATGAACCAGAGGGAGATCATCCCCATGAATCCCCATCGATCCTACCCCATGAACCAGAGAGCAACGTATACCCTAACCCTAACCCCATGAATCCTAACCCTAACCCGCGTTGATCCATCCCCATGAACCCTAGGAGAACCCATGAGGGGGATCTACCGAACCCTAGAAGATCTAAACATCAAGGGGAGATGGATCGAGGAGAGCAACGTACCTGCCGTCGTTGATCGTCGATGATGTAGATGACGTAGTCACCCTTGTCAATGTAGCCACCGTCATTGATGTAGTCACCGTCGTCGATGTAGTTGTAGCCGGGCGGTCGATGTAGCTGTAGATGTCGTCGATGAAGCCGCCGTCGTGGAGGGGAGAGGGGAGGGAGGATTTGTCATCGTCGATGTAGTCGATGTAGCTGTCGTCATCATCGATGATGCGGGCGATGTAGCCGTCGAGGGGAGGGGATTCGTCATCGGGGAGGGCGGTGCAGCGGCGTGGCGGCACAGAGCAAGGGAGGGAGTGGGGGTGGAACGGCGCGGAGTAGGGGAGGGGGTGGGGCGGCGGGGCGGCGTGGAGCAGGGGGGGTGGGGCGGCGGGGCGGCACAAAGCAGGGGAGGGAGTGGGGAGAAGCTAGGGTTCGTCGGGAAGAGGGGAGGGGAATGGAATGAGGAAATTTTGGGGAGTGGGAGGGGAGGGGAGTGGGGATGGATCCTGCGTGTTTAGTGGGAGAGGGGTGGTGGGTCCCGCATGGTAGTGGGAGAGAAGTGGTGGGAAATTTTGGTGGGGTGGGAGGGAAAATTTGGTGCTAGGAGGGAAATTTTGGTGGGGTGGGAGGGGAATTTTCACCAGTTTTTAGAGGTTTTGAGGCAGAAAAAATTAGGTTTTTTTGTAAACTTTGTAGAAATCATGGTTAAAATCATATCGAATAGCTCAGGAAAACATCTGTATTGCAAGTTTAGTATTTTTGCTAGTTGGTAGGCCACATTTGATGATGTGACGCGGAGGTCTCCCTTTTTTTTTGATTTTTTTTGAATTTTTTACGGCGCTTTCAAAAACCGGCCGATTTCATCGTGGCAGCCGTCCATGGCTAGGGTTTGAGTCATGCTAATCTGTTGTCGATTCTTTGATGAAATGCCTACCTGTGAATCTAAAAATTATTTTTGGGAAAATAACGGGCAAGCTATGGAGGACCCGCAATTCAAATTCTAGCCGGTTCCAGCTGAATCGGCTGAAGGTGGTTTGAATGGCCGGGAGTAGCAACGAGGGTCGGAAATGCATGCTTTTTGGCGACCGTGCGTAAAATAGGGTCTACTTTGAGATAGACATGGAATGGCGCCGTTTGGGGTGACCCTCCTTGTAGCCGCTTCACGAAAAGCGCATGTCGTTAGTATTCAAAAAATGAAAAACAGTTTTTTTGTTAAAAAAGTTGGAACCTCGCTTTGGCAACATTGTTTGCCATCACAAGACGGAGGCATGCGCCAAATTTGGGCATATTGTCACAAACTATTCAACGGATGTGGCCATATCATTGCTAAGTGGGCTTGAAAGCCATGAATCTTCGTTCATGGTAGGTCGTTTTTGAGAACACCTTTTCAAGAAAACATCCGTATTGCAAGTTTAGTATTTTTGCTAGTTGGTAGGCCACATTTGATGATGTGACGCAGAGGTCTCCCATTTTTTTCTTTGAATTTTTTACGGTGTTTTAAAAAAAATGGCCGATTTCGTCGCGGCGGCCGTCCGTGGCTAGGACTTGAGTCATGCCAATCTGTTGTCGATTCTTTGATGAAATGCCTACCTGTGAAGCTAAAAATGATTTTTGGCAAAAATAACGGGCAAACTATGGAGGATCCGCAATTCAAATTCCATCCGGTTCCAGCTAAATCGGCCGAAGGTGGTCTAAATGGCCGGGAGTAGATACGAGGGTCGGAAATGCATGCTTTTTGGCACCCGTGCGTAAAATAGAGTCTACTTTGAGATAGACATGGAATGGCGCTATTTGCGGTGACCCTCCTTGTAGCCGCTTCACGAAAAACGCATGTCTTTAGCATTCAAAAAATGAAAAACGGTTTTTTTGTTAAACAAGTTGGAACCTCGCTTTGGCAACATTGTTTGCCATCACAAGACGGAGACATGCGCCAAATTTGGGCATATTATCAAAAACTATTCAACGGATGCGGCCATATTATTGCTAGTTTGGCTTGAAAGCCATGAATCTTCGTTCATGGTAGGTCGTTTTTTAGAACACTTTTTCAAGAAAACACCGGTATTGCAAGTTTAGTATTTTTGCTAGTTTTTAGGCCACATTTGATGATGTGACACGGAGGTCTCCCATTTTTTTTGATTTTTTTGAATTTTTTACGGTGTTTTCAAAAACTGGCCGATTTCGTCGCGACGGCCGTCCATGGCTAGGGTTTGAGCCATGCCAATCTGTTGTCGAATCTTTGATGAAATGCCTACCTGTGAAGCTAAAAATGATTTTTGGCAAAAATAGTGGGCAAGCTATGGAGGACCCGCAGTTCAAATTCCAGCCGGTTCCAGCTGAATCGGCCGAAGGTGGTCTGAATTGCCGGGAGTAGCTACGAGGGTCGGAAATGCATGCTTTTTGGCGACCGTGCATAAAATAGGGTCTACTTTGAGATAGAATGGAATGGCACCGTTTGGGGTGACCCTCCTTGTAGCCACTTCACGAAAAACGCATGTCTTTAGCATTCAAAAAAATGAAAAAAAATGGTTTTTGAATTTTTTGCGGTGTTTTCAAAAACCGGCCGATTTCGTCGCGGCGGTCATCCGTGGCTAGGGTTTGAGTCATGTTTTTAGCATTCAAAAAATGAAACTTATATTGTTTCATACATGAGCTTGCACAAAAACCCATAATTTTATCTTTCATCCATGAGCGTGCATAAAAAATTTCAATTCCCATCAATTACCAAACTGAATATTCATTGTTAAGAAATTGACATGTTTAGACGACACTGTCATACAACATCCATGAGCATGCACAAAATTAAACCTGACATACTTAACATTGACATGTTCAGATTACACTAACAAGCTTAAACCTAACATGCTTAACATTGCCACTTCATTTCTTAACATCTTCACTCCTCCTTCTCCTTCATCAACCTGATGCACTCAGAGTGGCGAATTTCAACGCGAATATACTCCTCTACCACAATTGGCATGGTCCTGTCGCCAAGTTGTGGGATTGCAGGCGTCACCACCATCGCGAGGTCGTCGTCAGCCACCATAGCAAGGTTGTCGGGTGGTAGGTGCGACATATGCCAACGAGTGGCTTATCATCGTGGGAGCCAGTAAGACATCACCGGTGCGTGGAAACGGGATGAGGCGAAGACATGCACACCGGCGGATCTTACCCAGGTTGGGGGCTCTCCGTGGAGATAATACCCCTACTCCTGCTTTGCGGGGTCTCCGCATGATCACTAGATCGACAAGAAGCTACAAGAGGCTCCTTGAGCTGTTCGGTGTGAGGAGGAAGAAGGGCAAGGCTAGCTCTCTTATCTCCTTCTAGTAGTGTCTAAAACTATCTGAGATCAACCCTTTGCATGGGTGCCCCGGGGGGTTTATATAGGCCTACCCCCCGGGGGTACAATGGTAATCCGACTAGGCGCGGGCCCTAGCCGTCAGTGTCTGTGGCCGCCGGCTTCTCCGCCGGTCGCTGGGGCCCGCCGAATGGTGGGTCCCGCCGGCTGCCGGCTCATTGGACGACAGGCCGACCCCACCGCTTGGGGGTCTTGTCGGGAGCTGGTTACTGTTGCCTTGCCTCTGATGACGAGGGCTTCGTCGAGGTAAGCATGGCTACAGTGCCGCCGCCTTGCGGGCTCTCACTGTAGCTGAGGGAGTCCTGGATTAGGGGGTGTCTGGATGGCCGGACTATGTGTAAGTGCATCTAGTGCCACCCCTAGTTGGTTTTGGAGTATTTACGACAAAGTTGGTTGAGGGACTAATGCGTTTGTGAGAATTGTAGGATAATGCGGGTAGTGTCCCTCATTGATTCGGTTTACCTACCGGAGATGACCCCTAAAAATGTATGAAGACATTGACGACAATGGTGGTATGAGAAGATTTTCATATTGAAGACTATGACATGAGAAGACATTGCGTGAAGACTATGGAGCACGAAGACTGTGTGGTTTCGTTGTTTCCTTTTCTTCTTTGTTGAGTCATAGGAACCACCGTACTGTTAAGTGGGGTCCAAGTGAACTAAGTCAGAGTGACTGAAGTGATGCTCAACCTAAATCCTATGTCTTCGAGCGAAGACAATGAGAACAAATCTTATCCAGAGTTGGATGAGTCAGCTTTGCTTGTAGCCCAAGTAAAGTTGCCGTGTGTGTTTGAAATCTGACCGTTGGAACACGTGTCAGTTCCTTAGTGACCCAGGGTCATTTTGGACAAATTAGGTCGGGTTGCCTAGTGGCTATAAATAGCCTACCACCTACACCATAAATTGGTGGCTGCTCAGAGTTAATATACGACTTTTGTCGTTTGAGAGCAACCCACCTCGAAGCATTTGAGAGAGAGAAATCCTTGCGAGGACAAAGCCCAAACACCCAGAGCCAAGGAGTGTTAGGCATCACTGAAGTCTTTTTGTCTGTGTGACCTGAAGACTTATTACACTTGAGGACTGTGTATCCTCTAGCCGGTTAGGCGTCGCATTCTAAGCATCCAAGAGTCATTGTGGATTGCCGGGTGAACGAAGTCTGTGAAGGTTTGGAAGTCTACCTTGAAGACTTACCAGAGTGATTGGGCGAGGACTAAGTGACCTTAGCTCAAGGGGAATAAGGTGAAGACACGGTCTTCTGAGTTGAATCTCAGCCTCCCTAACCAGACGTACAGTTGTCACAGCAACTGGAACTAGTCCAACAAATCCTATGTCTTCAACAAGAAACTAGTTCTATCTCTTCCCTCCTTTACTTTGAGTTTGTCTTCGTGAAGTCATTGCTTATCGTCTTATCTGATTGACTTCATTGCTTGACTACTATTGTTGATTGGCTTCATACTATCTTCCATCCTGATCCTACTACCTAGCTCTATTAATCTTCGAACATTAATGCTATTGCATACTTGATTATGGCTTGCTTGTTGTAGTTTATCTTCCGCTACATATCAATTTGGTTGTTTCTATTGTTTGTCTTTGAAACTTCCATGTTTTGAAGACTTTCATAAAAATCGCCTATTCACCCCCCTCTAGTCGATAACTAGCACTTTCAATTGGTATCAGAGCAAGGTACTCCCTTGTTCTGTGTGATTCGGTTTAACCACCTGGAGTTTAGCTATGTCGACTGCAGGATTGAGGAATGTATCTTGCCCCACCTTTGACGGTCATGAGTATCCCCGATGGAAAGCCATGATGAAGAAGCGACTCATGGCTATGGACAGCGAACTATGGACCGTCACCGAGATTGGTCTCACCGATCTATGCAAGATGGCGGAGGCTGATGACATTCGTAAGTACACTCTACTGAACCTCACTGCGAAGGATGTCATCTGCTCCTGCCTATCCCGAAATCAGTTCAGGAACGTCATGCACCTCAATCACGCGAAGCTAATCTGGGACCGACTTGCTGAGGTCTATGATAGTCATCTTAATCGTCATGATCCTTGGCTTGATGACTACAAGGAGTCTCTTAAAGAGATGACCTTTCCACCTAAACCGTCTTCATCTTCGCCATGCCTCATGGTAGGGGGTGCTAAGGTAACTGAATGCTATCTTTCTGAAACTAGTGATGATGAATCAGGTGATGAATTTGGCCCCAGCTATGTCAAACTTGCTTCCCTTGCCACTAAACAACAAAGAGCTTTGGAAAAGATTCAAAACATGCTTAGTAAGAACGATGATATGTTGGGCGAAGAAATGGATCAGTCAAAAGCTTTGGCTGATAGTCTTCAGAGACTTCACTCCAAGTTTGACGCCCTTCAAGATCAACATAATGCTCTCTTATCTGATCATGAGAAACTTTCTTCTGAATGTCTTCAAAGAGAGCAAGATCTTGAAAAGGTAAGAGTGGATTATGAAGTTCTTCTGAAGAAGCACGATTCATTACTCGCTCAACAGATCAGTCCCGCTCAGGATGAATTTGAACCACCATGCTTAAAATGCATTGAGCGTGATAACGCTACCTCTATTGCTGAATGTTCCAATTCTGCTACTGTTGCTCTGTCTTCCACTACTGATGTGGTAACTAACCCCTCTTCTGAGGATACCACTGCTATTTCTGATGAAAATGCTAGGTTGAAGACATTGCTTGAAACAGGGATGTATAAAAGTCTGAAAGGGCATCAGACACTTCGTGATGTCCTCAAAAAACAGATTCTGAACCGAAACCCTCGGAAAGAGGGTGTTGGGTTCGAGAGGAAAATGAATGCTGATGGTTCCTACTGGAAGCCTGAGCAGTATCCCAAAACCACATGGGTTGCTGCAAAGGAACCTTCAGTGGATTCATCTACTTTATCTGGATTTACCTGTGCTAATCCTATTATCATTGATGAATCCTTTGATGCAAACTATAAACTGTTCAAAAATCAGAATGGTGAAGTGTTTGCCAGGTATATTGGTACTAACTGTAGGAATGGACCTCCTATGAAGAAGATCTGGGTTCCCAAAAGCTGCCTTGAGAATCTTCCAGTGAATGTCATCATGACACCACCAGGGAAGAAGACAAACCCCAGACCAAAGGCATCATATGGTCCAACGGCTACTTACGAACACAGGACTCACTTGAGTCACCTTAACGCCAATGTTTTGCAGGGAAATCATACTCAGACTCATGAATATGAGTGTGTGTCTTCAAATCACTATGTTCATAGAACTAAGAACTTTTCTGCTTATTCACATGAGTATCATTCATCTCCTGCAAGGCTATTTGCTAGGGCTTCAAAGCCGAAATTCTCAGATGCTGCACTTAGACTCATTGCTTCTAAACCACCCCTAAAAATGTGGGTGGTGAAGAAGAATTAACTCTCTCTTGCAGAATGTGGTCTCCAGCCAGCAATCAATGGCGTCCGATATAATTGCTGGGGACCTAAAACACAAAGGGACGCATGATAAAATAACTTAATATGTATTCCACATATGAATCGCTTACCTGTCATACTGTGTGCTAACTTTCGTCTATGCTGTGATAATCCAAGTGTGCATCAAATGCTTATGCTTCACAACATACATTGTGAAGCCTATCCCTCTAACTGCACTGTAGGGTACACCAAAAGCTTCAGAATGGATTATTGACAGTGGATGCACTAATCATATGACTGGCGATCAAAGTCTTCTCATGGACTCAACCTTACGTCCATCCGACAAGAGTCAAATCACATTTGCTGACACTGGTAAAGGAAAAGTATTGGGTCTAGGTAGAGTTGCAATCTCAAAGGATCAACACATGGATAAGGTGATGCTTGTTGAATCCCTTGGATTCAACTTAATGTCTGTCTCAATGCTTTGTGACTTAAATATGATTGTGATATTTGGAAAATATCATTGCCTTGTACTAATGGAATCTGACAAATCTCTAGTCTTTGAAGGGTATAGGAAAGGTGATCTATACATGGCAGATTTCTCAGCAGGTCCAAAACTCGCCGTATGTCTTCTTGCTAAAGCTTCAGAATGCTGGCTCTGGCATCGAAGGCTGGGGCATGCAGGCATGAGGAACTTGCACACTCTCGTCAAGAAGAAGCATGCCATAGGCATCGAAGGTGTCAAGTTCAAGAAAGATCATCTGTGTGGTGCCTGCGAAGCTGGAAAGATGACAAGGGCCAAGCAACCCTCGAAGACCATCATGACAACATCTCAACCCTTCGAGCTGCTACACATGGTCTTATTTGGACCTACCCACTACTCCACCCTCACAAAAATGGCGTGTCTCTATGGCTTCGTCATTGTTGATGACTACTCAAGATACACATGGGTGCACATAATTCTCTACAAGACTGAAGTACAAGATGTCTTCAAACGATTCGCCAATCGAGCAATGAACAACTATGGCGTCAAGATCAAGCATATCAGAAGTGATAACGACACTGAATACAAGAACACCAACCTTGATCTTTATCTGGATACAATGGGAATCACTCATGAATTTTCTGCTCCATACACACCACAGCAAAATGGCATTGTTGAGCGCAAAAACAAAACCCTTATTGAGATGGCTCGCACAATGCTTGACGAGTACAAGACACTAAGAAAGTACAGGCCTAAAGCCATTGATACTGCTTGTCACATCATCAAACGTGTCTACATCCATAAGCTTCTGGGCAAAACATCCTATGAGCTACTCACTGGCAAGAAGCCAAATGTCAGCTACTTCAGAGTCTTTGGTGCTAGATGTTGGATCAAGGATCCCCATCACAAGTCAAAATTTGAACCCAAAGCTCACGAAGGCTTCATGCTTGGCTATGGAAAGGATTCACACTCTTACAGAGTCTTCAACCTCTTCCACTACAAAATCGTTGAAACAGTGGATGTGCGATTTGATGAAACCAATGGTTCACAACGAGAGCTCCTGCCAAGCACACTTGATGAAGCTCCTTCTAGTGAATCTATCAAGCTAATGGGAACTGGTGAAATCATGCCCTCTGAAGAACAGCCTGAAGAGGAACTTATCATTTCTGCACCAAACCAACCTGAAGACAATGCTCAGACCGAATACAATACTTCCAATGATGACAATGATCAGCATGAGCAAGGTCTTCGTCCAGCTCATCCTCGTGTTGCAAATGAAGTACAAATCGAGAAGATAATTGATAGCATCAATGCGCCTGGTCCGCTTACTCGATCAAGAGCAACACAACTAGCAAATTTATGTGGGCATTTTTCATTTGTATCAATATCTGAACCCAAGAAAGTTGCTGAAGCTTTTATGGAACCTGAATGGATTCAAGCCATGCAAGAAGAACTTCAACAGTTCAAGCTGAATAATGTTTGGGAACTTGTCAAGCGACCTGACCCTCGCAAGCATAACATTATAGGAACAAAATGGATATATCGAAACAAGCAAGATGAGCATGGTCAAGTCGTCAAAAACAAAGCACGTCTTGTGGCTCAAGGATATACTCAAGTTGAAGGAATTGACTTCGATGAAACATTTGCTCCTGTTGCTAGGCTTGAAGCCATTCGCATACTGCTAGCCTATGCAAATCATCACAACATCTTGCTATATCAAATGGATGTAAAGAGTACATTTCTCAATGGCAAGATTGAAGAAGAAGTATATGTTGCACAACCACCTGGCTTTGAAGATCCAAAACATCCTGATATGGTGTACAAACTCAACAAAGCACTGTATGGCCTCAAACAAGCTCCTCGCGCTTGGTATGATACAATCAAAGACTTCCTGAAAAGTAAAGGCTTCAAACCGGGATCCCTCGATCCCACACTCTTCACGAAGACATATGATGGTGAACTGTTTGTGTACCAAATATATGTTGATGACATAATCTTCGGCTGCACCAACCAGAAGTACAGTGATGAGTTTGGATTTATGATGCAAGAGCAATATCAGATGTCCATGATGGGTGAGCTGAAGTTCTTCCTTAGTCTTCAAATCCGTCAAAAAAGAAATGGCATCTTCATATCTCAAGAAAAATATCTCAAAGATTGCCTGAAGAAGTTCGGCATGCAAGATTGCAAAGGTTACACGACGCCAATGCCAGCCAAACATCATCTTGGTCCCGACGACAATGGTAAAGAGTTTGAGCAAAAGGTATACCGCTCCATGATTGGTTCTTTACTTTACCTATGTGCATCTAGGCCAGATATTATGCTTAGTGTTTGCATGTGTGCTCGATTCCAAGCGGCACCAAAGGAATCGCATCACTTAGCAGTGAAGCGAATTCTTAGATATTTGGCTTACACCCCAACACTCGGATTATGGTATCCAAAGGGCACAAGGTTTGATCTGGCTGGATTCTCGGATGCTGATTATGCTGGTGACAAGGTGGATCGCAAGTCAACATCAGGCACATGTCATTTTCTTGGTCGATCACTTGTCTGTTGGTCTTCAAAGAAGCAGAACTGTGTATCACTCTCAACTGCTGAATCTGAATACATTGCTGCTGGATCCTATTGGGCTCAGCTTCTGTGGATGAAGCAAACTCTCAAGGACTATGGCATCGATCTGAAGCAAGTCCCTCTCTTCTGCGACAACGAAAGTGCCATCAAGATTGCCAACAATCTAGTCCAGCACTCGAAGACAAAGCACATTGAAATACGTCATCACTTTCTTAGAGATCATGTTATGAAGAAAGATATAGATATCATGCACGTCAACACTGAAGAGCAACTGGCAGATATCTTCACAAAGCCCTTGGATGAGAAAAGGTTTTGCAAGTTATGGTGTGAGCTAAATATCTCGGAATCCTCTAATGTCCTGTGATCAGGCACACATCCTAACACTTATGCATGTTGATGACTTAGATGTGCAACACACAAAGTAATGTATATCTTCAATCAGTGAAGATTTACACTCTGAGTGTGAATACATTAACATGGAATTTGACTTCTGAGCGCCACGATAATTGTGTGCCGTGTCTAGGTCTAATACTTCCTATACGGTGGGTAACGCCACCACCAAATTTCTCTGTTTGAAGTGTTTCACTCATGACGTTATTTTGCAAAGATTTCGCATTTGGTTTGTCTTCAGTTTCAATTTATCTTCGTGATTTTTCTGCGCTATAGTGATTTGATTGCATATATATATATACTAGCATTCTGTCCTCTACAGCATTCACTTATAGCTATGTCTTCAAGTTGAATCTTTTGAATTAAGTGAATGTGATCGGACCCTAATCTCTCTATGCTTCCTATCTCAAACTCTATCTGTCCAAATCATATGCATTCTATTGAAACTGTCGAATGTCTTCTCTGCATCCTTGTCAGCAGAAGACACAGAGACAAAACATCAAGTCCTATTTAAATGAATTATCTAAACTGTCGATATCCGGAGAAGCCGGAATGAACATCCGACATACTTGGCGAGCGTGGGAATGTGGGACAATTCTAAATGTGTTGCATGCTTGCCACGTACCCCACGGATGTGAACAGACAGGGGCACCTGCGTAATTGCGCTGTGCTGCACACCTACTTATAAACATGTGCTCCCTGCGGTAAAGAAATCCTTCTTCCACCTCTCCACCTCCGTCAAAACCCTAGCGCCACCGCTAGCTCTCGACGACGCCAGTGATGAAGCGCTTAGCTGCCGCAACTTCTCCGACGCCGTCCTCACGCCGGCCGCGGACATCGTCCTCTCCGCCGTCGCCGTAGGTGTCCTCCGTCGCCAAGTTAGGGCACGGTGGACTGAACTACTCGGTCTCCTATTCTTCCCATCTAGCAGTTCTTCGTGCGGTAATTATAACTCTATTTTTACCACCTTTTTGATCTTCAAGATTCATCCTGTTTACCGAAAGTAGTTTCTACCTATTCAATGTTAAATCGATTCTGTCTGCATCTCTTAATGCCTAGTATATTCACTTAGATTTCATATCAAGTTTGATTCCTCACTTGTACTTATTCACGAATTGGTACAAATCTGGAACCAACTCACCTATGTAAGTGAATGTCTTCGCATCATGAGGTCAATATCTTCAAACTACTTTATCTTCAAAATCTTCTGAGAATGCATATGACCTCGTCCCCTTCCCTCACATCTCTAATGCTGTCACAGGTACATGTCCGTGGAAGAATCCCTAGGTTCTCATAGTTTGCATTCGTTTGCAGAATACTTACAGCATCATATCAATTCTCCTGAAGCTAGTTCCTGTTTGACCAGCAAGCGTGAATCTCTGAATCCTTTGAGCATATTGAAACCATTCAGTTTGAAGTTCATGGCTGCAGAGAAATCAGTCAGGAAGGGTGGCAGACAGCGTCGTGGGGGAACTTCTAGGGATCTGCCTGATGATCTTGCAGATATATACAAAACAGATCCTGAAGAAGATTACAATCAACGCAAGACTCGAATCCAATGGTTTCGACGCTATTGGGCTGAACAGTGGTACAAGTATAGGTTCGTCACCCAGGAATACACAGAGAAGTATGCTATCAAGAGTCATTGGGGCGATATTCTCTATCGAGGCCTTCCCCCCAAGAACAGAGCTGAAGCCATTGAGCAAAAATTCTATCCGTGCATGGTCCGTGGACCACAGCCTGAAGAAGCCGACCCATCATCATTGCTCTGGTGTCGCGACGACAACCTCTTCAAGCGCAACTTCCAGTTTGCTATGTCTTCAGCAAAGGAAAACAAGAAGTCATGGGGATTAGACTTCAATCCTGGTCCCTCTGCTCCCCGTGAGGATGGGACACGTGAAGCTGAAGAGAATAGAATTGGGCCCTTTGCAAACCTTGATGGTCTCATCTCCTACATCTTGGTTCATGGTGCCAGAGTGGATCATCCCAACAATGATGCTGATTCTGATGAAGCCCCTGCTCCTACTCCAAGGCTGAAGAAGCCAAAGAAGGTTAAGGTTTCATCATCAGCCGCACCTCCAAAGGCTTCTCGTGTGAAGCCATTGGCCACTGCACCTCCTAAAGCCAGTGTGCAGTCTGAAGATCAATCTGGTATCTCCAAGAAGACGGAGAAGAAAAGGCAACTTGTCAGGCATACTGATCAAGCTCTGACTCCTGCTGCTATTCTGCGTGAAGAACCCAGTAATCTATCAAGTGATGAAGATCTTGCGGATGATGCTCTTGAGCAGCTGATAAAGAGCAAGGAAGAAGCAGAAATTTTCAGCAATTTGCCTCTCTTTGATGTGGCCATCATCCACAATTTCATTGATGAGTGGTTCGACACCCCAAACGTCAGCTTTGAAGATTTACAGCTTCCAATTGGCCTCAATGTCTCTTTAAATGGCGCCATTGCTTTTGAGCTGGCTCTCGCTCAACGAATCGTTGAGCTCAAGCACAAGATTGATTATGAAAAGGCTCCATTCAAGAAGCATATGGCCAAGCTGAGTGTTCAAGACGTCAAGAACTTTAAGGTCATGCTGCATGAGCTTAAAGAAGCTTTTCTGAAGAAGCGCCAAGAAGCTCAAGGCTCTCGTGAGCGCATGAAGAGTTTGGCTGATAAGTGTGTGCTTGCCTACAATGAGGCTGAGAAGTGCAAGTCACTTGGCCGTCCTGGCATTGACCCCAGGATGGCAGCAAAGAAAAAGAAGAAGCTTCCTGCTGATCATCCTGCGCCTTCAAGCCAAGAAGCTCCACGCATTATCTTCCCAAGTAGCATGACTGGCTCGAAGCCAAAGGTCACCACAACCGCTTCAGAACAGAAGAAGACGAGGGCTGCAGAGGCAGAAGCCAGAAAGAGGAAGAATACTCAAGCCTCTGATGCCGCTCCCTCCAAGAAGAAGCGCAAGACCAAGAAGAATCAGGCTGCTTCCACAGAGCCCCTCTTTGTTGAACCCATCTCAGTGATTCATCCTGCATCTGCATCTCAAGAACTTCACATAACTGTTCATGAGCCTGCTTCCACAGAGGCTCCTAAAGCTGAAGATATTCCAGCAGCTGAACCCATCGCTGCTGAAGACATTGGTCATCATGACAATGTTGAAGATGATGAAGTTCTTCCTCAGATCGAATACAATGTGGTATCATCGCCTGTTCGTACGAACAACGAACTCATCAGCATTGGTCGTCCTCTGACGCCAATTGCACAGGATGATTCATGGGCTGATCACTCGCAAGAACAAGACTCCTCCAACACTCCCCAACAACAACAAGTCACAACATCCGTACAAGCTGAAGAGGATGAGGGCCTGCCCACTCCATCTCCAAAAGCGTCGCCTGTACTCCAAAGGCTTCGCAAAGAACCAAGGCCTCAAGCTCCTCTTCCGAGCGTTCCAGAAGGAGAAGTGCATCATCAGCCTGTTGCACGTCAAGTGTTTTCAGAAGCCACTCCTGCTGTGAATGTCTTTGCGTCTGAAGCACCTGCTGCTGAAGACAATCCGGCTGCATCAGCCGATGAAGAACGCCAAGAAGAACGTGTCTCTACTCCCCCCATTCCTGAAGAAATAGTTCGTGAAGTGAATGTGTCAATGCCTGACCCTCCAGCTCCTCAAGTGGAGGTTGAAAATCCTGAAGCTGCCACAACCAACGCAAGTGAAGCCGATGACATTGTCATGGCTGAAGCTAATGTGGAGCTTGCAACAACCAGTGTGCCTGAAGCTAATGCGGCCACTGCACCTGAAGCTAGTGAGGCTACTGCTTCGGAAGCACCTGTTGTGCAGCCTGAAGCCTTAGTTGCTGCCACTGCTCCTGTTCCGCCACCAAGGCCCTATACAATTGAGCAGGCATATAACCACGGAGAGCTAACAACAGTCAGATGGCCTGTTCTGGTCCCTCCGCCTAATGTCTCTGGTCCTCAATTTGACTATCATATTGAGCATAGGCCTCAAGTCCAGAAGCCCAAGCCAAGACTGCCAAGGTTTCCAGGTACTGCAAACTCAGCAAGGTCCTTCAATGCTAATGGCTTCAAGAGCCACAACACATTCTTTGATAGCTCGAAGAACCCCTACACGAAGCCAAGAATTGCATCAGATCAGTTCTGGAGTCAACAGCAGTGAAGCTATTACTCCTGTGTTCTGTATGATCAAGGGCGCATCTTCCCTCATATGCGCCTCGACACTAAAGCCATTACTGGACTCCCCTGCTTAGAAGAAGCACTTGACTGCTTTCGTGATGCTGGGCTGCTCAGTTTTGTCACAGATAAAGAACACTGGAATGAAGAACTATTGCTTCAATTGTATGCCACACTGCACATTCGCGGCTACAACACAGATACGAAGACTTGGGTTCTCGAGTGGATGACCGGAAACATTCATCATGAAGCCAAAGCTATGGATATCATCGAGCTTACAGGCCTGTCCACTCCCGGAGAACTCTATGAACCTGGCTGTCAACATCATCGCAATGCCCTGGAAAGCATCTTTCATAGGCCTGAACCCAATATGAGTCAGATGCTGAGCATGATGAAGCCTTTGCCCCGTGATGCTGAATATCCAATAGAGTTCGTTGTTGAAGACCTTGAGTATCTGCCACGCACCATATATCACATCATCAGGCGGACTCTATGGCCTATCAAAGGACATTCATCAGCGGCAAAGCTTGAAGGAGCTATGAAGACTTTGGTCTTCTACATTTTCAATGGCATCAGCTTCAATGCACAAGATTTCTTCATCAGACAACTTGCTACCTCCGGCTCTGATCTCTTTGGTCTGAAGTTTTATGCTCCATGGGTCATGCGCCTCATAAAGCGACACTCTACTGTCAACTATCAACCTTCTGCTCGCAATCATGTGATTTTTCTACCTGAGGTTGATATGTCAGTTGAAGCTATATATCCCGACCCTGCCAAGAAGCCTCTTTGTCTTCAGAATGCCGAGCACCAAAGCTTCACTCAACCCATTGAAGGTGTTCAAGCAGCTACACGAATCTATCCATTGGATGGAAATACTCGTCTGCCTCATCGAGCACCCACTGAAGCCAGTGAAAGCACCATTGCCCAAAGGCCTCGGAAGCATTCTTGCGTTCTCAATGATCGAGAACTTCTTGTGGCCCTTCATCAGAAATAGGATAAACATCATTTTTGGCTCAAGAGACAGATGCAAAGCCTCCTGGTGGATGTCAATCGCATTCGCAACCTTGCCACCAAGAATTCCTTTGTTGCTCACGAAACTTGCCGGCGATCATGGAAGAGTTTGACCCTGCTTAGTGCTGAAGCAGATCTTCAAGACGATGGCTTCAATGAAAGATTTCAGTTTGACTCCACTCCTCCACGGAATGCCGTCTTACGAAGAACTCCATCTCTTGAAGACTCTGAATATTCTTCCTCCGCGGCAACGGTAAATGCCAGAGTGATCAATGATGAAGATGATGCTACTTCACCACCTCCTACTACTACTGCGCGCATCGACACTGCACCAAGTTCATCTGCACCGCCACCCAACGACAACAACCCTGCTGCTTCACCTACTCATCAAGAAGATGAGTAGATGCTCTATGTCTTCAAACCTTTTTGGTCATTACTGACAAAAGGGGGAGAAGCGTATGAGTTGATAGTCTTCAAGAGGGTTCAAATGGGCGGTTGCGTTATATTTTGCCTCGTGCTTACAACTCTTGCGTTTTGAAACATTTGGTTCTCTGAGTTGTAACACTTAAACTTGATGGTCGTCTGCTACTTATTTGCATTTCCACGTGCGATGATAACTTCCGCACTTAAATCATCCTGCAGACGTCCATTTTTCATTATGCATGTCATCCTATATGCTATATCATTTCATGCATGATGAATTATCTTCATAAGTTGAAGTGGATCTCCACAAGTACAACCTGCCATGTGCATTTGCATTCCAAAAGCAAAATTATTTATATGCACATCTTCAGGGGGAGCCCTTGCTACTTATGAAGACAAATTCCTATCCTCTACAATTTCACATACTTTATCCCTGTTGAAAAGTTCAACCAGTTTGTCATCAATCACCAAAAAGGGGGAGATTGTAAGTGCATCTAGTGCCACCCCTAGTTGGTTTTGGAGTATTGACGACAAAGTTGGTTGAGGGACTAATGCATTTGTGAGAATTGCAGGATAACGCAGGTAGTGTCCCTCATTGATTCGGTTTACCTACCGGAGATGACCCCTAAAAATGTATGAAGACATTGACGACAATGGTGGTATGAGAAGATATTCATATTGAAGACTATGACATGAGAAGACATTGCGTGAAGACTATGGAGCACGAAGACTGTGTGGTTTCGTTGTTTCCTTTTCTTCTTTGTTGAGTCATAGGAACCACCGTACTGTTAAGTGGGGTCCAAGTGAACTAAGTCAAAGTGACTGAAGTGATGCTCAACCTAAATCCTATGTCTTCGAGCGAAGATAATGAGAGCAAATCTTATCCAGAGTTGGATGAGTCAGCTTTGCTTGTAGCCCAAGTAAAGTTGTCGTGTGTGTTTGAAATTTGACCATTGGAACACGTGTCAGTTCCTTAGTGACCCAGGGTCATTTCGGACAAATCAGGTCGGGTTGCCTAGTGGCTATAAATAGCCTACCCCCTACACCATAAATTGGTGGCTGCTTAGAGTTAATATACGGCTTTTGTCGTTTGAGAGCAACCCACCTCGAAGCATTTGAGAGAGAGAAATCCTTGCGAGGACAAAGCCCAAATACCCAGAGCCAAAGAGTGTTAGGCATCACTGAAGTCTTTCTGTCTGTGTGACCTTAAGACTTATTACACTTGAGGACTGTGTATCCTCCAGCCGGTTAGGCGTCGCGTTCTGAGCATCAAAGAGTCATTGTGGATTGCCGGGTGAACGAAGTCTGTGAAGGTTTGGAAGTCTACCTTGAAGACTTACCAGAGTGATTGGGCAAGGACTAAATGACCTTAGCTCAAGGGGAATAAGGTGAAGACACGGTCTTCTGAGTTGAATCTCAGCCTCCCTAACCAGACATATAGTTGTCACAGCAACTGGAACTGGTCCAACAAATCCCGTGTCTTCAACAAGCAACTGGTTCTATCTCTTCCCTCCTTTACTTTGAGTTTGTCTTCGTGAAGTCATTGCTTATCGTCTTATCTGATTGACTTCATTGCTTGACTACTATTGTTTATTGGCTTCATACTATCTTCCATCCTGATCCTACTACCTAGCTGCTATTAATCTTCGAACGTTAATGCTATTGCATACTTGATTATGGCTTGCTTGTTGTAGTTTATCTTCCGCTGCATATCAATTTGGTTGTTTCTATTGTTTGTCTTTGAAACTTCCATGTTTTGAAGACTTTCATAAAAATCGCCTATTCACCCCCCCTCTAGTCGATAACTAGCACTTTCAATTGGTTCGACATCCCAAATGTCAGCTTTGAAGATTTACAGCTTCCAATTGGCCTTGGTCGGACTCCCGGACTATGAAGATACAAGATTGAAGACTTCGTCCCGTGTCCGGATAGGACTTTGCTTGGCGTGGAAGGCAAGCTTGGCGATATGATATGAAGATCTCCTCCCATTGTAATTGACTCTGTGTAACCCTAGCCCTCTCCGGTGTCTATATAAGCCGGAGAGATTTAGTCCGTAGGACGAAGAACAATCATACCATAGGCTAGCTTCTAGGGTTTAGCCTCTCTGATCTCGTGGTAGATCAACTCTTGTACTACCCATATCGTCAATATTAATCAAGCAGGAGTAGGGTTTTACCTCCACCGAGAGGGCCCGAACTTGGGTAAAAACATCGTGTCCCTTGTCTCCTGTTACCATCCGCCTAGACGCACAGTTCGGGACCCCCTACTTGAGATCCGCCGGTTTTGACACCGACATTGGTGCTTTCATTGAGAGTTCCTCTGTGTTGTCACCTTTTGGCCCGATGGCTTGTTCGATCATCAACCACGACGCGGTCCAGGGTGAGACTTTTCTCCCTGGACAGATCTTCGTATTCGGCGGCTTCGCACTGCGGGCCAATTCGCTTGGCCATCTGGAGCAGATCGAAAGCTACAACCCTGGCCATCAAGTCAGGTTTGGAAGGTTAAACTACACGGCCAACATCCGCAGGGACTTGATCTTTGACGGATTCTAGCCACGGCCGAGCGCGCCGCACTGTCATGATGGGCATGATTTAGCTCTGCCACCGGACAACGCCCAGAGCGTCGCTCAGGTGCCCGCTCCGACCATTAGCTCGGAGCCTACTACGCCAGTTGGGGGCGGACGGTTGGACGCCGCCCCAGGAGCCGCAATCTCTACGGCGATAGAGCCAAACACCAGCCTAGTCCTTTGCGAGGCCTATGACTCCAGGGTGCCGGACTCCGTTCTGAACTCCGAATCTTCTGCACCCCTTCCGATCGAGCCCGATTGGGCCCCGATCATGGAGTTCACCGCCGCGGACGTCTTTCAGCACTCGCCCTTTGGCGATATCCTGAATTCACTAAAGTCTCTCTCTTTGTCAGGAGAGCCCTGGCCGGACTATGGACAGCAAGGTTGGGATGCGGACGATGAAGAAATTTAAAACCCACCCACCACCCACTTCATAGCCACTGTCGACGACCTAACCGCCATGCTCGACTTCGACTCCGAAGACATCGACGGTAAGGACACCGATGAAGGAGACGACCAAGAACCAACGCCTATAGAGCGCCGCACAATCGCCTCATCACACGATGTATACATGGTGGACTCACCTAAAAGAAGCAATGGCGAGGATCAAAAGGGCACAACCAGGGATCGTTCCCTCGAAAAACAATCAAAGCGGCGGCGTAAGCGCCACGCCAAGCCCCACCTCGACAAAGACCCAGCCAGGGAGCAGGGCGAATCAACGGAAGACGAACACGCCATCGAGTAACCGTCCAAACAGGGCGGACAAACCGAACAATCCATCCCCAGCAAAGATAATAGTCCGGACGACCTCACGCCGGACAAGTCGCTGGAGCACCAGAACCTCCACCAAAGGCTCGTTGCCACTGCGCGTAGCCTGAAAAAGCAGAAGTAGAAGCTCAAAACAACGGAAGATGCAATGAGAATAAGATGGAGCAAAGTACTCAACACCGCACACAAGTACAGAAACAGTCATCACACAAAGAGCTATCCGAAGCGGAAATTACTACCGGAATTTGATGAAGAGGCCCTAGAGCCCCCACAATCAAAAAACAAGGAAGTCACCAGGTCGGATAGATGACCCCATGATCGACCTCAACCAACAGAGGGCGCCGCATTCAATGCGGCACGCGATCCGCCCAAGGATTCGCATCAGAAAACCGGTCCAACCAGATCCATCTACGGGCCAAGAAAACAAGCTCCATTGAGCAATGCAACGCAAAAAATATCCGAACATCGCGGCACACCTACATACAGGGGCGCCGCACATCCACTATGTTTTACCGACGAGGTACTGGATCATGAATTTCCAGCGGGATTCAAGCCCGTAAACATAGAAGCATACGACGGAACAACAGACCCTGGAGTCTGGATCGAGGATTATATCCTCCATATACACATGGCCAGAGGAGATGACCTTCACGCCATAAAATACTTACCCCTTAAGCTCAAAGGGCCAGCCCGGCATTGGCTTGAAAGCCTCCCCGAAAACAGCATGGGAAGCTGGGAAGAGCTCGAGGATGCTTTCCGGGCAAATTTTCAAGGGACATATGTCCGACCCCCGGATGCAGACGATCTGAGTCATATAACTCAACAACCCGGAGATTCAGCCCGGAAACTCTAGAACAGATTTCTTACTAAAAAGAATCAGATAGTCGACTGTCCGGACGCCGAAGCCCTAGTAGCTTTCAAACATAGCGTCCGAGACGAATGGCTCGCCAGACACCTCGGCCAAGAAAAGCCAAGAACAATGGCTGCATTAACAAGCCTCATGACCCGCTTTTGTGCAGGAGACGATAGCTGGTTGGCAAGAAGCAGCACCAGCGACCCGAATACGTCCGAACTCAGAGATGGAAATGGGAAACCGCGCTATAACAAAGAACAGCGCCGGATCAAGGAAAACAGCCCGATGAGCACAACAGTCAACGCCAGATTCAAAAGCTCTCGGCAAAATCAGAAAAAGCCGCCCCCCAAAGATGATATGGACGAGCCATGTAACGTCAACAAAATCTTGGACAAAATATGTCAAATCCACAGTACTCCCAGGAGACCTGCAAACCACACCCACAGAGATTGTTGGGTCTTCAAGCAGTCCGGTAAACTCAATGCCGAACACAAGGGGCTCGACACACCAAGTGAGGATGACGACGCACCCCACAAGCAGAACACCGGAGAACAAAAGAAGTTCCCACAAGAAGTCAAAACAGTAAATTCACTTTAGGTGACAAAAGGGAAAAACAGAACGGTGCCTACAAAGATACGTGCCATACGGCCTGCCCCAGAGGAGCACCGCCACTGTTGTTACAACCAATCACCTTCGATCATCAGGATTACTCCAGAGGTGTCCGGAATGCAGGCTGGACTGCATTGGTCTTGGATCCGATTATTGACGGACTCCAATTTACACAAGTCCTAATGGACGGCGGCAGTGACCTAAACCTGTTATATCAGGACACAATCCGCAAACTGGGGATAAACCCAGCAACAATTTGCCATGGCAACACTTCCTTTCAAGGAATCACGTCGGGCCCAGATACCCAGAGTATGGGTTCCCTTTCGTTAGAAGTCATGTTCGGCTCACCCGACAACTTCCGAAGCGAAAAGCTAACCTTCCACATCGCCCCATTCATAAGTTGCTATCAAGCGCTACTGGGACGTGAAGCTTTCGCCCGCTTTAACGCAATACCGCATTATGCATCCCTTACACTCAAAATGCCCGGTCCACGGGGCATCATTTCACTAAAGGGAAATATCAGTTGATCCCCGAAGTACGGATACTGGTGCAGCCGCCTTGATAGCCGCACACTAATCCAGCTTCACTACCCCGGACACGGTTCGACAAGTCCGGCGTAAACATACAAAGGCCTAATAGCCGCACAACCCTGTACAAGGGGCTCCGCGTGTTTACACCAGGAGACAATACGGCCCAATCTTACTCATGCCTCTATGTTATATTTTGTTTATTCTAATATAGATTTCTCGCACGACTATTTTTCACTAAGTCCCTCTCTTTCGCAGACAAACACCATGCTACGCCCGTCTAGGATACGGCACAACGGAGACACAGGCGCAGACATGCAGTAGGGACCCGTTCTAAGGATTCTCTTCAAATTAAGACCCTGCATAAACCTTTTTTACTGTCTCTTGTTGATAACATCCCCCGGTTTTCACTATAACCGAGGAGGAGGCTGGCGTCTTGGCATGTGGCCATGCCAGAATTTTGCACGTACCTAGACACCAGGGGCTTTTTTACCAAAGGGCTCTTGTTCGGCCCGTCTTCATAAAGACCGAATACCTTAAGGAGTGCTCGGCGTTGCGAGTTTGGCCTTATATGCATCAGCTCCGAATCATGTCTTTGGTAAAATGTTGGGTTTTCCCGGCTCCTGTGTTTTGCCGCCTTACGTTCCGCTCTATCAGCTAAGGCAGCACCAGGAGAACTACTGCGATTGTGCCCCGGTTCGGCCAGGCTTGCACCTCAGTAGAGAAAGCCGAAAACTGACTGTCATGATATAGTGAGAGACTGGTCAACCACTCGATGACTTTCGGAATCTTTAGGATTCCTCCGCATTAATGAAGGGATTCTTCCTGGTCAGGCATAGACGCGCCCCGAATTCGGGCGAGCGCGGTGCCCCTAGGGGCTATTCAGTAGCCCCACTGTCAAACTCCTATGGCTAAGTGAAAGTGATAAAGCATTATAGTCCGGTTGCCTAGTTCGCTGCGCTATCACCTCCTTTATATGACCAAGACGTTGGATTAAGTGTGAAAAGGCGCCTTTTTGCGAACACCCCCGCATTATATGCGTGGGGGCTGAAGCCAACGACTACCATCTTTCAGGTTATATACACATATACATTAACGGCCGCACAGGAGGCATTATAATTCTTGCAAGCACAAGTATAAAAAGCTTTTATTTTCTATCAAAATATTCATTTTACAATAGCACATGCTATTCGAACACAACATCCTTCGAGCACTGCGCCTCTATTAAACGAGCGCCATGAAGAACTTCCTCAAAGTAGTGCTTGGCAGGTACTTGGCTTTCGTCCGAATCCCGGGATGCAACAACACTGGCCTTCATATCCGCCTAGTATGTTTTGACACGGGCAAGAGCCATCTGTGCACCCTCTATGCACGCCGACCTCTTCATTGCATCAACATGCGGCACCGAACCAAGGAACTGCTGCACCAAGCCAAAATAACGCTTCGGCTCTGGCTTCTCCGGCCACAGACAACTCACAACATACCTCATGGCGAGTCCGGATAACCTGTTCAGCTCCGCCCAGGTGGCCAAATGGTCGGATACCGAAAGTGGGCATTCTGGATTGTGGAATTGCGACCAAAAAATCTCTTCCAATCCATGGTCACCTCGACCGCGGAAGTGTTCGGTCGCGTCTGCCGCACTAGCTGCCAAATCCAAATAATTGTTTTCCGCACTCCATTGCCGGTCTAACGGAGCATACTTGGGGTCCCCGAACTTCATCCGCAGCATATAGGGCTTTCCAGCCGTCATATCTCCGGCCTGACGTAGCTCCTCCTTCATAGCTCTCATTGCAGAGCGAGTATCCTTGGCCTCGGCAGTGATCTTTTCAAGATCCTTCTGAGCTGCCTTATCTCCTTATTCAAGAAATTTATAGCGATCGGCAGCATCCTTCAATTTTATAGCCATCTCGGCTATTACTTTCTTGCTCTAGCAATGAGCAGCCTGTTCGGCTCTTAGCTCTTCAGCCGCCTTAACGACAGCCGCATCACTTTCCCTTGCTTGCTCCTTGGCTCGGGCAAGTTCCGCCCGAAGGTTCTCCATGGCAGCAGCACCATCTACATTAAGCACATATCTTATAAGGCACGAGAACCAAACTCCTCTTATCAGATGTCTTTGGAACATACCTTGTGCCTCATCTAGCCGCTTATTTACAAGCGCAATGTCGGCATCTGCCACGTCAAGTTGCCGCTTTAGCTCGGCAGATTCATCAGTCCGGCTAGCCACCGAATGCCTCACCACCTTCATAAAATAGGTGGCATATTATACCTGGGGTTATGATCCTCTGTGCGCCATCACTTTTGATGACACACAGAGTCTCAGGGGCTACTATTTATACAGGGAACATTTTATATGCGGCTCTACCAAAAGGTACACCTTTTTACGTACCTCAAAGCCTGTCAGTAAACTCCTGGCGGCCTCGTACAGTCCGCTTTCCACGGATGAAATCCTTCCAATCACCGTGCTCATCAACATACGTTGTTCTTCTAAGATGGACGCTCGCCCGAGCAGATCCTTCAACCCCTCCGACCGCGCACCAGAGGGTGCCGGACTAGCCTAACGACCTTTTTCTGGGTCCGGACTTGGAAAAACCCTCCGAGACGACACCTCGGGGTCGCCTGCCTCGTGAGACAGTGCAACAAGGGGAGGCGTTTTGCTCTCCATCATCTCCGGTTGAAGATCCCCTGAAGATGAGCTCTGCTGAGAAGGGTTGAGATCCGAACTACAAGGTAATATTTCGGTTATCTTCCTCAGAAATAAAACAGGAATGTCACTCATTTTGGAACCCCTCTCTTTACTTACGGCTCGGGGGAGAGCTGATCCCCTTGAGGGCGCAATGCGGCCGGGGCATTCTTCGGCGCCGGACCCTCTGGCGAAGATTTCTTCCCCCGTTTTGAGGCCATCCCCTCTGGGTCTTCAGAGGCAGTCCTTTTCTTTCCTTGGTCGGGGGAATTTTCGATTCCTCCCTTCCTAATAGCCTCCTTCACGGAGGCGGTAGCTCCTAGGTTCCCCCCTTCGCCTTCTACCAAAAGCACGACCTCCAGCATCCTGGTTAACACGGGATCCGGCGCGTTCTCAAGTAGGGGGGCTCGACACCTGATAAGCTTTGCCTTCGCTATTCACTCCTGTTCAAAGGATAGCTCTGTTAATGGTAATTTTATGATGAAAATACGAATAGTGTGTCCAAATACGGGGCTACTTACTTGAGCATCCGGGCGATTGTAGCTCAGACCTGCGTCCTCGGACAAGTTCGAACACCTTGCTTGTGATCCGAAGAACAATTTGTACATCTCCATGGGCGTCATGCCCATAAAGTGTTGGAGGACTCGCGGTCCCTCTGGATTAAATTCCCACAGGCGGAGATGGCGACGTTTGCAGGGCAGCGTGCGGTGAATCAGCATAACTGGCGCCACTACGGTCAAGTTGATATCTCTTTCTAGGAGATCTCAAATGCGGTCCTACAGCAAGGGCACGTCTTTGGACGCCCCCCAGATAAGCCCTTCATTGACCCATGACGCTAGCCGTGGTGGGGGACCCGAGCGAAAAGCGAGTGGCGCCACCCATGTGGTGCCCCTGGGGGCTGTGATGTAAAACCAGTCCCATTGCCATAAGCCGAACTCCTCTTGGAAAGAGCCCTCGGGCCATGGAGCATCGGCCATCTTGCTTATGATAGCTCCTCCGCACTCAGCGTGCTACCCTTCGGTCATCTTCGGTTCCACCTTGAAGGTTCTCAGCCACAATCCGAAGTGAGGAGTAATATGGAGGAAGGCCTCACACACGACAATGAACGATGAGATTTGGAGGATGGACTCCGGAGCTAGGTCGTGAAATTCCAGCCCATAATAAAACATAAGTCCCCTCAAGAAGGGATCAATCGGGAAGCCTAGCCCCCGAAGGAAGTGAGATGAGAACACCACACTCTCACCGGGCTGGGGAGTGGGAATGACCTGCCCTTGAGCAGGCAGCCTATGAGAGATTTCGCCAATCAGATACATGGCATCTCTCAGCTTTCGCACGTCTTCTTCCGTAACGGAGGAAGGCATCCACCGGCCTTGGAGGTTGGAGCCGGACATCATCGGAGGTCCGAAGTGCCTAAAGCTGGAGCTCTGGATGTTGGAACTCAAGGCGAGGGGCGGATTCGATTGAGTTAAAAGGAGTCGAGCCTTGGTCTCTTTATAAAGAGGTTGAATATCAAGAGCCCTCCCCGTAACCGTTTGGGACTTGCTTTCAATTAGGGAGTCATACCAAAGGCACGGTTGGGTTACCCACGCTCGTATTGATGAGAATCCCGGAATAAGGGGACACGATCTCTGCTTTGACAAGACGTGCCAGGGAAACCGCCTCGTTAAACGCGTTGAGGTGGAACAGTAAAACGATTCGAATAAAGGCTTGGCTGTGGCATGATGTCACACTGTGGAGTACGTCAGCAGATTAGATTTGTGCAGATATTATTCTCTCTATGGTGGCATGTGGAACTTATTTTGCAGAGCCGAACACTATCCTTGTGTTCAACATCTTCTATGGAGTATTCGGAGGAGGAACCCGCCTTGCAATGCCGAAGACAATTTGCACGCCGGACTCGTCGTCGTTGAAGCCTGGTTCAGGGGCTACTGAGGGAGTCCTAGATTAGGGGGTGTCCGGATGGCTGGACTATGACTTTTGGCCGGACTCACGGACTATGAAGATACAAGATTGAAGACTTCGTCCCGTGTCCGGATAGGACTTTCCTTGGTGTGGAAGGCAAGCTTGGCGATATGATATGAAGATCTCCTCCCATTGTAACCGACTCTGTGTAACCTAGCCCTCTTCGGTGTCTATATAAACCGGAGAGGTTTAGTCCGTAGGACGAAGAACAATCATACCATAGGCTAGCTTCTAGGGTTTAGCCTCTCTGATCTCGTGGTAGATCAACTCTTGTACTACCCATATGATCAATATTAATCAAGCAGGAGTAGGGTTTTACCTCCACTGAGAGGGCCCGAACCTGGGTAAAAACATCGTGTCCCTTGTCTCCTGTTACCATCCGCCTAGACGCACAGTTCGGGACCCCCTACTCGAGATCCGCCGGTTTTGACACCGACAGTAGCCTTACCTCGTCTTGTCTCCTTAATGGTGCGCATGCCCCGAGGAGGGGAGCAAGCCGGCTATAGGAAGCCGACCGTGCACCAGGCCGGCTGGGGGAGGCAGGGCCGCCTTCGGGCGTCTCTCTGACCGAAGGGGCCCGCCGCCAGCAAGCCGTACTGGCAGCTCGTCATGGAGGGTGTCATGATCAGCATGGCAACAGTGCCACGCCGGACGGGTGATGGCTGCCCCGTACGGCGTACTGTAGCCATGCGTGCTCCGGGATTCGGGGGTGGCAGGCTCCACTGTTGCCACGCCCTGTCCCATCATCATCATGGGGGTGCAGACTTTGTGGGCACGGCCCCGGCCGCTCGCCAGGGGCCGGCCTCTTGGGGTCGGTCTTCTTGGGCCGGCTTCTTGGAGTCGGTCTTTTCGTGGACGGCTTCTTGAAGTCGGCCCTATCGTGGCGTCCTCTAAGAGAGTTTAGGGCTGGGCCGCCTTCCGGTAGTCGGCTTATGAGGCAACCGGCCGGAGGAAGGTGTCCCCGCATCTTGGGGCTCCAAGGCTCGATGAGCCTGTTGTTTTTTTGAAGGGCCAAAGGGAGCCGGCTAGGCTACCCGTGGTCATTTACTCCGACAAAGGTCGTTGTCCGCCACCACCATAGCAAGGTCGTCGTCCGCCACCACCATAGCAAGGTCGTCGTCCGCCACCACCATAGCAAGGTCGTCATCCACCACCACCATAGCAGGTTCATCGTCAGCCACCATCATAGCATGGTCGTCGTCAGCCAGAATAGGCTTCTCATCATCATCCCTACTCTGTTCCTTGTCATCCCCGCTCTGCTCCTCGTCATCCCCGCTGCTGCTCCCATTGCCTGGCCAAATGCAACAAAGTGTGAACATGGTGTTGTGATCATGCAGGTAGAGGAAGCCAAAAGGACAGGAAGAAGAGAGGCATAGAGCTTACTGGCATCGTCGTCGTGCTGGTAGTACATGCGGCACATGGTGTTGTCGAACATCTTCACGGTGAACATGGCGTCGCCGTCGTAGCGGAAGACAAGGAAGTACCCGAGCTATAGCTCATGGGCGTGGGCGAAATGCTCCCAGCTGGGCCCTAGGTACATGTGGCCTTCACCATCGAACACCAGCAACACGTCCCACAGCCTACGAAGCCCACTGCCGGCCTCCCGCAGCTTCACTTTATGGGGCTCACGACCGACGAGCATCTTCGCAAACTTGTCAGGCAGCCTCTGCAGCGAGGGTCAAGCAGTGGTTAATTGTGCCAATCAAGCACTAGACAGCAGAGTGATGATAAAGAAATGAGTGATGATAAATATACGTGCCTACTGCAAGATTTCTCAATTACGATCTCGAAGAACTCGAAACCTTCCAAGCCAGCCATCTCACTTCTCTGAAAAGCAGCATTGTAAATTAAATAACAGGACTGGACATAAATATGAAACAAGCACTTCAAAACAGTAGAATAATTACTACATGTGTTTGCCAGGGCCTCAATTTGGAATACTACGATAAATGGCAATGGCCTCAATTTGCTCCTACTATATCTTGGCAAAGGGGAAAAGAGTAGAAGTGGCAAAAACATCAACAGACTTGACCAACACCACCATCAACAGGTGACCACCACAGAAATCAACCACACAGACACACAAACATCAATAGCAGATGGCAAAAACAAGGACATTTCTGATGGCAAAAACATAAACATCACTCTGCTCCTCTTCTCCTACTCATTCCATATTTTGCAAAGCACCAAAAACATCAATAGAAGAAGAGGAGCAAAGCAGAGTGGGCAACAACACTTTGTTTTCTTCTTCTACTCATTCCATATTTTGCTAGCACCAAAAACATCAACATCAATAGGGCCTCAATAGTAGATAAGAAACCTAATCTATCTACTTTACCCAATTTGAACCATATCATATTTTGCTACTACCTACTTCCCTTTTGTCAGCTCTCTGTTTAATTGCTGATTGAAATACAAATACAAATTCAAATCTGGCAAATGCCAGGGCCTCAACAGCACCCTTGACAATGCCAAATTCGCCAGATGAGAGCATCACTACATCCAATAGAACATCTCACTGAAATAAAGAGCATCAGTACAACAACATGTCTCTCACTAAAATAAACAGCCTAATCCAATCCTAATCAGCAAAGACAAGAACAAACTAGAAAAGCAGAGACAAGAACAATCCTAATCAATCAACATCAACAAACATCCTAATCCAATCCTAATGAAACCCTAATCCAATCTAGGTGGCGGCAAGAACCCCAAACCCTAGAAAAATAACAGCATATGAACCTAATCCAATCTAGGCGTAATGTTGAACCTAATCTAGGCGCAATGTTGAACCCAATCCAATGGAGAGCAGAAGAGAAAGGAGCGGAGTGGGAAAGAACTGGATGGCTTACCTACGCTGGAGTCCGAGAAGAAGTGGTCGCTGACGGCGCAACGGAAGCCGCACAGGAGGCGTCGGACTAGCACAGGAGTCGGGGAGAAGGGGAGGCTGTCGCCGTCGCCGTTGATGGAGGAGAAGGGGAGGCTGTCGCTGTTGTCGTCTCCGTCGCCAGATTCAAAGGGGAGGACCAGTGGACTCATCGGGCAATAGACAGCCAGTTCTACGGAGAGGTGGAGTGGGTCCCACTTGTCAGCCAGTTCTATTTGATATAGCATAAAGTTCCTGTACTCAATCAAGAACCTCTTCCTAGCTCAGTGGTAGAAACATAGTAATATAAGCGTTAGGTCGTGGGTTCGAGTCCTCACTCGCGCATTTTTTTGGAGCGCTCCAGGTCGTGTGTGCTCGGTCGTGGGTTCAAATTCGACTATATAGTGGAACAACTAGACCATAATCAATATTATCTTCCTAGCTTAGTGGTTCTGGACGCAGTGGAATAAGTGCCAGGTCGTGGGTTCCAGTCCCCGCTCGCGCATATTTTTTTCCCACTGTTTGATGGAATAAAACAACATCTTTAGTTCACCAAAAAACAGCATCACATCACAACCAAAAACAACATCTGCTACAGCATGTGCATCTTCAGTTCACCAAAAACAACATCACATCACAACCAAAAACTACATCAGTATCTTCATCACATCATTTGGCATTGTATCTTCACCATCTGCTACAACCATAAGTCTCGTTCAGTGAAGAAATTTTATTCATTTCTGCCCAGATATCATAACAATAAGCATCCAAAATGCACCATCATCATAACAATCACAACAAGTGTTTTGCATCCAAAATGCTTACAAAATACTACAACCATTAGGATCACATCAAATGCTTACACAAGGAAAACAAATGTTTTGCATTTTGCATCAAATACTACAACCAACATTTTGTCACAGGATCACACCACTACAACCATCAGGATCTTCAAACATTTTGCTACCTGGAGATAATTGTAGTACATCAAGATCACCATGCATATGCACAGGAAGGAAAACTACAGAGAGTTAGAAGGATCGCCAAGGAGACCTAATTTACCTTCATGTCCATTCACTACTCATCGTCATCGATACAAAAACAAGGAACTCTATGCCCACTCCCGTTTTCCTCATCATCACTACAATATTGCAGCATAGTATGACCAGTCCTGTTTTCCTCATCCTCGCTCTCATGTCCATCCACTACCACCTTTCTTATTTTCTTGATGCTTTCAACTGTTGCAGCACCAACGATCACACGTTCCCGGTCCCTTCGCACTCTGCTTTGCATCGGAGCTTCCATAGAGTCATCATCAGCTTGCAACGGAACTTCCGTAGAGTCATCATCTTGGTATGTTAGTCCACCATCACCGGGGCCCTTTTCCACTTCAGTTTCAGTCACACTCCACAAGTGTCTATGTTCAAAGTTTTGCACAACTCGCCATTTTCCGTGCAAAAGAGTGTCTGGCAGATAAAACACCATTGTTGCTTGTGTTGTTAGAATAAAGGAATCACTCTTATACCAGCACCTTGCAGTGTTGATGCTTTTGAAGTGGCCATCATATTTGACAAAAGAGTCTCTCTTCTTCTTGCTACCAAGCTCAAACCAGTCACAGCGAAATAAGACAACTGAGCGATGGATGCCTCCACTAGAGTTGTACTGCAACTCTATGATGCTTCTCAACTGACCATAGAAGTCAATGATCTCACAATCATGTGACCCCTCAGTGACGATTCCACTATTCTGTGTCTTCCTTTTTTCCTCGCGGTCAACAGTGTGGTACCGGACACCGTCAGCAATGCATGTTGAATACACTCTCACTCGCTTATCCGGTAAGCATGCCAAAGCAAATAGATCATCACTGACCTTCTTCGCCTCATGCAACTTTCCAATCTACACAAATAAACCATTTAGCAAACAATGGTATTTAACAATTGGTGAATAACATAGAAAACATCAAACATGTGGCTAAAGATCTCACATGATTCTTAAACCAATTAGCAAACCCCTTGGCAACCCTTTTATCAACATTAATCTTGCTTTCTTCCTGATTTAACTCTTCCTTGCATTTCCTGCAATGCAAACAAAACATGTGAATTAAAACATTAGGCTGGCGCCAAGCCAAGCAAAAAAAATATAATGAGTGCACAAGATATAACGTACTTGATATATGGTAGAACCTCGGCGCAATTGCTGAGCACATACCAAACCATCTTGTCATACTCATCACCAGCCTCCAAGTATTGTGAGGCTCCAAGAAAGTTCACACCATGGTTGAAAACAGAGACATCACCACTTTGCGAATTAGACCTCTCTCTATTTCTGCCCGGCCAGTTCCATCTTGTTTCCACATCGCCAAAGTATCTAGAGCAAAAAGTCAAGCACTCATCAATGACATATGCTTCAGCAATAGAACCTTCAGGTCTTGCCGTGTTTCACACATTACGCTTACAAATAAGCAGCCTTCTTTCGATTGGGTACATCCAATCGTATTGCACAGGGCCTCTAAGCATTGCCTCTTTTGGTAAGTGCACCGCCAAATGGACCATCACGGTGAAGAAAGCTGGAGGGAAAATCTTCTCGAGCTTGCAGAGAATAATTGGGATTTCTTTTTCAAGTCTTTTCCAGGACAGTTAACTTGAGTATTTTGCAGCACAGTTCTCTAAAGAAATTTCCCAGCTCAGCAACCACTTCATATATATCCTTGTCCATGATTCCTCGGAGGCCCGCCGGTAAAATCCTCTGGAGGAGGATGTGACAATCATGGGTTTTCAGCACTGAAAGCTTGAATCCATCAGAAGTAACACACTTTGCTAGGTTAGCAGCATAACCATCTGGAAATTTCACCACTCTTAGGAATTCACAGAATGCAAGATTTTGTTCTTTACTCATTGTATACCATGCTCGTGGCATTTCAAATGAATCTTCTTCTTCATTGTGCTGTAGATGTAAATCTTCTCTTATGCCCATGCCCTCCAAATCAAGCCTAGAACTAACCGTGTCCTTTGTCTTCCCTTCAATGTTCAAAAACTTCCCTAGCAGATTCTCGCATATGTTTTTCTCAATGTGCATTACATCGAGATTATGCCTTAATTTCAGATCAGCCCAGTATGGCAGGTCCCACAAACAAGACCTCCGGTCCTAACATTGACCTTCTTCGCGCTTTCTTTTCTTCGCAAGCTTTCCTAGTCTCACATCTTTCACCTTTTCAAGTTGCTGCTCCAGCTCTTCTTTAGTGAATTCAGCTGGCTTGTCACGGGTTTCATTCTCACCATTAAAATCTTTGCTTCTTCGCCAGCAATGGTTTCGGGGAAGAAAGCGGCGGTGCCCAATATAACAGATCTTGCTCCTTATTCTCTTTGAGCTAGGGTCTTTGTCACAATGGACACAAGCCTTATAACCCGCTGTGATCCTCCCAGACAGAGTGTGCAGAGCCGGGAAATCATGGATGGACCATATGATTGCAGCACGTAGACTAAACTTTTCTTCCAGACTCAAGGCATCATATGTAGGTACACCAGTCCAGAGCTGGAGCAGTTCTTCTACGAGGGGCTCCATAAAGACATCAAAATTCTTTCCTGGAGACTCTAGACCCGGGATAAGCAATGACATCATGAAGTTGGACTGATCCATGCATGCCCATGGTGGCAGGTTGTACGGCACCACAAAAACTGGCCACATGCTATAAGACGTGCTCATGTTCCCAAACGGATTAAACCCATCTGTGGCAATGCCAAGTTTTATGTTCCTTGGATCTGCAGCAAAATCTAAATGTATACGGTCAAACTCTTTCCATGCCTCTCCGTCCGCTGGATGGCTCAGCTTATTGTCCACAGGTTGCCGCTTCAGCTTGTGCCACTGTACCTCACAAGATGATTTCTTCGAGATGAACATCCGCTGCAACCTTGGTATCAATGGAAAGTTCATCAATACCTTCTCCGGTATTGACTTCTTCCGATCAGCATCTTTCCACCTAGAGGCATTGCATTTTGGACAGTTGTCATGCTTTGCTAAATCCTTCCGAAACAAGACACAGTTATTTGGGCACACATGTATTGACACATAACCTAACCCCAGCCTGCAGATTATGCTCAATGCTTCATCATAAGATCTGGGAACACAACTATCAGGGAATTGTAAGCTCAAAAGGCGGAGTATTGCGCTAATCCGGTAGAAATACTTGATGTGGAGTAACTTCACGGTGAAGGTAAATCTTGAAAATTTACCCTCTTCATGAGCTGCACGCTTTGCCTCCTCTAACACCTCAGCAGACAACGACTTTTGTCCATCAGCATGATCTTCAGCATCGCACAAATCCTTCAATAGGTCAGGAATCCTATCATCTTCATGCCCATCCTCTTCCTCCAAAACAAAATTAACTTGCAAAACCTTTTCCATGAAATCAATGCCAGCATCACCACCACCCATCATATGAGGGGCCTCTGTATCAGCTTCAAAATGTTGAGGTTGTCTGTCTAAAGGTTCTCCATGACATATCCTTCTACCATATGTGCTGGTCATCCCATTAAGAAGCAGATGATCTTCCACTCTTCCTTGAGCCATTCTTGAACGGTTGAGGCATTCGCAACATGGGCAAAGAATGTGAGCATCGTTGGCAAAATTTGCCCGAACAAATGCCATGAAATCATCAACTCCTTTCATATGTTCTTTCGAAAACTTTCTAACTCCTTTTCTAATCCAGCTTCTATCCATCTGCCAAAGACAACAAATTGTTGCAACTTAGCAAATCAATCTAAGTGCATCAACATTAATTAATGAAAATGGATGGAAGTAATGGAAGCTAAAATTCCAAGAAAATTTCATATGCTAATTGCCTAACCACAACATTGAAACAAACCAAACAATAAATCAAACTAACACTGAAATTGGCATGAATTTATGTTGCAGAGAAGGCTAATTCAAATTAAACCAAACCAAGATTTAGAAGGATCATGTTTCTGGGAAGATCAAGCTAGCTAGATCCTAACAAATACTATGTTGTTTCTATCAATTACAATTACTATTATCCTAACAATCTGTAGACAAACAATTGAAGAACAACTGAGGCCATCTAGCTCAAATTCCCCCCAGATCTTAACAGAACAAGGCCCGAAGAATTCTTAACAAACAAGATGAAGAAATCCTAACAGTACATCAAGAAAATTCATCTATGCAATATCTACCAAACAAGCAAGCTATCTCCTAACTCCTAACAATGCATCAACAAAATTCATCTATGCTGAAGAACATCTGACTGAAATCCATCTCCCACTGAAATCCATGCTCGGTGACGAGGTGCATATAGTGAGAGAGGAGAGGGGGGAAGAGGCCCCCGCCCCCACCACCGTCGGTCGCCCACGCCCCTGCTGGTCGCTTCGCCTCCACGCCCCTGCCTCGCCTCCGCCCCTGCTGGTTACCTCCGCTGCCGTCCCCGCCCCCGCCTCCACCTCTGCCCCTACTGGTTGCTTCCGCCGCGAGGCCGTGGGCGAGGTCACCTGCAGCAAGGTCGTAGGCAAGGCGAGCGGCCCCTACTGGTAGCTTCGACCGTCGGCCCCGCCCGCCGGCCGCCGCCCGCTGCCCCGCCCTTGTCCGAGCGGCCCCTGCTGGTTGCTTCCGCTGCCGCCAGCCGCCGCCCGCTGCCCCGCCCTTGTCCGAGCGGCCCCTACTGGTTGCTTCCGCTGCTGCCAGCCGCCACCTGGTCGGAAGACCTAGAAAAATGCTAAGTGTTGCTCTGTTCGATGCCACCCGCCGCCACCTGGTCGGAAGGCCCCACTTGTCACTGATACGAGAGAGCTGTGGTTTTGTATAGTATATAGAAAACTACCCACACATTAGCAACAATCCCTCTCTAGCCCTGCAGTACCGAACGAGCGATTGAGCACCAGGTCATGGGTTCGAGTCCCTGCTAGCACACATTTTTTAGGGAATTAAACGCTCGCTCACCCTCCTAACAAATGGGTCCCGCCTGTCAGTGGCTCACCCACTTGTCAAATGGGTCCTGCCTGTCAGTGTTGCTAATTGTTGCTCTATTCGATGCCACCTGGTCGGAAGGTCCCACTTCTCAATGATACGAGAGAGTCGTATTTTTATAAAATGTATAGACAAATTCCCATACATGAGCAAATGTCCCTCTCTAGCCCAGCGGTAGCAAGCGAGCGAAGCAAGCGCGAGGTCGTGGGTTCGAGTCCCGCCTCGCGCATCTTTTTTGGGTGAATTAAGTGCTCGGCCCCACCTGTGAAATGGGTCCTGCATGTCAGTGTGTGCCCCATTTGTTGTTGAAAATTAACATTTAAGCAAAAATGACACCTAGACAGTGACACATAAGCGAGGTTGCTGAGGTGGCTGCCTAATCATCCTAATTCATTCAAACTCAAGTGTAGTGACCATGTTATATTGGTCGTTATCAGCTAGGCGTGCGGCAGTGGATAGTGCTTCCCACTTTACGACCATTCCCTCTAATGAAATTATGACCTTTCTGACTAGAATGGTCGTTATAGGTTAGGGTTTGGAGCCCCCCAATAGCTTTTGACCAATTGTTCTAAAATGGTCATAAATTTATGACCAATTCTTCTAGGGTCACTAACAGAAGGTCACAAGTTGACATATTTCTTGTAGTGTAAGGGCGTTTCCAACGCTAACTCGCAAACTTCCCGCATGCGTTCGGATCACGTTGTCCGCACCGCGTAAGCCATCCAACACGGTCCTGTATCGGTTCGCAGCGCAGTTCGAATATGTTGGAAACATAGCATGCAATTTAAAAAAAAAATCCTACGCTCACGCAAGATCTATATAGGAGATGCATAGCAATGAGAGGGGAGAGTGTGTCCACGTAGCCTTGTAGACCAAAAGCGGAAGTGTTAACTTAACACGATTGATGTAGTCAAACGTCTTCTCGAGTCAACCGATCAAGTACCGAACGTACGGAACCTTCGAGTTCTGCACACATTCAGCTCGAGACGTCCCTCGAACTCTTGATCCAGCAAAGTGTTGATGGAGTCAATGAGTTCCGTCAGCACGACGGCGTGATGACGGTGTTGGTGATGTGATCCGTGCAAGGCTTCGCCTAAGCACTACGATGATACTATCGGAGGAGTAAACGTTGGAGGGGGCACCGCACACGGCTAAGAGAATAACTGTTGTGCCTTTAGGTGCCCACCGCCCCCGTATATAAAGGAGGAAGGAAGAGGCGGATGGCCTAGAGGGACGCGCCATGGGGGAGTCCTACTAGGACTCCTAGTCCTAGTAGGATTCCCCTTTCCTTTCCGGAGTGGCAAAAGGGGAAAGGGAGAGGGAGTAGGAGAGGGAAAGGGGGGGGGGGGCGCCCCCTCCCCTAGTCCAATTCGGATTCCCATGGGGGGGGGGCTGTTGGAAATATTCCCTAGAGGCAATAATAAAATGGTTATTATTATATTTCCTTGTTCATGATAATTGTCTATTGTTCATGCTATAATTGTATTGATCGGAAACCGTAATACATGTGTGAATACATAGATCACACCATGTCCCTAGTGAGCCTCTAGTTGACTAGCTCGTTGATCAACAGATGGTCATGGTTTCCTGACTAAGGACATTGGATGTTGTTGGGGATATAACTACTGAGTGTAAACCGCCCAAGAGGGGCCACTTCACCTTCAACTATATTAAAGCCCACGAAGACCCAGAAGATGACGTTTTACTAATGAAGCTTAGAGGCCCAGAGCCCAAAGGTGGATTAGGGCCCATAGTGGTACACCGCCATGGTTGTGTAACTTGTATTGTAAGTTAGGAAAGAAGAGACCGAGACGGACACTTGTATGAGCCGGCCTCGGGACTCTGTAAACCGGCCGGGCGTCAACCCATGTATATAAGGGGATGACCTGGCGATGGTTCAGGTACAAGAAACAACAACTCGAGAGCCAGGCATAGCGTGTTTTGCTCCCTGGTTATCAAGACCCCAATAATTTCATCACAACTAGACGTAGGCTTTTTCCTTCATCGAAGGGGCCGAACTAGTATAAAAATCCTTGTGTCCTTCGTCCGGTTTAACCCCTTTAAGCTAACCCGTCACGATGGCTCCACGACTAAGTCCTTTCACGAGGACATCTGATGTGATATTTCCACGACAGTTGGCGCCCACCATGGGGCTATCGCACAATGGTTTCGAGTTCTTAAAGGGCAGCTTTGAAGGCCTCAAAGGGTACGCAGTTGGCCGGATAACCAAGAGTCGTCCCGGCAAGCTCTACATCGACGACGCAGGGTGGGGCCCCGAGGCCGGCTCAATTGAGTCCGGGTACCGGGTCCCCTTTGGCGGAATTCACGTTTTCATCAGCAAGATCGGCGAACTGAGCCCTGAGCCGAAAATCTGCACCGACCTCGTTGAGACGGCTTAGCGTGCAAGCCCCGCTCGGATTCAGCCCGCCATGAAGCGTGCGTTTGTAGGATGTGTCCACGGGATCAGATCTGAACCGGTGTCCAGAGGTGAGACGGTCGCTTATTCCAACGGTGAATCATCCACCAGCGAAACCGAGTCCCTATACCAAGTTCATGACAGCATATTTGAAGGGTATACCGATGGCACCAGTATTCCGGAATTTCGTGAACCGCCAAACCGAGTCGCAATCTTCATGGCCGGAACACAGCCGACTTTGCAAAATTCTACTACGGTGGCATCCGGACCAGCAGCGGGGGCAGGAGGCTCCGCGCGCCGGCCGGCTCAAGTTCTGTCCAGATTGATGGACGTCTGGACAATGTTATTGGACACAACAGTTACCCCAGAGACTCAAGATCGGCATAACGCAGAGGTCGCCAAGTTATGGGATCAGATAACGCAAGCCAAGGAGGACTTGGCAGCAGAGGATACCAGGATGGCTGAGGAACGGGCCGCTTTAGATGCCCATGCGTAGAGGATTCAAACAGAGAATTATCGACTTTTGATGGATCAGAATGCCTCGAATGAAGTATTCAGAAGGAGACATCGATCTCGCTTGCCGGTGGATTACAATGCGATGAATCTCTTCAATACACCAGGGGCAAGGACCAGCAACCCGGCGGCAGTAAACCGTACTGTCGTGCCAAGGACCGGAGCGCTGGATCAACCTCAGGTGATGGGTCCACCTCAGCGGAAGACTACCCGCGACGGTACACAACGCCCCCGCCAGGTCACTTTTCTACCCCTTTGGATAACATGATAGCAGCAGCATCCCGGCTGGCATCTATTCCGATGGAGGGTGAATCGCCAGTGGCGGTAAAGACACGATGGGCCAATGATCTTCTTCAGACTGCTATGGTGCAGCAGCAGGCTTGTTCATATAGCCGAGACAGGATTCACACAACCCCCCGTCCGAGCAGAAGCTATAGCAGGCACATAGATGAACCGGAGGTGTCCATCAGTGCGCGGCGCCGCGATGCCCCTCAAGGACCCAATCCAGCGCATGGCGAGGTAAATGCTCAGGACGTGGTGGATAATGGCAGAGCACGAAGGGAGGCCGCTTTAGCAGCACAATATGCGGGTCGTTATCAACCCGCCCCGGTTCAGCCAGCAGCGTCAGTAGACCGAGGCACCGGGCTTGCCTGCAGTTCCTGGGGAGTACCGTGTCTCATTCCGGCTCTCCGTAATGTGCGTATGCCTAAAGATTTCAAGGGTCCATGTAAGGTGCCTAATTACACCGCCGATCAGCCACCTGAGGCGTGGGTTGAAAGTTATGAGATGGCGATGGAGATGCTGGATGTGGATGAAGCGGCTTGTGCAAAGTACTTCACAATGATGTTGGAAGGGACGGCCCGTACATGGTTGAAGAACCTGCCAGCTAACTCCATCGAGTCATGGGACCAATTGAAGACCCGGTTTATAGCAAATTTCAAGGATACATGCAAACAGCCTATGTCCATTGTGGATCTGGATGCCTGTGTTCAAGGAGAGAACGAGTCAACAACTCATTGGGTGCGCCGGGTTTCAGAAGTTTTGCACTCGTCGGACCGGATTAACGCTGGCCAGGCAATCATAACATTGGAGCGTAATTGCCGGTTTAAGTCACTGAAGATGAACTTGGGACGGCTTAAGCGCCACTGCAATGACATAGGAACACTTATGGCAGCCTTGGTTAAGTATGTCGATTCTGATAATACCAAGGATCCCGATTCTGATGAGGAGAAATCGGAGAAGGGAAAGAAGAACGACGGTGCAAAGGGACAGCAACACAACTAGGGGGGCCATGGGAATAATGGTAAGCACAGAGCAGATAATTCAGATTTTGTGGCTAATGCTAATGTGCATCGTCGTAAAGGTAAACCACCCCAGCGCGGTGGCGGGATGAATCTGGAGCGTTTGTTAAACCAGCCCTGGCCAAAGCACGGGACCAAGGAGGTTCCAGCAACACATCTTTGGAAAGATTGTCACATTATGAAGGAGTTCAAAAACTCTTATCTCTTTTGGTATGATCAGGGTCCATCGGGCGGTTCTGGTCCTGGTTTTCATGGTGGCAGCGGTTCAAACTCCGGATTTTAGAATAATCAGGGCAACCAGAACAACCAAGGTGGTAATAACCAATAGAATAATCAAGGAAATCAGCAGCAGTCAGGTTAGCAGAGTCACCCAAAGCAGTTGAATGGTGGGCAGTATCATGTGTTCACCACTAGTTTGTGCAAGCATGATTAGAAGCTTCACAAGAGAGCAGTTAATGTTGTTGAACCGGCAGTGGCACGTTACTTGCGGTGGTCCGAGCAGCCCATTGTGTGGAGCAGAGAGGATCATCCGCCCCGGGTTGACAATCCGGGTCATCTAGCTTTGGTGGTGGCGCCTCAGGTGGGAGGTTATAAGTTTACCAAGGTGCTGATGGATGGAGGGAGCAGTATCAACATCCTGTACTATGAAACTTTCCGTCGCATGGGGTTGATAGACAAGAGTCTTAAACCGTCAAACACTATTTTTCATGGTGTAGTACCAGGTAAATCGGCATATCCTGTTGGCAAGATCGCTTTGGAGGTTGTGTTTGGAGATGAGCACGACTCCCGGTCTGAAACATTGACCTTTGAAGTGGTGAAGATCCAGAGCCCGTACCACGCACTGTTTGGACGGTCGGCTTATGCAAATTTCATGGCGAGGCCCTGTTATATTTATTTGCAGCTCAAGATGCCGGGTCATAAGGGGACCATAACAGTTCACAGAAGTCGTAAGATTGCTTTGGATTGCGAGGAAGGTGCTGTGGCTTATGCTGAGTCGGTTTGTGCTACAGAGGAGTTGAAACACTACAGGGACAATGTTGATCCGGCATACATGACCCCTCTGAAGAAGCCCACCACTGAGCATGACCCAAACCTGGAATTCAAACCGGCTGATGAGACTAAACTTGTTGACTTTGTTCCTGGCGACTCATCCAAACAGTTTAGCATCAGCACAAATTTGGATCCGAAATAGGAAAGCGCGCTCATCGAGTTCATCCGTGAGAACCGGGACATTTTTGCATGGAAGCCTTCTGACATGCCAGGTGTACCGAGGGAACTCACTGATCACACTCTCAATATTGATCCCAAGTTTAAACCGGTCAAGCAGTTTCTTCACCGCTTAAACAAGGAAAGACGCAAGGCCATTGGTGAGGAGGTAGCCCAGCTGTTGGCTGCTGGCTTTATCATTGAAGTGTTTCACCCTGAGTGGTTGGCTAATCCGGTGCTGGTTCTTAAGAAAAACCGCACTTGGCGCATGTGTGTGGACTACACAGATTTGAACAAAGCTTGTCCAGCCGATCCTTTTGCTCTCCCGCGCATTGATCAGATCATTGATGCAACGACGGGTTGTGAGCGTTTGAGTTTCTTGGATGCTTATTCAGGTTATCATCAGATCAAAATGGCAGTTAAGGACCAGGAGAAGACCGCCTTCATCACTCCCTTTGGAGCCTTCTGCTATGTTTCTATGCCTTTTGGGCTCAAGAGTGCCCAGGCAACTTATCAGTGCTGTGTGCAAAATTGTCTTCACACTCAGATTGGGTGCAATGTTCATGCCTATGTGGATGACATTGTAGTAAAATCTAGGAAGAAGGAGACATTGATAGATGATCTCAAGGAAACCTTTGACAATCTTCGGGTTTATAAGATGATGCTTAATTAGGACAAGTGTGTTTTTGGTGTTCCGGCAGGCAAGCTTTTAGGTTTTCTGGTGTCCAACAGAGGCATTGAAGCTAATCCAGAAAAGATCAAAGCGATTACATCTTTGGCTAAACCGACTTGTATCAATGATGTTCAACGTCTGGCGGGTCGAATTGTAGCCCTGAGCCAGTTTATTAGCCGCTTGGGAGAGAAGGCGATCCCTCTATATCAGATGTTGAAGAAAACATACACCTTTGTCTGGAGTGATGTGGCTGATGCGGCGTTTGAAGACTTGAAGCGGCAATTGGCTGAACCACCGGTCCTTGCTGCTCCGGTTAACAAGGAGCCCTTATTATTGTATGTGGCTGCTAATGCCCGTGCTGTTAGTGTGGCAATTGTGGTCGAACGCAAGGAGGCAGGAAAGGAATATCCGGTTCAACGGCCGGTTTACTATATCAGCGAAGTGCTTATCGAGTCAAAGCAGCGATATCCGCATTGGCAGAAGCTGGTATATGGGGTTTTTATGGCGAGTCGAAAGCTCAAACAATACTTTCAAGGCCATCCCATTACAGTGGTCAGTTCAACTCCTTTGGGCGATATAATTCAGAACAGGGAGGCAACTGGCCGGGTTGCAAAGTGGGCAATTGAGCTTGGTCCGCACGGGTTGAAGTATATGCCTCGGACTTCTATCAAGTCACATGCACTTGTTGACTTCATCTATGATTGGACCGAGTTACAGGCACCACAGGACAAACCGGATAACACATACTGGACTATTCACTTTGATGGATCCAGGAAATTGGAGGGCTCGGGGGCTGGAGTTGTCCTTACTTCCCCTTGAGGTGATAAAATTCGTTATGTTCTCCGTTTAATGTTCCCCTGTACTAACAATGCAGCTGAGTATGAAGCTTTACTCCATGGTCTCCGTGTGGCCAAGGAGATGAATTTAAGCCAAGTATGATGCTTTGGAGATTCTGATCTGGTGGCCCAGCAAGTTTCTGGCACTTGGGATTCTAAGGATCCACTCATGGCGGCTTACAGATGCGAGGTGGATATTGTGGCGGGTCACTTCAAAGGGTATCAGGTTGAGCATATTGATTGGCGCAAAAATGAAGCGGTAGATGCTTTAAGCCGGCTGGGATCTCAGCGTAAACCGGTACCTCCCAATACCTTTTTAGATATCTTGCATAACCCATCTGTTAAGTTGCCTACAGAGGAGGATTTAGCTGTTCATGGTCCGGAGGCTCAATTGGTGGCCGCTTTACATGTTGTTCCGGATTGGACGGTTCCATATTTGGCGTATATGAACCGGCGCGAGTTACCAGACAATGAAGTTCTGGCCCGACAGATAGTCCGGCAATCCAAGTCCATAGTTATTCACAATGGCGAGTTACACGCTGCAGCGTTTCAGGCGTATTCCAGTGTTGTGTTTCTCCTGAAGAAGGCCAAGAGATTCTACGGGAAATTCATGAAGGGGATTGTGGTCACCATGCCGGTTCAAAGTCCCTGGTTGCTAAAACTTTTCGTCATGGGTTGTACTGGTTGACAGCTCATGCTGATGCTGAGGATCTGGTAAAGCAGTGTGACACTAGTCAGAAGTTTTCACGCTGAGCTCATGTTCCGGTTCAAGAATTAAGCATGATTCCCACCACCTGGCCATTTCCCACTTGGGGTCTTGATATGGTGGGACCCTTTAAGTGCTCCAAGGATAAGAAGACCCACCTGTTGGTGGCGGTTGACAAGTTCACTAAATGGGTTGAAGCGGAGCCCGTCAGCAAGTGTGATGCAGCTACGGCGGTTCGATTTCTCAAAAAGATTATCTTCCATTTTGGCTTTCCACACAACATCATCACGGATAATGGCACAAACCTTTCTAAAGGTGAGATGGAGGATATCTGTCAGAGAGAGCATATCCGGCTTGATTTAGCATCCGCGGCGCACCCCCAGTCCAATGGTCAAGCTGAGAGGGCCAATCAAGAAATCTTGAAGGGTATCAAGCCCCGGCTCATGGTTCCTTTAAAGCGGATGCCGGGTTGTTGGGTGGAAGAATTACCTTCTGTGTTATGGAGCATCAACACCACCCCCAATAGATCAACGGGCAGAGGCGGTCCTCCCAAGTGATATTCGTCATGATTCGCCCCGGGTTGCCAATTATGTTGAAGCGGACAATGAGCAAGCACTCTAGGAGGCGTTGGACCTGTTAGATGAAAAATGGGACATGGCTTTGGCTCGTTCGGCGGTTTATCAGCAAGACCTGCGGCGTTATCACAGCCGCCGGGTTAAAACAAGAACCTCTCAAGAAGGCGATTTGGTGCTCCGGCTCATCCAGGATCAGACCGATATGCACAAGTTATCCCCACCTTGGGAAGGACCATTTGTGGTCAGCAAGAATCCGCACAACGGATCATACTACCTCATTGGCGTTCGAGACAACTCACGCAGTTCTGAGGAGGAGACCCGGCGGTCGTGGAACAAAGCTCTCCTTCGGCCTTACTATACTTGAGCCATAGGCTTCTCTTATGTACATATTTTGACAATGTATATATTATGATCAATATAATAAACCGGCATCCTTGCTATAAGCAGGGCCTCTGCTGTTTTTTCTCAAATATCTTTTGAGTAACATGGGGGCTTCAGCTGGCAAAGCGGAGTGCTACCTGTTAAATCGGCTATCATGCCACAATACAGCTTGGGAGCTTCACACCCAAGGGGCCAAAGAGAGTCTGGATGCTATGCACAACTCAAACATAGGCACCCATTGAGCACAACTCACAAAGTTACTTGGGGGCTCTTTGTGTAAAGTAACAAAGAGTTTGGAAGGACCCTTGTAATTGGGTATCGACCCACGGCTTGGAAGCCTATTGTATTCACCTAAAACCCCGGGTTAACCTGCCTTCATCAAGTAAGCCACTCCTATCCAGGTAATCCTAGCACGACCCGCCGAACGTTTGACAAGTTAATCTTATACAGACCCTGAACTTGTCAAAGTTAAAACGATGATTGGTTAGTTGGAGGCCTGTCGGAGTCAAAACCGGCGGATCTCGGGTAGGGGTTCCCGAACTATGCGTCTAGGCGGATGGTAACAGGAGACAAGGGACACGATGTTTTTACCCAGGTTCGGGCCCTCCCGATGGAGGTAAAACCCTACTCCTGCTTGATTAATATTGATGATATGGGTAGTACAAGAGTAGATCTACCACGAGATCAGAGAGGCTAAACCCTAGAAGCTAGCCTATGGTATGATTGTTGTTCGTCCTACAGACTAAAACCCTCCAGTTTATATAGACACCGGAGAGGGCTAGGGTTACACAGAGTCGGTTACAATGGGAGGAGATCTACATATCCGTATCGCCAAGCTTGCCTTCCACGCCAAGGAATGTCCCATCCGGACACGGGACGAAGTCTTCAATCTTGTATCTTCATAGACCAGGAGTCCGGCCAAAGTGTATAGTCCGGCTATCCGGACACCCCCTAATCCGGGACTCCCTCAGTAGCCCCCGAACCAGCCTTCAATGACGATGAGTCCAGCATGCAGATTTTTCTTTGGCATTGCAAGGCGGGTTCTTCTCCAAATCCCATATACCTGTCGAATAGTGTCCGGCTTCTGGTGAATGTTGCGCTCCTTGGCTTCTGCGCCCAATAATGGCCATCTTCCACGTGTCAAAATAATGTGAAAAGACAAGGTGTTTTTTTCATATACCCCCCTAGTTGCGCAAATGGGCCGCCTATAAAAGAGGCGGGGATTTAGATTCGAATCACACCATCTTCCCTCAGTGAGCATTCATCGGAGCGCATTCGATAAAGATCCGTTCCATCATGGCGGTCAACGCAGCTCCTCCTCTCGCCCCCCAGCCCTCAGCCTGGAGATTGGGAGAGGTGTTCCGTCCCGCACAGCGAGCTAGTAGTGCTCCAAACCAAGGGGCTCCTCCCCCCAGCATACATGGTCCCAGTTCGAGCCGGGCTTGCCACCTATAATGACGGAGAGCAAGCGGAGAGCGTCCCCAATCCCTCCAAAGCAGAGCGGGTATGCCTTGTCCCTTATTTAATAAGAAGGCTCGGATTTCCAATTCATCCGTTTCTCCGGGGGCTCCTGGAGTTCTATGGCCTCCAGTTACACAACCTTACGCCTGCCTCCATATTGCATATTGCGGGCTTCGTAGCCCTTTGCGAGCTGTTTTTGGGCATCGAGGCCCATTTCGCGCTGTGGAAGAAGTTGCTCTGCCTCGTGCCCCATTCTCAGGAGGGGTCGATATATCAAGTGGGCGGAGCCGAACTATGGCGCATCGTCGGGACCAGATATCTATCCGGAACCCCAAAGAAGGTGTCCCAGGGCTGGCCTTCAGAATGGTTTTATATGGAAGACGTCCCCCTGCCGGACCCTGTACGGATCGGCCTACCTAAGTTTGATAATGCTCCCTTGAAGAAGCGCCTGAGCTGGCATCCACGGAGCCCTCAGAAGGAAAATGACAGGGACATCCTTTACCTGATGAGTCGGATAAGGTTGTTAGCTCATTCCGGACTGATCATGATCGAGGTCATGGCCACATGCATTACATGGGGGGTGCAGCCGCTTCAGTACAGAGGCCACCCTATGTGGGATTTCAACGGGGAGGACGACGCCACCCGGTGTGGTCGCAAGGGGCCAGATTTGGCCGCCACTCTAATGAAGATCTTGTCCGCTTTGTACAAGGGAGAAGAGGAGGAATTCCTCCGCGTCAACCCACGGGGCGGATTTTCTATGTACAATCCTCCAAGCTGTGTAAGCGAACACTTTCACTTGCCTATCCGTTTTCATATTCCCATAGTTAAGTACTTAGTCTAGCAATTTCAATGCAGGAGCTACGCCAGACTGTAAAGGAGATAAACAGCCCTCCTCCACAACCCGAGGACCCAGAACGGTCCCTCGACCCAGACTCCCAAGAGGACCCGGACTTATGTGTGGAGCTGATTGATGGGGTGTTTCATCAATTGAGCAAGGACAACACCTTGGTGGACATTACGGCCGATTATCCTGGACTACTTCCAGCCTCAAAGGTAACTGAGACCGAAGTCCCAGTACTTTCAAAAGGATCCATCCGTGCTTATTTTTTATCACCGTATACCAATGGCGTTTTTTGCAGGGGAAGTCCTTGAGGCGGAGGGCCGAGCCCACGGTGGCTAGCCAACAAGGGCCATCGAGGCCCCGCGGGCTAAAAAGAAGTGCAGACCGGATTGAGACGCCGGCGCAACGGTACGGTGTGCATTTTTAATGCCCAGGGTTTATGCCCTCAAGGCAAACTAACGCTCATGCTCTCTTCAGGAAGAAGAGCGCCCGCCGGACTATATCCACCGACCAGGCTTCAAGGTCGGGTCTGGAAGTGGAGGCAAACACGGGGCGCGCACCGGACGCTCCTCCGACAAAGGATGCGGACGGGCTGTCTGCCACCAATTCCGAGGTGGAGAGTGCCATGAACCACAGGCGTCGCCAGACTGTTCTTCGTGACGCTTGTTTTTCCCAAGAGGCGTTGGACGCCTTTAATACGGGAGATGCATACCTCCGTGCCGCTCAAAATGGTCTAGCCAGAGCCACAGAGCAGTATGTAAAAGACATACGGGTGAGAAAATTTGATGGTTATATATGTCAGTAGCCCCCGAGACTTGAAACAGTTAGAATAACTTATTTAAGGATTATTTGTTATGCAGGATCTTACAGAAAAGAATACCCAACTATCCTAGGAGCTGGAAGAGTGCAAAGCCCAACTTGAGGCCGCACTAGCCGCAACAGGGAAGGCCCAGGAGGCCCCCTCTGGTAATATATGCTTCGACAGATAAGTATGTTGTGAAGTGCGACATGTGTGCAATTCTGACAATAACAGTGCCTATGGTGCCGGAGTTGATCCGGACAAGCAGCAACTCTTGCGCCAGTTAAAGGCCAGTGAGAGCGTGCTTACGAGGGTGAGGCAAGAGAAGAACAAGCTTCAAGATGCCAACACCCAGCTAGGCGAGGAACTAAAAGATGTTCGTGCTCAGCCGTCGGACTCCGTAAAGGAGAATCAGTGGCTTCGACGCGGCATTTTTAGTAAGTGCTTGAATGAACTTTCGAAAAAGAGTTCGGCGAGGAAGTCGATTGACAGAGTTATGTCTGTAGGTATGCTAACAGGTCGGCCTGCGGAGGAAATGCCCGGTTCTACGGCTAACCTTCTTCCCGAGCTATCACAGCTGCACGAACGAGTTCGACACATGATGCAAGGCGTCGCCCAGGCTTTGTGGCCATCCGTCTCCATGCCCGAAGGCCTTGGAGAGCTTATAGAGAAGCTGAAGGGAGCGCGACGACGCTTCCGATTATGGAAGATATCGGCCTACCGTCAAGGTGCCAGGGAGTCCTGGGCCATGGTGAAGATGCGGTACACGAAGGCTGACCCAAACCACATGGCCGAGGTCGGACCTGTGGGGCCCAATGGGAAGGAGATCCTTGTCAGTTTAGTGTACGGCCAGGTAGAGCTGGCCGCCAAGTATTCCCAACAGGACTGTAAATTAGACAGCCTGTTGGATGGTATCGAAGAAGAATATACCCAGTCAAATTGACTATGTAATTTAAAATGACATGCAAAATGCCTTCTAGCCGGATTGTAGATCGTTTGTCATGGCGGACCTTTTCGCTTCAACCTCGGGACCCGATAGTCTGGAGTGTGTCTGAATACCCTCTCGGTTATGTAAGAACCGGGGCATGCGTGGAGACCAGGCATAGGGGTCAGTAGTGCTTTATCAGACAAGTGCCCAACTAGTTATGTTATATTACATGGTTAGTAAGAAACATCTTCCAGGGAGAATAGTTCCGTTAGGGGTTCCTTTCCCTAGGAGGCATGCCCTAAAGTGCATGTCCGAACTGCGTAAAAAGCAAAAAAGCATCTAGGGGCAGATAAATAAACGAGGAAGAAATCATCTCTTAGTTCACCGACCGAATATTCCCTTAAGAACGCTAGCTTTCGGCTTCACCCAGTCTGAGGTACACATCCGGCTGACCCGGCAGTAACAATCGCAGAGGTACTCCCTTAACCACCTAGCCGAACAATCGGGAACGTAGGGGTAAGCACAGGAGCCAGGCAACCCAGCTTGGCTAAAACTTAAGTCATATCGATGCACATAATGGTGAATAAAAGGTACATGCGAAAGTGTGACACATGTGTTGGGCACGAGGCCCGTATAAACAAGCTTCTGTTAAAGAAGCCCCCAGGTATAATGAGCGTGAATAGCGCATCAATTGTGTGCGAACGAGGCGCAAACGAGCCCTTAAAAGGCTGTAAGAGAAAAGGAGGGAGAAGGAGAGAAATATAAGACAACTAATGTGTAAAAAATGGATAGAGGAAGGAGACAAACACAGAGTCCGGCACTAGGCGTAGAATCTTCGTAGACGGGCTGCGTTCCATGGGTTCGGCTCGAGTCAGTTATCCGATGCATTTCGCAGATGGTACGCTCCACCAGTCAGGACTTGGTCGATTATGAAGGGACCTTCCCATTTGGGCTTGAGTTTGTCCATTTTGTTGTCCGGCGGGTCTAGAACTAATTTGCCAACATTGTAGGTTTTGGCCCGTACTTCTCTTCTTTGATATCCTTGAGCCTGCTATTGATAGAATGCGGAACGGGCTTTTGCCACATCGCGCTCCTCCTCCAAGGCGTCCAAACTGTCCTGTCGATCAAGTTCGGCTTCTCTTTCTTCGTACATGCGCACGCGAGGTGAGTCATGAATTATGTCACAGGGCAGAACTGCCTCTGTGCCGTATACCATAAAAATGGTGTGAATCCGGTAGTGCGATTCGGCGTGGTCCGCAGCCCCCAGAGTATGGAGTCGAGCTCCTCTACCCAGTGCGTGTTAGATTACTTGAGGGACCGCACTAGTCTGGGTTTGATGCCGCTCATGATTAGACCATTTGCCCGCTCGACTTGACCGTTAGTTTGTGGGTGATAGACTGAAGCGTAGTCGAGCTTGATGCCCATGTTTTTGCACCAAAGTTTTACCTCATCGGCCATGAAGTTCGTGCCGTTATCAGTGATGATGCTGTGGGGGATGCCATAACGGTGTATGACCCCTGATATGAAGTCTATCACTGGTCCGGATTCGGCCGTCTTAACAGGCTTGGCCTCTATCCATTTGGTGAATTTGTCAACCATGACCAATAAGTATTTTTGCTTGTGGGCTCCCCCTTTAAGGGTTCCAACCATGTCAAGCCCCCAGACCGCGAAGGGCCAGGTGATGGGTATAGTTTGGAGGGCGACGGGTGGCATATGGCTTTGGTTAGCGAATAATTGGCAACCGGCGCATCGTTGGACTAAGTCCTGAGCATCTGCCCGGGCCATCGGCCAATAAAATCCAGTACGGAAGGCCTTGCTTACAAGGGCCCAGGCTGTGGCGTGGTGCCCGCCGAGTCTGGCGTGAATTTCAGCCAAAAGGTTCCGCCCTTCCCCTTCGGAGATACACCTTTGAAGGACTCCGGTGGTGCTTTTCTTATAAAGCTCTCCTTTGTGGACTTTATAGGCTTTAGATCGCCGCACTATGAAGCGTGCCTTGTTTTGGTCCTTGGGGAGTTCCTGTCTAGTTAAGTAGGCTAAGAATGGTTCTGTCCACGGGGCAATGACTGCCATTATTACATGGGCTAAGGATGTTACTTCGTTGGCAGAGCCTCCCGTTGTGTCAGGATGTTCGGTGTGAGGTGGTGCGGCTGGATCTGGGTTGTTATTTCCGGATTCCCCTTCCCATTGTACGGATGGCTTGAATAGCCGCTCCAAGAAAATGTTGGGGGGGGGGGACTGCATCGCGCTTTGCACTGATGCGTGCCAAGACGTTCGCTGCCTGATTGTTTTCCCGGGCTATATGGTGATATTCGAGCCCCTCAAACCGAGCTGACATTTTTAGGATGGCATTGCGATAAGATGCCATTTTCGGATCCTTGGCATCAAAATCTCCGTTTATTTGGGATATCGCGAGGTTCGAATCCCCACGCACCTCTAGGCGTTGAATGCCCATGGAAACTGCCATCCGGAGACCATGTAGAAGGGCCTCGTATTCGGCTGCATTGTTAGTGTGTATACATTATCTGGAGTACATATTGAACTGTATCTCCTGTTGGTGACGTCAGAACGACGCCAGCCCCCAGACCCGCTAGCATTTTGGAGCCATCAAAGTGCATGATCTAGTTGGAATATGTGCCGTACTCTTTAGGAAGTTCGGCTTCAGTCCATTCAGCGACAAAGTCGGCAAAAACTTGCGACTTGATAGCTCGCCGTGGCTTATAGGTTATGTCGAATGGTAGGAGCTCAATGGCCCATTTGGCAATCCGGCCCATCGCGTCGCGGTTGTTTATAATATCATTAAGAGGTACTTCGGAGGCTACTGTTATTGAACACTCTTGAAAGTAGTGTCGTAGCTTCCGGGATGCCATGAACACTGCATATGCTATCTTTTGGTAATGCGGGTACCGTGACTTGCATGGAGTGAGGACAGTGGACTCGTAGTAGACTGGTTTTTGAAGGGGGAATTTGTGTCCATCCATTTCTCGTTCGACGACGAGCACTGCGCTTACAACTTGATGAGTTGCCACAATGTATAATAGCATTGGTTCGCCGATGTTAGGCGCGGCCAGGACCGGGTTTGTTGCCAATATGGCTTTTATTTCTTCGAGTTCGGCCGTGGCGGCATCCGTCCACTCGAAGTGTTCGGTGCACCGGAGGAGGCGATAAAGGGGTAATGCCTTTTCTCCCAAGCGGGAGATGAAGCGGCTTAGGGCCGCCACACATTCAGTCAATTTTTGTATTTGCTTGAGGTCCTTTGGAATATCCAATTGTGACAGAGCTCGGATCTTGGCTGGGTTTTCTTCAATTCCTCTACCGGATACGATGAAGCCCAAGAGCTTTCCGGCTGGTACGCCGAAAACACATTTTTCTGGGTTGAGCTTGATGTCATATGTTCGGAGGTTATCGAATGTGAGCCTCAAGTCGTCTACTAGAGTTTCGACATGCTTGGTTTTGACGACCACGTCATCTACATATGCTTCAAATGTTTTGCCGATCTGGTTGGCCAGACATGTTTGAATCATGAGCTGATATGTTGCACCGACGTTTTTTAGCCCGAAGGGCATTATGTTGAAGCAGAATGGGCCGTATGGGGTGACGAATGCAGTTGCGGCTTGGTCTGGTTCTGCCATCTTAATTTGATGGTAGCCAGAGTATGCATCGAGGAAACACAATGAATCGTGTCCTGTGGTAGCGTCGATGATTTGATCGATGTGGGGGAGGGGGAAGGGATCCTTTGGGCAAGCCTTGTTGAGGTCCTTGAAATCGACGCATAGGCGCCAGGATTTGTCCTTCTTTGGTACCATCACCAGGTTTGCTATCCAGTCCGGATGTTTTATATCTCTGATGAATCCGGCTTCCAGTAGTTTGGCTAGCTCCTCTCCCATGGCTTGTCTCTTAGGTTCAGAGAAACGCCGAAGAGCTTTTAACAGGCTTGAATCCTTTTTGGATGTTTAGGCTGTGCTCGGCCAGCCTGCATGGGATTCCTGGCATGTCTTAAGGGTGCGAGGCAAAAATGTCCCAATTTTCACGTAGGAATTCTCGTAGTGCGGCCTCTACATCGGGGTTTAATTGCGCCTCGATGGAAGCCGTTTTTGTAGGGTCCGTTGGATGGACTTGGAATTTGACTATTTCGTTTGCTGGTTTAAAAGAGGTGGAATTGGATCTTTTATCGAGTATCACGTCGTCCCTGTTCACCGTGGAGCGCAACACAGTCAGTTCTTCGGCCGCTAGGGCTTCGGATAGTGCCTCAAGGGCTAGTGCGGCTGTTTTGTTTTCAGCGCGGAGTGCTATGTCCGGATCACTAGCAAGAGTGATGATTCCGTTGGGTCCGGGCATTTTGAGCTTCATGTACCCGTAATGGGGTATAGCTTGAAAAATTGTGAATGCCTCTCGCCCTAACAGAGCGTGGTATCTGCTGCTGAATGGGGCCACTTGAAACGTGACCTCCTCGGACCTGTAATTATCCGACGTGCCGAACACCACATCTAGTGTAATTTTTCCTGTACAGCGCGCTTCCTGACTGGGGATTATTCCTCTAAAGGTTGTGTTGCTTCGCTCAATGCGGCTCCAGTCTATTTCCATTTTTCAAAGGGTTTCCTCATAAATGAGGTTCAATCCGCTACCACCATCCATGAGTACCTTGGTAAGTCGAAAGACATCCAATATCAGACTGAGGACCAATGCGGCTGGTGCTCGGGCTGTTCGGAATTTAGGTTCATCGCTGGCATTAAAGGTAATAGTCGTGTCACTCCATGGGTTTATTGTTGCTACCTAGTAGACTTCGGTAAGGATGTGGAGTGTTTGTTTCCACATATTGTTTGATGCGAAAGTCTCGAAGACTGTTGATACTATACTGGTATTCCTGGGCTGGTGCTCTGCGGATTCTGGAGTTAAAAGCTCCTCACCGCTTCTGGCCACCTGCCGGATTATCCAACATGCCCTAAGGCTATGAGTTGGTGTGGCGTCCTCTGTACTATGAATTTTACAGGGTCCATTGAGCCATCCCTCCAGTACGGTTCCATACGCTATAGAGGGTTTTTGCTTTTTGGTGTTTAGCCTAGGTGCCGGGCGATAATGCGCCCTTTTATTTCAGACTGGGGTTGTATTCAGGGCCGGATCGTCCCAAAATTTTATTTCGGTTTTCTGGACGCTTTCCATCGCATAGTATTTTCGTACCATGGATGCCAAGTCAGCAAAGCGTGTAATTTCACGGCGACTTATGGCGTTGAGGATTCCGATGTGCGTGTATTTATTGCAGAAGAATGAAATTGCATCCTCCTCGCGGCAGTCCTCTATCCTGTTCATAACCAGGAGGAATCTGGCCCAGTAATGATGTACTGTTTCCGTGGGCTCTTGCCGAATTTGGGATAGATCCCTTATGTTAGGGTGGGCGGGTGGAGTTAAATCCGGAACCTCGCCCGATCTGAGGCTCAGGGGCCCAAGAGTTTCCAAACTCGAAGCTAGGTTTTTGGATGTTGTCCAATGAATCTGGCCCGATGCCTGACTTTAGGTTCAGGGCTTGAGTGACGTCCTCCCCTCCGCGGGTATCCGGCTTGGAGGGATTGGGAATCCGGACATATTTGGTCCTTAAGATGGGTGATGATTCGCCGCGTTGTTCCTCCACCACTGCGACGTGGTGGGTGACCTGGGGAGAGTCAATTTCTCTCGGATCGGGTTTAAGCCCAATCTGATCGTAGTCTGTAGCGACTCCTAGGGCGGCAATGCGATCTAGGAGCTCGTTTAAGCAAGAGAGCTCCATCGGATCCAACTGCTCGGCGAGTTTCGAGTTGACATGGAGATTGCTTTCGATGACCCGAGAAGTCATCGTTGGCGCGGCGGCCGAACAGGCGGTCATAAGAAAACCGCCTAGCCAGAGAGTTTGGCGATAGCCAAAGCTCCTTTAGCGATAGCGCCGTCTTTAAAGATGGGATGTGGCATCCTTCCTGATGGCGACGGCACAATAGAACTCTCAATGAAAGCACCAATGTCGGTGTCAAAACCGGCGGATCTCGGGTAGGGGGTCCCGAACTGTGCGTCTAGGCGGATGGTAACAGGAGACAAGGGACACGATGTTTTTACCCAGGTTCGGGCCCTCTCGATGGAGGTAAAACCCTACTCCTGCTTGATTAATATTGATGATATGGGTAGTACAAGAGTAGATCTACCACGATATGAGAGAGGCTAAACCCTAGAAGCTAGCCTATGTTATGATTGTTGTTCGTCCTATGGACTAAAACCCTCCGATTTATATAGACACCAGAGAAGGATAGGGTTACACAGAGTCGGTTACAATGGGAGGAGATCTACATATCCATATTGCCAAGCTTGCCTTCCACGCCAAGGAATGTCCCATCCGGACACGGGACGAAGTCTTCAATCTTGTATCTTCATAGTCCAGGAGTCCGGCCAAAGTGTATAGTCCGGCTATCCGGACACCCCCTAATCCGGGACTCCCTAAGGCCCATCTTAAAAGGCTTTGCAAAATGGTTTAACTCAGCAGCCTGGCAGCCCATGAAAAGCCTCGAATTTGGGCCTGGCAGCCCTTGAAAAGCCTCGACTACACGGTTTTATTTGCCTTTGTCAAGATTTTTCTCTTCTGATGAATTTTATGTTGAACCGGTGTCTATTGACCCGGTATGGCTTTTCAGTCATCATACTAACCCGGTGTTTATTAACCCGGCTTGGCTTTCAACTACAAGTTGTCAGACCATATTATTAAACCGGTGTTTAAAAACCTGGCCTGACTTTGACTACATGTCGCCAGTTTTATCATCTGGTGTTCATCGTAACCCGGCATGACTTATTACACACCATCACTGCATGGCGAGAGTTATAAAAACTCAAGATTTGGGTCTTCACCCTTACTACAATCAAAGTTGGTAAACCAACTAAGTGATTTCATATCACAGGTATGATTTATTTCATATTCTAATATTTCTTCAGCTCTGGATATCGGCCGGGCTTTATCTTGGGCATTATGACCCGTCCGGCGGTAAACCGCCAGGACAATTCTTCTTATGCAGACATAAGGATTGCATGAAATTTTCACAAGTGTATACGCAAGCACAACAAATATCATGGCGGATCAACAAAGTCATGCATCAATACCACAGATCAAAGTATTTTAACTAGCCTATTACAAGGCACTTTGAGGCCCAAAATAATGATTGTTTTTACAGAACAAAGTCTGTGATAATAACCAGATTGCCGGATCAAGATTCATCACTGGGTTGACATGATGTTGATGGATCTTCAGGCATCGTTTCAACCTCCTCCTCTCCACCCAGTGGCTGGAAGTCAACGGTGGTCCAGTCAATCCGGGTTAAAGCTTGAAAGACAGCCTCTTCACTTATAAGATTCGACGGTTCAACGTCAGGAGCATAAGTGTGCTTACAAATTGGCGAAATAAGATTCTGCACTTCCTTCACAGCAGTGTCAACTCGATGGTTGTTGGCATCATAGAAGGACCGATGCAAAGTCAAATTCACCTCGTCAGCCCACTGACTTGCTACCGGACGCATCTCCTTGGTCAAGGCCTTAAGGGCTTCATTATTCAATGCTGATCCATTTTCTTGTTCATCCGGATAGCCCTTGGTGATATCAATTGGATCCAGGTCAGCTATCCATGATTTGGCACGAGTCAGCGCTAGCAAAGCACCCGCTCTGGCAGCCGATCGTTTCACCTCCTCTATTTGAGCAGGAGTCATTGAGAGCCTGGCCAAGGTATCCTTGATCAAGGTGGGTGCCAGTTTGTTGTATGAAGCTGCAGAGATGACTTGTTGTGCACCAGTATACAATTGCTCAATCAATGTGTATGCTGCCTTCAACTTCATCTACATGTCTGCGCCTAGATGAGCAATGCGATTACTTGAAACGATTTTGAAGCTTAAATGTTAAACCGGCAGATTTGAAGATAGTTCAGAGCAAGATATTATAAAGTACTTACCAAAAACTGCAGCTGTCATGGCACTCACTTGATGTCTCAGCCCAGTCAGCTCTTCCTCCACCGGTTTAAGAGCTGCTTCGGCGTCTTCAGCCCGCTTCAACAAAGCAGCCCTTTCGGTTTCCTAGTTGCTGCGTTCAGTCTTGAAGCCATCTTTCAGTTCTTCCATGGCTGTCAAAGCGCCCTTTAGCTCCTCTTTGTCTCTAGAGGTTTCTTCTTGCTGGGATTTGATGTTTTCTTCAAGATCGGCGATTTGAGACTCTTTGGTATTTATATGAGTCTGCAAAAATCAGAAGAGGGAGTTGTTAAAATTTCTATCAAAGTCCCAAGCACATAACAAGTTATACACTTGGCACTTGGGGGCTAATGCGGATTGCTTCTTAAACTGGATATTTAAAGTCCCAAGGTTCAATACAAGTATTCAACTTGGCACTTGAGGGCTAATGCCTAATTGATCAGCTAAATCCAAGATGACAGTAGTTGATAAAGACAAAATGTTAACAAAAAGTCCCGGTTCATCTTGATAAGGTAAACCGGCGCTTGGGGGCTACAACGTTGAAGTATTCTTAATATTAGAAGACCCAGTTTGTCTACAAGAGATAAACCGGCCCTTGGGGGCTACAATAGGAGTTGATAGGCATTACAAGCAAATTTAAAGTATTTTGAAGATTACCTCATAGCGTTCCTTCATTAAGTTCACCAAACCGGCCTCATAATCCCGGCTTGTGTATAAGCAGTTTAAGTATCCAGAATGGAGTTTGTCGGTACCAAGGTTCATGAAGCTGGATAAATCTGCCTTCCCTTTCCCCATTCCCATAGCAGCAAATTCCTCCTTGGCAGTGTGCTTTGACAAGACAACTGGGTTGCCAGGGGCAGTAAAACCATGACCCGTGATAACAACATCATCATCACCTCCTTTTGAGGGGCTTGGCAGATTGACAATATCCCTGGACGGTCTTGGCATGTCGTCGCCCTTGGCTGGGCTTGGAGGATCAGCATGTGGACCGTCCAGATTGACTTTTGGCGCTTCAACATATGTATCCTGACTTTGAGGTATGGGATCATTAATGGCAATGCCACCTTCTTTGTCAGTGCCTTCTGAGATTCTGTCCGGTTCAACTTCTTCAGTAGGGACAGTGGTCTTTGCTTTCTTGCTCAGGCGAGCTTTGGCGCTGTGATATTCAAACAAGAGGTCAGTTGGTAAACCGGTGCAAGAAGACAAAGTTAAAGACAGTATCCTTACCCAGGGATGGTTTTGAGGGGAGGCATTTGAGTGGTTGATGAACCGCCAGATGAAGAATTGGAAGACACCTGGTAATTAGAGTCAGACGGATTAAGAGGATAACGGAAGCAACCCTTCAAGGGATAAAGACTTTCGGGAGAACAAGAAACCTCTGGACGACGCTTCCGGTTTGGTGTGTCCGGTAAAACGGAAGAAGTGACCTGTTAGCCGCTGTGCCGGGTTGTGCGACGACCTTCAGTTTGTTGTGTCTTCAAAGAAAATTGTGGATCCAAATGAGCAAGAGGGTGAGAGCATATTACTTTCCAAACAGCATGGCGAAATCTTTGAACCGGCACAAGTTCTGAATCGGAAGGAAGGATGATTACCTCAACATGGTCCGCACGACTGGCTTCCGCATCATCCTGGTAATAATCATTGTCAATAAGGCATATGAAAAATGAGCCAAGGGAGTCAAGTTCTACCTCTGGGTCTGACTCATCAACATCTTCAGGCGGATCAGAAGACTCGGCGGTTTTGTTCTTAGCCGCTCACTTTACGACTTTGCTTTTCGGGCGTTGAGTCCGCACCGGTTTGTCTGAAGGTTTTCTCTTCCAGAAAGAGCTGTTGGCCTATAAAAACAAACAAAGGATTATCAGGATAAAGTTAAAGTGGAAACATGTCAATAAGGGTGGAAAAGGATAAAATTCTTACTGCTGGCGGTTTGTTGGAAGTGCAAAAAGGAGCCAATTCGGTCTTGCTGCACTTAGCGATCGGTTCATCCAACATCTTCTTCACGGCTTTAGTAACTTCCTCATTAGTCTTTTCTATCTCATTAGACCGTTGAGGGTCTTTTACGTCTCCGGTATACTCATACATCAAACCGGAGCGGCGGCTTAAGGGAGGATACCCCATGAAACCCAGCATCGAACAAGGTCAATGCCGGTTAAACCGCTTGCTAGGAGGGCCCAGAGCTTAATGATTTGCGGTGCATAAACTTGCTGCTCTTTAGCGGTGAGCCGTGGAGGCAGTGGATGGCTATTGCTAAGCCGTTGAGCACGGTAACCCGGCAGAGGGTTTTCATCAGCAGGTGCAGTGTTCAGACAGTAAAACCAGGTTTGATTCTAGTCCTTTGGATGGCTGTGGCGTTTTGCACGAGGGAAGTCAACTTCTTTCCTTTTTTTGAATTGATACGCCGCCAAGTTCAGTGTTGGGGCCGTCAAAGAATTCGGTACGGCGGTTTAAGTGGAAAAAGTCTCTAAAGAGCTCAACAGTTTGTTCCTCTTGAAGATAAACTTCACAGAACACTTGAAAATTGCATATGTTGGACACAGAGTTTGGTCCAATATCCCGAGGATGGAGTTGAAAGCTAGCAAGCACATCCCGGAAAAACTTTGAACCGGGCGGGCTAAACCCCCGGTCTAGAAGCTGCATGAACACAATCACTTCCCCGGCTTGAGGTACTGGAGGGCACTCAGGGCCAGGAACTCGCCAATGGAGGACATCTTTCTTGGCCAAAGCGCCAGTCAAAACATATCCATTGAGCTGCGTTTCGGTGATCCGGGAAGGAACCTAGTTGCATGCGGCGAATTGCTTGGTCATATTGGAAAGGAAACTGAAAAAAAGCACGAAGGCCGGTTTACGATTCAAAATTGATGTATACCGACCAGAGTTAACCTGGGTATTGTTACTCAAGTTAGATGGCGGTTTAAGTGCGGGCTAATGGTACCAGGCGGATTATGATTTTCTACAAGTTAAACCGCCTATGAGGGAAGCAACAGAGATGAAATTCACTAAGTGTTGCAGAAACAAGTTTCACAGATCGCAATGTTATTTTGGATCAGCGAGTGTTCAGAAAAAGGAAATAAATTTAGTCCTAAAAAAAGGAGTGCAGATGAGTTCCTGAGGTCCAAGGGGATCGTTTTTTCAAAGAAAGGGGCTTGCTAGTATTGAAAGGAAAGGCAAAAACAACTACCGTTTCAGTTCTGTGTCGTTTTCGATCAAGAAAGCTCATGGTGCAGGCATTAAAGAAGAATGGCGATGAACTATGAAGAACATAGGCGAACTCCAAAACCCTAATGCGGATCTAGGGTGCGGGAAAAAAATACTTGCCAGTGCAAATCTACTGCAGAGGGATGCCGCGAGCTCTGGTTCGATTCAGGGTGATGCATCGGTCGGGGGCGAAGACGACGGTGCGCTCTGCGGCGGCGGCGGAGCTCGAGCGGTTGGGGTTCGTGAGAAGAAGAAGAAGAGGCAAGGGGAGAGAATGGAAAGACCTGCCGGCTTTATTTATAAGGAGAAAGGGATAAGTGGCAGGCACGAAAATCAAGGAGCCTGAAGCGGCAAAAGAGGGCGCGCCTGTCGCCTCGATCTTCGGGATACCATTAATGAAGAGAATCTTTTTAATCTTTTTATACAGAGATGACGTCATGATGATCCGTTGCTGTGTCCAGAGGATGACGTCGCGGCGATTTAACAAATTTTACAGGAGAAGACATCATGGCGGTTTATGAGAATGTAAGGAGAGGTTCACAGAATTTTTTTAAGTATTGAAGATTGACATGAACAGGTTCAAATCAATCCGGGGCCTAATGTTGGGGATATAACTACTGAGTGTAAACCACCCAGGAGGGGCCGGTTCACCTTCAACTATATTAAAGCCCACGAAAACCTAGAAGATGACATTTTACTAATGAAGCTTAGAGGCCCGGAGCCCAAAGGCGGATTAGGGCCCATAGTGGTAAACTGCCATGGTTGTGTAACTTGTATTGTAAGGAAAGAAGAGACCGAGCCAGACACTTGTATGAGCCGGCCTCGGGACTCTGTAAACCGGCCGGGCGTCAACCCATGTACATAAGGGGACGACCCGGCGGCGGTTCAGGGACAAGAAACAGCAACTCGAGAGCCAGGCATAGCGTGTTTTCCTCCTTGGTTATCGAGACCCCAATAATTCCATCACAACTAGACGTAGGCTTTTACCTTCATCAAAGGGGCCGAACTAGTATAAAAATCCTCGTGTCCTTTGTTCGGTTTAACCCCTTTAAGCTTACCCGTCGCGATGGCTCCACGACTAAGTCCTTTCACGAGGACATCTGACGTTATATTTCCAGGACAGATGTCATTGATAACGGGATCACATAATTAGGAGAAAGATGTGATGGACAAGACCCAATCCTAAGCATAGCACAAGATCGTGTAGTTCGTTTGCTAGAGCTTTTCTAATGTCAAGTATCATTTCCTTAGACCATGAGATTGTGTAACTCCCGGATAGCATAGGAGTGCTTTGGGTGTACCAAATGTCACAACGTAACTGGGTCACTATAAAGGTGCTCTACAGGTATCTCCGAAAGTGTCTGTTGGGTTGTCACAAATCAAAACTGGGATTTGTCTCTCCGTATGACGGAGAGGTATCTCTGGGCCCACTCGGTAATGCATCATCATAATGAGCTCAATGTGACCAAGTGGTTGGTCATGGGATCATGCATTACAGAACGAGTAAAGTGACTTGCCGGTAACGAGATTGAACGAGGTATTGGGATACCGACGATCGAATCTCGAGCAAGTAACGTACCAATTGACAAAGGGAATTGTATACGGGATTGCTTGAATCCTCGACATCGTGGTTCATCCGATGAGATCATCGTGGAACATGTGGGAGCCAACATGGGTATCCAGATCCCGCTGTTGGTTATTGGCCGGAGAGTTGTCTCGGTCATGTCTGCTTGGTTCCCGAACCCGTAGGGTCTACACACTTAAGGTTCGATGACGCTAGGGTTATAAGGAAGGTTGTATATGATTACCGAATGTTGTTCGGAGTCCCGGATGAGATCTCGGACGTGACAAGGAGTCCAGAGGTGAAGATTTATATATGGGAAGTTGTCATACGGTCACCAGAAATATTCGGGGGCATACAGATATTGTACCGGGGCTACCGGAGGGGTTCCAGGGGTCCATCAGGAGGGGCCACCTGTCCCGGAGGGCCTCATGGGCTGTAGGTGGAAGGGAACCAGCCCCTCAGAGGGCTGGGCGCCACCCCCCTAGGGCCCATGCGCCTAGGGTTGGGGGGAAACCCTAAAGGGGGCGCCCCCTTGCTTGGGGGGCAAGCCCCCTCCCCTTGGCCGCCGCCCCCCTGTAGATCTCATCTAGAGGGGGCCGACCCCCTTCCCCCTTCTCCCTATAAATAGAGGGGTGAGGGGAGGGCTGCAACACCACATCCAAGGTGCAGCCCCTCCCCTCTCCAACACCTCTCCTCCTCCGCAAGAGCTTGGCGAAGCCATGCCGGAGAACTGCCACTCCATCATCACCATGCCATCTGTTGGGGATATTACCACTGGGCGTGAACCGGCCTACCTGGGCCGGGTTAACTTCATTAGTAGTGTAAAGGTGATTAAGCAGATGAAGGCCCAAGGCCTGTAGTCGGTTTAGAACCTGTAGCCGTAAACCGGCTTGGTTTGTAAACTTGTATTGTAAGTTAGGAGTAGAGAGAGACCAACCTGGATATGAGTATGAACCGGTGTGGGACTTTGTGGACCGACGGGCGTCACCCGTGTATATAAGGGGACGACCCAGCGGCGGTTCAGGGGACAGACAACAACAACTCGAGCCTAGGTGAAGCTTGTTTGCTCCCTAGCCATCGAAACCACATCAATTCCATCACAACTAGACGTAGGCTTTTACCTTCATCGAAGGGGCCGAACTAGTATAAACCCTTGTGTCTTTGTGTCCGCTTTAACCCCTTCAAGTTAACCCATAGCGATGGCTCCACGACTAAGTCCTTTCATGAGGACATCTGCCGTGACAAATCCACGACAGTTGGCGCCCACCGTGGGGCTATCGCACGATGGTTTGATGATCTTGGAGGGCAAGCTCAAAGGACTCGAAGGCTATGCTGTGGGCCGGATGACCAAGAGTCGTCGCGGCAAGCTCTACATCGACGATGCAGGATGGGGTCCTGAAGCCGGCTCGATCGAGTACGGGTACCGGGTCCCCTTTGGTGGCATACACATTTTTATCGGCAAGATTGGTGAGCCTGGGCCTGAGCCGGACATCCGCACCGACCTCGTCGAGACGGCTCAGCATGCGAGATCTACCCAGGTTAAACCGGCCGTGAGGCGTGCCTTCGTGGGAGTCGTCCACGGAGGAGAGCATGGGAATGAGTCAGAATATGGTAGCGATACCGTTGTCTATTCCGGCGACGAGTCCTCAACCGGTGAGACAGAATCATTGTATCAGTTGCAAGAGGACCAGATTAGGGGCTGTTCCGATGGTGACAGTATTCGGGACCCCCCCTGAGCAGATCAACCGGGTTGGAATATTCATGGCCAGTACACAGGCGGCGAATCACTCCTCGACCGCAGCAGCAATGCTCTCCGGATCAGCAGCGGCAGCGGCAGCAGGGGCAGGAGGCCTGGTGCGCCCACCGGTTCAAGTTTTGTCTGACCTGTTTGATGCATTAGCTGTACTTATGGCAGAGGCCAATCCGGCGGATCAGGAGGCCCATGATGCAGAGATTGCAAAAGTGAGAGAGCAGATCGCACAAGCCAAAGCTGACTTGGCAGCAGAGAAGGACAGGATGGCCGCAGAGCGGACCGCTTTGGACGCCCAGGCCTATAAACTTATGCTCGACCAGAATGCATCACAGGAAGTCTTGAAGCGGAAGCACAGATCACGCCTGCCGTTAGGGTTCGACCCTCGAAATCTCTTTCACACTCCGGGAGCGGGAACCAGTAATCCGCCGGGGCACCTGGAGGTAAACCGGGCCGAGGCGCCAGGGCCGGGAGCGATGGTCCAACCCCGCCTGATGGAACCTCCTCGGCAGAACATTGTGATTCCTCCGCCGGTCCAGACACCTCTGGGTCATTATTCTAATCCTATGGACAATCTTGTCGCAGCTGCTGCATGATTAGAAGCTATCCCGGTCGAAGGAGACTCTCCGCAAGCAATAGAGACGCGCCGGGTTAAGGAACTTCTCCGGACCGCTTTGATTCAACAGGAGGCATATTCATACATCCGCAATCGGATTCATTCAACACCTCGTCCAAGCCGGAGCTATAGTAGGTGCCTGGATGAACCGACCATATCAAGCAATGCGCGGGGCCGTGAAGCGGCCCGTGGCAATAACCCGGCTGGTGGTGTTCACGATGCTCAGGATGTAGTGGACCGGGCCCGAGAACGAAGGGAGGCCGAGTTAGCAGCACAAAACGAGGCGGATCATCTTACACCAGTTCGTCCAACCACCTCTGTCGGGCCAGGGGTCGCATCTAGCTTGGGAGTACCCTGTTTAGTCCCCGCTTTATGCAATGTATGCCTGCCCAAGGACTTCAAGGGCCCACGCAAGGTGCCGAATTACACCGCTGATCTAGCTCCAGAAGCATGGGTAGAGAGTTACGAGATGACAATGGAGATGCTGGATGTGGATGAGACCGCGTGTGCAAAGTACTTCACCATGATGCTTGAAGGCACAGCCCGTACTTGGTTGAAGGGCCTGCCGCCTAATTCTATCAGTTCATGGGCCCAGCTGCGGACCCGGTTTATCCAGAATTTTAAAGATACGTGTAAGCAGCCTAAATCCATAGTACACTTGGCGGCTTGTGTTCAGGAGGATGGAGAGTCAACAACCCATTGGGTGCGCCGCGTTTCTGAAGTCTTGCACTCGTCGGACAGGATCAATGCTGACTCTGCGATCTTAACCCTGGAGGGCAATTGCCGGTTTAAGCCTCTAAAGCAAAAGTTAGGGCGTATGAAGTGGTTCTGTAATGACATGGGAACTCTCATGGCCGCTTTAGTGAAGTATGCTGATTCTGATAGTACCAAGGATCCTGAGACTGATGATGACGAAGCAGGGAAGGGAAAGAAGAATAGCAACTCTAAGGGGCATCAATACAAACCGGCGGGCCAGGGAAACGGAGGCAAACGTAAGGCGGATGGCAGCCTGGACTTTGTGGCTAACACTAATGCGCAGGACAAGGGTCAGCGGCGCAGAGGTAAAGCGGCGAATCGTAATGGGGCTCCAAATCCTAACCCGGATCGTTTAAACTATTTGCTGAATCAGCCCTGCCCAAAACACGGGACGAAGGAGGCGCCGACTAACCACCTTTGGAAGAATTGTTTCATTATGCAGGAATTTAAAAACTCTAATGCCTTCCAGTATGACCGTGGATCAGGTGGTGGCTCAAGATCCGGTTTCCACGGGCCGAGTCACGATGGAGCTTCCGGTTCAGGTTTCAATCAGGGCGGTAATAATGACCAGGATAATCAGAACAGTCAATGGGGTTACAGCCAACAGCAGCAGCAGCGGTTGGGTTATCAGAGCCAGCCAAAACAGTTGAACAATGGGCAGTATCACATTTTCACAACTAGCTCGGATAAGCGCAACCGGAAACTTCATAAGCGAGCTGTGAACTCTGTTGAACCGGCCGTACCGCGGTATTTACGCTGGTCAGAACATCCTATCGTATGGAGCAGGGAGGAACACCCCCCCGGGTTGACAATCCGGGCCAGTTGGCATTAGTGGTAGACCCTCAGGGGGAGGTTATAAATTCACCAAGGTACTCATGGATGGAGGGAGCAGTATTAACATCCTGTACTATGAGACATTCCGCCGCATGGGGCTAACAGACAAGGATCTCAGATCGTCTAATACGGTGTTCCATGGTGTGGTGCCTGGCAAGTCGGCATATCCTGTTAGTAAGATAGCCCTAGAGGTGGCTTTTGGGGACGAGCATGATTCCCGATCCGAGACACTAACCTTTGAGGTGGTGAAGATCCGGAGCCCGTATCACGCCTTGTTTGGGCGGCCGGCTTATGCCAAGTTCATGGCACAGCCTTGTTATATCTATTTGCAGCTCAAGATGCCGGGTCACAAAGGGACAATAACGGTTCATGGGAGCCGCAAGGTTGCTTTGGAATGTGAGGAAGGTGATGCGGCCTATGCAGAGTCGGTACGGAGGAGTTAAAATATTATAAGGACAATGTTGATCCGGCGGACATGACCCCTTTGAAGAAGCCAACTACGGAGCATGATTCAGATCTGAAGTTCAAATCAGCGGCTGAGACTAAGCTTGTTGATTTCGTGCCTGGCGATTCGTCCAAACAGTTCACTGTCAGTGCCAACTTGGACCCTAAATAGGAAAGCGCGCTCATCGAGTTCATCCGTGAGAATCGGGACATTTTTGCATGGAAGCCTTCTGACATGCCAGGTGTACCGAGGGAACTCGCTGAGCACACTGTTAATGTGGATCCTAAGTATAAACCGGTAAAGCAATTTCTCCGCCGGTTTAACGAAGAGAGGCGCAAAGCTATTGGGGAGGAGGTAGCCAGGCTCTTAGCAGCTGGTTTTATCATTGAAGTGTTCCATCCAGAGTGGCTAGCTAATCCGGTGTTGGTTCTTAAGAAAAATGGCACTTGGCGTATGTGTGTGGATTATACGGATCTCAACAAGGCTTGTCCAGCGGATCCTTTTGCCCTCCCCCGCATTGACCAGATTATTGATGCCACGGCGGGTTGTGAGCATTTGAGTTTTTTGGATGCGTATTCTGGGTATCATCAGATTAAAATGGCGGTTAAGGAACATGAGAAGACGGCGTTTATTACTCCCTTTGGAGCCTTCTGCTATGTATCTATGCCTTTTGGGCTCAAGAGCGCCCAAGCCACTTATAAATGGTGTGTACAGAATTGCCTGCATAAACAGATCGGCCGCAATGTGCACGCCTATGTGGATGATGTTGTAGTCAAGTCAAGGCAGAAGGAGACGCTGGTTGATGATTTAAAGGAATCCTTTGACAACTTACGGGTTTATAAGATGATGCTTAACCCTGCCAAATGTATCTTTGGTGTTCCGGCAGGCAAGTTGCTGGGCTTTCTTGTGTCCAACAGAGGAATTGAGGCTAATCCGGAGAAGATTACGGCTATCACCTCCCTGGCTAAACCGAAGTGTATCAACGATGTTCAGCCTCTGGCGGGTCGGATCGCCGCACTGAGCCAGTTTATCAGCCACCTCGGAGAGAAGGCCATCCCTTTGTACCAGATGTTGATAAAGACAGATCAATTCATCTGGAGTCCAGCTGCTGATGAAGCGTTGGAGGACTTGAAGCGGCAATTAGCCAATCCGCCCGTTCTTGCAGCTCCGGTCGACAAGGAGCCGTTATTGTTATATGTAGCGGCCAATGCCCATGCAGTTAGCGTGGCTATTGTGGTAGAACGCAAGGAGGCAGGCAAGGAATATCCGGTTCAGCGGCCAGTTTACTATATCAGCGAGGTGCTTATTGAATCCAAGCAAAGGTATCCGCATTGGTAGAAGCTGGTATATGGAGTTTTCATGGCAAGCCGGAAGCTGAAGCAATATTTCCAAGGGCACCCTATCATAGTGGTCAGTTCAGCTCCCTTGGGCGATATCATACAGAACCAGGAGGCGACTGGCCAGATTGCCAAGTGGGCTATAGAACTTGGGCCGCACGGATTGAAGTACATACCCCGGACGGCGGTGAAGTCTCAAGCACTTGTTGATTTCATCAATGATTGGACCGAGTTGCAAGCGCCAGAGGAGAAACCGGATCACACATATTGGACTATCCATTTTGATGGATCCAGGCAATTGGAAGGCTCGGGGGCTGGAGTCGTGTTAACTTCCCCACGAGGTGATAAGTTTTGTTATGTTCTCCGCTTAATGTTCCTTTGTACTAATAATGCAGCTGAGTATGAAGCCTTGCTCCATGGTCTCCGGATGGCTAAGGAGATGAATCTAAGTCGGGTTAAGTGCTTTGGTGACTCGGACCTTGTAGCTCAACAGGTGTCTGGCACTTGGGATTCTAAAGACCCACTCATGGCTGCATATAGTCGTGATGTGGATATTGTTGCAGGTCACTTCAAGGGTTATCAGGTGGATCATGTGGATCATCGAAAAAAATGAAGCGGCGGACGCTTTAAGCCGGTTGGGCTCTCAGCGTAAACCGGTCCCGCCTAATGTCTTTCTTGATGTGTTGCACAATCCGTCAGTCAAGCTCCTAGGTGAAGCGGATTTGGCTATTCCTGATCAGGAGGCTCAATTGGTGGCAGCCCTGCATGTTATACCGGATTGGACAGTTCCCTATCTTGCGTACATGAACCGGGGAGAGTTGCCAGAGGATGAGACTCTAGCCAGGCAGATAGTCCGGCGATCCAAATCTATGACAATTATCAATGGCGAATTGCATCATTGCAGTGTATCAGGGGCCTTTCAACGATGCGTCTCTCCTGAGGAAGGTTGTGAAATTTTACGCGAAATCCATGAAGGGGATTGTGGTCACCATGCCGGTTCAAAGTCTCTGGTGGCTAAGGCGTTTTGTCACGGGTTTTACTGGTTGACGGCTCATGCTGATGCGGAGGACCTGGTTAAACGGTGTGATGGCTGTCAGAAATTTTCAAGGCGTGCTCATGTGCCGGCTCAAGAATTGAGGATGATTCCAATTACTTGGCCATTTGCGACTTGGGGGCTGGATATGGTCGGACCTTTTAAAAGGTCCAAGGATAAGAAAACCCACCTTTTGGTGGCAGTTGACAAGTTCACCAAGTGGGTTGAAGCGGAGCCTGGCAGCAAGTGTGATGCAGCTACAGCAGTTCAGTTCATTAAAAAAGTGATTTTCCGGTTTGGCTTTCCACACAGTATCATTACTGACAATGGTACCAATTTATCCAAGGGTGCTATGAAGGAATTCTGTGAACGTGAGCACATCAGACTGGACGTATCATCAGTGGCTCACCCCTAGTCCAATGGGCAGGCAGAACGAGCTAATCAAGAGATCTTGCAAGGCATCAAACCCCGGCTTATGGTTCCATTGCAAAGAACACCGGGATGTTGGGTTGAAGAACTACCATCTGTACTATGGGGTATCAACACTACGCCCAACCGATCCACAGGATACACACCGTTTTTTATGGTCTACGGAGCAGAGGCGGTTCTCCCTAGTGATATTCGGCACGATTCGCCTCGTGTGGCGGCTTATGTTGAAGCGGACAATGAGACAGCACGGCAAGACTCTTTGGACCTATTAGATGAGGAGCGTGACATAGCGGCTGCCCGCTCGGCGATTTATCAACAAGATCTTCGTCGCTATCACAGTCGCCGGGTCAGAACCAGAACTTTTCAAGAAGGAGATTTGGTGCTTCGGCTCATCCAAGATCAGACGGATATGCACAAGTTATCCCCACCTTGGGAGGGACCTTTCATGGTCAGCAAGAATCTGCACAACGGGTCGTACTATCTGATTGATATTCGAGAGCATAAAGACTCACGCACATCAGAGGAGGAGACCAACAGGCCGTGGAATATAGCTCATCTTCGGCCTTACTACACTTGAGCCATCGGCTCTATCTATGTACATATTATGGCAGTGTATATATTATCATTGATATAATAAAACTGGAGCCTCAGCTAAAGCGGGGTCTCTGTCCTTTCATATCATGCGTGGTTACATGGAGTGGTTCTGTTTTAAAACGGCCTCCGGTTTACCCCTTGAAATTTGTTTTTCAAATAGCTTTGTGATATCACTTGGGGCCTTGGTCGTGTCCGAACCAACACGGCACCTTTTGATAGGCGAAAGCCACCAGATCACTTGGGGACATGGTCAAGTCTGAACCAGTCACGCCTCTTGATCGGCCTAAGGCCACAAAATCACTTGGGGGCATGGTCGAACCCGAACCATTGCCACGCCTCTTGATCGGCATAATTGCCACAGTTTCATTTGGGGAACTGGCTGACTTGAAACCATTGTCACTCCTATTGGGGGCTTGGTCCTGTCCGACCATGGTAACACCATCTGATCAGCTCAGTAAAGCATGTTTTTGCAAACGGTTTTTATCATTACCTTTGTTGTCATATTTCTTTTATGACTATTCTTCAATTTTTGTTGTGTTTCTTTTGAACCAACAACACTTTTTTTTACCGGTTCAGCTGTCGGAAATCGGTTCATTTGTATTTCAGAGAAATATGCCCGGTTTAACTTTCCTGTTAACATCATGAGGTAGCAGGGGGGCTCATAATGACCCAGCACGATTTACATGGGAGTTGTTTTTCTCCCCTTTGATGGTAACGGTTTATAAATACTCCGTTTCAAGCCTGGCTAAGCCAATTTCATGCCCAGTGATGGCAGGTATTTTGTATCACATATTTGATTATATGTTTTAAATACATTGATATATATATATCAAGGTTATAAACCGGTTGGCGGTATAACCGCCGCCGAAGTTCAAGATTTTCTGATTGAAGGAAATATAAATTGAGAATTTCAAGCAAAAGCATCAGTACTTATGCACGAAGGCATATTCAAGGCAAAAGTATTGACTATCCTATTACAAGGCAACGCGGTGCCCAAATAAGATCATTGTTGTTCCGGCGGATCATAATAAAGCAGCTATTTAAACCGGCTTCCGGTTCAAGCTTGTTCATCAAACTGGTCTGACGGCTGTGGGTCGTCCCGCGCCGCTTCAGCTTCCTCATCTCTATCCATTGGCTGGAAATCAACAGTGGACCAGTCGATTCCCATTAAAGCTTGAAAGACAGCCTCTTCATGGATCAGAGAAGACGGTTCAATATCAGGAGCGTAAGTATGCTTACGGATTGGAGGAATCAGATTTTCCGCTTCAGGAGTTGGTGCAGGCACTCGTTTGTTCTGATCATTGTACTGAGCTTGATAATGTGACAAATCTGCCTCTTCAGCCAATTGACAAGCCAGAGGGCGTACTGCACGGTTTATCACCCTCAAATCATCTTCATTGAACTCTGAGCCATCTTCCTTCAAGCTGGGATAGCCTTGAGCTGCTTCAATAGGATCGAAATCTAGCACCCAAGCTTTTGCGCGGATCAAGGCATTAATGGCTCTGGTTCGAGCAGCAGATTTCTTTAGTTCTTCAATCCGAGCAGGAAGCATTGACAACCTATTAAGAGTGTCTTGGATTAAGGAAGGTGTCGGATTGTTATGCGATGCAGTGGTGATGATCCGTTGCGCTCCGGTATACAGCTGTTCAATTAAAGTGTAGGCAGCCTTCAATTTCTTTCGAACATCTGACCCTAAGTGACCAATGCGTGTACCTATAACAATACAAGAAAGATCACAAAACGGATTTATTATAAGCAGGCCAGAGTTGTTCACGAAATCAAAAGGGACTTACCAAAGATAGCAGCGGTCATGGAATGTACTTGCCGCTTTACGGCGGTCAGCTCATCTACCACCGGTTTAAGAGCAGCTTCAGCGTTTTCAGCTCTTTTTATTAAATCGGCCTTCTCAGTGGCCCAATCAGTCCGCTCCTTCTCGAAGCCCTCCTTCAGCTGTTCTGTGTTACTCAAAGCGCTGGTTAATTGTTCCCTTGCCTTGTCGGTTTCAGCTTGCTGGGTTTTCAAAATTTCCTGCAGATCAGTAATCTGGTCTTCTTTGATCTGCACTTCATCCTGCATAAAGACAGTGCTTGGCTTTCAACAAACGGTACAAGAATTTGAAGTACCAACCACATAACAAGTTATATGCTTGATACTTGGGGGCTAATGCACCTTCAATTTTCATCTGTTACTAAATCGCAAAGTCCCAAGCTCAATACAGGTATTCAACTTGGCACTTGGGGGCTAATGGCTATTTGCTCAATTATGTTCTGATGTTAGAATCTTTATTGGAGTCCCAGTTTAACTATACTAAGTTGAACCGGCCCTTGGGGGCTACATTGATGGAGTTCAAAGTATTGAGGACTATATTCAAGTCCCGGTTTGAAGAAGATTACAAACCGGCCCTTGGGGGCTAGGAGGATTAATACAGTGGCAGTAATTAAAGAAAGAAGAAGCATAAGGAAGTTACCTCAAATTTATCTCTCATCATCTTTACCATGCCAGCTTCACAGTCACGACTAGTGTATAACCGGTTCAAGTAACTAGAATGAAGATCTCGGGCACTCAGAGCAGCATATGTTTCCAGATCAACATCCCATTTGCCTTTGTTCATGGTAGAGAAATCTTCTTTGACAGTATGCTTAGCTAAAGCGACAGGACTCCCTGGTTCAGAGTGACCTACGCCGGTAATTACAACATCATCATCCTTGGACTCGCCGGTTTGCGTTGGCGCGGTCGGTGTATCGGCAGGCTTTGAAGGGCTGCAGGATATATCAATCCGGACGGAGCTGGCAGGCTGATCAGCAGGGACTGAGGTATCGATAGGCCTTTTATCAATAATGGCATCATCTTGCAAAGGAGGATCATTGGGAATATCCTCAGGAACGAACGCTTCAAGATCCGGTGTTTTATCTTGTTCAGGGGTAGTGTCTTCCTCGACCGCTTTATTCAGGCGGGCTTTCTTGCTTGGTTTAGGTTTAGCCCTGGAAGAGAAACAAAGAGTCAAGGAACAGCATAAGTTATAACATGGTATACCGGAAGCATATATTCAGTCTAGCTTACCCAAGAACCGTTTTCAGTGGTGGCAGCTGAGTGGCTGACGATTCACCAGAGGAAGAATGGGAAGTAACCTGATAATCGGAGTCGGACGGATTAAGATGTTGACGGATGAAACCCGCTTTAGGAGGTAAATTAATAAAAAGGTCGGAGACCTCGGAGCGGCGTTTTCGAACCGGATTGTTTGGTAAACCGGCGGAGGTAACTACCTGGCCGCTGTGCCGGGTTGTGCGGAGAGCTTCATGTTGCTGAGTCTTCATAAGAAATTTGGGATCCAAGTAAGCAAGAGGATGAGAAAATTTAATTTTCCGGTTTGCCTGGCGAAATTTTGGCAAAGGCAAAGGATCTGAATCGGAAGAGAGAATAGTTACCTCAGCGACATCAGCATTACTGGCTTCAGCGTCGTCCTGACAAGTATCATTATCAATAAGGCGTGTAAAAAGTAAGCCTGGTGAATCGAGTTCTACCTCAGGGTCCAAGTTACCCACATCATCATCAACAGCCGGATCAGATGAAGCAGTGGTTTTCCTCTTCTTAGCAGGTTTCTTGACAACCTTGGTCTTTAGCCGGGTTGGCCGTTCTGTTTTCTCCGGTTTGTCTTGTGGAAGCTTCTTGCTCCAAAACGGATTATCACCCTGGTTAAGCAGCAATTGATGTCAGACAGAGATAGAAATAACAGGTTCAGTAAAAAGTACAATTAAAATCTTACAGCTGGCGGTTTGTTGGTAGCACAGAAAGGCGCCAGGCCGGTTTGAGCGCAGAGGTGCTCCAGTTCGTTCAGCATTTTCTTCACAGCCTCTGTGACTTCATCATCGGAGAGCTGAATGTTGGTGTGTCGGAGTGGGTCATCAACGCTACCAGTATGCTCCATGATATCCAGCAGCGTGCAAGATCTACTCCTGTTAAACTGTTGGCCATGAAGGCTCGGATCTTGGATAATTGCGGAGCATATTTACTCCTCTCCTTGGCACTTAACCTTTGTGGGAAGGGGTGTGTATTGCTGAGCCGTTCCGGACGAAAGCCAGGCAAAGGATTTTCATCGCCAGGGGAAGTATCTTTGCAGTAAAACCATGTTGCATTCCATTCCTTGGGTGACTGTGTAGTTTGGCATGGGGATAAGTGATTCTTTCCTTTTCTGAATTGCCATACCGCCCAATTCGGTATTGGGACCATCAGTGAATTCTGTGTGGCGGTTTAAGTGGAAGCAGTCTCTAAACAATTCAACTGTGGGCTTCTCTTGAAGGTACACCTCACAGAGCACTTGGAAGTGACATAGGTTGGTAACAGAATTGGGGCCAATATCCTGCGGGCGAAGTTGAAAATTAGCTAGTACGTCCCGATAAAATTTGGAGCCGGGCGGTTTGAAGCCCCGGGCTAAGTGATCCGCAAAGATCACAACCTCTCCCTCTTGAGGTGTGGGAGGACATTCATTGCCAGGAACCCTCCAGTGGATAGTCTCTTTGCCGTCTAAAGTGCCGATCGAGACTAAATCATCCAATTGGGTTTCTGAGACACGAGAAGGAACCCAGTTGCACTCATATACTTGTTTGGCCATGGTGAGATCTACAAGAAATAAGTGATTCCGGTTCAAGAACATATTGGATAAAAGAAGGCACTGGTATGAACAAGGCTAAACCGGGGGCAGTATACTTAAACCAGATTTTCATGAAGTGGCGTCATATGGCCAAAGAGTTCTGGCGGTTCAACAAGGGGACTAATGGTATATACCGGTTTATTAACTTTTTCTATACTAAGTTAAACCACCTGATCTAAACATTGAAAGCAATTGAGGCTGCGGATGGCTAAGTATGCAGAAACAGGTTTCACAAGGTCCTATTGTAGTAATGGATCTGAAGCAAGTTCAGAAAAACAGAAATATTCAGAAGATTAAAGCAGAACGGAAGGGAATCAATGGGCAGGTATGTAGATGAGATCTATGTACTTGAGCGTGAAACTATAGGCGGATGCTAAGAAGCTACTACTGGTCAGAGCAAGGTTTCACAGATATGTTCAGAAATCTAGGTGCGAGTACGAACTAGTGATGAACACGGTAAGAACATGAAACCCTAGAGTGGATCTATATTAAGAAGAACAGAAGGCTTACCTGAGTTAAAGAAGACGCGGAAGGCTACCGCAGTGCTCTGGTGCATTCAGGTTGATGCAGCGGCCCAAGACGGTGCAGAGGTCAACGGCGGCGGCGGAGCTCCGAGGCTGGCGACGCGAGGAAGACGAAGGGAAAGAGACGAAGGGGAAAAGGAAATGACCCTTCGGTCCTATTTATAAGGCAAAGGACATATGTCAGGCGCGCGAATCCAGGAGCCGCAAGATTCGGAAGTACAGCTGCTGCCTTGGGTATCGCAGATCTATTAATAAAAGAAGGCGTCATAAATGTTAACTTCATGATGACGTCATGCCGGTTTACAGTAACCAGAGATGATGACGACATGGCGGTTTACCAATTACCAGAAGATGTTGAAGACAAAGATTTTTGTGAAGGATTGACATGAACCAGTTCAAATCAATCTGGGGCCTAATGTTGGGGATATTACCAAAGGGCGTGAACCGTCCTACCTGGGCCGGGTTAACTTCATTAGTAGTGTAAAGGCGATTAAGCAGATGAAGGCCCAAGGCCTGTAGTCGGTTTAGAACCTGTAGCCGTAAACCGGCTTGGTATGTAAACTTGTATTGTAAGTTAGGAATAGAGAGGGACCAACCGGGATACGAGTATGAACCGGTGTGGGACTCTGTGGACCGATGGGCGTCACCCGTGTATATAAGGGGACGACCCAGCGGCGGTTCAGGGGACAGACAACAACAACTCGAGCCTAGGCGAAGCTTGTTTGCTCCCTAGCCATCGAAACCACATCAATTCCATCACAACTAGACGTAGGCTTTTACCTTCATCGAAGGGGCCGAACTAGTATAAACCCTTGTGTCTTTGTGTCCGCTTTAACCCCTTCAAGTTAACCCGTAGCGATGGCTCCACGGCTAAGTCCTTTCATGAGGACATCTGCCGTGACAAATCCACGACACCGTCGTTCTACTGTTGGAGCCTTCTTCCTCAACCTCTCCCTCCTCCTTGCTGGATCAAGGCGCAGGAGACGTCATCGGGATGCACGTGTGTTGAGCGCGGAGGCACCGTTGTTCAGTGCTTAGATCGGATTCGGCCGCGATCTGAATCGCTACGTGTACGACTCCCCCAACCGCATTCTTGCAACGCTTCCGAATCGCGATCTTTAAGGGTAATGCACTCCCTTCTCTCTCGTTGCTAGTTACTCCATAGATTGATCTTGGTGATGCGTAGAATTTTTTTTAATTTATGCTACGATCCCCAACAGTGGCATCATGAGCTAGGTCTATGCATAGTTTCTATGCACGAGTAGAACACAAGTTTGTTGTGGGCATCGATTTTGTCAATTTACTTACCACCACTAGTCTTATCTTGTTTCGGCGGCATCATGGGATGAAGCGGCCCGGACCGACCTTACACATATGCTTACGTGAGACAGGTTCTACCGGCTGACATGCACTAGTTGCATATGGTGGCCAGCGGGTGTCTGTCACTCTCACTTTAGTAGGATCGGATTTGATGAAAAGGGTCCTTATCAAGGGTAAATAACAATTGGCATATCACGTTGTGGTTTTGTCGTAGGTAAGAAACGTTCTTGCTAGAAACCTATAGCAGCCACGTAAAAACTTGCAACAACAATTAGAGGACGTCTAACTTATTTTTGCAGCATATGCCGTGTGATGTGATATGGCCATAAAGGATGTGATGAATGAAATATATGTGAAGTATGAGATTGATCATGTTCTTGTAATAGGAATCACAACTTGCATGTCGATGAGTATGACAACCGGCAGGAGCCATAGGAGTTGTCTTTATTTATTGTATGACCTGTGTGTCATTGAATAACGCCATGTAATTACTTTACTGCTAAACCGTTAGCCATAGTACTATAATAGTTGGCGAGACAACTTTATGGAGACACGATGATGGAGATCATGATGATGGAGATCATGGCGTCATGCCGGTGACGATGATGATCATGGTGCCCCGAAGATGGAGATCAAAAGGAGCAAAATGATATTGGCTATATCATGTCACTATTTGATTGCATGTGATGTTTATCATGTTTTTGCATCTTATTTCCTTAGAATGATGGTACCATAAATAAGATGATCCCTCATTAAAATTTCAATAAAGTGTTCCCCCTAACTGTGCGCCGTTGTGGAAGTTCGTTGTTTCGAAGCACCACTTGATGATCGGGTGTGATAGATTCTAATGTTCACATACAACGGGTGTAAGCCAGATTTACACATGCAAAACACTTAGGTCGACTTGACGAGCCTAGCATGTATAGACATGGCCTCGGAACACGAGAGACCGAAAGGTCGAACATGAGTCATATAGAAGATACGATCAACATGAAGATGTTCACCGATGATGACTAGTCCGTCTCACGTGATGATCGGACATGGCCTAGTTGACTCGGATCATCTAACACTTAGATGACTAGAGGGATGTCTATCTGAGTGGGAGTTCATTAAATAATTTGATGAGATGAACTTAATTATCATAAACTTAGTCTAAAATATTTAGAATATGTCTTGTAGATCAAATGGCCCATGCTAATGTTTTCCTCAACTTCAACGCGTTCCTAGAGAAAACCAAGCTGAAAGACGATTGTAGCAACTATACGGACTGGGTCCGGAACTTGAGGATCATCCTCATAGCTACCAAGAAAGCATATGTCCTTGAAGCACCGCTAGGTGAAGCACCTGTCCCAGGGAACCAAGATGTTATGAATGCTTGACAGTCGTGTGTTGATGATTACTCCCTGGTTCAGTACGGCATGCTTTACAGCTTAGAACCGGGGCTCCAAAAGCATTTCGAGCAGCACGGAGCATATGAGATGTTCCAACAACTGAAAATGGTTTTCCAAGCTCATACCCAGGTTAAGAGATATGAAGTATCCGACAAGTTCTATAGTTGTAAGATGGAGGAGAATAGTTCCGTCAGTGAGCACATACTCAAAATGTCTAGGTTGCACAACCTATTGTCTCAGCTGGGAGTTAATCTCCCGGATGACGCGGTCGTTGACAGAATCCTTCAGTCGCTTCCACCGAGCTACAAGAGCTTCGTGATGAACTTCAATATGCAGGGGATGGAGAAAATCATTCCTAAGGTATATTCGATGCTGCAATCAGCGGAGGTGGAAATCAAAAAGGAACATCAAGTGTTGATGGTGAATAAAACCACTAAGTTCAAGAAAGGCAAGGGTAAAAAGGGCTTCAAGAAAGACGGCAAGGGTGTTGCCGCGCCTGGCAAGCAAGCTGCCAGGAAGAAGCCAAAGAATGGACCCAAGCCTCAGACTAAGTGTTTTTATTGCAAGGGAAGTGGTCACTGGAAGAGGAATTGCCCCAAGTACTTAGCGGAGAAGAAGGCCGGCAACACCAAAGGTATATGTGATATACATGTTAATGATGTGTACCTTACCAGTACTCATAGTAGCTCCTCGGTATTTGATATCAGTGTGGTTGCTCATATTTGTAACTCAAAAAAGGAGCTGCGGAATAAGCGGAGACTAGCGAAGGATGAGGTGACGATGCGCGTCGGGAATGGTTCCAAGGTCGATGTGAACGCTGTCGGCACGCTACCTCTACATTTACCTATGGGATTAGTTTTAAACCTCAATAATTGTTATTTAGTGCCAGCTTTGAGCATGAACAATGTATCTTGATCTCGGATAATACGAGATGGCTAATCATTTAAATCTGAGAATAATGGTTGTTCTATTTATATGAGAGATATGTTTTATGGTCATGCCCTGCTGGTCAATGGTTTATTCTTAATGAATCTCGAACATAATGTTACACATATTCATATTGTGAATACCAAAAGATGTAAGGTTGATAATGATAGTCCCACATACTTGTGGCACTGCCGCCTTGGTCACATTGGTGTCAAACGCATGAAGAAGCTAGATGCAGATGGACTTCTCGACTCTCTCGATTATGAATCATTTGATACCCGCGAACCATGCCTCATGGGCAAAATGACCAAGACTCCGTTCTCCGGAACAATGGAGCGAGCAACCAACTTATTGGAAATCATACATACTGATGTGTGCGGTCCAATGAGCATTGAGGCTCGCAGTGGCTATCATTATGTTCTCACCCTCACTGATGACTTAAGTAGATATGGGTATGTCTACTTAATGAAACACAAGTCTGAGACCTTTGAAAAGTTCAAGGAATTTCAGAGTGAGGTTGAAAATCAACGTGACAGCAAAATAAAGTTCTTACGATCAGATCGTGGAGGGGAATATTTGAGTCACGAATTTGGCACACTTAAGAAAATGTGGAATCGTTTCACAACTCACGCCGCCTGGAACACCTTAGTGTAATGGTGTGTCTAAACGTCGTAATCGCACTCTATTAGATTTGGTGTGATCTATGAAGTCTCTTACAGATCTACCGCTCTCTTTTTGGGGCTATGCTTTAGAGACTGTCGCATTCACTTTAAATAGGGCTCCGTTAAAACCCGTTAAGACGACACCGTATGAATTATGGTTTGGGAAGAAACCTAAGCTGTCGTTTCTAAAAGTTTGGGGATGCAATGCTTATGTCAAGAAACTTCAACCTAAAAAGCTTGAACCCAAGTCGGAAAAATGCGTATTCATAGGATACCCTAGGGAAACCATTGAGTATTTCTTCTACCTTAGATCTGAAGGCAAGATCTTTGTTGCCAAGAAAGGGTCCTTTCTGGAGAAAGAGTTTCTCTCAAAAGAAGTAAGTGGGAGGAAAGTAGAACTTGATGAAGTACTGCCTCTTGAAGCGGAAAGTAGTGCAACACATGAAGATGCTTCTGTGGTGCCTGCACCAGCTAGAGAGGAGGTTAATTATGATGATCAAGGAACTTCAGATCAAGTTGCTACTGAACTTCGTAGGTCCACGAGGAACGTTCCACACTAGAATGGTATGGCAACCATGTCCTCGAAATCATGTTGTTAGACAACGGTGAACCTTCAAACTATGAAGAAGCGATGGCGGGCCCAGATTCCAACAAATGGATTGAAACCATGCAATCCGAGATAGGATCCATGTATGGAAACAAAGTATGGACTTTGACAGACTTGCCCGATGATCGGCGAGCGATAGAAAATAAATGGATCTTTAAGAGGAAGACGGACGCGGATGGTAATGTTACCATCTATAAAGCTCGACTTGTCACTAAGGGTTACCGACAAGTTCAAGGGGTTGACTACAATGAGACCTTCTCACCCGTTGCGAAGCTAAAGTCCGTCCGAATCATGTTAGCACTTGCCGCATTCTACGATTATGAGATATGGGAAATGGACGTCAAAACGGCATTCCTTAACGGCTTCCTTAAGGAAGAATTGTATATGATGCAGCCGGAAAGTTTTGTCGATCCTAAGAATGCTAACAAGGTATGCAAGCTCCAGCGCTCCATCTATGGGCTGGTGCAAGCATCTCGGAGTTGGAACATTCACTTTGATGAAATGATCAAAGCATTTGGGTTTATGCAGACTTATGGAGAAGCCTGCGTTTACAAGAAAGTGAGTGGGAGCTCTGTAGCATTTCTCATATTATATGTGGATGACATACTGTTGATGGGAAATGATATAGAACTCTTGGAAAGCATAAAGGCCTACTTGAATAAGTGGTTTTCAATGAAGGACCTTGGAGAAGCTGCTTACATATTAGGCATCAAGATCTACAGAGATAGATCGAGACGCCTCATAGGTCTTTCACAAAGCACATACCTTGATAAGATATTGAAGAAGTTCAATATGGATCAGTCCAAGAAAGGGTTCTTGCCTGTAGTGCAAGGTGTGAAATTGAGCTCAGCTCAAAGCCCGACCACGGCAGAAGATAGAGAAAAGATGAGTGTCATCCCCTATGCCTCAGCCATAGGGTCTATTATGTATGCCATGCTGTGTACCAGACCTGATGTAAACCTTGCCGTAAGTTTGGTAGGGAGGTACAAAAGTAATCCCGACGTGGAACACTGGACATCGGTCAAGAATATCCTGAAGTACCTGAAAAGGACAAAGGATATTTTTCTCATTTATGGAGGTGACAAAGAGCTCGTCGTAAAGGGTTACATCGATGCTAGCTTCGACACAGATCTGGATGACTCCAAGTAACAAACCGGATACGTGTATATTTTGAATGGTGGGGCAGTAAGCTGGTGCAGTTGCAAGCAAAGCGTCGTGGCGGGATCTACATGTGAAGTGGAGTACATGGCAGCCTCGGAGGCAGCACATGAAGCAATCTAGATGAAGGAGTTCATTACCGACCTAGGAGTTATTCCCAATGCGTCGGGCCCGATGACTCTCTTCTATGACAACACTAGAGCTATTGCCATTGCCAAGGAGCCCAGGTTTCACAAGAAGACCAGACACATCAAGCATTGCTTCAAGTCCATTCGTGAAAACGTTCAATATGGAGACATAGATATTTGTAAAGTGCATACAGATCTGAATGTCACAGATCCGTTGACTAAACCTCTTCCGCGAGCAAAACATGATTAACACCAGAACTCTATGGGTGTTCGATTCATCACAATGTAACTAGATTATTGACTCTAGTGCAAGTGGGAGACTGTTGGAAATATTCCCTAGAGGCAATAATAAAATGGTTATTATTATATTTCCTTGTTCATGATAATTGTCTATTGTTCATGCTATAATTGTATTGATCGGAAACCGTAATACATGTGTGAATACATAGACCACACCATGTCGCTAGTGAGCCTCTGGTTGACTAGCTCGTTGATCAACGGATGGTCATGGTTTCCTGACTATGGACATTGGATGTCATTGATAACGGGATCACATCATTAGGAGAATGATGTGATGGACAAGACCCAATCCTAAGCATAGCACAAGATCGTGTAGTTCGTTTGCTAGAGCTTTTCTAATGTCAAATATCATTTCCTTAGACCATGAGATTGTGTAACTATCGGATACCGTAGGAGTGCTTTGGGTGTACCAAACGTCACAACGTAATTGGGTGACTATAAAGGTGCTCCACAGGTATCTCTGAAAGTGTCTGTTGGGTTGGTACAAATCAAGACTAGGATTTGTCACTCCGTATGACAGAGAGGTATCTCTGGGCCCACTCGGTAATGCATCATCATAATGAGCTCAATGTGACCAAGTGGTTGGTCATGAGATCATGCATTACGGAACATGTAAAGTGACTTGCCGGTAACGAGATTGAACGAGGTATTGGGATACCGACGATCGAATCTCGGGCAAGTAACGTACCGACTGACAAAGGGAATTGTATACGGGATTGCTTGAATCCTCGACATCGTGGTTCATCCGATGAGATCATCATGGAACATGTGGGAGCCAACATGGGTATCCAGATCCCAATGTTGGTTATTGGTCGGAGAGCTGTCTCGGTCATGTCTGCTTGATTCAAGAACCCGTAGGGTCTACACACTTAAGGTTCGATGACGCTAGGGTTATAAGGAAGGTTGTATGTGAATACCAAATTTTGTTCGGAGTCCCAGATGAGATCCCAGACGTCACGAGGAGTTCCGGAATGGTCCGAAGGTGAAGATTTATATATGGGAAGTTGTCATACGGTCACCGGAAATATTCGGGGGCATACCGGTATTGTACCAGGGCCACCGGAGGGGTTCCGGGGGTCCACCGGGAGGGGCCACCTGTCCCGGAGGGCCTCATGGGCTGTAGGTGGAAGGGAACCAGCCCCTAAGAGGGCTGGGCGCCACCCCCCCTAGGGCCCACGCGCCTAGGGTTGGGGGGGGGGAACCCTAAAGGGGGCGCCCCCCCTTGCTTGGGGGGAAAGCCCGCTCCCCTTGGCTGCCGCCCCCCCCTCTAGAGCTCATCTAGAGGGGGCCGACCCCCTTCTCCCTTCTCCCTGTAAATAGAGGGGTGAGGGGAGGGCTGCAACACCACATCCAAGGAGCAGCCCCTCCCCTCCCCACCACCTATCCTCCTCCGCAAGAGCTTGGCGAAGCCCTGCCGGAGAACTGCCACTCCATCACCACCATGTCGTCGTGCTGCTGTTGGAGCCTTCTTCCTCAACCCTCCCTCCTCCTTGCTGGATCAAGGCGCGGGAGACGTCACCGGGCTGCACGTGTGTTGAGCGCGGAGGCACCGTTGTTTGGTGCTTAGATTGGATTTGGGCGCGATCTGAATGGCTACGTGTACGACTCCCCCAACCGCATTCTTGCAACGCTTCCGACTCGCGATCTTCAAAGGTATGAAGATGCACTCCCTTCTCTCTCGTTGCTACTTACTCCATCGATTGATCTTGGTGATGCATAGAATATTTTTTAATTTCTTCTACGATTCCCAGCAACGGCCACCCCTTGTGGGCTGTCCCCTCTCTCTCCCATGGCCCATTTTGGCCCATTACTCCCCCCTGGTGGGGGGGGGGGGGGTTCCGGTAACCTCCCGGTACTCCGAAAATTATCCGAAACTTCCCAAAACCATTCCGGTGTCCGAATGTAACCTTTCAATATATCAATCTTTACCTCTCAACCATTTTGAGACTCCTCGTCATGTCCGCGATCTCATCCGGGACTCCGAACAACCTTCGGTCACCAAAACACATAACTCATATAATACCAATCGTCATCGAACCTTAAGCGTGCGGACTCTACGGGTTCGAGAACTATGTAGACATGACCGAGACACATGTCCGGTCAATAACCAATAGCGGAACCTGGATGCTCATATTGGTTCCCACATATTCTACGAAGATCTTTATCGGTCGAACCGCAATGTCAATATAGTTATTCCCTTTGTGATCGGTATGTTACTTGCCGAGATTCGATCGTCGGTATCTTCATACCTAGTTCAATCTCGTTATCGGCAAGTCTCTTTACTCGTTCCGTAGTGCACCATCCTGTAATTAACTCATTAGTCACATTGCTTGCAAGGTTTTATATGATGTGCATTACCGAGAGGGCCCAGAGATACCTCTCCTGTACTCGGAGTGACAAATCCTAATCTTGATCTATGCAAACCCAACAAACACCTTCGGAGATACCTGTAGAGCATCTTTATAATCACCCAATTATGTTGTGACGTTTGATAGCACATAAGATATTCCTCAGGTGTCCGGGAGTTGCATAATCTCATAGTCGGAGGAATATATAGTTGACACGAAGAAAGCAGTAGCAATAAAACTGAACGATCATTATGCTAAGCTAATGGATGGGTCTTGTCCATCACATCATTCTACTAATGATGTGATTCCGTTATCAAATGACAACTCGTGTCAATGGCTAGGAAACCTAACCATCTTTTGATCAACAAGCTAGTTTAGTAGAGGCATACTAGGGACACGTTGTTTTGTCTATGTATTCACACATGCATCTGATGGGGAACGTAGTAATTTCAAAAAAAATCCTACGCACACGCAAGATCATGGTGATGCATAGCAACAAGAGGGGAGAGTGTTGTCCATGTACCCTTGTAGACCGAAAGCGGAAGCGTTAGCACAACGCGGTTGATGTAGTCGTACGTCTTCACGATCCGACCGAAGACCGAAAGCGGAAGCGTTAGCACAATGCGGTTGATGTAGTCGTACGTCTTCACGATCCGACCGATCCAAGTACCGAACGTATGGCACCTCCGAGTTCAGCACACGTTCAGCTCAATGACGTCCCGCGAACTTCGATCCAGAAGAGCTTCACGGGAGAGTTTCGTCAGCACGATGGTGTGGTGACAGTGATGATGTTGCTACCGACACAGGGCTTCTCCTAAACACCACTACGATATGATCGAGGTCGAATATGGTGGACCCGGGCACCGCACACGGCTAGAATAGATCAATAGATCAACTTGTGCGTCTATGGGGTGCCCCCCTGCCCCCTTATATAAAGGAGCGAGGGGGGAGGCGGCCGGCCAAGGAGGAGGGCGCGCCAAGGGGGGAGTCCTACTCCCACCGGGAGTAGGACTCCTCCTTTCCTAGTAGGAGTAGGAGAGAAGGAAGAGGAAGAGAGAAGGGAAGGAAGGAGGGGGCGCAGCCCCTCCCCCTAGTCCACTTTGGACTAGGCCTTGGGGGGCGCACGGCCTGCCCTAGGCAGCCCCTCTCTCTTTCCCGTATGGCCCAATAAGGCCCAATACTTCTCCCCGACGAATTTCCTTAACTCTCCGGTACTCCGATAAATACCCGAATCACTCGGAACCTTTACAATGTCTGAATATAGTCGTCCAATATACCGATCTTTATGTCTCGACAATTTCGAGACTCCTCGTCATGTCCCCGATCTCATCCGGGACTCTGAACTACGTTCGGTACATCAAAACACATAACTCATAATATAAATCGTCACAGAAACTTAAGCCTGCGGACTCTACGGGTTCGAGAACTATGTAGACATGACCGAGACACGTTTCCGGCCTATAACCAATAGGGGAACCTGGATGCCCATATTGGTTCCCACATATTCTACGAAGATCTTTATCGGTCAACCCGCATAATAACATACGTTGTTCCCTTTGTCATCGGTATTTTACTTGCCCGATATTCGATCGTTGGTATCTCAATACCTAGTTCAATCTCCTTATCGGCAAGTCTCTTTACTTGTTATGTAGTGCATCGTCCCACAACTAACTCATTAGTCACATTGCTTGCAAGGCTTATAGTGATGTGCATTACCAAGAGGGCCCAGAGATACCTCTTCGACAATCGGAGTGACAAATCCTAATCTCGAAATACGCCAACTCAACATGTACCTTCGGAGACACCTGTAGAGCTCCTTTATAATCACCCAGTTATGTTGTGACGTTTGGTAGCACACAAAGTGTTCCTCTGGTAAACGGGAGTTGCATAATCTCATAGTCATAGGAACATGTATAAGTCATGAAGAAAGCAATAACAACATACTAAACAATCAAGTGCTAAGCTAACGGAATGGGTCAAGTCAATCACACCATTCTCTAATTATGTGATCCTGTTAATCAAATGACAACTCATGTCTATGGCTAGGAAACTTAACCATGTTTGATTCAACGAGCTAGTCAAGTAGAGGCATACTAGTGACATTATCTTTGTCTATGTATTCACAAATGTACTAAGTTTCCGGTTAATACAATTCTAGCATGAATAATAAACATTTATCATGAAATAAGGAAATAAATAATAACTTTATTATTGCCTCTAGGGCATATTTCCTTCAGTCTCCCACTTGCACTAGAGTCAATAATCTAGTTCACATCACCATGTGATTTAACACCAATATTCACATCTGTATGTGACTAATACCCATAGTTCATATCGTCATGTGATCAACACCCATAGGGTTTACTAGAGTCAATAATCTAGTTCACATCGCTATGTGATTAACACCCAAAAAGTACTAAGGTATGATCATGTTTTGCTCGTGAGAGAAGTTTAGTCAACTGGTCTGTCACATTCAGAGTCGTATGTATTTTGCAAATATTCTATGTCTACAATGCTCTGCACAGAGATACTCTAGCTAATTGCTCCCACTTTCAATATGTATCCAGATTGAGACTTAGAGTCATTTGGATTAGTGTAAAAGCTTGTATCGATGTAACTCTTTACGATGAACTCTTTTATCACCTCCATAATTGAGAAACATTTCCTTAGTCCTTACTAAGGTTATTCTTGACCGCTGTCCAGTGATCTACTCCTAGATCAAAATTGTACTCCCTTGCCAAACTCAGAGCAAGATATACAATAGGTCTAGTACACATCATAGCATACTTTATAGAACTTATGACTGATGCATAGGGAATGACTTTTCTTTCTCTTTATATTTTCTGCCATGGTCGAGTTTTGAGTCTTACTCAACTTCACACCTTGTAATACAGGCAAGAACCATTTCTTTGACTGTTCCATTTTGAACTACTTCAAAATCTTATCAAGGTATGTACTTAATGAAAAATCTTACCAAGTGTCTTGATCTATCTCTATAGATCTTGATGCTCAGTGTGTAAGCAGACCGAGGTGTTTTTCTTAAAAACTCCTTTCAAACACTCCTTTATGCTTTCTAGAAAATTCTAGATTATTTCTGATCAACAATATGTCATTCACATATACTTATCAGAAAGGCTATAGTGCTCCCACTCACTTTCTTGTAAATACAGGCCTTTCCAAAAGTCTGTATAAAACCGTATGCATTGATCAACTCATCAAAGCGTATATTCCAACTCCGAGATGCTTGCACTAGTCCATTGATGGATCGCTGGAGCTTGCACATTTTGTTAGCACCTTTAGGATTGACAAAACCTTCTGGTTATATCATATACAACACTTCTTTAATAAATCCATTAAGGAATGCAGTTTTGACATCCATTTTCCAAATTTCATAAAATGTGGCAATTGCTAAGATGATTCGGACAGACTTAAGCATCGTTGCGAGTGAGAAAATCTCATCGTATTCAACAGCTTGAACTTGTCGAAAACCTTTCGCAACAAGTCAAGCTTTGTTGATAGTAACACTACTATCAGTGTCCGTCTTCCTCTTGAACATCCATTTATTCAACTTGGCTTGCTGATCATCGAGCAAGTCAACCAAAGTCCACACTTTGTTCTCATGCATGGATCCTATCTCAGATTTTATGGCCTCAAGCCATTTCATGGAATCTGGGCTCATCATCGCTTCCTCATAGTTCGTAGGTTCCTCATGGTCTAGTAACATGACTTCCAGAACAGGATTACCGTACCACTCTGGTGCGTATCTTACTCTAGAAGACCTACGAGGTTCGGTAGCAACTTGATCTGAAGTTTCATGATCATCATCATTAACTTCCTCACTAATTGGTGTAGGAATCACTGGAACTGATTTCTGTGATGAACTACTTTCCAACAAGGGAGAAGGTACAATTACCTCATCAAGTTCTACTTTCCTCCCACTCACTTCTTTCGAGAGAAACTTCTTCTCTAGAAAGGATCCATTCTTAGCAACGAATATCTTGCCTTCGGATCTGTGATAGAAGGTGTACCCAACAGTTTCCTTTGGGTATTCTATGAAGGCGCACTTCTCCTATTTGGGTTCGATCTAATCAGGTTGAAACTTTTTCACATAAGCATCGAAGCCCCAAACTTTAAGAAATGACAACTTTGGTTTCTTGCCAAACCACAGTTCATAAGGTGTCGTCTCAACGGATTTTGATGGTGCCCTTTTTAAAGTGAATGCAGATGTCTCTCAAATTCATAACCCCAAAACGATAGTGGTAAATCGGTAAGATACATCATAGATCGCACCATATCCAATAAAGTGCGGTTACGATGTTCTGTCACACCATTACGCTGTGGTGTTCCAGGTGGCATGAGCTGTGAAACTATTCCACATTGTTTTAAATGAATGCCAAACTCGTAACTCAAATATTCTCCTCCACGATCAGATTGTAGAAACTTTATTTTCTTGTTACGATGATTCTCCACTTCACTCTGAAATTCTTTGAACTTTTCAAATGTTTCAGACTTGTGCTTCATTAAGTAGATATACTCATATCTGCTCAAATCATCTGTGAAGGTCAGAAAATAACGATACCCGCCACGAGCATCAACACACATTGGAGCGCATACATCAGTATGTATTATTTCCAATAAGTCAGTAGCTCATTCCATTGTTCCGGGGAACGGAATTTTAGTCATCTTGCCCATAAGGCACGGTTCGCAAGCATCAAATGATTCATAATCAAGTGATTACAAAAGTCCATCTTTATGGAGTTTCTTCATGAGCTTTACACTGATATGACCCAAATGGCAGTGCCACAAATATGTTGCACTATCATTATCAACTTTGCATCTTTTGGCATCAATATTATGAATATGTGTATCACTATGATCAAGATTCAATAAACCATCAACATTGGGTGTATGACCATAGAAGGTTTTATTCATGTAAATAGAATAACAATTTATTCTCTATCTTAGATGAATAATCATATCACAATAAACATGATCTAATCATATTTATGGTCAACACAAACACCAAATAACATTTATTTAGGTTTAACACTAATCTCGAAAATATAGGGAGTGTGCGATGATGATCATATCAATCTTGGAACCACTTCCAACACACATCGTCACTTCACCCTCAACTAGTCTCTGTTTATTTTGTAACACCTGTTTCGAGTTACTAATCTTAGCAACCGAACAAGTATCAAATACCTAGGGGTTACTATAAACACTAGTAAGGTACACATCAATAACCTGTATATCAAATATACCTTTGTTCACTTTGCCATCCTTCTTTTCCACCAAATATTTAGGGCATTTCCACTTCCAGTGACCATTTCCTTTGCAGTAGAAGCACTCGGTTTCAGGCTTTGGTCCAGCTTTGGGCTTCTTCGCGAGAGTGACAACTTGCTTGCCATTCTACTTGAAATTCTCTTTCTTTCCCTTTGCCCTTTTCTTGAAACTATTGGTCCTGTCAATCATCAACACTTGATGCTCTTTCTTGATTTCTACCTTCGTTAATTTCAGCATCACGAAGAGCTCGGGAATCGTTTTCGTCATCCCTTGCATACTATAGTTCATCACGAAGTTCTAGTAACTTGGTGATGGTGACTAGAGAACTCTGCCAATCACTATCTTATCTGGAAGATTAATTCCCACTTGATTCAAGCGATTGTAGTACCCAGACAATCTGAGCACATGCTCACTAGTTGCGCAATTCTCCTCCATATTTTATCTATAGAACTTGTTGGAGACTTCATATCTCTCAACTCGGGTATTTGTTTGAAATATTAACTTCAACTCCTAGAACATCTCATATGGTCCATGACATTCAAAATGTCTTTGAAGTCCCGATTCTAAGCCGTTAAGAATGGTGCACTAAACTATCAAGTAGTCATCATATTGAGCTAGCCAAACGTTCATAACGTCTGCATCTGCTCTTGCAATAGGTCTGTCACCTAGCGGTGCATCAAGGACATAATTCTTCTGTGTAGCAATGAGGATAAACCTCAGATCACGGACCCAGTCTGCATCATGGCTACTATCACCTTTCAACTTAGTTTTCTCTAGGAACACATATAAAACATAGGGAAGCAACAAGGCGAGCTATTGATCTACAACATAATAGACATGCAAAATACTATCAGGACTAAGTTCATGATAAATTTAAGTTCAATTAATCATATTACTTAAGAATTCCCACTTAGATAGACATCCCTCTAATCATCTAAGTGATCACGTGATCCAAATAAACTAAGCCATAACCGATCATTACATGAAATGGAGTAGTTTTCAATGGTGAACATCACTAAGTTGATCATATCTATTATATGATTCACGCTCGACCTTTCGGCCTCCAGTGTTCCGAGGCCATATCTGCATATGCTAGGCTCGTCAAGTTTAACTCGAGTATTCTACGTGTGCAAAACTGGCTTGCACCCGTTGTAGATGAACGTAGAGCTTATCACACCCGATCATCACGTGGTGTCTCGGCACGACGAACTTTGGCAATGGTTTGTACTCAGGGAGAACACTTATACCTTGAAATTTAGTGAGAGATAATATTATAAAGTTACCTCCGAACTAAGCAAAATAAGATGTATAAAAGATAAACATCACATGCAATCAAAAATATGTGACATGATATGGCCATCATCATCTTGTGCCTTTGATCTCCATCTCCAAAGCATCGTCATGATCTCCATCGTCACCGGCATGACACCATGACTCCATCATCTTGATCTATATCAATGTGTCGTCATATGCTAGTCTCGCCAACTATTGCTCTTACAACTATTGCTATCGCATAGTGATAAAGTAAAGCAATTATTTGGCGCTTGCATCTTATGCAATAAAGAGACAACCATAAGGCTTCTGCTAGTTGCCGATAACTTCAACAAAACATGATCACCTCATACAATAACTTATATCTCATCACGTCTTGACCATATCACATCACAACAAGCCCTGCAAAAACAAGTTAGACGTCCTCTACTTTGTTGTTGCAAGTTTTACGTGGCTGCTACGGGCTGAGCAAGAACCGTTCTTACCTACACATCAAAACCACAATGATATTTCATCAAGTTAGTGTTGTTTTAACCTTCACAAGGATCGGGCGTAGCCACACTCGGTTCAACTAAAGTTGGAGAAACAGACACCCGCCAGCCACCTGTGTGCAAAGCACGTCGGTAGAACCAGTCTCGCATAAGCGTACGTGTAATGTCGGTCCGGGCCGCTTCATCCAACAATACCGCTGAACCAAAGTATGACATGCTGGTAAGCAGTGTGACTTGTATCGCCCACAACTCACTTGTGTTCTACTCGTGCATATAACATCTACGCATAAACCTGGCTCGGATGCCACTGATGGGGAACGTAATAATTTCAAAAAAAATCCTACGCACACGCAAGATCATGGTGATGCATAGCAACGAGGTAGAGTGTCATCCACGTACCCTCGTAGACCGAAAGCAGAAGCGTTAGCACAACGCGGTTGATGTAGACGTACGTCTTCACGATCCGACCGATCCAAGTACCGAACGTACGGCACCTCCGAGTTCAGCACACGTTCAGCTCGATGACGTCCGGCGAACTCCGATCCAGCAGAGCTTCACGGGAGAGTTTTGTCAGCACGGCGGCGTGGTGATGGTGATGATGTTGCTACCGACACAGGGCTTCGCCTAAGCACCACTACGATATGATCGAGGTGTAATATGGTGGAGCGGGGCACCGCACATGGCTGGAATAGATCAATAGATCAACTTGTGTGTCTATGGGATGCCCCCTGCCCCCGTATATAAAGGAGCTAGGGGGGAGGCGGCCGGCCAAGGAGGAGGGCGCCCCAAGGGGGGAGTCCTACTCCCACCGGGAGTAGGACTCCTCCTTTCCTAGTAGGAGTAGGAGAGAAGGAAGGGGAAGAGAAAAGGGAAGGAAGGAGGGGGCGCAGCCCCTCCCCCTAGTCCAGTTCGGACTAGGCCTTGGGGGGTGTGCGGCCTGCCCTAGGTAGCCCCTCTCTCTTTCCTGTATGGCCCAATAAGGCCCAATACTTCTCCTCAGCGAATTCCCGTAACTCTCCGGTACTCCGATAAATACCCGAATCACTCGGAACCATTTCGATGTCCGAATATAGTCGTCCAATATATCGATCTTTACGTCTCAACCATTTCGAGACTCCTCATCATGTCCCCGATCTCATCCGGGACTCCGAACTACCTTCGGTACATCAAAACACATAATTCATAATATAAATCATCACAGAACCTTAAGTGTGCGGACCCTACGGGTTCAAGAACTATGTAGACATGACCGAGATACGTTTACGGTCAATAACCAATAGCGGAACCTGGATGCCCATATTGGTTCCCACATATTCTACGAAGATCTTTATCGGTCAAACTGCATAACAACATACGTTGTTCCCTTTGTCATCGGTATGTTACTTGCCCGAGATTCGATCGTCGGTATCTCAATACCTAGTTCAATCTCGTTACCGGCAAGTCTCTTTACTCGTTATGTAATGCATCGTCCCACAACTAACTCATTAATCACATTGCTTGCAAGGCTTATAGTGATGTGCATTACCGAGAGGGCCCAGAGATACCTCTCCGACAATCAGAGTGACAAACCCTAATCTCGAAATACGCCAACTCAACATGTACCTTCGGAGACACCTGTAGAGCTCCTTTATAATCACCCATTTACGTTGTGACGTTTGGTAGCACACAAAGTGCTCCTCCGGTAAATGGGAGTTGCATAATCTCATAGTCATAGGAACATGTATAAGTCATGAAGAAAGCAATAGCAACATACTAAACGATCAAGTGCTAAGCTAACGGAATGGGTCAAGTCAATCACACCATTCTCTAATGATGTGATCCCGTTAATCAAATGACAACTCATGTCTATGGCTAGGAAACTTAAGCATCTTTGATTCAAAGAGCTAGTCAAGTAGAGGCATACTAGTGACATTATGTTTGTCTATGTATTCACAGATGTACTAAGTTTCCGGTTAATACAATTCTAGCATGAATAATAAAGATTTATCAAGAAATAAGGAAATAAATATTAATTTTATTATGCCTCTAGGTCATATTTTCTTCAGCATCAAGTTTCCGGTTAATACAATTCTAGCATGAATAATAAACATTTATCATGAATAAGGAAATATAAAATAACAACTTTCTTATTGCCTCTAGGGAATATTTCCTTCGGTCTCCCACTTGCATTAGAGTCAATAATCTAGATTACATTGTAATGAATCTAACAGCCATGGAGTCTTGGTGTTGATCATGTTTTGCTCGTGGAAAGGCCTAGTCAACGGGTCTGCAACATTCAGATCCGTGTGTATTTTGCAAATATCTATGTCTCCCTCCTTGACCAAATCTCGGATGGACTTGAAGCGTCTCTTGATGTATTTGGTCTTTTTGTGAAATCTGGATTCCTTTGCTAAGGCAATTGCTCTAGTATTGTCAGAAAAGATTTTCATTGGACCAGATGCACTAGGTATTACACCTAGATCAGATATGAACTCCTTCATCCAGACTCCTTCATTTGCTGCTTCCGAAGCAGCTATGTACTCTGCTTCACACGTAGATCCCGCCACGATGCTCTGCTTGGAACTTCACCAACTGATAGTTTCACTATTCATTAAAAATATGTATCCGGATTGTGACTTAGAGTCATCCGGATCAGTGTCAAAGCTAGAGTCGATGTAACCATTTACGACAAGCTCTTTGTCACCTCCATAAACGAGAAACATATCCCTAGTCCTTTTCAGGTACTTCAGGATGTTCTTTACCGCTGTCCAGTGGTCCACTCCTGGATTACTTTGGTACCTCCTTGATAAACTTATAGCAAGACACACATCAGGTCTGGTACACAACATAGTATACATGATAGAACCTATGGCTGAAGCATAGGGAATGGCTTTCATTTTCTCTCTATCTTCTGTAGTGGTTGGGCATTGAGTCTGACTCAACTTCACACCTTGTAACACATGCAAGAACCCTTTTTTTGACTGATCCATTTTGAACTTCTTCAAAACTTTATCAAGGTATGTGCTTTGTGAAAGTCTTATTAAGCACCTTGATCTATCTGTATAGATCTTGATGCCCAATATATAAGCAGCTTCACCGAGGTCTTTCATTGAAAAACTCTTATTCAAGTATCCTTTTATGCTATCAAGAAATTCTACATCATTTCCAATCAACAATATGTCATCCACATATAATATTAGAAATGCTATAGAGCTCCCACTCACTTTCTTGTAAATACAGGCTTCTCCAAAAGCCTGTATAGAACCATATGCTTTGATCACCTCATCAAAGCGTATATTGCAACTCCGAGATGCTTGCACTAGTCCATAAATGGATCGCTGGAGCTTGCACACTTTGTTAGCACCTTTAGGATCGACAAAACCTTTTGGTTGCATCATATACAACTCTTCTTTAAGAAATCCATTAGGGAATGCAGTTTTGACATCCATTTGCCAGATTTCATAATCATAAAATGTGGCAATTGCTAACATGATTCAGACAGACTTAAGCATCGCTACGGGTGAGAACGTCTCATCGTAGTCAACTGCTAGAACTTCTCGAAAACCCTTTGCAACAAGTCGAGCTTTATAGACAATAACATTACCATCAGCATCAGTCTTCTTCTTGAAGATCCATTTGTTCTCTATGAGTCGCCGATCATTGGGCAGATCCACCAAAGTACACACTTTGTTCTCACACATGGATCCTATCTCAAACTTCATGGCCTGAAGCCATTTATCGGAATCTGGGCTCATCATAGCTTCTTCACAGTTCGTAGGTTCGTCATGGTCAAGTAACATGACTTCCAGAATAGGATTACCGTACCACTTTGGTGCCGACCATGCTCTACCAGACCTACAAGGTTTTGTAGTAACTTGATCTAAAGTTTCATGATCTCTATCATTAGCTTCCTCTCCAATTGGTGTAGGCATCACGGGAATAGATTTCTCGTATGAACTACCTTCCAAATTGAGAGTTGGTAAAATTACCTCATCAAGTTCTACTTTCCTCCCACTCACTTCTTTCGAGAGAAACTCCTTCTCCAGAAAGGTTTCGTTCTTAGAAACAAAATTCTTGCCTTCGGACTTGTGGTAGAAGGTGTACCCAATTGTTTCCTTAGGATATCCTATGAAGACACATTTCTCCAATTTGGGTTCGAGCTTATAGGGTTGAAGCCTTTTAACATAAGCATCGCATCCCAAACTTTAGGAAACGACAGCTTAGGTTTGCTACCAAACCATAGTTCATATGGTGCCGTCTCAACGGATTTTGAAAGTGCCCTGTTTAAAGTGAATGCAGTTGTCTCTAATGCATAAACCCAAAACGATAGTGGTAAATCGGTAAGAGACATCATAGATCGCACCATATCCAATAAAGTGCGGTTACGATGTTCGGACACACCATTACGCTGTGGTGTTTCAGGTGGCGTGAGCTGTGAAACTATTCCACATTGTTTTAAACGAAGGCCAAACTCGTAACTCAAATATTCTCCTCCACGATCAGATCGTAGAAACTTTATTTTCTTGTTACGATGATTCTCCACTTCACTCTAAAATTCTTTGAATTTATCAAATGTTTCAGACTTATGTTTCATTAAGTAGATATACCTTCTCAAATCATTTGTGAAGGTCAGAAAATACTGATACACGCCACGAGCATCAACACTCATTGGACCGCGCACATCGGTATGTATTATTTCCAACAAGTCAGTATCTCGTTCCATTGTTCCGGAGAACAGAGTTTTAGTTATCTTGCCCATGAGGCATGGTTTGCAAGTATCAAGTGATTCATAATCAAGTGATTCCAAAAGCCCATCAGCATGGAGTTTCTTCATGTGCTTTACACCAATATGACCTAAATGGCAGTGCCACAAGTATCTTGCACTATCATTATCAACTTTGCATCTTTTGGCATTAATATTATGAATATGTGTATCACTATGATCGAGATTCAATAAACCATCAACATTGGGTATATGACCATAGAAGGTTTTATTCATGTAAATAGAATAACAATTATTCTCTGTCTTAAATGAATAACCGTATTGCAATAAACATGATCTAATCATATTTATGCTCAACGCAAACACCAAATAACATTTATTTAGGTTCAACACAAATCCCGAAAGTATAGGGAGTGTGCGATGATGATCATATCAATCTTGGAACCACTTCCAACACACATCGTCATTTCACCCTCATTTAGTCTCTATTTATTCTGCAACTCCTGTTTCGAGTTACTAATATTAGCAACCGAACAAGTATCAAATACCGAGGGGTTACTATGAGCACTAGTAAGGTACACATCAATAACATGTATATCAAATATACCTTTGTTCACTTTGCCATCCTTCTTATCCACCAAATATTTGGGGTAGTTCCTCTTCCAATAACCATTTCCTTTGCAGTAGAAGCACTCAGTTTCAGGCTTAGGTCTAGCTTTGGGCTTCTTCACGGGAGTGACAATTTGCTTGCCATTCTTCTTGAAGTTCCCTTTATTTCCCTTTGCCCTTTTCTTGAAACTAGTGATCTTGTTTAATCAACAACACTTGATGCTTTTTCTTGATTTCTACCTTCATTGATTTTAGCATCACGAATAGCTCGGGAATCGCTTTTGACATCCCTTGCATATTATAGTTCATCACGAAGTTCCAGTAACTTGGTGATGATGACTAGAGAACTCTGTCAATCACTATCTTATCTGAAAGATTAACTCCCACTTGATTCAAGCGATTGTAGTACCCAGACATACTGTGAACATGCTCACTAGGTGATCTATTCTCCTCCATATTTTAGGCGAAGTACTTGTCAGAGGTCTCATACCTCTCGACACGGGCATGGGTCTGTAATGCCAATTTTAGCTCTTGGAACATCTCATATGCTCCATGGCGTTTCAAAACATTTTAGAAGTCCTGATACGTCTCCGTCGTATCTATATTTTTTGATTGTTTCATGCCAATATTATTCCACTTTCACATACTTTTGGCAACTTTTTATAGGATTTATTTGGACTAACTTACTTATCTGGCGCCCAGTGCTAGTTCCTATTTGTTACCTGTTTTTGTATTGCAGAAAATCCATATCAAACAAAGGACAAACATGATGAAACTCCACGGAGAATTATTTTGGAATATTTGTGAATTTTAGGAGTTGGAATCACCACAAATGGAGGCCCACACAGACCACGATACACCAGGGTGCGCCCCAGGCCCCTGGCGCATGGTGGTGGGTTGTGCTCACCTCATACGTCGGTTGGAGCTCTACTTCGGGCGCAAGGAAGCTTATATCAGGAAAAAATGTGTAAAAAAATCAGCGCAATCGGAGTTACAGATCTCCAGGAATATAAGAAACGGTTTTCAGCCAGATCTGGGGAGCACGAAACAGAAGAGAACAGAGAGGGAGATCCAATATAGGAGGGGCTCCTGCCCCTCCGCCGCCATGGAGACCAAGGACCAGAGAGGGAACTCTCCTCCCATCTAGGAGGGAGGCCAATGAAGAAGAAGGAGGGGGGCTCTCTCCCCCTCGCTTCCGGTGGCGCCGGAGTGCCGCCAGGGCAACGATCGGGACGGCGATCTACATGGAAGGAGGTAACAATATAGCCATGCGTGACATGTTGCTTCCAGCGAGTGTGGGGATCTAAGGGTGTGAACTATTTGTTGTGCAAATTACTTGTTATATAAACTATCTGGATGGAGTTACATGATATTAATAAAATATACAAGAAAGAATAAAGAGCGCGGAATTTTCTTTATGGATTAATATCGGAAAATCCCCCGATCCAACCTTTTAGAACTATGCCACAACTTTTTTGAGGCCATTGTTTTAATTGAAACCGGCAGGTTATATGATGTGTGTACATGGTGGTGTTACTGAATGGAAGGAGGTAATTTCTTTTGTCTTTATATGGATTAATATTTTTCTTCACTCTTTCTGAACTAATGAATTTATTAATATTGTTCTTGCACAATTACTTAATGATTATTTCATATTTTGGTCACTTGAGTAAGATAGAACTTGCTGATGCTCTCTTAGTTTGGTTTCTCCTCCGCTGCCCAAAGGATATAGGAATCACCAGCAGCCCTTCTTGTGAGCACCATGCCTATGAACTCATCCCTTGCTAATAAGGCATTCTCCATTCTTCTTTTGCAACTCTATATCAACAGTTCCGAGCAAGAACTAAACCTGGACGTCATCGGCCGGAGGAGGGGAGGAGCGGGTGCCAGCCAGGTAGGAAATGGGTGGCGATGGTGGCCGCCGATCTCACGCGGCTCCTGCGCCCCGTCACCGTTTCCGCCCCGGCTAAGCAGGAGGTTCGAGGGCAGCGATAGTGTGAGGATCTCAGTACTAATTCACCATATTAACCATGGATTCGGTTACAACTCTCGAATTTCAGAGAGTAATTGAGAGGAAGGAGGAGAGAAGAGGAGAAGACGATGTACATGGACTACTCTAACCAAGCCTAGCCTCCGCCGAAGCGGCTGTTCCGTCCAAGCCAAATTGACCCATGCCATCTCCCTTGTATTTGTAGTGCATATCTCCCCAAGGCTTCTGAGCGGCCCAAGTCCAATAGCAGCACCCCATTATCCGGCCCAAGTGTCGAAGTAGTGTAGGTTGTTGACAATCCGCCCACCATAAATTTTGGCTTGCCCACAAGACGAACCATTCCAAGCCACTGGGGTCCCAAAGGAACGCACAAGTATAGAGCATGTACTATGGTCCTCTTGCTCAATGTTCTTCCTTCAATGTTAATATGTTGCATGGACAGAGATTTAACCTGCACTTCTCCCAGGATAATTGCACAACCACCAGGATCCCATGGCAACGTCAACAACATTTGGAGAAGATGTACGTATGCTGCCAGATGGATCATATCAAAAGTGAGACTGTCACCTAGATCCCAAGGAATTTGTAATTTTCTGATTGCAACGATGATTCCTCGCTCATTGGTTGCAGCAAAACAGAATGTCCAAACAGAAATACCATCAACTAGTAAGGTCATTTGTAATTCACCATACTCCAGTAGGATAACAACCCATTTGTGACTTTGCCATCCCTGCCAGGTTGTTATAACAGTGCCATATGAAGATGGTAGAACCCAGGGTCCTACCAATCCTGCTGCGTAAGTTGTAGGGAAAGATCGAGGGCTGAGAGGGGCGAGGGCACGACGGCTGGCGCACGGGCTCCGTCGCGATCAGGGAGTAGGGAGGTGGAGGCTGGTGAGAGGGAGGCTGCTAGGGTTAGGGTCCGGCTCCTCTAGGAGCCGGGAAATAGAGTTCTTCTTATTGCTTAATCCTCAAAATAGTTTTACAACTAGTATATTGATACATCTCCAACGTATCTATAATTTTTGATTACTCCATGATACTTTGTCTACTGTTTTGGACTATATTGGGCTTTATTTTCCACTTTCATATTATTTTTGGGACTAACCTATTAACTGGAGGCCCAGCCCAGAATTGCTGTTTTTTGCCTATTTCAGTATTTCGAAGAAACAGAATATCAAACGGAGTCCAAACGGAATAAAACCTTCGGGAACGTGATTTTCTCACCAAACGTGATCCAGGAGACTTGGACCCTACTCCAAGAAGTGCCAGCGGCGGTCACGAGGGTGGAGGGCGCGCCCCCCTGGGCGCGCCCCTGCCTCGTGGGCCCCCTGTTGCTCCACCGACGTACTCCTTCCTCCTATATATACCTACGTACCCCCAGCAGATCAGATACGGAGCCAAAAACCTAATTCCACCGCCGCAACCTTTTGTATCCGCGAGATCCCAGCTTGGGGCCTGTTCCGGAGCTCCGCCAGAGAGGGCATCTACCACGGAGGGCTTCTACATCAACACCATAGCCTCTCCGATGAAGTGTGAGTAGTTTACTTTAGACCTTCGGGTCCATAGTTATTAGCTAGATGGCTTCTTCTCTCTTTTTGGATCTCAATACAATGTTCTCCCCCTCTCTTGTGGAGATCTATTCGATGTAATCTTCTTTTTGCGGTGTGTTTGTTGAGACTGATGAATTGTGGGTTTAGGATCTAGCTTATCTATGAACAATATTTGATTCTTCTCTGAATTCTTTTATGTATGATTGAGTTATCTTTGCAAGTCTCTTCGAATTATCCGTTTGGTTTGGCCAACTAGATTGGTAGTTCTTGCAATGGGATAAGTGTTTAGCTTTGGGTTCAATCTTGCGGTGTTCTTACCCAGTGACAGAAAGGGTTGCAAGGCACGTATTGTATTGTTGCCATCGAGGATAACAAGATGGATTTTTTATCATATTGCATGAATTTATCCCTCTACATCATGTCATCTTTCTTAAAGCGTTACTTTGTTTTACTTAATACTCTAGATGCATGCTGGATAGCGGTCGATGAGTGGAATAATAGTAGTAGATGCAGAATTATTTCGATCTACTTGTCTTGGACGTGATGCCTATATACATGATCATACCTAGATAATCTCATAATTATTCGCTTTTCTATCAATTGCTCAACAATAATTTGTTCACCCACCGTAGAATACTTATGCTCTTGAGAGAAACCACTAGTGAAACCTATGGCCCCCGAGTCTATTCTCATCATATCAATCTCCATTACTTTATTTAATTGCTTTGTTTTTACTCTGCCTTTTACTTTTTACTTTGCATCTCTATATCAAAAATACCAAAAATATTATTTATCATCTATATCATATCTCACCCTCGTAAGTGACCGTGAAGGGATTGACAACCCCTAATCGCATTGGTTGCGAGTAGCTATCATTTTGTGTAGGTACGAGGGACTTGTGCGTGATCTCCTACTGGATTGATACCTTGGTTCTCAAGAACTGAGGGAAATACTTACGCTACTTTACTGCATCATCCTCTCCTCTTTGGGGAAATCCAATGCAGTGCTCAAGAGGTAGCAAGAAGAATTTCTGGCACCGTTGTCGGGGAGTTCGCGCAAAAGTCAACTATACCAAGTACCCATCACAATCCCTATCTCTCGCATTACATTATTTGCCTCTCGTTTTCCTCTCCCCCACTTCACCCTTTGCTTGTGTGTTGGATTATTTGTTGCCATGGCACAAGATAATACCAAATTGTGTGATTTCTCGAACACCAATAATAATGATTTCCTTAGTACTCCGATTGCTCCTCTTAATAATGATGAGTCTTGTGAAATCAATACTGTTATGAAAGATCAATTCGCCGGCCTTCCTAGTGAAGATGCCGCTACTCATCTACACAATTTTGTTGATTTGTGTGATATGCAAAAGAAGAAAGATACGGATAACAATATTGTCAAACTGAAGTTATTTCTGTTTTCACTTAGAGATCGTGCTAAAATTTGGTTTTCGTCTTTGCCTAAAAATAGTATTGATTCTTGGAACAAGTGCAAAGATGCTTTTATCTCTAAATATTTTCCTCCCGCTAAGATCATCACTCTTAGGAACAATATTATGAATTTCAAACAACTTGATCATGAGCATGTTTCCCAATCTTAGGAAAGAATGAAATTGATGCTTCGCAATTGCCCTACTCATGGTTTGAATTTATGGATGATCATACAAATTTTTTATGCCGGATTAAATTTTGCTTCTAGAAATCATTTAGACTTGGCCGCGGGAGGCACGTTTATGGAAATTACGTTAGGAGATGCTACAAAATTGCTTGACAATATTATGGCTAATTATTCTCAATGGCATATCGAAAGAACTTCTAGTAAAAAGTGCATGCTATAGAGGAAATCAATGTTTTGAGTGAAAAGATGAATGAACTTATGAAGATGTTTGCTACTAAAAATACTTCTCTTGATCCCAATGATATGCCTTTATCTACTTTGATTGAGAATAATAATGAATCTATGGATGTGAATTTTGTTGGAAGGAATAGTTTTGGAAATAACGTGTATAGAGGGAATTTTAATCCTAGGCCTTATCCTAGTAATCCTTCTAATAATTTTGGAAATTCCTACAACAACTCTTATGGAAATTTTAATAAGATGCCCTCTGAATTTGAGAGTAGTGTTAAAGAGTTTATAAATTCACAAAAGAATTTTAATGCTTTGCTTGAAGAAAAATTGCTTAAGGTTGATGATTTGGCTAGGAACGTTGATAGAATTTCTCTTGAAATTGATTCTTTAAAGCTTAGATCTATTCCTCCTAAGCATGATATCAATGAGTCTCTCAAAGCTATGAGAATTTCCATTGATGAGTGCAAGGAAAGAACCGCCAGGATGCGTGCTTCCAAAGATGCCTTTATTAAAGCGTGTTCTTCTGATTCCTATGAAAATCAAGATGAAGATATAAAATTTATTGATGTGTCCCCTATTAAATCCTCGTTTTGCAATATGAATCTTGATGAAACTTAATATGATCTTCCTTTACCTAGAAGGCGTTCTAAGAATTCTGAGTTTCTAGATCTTGATGATGAAATTGATGAAGGTGGGATTGAAAGAAATAAAAATCTTGATGTTGCTAAACCCACTATTTTGGATCTCAAGGAATTTAATTATGAAAATTGCTCTTTGATTGGTTATATTTCCTTGTTGCAATCCGTGCTAGATTCTCCTCATATTTATAGTCAAAATAAGTCCTTTACCGAACACATTGTTGATGCCTTGATGGAATCTTATGAAGAAAAACTTGAGTTGAAAGTTTCTATCCCTAGAAAACTCTATGATGAGTGGGAACCTACTATCAAAATTAAAATTAAAGATTATGAGTTTCATGCCATGTGTGATTTGGATGCTAGTGTCTCCACTATTCCCAAAACTTTGTGTGATTTGCTAGATTTCCGTGACTTCGAAGATTGCTCTCTAAATTTGCATCTTGCGGATTCCACTATTAAAAAGCCTATGAGAAGAATTAATGATGTTCTTATTGTTGCCAATAGAAATTATGTGCCCGTAGATTTTATCGTTCTTGATATAGATTGCAATCCTTCATGTCCTATTATTCTTGGTAGACCTTTCCTTAGAACGATTGGTGCGATTATTGACATGAAGGAAGGGAATATTAGATTCCAATTTCCCTTGAGAAAGGGTATAGAACACTTCCCTAGAAAGAAAATAAAATTACCATATGAATCTATCATGAGAGCCACTTATGGATTGCCTACCAAAGATGGCAAAACTTAGATCTATCTTCGCTTTTATGCCTAGCTAGGGGCTTTAAACGATAGCGCTTGTTGGGAGGCAACCCAATTTCATTTTGTGTTCTTTGTTTTTGTTCCTGTTAGTGCTAAATTTTGTTTCTACTTTCTGTTTAGATGTGGTTTTGTGTTTTAATTAGTGTTTGTGCCAAGTAGAACCTATAGGATAAGCTATGATGATAGTTGTTTTGATTCTGCTAAAAAATAGAAACTTTGCGCTCACGAGAAAAAATTCAATAAATCACAGGAACGTGATTTTGCATTGATTCTTTTTCCTGCTGATCAATAAACAAATTGTCCAGTACGTACTATTTTGGTAGAATTTTTAGAGTTCATAAGTTTGCGTTAGTTGATGGAGCAGTAGGGAACACGTCGTCTAGAGCCACAAACACCTCTAGAGTGAGGTCGGCCTTGGTTGATGTGGAGTCCAACGGCGCAGCAGTGCCAGTGGGGACGCATGTGTCCGTCGCCGCACGCACGGAGGCCATGGCCCAACTGGCACTAGTCGCTGATGGGGGACGACCTCGCTGCTGAGGAAGCCGTCGTGGTGGGATCAAGCGAGTCGTCCAGCGCGCAGGTCTGGGTCGGGTCGGCTTTGACGGCGCTGCAAGAGATGCTCATAGATGCATGCGTAGCAGGGACCGAGCTTGAGGCAGAGTCCCATGGCACCTGTACGGGGACGCACGGAGGTGCCGCGATGGTCGAACGGATGGTGGAGATGGTTCCGCGCGGGACAGGAGGAAACGCCGCCGACCTCATCGCTGATGAAGCCGACGCCGCTGCTGTGGGGGCACGCCTGGGTGTCGCCGGGAGCACAGAGGCCGCGTCCCAATTGGAGGTGGAGGTGGTGCGACGCAGAGACGCTGTACACCTCGTGTCCTCGTCGCTGATGAAAGAGAGGCCGCCGCTGCAGGGGCGCACCTGGGGCCGTCATTGCTACCCACCTTCCGGTGGAGGTCGCCGATAGTTCCGTCTGAAAAAGGCCCCAGGTGCCTGCTGAAAACAATTCAGCAAGTGAGTGGTTTCCATTATCATACGTATGAATTATATGAGCTGGTTGTACTGTACTACCTCCGTCCGGATTTATTGATCCCCATTGTATTTCGTGTCAAATTTTGACCATAGATTAAACTAACAAAATGTCACGCATGTCACCAAACATTATATTTTTTAAACTATGTTGAAATACGAATCCAATGAGATAATTTTTTTGACATGCATTAACATTTTGTTAGTTAAATCTTTAGTCAATATTTGACACAAACTACAAAGAAGACCTATAAACCAGGACGGAGGTAGTACTTCATTTGTGTCGAATTACTTGTCGCACATATTGATGTATCTAGATGTATTTTAGTTCTAGATACATCCATTTCAGCGACGAGTAATTTGAAACGGAGGGAGTATATATTAACAGTATGTAAGAAAAGAGGTAGCATAGAAATTGGTTAGTGCAGTTCTTAGTCAGACTCAGAGAAGATCAGCTGGTGCAATAACATCTATCTCTATTTTGATGTACTATTCAAAATGTATTCTTGCTATATATAATCTGTTCTTATCTCCCGGTTTTCGTAAAAGTCTCTTGGTCCTGCTTCCCAACGTTTGGTATTTATGGTGTGCTTTTCTACTCCTTGGGTACAGAAATGCACACAAGGTTTTTAGTACTAAATAGAGGCAATAGAACCCACGATTAAGGCTTTCATACACTCCTCACCTTTACGAATAAAACCTTTCTTTTTGGAAACATTTACAGTTAGGTTTAGTATATGGATCTTACCTCACCTTATGGAATGTTTTTCGGTGGAACATGAACTACAGATTCAGTTATTTGGCTCATCTTTAGTGAAATATGTACTATTTCATGTGCATTTGTGTAGGTTATATATTCCACTGAACTTCAGATTTATCATGGTTTATGCTGGATTTGCAATGGATTTCAAATTTGTTTAGTTGATCTTGTCGCTACCAGTGTTGGAAGAAATCAATAGGCTTCATTCACAATAAAGCTTATTTTGCAGTTCCACGAGGAATGCATTGTCTTTACCGTGTTGGACCCTGGTAGGAACCGGATCCCTACCAGGGCATGGTCTCAGGTTGTAGGGGTGGAAGGAGGGATGGCATGGTCGCCGGCGCTCGGGCAACGTCGTTGCGTGCGCGCGCGCGCGAGAGAGAGAGAGAGAGAGAGAGAGAGAGAGAGAGAGCAGGGGCGGCGGCTAGGGTTAGGTCTCCCGGCTCCCTTAGGAAGCCGAGCAAATAGTATTGCTTCTTGCTTAATCCCAAAACGGGTCCTTGCACGAATTTATATAATTCTCCTAATAAGATAATTGGGCTAAGCCCCTAATAACAATAAGATAAACTGGGCTACAACTAACTGGGCTAAACCCCTAATATGCCGGTCATAACATCTCTCTCTGCCTGCACAAACAGCTCATCCTCGAGCTGGAAGGCGGGGCAGATCAACGGTCGCCAAACACCTCCTTGTCAACTAGAGTGGGCTGGTCGCCGAGTCCGGCGGCGGCGGGGTCCTCCTCAATGTAGTCTGCATCCTCCAGGTAGAAGAGTCGTGGGAAGACTTTGCCCGGTACATAGGGCTCATCGCAGTTGAAGCACAACCTGTGGCGGCGATGCTCGAGTTGCTCAGCCAGGGTGAGCCAGCAGAAAGGGCATGCCGCAGCCGCGGCGAGGGGCACCGCGGAAGCCTAGGCAGGCCGACCCTACACGGGAACTTCCGGCCAGGGTGGCGGCCCAGCGGCCCGGGGAGGTGGCGCCTGCTGGATGACCACCGCACGACGCTTGAACACGCAGGCATAGTACATGTCCGTCTGGAGGTCCTATGGCCCGCGCATCTCCACGTCCACGCGGATGTGGTATGGTAGGCCACCGATGAAGAGCTCAGCCTGCTGACGAGCCGAAATACCTGGGACGTGGCACGCCAGTGCCTGGAAGCAGTCGGCGAAGTCTTGCACCATGGTGAGGAATGGAAGACGCCCAAGCTCCGCCATATGGCTCCCGCGTATAGGCGGACCGGAGCGCAAGAGGCACAAATCACGGAAGCGCTCCCATGGTGGCATGCCGCCCTCGCCCTGTTCGAGGAGCGTAGTACCACGCCTGCACGGCTCCTCAGAGATGATATGAGCCAATCCAGGTGCGGTCGGATGCGAGCGTTTATGCGTTGTTCCCTGAAAAATTGGTCGCATTGGTTGAGCCAATTCAGGGGGGTGATACATCTCCAACGTATCTATAATTTTTTATTGTTCCATGCTATTATATTATCTATTTTGGATGTTTAATGGGCTTTAATATGCTCTTTTATATTATTTTTGGGACTAACCTATTAACTGGAGACCCGGTGGCAGTTTCTATTTTTTTTGCCTATTTTAGAGTTTTGTAGAAAAGGAATACCAAACAGAGCCCAAACGGAATGAAACCTTCGCGATGATCTTTCTTGGACTGAAAGCAAACCAGAAGACTTGGACTTGAAGTCAGAGACACCACGAGGCAGGAGGGCGCCCCCCCCGGGGGGGGGGGGGTGTAGGCATGCCGCCCACCCTCGTGGGCCCCTCGTAGCTCCACTGACGTACTTCTTTCGCCTATATATACTCTTATACCCTAAAAACATCAGGGGGAGCCACGAAACCACTTTTCCACCACCACAACCTTCTGTACCTGTGAGATCCCATCTTGGGGCCTTTTCCTGCGATCTGTCAGAGGGGGATTCGATCACGGAGGTGAAAGTATCGAGATGGACCTAGAGGGGGGGGGGTGAATAGGTACAATAACAAAGTTTAATTATTACTTACCAATTTTAGGCAATAATGCGGAATATGAAGATGAGCCTAACAATTGCAAGTGTAGTACTAAGTACTAAGCAAGTAACACGAGTATGTAAGTAAGCAAGCACAATATGATACAAGTAAGTGCTAAGAGACAAGTAACCACAAGTAGAAAGGTAGGGTTAGGAATAACCGCAACTCCGGGAGACGAGGATGTATGCCGATGTTCACTTCCTTGGAGGGAAGCTACGTCACCATTAGAGAGGTGGATGTTACCACGAAGGCACACCAACGCCACGAAGGCTCACCCTATTCTCCCTTTGAGACAACACCATGTAGGTGTTTCTCAACCACTAGTGGTAGACCTTGGGGTGGTCTCCAAACCCTCACAAACTTTTTCGGGGGTAATCACAAAGGTCGATTCCTCTCTGAAAGACTCCTACCGCCTAGGAGTCTCCAACCTCCAAGAGTAATAAGAACAATGGGGAAAAGCTCAAGACTTGCTCAAATCACGAATTCCTTTGGTGCAAAGAAGGGGAAGGAGTGGATCTATCTTGATTGGAGAACTTATCTCAAATGTTCCCAAATCACTTGGGGATCTAGGATTTGGTGTAGAGGATTGAGAGAGAGAGATAGAGAGTGAAAAGTGTTCCTGGCAAGCTCAAAGTGAATAGTCAACCCATCCGGTGGAAGGGAGAAGCCTATATATAGTGGGTGTGGAAAAAGTAACCGTTTGAGCTACTTAAGTGCACTGAAGAGGTCGGACGTCCGGACAGCACCGGACATCCGGTGGCAGAAATATGTTCGGACGTCCAACAACCATCGGTCGTCCGGCCGCTGAGAATACATAAGCCACGAACCAGCACACAGTAACCGGACGTCCGAGATGTGCCGGTCGTCTGGAGAACGGATGACCGGAGAGGCTCGGAAATCTGGAAATATCGTTCTGTGGATGAAACACCGGACGTACGAGAAGTGCCGGTCGTTCGGAGACCGGACGTCCAGAGAGGCTCAGAAATCCGTGAATATTGTTCTGTAAGAGAAACATCGGACGACCGTAGAGAGCCGGACGTCCAGACAGCTGAGAGGGATCAGACGTCCATAGAGTACCGGACGTCCGGAGAGGCTCGGAAATCCATGAATATTGTTTTGTAAGAGAAACATCGGACGACCTTAGAGAGCCAGACGTCCAGACAGCTGAGAGGTATCGGACGTCCATAGAGTACCGGACGTCCGGAGAGAAAAACTGGAGTTGGTGGTTTGAGCAAATCTTTTACTAGATCCAACGATCCCCTCTTAATAGTGCGGGATCCCTATACACTACAAAAAATACACTTCCGTGATGATACGTGTTTGTCACAGTAGGTCGCGTTTTTTGTCATACATGTACATCCATGACAAATTTATGACAGAATCGAGATAGTCAAACCTGTGCTGTCGTAGAAGTGTTCGATGACATTACCAAATTTATCATCACGGAAGTGTCCACTTCCATGACAATAAATCGCGCGTCACAGAAGTGTTTTCGTCAAGGGTGACTGACACGTGGCATCAATCGTAAGGCCGTTAAGCTATTGGGGCGGGTTTTGGATCCGATAACCCGTTAACAGCCCCGGCCAATGGGGATTTTCCACGTGTAAAATCATCATTGGCTGGAGGAAACACGTGTCGGCTCATTGTTGGGACAGATGTCATCCACTCATTGGATAGAAGGCGCCTATGATACGTCGACACGTGGCACGGCCCAACAGAGGCCCATTCCTATGAAAAGGTCGGCCTGTTTGACTTGGTAAAAAGGTGACGGGTCGGCCCATGGAAAGCCTGTTAACGGCCTGTTCGCATATAGCCCATTTACAACCCGCTAACCCAAAGCCCGTTATGCCCTATCCGAATTAGGCCCAGTAGCTTCATCTGGGCCATCCAATATGATTCCAGCCCGTTCTCACTTCTGGACCATGTATGGCCCATGACGTCTTTCGGCCCATATGAGGCCCTATGTAACTCTTGGCCTATTAACGGCCCGTGGTGAAACTGGCCCGTGATGAACAGTGTATTACTTCAGACCCATTAACGGCCCGTGGTGAAACTGGCCCGTAATGAATAGTGTATCGCTTTATACCCATTAAGGGCCCGTTATTCAGTTGGGCCATTTACAACCCATGTTATCTTTCGGCCTTCTCAGAGCCCATTTATTCTTGGGCTTATTTGCAGCATTCGGTTACTTACGGCCCGTTACTGTCATTTTCTGCTTGTGGGCCAAATTCAGCCCGTCGTTACAGTCGGCCCGTTTGTGGTCCATTAGTCTGTTGGGCCATTTTCATAGCATCACCAAATACTGCCTATTAACGGCCCATTATGGTCAGCAAATAAAATGTACGATTTCCATTATAGGCCCGTCTACGACCCATTAAAGGCCAGTACAAGACCCATAAATGAGTCGGCGGCCCATGGATCCTACATGACATAGAAGGCCCATGGATCCTGTGAGACGTAGGAGGCCCATGGACACTGCGAGACGTAGAAGGCCCATTGATCCTGCGAGACGTAGAAGGCCCATGGATCCTACGAGGCGTAGAAGGCCCATGGATCCTACGAGACATAGAAGGCCCATGGTCGGGCGAGCTGGCCCCCGTTAAACGATATAGCATATTCAAAGAATTATCCTACTCGATACTATCACCTCTAAAAAGCATACACTATACAACAAAGAGATCAAGGCATAGAAAGGTAGAATAATCATACACTATACAATGAAGAAATTACAGCCGATTATACCCACTGGGCATTATGGTACGGCACAGGTGATAATAAAGCATACACAAAAAGAAAATTACATACACTGGGCAAATACGGCTCATACATCATGGACGCGCATCAACTTAACTCCATTTGAACTATAATCTCTTCAGAAAATAGGATTGGCCGGATTCAGATAGCACAAATTTCAATCTGCAAAATCTCCAATTCCATCATGGTTACCTCGGTGTCTTGTTTCATTTTTTTGACTCCTGCATCTAATACCTGCATGTCCAGTCTCAACTTGTTGATTATACATTGACAATCATGTACACGTTGTCTTGCCACCTCTAGTTGATGCTCGAGAACATCAGCACATTCCAATTCCAATCCATAATCATTCGGTAACGGCCATGCCACACTGCTCATAGATTTTTGTGTTGATGTCACTTCATCCTGAAATGTTTCTGTAAGTACACATGACTAGGGCAAAAATTTAGTTACAACAGTGAAGCGAACAAGACACTATTTTGTACTACATGGCAAAACAGGAGTAACAATAATGTTACACGTGACTTTCACAAAAAAATGTTACACGTCATGAAGCATAAGCAAGTGATATTTTAAAAATTATAAAAAAGATAGTCTGTGCAGCCTGCATACAGAAATCCCTCTTACCTCACCAGAGGAGCATGATGTTGGGGCCCAATCGAAAACACAGACAAGTTACAAATTTAGACAGCATGTTGCGTATAAGTAAGCAAGCAGTTGGCCATTCTGTACCTCAATTAAAGTCTTAGGGAGCATAATGAACAACAGAGGGTTTCATACAAACAACTATAGCAGGCAAAGCTATGCAATCATTAGCATAGTATAAACTAGATTGTGAGCCTCATGCAATAATAGTTGGTTAATAGACTTCAAAGCTACAGGCACACTTCGACTGAGTAATTAAATGGTAAGGCCTTTAATTATGTCAACTAATAGTGATACAAGTACCGAACATCAGGCATAATTATTTGGGCATCTCATTAAGTGAGGACAAATAAAGCAATTGAAAAGAGAAAATTAACTATGCCTGAAACAAACAAGGAATTGAACTGTTGAGTTGCATACAGTGACTTACCTTAGCAGGTTGAAGAGGCTCAGCGCAGCTCCTACTTCTCTTGCAAGGCTCCTTCCTAACATCTTGTACTTGGAAATCCTCAATCTTATCTTCATTGCACCCCCTCTGCAAGGTGACACAAACTAGTTACTCGCCCCTTGGAAGATAAATATGCATACTTTCCAGTCTGTGAACACAAAAGGATGAGATTATAACAAAACAACACCACATAATGAAACATGCCGCATCTCTTGCACTTGCACACAATGAAATGAGCATTTACTATGTCTGCACTATGTAAAAACTAGGCATACCTTCGAACTGGATCTCCAGGTACTCTTGGAGAGCCTACTGTGTGTACAGCCAAACCTTTATTCACCTATGAGTTAGACAAGGCCCCACTATAGCAGACCTTAATGTTTAAATCGTTGACAAGCTCTGTTAGAGTGTTAGGTCAAGAACAACAAGTAATCAAAGCAAACAGTCCTAGTATGGCTGGCTGATGCAAACAAGAAATTGAACAGATGTGTGAGGAAATCTTACATATCAAGAAAAGAAGCAAAGAAAGAGGCTTAAAGACCATCACTTGACTGACCAGATTTAAGGGGCATTTAAACATCATGTGCAACGTATGAACTAACATAAACATTGCATATTCCAGATTCTACAATGGAATGCACATGTAATAGGTTATGCCATGTATGATGATGCCTAAATGTACAGATAGCAGGCAGGAGTGATTCATCATTGCACGCACAATTGAATTGCAGGTTAAGGGCCAGTTCGATTCTGCCTTTTCAGGGTATATTGTCAAAATAAGCCATAAAAGATGTAAAGAAGTCATTTTTGAGTTATGGGCTTGGGCTTAACTAATTTCGATTTGGAGGGGGGTGTTTCGGGTAGAACCTCACTAAAAATTGAAGGGAAGGGGAATGATGAGTTATTACAAGGTGCTCCTGCTGCTGCTATATGATGAATTGCTATGAGCTGCTCCTGCTGCTGCTATATGATGAAATGCTATGAGCTGCTGCTGGTATATGATGAATTGCAGACTGCTGCTGCTGTATGATGAGTTGCTATGAGCTGCTGCTGCTGCTATATGATGCTTTCAGGTGGTGCTGCTATATGATAATAACCAGCCACTTGGACCATCGAATTTCAACAAATAATTGTTCTTCATTTAAATGTGGGTCATGCGTTCTTTGTTTGAATTAGGCAATGAGATCTCTATGGAAAACATTGACCAAAGTAGATTGTGCCAAGTAGATGGTATCTTTGTATTTGCATTTTGAGCAAATAGTGATGGTCTATTTTCCTATCGTATTAATTACTGCATTGGGTTCAATTTGTGATGTTTGCAAGTCAAATTAATTTCCATATGTGCAGCAAAATGAAAAATATATATAATGCAATCTAGACTTTCCACTGATCATACCAAAGGTAAGCTGAAAACGCAATGAAAAGAACTGGTTGGCATATTACATGGAGCTTATATTCACAGGTGCTTATTTTCCTAGGATAACTCATAGTAACTGTCCCTAAGAAACTTGGCTAATAGAACTGGTTTACAAATAACATGTCACGATGATTGCAATGGAGGAGTGATGTACCATAGCACACTGTATAGGCTCACCGCTGCCTTTCCTTTTTTTGTGATGTTCCATGAAATTGCCACATACATGTTGTACTTTTTCATTGTGTAACCCTATCCGCAAGTTGACACGGCTAATTTCAGACATCTCTACATGATACTACATTGCATATCCCTTGCACATATTTAAACCACCAATTAACGATTGTGTGTGTACCATAAACTAGCCATGACTCTGTATGCTGGACTGGCAGGCACTCTAAGGGAGCCTAATGTAGTGCACTGGAATTCCTACATGCCACCTACGATTTTGTGTAATGTACTGCCCCTGTTCCTAAATATATGTCTTTGTAGAGATTCCAGTATGGACCACATACAGATGTATATAGATACATTTTCGAGTGTAGATTCACTCATTTTGCTCCGTATGTAGCCTATAGTGGAATCTCTAGAAAGACTTATATTTAGGAACGGAGGTACGAGGTAGTATCATGTATGACATCTACATATCTAATTTAGCAGCCATTAGTAGAAATCATTGTCTGCACAAAGGGATTACTGGTCGAAAATCCTAGCAAAGCACGCTGGCAGGCACAGAACAATACAAGAGAGAGAGAGAGACGCGCTTACAAGATCATAGCAATGCCTCAGTTTAGGATCTTGGTTGGCCAAGCTGTTAGATCCAGAAGAAACATCGTCCTTGTAGTTTTTGCCAGCTGCATAACAGGTAACAGTGACCGGATAGTATATTTGAAGTACATCGGGCAGGTGATGTTGGACGGGTTTAAAGGTGACAAGTACCTAGGCTGTGGCGGGTGCTTGGAATCTCTCCAGACGGTGGGTATCAGGTTAGAAACATCGAGGGTGATGACGCTGCGCTGGCTGTCAGGGTCCGGTAAGGAGATCTAGAACCGTTGAGTAGGGTGTTTGTGGAGCGGCTCCGGTAGGGTGGACTACGGTGTGGCCGAAGCGGATCTGTGGTTGTGGATGAGGGCGTAGGTGAAGCTGCTCTGGTGGTTGGGTTAAGGATGGTGTCGACGACACGGATCTGCTGCCGTGGACGGGGCGTCAGAAGCTGCTCCGGTGGTTGGGTTAAGGATGGTGTCGATGATGTAGATCTGCGGCCGTGGATGGGGCGTCAGAAGCTGCTCCGGTAGGTTGGATGAGGGTGCGAGGAAGCGGATCTGAGGCCGTGGACTTGTGAGTTGGCAAAGCGGCCCTGGTAGGGTTGAGAATGGTATAGGCGAAGTGTTGGGGAATGTAGTAATTTCAAAAAAAAAATTCCTACACACACGCAAGATCATGGTGATGCATAGTAACGAGAGGGGAGAGTGTTGTCTACATACCCTTGTAGACCGTAAGTGCAAGAGTTAGCACAACGCGGTTGATGTAGTCGTACGTCTTCACGGCCCGACCGATCAAGCACCGAAACTACGGCACCTCCGAGTTCTAGCACACGTTCAGCTCGATGACGTCCCTCGAACTTCGATCCAGCCGAGTGTCGAGGGAGAGTTCCGTCAGCACGACAGCGTGGTGACGATCTTGATGTTCTACCATCGAAGGGCTTCGCTTAAGCACCGCTACAATATTATCGAGGTGGACTATGGTGGAGGGGGGCACCGCACACGGCTAAGAGATCCAAGGGATCAATTGTTGTGTCTTTGGTGCTAGCCCTGCCCCTCTATTTATATGTTGAGCCCCGGGATCGAAACTTGGAGCAAAAGCCTCCTCAAAGTCGGTTTTGCCCGAAAGGCAAGAGTCCCTGTCGGTGTTAAAACCGGCGGATCTCGGGTAGGGGGTCCCGAACTGTGCGTCTAGGCGGATGGTAACAGGAGACAAGGGACACGATGTTTTTACCCAGGTTCGGGCCCTCTCGATGGAGGTAGAACCCTACTCCTGCTTGATTAATATTGATGATATGGGTAGTACAAGAGTTGATCTACCACGAGATCAGAGAGGCTAAACCCTAGAAGCTAGAGTATGGTATGATTGTTGTTCGTCTTATGAACTAAAACTCTCCGGTTTATATAGACACCGGAGAGGGCTAGGGTTACATAGAGTCGGTTATAATGGGAGGTGATCTTCATATCGTATCGCCAAGCTTGCCTTCCACGCCAAGGAAAGTCCTATCCAGACACGGGACGAAGTCTTCAATCTTGTATCTTCATAGTCCGGGAGTCCGACCAAAGGTCATAGTCCGGCCATCCGGACACCCCCTAATCCAGGACTCCCTCAGTAGCTCCTAAATCAGGCTTCAATGACGACGAGTCCGGCGCGCAAATTTGTCTTCGGCATTGCAAGGCGGGTTCCTCCTCCGAATACCTCATAGAAGGTGTTGAACACAAGGATAGTGTCCGGCTCTGCAAAATAAGTTCCACATACGACCGTAGAGAGAATAACTGCACAAATCTAATCTGCTGACGTACTCCGTAGCGTGATGTCACAACCAAACCTTTATTCGAATCGTTTTACTGTCCCACCTCAGCGCGTTTAGCGAGGCGGTTTCCTTGGTACTTCTTGACAAAGCAGAGATCGTGTCTCCTTATTCCGGGATTCTCATCAATACGGGTGTGGGTAGCCCAACAGCGCCATTATTCGCGGCGCTTGGGAGATAAGCGAGTTTTATAAGGCTGGTGGGGGCTCATAGTTTTGGCCGCCCATATAAGGGGATAAGGATCCACCCTTGCCATCTACGCCTTCTTCCTCCTTTGCTTATCCACTCCTGCGCACTCGAGCTCTAGCGCCCCAGTCCGCACTTCCCACCTCAACCTTCTCCAACCATGTCCGGAGCGGGAGGTAGATGGATGGCCTCCACCGTCACGGAGGGGCACATCAAAAAGTTGAGGAAAGCCGGATACTTGTCTAACGACATCGCGCACCGGCTCCCAGATGAGGGGCAACTCATCCACACCCCTAGGCCCCATGAGAGGGTGGTGTTTCTCACCCATTTTCTCCGCGGACTAGGCTTCCCACTTCACCCATTTGTCCGGGGGCTCATGTTCTACTACGGCCTGGATTTCCATGATCTGGCCCCGAACTTCATCCTCAACATCTCGGCGTTTATTGTCGTGTGCGAGGCCTTCCTCCGCATCAAGCCTCACTTCGGCCTATGGCTGAAGATCTTCAGCGTCAAGCCGAAGGTCGTGGGCGGCCGACAAGCGAAGTGCGGAGGCGCCATGGTGGGCAAGATGCCCAACGTCACATGGCTCGAGGGCTCCTTCGTGGAAACCATCAAAGGGTGGCAATCGGGGTGGTTCTACATCACCGAGCCGCGTGACCCTGAGTGGGCAGCGACCCCCGAATTCCAATCCGGCATCCCCATACGGCTCACATCTTGGAAAGAGACGGGCCTGTTGTGTGGTAATATAGAAGAGGTGACCGGACTCCAAACCTGCATCCAAGACCTGGTGAACAAGAAGGTTAAACTTGTCAACGTAGTCCAGGCCATGCTCTTCCGCCGGATCCTCCCGTGTCAACGACGGGCCTTCAACTTGTGGGAGTTCGACCCGGCCCAGCACCAGACCTTGTCCCGGCTCTTCGACACAAACCACGAGGACGCTTGGAAGGTGCTATTAAAGAGCTCCAAGGTCTCCCCTCCCATCACCGAGGATCACGGATTCTGCACCAAGCGCCAAGCCACCGAAGTAAGCTTGTTTTTATCCTTTACAGGACACTTGATTTTCATAGTTTGACTCTATGCAGGATCTAAACTCCCGCTCCTTTAACAGGACTGGAAGAGGACATCCGAACAGTTTGACTGTCCGACCCCTTTGCCCGAAGGCCCAGCAAATGCACGCTTGACGAAGCTGCTGGTTCCCGCACCTCACGTGGTGCCGGAGAAGAAGGCCAAGAAGAAGGCCATGGGGACTCGAAAGAGTTCCCGATGCCTGGTGGTGTCGGACTCATCGCCTGACGACCCCGAAGCTCCCTCCACCTCCAAAGATGAGGAGGAGGAAGAAGAAGCCTCTTCCCCTCCAGCGGGGGGAGGAAAGAAAAGGAAGGCCGCCCCAACTGGGGAGGCCGGAGGGTCCAAGAAGGGGAAGACCCTTGTTCTGGACTACGCCTCCGACGCCGACGACGGCGGAGAGGAATGGCCATCCAGGATCGAGCCCCTGGCAAAATCGTAAGTATCCGGATACCAGAATAACTTATGGTGTTCCTCTATTGTACAGTACCTTCTGATGCCGAATTCAATTATGCAGCCCGCCCAAGGCTCAGGTCGGCGATTCGTCGAGCGGCTCCCTGGATTCGTCGGATGTGAATAGCGCTTCACTCCCGATGGCCTCCTCCCCTCGCCCTATGGACGATGCCGAGGTGGAGTCCCAAAATGGACTAAACCAGGAGGAGGTGGTCCTGGAGGCGCCGCAAGGCGACCTCCAGGACTCCAGGCCCAAAGGGGATGAAGCCCTAGAGGGATCTAAGTCCGGCCCTGGGTCGGACCCCGCTCCGGAACCTTCAGTGGTTTCGGAGTCCGGCAGGCGGCCCCTTCGCAAGAAGGGCAAGCCTACGACGCCGGCAGCCTTCGTCCAACCGGAGGCGCCGGACAATTTGCTGGAGGTGCTTAACGGCGCCTCCGTCAACGAGGAGCACCGCACTGTTATGAGTGCGGTGATTCAGAAGGTTCAGTCTGCCAAGAGTGGGCTAACAGAAGCCTGTACCAGCCTTCTAACAGGCTTTGAGGTATGTATTTAAAACATATAAAAATGTTACCGCATAGACAGTAGCCCCTGATGCTCAGTGTGGTGTTCGGAAAGAAAAGCCGGACTGAGGATCTAAAAAAGATATACCCAGGAGTCTAACATAAATATGTCAATATGGGAATGCAGGTTGCGCTGCTAACCTCTGCCGCACTGACTATGGAGGTCGATGCATTAAAGCAGAGCCTCGAGCGGTCCGAGAACGAGCTCGGCCGTGCCAAGAAGCAGCTCGAGGACAAGGAAGGTATGTAATACCTTATGTAATTATATATATAAATACTTGGTTGCAAATGATGATAGGACCAACGTGAATATTACAGGGGCCACAACCGAGGTGGCGACCCTGAAGGAAGCGCTTTCCAAGGCCGAAGACAATGCGGCCATTGAGCGCTTAGAGCGAGAGAAGCAAGAGGCGCAGGTGGCAGAGGTGCGGCAAGAGCTCGATGCTCTTGTGAAAAAACATAAGAGGTTAGAGCTTGACTCGAAGACTCGAGAGTCCGAGCTTGCCTCAGCACTTGAAAGCGCCAAATCTGCCAAGGCCGAAGCCCAAAAAGCCCTCCAGGAGATTGAGGCGATGAAAAAGATTGCAGCGGGTAAGGCATTCTTTATGCAAAGCAAGCACGTGAAAGTAAATTACCTGTTACTTACCCGAATCCGGAGCTCTCCAGGAGCATTCGCAGATCTGCCCTGCAGTGTATCCGACGCCGCCGCATTCTACTGGGCTGAGGAAGGGAGCTCGACCAATAAGGTGTTCTGGTCCCAGTATGCTGAGGCCGGACACCCGGTGCCCCTGAGCGACCAGCTGAAGCAGCTGGTCGAGCTTCATAAGGCAGCTGAACAGGCCATGAAGGGCCTAATAGGCCGGCTGTGGCCTGGGGAGGCCATGCCTTTGAGTTATTTTGGGCTGGTGCGGCGGCTGGTGGATGCCTGTCCATGGCTTGAAGTCATCAAGTGCTCCGTATGCATCATGGGCACCTGTAGGGCTTTTGCCCGTGCTAAAGTGCACTGGGGCAAGCTGGATGCTGAGAAGCTTGTGAAGGATGGGCCACCGGAGGGGAAGGAGCATCGCAGGCCCGAGATGTATTATGAGGGTGTCCTGAAGGGTGCCCGTCTTGTAGAGAATGAATGTACCAGGGATGTAATTTTTGAGTAAACTCGCTCATGTTTATCCTGTGCGCTGAAAACTTGTTCATATGCGCTAAGCAACGCCTTTTGAATTTAAAATATTACCTTATGTGCGGCCATTTATTAAATCTGAGAGATGCAAGTCGTCGGCTTCTACCCCCATGCCACGAGTGCTGGGGTGTTCGGGATAAACCTGAGCGCTCTTGTTCCCATTCTTGGGTCCATCTAGGGAGGTGCTCAGCACAACGAACAAGGCCATCGGACTTATAGTGCTTTATCACTCTCACTTAGCCATAGAATTCTATAATTTTAAATTTCGGCGAAGCCCCTAGTATTCGGAAGACCGAGCGCCTAGGCCGGATAAATCTAGCTCCTCAGCTCTAAGCGGCATAAGTCTTTAGGGAGTCGAAAAACCTATCGAATAGCGATCGGTCTCTCGCCCTATCATGACGGTCAGTTTTAGCTTTCTCTACTGAGGTGTTAACCCAGCTCAACTGGGGCACTATCGCAGTAGTTCTCCCAGCGCTACCTTAGCTAACAGTGCGGAACTTAAGGTACCAAAATATGGGAGCCAGGAAAACCCAACTATTGACCCAAGACATGATTCGGAGCCAATGCATATAATGCTATAAGTTCAGGGTGCCGCACTCATAAGAGTGTTCGGTCTTGTCACACCGTATTCTGGGGAACTTAAGCCCCTGGTGTATTGGTCGTACCAAAGTGTACGATTGCATGATGTCATGACTGAACATATTTACATGAAAAATGAATGCAATAATAGACAAGAGCTATGTATTGTTTATTAAAGGGCTGCAATGAAAGTAGAACGATACAAATAGTGCGATAAGCAAGAGATGGGATTATTTGACATTTCCCCCTCCAGGGGTAAGCTGCGAGACTTTAAGTAAGACAGGTATTTAGCTCGTTATAGAGACCACCTGGACATTTGACGTGGCTTGTTGTCCCCATGGCTGTTGCATCGTGTGTTCGGCGATTGTATTGCCGGACAGGCCTTCCGAATAGTGGAGTCCTGAAAGTATATATAAGAAGAAAAAGGAAGAAATTGAAAAATTGGGAGCCCCTAGTGCGGTTGAGCCGCATTCTGGGTGTGCCGTGGTTGTGCCCCTCCCCTTATGCCCATGGTATTTCCAGAGAAAAATTATGTACGCGTGGTACTGCTATCGCAATCCCGCGAGGGATGGGGTTGGGGCCGCACTGCTATGCTTGCTCGGAACGTGCCAGATGGTTTTGTTGTAGGTTACTTCAGGCGCGCTTGACGTTGTCCGGATGTTTAACAGCCGGATTGGAGGATTGCCTTGAGAGGCTACTTTGTACTTCCGCCGCCAGGGCCGCCGTGTGCTCCTCTGTTTGGAGAGAGCGTTCAGTGTTTCCGTTTACCATAATGACTCCGCGAGGGCCTGGCATCTTGAGCTTGAGATATGCAAAGTGCGGCACTGCATTAAATTTTGCGAATGCGGTTCGTCCGAGCAGGGCGTGATAGCCACTGCGGAACGGGACTATGTCGAAGATTAACTCTTCACTTTGGAAATTATCCGGGGATCCAAAGACCACTTTGAGTGTAACTGAACCTGTACAGCTGGCTTCTACACCAGGTATGACGCCTTTAAAGGTCGTCTTTGTGGGTTTAATCCTTGAGGGATCTATACCCATTTTTCGCATTGTATCCTGATAAAGCAGGTTCAGGCTGCTGCCGCCATCCATGAGGACTCTAGTGAGGTGAAATCCATCAATGATTGGGTCTAGGACCAATGCGGCAAATCCACCGTGATGAATGCTAGTGGGGTGGTCCCTTCAATCAAAAGTGATCGGGCAGGAGGACCATGGGTTGAACTTTGGGGCGACGGGCTCCAACACATAGACATCCTTGAGGGCACGCTTCTGCTCCCTTTTGGGGATATGGATTGCGTATATCATGTTCATCGTCCGCACTTGTGGGGGGAAGCCCTTCTGTCCTCTGTTGATCGGCGGCCGGGGCTCCTCCTCGTCATCTCTATGCAGCCCCTTGTCTCTGTTTTCAGCACTTAACTTGCCTGCCTGCTTGAACACCCAACAATCCCTGTTTGTGTGATTGGCTGTTGTTCGGGGGTGCCGTATATCTGGCACGAGCGATCGAGTATTCGGTCTAAACTGGATGGGCCCGGAGGATTTGTTTTGAATGGCTTCTTCCACTAACCAGGTTTAGAGCCTCTGAATCCAGCATTAACTGTCGTATCCTCAGTATTATCGCCGTTAATGCGGCGCTTGTGCTTGTTACGACGTGACCTGCCATTGTTGTCCTTGGTATCTGAGTTACCAGGGCTCTTGGTCATGTTATTGCTATGAGCTAGCCAGCTGTCTTCTCCCGCGCAAAAGCGGGTCATGAGTGTCGTGAGGGCTGCCATAGATTTCGGCTTTTCCTGTCCTAGGTGCCGGGCAAGCCATTCGTCTCGGATCTTGTGCCTGAAGGCTGCAAGAGCCTCTGCGTCTGGACAATCGACTATTTGATTTTTCTTGGTTAGGAACCACGTCCAGAATTTTCTGGCCGATTCCTCTGGCTGCTGAATTATGTGGCTTAGGTCATCTGCGTCTGGTGGTCGCACATAAGTGCCCTAGAAGTTGTCAAGGAATGCGGATTCCAGGTCCTCCCAGCAACTAATTGACTCTGCTGGCAGGATGTTAAGCCAATGCCGAGCTGGTCCTTTAAGCTTGAGCGGTTGGTATTTGATGGCATGTAGATCATCACCACGGGCCATGTGGACATGAAGGAGATAATCCTCAATCCATACCGCAGGATCTGTTGTGCCATCGTATGATTCGATGTTTACGGGTTTAAAACCCTCGGAGATTTGATGATCCATTACTTCGTCTGTGAAGCATAGTGGGTGTGTGGCGCCTCTATACTGGGCTATATCACGACATAGCTCGGATGAGCTTTGTCTGTTGTGTTCGGCCTGGCCGTATTTGTCATATCCGGCATGACGGTTATCGACACGTGACGTGGGGCGCCCACGCGATCCGTAGATTGATCTTGTTTCCCTTGCCTTATCCTCCAATATGTCTCGTAGGTCTGGTGCGTTTCCCCGTGCTCTGGTATTTTTTGAGCGGCGCCGGGGTGCGGCTTGAGTTGAGGGCCGAAAGGCCTCTCTGTCGTGGCCACGGGGTGGCCGATCGGTCGCATCATACGCTGGTGATGTAGGTTTAGTTGCTTCCTCCTCTAGTTGGGGTAGCAGCCTGCGCTTTGGGTAGCTCTTGGAGGGGCATTCGAGTTTGTACTCTTCGGCCGCCAGGACTTCAGTCCATCTGTCGGCTAGCAAATCTTGGTCAGCTCTAAGCTGCTGCCATTTTTTCTCGAGGCTGCTTGCCATGGCCATAAGCCTGCGTTTGAAATGCTCTTGTTCGACGGGATCCTCTGGCATGAAAAGTTCGTCGTCGTCGAGGCTTGCCTCGTCTTCGGAGGGAGGCATATAATTGTCGTCCTTGACCTCCCTGTCTGCCGCTCTCTCATGAGGGCTGGCTTCTCCGTCCTCCTGCGCTGAATCCTGCTGTAGGGGGTTGTCTTCGGCACTGTCCGGGGTGTTTTTATCTCCAGTGCCGGACTCGCCATTTTTCTTTGGCGGGATTTAGAGCGGCGCCGCTGACGCCGCCGCTTAGGTTGTTTCTTGGAGGGGTCATCCTCCGTTTTTTCATCGCCATTCCCTGCTTTTGGGGTGTCCACCATATATATGTCATATGATGAGGTGGCTTTCTAGTGCCCTATAGGCACTGGTTCTTGGTCGTCTCCTTCATCGGCGTCCATATCGTCGATGTCTTTGGAGTCGAAGTCGAGCAAGTCGGTTAAATCGTCGATAGTGGCTACGAAGTGGTTGGTGGGTGGGTTTCAAATTTCTTCGTCGTCTGCATCCCAACCTTGCTGACCATAGTCCGGCCAGGGCTTTCCTGACAAAGAGAGAGACTTTAGTGAATTCAGGATGTCGCTAAAGGGCGACTGCTGAAAGACGTCCACAGTGGTGAACTCCATGATCGGAGCCCAATTGGGTTCGAACGGAAGGGGTGCGGAAGATTCGGAGTCCGGAAAGGTGTCCGGCACCTTGGAGTCACAGGCCTGACAAAGGACTAGGCTGATATTCGGCTCGATCGCCGTAGAGATTGCAGCTCCCAGGGCGGCGTCCAACCATCCGTCCCCGACTGGCGCGGTCGGCTTTGAGCTAAGGGTCGGAGCGGACAACTGAGTGGCGCTCTGGGCGCTGTCCGGCGACAGAGCTAGATCATGCCCATCGTGACAGTGTGGCACGCTCGGCTGTGGCTGGAATCCGTCGAAGATTAAGTCCCCGCAGATGTCAGCCGTGTAGTTTAAACTTCGAAATCTGTCCTGATGGCCAGGGGCGTAGCTTTAGATCTGCTCCAGATGGCCAAGCTAATTGGCCCGCAGTGCGAAGCCGCCGAACACGAAGATCTGTCCGGGGAGAAAAGTCTCACCCTGGACCGCGTCGTGGTTGATGATCGAAGAAGCCATTGATCCTAAAGGTGACAACACATAGGAACTCTCAATGAAAGCACCAATGTCGGTGTCAAAACCGGCGGATCTCGAGTAGGGGGTCCCGAACTGTGCGTCTAGGCAGATGGTAACAGGAGACAAGGGACACGATGTTTTTACCCAGGTTCGGGCCCTCTCGATGGAGGTAAAACCCTGCTCCTGCTTGATTGATATTGATTATATGGGTAGTACAAGAGTTGATCTACCACGATATCAGAGAGGCTAAACCCTAGAAGCTAGCCTATGGTATGATTGTTGTTCGTCCTACGGACTAAAACTCTCTGGTTTATATAGACACCGGAGAGGGCTAGGTTTACACAGAGTCGATTATAATGGGAGGAGATCTTCATATTGTATCGCCAAGCTTGCCTTCCACGCCAAGGAAAGTCCTATCCGGACACGGGACGAAGTCTTCAATCTTGTATCTTCATAGTCCGGGAGTCCGGCCAAAGGTCATAGTCCGGCCATCCGGACACCTCCTAATCCAGGACTCCCTCAGTCCCACTCGGACTCCAGGACCAAACGCCACAATCCTTGGCGTCTGGCCTAGACGCCATGGGCCTCGGCGTCTGGCCCAGGGCCAGACGCCAGGGTCTCCGGCGTTTGGCCCCCTGGCCTCCGCAAAACTCCTTTTGCACCGACCTAAAGCCTCATGGGCTTGACCCCTTGGCCTAACCATATCATCCAATATATGAATCTTTATGTCTCAACCATTTCGAGACTCCTCGTCATGTCCCCGATCTCATCCGGGACTTCGAACTCCTTCGGTACATCAAAAAATATAAACTCATAATATAACTGTCATCGAAACCTTAAGCATGCGGACCCTATGGGTTCAAGAACAATGTAGACATGACCGAAACACGTTTCCGGTCAATAACCAATAGCGGAACCTAGATGCTCATATTGGCTCCCACATATTCTACGAAGATCTTTATCGGTCAAACCGCATAACAACATACGTTGTTCCCTTTGTCATCGGTATGTTACTTTCCCGAGGTTCGATCGTCGGTATCTCAATACCGAGTTCAATCTCGTTACAGGCAAGTCTCTTTACTCGTTCCGTAATACATCATCCCGCAACTAACTCATTAGTTACAATGCTTGCAAGGCTTATAGTGATGTGCATTACTGAGTGGGCCCAGAGATACCTCTCCAACAATCGGAGTGACAAATCCTAATCTCGAAATACGCCAACCCAACAAGTACCTTCGGAGACACCTATAGAGCACCTTTATAATCACCCAGTTACATTGTGACGTTTGGTAGCACACAAAGTGTTCCCATGGTAAACGGGAGTTGCATAATCGCATAGTCATTGGAACATGTATAAGTCATGAAGAAAGCAATAGCAGAATACTAAACGATCGTGCGCTAAGCTAACGGAATGGGTCAAGTCAATCACATCATTCTTCTAATGATGTGATCCCATTAATCAAATGACAACTCATGTCTATGGCTAGGAAACATAACCATCTTTGATCAACGAGCTAGTCAAGTAGAGGCATACTAGTGACAATCTATTTGTCTATGTATTCACACATGTATTATGTTTCCGGTTAATACAATTCTAGCATGAATAATAAACATTCATCATGATATAAGGAAATAAATAATAACTTTATTATTGCCTCTAGGGCATATTTCCTTCAGTCTCCCACTTGCACTAGAGTCAATAATCTAGTTCACATCGCCTTGTGATTTAACACCAATATTCACATCTGTATGTGATTAATACCCATAGTTCACATCGTCATGTGATCAACACCCAAAGGGTTTACTAGAGTCAATAATCTAGTTCACATCGCTATGTGATTAACACCCAAAGAGTACTAAGGTATGATCATGTTTTGCTCATGAGAGAAGTTTAGTCAACAGGTATGTCACATTCAGAGCCGTATGTATTTTGCAAATATTCTATGTCTACAATGCTCTGCACGGAGCTACTCTAGCTAATTGCTCCCACTTTCAATATGTATCTAGCCCAAGATTTAGAGTCATCTAGATTAGTGTCAAAACTTGCATCGACGTAACCCTTTACGACAAACCTTTTGTCACTTCCATAATCGAGAAACATGTCCTTATTCCACTAAGGATAATTTTGACCGCTATCGACTGATCTACTCCTAGATCAAAATTGTATTCCTTTGCCAAAAACAGTCTAGGGTATACAATAGATCTGGTACACAGCATGGCATACTTTATAGAACCTATGGCCGAGGCATAGGGAATGACTTTTCATTCTCTTTCTATCTTCTGCCATGGTCGGGTTTTGAGTCTTACTCAACTTCACACCTTGCAACACAGGCAAGAACTCTTTCTTTGACTATTCCATTTTGAACTACTTCAAAATCTTGTCAAGGTATGTACTCATTGAAAAATCTTATCAAGTGTCTTGATCTATCTCTATATATCTTGATGCTCAATGTGTAAGCAGCTTCACCGAGGTCTTTCTTTGAAAAACTCCTTTCAAACACTCCTTTATGCTTTGCAGAATAATTATACATTATTTCCGATCAACAATATGTCATTCACATATACTTATCATAAATGTTGTAGAGCTCCCACTCACTTTCTTGTAAATACAGGCTTCTCCAAAAGTCTGTATAAAACCATATGCTTTGATCAACTAATCAAAGCGTATATTCCAACTCCGAGATGCTTGCACCAGTCCATTGATGGATCGCTGGAGCTTGCACATTTTGTTAGCACCTTTCGGATCGACAAAACCTTCTGGTTGCATCATATACAACTCTTCTTCCAGAAATCCATTCAGGAACACAGTTTTGATATCCATTTGCCAGATTTCATAAAATGTGGCAATTGCTAACATGATTCGGACAGACTTAAGCATCATTATGAGTGAGAAAATCTCATCATATTCAACATCTTGAACTTGTCGAAAACCTTTCACAAGAAGTCGAGCTTTGTAGATAGTAACACTACTATTAACGTTCGTCTTCCTCTTGAAGATCCATTTATTTTCTATGGCTTGCTGATCATCAGGCAAGTCCACCAAAGTCCATACTTTGTTCTCATACATGGATCCTATCTCAGATTTCATGGCCTCCAGCCATTTCGCGGAATCTGGGCTCATCATCGCTTCCTCATAGTTCGTAGGTTCATCATGGTCTAGTAACATGACTTCCAGAACAGGATTACCGTACCACTATGGTGCGAACTGTACTTTGGAAGACCTACGAGGTTCTGTAGTAACTTAATCTGAAGTTTCATGATCATCATCATTAGCTTCCTCACTAATTGGTGTAGGAATCACTGGAACCAATTTCTGTGATTAACTACTTTCCAATTCGGGAGAAGGTACAATTTGTTGGAAATATGCCCTAGAGGCAATAATAAAAGTATTATTATATTTCATTGTTCATGATAATTGTCTTTTATTCATGCTATAACTGTATTATCCGGAAATCGTAATACACGTGTGAATACATAGACCACACTATGTCCCTAGTGAGCCTCTAGTTGACTAGCTCATTGTGATCAACAGATAGTCATGGTTTCCTGGCTATGGACATTGGATGTCGTTGATAACGGGATCACATCATTAGGAGAATGATGTGATGGACAAGACCCAATCCTAAGCATAGCACAAGGATCGTGTAGTTCGTTTGCTAGAGCTTTGCCAATGTCAAGTATCTCTTCCTTAGACCATGAGATCGTGTAACTCCCGGATACCGTAAGAGTGCTTTGGGTGTACCAAACGTCACAACTTAACTGGGTGACTATAAAGGTGCATTACAGGTATCTCCGAAAGTGTCTGTTGGGTTGACACGGATCGAGACTGGGATTTGTCACTCCGTATGACGGAGAGGTATCTCTGGGCCCACTCGATAATGCATCATCATAATGAGCTCAAGGTGACCAAGGTGTTGGCCACGGGATCATGCATTACGGTACGAGTAAAGTGACTTGCCGATAACGAGACTGAACAAGGTATTCGGATACCGACGATCGAGTCTCGGGCAAGTAACGTACCGATTAACAAAGGGAATTGTATACAGGGTTTGATCGAATCCTCGACATCATGGTTCATCCGATGACAACATCGAGGAGCATGTGGGAGCCAACATGGGTATCCAGATCCCGCTGTTGGTTATTGACCTGAGAGCGTCTCGGTCATGTCTGCATGTCTCCCGAACCCGTAGGGTCTACACACTTAAGGTTCGGTGACGCTAGGGTTATTAGGAAGACTTGTATGTGATTACCGAATGTTGTTCGTAGTCTCGGATGAGATCCCGGACGTCACGAGGAGTTCCAGAATAGTCCGGAGGTAAAGATTTATATATGGGAAGTTGTTAAATGGACACCGGAAAGTTTCGGAGGCGTACCGGTATTGTACCGGGGCCACCGGAAGGGTTCCGGAGGTCCACCGGGAGGGGCCACTCATCACGGGGGGCCACTTGGGCTGCATGGGGGAAGGAGCCAGCCCCTAGTGGGCTGGGCGCGCCTCCCCACCTAGGCCCATGCGGCTAGGGCAAGGGAGGGGGAAACCCTAAAGGGGGCGCCCCCCTAGCTTGGGGGGCAAGCCACCCCTCTTCCCCTCTCCCTTTGGCCGCCGCCCCCCCTAGGGTTTTTCCCTAGAGGGCCGGCCCCCCTTGCCCCTTCCCCTATATATAGAGGGGTGAGGGGAGGGCTGCAACACACAACTCCAAGGCGCATCCCCTCCCCTCCCCAACACCTCTCCTCCTCCGTTACGCGCTTGCGAAGCCCTGCCAGAGTACTGCTGCACCAACATCACCACGCCGTCGTGCTGCCGTTGGAGCGATCTTCCTCAACCTCTCCTCCCCCCTTGCTGGATCAAGAAGGAGGAGACATCTCCCGTACCGTACGTGTGTTGAACGCGGAGGTGCTGTCCGTTCAGCACTTGGACATCGGTGATCTGAATCACGTCGAGTACGACTCCATCATCACCATCCCCTTGCAAGCTTCCGCACGCGATCTACAAGTGGTATGTAGATGCAAACTCACTCCCTTGACTCATTGCTTAGATGAACTCATAGATGGATCTTGGTGAAACCGTAGGAAAAATTTTAATTTTCTGCAACGTTCCCCAACAGTGGCATCATGAGCTAGGTCTATGCGTAGTTCTGTTTGCACGAGTAGAACACAATTTTGTTGTGGGCATGGATCTTGTCAACTTGCTTGCCTCTACTAGTCTTTTCTTGCTCCAGTGGTATTGTGGGATGAAGCGGCCCGGACCAACCTTACACGTACGCTTACGTGAGACCGGTTCCACCGATTGACATGCACTAGTTGCATAAGGTGGCTGGCGGGTGTCTGTCTCTCCCACTTTAGTTGGAGCGGATTCGATGAAAAGGGCCCTTATGAAGGAAAAATAGAAGTTGACAAAATCACGTTGTGGTTATTCGTAGGTAAGAAAACGTTCTTGCTAGAACCCAATTGCAGCCACGTAATAGATGCACCAACAATTAGAGGACGTCTAACTTGTTTTTGCAGCGATTGATCATGTGATGTGATACGGCCAGAAGTTGTGATGAATGATGAATTGTGATGTATGAGATCATGTTCTTGTAATAGGATTCACGACTTGCATGTCGATGAGTATGACAACCGGCAGGAGCCATAGGAGTTGTCTTTATTTTTGTTTGACCTGCGTGTCATTGAAGAACGCTATGTAAACTACTTTACTTTATTGCTAAATGCGTTAGCCATAGAAGTAGAAGTAGTCGTTGGCGTGACAACTTCATGAAGACACGATGATGGAGATCATGGTGTCAAGCCGGTGACAAGATGATCATGGAGCCCCGAAGATGGAGATCGATGGAGCTATATGATATTGGCCATATCATGTCACAACTATATAATTGCATGTGATGTTTATTATGTTTATGCATCTTGTTTACTTAGGACGACGGTAGTAAATAAGACGATCCCTTATAAAATATCAAGAAGTGTTCCCCCCTAACTGTGCACCTTTGCTACAGTTCGTCGCTTCTAAGCACCACGTGATGATCGGGTGTGATATATTCTTACGTTCACATACAACGGGTGTAAGACAGTTTTACACAGCAAAAACACTTAGGGTTAACTTGAAGAGCCTAGCATGTACAGACATGGCCTCGGAACACGGAGACCGAAAGGTCAAACATGAGTCATATGGAAGATACGATCAACATGAAGATGTTCACCAACGATGACTAGTCCGTCTCACGTGATGATCGGACACGGGCTAGTCGACTCGGATCGTGTAACACTTAGATGACTAGAGGGATGTCTAATCTGAGTGGGAGTTCATAATTTGATTAGAACTTAATTATCATGAACTTAGTCTAAAACCTTTGCAAATATGTCTTGTAGATCAAATGTCCAACGCTCATGTCAACATGAACTTCAACGTGTTCCTAGAGAAAACCAAGCTGAAAGATGATGGCAGCAACGATACGGACTGGGTCCGGAACCTGAGGATCATCCTCATAGCTGCCAGGAAACAATATGTCCTAGAAGGACCGCTAGGTGACGCTCCCGTCCCAGAGAACCAAGACATTATGAATGCTTGGCAAACTCGTGCTGATGATTACTCCCTCGTTCAGTGCGGCATGCTTTACAGCTTAGAACCGGGGCTCCAAAAGCGTTTTGAGCATCACGGAGCATATGAGATGTTCGAAGAGCTGAAACTAGTTTTTCAAGCTCATGCCCGGGTCGAGGGATATGATGTCTCCGACAAGTTCTACAGTTGTAAGATGGAGGAAAACAGTTCTGTCAGTGAGCACATCCTAAAGATGTCTGGGTTGCACAACCGTATGACCCAGCGGAACATTAACCTCCCAGATGAGGCGGTCATTGATAGAATCCTCCAGTCGCTCCCACCAAGCTATAAGAGCTTTGTGATGAACTACAACATGCAGGGGATGGAAAAGTCCATTCCTGAAGTGTTCTCGATGCAGAAGTCAGCAGAGGCTGAAATCAAGAAAGAACATCAAGTGTTGATGGTCAATAAGACCACCAAGTTCAAGAAGGGCAAGGGCAAGAAGAACTTCAAGAAGGACGGCAAGGATGTTGCCGCGCCCGGTAAGCCAGTTGCCGGGAAGAAGTCAAAGAATGGACCCAAGCCTGAGACTGAGTGCTTTTATTGCAAGGGGAAGGGTCACTGGAAGCGGAACTGCCCCAAATACTTAGCGGATAAGAAGGCCGGCAACACCAAAGGTATATTTGATATACATGTAATTGATGTGTACTTTACCAGTACTCGTAGTAACTCCTGGGTATTTGATACCGGTGCCGTTGCTCATATTTGTAACTCACAGCAGGAGCTGCGGAATAAACGAAGACTGGCAAAGGACGAGGTGACGATGCGCGTCGGGGATGGTTCAAAAGTCGATGTGATCGCCGTCGGCACGCTGCCTCTACATTTACCTACGAGATTAGTTTTGAACCTTAATAATTGTTATTTAGTGCCAAGTTTGAGCATGAACATTGTATCTGGATCTCGTTTAATACGAGATGGCTACTCATTTAAGTCTGAGAATAATGGTTGTTCGATTTATATGAGAGATATGTTTTATGGTCATGCTCCGATGGTCAATGGTTTATTCTTAATGAATCTCGAGCGTAATGTTACACGCTGCTTATATATTAGGCATCAAGATCTATAGAGATAGATCGAGACGCCTCATAGGTCTTTCACAAAGCACATACCTTGATAAGATTTTGAAGAAGTTCAAAATGGATCAGTCCAAGAAGGGGTTCTTGCCTGTATTGCAAGGTGTGAGATTGAGCTCGGCTCAATGCCCGACCACAGCAAAAGATAAAGAAGAGATGAGTGTCATCCCCTATGCTTCAGCCGTAGGATCTATTATGTATGCCATGCTGTGTACCAGACCTGATGTAAACCTTGCCGTAAGTTTGGTAGGTAGGTACCAAAGTAATCCCAGCAAGGAACACTGGACAGCGGTCAAGAATATCCTAAAGTACCTGAAAAGGACAAAGGACATTTTTCTCGTTTATGGAGGTGACGAAGAGCTCGTCGTAAATGGTTATGTCGACGCTAGCTTCGACACAGATCTGGATGACTCTAAGTCACAAACCGGATACGTGTATATGTTGAATGGTGGAGCAGTAAGCTGGTGCAGCTGCAAGCAGAGCGCAGTGGCGGGATCTACATGTGAAGCGGAGTACATGGCAGCCTCGGAGGCAGCGCATGAAGCTATTTGGGTGAAGGAGTTCATCACCGACCTAGGAGTCATACCCAATGCATCGGGGCCGATCAAACACTTCTGTGACAACACTGGAGCTATTGCCCTTACCAAGGAGCCCAGGTTTCACAAGAAGACCAGGCACATCAAGCGTCGTTTCAACTCCATCCGTGAAAATGTTCAAGATGGAGACATAGATATTTGCAAAGTACATACGGATCTCAATGTCGCAGATCCGTTGACTAAACCTCTCTCGCGAGCAAAACATGATCAACACCAGAACTCTATGGGTGTTCGATTCATCACAATGTAACTAGATTATTGACTCTAGTGCAAGTGGGAGACTGTTGGAAATATGCCCTAGAGGCAATAATAAAAGTGTTATTATTATATTTCTTTGTTCATGATGATTGTCTTTTGTTCATGCTATAACTGTATTATCCGGAAATCGTAATACACGTGTGAATACATAGACCATAATATGTCCCTAGTAAGCCTCTAGTTGACTAGCTCGTTGATCAACTGATAGTCATGGTTTCCTGGCTATGGACATTGGATGTCGTTGATAACGGGATCACATCATTAGGAGAATGATGTGATGGACAAGACCCAATCCTAAGCATAACACAAGATCGTGTAGTTCGTTTGCTAGAGTTTTTTCAATGTCAAGTATCTCTTCCTTAGACCATGAGATCGTGTAACTCTCGGATACCGTAAGAGTGCTTTGGGTGTACCAAACGTCACAACGTAACTGGGTGATTATAAAGGTGCACTACAGGTATCTCCGAAAGTGTCTATTGGGTTGACACGGATCGAGACTGGGATTTGTCACTCCGTATGACGGAGAGGTATCTCTGGGCCCACTCGGTAATGCATCATCATAATGAGCTCAAAGTGACCAAGTGGTTGGTGACGGGATCATGCATTACGGTACGAGTAAAGTGACTTGCCGGTAACGAGACTGAACAAGGTATTGGGATGCCGACGATCGAGTCTCGGGCAAGTAACGTACCGATTGACAAAAGGAATTGTATATGGGGTTTGATCGAATCCTCGACATCGTGGTTCATCCAATGACATCATCGAGGAGCATGTGGGAGCCAACATGGGTATCCAGATCCCTCTGTTGGTTATTGACCGGAGAGTCGTCTCGGTCATGTCTACATGTCTCCCGAACCCGTAGGGTCTACACACTTAAGGTTCGGTGACGCTAGGGTTATTAGGAAGACTTGTATGTGATTACCGAAAGTTGTTCGGAGTCCCGGATGAGATCCCGGACGTCACGAGGAGTTCCGGAATGGTCTGGAGGTGAAGTTTTATATATGGGAAGTTGTCATGCGGACACCGGAAAGTTTCGGGGGCATATCGGTATTGTACCGGGGCCACCGGAGGTGTTCCGGGGGTCCACCGGGAGGGGCCACCCCTCTCGGAGGGCCACATGGGCCGCAAGGGGCAGGGAGCCAGCCCCTGGAGGGCTGGGCGCGCCCCCCACCTTGGGCCCATGCGCCTAGGGTTGGGGGGGAAACCCTAAAGGGGGCGCCCCCCTTGCTTGGGGGGCAAGTCCCCCCTCCCTGGCCGCCGCCCCCCCTCTAGATCCCATCTAGAGGGGTCGGCCCCCCTTGCCCCTTCCCCTATAAATAGAGGGGTGAGGGGAGGGCTGCTGGACACAACTCAAGGCGCAGCCCCTCCTCTCCCCAACACCTCTCCTCCTCCGTACGTGCTTGGCGAAGCCCTGTCGGAGTACTGCTGCACCAAAAACACCACGCCGTCGTGCTGCCGTTGGAGCAATCTTCCTCAACCTCTCCTTCCTCCTTGCTGGATCAAGACGGAGGAGACATCGTATCTCCCGTACGTGTGTTGAACGCGGAGGTGCTGTCCGTTCAGCACTTGGTCATCGGTGATCCGAATCACGGCGAGTACGACTCCATCATCACCATCCCCTTGAACGCTTCCACACTCGATCTACAAGTGGTATGTAGATGCAAACTCACTCCCTTGACTCGTTGCTTAGATGAACTCATAGATGGATCTTGGTGAAACCATAGGAAATTTTTTAATTTTCTGCAACGTTCCCCAACAGGTTCCAGGTCGGCAGCCTGGGCTAGCAGGGTGGATGTCGTTTGAGTTTCTGTTTGTGTTTCATCCGTAGTCGGATGATGCCCTTATGTAATGTGATGTTGTATTCGTGTGGCATTGTATGCCTCTGTTATGTATCCCCATCTATTATGTAATGTTGATGTAATGATATCCACCTTGCAAAAGCGTTTCAATATGCGGGTCTATCCTTGGTGGGACCTTCGAGTTCCTTTTGGATAGGGTCGCATATTGGGAGTGACACCACAAGCATGGGTCCCACCTATCAGCGAAGGAAAGGCAGGGCAAGGCAGTGATAGCCACGTCAGAGGATCCATGTCCACGTCGGGGGATGTCGTGCCGTGGGTTGGAGCGGCGTCGTGGGAATCGCGTGTGGGTGTGGCAGTGGTAGAAACAAGAAACGTGATGGTCGCTGTGGTTCAACTTCCATGGACAAGCTGTTGTGTTTGCTGACACATGTATATCAAAACTAGAGTGTTTATATTTCAAGCACGTGAACAAGTATTATTCTACTAGTTTGGATCCATTGCAACGCACGGGCCAGCACATTGGTAGTAGTAGTGTCCATCTCTATCTCTAGAGGCCTTCCCTCATTCATCCTTTTCTCTCACAATATAAACTACTCATACAAATGCATCTTGATGTTCCATGGAACGCACGAGGATGTTTCCTTGGGGGTCTCTCCAGCGCGGCGTCGCCGTAGTTGCAAGTTGACGCCCCTTGAGATGCCGACGTCGAGGGGCACTCGGATTTCCTCCGATGAGCAGGTAAGATGAGTTTGATCACGTAGTAAATGCATTCTAAAGACTACTTCCGTGTCCATTTCCTAATTCTCCCCCTGCCCACTGTTTCACAGGCTAGCTCAGTGCGAGTGGAGATTGGCCTGCATATGCACGGGAGGGTACCAACATCAATTTGCACAACATTTACAACGGTGACACCATTCCCGTAGAACCTTTTTCCAACATTGGGATCAGCCATGCAACGGGCCACCGCATGAATTGGTACGATGGAACCACGGTGAGATTGAATAAAAGATAGCACGAACCTTGCACATGGCGGTCAAAGGCGGACCATGCTGTCTGCGGCCGATTTGTTGTCGTACGAGTAGGAAGACGCTTTGCTCCTTTCTAACCGCATCTTCGCGGTGACAAACCAGGGGACTTATTTTGTATGGGACACATCCTATGATATACTCCCTCTCTCCCAGTTTATTTGTTTTGAATCTTTTTATTTTATAAGTTTCAAATTCAAATTTAGAGCTCCCCATCACATGTTGAGATTACAATGTCCATTAAATCGTTGCCTGCATGTATAATAAAGAAACAAATCTCGAGTTTGGCACGAGTTCATGCTGTGGGAGCACCACAAGCCCTGGCGCAGGAGTTACATTTCCCTCTCAGGGCCGTCGGGACTGAGCTTCAGCGCCTTACTACACCTACCTTTGAGTCAATAACATGTGGACCCGATAGGTGACTGGTCCACATGTAATGCTCCCAAAGACAGAGGGGCAGTGGGGCCAAGAGGGGTGAGCCGCAAGTCAGGGGATGTGTGGTTTCATGGATTCGAGCAGCGTCGTGGGAATCGCGGGTGGCTGTGGTAGAAACTTGATGCTCGCCGCATTTTAGGTGGCCCACATGTCATGCACACAAAGGCAGAGGGGCGGTGCGGCCGAGAGGGGTGAGGCGCACGTCGGGGGGCGTGGTGCCGTGGGTTGGAGAGGCGTCGTGGGAATCGCGAGATTAAACGTGATGGTCGCCATAGTTGAACTTCCATGGACAAGCTGTCATGTCTACGGACACATGCACTGTATACCGATCACTTGAAGGAGTAGCAGAGAAAGCTATATATGCGGATAAATAATTCCTTCTAGTCAAGCGGACCCATGCTACTACTCTGTTCCAAAGACATGCACACCATGGAAATAGTCCATCTATATCAATATACACCGAGAGGGAATAATTTTTTTACAAGAGAGGAAATAGTTCATCCATCCATAATGCCCTCCTGCTGGTGCAGCGTTTTCTTCTTCTTCTTCTTCTTCTTCTTCTTCTTCTTCTTCTTCTTCTTCTTCTTCTTCTTCTTCTTCTTCTTCTTCTTCTTCTTCTTCTTCTTCTTCTTCTTATTCTTCTTCTTCTTCTTCTTCTTCTTCTTCTTCTTCTTCCTCTTCTTGTTCTCATTCTCTGTGGGAGACGGCTTCGCAACAAGATCTTTGGACCTTGCCGCTATCTCGAAACTCACACGGGCATCGAGGGCAGCATATTTTATCCGCTCGTACGTCAAGGGATAATTCTCCCATCCAGATGATCTTAATGCCACCGTCTCGTCACCCTTCTGAAGATTTGTATCGAGCACAAAATTTGCTACGTCGAATAGGGATGGTGTCTGTTTAGCACAATCTTCTACAGGAATTTTGATTCTGGTTTGTAGGTCAGCGATGCTTTTCAAATCAAGGTTGTACGGCTCCAGCTTCTGTTTGTCCCCTTCGATGGCTGCCCCACAGAAGTATACGTCCTCCCGAGACAAGAAATCATGAAGCTCACCTGGTATGGAGGGCAAGTGTATGATGTGTTACACCAAAACATCATCTTCGAGGCACAACTGAAGGACGGCGGCACGCTGGATCTTCCCAGGGGCACGCTCCGTGTACTCTGCGTTGAGACCGATGACCCTCGTCTCTTCCTTTTTGAGGGAGTTGGATACATTGTTAATCCACTGCCGAACAACCCTTGGGTGGACGGTGACGGTGGCAACTATGCGCATCGAGCCTTCGACGAGGACATGTTGGATGCTAAAAACCTGCATCTCAATATCTTTCGCCATTTGGAACCGCTGGAATGGAGGGCTATGGTTTGGAGAATTAGGATTAGATAGCTAGTCTAACTGAAGAAGTAGATGATTATTTAAAGAGGTTAAAACAATGTGAACGCAGTGGGGTTTGGATGCAAATGAAGACGACGGGGAGGTGAAGAAGCCAAGGCGAATCGGTTCCCGATGGAGAAGTAAATGGGAGAAGTGGCGTGCAGGCAGTTGATTAGACGGCTAGGTAGACTAAATGAAAAGGCTATGCGGGTAGACTGAGGAGTCGTACCTGTTCGTGTACGTGTCAATCATTCCTGATAGGTGGGACCTATGCAAACAGATAAAAAAATGTGTCGTAGCTTTTTTTTTGAGACCGTGAGTGGGAGACACAACATTCTCTGGTTAAGGAATACTCCCTCCGTTTAGGTGAGTATAAGTCACCTTATGAAAATCAGGTTTTCCCAAAACCTTTAGGCATGGAGCATTAACTTCCTGCTCGATCCCCTCCCAGCCTCGTTAGCCAACGTTCTCTTCCTCTGCTGCCGCGTTCTACCTTTCCATTTTTCCTCTTCTCAAGTGTGGAACGATCTGCATGCCATCCTTGATGCACCAGAACGACCACTGCATGCATCGCGGCAGTGCGTTTATTGGGCATGCACGAGAATTTGGTTCTGCTCACAATATGGATGATACCTGAATGATGAAGTGAACAGGCATGCTAGCATGGGAGACCTATTTCCGCTATACAATACTGGAGTACTCATGTTCCTGCTAGTAGTAGTAGTAGTAGTAGTACAACTGTGGTACACTTGATGGTCAAAATACTATTCATCCGGTCCTCATAGTGAAGTGACAACACCCTGCGCCTGACACTAGTCCAGGCGAGGCGGCGTGTTCGGGTTACCAAAGTCAGCCTCACCCTATGCACTGTGCATTCTGTCACCGCTGTTGTACAACACATTGGCGCCTTGCCTCGTCTCCCTCTCCGCTCCCATAGCACCACTCCATCTCCATCTCCTTCTCTGTCTCCGTCTCCGTCTCCATCTCACTGTGCCCCCGTGTACCGTCGCCTCACTCGCCTCCCCGAGTACCACTATTCCCTCGCTAGCCGCTCCAGCACCGACATCCTTCTCCCCCGTAAATCAAGCCCCTTCCAAACTCCACCATGGCCGAACGCGAACCGCGCAACATCCATATGAGCCGCAATTGGAGCAATCTCCCCAGTGACATCCTCGACCTCTGTTGTTCGTGTATGGATATGTTGACCGCCCTACGGCTGGCTGCATGCTCGAGGGACATGCACACGGCCACGTCGAAGCGAGGCCTAAGCTTTTCAAGACACCCTGCTTGCTACTATCTGGTCTTGCAAGATCGGCTCACCATGATACGGAGGCGTGCATGATGCCCCTCGACTTCAATCCGACCTCCATTAGCCAAAACTTCTTTGCAGGTATGTAGTGTGTCGCCGTACATCATTTCCCTCGACATCGATCCGATCACCATCGCCGGAAACTTCTTGGCAGGTATGTACTGGGTCGGCATGAACTCCCACTGGATGGCTGCCTTCAGAGAAGACGGTAAAAAGTTGGTGCTCGTGAACTTCCAGACCTCCCATGAGATTATCCTTCCTCCGTTGGATTATATAGAGTATTACCATCGCGGTCCAACTCATCTAGATTACCACGTCAGTTGGACGGACCTTGTTTTGTAGAAGATTGTAATCTGCCAAGTGCCCACACGACATGCGAATTACGCAGACTTCAAGCTAATTGCCTTGTTCGACCGCGGACTCGCCTATCTTTGCGCCGGTGCCTTCTTTAGCTGGAGAGAACCCAGCTCGCAGTGGATCATCGTCAAAGCTGATACACACTTATGTGATGCTATTGAGCACAATGGCATCATTTACGTGATCGACAAAGCAGATGGCACCACGTATTGCTGGGACGGTGCGTGTAAGTTGTTTCCGTCTCATGTTAATGATGACGCCATGACACTGTTTGAACTTTTTGTGATGATTGGCATATCCTTGTTTGAGCAGAATTTGAGTAGAACTATGGCAATATATTAGAGACGCCGTAATTCAACTATATTTGGAATGAGTTAATTCATGCGATTGTGACCATGTCATTACAGCCAATTTGTACCCTGAATAATCAAACGGTTAGGAATATATGGATATTATCCTTATTTTACAGTAATCTATATACTACTACTAAATATGAGTGTGTATCAATGGCCATGTTAGTTTCCTCATTTTCATGATGTAGAAACATGCACCACACTGTTGGTTTCATCTAACCATACATTAGGGAAGTAAATGTGCATATGGACAACTCTATATTTGGAAGTAGTGAAATCCTGCAATGCTTACCATGTGTACATACCTATATTCGACCTTCAGCAATCAATGACTAGAATAATATACTCACAAAATTTTTGCCCACAGAACACAAGTATATACAATGCATGGTCTGTTAGTTACCTTGAAGAATTTGTTTGTGAGGACAGAACATCATTACATAACATGCATGACATGGTAGTTTCCTGTGAAGAATCGATTGCGAGATAACATGAGTATAACCATGCATGGAACTTCTATATTTTCAAACCCAGTATACGTTTCCCTATATTTTCCTCCCAGTTCCAACATGGACATATCAATGTTGTTTCTTGCATTATCCTACTCATACTCTGAACAATGCTGATCTTACATTAACAATGCCTGTCCTTTTTGATATGATGCAATGTCCCTACAGTTACTGCCCTTTGTAATTACACCACCTTTGCCAAAAACAGGGAAGCACAACTGGTTCCTCGCTCGATCAGACGACGGCAAAAGACTGATGATCATTCGGACACATGAGCCGGAAAAGTTATATTGCAAAAACCCCACTGTTTACAAGCACCATGTAATAAGTAAGTATCCGGACAGTGGCTGTTACGTCTATGAGCAGGATACCAGCTTGTTGGGGCCTTTAGGATTTTTTAGTTGGAGGCGGGTAAACAGCCTTGGTTCACACTCTCTGTTTCTCGGACTCAATTATCCGATTAACCAGGAGATCACCGTTGGCAAGGACCTTGATGACAGAGAGGCTCTGTTTGCTATGGAAAACTGTGTCTACACAGCGAGCCTAGGAGTTCGGGAGCATACTCCCCTGATTGTCAATGATACAGCCTGCAGCCAAAAGAAGGTGAGAATGACAAAGGCATCCGGATTAACTTTGATCCTTGGATGTCTCAATTACGACAGGCAGTGATGTGGTTCAAGCCTTCAGGTTGATAGGTAATTGGGCTGTTGCATCGAAAGGGTGGAGTACTGGTGTCTCTGAATCACTGGTCGCTGAAGCGGGGCTACAAATTACGATGGTGTTGGATCATCTCTTTGAATGACTTTGTTGTCTTTGCTGCTGGTTCTGGATGGGTAGTTCTTTCTTTTGTTATGCATATTCCTTGTCATTTGGTCATCCTCGTCTATGTCACTCTTTCTATGTAATAGTTGCTTCTGTTTAGAATGTCATTCTCGTCTGGATCACGGGAGTCTGAGCGCTGCAGATGGGTACGTTTTGGTGGTGTAGCAAGACTTCTTATGAACTATCATGTCTTGCTGTTTATGTCAGTAGTAGTCACTAGTCAGTGTTTGAATGTTGTATATATCGTTGTTTCGAACTGTTTATTGTCTCGAACTACTGGTGGGCTAAATGAGGGCATCAGCATTCTCCAGTGTTCAGAGTATATCTCCTTTTTTCAAGTTATATAAATTGAGCTCACTGTCTTTTTGATGATGTACACTTGTTTGGGCCAAAGAGGTGTCGTTGAATATGGGCCGAGTAGTAACGCAATGCCAAACAGGTCAATTATGACTCTCGGGCCGGGCTCTCAAAAGATCCTGAAAAAAGGTCGGGCTCTCCAAAAAAGAAAGAATAAGGACTCTTAGGCCGACATGTGGGCACCACCAGTGTTTTCGTGCGCTTGCGCGCCGAGAGCATATTGGCGCGTGCTCGAAATTCATGCTACCTTTTCATCCCCAGTCTCCCGCCCCTCCCCCACCTCTGGAATCTCGATTCCTACTCCAGTTCCCCCAAATCCCCCTCATGTACTCCCTGTACTCAAGCGCACTATCATGTTGCCGGTCAGCGCGAATCTCTGAGCCGGAGATCCTGAGGTCCGTCCTGCATTCGGTCGCTGCATGTTGTCGCTCAATAATGGCATGGCGACGCTTGACGACCAGTTTGCCGGCAAAGTGCTGATGGTAACCATCAACGGCGACCGTCCTCCCGTCTCGCCGGACAACCTTGTCAAAGCTCTTGGCATTGCGCATGGCATCCAAATAAGTGACTTGCTCGTCAAAGTCTGTCCGCCACTGGCTGATTTCTTCGTCAGGTTCCGAACAACTTTCGACTGCAGTCGTGTGTTCGAATCTTCCCGGCGTTTGTTCTACGATGGCGCGCTGGTGAGCATTGATCGGTGGCACCCAGGATGGGGCTCGGTGCCCTCTGAGCTTGAGTTTTTAACAAAGCTTACCTTCCATGGCATGCCTCGATGTGCTTGGAACAGCGAGTCCATGAATGAGCTTATCAACGACCTTGGAGGTGAGCTCGTAAGTATGTTTGTTCCTCCGGACAGCTAGGCTCTGACGGTTATGGCATGGATGAAGAAGCCGTCCACCATACCGAAGGTGATTGGTTTGAGATATTGATGCAGGCGTCGGGGTTGTACTATTTGTCGCCACCAAGGCCGCCGCGGACCATGTTAGGGATGTACCTGTATCGAGTGTTCGTGCATGTCGAAGATGTGGTCAATCCATCAATCGAAGTCCTGCCGCCCCCGCTGGTGCCAGGGTCCGTCGACGATGTCCATTACAGTAGTCAACGTTAGACTTTCACCGGGTTGCTCGGAATGATGGATGGCACAGGGCCTACTCCATCGCGCGGTGGAGTCCACTGCTTCTTTGGGATAAGAGGCAGGGCTGGCTGCCTGGATGTGCTCTAATTTGAGGTAACAACTGAATCTTGTCAGATATTACTAGTTAAATCCGAGCTATGGGTCTGAAGCACTGATATGCCAGTACATTTGATTGTGACCTATTCTAATTTTGTACCTGAACTTTTTTTAGAAAGGGTTGTACGTCAACTTAATGTGCTAGCAGAACTTATTGTGTTGTCTGTCTGTTTTCTTTGCACAACATTCAAGATATTTCCCCGTCATTTATAAAGACGATGAACCGTTATGTACGACTTCGTTGGTTTCAACATAGCCCTCCCCGTAGCCATCCACTGCTTCCATCATGATTGTGCCGCCTGCGTGAAATTTTTGTATGCAAGTTCAGTGTGCTATGATGTTCTATATGATTGTCTCAACTATATAAGTTTTTACTGAGCATCAGCAATGCATATGGCTGAAAGATATATTTACGAGCATCGACCGATGGGTCTCTCTCTCTATCTCTCGCTCTCTCTCTCACACACACACACACACGCACGCACGCACACGCACAAGTGGGACCTGTTGAATTATTTATTTGCTCGTGACAACTTTTAATTAGGTTCCACTGTAATCTAACTTTTTTTTAAGTTATTAATTGAGCTCAGTGACTTCAAAAAGTTGTACAGAAGCCTTGTTTGGGCCTTTCCGGCATCCCTGAATGTGGGCTGAGTAACCATGTTAGGTTGTACTGTACTACACAGGCCTTTTTTTCAACATCAGCAATGCAACTGGGCCGACAGTTGTACACAATATCCGGGTCAACTTGTTATCCACCCCGCTGGGCTGCAAAGTTTCCTAGGAGGTATGAATTAAGCTTAACAAGAAAATGGACTTTAAGAAATAATAAATGAGATGTAATTATAATAACTGGGCAATTACTATGCACCAAACACGTAATTAGTTTCAAAAATATATTATTTTTGGAATTTAGAAATTTTAATTTCATTACTTGTTGCACGCGCAATATTTCGTTGGATTTTAATGTGATACAACTTTATTTTGAAATTATATTTAACCTGACTAGAAATTTTGGATGAAAATATTTCGGATCCCATCAAAATGTGGGAAATTTTATTTTGAATTCTGTTTTGAGCCGTGTTTGAAATTATTAATCGTTTCCTACCTAGAAGTTGGGCTGTACTTTTAACAAACCCGTAAATGGGCTGTAGTAAATTCCATTAGATTTGAAAAATGGGATGTACATTCTTATAAATCGCAAAGGGGCTATATGTTCTCTGCCAAATCCGAGCTGTGGGCCTACTAAGTTGACGCGTACCAAGGGCTTTGTCAGCTTAGTCAATATAAACGATTCTAGCTGCAGTGATCGTACGATGTCCATACAATGGCCGTAGTGCTTCTTTAACCTCTGGTCTTCTTGCTCCAGCCGCCCAAAGCAGCGCCGGTCGTGTCGCGTGCTCCTGCCTTCCGTGGCCGGCTGTGATGCCGCGGAGGCCTCACTGCCCCGTACTACACCCACCGCTGCCCAGGCCATCCCTCTACTCACCCACACTCCCTGTTATTCTGCGGCGACGGCAGCCGAACCAGTGAACCCTCGTACTCCTATCCGCGTGGGCTACCACTGCTGCGTCTTCCCTGGCTCTGCGTCGTCCCCTTCCTAGGCCTCGCTGTCGTCCAGACCACCGCCCTGGTGCTCTCGGCGCGGCGTGGTCAATGCGGTCAAGGACCGACTTCCATCGAAAGAGTACTGTACATGGAGAGGCTGACAGCTGGGTCCAGGTGGCCGCAAGGAAGTGCCTCCTTATTACGCGCAAAATAATTATTCCTCCACCTGACAGCAGGGACCCACCGGACGGGCCACCTTATTTCGCGAAAAAAACATTTCCCCCTGACTGCTGGGACCCACCAGACGGGCCAGCGTATTTCGCGAAAAAACGTTCCCCGCGCTGTCAGCTCGGACCCACCAGAAGTGCCTCCTTATTACGCACAAAAAAATGAATACTCCCCCTGCTAGCTGGGACCCACCATGGTGGGAGGCTGACTTGTGGGCCTACTAAGTTGACTGGGACGGGGGCCTTTGTCAACTTTAGTCAATATGAACGATTCTAGCTCCACTGACCGTACGATGGCCATCCAACGGCCGTAGTGCTTCTTCAACCTCTGGTGTTCTTGCTCCAGCCGCTCAAAGCAGCGTCGGTCGTGCCGCATGCTCCTGCCTCCCGTGGTTGGCTGTGCTACCACGGAGGCCTCACCGCCCCCTACAATTCCCACCGTTGGCCAGGCCCTGCGGCGACGGCAGCCTCACACCGCAGCCGAACCAATGAACCCTTGTACTCCTCTCCGCGCGGGCTTCCACTATCGCGTCTTCCCCGGCTCCCCGTCGTCCCCTTCCTAGGCCTTGCCGTCATCCACCGCCGTGGTGCTCTTGGCGCGGCATGGTCAATGTGGTCAATGACCGACTTCCATCGGAAGAGTACTGTACATGGAGAGGCTGACAGCTGGGTCCACGGCAGCCGCAAGGAAGTGCCTCCTTATTACGCGGAAAATAATTATTCCTCCACCTGACAGCAGGGACCCACCAGACGGGTCATCAGTATTTCACGAAAAAAACGTTTCCCCCTGACTGCTGGGACCCATAGGACGGACCACCGTACTTCGCGAAAAAATGTTCCCCCCGCTGTCAGCTCGGACCCATCGGAAGTGCCTCCTTATTACACACAAAAAATGAATACCCCCTGCTAGCTGGGACCAACTTTGGTGGGAGGCTGACTTGTGCGCCTACTAAGTTGATTGGGATGGAGGCCTTTGTCAACTTTAGTCAGTATATGAACGATTCTAGCTCTAGTGACCTTACGATGTCCATCCAACGGCCGTAGTGCTTCTTCAACCTCTGGTCTTCTTGCTCCAGCCGCCCAAAGCAGCGCCGGTCGTGCCGTCTGCTCCTGCCGCCCGTGGCCGGCTGTGATGCCGCGGAGGCCTCACCGCCCCCTACTACTCCCACCGCTGGCCAGGCCATCCCTCTACGCACCCACACCCCCTGTTATTCTGCGGCAACGGCAGCCTCACACCGCAGCCGAATGAGTGAACCCTCATACTCCTCTACACGTGGGCATCCACTGCCACGTCTTCCTCGGCTCCGCATCATCCCCTTCCTAGCCCTCGCCGTCGTCCACCGCCCTGGTGCTCTCGGCGTGGCGTGGTCAACGTGGTCAAGGAATGGCTTCCATCGGACGTGGATTGTATGTGGAGAGGCTGACAGCTGGGTCCACGACCGCAGCAAGGAAGTGCCTCCTTATTACGCGCAAAATAATTATTCCTCCACCTGACAGTGGGGACCCACCGGACGGGCCACCGTATTTAGCGAAAAAAACATTTCCCCCTGTCTGCTCGGACCCACCAATTACACCTTCGCACACAAGGAAGTGCGTCCGAAAAAAAAAACGATTCGCCCCCCTGACTGCTGGGACCCACCAACTACATCATGGCATGCAAGGAAGTGCGTCCGGAAAAAAAAAACGATTCGCCACCCTGATTGCTGGGACCCACCAACTACATCTTCGCATGCAAGGAAGTGCCTGACAGTCGGGAGCCACCTGGTCGAAGCGTACGTAGCGTTGTCATTCTGGTCGCGAACGTGTATGTACATACTGGTCGATGTAGAGGCGCGCACGTGTCGTAGATGTAGAGGCGTGCACGTGTCATAGTAGAGGCATGCACGTAGCATGTACATGTACATACAGCGGCGAGGGTGCAAGAAATAAAATACGGCCACGTACGTACATACGGGCAGGGTCTCTAACGCCTATCGTGCATACGTACATGGCTGGGTCGGAACAGAGAAGCAGCGTCGTCGTCGTGTTCATGGGGAGCCAACCGGCTGGGTCGGAACAGAATGCGTGGTCGTGTTCATCGGGAGGGCTTGGACGGAACATGCGATGGAAACGAGGCTTGGCGTACCGCACAATGGAAGAAACGGCCTTGTGTTCGACCGGCCACGTTCGAAATGAGGTCCTGTTGATCGGGAGGAGCCTGGCGTACCGCAAAACGGAGGAAACGGACTTCCTACCGTTGAAACAGCGGTCCTGTTGATCGAGACGGGTGTGGCGTACCGCAAAACGGACAAAAACGGACTTGTGTTGGAGCGCTACGGTCAAAATGGGGGTCCTGTTCATCGGGAGGGGTGTGGCGTACCGCAAAACGGATGAAACGGACTTGTGTTGGAGTGCTACAGTCGAAACGGGGGTCCTGTTCATCGGGAGGGGTGTGGCGTACCGCAAAACAGGACTCCACGGGATACTGTTCATCTCCACCGTCGACCTCCTCCAGCCTCCACGGGCTACCGTCGACCTCCTCCAGCCTCCACGGGCTCCTGTTCATCCAGCCTCCACCGCGCGCTACTCCACCGGCTACTGTTCAACCACCCCTCCACGGGCACCCCTCCACCGTCTACTGTTCATCCAGCCCTCCACACCACGGGGTCCTGTTCAACCACCCCTCCAAGTCCACCCCTCCACCATGTACTGTTCATCCAGCCCTCCACACCACAGGTTCCTGTTCATCTAGAGGCAACGCCACCGCTCACTGTTCATCCACCCCCCCCCCCCCCGCAACGCTCACTATTCATCCTAGAGGTAGCATCGATCGGCTTCATTTAGCAGCAGTAGCGAAGGAATCGCTCCATCGGGTTCAGTTAACAGCCATCGACCGATCGCTCGGGTTCAGTAACGCGTAGCCTGTAGTGCAATCGCTCGGGTTCATTTAGAGCCCAACGCCTCGCTCGGCTTCAGTTAGAGCCAATGCCTTGCACACACACTCGCGTACATACAAGAGAAACGCGCATCGCTCGGCCCCGACCTCCCACCGTAACCGGCAACTCCCCTAAAATTTCCTCCCTCTCGCTTCTACCACGGTTTTTTCCGTCATGGATGGCCCAAAGAATGTCATGCAGCTGCGTCTCCGGCCCGCTCAGGATGAAAAGCCCATTTTCTGTCATGATTTTTTGTCGTAGAAGTAGGATCCCACCACATCTATGATGATACCGGGTTTTGTCACAATTATTGTCATAGAAGTGTCATATGTATGACAGAATTTTTTTTCGTTTGGCCCAAAATGTCACGGATGTGTCTTTATTTTGTAGTGATACTCAAGAACAAACCATAAACAAAGCCAAGGCTAATGTCTTGTATCTCCGATCTTTAGTTATATGCATTTGTCCCTAGTCATGATCCACACACGACCTTTGAGACATAATCCTGAGATATACTTGATAAACATGATCAGTCCCATATATGCATGTTGTCATCAACATCAAAATATGATTAAGGGCATGATTGCACTTTCAATCTCGCCCTTTTTGGTTAGTTGATGACAACATACATGCACTTCTCAATAATAATAAAACTTTGAATATTGAAGGAGTTTGTTGTGGAGCTCCCCCTAACCATGTGCATAGTAAAAATAGAGAGGAGCTCCCCCTCAGATTTATACCGAGGCATCCAAATCAAAACTCAGCCAAATACTCAAAGAACACAACAACCCATAATACCACTCATATCATAGATCATAAAACATAGTGAACATGGTACATGGCACGATACATAGCATATTTAACATAGTTCATGGTACGATACAAACTAACAAACTAATATCACCATATTACATAGTACTAAAAGGAAGTGCTACTCCCCCTTGGCATCAAGTAGCCAAAAGGGGGGAGGCCAAGAGGAGCAACCAGAATAGCATCATCATCATCAGAAACCCTGCCTCGTCATCATCATCATCATGAGCACCACTGCCACCGGCCTCGTCAAAGAAATTAGACCACTCAGGACCCGAGGGAAAGCCAAAGTCAAAAGGGGGCTCATCAGGAAAACGGGCACCATCACTCACGTCGAACACTCCAGAGTCTCTTAGATGAGCCTTCAGAGCATTCTTGGAGGTGATAAGGCACGTGACAACATTGTGATTTTGGGAGCAGTTAAAAGTAACAACCTTCATCAAGGCAGAGTGGGCCTTCCCCAGAAAGAGAGCAATGCGACCAAAGGGTGCAGATCTGGAGGGAGCAGAACGAGGGATGCCAGCAGCAGTGCAACACGGATCAGAAGAAGAGGAAGAATCCTTGGGAACATAGTTATCGGCCATGTGTGTGGGAATGACCCATCGCTCATACAAATGAGTGCGGACAATAGGATACGAAGCCACACTCTTAATGAATGCGTAAAGAAAGGGAGCATGAGGAAAGGCCCGCTTGTGCTGAAAAGAAGCGAGGCGAATCTCATGCCATAGAAAATGAGGCACATTGATCTTCCCTTTCAGAGATGCATAGAGGCGATGCATGAGATCGATGCAGTAGCTACTGCAGGACCCCTTGTCACCCATATTAGGATAAATGGTGCGAATGACACATTGATAGATAATGAAGAAAGGAGCACGCCAAATGGAGACTTGGTTAAAACCCTTAAGTTTCTCATCATCAGTCAGTTGTGCTATGGGTATGATAAGATCAGCACATGCATCAGTGCCCTTGGGTCTATGTTCGGGGTCATCATTGTGAATTTTGAACCCGTTGTCGGGAAAATCAAGGGCAGTACCAAATTGAGAATAGGAAGCCGAGAGCTTCGTGTCGGAGGTCATCCAAGTAACAGTGTTATTTGGACCGAAGAAACATGTGGCATAAAATTGATGAATGGCGGCTTGGTTAAAGTCATGTTAAATTCTAAAGGGGGCGGCAAGATTGGAGGACTCAATGAGCTCAATAGCCCCAGAATATTTCTCCGGATGAGTACGAATATGCTCTAAATCAATGCACAGATGCAGAGAAAGACCCTTAGGAATGATGATAGTGGTAAAAATGTTAGCTTGGACATTAGTGCAAAAACGATTGTCCCTAGAGTCACAAGCAATCGTAAATTGATCAATATCACGACGCCACTTAAGATAGGAAGCAATGGGAACCATGTTGAACCGCTTAACGTGACGGCCATGTGGTAAAGGAGGTTCAAGCGAGATATGACGAGCATTACCGTGAGGTTGGACCGGAGGAGGAGGAGGCTGGAAGGTGGGCCGCCGAGTCCCGGGCTTGGGAGTAGTGGTGCAAACAGGGACAAGATCTCCTCTCTCCATATGAGCCAGCTCATCTTCATAGTCAGAGCCCTCCGACGAGTCTTTGCTTGGAGAGCGGTGAGGTGGAGGAACACGCTTCCTAGGACGAGCCCGTTCTTGGGAATCGTCGGAATCACCGCGATGGGAGGGACGAGAGGACCCATATGGGGGGTCCTTGCGAGCAGTGTGCTTGGTCTTCACCATTCCGACCTAGAAGAGGAGGGAAACCCAAATCAACAACTCACCACCATAGATCGACGAATCAATGGATGAGGGAAGAAGAGATAGGTGCTACCTCAAAGTGAAGAACGGGGAGGAAGACGACGACCGGAGAGAATTTGACAATTGGTCGCGCCGGGAACGGGGGCGACCCGAGTGGTGTGGCGTCGGCGAGGGGCACAGGTGGCGAGCGGCCGCGGCGAGGAGCCGCGAGATAGGGGCGGCAGCGTTGGGGAAAAGGAGGAGAGGGGGTGAACGGATTAGGGTAAACTGACCCAAACCACACCCCACACTATATATAAGTGACTGAGAAAAGTCCGGATGACCGGAGATCTGCGGACGTCTGGTGCCTGGGCAGGGAAAGAATTACCGGAAGACCGGATAGACCGGGCGACCGGCCTGAGGACAACAGAGGGATTTTTACGGACGACCGGCATTCTACGGACGTCCGGTGCCTGGGAAAAGTCCGGACGACCGGAGATCTACGAACGTCCGGAGATCTACGGACGTTCGGTGCCTGGGCCAGGGAAACAATTAGTAGATGTCCGGTACATAGCGGACGACCGGAAGAACTTATGGATTTGTGAGACTAGGGGGTCATAGTTGGTGCTAATGACAATGATGGGAAGATGACGAGTTCAATACATAGCAGGATGTAAAGACACAATATATGAGCAATGACCATCTGTTTTAATGACAAGAGCGGTGGCCAAGGCCACCATGTATGAGTGTACTTGACATGACTTCCCAAAGATTTGAACTTTGGGTGCATAATCACTACTCCATCATGGAAAGCACCATAGTTAGAATAACATGGTAGCTTTGAGAGTGGTTGTTCTTTTTACGCATTACGTAGGGTGAGAGTACTCATGAGTTGAGTGTCTCCCCTTAAATATATGCCTACATCAAGACAAGACATTAATTTCATGCATGAATGGGTACTAGATTTCACATAATATTGTCAAGCTCCAAGATACCAAGTTCACGCCTAAGTCGACAAAACCTTGCTTCATCCAATGGTTTTGTGAAAATATCCGCAAGTTGCAAATCTGTGCCAACATGATCTATGTGAATATCAGCCTTTTCCACATGATCTCTCAAGAAGTGATACCTAATATCAATGTGCTTGGTGCGGGTATGATCTTTGGGGTTCTCAGCAATATTGATGGCACTTTCATTATCACATAGAAGAGGCACATGTCTATAGGTGATACCGTAATCCTTCAAAGTTTGCCTCATCCATAATAATTGAGTTGCACAATTGGCGGTTGCAATGTATTCAGCTTCTGCGGTAGAGAGGGCAATGCAATTTTGTTTCTTCGAGGACAAACTTACCAAGGAGCATCCAAGAAATTGACATGCGCCGGAGGTGGACTTATGATCCACTTTGTCTCCAGCCCAATCCGCATTCGTGTACCCAATGAGATCAAACTTAGCATCCTTGGGGTACCATAGACCCATCTTTGGGGTGTGAACAAGGTATCTGAGAATATGCTTAACCGCCTTATGATGACTTTGCCTAGGGGAAGCTTGAAATCTAGCACACATGCATACACTGAACATGATGTCTGGTCTAGATGCACAAAGATAAAGCAATGAACCAATCATAGAGCGGTAAATAGATGGGTCGAAAGGAATACCATTTGTGTCTTCGGTGAGTGCAATTTTGGTTGGCATGGGTGTCTTGCATGGACTAGCATCAGACATGCCAAACTTCTCTAGGATATCCTTGAGGTATTTTGCTTGAGACAAGAAAATTCCTTCTTGAAATTGTTGAATTTGAAATCCAAGAAAGAACTTCAAATCTGCATTGAGTGACATTTCAATATTCTTGGTCATTGAAGCCGCAAACTTCTTGCACAAATGAATGTTAGGAGAACCAAAAATGATATCATCTACATAGATTTGGCATAAGATCCAATCACCCTTATCCCTATTAGTAAAAAGAGTGGTATCGATCACCCCTCTGACAAAACCATCATCGAGTAAAAACTTCTGAAAATGATCATACCAAGCACAAGGAGCTTGTTTGAGGCCATACAAAGCCTTATGAAGTTTATACACATAGTCTTTGTGATCTGGATCAACGAACCCAGGTGGTTGTGACACATATACTTCTTCTTGTAGAGGACCGTTAAGGAAAGCACTCTTCACATCCATTTGATGTAAAGTAAAACCATTCAAAGCGGCATAAGCAAGTAAGATGTGAATGGATTCAAGATGGGCAACGGGGGCAAAGGTCTCACCAAAGTCCAAACCTTCAACTTGTAAGTACCCTTGTGCCACTAACCTTGCCTTGTTACGGATGATTACACCATTCTCATCTTGCTTGTTCTTGAAAATCCATTTTGTTCCAATGACGTTGTGCTCGGTAGGTGGCCTCTTGACTAATGACCACACTTGGTTGCGTTCAAAACTATTCAACTCTTCTTGCATAGCAACGAGCCAATTGTTGTCCATCAAAGCATCTTGTACCTTGAGGGGCTCAACACTAGACACAAATGAGAAGTGAGCACAAAAGTTTTTCAAATGTTTACGAGTGACTCTACCTTCCGATATGCCGGTGAGAATTTTGTCAACACCAACACGATCGACGACTCGAGGCATGATGGAGGTTAGGGTTTCTTGAGGTTCAACTTCATGTCCATCATCCATGTCCTCAACATATGGATCATTAATGTGTGGTGGAAGATCTTCGTGTTCATATTGCATTTGTTGAGGTTCATCATCATGATTGGACTTTCTTGTTCTTGCCCTTGATGATGATATTTTTCTTGAAGATTATCATGAAGACGAACTTGATCATCTTCTTTACTTGGACTAAGGGCATCGGTTGAACAATAGGAGTTTGTGGTGGTATGGGTGTTGAAGTAGTTTGATGATGTGTGAAACTTCCATCTTCTTCATCATCATCATGAGGTTCTTGTTCCATTGGAAGAAGTGCACCAACACCCATGGTCAAAATATCTTGAGAGGAATCTTCTTCACCTCCATCACTTAGATCAATTTGCTCCCCATGGGAGCCATTAAATTCATCAAACACCATGTCTCCATTGGGTTTGTTTTAGACTCTATAGGCGTGAGAGTTTGATCCATAGCCAACAAATATGCCCTCAATTGTTTTGGATTGAAATTTTCCTAACAGTTCTCTTTTATTGAGGATGAAACATTTGCACCCAAATACACGAAAGTACTTGACATTTGGCTGTTTGCCAGTTAGGAGCTCATATGGAGTCTTTTCCAATATAGTGCGGAGGAAGAGCCGGTTTGATGAATTGCATGCAGTGTTGACAGCTTCGGCCCAAAAACTATGTGGTGACTTGTATTCATCCAACATGGACCTTGTCATCTCCACAAGTGTACGGTTCTTCCTTTTGGCTACACCATTTTGCTGAGGAGTGTATGGAGTTGAATATTGATGCTCAATCCCTTCATCACTAAGGAATTCTTCCAAGGTATAGTTCTTGAACTCAGAGCCATTGTCACTTCTTATTGCCAAGATTTCTTTGTCAAACTTGCGTTGTGCTTGCTTGACAAAATCAATGAAGGTGATCTTCGTCTCGTCCTTGGACTTGAGGAAAAACACACATGTATATATTGAGTAATCGTCAACAATGACAAGTCCATACTTTTTCCCACCAAGACTATCCCATGAAGGAGGCCCAAAAAGATCCACATGAAGGAGCTCCAGGGCCTTGAAGTATACACAATGTTCTTGGGTGGGTGCTTTGATTGATGTTGCTTCCCGGCTATGCATGCACTAGACACACGATCTTTCTCAAAAGAGACATTGGTTAGTCCAAGGATGTGATTCCCCTTGAAGAGATCTTGAAGATTTCTCATGCCGACATGGGCTAGCCGGCAATGCCATAGCCACCCCTTGTCGGCCTTGGCCATTAGACAAGTTGCATGGAATGTACTCTGTTTCGAGAAATCATCCGTGTGAAGGTTGCCATCCAACTCTCCAACAAAGGCCACTTCGAGAGTATCTCTCTTAAAGACTTTCACATTCGTTAGTCCAAAGAGTGTATCATAACCAATAGAAGCCAATTGGCGAACAGAAAGCAAATGGTATTTAAGGGATTGGGCAAGCATGACATTTGCAAGAGACATGTCATTTGTGATAGCCACCTTTCCCAACCCGAGTACCTGTCCTTTTGAACCTCCACCAAACATAATGCTCATGAATGGTTGAATAGCTTCCATGAAATCGTAGAGCAATTTTCTATCTCCGGTCATATGATTGGTACATCCACTATCAATCACCCATTTTACTCCACCGGAGAAGGCAACCTACACACAATTATGACTTGGTTAGAGGCACCCATTTTGCAATGGGACCTCTCAAGTTAGTCACAAGGGTCTTAGGGACCCAAATAGCATAGAATCGGAATGCATTTCGAGGACTAACAAATTTTGCATAAACTTCTCCATCCTTAGTCTTACGAAGTACATAGGACGGAGGCATGAACTCTTTTGGCTTGTTGATAGTGGGCATGCCCCTTGTGGCCTTAACGCTAACAACCTTACCTTTCTCCTTGTGCCCTCTCGTACAAATGTTTCCTTTAGAGGGGTTGTGCACTTTTGAGAGGACGTCTTCTTCTTGCTTGTGCTTGGGTCAAACCCGAGTCCCTCTTTGGCAAACACTTCATAGTGTTGGCTCAATACCTCATTAAGGTTCTTTTGCCCTTGAGCACATGTCATGAGACCTTTCTCGATTTGAGCCTTGAGGAAGCGGTTTTCCTCAAGAATAGATGCTAGATCACTACTAGAGTTAGTAGTACAAGCATCAACATTGATAATACGAGAAGAGTAAGACTTGGCTAGAGTTTCAAGATAAGTAAGTTTGAGCGTCTTAAAACTCTTTGTAAGAAGGGTGAGCTCTTCTTCCTTAGTCTTGAGGGACACAGATAGAAGCTCACAATCCTTAGAGAGAGAAGCATGAGACTTCGCAAGATTACTTTTATCATTCATCAACTCTTCGCAAGAGTTAATAGCCTTTTTTAAGGAGGCAAGATCTTTAGTATGAACATCAATGTTTGCACCAAATTTTAAGCATAGTTCATCATTTCGTGCTTCCTCATATTGGACTTTCCGCTCAAGGATTTCACATTTTTCCTTTTCCTCGGTGACGAGGGTTTTGAGTTCCTTAATGGTGATCGTGTTCTTACTCACCATCACCATAAGCATACAAAACATAGTGAGCTTATTTCCTTCGAGGGAGCACATGAGTTTAGCAAGCATAGGATCATCTAGATCATCATCCTCATAACTATACTCCGCATCAAGATACTCATCACCAGGAGTAGAAGGAGTGAAAAGAGGAGGATTTGATCCTGGGGTTACCTTGACCTTGTCAGGAGAGCTTTGGTCCTCTCCATCTTCTACCACGGCCTTTGCCATTAGGCACTTTTGAGCGTTGCCCTTGTAGTCTTTTATGTAGTTGTAGGTGACCACATCACCACTCTTGTTCACTAACCTCAAAGTGTTTTGAGAGTCTTGGGCAACTCCGGCAACACCACTAACATCATCCAGATCAGATTCTTCTTGAGAAACCATTGCTTTAACATCTCTCTTCTTGAGCTTGGAGTTCAAAGGATTTGGCAACTTCTTCTTGGGAAAGGTCTTGGGAAACCTTGGTTTATCCTCTCTCTTCTCATAAGGTCACTCGTTGGAGAACTGGTTGGTTTCTTCATAGTACTAGCATTTTCTTACTTTCTTCTTTTGAAATCTTCCCTTGAATTTTTCCGCGCTAAACTTCTTGACAAAGAGCGCCATGTCTTCATATGAAGGGACCTCATCATATTCAATCTCATCACCATCGTCTTCATCATCATCATCATCACCATCTTCTTCTTCTTCACTTTTCTCATCTTCACATACATGCTTGGCCTTCAATGCAAGATTGATCTTTGATGTTGAGGTACCATGCATGGCAAGATGTTTTGTGGAATTTGCCTTTGACTCTTCAAATAGTTGGAAGGTGGATATGATGTCATCCGTAGTCATTTCCTTGAAGGCATGGTGTTGTCTTATGTCCCACACCATTTGATGGTGATATGGGGCAAGAGCATGAAGCAACTTATCCACAAGGAATCGCTTAGTCATGTTGAATCCATCTTGTGTCTTGTCACACTCACACGACTCAATGTCAGCGGTGAGAGTCATGAGACGCTCAAGGAGTTGATTGGGAGTTTCACCTTTCTCCATACAAAAGTTTTGCAATTGCCCCTTGGCAATTTTATATTGAGCACTCCGGAGGGTGGAGGTACCGGTCTTGGATCTTATAATACTTTCCCATAGTTCCTTGGAACTTGTGATGTGTATGAACGGTCTCCTTTGCTTTCAACCATACCTCTCCTTATACACATGGTTGTAGTGTCATTGAGATTCTTGTCATAAATTTCTCTTGGTGTAGGATTCTTTGGATCGACCACATGGTAACCATACTCCAAGATCTCCAGCATCTCATTGTTTCCATATCGAAGATGATCCTGCATAGCAACTCTCCACAAGGCAAGATCGGAAGTGGCATCAAGTAAAGGAGGTTTGCCTTGAGGATTATATTTTGGTTTCTCAACTTGTGGTCTTGCATAAAGCCAAGGAACACCGGAGTGATCATTGGTAGGAGGTTGTTGACCAAGTGACGGACCAGGCACAGTTGGCCTCGAAGCCGCACCACCCGAAAGTGGTGCAAGCATCGTGGAAAACGTGGCTAATTTCATTTGGACCAAGGCCTCAAGAGAAGAATCATGCTCCTCTTTTTGCTTAGCAAGGGCCCGTTCCAGATCCTCATAAGTAAAGGACTTGAATTCAGAAGAAGCCTCGCCTTTATCCTTCGGATCTGCAACAAGGGGAGTCCCATTGGGGTTCATCTTACTCTAGGGCGGTTAAGCCACAAGAATAGAGCACAAGGCTCTGATAACAATTGAAAGGATCGAGATGGACCAAGAGGGGGTGGGGTGAATAGGTACAATTACAAATTTTAATTATTACTTAGCAATTTTAGGCAACATTGCGGAATATGAAGGTGAGCCTAACAATTGCAAGTGTTGTACTAAGTACTAAGAAAGTAACACGAGTATGTAAGTAAGCAAGCACAATATGATACAAGTAAGTGCTAAGAGACAAGTAACCACAAGTATAAAGTTAGGGTTAGGAATAACCGCAACTCCGCGAGACGAGGATGTATGCCGATGTTCACTTCCTTGGAGGGAAGCTACGTCACCGTTAGAGAGGTGGATGTTACCACGAAGGCACACCAACGCCACGAAGGCCCGCCCTATTCTCCCTTTGAGACAACACCACGGAGGCATTTCTCAACCACTAGTGGTAGACCTTGGTGTGGTCTCCAAACCCTCACAAAATTTTCCGGGGGTAATCACAAAGGTCGATTCCTCTCTGAAAGACTCCTACCGCCTAGGAGTCTCCAACCTCCAAGAGTAATAAGAACAATGGGGAAAATCTCAATACTTCCTCAAATCACGAATTCCTCTGGTGCAAAGAAGGGGAAGGAGTGGTCTATCACTTGATTGGAGAACTTCTCTCAAATGTTCCCAAATCACTTGGGGATCTAGGATTTGGTGTAGAGGATTGAGAGAGAGAGAGAGAGTGAAAAGTGTTCTTGGCAAGCTCAAAGTGAATGGTCAACCCATCCCGTGGAAGGGAGAAGCCTATATATAGTGGGTGTGGAAAAAGTAACCGTTTGAGCCACTTAAGTGCACTGAAGAGGTCGGACGTCCGGATAGCACCGGACGTCCGGTGGCACAAATATGTCCAGACGTCCAACAGCCATCGGTCGTTCGGTCGCTGAGAATACATAAGCGACGAACAACCACACAACAACCGGACGTCCGAGACATGCCGGTCGTCTGGAGACCGGACGTTCGGAGAGGCTCGGAAATCCGTAAATATCGTTCCGTGGAAGAAACATCGGACGTCCGAGAAGTGCCGGTCGTCCAGAGACCGGACGTCCGCAGAGGCTCGAAAATCCGTGAATATTGTTCTGTAAGAGAAACACCGGACGACCGTAGAGAGCCGGACGTCCGGACAGCTGAGAGGGATTGGACGTCCGTAGAGTACCGTACGTCCGGAGAGAAAAACTGGAGTTGGTGGTTTGAGCAAATCTTTCACTAGATCCAACGACCCCCTCTTTATAGTGCGGGATCCCTATACTCAGGAACAAACCGTAAACAAAGCCAAGGCTAATGTCTTGTATCTCCGATCTTGAGTTACATGCATTTGTCCCTAGTAATGATCCACACACGGCCTTTGAGACATAGTCCTAAGATATACTTGATAAACATGATGTAAGGACATTCTTGTCCCTCAGTAGTTTTGGTGATTGATGACAATGCCTTTGCGGAATAATCGTGTGTATTGAGCTTTTCAGATATATCACGACTAAACACAAGACGATATGATGCCCCTCGAAGATTATTGAAGACGGCGTTTCTCTACGGTTCGGTTCGGTGGAGTTGAGTCGTAGGAAAGACGTATTATTAAGAGGGGGTCCGCTTTGGAAAGGTTTGGGTGGAATCTCACGTACACGTTCCCTTTTGCACCGCCTTTCCTCTAGCTCTTTGGAGTGTTCCTCCGTATCACCTTGTCTCTGTGAAATGAAGGTCTCCGTGTTGCTCTTCTCAGGCTAGTGGTAGTACTGCTCCTCAGAGCGGCACTACCACAGGAGCCAGCGGTAGTACCGGGCTCCGGCATGGTAGTACCATGGGCTCCCACGGTAGTACCGCTCCTTAGAGCGGTAGTACCGTGAGTTTTGGACTGGCGCCACTGCTCAAGCGGTAGTAGGCGCGGATGTAATATTTTACATCCGCGCTCTACGCGGTAGTACCGTGCTGCGGCACGGTAGTACCGTGGCGCCCAGCCAGGTATAGCAGTAGGAGCGGAGGTAGGGGCGGATGTAATTTTTTTACATCCGCACCCTTCACGGTAGTACTGCATCCCTGGTCGCGGTAGTTCCGTGTCGGATTTTCGCACGACAATTTCTCAGCGGAGGTAGTCACGGAGGTAATTTTTTACATCTGTGCCTACCGGGCCTGGCCTGAGGCTGACCTGCGGTAGTACCGCATGGGGCCGTGGTAGTACCGCACCTGCGGATCTACCGCACCCTGTCCGTGCTCTTTTATTCAGGTCCGGGCTCTGTCGCGCCCATGGTAGTACGGCGGTCCACCGTGGTAGTACCGCATGCCCGTGCGGTAGTACCGCTCCTGTGGTGCGGTAGTTCCGTGGGTCGCGGGCTGAGTGGTGGGTAACGGTTGGAATTGTCCCCCCACTACATAAGGGGGTCTTCTTCTCCAAGAAGACTCACCTCTTCCAACCCTAACCTCCATTGTTGCTCCAAGCTCCATTTTTCGGCCGATCTCTCTCCCTAGCCAATCAAACTTGTTGATTTGCTTGGGATTGGGTGACAAGGCCCCGATCTACACTTCCACCAAGAGATATTCGATTCCCCCCACTAATCCCTAGCGGATCTTGTTACTCTTGGGTGTTTGAGCACCCTAGACGGTTGAGGTCACCTTGGAGCCAAAGTCCATTGTGGTGAAGCTTCGTGGTGTCGTTGGGAACCTCGAATTAAGTTGTGGAGATTGCCCCAACCTTGTCTGTAAAGGTCCGGCGGCTGCCTTCATGGGCACCAATAGTGGAATCATGGCATCTCGCATTGTGTGAGAGAATGAGGAGATAAAGGTGGCCCTAGTGGCTTCTTGGGGAGCATTGTGCCTCCACACCTCTCTAACGGAGACGTACTTCCCCTCAAAAGGAAGGAACTTCGGTAAAACATCCTCGTCTCCACCGGCTCCACTCTTGGTTATCTCGTGCCTTTACTTGTGCAAGCTTATTTGTGTTGTATACCTTGCTTGCTTATGTGCTTGTTGTTATTGCATCATATAGGTTGCTCACATAGTTGCGTATAGACAACCTACTTTGATGCAAAGTTTAAATTGGTAAAGAAAAGATTAAAAAGTGTTAGTTGCCTATTCACCGCCCCTCTAGTCAACTATATTGATCCTTTCAATTGGTATCAGAGCCTTGTCTCTTTATAAAGGACTTTGTCATCCGAAGAGTATGGTTGACACCACAGATGGTGTGGAGGAGCACTTCGTTGTGAATCCTATCTCGTCTACGGCCGATGGGGGAACCACGGTCTCTCGTGAGGAATTAAATGTGTCTTTGGACACATTGAAAACCTCCATGATGACCGAGGTTGAAAGCATGTTTACTAAATTCCTAGAAGGTCTTAAACTGTCTACCGCACCGATGAAAGTGGGTGATCCCACTAACAAGGTGACGGATGCTACCTCCTACAAGGGGGAAGCTAATAGTGAAAAGGGTCCTTCTACTAGTGGTAGAAATGGCATCGGCATCTATGCCCATGTGGAACCTCCTACTTATGGAGGACCGATTCCCTCTACCATTTAAATCATGCCGGTCCTCCTCCTAAGATTGTGAAAAATGAGGACTTTGATTCTTCGGTGTATCACTTTAAGCGTCATTTAAATCATGTGAATACTAATCTTTAGATAATCATTGAAGAAGGTTTCTATCCACATGAAGGAAGCAACTTCACTCCTAGAGAAGCCGTGGATAATCAATTCAATGAGAATGCTCTCTTCATCATCCAAGATGCTATTCCTCCCGAAGATCTTCCTTATCTTCGACCCTATGCCATGGCCAAAGACGCGTGGCATTGCGTTGTGTCTCTCTATCGGGGAAGCGCAAGCATTCAACGCTCCAACTATGAAGTGGTGCAAGATGAAGCCAATGAATTTGCAATCAAGGAAGATAAAGAACCTCGTGAGCTCTTTCGGAGAGTAACCAAACTTGCGGTCTCACTCATCATGGGAGCAAGGACACGGATGACAATTGGATCAAACACAAGTTCCTCAAGGCCATGATGCCCTACAACAAGGCCATGTCCTCCGTCATCCGTCAAAGACCGGACTTCCACTCCATGACCTCGAGTGAAGTGTTGGATGAGTTCATTGCTATGAGCATCTTGGACAAGACCGCCGACAACGCGGTGCTCCGTTCTCAAAGAACAAAGAAGTCCAATCTTGCTTTAAAGGCCAAGGTCATTGTGGAAGAAGAGGAAGAAGAGGAAGATGAGGAGGGCAATCACGAGGATACAAAATATGATTATCATGAGCACATGGCTCTTGCTTCGAGGCAATTTTGGAGCAAGAAGAACACAAGGCCTAATTTCAACAAGAACAATTCAAGTGGGCTCAAGGGCAAGAAACAACTGAGAACTTGTTACAATTGTGGCAATGTGAGTCACTTTGTTGCGGATTGTCCTTACGAGAAGCGGGAAGACAATGGTGGCAAGCTCATTCAAAAAGACAAAGCCAAGTCCTTCCCCAACAAGAACAACTTCACCAAGAAGACTCCTACTCGAGGGTTAGTGGTTCAAGAAGAATACCATGAGGATGACGATGATGATGAAGATGGAGAAGCAATGGACATGGCCTCCGTTGCCATTGCTACTACTCCCCGGGTGTCTCTCTTTGATTCACCCAACGAGAACATCACCGCCAAGTGCCTCATGTCTAAATCCACTAACAAGGTAACCCCCAACATCAAAACCACCATCATTACTAATCCTTCCTTGACGGATTGCATTGATGAAAATGAGGGGTCTAATGAAGAGTTGAATGAGTTTGAGTCTTTTATGAGTAAACTCAAGAGTAAATCCAAGAAGCACTTTGTTGCTCTCTTGGAACAACTTGGTGAAGCCAATGACATGATCGAGGCTCATGAAGAAACCATCTCTAAGATGGAAGGTCATAGTCGTGACTATGCCGATGAGATATCGGATCTCTTTAATTCCCTCAAGGAAGAGCGTGGGCACCGTTTGACTCTTGAGGAGTCACACAACGACAACCATGCTAAATTAAAGAAAGATCCTGATCATGCTATTGTTGTCTCTCGTGTGGCAAACTCCAAGAAGACTAAACTTGGGGTTGATCTTGCTAGACTCAAAGAGGAGTTTGATGTACTTGACAAGGCTCACAAGGCCTTGAAGGGTGCTCATGCTAGCCTCAAGGAGTCTCATGCTCAACTCCAAGTGAAGTTAACCAAGGAGAAAGCCACTTTTCCTCATATGGTCTTAATTGATAACGCAAATGCTACTAACCCGTGTTGTGAGCATGTGCATCTTGTGGAGGAGAATGCCCAGTTGAAAGAGCAATTGAAGAAAGGTCTTGTGACATGCATTCAAGGTGAGAAAAACCTCAATGACCTTCTGAGCAATCGAAAGGAAGTTGTGGCCAAGGAGGGAGTTGGGTTTACACTCAAGTCCAAGAACAAGAAGAAGAATGACAAGACCAAACGACCTCCTCCTCTCAAGCAAACATTTGTGAAGGAGGGAGAAGGTGCTCCTAAGGAGAAGAAGAAAAATGTGAAGGGTGGTGATGTCAAGAAGGGCAATGCCACCCCTTCCAACAAAGCCGGCGACTTTAACCCCTCATATGTGTTTATGTCGTGCTAGTGATGGACATGTTTATGCAAAATTTGTTGGTTCTCCTTATGAGTATATTGAATGGTCTATTTGGGTTCCCAAGACCCTTGTTGCTAACATCAAAGGACCCATTACTCAATGGGTACCTAAAACCAAGCATTGATTTCTTGTAGGGGTTTGCTTCCGGTGGAGGATCATGGTTGCTCGATAGTGGAGCAACAAATCATATGATCGGAAGCAAGGGGTTGATGGTGGACGTACACAAGATCCCATCTATGCCCACCAATGTCGAGTGGGGTGATGCCTCGTCTTCTAAGGTATTGGGTCTTGGCAAGGTCATCATTTCTCATGATCTAACGATCGAGAAAGTCATGCTTGTCGAGTCCCTTGCATTCAATCTTCTTTCCGTTTGTCAACTTGCACTCATGGGTTTTGCCACCTTCTTTGATATTGATGCCGTGGCCCTCTTGTGGAGCAAGACTCTTAAAGTAGCCTTTGTTGGGCATGTCGAGAACGGTCTCTATGTGATTAACTTTTCGGAGCGACCCACTAAGACCATGACATGCCTAATGGATAAATTTGATGTGGGATGGCTTTGGCATCGCCGTTTAGCCCACGTCAATATGAGATCTTTGCAAAGTATTCTCAAGGAGGACCATGTCTGTGGACTAACAAATGTTAGTTTTGCTAAAGATCATGCTTGCAGTGCTTGTATCAAAGGGAAGCTTCATGAGAAGGCTCTCCCTCCCACGACTATCATCCACTCGAAGAGACCCTTGGAGCTCCTTCACATGGACCTCTTTGGGCCTCCATCCTTTGATAGTCTTGGGGGTAGAAAGTATTGCTTGGTGATTGTGGATGATTACTCAAGATATACTTGGGTATATTTCTTCAAGAGGAAAAGTGAAACTGAACAAACCGTCATCGACTTTGCAAATGAAGCTCAACGCCAACATGATGCAAAGATCTTGCAATAAGAAGTGACAACGGCACCGAGTTCAAGAACTACACCTTGGATGATTTTCCGAGTGATGAGGGGATCAAACATCAATATGCAGCACCATATACCCCTCAACAAAATGGTGTCGCGGAGAGGAAGAACCGGACGTTGATGGATGCGGCAAGAACCATGGTGGTGGAGTTCAAGTCTCCATACAACTTTTGGGCTGAAGCCATCAACACAGCATGTCACGCATCCAATCGGCTCTATCTCCGTAAAGGCTTGAACAAGACTCCTTATGAAATACTCACCGGTAACAAGCCCAACCTCAAGTACTTCCGGGTGTTCGGGTGTAAGTGTTTCATTCTCAAGAAAGGTGTTCGTTTGTCTAAATTTGATTCTTATGAGGGCATATTTGTTTGTTATGCTTCAAACTCTCATGCTTACCGTGTTCTCAACAAGTCCACCGAACTCATTGAGGAGACGCGTAACGTGGAGTTTGACAAGAATAACGGCTCCCAAGTGGAGCAAAGTTATACTTGTGATGTAGGTGATGAAATTCCTCCCCAAGCCATAATAAGAATGGGTATTGGTCATATCCTACCCATTGAGGAACCCCTTGTGGCCGAAGGAGAAGGACAATGCTCCACTCAAGTGGAGCCATCACCAACCCAAGACCCACACGCTTCCGAAGAACATAGTGAAGGCCCTCAACCGCGTGAACAAGACCAAGGGCAAGATCAACCTCAAGATGGTGATGATTCACCAAATGATGCCCAAGGTCAAGTTCTTCCCCTCGAGCAAGTTCAAGATCAAGAGCAAGCTCAAGATCTTGAACAAGCTCTTGACGGCGTTCAAGATAATCAAGTTAATCCTCCTCCCTCCACATCCGAGGAGGAATTAGAGCGTCGTGCGGCGAAGATCGCTTCCAAGCTCACCACCAAAGGTCATCTCATGGAGAATGCGGTTGGAAGCCTAAGAAAAGGGGTAAGCACTTGTAGACAATTAGCAAACTATTGTGAACATCACGCGTTTGTCTCTTGTGTTGAACCCCAAAAGTTCTATGAGGCGCTTGAAGATTCGGATTGGCTCAATGCCATGCATGAAGAACTCAACAACTTTGAGTACAACAAGATGTGGAGATTGGTGCCAAGGCCGTCGGGGAACCACAACATCATTAGAACCAAGTGGATTTTCAAGAACAAGCAAGATGCTCATGGGAACATCATTCCCAACAAGGCAAGATTGGTAGCACAAGGATACTCCCAAGTCGAGGGTATCGAACATGGTGAAACCTTTGCTCCCGTTGCCCGCCTTGAATCCATTCGTTTGTTGATTGCTTATGCCTCCCAGCACAACTTTAAGTTACAACAAATGGATGTGAAAAGTGCTTTTCTTAATGGTCCTATTAATGAGTTGGTTTATGTCAAGCAACCCCCCGGGTTCGAGGATCCCTACTTCCCGGATCATGTGTATCAACTCGATAAGGCACTCTATGGCCTTAAACAAGCTCCACGTGCGTGGTATGACCACCTTACCGAGTTGTTACAAGATCGTGGATTTGAGGTTGGGCAAATCGATCCCACTCTTTTTACTAAGAATGTCAAAGGGGAGTTGTTTGTATGCCAACTATATGTTGATGATATTATCTTTGGTTCCCGTAACAAAGCTTTCAATGAGGAATTTGCCGCTCTCATGACCTCTAAGTTCAAGATGTCTTCGATGGGAGAGTTGAAGTTCTTCCTTGGTTTTGATATCAAACAAAGAAGAGAAGGTACCTTCATCAACCAAGCCAAATACACTCAAGACATGCTAAAAAGATTCAAGCTAAGTGATGTCAAGCCGGCTTCTACTCCAATGCCTACCAAGTGCCAACTTGAAATTGATCCCAATGGTAAAGCGGTGGATCAAAAGGTATATCTCTCCATGATTGGATCCTTGCTTTACCTTTGTGCATCTAGACGAGATATCATGTTGAGTGTGGGAATTTGTGCACGGTTTCAAGCTGCACCGAAGGAAAGCCACTATGTGGCGGTCAAGCGAATCTTTCGATATTTGGCTCATACCCCAAACTTTGGCTTATGGTACCCAAGAGTAGCAAACTTCAAGCTTGAAGGTTTTACGGATTCCGATTGGGCGGGAGACAAAGTGGATAGGAAGTCCACTTCCGGAGGGTGCCAATTTCTAGGTTGCTCTTTGGTAAGTTGGTCTTCTAAGAAGCAAAGTTATGTGTCTGTCTCATCCATCGAAGCGGAATATGTGGCGGCCGGTAGTTGTTGTGCAAAACTCTTATGGATGAGGCAAAATTTAAAGGAGTACGGTGTCATTTGTGACAAAGTGCCTCTTTGGTGTGACAATGAAAGTGCCATCAAGATTTCTCTCAACCCGGTGCATCACTTCAAGACGAAGCACATTGAGATTCGGTATCACTTCATTCGGGATCATATTAGGCGAGGGGAGATCGAGCTCAAGAATGTTAACACTCATGATAACCTTGCAGATATTTTCACGAAGCCCTTGGATGAAGCAAGATTTCGCGAGTTAAGGCATGAGCTAAATATCATTGATTCAAGCAATGTGACTTGAGCCCGTGCACACCCCACCTCACTCAACTTGTTGTCTAGTTTTGGTGTATGCATGGACATAGGGGGAGTGTTGTTCTCTTAATGAACTCTCCCTCCCCCATTATGCATAAATTGCTCAACTCTTTCACATTAGCCATTTTTGATGGTACTTGTGCTTCAAAGACGAGTTTTGGTCATGGACCCAAGGATAACTCTTCGCGGTGCCATACCAATTGACTCAAACATAGGTGGCTCCGGCCACCGCCCTCCCCTTGGAGAAGTTGTGTCTCGTAGTTGGTCTTCGTTGTCGTGTGGCCTCCTTTTCTCCTTGCCGTGTTTGGGTCGTCGTTTGTGTTTGCCTCTTAGTTGGTCAGTGTTTTTCCGAAGGTTGTTTTTTCCTTTTCTCCCTTTCTCTCGTGTGTTCGTGCACTTTCTTGGTTTATGGTACTACCATGGTGAGCCATGGTACTACCGCAGGAGTTAGTGGCTCTACGTTTAGTGTGTGGCCCTCCAGGGGCACGGTACTACCGCTACCTCCGCGGCAGTAATTTTTTACTGCCGCTGAAAGAGCTGTACTACCGCCCAGCATGTGGTACTTCCACCCAGACGGTACTACCGCGATGATCCGCGGTACTTCCGCGCCCACGCGAGCAGGTGGGGGTTAAGAGCGGGACAGGGGAGTTCTAACTTCCCCATACCCATTCATCTCTATTCCCCACCCCATCTCTCTCTCTCCTGACCAAGAACGGCGCCAGAGGCCTTCGCCGGATCTCCATCTCCGGCCGCTCTCCTCGGATTCCGACTGGTGGGATCGTTCCCCACCTCACCCTCTTGCCATGGACCAAGGTTTTTCCCCAAGTTCCTCTTTTGTTCTTCCTTGTGCTTTTAGGTTTTGGGGAGATGCATGTGGTGTTCTTGAGATTTTGGCTAAATCTTTGCAAGTGGGATCCGTAGGAGAGTGGTAGTGTAGTTTTGCATGCTCTTTGGATAGTGAAAATAGTTCCGTTTGATCAACGGTAGTACCGAAGTTGTCGTGGAAGGTTCTAGATCCAGATCCGCGACCTCTGTCGCGGTTTTCGATCCATGCAGTACTACTGCTCCTCCTGGAGCGGTACTACCGCAGCCTCACCTGGTTTTGATGCCTTGTGGTACTTCCGCACCTTGGTGCGGTACTACCGCTTGGCGTCCGGAAGAAAAAAATTACTTCTGCCCCAAGCGCGGTACTACCGTGCCACCCCGGCACGGTACTACCGCGGCTGGAGCGGATGTAATTTTTTACATCCGTAACCCTGCCCGGTACTACCGTAGATTCATCCAGCGCCCTTTTGTGTTGTCCAGATCTCATGCTTTGTGCTTCTTTCAATTTGGTTTTGATCCGTCTTGTTCCCGTGCGTGTTTTTGTGTCTTTGTGTCTAGGTGGTGGATCCGGTTCCTTTGCTCGTCGCTCGAATCCCAGCCGTGACACAGGATCAAAGCGGCTGCGCAACCTAGATGAAGCTCCAGAGGGGTCCTTTGCTCCCCAACGTAGGAGCAAGCACACCGCCAGCAAGAAGAAGGAGCCCGTCATGGGCATGGATGAGATGCCCTAGGCCGAGTTTGTCATTCGAAGGAAGATCAGTCCCTATGTGACTCCCCGGGCTAGCTCGCAGGGCAATGATCTCTTCTGGAACAAGCAGAAGAATCTGATCTATATGGATGTGATCAAGGCGAAGCAGAATCACTACGTCGAAGTTCACTAGATTGACATGCATCACATGAGGCAGGAGAAGCACTGTGGGTACTTTGGAGAGGCTTTGGATCTTGTGGAGCAGTTCAACATTGAAAACATGCTCACCTTCCACAAGGATTTTGATCTGGAGATCATAGCACAGTTTTTTGCTTCGGTCCACTTCGGCGTCGATGAAGCAAGGACCATGACTTGGATGACCAATGGTCGACAGATGTATGCTACCTGGAAGGAGTTCGTGGAGTTGCTTCAAGTTCGCCCTCATGCCAACTCTGAGTCTGCCAACAAGAACAAGCTCATGCCATTCCTTGTTCAGAAGACTCTTCCCAGCATGAAGAAGGTGTGGGTGCTTAACCCCTTCCTTGACATCATGCACAGGCTCTTCCGGAACACACTCTTCCCGCGCATTGGTGACATGGGACAGGTGCATGCTTACCTCGTTGACATGATGCTCCTTTGTGAGGGGGCCCGTCAGGCTCAGACTCAGCAACTTGATGTCTCACATATCATGTGGTGTGAGCTTCAGTTCGCCGTGTTCAACCATAAGGTCCCCATCTATGGGCCTTATCTATTTCACCTGATCTCCAAGACTTGGGAGCAGCTCTTTCCCAATGATGAGTTTGAAGCTCCAGGCTGGATTCGTCATGAGCCCATCAAGCTCCGCATCAAGCCCCAATGGGCTAACACCACCACTGCTGCTGAGGCTGCCAGGATGGCTGTGGATGAGGAGGAGATTAAGGAGGAAGAAGCTGCTGAGGACCGTTCTACTTTCCCTACTCCCTCTGCTGAGCCCTCTTGGGCGAATAAGCTGAAGAACAAGATGAAGAGGCTGTTCTACATGCAGGTTCAGGGTCAGTACAAGGCCCATGTTGCTCAGAAGGAGAGTCGTCGTCGCGACATCGGGATCTTGAGGGCATGCGGGGAGGACGTGGCCAGTGGCTCTGAGAAGCACATCACCCCCGAGGCTGCCTGGATGGCGAAGCAGGGCTACCAGTGGATAGATTCAGAGGAGGAGTATGTTCCTGCTGCGGAGTCTGGCGACGACGAGTCGTTTTGCGCCTGAGCTACCACCTTTGTTGTAGGTGACCTCTCTGCCTTTTTGGTGTCTGGATGCCAAAGGGGGAGAGAGAGTAGGATTTGCGTGTTGTGTGTCGTGTGTTTCGTCGTTTGCGTTGCTTTCCGTCGTTGAACTTGTTTGCTTTGGTTTGGTTGTGCTCATGAGACTAAGTTTATCATATGGTGTGAGACATATGCACTCTATCGTACCTTATTACCTTATTGAGCTTATGCTATATCGTGCAATTTATGTTGTGCTCATATCTACTATCTTGTTTAGTGTTAGCCTTACCATTGCTACATATGCTTTGTTTCTAAAATATAGGGGGAGTGGTGATCCTAGTATTCGTGCCGTGCAGTCCAAAGCACTTTACTCTCTAGCATGAATCTAGGGGGAGCTCATCTATATTTTAGAGATGTGGGGTTTGCTTATGCTTTATTCATTCCCTTTGTGCAAATCCCGTATTGTCATCAATCCACCAAAAAGGGGGAGATTGTAAGGGCATTCTTGTCCCTCAGTAGTTTTGGTGATTGATGACAATGCCTTTGCGGACTAATCATGTGTATTGAGCTTTTCATATATATCACGACTAAACACAAGACAATTTGATGCCATTCAAAGATTATTGAAGACGCGTTTCTCTACGGTTCAGTTCGGTGGAGTTGAGTCGTAGGAAAGCCGTACTATTAAGAGGGGGTCCGCTTTGGAAAGGTTTGGGTGGAATCTCACGTACACGTTCCCTTTTGCACCACCTTTCCTCTAGCTCTTTGGAGTGTTCCTCCATCTCACCTTGTCTCTGTGAAATGAAGGTCTCCGTGTTGCTCTTCTCAGGCTAGCGGTAGTACTGCTCCTCAAAGCGGTACTACCACAGGAGCCAGCGGTAGTACCGGGCTCCGGCTCGGTAGTACCATGGGCTCCCACGGTAGTACCGCTCCTCAGAGCGGTAGTACCGTGAGTTCTGGACTGGCGCCGCTGCTCAAGCGGTAGTAGGCGCGGATGTAATTTTTTACATCCGTGCTCTACACGATAGTACCATGCTGCGGCGCAGTAGTACCGTGGCGCCTGGTCAGGTACAGAGCAGGAGCGGAGGTAGGGGCGGATGTAATTTTTTACATCCACACCCTTCACGGTAGTACCGCACCCCTAGTCGCGGTAGTTCCGTGTCGGGTTTTCGCACGACAATTTCTTAGCGGAGGTAGTCACGGATGTAATTTTTTACATCTGTGCCTACCGGGCCTGGCCTGTGGCTGACCTGCAGTAGTACCGCATGGGGCCACGGTAGTACCGCACCTGCGGATCTACCGTGCCCTATCCGTGCTATTTTATTCAGGTCCGGGCTTTGCCGCGCCCATGGTAGTACCGCGGTCCGCCACGGTAGTACCGCAGGCCCATGCGATAGTACCGCTCCTGTGGTGCGGTACTTCCGTGGGTCGCGTGCTGAGTGGTGGGTAACGGTTAGAATTGGCCCCCCACTATATAAGGGGGTCTTCTTCTCCAAGAAGACTCACCTCTTCCAACCCTAACCTCCATTGTTGCTCCAAGCTCCATTTTCGGCCGATCTCTCTCCCTAGTCAATCAAACTTGTTGATTTGCTCGGGATTGGGTGACAAGGCCCCGATCTACACTTCCACCAAGAGATATTCGATTCCCCCCACTAATCCCTAGCAGATCTTGTTACTCTTGGGTGTTTGAGCACCCTAGACGGTTGAGGTCACCTCGGAGCCAAAGTCCATTGTGGTGAAGCTTCGTGGTGTCTTTGGGAGCCTCCAATTAAGTTGTGGAGATTGCCCCAACCTTGTTTGTAAAGGTTCGGTCGCTGCCTTCAAGGGCACCAATAGTGGAATCACGGCATCTCGCATTGTGTGAGGGCGTGAGGAGATTACGGTGGCCCTAGTGGCTTCTTGGGGAGAATTGTGCCCCCACACTGCTCTAACGGAGACGTACTTCCCCTCAAAAGGAAGGAACTTCGGTAACACATCCTCGTCTCCACTGGCTCCACTCTTGGTTATCTCGCGCCTTTACTTGTGCAAGCTTATTTGTGTTGTATACCTTGCTTTCTTATGTGCTAGTTGTTATTGCATCATATAGGTTGCTCACATAGTTGCATATCTAGACAACCTACTTTGTGCAAAGTTAAATTGGTAAAGAAAATATTAAAAAGTGTTAGTTGCCTATTCACCCCCCCTCTAGTCAACTATATCGATCATTTCACATGATCAGTCCCATATATGCATGTTGTCATCAACATCAAAATATGATTAAGGGCATGATTGCACTTTCAGGAGGGCTTCTACATCAACACCATTGCCTCTCCGATGAAGCGTTAGTGGTTTACCACAGACCTTCCGGTCCATAGTTATTAGCTAGATGGCTTCTTCTCTCTCTTTGATTCTGAATACAAAGTTCTCCTCGATGTTTTTGGAAATCTATTCGATGTAATACTCTTTTGCGGTGTGTTTGCCGAGATCCGATGAATTGTGAATTTATGAACAATATTATCTATGAATATTATTTGGTTCTTCTCTGAATTCTTATATGCATGATTTGATATCTTTGCAAGTCTCTTTGAATTATCGGTTTAGTTTCGCCTACTAGATTGATCTTTCTTGCCATGGGAGAAGTGCTTAGCTTTGGGTTCAATCTTGCGGTGTCCTTTCCCAGTGACAGTAGGGGAAGCAACGCATGTATTGTATTGTTCCAATCGAGGATAAAAAGATGGGGTTTATATCATATTGCTTGAGTTTATCCCTCTACATCATGTTATCTTGCTTAATGCGTTACCCCGTTCTTATGAACTTAATACTCTAGATGCATGCTGGATAGCGGTCGATGTGTGGAGTAATAGTAGTAGATGCATAATCGTTTTGGTCCACTTGACACAGACGTGATGCCTATGTTCATGATAATTGCCTTAGATGTCTTCATCATTATGAGCTTTTCTATCAATTGCTCGGCAGTAATTCGTTCACCCATCGTAATACATGCTACTCCCTCCATTCCTTTATCAAAGGTGCATTTATTTTACAAAAATTTCACAACGTAAGGTGTATTTGTTGTAATCTCACTTAATCCCTCTTTTACCCCTCCACCGCCACATAAATGGTAGCTATCCTCCTGATGCTAAAATCAAGCCAAGCAGTTAATGCGTTTGATGGGAAAAAAGGGCCGCATCATTAATTAGGAAAATGTATATCCTCTCGTCCCATGCAATCCCAGTATTTTAGTGTTTCCTCTTTGAGAGCGTATAGAACAATTTTATCTACCCGATCCAAGCCTTCTCACACGAACAAAACTTCTGAACGGACACCCTTTCTCTACCACCATGGATCCATTCACGCTAGAGGAAGATAGGTTCAACTCGTTGCTGCATGTTTTTAGCCAAGAGGATGATCCCGCTATGGAACTGTTCAGTCAGGTGGAAGAAACGGACGAGTCCTTGGGCCTGTTTAGTGAGGTGCAAGACCACGGCCGGTGTCTCGCCGAGGACTCGTCGCCTCTGTTGTCCGACATGAAGCTCGCCGACCAGATTTTGCACGATGCGGCCACGGGTGACAACAACGGTGTCCAACAAGCCGGGTTATTGCGCACACATGATGCTCGACATCCAGTCTGTAACTTCTTTCAAGGCGGGAATCGCCACCGTCAACGAGGTCGTCAACTGCGTGGTGTCCGAACCATACGCCGCATCGGCCTCTTCAAGCATGCCATGTCAAGCAACGCTCGACGCACTGACCTTTGTTGTATGTACGGAATATCCGTCTTGTCAAATAACATCTCCAATTTTTGGTTAGTCCCACTTATACATTTGCATCATTGCCGCTGCCATTTACTGAAGATGGAACACTTTCTATACAGTCACCTTGGTTAACGTCGGTAGGGCTGGTTGCATCATTGCTGCTGCCATTCAGCGAAGATGTGTTGACGCTCGAAAATGGCATGATGACAAAGAGTGACTTGAGGCTATAATGAGATGATGTTAGAATTATGATTTTATGTCACCATTTGATGGCCTTCGTCAAGATGATCGAAATAAATATGAAGATGGACCAAAAAGAAGCTCAAGTGCAAAAGATATGACAATTTCGGAGATACCCATGTTGATACCTGATTAAAGAATGGCATGAAACCTAATTAAGAATACCTCGGATGGGAAAAGTTACAACTGCAAAGTTCTTCGTCTCATCGAGACGGATGATTTTGATATAAAGATCATCCCTATCCGAATTTGTATGCAAAAGTTACAGTCAAAACTGTGTGCTGCAGCACTGTATGGCCGGATCATCTGGACCGGGGTCCAGATCATCCGGCTGAGGACCGAAAAATTGACCAAAACAACAGAAGCTAAAAGTTGAAGCCGGATGATCTGGATCAACTTCCGGATGATCCGGGTAAAGGCCGGACAATCCGGGCAATCGTCCGGGTGTCCGGACACGTTTTTCTGCTGCAGACTTTAGAAAACGGCCCGAAACACCCCCAAGATGGCCTCGAATGAAAAAGTGTCCAACATGAAAGTTGTGCGTCTCGTCGAGACGGTTGATTTGGATATAAAAAACGTCCAAATCCGAGGTCGTATGAGGATTCTAGAGCCAAAACAGTGAGCTGCTATCAAAAAACTGGGCTAGGCCGGATCATCCAGGTCTTGAGCCGGACATCCGGGCCGGGGGTCGTGAATAGTCCGTGTTTTATTAGGTTTGATTATTTGGACGGCTAGGCAAGTCCTTTTCTTGTACGGGAAGTCCACCCACCTCTTATATAGACAAGAGGTGACGGCCGATTGAACAACACACAATCGAACAAATCAATCCATCATCTTTTACATTTATCTTTATCTCTCTCCCTTGTTCTTCTTCTTCCTCGTTCTTCGTTGTTGTTCTTCATTGCAGGGCGGCGAACCTCGAGGCCCTAGGGGCGATCAGGCCGACCTAGGGCAGCCCATATCGGCCGTGCGCCCTGACGGGGTCCCTCCCGGGCGTGTGGGGTTTCGGGTCTACAAAAGAGCCCGCCGGATTGTCTTGCATACCGCGCTTCCGGCGGGTCTCCTTCGACGCGAGCTACGGTGCATCACCCCCGGCGTCGAGGGTACACGGTGACGTGTTCGTGTGCGAACACACTTTTTGGCGACTCCACTGGGGACGAAGCTTTGAACGGTCTCCAGCCCGTTCTTGCTACGAAGAGATCGTCATCAAGTTGCTGCAATCTACCAAGGTGATATGAATACCCAATTCCCCTTTGTAGATGCAAATAATCCATATGTTGTTGCTGGATCACCTATTGAGCATAATGTATCGGCTAGCCCTAGTTTTATCAATCATGCATCTAATTATGTGCAAGGGCCGATGCAAAACAATCTTCATGTTTCAAATTCTTATAAATTTAGCAACATGCAACATATGTATCCCAACTCCCATGCATCGACAACCCCACAAATTCATATGCTGATGAGCAACATGATGAGTTCGATTAATCAATTTGAAACACCCCAAGTTAGAATTTCCAATGCCATACAAGAAAGTGTTTCACCCTTTTATTCATCGGCAGCTAATGTGCAATATAGTAATCCAACCATGCCGACGAATGAGAGAATTGGCCATGCTACTAATGGCTATTTGGCCAGTTACTCTCAACCGTCATATGCTACACCTCATGTTAGTTATTCTTCGGCACCATACACAACTGTAGATGCTCATAATTCGGCTTCACACCTTCCTGGTTATAGCCGAATGAATGTAAATTTTACAGGAGCGGTTGTGTCCAATATTGTAGAAGATGAGGTAGTGGTGGCTGCATTGAAGAGTTTAGCCCAAAATAATAGAATTAGTGCTCTTTGCCTTGAACAACATGAAAAGGGGCTATTTCCTGATTATGACGCAATAAAAGCTAGAGTTTTGCAAGAAGATGAATCGTTGCCAATTGATAAAATTGGCGAGCAAAAGTATGGTCTCACAACACTGCATATGCCTTCACCTAGTACTACATCATATTATACACCCCCTACACAATTACAAAATTTCGGCAACACCTGTGTGTCATTGCCGAAAGAATCTAAAAGCATTGGGGGGCAATCATATCCGGAGTGGGCTGAAATTGAGAAAAAGCTTAAAACTAATTTTGCCGCTCGCCGTCAGAAACAAATAGAAAAAGAATTGGCTCAGATAAAAGAAGCATTGCCAATTGGTAGTATCAATAAAAAGAAGGATGATTCGGAACATGAAAGTGCTTCGGTTGAAAAATCCGAATCAAGTAGTATATATTCTGAATCCATCAAATCCAACGAGGCAAGCATTATGGAGAAAGGGCATGGAAAGCATAGGAAAACAACGGTGCTTGATTTTTCTGAAGTTAATGGAACCTACTTCCTACCCTATGAGTTCCGTGCCGTAGAAACTGACAAGCTTCAAGGACAAGAACAAGTAGCTGAACAAAGTTCAGCCGACAAAAATCTTCAAAGCAATGATGCACGGATTCAAGAAAAAGATGATGACAAGGTGTTGGGGAGCCATCCAACGACGGAGCAAGATGTTCTTCAAATGGCACCACCATCATGTTCTCCCAACATATTTGAAGAGGTATGTCTAGCAAGTAATTTACCTATTTTCAGATTTGGTCACAACTTTATTGTTGATGCATCTATTAGAAAAATTCTAATAAGTAATGTTCAAAGACCAATGAAGAAGGGCAATATACTTGTTAGCAATAAAATTGTTACTAAGCATATCGGTCAATATGTTGTACCATTCAAAGAGACCGATAGTGACTTATTACTGCAACCAAAGCTTTTCCCATTGCTTTATTTAAAGTTCATATCTAATTGGGTAGCTTTGTTTGCTTCATACTTGGCTTACGCATGGTCTCAATTGAGACGTGTATGTTCTAACTACTTTGATTTCAGAAATTCAAAGCCAAGGTTAAAATCTTTTGGGAAAACCGATGCTAGTATAGTTTCTTATTTTAAGGACATCGAAAAAAGAATGTGAAAGACAATTCATAGCCGAATGGGAAGATGCCAAATCTGAACCATTCGTTTGCTTAACTCCAAAGCCGTTCTCACAACAAGATCGGCTAGAAAACAAAAGGTATACCTTTGATTCAAACATGTGTGATCAAATCTTTGATTTGTTGTTGAAAAATAATTATATTAGAATTCTTGATCACCATGTTAAGCCATCAATTCAAGGACGAATGTATTGTAGGTTGCATCATTCGTTCAAACATAATTTTGAGGATTGCAATATGTTTCATCAAATAGTTAAATCGGCCATTGATAAAGGACGATTGAAATTTGTTGAGACACCAAGAGATGACCAGTCTATTCCGGTTGGTCCCGAAGGCAGAAAGTTTTTGCATTGGCTGCTTCAAGCCGATCCATTTAAAGAGAAGGTAAAAATAGCAGGTGATGGGATCGAGCTTTCAAGTAAAGAATTTGTTGAAGAGCATAATGAACATAACCTTGAGGGCAAAAATTCCATCGAAGCTACAATGGAGACGCCAAGGACTAGGGGGCAGCAGGCAAATCCAGTGATCGATGGAAGCAAACCAAAAGAAAACAAAGGCCGAAATAAGCGCAAGTGTAAGAGATCAAAAAATCACCTTCGCTGAACTGTTGGAGAAATATCAAAAGAAAAGTGAAGAGAAGAATGCTTATCGGCGAAATCATGCAAAGAAACCAAGATCACCCCCAAGGAGCAAATATGAGGATCGGTATTGGCAAAGTGCGAATTTTAATGCAACATATTCATATCCTTATTTTGGGGTGCCAATGCCAATGCCGTGGATGCCTCCCTATGCTCATATAGATACATATTCATCATGGGACAGGTACGGTACAAGGGAACATTCTCCATCTTATTCTAGACCATCTCACCAATACTATGCAGCTCCAAGAAGATAAACATTTGAACAATCACGTATCAAAGACTGTTTCAATCATAAGGAATCAGTCCAGAGCTCAAGGAAGAAGAAAGAGATGGTAAAGCAAGTTTACCGCGTGAAAAGAGATGGTCGTAAGTGTGCTACTTCAGATTTGATCTCAAAAAACAAAGAGCCAATTAAAGTGTTGACATTGGCTACAAAAGGCAAAGAAGTGAAGCAATCAATTGATAAAAATCAGAGTGCCAAATCTGAAGAAAATAAGTTGAGGGTGCACAAGGCCCAGAAAGAGTTGCCATTGGTTGAAACAAAATCACAGTCGAGGTGTTCACTCGGCTTATCGTATTGGCAAAAGAAGGAATTACAAAATCTTAGTGCACAAGAGCTTAGAAAGAGGAACATGGCATGGGTTCCCAAGAGGATCAATCAAAACAAAAACGATGTGCATGCTTCAATTGCAACAAGTACAATAAAAATGAAGAAGGAGAATGATGGAAGCAACAAACAATTAAGCCGAAGGTGTGCATCACAACATCAAAATCTTCGGTTAGCACATCATCCATTTTCTTCAACAATGCCATTGATGCCTTTGCCATGGAATTCATCCACAGGTATGATCAGTTACCCTCCATGGACTTATTTTGATCCATGTATGCAACATAATTTTCTATATGATGACAGAATATTACCAAATCACTATACATTTGGTTAGTTACAATTTTGTTGCTAAAACAAAGGGGCCAAAATATTTTATTGCTATTTCATTTGTTTATTTCGGCTATACATGTTTTAATGGATGAATTCTACATGAACCTCATGGTAATGGCCGATACTTAACTATCGTCCTGAGAAACTATCTGATCATGGCCGGTGTGGAATTCTAACATCGTCCTTAGTTCAATTGGAACCGAGACAAGGTACATGTTAAGTGATATTAGCTTTGTCTCATTAGTACCATGGAGATTATATTTTGATGGTTCAGTGTGTATGGCCAAGGTGTTGGTATTGTTTATATATCTCCTCATGGTGCTGTTTTTGAAGCCTCATGCCGCTTAGAATACTTTTGCACAAATAATCAAGCCGAATATGAAGCATTGTTATTCGGCTTAGAGATGTTGCTTGCCATAGGTTCTACACATATTGAGGCTTTTGGTGATTCGTTATTAGTAGTGCAACAAATATCTAAAGTCTTTCAATGTTTTGACGAATCACTTAATGTTTATCTTGATAAATGTCTAGATATAATTTCAGATTTGGATTATTTTAGCATTGCTCATATATCTAGACATGACAATTGGAGAGCAAATGAGTTGGCACAACAAGTATCCGGCTATCATGTTAATCGTGGCATGTTTCATATTTCTCAAAAGCCGATGTCTGGTTTTGCCAACATAGGGGAGGCCGAACCCGAGCCCACTGTTTCGGCCACTAATGAAAAATTTAATGCAAGAGAAAATCAAGACTGGAGAAAATCCATTATTGATTATTTGTGTGATCCTAGTAAAAGGGTGGACAGGACTGTTCAGCGTATGACTTTCAAATACACAATGAGAGATGATGGTCTCTATCGCCGAACGGTTGATGATGTTCTTTTAAAGTGCTTGGACGAGGACCAAGCGAGAGTTGCTATGGGAGAGGTCCATGAAGGTATTTGTGGCACTCATCAGTCGGCTCCCAAGATTAAATGGCTATTACGACGTGCCGGGTTTTATTGGCCGATGATGGTTAATGATTGCTTCCGGTATTATAAAGGATGTGAAGCTTGTCAAAAGTTTGGTGATATTCAGTTGGCTCTCGCTGCTATGTTACATCCTATTATCAAACCATGGCCGTTTAGAGGTTGGGGATCCTTCTTCTTCAAAGGGGCATCGCTTCGTGTTGGTGGCGACTGATTATTTCACTAAATGGTCTGAAGCAATACCACTCAAAAATATGACGCATACAGAGAGAATTTGCTGAATCATATAAGATAAAGTTGCTCAATTCCTCTCCATATTATGCCCAAGCCAATGGACAAGATGAGTCTAGTAATAAAATATTAATCAAGCTCATCAAGAAGAAGATTAGGGATAATCCAAGGAGATGGCATGAGCTATTGTCCGAAGCTTTATGGGCACATAGGGTCTCAAGGCATGGTGCTACAAAGGTGAATCCATATGAGCTCGTATATGGTCAGGAGGCCGTTTTACCAGTGGAAGTGAATTTGAATGCTTTGAGAATAGGCAAACAAAATGATTTATCGGCTGTGGACTTCTATAACTTGATGATGGACAATATTGATGAAGTTGCCGATAAACGTTTGGTTGCTTTAAAGGCCATAGAGAGGGATAAGTTGAGGGTAGCAAGAGCTTACAATAAGAAGGTCAAGTTGAAGAATCAAGTTGGCAATCTCGTGTGGAAGGTGATTCTACCAATTGGTTCGAAAGATAGAAAATTTGGGAAGTGGTCTCCAAGTTGGGAAGGTCCTTTTAGGATTACAAGAATAGTTCTCGGAAACTCGTATTTGGTGGAATCCATACAAGGCACATTGTTACCTCGAGCTCTCAATAGCAAATATTTAAAGAAGTACCATCCAAATGTGTGGCAAGAAGCCTAGACAGGCAACGACTGATATATAACTATCGCCCTGAGAAAATATATGGTCGATATATAACTATCGCCCAAAGAAAAGGTGTGGCCGATATAAAACTATCGCCCTAAGAACATATAAATGGTCGATGGGGTGTTGACATCGTCCTTAGAACAAACTATGGATAAATTATTTTTCGGCATCCAAGCTTTGCCGAAAAACAGGGGGGCATGTGTTGACGCTCGAAAATGGCATGATGCCAAAGAGTGACTTGAGGCTATAATGAGATGATGTTAGAATTATGAGTTTATGTCACCATTTGATGGCCTTCGTCAAGATGATCGAAATAAATATGAAGATGGACCAAAAACAAGCTCAAGTGCAAAAGATATGACAATTTCGGAGATACCCGTGTTGACACCTGATTAAAGAATGGCATGAAACCTAATTAAGAATACCTCGGATGGGAAAAGTTACAACTGAAAAGTTCTTTGTATTGTCGAGACGGACGATTTTGATATAAAGATCATCCCCATCCGAGTTCGTATGCAAAAGTTACAGTCAAAACTGTGTGCTGCAGCACTGTATGGCCGGATCATCCGGGCCGGGGTCCAGATCATCCGGCCGAGGACCGAAAAATTGACCAAAACAACAGAAGCTAAAAGTTGAAGCCGGATGATCTGGATCAACTTCCGGATGATCCGGGTAAAGGCCGGACAATCCGGGCAATCGTCCGGGTGTCCGGACACGTTTTTCTGCTGCAGACTTTAGAAAACGGCCCGAAACACCCCCAAGATGGCGTCGGATGAAAAAGTGTTCAACATGAAAGTTGTGCGTCTCGTCGAGACGGTTGATTTGGATATAAAAAATGTCCAAATCCGAGGTCGTATGAGGATTCTAGAGTCAAAACAGTGAGCTGCTGTCAAAAAACTGGGCTAGGCCAGATCATCCGGGTCTTGAGCCGGACATCCGGGCCGGGGGTCGTGAATAGTCTGTGTTTTATTAGGTTTTGATGATTTGGACGGCTAGGCAAGTCCTTTTCTTGTACGGGAAGTCCACCCACCTCTTATATAGACAAGAGGTGACCGCCGATTGAACAACACACAATCGAACAAATCAATCCATCATCTTTTACCTTTATCTTTATCTCTCTCCCTTGTTCTTCTTCTTCCTCGTTCTTCGTTCGTTCTTCTTCATTGCAGGGCGGCGAACCTCGAGGCCCTAGGGGCGGTCAGGCCGACCTAGGGCAGCCCATAGCCGCCGCGCGCCCTGACGGGGTCCCTCCCAGGCGTGTGGGGTTTCGGGTCTACAAAAGAGCCCGCCGGATTGTCTTGCGTACCACGCTTCCGGCGGGTCTCCTTCGACGTGAGCTGTGGTGCATCACCCCCGGCGTCAAGGGTACACGGTGATGTGTTCATGTGCGAACAAGATGGAACAACTTCGGTACGGCCGCCTTGCCACTTCGTCAGAGCCGAGCGCATTCTGCTGCGACCAGCCAAGCCCAAGCGTCGACGGCCACGTCGAGCGTCACTGGCGTCCCCGACGGCATTGTCGTCACCTCCACGGCCACGCCCGACGACAGGACCAGCAAGTAGCGCTGCATGCACGCGTTTAAGCACGACATCATGTGCACCACGAGCATGTCTGAGGCCCGCGTGCATACTGGCAGCTTCTTCCACTTCCGAGTCATCGCATCCAGCAGCAGCATCTTCTCCATGGCCTGAGTCGTGTGCGGACATAGAACCTTCCGCATTAACTCCTTGGTCACCGGTGGCGATGTTCGCAAGATGGCAGGGGAACATGACAACCGTTCCTTGGATGAATACTTCACCGGTACGGCGCGCACAAGAATCTATAAGAACATGTTCACCGTCGAAGAGATAGGCCCTGTTGGTACCAAGCTGGATCGCCCCCGGATAGAAGGTCTTCCTACTTCTGAGCGAAACCATCATGCGAAAGGACACCGACCACCACTTCTCCGCTGGATTCACCGGCGCTTGCATTGTATTCCATCCTCTGTGTGGCCTCGTCCACCAGCGCCTTGCCGATCGACCCGAGCAGAGATGATGACACAACGGGTCAAGTACTACTCCGGAGTACATGATCTGGTTTAGGGAGTATGGAATACATACAGTACGTACCTGTGAACCCAGCGTTGCATCCACTGCGTGGCCGGGTCCGTCTGCATGTTGGCCTCGCGTGCGTCCCCGCCCGCCGGCACCTTGGCCGTGGCTGTCCCCGCGTCCCCGCCCGCCGGCGCGTTGGCCGTGCCCGCGTCCGCGCCCGCCTGCGCCTTGGCCATGCCCACGTCCGCGCCGGCCGGCATGTTGGCCGCGCCCCGCGTCTTCCACCGGCATGCGTACGTCAAGTCGCCCGTGCTCCGCAGAAGCAGCTCGCGTGCGTTCAAGGAGGTCCGCCTCATCGTCGGCTTCTTTGCTGGCATGAAGTCGATCATGCTCGCCTCCATTGCCGTCATGGAGGAAATGCTCAACTTCTACATGGAGCCCGCAATGAAAAAATTATCCCGCTATTACTGCAAAAAGGTGAGATTGCACAAGAACATACCGTCGTCGCAGTCATCAGAAGCTAGCCAGTCATAGTCGTATCCAAGATCACAGGCCTTGTCTTCGTTCTCCTCAATTGAATCCCAATTAGGTGCGGGATGCAAGTCTAGATCAACCATGTTTTCTGTTGGCCACATACGGGAAGAAGGGGGAAATGAAGAAAACCAGGGGGAGTTGACTCATTTTGTACATGAGAACATATTTTAAAATCTTCATTCTGTTGGCGCCAAGTGACTTCCCTCCCTTTTTAGAGAGAATTCCTTATTTGGCCCTTTCTTAAAATTTGCTTTCCTTTTTGGCCCTCAAAAATATATTTTTCCTTTTTTAACACTTAAATTTTGTTTTGTTCCCTCCATGAAACTTCTGTCAGTTTTGACCACCAACACCGTGAAGTGCAACATGAAAGGTCGTTTTTACCCCTGTTTTAGCTCATTGGTAAAAAGAATCTTCAACGCATCTTCTCTCTCAACTACGGTGTGGTAGTTGTACGAGGCAAACGGCGGCGGCGGGAGGCTGAGAGAGTGATGGTGTGATATATCGGAGTGCAAGACCAATGCTGTTGCTGCGGATTGACGGCGGACATCGGCCTGTGCAGCGTGGCGTCGGGCGGCCATGGAGGAAAGGTGGAGGAGGGTCATGGCGGGGCAACGGCCTTGGGCCATACGGTATCGGCGTCGGGCGGCTTCATGCTCGTCGTCGTGCATGTTTTTAGCGCTAGGGCATGCAATGCGTGTGCTTCCGTGTGCGTGTGTGATGTGTGCTAGTCTGTGTGCTGCCGCGTGTCGTGCGTGCGTGATGTGTCCTTGTGTGTGATGCAGCTCGCGCTGGGTGTGTGTGCTGCCGTTCGCGCAGCGTGCGCATGCTAGCTACTGTTGTATTTTAGTGTGTGTGGGTATGTGACGCGACAAGACGAGCTGCTCACCTCTGTATTCTAGGAGCCGAGTTCTTGACGTAGAGACATCACGGAGCAGCGCCGAACACGGACTCTGTCTTTGGCGGCCGCAGGCCACGCCGAGGGATCCCAAGATGTGATATATGAACTCGAGCATGATTTAATTTCATATCCGTTACGCGGTGGTAAAATTGTAGTTTTTTTTCATTTGCTCATGTAGTCAAAGACAGAACATATCACATTACCACTGCTTTTGACTTGTAAATAATTCTGGTCACATAATACACCAGGGGTAAAACGGTATTTTCACGTTAAACTTAACATTGTGAAGTGCCAAAACTGAAGGAAGTGTCATGAAGGGAACAAAATGAAAATTGAGTGTCAAAAAGGGAAAAATATATTTTTGAGGGCCAAAAAGGGAAGCAAATTTTAAGAAAGGGCCAAATAAGGAATTCTCTCCCCTTTTTATGTTTGCCGTGCGAGCTTATTTTCCTATAAGAGGCAACACGGTTATTTGCATCACTGATTTCTTGGGATATGGGGATTGCATGTGCCATGCAAGGCCGACAGCGTATCTGCATGCAGCGACCAAATCACTGGAGGCTCATCTAATTGATTTTCAACGCTAAACTAATACCAGGGGTAGTATTGTCCGAGATGCTCCAAAAATTGCTGCCTTGGTCACCGAGCTAGAAAAAATGCACCTTAGATAAAGGAATGGAGGGAGTATCTCGAGAGAAGCCACTAGTGAAACCTATGGCCCCGGGGTCTCATTTCCATTATATTGCATCTCTATTCCATATTGTTGAATCTCGTTTACTATTTCACAATCTTTACTTTTCAATTTATACATCAAAAATATCAAAAATATTTACTTTATTATCTCTATCAGATCTCACTTTTGCGACTGACCGTGAAGGGATTGACAACCCCTTTATCGCGTTGGTTGCAAGGTTCTTGATTGTTTGTGCAGGTATTCATTGACTTGTGCATTGTATCCTACTAGATTGATACCTTGGTTCTCAAAACTGAGGGAAATACTTACGCTACTTTGCTTCATCACCCTTTTCTCTTCAAGGAAAAACCAACGCAAGCTCAAGAGGTAGCAAGAAGGATTTCTGGCGCTGTTGCCTGGGAGATCTACGCCAAGTCAAGCCATACCAAGTGCCCATCATAAACTCTTCTCCTTGCATTACATTATTTGCCATTCACCTTTCAATTTCCTCTCCCCCACTTCTAAAACGAATTTTGAAAACCTTTGCCTTTTCTTTGCCCCTCTTCCGTTCGTCTCTTTTCGCTTGCTTCTTGTGTGCTTGTGTGTTGGATTGATTGCTTGTCACGATGGCTCAAGATAATACTAAATTGTGTGACTTTTCCAATACCAACATTCATGATTTTATTAGCACTCCGATTGCTCCTACTATCGATGTTGAATCTTGTGAAATTAATACCGCATTGTTGAATCTTGTTATGAAAGATCAATTTTCTGGCCTTCCTAGTGAAGATGCCGCAACCCATCTAAACAACTTCGTTGATTTGTGTGATATGCAAAAGAAGAAAGATGTGGATAATGATATTGTTAAATTTAAGTTGTTTCCGTTTTTGCTTAGAGATTGTGCTAAAACTTGGTTCTCTTCTTTGCGTAAAAATAGTATTGATTCGTGGAATAAGTGCAAAGATGCTTTTATCTCTAAGTATTTTCCTCCCCTAAGATCATCTCCCATAGGAACGATATTATGAATTTTAAGCAACTTGATCATGAGCATGTTGCACAATCTTGGGAGAGGATGAAATTAGTGATACATAATTGCCCTACACATGGTTTGAATTTGTGGATGATTATACAAAAAAATTATGCCGGGTTGAATTTTGCTTCTAGAAATCTCTTAGATTCGGCCGTGGGAGGCACTTTTATGGAAATCACTTTAGGAGAAGCTACTAAGCTCCTAGATAATATTATGGTTAATTATTCTCAATGGCACACCGAAAGATCCACTAGTAAAAAAGTTCATGCTATAGAAGAGATTAATGTTTTGAGTGGAAAGATGGATGAACTTATGAAATTGTTTGCTAATAAAAGTGTTTCTTCTAATCCTAATAATTTGTCTTTGTCCACTTTGATTGAGAATAATAATGAATCTATGGATGTGAATTTTGTTGGTAGGAACACTTTTGGTGACAACGCGTATAGAGGCAATTTTAATCCTAGGCCGTATCCTAGTAATTCCTCTAATAATTATGGTAATTCCTACAACAACTCTTATGGAAATTTTAATAATATGCCCTCTGATTTTGAGAATAGTGTTAAAGAATTTATGAGTTTGCAAAAGAATTTTAATGCTTTGATTCAAGAAAAATTGCTTAAGATTGATGAGTTGCCTAGGAATGTTAATAGAATTTCTCTTGATGTTGATTCTTTGAAACTTAGATCTATTCCACCTAAGCATGATATCAATGAGTCTCTCAAAGCCATGCGAATTTCCATTGATGAGTGCAAAGAAAGAACCGCTAGGATGCATGCTAAAAAGATTGGTTTATTGTTCTTCTAGTTTTCATGATAATAATGAGGAAGATCTAAAAGTTATTGATGTGACTCCTATTAAATCTTTGTTTTCCAATATGAATCTTGATAAATATGGGACTGGTCAACTTTAGTTAAAAGGCGTGATTCAGAGTTTTTAGATCTAGATGCAAAAATTGATAAAAGTGGAATTAAAGAGGTCAAAACTTTAAGTAGCAATGAACCCACTATTTTGGGTTTCAAGGGATTCAATTATGATAATTGTTCTTTAATAGATTGTATTTCCTTGTTGCAATCCGTGTTAAATTCTTCTCATGCTTATAATCAAAATAAAGCTTTTACTAAAAATATCATTGATGCTTTGATGCAGTCTTATGAAGAAAAGCTTGAACTAGAAGTTTATCTCCCTAGAAAACTTTATGATGAGTGGGAGCCTACTATTAAAATTAAGATTAAAGATTATGAATGTTATGCTTTGTGTGATTTGGGTGCTAGTGTTTCCACGATTCCAAAAACTTTGTGTGATGTGCTAGGTTTCCGTGAATTTGATGATTGTTCTTAGAATTTGCATCTTGCAGATTCCACCATTAAGAAACCTATGGGAAGGATTAATGTGCCCGTAGATTTCATTGTTCTTGATATAGATTGCAATCCTACATGTCCTATTATTCTTGGTAGACCTTTCCTTAGAATGATTGGTGCAATTATTGATATGAAAGAAGGAAACATTAGATTCCAATTGCCGTTAAGGAAAGGCATGGAATAGTTTTCTAGGAAGAAAATTAAAATGCCTTATGAATCTATTATGAGAGCCACTTATGGGTTGCCTACCAAAGATGACAATACCTAGATCTATTCGTGTTTTTATGCCTAGCTAGGGGCGCTAAACAATAGCTCTTGTTGGGAGGCAAACCAATTTTATTTTTGTTCTTTGATTTTTGCTCCTGTTTAGTAATAACTAATTCATATAGCTTCTGCTTAGATGTGGTTTTATGTTTTAGTTAGTGTTTGTGCCAAGTAGAACCTTTGGGAAGACTTGGGTGAAGTCTTTGTGATCTTGCTGTAAAAACAGAAACTTTTGCGCTCACGAGAATAGCTGTTATTTTTTACAGAAGAGTGCTTTTAGGTTGATTCTTTTTAAGATGATTATTAGACAAATTCCTCACGTCCACCAATTTATTTCAGAATTTTTAGAGTTACATGAGTATTCTAAAGTTACAGATTGCTACAAACTGTTCTGTTTTTGATAGATTCTGTTTTTCGTGTGTTATTTGCTTATTTTGATGAATCTATGAGTAGTATGGGGGGGTATAAACCATAGAGAAGTTGGAATACAGTAGGTTTAACACCAATATAAATAAATAATGATTTCATTACAGTACCTTAAAGTGGTGGTTTATTTTCTTATACCAACGGAGCTCATGAGATTTTCTGTTGAAGTTTTGTGTTGTGAAGTTTTCAAGCTTTTGGGTAAAGATTTGATGGATTTTGGAATAAGGAGTGGCAAGAACCTAAACTTGGGGATGCCCAAGGAACCCCAAGGTAAAATTGAAGGACAAACAAAATCCTAAGGTTGGGGATGCCCCGGAAGGTATCCCCTCTTTCGTCTTCGTCTATCGGTAACTTTACTTGAGGCTATATTTTTATTCACCACATGTTATGTGTTTTGCTTGGAGCGTCTTGTATGATTTGAGTCTTTGCTTTTAGTTTACCACGATTATCCTTGATGTACACACCTTTTAAAAGATACATGCATAAATCGGAATTTATTAGAATACTCTATGTGCTTCACTTATATCTTTTGAGCTAGACAATATTGCTCTAGTGCTTCACTTATATCTTTTTAGAGTATGGCAGTGGTTTTATTTTATAAAAATTGTTGATCTCTCATGCTTCAATTATATTATTTTGAGAGTCTTTTAGAACAGCATGGTAATTGGCTTTGGTTATAAAATTAGTCCTAATATGATGGACATCTAAGATGGGTATAATAAAATATTTCATATAAAGTGCATTGAATACTATGAGAAGTTTGATTCTTTATGATTGTTTTGAGATATGAAGATGGTGATATTAGAGTCATGCTAGTAGAGTAGTTGTGAATTTGAGAGATACTTGTGTTAAAGTTTGTGATTCCCGTTGTCGGGGGTTGGGTGCAACATATGCCAAAGGATGGCTTATCATGGTGGGAGCTAGTAGAACGTCGCCGGTGCCCGGAAGCGGGATGAGGCGAAGACATGCACGCCGGCGAAACTTACCCAGCTTCAGGGCTCTCCAAGGAGATAACACCCCTACTGCTGCTCGGCGGGGTCTCCGCATGGTCACTATGGCAAAGTGGTTACAATGGTGCTCCTGGAGCTGTTTCTGGAGGTAGGAGAAGGCTAGGCTAGCTTCTCCTTCCTGTGATATAAGATCTCTTCCTATCTGGGTCCGAACCCTTTGCATGGGCTTCCCGGGGGGCTTTATATAGGCCTACCCCCCCAGGGGTACAATAGTAATCCGGCTGGGAGCGGGTCCCAGCCGTCTGTCTCTCAGGCCGTCGTCCTTCCCTCCGACTACTGGGGCCCGCCGACTGGCGGGCCCCGCGGACAGGCCTGAGACTATAGCGGTACTCCTGATGACGCCGGCTTGGTCATGCGGTCATGGCTACAGCACCGTCGTCTGGCGTGCGTTCACTGTTGCCACTCCCCATCTTGTCTGGTTAATGGCGTGTGGGGCCCGGGGGAGGGGTGGGCCGACTCCAGGGGGCCGACTCCCACCGGTCCGTCTCCAAGGCAGCCACGCCGTCTTCGGTCTTCCCACTAACGGGCGGCCCCGCCGCCCTTGGGTCGTACAGGCCGGCGTCGTGGGCACAGAGTGCCACCCACTGTGGCTGAGGCCAGGGCAGGCATGGCTACAGTGCCGCGCCCTGCGGGAGATCTCCAGCGATACGGCTCACTGTAGCCATGCCGGCTCGTCGTAAGCAAAAGGGGGGGGGATGGCCATGCCGTGGCCGTACCCCGCCTCGTCCTTCGAGACGTGGGTGGAGTAGTGGGCCGACTCTCCATAGCCGGCCCCTCTGGAGGTCGCCGGTCGGGAGTCGGCCTGTCTTGGAGTCGCCAGCCAGGACTCGGCTTGTCGTGGAGTCACCGTCTGGGACTCGGCATAACTTGGAGTCGTCCTTGGGACTCGGCATAACTTGGAGTCATCCCAGGGACTCGGCATGAGGGGCGCGGCCGGCCCCGATGTCTTGAAAGGTCCTGGGCCTCGGGTTGGCCTACCCGTGGCCCATTACTCCGACAGTAGTCCCTGAAGTTGGTGAAGCTCCACGGACACAGCATCATGGGGCTTCAACAGTTTCAATCTTCCGGGAGTGGATTCTGGGCTTCGGCTGCCGTCTTCCTTCGGGCCGACTATCCAAAGTCGGATTTGTAGAGGGCCGCCCCGCCTTGTAAAGAGCTCGACAGTCGTGGCGGGAGACCAGGCGGCGTGCCTGATACGCTTCCCCGGGGCCATCAGTGCGGTCCTATTGCGTGGCGCCACGCGGCGGGGGCAGTCTGCCTCCCCCCGCACGCGACGGGACGGGCCGTCAGGCGGGGCCCGCCACTACCGCACCTCGGCATCCGAACGGATCCATTGTGGCTGTGCGGTCGGTTGGTTTTCCCACGTCGTTACTGCGCGCAGTAACTTCGTGGGGTAAATCGTGGGGTGCGTGGGGTCCTGTGCACAGTTAATCCCACACCCTCCCCCTTCGGTTTCTCAGCCCGCAAGGCTATAAGTAGGCGGGGGGGGGGGGAGCGGAGCGGCGGAGCACGCGCGCCCATCTTCCCCACTCCCTCTGCCTTCTCTTGCCTCCTTTCCTTCCCTTCGCTGCCGTTGAGCAAGAACACACCATATCGACGGTGATGAGCTCTTCCTCCGCCGCCGCGGCCCCCGCCGTGCGCTCCGGCGTGTGGGACGGCTTGGAGGTGGAAGATGAGCATATCGAGTTCCTTCTGCTGACGCACCGGCTCCCCGGCACAGACCTCGTGCGCGCCCGCGCCGCCCCGGAGGGGGAGATTCGGCTGGCGCCGGAGGAGGGCGAGTGGGTCATCTTCCGCTCGCACCTCATGCGCGGCCTGGGGCTGCCGGTGATTGGCTTCTTCCGCGCCTTTTTGGAGTTCTACGGGATCCAGCCGCACCACCTCACCCCAAATACGGTGGTGCTGCTGTCCGCCTTCGCCACTCTGTGAGAAGGCTTCCTTGGCGTCCTCCCCACCATTGAGTTGTGGGGAGAATTCTTCTCCTCCAAGCTCGGCACGCACGTTGCCGGCGTGCTGGCTCAATGCGGCGCCTTCATCGCGTTGCGGCAGTCGACGGCCGACAACCCGTTCCCCGCCATTGCGTTGATCAAATCGGTGAAGATGTGGCAACGGTTATACTTCTACATGAAGAGCGTTGCCCCCGACAGGGATTGGGTCAACTTGCCGCCTAACGAAGCCGGCGCTCCGGCTGGGAGGCTTCCCAGCTGGTCTCATCGAGCCAAGACATTGACTCCCGCCGGAGCCGCCGCCGTAGCGCGGCTTCGAGTTCTGACGCAGTCGGAGGGCCTCGTCGGGGCCGACTTGCTGGCCGCCTTTGTGGTCCACCGAGTCCTCCCTCTCCAAGGCCGGCCTCATCTGATCAGTCAGATGAGTGACCACCGGGACCCGAGTCGGATGTGCACCAAGGACATGCCCCGTGCATAGGTGGCAAACATGGTGAACCACATCGCGAACTGCAAGTTCGGGGAGGACTGGCAGTTCGGCAAGGAGCCGTACTCGCGCGCCAACCCCCCTCCAGTGGTAAGTCGCATCTCTTTGTTGCTTCGCCTTTTTCGAAGCCGACTCCGACTTCTGATTTTTATTGGTTTCTTGAGCTAGAATCCCCTCATGCAGCCCGTGGTCGGCGTCACAAGACCGCCCCGCGAGTTCGTCCCCGACCGAGCGGAGAGCGACGTTGACGACCCTGACTTGGGGCGGCGGCGATGGAAGCCGACGCCGAAGGCGGGGGAGGAGGAGCGGTAGGCGGCTTCAGGCCCTCGGCCACGTTCGCCGACTGGCCTGATGACGACGTCGAAGGGGAAGTCGCCTCGCACCACCAGCCGAGGGTCGGCTCATCGGGCGCGGGTTCCTCTGCCGGCCAAGGCGGCTTGAAGAGGCGCCAGCCTGGGCCGAGTTCATTCGGCGGCAAGCCGAAGAAGCTCAAGGGGACGGCCGCCGCGAGCGCCAATCGCTTCCGCAGGGAAGTGAGGAGGCCGCCGCTAGTCTCTGCGTAAGTGTTTCCTTGTCCTTATTTTCCCTTGGTGAATCTTGTCCGAGTTTCTCTTTTTCATCCCCTTTTTTGCTTCAGGGCTCCCCTTTCCCTTGAGAGGGTCGTCGCCCCCTTCGTCATGGGGACGTCTGCCAACACTCGGCGGATCGACCCCGCCGCCGACCTCTAGGAGGCGACGGAGCGAAACACATGGTAGAAGCGCTACGAGGAGGAGGCCGCCCGTTTGGAGAAAGCGGAGGCCGAGAAGGCGGCTGCCTCCGCCTAGAAAAAGCTGGAGGAGGCCGAGGCTGCTGCCGCAGCAAGGCAGCGAGCCGAAGAGGCCGCGCATTACCAGTCGGCGCAGTTTGTCACCCCACTGTCTTCGGCGCCGCCCCCCGGAGTTCACGGGGCAAACTGGAGAAACCGGCGCCGAGAATCCCATCGTGGAGAAGGAGAGCGGCGAGGCCTCCATGTCGGACACTCTCGTGCCGCCACCGCCGCCTCCACCGCCGTCTGGGAGATCGCACGGCAAACAGCCGGCACGGAGCCGCCGACCGCAGACGAGTCCGAGGCGAGGATGCTTCTCCAAGTTGCCTCGCCGGTGCGCCGCCGTCTTGAGAGGGCGACCTCGGCGCCGCGACCTCGGGAGACCGGCGCCGCCAGCTCGGCAACCCTAGACGCCGAGGCGACAAGCGCTGCGCCCATCGAGTGGTTGCGCGGAGGCAGCACTGGGCCGCTGAATCAAGCGCTTCTGGACGTCCAGGCGAAGCTGCGCGCTGAAGGCGACGCCCTTCAAACTTGCACCAGGGCACATCTGGCAGCGCGGACGGCCATCCGAGTATGTTTCCTAGTTCTTTTTGATTCTTGTTTTTCTCTGTGGGGGCGTGCCAGCGCACCCACTGGGTGTAGTCCCCGAGTTTCGGGCCGGCTGCTGAGCAGGCGGTTCGAAACTCCCTCTGGCGAGTTCCAAATGTTAACTTTGTCTTAAATGACTATTGCAGGAGTATCACAACCTCCGCGCTACCGCCTTCGACCGTAATGTTGAGGAGTTAGGCAGGCGGACTGCCGACTTGTCGGAGAGTCGGAGTGAGTCCTTCTTCTTTCTCGCGGGGGCGCACTGGCGTACCCGCGGGCTGTAGTCCCCGAGATTCGGGCCGACTGCTGAGCAGTCGGGCCGGATCTTCTCAGCGACTTTCTTTGTTGATGACTTATCTTCTTTCGTCTTGTTTCTTCTTCAGAGGCCAACGTCGCTCTTCAGCAGCAGCTGGGAGAGGCCAGTACCACCTTGCACGCCAAGGAGGAGGAGTGCGGCAAGTTTGTCGCAGAGCGCGACCTGCTGGCTGCGCAGCTAGCCGAGCAGAAGGAGCTGCTCAAGAAGGCATAGGACGAGGCCGAGAAGAAGGAGGCTGCTCTCCTGGTCGAGTTCGAGAGTGAGCGCTCCTCCTGGACCGACAGGGAGGCGATGCCGACTTCCGGCTTCCACGAGATCAAGGACATCGTCGATGGTGAACTTCTTTCCTTTCTTCGAGTTTCCAACTATAGGTCGAGCCGATTTCTGGTTTTCTCGACTCAATTCTTTTTTGTCTTGGCAGACTTCTTCCCTGGCCACTTTCTCTGGCCATCGAGGCTGATCGTGAGCTGCGGAGGGCCAGCGGCGCGAAGATCGCCGCTAACGCCCCCCGAACCATCGATGATCAGCTTCTGAGCATCGAAGCCCGTCTTCGTCCAGCCCACCGGCTGATGCGCCGGCTTCAGCGTGCCGGCGCCTAGGCGGTTGCCGCTTTGTGGCCAGACATGCTGGCTCTGTGCACCGCCATTCGGACCGCCGACTGGCTGGAGGTCGCTGCCGGCCATCTTGAAGCTTGGAAGGGTTCCTCGGCCCGGGCCGGGGCACACCGGGCCTTGGAATTCATCAAGGCGTGGTATCCGGGGCTGGACCTAGACCGGCTGGCCGCGTTCCGTTTAGAGGCCCAGGCAGAGTTGGTGGCAGTGGAGGGTGCCCTTGTCGAACGCGCGGCGGCGATTGCCGACTACACGGACACCAGTGTCTTCGTCCCCGAGCGGGCTGCAGGCGGCGAGGAGGTGCCGCTAGAGTGGTTTGGGATGAACCCGGACTTCGGTGAGGACTCGGCTGAGGTGATTGACTCCAACACCGAGGAGGAAGGCGAGGCCGAGGACGAAGGAGAGAGGGAGGTGCCAGAAGACGGAGTGGGCGGCCAGCCTCAACTCGACCGTGCCTCCAGCAACGAGCCGCATCGAGAGAAGGCGACTGCCGCCGGAGGCGATCAGACTGAGACCGCCCAGCCGACCGCCCCGACGCCTGACACCACCATCTCCTCCGATCCTCCGATCCCAAATGCCGCCTCCTAGGCTGCCGTTTTCGCCTCTGCTTTATCTGTCTTAGTAATCTTTTTTGGAAAACTTTGTTAAATTCGAACAGTTCCACCCGTGGGGTGTATCTTGGACTTCTACTCGAAGATTCGGCCAAGGGCCTGTGTAAATATTTATCCGAGTTCTATCTTTCCTTGCTTACTGCTCTTTAGGCCTTTCCCTTTGCCGCCTTCCTTTAGTCGCTGCCTTGCCAGTCGGACAGCCGCTCTGCGGACTGGCGCTGGGTCAAATGCTTGGCTACTTCAGGAGGGCAAGTACTTGGCCATTTTAGAGTTTCTAGAAAGTCAGATAGAAAGCGGCAGACCGACTACCCAAGAGTCGGCCGTCCTTGATAGAGGCTAAATAGAAGTGGCAAGCCGACTACTCATGAGTCGTCTTTTTTGCTTCAGAAATGCTGGAAACCGTCTTATGCTATGTTTGTGCTTTGGGTCCCTAGCCATTTTTCGTGTGGGCGCCCGTTCTTCATCACTCCTGGCCACCAAACAGTTGCTTCTGCGAGCTGCGGCTTTGTCAGGAGACAGATTAGGCGCCACACACTACTTGTCTGACTGCGGGAAGCTCCTCATAGCGCAAGGCGGCGAGTCCCCGGGCCGACTAGTCTGGCCCGGTGCCAAGCGGCTTTTAACAGTAGAGTAACATACTTGAAGGCATAATTCTTATTATACAGATAACAAAAAGGGCAGTCCCCGACCTCGTCTCTGCGGGCCCAAAGTCTTAGTACTTTAATACAAAGGGGTAGCGTGATACATATTGCATCAACTGTAAACTCTTCGAAGAAGATTTGCATTCCACAGGCGCTCTGTCTCTTTGTCGGAGTCATCCCTCTTGCGTGCTCGGGGCTTCTGAGCATCGATCAGGTAGTAGGAGTCGTTTCCCAACACCTTGCTGATGATGAAGGGGCCTTCCCAAGGCGCCGACAGCTTGTGCTGGCCGGCTATTCGCTCGTCTCTGCGGAGCACAAGGTCGCCCTCTTGGAAAGATCTTCGCCTGACCTTCCTGTTGTAGTACCGACACAGATTCTGCTGGTAGATGCTGGACCGGCTGAGTGCCAACAGCCGGCCCTCTTCCAGCAGATTGACGTTGTCTTGACGTGCTTCCTCTGCTTCTTGCTTGGTGTACATGGTGACTCGCGGGGAGTCGAATTCTATGTCCGTCGGGATCATGGCTTCGGCACTGTAGACGAGGAAGAAGGGTGTGAAGCTGGTTGACTTGTTTGGAGTCGTGCGCAGACTCCAGAGGACGGCCGGCAGTTCCTAAAGCCAGCAGCCGGCCGACCGCTCCAGTGGCACGACCAGTCGAGGCTTGATGCCGGATAAGATGAGGCCGTTTTCCCACTCCACCTGGCCGTTTGACTGTGGATGGGCAACGGACGCTAAGTCCAGTCGATGCCCTGCGTCGCGCAGAAACGGGCCAAGGCTCCTTTGGCAAAAAATTTGCCATTGTCGGTGATGATGCTGTGCGGGATGCCATACCGAGTCATGATGTCGGCGATGAAGGTCACTGCAGTCGGACCATTTAGCTTCTTGATGGGTTTCACTTCCACCCACTTGGTGAACTTGTCCACTGCGACAAGTATATGAGTCAAACCACCTCGTGCCGTCTTGAATGGTCCCACCATGTCCAGGCCCCAGACTGCAAAGGGCCAGGCGATGGGGATAGTCTTGAGTGCCGAAGCTGGCTGAAGTGGCTTGGAATGGAAAATCTGGCACCCTTTGCACTTTTGGACTAACTCTTTGGCCTCTTCCAGGGTAGTTGGCTAGAAGAAACCGTGCCGGAAGGCTTTGGCGATGAGTGCCCTTGAGGCCGCGTGGTGGCCGCACTCGCCTTCATGGACGTCTCTGAGAATTGCTTGGCCTTGTTCTGCCTCGACACAGCGTTGGTAGACACCAGTGACGCTGCGCCTGACCAGCTCTCTGTTGACTATGGTATAAGCTGCTGCTCGGCGTTGCACTTGCCGAGCTAAGATTTGATCAGTTGGCAGCTCTCTGTTTACTAGGAACTTGAGGATGGGCTGGGCCCATGAGGGTGCTGTTATTTCTTCAATTGCTATTAGTGCGACTTGGACAAGGGCGGCTGGGCTGGGAGGCGGCGGGTTGGAGTTCGCAGCCGCTTGCTGACTTGACGAAGTCCCCGGGTCGACTGGAGCAGTCCCCGGGCTGGGCTCGGGAGTCTTCGATCTTGCCGCCACAGTCCCCGGGCCGGGTTCTGAAGTCCCCGGGACGGCTTCGACTGTGTCTTTCTTGGAGTCGGATACGACTTCTTCAGGTGGAGTCGGTACAAAGATTGAATCTGATTCTGGTGACGGCTTGATAGAAGGCTTGAGGAGGCGCCGAAGGGCGATGCCGGATGGTATTGCTTGGCGAGTGGAGCCGATCCGTGCCAAGGCGTCTGCTTGGTTGTTGTCACTTCTTGGTACATGGAGGAACTCGCACCCCTCGAAGTGTCCGCTGAGTTGCTGCACCAGGAATCGGTAGCTCGCCATGTTTGCGTCCTTGGCGTCCCAATCGCCAGATGATTGCCGGACCACCAAGTCAGAGTCGCCATAACACAGGATCCGGCGAATGCCGAGCTCTTTGGCAAGCCGGAGCCCGTGAATGAGCGCTTCGTACTCGGCCACGTTGTTGGAGGCGGCGAAATGGATCTGCAACGCATATCTGAGCTTATCGCCCTTGGGGGAAGTGAGGACGACTCCAGCTCCTAGGCCGGTGCGCATCTTGGAGCCGTCGAAGTGCATCCACCAATGGGTGGAGTCGGGCGCTGGCGGCAGATACTAGGTCTCGGCCCAATCGACAAGGAAGTCGGCCAGCGCTTGTGACTTGAAGGCGGTGCGGGGCTCGTACTAGATGGTGTAGGGAGCTAGGTCGATGGCCCATTTGGCCACTTGGCCAGAAGCATCTCGGCTTCCGATGATCTCGGCTAGTGTGGCTGTGTAGACCACGGTGATTGGATGCTCCTGGAAGTAAGACTTCAATTTCTTGGCGGCAAAATGCATGCCGTAGCACATCTTTTGGTAGTGGGGGCAGTTCTGCTTGGAGGCCGACAGTACCTCGCTCAGGTAATATACCGGTCTCTGGACAGGTAGCGCCTTGCCTTCCTCCTTGCGTTCGACTACAATGACTGTGCTGACTACCCGGCTGGTGGCGGCAATGTACAGGAGCATGGGCTCTTTGGGAGTCGGAGCCGCCAGCACAGGGGGAGTAGTCAACATCTTCTTTAGATGGAGAAAAGCTTCCTCCGCCTTGGGAGTCCATTCAAAAAAGGTTGTCTTCTTCATGAGCTGGCACAGGGGGAGAGCCTTCTCGCCCAGCCGACTGATGAATCGGCTGATGGATGCTAAACAGCCGGTGAACTTTTCCACATATAATAGTCATCTGGGTGCTTCCATCCTCTCGATGGCCTTGATCTTCACAGGGTTGCTCTATATGCCGCGTTTGGAGACCAGGAAACTGAGGAGCTGGCCGGCTGGTACTCCGAAGACGCATTTCTCGGGGATGAGCTTGATTTGGAATCAGCGTAGGTTCTCAAAGGTTTCCTTGAGATCTTCCAATAGAGTTCCACGTTTTTCTGTCTTCACCACCACATCATCCACGTAAACGTGGGCATTTCTGCCGAGTTGCTTGAGGAGGCACTTCTGCATGCAACACTGAAAGGTGGCGCCGGCATTCCTTAAGCCGAACGTCATGGTCAGGTAGCAGAAGGCACCAATCGGCGTGATGAAGGCGGTCTTTAGTCTGTCAGCCGAGTTCAGCTTGATCTGGTGATATCCTGAATATGCATCTAAGAAACTCAACAGCTCGCATCCGGCTGTGGAGTCTATCACCTGATCAATTCTTAGCAGGGCAAATGGGTCCTTTGGGCAGGCTTTGTTGAGGCTTGTGTAGTCAATACACATCCGCCACTTCTTGTTCTTCTTCAGCACCAGTACTGGATTTGCCGGGCTATTTCTTCTCCAACAACTCTTCTCTTTTCTTCTGACAGGCGGCGCAAGGGCTGCCTGACGGGCTTCATATCAGATCGGACATGTAATTTGTGCTCGGCGAATTCCGTCGGTACACCAGGCATGTCTTTGGGGGACCATGCAAAGATGTCTCCATTCTCACGGAGGAAATCGACGAGCTCGCCTTCCTATTTCCTGTCAAGGCTTGTGCCCATGACAGCGTACCTCTCTGGGTGCTCCGGGTCCAAAGGTATCTTCTTTGTTTCTTTGGCCGACTTGAATGATCCTTCTGCTTCTGACTCCTTGGGGTCGGGCGATAACTCGGGCTGCTTGCCGGTCATCGCCACGACCCGATCAAGAAGCCGTTTTTCAGCTGCGATCACCAGGGACTCGGCCAGCCGACTGCTTTTAGCCGCGGAAGCGGACGAATTTCTTTAGTCGCCGGCCACGGTCAGAATTCCCTTAGAACTTGGCATCTTCATCTTGAGGTAGGCGTAGTGGGGGGCAGCCATGAACTTGGCCAGAGCTGGTCGGCCAAGCAACGCATGGTATGGGCTCTCAAGGTCCACCACTTCAAACCAGACTGGCTCTCAGCGGAAATGATCTTTGTCCCCGAAGAGGACGTCTATTAGGATCTTGCCGATTGGTGAGCAGGAAAGGCCAGGAACAATGCCGTTGAACATAGTCCGGCTGCTCTGAAGTTGTCTTCGCTTGATTCCTAGCTTCTCCATCGTATCCTTGTACAGGATGTTGATACTGCTGCCTCCGTCTATCAGCACTCGCGAGAAGCGAGCGGCCCGCCTATCTGTGGCGAGTGTGGCGCCTAAGACCAAGGCGTAGGAGCCTGGACTTGGCATCACCTCTGGGTGATTAGCTCTGCTCCAACTGATGGGCCTCTCGGACCAGTGCATGAATTCCGGAGTACTTGACGCGACTGCGTTCACCTCTTCCTGCTGTTGGCGCCTGCTGCGCCGGTCGTCTGCCACACAGGTGAACACCACATAGGCTTCGTGCTCATCTGGGAACTCGTCTTGTATCGCGCCGACTGGCCTGACAGCCGGCTGCTAGGGCGGCTATGGCGGGGGCGGCCCAGTAGGCGGGGGAGGGAGTAGGTCGTCTCCTTTGGCGATTCTGGTCAGCCAGTGGCATTTTCGGGTGGTGTGGTTTGACGGCATCGCACCGCTGTGGAACTTGCAGGGGCCATCCAGAGTTTGCTCGTAGGAGAAGGCCGGCAACCAATTGGACTTGCCGCCCCTCTGCCGCTTCGCCGGAGGCAGTCCTTCTGGCTATTGGTCTTAGACTGTCGCCACTTGCTGGCTATTGGAGGCCGGCTGCGGGGCCTTGCGCTTGTGGTTGTTCTGCTGTTGCCGCCGACTGGAGTCCCCAGTCGGAGTTTTGGAGCCTGAGGAGCGACTTTGCCAGTCACGCTGACTTGAATCTCCGCCTTCATGGAGGAGTCGGCCGTGGCGTACTTGTCCGCCGTGATCAGTAGTTCATCGAGGGTCTCCGGCTCGTCGCAGAGAAGCTTGTGCTTGAGGAGGGTGCCTTCTCTGCACCCGGCAGTAAAGTACTCGATAGCCTGCACCTCATGCACGCCTTCGCAGGAGTTCCGGAGCTCGCCCCAGCGCGTGAGGTAGTCGCGAGTGGATTCGTTGGGACCTTGCACGCACAGGGAGAGTTGGCGAGGCTTGGGAGGTCGCTTGTACGTGCTTGTAAAGTTGCGGACAAAGGCCTCGGTGAAGTTGACCCAGCTGTTGATGTTGCGAGGCTTCAGAATGTTTAACCATGTCTGGGCCGAGCCCTGGAGCATGAGCGGGACATATCTTATGGCAACACGCTTGTTGCCCTTTGCTATATTGACGGCTGTGGAGTAATCGATCAGCCAGTCTTCCGGCTTCACGGTGCCGGTATATTTGGGCGTGTCTCGGGGGAGCGTGAACCCTTTGGGAAAGGGCTCATCTTGGATGCGGGGTCCAAAGCAGGGTGGACTCAACTCGTCTTCTTCTTCCAGCGCCAAGGACCGGTGGAGTCGGTCGATCCGGTGGCGGGCGTCATTTTCTCCGACTCCCTCTCGGCGGCCGAGACGGTCGCCGAGAGTCGGATGTTCCATGGGCGGCAGGGAGACTCGCCTTTCTCTGCGAGGAGGGGGAGGCAGATAGTCGTCCCGCCGTACCACCGCTCTGGGCGGCCGTCTTGGTCGTGCTCGATGGTGATGCAAGTCCGACTGTGGCTGACAGCCGGCTCCTTGTCCTTCTTTCCACGGGCCCCGTCAGTCGGCGTCTGGGACGTCGCGCCTTGGTCTCGGCGGGGCGGCGGGTCGTCGTTTTGTCGTTGCGACGCCTCTGTGCGGCAGCCGACCTCGTTCTGCGCGGCGGCCGCGTCAAGGAGCTGCTGAACTCGCTCCGTCATCACGCGGCGCTCTTCGCCCTCGAAGTTGTCGAGCTCGTCTGCCGCCGCCTGGGCGGCGTGGATGTTCTCCGCAGGCGTGGCATACACAGGGCGATCAACCCCGAATAGATTGGCGATTTCCACGCCGCGTTGTCGGACCGCGCCTAGGCGGCTGGGCCCAGTCGGAGCCGGCGAGCCGCCCACGGCGCGATCCATCTCGCGCTGGTACACTTCAGACAAGCGCCTCATGCTTGCCAACTTCTTCGCGCCCTCAATAAGCTGAAGGCGGTGTGCCTCCAGCGTCTCGGCGTCAGCGTCTCCCGGAATCGGCGCGGTAAGGTCTCGCAGAGCCGCGTCGAGCGGGTCGTGCGCTCCTTCACCAGAACGCTCGCCATGATCGAGGACGAGAACTTCCGTGACGGTGCTTCTGTCGCTCCCCGCGCAAGGGAGCGGCTCGTCGTAGACCACCACGTTGGTGGGAAACGCATCAAGCGACGCGGTGTCGGAGTCGACCAACATCGGGTCGGTGGATCCTATGGACTCCAGGTCCACGGCAGGCTCGCCGGCAATGTGGAGTTGGTCGAGGAGACCCGCGAGGAGGCTCTCGGGGCCGCTCGTGCCTGCATCGAACGCAGGCTTGTCGGAGAGGCCAATCTCGCCAATAAGCTCGGCGAGGCTGCTGGCCGCGCAGGCGATATCAGCACCGCGCAGCGCGTCGGCACAAACTCCATCTAGCGTGCCGGGCTGGCTGCACTCTCCATGGAGGAAAAGGGTTCCCGTCCAGAGTAGATCTCCGGACGACGGTGCAACTCACCCCACGGTGGGTGCCAAATGTCGGGGGTTGGGTGCGACATATGCAAAAGGATGGCTTATCATGGTGGGAGCGAGTAGAACATCGCCGGTGCCCGGAAGCGGGATGAGGCGAAGACATGCACGCCGGCAAAACTTACCCAGCTTCAGGGCTCTCCGAGGAGATAACACCCCTACTGCTGCTCTGCGGGGTCTCCACATGGTCACTATGGCAAAGTGGTTACAATGGGCTCCTGGAGCTGTTTCTGGAGGTAGGAGAAGGCTAGGCTAGCTTCTCCTTCCCGTGATATAAGATCTATTCCTATTTGGGTCCGAACCCTTTGCATGGGCTTTGTTGACACACGAACACGTCACCGTGTACCCTTGACGCCGGGGGTGATGCACCGCAGCTCACGTCGAAGGAGACCCGACCGACAGCGCGATACGCAGGACAGTCGACGGGCGCTTTTGAAGACCCGAAACCCCACACGCCCGGGAGGGATCCCGTCAGGGAGTGCGGCGGCTATGGGCTGCCCTAGGTCGATTCGCTCGCCCCTAGAACCTCGTGGATCTCTGCCCTCCAACGCGAAGAACGAACGAAGAATGAGAAAGAAAGATACAAGGGTAGGGGATAAAGATAGACGAACACAAAAGTGTAATAGATTGATTGGTTCGATTGGTGTTGTTCAATCGGCCGTCACCCCCAACATATATAAGAGGCGGCTGGACTTCCCGTACAAGTAAAGGATTCATCTAGGCTTTCCTTAGAAGAAAATTATATCAATTCACGTCCTAGAGTCCTAGTTTTACTCCAACTCGGATTCAGCTCGAATCTGGTCCAAACTTCTGTCCTGCTTCTTGCGCGGGCTGTAGAATTTGCATGTGACCTCCAATTGGGAAAATTAAAATACGAAATTTGTGCGCCTCGACGTGACGAACAATTTCATGTTGAACATTTTTCCAAATAAGGCAATCTTGAATACTCCACGAAGCCATCTTTACGTTCCAGTCGGATTCGTTCTTGCAGCAGACTGGATTATCCGAGTCTCGTAGTGAATTTGCATGCTATATGCTATCTCTGATGATGATAACTCCAAAACAAAATTTCACCGTTTTTACGATACGCACAACTTCCGTATTGAACACTTCTCCATCCGAGATCATCTTGATAAACTTTTGGGCACATGTTCAGTTTCACTCGGATTTGAGCTCATCCACTCGGATATTAGAGTATTTTCACTCGGATGATGACCACATTTTCAGTCGAAAGACAATCTTTTACTCGATTGATAAGTTTTCACTCGACCTTTTACTCGACCGGTAGGTTTTCACTCGACCTTTTATTCGATCGGTAGGTTTTCACTCGGATGGTAAAACTTTCCACTCGGATTTCCTGACTGAAAAGACAGCCTGATCTTGATTTGCCTCTCCAGGCAGCATACGACCTCGGATTGAGACAAATTTTATATGAAAATCGACCGGCTCGACCAGATGAAACTTTTTCATGTTGAAGGTTTTTCCATTCAAGGCCCTCCAGAAGGCCGAATTGATCACGCATTGTATCAGACACTCATCAACATGTGTCTGGTGTCGAGCGTAATATTTTGGTCTTTGGTAGGGCTGGTCTATATTGATTGTAACTTTTGCATACAAACTCGGATTGAGATGATTTATATATAAAAATTGATTGCTTCGACGAGACGAAGACAATTCCTTTAGTGTGCTACTTCATCCGAGGTCATCTTGAAGGCGTTATTGGCCAAAAATCACTCGGAACATTGAATTATGCCACTTAGAGTATAGTTTCTGTCCGTAAGATAAGGTCGAATGAATATAACCGAAACATTAAAGTTGTTCCATTCGGCGACGTGAATATTTTCATGCTGAAAGCCCGTTCACTCGAGACCATCTTCATTGCAATCTATATCTTGCCAAAACAGGTGTCAACACATGCCCCCCTGTTTTCTGGCAGAGCTTGCGTGCCAGAAAATACCTTGCCTAGGGTAATTTTTAAGCACGATGTCAACAATCCATCGGCTGTGAATGTTGAGTATGATAATTTTAATCATCCATATGCTCATGTTTGTTGCTTCGTCGGTAGAGCCTCTTGTCAGAAAACATGAATTGGATGTCACAAATGCTTCCACGTAAGTTTCTTATGTCAATTCGGACATTGCACTTGTCCAGGCATTCCCTGGGAATATTAGAACCTTTCAACGAAGAAGATTGCCAAACGATTATGACCATGCACCTCAAAGGAATACCGTCAAATGTTCGGCGACTCAACTCGTTATTGATAAAAATGCTCCATCAAGTCTCCGTTGAATAATGTTTGTCTCCTAACTTGGATCATGTAGATAAGAGAAACTTTCTCCAGCCAGCTATATAACTCGCACTAGATCCATCAGTGGCCGACTCCACCGTGGAGTCAGCCGCAACTCATGAGGTCAATGTTTGAGTGATTCGTCGATGCATATAAAGATTACATTTGCTGGACGGTTGGCAACGAATCATTGTGAACCTTGATGCATGCCACCCCTTAGCCAAAAAGTCCTCTAGCCTGAATAGCACAACATATTCGGCTTGATTATTAGCATGTAAGCTCTAGTCATCATGAAGTCTTCAAATCAAGCCCGTGAAGAAATATGTGAATAACACCGACTCTGGGCGCTGCTAAACTGAATCATGAAAATAATCTCCACGACATTTTGACTTGGCGTCTAGTGAGCGCCTACTGATAAATGTGATGTCACGCCCCCTTCCTTCGGTCTCCTGAGTCAACATTTCCTTGCTCCCCGAGTGAACAGAGCTTCATTCAACTCGGCGACACACTTTTTCTGGATCCTGTGATAAACCGACAATATGAGTCGACAATTTTCTTGCACTACACTCTCGATTAGTGGCCGAATAATTAGTCGGCCTTCCAGTGTTGGCAAAACTTAGAATTGGCTTTGGGAATATGAGATACACCACAATGAGCACAATTATTCAGATGCCAACTTTGTCAACACAATATACTCTTGGGTCGATATGCAAATATCGGCCATGTGTCCTTACCTCGAAGGATATGGTGAGCCTGTCCACCAAAGTGTTAATAGCCGAAATAATTCAGATGTTTCAGCTGGGGTTAAGCTCTGGGATGCTGGTTTTGATGGAACGGTCGAAGAACATGGACGATGTGCCATTTGGAGTCCCCTATAGTGAGATGAAAACTGTCGACTCCACCTACCAGCTTCACACTTGTCCTCCTTTACTCCTACCAGCTTCGCAACAGGAGATGTGATTCCGCTCCTGACTCGAGGATTTCTCTTGGGAACCCAAGCCATATTCCTCTTCTCCAGCTCCTTGACCCTGAGCCTCTTTAGTTTTCTTTCTTGCCAATGTGATAAGCCGAGTGAGCATCCCGGCTGTGATTTTGTTTTATGCACTGGCAAATTCTTCCTGGCTTTGGGCATCTCCAGCTTGGCCTGTCCAAACTCGGCGATTGGATCCTTGAAAGTTACTTGCTTCACTTTCTTGTCCTTAGTAGACAACATAGATTCGGCTGGCTTTTTGTCATCTAGAGTCAGATCTGAAATAGCACACTTGCGGCCATCCTTTTTCACTCGGTACAGTTGCTTGACCACGTTCATCTTCTTTGCTAACCCCCGGACCGATTCTTTTTGGTTGAGTCGGTCTTTAACATGTGGTTGTTGAACAAATGATGATCCTCTCGAAGCTGCATAATTTTTATGAGGTGGTTTAGAATATGATGGACAGTGTGACCTTGATTTACACTTGGTCGATGATTGATCTGAATAATAGTCAACATGGGGAGGTATGCATGACATCGGCATTGTTGGCCCGAAAGGAGGATATGGAGTGTGTTTGCTCAACTTCTTCCTTTGCCAATCCCATTCTTTAAATATATGACTTGGGGGTGACTTCGATGCTTTTGTTTCACTCGGCCGATAAGCACTCTTTGCCTCACTTATCTTCTGATATTTTTCCAATAACTGCGTGAAAGTGACTTTCGGCTTTTCGCCTTTGCGCTTACCATGGCCTTTTCTTTCTTTGCTAGTGCATGCATCGGTCTTTGAATTCTCTTGTTGCCCCCCAGTGCTAGATGTCACCATTGTAGCTTTGATGGAATTTTCATCTTCAATATTGTTCTTGATGCACTTTTTAACAATATCCTTGGTCGAAGACTTGATTCCGTCATCATTGGTGTGTACTTGTCCACCTTTAGATGAATCGGCTGGAGATAGCCGAGTCAACAATGATCGTGCCTCAACAAACTCCAGTCGTCCTATCTTGTTCTATTGCTCGAATTGATGGATCATGTTGTAATCTTTGACATTTTTCTCGAACGAACATTGCATTCGCTCTTGTCTTGATGGCTCGACATCGTGATCAATTATAATAATAGGATTAGTCAGCGATGTACCGATGATGTGATCAACTATGCCTGCACTGGACGTACACTCCTGGTCCATTAACCGATATTGTGATATCGGCTTCGATACAAAACAACCGAGCGGTGTCAGTTTAACATCATCCGACTCAGCTATGCATCGATTTTTGTCCTCCTTTCCCGATGCGCTTGAATCGGCTATCCTGGAGAACTTTGAACCTGGCTTTATATTCCTGCAACCAAAATAATTACAGAATATACGTCTCATCCGAGACCAAATGTTAGCCAGGCATGAAACAAACAAAGTTGTCCATATGAATATAAAGTTCAGTCGGCATGACGGGAACAACTTTGGCTGCGATAAGTTGTCACTATTAGCCTCTATGAATGGTGCCATGTGTTGACTAGCATGATTAGTGACAAGATCATTCCTAAAAAACGGATTGCTTATTTCGATTGGTCTTTCAAAATTAATTAGAATCTAACTAACGGGTGCATCAACAATATGATTTTGACCGAATCGAAAATTGAATAAACTGTTTGCTAGGTGTACCTTTGTGAAGACATTGGAAGGAGAAGATGGTTGCACCACTTGAACAATACCTTGCTCTACTGAATAATTCTCCAATGCCTCTTCCTTTTTTTCTGGATCTCGTGCCTCATCACTCGGATTGCCTGAGTAGACAGTCGGATTGCCCGAGTGGATTTCACTCGGACGTTCTTTGTCAGTTGAACTTTGCCCGACTACACGCTCTAGTTCTTGATCTTCATCACTAGCCAAACTTTGTTTGGCCATATAACTTTGCTCTTGATGATCATCAATTTCTTTAGCACGGAACTCACAGGGCAGCATGTAAGCTCCCTCACATCCAGAAAAATCGAGCACGACCAATTTGTTGCGTTTATCGTGCCTTTGCTCGGTGAAGCTTCGATCTTCTATTTTGGTACACGCGGCAATAATTGGCTTGATGCACTCGGCTTTAGCCGGCGATGCACTCGTCTGGAATGATGCACTCGGCTGGCACGATGCACTCGGCTGGCTCGATGCAAAACACTCGGCCTTAAACGTCTCAGTGCTCAATCCGATTTCAATTGAATCCACCATTGTTTTTTCAATAAACGAACCGTTCAACTCGGTTGTAGACGACTTGGTCAAATTTGACTCGGTTTCAACTGAATCAACCGTATTAGCCAAGTGAACCCTTTCTTGTTGATTTGCTTGCAAAGCTTCTTTCTTGGCTTGCCTCAACATCATAGAGGAGTCAACAAGATTGCTGCATGGAGGAAGGAACTTGACATATTCTTGCAAATACTCTTCTTCACACTTCTTCTTGAGTGCATCATAAGCTTGTCGATATTCTGTTGGTAATTCCTCAAGAGTTGGCGTAGTAAAATTATTGACGCTATTCCCTGTGAGCTCTGTCTTGTTCTTGTCCACTTGGGCCACATATTTTTCTTTAAACCCAGCCCTGCTTCGATCGGCTTGCCCCCAGTACTTTTACGATCTTTCAGCAATGAATTGATGTTGCCGAAATTTTGCGATTGTATAGGGGGTGTATAACATGCTGCAGTGATAGGTGAAGACATGTGCACTGTTGTTGAAAATTTCCTCACGCCAATTTGATCAATCGGCAGCACTTCATCTTCTTTCAAAACCCTAGCTCTTATTGCCTCATAATCAGGAACCAATCCCTTTTCGTGCTGCTCAAGGCAAATAGCACTAATTTTCTTATTTTGAGCTAAACTTTTTAATGCAGCTAGAGCCACCTCATCTCCTGCAATATTAGGCACATATGCTCCTGCAGAATCTCCATTCACTCGGCCAAGGTGATCCGAGTCATGAATATTTTTAGTTTCATATGCCACTGAACAATTAATACCACGAGGTGTAGTATATGATGCTTGAGGATAACCGGCCAAATAGCTAATGGAAGCATGGCCGATTCCCCCATCCATCGGCATGTTTGGGGATGAACCCGCATATTGCGAGTCGGCTCCCGATGGATAAAACAGTGAGACAACCTCTTGTAATTGAGGTGTCATATATTGATCACTCAAACAAATCATGTTGTTCACCGGCATATTAAAAGATGTTGCCGATGCACGAAAGTTCAGATTCGTAGGTTGCATGTCACGATTCTGTAAATTCCAAGTTTCTCCAACGGAATAATTAGTCGGCCTTTGCTCGTTAGGGCTAGCCGACATGACATGTCCATTGAAAGATCTAGCAACATCAACATAATGGCTATTTGCATCTACATAAGGAGATTGATGATACATGTTACCGTTGTAGATTGCAGCCGCTTGATGACGCTCTCCTCGTAGCAAGAACATGCGGGAGACTGTTCAAACCTTCTTCCCCAGCTGAGTCGCCAAAAAGTGTGTTGACACACGAACACGTCACCGTGTACCCTTGACACCGGGGGTGATGCACCGCAGCTCACGTCGAAGGAGACCCGACCGACAGCGCGATACGCATGACAGTCGGCGGGCGCTTTTGAAGACCCGAAACCCCACACGCCCGGGAGGGACCTCGTCAGGGAGTGCGGCGGCTATGGGCTGCCCTAGGTCGATTTGCTCGCCCCTAGAGCCTCGTGGATCGCTGCCCTCCAACGCGAAGAACGAACGAAGAACGAGAAAGAAAGATACAAGGGTAGGGGATAAAGATAGACGAACACAAAAGTGTAATAGATTGATTGGTTCGATTGGTGTTGTTCAATCGGCCGTCACCCCCAACATATATAAGAGGCGGCTGGACTTCCCGTACAAGTAAAGGATTCATCTAGGCTTTCCGTAGAAGAAAATTATATCAATTCACGTCCTAGAGTCCTAGTTTTACTCCAACTCGGATTCAGCTCGAATCTGGTCCAAACTTCTGTCCTGCTTCTTGCGCGGGCTGTAGAATTTGCATGTGACCTCCGATTGGGAAGATTAAAATACCAAATTTGTGCGCCTCGACGTGACGAACAATTCTCATGTTGAACATTTTTCCAAATAAGGCAATCTTGAATACTCCACGAAGCCATCTTTACGTTCCAGTCGGATTCGTTCTTGCAGCAGACTGGATTATCCGAGTCTCGTAGTGAATTTGCATGCCATATGCTATCTCCGATGATGATGACTCCAAAACCAAATTTCACCGTTTTTACGATACACACAACTTCCGTATTGAACACTTCTCCATCCGAGATCATCTTGATAAACTTTTGGTCACATGTTCAGTTTCACTCGGATTTGAGCTCATCCACTCGGATATTAGAGTATTTTCACTAGGATGATGACCACATTTTCAGTCGGAAGACAATCTTTTACTCGATCGATAAGTTTTCACTTGACCTTTTACTCGATCGGTAGGTTTTCACTCGACCTTTTATTCGATCGGTAGGTTTTCACTCGGATGGTAAAACTTTCCACTCGGATTTCCCGACTGAAAAGACAGCCTGATCTTGATTTGCCTCTCCAGGTAGCATACGACCTCGGATTGAGACAAATTTTATATGAAAATCGATCGGCTCGACGAGACGAAACATTTTCATGTTGAAGGTTTTTCCATTCAAGGCCCTCCAGAAGGGCGAATTGCTCACGCATTGTATCAGACACTCATCAACATGTGTCTGGTGTCGAGCATAATATTTTGGTCTTTGGTAGGGCTGGTCTATATTGGTTGTAACTTTTGCATACAAACTCGGATTGAGATGATTTATATATCAAAATTGATTGCTTCGACGAGACGAAGACAATTCCTTTAGTGTGCTACTTCACCCGAGGTCATCTTGAAGGCGTTATTGGCCAAAAATCACTCGGAACATTGAATTATGCCACTCGGGGTATAGTTTCGGTCCGTAAGATAAGGTCGAATGAATATAGCCGAAACATTAAAGTTGTTCCACTCGGCGACGTGAATCTTTTCATGCTGAAAGCCCATTCACTCAAGACCATCTTCATTGCAATCTGTATGTTGCCAAAAACAGGTGTCAACAGGCTTCCCGGGGGGGTTTATACAGGCCTACCCCCCAGGGGTACAATAGTAATCCGGCTGGGAGCGGGTCCTAGCCGTCTGTCTCTCAGGCTGCCGTCCTTCCCTCCGACTACTGGGGCTCGCCGACTGGCGGGCCCCGCGGACAGGCCTGAGACTGTAGTGGTACTCCTGATGACGCGGGCTTGGTCATGCGGTCATGGCTAGAGCGCCGCCGTCTGGCGTGCGTTCACTGTCGCCACTCCCCATCTTATCTGGTTAATGGCGTGCGGGGCCCAAGGGAGGGGTCGGTCGACTCTAGGGGGCCGACTCCCACCAATCCGTCTCCAAGGCAGCCACGCCATCTTCGATCTTCCCACTGACGGGCGGCCCCGCCGCCCTTGGGTCGTACAGGCCGGCGTCGTGGGCACAGAGCGCCACCCACTGTGGCTGAGGTCAGGGCAGGCATGGCAACAGTGCCGCGCCCCACCGGAGAACTCCAGCGATATGGCTCACTGTAGCCATGCCGGCTCGTCGTAAGCAAAGGCGGGGGGGGGGGGGGGGGGGGGGGGATGGCCATGCCGTTGCCGTACCCCGCCTCGTCCTTCGAGACGTGGGTGGATTAGTGGGCCGACTCTCCATAGTCGGCCCCTCTAGAGGTCGCCGGCCGGGAGTCGGCTTGTCTTGGAGTCGCCAGCCAGGACTCGGCTTGTCGTGGAGTCACCGTCTGGGACTCGGCATAACTTGGAGTCATCCCTGGGACTCGTCATAACTTGGAGTCATCCCAGGGACTCGGCATGAGGGGCGCGGCCGGCCCCGATGTCTTGAAAGGTCCTGGGCCTCGGGTTGGCCTACCCGTGGCCCATTACTCCGACACCCGTAGCATGCATGTATGGTGAACCGTTATGTGATGAAGTTGGAGCATGATTTATTTATTGATTGTATTCCTTATGAGTGGCGGTCGGGGATGAGCAATGGACTTTTCCTACCAATCTATCCCCTAGGAGCATGCACATAGTACTTTGGTTCAATAACTAATAAATTTTTGCAATAAGTATGTGAGTTTTTTATGAATAATGTTGAGTCCATGGATTATACGCACTCTCACCCTTCCACCATTGCTAGCCTCTCTAGTACCGCACAACTTTCGCCGGTACCATACACCCACCATATACCTTCCTTAAAAAAGCCACCATACCTACCTATTATGGCATTTCGATAGCCACTCCGAGATATATTTCCATGCAACTTTCCATCGTTTCGTTTATTATGACATGCTCCATCATTGTCATATTGCTTTGCATGATCATGTAGTTGACATAGTATTTGTGGCAAAGCCACCATTCATAATTTTTATACATGTCACTCTTGAATCATTGCACATCCCGGTACACCGCCGGAGGTATTCACATAGTCATATTTTTTTTCTAAGTATTGAGTTGTAATTCTTGAGTTGTAAGTAAACAAAAGTGTGATGATCTACATTATTAGAGCATTGTCCCAGTGAGGAAAGGATGATGGAGACTATGATTCCCCCACAAGTCGGGTTGAGACTCCGGACTAAAAAATAAAGAAAAATAAAGAAAAAAAGAGGCCATAAAAAAGGAGAAAAGGCCCGAATAAAAAAATGAGAGAAAAAGAGAGAAGGGGCAATGCTACTATCCTTTTACCACACTTGTGCTTAAAAGTAGCACCATGATCTTCATGACAGAGAGTCTTCTATGTTGTCACTTTCATATACTAGTGGGATTTTTCATTATAGAACTTGGCTGGTATATTCCAATGATGGGCTTCCTCAAATGTGCCCTAGGTCTTCGTGAGCAAGCAAGTTGGATGCACACCCACTTAGTTTCTTTTTGACCTTTCATACACTTATAGTTCTAGTGCATCCGTTGCATGGAAATCCCTACTCACTCACATTGATATCTATTGATGGGCATCTCCATAGCCCGTTGATACGCCTAGTTGATATGAGACTATCTTCTCCTTTTTGTCTTCTCCACAACCACCATTCTATTCCACCTATCGTGCTATATCCATGGCTCAGGCTCATGTGTTGCGTGAAAGTTGAAAAAGTTTGAGAACATCAAAAGTATGAAACAATTGCTTGGCTTGTCATCAGGGTTGTGCATGATTTAAATATTTTGTGTGATGAATATAGATCATAGCCAGACTATATGATTTTGTAGGGATAGCTTTCTTTTGCCATGTTATTTTGAGAAGACATGATTGCTTTATTAGTATGCTTGAAGTATTATTATTTTTATGTCAATATTAAACTTTTGTTTTTGAATCTTACGGATCTGAACATTCATGCCACAATAAATAAATATATGGATAAATATGTTAGGTAGCATTCCACATCAAAAATTCTATTTTTATCATTCACCTACTCGAGGACGAGCAGGAATTAAGCTTGGGGATGCTTGATACGTCTCCAGCGTATCTATAATTTTTGATTGTTCCATGTTATTATATTACCTGTTTTGGATGTTTTATATGCATTAATATGCTATTTCATATTGTTTTTGGGACTAACCTATTAACCTAGAGCGTAGTGCCAGTTTCTGTTTTTTGCATGTTTTTGAGTTTTGCAGAAAAGGAATACCAAACGGAGTCCAACCAGAAGCAAACCAGGAGACTTGGAGATGAAGTTGAAGAATCAACAAGGCAGCCAAGAGGGTGGAGGGAGCGCCCAGGGGGTAGGGCGTGCCCCCTACCTCGTGGGCCCCTTAGAGGTCTCCTGACCTAATTCTTTCGCCCATATATACTCTTATACCCCAAAACCATTCGGTGTGCCACGAAAACACTTTTCCACCGCCGCAACCTTCTGTTCCCGTGAGATCCCATCTAGGGGCCTTTTTTGGCGTCCTACCGGAGGGGGATTCGATCATGGAGGGCTTCTACTTCAATGCCATTATTCTTTCGATGGAGCACGAGTAGTTTACCTCAGACCTACGGGTCCATAGCTAGTAGCTAGATGACTTCTTCTCTCTCTTTGATTCTCAATACCATGTTCTCCTTGATGTTCTTGGAGATCTATTCGATGTAATACTCTTTTGCGGTGTGTTTGCCAAGATCCAATAAATTGTGGATTTATGATCAGATTATCTAAGAATATTATTTGAGTCTTCTCTAAATTCTTATATGCATGATTTGATATCTTTGCAAGTCTCTTCGAATTATCAGTTTAGTTTGGCCTACTATATTGGTTTTTCTTGCAATGGGAGAAGTGCTTAGCTTCGGGTTCAATCTTGCGGTGTCCTTTCCTAGTGACAGTAGGGGCAGCAAGGCACGTATTGTATTGTTGCCATCGAGGATAAAAGATGGGGTTTCTATCATATTGCTTGAGTTAATTCCTCTACATCATGTCATCTTACTTAATGTGTTACTCTATTCTTTATGAACATAATACTCTAGATGCAGGCAGGAGTCGGTCGATGTGTGGAGTAATAGTACTAGATGCAGAATCATTTCGGTCTACTTGACACAGGTGTGATGCCTATGTTCATGATCATTGCCTTAGATGTCATCATAATTATGCGCTCTTTTATCAATTGCTCGGCAGTAATTTGTTCGCCCACCATATGATTTGCTATCTTGAGAGAAGCCACTAGTGAAACCTATGGCCCCCGGTGTCGCTGTCAAAACCGGCGGATCTCGGGTAGGGGGTCCCGAACTATGCGTCTAAGGCTAATGGTAATAGGAGGCAGGGGACACAATGTTTACCCAGGTTTGGGCCCTCTCTATGGAGGTAATACCCTACTTCTTGCTTGATTGATCTTGATGAATATGAGTATTACAAGAGTTGATCTACCACGAGATCATAATGGCTAAACCCTAGAAGTCTAGCCTATGAGGTTATGATTGTTGTGGCTAAACCCTAGAAGCCTAAACCCTCCGGTTTATATAGACACGGGAGGAAGTCTTCATCTTGTATCTTCATAGCCTAATAGTCCGGCCAAAGTATATAGTCCGGCTGTCTGAGGACCCCTTAATCTAGGACTCCCTTAGTAGCCCCTGAACTAGGCTTCAATGATGATGAGTCCAACGTTCAGATTGTCTTCGGCATTGCAAGGCGGGTTCCTTCTCCGAATATTCCAACATAGCCTTCCGAACATAGAAACCATGTCTGGCTCTGCAAAACAAGTACCACACACAACCGTAGAGAGTATAATATTTCATGAGTCCAATCCGCTGTCAACTTTTTGTAGCGTGACATCACGCCACTACTTGGTCATTATTAGAACCGTTTTTAGCCTGTCGCTCTGTATTTCAAGGTGCAGTTTAATTGGCACGTCTTGTCAAAGAAGAGATCATGTCCCCTTATCACGGGATTCTCATCAATACGGGTATGGGTAACCCAACCGTGTCATCTGCATGGCGCTTGGGGAATAGGCGAATTTTAAGGCGAGTAGGGAGGCGCATGACTTTTACTACCTTTATAAAGGGATAAGGATTCACCGTTTTTCACCCACGCCTTTCCCCTTCCTATGCCCATCCATTCTCGAGCTCCAGCGCCCAAGCTCTCGCCTTCTCCGCCCAAAAAAACACTCCAATCATGTCCAGATCCAGAGGAGGAGGCAAGTGGATGGCCTCCTCCGTCAAGGAGAAGGACATCAAGATGCTTCGGGAGGCTGGGTACCTAGCCAAGGAAATCGCCCATCGACTTCCGGTCAAGGGACAGATCGCACCTACAACGGAGCCCCAAGAGAGGGTGGTGTTTATCACACACTTCGTCCTTGGGCTGGGATTCCCTCTCCACTCGTTCGTCCGTGGACTGATGTTTTACTATGGGCTAGACTTCCATGATTTTCCCCCAACTCTATCCTCAACATCTCGGCATTTATTGTCATGTGCGAGTCCTTCCTCGGCATCCCACCTCACTTCGGCCTATGGTTGAAGACCTTCAATGTGAACCTGAAGGTGGTGAGTGGCCAACAAGCAGAGTGCGGAGGCGCCATGTTGGGCAACATGCCCAATGTCACCTAGCCTGAAGGCTCCTTTGTGGAGACTATCAAAGGGTGGCAGTCGGGGTGGTTCTACATCACCGAGCCGCACGACACCAATTGGGCAGCGGCCCCCGCATTCTGATCTAAGTCCTGATGCGGCTCACCTCCTGGCAAGAGAAGGGCCTGACCTGGTCTTCTCTAGACGAGACGAGGCTGCTCCAAATGCATGTTCATAGCATGATAAACAAGAGAGTCAAGCTCGTCAATGTGATCCAGGTGATGCTCGTTCGCCAGATCCTTCCGTGCCAACGGCGGACTTGCTATCTATGGGAGTTCGATCCGGCCACACACCCAACGCTATTGCAGCTCTTCGGCACAACGCACAAAGATATCTGGAAGGTGCTCTTCAAGGCAGGCGAGACGCCACCGCCCATGGACGAGGACCGTGGGCATGACTTGACTCACCCCGCTAATCCGGTAAGTTCTTTCATGTTCTTAAGGTGTACACTTTACTTGCATATTCGAGGAAGGCATCTAAGCCTCCTTATCAATTTCTTCAGGACTGGACAGAGATAGCGGAGCAGATTAACTGTCCCGCTCCACTGCCCGAAGGCCCAGAAACCCCGCTTCTGACAAAGATGCTATTTCTGGCGCCTTATGAGGTGGAGGACAAGAAGGCCAAGAAGAAGGCCAAGGGGACTAGAGATGGTCTCCGTAAGGGCTCTTCGGACGTGATGTTCAAAGACGTCGAGAATCACTCCCCCATCACTGAAGACGACTACGAAGAGGAGGAAGAAGAAGAAATCCATTCCCCCACTATAGGGGGAGAAAGAAGAGAACGGGCTCCTCGCATGTGGAGGCTGAGGCGTCCAAGAAGGGGAAAGCTTCCCTTCTGGACAGCTCCACAACAGCCACCAACAGCAGCTGGGAGTGGGAGCCCAGGGAGAAGCCCCTGGCCAAATCGTAAGTGTCCGTACACGTTCGTGTATCCGGCCTTTTCACATCATTGTTTTAATGTGCTCAATTATGTATTTGCAGTCCGGCTCGGTCCAACCTCGAACGGTCCTTATCTTCGGAGGACTCGCTGGATCCGGCCACAATGGACAGCGGGACCCTTCCCTCGACCTCCTCTCCAAAGGACACGGATGGCGCCGAGGCATCGCCCAAAGGATCCCTGGTCCAGGAGAGAATCTGGAGGCCATCAGGGAGGCGACGGAGGGTGAAGCCTCGGCTGCCGAACACATGGGGGAACAGACCCCCGTGGATACTGACAATGGGGGTTGTATTCAATTCGGCCCTCATTCGAGTATAATTCTGGAGACCCATACGGCTCCGGAATCAGGCGAGCAGCCCTCTTCGAAGGAAGGGGGTGTGCCCATCCCGCCGGTGACCTCTGTTCAACCAGAGGCACCAGACACTTTGCTGGAAGAGCTTCGAGGCGCTTCCATTGTCGAAGAACACCGTGCCCTTATGGGTACGGTGATTGAGAGGATCCAGTCCGCAAAAAGTGGACTGACCAAAGCCTGCACTAGCCTTCTAACAGGCTTTGAGGTAAGTAATGTAATTGTAAAAATATTGTCACAGTATAGACAGTAGCCCCTGATACTCTGTCCGGTGTTCGGAAAGAAAAGCCAAACAGTGGGTCAAATAATTTTCGCAGGAGTCTAATCTAATATGTCTATGTGAATAAGCAGGCGTCGCTGCTAGCTGTGTCCGCTCATACTGCGGAAGTCTCCGGACTGAAGCAGAGTCTGAAGTAGGCCGAGGACGAGCTCAGCCGCATGAAGAAGCAGCCGGAGGACAGTCAAGGTATGCAGTAACCTTGTATATATTTAGGAGGGATGAGTGCTTCGTGCTGACCAAAGTGCCATGAAATTTATCAGGGGCAACGACTGAAGTAGAGGACCTCAAGAAGGCACTGGTGATGACCCACAAGTGTAGGGGATCTATCATAGTCCTTTTGATAAGTAAGAGTGTTGAACCCAACGAGGAGCAGAAGGAAATGATAAGCGGTTTTCAGTAAGGTTTTCTCTGCAAGCACTGAAATTGTAGGTAATAGATAGTTTTGTGATAAGATAAATAGTAATGAGAAACAAGTAAATAAAGTAAACAAAGTGCAGCAAGGTGGCCCAATCCTTTATGTAGCAAAGGATAAGCCCGGACAATTTCTAATAATAATAAAGGAGCTCCCGAGGACACATTGGGAATTATCATCAAGCTAGTTTTCATCACGTTCATATGATTCACGTTTGGTACTTTGATAATTTGATATGTGGGTGGACCGGAACTTGGGTACTTCCCTTACTTGGACAAGCATCCCACTTATGATTAACCCCTATTGCAAGCGTCCGCAACTACAAAAGAAGTATTAAGGTAAACCTAACCACAACATTAGACATATGGATCCATAACAGCCCCTAACGAAGCAAAGCATAAACTAGGGTTTAAGATTCTCTCACTCTAGCAACCCATCATCTACTTGTTACTTCCCCATGCCTTCCTCTAGGCCTAAATAATGGTGAAGTGTCATGTAGTCGATGTTCACATAACACCACTAGAGGAAAAGACAACATACATCTCATCAAAATATCGAACGAATACCAAATTCACATGACTACTAATAGCAAGACTTCACCCATGTCCTCAGGAACAAACGTAACTACCCACAAAGCATATTCATGTTCATAATCAGAGGAGTAATAATATGCATAAAGGATCTGAACATATGATCTTCCACCAAGTAAACCAATTAGCATCAACTACAAGGAGTAATCAACACTACTAGCAACCCACAGGTACCAATTTGTGGTTTTGATACAAGAGATGAACTAGGGTTTTGAGAGGAGATGGTACTGGTGAAGATGTTGATGGAGATTGACCCCCTCTCGATGAGAGGATCGTTGGTGATGACGTTGGTGATGATCTCCCCCTCCCGGGGGAAGTGTCCCCGGCAGAATAGCTCCGCCAAAGCCCTAGATTGATTCCGCCAAGGTTCCGCCTCGTGGCGGCGGAGTTTCGTCCCGTAAGCTTGCCCATGATTTTTTCCAAGGTAAAAGTGATGATATAGCAGAAGATGGACGCCGGAGGCCCACCAGGGGGCCCAGGAGATAGGGGGCGCGCCCTTTAGGGGGGGGGGGGGCGCCCCCTGTTTCCTGGACGGGGTGTGGGCCCCCTGGCCTATTTCTTTCACTCAGAAATTCTTATAAATCCCAAAAAGTTGTTTCATGGAGTTTCAAGACTTTTGGAGTTGTGCAGAATAGGTTTCCAACGTTTGCTCCTTTTCCAGCCAGAATTCCTGCTGCCGACATTCCTCCTCTTCATGGTAAACCTTGTAAAATAAGAGAGAACAGACATAAGTATTGAGATATAATGTGTAGCAACAACCCATAATGCAATAAATATTGATATAAAAGCATGATGCAAAATGGACTTATCAACTCCCCCAAGCTTAGACCTCGCTTGTCCTCAAGCGGAAGCCGAAATCTAAAAACATGTCCACATGTTTAGAGATAGAGGTGTTGATAAAAAGAAAGGGGATAGTTAGATTTATGCCCCTAGTTGTGTCCCACTCATCTGTTTTACCCCTAATTCCCAAAAGTCACCGGTTCTGTCCAAGTCACTTTGCTCCTCTTATGCTTTTGCCCTTTGACCGTTTGACCGTCAGTTTGAAAACTTTATAACTAATTCATACTAAATCAGAAAAATGCAAATAAGATACCAAAATGTTCAGAAAAACATCACCTATATGTCAGTGTCATTTGCATTCATGAAAAAAGTGTTGGAAAGTGCACATCTCAGTTTTAGCTCTTTTGATACCACCATGAACAGTAAAATCTAAAAAAATTCAAAAAAAATATGGTGGCAAAGAATGACAAATGTTCTAAGTGCTTGCCAGGTTTCATTAGGGAACGACATTCGTGGAAGTCGTGGCAAAAAATAATCTATTTTGGAGTGCTGATTGTTTTTTTGCCGTGGCACCCATGAATGTTATTTCCTGCTGAAACTTGGCAGGCACTTAAAACATTTGTCATTCTTTGCCACCATTTTTTTTGAATTTTTTTGAACTTTTTTGAGAGTTTACTATTCATGGTGGTAGCATAAGAGCTAAAATTCGGATGTGCACTTTCCAACACTTTTTTCATGAATGCAAATGACACTGACATATAGGTGATGTTTTTCTGAACATTTTGGTATCTTATTTGCATTTTTCTGATTTAGTATGAATTAATTATGAAGTTTTAAAACTGACGGTCAAACGGTCAAAGGGCAAAAGCATAAGAGGAGCAAAGTGACTTGGACAGAACCGGTGACTTTTGGGAATTAGGGGTAAAACAGATGAGTGTGAAACAACTAGGGGCATAAATCTAATTATCCCAAAATAAAATACGGACATGAGGGCATCATGATCATTCTTATAACATCACATATATAGATTTCAATATATAATTTCTTATGCTCAAGTGACAATCAATTCACAATTTCAAGTATGGTTCAAAAACTTCATTGAGAACTAACAAACTATAATCTCAGTCATTGAAGCAATCGCAATTTATCATAACATCAGAAAGAGTCAACAATGGAGCTTTTCAGCGATTCCACATACTCAACTATCATATAGTCTTCTACAATTGCTAACACTCACGCAATACTTGTGGTTATGGGTCCGGCTGAGAAAGATAGGGGCTTATTATGTTGCCTCCCAACATATTCACCTTTAGGTCATGTCAACATTAATAGCCCATGCTAACGAACATCCAATTGGATATATGTATCACGATCTTTCAAACACGAGGAGCTTGCCAAAGGATAAAAATGAAAAAAGGGGAAAGGTGAGGATCACCTTGACTCAAGCATAAAGTAGAAGATAGGCCCTTCGCAGAGGGAAGCAGAGGTTGTCATGCGCGTTTAGGGTTGATGTATAAAATCTTAATGCAAAAGAACGTCACTTTATATTGCCCCTTGTGTGTGGACCTTAATTATGCAGTCCGTCGCTTTTATTACTTCCACAACTAGTTCGTACAAAGCTTATTTTCTCCGCACTAATAAGTCATACATAATTAGAGAGCAATTTTTATTGCTTGCACCGATGACAACTTAGTTGAAGGATCTTACTCAATCCATAGGTAGATATGCTGGACTCTCATGGCAAGACTGGGTTTAAGGGTATTTGGAAGCACAAGTAGTATCTCTAGTTGGTGCTAGGAATTTGACTAGCATGAGGGGGAAAGGCAAGCTCAACATGTTTGGAAGGTCAATGACAATATACTTTAACTGAGATGTGAGAAAACATAAACCATTACGTTGTCTTCCTTTTCCAACGTCAACTCTTTTAGCATGTCATACTTAATGAGTGCTCACAATCATAAAAGATGTCCAAGATAGTATATTTATATGTGAACCTCTCTTTCCTTATCACTTCCTATTAATTGCAATGATGACCAAAACTACGTTTATCAACTCTCAACAATTTTTATGCCTCATACTTTCTATATGTGAAGTTACCACTATCCATAAGATCAATAAGAACTCTTTAATTCTTTCTACTTCCTCAAGATCATAGCAACAAAGCAAAGCCCTTGACTCAACACTAATCTTTATTATAGATAGCTCGTGGACTCTAATACAAAAAGAGATCACAAAGCAAAACTCAGACTACTTGATATCAAAACTTCTAGGTCAAGATACTACTAAAAGGATCGAACTAAATAAAGCGGTAAAGATAGGAGTGTGATGGTGATACGATACGGGGGCACCTCCCCCAAGCTTGGCAGTTGCCAAGGGGAGTGCCCATACCCATGTGATTATTTCCTCGGAGGTGAAGGAGGTGGTGATGATGATGATGGATAATGGCACATTGAGCATAAAACCTCCTCCAACTTGCGGATAATGCCTTTAAGCCCAGCAATATGATCCTTCAACAGAATATTCTCCTGTGTGAGATACTTGTTCTGTATGCGAGCTAACTCAATCATCTTGAAAGCTTCAATCTCTATTGGAGTAAAGAGGTTAGGTAAAGGTTGAGCGATATCTTCTTATTTCACCACCGGAGCTTGAACCTCCATGGATTCCTTGATCCCTTCATCCTAGTTGATCTCTTATGGTTCTTCTCTGTCGGTGTACTAGAGTAGGGGTACCCTAGTATCCCGAACTTGTGCACGTGCAGTTGCAGCACCCCGCGGCAAGGCTTGCCGGGTGACTGCCAAGGTCCTCTGTGGTTCCTTTGGAGCCATTCAAGAACAAAGTATTCGAGCCAAGGAGACAAGGCCCCGGCAAGAGGAGCTTGCCGGGAAGGCCAACCAAGGCATCTCAAGGAACTTACCGCGACGCGCCACGCGTCCCGGCAAGGCCCGGTGAGCGACAAGCTTCCGGACGCGACAAGACAACGACCGCGGCAAGGCGCTTGCCGCGACAAGCTACCACCCTATACCCGCGCTCCAGCACATCCACCAACGTGTCTCCCAGGGGCCTTTCCAGGCGCGCATGGCGAGAGGCTGTGCAGCCAACGGTGCGCGGTGGCAAGCGACGCTGACAAGATTGCCGTCGTGGCGAACGATGGCGTCCCTGACGGTCCTTTTCTGCACTATTTGGGTGACACAGACGGGCATTTAGTGCCTTTGTTGCCTGCCGTCAGGGTTAGGTTGGATACACTATACAGGTAGTTGTACCAACCGCAACACCTTTCCATTTTTACCCTTGTCTGCGTTGCCACCTATCGGTGACCCCTTGAGCATATAAAAGGAGGCCCATGCGCAACGTAGAGGAGGTTCGGTTCGAGGCCAGAAAACACTCATGCTCGGTCTCGTTAGGAGCGAGAGGGCATTGTAGCACTCAGCGCTCCCGAGCAAGAACTCAATACACTCAGACATGCAGCAGTAGGAGTGTTATCTCTCAGGAGAGCTCCGAAGCTGGGTAAACTGCTTGCGTGCTTCGCCTCGATCCGCTCTTCGTGCGATCTCCGCCCCCCGCCGAACCGAAAGGGGCTCGGTCCGCCGGTCCCATAGGTGTTCGTGGATCAGCTTCCCCGACATCTTTGGCGCGCCAGTTAGGGGGCGTCGAGATTGTGTGAACCTGATCCGGCGTTCACACGAGCTAGATCTTCAACTTCTTCATCGACATGCCTCCGAAGAAGAAGGCTTCGGGGGCAACTGTTCCGTCCACGTCAATCCCACCACCACCGGAGCAAATGGGTGGCGGGGTAGACGCCGGCGGAGGAACGGACATCGACGAGGGAGCTCACGGCGCTGCCAGGTCCAAGGACAAGGGTGCACAAACCTCGGCGTCCGTACATGCACCGCGCCCATCTCAAGAGGCGCAGGACCGACAACGTCATGGTATTCGTAGTACCATACGTTTGTTGGACCAAGATCGAGCTGGTGGATCTCGGGGTGCTCAAGACCAACATGCACGCCAACATACTGGCACGAGCGAGACACAGTCGCTTGGACGGGATACTGCTCCTTCTAACATAGTTAGAAGTCCGAGCATATCCCGCTCCTCGCACCGTTCTCCACTGCCGCCCACCACTCGAGCAGAAGCTTTGGCGCGAGCTCAACTGCTCCTAGACTACCCTCCAACGGCAGACAAGATCGACGAATGGGGGGCCACCATTCAGAGTCTCATCGGCTTCGCCAACGGCGACACTCCGCGGCAGCCGAGTACATCGCTGTCGCGGCAGGACTGCCAGGCACGAGCCGATGGCGACAAAACTGGTGGGGGTGCAACCACGGTGCACTCTCCACCCCAAAGGACAAGATCGCCGACTCGCCGGATCCACCTCGACAGCGACTCCACCGCATCATCGGATCCACGAGCTCGTCGCGATCAGCGCCAAGTTCTTCATGAATGATAGCAAGAAGACGCTCGTACTCATATCAAGCGCCGAAGAGAAGCGCGGCATCAATCGGACCAGCGCGCAGGGCCCTCTGTCGACATGCATGCGCTAGGGGAACCAGGCGACTTACCGTACACGGTAGGTTGCCCTGCGTTCACTCGTGAGCTGCGGCAAGTCCAGTGGCCCAACACGAAGAATTTGAAACCAGACGTACCAGAGAAGTACGACAGCAAGACGCATCCGTCGGAGTTTCTCAGCATCTACACCATCGCCGTGCAAGCTGCCGGGGGACGGGACGACAAGATCCTTGCCAACTACTTCCCGCTGGTGCTCAAGCCCAATGTCAGATCCTGGCTCATGCACTTGCCGGACAACTCCATATCTTCCTGGGCAGATCTCTGCCATCAGTTTGTCGGCGCCTTTACAGGCGGCCACAAGCCTCACGGCCAAGAGAGTGATCTTCATCTACTCGCCCAGAAGGAAGGAGAGCCCCTGCGCAAGTACATTCAGAGATTCAGCCGTGTACAGCACAACATCCCAGATGTCCACCCTGCCGCGGTAATCAGCGCGTTCCATCAGAACATGCGAAACCGCAGGATGCGGGAGGAGATGGCGATGTTCAAGATCAGAGACGTCAGTGAGCTATATGCCCTGGCTGACAAGTGTGCACGTGCTGAGGAAGGGAGGAAACTCCCCGGAGAGAATACAGGAGCAGGAGGATCTGATAGTGAGGATGCTGCCCCGGCAAAGAAAAACCGGCGGCGGAACAACAGGCAGAAGAAAGGCAAAGATGTGCTAGTCGTTGAGCAATCCGGCAAGGAAGCCAAAGCTGGTAGCTCCAGCAAGGAGATTGCCGCAGGCACCAACCACCAGGCTGTGGCGGTCGCCAACAAGCAGGACGGCACCAACAGGCAGTACTGCAAGATCCACCGCACCAAGGGCCATGACCTCAAGAGCTACAAGAAAGTCGAGCAGCTTGTCGAACAGCAAAAGGCTGAATACGAGCGGCGCGACAAGGAGAAGGGCCAGGAAGGTGCTGGAGGAGCCGGCAAGAAACGTCCCGGCCGAGGAGGACGCCGCGGCAAGGCCAAGCAGCGGCAAGGAGATAGACCTCCCCGTGGCCGCGACAAGGATGAAGATGACGACGACGATGAAGATATGGATGATGACGAGACTGATGAGAAGGAGTTCCAGAAAGCCACAGAGGTCCTGTGCGTTGACGTCGGTGCTTCTCTGCATACTTCACACCACCAACTCAAGCAGTGGATGCGGGAAGTCAATGCAGCAGAGCCACCCGTCGAGTCACGCAAGCCTCTGAAATGGTCCAGCACGCATATCATCTTTGATATTGAGGACCACCCTGATCGCATAACAGCGGTCGGGTGCCTGCCGATGTTGGTTTCACCAACTATCCGCAACCTCAAGGTCACTAAGATGCTAGTTGACGGCGGGGCCGGCTTGAACCTGATCTCCTCCGCGGTACTCCACGAACTCCAGATCCCTGATAGCGAGCTCGAAGAGACCGGCACATTCCAAGGAATCAATCCGGGAAGGAGCAAGCCGAAGGGAAAGATCACGTTGCCGGTGACATTTGGCAGCGAGTTGAACTTCAGGACTGAGAGGGTCACTTTTGACGTTGCTGACTTTCCATTGCCTTACAATGGGATACTCGGCCGTCCAGCACTCGCCAAATTCATGGCAGCCTCTCACTATGCATACAATATGCTGAAGATGCCAGGCCCGATAAGCGTCATCTCTGTCCCTGGCGACAAGAAGGATGCTCTTATCTGCGCCGACAAGATCTACCAGGAAGCAGCAGCCGCCACAAATCGCAGGTCGCTTGCCGTTGAAGCTCCCGGGGGGAAGAAGAAGACCAAGTCCGGCAAGAGTTCTGATGCCCACTCCGGCAAGCGCACCTCTTCGGAGTGCTGCGCTACCGTCGAGGACGCACCATCGAGCTCCACTGGCAAGTGTAAGAAGACACTGGTAGCACCACTAGAGACCAAGAAGGTGTCCGCCAAGGAGGACGACACTGGTGGTACCTTCACCATCAGCGCCACTCTCAACCCTAAATAGGAAAGAGCGCTTGTTGCTTTCCTGCGGGCGAACATCGACGTGTTTGCATGGCAACCGTCTGACATCCCCGGTGTTCCCAGGAAAGTGATCGAGCACCATCTTGCCGTCTGTTGTCATGCGCGGCCCGTCAAGCAGAAAGTCAGGAAACAGGCAGTGGAGCACCAAGAATTCAATGCTGAAGAAATCAAGAAGTTGGAAGCAGCAGGCCTTGTCAGAGGAGTGCTCCATCCTACGTGGTTGTCCAATCCTGTAGTCGTGCACAAGGCGAACGGCAAATGGAGGCTTTGTATCGACTTTACCGATGTCAATAAAGCTTGTCCCAAAGACCCATTCCCCTTACCGTGCATTGACCAGATTGTTGACTCCACGGCCGGATGTGACTTGCTTTCATTTCTTGACGCATACTCAGGATACCATCAGATCTTGATGGCAGAAGAGGATGAGGAGAAAACCGCATTCATCACCCCGTGTGGCACATACTGTTTCGTATGGATGCCTTTTGGTTTAAAGAATGCTGGTTCAACATTTGCAAGAGTAGTCCATGACGCTTTTGAGCCACAAATACACAGAAATGTGGAAGCCTACATGGACGACATAGTGGTCAAGAGCAAGGACAAGGCAACTCTAATCGAAGATTTAGACGAAGCCTTTACGAATCTGCGCAAGATCAACCTCAAGCTTAACCCCGAGAAGTGTGTGTTTGGAGTCCCCTCCGGCAAGCTTCTCGGGTTCTTCGTGTCTCAGTGCGGAATTGAAGCCAATCCCGACAAGATCAAGGCCATTGAGCAGATTGAAGCACCAAAGCGCGTCAAGGATGTACGAAGACTTGCCGGTTGCGTGGATGCTCTCAGCAGATTTATCTCTAGGTCTGTTGAACGCGCCCTGCCATTTTTCAAAATATTGAAAAAGGCAGGTCCAATGAAATGGACTCCGGAAGTGGAGGCTGCGCTGCAGGACTTAAAGAGATACCTGTCCTCCACTCCAACACTTGTCGCACCTAAGCCACAAGAGAAGTTGCTACTATATATAGCGGCAACCAATCAAGTGGTTAGTGCTGCGTTAGTAGCAGAGAGGGAGGCGGATGATGAGCCAACAACCTCGGCAGATGCATCCAGCGACAAGCAGGGCACTTCACCGACAAGCTCTGGTCCCGACAAAGATGGATCTGCGCAGGCGCGTGAGAAGATGCAGAAGAGAATAGTACAGCGCCCAGTTTACTTTGTCAGTTCCCTTCTGCAGGGGGCTAGGTCAAGGTACTCTGGTGTGCAGAAATTGCTTTTCGGCCTTCTCATGGCCTCGAGAAAGCTGTGCCATTACTTCCAAGCACATGAGATTACAGTCGTCCCTCATTTTCCACTGAAGAGGATACTGCAAAATCTAGAGGCAACAGGCAGGATTGTCGAGTGGGCACTGGAACTGTCAAGCTTTGGCCTCAAGTTTGAGAGCACCTCAACTATCCAAAGCAGAGCGTTGGCAGAGTTCATAGCAGAATGGACGCCAACACAAGATGAAGAAACTCCAGAAACTGGCATCCCCGTCAAGGAAGCAAGCAAAGAGTGGCTGATGTACTTTGATGGTGCCTTCTCGCTGCAAGGCGCCGGTGCGGGCGTGCTGCTTGTTGCACCCACCGGAGAGCACCTCAAGTACATAGTCCAGATGCACTTTCCCAAGGAGCAAGCAACGAACAATACCGCAGAGTATGAAGGTTTGCTTGCCGGTCTCAGGATCGCAGCAGACCTTGGGATCAAGAAGCTCATTGTCAGGGGTGACTCACAGCTTGTCGTCCGCCAAGTGAACAAGAATTATCAGAGTCCATTGATGGAAGCTTACGTTGATGAAGTGAGAAAGCTAGAAGAGCACTTTGACGGCCTACAGATGGAACATGTTCCAAGAGCTCAGAACGACATCGCCGATGGCCTGTCGAAGTGCGCAACACTTAAGTTACCTGTGGAACCAGGGATTTTTGTGCTCAAGCTGACTCAAACGTCCGTAACGCCATCCACTGGGCAGAGCAAGAAGAGGAAGTTGATTTCTGGTGACTATTTTTCGGCAGAGCTCCCTGAAGCTGCCGCCAAGAAGGTCCTCAAGATCAACACCAAGGATGCTGAGGAGCAGTCTGCTCCGACAAACCCCAGGGTTTGTTCCGTTGAAGCAGATGCTCCCGACAAGTTTTGCTCCGGCAAGCTTGCCGGGGAACGTCAAGCTCCGGCCGAGCCGCAGGTTCTTGCCATAGAAGCGGATGTTCCCGCAGCAACAGATATGCCTTTAGTCCTTGTTGTTGAGCCGCAAGCTCCAGCATGGGCACAGCAGATTGTCCGTTTCCTTCAGACAGGAGAACTTCCCGAAGAGCAAGAAGAAGCGGAAAGAGTAGCCCGGCAGTCAAGTATGTACCAGTTTGTCGACAACACACTATACAGAAGAAGGCTCAATGGTGTGAAATTGAAGTGTATTCACCAGGAAGAAGGACAAAAGCTGTTGGTAGAGATACATGGAGGCATATGTGGCCACCACATTGGCGCAAGAGCACTTGCCGGCAAAGCGTTCCGGCAGGGTTTCTTTTGGCCGACAGCCCTCCAGGATGCGACTGCACAAGTAACCAAGTGTGAAGCGTGCCAGTTCCATTCCAAGCAGATACACCAGCCAGCTCAAGCTCTCCAGATGATCCCTTTATCCTAGCCATTTTCGGTCTGGAGGCTCGACATCCTCAGCCCCTTTCCCCGAGCTGTTGGGGGCTTTGAGTACTTGTACGTTGCAATCGACAAGTTCACAAAGTGGCCGGAAGTGGAAGCAGTGAGGAAGGTGACAGCACAGTCAGCAGTCAAGTTCTTCAGGTCGATTGTTTGCCGTTTCGAGATCCCTAACAGGATCATTACCGACAACGGCACACAATTCACGAGCCGCACCTTCATGTAGTACGTCCAAGATCTTGGCGCCAAGGTCTGCTTCGCTTCTGTTGCTCATCCGAGAAGCAACGGTCAAGCAGAGAGAGCAAATGCTGAAGTGCTACGCGGGCTCAAGACCAGGACTTTCGACAGGCTGCACATGTGCGGAAAGAACTGGATTGAGGAGCTGCCTGTGGTTCTTTGGTCGATCAGAACGACGCCAAATCGAGCCACTGGCCAGACACCTTTCGCTCTAGTCTATGGAGCAGAGGCAGTTCTCCCCACGGAACTCGTATACGGGTCACCTCGAGTGCTCGCTTATGATGAGCTTGAGCAAGAGCAGCTGCGACAAGATGATGCGCTGCTCCTCGAGGAGGACCGTCTTCATGCTGCTGTACGAGCTGCTCGATACCAGCAAGCTTTGCGCCGCTACCATAGCCGCAAAGTTAATGCCAGAAGTTTCGAGGAAGGCGACCTTGTTCTTCGGCGCGTTCAGTCCGCCAAGAATTCCAACAAGTTGACGCCAAAGTGGGAAGGCCCTTACCGGGTGAAACGAGTCACTAGGCCTGGCGCTGTCTGCCTTGAGACCGAAGATGGCATTCCGGTGAGCAACTCCTGGAACATTGAGCATCTTCGTAATTTCTACCCGTAGGGCGCGGTTGCCGGAACCCATTCCCGCAACCACCTTTTGTACAAGTCTTGACGATGTTGCATGTAATCCTTTGTACAAAGCCGGGCGCAGACCCCGTGCATAAGTAAAGCTCATGTGCCCCGCACATCTTGTCGATTTCATGCTTTCTACTATTTTTTGCATGCATTATCTGACACTTTGTGCAGCACCTACCCCCGGTAAGCAATAACGAGCCATAAGGCTCCATATCTTTATTTTCTCTTCTTTCTCTTTCTCAAGGAAAGGAAGGATCCCTCGCCCACAAGTTTGTCGGGGGGAAAGGAGAAGACAATGGTGTGGACCAGGCGTCGTTCAAGGAAGTTTCGCCTTACCAAGAAGCAAACGACAGAAAAGCTAAGTTGCCAAAGTTTGAGCAATCAATTTTAAATTTTTAAGTTATCTTCCTCGAACGACCGTGCTTTGTATGGAAAACCTGTGCGCGGGGGAACCAACTCATAGCTAGTTGCGCCCTTACTTTGTTTCGAGTCCACTCAACAATTTAAGTGAGCTACGATTAGTTGCGACAAGGTTTCTTGTCGGTAGCGGCACCGCCAGCAGGCTGCTGACGTTCCGCACTCAGCGCTCGCGGCTAAGGTGCCTGCGCCGAAAAGTTCCCTAAAAGCGTAGGGCAAAAACATACAAAGGAAGGAATCAAGTAAAGGAAGTAACATAGCAATCGCTACCCAAAATAGAGTTATATTACAAGATAGCTTGTCGCAGCTCTAACAGATTGTTCTCATAACATGGCCAGCAGCGACAAGAAAAAGAGAAAACGGATGGCCTAATCTACACGATCGCCCTCAACCCTCTTGATCCCGCTCACCTTGTCCACAATGGGTGCGACAAGGGCCTTGAGCGCTTCCAGATCAGCATCCGGCGGCAAGGACCTGAGGACGTTGGTGAGGTTGAGGCCTGGGTTGCGGAAGGCCACCTTCACCAGCACCTTCTGAAGAGCCCCCGCGCAGATCTTGCGCGACTCGTCGGCCAACTGCTTTGGGATCTTCTCCTGGAGCCATTGGAGGGCCGTCACCACGCCTTTGAAGAACAAGCTGAGCTTGGCGCTGGGTTGTAGGTGCTCATCGGAGGAGTATCCAAAATCCTCCATCCCCAGCTGCGCCAACTCCCTGTCGATGGCTGCGGCAGCATCCACGAGACCCTCGGTCCAGTGCTCCATAGTCTCCCTAAAAGCATCCTGGGCGGCAGCAGCACTTGCCAGCAGCGCCTCATCGGCCTTGATCTTCTCCTTCAAGGCCACCTCCTGCTCCCTGGCGCCGTCCAGAGTCTTCGTCAAAGTGGTCAGCTTCAACTCAAGATCTGCGTTGGAGTCCTTGGCAGCGCTAAGCGCCTTGCTCCTCTCGACGAGGCGACCCTGCAGCTTGCCATGGGCGTGGGCGTCCTTCTCGCGCTCACGCTTGAGCGTGGCAAGCTCCTCGCCGCTCGCCTTAAGATCGGCCTCCAGCCGCGTCATCTTCGTCTCCAGCTCCTTCTTGGCGGCCTCGGTAGCTGCAGAAGCATCCTTTGCTTCCTTGAGAGCCCCGCCAATTGCTTGCTCGCGCGCGGCAGGCTCCTCCTCGTGGCTGTCAAGGCTGACCTTGCGCTGCGACAACTCGCCTTCCTGTGCAGATAGCTTCTCGGCAGCAAGCCGCTGCTGCTCTTCAACCTCAGCCTTCCCGAGGAGGAAGGCTTTCCGCTCCTCGGCGAGTTGCTCCCGCTCCTCCGCTAGGGATCGGAGAGCTTCCTTCCTGAGACCCCGGAGCTCCTCCGCACGCTTCTCAATGTCCACTCCCGCCTTCGCGACAAGCGCTTCTCAGGATGCTAGCTTGGCTTGTCGGCTGCGGTAAAGCGATAACAGCTTCTGCAGCAGCCGCTCCTCCTCAGGCTCGTCGCTGTTGCTGCTTGGCGCGTCGACCAGCGTCAGCCTAGCAGAGGCGAGCACCTCTCCATCCAAGATTTCTCCTTCGACCGGCTCCCTAGAGCTTGACGCCCAGGGGAGCTTGATGAAGATACCGTCGCCGGCCTTCAAATAGGCGCCGGGCTGGGGCTCTTCGGAGCCTGGCGCTGCGGCAGCGGCGGAGGGATCGGCGGTCGGTGTAGCGCCTGACCCTCGGGGCCGTCAATGCGATCGCCGGATCCCTCGCCAGCTTCTACGGCGGCAGCTTTGGCGGCCTCTTCGCCGGCGGGATCATCAGCGCCGACCTCTTCTTCGGTGGCAGCGGCGTCGTCGTTGTTGCCGCGCGCGTCCTCCTCGCCGGCGACCTCGGTTTCCATCGGCTCCGTGGCAGACGGATCTGACGACCGAAGAGGGGAGAAAAGTCAAGCAAATATTCAAGAAGAAAATCAGAAGAAGAAGAACCCAAGGGAAGTTTCCAAGCAAGAGGGTGACCTGCACTAGGATCTGCAGCCGTGGTCTCCGCCACCGGGGGGTCGCTGGTGTTATCCCTTGCCGGAGAACTGTCCCTTGCTGGAGAATTCTCCCTTGCCGGAGAACGCTCCCTTGCCGGGGAATCCTCCCTTGGCGGTGTAGTCGAAGCAGATGGCATTTCGGGAGCGGCTTCCGGGCACTCCTGGTGAGGCTGCTCTGCTCCTACACAAACCAACAATCAGATATCAGCAAAGCAAGAGCACCAATGCGCGCCTGACAGCAAGAAGTAAACTATATACTTACGCTGGGGGCTGCGCTGGGGGCTGCTTTGGAGAAAAGTAGCCGGGTCCGGCAAGATGGTCTCAGACACGTCCCCTGCTGTCGCGGTGGGTTCGTCCTCGATGACAATCACCGGGACCTTGGCTCTCTTCGCCGCTCTCTGGGCCAGAGTCCTGAAAAGGAACGGATTCGGAGTAAAGCAAATCAGATACAAGACAAAACAACAAAGATTGAAGAACTACAAGTACAGCAAAGAATCTCACTCTTCTTCTTCCTCGTCGGAGCTGAGCACGGAGAGATCGAAGTCCGGCTCACCTCCGGTGCGGCGAGGCAGAGGAGTAGGTTCCCTTGTCCGCTTGGCAGGAGCAGGCGCGGTGGACCGGGAAGACCCCGCTTCAGTTGCCGCAGCAGCGTGAGGCTCTCCCACGGCAACAGTGCTTGCCGCGGTAGAGCGTGTCGCGCGGTGCGGCGGTTGTTGACCTGCCTGTCGCCCCGCTACGTCCCCGGCCTTGCGGAGACGCCTTCTTGTTGGAGCTGGGGGCTCCGCTTGCGGCGGGCTGCTTGAAGGTGGGAAGGAGGAGGAGTCGATCTGCAACGGGTTGCTCGCGCCCTCGGCGGGCTCGCTCGACTCAGATTCAGGCCCGACAATCTCTTCCTTGCCGACAAGCTCCTCTCGCTTGGCAAGGCTTGCTGCCTCTACTGCCTCTGCCTCCTCCACGGTGAATCCAAACTCGCCCGCGGCAGCTGCTGCCGCCGCCTCTTCCAGGCTAGTGGCGATGCGCTACATCTCCGCATCGGTGGTGTCGCGGGTGAGGCTCTTCTGTTCATCGGGGCGGATCGGCACTTCTACCAAGCTATCAAAGAATTCCTGCACGACGTCGTCTGCAGGCTCTTGCCAAGTTGGAACAATTCCGTGTGAATCGCACAGTGACATCATTGCACGGATGCGGTCAAGCGAAGAGTTGTTGCACGGCGAAATGACTCCCCTCGGCAACATGAATGGATGTTGAGGATCGCGCTTGAACAGCTCCAGGAGCATCGCGTCCAATTCCAGGACAGTGAAGTTGAAGTTGAGGCCCGGGCGCAGCCTCATGATATCCGCCGAGTTCTGGAACTCCCAAGCGGGTCTCCTCCTCCCCTGAAGGGGAGCGATGCGGCAGCGAAGAAAATTTGCGCCGACGGCGCCTACGGTGAGCCCGGCAAGCCTGAGGCATAAGATCCGGGTGACGGCAATCTTCAGTCTGTCATCTTCCGGGGCCACGTTGCTCCAATCGTTGCCACGCACTACTGGGGCTTGGCGCAGGGCAGTAAATGGCTGCGGGTTCTCCTCGACAATCCAGCACCACTCTGCTCTCCATTCTTCCCATTTGCTGCGGAGCTCTCCCTCCAGATAAGCGTCCTTCTTGCCAGTTCTCGAGATCTAGGCGATTCCGCCGGCAAGGGCTCCCCTCTCTTGACTCGGGGCATAAAGAAGTGGAGGAAAAGGGCTACGTTTGGATGGACTCCGACAAAGTTTTCTCGGAGATGTGCGAAAACTGCCATGCTCAGAACGGCGTTGGGGGTGAAGTCAAGGAGGCGGAACCCGTAGATGTTCATGATATCACAGAAAAATTCAGAGAAGGGCGGACAGAGGCCGCAGTAGAAGAACAGCGCGAAGAAGGGGTACCCGTTCGGAGCCAGTCCCGAAGCGGCAGCTGAGAGTACCTTCGTGTGCGGATGCGCTCGCATCTCCGTCGACCAGAAGAGGTAGTAGTACTCCCTCAGCTCCTTCGCGTCAAGCTGAGGGGGGAAGATTGCCCGCTCCTTTCGCAGCGCCGCGAGCCGCTGTGCCTCGGCCGACTTCACGCCCTTCCCCTTGTCAGCTTTCGGAGCCATGGCGGAGGTGGTGGGGGAGATCGACGGCATTGGTGGTGCCGGTGGCGATGGGGGGCGAAGCGCTGCTCTCTTTCAGCTTCGGGAAGAAGGGGGGAGCGGCGGAGATTTTTGAGATTGGAGTAACAATCGGCGAGGTGGGTGAACTGCCCCTGTTTCCCCTGCTTATAAAGAGGGAGGGGGCGGACGTTCTTCCCTTCCGAATAAAGAAACCACCCACGATCTCTCCCACAACGCCGCATTCAACGCGTGCCGTTCGGGGAGGGCGCGGTGGATACGGAGTGAGATACAGCATAACCAAGGCCGCGCGTGCCCTGTTTTGGGCCTGGCCCAACAGCGCTCGGCACCGTGTGTGGCCCAGGCCCGGGGCTCCTGTCGGTGTACTAGAATAGGGGTACCCTAGTATCCCGAACTTGTGAACGGGCAGTTGCAGCACGCCGCGGCAAGGCTTGCCGGGTGACCGCCAAGGTCCTCCATGGTTCCTTTGGAGCCATTCAAGAACAAAGTATTCGAGCCAAGGAGACAAGGCCCCGGCAAGAGGAGCTTGCCGGGAAGGCCAACCAAGGCATCTCGAGGAACTTACCGCGACGCGCCATGCGTCCTGGCAAGGCCCGGTGAGCGACAAGCTTCCGGACGCGACAAGACAACGACCGCGGCAAGGCGCTTGCCACGACAAGCTACCACCCTGTACCCGCGCTCCAGCACATCCACCAACGTGTCGCCCTGGGGCCTTTCCAGGCGCGCGTGGCGAGAGGCTGTGCAGCCAACGGTGCGCGGTGGCAAGCGACGCTGACAAGATTGCCGTCGTGGCGAACGGTGGCGTCCCTGACGGTCCTTTTCTGCACTGTTTGGGCGACACAGACGGGCATTTAATGCCTTTGTCCCCTGTCGTCAGGGTTAGGTAGGATACACTGTACAGGTAGTTGTACCAACCGCAACACCTTTCCATTTTTACCCTTGTCTGCATTGCCACCTGTCAGTGACCCCTTGAGCATATAAAAGGAGGCCCATGCGCAACGTAGAGGAGGTTCGGTTCGAGGCCAGAAAACACTCACGCTCGGTCTCGTTAGGAGCGAGAGGGCATTGTAGCACTCAGCGCTCCCGAGCAAGAACTCAATACACTCAGACATGTAGCAGTAGGAGTGTTATCTCTCAGGAGAGCTCCGAAGCTAGGTAAACTGCTCGTGTGCTTCGCCTCGATCCACTCTTCGTGCGATCTCCGCCCCCCGCCGAACCGAAAGGGGCTCGGTCCGCCGGTCCCATAGGTGTTCGTGGATCAGCTTCCCCGACATTCTCTTTTCAGCTCTATCTTCAAAAGCCAAGCATCCTTCTCTTCATTGTTAGAGGAAGGTGAAGTCATGGTGCCCTAGATCTGCATTGGAAATAGCTTGAAACAAAAACAGAGGATATTTGCGTGATATGGTGGTCAAAACCTTCGGGAGTATATATAATGAATTTTTGCCGACCAAAATTTGTAACATACAAGAAAACGGAGTCCGGGAGGCACACGAGGTGCCCACGAGACAGGGGGCGCGCCCTACAGGGGGGGGGGCTCCACTCTCGTGGGAGCCTCGTGTCCCTTTCGGACTACATATTTCTTCCTAAAATTCTTAAATATTCCAAAATTGATAAAAAATGCCATTGGAGTTGTTTTGGAGTCGGTTTACTTACCGTACCATATACCTATGCCTTTTCGGAGTCTGGAACATTCTGGAAAGTGTCCCTTATGTATTCCTCAGGGGTTACGGTTTCAATAATATTAGTTTCAACATTGATAGGATTACCTGAAATATAGTGTTTAATTCTTTGACCATTTACCACCCTCGGATTTGTGCCTTCAAAGTTGTTGATTTTTATGGCACCAGAACGATAGACCTCCTCGATAATGTAGGGACCTTCCCATTTTGAGAGAAGTTTTCCTGCAAAAAATCTTAAACGAGAGTTGAATAATAACACATAATCTCCTACATTAAACTCACGCTTTTGTATCCTCTTATCATGCCAGCGTTTGACTTTTTCTTTGAAAAACTTGGCATTCTCATAGGCTTGGATTCTCCATTCATCAAGTGAGCTAATATCAAATAACCTCTTCTCACCGGCAAGTTTGAAGTCATAATTGAGCTCTTTAATAGCCCAGTTTGCTTTATGTTCAAGTTCAAGAGGTAAATGACACACTTTTCCATAAACCATCTTATAAGGAGACATACCCATAGGATTTTTGTATGCAGTTCTATAGGCCCATAATGCATCATCAAGTTTTTTGGACCAATTCTTTCTAGATCTATTCACAGTCTTCTGCAAAATTAATTTGAGCTTTCTATTGCTCAACTCTACTTGACCACTAGACTGTGGATGATAAGGAGATGCTATTCTATGATTGACATCATACTTAGCAAGCATCTTACGGAAAGCACCATGAATGAAATGTGACCCACCATTAGTCATAAGATATATAGGGACTCCAAACCTCGGAAAAATAACTTCTTTAAGAATTTTAATAGAAGTGTTATGATCAGCACTACTAGTTGGAATAGCTTCTACCCACTTAGTAACGTAATCAACAACAACGAAAATATGTGTATAACTATTATAGGCAGGAAAAGGTCCCATATAATCAAAGCCCCAAACACCAAATGGTTCAATAACAAGAGAATAATTCATAGGCATTTCTTGATGTCTACTAATGTTACCTATTCTTTGACATTCATCACATGATAAGACAAACTTACGAGCATCTTTGAAGAGAGTAGGCCAATAAAAACCAGATTGTAGTACCTTGTGTGCAGTTCTATCTCTAGCGTGGTGTCCTCCATAAGATTCAGAGTGACACTTACGTAGAATCTGTTCCTGTTCATGCTCAGGCACACAACGTCTAATAACACCATCTACTCCTTCTTTATAAAGGTGTGGATCATCCCAGGAGTAATGTCTTAAATCATAAAAGAACTTTTTCTTTTGCTGGTATGTGAAACTAGGCGGTAAATATTTAGCAACAATGTAATTAGCATAATCAGCATACCATGGAGCAGTACGAGAAGCATTGATGACTGCTAATTGTTCATCAGGAAAGGTATCATTAATAGGCAGTGGGTCATCAAACATTCTCTAACCTAGACAAGTTATCTGCAACGGGGTTCTCATCTCCCTTTCTATCAATAATATGCAAGTCAAATTCTTGGAGCAAGAGAACCCATCTAATGATTCTAGGCTTAGCATCTTTCTTTTCCATAAGATATTTAATAGCAGCATGATCAGTGTGAATAGTAACTTTGGAATCAATAACATAAGGTCTGAACTTATCACATGCAAATACAACTACTAAGAACTCTTTTTCTGTACTAGCAAAATTTCTCTGGGCGGTATCAAGAGTCTTACTAGCATACTGGATAACATTCAATTTCTTATCAACTCTTTGCCCTAAAACATCACCTACAACATAATCACTAGCATCGCGCATAATTTCAAAAGGTAAATTCCAATCTGGTGGCTAAACAATAGGTAAAGTGATCAAAGCTTTCTTAAGTTCTTCAAACGCTTCTACACAATCATCATCAAAGAAAAAAGGAATACCTTTTTACAATAAATTAGTCAGAGGCCTAGAGATTTTAGAAAAGTCCTTAATGAACCTCCTATAAAAACCGGCATGACCAAGGAAACTTCTTATACCTTTTATGTCCTTGGGACATGGCATCTTTTCAATAGCATCAACTTTGGCTTTATCAACTTCGGTACCTCTCTCGGAGATCTTGTGCCCCAAGACAATGCCTTCATTAACCATAAAGTGACACTTTTCCCAATTCAGGACGAGAATAGTGTCTTTGCATCTCTGCAAAACTCGATCAAGGTTGCTCAAACAATCATCAAAAGAGGATCCATAGACGGAGAAATCATCCATGAATACCTCACAAATCTTTTCACAAAAATCAGAGAATATAGCCATCATGCATCTTTGAAAGGTAGCAGGTGCATTACATAAACCAAAAGGCATACGTCTATAAGAAAAAGTACCAAAAGGGCAAGTAAAAGTAGTTTTAGATTGATCCTTCACTGACACAGGTATCTGAGAGAAACCAGAATAACCATCTAGAAAGAAAAAATGTGTGTGTTTGGATAGCCTTTCTAGCATTTGATCAATAAAAGGTAAAGGGTAATGATCTTTCTTAGTAGCTTTATTTAACTTACAGAAATCAATTACCATCCTATAACCTGTAATAATTCTTTGCGGGATCAATTCATCTTTATCATTAGGAACGACGGCAATACCTCCCTTTTAGGGACACAATGGACAGGGCTTACCCATTCACTATCAGCAACAGGATAAATAATACCTGCCTCAAGGAGCTTTAGTATCTCCTTTCTTACCACTTCCTTCATCTTGGGATTTAATCGTCTTTGAGGATCCCTAACTGGTTTGGCATCTTTCTCCACTGAAATCTTGTGTTGACATAATGTGGGACTAATGCCCTTAAGATCATCCAGAGTATATCCAATAGCTGCTCGGTGCTTATTCAGAGTTTTCAATAATCTTTCTTCTTCTTTCTCTGAAAGGTTGGCACTAATAATAACAGGATATATTTCTTTTTCATCAAGATAAGCATACTTAAGATTATCAGGTAATGGTTTGAGTTCAAACACGGGATCACCCTTGGGTGGAGGGGGATTCCCAAGAATTTCAACAGGAAGGTTATGTTTCAGCATAGGTTCCTGTTTAAGGAACACTTCATCTATTTCTTCCCCTTCCTTCATAAACATATCGTTTTCATGGTCTAGCAAATACTGTTCTAACGGATTAATTGGAGGAACATCAATGGAAGCAAGACCAATAATCTCATCCTTACTAGGTGGTTCCCTTTCATGAGGTTGTCTGCTAAACTTAGCGAAATTAAACTCATGAGACATAACATCTATGCCAACAGTGACAATATTCTTTTCACAATTAATCTTAGCACTAGCTATATTCAAGAAGGGTCTACCAAAAATAATTGGACAAAAGGCATCTTGTGGGGAAGCAAGAACAAGAAAATCAGCAGGGTATTTAACCTTCCCACACAAAACTTCCACATCTCTAACAATCCCAATAGGTTTAATGGTATCCCTATTAGCAAGCTTAATAGTAACATCAATGTCTTCTAATTGAACGGGTGCAATGTCGTGCATAATTTATTTATAAAGATCATAAGGTATCGCACTAGCACTAGCACCCATATCACATAAGCCATGATAACAGTGATCTCCTATTTTAACAGAAATAACAGGCATGCCTACGACAGGTCTACGTGTCTTAGTATCAGGTCTAGCAATATTAGCAGTCTCACCCAAGAAAGAAATAACATGCCCATCTAAGTCCTCATCCAAGAGATCTTTAACCATAACAATACTAGGTTCAACATTAATTTGCTCAGGAGGTGTATAATTCCTAGTATTACTCTTACGAACAACAGTCGAAGCTTTAGCATGATCCTTTGTCTTAACAGGAAAAGGAGGTTTTTCAACATAAGCAGTAGGAACAATAGGATCACTATAGGTAATCGTCTTTTCTTCGAGTGTAATAGGTGCAACTACTTTCACTTCAACAGGAGGATTATATTTAAACCACTTCTCTTTAGGGAGATCAACGTGAGTAGAGCAAAAGATTCACAAAAAGTAGCTACTATCTCAGAGTCAAGTCCATACTTAGCGCTAAATCCACGAAAAGCATCGGTATCCATAAAAGACTTAACACAATCGAACTTAGGTGTCATACCTGACTACTTACCATCGTTGGAACCCCAATCTTCAGAGTTGCGCTTAATTCTTTCCAATAAGTCCCATTTGAAATCAATAGTCTTCAGCATATAAGAACCAGCACAGGAAGTATCGAGCAGGTTGCGATTATCAAGAGAAAGCCGAGCATAATTTTTTTTGAATAATCATTGCCCGAGAGAGCTCATGATTGGGGCATGAATATAACATTGACTTAAGCCTCCCCCAAGCTTGAGCAATGCTTTCTCCTTCGCGAGGCCAGCAATTATATATGTAATTGCGATCACGATGAACAAGATGCATATGATAGAAGTTCTGGTGAAATTCCAACTTCAATCGCTTATAATTCCAAGATCACGTATCATCACATAGCCTATACCATGTCAATGCATCTCCCTTCAAAGATAAAGGGAAGACCTTCCATTTGACAACATCATCGGGAATACCTGCAAGCTTAAATAATCCACAAACCTCATCCACAAAGATAAGGTGTAAATCGGGATGCAATGTTCCATCTCCTGCAAATGGATTAGCTAGCAGTTTCTCTATCATACCCGAAGGAATCTCAAAGTAAATATTTTCTTAAAGTTCAGTAGGTTAAGGAGCAACTCTTTGCTCTTCTGGTTGGGGTGAAGATACCCCAAACAAGCCCCTCAAAGGATTAGTTTCCATAGTGACAAGTAACAGAAAATTTCAGCACACTATATAAATGTTTCCTTACCAAGTTCCACTCACCAAGAGCGCTACACTCCCCGGCAACAGCGCCAGAAAAGAGTCTTGATGACCCACAAGTGTAGGGGATCTATCGTAGTCCTTTCAATAAGTAAGAGCGTCGAACCCAACGAGGAACAGAAGGAAATGATAAGCGGTTTTCAGTAAGGTTTTCTCTGCAAGCACTGAAATTGTAGGTAATAGATAGTTTTGTGATAAGATGAAGAGTAACGAGCAACAAGTAAATGAAGTAAAAAAAGTGCAGCAAGGTGTCCCAATCCTTTATGTAGCAAAGGATAAGCCTGGAAAATTTCTAATAATAATAAAGGAGCTCCCGAGGACACATTGGGAATTATCGTTAAGCTAGTTTTCATCACGTTCATATGATTCGCGTTCGGTACTTTGATAATTTGATATGTGGGTGGACCGGAACTTGGGTACTGCCCTTACTTGGACAAGCATCCCAGTTATGATTAACTCCTATTGCAAGCGTCCACAACTACAAAAGAAGTATTAAGGTAAACCTAACCACATCATTAGACATATGGATCCATAACAGCCCCTAACAAAGCAACACCTAAACTAGGGTTTAAGCTTCTGTCACTCTAGCAACCCATCATCTACTTATTACTTTCCCATGCCTTCCTCTAGGCCCAAATAATGGTGAAGTGTCATGTAGTCGACATTCACATAATACCACTAGAGGAAAAGACAACATACATCTCATCAAAATATCGAACGAATACCAAATTCACATGACTACTAATAGCAAGACTTCACCCATGTCCTCAAGAACAAACATAACCACTCACAAAGCATATTCATGTTCATAATCAGAGGATAATAATATGCATAAAGGATCTGAACATCTGATCTTCCACCAAGTAAACCAATTAGCATCAACTACAAGGAGTAATCAACACTACTAGCAACCCACAGGTACCAATTTGTGGTTTTGATACAAGATTGGATACAAGAGATGAACTAGGGTTTTGAGAGGAGATGGTGCTGGTGAAGATGGTGATGAAGATTGACCCCCTCTTGATGAGAGGATCATTGGTGATTACGTTGGTGATGATTTCCCCCTCCCGGAGGGAAGTGTCCCCGGCAGAACAGCTCCGCCAGAGCCCTAGATTGATTCCGCCAAGGTTCCGCCTCGTGGCGGCGGAGTTTCGTCCCGTAAGCTTGCCCACGATTTTTTCCAGGGTAAAAGTGATGATATAGAAGAAGATGGATGCCAGAGACCCACCAGGGGGCCCAGGAGATAGGGGCGCACCCTATAGGGGGGGCGTGTCTCCTGGACACGGTGTTGGCCCCCTGGCCTATTTCTTTCACTCAGAAATTCTTATAAATCCCAAAAAGTTGTTTCGTGGAGTTTCAGGACTTTTGGAGTTGTGCAGAATAGGTTTCCATGCTCCTTTTCGAGCCAGAATTCCAGCTGCCGGCATTCCCCCTCTTCATGGTAAACCTTGTAAAATAAGAGAGAATAGCCATAAGTATTGAGATATAATGTGTAGCAATAGCCCATAATGCAATAAATATTGATATAAAAGCATGATGCAAAATGGATGTATCAACTGGCCACGGCCGAGGACAAGGCGGCCAAAGATCGGGCCACACGCGAGAAGCAGGAGGCCCGGGTTAATGAGGTGTAGCAAGACCTCCAGGATGCCGTTAAGAAGTGCAAGTCCTTGGAGCGTGACTTTAAGGAGAAAGAGTCCAAACTTGCCAAGGCCTGCCAGAGCGCACAAGATGCCCGGGCCGAAGCGCATGGCGCCCTCTAGGAAATCTAGGCGGCCATGAAGATCACGGCGGGTAAGGCTTTCATTATGCAGAGCAGATATGTGAAGGAAAGGTTCCTTTTACTTACCTGAATTTGGAGCTCTCCAGGGGCGTTTGTGGATCTGCCGTGCAGCGTGTCAGACGCTGCAGAATTCTATCGAGCCGAAGATGGGAGCTCTACGGAGAAGCTATTCTGGTCGCAATACCTTGGACCAGAACATCCAATGCCCTTTAGCGATCAGCTGAAACGGATGGTCGAGCTGCATAGGGCGGCCAAACTAGCCATGAAGGATTTGATAATCTGGCTATGGCCTGCCGAAGCCATTCCTAGCAGCTACTTTGGACTCATGAAGCGGCTCGTCGGTGCCTGCCCTCGGCTTGAAGCCATCAAGCGGTCGGTCTGTATGGAAGGTGCGCGGATGGCCTTTGCTCGCGCCAAGATGCATTGGGCGAAGATGGATGCCACGAAGCTGATGACCGAGGTACTGCCCGAGGGCAAGGAGCACCATAGACCCCAACTGTATTTTGACAGTGTCCTGGAGGGATCCCGCCTTGTAGCGGAGCAATGTGCTAAGCATATCATATTCCCATGAATACACTCATGTTATCCTGTCCTGTAATATGAAATAGATCCGTTATGTAATATAATGTCTGTTATTTAAAAATAATTACCTCCTGTGCGGACGTTTTGTTAAATTTGAGAGTTGGCCAGTCGTCGGCTTCTGCCCCCATGTAGGTAGTACGGGGGTGTTCGGGATAAATCTAAACACTCTTTACTCCAGAGTTTGGTCCTTAAAGGAGGTGTTTAGAGCAATGAACAAGGCAATTAGACTATACGGTTTATCACCCTCACTTAGCCATAGGAGTTTGACAACAAAAAATTTAGGTGCAGCCCCTAGTGTTCGGAAGTCCAGACTTGGAATGCTGTAAACACCTGATCAGATAAAAACCGATTCCTCGCATAATGCTGAAAAAATCTCTAAGGATTTGAAACCTCTCGAACAGCTGACCGGCTCTCGCCGCATCATGACAATCAGTTTTCGGCTTTCTCTACTGAGGTGCTCAACCGGAAGAACCGGGACACAATCGCAGTAGTTCTCCCTTTACTACCCTAGCCGATATAGCGGAACGTAAGGTAGTAAGCACAGGAGCCGGGCAACCCAACTATTGACCAAAGACATGATTCGGAGCCGATCCATATAATGCTATAAGTTCGGGGTGCCAAATTGTACTATAAAAGTGTTCGAACTTTATTGCCGTGTTATGGGGTATGATGAAGCCCCTAGCGAATTAAGGCGTACCAGAGTGTATGGGTGCAATTGATAAAAAATATAAAGACAAGGAAAAAATTAAGTAATAAGCTGACGCTGGAAATATTGAGCCACAAATTATTTTCCATTGTAATTTGATTAATACGTCAAGGCGTATTTGTACAAGTAATGCAATAATCAAAAAAGGCTATTTTACATGCCATGACCAAGGGCGAGCTGCGTGCGGGTTTTTTTAAAACAGGTATAACGATCGTTAGCAGAGACCACCTGTGGGTTCCCTTGTACGACAAAGATTCTTGCCTTCTTGGTATGTCCGTCCTTTGACAGGTCCAATGATCAGGTCGCTAGGCAAGGCCTCGGGAAGAGAAAAAACCTGAAATAAAGAAGAAAAAGTGAAGGTATGCGGGTTCAGGAGCGGTTGAGCCACATTACGGATCGCGGTCTAGCTGTGCCTCCGTCCATGCCCATGGTATTTTTAGTGTGTAGTTATGTACGCGCGACACAAGTGTCGCCGCTTGATTGGACTAGGTGGGAGGCCGAATTGCTAGTCAAGCTCTGGATGAGCTAGACCATCCTGCTGTAGAGTAGTTCGGACTCGCTTGACGGTGTCCGGGAGCTTTACTGCCGAATTGAGGTTTTGTCTAAAAAGGCTGCTCTGTACTTCTGCTACAAGGGCAGCCGTGTGCTCCTTGATACGTCTCCAACGTATCTACTTTTCCAAACACTTTTGCCCTTGTTTTGGACTCTAACTTGCATGACTTGAATGAAACTAACCCGGACTGACGTTGTTTTCAGTAGAACTGGCATGGTGTTGTGTATTGTGCAGAAACCAAAAGTTTTCGAAATGACCTGAAAATCCACGGAGATAACTTTTGGAAAATATAAAAAAATACTGGCGAAATAATCAAGGCTAGGGGGCCCACACCCTGTCCACGAGGGTGGGGGGCGCACCCCTCCCCCTGGGCACGCCCCCCTGTCTCGTGGCCCCCCTGATTCTCCACCGACCTCAACTCCAACTCTATATATTCCGTTTCACGGAGAAAGAAATCAGAGAGAAAGTTTCATCGCGTTTTACGATATGGAGCCTCCGCCAAGCCCTAATCTCTCTCGGGAGGGCTGATCTGGAGTCCGTTCGGGGCACCGAAGAGGGGGATTTGTTGCTGTCATCATCATCAACCATCCTCCATCACCAATTTCATGATGCTCACCGCCGTGCGTGAGTAATTCCATCGTAGGCTTGCTGGACGGTGATGGGTTGGATGAGATTTACCATGTAATCAAGTTGGTTTTGTTAGGGTTTGATCCCTAGTATCAACTATGTTCTGAGATTGATGTTGCTATGACTTTGCTATGCTTAGTGCTTGTCACTAGGGCCCGAGTGCCATGATTTCAGATCTGAACCTATTATGTTTTCATGAATATATGTGAGTTCGTGATCCTATCTTGCAAGTCTATATTCACCTATTATGTGTTATGATCCGACAAACCCGAAGTGACAATAATCGGGATACTTCTCGGTGATGACCGCAGTTTGAGGAGTTCATGTATTCACTAAGTGCTAATGCTTTGGTCCCATTCTCTATTAAAAGGAGGCCTTAATATCCCTTAGTTTCCATTAGGACCCCGCTGCCATGGGAGGTAGGACAAAAGATGTCATGCAAGTTCTTTTCCATAAGCACGTATGACTATATTCGGAATACATGGATAATTACATTGATGAACAGGAGCTAGTTCTGCGTCACCCTATGTTATAGCTTTTACATGAGTAATCGCATCCGACATAATTATCCATCACTGATCCAATGCCTACGAGCTTTTCACATATTGTGCTTTGCTTATTTACTTTTCCGTTGCTACTGTTACAATTACTAAAAAACCGCTATCGTTACTTTTGCCACTGTTACCATTACTATCATACTACTTTGCTACTAAATATTTTGCTGCAGATACTAAGTTATCTAGGTGTGGTTGAATTGACAACTCAACTGCTAATACTTGAGAATATTCTTTGTCTCCCCTTGTGTCGAATCAATAAATTTGGTTTGAATACTCTACCCTCAAAAACTGTTGTGATCCCCTATACTTGTGGGTTATCAAGACTATTTTCTGGCGCCATAGCCGGGGAGCATAGCTCTATTCTTTGAGTCATTTGGGATTTATATCTGCTGATGAAAGGGCTAGTTATCGACTAGAGGGGGGTGAATAGGCGATTTTTATGAAAGTCTTCAAAACATGGGAGTTTCGAAGACAAATAGTAGAAACAACACTATTCGTATGCAGCGGAAGGTAGACTACACTAGACAAGCCATAGTCAAGTATTCAATGAAGTGAAAGCACGAAGACTATTAGCAGCTAGGTAGTAAATATCAGGGTGGAAGATAGTATGAAGCCAATCAAGACAAGTAGTCACACAGTGAAGTCAAACAGATTATGCAAGCAGACAATGACTTCACGAAGACAAACTGTAAGTAAAGTGAAGTGAGAGATAGAACCAGTAGCTTCAGGAAGACAGTGGTTTGTTCGACCAGTTCCAGTTGTTGTGACAACTATACGTATGGTTAGGGAGGCTGAGATTTAACTCAGAAGACCGCGTCTTCACCTTATTCCCCTTGAGCTAAGGACTCTCAGTCCCCGCCCAATCACTCTGGTAAGTCTTCAAGGTTGACTCCCAAACCTTCACAGACTTCATTCACCGGCAATCCACAATGACTCTTGGATGCTCAGAACATGATGCCTAACCGGCTGGAGGATTCACAGTCCTCAAGTGAAATAAGACTTCAGATCACGTGGATAGAAAGACTTCAGTGATGCCAAACACTCTTTGGGCTCTGGGTGGTTTGGGCTTTGTCCTCGCAAGGATTCTCTCTCAAAAGCTTCGGAGGTGGGTTGCTCTCAAACGACAATAGCCATATACTAACTCTGGGCAGCCACCAATTTATGGTGTAGGGGGTGGGCTACTTATAGCCACTGGGCAACCCGACCTGATTTATCCGAAATGACCCTGGGTCACTAAGGAACTGGCATGTGTCGCAACGGTCAGATTTCAAACACACGCGGCAGCTTGACTTGGGCTACAAGTAAAGCTGACTTATCCGACTCTGGATAATATTTGCTCTCATTGTCTTCGCTCGAAGACATAGGATTTGGTTGAGCATCACTTCAGTCACTCTGACTTTGTTCACTTCGACCCCACTTAACAGTGCGGTGATTCCTATGACTCAACAAAGAAGAAATGGAAACAACGAAACAACTAAGTCTTCGCGCTCCATAGTCTTCAGACATTGTCTTCTCAAGTCATAGTCTTCAACGTTATTAGCTTCACAGACCACCATTGTCTTCAATGTCTTCACACATTTTTAGGGGTCATCTCCGGTAGGTAAACCGAATCAATGAGGGACTACTACCTGTGTTGCAATTCTCACAAACACATTAGCCCCTCAACCAGGTTTGTCGTCAATACTCCAAAACCAACTAGAGGTGGCACTAGATGCACTTACAATCTCCCCCTTTTTGGTGATTGATGACAAACTGGTTGAAGTTTTCAACGGGGATAAGAGTATGTGAAATTGTAAAGGATTAAGGCATTGTCTTCATAAGAGGCAAAAGGCTCCCCCTGAAGATGTGCATATAAATGTTTTGCGTTGGAATGCAAATGCACATGGCAGATTGTACTTATGGAGATCCTCCTCACCATATGAATACAATACATTATGCATGAATAGATATACAGGAATAATGACATGCATAGTGAAAGATGGATGTCTGCGAAATGACTGCATGCGGGATTTATCGTTGCATCACAGAATAGCAGTAAAAAGTAGCAGACAAACATAAAGTTTAGGTGTTACAACTCAAAGAACCAAATGTATCAAAACGAGAGTTCTAAACATTAGGCAAAAGTATTGCAACCACCCATATGGACCCGCTTGAAGACTATCAACATATGCTTCTCCCCCTTTTGTCAGTGAGGACCAAAAAGGTTTGAAGACATAGTCGCTACTCGTTCCCATGAGGAGTAGGTGAAGCAGTAGGGTCGTCGTCGAGGTTTGGTGGTGCAGAAGAACTTGGTGCAGTGTTGATACATGCTGATGTTGGAGGTGGTGAAGTAGCATCATCGGCGTCATCGAGAAATCTGGCATTTACTATAGCTGAGGAGGAAGAGTACTCTAAGTCTTCAAGGGACAGGGTTCGATGTAGAACAACATTCCTTGGAGGAGTGGAGTCAAACTTGAATCTTTCAGTGAAGCCATCGTCTTGAAGATCAGCTTCAGCACTGAGCAATGTCAATCCCTTCCAAGTCCTGCGACGAGTTTCATGAGTAACAAAGGCATTCTTGGCGGCAAGGTTGCGAATGTGATTGACATCCACCAAGAGGCTTTGCATTTGTCGTTTCAGCCAGTAGTGATGCTTGTCGTGTTTATGATGCAAGGCTACAAGAAGCTCTCGATCATTGAGCACATGAGATCGCTTTTGAGTCCTTGGAGCAATGGTGCTTTCTGTGGCTTCAGTGCGTGCACGGCGAGTGTTGTCGGCCAATGGATAGACACGAGAAGCAGCCTGAACACCTTCAACATGCTGCATAAAACTCTGATGACTGGCATTATGAAGATATATTGCCTCCTTGGCAGGCTCTTGATAGATGGCTCCGACGAACATATCAACCTCTTGCAGCAATATAAGATGGTTGCTTGCAGAGGGCTGATAGTTGACCGCATAGTGAAGCTTGATCAGACGCATAACCCAAGGAGCATAAAATTTCAGACCAAAAATGTCAGAGCCAGATGCAGCAAACTGACAAATGAAGAAATACTGAGCATTGAAGCTTTTGCCATTGAGTATATAGAAGACCAATGTCTTCATTGCACCTTCAAGCTTTGCTGAGGAGGAATGCCCTTTGATGGGCCATAGAGTTCGCCTAATAATGTTATAGATGGTGTGGGGCAAATACTCTAGGTCTTCAATGAAGAATTCCTTGGGATACTCGGCATCCTAAGGCAGTGGCTTCGTCATGCTCAGCATGTTGGTCATGTTGGGCTCTGCTGGCTTCTGAAAAATGCTCTCCAATGCATCACGATGAAGCTGACAACCAGGTTCATAGAGTTCACCTGGAGTGGACAGTGTCGGTGTCCTGGGAACGGGGGTACCCAGAGTTTCCTGCCTGCGGCCTACGGCGTGGCTCAAGGAGTGGCCCAGTACGGCCCATCTTCATCAACATATGCTCAAGACCCTCGCGGGGCGGACAACAGGAAGCTTCCTCAGGCACAGCCTCGTCAGGCTGGCTCGCGAGGAGGCGGAGAGATCAAGGCAGGGAAACTCACGAGGTGCCCGTGACGCAAGCCATGACGGCCGAAGCCAGGCGGGCGCCGGCCTGCGCAGAGTCCTTGTTTCCTCTTTGGTACAAAGGGGGAAAGCACAGGCGAGAGTATCAAGCAAAGGCAACCATTTCGGTGCAACAAGACCAAGACCAGCAGAACAGTAGGATGGAGGTCATTATGGAGCCCAAGCCGGCGTCACCGTCAGAGTCTTTGGCAGGCGAGGACCGACTTTAGCCATGATAAGTGTACTAGATGTTCCCCTTCAAAATGGCCAATTGTTGGCGCCCTTCCCGCTCAATATTTGGGAAGAGGACCAAGGCCTTGCTCTATAAATAGGGCTAGCCACCACAGTAGGAGGAGGATCGGATGAAGAGCCAACTGATCCAGATTCAATCCTTCCCAAGAGGCATCACCTCCACAAGAACTCCTCCCCTTGCGAGGCAGTTCTTCCCTTGTATTGTTCATCATCAGCCCCTGAGGCAATCCATCACACCACAAACTAGAGTAGGGTATTACACCACAATGGTGGCCCGAACTAGTATAAACCTTGTGTCCCTTGTGTTGTTCTTCGTGTAGTTTAGATCCTTGTGAGGCGACAAGACGTAGGTAGGTAGGAGGTGTGATCTCCGCACGCACCCCAGAGTTTGAACCTTGAGGGTCTGCTAGAACCCGAAATCCGACATTTGGCGCGCCAGGTAGGGGTGCACCGGAATCCTTCTCCCACCACCTCGCGTACCGTCGTATTGTCGCCATCATGTCCGGCGACCCAACGGGCAATCCCGATCCCTGGGTGGTCTAGCCCGCCCGCATAGAGCCGCTTGCCCAGGGCGACCTCAACCCCGTGCCCCAGGCAGCCCGCAGTCCGCAGGGCGCTGCAGGCCGCGGGTGACGCGGTCACGCGGGACCAGCTCTCACGTCGCGGCAGGTGTGGTCGGCAGCGAGGGCCTCAAGCCACACCGCGGCCACGGTGCTGTACACCCGACGGGAGCAGGTGAACTCAACGGCCGTGCTCACGGTGGCCCGAGAGCTACTGCAATGCAGGCTGCTGGAGGGCAGCCACGACGTGCTACTGGAGCGGGTGGCAGAGCTCCTGGGCTCCGTCGCCTCGGGGGCTCACCCCTTCTGCGCCCAGCCGCCGCCTCAGGTCGAAGGCGGACCGCAAGGAGGCCTCGTACGCGCCCACACAGCTCCGAGCGGATTCCAAGGCCACCCCAATGCCAACCTGGCCATCAGCGCCGGGCTACCAATAGTGCCGCCTCCGCCTCCGACCAGCGAAGGGGGATTCACTACAGCCCACGGCCCCGGTGGTACGCCGCGCTACCACCCCTAGGTGGGCACCTCAAGCAGGACTGCATGGCACACGGGGCACTACAGCAAGGCATTCGGGGAGGCGGCCCCGGAAGCGTATGTGCCCCACATGGTGGATCAAGGGCACGCGCAGGAGGAAGACCATGGCTCGTTCCTCGGCCCAGGCTGGGGGGAAGAGACGCCGGAAGCTGAGCTCTTTCAGGAGACCGGGAGAGCCTCGTCAACCGCGCTGGAGGCAGCGACTATCGGGTACCGCTAATTCCTAAGGAGCAGGCATACGCTAACCATGGATCACAGGAGGTACAGGTCGTCGCGGCGGATGGCTGTCCCAATCCAGCAACTTCCTACCCCTCAGGAGGAGGGCACCGGGGGCTGCAGGAAAGGGGCCGAGATCCGGCCTCGCCCCCACGACGCTCGGAGCAAGACGTCCCCAGGAGGTAGGCCCTCTGCTGGGGAGGTGCCTCAGGGCCTAACCCCGGCAGAGGACCTGTGGTCATCGGGGGAACCGCTGGCGACCGCTCTATCCCATCGGCGGCATCCTCGGTCTTCGGCCATCGTCGATGGCAATAGAGTGTGGCGCAAGGCGGGGCCCTCCTCTGGCGATATGAAGCAAGGCCGGTACCTGTGAAGAAGGCCCAATGCATGTGAAGCTCGCCGCCCAGTGACACTCTCACGTAATAATGAGTGGGGCTGTACATGCCCCGGAGTCTCCGAAGAGCCGCCCTCGGGCCTCGGGGGCTCCCGCCCACGCCTAGTGGCAGCACTTAGCTCCGTGCTGGTGAGAAGACGTCGAAGACTAGACTAGGTGCCGGACGCAGCCTTTCTGCTATTTTTGCCTCTCCCTTGGTCGTCGATTTTCCCTTGTTTGAATTTAAGTTGGATTTGAGCTTAAGACTTGCGTGTGTCTGGGAAGGGGTGTTTAGTCTCGTTCGAGCAATCTCTCGTGTTCTGGCCACCGCTTTGCGTCCCTCCAGCTTCAGCTGCCTCCCCTCGTGAGCCCCTCGCGAGTCGGGCCAGGCCCAGCATGCGTGCAGCCCAGGCTGCCGTCACAGCCCCCTCTCAGGAGGTTCTCGCTACAGGTTCAATGGGTTCATTCAGGAGGCACTCGGGACACCGCGGCCCCCCGCGGACTCGCTCAGAACCCACGCGGGACAAAGGTAAACAAGACAATTGACTCATCACGAGATCAACCGCTCGGTGTAGGCATGCAACCAACATCATGTCTACAAAAATACTAACTGCAAGTTTTTACACGATGGGCTCCCCCTCCCAAAATGCTCTTACAACCTTCAGGGCCAAGCCCGAACTCTCTCTGTGCAGGGTAAAAAGCAAGAATAACGCAGGGTCAATCGGATAAATCCCCCAATGCATCCTTAGGGGCACCTCCGGAGTCGTCACTGGCGTCGCTGGCCTCGCCATCGCCCTCTGCGTCGCCACCGGTCAGCCTCCCAGGCCTCCTCGATGGCCTGAGAGCAGGCCTCTCGAGAAGCCGCCAGCGACACCTCGGCCTTCGCATTGTCGAGGTCACGCTGGTGGCGCGCAAGGGCAACAGCCACCTTCAGCTTGCACCTCTCCTCGGCTAGGCGCAGACCCTCAGCCTCAAGGCGTGCATCACCGCCGGCAAGCTCTACACCGAGCTGGCTCACTGCGTTAGCCGCCCTCTGGAGAAACCCTTGGTGAAGGGCGCGGCGCTCCCGAGCGTGCTCGAGCACGTCTTCCGCGTCGTCCTCCGCCCCTGGCGTGCACGGAGGGCCGCGAACTGGCATGCCCCCTCTGGGCAGGGGGCTGGGGGCTAGCGCCCTCGTGATGGCCGGGCGCGCCCTGCCAGAAGCCTGGCTCAGAGCCAGTTCGTCCTCCAAGGAAGAATGCGAGACCGACCTCAGCCAGTCGCCGTCCACGACCAAAGGAGGAGCCCGGGGCAGGCTGGCTGTGCCCCGGGAGAGCTCGGGAAGGAGGGTCGCGAGGTGCACAGAGTCAGGATGCTCCGCAGGATGGCTTACCTCTCCAACCGACTTCACAACAAGGGAAGTACTCGAGCTCGGGACGCTTTGGGGCGGTGGAGAGGGCGAGGCCTGGCGGGATGGCTCCTCGGCCGTCTCCATGAACTCGGCAGGAAGGGCCCTGTAGGGCAATGGTCAGCTGAAGCAACGGGAAAGTAAGGGACTAAGAAAGGAGAAGGCTTACTCATCAATGGTGAAGTACTTCCTGCGCTTCAATAGGTGGCAGGGGTAATCATCACCACCCAAGGCCTCCTTTCTCTTTCGGAGAGCCTCTAAGTCCACACGGAAGCGGCCTAGGAGCTCGGCACAAGGGTCAGTCTGCGGTGAGGAAGAAGCGCCAAGGTGACCGGCATCGGGGGCATTGCCCTGGTGCACTCCACCAGGTGCCGCCCCGTAGGGAGTGGCCAGGGCCTTGGGATCCTCTGCCACGGAAGCCGCGGGCCGTGGCTCAATGCCTTCAGCCGCCGCAGGGCGGGCCTCAGAAGCTGCCACCTCAGGAGTTCCGCACGACGTCACTATCCCCACGGCAGCCCCCTCAGCCCTCGGCGGCCCTTGCCTTCCTGCCCCACCACTCGAGGAAGGACCGCCGCAGGCAACCGGGAGGGAAACCACAGCAACTGGGTTCTCAAGAGGTCCCATGAGGCCTGCTGGGTGCAGCCCCCATTCATCGAAGCTGGGCATCTGCTTCACAAAATCAGCCCTGCCTGAGCAGGAGGTACATCAAGGCACCCCCTTGCCGAAGGCTACCAGGGGAAGGGTCCCAAGTAAGAATCATGAGAACCTTCCTCAGCACTTCAGGCGCCAGATCTTCCTTCTGGAGCCTCATGCAGTCTTCACACCCCCCGAAGGTCCACATCCGACGGGAATGACATTGGAGAGGGGCAATGCAGCTCTGGAGGAACTCCTTCACCACCTTGGGAGCCGTCAAACCGAGCACCCTCAAGTTCCCGAAGCGACACCAGACGAAGGCGAGCCGGGGGCTCGTGAGCGTCTCATGGCCCCAGCCCGAGTTGGAGACAGCGGGCAAGGTTGGCTCCGAGAGTAGGGGGCTGGGCACTCCGACATCCATGTACAACCACCGCTCTCGGAACCTAGTCGCAGGCGGAGGAAGGCTGAAATCAATCCCTGAGGCTGCCGCTTCCGATGCGGCAAGGAAGCTCACGAACCCCAAGCATTGGGAGGGGTCGCTGAGGCGCAGAGAGAAGAAATGGTGCAGCAAGGCAACTGAAGGAGGAATGCCCACCATCGCCTCGCAAACAGAAGCGAAAATGGCGAGGAGAGAAATGGATTCGGGACCCAAATGCATCATGTGGATCTGGTAATGGGAAAGTACGGCATTGAAGAAATCGGAAAAGGGGGGAACTAGTCCCGCCCAAAGGGCATCGGCGAAGTACCGGACCTCGATGACTATTCTGTCAATGGAGTAGTGAGACGCGGGACAGACCGTCGTCCTCCCACACTCATTGAAGATGGTGGCGAGGGCGGAACTAACCTTGTCCAAGGCTTCCAAGTTGAGTATGATCGACTGATCGATAGCAGGAGCCGCCGACGGCGACGAGCGGGGCGGGGGCACAGGCTTCTTCCCTTTCCCCTTCTTCGTCGGTGCCATGGCGACATGCAGGGGGAGGGTTCGATATTGGATTGGAAGCAGAGGTTGGAGGTCAAGGGGAGGAAGAGCAGGAGACGCGTGAGCGGCGGGAAGAGGGATGACTGTGTGCAACCACGGGTCCGCCTAGCTGGGCGCAAAATAAGGAAGCATGGGGAAACAGGGACGCCCATGTCCAATCAACCTCCATGCAGCGCCCAAGGCCGCGGGCTGTTGGGGCTCGCGGCGCTTCGCACTTGCCCCTTCGCTTCTCTGCTAAGCCAAGTCCAGGCGTGCCTTGGGCCCGGGGGCTACTGTCGGTGTTCTGGGAATGGGGGTACCCAGACTTGCTTGCCTGTGGCCTACGGCGTGGCTCAAGGAGTGGCTCAGTATGGCCCATCTTCATCAACATATGCTCAAGACCCTCGCGGGGGGCCAAGCCTCACGGGGCGGACAACATGAAGCTTCCTCAGGCATAGCCTCGTCAGGCTGGCTCGCAAGGAGGCGGAGAGATCAAGGCAGGGTACCTCACAAGGTTCCCGTGATGCAAGCCATGACAACCGAAGCCCGGCAGGCGCCAGGCGGGCTCCGGCCTGTGCAGAGTCCTTGTTTCCTCTTTGGTGCAAAGGGGCAAGCGCCGGCGAGAGTATCAAGCAAAGGCAACCATTTCGGTGCAACAAGACCAAGACCAGCAGAATGGCAGGATGGAGGTCATCATGGAGCCCAAGCCGGCGTCACCGTCAGAGTCTTTAGCAAGCGAGGACCGACTTTAGCCAAGATAAGTGTACTAGATGTTCCCCTTCAAAATGGCCAATTGTTGGCACCCTTCACGCTCAATATTTGGGAAGAGGACCAACGCCTCGCTCTATAAATAGGGCTAGCCACCACAGTAGGAGGAGGATCGAATGAAGAGCCAACTGATCCGGATTCAATCCTTCCCAAGAGGCATCACCTCCACAAGAACTCCTCCCCTCGCAAGGCAGTTCTTCCCTTGTATTGTTCATCATCATCCCGTGAGGCAATCCATCACACCACAAACTAGAGTAGGGTATTACACCACAATGGTGGCCCGAACTAGTATAAACCTCTTGTCCCTTGTGTTGTTCTTTGTGTAGTTTAGATCCTTGCGAGGCGACGAGACGTAGGTAGGTAGGAGGTGCGATCTCCGCGCGCACCCCAGAGTTCGAACCTTGAGGGTCTGCCGGAACCCGAAATCCGACATATAGGCCGATAAGCTCAATGAGGTCAAAGGCTTTGGCTTCATGATGGACATTGCCTGTCATCCACTCGAGGACCCATGTCTTCGGATCCCTGTTGTAGCCACGAATGTGAAGGGTTGCATAGAATTGTAGCAGAAGCTCTTCATTCCAATGCTCTTTATCAGTGACAAACTATAGCAGGCCAGCATCACGAAAACAGTCAAGGGCTTCTTCTAGGCAGGGCAGACCAAAAATGGCTTAAGAATCCAGACGCATATGAGCAAATATGCGCCCTTGATTGTATAGAACACATGAGTAGTAGTTGCGCTGCTGATAGCTCCAGAACCGATCAGAGGATATTCTTGGCTTGGAGTATGGGTTCTTGCGCTGTCACAGAAGGTGTTGTGTGCAATGAAGCCATTTACATTGAATGATCCTGGTGCAAATACAGTACCTGGAAACCATGGCAACCTTGGTTTTGGCTTCTGAACCTGAGGCTTGTGCTCCACATGATAGTCAAACTGAGGTCCGGGAGCAGGCGGAGGAATCAGAATAGGCCATCTGACAGGCACTAGTTCGCATTGATAGAATGCATGCTCAATAGTGTGTGGCCTTGGTGGCGGTACAGGAGCAGAGGCATTAGTGGAGGCGTCAGGCTGCATAGTGGTGGTAGGTGCATCATTGGCTTCATTCACAATATTAACTGTAGGTGCCACATTATCTTCAGCCATGACCTCGTCATTGTCGTCAGTAGTGTTGTTGGTGGACGCCTCGGGATTTTCAACCTCCACTTGAGTAGCTGGAGGGTCGGGCACAGACTCGTTCTTCTCAAGAACAACTTCTTCTGGGTTGGTAGGGGGCGTAGCAACACGTTCTTCTTGTCTTTCATCGGCTGCTGCAGTCGGAATCTCTTCAGAAGCATTAGCTTCAGACACAGGAACCATCACAGGAGGATTGTCTTCAGGGAACACTCGACGTGCCACTGAGCTGGGCTGGTGGGAATTCTCTTCTGTGATGTAATTGTCATCATTGACAATTGGGCTGGTGACTTGCGTTGGTGAAGGACGGGGTGTACTTGGTGAGTCTCGAACTGGGGTTGCTGGTTGGGGGCGATCAGCCCATGAGGCATCCTGTGTGATTGGCATCAAGGGACGACCAATACTGATGGGTTCGCTATTTGCGTGAACTGGTGATGATACCGTGGGGAGCTCAATTTGAGGAAGGACTTCATCATCTTCTACATTGTCTTGAGGACCAATGTCTTCAGCCGTGATGGGGTCAACGCCTGGATCTTGTTCAGCTTTAGGAGCCTCTGTGGAAGCGGACTCATGAACTATCAACTGACGCTCTTGATTTTTAGATGCAGGATGAGCAAAAGCAAGGGGCTCGACAATAAAGGGCTCTTTGGGAGCAGCCCGATCTCTCTTCTTAGTCTTTCTCTTCTTGGTGGGTGGTGCATCATCAGTGGTGTTCTTGAGCTTGCACTTTTTGGCTTCAACTTCAGCTGCCTTGGTTTTCTTCTGTTCTGAAGCCACTGTGGGGACCTTAGGCTTCGAGCCTGTCATGCTGGCTGGGAAGACAATGCGAGGTTCTTCCCGCCTTGGAGCTTCAGTTGGGGCCACAGTAGACTTCTTTTGGTAGCCATCTTGGGGTCAATGCCCGGACGCCCAAGTGCCTTGTGCTTCTCAGCTTCGTTGTAAGCTTGAACACATTTGGCAGCAAGATTCTTCATGCATTCTCTTGAGCCTTTGGCTTCTTAGCGCTTCTTGCGAAACACCTCCTTGAGGTCATTCAGCATCAGCTTGAACTTCTGGACATCAGCCACACTGAGCTTGGCCACATGCTTCTTGAACTGTTCTTTCTCAAAATCAATTTTGTTCTTTAGTTCAACTATGCGTTGAGCCAGAGCCATCTCAGGAGCAATGGCGCCTTGAAAGGCGACGCTGATGCCAATCGGGAGTTGAATATCATCAAAGCTGAGATTGGGATTGTCAAACCACTCATCAATGAAGTTATCCAGAATGTTTACGTCGAAGAGGGGCAGATGATTGAAGATCTTCGCCTCTTGCTTTATCAGCCGTTGAAATGGATCCTCAACAAACTCGTCATCTGACGACAGATCAATAGCTTCAGATTCATTCCTTAGAACGGCAGCTGGTGTCAATGCTTGACTGGACCTCTGAGCAGTTCTCTTCTGAGGCTTCTCGTTCCGTTTGGAGGCACAAGATTGATCGTCAGAGGTGTTACTTGGAGCAGGAGGGGCAGTTTCCAATGGCTTCACTCGAGAAGATTTTGGTGCAGCAGTTGATTTGGAAGCCTTAGCTTTCTTCTGCTTCTCTGGCTTAGGAGGAGGAGCTGGTGCATCTTCAGAGTCAGCATCATCACCAGAGTGATCCACGTTTGCACCTTGAACGGCAATGTGCAACAGGAGGCCTTCGAAGTTGTAGAAGGGGTCGATCCTGTTTTCATTGGCTTTACGGGTGACATCTTCACGTGGAGAGGACGGACCTGGGTTGAAGTCAAGTCCGAAAGCCCTCTTGTTCTTCACAGCAGAGTCTTTTGCGAACTGGTAGTTGCACTTGAATAGATGGTCTTCACGACACCACAGCAGAGAAGAGGGGTCAGCATTCTCTGGCTGTGGTCCGCGAACCATGCACGGATAGAAGCCTTGCTAAATAGCTTCAGTTTGGGACATGGGTTGAAGATTCTTGTACAGTATATCTCCCTAGGGCCGCTTGATGGCATTCTTTTCTGTGTACTCTTCTGTGACGAATCGATACTTGAACCATTCCTCAGCCCAGTATCTTCGAATCCATTGGTTCGATTCTTGCGTCCTGTATAGGTTTCCTCCGGGTCTGTTTTGTACAGCTCGTCCAAATTTGGAGGCAAATCCTTGGAAGTGTTCCCACGGTGCTTTCTGCCACCCTTTCTTGCTGGTTTCTCAGTAGCCATGAAGCTTAACCTGAAAGGCTTCAGAACTTGCAAAGGTTTCACTACAAAAAAAAGACACATCCATGACATTTTGGGCCGAACGGATTTTTTTTGTCATACATATGACACTTCTATGATGATAATTGTGACAAAACCCGGTATCATCATAGATGTGGTGGGCTCCTACTTCTATGACAAAAAAAACATGACAGAAAATGGGCTTTTCGTCCTGGGCGGGCCGGAGACGCAGCTGCATGACATTCTTTGGGCCGTCCATGATGGAAAAAACCATGGTAGAACCGAGGGCGACGAAAATTTCGGGGAGTTCCCAGTTATGGTGGGAGGTCGGGGGTCGAGCGATGCGCGTTTCTCTCGTACACATACGCGCGTGTGTGCGAGGCGTTGGCTCTAACTGAACCCGAGCGAGGCGTTGGACTCTAACTGAACCCGAGCGATTGCATTGCAGGCTATGCGTTACTGAACCCGAGCGATCGATCGATGGCTGTTAACTAAACCCGATCGAGCGATTCCTTCGCTACTACTGCTAACTGAAGCCGATTGATTGGATGAACAGTGAGCGTTGCGGGGGGGTTTGGATGAACAGTGAGCGGTGGCGTTGCCTCTGGATGAATAGGACCCTGTGGTGTGGAGGGCTGGATGAACAGGACGACCCCGTGGAGGGCTGGATGAACAATATACGGTGGAGGGGTGGATAAACAGTAGCCCGTGGAGGGGTGGTTGAACAGGAGCCCGTGGAGAGGGGTGGTTGAACAGTAGCCGGTGGAGTAGCGCGCGATGGAGGCTGGATGAACAGGAGCCCGTGGATGAACAGTCATAGGTGGAGGCTGGAGGAGGTCCACGGTGGATGAACAATAGCCCGTGGAGGCTGGAGGAGGTCGCTGGTGGAGATGAACAGTATCCCGTGGAGTCCCGTTTTCGGTACGCCACACCCCTCCCGATGAACAGGACCCCCGTTTCGACCGTAGTGCTCCAACACAAGTCCGTTTCGTCCATTTTGCAGTACGCCACACCCCTCCCAATCAATAGGACCCCCGTCTCGACCATAGGAGGTCCGTTTCCTCCGTTTTGCGGTGCGCCACACCCCTCCCAATCAACAGGACCCCTGTTTCGACCGTAGGAGGTCCGTTTCCTCCGTTTTGCGGTACGCCGCACCCCTCCCAATGAACTGGATCCCGTTTCGAATGTGGCCGGTAGAACACAAGGCCGTTTCCTCCGTTCTGCAGTACGCCAGGCCTCGTTTCCATCGCATGTTCCGTCCAAGCCCTCCCGATGAACACGACCATGCATTCCATTCTGACCCAGCCAGTTGGCTCCCACGTGTTTCGTTGCCTCCCGATGAACACGATGAATTCCATTGCCTCCCCATGAACACGACACATTCCGTTGCCTTCCCATGAACATGACGCATTCCGTTGCCTCCCCATAAACATGAAGACGACATTGTTTCTCCGTTCTGACCCAGCCATGTTCACGAGCCCTGGCCGTATGTATGCATGAGTAGGCATTCGAGACCCCGCCCGTATGTATGTACATGGTCGTATTTTCTTTCTTGCACCCTAGCCGTTGTACGTACGTGTAGATGCTACATACGCGCCTCTACATCGACCAGTATGTACGTACACGTTCGCGACCAGAATGACAACACTACATACACTTCGACCAGGTGGGTCCCGACTGTCAGGCACTTCCTTGCGTGCGAAGATGTAGCTGGTGGGTCCCAGCAGTCAGGGGGGCGAATTGTTTTTTTTGCCCGGACGCACTTCCTTGTGTGCGAAGATGTAGCTGGTGGGTCCCAGCATTCAAGGGGAAACATTTTTTTCGTGAAATATGGTGGCCCGTCCGGTGGGTCCCCGATGTCAAGTGGAGGAATAATTATTTTGCGCGTAATAAGGAGGCACTTCCTTGCTGCGGCCGTGGACCCAACTGTCAGCCTCTCCATGTACAGTCCACGTCCGATGGAAGTCGTTCCTTGACCACGTTGACCATGCCGCGCCGAGAGCACCACGGCGGTGGACGACGATGAGGCTTAGGAAGGGGACGACTCGGAGCCGAGGAAGACGCAACAGTGGATGCTCACGCGAAGAGGAGTACGTGGGTTCACTGGTTCAGCTGCAGTGTGAGGCTGCTGTCGCCGCAGAATAACAGGGGGTGTGGGTGAGTAGAGGGATGGCCTGGCCAGCGGTGGGAGTAGTAGGGGGCGGTGAGGCCTCCGTGGCATCACAGCCGGCCACGGGATGCAGGAGCACGCGGCACAACCGGTGCTGGTTTGGGCGGCTGGAGCAAGAAGACCAGAGGTTGAAGAAGCACTACGGCCGTTGGATGAACATCGTACGGTAACAGGAGCTAGAATCGTTCATATTGACTAAGCTGACAAATCCCCGTCAACTTGGTAGGCCCACAAGTCAGCCTCCCACTATGTTGGGTTTCAGCTGGCAGGGGGAGTATTCATTTTTTGTGTGTAATAAGGAGGCACTTCCTTGCGTGTGAAGATAGATGGTGGGTCCGACATGTCAGCGGGGGGCACGTTTTTTCGTGAAATACAGAGGCCCTTCCGGTGGGTCCTAAATGTCAGGTGGAGGAATTATTATTTTGCGTGTAATAAGGAGGCATTTCCTTGTGTGCGGCCGTGAACCCAGCTGTCAGCCTCTCCACGCACAGTCTACTTCCGATGGTGTCGTTCGATGACCACGTTGACCATGCCGTGCCGAGCGCATCCAAGGTGGTGGACTACGGCGAGGCCCCGGACAGCAACGAGCCTAAGATGGGAAGACGCGGGAGTAGAGTCATAGACAAAGAGGTGTACGAGGGTTAACTGGTTCTAGTGCGGTCTGGTTCGGTAGTCGGTGGAGAAGAACAGGAGGTGTGGAGGGGTGGAGGGATGGCCTGGCCAACAGTGGAGTAGTGCTTCATAGAGAAGCATGCTAAGCAGAGCTGCTAGCAGCAGGAGGCGGGAGGTGGTCCCGACGGCACTGGAGGAAAAAGATGAGAGATTGAAGATGGATGTTGGTCGTTGGATGTAAATCCAACGGCAAACATGTCAGAATCATTTGTTGACTAAATTGACAACGACTTTGGCTTCGACCTATTGGCCCACATTTCAGCCTCCAAAAATATGGCACGTATTCAACCCATTTTTTCAGAATTTACAGTCTTTTTTTTTGCGCGGTAGAATTTACAGTCAATTTGATCTTTTTTTGAATTACAACCATTAGCTTGGCTGGGTGAACAAATAATGTAGCGTCCATGCGGCCCATTTATTTTATTTCCTAAAAAATTACAGGCCATTTGCACTTTCTCGAAATACATGATTTTGCTGGGCTGATTCTAATTATAATGTTGGGTTGGGCCAGCAATGTTATCAAAAAATAAAAAGGGGCTGAGCATTTTGTTATAAATATATTTAAATAATAAGTGATATTATTACATTCGTCCTTAAATCTTACCAAGCTTTTGTACACAATCACTAGGATTTTCGTGCCAAAACAATCCAGGATTTTATTTGTTAAGAAATTATTTTTATAAGTTAATAAGATGTGGGATATTGTTTTCTTACATATGTAAGTATCTGTTAAATATATGATGACAATAAAAATAATATATAATAACATATAAAATAATTTAAATATATATAATATAGTTAGAAGGGAAACATAAGTTGGACCTGGCGTTCCTATTCTTATATAGAAAAATAGAACAGACCTCTGTGTTTTCTTCAAAAAAATACATAAATTGGGCTGCCAAAAATAAAACCTCGGATGGGAGGTCCATAGGCCGGTCGATACATGACGTCCCTAAGAAAATACAAATAGGCCTATGGACCTCCCATCCGAGGTCGTGGGCTGCGCATGTTAAAAACGAAAGCCTAGACGGGGCAGCCAAAACTTCGTCCCTCATTTTCTCTGTGTTTCGCACACTCGACATTGTGTGGGCATTTTGACTGTGCATCATATGAAGATGTGCTATGCATGAATGTTGATTAGCATGATGTTAACTGGCTGGTAGTTCCATTTTTGACCATGAATAAAACATCCAACATGATGTTAACCCTGTTTGAAAAGGCCATGTTAATATAAATGCTCTGCCACTGAAAGTTGAAGTTTCTTATCTGAAACTGAAAGTTCCAGCTTCTTATCTGAAACGGAACTTGCAGTTTCTTATCTGAAACTGAAACTTGCAGTTTCTTCTCTAAGAATCACATTGTCTGCACTTTTATACTCCTATGAAACTACATTTTTTTAAGTGCTAAAAATAGATCTCTAGAATTCATAAAATACTTCATATGCTTAATACTGCAAATCTGAAATTCAAAAGACATTCATATCTGAAAGTACTCTCAAAATACACAACACAAAACACAATTCACAACCTGCAAATACTGACAACCCTAAGCTCCTCCTGACAATTCACAACCCGCCCGACTATTGGGCTGGGGGGGGGGGGGGTAGCCCCCTCCTATTCCTTGGTGGCAGACAGTCGCCCCGTGAGACGATGTGAACGGCGAGGGAGACGATAGCGGGGAAGCATCGTCGGGCAACTGCTTTTCTTCTCTTGCAGTTGGGTTCGGTCGACGAAGACTTCACCGGCTCGCTCTGGCAGGACACCCTCACAAACGACACCCTGTAGATGCTCGATCCTTCAATCTCTGGTGGATTCTCCATCTGGGATCGATACTCCCACCACCACTCCCTCATGATCGGATTCAGTGAATCTGTTTGCTCCATGGCCTAGAGGAGCAACTCTATGTACTCCGGCGCGACTCCCTCCGGGAGTATTGCCGCCTTTTCGCTTTGTTGCAGATATTTAGCCATGGATGTCGCTGTCGCTGCTAGTTGGTCCTTGTTGTCAAACCAAGACTGTATCTCCAACATCCAAGCTAGCTTCACAGGGTTGCCATCTGCGATCCTCACGTATCGGCTGTACTCCTCCATTGATCTACTTCTCCACAGCACCTTCACTCGCCGGCGGTGGTTTTTGAATGGAAGAGGAGAGGAGCAACGCTGGTTTTGAATTAGAATGGGAGAGGAGCGACGCTAGTTTTGGACTGGAACATGAGAGGAGGGGCGGTGGTTTTGAAATGGAAGAGGAGAGGAGCGACACTGGATTTAGATTGGAACAGGAGAGGAGCGGTGGTGGTCTATGAGGATAAGAGCGGAAGAGCGGCGCTGGTCTTGGAAGTATTCTTTTGTTGTTTTGCGTATTTTGGGTCAAAGTTTGGCCACGTACCCCATGCAAAATGTGAATGCATGTCACCAAAAATTGTATCGTTTGGTTAGTATCTGAATGTACTTTCAAATTATATTATTTTTGCAACGTATAACATATATTTGATGTGCGAAAATCATGGTTAATTACGACCCAGAATAAAAGGGAGACTAGTTAATGTGGGGTTGCTTTCTTAATTGAAGGGTAAATTGCTTTTGATTTTGATCCAGTCACAGCGCGCTGGCCTTTCTCGTCCAATCCTAAATCGCTGCCGCACGCTCCTCTCCCTCTTCTCCATTGCAAAACCACCTCCTCTCCTCTCCATCATCTCCATTCCAAAAACATCGTCTCGACCCAGAATAAAAGGGAGACTAGTTAATGTGGGGTGGCTTTCTTAATTGAAGGGCAAATTGATTTTGATTTTGATCCAGTCACAGCACGCCGGCCTTCTCGTCCAATCCTAAATCACTGCCGCACGCTCCTCTCCCTCTTCTCCATTGCAAAACCACCTCCTCTCCTCTCCATCATCTCCATTCCAAAACCACCGTCTCGCCTCTCCCTCTTCCGATCTTCTCCATTGCAAAACCACCTTCTTTCCTCTCCATCATCTCCATTCCAAAACCACCTCCTCTCCTCTCCATTCCAAGACCACCTCCTCTCCTCTCCATCATCTCCATTCCAAAACCACCTTCTCGGCTCTCCCTTCTGATCTTCTCCATTGCAAAACCACCTCCTCTCCTCTCCATCATCTCCATTCCAAAACCACCGTCTCGCCTCTCCCTCTTCTGATCTTCTCCATTGCAAAACCACCTCCTCTCCTCTCCATCATCTACATTCCAAAACCACCGTCTCACCTCTCCCTCTTCTGATCTTCTCCATTGCAAAACCACCTCCTCTCCTCTCCATCATCTCCATTCCAAAACCACCGTCTCGCCTATCCCTCTTCTCTATTGCAAGACCACCCGTCTCTCCTCCCATCTTCCAAAGCTAGCACCGGACCACTCAAAAGGACATCTATGGAGAGGATGCAGCAGCGAATCAGGCAGATCGCCGGCGGCGACCAGGAAAAGTTAGCCAGGTTGAAGGAGATCCTTAGTTGGTTTGACAATGAGTGGGAGATTTCGAGGACGGTGCGGGCCATGTGGCAATGTATGCGAAAGAGCGAGACGGCGGTGATGAGGGCGACAATGTACATGTACTCCTCGGCGGCAGTCACGCCGCAGTCCTCCGAGTTCACCGAGTATCTCCTCTGGGCGATGGAGTAGACAGATTCGCCCGAGGCGACAGTCAGGCGAAGGTGCTGGGCGTAAAAGTCGAAGGTCGAGCACCCAGAGGATAACGAATCGATCGAGTATGGTGTGCCGTTCGTGAGGGTGCAGAGCCAGCTGGAGCCACACGAGTATTCATTCTCCCACCGCAATAGGAGGCCGGATGGTGCGATGTTTCTTCCATGTCGTTCTCCATGGTTCCCTCGACGCTCGCCTCGTTTCAACGGCGGCGGTAGGGTTTAAGGTAAGCTTTGCACTAACCTAATCTTCCACCTGCTCATGCTTACAATCAGTGTGACAGCTAATGAAAATCATGCTTACAATCAGTCTCCGAGTACTACGCCAATCACCCTAAAATAGCTCTGGACCTTTGGTGATGGTAATTTTTACTTGGCACACCTTTCACTCTGCATATATGCCGGTTCCATACGTACATTTGTGCAGTTCCACCAAAATGCAGCTGAATAACCCTATTTGTACAGATAATGAAAAAGCATGATTACATTATAGTGGCACTAGTTGATGAAACACACAAAATAAATAGAAGAAAATATTGCGATAGTATCATAGTATGCCATGCTGCGAGGGCCAGATGGGCCCTGCCACACCTCATACGGTACGCCTCATACTGGACAGCATCACAAGTCTCCCAGATACACCTTCTGCCAGTGATGAACATCAGTGTACAGCGGTAGTACAAGGAGGCGCCTTGAGGCATTCAAATCTCTATTTTTGTACACATCAACTAAAATTAAGCACCCCAGTTTGCAGAAACGCTTAAACATTAACAATGGGACTAGTTGATGAAACACACATTAACAAACAGAAGCACTTTCCTTATCTACATTGGAAATGAAATGATAGAGATGACACTCGCTCTATTTTAACTGTAATATTACTTCATTTTATCAGTGACACTAGGGTCGAGCAGGTGGCAAATGAGGTGTACCGTGCGTCGCAAGGATGGAGGCCGGGGGTGCTTAGACTGGGATGCTGAAGCTGGCTCTTTCAGTCACCAACATGGATGATTCAATTCATGGGACCTTTTGGCGCAGTTCACCTAAAATGAAGCAATGTCCCGTGAGCTAGCAGCTTCTCCTTCAAAAATTTTTAAGAAAAGGGCTCCAGCCCCGGTTCCATTTCCATCAGAAAACGAAACCCATAGAGCTTCTTCTTTGTTAATTGCAATAAAATTGAGCAACGTCAAGGTTGGTTGTGAAGCTCCTGGAATGCTCAACTATAATTTGGATATCATTTGTGCAGTTCAACTAAGATCGAGCGTGAAATGTATATCTCTGTTTGCACAAAAAAGGTGGAAAGGAGGGTGACTAACAAGTGATGAAACATGCATCAAATGAAAAGAAGCATGTTCCTTATCTGAATGGCAATCCTACAAGGAAAGTAGCAATTTCTAAAGCAGTGGCATTGCTAGATATTAGTGTGGGCATTAGGATTAACTATGACAACCGTTAAATACGACATTACTTTGGGCACGGGAGAGTAGGCGGACCAAGATAGTTGCATTTCTAACGAAAAGAACCAACTTATCTTAATGGGAAATTTTAGCAGGACATGTAAAGAAGTGCCATTGATTCATATTACTGGAGGCATAACATTGAAAACAACATTGGTTTAACGTGTCCTTACTTTTAACAGTGCGGCTGCTACATTTTACCAGTGGCATTACATAAGAGTGGCTCGGGGCAAAAAACATCACAACAGGATATCTGGGTTGGTCCTATTTTTGTTCAATATAGCCACCTTATACTATGTGAGGCTAGCAAATCTAGTGCTGGACTTACTCTGTTGACTTGTCCCCCAGTCCCCACTTTCTTTCCTTTTTCAACCAATAGATCTGGTTTATATTGAGTTTGTACTGCGTTTCCCTTTATTTCCCTATTAGACCTAGAGACCAGTTGGATAGCCAGTCTCTGCTACTTTTTGCCCCCATTATTTCCTCTTTCGGCCAAGTCCTAGATTCAGGTAACAAATCCTCCCCCACCCCCACCCCCTTTCTTCCTTGTTTGAACCAAGTAGTACTAGATTCGAGTGCATGAACTAGTTTTACCTCTTAAACATAAAAAATAGGTGGTTTTCGAACAGCCGATCAATCCTATCTACGAGGGGGCCTGAGAAATAGTAAAAGATACAAATGCAGCGACGTCAGGAGCTCGGGAAGTAGAGCAAGGCCGGTTTTGAAGGAAGTTATACCTGATGGCCGCCGGGATGTCGCTAGGTGGGCGGCGGGAGGCCGGATCTGCCCACACTACGGCAATGAGGAAGAAGGGGTCGGAGGCCCTCCCTTGCTAGCGGTGCTTGGGAGAGAACGGCAAGGCAGGCTGATCGGGACACGCCCAGCAGTCGGTAAGAGCCGTCGCCGAGGACAAACCGCGTGAACGTTGCACCTTCTCACCTTCCCGGCAGAGAGGATCCGGCTAGATCTATGACCAGTGGTGAGAAGAGAGAGAGAGAGAGAGAGAGAGAGAGAGAGAGACCATCGTTGTCATGTTTAGATCAGGAGAGGCTGAGACAGTGTGAAGAGAGCAACACTAGCAAGCAAGCACGGAGGCTCCTGCCTATATAGTGGAGTAGTACTAGTTTTCTTTTGTCTACCGGAGCCGGCTTGACCTCGTCAATGACTGTCGAGAAGTCTTCATGCACATGGCCCGGAGGCGCAGTTGTCGTCAATTTGATCTGAAGCGCCGGATTATAACATATAACACGAAAAAACGCCACATGACAAGAAATCATACCCTCACTGCCCAAAGGAGACAACATGAATCTCGACGGACAAACTAGACGAGGAACAAAGCTCAAATTAAAGATAAACTCGTAGAAAAGGGGTCCGTCGATAGATGTCCTTATTAACATAGCCGGCTTGACCTAGATGGCAGCCGAGTAGTCACTGTTTGTGCATGTGCCCCCAATGACTAGCCCAACTCAGTTGTCGTTGTTTAACCCTTGCAGTGATCCGAAGCACATGACACCAAATTTTGCAAGATGACAAGAAACCTTTTTTTAGATTTCTCACCACAACTACAGCCATGTACAACACTGCCTGCACGATATGTAGACGATAGCCAATCCAGGCATGTCTGCTGGAGTCTGGTCACATGCATGGACGAACTGATCTTCCGTGTCTTGCAGGGATCGTCTAGGCACCAACGTAGTACTCCCTCTGTTCCTAAATATTTGTCTTTCTAGACATTTCAACAAGTGACTACATACAGAGCAAAATTAGTGAATCTACACTCTAAAATATGTCTACATACATTCGTATGTGGTAGTCCATTTGAAATTCTAGAAAGACAAATATTTAGGAATAGAGGGAGTACAACACTTCTCTAGTACTATCACTCGTCTCCCTCTTCTATTAAGTCACCCGACTTGCGGGGCCGGGGAGTGTGCCTATGGTCGGTTCTCAATTGCCATCCCACATGTGTGTGCAAACGCAATATGACGCGCGTTCCATTCGTAGAGCAGCGTGCCAGACCGACCGACCGTCTGGGATGCGACGCGAACGTGACGGGCGTGCTGTATACTCCGTACATGTGTACCGTCATTTTCTAGACGCTTTGCTCCATGGCGCGGGCGCAATCCATGGATACAAAATTAGTATATTGTATACTATTTAATAGTCGAGGGCGGGGCATTTCCTATGCGGTAGGCGGCGGGGCAGTTCCACCTAGTCGGTTCGACAGAGACGCGAGAAGACGAGGGAGTAGGCTGCTGCAAACATAGGGCTGTGTGATTTGATAGCGAGTTACTGCTGGACAGGTGGGGCCCTGTGATTTGACTTGCCATTATCATTTTTACTGTGGCGCTACGACCGGCGTCAGTCTCCCGATTCCTGACCACCTCCATACAGGTGCCTCTCCCAATGCTCCACCATGTAGTAGAGGCCGGCTCTTGCATGAGAGCCCACTTCTCCACTTTTTCCTTGCCTCTCTTTCCTCCACATATGCAAAAATGCCATGTAAAGCGCACTATTGTACTTACTTTTACTTGCTCCTACAGGTGCTAAGCTTGTCACATAGGCATAAAGTCTGATGTGGGAAGTTAATCAAGAAGAGAGAGAGTAGTTTGGTGACCCAAGGAAGAAACGGTGCTAAGCGTGTGTACCTAGGTGAAAAGAAAATTTTGAGTCGCTAATTAAATGAAGCAAACTTAGTAACACCATTCACTGGAAGAGGTCACTCCTTGGCTAACCTTGTAGTATGAGTGACTAAGTGATGACTATGTATGACATGCCAACATCAGATAGCCTAGCGCACCATGTTAAATATCCAAGGGCGCGACCGTGCGAGCGACGTGACGGTCGTGGTAGGCGCGACCATGATACGGGCTGCTGGCAGCCCTTGGATCTGAGATCAAATGGTCGCATGCTAAGTTTCTGAAAATTTGCAGAATAACCCTCCAGGATAGGAAATTCACCCATAGGTATAGAATCACGCCATGCAACCGTTCGATCTTAGATCCAAGGGCTCTCGGAAGCCCGTATCATGGGAGAATGGAAAGCCACTACCCTGTCGTTCGCACGCTGGCAGTTCGCTTCTACTCGTCCCCGCATGTCCTTCAATACTACGGCGGTTCTTTCCTAGTCATCCCGTCCATTCACATTACGACAGTTCCACTAATCCTAACCCTCCTCCCAAATCCATGGCGTCCCAAATCTCCACGATCGGTGGTGAGTACAAGGTTATAACCATCACCGGCGATGAGTTCGACGTCATCTACACCCGTTCTTCCGAGACGGTGAAAGGATGCCTTTCTCGCTTCAGATGCATGTTTGAAGACTCATCTGATGAGTGGGTCGCTAGGCTAGATGTTGAGTACACCACAGTCCTGGGACGATAGAAGGATCTAAAGGACGAAGAGAGGAAGAATTATGCTTGGTCTACCACATATGCCATGCCTACATTGAGTGCGAGGATTTTAAGAACTTCCTCGAGAGCAACCTAGTCAAATTCGTTATTGTAGACTTTGGTAACGACAAAGAAGTCCTGCATCGGATAGGCCTCATTGTAGGCAACACCTTCGACCTCCAGAAGAATCGGTTGGTGTCCTCTCGTCGGCCTTCAATGTTGACCTTGGCAGGAGCCATGGTTCATCCTTCGTACGGTAAACTGGAGAAACCTCCATAAACGTTTCATCGAGATGCATGGCAACGGAATGTACTAGATATAGACCACATCCACTATGCTGCAATGGATGGCTACCTTTGCTTCAATATCTACAAGGGTTGGATGAAGAGCAACAGCCAAGTGTGCGGTTCAAGCAAAGAAGTATCGGCCAAGAGGAAGAGGGACAAGGACAAAGTCGAGGACGTGGACAAGGACACCGAGTAAGGTGGCAGTGTCGTTGCTCATGGTTGTTCTAATGTAGTGTCTACTAGAATAGTTGCAAAGTTTAATTTCAGGTGTGCTTAATTTAATTTGAGGGGTGTGTTGTCCTGAGCCCACAGCAGAACTATGTTATGTTTCTTCTTGTTACTTTAACTCTTCAGTACATACATACTAGTATTTCTTACATTTCATCTTTTAGTTGGTATAGTACTACCACTCGTTTCTTCACATTATATACGTACAATATATATGGCCAACATCATATAGCCAGCAGTTTAGTTGTCAAAGAATTTCAGGGTGCTTAGTTTTGTTAAAGAATTCCAGGGTGCTTAGTTTTATTTGAGGGGTGGGTTGTGCTGGACACCATTATTGTGACTAGCCTTTTTAATAGTACTATATGCATAATTTGGAGACGAGCGCTCTCTATATGTACCACCTTTTTTTTAATTTCAAGTTTTGCTCCATGGCGCAATCCATCGATACTACTATTGTACAAAAGTATACATTTTTTAAAAGGCTAGAGGGCGGGGCAGTCTAGCTTGGTCGGTTTCACGAGAGGCGAGGGCCTTTGTGATTTGAAGGCTCATTACTTCTGGAAGGCGGGGCCTTCTGATTTGACTGCTCGTATAAATGCACCGACGACCTGATCGAGGAGGAGCAAACAACCGTGCGGTATACTCAGGTTTTCCATTGGAGTAGTACTGCGACGGAGGAGCACGAAACACGGCAGCCCAGTGCCATATGGCAATAAAACATGTTCTAATTTGCTAGTCATCTCATTAGCAATGTTCTATTCATTCCCTCAAAAAAACCATTGTTCTATTCATGCCTCGCAGAGAACGTGACATGTGCGGCGAAACACCTGAAGCAAAAGATGAAACACAGGAGCAAAAGAAGAAGGAATATTATCACCCCAAATGATCTAATTTGCCGCGGAGTCGTAACTGCTTCTTCATCGCCTCCACGACCTCCATTTCCTTGCGCATCTCCTCCGCCATCTTCTTCATTCTGTCTATGACGCGGGATTTCTAGACGCGAGCCTTCATCATCTGTTCCACGGCCGCATTACGTACCTTGACAGCAGCCGGGTGCTCACTGCGGAGCTTCGCCAACTCCTCCTTCTGTTCCATGAGAAGGGCCTGCAGCATCTTCATCGAGGAACTACTATTCTCATGTAGCTTCTTCCAGCCGGCGTTCTTCTCCTTCAACAGGTCGATCTCATGGCAGAGCTTCGCCTTGTCCTCCTGAAGTCGCAGGATTTCACCGGTCGCCTTCTTCTCCGAGGCAATGCTCTTTGAGGGAGTCCTGGATTAGGGGGTGTCCGGATGGCCGGATTATGACCTTTGGCCGGACTCCCGGACTATGAAGATACAAGATTAAAGACTTCGTCCCATGTCTGGATAGGACTTTCCTTGGCGTGGAAGGCAAGCTTTGTGATATGATATGAAGATCTCCTCCCATTGTAACCGACTCTGTATAATCCTAGCCCTCTCTGGTGTCTATATAAACCGGAGAGTTTTAGTTCGTAGGACGAACAACAATCATACCATAGGCTAGCTTCTAGGGTTTAGCCTCTTTGATCTCGTGGTAGATCAACTCTTGTACTACCCATATCATCAATATTAATCAAGCAGGAGTAGGGTTTTACCTCCATCGAGAGGGCCCAAACCTGGGTAAAAACATCGTGTCCCTTGTCTCCTGTTACCATCCACCTAGACACACAGTTTGGGACCCCCTACCCGAGATCCGCCGGTTTTGACACTGACATTGTTGCTTTCATTGAGAGTTCATCTGTGTCGTCACCGTCAGGAAGGATGCCGCACCCCGTCTTTAAAGATGGCGCTGTTGCTAAAGGAGCTTTGGCTGTCGGCCAAACTCTCCGGCTAGGCAGTTTTTTGATGACCGCCTGTTCGGCCGCCACGCCGACGATGACCTCTCGGGTCATCGAAAGCAATTTCCACATCAGCTCGGAACTTGCCGAGCAGTTAGATCCGATGGAGCTCTCTTCCCTAAACGAGCTCTTGGATCGCATCGCCGCCCTGGGAGTCGCTACAGATTACGGACAGATTGGGCTTAAACCCGATCAGAGAGAGATTGACTCTCCCCAGGTCACCCACCACGTTGAAGTGGTGGAGGAACAATGCAGCGAATCATCGCCCATCCTAAGGACCAGATGTGTCCGGATTCCTGATCCCTCCAAGCCGGACATCCGCGGAGGGGAGGACGTCGCCCAAGCCGTGAACCTAAAGTTAGGCAGCAGGCCTGATTCATTGAATAATGTCCAAAAAAACAAGCTTCCGAGTTCGGAAATTTCTTGGCCCCCGAGTCTTAGATCGGGCGAGGTTCCGGATTTAAATCCACCCGCCCACCCAAATATAAGGGATCTATCCCAAAGTCGGCAAGAGCCCGGGGAAACAGTACACCATTACTGGGCCAGATTCCTCCTGGTTAGGAACAGGATAAAGGACTGCCGTGAGAGCGATGCAATTTCATTCTTCTGTAACAACTACACGGACATCGGAATCCTCAATGCCATAATTCGCCGTGAAATTACATGCTTCACCGACTTGACATCCATAGTATGAAAGTACTGTGCGACAGAAAGCGTTCGAAAAACCGAAACAAAATTCTAGGACAATCCGACCCTGAATACAATCCCAGTTCGAAACAAAAGGGCGCATTATCGCCAGGCACCTGGGCCAAACAGCAAAAAACAAAAACCCTCTATAGGGTATGGAACTGTACTGGAGGGATGGCTCAATGGACCCTGTAAAATTCATAGTACAGAGGAAGTCACACCAACTCATAGCCTTAGAGCATGTTGGATACTCCGGCAGGTGGCCAAAAGTGGCGAGGAGCTTCTAACTCCAGAATCCGTAGAGCACCACCCTAGAAACGCCAGTACGGTGTCAACAGTCTTCGAGGCTTTCGCATCAAACAATGCAAGGAAACGAACGCTCCGCAGCCTTACCAAAGTCTACCAAGTAGCAACAATAAACCCATGGAGTGACACGGCTATTACCTTTAATGCCAGTGACGAACCTAAATTCCGGACTGCCCGAGCACCAGCCGCACTGGTCCTCAGTCCGATAGTGGACGGCTTCCGGCTTACAAAGGTACTCATGGACGGTGGTAGCGGATTGAACCTCATCTATGAGGAAACCCTACAAAAAATGGAAATAGACTGGAGCCGCATTGAGCGAAGCAACACAACCTTTAGAGGAATAATCCCCAGCCGGGAAGCGTGCTGTTCAGGGAAAATCACACTGGATGTGGTGTTCGGCACGCTGGATAATTACAGATCCGAGGAGGTCACATTTCCAGTGGCCCCGTTCAGCAGCGGATACCACGCTCTGTTAGGGCGAGAAGCATTCACAATTTTTCAAGCTATACCCCATTATGGGTACATGAAGCTCAAAATTCCCGGACCCAACGGAATCATCACTCTTGCTAGTGATCCGGACACAGCGCTCCGCGCCGAAAACAAGATAGCCGCACTGGCCCTCGAGGCATTATCCGAAGCCGGCCGAGGAACTAACTGTGTTGCGCTCCACGGTGGACAGGGATGACATGATACTCGATAAAAGATCCAAGTCCACCTCCTTCAAGCCGGCAGACGAAATAGTCAAGTTCCAAGTCCATCCAACGGACACTACAAAAACGGCCTCCATCGGGGCACAACTAAGCCCTGATGTAGACGCCGCACTTAGAGAATTCCTACGAGAAAATTGGGACATTTTTTCCTGGCACCCTTCAGACATGCCAAGAATCCCACGGAGGCTGGCCGAGCATAGCCTGAACATCCTAAAAGGATTCAAGCCCGTTAAGCAGACTCTTCGGCGTTTCTCCGAACCTAAGAGACAAGCCATGGGAGAGGAGCTAGCCAAACTACTGGAAGCCAGATTCATCAGAGATATAAAACATCCGGACTGGCTAGCAAACCTGGTGATGGTACCAAAGAAGGACAAATCCTGGCGCCTATGCGTCGATTTCAAAGACCTAAATAAGGCCTGCCCAAAGGATCCCTTCCCCCTCCCTCGCATTGATCAAATCATCGACGCCACTGCAGGACACGATTCATTGTGTTTCCTTGATGCATACTCTGGCTACCACCAAATCAAGATGGCAGAGTCAGACCAAGCCGCAACGGCATTCATCACCCCATACGGCCCATTCTGCTTCAACACAATGCCCTTCGGGCTCAAAAACGCCGGTGCAACATATCAGCGCATGCTTCAGACATGTCTGGCCAACCAGATCGGCAAAACGGTTGAAGCGTATGTGGATGACGTGGTCATCAAAACCAAACACGTCGAAACTCTAATAGACGACTTGAGGATCACGTTCAATAACCTCCAAACATATGACATTAGGCTTAACCCGGAAAAATGCGTTTTCGGCGTACTAGCCGGAAAGCTCTTGGGCTTCATTGTATCCGGTAGAGGAATTGAAGCAAACCCAGCCAAGATCCGAGCTCTGTCACAATTGGATATTCCAAAAGATCTCAAGAAAATGCAAAAATTGATTGGATGCGTGGCGGCTCTAAGCCGCTTCATCTCCCACTTGGGGGAAAAGGCATTACCCCTTTACCGCCTCCTCCGGTGCACCGAACACTTCGAGTGGACGGATGCCGCCACGGCCAGACTCGAAGAAATAAAAGCCATACTGGCAACAAACCCTGTCCTGGCCGCGCCGAACATCGGCGAACCAATGTTGTTATACATCGCGGCAACTCACCAAGTTGTAAGCGCAGTCCTCGTCGTCGAATGAGAAATGGACGGACACAAATTCCCTATCCAGAAACCATTGTACTACATGTCCACTGTCCTCACTCCATGCAAGTCCCGGTACCCGCATTACCAAAAAATAGCATACGCAGTGTTCAGGGCATCCCGAAAGCTACGACACTACTTTCAAGAGTGTTCAATAACAGTAGCCTCCGAAGTACCTCTTAACGATATCATAAACAACCGCGATGCAACAGGCCGGATTGCCAAATGGGCCATTGAGCTCCTCCCGTTCGACATAACATATAAGCCACAACGAGCCATCAAGTCGCAAGCCTTGGCCGACTTTGTTGCTGAATGGACTGAAGCCGAACTCCCTAAAGAGTACGACACATAATCCAACTGGACCATGCACTTTGACGGCTCGAAAATGCTGGCGGGTCTAGGGGTTGGCATCGTCCTGACGTCCCCAACATGAGATACAGTCCAATATGTACTCTAGATAATGTATACGGACTCCAACAATGCAGGCGAATACGAGGCCCTTCTACATGGTGTCCGGATGGCAGTCTCCATGGGCATTCAACGCCTAGAGGTGTGTGGGGATTCGAACCTTGCGATATCCCAAATAAACGGAGACATTGACGCCAAAGATCCGAAAATGGCAGCTTACTGCAACACCGTCCTAAATACGACAGCTCAGTTCGAAGGGCTAGAATTCCGCCATATAGCCTGGGAAAATAATCAGGCAGCAGATGTCCTGGCACGCATCGGCGCAAAGCGTGATCCAGTGCCCCCCAACATTTTCCTGGAAAGGCTATTCAAGCCATCCGTACAGTGGGAAGGGGAATCCGGAATTAACAATCCGGACCAGGGCGCATCACCTGACCCCGAACACCCTGACACAATGGAAGACTCCGTCAATGAAGTCACACCCTCAGCCCACATAATAATGGCAGTAATTGCCCCGTGGACAGAACCATTCTTAGCCTACTTAACTAGGGAGGAACTCCCCGAGGACCAAAATGAGGCACGCTTCATAGTGCGTTAATCTAAAGCCTATAAAGTCCACGAAGGAGAGCTTTATAAGAAAAGCACCACCGGAGTCCTTCAAAGGTGTATCTCCGAAGAGGAAGGGTAGAACCTTCTGGCGGAAATTCACGTCGGACTCGGCAGGCACCATGCTTCAGCCCGAGCCCTTGTGAGCAAGGCCTTCCGTACCGGATTTTATTGGCCGACGGCCCAGGCAGACGCTCAGGACTTAGTCCAGCGATGCGTCAGTTGCCAATTATTCGCTCATCAAAGCCACATGCCGCCTACCGCCCTACAAACCATACCCATCACCTGGCCTTTTGCGGTCTAGGGGCTTGACATGGTTGGACCCCTTAAAGGAGGAACCCACAAGCAAAAATATCTACTGGTCATTGTGGATAAATTCACCAAATGGATAGAGGCCAAGCCTATTAAGACGGCCGAATCCGGACCGGTGATAGACTTCATATCCAGGGTTGTACACCTTTACGGCGTCCCCCACAGCATCATTACTGACAACGGCACAAACTTTATGGCCGATGAAGTTAAACTCTGGTGCAAAAACATGGGCATTAAGCTCGATTACGCTTCAGTCTATCACCCACAAACTAACGGTCAAGTCGAGCGAACCAATGGTCTAATCATGAGCGGCATCAAACCCAGATTAGTGCGATCCCTCAAGGAATCTAACATGCACTGGGTAGAGGAGCTTGACTCCGTACTCTGGGGGCTGCGGACCACGCCGAATCGCACTACCGGATTCACACCATTTTTTATGGTATACAGCGCAGAGGCAGTCCTACCCTGCGACATAATTCATGACTCACCTCGCGTGCGCATGTACGAAGAAAGAGAAGCTGAGCTCGATCGGCAGGACAGCTTGGACTCATTGGAAGAGGAGCGCGACGTGGCAAAGGCCCGTTCCGCATTCTATCAACAGCAGGCTCGAAGATATCAAAGCAGAGAAGTACGGGCCAAAACTTACAATGTTGGCGAACTAGTTCTACGCCTGCCGGACAAGAAAAAGGACAAACTCAAGCCCAAATGGGAGGGTCCCTTCATAACCGACCAAGTCCTGACTGGTGGAGCGTACCGTCTGCGAAATGCATCGGACAACCGACTCGAGCCGAACCCATGGAACGCAGCACGCCTACGAAGATTCTACGCCTAGCGCCGGACTCTGTTTTCGTCTCCTTCCTCTGTCACCTTCCTTTTTTTAATTTAGCTGCCTGGTATTTTTCTCCTCCTTCCTCCCTTCTTTCTCCCAAGCCTTTAGGGGCTTGCTTGCACGATTGTTCGCACATAATTGACGCGCCACCCGTGCTCATTATACATGGGGGCTTCTTTATCAGAAGCTTATATACATGGGCTTCATGCCCAAAACATGTGTGACACTTCTGCATGAACCTTTTATGCACCATCATATGCATTGATATGACTTAAGTTTTGGCCAAGCTGGGTTGCCTGGCTCCTGTGCTTACCCCTACGTTCCCGTTTGTTCGGCTAGGTGGTAAAGGGAGCACCTTTGCGATTATTACTGCCGGGTCAGCCGGATGTGTACCTCAGACTGGGTGAAGCTGAAAGCTAGCGTTCTTAAGGGAATATTCAGTCGGTGAACTAAAAGATGACTTTTCACTTGTTTATTTATCTGCCCCCAGATGCTTTTCTGCTTTTCTATGCAGTCCGGACATGCACTTTAGGGCATGCCTCCCAGGGAAAGGAACCCCTAACGGAACTATTCTCCCTGGAAGACGTTTCTTACTAACCATGTAATATAACATAACTATTTGGGCACTTGTCTGCTAAAGCACTTATGACCCCTATGCCTGGTCTCCATGCATGCCCCGGTTCTTACATAACCGAGAGGGTATTCGGACACACTCTAGAGTATCGGGTCCAGAGGTTGAAGCGAAAAGGTCTGCAATGACAAACGATCTACAATCCGGCTAGAAGGCATTTTACATGTCATTTTAAATTACATAGTCAATTTGACTAGGTAGATTCTTCTTCAATACCATCCAACAGTCGGTCTAATTTACAGTCCTGTTGGGAATACTTGGCGGCCAGCTCTACCTGGCCATACACTAAACTGACAGGGATCTCCTTCCCGTCGGGCCCCAAAGGGCCGACCTTGGCCATGTGGTTTGGGTCAGCCTTCGTGTACCTCGTCTTCACCATGGCCCATGCCTCCCTGTCGCCTTGACGGCAGGGCAATATCTTCCATAATCGGAAGTGCTGCCGCACTCCCTTCAGCTTCTCTACAAGCTCTTCAAGGCCTTCGGGCAGGGAGAGGGACGGCCACAAAGCCTGTACGACACCTTGCATCGCCTGCCGAACTCGTTCGTGCAGTTGCAATAGCTCGGGGAGAAGATGCCTGCAGAACCGGGCATTTCCTCCGCAGGCCGACCTGTCAGCATATCTGCAGACCTAGCTCTGTCAATCGACTTCCTCGCCGAACTCTTTTTCAAAGATTCGTTTAAGCACTTACTAAAAATGCCGCGTCGAAGTCGCCGATTCTCCTTTACGGAATCAGACAGCTGAGCACGAACATCCTTTAGTTCCTCGCCCAGCTGGGTCTTGGCGTCTTGAAGCTTGTTCTTCTCTTGCCTCACCCTCGTCAGCACGCTCTCGTCTGCCTTTACCTAGTGCAGGAGTTGTTGCTTGTCCGGATTCAATCCGGCCCCATCTGCACTGTTATTGTCAGAATTACACACATGCCGCACGTCTCCACAGAATTATCTTTCGAAGCATATATTACCTGAGGGAATCCCCTTGGTACTCTCTGAAGTGGCCAGTGCAGCCTCAAGTTGGGCCTTGCACTCTTCCAGCTCCTGGGACAGTCGCGTATTCTTTTTGGTAAGATCCTGCATATCATATGATCCTTAAATCAGTTATCTTAACTGTTTCAAGTATCGGGGGCTACTGGCATATATAACCATCAGATTTACTCACCCGTATGTCTTTCACATACTGCTCTGTGGCTCTGGCTAGACCATTTTGAGCGGCACGGAAGTACACATCTCCCGTATTAAAGGCGTCCAATGCCTCCTGGGAAAAACATGCGTCACGAAGAACAGTTCGGAGACGCTTGTGGTTCATGGCAGTCTCCACCTCTGAATTGGTGGCAGATAGCCCGTCCATGCCCTCTGTCGGAGGAACGTCCGGTGCGCGCAGCATGTATGCCTCCGCTTCCGGACCCGGCCTTGAAGCCTGGCCGGTGTATATAGTACGGCGGGCGCTCTTCTTCCTCAGGAGAGCATGAGCGTTAGTGTGACTTGAGGGCATAAACCCTAGGCGTTAAAATTGCACGCCGTATCATTGCGCCGGAATCTCGATCTGGTCCGCACTTCTTTTTAGCCCGCCTGGCTTCAACGGCCATTGTTGGCTACCCACCGCGGGCTCGGCCGTCCGCCTCAAGGATTTCCCCTGCAAAACGAAACACTATTGGTTTACGGCAATCAAAATAAGGCATGGATGGATCCTCTTGAAAGTACTGGGACTTCGGTCTCGGTTACCTTTGAGGCCGGAAGTAGTTCGAAATAGTCGGCCGTAATGGCCACTAAGGAATTGTCCTTACTCAATTGATGAAACACCCCGTCAATTAGCTCCACACATAAGTCCGGGTCCTCTTGAGAGTCCGGATCGAGGGACCATTCCGGGTCCTCGGGTTGTGTAGGAGGGCTATTTATCTCCTTCATAGTCTGGCACAAGTCCTGCGTTAAAATTGCTAGACTAAGTACTCAATTATGGGAATTGGAAAACAGGTAGGCAAGTGAAAATGTTCGCTCACCCAGCTTGGAGGACTGTACATGGAGAATCCGCCCCGTGGGTTGACACGGAGGAATTCCTCTTCTTCTCTCTTGTACAAAGTGGATAAGATCTTCGTTAGAGTGGCAGCCGAATCCGGCCCCTTGCGACCGCACCGGGTGGCGTCGTCCTCCCCGTTGAAATCCCACATGGGGTGGCCTCTGTACTGAAGCGGTTGCACCCCCCGCATAATGCTTGTGGCCATGACCTCGATCATGGTCAGTCTGGAATGAGCCAACAACCTTATCCGGCTCATCAGGTAAAGGACGTCCCTGTCAGTTTCCCTCTGATGGTTCCGTGGGCGCCAGCTCAGGCGTTTCTTCAACGAAGTGTTACTGAACTCAGGGAGGCCGATCCGTACAGGGTCCGGCAGGGGACATCGTCGATATGAAACCATTTCGAAGGCCAGTCCTCTAATGCCTTCTTTGGGTTCCAGATAGATATCCGGTCCCGGCAATGCGCCATAGTTCGGCTCCGCCCACTTGATAAATTGACCCCTCCTGAGAGCGGGGCACAAGGCAGAACAACCTCTTCCACAGCGTGAAATGGGCCTCGATGCCCAAAAACAGCTCGCAGAGGGCCACGAAGCCCGCAATATGCAGTACGGAGGCAGGCGTGAGGTTGTGTAGCTGGAGGCCATAAAACTCCAGTAGCCCTCAGAGAAACGGATGAATTGGGAATCCGAGTCCTCTTATTGAATAAGGGACTAGGCATACCCGCTCTCCTTGGGAGGGATTGGGGACGCTCTCCGCCTACTCTTCGCCGCTATAAGTGGCAATCCCGGCTCGAACTGGGACCATATATGCTGGGGGGAGGAGCCCCTTGGATTGAAGCACCACTAGCTCGCTATGCGGGACGGAACACCGCTCCCAATCTCCGGGCTGAGGGCTGGAGAGGCGAGAGGAGGAGCTGCCTCGACCGGCCATGGTGGAATGGATCTCTGTCGAAAGCGCTCTGATGAATGCTCGCGGAGGGAAGGTGGTGTGAATTGGATCTAAATCCCCGTCTCTTTTATGGGTGGCTCGTTTACACGGCCGGGGGGGTAAATGAAAAAAAAACTAGCTTTTTGCATTCGTTTGACATGTGGAAGATGGTCATTATTGGGCACAGAAGCTGAGGAGAGCAGCACGCACTAGAAGCTGGACACTATACGATAGGTACATGGAATTTGGAGAAGAACCCGCCTTGCAATGCCGAAGACAAACTTGCGCGCCAGACTTATCGTCATTGAAGCCTGGTTCGGGGGCTACTGAGGGAGTCCTGGATTAAGGGGTGTCCGGATGGCCGGACTATGACCTTTGGCCGGACTCACGGACTATGAAGGTACAAGATTGAAGATTTCGTGCCGTGTCCGGATAGGACTTTCCTTGGCGTGGAAGGCAAGCTTGGCGATATGATATGAAGATCTCCTCCCATTGTAACCGACTCTGTATAACCCTAGCCCTCTCCGATGTCTATATAAACTGGAGAGTTTTAGTCCGTAGGACGAACAACAATCATACCATAGGCTAGCTTCTAAGGTTTAGCCTCTCTGATCTCGTGGTAGATCAACTCTTGTACTACCCATATCATCAATATTAATCAAGCAGGAGTAGGGTTTTACCTCCATCGAGAGGGCCCGAACTTGGGTAAAAACATCGTGTCCCTTGTCTCCTGTTACAATCCGCCTAGACGCACAGTTCGGGACCCCCTACCCGAGATCCGCCTGTTTTGACACCGACACTCTTCTTCAGCAGCATCACCAAGCCGGCAGTCAACTCCCCCTGCTGATTGAGCTCAGCGGGCATGTCGTTGAGGCTCTCCTGCAGCAACTCCATCAAGCCTTGGATGCACTCCTTCTGCTTATTGAGGTGCTTTTTGACCTGATCAAGCATGCCGTCGAGGGATAACGACTCTAGCTCCGCCGGCTCGACATGTTCGCCTCCGCGGCTAGGGCACTCCTGGGAGCCATCGCCTGCCCGTGAGAGATCTTTCGAGGTCTCTGCATGGTGGCGAGCCCTCCTTTTTTGCCGCGGTCTTGGTTACCGCTCCCTTGTTACGAGTAGTTCTCGACCTAGAGCTCTGCTCACTGGCCATGGCAACGACGGACGAAGAAGAAGCACTTATGAGGAGGAAAGGTAGAGTAATTTTCGGTTAGGTAGTTCCCCTTTTTATAACCTAAGTACTAGCACTAGTACTAATACCTGCATAGTGGGAACACGTTCAGGTTTGGTACGTACTAGTAGGTGTGAGCAGGCTTTTGAATGTGATGCGACCAAGGTAAAGATTAATTGATGGTTTTTGTTTCGAGGCCCGAAACGGCTCCCGATGAGTTTAGCGGAACATAAATTTCAAGTACTAAAGTGCTCAAATGCGTAAATATTATGTTACTGTCAAAAATTGGCACAAAATACGAAGGAGACCAATGGAAGTACTACTAGCAACCCACGATTTAACTACTCGCATGCGCGCAGTGGAGTAATAATGTCTTTCTTCTAACCTCACGTCCACTCAATTTGCATGCGCTGTACTAGTTGACCATCAATGAAGTGAACGACTTTACACGCGTCAAATTATCACATGGGGTGGATCTTGGTACAAAGTTGCGTCCACCCGTGTACCCGCGTGTGCGTGCGAGGGAATGAGTGTGTGCGTGGCATGGGTGCACATCTTTGCTTCGTGCATGTACCGCCAGTATGGCTCAGGGAGGACGAGTACATTCTTCTCGAACCAGCAGTGTCGGCGTTCTAGGAACGGGGGTACCCAGACTTGCCTGCCCGCGGCCTGCGGCGTGGCTCAAGGAGTGGCCCAGTACGGCCCATCTTCATCGACACATGCTCAAGACCCTCGAAGGGGCCAAGCCTCGTGGGGCGGACGACAGCAAGCTTCCTCAGGCACAGCCTTGTCAGGCTGGCCCGTGAGGAGGCGGAGAGATCAATGCAGGGTACCTCACGAGGTGCCTATGAGGCAAGCCATGACGACCGAAGCCAGGCGGGCGTTAGGGGGGCACCGGCCTGCGTAGAGTCCTTGTTTCGTCTTTGGTGCAAAGGGTGCAAACGTAGGCAAGGCTATCAAGCAAAGGCAACCATTTCGGTGCAACAAGACCAAGACCAGCAGAACGGCAGGATAGAGGTCATCGTGGAGCCCAAGCCGGCGGCATCATCAGAGCCTTTAGCAGGCGAGGACCAACTTTAGTCAGGATAAGTGTACTAGATGTTCCCCTTCAAAATGGCCAATTGTTGGCGCCCTTCCCGCTCAATATTTGGGAAGAGGACCAGGGCCTTGCTCTATAAATAGGACTAGCCACTCTCAAGAGAGGGGGATCGAACAGTCGAACCTTAGCCATAACCACCCACACAAGAACACCCCTCGCGAGGATGTTCTTCCTTTGTATTGTTCATCATCAGCCCCTGAGGCAATCCACCACCCCACAAACTAGAGTAGGGTATTACACCACAATGCTGGCCCAAACTAGTATAAACCTCGTGTCCCTTGTGTTGTTCTTCGTGTAGATTAGATCCTTTGCAAGGAGACAAGACGCGAGTTGGTAGAGGGAGTGATTTCCGTGCGCACCCCAGAGTTCGAACCTTAAGGGTCTGCCGGAACCCGAAATCTGACATTTTGCGCACTAGGTAGGGGTGCGCCGGAATCCGCCTTCCGCCGCCTTGTGTTTCGCCGTCCGTCGCATCCATGTCTGATGCTCGTCGAGCCCGCGCCGAGCGTCGGGCTGCTCTCGCCACCCGCGTCACCCAGACGGCTCCCATCAGCGGAGGCCCCCGTTGTTCCCCGTCGCCTACCATCAACGCCGCCACTGGCCCGGCGAGGAACGAGCAGCAAGCGTCGTCCTTGCATCCTTTGGTGCATCGAGAAGGCCGCACCGCCACCCCGTCGCTGACTCCAGCCGGTTCATTGTCCCACGCCCGTCGCGCTCTTGCGGACGCGCACGCCGCGCTGCTCTTGGCGCGAGAGCTTCTGCACTACCGTCCCGTCGACGACCTCTACGACGAGTGGCTCGCCCGCATCACCGAGCTCATCAGTGCCACCGAGGGCTCCCCTGCACCGTCCCTCTCGCTGCACCGCCCCCTGCCCTGCACGGGCAACGCAGCTCCGGAGGCGCCTCAGCCACCTCCCCCTCAAGAAGGCGCCCTGGCCCCGAGGCGCGCGGTCCCAGGACGGGACCCATTCCGTCTAGCGCCCGCGCAGCAAGAGAAGAGTTGCCAAGTGATCCCTCGTCCTCAAGAAGCTACCCGCGTGCTCCCCGCACCGACCCGTTATGACCGCGCTCCTGCTCCAGCCCGCCAAGACCCCGCGCTGCTCCTGGCGGCAGCGCGCGAAGACCTCCAAGACCAAGCTCTTCGTCACCAAAGGCCTCCCGTGGCCACTACAGGCTGCCGTGCCTTCACCGCCGAGCTGTGCGGCGTGGCCTGGCTGGGCAAGTTCAAGCTAGACCTGCCCCTGTGCTACGACGACACAGCCACCCCTGCGGAGTTCCTGCAGCTCTACGAGTTGGGCATTGAAGCCGCCAACGGGGACGAGAAGGTCATGGCGAACTAGTTTCCCATGGCACTCAAGGACGGTGCCCGCACTTGGCTCCTGAACCTGGCTCCTGGCACGATTTCCTCCTGGGACGAGATGCTCACTCGCTTCATCACAAACTTCCAGGGCACTCGCGACCGGCCCCCAGCCATGAGCGATCTGCACCACATCAAGCAGCAGCCAGGAGAGACACTGCAAAAGTACATCCAGTGCTTCAACAACGCTTGCCTCAAGATCCCCAAGGTGACTGAGGAGGTCATCATCTCAGCCTTCTCCAACGGCGTGCGAGACATCAAGATGAAAGAGGAGCTAGCAATCCATGAATACATGTGCATGTCCCTGGAGCTGTTCAACTTGGCGACCAAGTGCACTAGGGCGGAGGAAGGGCGTCTCTCTCTCCTCGAGCTTCCGGCTGCCGATCCTGAAGAGAAGAAGCCCAAGGTCAGGGACGTGAAGCGCAAGGGGGCTGTTGTGCTGGCAGCAGAGCCAGACACCAAGCAAGGCAGGGATCAGCCTGAGTCATCCAAGGGCAGCCGGTACTGTGTGTACCATGACCTCCACACCCACAACACCAATGAATGCCAAGAGCTCAGGGCTATGCGAGATGTGTGTGCCGGCCGACGCCCCGAGCACAACTACCGGGGCTATGGCCGAGGAGGAGGAAGAGGTGGAGGATGATGGGAAGACCGTGGCCCTTGCCAAGGGTGGCGTGACCGACCTCGTGAGAACCGCTGGAGTGCGCAGCCATGGCCGGAGTTCTCCCCATGCTTCGCTCCTCGATCATCAGCAATGTGCAAGTCACTAGGAACCTCATCGACGGCGGAGTAGGACTCAACGTCCTGTCCGTCGAGACGTTCAACAATCTCCAAGTGCCATACAATCAGCTTCAGCGAACCAAGCCTTTCTCAGGAATCACTGATGGTTCCACGGTTCCGATAGGGCAACTCCTCCTTCCTGTCACCTTTGGGCAGCGCGACAACTACCGCATCGAGCTCATCAACTTCGACGTCGCCCACATTCTCCTGCCATACAATGCCATCCTAGGGTACCCAGCCCTGGCCAACTTCATGGCAGTGACCCATCACGGCTACAATGCCGTCAAGATGCCCGAAAGCGGTGGAGTCATCACAGTGCCTTGTGACGAGAGGGATGCAGTTCGTTCCCTTGAGGGAGCTTTCCAAGCCGCGTCAATCGAAGACCCAGATCACAAGAGCGGAAGACTTCCCGAGGCAGTCCCTAAGAAGAAAAAGACATCGCCTGGTCCAAGCCCTCCGGAGGCGGGCCCCTCAGGATCTGCGCCCGTTCAAGGGGCGCCACCTTCTGTCGCATAGGAAGGCGCGCCCGGCACCCTCCTCCGGCAAGGCTCGGGGGCTCTCTCCTGGAGGGCCATCGACTTTGCCAAGACCACGAGGGAGGCGCTTGGGCACCACTTGGAGGCGTGCTTCAAAGCATGTTTACCTCAGGAAGGAACAAGGCAAGGAGGGCCAAACCCTCGGGAATTCATCAGCGAGATCATTCGGGAGCTGCAGGAGTCAAGAGTCATGAGTGGCAGCCGCCGCTTACCCGCTATAGCTCCCCATCCAGGCGAGGATGGTGGGCTGCGCGTCTGCATCGACTAACCAGGGCTCAACCGAGCTGCCTCTCAAGAGCGCTTCTGGCCCTCACGCGTGGGACGCTGCGAAGGTCCTCCCCACAGCTATGTTCACATGCCTTTCGGCCTGCCGAACGCGGTTGCTGCGCGTCAGTGCCTCATGAGGAGCATTCTGGAGGCTCAGGAGGTCAGGCATTCTGCAGTCCTGGCGGAGATGGAGAAGGCCCTTGAAGAGTCGCCAGCACCTCCGGAGCCCCTCGAGGCTCCTGGGCCTTGGGGCTCGTGACGATCGGTTTCCAGAGCGTGAGTCATCAACTACTTCAGCATCCCTTCATCTTCGACATCAACAGGTGACATCCTTCGAGTTTCATTTTCAGCTGGGAGCGCCCCCAGGGCTGCATCATTCCCAGGCCGCGTGGGTCCGTCCCTGTGGCATGTATCCCTTTTGTTCATGTATTTAGATTACCTTGTTGGGGGCGCCCCTCGGGCTGCATTATACCCAAGCCGTTCGGGCCTGACCCAGCAGCATGTACCTCTCTTGCGTTCATCCAGGTCATGCATTTGACCCGCCACGGTTATTACTTGATGCATGTGGCGGCACCCTTCTTCCCTCATGCCAGCCGCTTGCACGGTAAAAGGGGGGTACCTGAGCATCGCGACTCATGGACTCTTACTGGCTCTCCAGCCCTCACCTCCTGGCCTTGTCCACGGCATCGCGACCTGACATACCAGTGACGGCTGAGCTTGCTCGAGGATCGGGACCTGAGGATGTAGAGCGTCGGCATCTAACCAAATTTGCAGAAGCACATTACAAACAAAGGCCCAGAGCCAGGCGCAACCCGCCTTGAGGTAGGGCCCCATGAGTCCCGCGCCTGGCTCACGGGTGCCCAGATACACCTCGCCAGGCCCTACCTTGCCAGCCACGTGTCAGGGCAGGGCTGTACACGCCCCGGGGGCTCCTCCTGGAGGGGAGCCACCTCCCACACACCAGTGGAAGCACCATGCTCCGCGCTGGCTGACGACACTGCCGAGGAGCAGCTATGCCCATACACATACGAAAGCGCTATGCTCCGCGCTGGTTATAAACAACTGAGGGTGGCCCCCGGCCGCATCAACCTCAGGGAGCCCGGAGCTCAGTGTCCGACCCTGTCGTAATGCCTCCCCTCGGGAGTGCCATGCGAGGGGGCTAGGCACGGGGGCTATGCCTAGGTCACGACTAGACGCACGCCACCCAGCTAGGCCCCTCGGGCCTGGTTCGTCGCGCGCCCCTCCCCGAGCGGAGCGAAGGTACGAAGGCTGTTTGAACGTCAAGGGGGACTCTTGATCATCGTGACTCAGGAGCCTAACTAGTCACGTAGCCCCTCACCCCTTAGTTCCGAAAGGCTAATGGCGGTTGAGGTATGCGCGGGGCCGGGCCCTGCCGACGTAGAACGGTAAATCCACTCCTACACCTCCCCTCCCTACTTGATGTTCGCGCGTCAAGGGGGACTCCTGAGCATCGTGACTCAGGAACCTAACTGGTCATGTAGCCCCTCACTCCTTGGTCCCATCCTGGTTTCCAGTCGGGACCAATGGCGGCTGAGGTATGCGCGGGGCCGGGCTCTGCCGACGTAGAACACAAGCAAGTAGGAAGGAAAAGCGCAAATCTCATGGAATTCTAAAGCAAATATTACAGTCCATAGGTTGTTTTCACAGTGCCAAACACAAGTTTAAACGCCTCCATGAGGCATGATGCATGTTGCAGGATCTTAAACAGAAAAGGAGCTGTGAAGGGGTCACTTTCCGGCGGTGCCATCGCTGGTGGTGGAGTTGCACTGGGCGGCTTCACCTCACGGAGCCCCAGGGTTGGCAGCGTCTCGCCCTGGCTTGGTGCTGAAGGCGCGGAACTTCGCCAGTAGGGCTTCCACTCGACCCTTCACTGCCTCAGCAGCGGCAGCAGCAAGCTCGCCGCTCGCAGGCTCCAGCAGGCTGTCAAGATCGACATTGGGGTCGCGAAGATAGATGTGGGTGAAGACACGCGCAAGTGCTGCGGAGGAAAGGACACGCGCCTCGGCCTCGGAAGTGGGGCCAAGGCCGATGGCAACATCTTCAAGTGCGTGTACCAGGAAGGGAAGCAACTTGGCGGGGCCATCCTCGGCGCCGGCCAGTGGTTTTTCCAGGCCACCATCATAAAGCGTCTTCAGCGAGGCGTGAGCCCTCTCCTCCAGCTTCACGAAGGCCACGCGGTCCTCGGCCAGGACCCTCGCCTTGCCGTCCAGCTCGATCCTCTTCGCCTCCAACACCTGCTCCAGCGTATCCAATCGGCCATGGCGTTCATCAAGCTCCGCGTCTCGGTCCTTGGCGGCAGCCTCACGAGCCTTCATCTCCTCCTCCTTCCCCTGGCGGTCATGGACCTCCTTGGCAAGCTGGTCGCGTAGACCTTGCAGCTCGCTCTCCAGCACCTTGCAGCGGCCCCGGACATCTGCAACCTCACCCAAGGCGGCGTCGCAAGCGGCCTTGGCTTGAAGGATGGCCTACTTCTCCTCATCGTAGCCCGTCGCGGACTGAACCAGTGCCACTCGAACTGAAGCATCAGAGCGGACCCAGCCAGAGGCCAGCTCTAGGCGCCCAGCCACCAGGCGAGGGTCGGTGCCCCGAAGATCTTCTCGCAGCCAGTCCAGCTCGGTAGCAACACGATCCAAGACAGTGGAAGGAGTCGGAGAAATGGCGGTTGGCGGAGTAGGAGGGGAAGACGGCAGCGTGATCACAGCACCATGTGTCGGGGCCTTCTGGGCCCCGACGGCTGCAGCAGTGGCATCAGGAAGGGACGCACCGGGAGTCACCTGGGACAAGGGGGCTAAGCTCACACCAGCATGCCCCACCTGGCCTGGCGAGGATGACCGTGCGGGGGAGGCTCGGGCCTCGCCACCTCCTTCTCCCACAGGTGGAAGCATTGCCCCGGTCGAGGCCTCGGGGGGGCCCTTCAGCCTTTTCACCGCAGGCGCCGGCCTAGCCAAGGAATATGGACATCAAGCCCCAGCAATAGGAGGAGGAAGCAAAACGAAAATCAAGCACTTACTGGTCATCAATCATGGACTCAAGCAGCCTCCGACCAAACTTGAAGCCCGAGAGCCGGCTGCTGGGGTCAGCCTCAGGAGATTTGGCAGCAGGAGGCACGTCAGAGGAATTGAAGCTGGCTTCGGACCGCCTTGGAGCCGGAGCAGGCCCGCGGAGAACCAGCCCCGTCCTATCCTTCTTCGGAATCTGGGGCGAAATCTCCCTGCCTCGCTCATCGCCATCCTCGTCTTTGTCCGGCATCAGGCGGAGGGCACGGGACCTGCGTTGGGGGAGGGTCTTCCCCGACTCCCCGTCGGTCGCCTCGGAGTCGGACTCCTCTTCCTCCCCCTCTTATTCCTCCTCCCTGCCGGAGTCGCCGGAAGATATGTTCACCATCGCCAGGGCCGCCATGTCCTCGAGAACCTCCGCAGGCACAGGCTCCTCCCCGTTGAAGGCGGGCATGGAATTCACCACCTGCTCCAAGTCATCCCGAAGGAACAGGGGCACAGGAGCACCCTCCAGTCTCGCCACGTCTCCCCCAACCAAGGCATGGAGGACCGTGGCCAAATCTTCATCGGCCAGGGCTGCGGAGCTCGGGCGGAGGGCGACATCGGCTTCCCCGAGCCTCCATAGTGGGAGCAAATATTCCCGAAGCGGAGCCACCCGGCGCTCCAGGAACTCCCTCAGGAGCGACGCCCCGGTCAACTTCGCCGTCGCCATGTTGCCCGGCCATAGGTCCGCGTCCATCCTCTCTAGCACCGGCTTCGCGCGAGGATCGATGAGCTCCGTGCAGGACCAAGTGTCAACAGCCTTAGGCTGCCTCGTAGGCAGCACCAGCCGAGGGTGGATGCGCCCCGCATCAACCATGACCCACTTGCTCCGAAAGCCTTCGATCCTCTTCCCAGGCATTGGAGCTGGAGTACGCGACAAAGCTCACGCACGCGGTGATGGAGCCACGAGAAACCCGGAGGTAAAAGTAGTGTCGCAACAAGGCCATAGAGGGCTTTACCCCGACATGATCCTCGCAATAATAGGCGAAAATCGCCAGAAGAAGAACAGAGTTGGGGTGGAGGTGCAGAGCCTGCAGATTGTACTGGCGAAGAACAGAAATGAAAAACTCGAAAAAGGGAGGCACCAGACCGGCGGCGATGGCGCTCACGAAGAGCGGGTAGAAGGTGCTCCCCTTATCCTCAGGTAGGGCAGAGTCGGCCTTGAACACGGCCACCCCCATGTTGCCGTGTGCTGCCATCATCAGGCGCGTGAGGGAGAGGTTCTTCTCCGACACGTTCGGAGGATCCAGAGCGGGTGAGTACCAGGCTCCGACCGGAGTTTGACGAGGCGCCACGGCTCGCTAGGATGCGGGGTTGAAGCAGATATGGGGGATTTCGGGAGCAAGAAGAAGGAGAGCAAGAAAGGGGATCTGAGACAAATGACTGGTGAAGGCAAAGAAGGTAAGCCTGGCCTAGGGCCGCCATCTTGTCAAGTCGTGCGGTCGCAGAGGCGTCGTGGGGAAGCGGGAACACCCACGTCCAATCAACCGCCACGCGGCGCCCAAGGCCGCAGGATGTTGGGGCCCGCGGCGCTTCGCACTTGCCCCTTCGCTTCTCTGCTAAGCCAAGTCCGAGCGCGCCTTGGGCCCGGGGGCTACTGTCGGCATTCTGGGAACGGGGGTACCCAGACTTGCCTACCTGCGGCCTGCGGCGTGGCTCAAGGAGTGGCCCAGTACGGCCCATCTTCATCGGCACATGCTCAAGACCCTCGCGAGGGTCCATGCCTCGCGGGTCAGACGACAGGAAGCTTCCTCAAGCATAGCCTCGTCAGGATGGCTCGTGAGGAGGCGGAGAGATTAAGGCGGGGTACCTCATGAGGTGCCCATGACGCAAGCCATGACGACCGAAACCAGGCGGGCGCCAGGCGGGCGCTGGCCTGCGCAGAGTCCTTGTTTCCTCTTTGGTGCAAAGGGGGCAAGCGCAGGCAAGGGTATCAAGCAAAGGCAACCATTTTGGTGCAACAAGACCAAGACCAGCAGAATGGCAGGATGGAGGTCATCGTGGAGCCCAACCCGGCGTCATCATCAGAGCCCTTGGCAGGAGAGGACCAACTTTAGTTAGGATAAGTGTACTAGATGTTCCCCTTCAAAATAGCCAATTGTTGGCGCCCGTCCCGCTCAATATTTGGGAAGAGGACCAGGGCCTTGCTCTATAAATAGGACTAGCCACACTCAAGAGAGGGGGATCGAACAGTCGAACCTTAGCCATAACCACCCACACAAGAACACCCCTCGCGAGGCTGTTCTTCCTTTGTATTGTTCATCATCAGCCCCCGAGGCAATCCACCACACCACATACTAGAGTAGGGTATTACACCACAATGGTGGCCCGAACTAGTATAAACCTCGTGTCCCTTGTGTGGTTCTTCGTGTAGATTAGATCCTTCGCAAGGCGACGAGACATGAGTTGGTAGAGGGAGTGATCTCCGTGCGCACCCCAGAGTTCGAACCTTAAGGGTCTGCCAGAACCCAAAATCCGACAATCAACACGTCACTGTGATCAATCCACGCAAGGAGGTCGCGAGAACGCCTCCACATGTGCCACGTGGCTTCATGAACTGTAAGAGAGACACTGTGTAGCTGCCATTGGTATTCTAATTTACGTGTTTTGCACATACTCGTAGTACTAGTAAGGTACACATGCATTGCACGCATCATATTTTGCAACCAAATTAAGAATAAATACCACACTATAGCATGTAAGCTCTGAGTCATATATGCCTGATGTAGCCCTTCGTTTAATTCTTATAGTTCATCTCATTCAAAATCAATTCGTTTTCATAAAAAACCTAAGAAAGCGGGAATAGGAAAACATGGGATTATAGTGGAATGTCGTCTTGAATCCTACAGGATTGTACGAGTGTTTGATTGTGCATAGAAAAAACACAGAATTCTTTCAAAGAGGTTTGAGTGGATGGTATGTTCCTATGAAATCTAGTGCAAATGAATCATATGGAAATATTCCTATGGTTTAGAATCCTACGAATCAAACAACCAAGATAGGAAAAATTCCTAATGATTAGAATCCTCCAAAATTCCTTTGAGAATCCTTTGAATCAAAGAAGCCCTTAATCTATTTTATGATTCATGGAATTGTGCATTGTAAAGCATAAAGTAAAAACAAATAATGACAATTCAACTAGAAAAAAAGTTTGGGCACTTATGAGGTTTGTGCATTATGCTTAAGTTCAACCACGGAGTCTGTTAGATTGTACATGTGGCAAAATCCGGTGGGGGGCTAGAAGATGGTGCGAGAGGCCGAGTGGAGGGAGACTATGAAGGAATGCACAAGTGTGAGATCGATATTTAGAGAGAGGGGGCGAACACGTGCGCTGTTGCACGCAGTGGCGGAGCCATGAAAAATAAATGAGGTAGGGGGCCAAGCATTGCTAATCCTTTACGAGGAGGGTCAATTCATGAACTTAAACCATTTTAGCAGCAATTGTCTAATGATCACATTCACTCGATATATAGTGATGTTAGGGGGGGCAGGGCCCTTACTGCCCCCTGTCTTTGCCATTGTGCACGCGTGTGAGAGATGAAGCGGAAGGCATGGATGAGTAGAGGGGGACGTTGGATATATAATTAATGTGGGTGTATTAGCTATATATGTTAATCATATATAGAGAGGTATAGATTGATCGATGTGGACGTGGGAAAGAGGGTGAGACCTCACTGGATATATCGATTGATCGGTTTGTGTGGAGACCTAGCTATATACGCACATACATAGAGGAACATCGATCGTTGCGCATGCACGCGTGAGAGATAAAGAATGCCCGATATGATGGAGGGGGGTGTGTTGGTGTGTGCCTTCATGGGAGACCGACCTGAAGAAAAAGATTGCATGCGTGCGATGGATAATGCCGACTGGTAGTGTGTGTGCATGCATGCACTTGAGAAAGTTAGTGGTACAATTATAAATGTAAGACTACTGTGTGGGTGTAAAAGAATAGGTGAGGTCATAATCAATGTAATGTTGAATTCAAATATTTTGAATAAGAGATCCTGATGTTTGAAACCCATGCATGCATGAATATAACGGAGATATGCATGGTGTGGTTTGGAAACGAGCATGTTGTAATGTATACACATTGAACAAGTTCAGACTGATTTGAATTTGAGATACCGATGCCAGACATCATTTGGCCACGTTGCATCCGTGCATGGACACACTATTCTAATTGGAGATGATGGGCGGCTTTCGCATCACATGTATATACCTATACCCCTATATATATATAATACTTTATATATATTTTTTATATTGTGTGCGGGTAACTTTAACTTTGAAAGATGGTCGTTGGATGAGGCGAATCCGATGGCCCAAAGATGGCAAATTTGAGCACTACTGGCTGTTGGATATCATCTAGATTCCACCAGATTTCACCACATGTATAATCTAAAAGACTCCATGGTTGAACTTAAGCATAATGCACAAACATCAAAACACAAGAACTTCTTATTTGTTCTAGAATCTTCCGTATCAGAATTGCCCAAATGTTTTTCTACATGATTTGCCATTATTTGTTTTTACTTTATGTCTTACAACGCACAATTCCATGAAGATTAAAATAGATTAGCTTTCTTATAAAAACAAGATGATTTTGAATGAAATGAACTATAAGAATTAAAAGAACATCTACATCACAGATATATGACTCAAAGCTTGCATGCTATAATGTGGTATTTATTCATAATTTGGTTGCCAAATCTCATGCGTGCAATGCACGTGTACCTTACTCTAGTCTAAATGGTGTTTGTGTGTGTGTTGTGCGTGTTGAGGTGCAAAATTAAGTTTGCTAGTGCGTTTAGTTTCGACAGCAAAATTCAGTTTCGACAGCAAAATTCAGTCTCGATAGTCAAGTTCAGTTTCGATAGTTAAGTTCAGTTTTGATAGTTAAGTTTAGTTTCGACAGTTAAGTTTAGAGATGAGCGGCTAATGTGTTTTACATCTAGCACTTTATGGTTATGTATATTACGTCATGTATTGGAGACGCTATTAGAATTCCACTCAGGTTAACGTTGTTCATTGTCTCTCTTGTCCTGCTTCAGCCTCGGCGTCGTACAACTCACCGGAGCTGCTCCAACAACGAAACCCTCCATCATAGTGGAGCAGTACCTCGGGCTCCATCTCCAGACGCCTAAGATCTTCTTCCCCTTCTCCAACAGCCAAGTCAGCCGGAGCATCCTCACCGGCCAACCCAATCACGCTGAGATCGACATGGCTTCGCCAAAGAGGTTGTACACTTGTTGCATCTCTTTTTTACTCTACATGTTATATATATTTTCCACTGAGCACTCGTAGTAACAGGAAATACGATTATTTTATCCTACTATATGACAAGCAGTGAGGTACCAAGCAACTTAGCTATCCATGATGGACTCTCTTGAACGCCATCGTTATTTATCTCTGCGCGTTTGAGCTGTGCATTTTATCGATGGGCCTGGGAGTTGAGCTAGTATGGCAGTGGACTAGGTCCAAAGTAATAGAAGTACCACAAAAACATTTTTTTAGTGTAGGATTTTCCGTGCTCTTGCCTGCCTACTAGAATCGCCAGTGCTTGAAAGGAAAAGTGAATGAAAAACATAGGGATTGGAAAGTTTCCTATGGTACTACTTTTCATGAATTTGGTGCAAAGGAATGGAGCAAAGAAAAACTGTAGGATTTGTTCCTTTAGTGTCTCCTTGAAAGAAAAACCGTAGGAATTCTAATTTCCACTTCTCCTCCTTTTCATATTCCTATTCATCAAGCACAAGACTAAGAGATAGTAGCATAATAGCATTATAACCGTACATTTTCTTGTGGTTTGACTTAATCTCACCATGCTTTTTTGCATCCTGTGATCTTCCAATTGTTGTTAACCAAACACCCAAATTGGTAGAAATCCTGTTTTTTTTAATTCTCTGTTTTGCACGTGCATTCCTATCCTATTCCTGTCTATTTCCTATCCCTACATTGTTAGAATCCCCAAATTCAAACATGCCCTTACTCAATTACTTCTGTTACTGATATGTGTCAAAGAAAACCTTGTGTGGTTTGTCCTGCTCCTGCGGCGCTGTGTTCCACCCCAGATCAGCTGCTCCAATGATGGAAGGGTTCACCACAGCAGGGATCCGCTCTCCAGACTGTCTTTCGCCGCCTCAGATCTTCTTACCCGCCGCCGGCAGCCATGACAACTACATTACCATCATCAACTAAGCAGATGACCTTGAGGACTACACGGGTCCACAAGAGAGGTCGCACTCTTCCGTGTCTGCTTACGTTATGCGTCACTTAATATGATGACATGCTATATTATCGTCGTGTTCACCTATTAGACTCCGAGTCAGGTCCAAACTAATGCTAAAACTTGAGGTTTTAAATGGTTGTGGGGTACATATTGGGGCAGCAATCAGTACTATCTGTCTACTATCTGGTTAATCTCCGGTGTCGACTATGAGTTTCATGTTGGGTGCAAACAAACGTTAAAGGAGCCATTATATGTATTTTTTTAACTAAAGCTATTATCTGCCTGCTATCATTGGTTTTGGGTCTATCCACAGTTTGCTACCATCACTCTGGAGTTGTGCATGCACTCCTTACATAATCTCACTATGTTTTTCCTATGCATGCTAGTTATTGTACACAATGGAACTGATCATGTAGAGCAAAAGAGACGAGCCTTGTGTGGCAATAAAATTTCATGCAGACGTCGTTCCATGGTGGGCGCAAAGGCAGCCCCCCTCCACCCATTTCGGATCATAATAAAGAGGATGATAACTGTTCTGAGGGGGATTCAGAAGGAGAATACCACTCCTATTTACCCCATGAGGTCTTCGCTCTAACTTGGAATGCTGATGTTGGTAATATCATGCATATGCTGCCTTGCATTGTTTACTGTATACTTTAAAGATGTCATCTGCTTAGTTTAGACATGCTTTGTGTCAATGCCATCTATTTAGTTTCTTTATCGTATATGTGAATCATGCAATGCCATCTTGTCTAGCCAGGCATCATATATGTGAATTTTGCAATGCCACCCTGGTTAGCCAGTCATCTTATATGTGAATTATATCATGCCATCATTTTTTTGTTATGTTAAATTTGTCAACAATTTTATTACATTCAATTACTCTTCCTGTGCATCAGCCATTCGACATGGTCATGGAAAAATCTGGAGTGGAAACAAGGTCTTCAGAGCAGACAATGCTATCTGACGAAGCGCATGTCTTGCTGGTTACCGATAGCTCCTCAGAGGAGGATTTAGAGACAGATGACCAGTCATATCCCCCCCCCCCGAGGTGCATGCCCTAACTTGGTAGGGTTATGTTATTCATATCGTGCGTATGGTATCTTGCATTGCTATGTCATTTGCTTAGTTTAGACATGCTTTGTGTGAATGCCACCTGTTTAGTGTCTAATTACCATATATGTGAATTATGCAATGCCATCTTGTTGCAAGACATTATATATGTGAATTATGCAATGTTATCTTGTTGCAAGGCATTATGTATGTGAATTATGCAATGCCATGTTGTTTAGCACTACTAGGGAAAAGGCTAGCAGCAGCGCGGGTTTTAGGTGTATCAGTAGCGCGGGGAGTGGTGCTACTAATAAGGCGCTACAGCTAACACATAGCAGTAGCACGTGGTGACCGGCGCTACTGCTACACAAGTGTAGCAGCAGCACGGTAAGTGGAAGCTCGCTACTGCTAGTAGCTCTAGCGCGCTTTGCCATGACGCGCTGCTGCTAACTTTTATACACTCGCTACTGCTAATTTAAGTAGTTTTTGTTTTTTTTTGGCATATTTGTTTTGTATTTGAACAGCTTTATAGAAGAATCTTTAGCACATAGAAATGTCATCATGATACACATACAAATGCCTGCGAGACCACAAATGTAATCATAGCATATACATACAAATAGTCTCATCATAATCATCATCCAACACAAAGTGGTATCTTGTCATCATCTCGAAAATAATGATACATGCAAGTCTCGAATACTTGCAACTACAACAACGTCATCCATCTAAACAAAGGTATACGCAAGAAGAGCTATCACTATGAGTGAGAGCGGAACTATGCAGTACATGAGGTGGCGGTTACGAGTCCTCTCTCGCGCTAGCGTGAACCTCAAGTAACTAGCTTCTCCTTCTTGTTTGCTTTTGAAGCCTTTATGGCTGCCGCCCGTTAACCCATTCACTTGGGCCTGACACTCATGCCACTCGTTGTACACCCTCGGAACCTTTCCTTTGTACACAACATAGCAATTCCATCTCGCCATCAAGAAACTATGTACCTGTTAGAGATGCATGTTCATGAAGAGGATGTACAATCATATATATGCAACAATATATACTAGAGCAACACCGAAAAAGAAAGGGTTAGCAAGTAGATGCAACATACAGTACACAAATTAATTAACTAGAGGTACGCAGGTCATCGTACGCAAACTAACAAAGTAGCGTTACGCAAGTTCGGCCGGGACCGTGGACATCACAAAGTTTCATTGCTACAAAAATTATACAAGTTCAACCGACACACATCATCATCATCGGCATCATAAATCACTAGAAGTTCCATCCTTCCATATCATCGAGGATGAACTCTAGCTTCTTGAACGACATGAGGTCTAGACGTTGCATGCCTATGCGAGTTCGGACGTCAGCTCGCAATATAGAGCCGTGGTGGAACATACCCTTCCCATCGATGACTTCTTTCATGATGATCGTTGCAATGTCGCCTTGGATGCGAAAGAAGTAATCTCTAAGTTTATAATACGCTTCTCCATGAGATTCTAGCCACTTGTGGATATGATCATCATTTCTGCTTCTCATGCGAAGCTTTTGGTGATCCGTGTTAAACTGAATCATGAGATGGACGATGTAGAATCCATCCTTCTTGCTTTGTTTTGGAACATGGATGCAGGAGAAGTTAGTTTTATGCGCGAAACCCATCTTCTTGTTCCTTTGTTTCCTGATCTGCATGTGGCCACCTCTAAAGCTGAAGCCTTGGAGAGCATCATCTAGAATATTCATTATGTGGGTGTAGTCTTTTATCTCGTAGTCTCTGGAAGGTTCAAAATACACGGCGTGGGAGACTTGCGGGTAAAGAACGATAAGGACGGTGCGCCCGTTGCTGCGGGGAAAAGACACCTCAAATTATTCCCCATATGAGAGAGAAGGAATGATTGAAATGTACGAAAGGGTTGTCCGGAACTGACTTACTTTGGATGATAAGGCATGAGGACAATTTCCCAGTCCTTATTCTGTACCATGAAGTTTTGGAGGTATTCCCTAGCAGTGTCACGCTCAAAGTCGCCGAGACTCAAGAAAGACTCATGCATGTAGTACGGATCCACCCCACAGATTTGCGAGACTTCTTCACTCTTCATGACGGAGCTCATATGTAGCGCAAAAAGGCGGACGATTGTAAAATCGAGCCGCCTTGTTAGAAACATCTCAAAGATATGGTAAAAAGCAGGAAGATCACCTCCGCGGGCCGTGTCTCGATGTAGCACTTCCCCTCAGGCACACGAGCCGCGTATGTCGGATATCCTGGATCCTTTGAGGCTAGTAGGCTTTTCTCAGTCGAAAGCACATGGTCATGCAGTCTCCTGAGATCCCCAAGTAGTGCCTCCAGCGGTTTCGGCGGTAGCATCGGCTCGCCCGTGAGATGGAACATGACCGCACCTTTCACGGGTACACGCTCTTCAGAATGCATCGTCTGGCTGGTATGTGCTCTGGCTTGTTTGGAGGCAGTTATCATCCCCGATCTCTTCCTCTCCTTTTTCTTGGGCACACCTTCCAGACCCTTCCTTAACCCCTGCCCCAGTGTTCCTGGGCTAAGTATTGTACGACCCTCGTGCCCGGCTAGTTGAGCTTGTGTTGAGGCAGCATCTTCAGGCGTGTCCTGTGAGGATTTCATGAAGAGAGACTTTTTGCAATGCCTGCTACGACCCTGCCCGGGCATATCATCCATATCCTCATTAGCAAGCTGATAGCCCGATTCGTCATATGGTTGACAGATCATATCTATGTCACAGTCATACACGTTTGTATTGAGGTAATCCATAGGGTCGACCTCCTTCTCATCATCCATTCTCTATTCTATAGGAGAAATTACATCAGCCAGTACTATTGCACCCCCTTCATCATGTCGTCCGCCGCTCTCACCCGACACTACAGGAGCTGGTAATTGCGTAGGCGGGGTGGTGGTCTCCGCACATGCTTGTTGATGTGTGGTTATTGGTGTGCTCTCGGCCGGCTCCAAACGAATAAGATTCTTCAGCCATAGCAGCACCCAACCCTTGCAGCTTCCAATCCGCGGTGGGGTCTCATCGTCTGCTCCCACATGCTGTACTGGAGGAGGCAAATCCTCGTGCCCCAATTTCACACTGGTCAAGCTAACCCTGAAGTGCCCAGCGGGGATCGGATGGTTGTGGAACGTGGGTTGCGAGGGGTCCATTATCATTCCCTTTCCCACGTCCACCTTCTCGCCTTTGATCAAGTAGAGTATGGTGCACGGGGTTTCTTTCTCCTGCAAACGCATATGTCTGTGGCGTAAAACAACCGAAAGGCAACAAAAATGGAATATTATATATATATATATATATATATATATGTTGGTGCGACATGTAATTACCGTGACAGCGTGGAGCTCAGCCAAATACGAAGGCACACCTAGCACGCCTGAGACTGAGGACGGGCTGCTATGAGCGGGAGTGGCTGTGAGAGGAGACCCGGTTGCGTGAGCAAGTGATGGTGCGATGGTGTGGTTATTCATGGAGTTGCTCCCGACGAAACTGGGCAACGGGAAATCATGTACCGTCTTGTCTGGATTTTCCTTCGTTCAGTTGATGATAACTAGAACCAAGTTAGTAGCTAAATCATTTCTGCAAGCAGTTACAACTGCATTGACTGCCTGCTGTAGCAACTCATATTTGTCCTCGGCTGCTTTGTTCGCGTCCTCAGCTGCTTTTTTCTCGACCGCAAGCTTCACCTTCACGTCGATGTCCGCCTGACTAAACTTCTTTTTTTGCTTCTTGGCCTCCGGGCCCTCGTCGTAAAACACCTTCCACGTGGCGCTGTCTCCAGCGCCGTGCACACAACCATATTGCGGCCAATGGCCCAAAGGAAGTCCCTTAAGTTCGTTCAAGGCCCGATTGAGAGGGGTGTCCCACTTGGGCCTCATCGGAGAAGTAGGGCTTTCGGTTGCAAGCCGGTGTTGCTTCTCCAGTAGTCTAATCAATTTCCTCGTGATCTTGTCCGTGTAAAAAACCTTTTTCTCCTTGTCCCACTTGTAGCGGGCCCTGATGAAGTCATGCTCCAAGGGGTTGGTGAACTTCACGAAGGGGTCTGGGAGACCCGCGGCTTCACGTTCCGCGTCCTCCTTATCCCATATGGGCCTTTTACCGAGGTAGCCACGGCTTTCGAGGTGATGCTTCCCCGTGTTCCTTTGCTGAAGGCTCTCGAATTTCGCAGCCTTAGCCTTGGCTTCCTCGGTAGCGCAAGTGTCCTTGAACTTTTCGAACTCCTCTTCCGTAAGTGTCGGATTTTCCTACAGAATCTTGGACAAGGGTTCATCAGCCTCAATGGCTCGTTTCACCCTCCGTTTCCAGGAGGCAAAATCATTGCTGAACATGCCCATGGCGTGATTGTTAATCTTTTTCATCTTCGGATCATCCCACGGTTGTTCCATGTTATCATCCCGGTAGGGGAACTTGAATCTCTTGTGCAACTTCGTTAGGAGCAACTGCGTCAAATGTTCTTTACTCCTTAAGTCATTATTGTTGATGCTCGCGCATTCCCGTAGGATGCATCCTACTTGGTTCCCATAGCACTTGCGAGGTTCTTCCAGCTCTAACGGCTCAAACTTGCCAAGTGCCATCTTTGTGATCACAAGTCGTCCAATCCCTAGTTTGTTAGGTTTTCGTATCCTCTGCTTCTTATGCTTCCTCTTTTCGGTAGCGGCATCGGGGCCGGTACCTTCCCCGCCGGTATCTTACCCGCCGGTACCTTCCCCACCGGTCTCGGTGCCGGCACCGTCGGTGTCGATGTCGGCGTCAGTACCATCATCGAGGCCGACCTGCAAACCTTGCTTAGCAGTCAAATAGTCGAGGTACTGTTGTTCACCCTCATAATCCATCTCGTCTGCATCTTGGTCAGAAGGCCCAGTTTCTTCGTTGTTCGACATGTTTCCTATGATTAAGTCTCCTCATTTATTTCTAAAAGTATGAATAAATGAGAAATGACATAAAAAGAAATCTATGTGCCAGCACTCGATATGCCAACTATGTGGCACAAATCATGCCTTTATTCACAGGAAATTTTGGCATGACCTTTGCTAAAAAATGGACATATCGAGCGCCTAAAATTCACCGGAACGGAAATGAATCAACATTCCGCCGTAACATAGGCCACTCGGATCATTTTCCAGACATGACATGTCCACATATCACATGTCCAGTTCGAATTTGCATATAAATTCAGCTAATTTTGAAACCTAGCTAAATTCATAACTAAATAGATAACCTAATTAACATACTACCCTAACTAAAACCTAAGTAAATTAACCGAAGAACCCTAGCAGAGAGAGAGAGTGGGAGGGGAGGTTTACAGAGGGTGCAGGGGCGAGGAGGCAGGCCCGACGATGGCCGAGGTTGGGAGGGGAGGAAGCAGAGGAGGGAGGCGAGGGCCGACGGGTCGGGGGCGAGCGCGCCGGGGTTGGGGCGAGTGTGCCGGGGTCGGGGGCGAGCGCCTGGGTCGGGGTCGGGGGCGAGGGCGGGGTCGGGGGCGAGCGCCGGCGCTGGGGTCGGGGGCGAGCGACGGGGGAAGAGAGAGTGGGGATTTGGGGGGAAAAGGCGGGATGAAGCAGGGATAGTGAGAATTTTGGGTTAAGTGGACGTAGCAGCAGCACGTTTAGCCAAAACGCGCTGCTACTACATTCAGTAGTTGTAGCAATTTGTACGAAATGCGTTGCTACTACCTTCAGTAGCTGTAGCAGTTTATACGAAACGCGCTACTACTAACTTCAGTAGCTGCTACTACCTTCAGTAGCTGCTACTACTGTCAGTTTTCCTTTTTCTTTTCCTTTATTTTCTCCCACTTTTATTTCCCGAGAGCAGTGAACGAAGGGAGGGTGATATATATTGCATCATTTGACGGTTAAATATGTATGCAAAATAGGAACATATATATTGCATCATTGGACCCATGCATAATAATGGCTAAGTGTGTATACAAAATAGGAACATATATATATATATATATATATATATATATATATATATATATTACATCATTTGACCAAAAACATACGGTTCCTCAGCGCTGAGTTTTCGTTTTTGAGCCAGCTTCTTTCCCTTCTTGTTCGTCGAAGAATAATTGAGCCCCTCATTGTGACTTTGCCTTTTCCATGGAGTACGATTTTTCTTAGGTAATGTAGTATTGATTCTTCTTTTTACGTATACTTCATCATCATCGTCATCTTCCCTCATTGGGTTGCCGTACTGATCTTAGTCTTCCTCGTTGGCGACTCCATCCATTCCAATGATGTTCCTTTTGCCTCTCCTCAAGACAACACGACTGGGATTGCATGGGTCGGTTATGAAGAAGCATTGTGTCACGTGCTTAGCGTGTACCCATGGCTCGTTTTTTGCGATAGAGTTCACGGTAGCGCTCTTGGCGTCGGGTATACTCATGGTAGTGAAAATCTGGTTTTCTCTTTCGACATTCTTTGCCCATATGACACAGAACGTCATCATGTTGTGCAGTCCAGACTAGTCAAGCTCCCAGATCTCCTCGACCCTTCCATAAAATCGTTCAGTTGCGCCGTTGTCGCTGCTGGTCATGCATTCCATCGTCACCCCTGAGTTCTGATCATCACTGTCCATATCTTTGGCCTCCGTGTAGAACGTGTCTCCGTTGATATCATATGCCTGATAGGTTACGAGGTTGGGCGAGGGGCCATGTGCTAAGGCGTATATGAGCAATCCGTCCTTAGAGCCCTCCTCCGGGGGATTAGCAATAATATGCTCTTTGAACCAATGCAGGAAAGTGGAGTTGTGCTGTCTAGTAACTTCGGCGTTCGTCCTGCATACCCCCCGGTCACGATACTTCTTTGCGATAATTTCTTTGTGCAGTGCCACAAAAGGATCTACCTCGTCTAGGTGTTGTAGAACTACCAAGTTTGCTCTGTCAAAGTCGCTGCGTCGATCTGAGTATGCCACGTGCAGTTCCCTGCGACCGTTGCAGTGACCATCTCCTTCAAGCCTCCCATCGTGCTTGTTAATGGGCAAACCAATACTAACACCAGGCGGCTGGTCTGCGCCATATAGAAAATTCTCACAGAAAGAGATGCACTCTTTTGTCAAATAGCCCTAGACGATGCTTCCATCCGGACGGGACATGTTACGAACGAATCCTTTGATGATCCCATTCATCCTCTCAAACGGCATCATGTTGTGTAGGAATGACGGCCCCAGGTCTATTATGTCATCCACAATATGGACACACAGATGCACCATCACGTCAAAGAACCCGGGCGGGAAGTACTTCTCAAGCTCATTCAGTATCACAACAATCTCTTCATGTAGCCTTCAGAGCTGCTTCACACTGATCGACTTTCAAGAGATGACGTCGAAAAAGTTGCAGAGACCAATAAGCGTGTCACGGACGTGCTTGTCCATTATCCCTCTAAGGGCAACAGGTAGTATCTGCGTCATCATCACATGACAGTCATGAGACTTCATCCTGCTAAACCTTTTCTTGTCCGCGTCTAGATATCTGCTTATCTTGCCACAGTAACTATAACTAACTTTGACTTCGGTAAGGCCTTAAAGAAGGCATTGATCTCAGCCCAACTTAAGGTGAAGCAAGTAGGGGGGCAATAATCCTCTTTCTTTATTTATTTGCCCTTCTTCTCCCGTGCCTCTGTCTCCGTCTCTGTCTCGTCTGCATTTTACGGGGCGGCATGTGCCGATCTTCCCTGATTTTCAAATCTTGCAAGTCTTTTCTTGCCTTCGGCCCATCCTTGGTCTTATCCAGCATGTTCATCAGTGTTGCGAGCAATCTCTCAAGGACATTCTTACAGATATGCATTTGATCAAGGCAATGAGGTGTATCGAGTTTGTGCCAGTACTCCAAGTCCCAGAACACAGACCTCGTCTTCCATACCTTCAGCAGCGGGTCCGGCGCCTTTCTCATCATCTTTCCCGGCGCAGGGCACTCCTTCCAGATTTTCAACAGCTCGTCGATTTCGGCACAGCTCCGCTTACGTGGAGGTCATCGATGCTCAGCGTGACCATTGAATAGATCTCCACGGTTTCTCCACGGGTCGTCCTGTTCAAGCCATCTTCGATGCCCCATGTACACGATTTTCCCAGACCCGCCATCTTTCCTTGACGTTAGCTGCTGAGACGTCGTATCATCCATGCACCGCGTGCATCCGCAATATCCATGGCACACCTGGCCTGCCACATATCTGTAACTGAGATAGTCCAGCACTGTCGTGATCAGCGCGGCTCTGATGTTGAAATACTCGCCTTTGCTAGCGTCCAATGTCTTGGCCAGTGTTTTCCATAACGTGTCTAACTCCTCTTGAAGTAGCCCCAGATACAAATCAATATTATTTCCTGGTTGTTTCGGCCCTTGAATAAGCATGCTCATGTGAATGTACTTCGATTTCATGCACAACCATGGGGGAGGTTGTACATCCATACAAACACGGGCCATGTGCTATGGTTGGTGTTCTGGTTGCCAAACGGATTCATGCCATCGGTACACGCGCCGAGCATGACATTCCTTGCATCACATTCAAAATACCGATAGAAGCTGTTCAACGCTCTCCACTGGCTTCCATCCTTCACGTGTCTCAGCTTTGGATCATCTCCATCATTCCACCATCGTTCTACTAACCATCGTTAACTCTGCACGGTAATAATAAATAAATTGATTATAAAAATGTGTGCATGCACCAAAGTCATACAAAAATTCGGCATAACCTTCCCTAAAAATAGGACATATATGGTTCTAGAGTTTACCCGGAAAATTCGCCGAAACAGAAATAAATCGACATTTCGGCAAAACATAGGCAACTCAAAAGCACAATTTGGCGTCAACTCATGCCACACACACAATTTCCACAAACATATCACACACACATAAACATATTTCCATTTTGCAAAAGCATGAAATTTTCATCACCTATCTCGAGATCGAGCACACGGTTGAGATGATGTTGTAGGGAGATCAAAAGTGCACAAAGCTCTTCTTGACAAAGATAGATCTAGTTAGGGGGCAAATAGGTCACTTAACTAAATCCTACATCTACCTAGCTACCTAATTTGGGAGGAGACAACTTCAACTAGTGGAGGGGAAGGAAAAAGAGAAAGGAGATGCATTAATGGAGGTGGTCTAGTTAGGTAGGAGTAATGAAGAGAGAGAAAGGTAGATAGAAGAGAGAGAGTAATGGGGGGGAAGTATTGAGGAAGAAGAAGAGTGAGAGTGGGAGAATGTGGGAGGTAGGGGAAAGGGAAGAGAGGAGGGGGAGGGGGACAGTGGGGAAAAGGTGGTGGGTTGGTGCGGATTAGCAGTAGCGCGGGACTTAAAACACGCTGCTATTAAGAAAGTAGCAGCAGCGCGCTTTCGTCAGAAGCGCTACTGCTAACCCGAACAAAAAGTGTGTCCAATTTGAAAATTAGCAGCAGCGACCTTAGAAAAACTGTGCTACTACTGTAGCTTTAGCAGTAGCGCGGCTAGCGGTACCGCGCTGCTACTAAATGGAGTTGAGGGGGCACTGTCGGTCGATATTTGTAGCAGCGCGTGTTACATAGAGCACGCTACTGCTAAACACTTGTCAGTAGCGAGTTTTGCACACCCGCGCTACTGCTAATTAGCAGCAGCGCTCCTTTTTAAGTCGCGCTGCTGCTAAGATTCTGTGTATAGGGTTTTCCCTAGTAGTGTAGGCAAGCATCATATATGTGAATTATATCATGCCGTCCTTTTTTTTGTATTTCGCATTGCTTTTGTCGACAATGTTTGCATATTCAACTGCTCTTCCTGTGCATCAGCCATTTGAATTGGTGATGGAGAAATCTGGAGTGAAAACATGGTCTTCAGAGCAGACAATCCTACCTGTTGAAGCAGATATCTTGCTGGTTACAGATAGCTCTTCAGAGGAGGATTCAGAGGCAGATGACCAGTTCTATTACCCCCCTGAGGTGTATGCTCAAACTTGGCAGGGTTATATTACTCATATAATGCATATGTTGTATTGCAATGCTTAGTTTTTACATCATATACACAATATTGAATGTCATCTCCTTAGTTGACACATCATATATGCGATTGCCCTCTGCTCACTTCCTTAGTATATAAATCATATATTTGAAGTATGCCATGCCATGATGTTTACATAGACAGCATGTATCTGAATTATGGCATGCCAACCCATTTTCTAAAGACATAATATAGTTATATCATCTCATCCTGTTTACATAGTCATCATATTTTAAATTATGTCATTCTATCCGTGAATTATATCATGCCATCATGTTTCCATCGACGGCATGTTTGTGATTTATGGCATGCCAACCACTTTAATAGACACATCGTATAGTTATATCATGTCATCATGTTTCCATAGTCATCATATTTTGAAGTATGTCATTCTATCCTGTTTAGTTAGCCATCATACATGTGAAATTGTGTCATGCTATCCTGTTTAATTAGCCATCATAAGTGTGAAATTATGTCCTGCTATTCTGTTTGCTTAGACAACATAAATGTGAATTATTTCATGCCCTGTTTTCTTCCCTACTATCCATTGCACCTGTCTATCTTACAATGTCTGTACATTCAATTACTTTTCTTGTTTATCAGCCATTTCAATTGGAGGGAGTGATGGCAGTATCCGTGGGAGTAAAAACACGGTCTTCAGAAAATATCGTGCTACTTATCGATGCAGATAGAACCACGGTTATACTTGCCCAAGAACCAACCCCACCACACATAACCCACACTCATGCAGATTGTACCCCTACCCTGTTGGACAGAGAACCAACTACACCCCTTCTAACCCCAACCCCAGCAGATAGACACCCAGTTCCTGTTGACATAACATCGTCTCCACCACAGAGCACCGAAACACGAGCAGTTAGTAAGGCAACTGCAGTGCCCAAATCACGAGAACCACCACTTCAAACCCGAAGTCAACGCTTAAAGCAGAAGAAGAATTGTTCTCAGGTCAGGTTCCATAGTTATGGTTCATACTACTTTGCTCTTGCATCACTGTATTTATTGATACCAACTAATTTCAAATTTGAAGGATGCAATTGAAACTCCAATGGTGCAACAGGTATGTTTTAAACCTGTTTCTTCAACGTGTTTGGTTGTTTGCTGTTGTAACTTGCTCTATGTTGATTTCAGTTTCAATTGAATAAACAGGTATGTTCTCATGCCATGCACATTACAAGTGTTGTTATTGCAGTGTAGTTTCCCACACTTATATTCTGTCTATGCTGCTTTGTCTTAAATAGATATGATTTGAACTGTATCTTTCTTTATTTGGCAACATAAACTAGAATGATATAGACCATACAGTGACCATACTACATAGATATATGTTTCTTTCATGTTGTTATCCTATCCACCTTACTACTGAACTGGTTTACCAAAATGAGTTTCATATACTACATTGTAAACCTGAGATGTGTTTGTTTGTTTCTCTTTTAGAATGCGGATAAAATATTGGAGAAGAGTACCCTGTTATGCAATGGTAAAGGAAGTAATGCGGATAAGGTTCAAGATAGTGAGACATCCCTGTTGGTCTCCAAGAAAGCTGATAAAAACTATATTGAAGACACTAAGACAACCCCAAAGTCCTGTCTTGATGTAGTGTTTGAGTTACTGGCTACCACTGCTGGCACCAGCTCTTCGAACTCTTTGCCTGAATCAGTTCGGCTTCTTGAGTCTCAACTTCAAGTTGAAAGACATCGATCTGATGTTATGCGACAGGAAGCCGAAGGACTGAGGAAGTCCCTGCAGAATTCAGATGCATACTTTCTGGTGCAACAGCAAGTGCTGGAGGACTTAAGTGCCAAACAAGAGAAAGTTAATAAGCTTGCTAAGCATCTTGCCAGCATTATGGGTACCCAGGATATTGTTTCTTGAGCTCTTCTGAAGTGGTTTCAGTTTTGGACTTGTTTTCCTGCGGCGTTTATATGATGTTGTGTTCCCTATATTTGCACTGGTGGCGAACTTTGATGCCCAGTGGATGTAATATGTGTAATAGCCGTGATAGCCTAGTGTAAGTTGCTTGCTTATTTATTTCCTTGTTGTCTTGTTTATTTGTTTGCTTGTAGTCAGTGCGGTTCTTTTTCTGCGGTTTGCTAGTGGCTGAAATAACCTTTTTTTTAAACTAGGCCATAATAACCATGGGCTAATATTTACTGTAGACACTGCGCCTCCTACGGGCCGTAGAAACAGCGGGCCTTCTACGGGCCGTAGAAATAGTGGGTCTTCTACGGGCCGTAAAAGCAATGGGACTTCTACGGGCCATAGAAGCAATGGGCCTTCTACGGGCCGTAGAAACAATGGGCCTTCTATGGGCCATATCATAAATGGGCCTTATACAGGCCGTATGATCGATTGGCCAAACATGGGCCAAACAGACCACATTCAGGCCATAAACGGGCTAGAGTTGGAATCGTCCGTTCATGGGCCGACCATAACGGGCCATCGTTAATAGGCCGTATTTGATGACGCTATGAAAACGGCCAACGTATTAACGGACCACAAACGGGCCGACTGTAACCACAGGCTGAATTTGTCCCACAAGCAGAAAATGACAGTAATGGGTCATAAGTAAACGAATGCTGGAAATGAACCCAAGAATGGGCTCTGAGAAGGCCGGAAGATAACATGGGCTGGAAACGGCCCACCGGAATAACGAGCCGTTAATGGGTATAAAGTGATACACTATTCTTTACGGGCTAGTTTCACCACGGGCCGTTAATGGGTGTAAAGTGATACACTGTTCATTACGGGCCAGTTTCACCACGGGCCGTTAATAGGCCAAGAGTTACGTAGGGCCTCATATGGGCCGAAAGATGTCATGGGCCATAAATGGGCCAGATGTGAAAACGGGCTGGAATCATATTGGATGGCCCAGATGATGCTACTGGGCCTAATTCGAATAGGGCGTAACGGGCCTTGGGTTAGCGGGTTGTAAATGGGCTATATGCGAACATGCCATTAACAGGCTTTCCATGGGCCGGCCCGCCACCATTTGACCAAGTCAAATGGGCCAGCCTTTTCACAGGAATGGGCCTCTGTTGGGCCGTGCCACGTGTCGACATATCATAGGCGCCTCTGTCCAATGAGTGGATGGCATCTGTACCAGCGATGAGCCGACACGTGTTTCCTCCAGCCAATGATGATTTTACACATGGAAAATCCCCATTGGTCGGGGCTGTTAACGGGTTATCGGATCCAAAACCCGAACCGATAGCTTAACGGCGTTCCGCTACGGTGGATGCCACATGTTGGTCACCCTTGACGAAAGCACTTCTGTGACGCGCGATTTATCGTCATGGAAGTGGACAGTTCCGTGATGATAATTTTGGTCATGTGATGGAACACTTCTACGACAGCACAGGTATGACTATCTTGATTGTGTCATAAATTTGTCATGGATGTACATGCATGACAGAAAACGCGGCCTACTGTGACAAACATGTATCATCACAGAAGTTTATTTTTTGTAGTGTTTCTTACGGCTGGTCAGACAAGAACTTGCTTCGGGAGAATTTATATGACTCTGTAAGAACTCTGCAAATGAATACAGACTATGAGAACCAAGGGATTCTCCACGGACATGTACCTGTGACATCATTAGAGGTGCGAGGGAAGGGGAAGAGGTCATATGCATTCTCAGAAGATTTTGAAGATAAATTAGTTTGAAGACATTGACCTCATAACGCGAAGACATTCACTTATTTGTTGTGAGTCGGTTCCAGATTTGTATGAATCCAAGAATAGGTACAAGTGAGGAATCTAACTTGAAGAGTAGCATAAGTGAACAGACTAGGCATAGTATGAGATGCAAAAAGAGATAGATTCAACTTTGGAGACCTAGAAACTGCTTTTGAAGGAAAACGATGAATCTACCAGATCTAAAACACGGTAAAAAGTGAGTTTTAATTACCACAAGAAGAACTGCTAGACGGAGCGAAGTTGGAGGCCGAGCAGTTCAATCTTCCGTGCCCTAACTTGGCAACGGAAGACACCTACGGCAGCGGCGGAGAAGATGAGGTCCGCGACCGGCGTGAGGACAGCGTCGGAGAAGTTGCGGCAGCTAAGCGCTTTGTCGCCGGCGTCGTCAAGAGCTAGCGGTGGCACTAGGGTTTTCGAGAGGTGGCGAGGTGGAAGAAGAATTTTTTACCGAGATGTGACGGGTATTTATAAGGAAAGAGACAACACATCGCAATTACGTAGGTGCCCCTAGCGGTTCACATCTATAGGGCACGTGGCAAGCATGCAACACCTTGGGAGTTGTTCCATGTTCCCACGCACGCCTGGATTGTCGGGGTGGTCGTTCCGAATTCTCCGGTTTTCAGGAAAAAGGATATAGCATTAAAAACAGATATAAATGTTTGTCTGATTGACTTCAGCTGACAAGGTTCAGTGAAGACAATTGACAGTTTTCAATAGAATGCATATGATTTGGATAGATAGAGTTGTGGTAGAAGCATAGATAGGTTAGGGTCCGATCACATTCACATAGATCAAAAGATTCAGCACAAAACCATAGCTATAAGTGAATGCTGTAGAGGACAGAACATAAGTATGTATATATATAACTAGTATCAGGTCAAATCAACCAAATGAAGATAAACTTGAATATAAGCCAAGTATGAAGACAGATCAAATATGAAGACTTTGCAAACATAACGCCAAGATAAACACTTCAAACAAAAAATTTCTGGTGGCGTAACCCACCGTATAGGAAGTATTAGACCCAGACACGGCGCACAATTATTGTCGGGGATATGCCCCGCGGTGTAAACTGGCCGGAAGGATAAACCGGCCGGACTTGGCGATTCACCGGCAACCTGCACAGACCAGACGGTTTACAGCTCATTGGTAATCCGGCGGACGGGCCAGAGGAGCGACAAGACCCGGTGGCCTATCTGGCGGTTCATGAAGGCCGGTTCAACCATTGTGGGCCGGTTTAAGAGGAATGGAATATTTGCCTTACAAGGAGTTAAGACTAGGACTTGTATCCGGTTTGTATTAGAGATAGACTAGTCCTAATCCTAATAGGACTCCACATGTAAACCGCCCCTTCAACATATATAAGGAGGGGCAGGGCTCCCCAAAGAGGGACAAGTTACAGGCTACAAGCAAGAAACAATTTCTAGGGCTAGACACAAAGAGGCGGTTTACGGCGTCTCCCTCGTGATGATAATGAGACCTAGCCACAAACAGCATGTAGGGCTATTCCGGATGATGTTTCCCGGGGCCCGAAGCTGTCTAAATCCCTGTCTTGTGTTGCGTCTCTCGAGTCCGCTCAACCCCTCTCAAGCTACCACATAGATGCATTGGCCTCGCGACTAAGTCCTTACACGAGGACATCTGCCGTGACAAATCCACGACAGTTGGCGCCCACCGTGGGGCTCGCGCACGGTGGTGTTGAGTTCTTGGAGGGATCTCTCCCAGGGATCGAGAAATTCGTGATTTTTCGGATGAAGAAGAGCCGGTTTTGAAAGATCTGCATCAACTTCAAGTTTATCAGTCCAGATTTATGATTGATGGTATTTTCTGCTATGGATCCGTCAAAGTCCGATTATCATTTCTTAAAGAGATCCGCGGTTGTTCACGATGGATCAAGTCCCGTAATGGTTCATCAGAAATATTAGAAGGAGTTTTTTTTGGTATGCGATGCTTCAGAAGGGCCAAGATCAGGAACAGAGACAGATATGATTGGAAAGTCAACGACCACGATACTGATTCGCCGGCGCCGAGTTGTAGCTTATCGGTCCGAGTTCATAATCTGGAAGATTTAAGGATCAAGGAAAATAAGGTTGTGCTGACTGCACTGTCGCCATAGCAAGTTGAGGACGTGTCCACGATGCATCAATGCAAGGGTCGAGTCGCTGAAACCATGGTTTCCTGTGGCAACACGTTCTCACCGGCACAGGGAATCCCGAGGCGTTTTGTTGCTACTACTACTAACAAAGGACCAACAGGGTCTGCCCTATTCACGTGTGGGTGACAGTCCATGTACTATTCCAAGTCGTATCCATCAGCCGTACTGGCTACTACTACTAACAGGGTCTGTGCTTCGGCATGCGTGGCTGCTACTACTTCATAGCGGGGAAACCGAAGGAAATATACTACTAGCACGTAGTACCTCCAACTAGTACGTGACGGTGAAGTGCTACTTTGACTCGAACATGGATCAAGACCAAAGAAAAAATAAAACCAAAACAGCCACGACCCGGAGTGGATGTGGTTGTGGGCTCGGATAGTGACACCACCGCGGTCTCTGCTAGCGCTGCAGCTGCGACTACGCCTCGAGCCACCTGGCTCGCTGCAGTCAGGGCCGCGCGCTAAACCGCCTCGTCGAGATCATCGACCCACCCCGCGATGAGCTGCCGCTTCCGCCACAAGCCACTTGAATCCACCGTTTTACGCCTCCTCCTGTGCACCGGCTGCTGCTCCAGGCCGCCCCCGCGCGTACTGCTCTCCAAGTCGCCTGTGCTTGCTGCCCGCGCACCTTGCGCCTCTTCCGTCGCGAGACGAGTCGCGGTTTCGTGCCACTAAACCGCCGAGATGCCGCCTGTGCTAGAGCGGCCTACCTCCGCCTCCTCGCCCGCTCGAAATCGCCACCCTCGCCGGAGCAGGCTTCTAGCCGCTTCCGCGGCCCTGACGAGCAGCCGTGGATTTGCCTCCGCTTGGAGCTGCTGAGCCGCCGACCGCCCACGAGACGTCAACTCCATCGCGCTCAAACTGCCATGGCATCAGTTGCCTGGGCCTCGTTCCGCCAGGCGTACCACGAGTCACCTCCGCTAGGGCTCCCTCGCCGGTCGCGCTCGCTCCGCTTCAACCTCGCGGCCGTGCTGACCCCGCCTCAGCTTCGCCGGTTTGGAATACAATGTTTGGCAATGTCTACGGAAGCATGCAGAAGGCAGTGTTTTCCACACAAGAGAACAAAAATCATCAGCAGTAGCCCGCAGCGCCACTGTTGCTCATGCTCAAATACTCAAGGGGACAACAACATTGAAGTATTACTATAACTCTGGCAGAACAAGTACCAGCACAATACTACTTTGGATCAACGGAGTACCTGTACCAGCAACAATTAAACTGCACAGTATACCTCAGGTGATGTTCGCTCCATCTGTTCCATTAAAACATATTATTTTCTGTGAGAACAAATTACTTTAGCCTGCAATATTTTTACACAGGAAAAGTGTTCATTACAAAGTGGCATTATACCACGGAGATGGAGGCGCGCCGACAACGTTCGGCACAGGTGGTCGTCGTTGCTCAACAGACTCCCACACCGGCTTACAACGCCATGGCCGTCTCTCACGACCGCGCCGGCTTACAACGCCGTGGCCGTCGCTCGCGACCATGCCGGCTTACAACACGGAGGACAACTTTTCCGTCCGCACCGCCTTACGACGCCACGGACAACTCGCATGTCCTCGCCAGCTTACAAATGTCACGGCCGACTCACCCGTCCGCACCGGTTTACCACGCCGCGGCCGGTTCACCCGTGAGCAACTTCAACATCACCTAGCGATCATCAATTTCATGGCGGATTATTTTCGGCCTGGCACATCAGGTGATATCCATCTAAAATATATTTTGTTGGTACATATTATTTTTTGTGAAAGAGCAGTTTATCTTTGTCTTGGTCTGCAATACTGTGGATGCAGGACAATTGTTCACTACATCAAAACGACGTGGTTGACTCGCCTGCGCCGGTTTACAGTACCGCGGCCGGTTCATCTGTTTGAGCCACCTCTGATGCCGAGGTCATCTTTTCCGTCCGCCTCTCGTGGCCTGGTCTACATCAACACACCGGGCCGCACTTGTCTGGATGAGCTGTTTATAGAGTATGAACAAGTCACTACTTGGGTAGCCCGGTTTTTCTTCCAACAAATTGGAGGCAAATTATCATATATTATCAGCCGCCGTCTGCACTGGATGTTTCAATGGGCAGGCGCACAAGTCACCGCTACTACATTTTGGTTAACTTCAAATAGCCAATTGGAAGGAACCATTGGCCGAGTTGCTGACACGGCTCATACGGGATCATTTATAACCCGCCGCAGTCACCTCAACCTTCTGTGGATTCACATCATGCTATCAACACCAATGATATACAAGTTATGCCGGTTTATATGACGGTCAAATATGGAGAATCTCAAGCCAACTCTTTGAGTCACCTTGAGACTCAGGGGCTACGATGATATGACGCAACAAGTCTTGCTAGTTGATGATATGACGCAACAAGTCTTGCCAGTTTCAGCAAATTTAAAAACCCCAGGACAATGGAGGGAAGGATAACCCGGTCCCGAAGGCTACTGTTATTTGAAGGCTGTTAGAAAATTTTCGGCTTAGAAAGTATATGACAATTACAAAATCCTGGCTCAATGAAGAAGTTCCGGGTCATCAGAAAAGATTCCGGTTTAAAATCCGGCTCAAGGGAAGCCAGTCTCACTGAAGCTCTATAATCCGGTTTAAGAATTTCCGGTTCAAAAAGGAATTAACTTCTTGCAAGTTCGAGTTTAAAGGCTGTCAGAAAATTTCCGGCTGAAAATGAAGATTCCGGTTTAAAATCCGGTTCAAGGGAAAGATATCTCCCACAAAGCTTTGAAGCTCTCCGTATCCGGTTCAAGATCCCGGTTCAAGAAGAATTTATCTCTTGCAAAAAAAGTTAAAACTTACCGAAGAGGACCTGCTGCCATGATGCGCGGTTCAAACATGGATATCCTGCCTTATTGGCTTAACATATTGATCACATGGGGGCTTCTGCTTCATAAAGCGGGGTCTCTGTTCTTTTTTACATCATGCGTGGTTACACGAAGGTTCTGTCTTAAAGCGGCCTCTGGTTTACCCCTTGAAATTTGCTTTTTATATCACTTGGGGCCTTGGTCGTGTCCGAACCAACGCGACACCTCTTGATAGGCGACAGCCACCAGATCACTTGGGGACATGGTCAAGTCTGAACCAGTCACGCCTCTTGATCGGCCTAAGGGCACGAAATCACTTGGGGGCTTGGTCGAACCCGAACCATTGCCACGCCTCTTGATTTGGCATATATGCCACGAATCATTTGGGGACCTGGCTGACTTGAACCATTGTCACACCTATTGGGGGCTTGGTCCTGTCCGACCACGGTAATACCATCTGATCAGCTCAGTATAGCATGTCTTTTGCAAATGGTTTTATCATTGCCTTTGCTTGAAATTTTCTTTAATAAATTTTCCTTCTTTGTTGCGTTCTTAAACCGACAAAATTCGCAAACCGGTTCGACTGTCAATTGACGGAACACGGTCAATCTTTAATCCGGAGACTATTTGCCCGGTTTGATTTTTTGATTTTATGTTACCATCTTATTATGGAGTGAACCGGTGTTCATTAACCTGGTTTGACTTTCAATTACAAGTTGTCAGTACATGATCAAATCATAATCCGGAGACTATCAGCCCAGTCTGGTTTCGACTATAAGTCGCCAGTATTATATATGGTTAATCCGGTGTTTATCACAACCCGGTATGGTTTTATCATAAACCGTCACAGTATGAAAGGAGTTATCATTACTCAAGATTGGGGTTATCACCCTTACTACAAAAAGTTGGTAAACCAACGATGTGATTCAATGTCACAGGTATGATATATTTCATATTTAATTATTCTTAAGTGCAGCCTTGGTTATAAACCTGGGTTATATGTTGGGCATTATGACCCGTCCGGCGGTAAACCGCCAGGACACTTTAAACTTGTTGTATGCAGAAACAGGTTGAATAAAGCATGATGATAAATTATCCGGTGTTTATTAAACCGGCCTGGCTTTAAGAGGATAAGTCGCCAGTATATGATGGAAAATTATCCGGTGTCTATTAAACCGGCCTGGCTTTTGGACTATACGTTGCCAGTATATATTTGGATTGCGCCATTGGAATCATGCGCTTATAAATCATTGGGTTATATTATTCAAATAGCCAAACTTGGCTAAATTTTCATTATGATACTGAATAAGGTTTTCATACTGGATTATATTATCTTGAATAGCCAACATGGCTGGATTTTTATTATGGTTATTAATAACCGATATTATTGAGGTTTTCAAAGTCGCTTTAGCGCAATGGCTATTATTTTATCAAAGGATATGATTTATTCTACAATAGAAGGAATAGTCCCGAGTCACTGCAGGCTTACGACCCGGCACTTAGGGGCTACATTATTCAATTTGAGATTACATGCAAGTGTCATGTCGCTGCAAGCATGCACCATGACACTTGGGGGCTAATGCAAAGTCATTTTTATTAGTCTTATTGAAGACCCGACTCATCACATCATAATGAGCCGGCCCTTGGGGGCTACCAATTGCTCCTGTCAACAATTCAACGTACACAAATTTTCATCTATTATTGAAGGATCCACTGCTCAGTTGGTAAAGCACAAAGCTCTCAACCTTGTGGATGTGGGTTCACGCCCCATGATGGGAGTTACATAATATAATGTTATTATCAGTGAAGTATATATAAAGTCCCAGCTCAATATTATCATAATGAGCCGGCCCTTGGGGGCTACCAATTGCTCCTGTCAACAATTCAAGTTTTATGGGCATCAGTCAATTACAAGTCCCAGGTTGCTGCAAGTATGACAACCCGGCACTTGGGGGCTACATATGTGGAATATTCAGTTTTTACTAAGTGACTGGGATGAACAACATGGATTTCTTTTTAAGTGGCAGTATTTATATTGAAGCAAGTCTTAAGCCATCACTCTGTTCTGCTCAAGACTTGGGGGCTACAGGTATTATATTATTATCGAAGAACTATTTTCAAATTCTCTGTTTTGAGCAAACCGGATTGACCCGGCATCACCAATCATTACGACCCTGTGTCTGCAACCCGGCGTCATCAATAATCATGAACCGGCGTTGGCAACAATCATGACCCGGAATTATCAGTTTTTATAACCCGACCATTTTGGTAATGTTAAACCGGCAAGTTCTGCATCTTCAAACCGGTTGAATATCAGATGAGTATTTCAAGACCAACATTTCTTAAACCGGCGCTTTGGAAGCCGACTCAAGTGGATTATTCTTCACAATATTTTTCTATGAGAAACCAACGTCAGCAATTTGAGTATGAAGCTGGTTATTGACCCGGATTTTCTAGAAGGAGGAAATGACAAGGACTTAAGGACAATCAAGTACCGGTATACAAGAATTCTTAACCCGGAGCACAACCTGTCAGAATTGTTCTGGTGTTTATTTGCAGCATAAGTTTAGCATGGATAAATCCAAGCTAAACTTGGGGGCTAATGTCGGGGATATGCCCCGCGGTGTAAACCGGCCGAAAGGATAAACCGGTCGGACTTGGCGATTCACCGGAAACCTGCACAGACCAGACGGTTTACAGCTCATTGGTAATCCGGCGGACGGGCCAGAGGAGCGACAAGACCCGGTGGCCTGTCTGGCGGTTCATGAAGGGCGGTTCAACCATTGTGGGCCGGTTTAAGAGGAAAGGAATATTTTTCTTACAAGGAGTTAAGACAAGGACTTGTATCCGGTTTGTATTAGAGATAGACTAGTCCTAATCCTAATAGGACTCCACATGTAAACCGTCCCTTCAACATATATAAGGAGGGGCAGGGCTCCCCAAAGAGGGACAAGTTACAGGCTACAAGCAAGAAACAATTTCTAGGGCTAGACACAAAGAGCCGGTTTACGGCGTCTCCCTCGTGATGATAATGAGACCTAGCCACAAATAGCATGTAGGGCTATTCCGGATGATGTTTCCCGGGGCCCGAAGCTGTCTAAATCCCTGTCTTGTGTTGCGTCTCTCGAGTCCGCTCAACCCCTCTCAAGCTACCACATAGATGCGTTGGTCTCGCGACTAAGTCCTTACACGAGGACATCTACCGTGACAAATCCACGACAATTATCGTGGCGCTCTTAAGTCAAATTCTACATTAATGTATTCACACTAGGAGTGTATGTCTTCATTGATTGAAGATATACGTTACTTTGTGTGTTGCACATCTAAGTCATCAAAATGCATAAGTGTTAGGATGTGTGTCCAGTTCACAGGACATTTTAGGATTCCAAGATATTTAGCTCACACTGCAACTTGCAAAACCTTTTCTCATCTAAGGGCTTTGTGAAGATATCAGCCAATTGCTCTTCAGTGTTGACATGTATGATATCAATATCTTCCTTCATGAAATGATCTCTGAGAAAGTGATGACGAATCTCAATGTGCTTTGTCTTCGAGTGCTGAACTGGGTTGTTGGCAATCTTGATGGCACTCTCATTATCACAGTAGAGTGGCACATTCTTCAGGTGTATACCATAGTCCTTGAGAGTTTGCTTCATCCAGATAAGCTGAGCACAGCAAGATCCAGCAGCAATGTATTCGGATTCAGAAGTGGAGAGAGATACACAGTTCTGCTTCTTTGAAGACCAACAGACAAGTGATCGTCCCAGAAAGTGACATGTGCCTGATGTGGACTTGTGATCAACCTTGTCACCAGCATAATCAGCATCTGAGAATCCAACTAGATCAAACTCTGAGCCCTTTGGATACCATAATCCTATTGTTGGGGTGTAAGCCAAATATCGAAGAATTCGCTTCACAGCTAAGTGATGTGATTCCTTTGGTGCCGCTTGGAATCGGGCACACATGCAAACACTAAGCATTATATCTGGCCTAGATGCACATAAATAAAGCAAAGAACTAATCATGGAGCGATATACCTTTTGATCGAACTCTTTACCATTGGCGTCGGGACCCAGATGACTTTTGGTTGGCATTGGCGTCGTGTATCCTTTGCAGTCTTGCATTCCAAACTTCTTCAGGCAATCTTTGAGATATTTTTCTAGAGATATGAAGATGTCGTTGCGTTGCTGACGGATTTGGAGACCTAGAAAGAACTTCAGTTCACCCATCATGGACATCTAATATTGCTCTTGCGTCATGTGACCAAACTCATCACTGTATTTCTTGTTGGTGCAGCCGAAGATAATGTCATCCACATATATTTGGCATACAAACTGTTCACCATCATATGTCTTCGTGAAGAGAGTAGGATCTAGTGAACCAGGTTTGAAGCCTTTGCTCATCAGGAAGTCTTTGAGCGTGTCATACCAAGCACGAGGGGCTTGTTTGAGGCCATACAGCGCCATGTTGAGCTTGTATACCATATCAGGATATTTTGGATCTTCAAAGCCTGGAGGTTGTGCAACATATACTTCCTCTTATATATTTCCATTGAGAAAAGCACTCTTCACATCCATTTGATACAGAAGGATGTTGTGATGATTTGCATAGGCAAGCAGTATGCAAATGGCTTCAAACCTTGCCACCAGAGCAAATGTTTCATCAAAGTCAATTCCTTCTACTTGAGTGTAATCTTGTGCAACGAGACGAGCTTTGTTTCTAACCACTTGACCATGCTTATCTTGCTTGTTGCGATATATCCATTTGGTGACAATGATATTGTGCTTCCGAGGATTAGGACACTTGACCAGTTCCCACACATTATTCAGCTCAAACTGTTGAAGCTCTTCTTGCATAGCTTGAATCCATTCAGGTTCCATAAAGGCTTCGGTGACTTTCTTGGGTTCTGAAATTGAGACGAATGCAAAATACCCACAGAAATCGGTAAGTTGTGTTGCTCTTTGTGTAGCTCTTGAACGAGTGAGTGGACCGGGTGCATTGAGGCTATCGATCGTCTTCTCAATCTGTACTTAATTTGCAACACGAGGATGAGCAGGATGAAGATTTTTCTCATTCTGATCAATGTCATCATTTGGAGGATTATCTTCAGGTTGAGCAATGTCTTCAGGTTGAGTGGATGCAGAAACGATCAGTTCTTCTTCAGTGTGATTCTCAGAGGGTATGATCTCTCCAGTTCCCATTTGCTTGATTGACACGCTAGGGGATAATACATCTAGCACATTTGGCAGGTGCTCTCTTTGCGAGCCGTTAGTCTCATCGAACCACACATCCACAGTTTCAACCACTTTATAGTGAAAGAGGTTGAAGACTCTGTAGGAGTGCGAATCCTTTCCTTAACCAAGCATAAAACCTTCATGTGCTTTCGGTGCAAATTTAGAAGTGTGATGTGGATCCTTGATCTAGCACTTAGCACCAAATACTCTAAGGTAACTTACGTTTGGCTTCTTACCAGTTAGGAGCTCATAGGAGGTTTTCTTCAGAAGCTTGTGAAGATAAACACGGTTGATGACATGGCATGCAGTGTCAATGGCTTCAGGCCAGAACTTCCGTGGAGTCTTGTCCTCATCAAGCATCGTTCGTGCCATCTCAATAAGAGTTCTGTTCTTGTGCTCCGTGATGCCATTCTGCTGAGGTGTGTAAGGAGCAGAGAACTCGTGAGTGATACCCATGGTATCCAGGTAGAGATCGGGACCAGTGTTCTTGAACTCGGTGTCGTTGTCGCTTCTCATGTGCTTGATCTTGACACCATAGTTCGTCATGGCACGGTTAGCAAAACGTCTGAAGACATCCTGCACTTCAGTCTTGTAGAGGATTATATGCACCCAAGTATATCGAGAGTAATCATCAACAATGACGAAGCCATAAAGGCAAGCAGTAGCATTGAGCGTAGAGTAGTGAGTAGGGCCAAATAAGTCCATGTGCAGCAGCTCGAAGGGTTGAGACGTAGTCATGATTTTCTTCAAGGGATGCTTGGCTCTAGTCATCTTTCCGGCTTCGCAGGCACCACACAGATGATCCTTCTTGAACTTGATGCCTTTGATGCCCACAACATGCTTCTTCTTCGCGAGAGTGTGCAAGTTGCTCGTGCCAACATGCCCAAGTCTTCGATGCCAAAGCTAGCATTCTGAAGCTTTTGCTAGAAGACATACGGCCATTTGCGGTCCTACTGAGAAATCTACCATATACAGATCATCTTTTTGATACCCTTCAAAGACTAGAGACTTGTCAGATTCCATCAGTACAAGGCAACAATATTTTCCAAATAGCACAATCATGTTTAAGTCACAAAGCATTGAGACAGACATTAAGTTGAAACTAAGGGATTCAACAAGCATCACTTTATCCATGTGCTGATCCCTTGATATTGCAACTCTACCTAGACCCAATACCTTGCTTTTACCACTGTCAGCAAATGTTATGTGGCTCTTGTCTGATGGACGAAGCGTTGAATCCATGAGAAGACTTCGATCGCCAGTCATGTGATTAGTGCATCCACTGTCCATAATCCATTCTAAAGCACGAGGTGTCATAGCCTACAGTGCAGTTTGGGGGATTGGCTTCACCAAGCGAGTTGTGAAGCAAAAACATTTGACGAACAAGTGGAACATGGAAATTCTGGTCTTGGTTAGGATAGATAGGATGAGTGTCAAGGAAATCTGGAGTGAAATACATAGTATGACCATTTGGGCATTTTATCTTGCGCCCTACAAGATTTTTAAGGTCTCCAGCATTAGCTTTGGACGCCTTTGATTTCCGGCTGGAGACCTTTCCCTGTAAAAGAGAGTTAAGTTTTCTTAACCACCCACATCTTCAGGGGTGGCTTAGAAGCAATGACTGTAAGTGCAGCATCTGAGGACTTCAGCTTCGGAGCTCTAGTAAATAGCCTTGCAGGGGGTGAATAATACTCATATGAATAAGCAGAAAAGTTCTTGGTTCTATGAACATAGCGGTTTAATGAAACACACTCATATTCATGGGTCTGAGTATGATTTTCCTACAAAACATTGACGTTAGGGTGACTCAGGTGAGTCCTTGGTCTGTATGAAGCTTTTGGACCATATGAAGCATTTGGTATGGGGTTTTTCTTCTTCACAGGTGGTGTCATGATGACATTCACGGGAAGATTCTCAAGACAACTTTTGGGTACCCATATCTTTTTCATAGGTGGCCCATTCCTGCAGTTAGTACCAATATACCTGGCAAACACTTCGCCATTATGATTCTTAAACAATTTAAAGTTTGCATCAAAGGATTCATCAATGATGATAGGGTTAGCACAAGTGAAGCCAGATAAGGTGGATGGATCCACTGAAGGTTCCTTTGCAGCAACCCAGGTGGTTTTGGGGTACTGCTCGGGCTTCCAGTACGACCCATCAACATTCATTTTTTTCTTGAACCCAACACCCTCTTTTCTAGGGTTTCGGTTCAAAATCTGCTTTTTGAGGACATCACATAATGTCTGATGCCCTTTGAGGCTTTTGTACATCACTGTCACAAGCAGTGTCTTCAACCTGGCATTCTCATCAGCAATAGTAGTGGTATCCTCAACAGACGGGTTAGTTACCACATCAGCAGTTGAAGATATCTCAACAGTAGTAGCAGTGGAACATTTAGCAATAGAGGCAGTGTTATCACGCTCAATGCATTTTAGACATGGTGGTTGAGGCAGTCCTAGATAAGGGGGTATCCGGACTACCGGACTATATACTTTGGCCGGACTGTTGGACTATGAAGATACAAGATAGAAGACTTCGTCCCGTGTCCGGATGGGACTCTCCTTGGTGTGGAAGGCAAGCTTGGCGATTCGGATGTAGATCTCCTTCTCTGTAAACCAACTATGTGTAACCCTAGCCCCCTCCAGTGTCTATATAAACCGGAGGGTTTAGTCCGTAGGACTCATCATCATTATCATCACAATCATCAACAATCATACCATAGGCTAGCTTCTAGTGTTTAGCCTCTTTGATCTCGTGGTAGATCAACTCTTGTAATACTCATATCATCAGGATCAATCAAGCAGGAAGTAGGGTATTACCTCCACCGAGAGGGCCCGAACCTGGGTAAACATCATGTCCCCAGTCTCCTGTTACCATTAGCCTTAGATGCACAGTTCGGGACCCCCTACCCGAGATCCGCCAGTTTTGACACCGACATTGGTGCTTTCATTAAGAGTTCCTCTGTGTCGTCACTACAAGGTTAGATGGCTTCTCCAACCTTCAAGCACGCTGTCCTTGGCGAGACTTTTCTCCCCGGACAGATCTTCGTGTTCGGCGGCTTCACACTGCGGGCCAATTCGCTTGGCCATCTGGAGCAGATCGATAGCTATGCCCCCGGCCACCAGGTCAGGTTTGGAAACCTAAACTACATCGCCGACATCAGCGGAGACTTGATCTTCGATGGATTCGGACCTGTGTCAGGAGCGCCGAACAATCACGACGTGCACGACCTAGATCGGCAGTCGGACAGTATTCGGAACATCACACCTGCTACCGCTCTGAACTTCGCTCCAGAGCGGGTCGTGCCTTCCAAGGACGGGTGGATGGACCCCGCCTCGGAGGCCGCACACTCCTCGCCATTGGAGCCGAACACAGACTCCTCTCCTAAAAGGATCTGTGTCTTCGGACCCCCGGACTCATCTCCGGCAGTGTGTTCCTGACCGCGCACACCCGTGCCCATTGAATCTAACTAGGCTCTAGTCATGGAGTTCACCGCCGCGGATATCTTTCAGCACTCACCCTTCGGAGACGTGCTAGATTCTTTAAAGTCTCCCTCTCTGTCAGGAGACTCCTGGCCGAACTATGTCTGGCTCGAGTAGGAAGCTGGCGACGAAGAAATTCGTTTCCCACCCACCACCCACTTAATAGCCATGGTCGATGACTTGACCGATGTGCTTAACATTGACTCCAAAGACATCGACGGTATAGATGATGATGCGGGAGAAGAACACGAACCACCGCCCACAGGGCGCTGGACTGCCAGCTCTTCATATGACATATACATGGTGGACACCCCCAAAGAAGCCAATGGCGATGAGGCAACGGAAGATAACCCCTCGGGGAAGAAAGCAAAACACGGGCGTCATCGGCGCCGCTCCAAGCCTCGCCACAGCAATACCGGCACTAGAGAAGAAAATCCAGATGGTGCCGAAGATGAATACGATCCTGATCAACCCACCTTCGAGCAAGCTGAACAGGAACATGGGCTGGCTAGCCTAGATGAACAGGCGACGGACCGATACTCGGAGGACGATAACTATATACCTCCCTCCGAAGACGAGGTGAGCCTCGGTGACGATGAATTCGGCGTACCAGAGGATCCCATAGAGCAGGAGCGCTTCAAGCGCAGGCTTATAGCCACTACACGAAGCTTGAAGAAGAAGCAGCAGCAGCTCCAAGCTGACTAAGACCTGCTCACAGACAGATGGACCGAAGTCTTGGCGGCCGAGGAATATGGACTCGAGCCCCGGAGCTGGGGATACCCAAAATAGAAACCGCTAGAAGAAGAGGCCGAAGAGCCTGAACTTCCAGCACAAGATGAGGCTGACCGGCCACATCGTGGCCGGGATAAAATAGGCTATCAGGCCGGACACTAGCCCGCACCCCCACACCAGTTCACCACGGCTCAGGGGAATATGCAGGACCTGCGAGACATATTGGAGAACAACGCATGACAACCAAGATCGATCTACGGATCACGGGGGCGCGCCATAGCTCAGGATGCTGATCGTCATGCCGGATACAATGCTGATAAATCCGGCCAGGCCGGACATTACTGACCAGACCCAATCGGAATACGCTGCGACATAGCCCGGGACAGAGGCGCCACACAACCCCTATGCTTCACTAATGAAGTAATGGAACATGAATTCCCATAAGGGTTTAAACCCGTCAACATCGAGTCATACGATGGCACAACAGACACCGCGGTGTGGATCGAGGATTTTCTTCTCCACATTCACATGGCCCGCGGTGATGACATGCATGCCATCAAGTATCTCCCACTAAAGCTTAAAGGGACAGCTAGACACTGGTTGAATAGCCTGCCAGCAAACCCCATTGGCAGTTGGGAAAATCTTGAGGACGCATTCCTCGATAACTTCCAGGGCACCTATGTGCGACCACCGGATGCTGATGACTTAAGTCCCATTACCCAACAGCCCGGAGAGTCAGCCAGGAAATTCTGAACTTGGTTTCTCACTAAAAAGAACCAAATTGTCGACTGTCCGGACGCTGAGGCCCTGGCGGCCTTTAAGCATAATATCCGCAATGAGTGGCTCGCCCAACACCACGCCCAAGAAAAACCAAAGACCATGGCGGCCCTCATGACACTAATGACCCGCTTTTGCACGGATGAGGACAGTTGGCTGGCTCGCAGCAACACTGCACCTGGAAACCCTGGCACTTCAGACATCCGTGACAGTAACGAAAAGCCATGACGCAACGGACACAAGCGTCAAAATAATGGTGACAATGCGGAGGATACGGCAGTCAATGTCGGATTCAGCAACTCCAAAACTGGTCAGTGGAAGAAGTCGTTCAAAAGAAACAATCCGGGATCGTCCAGTCTGGACCGCATACTCGGCCGCTCGTGCCAAATTCACGGCACCCCCGACAAACCAGCCAATCACACTAACAAAGATTGTTGGGTGTTCAAATAGGCCGGCAAGATAAATGCCGACAACAAGGACAAGGGGCTGCACAGCGATGATGACGAGGAGCCCCAGCGCTCGAACACCGGAGGACAGAATAAATTCCCTCCCCCCAGGTCAAAACAGTGAACATTATTTATGCCAGTCACATCCCCAAGCGGGAGCGAAAGCGTGCACTTAGGGACGTTTATGCGATGGAGCCCGTCGCCCCAAAATTCCCATGGTCATCCTGCCCGATCACCTTTGATCGTAGGGACCATCCCACCAGCATCCGTCATAGCGGCTCAGCCGCATTGGTCCTTGACCCAATTATCAACGGATTCCACCGCACGCGAGTCCTCATGGACGGTGGCAGCAGCCTGAACCTGCTTTATCAGGATACAGTGCGCAAAATGGGCATCGATCCGTCACGGATCAAACCCACCAAAACCACATTCAAAGGTGTAATTCCAGGGGTAGAGGCCCGATGCACGGGCTCAATAACACTGGAAGTGGTCTTCGGATCTCTGGATAACTTCCGAAGAGAGGAGTTAATCTTCGATATCGTCCCTTTCCGTAGGGGCTATCACGCACTACTCGGACGAACCGCGTTTGCTCGTTTCAACGCGGTACCGCACTATGCATACCTCAAGCTCAAGATGCCAGGACCTCGCGGGGTCATAACAGTTAATGGAAATACAGACCGCTCCCTCCGTACGGAAGAACATACTGCGGCCCTCGTGGCAGAAGTACAAAGCAGCCTCCTCCGACAAACAGCCAATCCGGCGACGACATCTTCGAACACCGTCAAGCGAGTCTGGAGTACCCCGCAATAGGACACTCAGGCATGCCAGGAGCTCGATTAACAATCCGGCCTCCACCTCAGCACCATTCAAGCGGCGTGCGTGCCACGCGTACACAATTACGTGCTCAAAATACCATGAGCATAGGTGGAGGCGAGATGACAATGCGGCCAGAGGGCGGTTTAGCCGCCAGGAGGCCTGCATACTTTTTTTTCCTTTTTTTTCAGGACCCCACTTTCGGGCAGCCCCTTCAGAAGAGATCGGATAACCGGACTCATTATGGAGGGGACAAAAAGGAGGCAAGAGGCTTTTGCACACAAGGGAATACTCAGGTGGTCCTCTTCAACAATCGTTATACCTGTTCTTACATACCTGCACGTAGCCTGCCCTTGGATGGGACATGTCAAATAGTCCTATTTTTCTACTTAGTGCATCAATTGTACACTTACGTCTTGCAGTATTGTCCAAATAAATTGGAAGTAGTACGTAGCGTCAGCTTATGATTACTATCCTTATATTTTCTGCTGAATATTTATTCAATATTGCATCCGTACGTTTTGGTACGGTCAGTTTGCTAGGGGCTTCTTATCGAACCCCACACTATGGCAAGGAAAGTCCGAACACTTTCAACAGTGCAGCACCCCGAACTTATAGCATTATATGCATCAGCTTCGAATCATGTCTTGGGTCAATAGTTGGGTTATCCCGGCTCCCTTATTTTGGTACCTTACGTTCCATTATATCGGCCAAGGTAGCGCAGGGAGAACTACTGCGATTGTGTCCTGGTTCTTCCGGACGAGGACCTCAGTAGAGAAAGCCGAAAACTGACTGTCATGATGCGGTGAGAGCTGGTCACTATTCGCGAGGTACCAAAATCCCTAAAGATTTTTTTCCGCTTAAGGCTAGGAATCAGGCTTCGTCCGATTTAGGCGTGTCTAGCGCCCCAGTTCGGCTTTCCGAATACTAGGGGCTTTGCCGAAATTTAAAATTATAGACTTCTATGGTCAAGTGAGAGTTATAAAGCCGAATAGTCCGATTGCCTGGTTCGCTGCGCCAAACACCTCCTTAGAGGACCAAAACTTTGTATAAAGAGTGTTTGGGTCTCCACGAACACCCCAGTACTAGTTACAAGGGGGCGGAAGCCGACGACTGGCCTACTTTCAGATTTTGATAAACGACCTCAGAGAAGGTAATATTGTAAATCAAACAAAGTGTTGCATAACACAAATAATCCCGTTCTCATATTACACGGAAGACATGAGTACATTCACTCAAAAATTATGTTCTTAGGACATTCATTCGCCACAAGACGAGCACCTTTCATAACGCCATCATAATATTTCTCGGGGCAGCGATGCTCCTTGCCCTCCGGGGGTCCGTCCTTCACGAGCTTCTCAGCGTCCAGCTTGCCCCAATGCACCTTCGCACGGGCAAAGGCCCGTCGGGCACCTTCAATACATGCGGACTGCTTGATAACTTCTAGCCATGGACAGGCATGCACCATCCGCTTCACCAGGCCAAAGTAGCTCCCGGGCAGGGGCTTGCCAGGCCACATCCGGACTACGAGGTCCCCCATGGCCTATTCAGCCGCATTGTGGAGTTCGACCAGTTGCTTCAGTTGGTCACTCAGAGGCATCGGATGATCGGCCCCCGTATATTGGGACCAGAACAGCTTCTCCGTAGAGCTCCCCTGTTCAGCGCGATAGAACTCTGCAGCATCCAAAATGTTGCATGGTAGATCTGCGAATGCCCCTGGAGAGCTCCGGATTCGTGCAAGTAAAAGAAATGACTCCTCCACATGCTTGCTTTGCATAAAGAATGCCTTACGCTCCGCTATCTTCTTGGCCGCCCGGATTTCCTCAAGGGACTTTTGAGCTTCGGCCTTGGCGCCAGCCGTGCTCTGGAGGGCCTTTGCAAGCTCAGACGCTTGCATCTTGTAGTCATGCTCCAGGGAGCCGAACTTCTGGCCAAGCTCCTGGAGCTCCTGCTGTACCTTGCCCACCCGAGCATCTTGCTTCTCTCGCTCGGTGCGCTCAGTATTCGCCTTGGCTTCGGCCTCAGACAGCGCTCCCTTCGGGGTTGCCACTTCGGCCGCGGTCCCTATCAAAAGCCATGATGCTTTTTCTTAGCATCACCAACTTTTTATACTCTATACGACATATGGACGAGGGTTTTTTACTCACCTCTGTTCGCCTCGAGCTGCTTCTTCACGAGGTCGAGCTCTTCTTCGGCCTGCCCCAGTTCGTGCTTGAGTCTGGCAACCTCGGCTGTGCACGCAGCGGCGGTCAGCAGCAGTGCCTGTTTGATTCATACAGTCAAATACTATTAGCTTCCTGCAGTTTTTTAATTGACCCTCTGTTTGTCTTTTCTTTCCGAACACCAACCAGAGAATCAGGGGCTACTATCTATCAGGTGATATTTGCTCACACTTTCTTTACCTCAAAGCCTGTTAGCAGGCTGGTGTAGGCTTCGGTCAATCCACTCTTGGTGGACCGAACCTTCTCAATCACCTTACCCATAAGTGTACGGTGTTCATCCTCGATGGAAGCACCTCGAAGAACTTCCAACAAATTATCCGATGCCTCCGGCTGGGCGGAGGTCATCGGCACGGCCGGCTCGCCCTCCTTCCCGAGGGACTGCTTACCAGAATCCGGAACCTTTGTAGTCTTCGGTGCAGTAGCCGGCCGAGAACCAGACTTGCTATGGCTCCCGGCAGCACAATCCATGGGGTTCTCATCCCCCATGTGTCCGACGCCCGAGATTTTGCCTTGGAGCATCTCCGGAACCATCGCCTCCTGCTCTGGCATCCTCCGGGACAACACCTCGGTTTCATCCACGGGTCGTGGAGAGGTCGCCATCGGGAGCGAATTCATCTCCGACTCATTCAGAGACTCCTCCGAAGAGGACTCCTCGAGATCGGACCCGGCCGGACTGCATATATGTGTTCGGCGTCAGTACAAACTATGAGGTCGAAAGTCGTATGAAAATTTTATGGAATGCGGATACTTACGACCTCGCCCGGGGTTTGCCCCTGGGCAGCCACTCCTCGTCACTAAAAGCGGCGGTAGTGGATTGATCTGGAAGGGACGCCTTGCCCTTCTTCGGCGCCCCGGCCTCCCCCGATGGGGCGGCCTTCCTTTTCTTCTCCTCCCTAGCATGAGGAGGAGGCATTTCTTCATGTTCTCCCCCGTCTTCGGGGGGAGAATATTCCTCGTCATGTTCGGATGACGACTCTATCACGGCCCTGCACCGGTGACCTTTTCTGGTCCCCGTGGCCGCCTTCTTGGACCCTTCGGCCCCCTCAGTTGAGGCGGCCTTCTTCTTCTTCCTCTCCTTCCCTTCGTGGGAGGAGTGCGCCTCGTCCTCTTCTGGCGAGGCGTCGAGTGCGGCCTCGTGCCGAAGACCCTTTCGGGTCCTCGTGGCCTTCTTTTCGGCCTTTTTCTCCGGCACCTTGTAAGGTGCCGGAACCAGCATCTCCGCCAGGAGTGTGCTTACTGGGCCTCTGGCAATGGAGTCGAACAGTCAATCCACTCTGCCGTCTCCACCCACTCATGTTTGGTCAGCAAAGTGATTTAAAAATCCTCCCCCGTAAGTACTAAAGGAACGTCCCGTAAATAGTCAAGGGACTTACCGGACTGGCAAGGCGCGTTGCGCTGAGCCCCCGGTCCTCGGAAAGGGGAGGAGGGACTTCGCTGGTCTTGAACAGCACCTTCCAGATTTCTTTGTGTGTTGTGCCAAAGAGCTCTAGCAGCATCTGGTGTTCAGCCGGGTCGAACTCCCACATATCAAACGCCCGTCTTTGACACGGGAGAATCCAGCGAATGAGCATAACCTGGACCACGTTGACGAGCTTGATCTTCTTTTCCCTCATGCTTCTGTGGAAGGTCTCGAGTCCGGCTAGCTCCGTGGGTTCGCCCCACGCCAAGCCCTTCTTCTCCCAGGAGGTGAGCCGCGTGGGGATTCCGGATCTGAATTTGGGGGCCACCACCCAGTTGGCGTCGTGCGGCTCGGTGATGTAGAACCGCCCTCATTGCCACCCCTTTATGGACTCCACAAAGGAGCCATCGAGCCATATAACATTGGGCATTTTGCCCACCATGGCGCCTCCGCACTCCGCCTGTTGGCCGCTCACGATCTTCGGCTTCACGCGGAAGATTTTCAACCACAGGCCGAAGTGAGGCTTGATGCGGAGGAAGGCCTCGCACACGACGATGAATGCTGAGATGTTGAGGACGAAATTCGGGGCAAGATCGTGAAAATCTAGCCCGTAGTAGTACATGAGCCCGCGGACGAAAGGGTGGAGTGAAAACCCTAGTCCACGGACAAAATGAGGGAGAAATACCACTTTCTCCCGAGACTTCGGTGTAGGGGTAATCTGTCCCTCTGTTGGAAGCCTGTGCGTGATATTTGTGGCCAGGTATCTGGCTTCCCGAAGCTTGGTAATGTTCTCCTCTGCGACAGAGGAGGACATCCACTTGCCTCCCGCTCCGGACATGTTGCGGTCTTACGGAGAAGGTGAGAACTTGGGCGCTGGAGCTCGAGGGTGCAAGCGAAGGAAGAAGAAGGCGTGGGTGAGAATGGGAAGTTTCTGCCCCTTTATAAAGGCGATGCGAATGTGCCCCTCCCCACTTGCCTCTCGAAATCTCTTTTTCCAGGCGCCTCAATTACTGGCGCTGGTTGGGTTACCCATACCCACATTGATGGAGATCCCATGATAAGGGGACACGATCTCTGCTTTGACAAGACGTGCCAAAGAAACCGCCTTGCAATGTGTGCGGAAGCAGGTTGAAGAAAACGGTTTGAATAAAAACCGGACCGTGGCGTGATTTCACTTTTCGAAGAAATGTCAGCAGATTAGATTCGTGGATTATTATTATTCTCTCTACGGTGGTATGTGGAATGTTACCTTATAGTGCCAGACACGGTCCTTGTGTTCGGAATTGTCTTGGAGTATTCGGAGATGGAACCCGCCTCGCAATGCCGAAGACAATCTACGCGTCAGACTCATCGTCATTGAAGCGTGGTTCAGGGGCTACTGGGGGAGTCCTAGATAAGGGGGTATCTGGACTGTTGGACTATATACTTTGGCCAGACTGTTTGACTATGAAGATACAAGACAGAAGACTCCGTCCCGTGTCCGGATGGGACTCTCCTTGGCGTGGAAGGCAAGCTTGGCGATTCGGATGTAGATCTCCTTCTCTGTAAACTGACTATGTGTAACCCTAGCCCCCTCCGGTGTCTATATAAACCGGAGGGTTTAGTCCGTAGGACTCATCATCATTATCATCACAATCATCTACCATAGGCTAGCTTCTAGGGTTTAGCCTCTCTGATCTCGTGGTAGGTCAACTCTTGTAATACTCATATCATCAAGATTAATCAAGCAGGAAGTAGGGTATTACCTCCACCAAGAGGGCCCGAACCTGGGTAAACATCGTGTCCCCAGTCTCCTATTACCATTAGCCTTAGACGCACAGTTCGGGACCCCCTAACCGAGATCCGCCGGTTTTGACACCGACAGTGGTTCAAATCCTTCCTGAGCGGAACTGATCTGTTGAGCGTGGAGTGACACGTTTTCCTTTTGAAGATCTTCATGATCCGATCTCAATTTCACAAGTTCCTGCTTCCTTTGAAGATAATCATAGGAGAGCTTTTCATGAGATGTTGAGAGCGTTTCATGTCGACCTTCAAGTTCCTGGTACTTAACATGATGATTTTTTATGTCTTCAATTAAGGATTGAGTCTTAGTCATTTCCGTGTCCAACAGGTCATTGCTTTTGTCTAACAGTTTTTGAATATGTTCCATAGCTTTCTGTTGTTTAGTTGCAATTTTAGCAAGTTTTTTGTAGCTAGGTTTGGATTCACCATCGGAGTCATCCTCACTGGATGTTTGAAAGTAAGCATCGTGAGAGTTTACCTTGGCACCACATGCCATGAAGCAGTAGGTGGGAGCCGAGCGTTCTCGTCATCAGCGTTGGTGATGGAGCCATTGTCTTCAGTGTTGAAGATGGACTTGGCGACGTAAGCTGTAGCTAGGGCCAGACTTGCGACACCAGAGTCAGACTCCTCCTCAGAATCCACCACTGCCTCCTCAGAATCAGACTCCTCCTCTGAATCCATTTCCTTGCCAACAAACGCACGTGCCTTGCCTGATGAGCTCTTCTTGTGTGATGAAGACTTGGAGGAAGATTTGGAAGAAGACTTTGAGGATTTATTCTTCTTCTTGTCATCAGAATCATAATCTTTGTTCTTCTTCTTCTTCTTCTTCTCATTGTCCCACTGTGGACATTCAGAGATGTAGTGGCTAGGTTTCTTGCACTTGTGATAGGTTATTTTCTTGCTATCATGGGTGGAAGCTTCATCACCCCTTGAGCTGGATCGTGAAGACTTTCTGAAGCTTTTCTTCCTAGTGAATTTCTGGAACTTCTTCACAAGCATAGCAAGCTCCTTTCCAATGTCTTTAGGATCACCAGAATTGCGTTCAGATTCTTCTCCTGATGAGGAAGTGGCAGCCTTTGCCTTCAAAGCATGAGTTGGGCCATAGTTGGGGCCATAGATATCTCGTTTCTCAGATAGCTGGTACTCATGTGTGTTGAGCCTCCACGACAAAAAAAATACACTTCCGTGATGATACATGTTTGTCACAGTAGGTCGCGTTTTTTTTCATGCATGTACATCCATGACAAATTTATGACAGAATCAAGATAGTCATACCTGTGCTGCCGTAGAAGTGTTCCATGACATTACCAAAATTATCATCACGGAAGTGTCCACTTCCATGACGATAAATCGCGCGTCACAGAAGTGCTTTCGTCAAGGGTGACCGACACGTGGCATCCACCGTAACGGAACGCCGTTAAGCTATCGGGTCGGGTTTTGGATCCGATAACCCGTTAACAGCCCCGACCAATGGGAATTTCCACGTGTAAAATTCTGATTGGCCAAAGGGGACACCTGTCAGTTCGTCAGTGGGCTAGATGTCGCCCGTCCATTGGAGGAGACATGCCTATGGTACGTTGACACGTGGCTGGGCCCAACAGAGGCCCATATAGGTTAAAAAGGCCGGCCCAGTCAAAGGCCCGTAGAACTTAATCAGGTACTAGTGGGCCAGCCCAATAACGGCCTGCTTAATAAAGGCCCATTTACAACCCGAAACCAGATCTGGCCCGTTAATTGTTCGCCCAATATTTGGGCCCATTTACGGCCCGAAGCCAGATCTGGCCCTTTAATTGTTCACCCAATATTTGGGCCCATTTGCGGCCCGAAGCCAGATCTGGCTCATTAATTGTTCGTCGAATATTCGGGCCCAACTATAGCCCAGTGACTTTCAGCCTGTTAGAAGCCTGATGTAGACATGGGCCCATTTCAGCCCGGTGTGACTTTCGGCCTGGGAATGGCCCGTGCTGCCCATGGGCCATATATGGCCGACGGGACATCGGGCCCACTAACAGCCCATGCTAAATGTGGCAACAGTTAAGCCCAATGTGACTTTGGGCCTGTTAAAGGCCTGTCGCGTAATTCGGCCCGTTGATGCCTGTACTAAGCTTTCGGCCTCTTAAAGGCCCATGATATCAGTGGGCCAACTAAGGCCCGAGATATGTTTCGGCCTAGTAACGGCCCGTGAGCTAACTGGGCCAATAACGACCCGGTCTACATTTCGGCCTGCTGAAGGCCCGTCGACGACTAGTGAAAATTGAGGCCCAACATGCATTTTGGCCTCCTAAAGGCCCGTGGTTTCATATCGGCCATAACAGGCCAGTACAATATTTAGCCAGTTAATGGCCCAACGCTACCTGGGCCGAACTAAGCGCTCGGTCGACAAAAGGCCCAACTAAAATATAGGCTGGTGTAAGTTTGGGCCTGGTGCAATGTGTGAAGGCCCCAATCATTCGGGCCCAAGAAAGACGCAGGCCGGCCCAATTGTGGCCCGCTAAAAACCTGGCCCATTATCGAATGTTTCGGCCCGGTCGACTACATCTGATTTTTTTTCAGATAGCGAATGATGGCAGTAACTAGTAGAAATTAAGAACAAACCTACTCTACACAATAAAGAAATTACGGCATAGTAACTAAGAATAAACCTACACTTTACAATAAAGGATTTAAGATATATTACATCCACTGGGCATCGAAGTTCGCCACCAGTGATCATAAAGCGCAACGAAGAAGCAGATTGCAAAAACTGGGCACCATTACAGCGTAACAAAATAATACTGAACCGAGACCACTTCCAGGACAGTTCAAGAAAGGTTAGCCTTGCGGGGGAACTGCTGCACAAGCTGCTGAGCAAGGCTCTGAGACCGTCCTAGCATGTCGGTCATAGCTTCCAGGTGTAGCTGTTTAGCGATGAGGTTCTCATTGGTGTTCTCCGCAATCTTTCTTAGAGATAGGACTTCAAGTCAAAGTTGAGTTGCAGAATGCCTTTCTGCTAGAACTTCGGACTGAATAAGTCAAACTGATTCAGGCAACAAATTATGTGAGCTTGTCTGACTGTTAGTCTCAAGTAACTTGAACACTGCATCAAGACAAGACTTTGGGGTTGTCTCACTATCTTCAAGATGTTATGCTTCTTTGCTGCAATATATGTTGGGTTTGTCTCACAGCCTTCAATAGACTTGTGCATGCCATCAGGCATATCACCCTGAAACAAAGCAGAGAGATGATAGTTTTTGCACATGTATAAACAAAGATGATAACTGTTCTGTCAATTCTATCCAATTTCAAATTAGAAAATAAAGAGTAAGTTCAAAATATAAATAGCATAATTTGGCACTGTTCATAATGCGGGGAGCTTCACCACACTACTGGATTACCATGTCAACATAACAAGCATAGATGAAGGGCAAATAAAATCATTGTATCTATTTTGGATAATGTGCATGGCATCTTGTTCATATCATCAGCCACATCAATAACATAAAACAGGAGATGACAAGGTGCAAACATGGGCTGCTTCACCACACACTGGATTATAGATCCACAAAACCAAGCATACATATAGGGAGTATTAAGTAATGTGCATGGTATGAATAAGAAATTTGGTTTTACAAGTAAAACTTAGAACTTACGGTTCTTACGAACATGCATTTTGGTACAAACAGCAAACTAAACAGCAGTAAACGATAGGGAGTATGAGCAAATTAAACAACAGTTGAGGATAAAGGCTTTAGAAGGACTGACTTACATTAACAGTTAACACCGGCTTTATAATGCCCTTCTCCATGTCAAGGGAAGGATAACTCAAGAATTTCAGCACAGAATCTTCTTCAATAGCATTGCCTGTACTCTACATTTTGTAGAGAGTAATTATAGATATGATAATACTTGAAGGGATAGAGGATAATGAAGATAAGATGTAGATTGATGCTACATAATCAACTACCAATCCCTGGAAGTACAAGCGTTACAGGACAAAATGTATTGACAACAGCAATGGGCTACACTTCTGCACTCGCATTGTCTGTGTATTCTACTTGTTGGTAAGATTAAATATAGATCTGATCTTTTTTAGTAAATGGTGGGCGAGGGAGATAAGATGCAGAATGCTACAAAATGAACCAATCCCTCTTCCCATAATACAAGAGTGTTTTGAACATTGGTGTACTATACAAAACATTCTTATATTATGGGACGGAGGGAGTAGCTGTTAATGTAAGTACAGTGATAGACCATGTTCAGTCCTTACAAGAGGACTGCAGAGGTAAACCTCTTCAAAAGCAATGGGTTGATTCTAAATTTGTGTAAGAGTCCATACAGATCTTATAATGTACACCAAATGGGCGATTACGAGGCTAACATGTGCAGTGATGCTACATAATCAAACAACTATGAAAGTAAGTATGGTCATACAGGGAAAGAGGTACTCACGAGAGCAATGCAGTGTGCAGTATAGTTGCGAGATTCTGTGGTCCCTTGAGAACGAATGTTCTTCTGCTAACAGTTTTCGTAAAAGTGAGACATTAAGGCAAATGCAGAAAAGTAGTTCAAATTGTGATGTGATATCATAGACAGTACCTTACGCTGCAGCCGAGACCAATGTGTAACAAGATTATTCCAGTCACCATCGGATAAATGTAGCACCGGAGACTTTACAGAAATTTCGTTCGGAGGCTTGCCATCGAAGTGCGCTTGCCTCAGGTAGGAATGATACTTCATCAATGAGTTCTTGAAAAGCACAACCAACTCTTGCTCGTCATCACAATCCAGTTTGCTCCTCGCCTATTTAAAAGAATGAAGTCTTGTGTCTTTTGTCAGGAGAAACATATGCAGTAATCACCATGAATAACATTAGTACATTACTTACGCGTAAGTTGCGGAGCAAGACTTAAAACTGTTTTGTGTCTGCGGTATAATCTTTCCATGAAGGAAAGATGCGCACAAAGTTCCTGACAACAACATAAGCTTCATCTTCTAAACTGGGAAGAAATGGAACAGGGGTCCTATTTGCTGCAATTGGGGCTCTCTCTGGTTCGAAAAGGGATTTGGCAACTGGATTTGGTGTACTCTTTGCTGGAATGGGGGTTTTGCGTCGTACAGCTGGTGCTATGTCAACTGGCATAATCATACTATTTGCTGCAGTTGGGGTTTGCTGAGTTGGGGCATCAGAAATGACCAGTGTAGTAGGGCTAGAGTCTGCTAGAGTTGGGGTATTTTGTGGGTCAGGTGATATTGCAACTACACCTAATGGGATATTTGATTTATCAGGTGCCACTACCTTTTCCAAATACTTTGCTTGTGCTCCTCCACGATCAGCAATCGTGGTCTTCCTTTTGAACGTCTGATACACAAGAACAGCATTTGAATGGATAAATATGGTATGATGACAGATGGAATATGTACTGAAAATGGATAGGCAGGGCGTATTCACATGCACGATGTGTAAACTAAGCTAATGGCAGTTCAACAAAGTAGAAGCAATGCAAAGCATCAGTTGCAAAATATGTGCGAGCAATGTGACCTTGGAAAGGTAGAGCAAGTACCTTGATGGGTGAATAAGATAGGGGATCTTCCTATGACTCCTCCACTAGGGAGCTACATTGACTTAGGTCTCCCTCTAGCTCAGAATCACTGTTAGGATCATATTCTGAGCATGAATCTGTAGGTGGAGAGCGTTTGCATTGCATTGCATCCAGACTTGATTTCAGTCCCTTAATGCCAAGTTTGTCAGCCATGGCATTGTTCTGCTTTATTCTTTTCATGCGCGCAAGCTCATAATCATTATGATGCTATTCAGAATCTGAGATTCGTGAAAACATAAAAAGTAGTCAGATTATCTATGGAATGCATGGCGGATTCAACTCGGAGAGTGTCTCCCTATAAACCCCTGCATATGCAAAGTTCACCTCCCCAACCGTGCTGACCAGACCACACACAGAAATACAAACCCCTTATGTCTCTATAACAGGCAGGCACACATTTCAAAACTGAAGTAGGAATATTAGAATCATATGAAATTCATATTTGAACAAATAAACTAAGCAATTATGAGTGGCGTAATGTTTAGCTTCAAGGGTGGAGTGTTGGTAGTGCGACACAAAGCAAGTAGGCAGATTGTATTCCATGTAAAAGATCGAAACCTATGTAAAAGCTGGAAATGACACTTGCTTTCTATACAATGCAGTGTTCGTTACCCACACATGATGGAAGAGATTACATAGAGAAATACTATTCACTCAGGTCTACGGTTCCAGTATTTAGAAACAGGGTGGTCCACCCTAAAAGAATATTGACAACAAATATGACAAGGCAAGCATAGATGTAGTGAATCAACCATTTACTTGTGAGCTTATTAGGACAAGTATGCAGAATTGTAACTGCATTAAGGGACCGTCCAAAATCTGAATGAAGAAGTTTGTCTAGCACTTATTGTTTGCAACTAATCGACGTGAATAATTGGATATTATATCGAATGACTAAGAAAGACAAGTAAAATTGTCAACAAACCTGGCTTGCAGTAGTAATCTGGGTCAATGTCACTACGACCAACAATCCAAAATGACTAGTTTCTGTTCCGAGGGCCGGAATTTTGAAAACCCTGTGAACTTTAAAGGTACTAAAGATTACCGAAAAACATCTAAACCATTAAGTGTAGGTAGCACTGAGCACACAACAAACCCTAATGATAGTCCTGCCTAATGAGTAATGAATCAATTAGAGAATGGGTGATGAGGAGTGGCTACTGAGTCTTGAGGACGTATCTCAGGATAAATCGGGTTGGCTTGGTGGGTGTTGCACGCTTGAGCCCTGAATGGACTGGGAAGGTAGGCACGGCGGCGCGCCCGGGCAGCGGTCACGCTGTTGGGCGAGCGGCTCCTAGCCTTCTGTTAGTCCGGCGTCTCCTCCTAGAGTCATGTCGTCCGGGGACGGCAAGTCGCCGGCGAGGCAGGCGGCTGGGGGCGAGTAGAGATCGGAAGCGCGCAGCAGAACAGAGGGGAATCGGGGCCTGGGATGACCCAAAATCCCAGGGTGGGCCGGCCCACCGTGGGCACCCTGTAGAGATACACACCCGAGCGGCGAACATGCATTTTCAAAACTAATTTAGGAACATTAGCTGACCAATTAAACAACTCTGTTTTAATAATATCAGATTCGTATTTGAACATCTAAGCTTGTTTAGCTTGATGCGTGGAGCAGTGTTATTATGACACGAAGCACGTATTCTGATCGTATAGTGATCATAAAAGGGGGAAACTCTAAGCATATTTTTTTAGCAAAAGAGGGTTTTCCCTCCGATTTTTATTAAAGAAACCACCACGGAACCAACATGATCAATTAAACCGTATTATGGCTGTGCCATGGCAAATTTGAAGCTGCAAACTGGAGAAATGATATTTAGCATCCATTGTTTGCTTCGAACTAAGAACTAAATTCTAAGAGCTGAAAATAAAGTAGAGTAACCAAGTTAAGATCTATTTTCTGGTTGAGATCAAAAAGTTGAGGAGATATGAAGTACCACCTCTCTTGCGGCGCCGTGTAGGCATCGGGGGTGCGATGGCTGTCGGTGGCGTTGAAGCAGATCTGCGACGGTAGACGGGTGCATCGGGGGATAAGTCCCGTTGCGGTGGAAGAGAAGGCCGTGTGAGCGGCCCCTTCAAAGAGGACAATGGCGCCGATGAAGCGAGAGGACGCGATGCAAGGCTATTGGTCCGTCGTCGTGGATGAGAAACATCCATCTCTAGCAGTGGACGACGCGGTCTTGGTAGGCGCTCCAGCATGGTGGAGGACGGTGGCGATGGATGTGGTGGAGGACAGCGGCGACAGATGGGGTGGCGGACGGAGGCTGGTGTGGGGATGGGGTGTTCTAGCACGGACGGTGTATGAATGGGAAAATGGAGGGAGAGGTACGGGGAACCATGTTTTTGGGACGCGCCTGTCTGAAATATTTATGTGTAACTAGTTACTCGTGTCTTTCTACTTCCTTTCGCTGATATGTGGGCCAACCGGCAACGGGGTCCACATGCCATATGCACAGATTAGAGTGCACAACTTCACGGTAGACACACCCCGGTCGTAGCGTCGCAGTAATGCCCAATGAGCTGTCAAATCACAACCCCCCCCCCTTTCCAGCTTTAGCAGTAAGCTGGACGAATGAAGCGGCAATATTTCAGAGAAAACCCCTACTCAGCGATTTCATAGGGTTTTCTCAGGGAAAACCAGGTATGAATTCTTCATTCATCCCCGATAAATCCAAGTCCCTTGGACGCAGGTAATCCTAGGATGGCAGCCGCCGCCGTTGATGCATTTTTCTTCGTAATAAATCTAGTGTGTTTCAGTTGCAGTGCCCAAAGTGCGAGTACCCTATAGATTTCTGCACCTTCGGCGAGACTCCACACTTGTTCCTTCTCATCCTACCACAGCATTTTGAAACACGCACAATATGTTCCTAGAATCCTCTTCTCCATCCGGGAGGGTGGGTTTTTTTGAACATGTTGTGTTGTCATATTATTTTTCCTGCAGTGTATTATTTTCTCTGCCAGAACACATGTACTCAAGATGCTTAGCCTTGCCATAACTGAATACACTAGTTTAATGGTCACAGTGAAGACAATTCATGGATATTACTTCCGAGTTGGGTTCATGAACCAAGAAGATCGCTACTTTTTTATGGCCGAACTTGGATAAACTTTCTCAAGTGTTACGGACTGAAAGTTGGCGCACGAATGTTGATGGAAATAGCAGAACCTGGTCTCATATTCACTGCGATCTTCCACCCCGACATCGTTCCAATTGTTCATCCATGTTAGTTTTATATCTGGCTCTTGCTTGTTGCCTCGATTACTTCTTAATCCACCTATTCTGTCTAACTAATCACAATTTAACTTTAGAAGTAGCAATGAATCTCTCACGAAGATAATAATTCTAACTAATATTTTCTTATAATTGGTGGCACGTGTAGGTTTTTTCAGAGTTAAGCAGGTTGCTTGTTTGTTATTCTGTAGTAACTCGGCTGTTACTGATGGCACTGAAGTTGACTGGGACGACATCCACATGTTCCTACACTTTATTGATCGTCTTGAGGTCCTTGTGGGGCGTTTCAATGGTGGAAGGCCACATGAGATATGTGTGCCACTACTGCACTCGTTGAATAGGTCCAACTGTGTCGAGAAACTTATGGTACGAGTTGTTTTATGTTATATATGTTGTTCATAAACTATTGCTTATACACAGTTTTACAGTTGTGATCTTCTTCAAACAGGAACTGCCAAGTTCTATTGTTCCTATACAGATGCCTAACCATGGTCGGGCCAGACTTGCGCTTGGTCACAACATGATATTTATGTCGACCTACTCAATTCCCCTTGGAGGCGAAAGGATACTTATTTGTGGGTGGTCTCAGATAATGAAGGCCCGTCCATCTTGGAGAATATGACAGAAGATTATGTTCATGATTTTCCATGGCTCTAAAGCGAATATCCTGTTTATTGACCACGTTGCGAGATGAAGCCGCTTTCAGAAGGTTGTGGATGCGCGGGGTGGCGCATGGGCCTTGTCCTGGGGCTTGGCAGCCTCACCCTTGTTTAACTGTAGCATGTAGGCAAAGTAGCACTGTTCGAGGCGTGCTTTGTACGGTTGAACCTGTATAAGTACTCATACTGTTTTCAGCTTTGGTTGTTAAGTGCCCCTGCTGGTTTTAGTTAAGGTTGTTAAGTACTCCTGCTACTTTTACAGTCTGTCGTGTTTCTTCAGTCCTATCTTCCTCCAGCCGCCAAAACCAAACCAGCGCCGGTGGGGCCGCCTGCTTTCGCCTCCCACAGCTGGCTACGCCTCAGCGCACGCATCGCCGCCCCACCGTCTCCTAAATCGTTAACGCCAACATCCTCCGCGCGCTTTGGTGCGCTCGCCGCGGCGCCGCCCTCTCGCGTTGTTAACATGGTCAACAAACAACAGGAATCGGCAGAAGTACGTCGAGAGGATGATAGTAGGGGACCACCACGTCAGCGTATGGAAAAATAAAATGCTTCCTCCTAGTGTTTTCCTGACATCTGGGACCCACAACATTGTGAGTGTATAAAGTCAATAGACAAGAGAACATCACAAGATCAGCTGACACCTGGGACATAGCTACTCGAGCAATATTTTCTTTTTGTTTGGTATTGTTGAGATGGAGAAGGGTTTGAACTGGGATGTGGCCCGTCTAGGCCAGGCTTATATTTTATGTTCACCATGTGACCAGCCCAGCTATTTTCTCTTTGTGCAAATCAGCCCAGTTTATTTTTTCTGAAGAATACCCAATCCAGGCCTACTTATTTTTCTACGCCTTGAAAGTAATATGAAATGGGTTGTAAATATAAAAACAGATGACAAATTGGCAATTACTTTATAATTTCTTATTTTTTTCACATTTTCAGATTCCTATTTCACTGGGCATTAACCTAATTCAAATATATCTTCAAAGTACTTTAAATCTGGCTCGACATTTCGGTATTAAAAATAGTTTGGAACCCACAGAAATATGCGAAATTGGCCCTTGCCAACCAAAAAAACGACTACAATAAATTGCATAAGAAGTTGCCATGAGCTATATATAAATTATTAAAAAAAGAGGGAGTGGTCTGACTTGTGGGCCTATTTAGTTGACGCGTATGCAAGATTTTTTTAGTTATTATATACTATGTCAATAAACGATTCTAGTAGACGTAACCGTTGGATGTCAATCCAACGGTCATCATGTTTCTTCAATCTCTGATCTTCTTGCTCCAGCCGCCAAAGCAGCGCCGGCGGGACCGCCTGCTCCCGCCTCCCGTGGCCGGCTGTGCTGCCGCGCAGGCCTTAGCGCCCCCTACTACTCCCACCGCTGGCCAGGGCATCCCTCTAGTCACCTACACCCCCTGTTATTCTATGGAAACGGCAGCCTCACACCGCAGCCAAACCGGTGAACCCTCGTACTCCTCTCCGCACGGGCTTCCACTACCGCGTCTTCCCCGGCTCCGCGTCGTCCCCTTCCTAGGCCTCGCCGTCGTCCACCGCCGTGGTGCTCTCGGCGCGGCGTGGTCAATGTGGTCAACGACCGACTTCCATCGGAAGAGTACTGTACGTGGAGAGGCTGACAGCTAGGTCCACGGCAGCCGCAAGGAAGTGCCTCCTTATTACACGGAAAATAATTATTCCTCCACCTGACATCTAGGACCCACTAGACGGGCCACCAGTATTTCGCAAAAAAATGTTTCCCCCTGACTGCTAGGACCAACAGGTCAGGCCACCGTATTTCGCGAAAAAAACGTTCCCCCCGATGTCAGCTCGGATCCACCGAAAGTGCCTCCTTATTACGCACAAAAAAGGAATACCCCCCTTCTAGCTAGGACCAACCTTGGTGGGAGGCTGACTTGTGGGCCTACTAAGTTGACTGGGATGGAGGCATTTGTCAACTTTAGTCAATATATGAACGATTCTAGCTCCAGTGATCGTACGATGTCCATCCAACGGCCGTAGTGCTTCTTCAACCTCTGGTCTTCTTGCTCCAGCCGCCCAAAGAAGCGCCGGTCGTGCCGCCTGCTCCTGCCGCCCATGGCCGGCTATGATGCCGCGGAAGCCATCCCTCTACGCACCCACACCCCCTGTTATTCTGCAGCGACGGCAGCCTCACACCGCAGCCGAACGAGTGAACCCTCATACTCCTCTACGCGTGGGCATCCACTGCCGCGTCTTCCCCGGCTCCGCGGCGTGCCCTTCCTAGGCCTCGCTGTCATCCACCGCCCTGGTGCTCTCGGCGTGGCATGGTCAATGTGGTCAAGGAATGGCTTCCATCAGACGTGGACTGTACGTGGAGAGGCTGACAGCTGGGTCCACAGCCGCAGCAAGGAAGTGCCTCCTTATTACGCGCAAAATAATTATTCCTCCACCTGACAGCGGGGACCCACTGGACGGGCCATTGTATTTCGCGAAAAAAACGTTTCCCCCTGTCTGCTGGGACCCACCAGCTACATCTTCGCACGCAAGGAACTGCATCCGAAAAAAAAACGATTCGCCCACCTGACTGCTAGGACCCACCAGCTACATCTTTGCACGCAAGGAAGTGCGTCCGGGCAAAAAAAAACAAATGATTCGCCCCCTGACTGCTGGGACCCACTAGCTACATCTTTGCACGCAAGGAAGTGCCTGACAGTCGGGACCCACCTGGTCGATGCGTACGTACCGTTGTCATTCTGGTCGCGAACATGTATGTACATATATACTGGTGGATGTAGAGGCGCGCACGTGTCATAGTAGAGGCGTGCACGTAGCATGTACACGTACGTACAGCGGCGAGGGTGCAAGAAAGAAAATACGGCCACATGCGTACATACGGGCAGGGTCTCTAATGCCTACTCGCGCATACATACATGGCTGGGTCGGAACAGAGAAACAACATCGTCGTCGTGTTCATCGGGAGGGCTTCGACGGAACAGGCGATGGAAACGAGGCCTGGGGTACCGCATAATGGAGGAAACGACCTTGTGTTCGACCGGCCATGTTCGAAACGGGGTCCTGTTGATCGGGAGGGGTCTGGCGTACCGCAAAACGGAGGAAATGGACCTCCTACGGTCGAAACGGGGGTCCTGTTGATCAGGAGGGGTGTGGCGTACCGCAAAACGGATGAAACGGACCTCCTACGGTCGAAACAGGGGTCCTGTTGATCGGGGGGGTGTGGCGTACCGCAAAACGGACGAAACGGACTTGTGTTGGAGCGCTACAGTCGAAACGGGGGGGGGGGGGGGAAGGGGTGTGGCGTACCGCAAAACGGGACTCCACGGGATACTGTTCATCTCCACCGTTGACCTCCTCCAGCCTCCGCGGGCTACCGTCGACCTCCTCCAGCCTCCACCACGCGCTATTCCACCGGCTACTGTTCAACCACCCCTCCACAGGCACCCCTCCACCGTCTACTGTTCATCCAGCCCTCCACACCACGGGGTCCTGTTCAACCACCCCTCCACGGCCACCCCTCCATCGTCTACTGTTCATCCAGCCCTCCACACCACGGGTTCCTGTTCATCCAGAGGCAACGCCACCGCTCACTGTTCATCCAACCCCCCCCCCCCCCCCCCCCCCGCAACACTCATTGTTCATCCCAGAGGCAGCATCGATCGGCTTCAGTTAGCAGCAGTAGCGAAGGAATCGCTCCATCGGGTTCAGTTAACAGCCATCGATCGATCGCTCGGGTTCAGTAACGCATAGCCTGCAGTGCAATCGCTTGGGTTCAGTTAGAGCCCAACGCCTCGCTCGGCTTCAGTTAGAGCCAACACCTCACACACACGCGCATATGTACGAGAGAAACGCGCATCGCTCTGCCCCCGACCTCCCACCGTAACTGGCAATTCCCCAAAATTTTCCTCCCCCTCGCTTCTACCACGGTTTTTTCCGTCATGGACGGCCCAAAGAATGTCATGCAGCTGCGTCTCCGGCCCGCCCAGGACGAAAAGCCCATTTTCTGTCATGATTGTTTGTCATAGAAGTAGGAGCCCACCACATCTATGAATATACCGGGTTTTGTCACAATTATCGTCATAGAAGTGTCATATGTATGACAGAAAAAAAATTCATTCGGCCCAAAATGTCATGGATGTGTCTTTTTTTGTAGTGATCTCAAGTATGTCAGATGGATCGAGTGTCTTGAAGTCAGGGTGTTCTTGTATCATCAGGGCTAAGGTGTGAAATGAGCTGTCAAGAGATCTCGGTAGTGTCTTCACAATTTCATGCTTCGTGATGTCAGTTGAACCTAGTGCTCGGAGCTCATCTGTGATATCAGTGAGGCGATCAAATGTGAGCTGGACGTTCTCATTGTCGTGTCTTTTGAAGCGGTTGAAGAGGTTGCGGAGAGTACTGATTCGTTGATCTTGCTGAGTTGAGACGCCTTCATTGACTTTGGAGAGCCAGTCTCAGACTAGCTTCGACGTTTCCAGAGCGCACACACGGCCATACTACCCTTTGGTCAGATGACCACAGATGATGTTCTTGGCTGTAAAGTCCAGTTGAATGAATTTCTTGACATCAACAGGGGTGACACCTTCACCAGTCTTGGGAACGCCATTTTTGATGACATACCACAGATCGACATCAATGGCTTCAAGATGCATGCGCATCCTATTCTTCCAGTAGGGATATTCAGTGCCATCGAAGATGGGGCACGCAGCGGAGACCTTGATTATCCCTGCAGTCGACATAGCTAAAACTCCAGGTGGTTAAACCGAATCACACAGAACAAGGGAGTACCTTGCTCTGATACCAATTGAAAGGGCTAGTTATCGACTAGAGGGGGGGTGAATAGGCGATTTTTATGAAAGTCTTCAAAACATTGGAGTTTCAAAGACAAATAGTAGAAACAACACTATTCGTATGCAGCGGAAGGTAGACTACACTAGACAAGCCATGGTCAAGTATTCAATGAAGTGAAAGCACGAAGACTATTAGCAGCTAGGTAGTAAAGATCAGGGTGGAAGATAGTATGAAGCCAATAAAGACAAGTAGTCACACAGCAAAGTCAAACAGATTATGCAAGCAGGCAATGACTTCACGAAGACAAACTGTAAGTAAAGTGAAGTGAGAGATAGAACCAGTAGCTTCAGGAAGTCAGTGGTTTGTTCGACCAGTTCCAGTTGCTGTGACAACTGTACGTCTGGTTAGGGAGGCTAAGATTTAACTCAGAAGACCGCGTCTTCACCTTATTCCCCTTGATCTAAGGACTCTCAGTCCCCGCCCAATCACTCTGGTAAGTCTTCAAGGTAGACTCCCAAACCTTCACAGACTTCATTCACCGGCAATCCACAATGACTCTTGGATGCTCAGAACGTGACGCTTAACCGGCTGGAGGATTCATAGTCCTCAAGTGAAATAAGTCTTCAGATCACACGGACAAAAAGACTTCAGTGATGCCAAACACTCTTTGGGCTCTGGGTGGTTTGGGCTTTGTCCTTGCAAGGATTCTCTCTCAAAAGCTTCGGAGGTGGGTTGCTCTCAAACGAGAAAAGCCTTATACTAACTCTGAGCAGCCACCAATTTATGGTGTAGGGGGTGGGCTATTTATAGCCACTGGGCAACCCGACCTGATTTGTCCGAAATGACCCTGGGTCACTAAGGAACTGACACGTCTCGCAACGGTCAGATTTCAAACACACGCGGCAACTTGACTTGGGCTACAAGTAAAGCTGACTTATCTGACTCTAGATAAGATTTGCTCTCATTGTCTTCGTTCGAAGACATAGGATTTGGTTGAGCACCACTTCAGTCACTCTGACTTTGTTCACTTGGACCCCACTTAACAGTGTAGTGGTTCCTATGACTCAAAAAAAATGAAACAACGAAACAACTAAGTCTTCGTGCTCCATAGTCTTCAGACATTGTCTTCTCAAGTCATAGTCTTCAACGTGATTAGCTTCACACACCACCATTGTCTTCAATGTCTTCACACATTTTTAGGGGCCATCTCCAGTAGGTAAACCAAATCAATGACGGACTACTACCTGTGTTATCCTGCAATTCTCACAAACACATTAGTCCCTCAACCAGGTTTGTCATCAATACTCGAAAACCAACTAGGGGTGGCACTAGATGCACTTACAGCTAATCACTATGAGGAACTTGAAAGACGAAAGAACTAAGATTTTTCCCTCAACTACAAGGGGAGGTAAGGAACTGCCATCTAGCTCTGCACTAGATTCTCCTTCTATTTTGAGTAAACTTGCGACACCTAAACCTGCTACTGCTATGAATTCTATATGTCGCATGTTATCACTACAAAAAAATACACTTCCTGATGATACGTGTTTGTCAGAGTAGGTCGCGTTTTTTGTCATGCATGTACATCCATGACAAATTTATGACAGAATCAAGATAGTCATACATGTGTTGTCGTAGAAGTGTTCCATGACATTACCAAAATTATCATCACGGAAGTGTCCACTTCCATAAATCGCGCGTCACAGAAGTGCTTTCGTCAAGGGTGACCGACACATGGCATCCACCGTAACGGAACGTCGTTAAGCTATCGGGTCGGGTTTTGGATTCGATAACCCGTTAACAGCCCCGACCAATGGGAAATTTCCACATGTAAAATTCTGATTGGCCAAAGGGAACACTTGTCAGCTCGTCAGTGGGCCACATGTCGCCCGTCCATTGGAGGAGACATGCCTATGATACGTCGACACGTGGCGGGGCCCAACAGAGGCCCATATAGGTTGAAAAGGCCAGCCCAGTCAAAGCCCCGTAGTACTTAATCAGGTACTAGTGGGCCAGCCAATAACTGTCTGCTTAATAAAGGCCCATTTACGGCCCGAAGCCAGATCTGGCCCGTTAATTGTTCGGCCAAAATTTGGGCCCATTTACGGCCCGAAGCCAGATCTTGCCCGTTAATTGTTCACCCAATAATTGGGCCCATTTGCAGCCCGAACCAGACCTGGCCCGTTAATTGTTCACCGAATATTTGGGCCCAACTACGGCCCATTGACTTTCGGCCTATTACAGGCCTGATGTAGACATGGGCCCATTTCAGCCCGGTGTGACTTTCGGCCTGTTAGAGGCCTGATGTAGACATGGGCCCATATCAGCCCGGTGAGACTTTCGGCCTGGGAATGGCCCATGCTACCCATGGGCCATATATGATCCGATGGGACATCGGGCCCACTAACGGCCCGTGCTAAAGGTGGCAAAAGTTAAGCCCAACGTGACTTTGGGCCTGTTAAAGGCCTGTCGCCTAATTCGGCCCGTTGATGCCTGTACTAAGCTTTCAGCCTCTTAAAGGCCCTTGATATCAGTGGGCCAACTAAGGCCCGAGATATGTTTCGGCCTGGTAACGGCCCGCGAGCTAACTGGGCCCAAAAAAGCCCGGTCTACATTTCAGCCTGCTAAAGGCCCGTCGACGACTAGTGAAAATTGAGGCCCAACATGCATTTTGGCCTGCTAAAGGCCCGTGGTTTCATCTCGGCCGTAACAAGCCAGTATAATATTCAGCCTGTTAAGGGCCCAACGCTACCTGGGCCAAACTAAGCGCTAGGTCGACAAAAGGCCCAACTAAAATATAGGCTGGTATAAGTTTGGGCCTGGCGCAATGTGTGAAGGCCCCACTCATTCGGGCCCAAGAAAGACGCAGGCCGGCCCAATTGTGGCCCGCTAAAAACCAAGCCCGTTAGAGTCGAATGTTTTGGCCCGGTCGACTACATCTGATTTTTTTCAGATAGCGAATGATGGCAGTAACTAGTAGGAATTAAGAACAAACCTACTCTATACAATAAAGAAATTATGGCATGGTAACTAAGAATAAACCTACAGTATACAATAAAGGATTTAAGGTATATTACATCCACTGGGCATCGAAGTTCGCCACCAGTGATCATAAAGTGCAACGAAGAAGCAGATTACAAAAACTAGGCACCATTGCAGCGTAACAAAATAATACTGAACCGAGACCACTTCCAAGACAGTTCAAGAAAGGTTAGCCTTGCTGGGGAACTGCTGCGCAAGCTGCTGAGCAAGGCTGTGAGACCGGCCTAGCATGTCGGTCATAGCTTCTAGGTGTAGCTGTTCAGCAATGATGTTCTCATTGGTGTTCTCCGCAATCTTTCTTAGAGATAGGACTTCAAGTCGAAGTTGAGTTGTCAAATGCCTTTCTGCTAGAATTTTGGACTGAAGAAGTCGAACTGATTCAGACAACGAATTCTGTGAGCTTGTCTGACTGCTAGTCTCAAGTAACTTGAACACTGCATCAAGACAAGACTTTGGGGTTGTCTCGCTATCTTCAAGATGTTTTGCCTTCTTTGCTGCAATATATGTTGGGTTTGTCTCATAGCCTTCAGCAGACTTGTGCATGCCATCAGGCATATCACCTTGAAACAAAGCAGAGAGATGACACGTTTTGCACTTGTATAAACAAAGATTATAACTGTGCTTTCAATTCCATCCAATTTCAAATTAGAAAATAAAGAGTAAGTTCTGAATATCAATAGCATAATTTGGCATTGTTCATAATGCAGGGAGCTTGACCACACTACTAGATTACCATGTCAACATAACAAGCATAGATGAAGGGCAAAGAAAATCATTGAATCTATTTTGGATAATGTGCATAGCATGTTGTTCATATCATCAGCCACATCAGTAAGATAAAACAGGAGATGACAAGGTGCAAACGTGGGCTGCTTCACCACACACTGGATTATAGATCCATAAAAAAGCATACATATAGGGAGTATTAAGTAATGTGCATGGTATGAATAAGAAATTTGGTTTTACAAGTAAAACTTAGAACTTACGGTTCTTGCGAACATGCATTTTGGTAGAAACAGCAAACTAAACAGCAGTAAATGATAGGGAGTATGAGCAAATTAAACAGTAGTTGAGGATAAAGGGTTTAGAAGGACTGACTTACATTAACAGTTAACACCGGCTTTATAATGCCCTTCTCCATGTCAAGGGAAGGATAACTCAAGAATTTGAGCACATAATCTTCTTCATAAGCATTGCTTGTACTCTACATTTTGTAGAGAGTAATTATAGATATGATAATACTGGAAGGGATAGAGGATAATGAAGATAAGATGCAGATTGATGCTACATAATCAACGACCAGTCCCTGGAAGTACAAGCATTATCGGACAAAATGTACTGACAAGAGCAATGGTCTACACTTCTGCACTAGCATTGTCTGTATTCTACTTGTTGGTAAGATTAAATATAGATCTGGTCTTTTTTATTAAATGGTGGGCGGGGGAGATAAGATGCAGAATGCTACACAATGAACCAATGCCTCTTACCATAATATAAGAGTGTTTTGAACATTGGTGTACTGTACAAAACTTTCTTATATTATGGGAGGGAGGGAGTAGCTATTAATGTAAGTATAGTGATAGACCACGTTCAGTCCTTACAAGAGGACTGCAGAGCTAAACCTCTTCAAAAGCATTGGGTTGATTGTAAATTTATGTAAGAGTCCATACGGATCTTATAATGTCCACCAAATGGACGATTAGAAGGCTAACATGTGCAGTTATGCTACATAATCAAACAACTATGAAAGTAAGTATGGTCATACAGGGCAAGAGGTACTCACAAGAGCAATGCTCTGTGCAGTATAGTTGCGAGATTCTGTGGTCCCTTGAGAACGAATGTTCTTCTGCTAACAGTTTTCGTACAAGTGAGACATTAAGGCAAATGCAGAAATGTAGTTCAAATTGTGATGTGATAGCATAGACAGTACCTTACGCTGCAGCCGAGACCAATGTGTAACAAGATTATTCCAATCACCGTCGAATAAATGTAGCACCAGAGACTTTACAGAAATTTCATTCAGAAGCTTGCCATCGAAGTGTGCTTGCCTCAGGTAGGAATGATACTTCATCAACGAGTGCTTGAAAAGTGCAACCAACCCTTGCTCGTCTTCACAATCTAGTTTGCTCCTCGCCTATTTAAAAGAATGAAGTCTTGTGTCTTCTGTCAGCAGAAACATATGCAGTAATGACCATGAATAACATTAGTACATTACTTACGCGTAAGTTGCGGAGGAAGACTGGAAATTATTCTGTGTCTGCGGTACAATCTTTCCATGAAGGAAAGATGCGCACAAAGTTCCTGACAACAACATAAGGTTCATCTTCTAAACTGGGAAGAAATGGAACATGGGTCCTATTTGCTGTAATTGGGGCTCTCTCTAGTTTGAAAAGGGATTTGGCAACTGGATTTGGTGTACTCTTTGCTGGAATGGGGGTTTTGCGTCGTAGAGCTGGTGTTATGTCAACTGGCATAATCATACTATTTGCTGCAGTTGGGGTCTGCTGAGTTGGGGCCTTTGAAATGACCAGTGTAGTAGGGCTAGAGTCTGCTAGAGTTGGGGTGTTTTGTGGGTCAGGTGATATTGCAAATACACATAATCGGCTATTTGATTTATTACGTGCCACTTCCTTTTCCAAATACTTTGCTTGTGCTCCTCCACGATCAGCAATCGCCCTCTTCCTTTTGAACGTCTGATACACAAGAACAACATTTGAATGGATAAATATGGTATGATGACAGATGGAATATGTACTGAAAATGGATAGGCAGGGCGTATTCACATACATGATGTGTAAACTAAGCTAATGGCAGTTCAACGAAGTAGAAGCAATGCAAAGCATCAGTTGCAAGATATGTGCAAGCAATGTAACCTTGGAAAGTTAGAGCAAGTACGTTGATGGGTGAATAAGATAGGGCATCTTCCTCTGACTCCTCCACTAGGGAGCTACATTGACTTAGGTCTCCCTCTAGCTAAGAATCACTGTTAGGATCATATTCTGAGCATGAATTTGTAGCTGGAGAGCGTTTGCATTGCATTGCATCCAGACTTGATTTCAGTCCCTTAATGCTAAGTTTGACAGCCATGGCATTGTTTTGCTTTATTATTTTCATGTGCGCATGCTCATAATCATTATGATGCTGTTTAGAATCTGAAAACATAAGAAGTAGTCAGATTATCTATGGAATGCATTGTGGATTCAACTCGAAGAGTGTCTCCCTATAAACCCCTGCATATGCAAAGTTCACCCCCCCCCCCCCCAACCATGCTGACCAGACCACACACAGAAATACAAACCCATTATGTCTCTATAACAAGCAGGCACACATTTCAAAACTGAAGTAGGAACATTAGAATCATATGAAATTCATATTTGAACAAATAAACTAAGCAAGTATGAGTGGCATAATGTTTAGCTTCAAGGGTGGAGTGTTGGTAGTGCGACACAAAGCAAGTAGGCAGATTGTATTCCATGTAAAAGATCGACACCTGTGTAAAAGCGGGAAATGACACTTTCTTTCTATACAATGCAGTGTTCGTTGCCCACACATGATGGAAGAGATCACATAAAGAAATACTATTCACTCATGTCTACGGTTCCAGTATTTACAAACAGGGTGGTCCACCCTAAAAGAATGTTGATAACAAATATGACAAGGCAAGCATAGATGTAGTGAATCAATCATTTACTTATGAGCTTACTAGGACAAGTATGCACAATTGTAACTGCAGTAAGAGACCGTCCAAAATCTGAATGAAGAAGTTTGTCTGTTTGTTTGCAACTAATCAACGTGAATAATTGGATATTATATCAAATGAGTAAGAAAGACAAGTAAAATTGTCAACAAACCTGGCTTGCAGTAGTAATCTGGGTCAATGTCACTACGACCAACAATCCAAAATGACTAGTGTATGTTCCGAGGGCCGGAATTTTGAAAACCCTTTGAACTTTAGAGGTACTAAAGATTACCGAAATACATCTGAACCAGTAAGTGTAGGTAGCACTAAGAACACAACAAACCCTAATGATAGTCCTGCCTAATGAGTAATGAATCAATTAGAAAATGGGTGATGAGGAGTGGCTGCTGAGTGTTGAGGAAGTATCTCAGGATAAATCGGGTTGGCTTGGTGGGTGCTGCACGCCTGAGCCCTGAACGGACTGGGAAGGTAGGCACGGCGGCGCGCCCGGGCAGCGGTGACGCTGTTGGGCGAGCGGCTCCTGGCCTCCTGTTAGTCTGGCGTCTCCTCCTAGAGTCATGTCGTCCGGGGACGGCTAGTCACCCGCGAGGCAGGCGGCTGGGGGCGAGTAGAGATCGGAAGCGCGCAGCAGAACAGAGGGGGAATCGGGGTCTGGGACGACCCAAAATCCCAGGGTGGGCCGGCCCACCGTGGGCACCCTGTAGCGATACACACACGAGCGGAGAACATGCATTTCCGAAACTAATTTAGGAACATTTAGCTGACCAATTAAACAACTCTGTTTTAATAATATCAGATTCGTATTTGAACAACTAAGCTTGTTTAGCTTGATGGGTGGAGCAGTGTTATTATGACACGAAGCACGTATTCTGATTGTATAGTGATCATAAAAGGGGGAAACTCTAAGCATATTTTTTAGCAAAAGATGGTTTCCCCTCCGATTTCTATTAAAACACAAAACCAACATGATCAATTAAACACTAAGCATGATCAATTAAACCGTATTATGGTTGTGCCATGGCAGATTTGAAGCTGCAAACTGAAGAAATGATATTTAGCATCCATTGTTTGCTTCGAACTAAGAACTAAATTCTAAGAGCTGAAAAGAAAGTAGAGTAACCAAGTTAAGATCTATTTTCTGGTTGAGATCAAAAAGTTGAGGAGATGGCTGTCGGTGCGGCGCCGTGCAGGCATCCGGGGTGCGATGGCTGTCGGTGGCATTGAAGCAGATCTATGACGGTAGACGGGTGAATCGGGGGATAAGTCCCGTTGCGATGGAAGAGAAGGTTGTGTGAGCGGGCCCAGCAAAGAGGACGACGGCGCCGATGAAGCGAGAGGACACAATGCAAGGCTATTGGTCCGTCGCCGTGGATGAGAAACGTCCATCTCTAGCAGTGGACGACGCGGTCTTGGTAGGCGCTCCGGCATGGTGGAGGATGGTGGCGATGGATGTGGTGGAGGACGGCGGCGATGGATGGGGTGGCGGACGGAGGCTGGTGTAGGGATGGGGTGTTCTAGCGCGAATGGTGTATGAATCGGAAAATGGAGGGAGAGGTACGGGGAACCATGTTTTTGGGACGCGCATGTCTGAAATATGGGAAAGTTACAAACTTAGCGCCCGTTTAAAATTTGGATGCCTCGTCGGTTGGGGATAGGACGGTAATCTCGCATCTCGCCAATATTTGCCCAGAGCGATTTCGGGGGAGGAGAGGGTGGTTGGCGCCCATGGTTGGTGCCCACGGTGTATGAACGGGGCTGACAGGTAGGGCGGTTGTGTCATGTCTGAGTGAAGTTACAAACCTGCCCCTATTGAAAATATTTGCCTACATCGATTTCGGCCGAGTCGAGTTTTTTTTGCCACCCACCGTGTATGAATGGGGAATGGAGGGAGAAACAGAGTCTTTCGGACGAGCTTGAATCAAATGTGTTTTGCCGCCCATGTTTGACACCCACCGTGTCGGAATGGGCTCAGAGGCGGTCGTATCACGTCTAACTGAAGTTACTAACCTGCCCCTATTTAGAGGAGTGGAAATCAGGCTGATGGATTGTCCGTGTAATGGGTAGACAGTAATTTCCATCTCCCAAACACTTGGCTTCGGGCAGCCGATATGGGAGTGGACATTTTGCCGCTTCTTTCGAATTTTGGGACAATAAGCATCCACATTTACCCTAGCAACTAAATTCGAATCCATTTTGTATTCCTATATCAATCTTTATAAATCATTCTACGTGTTTTTATATATCTTGAAAAGGACGACAAAGATGTATTCCACTGTCATATATGAATATGGTTTACAAATGCCGATACTCAAATTCAGAAGCTAGAATCCAGTTTAAGGTGAATTCGAATATTTGGAACACTTCATGTCCAACTCAAATGTCACACGCAGCATAATGTGTACTCCCATTTAGATATGTACACAAGCGATGTATCAAGATTCAAATACCGAGTCAATCAAACAAGAATGTACAGAACTAACAGACATATAAACACTTATAGAGTATATGGATCAATAATATCAACTAACATACATAAGCCAGGCCGCTGTACTTTTTTTTTGCTACAACAGCATCCTTTTTTTAGCCAGTATCTTGGCCCTTTTTGATGCGTGCCACTTATGGTCCATCTATACTACTACTATTGTTGAATGCACATTCAGCCTGATTGGCATATTTGTAGGTCTGGCACAGCAATCCAAATGAAATGTCTCCGAGTCTTATCGATTAATACAGACTTGTGCTCAAATAAAATAACAAACCAAAAAACCAAAAAAACAATTATTACAAGATCTCTAAAACAAATGGTTTGATTGATTACATGAACAGACAACACAAAGGTTATTCAATGATGGAAAGAACATTTCACCTATGATTTACCAAGTAGGAATTTAATTTGCTTTTTTCCTTCAGGACCTTAACAATCTGGTCAGTGTTAGCTTGCTTCGTTTTGAAATCCACCAAATATTTAATGGTTGTCTTGTGTACTGCTTGTGATTGTGCTATTTGCTTCCTCAACATGTCAACTTCATCTCTAAGTGCAGAAGAAGAATCTCTTTCTACCACTAGTTTAGCCTCTAGAGCATCAGCAGTTGGCAATTCATAATGCACGGTGCCACTGCTGTGGGATGATGCAACGTCCATGGTGACCTCGCTCTTTGATCTTGGGCTAACCTGTTTTGCCATTAAAGTTCCGATTGGATTCAGAAAAGTTGAAGTTAGCAAAACATCTTAACTGGGAGTTATAACAGCAAACCAGTTAAACAAACAAGGAATTAAAGATTTTCAATTGGATGTTAAAAAGTAGTTATTAACATCATTGTAACCCGCAGTTGCAGCAGCAAAGTAGTTAAACAAACAAGTAGATATTTAAGTTAAGGCAAACAGGTAATCTTAACTGTAAGTATCAAACATATATATAGGCGCAGTCTACAATACGATTAACAGGCTATGGCATTATGTAATCAGTAGCAAACTAAATTAAGCCAAGCAATGTAATTGAACAATTTTGCAATAAATGGCTAACTAAAATTCTGAGAAGCAGGTAACTGAACTTACGCTAGTTCTATGTACAGGAACACTGCAACTTATTTTCCGCTTACAAGGTTGTACGAAGGAGTCCATGGCATCAATTGGTTGGATACGTAGTCCCAATACTTCTTTTTTCCCAAACTGCATTGGTAAGTTGAATGGTTAATCTGGTAAGATGGTGCGTCCTTGATATGTTATATGAGGACGTGTAATCAGACTAGTTATAGCCACACACATCACACTGGCTTTTACTGTATATTTCATGCGATTACTTTTGGCATATCGAGATCTAAGCAATCTACAACAGGATGAAAAGACTGGCATCCTTCACATTATTGGCGAACTCAGTTCATAGAAACTAGCAATTTAACCATTCTGTGGGTAGATCAAAAGCGCCACTGGAATATTTTTCACTACCCAATCATACACGCAAAAAGGGGTGACGCCACCATAGGGGCTGGTATGGGCGGCTGCCTCAGGTCGCTGGAAAGTGTGCACCTAGTTTGAGGCGTCCAGGTTGGCCCAGGCAAGTTTTGTTTGTCCCAACGCACGCGCAGGCAATGTAAAAAATGAAGAAAAATGTTTCAATTTGGATGGGCCAATAACATAAGTGCAAGGCAGGCCATATAGCAGGCTCGCGGCCCAAACGAGCGCCTCCCATATTGATCGGCAGCAGGAGAAATCCCAATTGATTCGCTCCAACCTCCAGTCTGGTTCGCTCCTAACCTAGCCGCCGCTGGACAGACCGACACAGCACTTCCTCGCGCCCTCGTTGGAGGGCGGTCGCCGGGCTTCAAGCGAACAGAAGGACAAGAAGATGAAGATCCAACCCTGGGTGTAGCCTGCGTGGGAGGCAGTGGTGGCAGCACGGGCATGGCATCGAGCTTGCGCAAACGGACAGTCGCAGCTTGCAAGAGTAGCATGCGCAACGAGCAGGTACATCACATCCCTGATTATATCTAATTCAACTCTTCAATTTCTGGCCAATAGTTAAACCTAACGGTGTTGTAAAACTTCTTGTATGTAGGGAATCTATGAGAAAATGAAACCAATTTCTACTTATTTTATAACTCCCCCAATCAATACTGAACTGACTGAATGTGATGTATCTAATCAAGTTTCCGATGCAAATATACAAGCTCATGTTGTTCTTGAGCCTGAAGTGTCTAATGAACAAACAGCTAATGAAGGATTTGATGCAAACATTTTACATGCTCCTGGTGATGAACATATAGTGTCTAATGAGGGATCTAATGCAAGCATTTTGCAAGCTCATTGAAGGATTTAGTGTCTAATGATGATCTGCTATGTTGGGGGAGACAGATATTTGCAGGCATTGATGACAAGCAAATTATAGTGCATTTTCATAGCTTGAGGAAACGTCGAGGCCATCTACTACAAAGTCCCCGTATCATGACAACATAGCATAAATACTTTTCTAATCTGTTGTTTGAAACTATTGGCATACTTGTGCAGGATAGATATATTGACATGCAGTTTGCGCACTGGTTACAAGTGCAATTACACTTTGATATTTTCAGCCAGAGACGAATAATTCAAGCAGGTACAGACCATGTTTGTAGTCCTTGTACACCATGTTGCATTTTGTGCTTTTTGGTGCTTGCATCATTTAGTGTTTATAATCTGAACTACTTTGAATCATTAGCTGGTTTTCAAAGTGCATGTAGCTTCACATTTCTCAAGTTATGTTGATTTCCGGAGTGCGGGTGCCTTCGTATTTTTTAAGTTAAATGTTCTCCCCTGGTAACTTGAATTCGTGGATCCGCCACTACACACAAATCATACATGAATGCCAGTACGAATTAAATGAAATGCAGGGACTTACGCTAGCTCGTTGTACAGGCTCACTGCAGCTTTGCTTGCGCTTGGGATGTTCCATGTACAAGTTCATGTTACCACTTGTTTGGATGTGCAGGCCTTATGCTCCTTGCATCCCCCTCTGCATTTTTGACACGGCGAATGGTTGATCAAATAAGAGGAATCGACCTTAATGTTGTACCGGAGGACAGATACTTACAAGGTTATACGGGTGTGCAGGATGTGTACCAGATCCCGTAGCGCCATCATGCTTCGCTAAAAAATGGATTTGCTTGTTTCAGATGATATCTCCAGAAGAAATAAGAGTTAAAGTTAGAGTTTCATAGGTGTGTAAGCTAGGAGAGCAGTGAAAGGATATCCAAACATCGTCTGAACAGTGCACAAGGGAGTGATGTGTGGATACCTAGTTCGGGCCGGCGTTTGGGCATGCTCGCCTAGGTAGAGTGCGGGTCACTTCAGAGCCGTTGAGGGTGATGCGCTGGCATTGGCTGGTCGCGCACGGATGCAGATCTTGAGTGGCAGCGGAGCGCTATGATGTGGTGGACGAGACCGTTGGTGAAGCCCCAACGGCCTCGGGGGGCGGAGGCGCAATGATGTGCTCGGTGAAGTAGCCCCGGTGAGCTGGGAGACGGCGTCGGTGAAGGGCACCTGATGCAGTGGAACTCGGTGTCTGTGAGGCACGTCGGTTGCGGCAGCCGACGTTGTCGGTGGACCACCCGGTGCGGTGGACGAGGGCGTAGATGAGGTAGCTCTTGTGCGGTGGTGAAGCGCGACCATCGTCTTCGTCGTCGTCTTCCGGCACAGAGGTGGGGAAAGAGACGAGACGAGGGGCGATTCGAACTTTTCTTGGGTTGGCGGCGAATTAGGGATTTGAGCAATCTGGGCGCGGAAGGGGACGGTTGAGAAGAGAGATTTTGCAGGGCTGCAATCGGGGCCGCCAGATATTTCAATCCGAAACGTGGAAGAGCAAACTTATTTTGTCGTCGTCCTTTTTTGGGGGGGGAGGGGAAGGGAGGGACGAGGGAGGGAGTGGGGGAGGGAGGGACGAGGGAGGGGGTGGGTGGCTGGGTGCTACGCGTCCGTCCGACACACGCGACCATCCCGACGCGACTATGCTTCGGTGCCTTAAGGCACCTGCCTTTGTGTCCATGACATGTGGGCCCAACAGGTGGCTGGCCCACATGTCAGTGACCCAAAGGCAGGTGCCTTTAAGGCACCGAAGTAGCGTCCACCCCGACACGACCCTGGTCTGTGTGGTGCGCCTACATTTGAGAATGCAAACGAATCTTCTTTCATTTGCAAACGAATCTGTATGTATTACCATGCCCGTGTTTTCCTTGCAATAATTAGTCATTCGAAACGAGATACTCCCTCCATTCACTTTTGTAAGTGGTTCCAGACAACTTAAAATGAACTGTTTTCCACATTGTCTAAAATGTCTTCAAGGTCTTATAAAAGTGAACAGAGGGAGTACTATAAATTAATTAATGAGGAGTTATTTGAAAAAAAATCGAAACAGTATCCACACTAACGTGGATTAGAGTGTGTGTCACATAATTAGTTAGTTGAATTAGAGTGTGTGTCACGTAGCGATCTCCAATTCTAACGTGGATTTCACATTTCACTATATCCACGCTGCTTTTTTAATACAAATTCATATTATATGATGAACACCATGGTAGTGAGAAAACTTTTGGATGGATTCAAACATATGACCTACAAAAAAGCATAACAAATTGAGTCAACGTCAACTTTTTGAAACTTAGTATGGCACGAATTAGAAATAATTACTTGTATGCATGGTCCTCAGTTCAAATCTTACAATGTACACCGAATTGAAACATCGATGTTAAGTCTCGTACTATGTACATTCAACCAACCCCCCCCCCCCCCACAAACACACACACACGCTACATACTTCATGTATCGGTCAATATTCCTCTCTTACCACCTTAGGAAGCTATCGGTTTCCAACACACGTTCATTCTTTCTCTCCATGTTTCGATCTCTAAGTCTCTCAACTACACAACCCCTTTTTCCACTCTGTTACCAAATGTATTTACCTCACACACCCACCATTGCACCCCATGCTGAGCTCCCTCTCTCTCTCTCTCCCCTCTCTCTCTCACCCTCTCGCGCTAAATACATGCATTGCCTATCTAGCCCCCCACCCAACCTCTCGTGCGCACGCACGCACGTTGTATATCTATGTCACTCCCTCGAGACTGTCTCACTCTTTCTTCCGCACGGCGGTCCACACTCGCTCAATCTTGCTCTCTTTATCTAAGTCTCGTTTAACCTCATTTTCTTTCACACACAAATGATATATCTCCCTGTTCGGGCCTCGATCGACACACTCTATACTCTCTCACGCAGATTGTCTATCTAGGTCAGTCCATCCAAGCCGCTGCCACTCTTTCGACCTCATGGCGGGCCATGCTCACTAAATCTCTCTCTCTCTCTCTCTCTCTCTCTCTCTCTCTCTCTGTGTGTGTGTGTGTGTGTGTGTGTATGTCTCGATTGACCTCGCTCTTTCTCGGACAAAAACGATATATCACCATGTTTGAGCCTAATTCGACCAATTCACATTGTATACTTTCTCACGCACATTGTCTATCTAGGTCACTCTCTCCAACCCTTCTCACTCTTTTGATCGCACGGCGACCCTATGTGATCGATTGACCTTGCTTCCTCCCACGCACAAAATATATCTACACGTCTGTGACTGGATCATCTCTCAAGCTCTATCTTACAGCCCTCACCCTTGCCAAAAGCTCAATCGGACAATATCTCTCCAGAGCATATATATCTGTTCAATGAATGTCGGACCACACTCACTTTCTCTCTCTATCTATATGTCTCTCGATTGACCTCGCTTTCTCACACCGTATCTTCCACGCATTGAAGCTACTACCTCTCCATCCCCCGCAAAGCCGGAGCTATTTACATTGCGAGTGGCACTCCAACCTTGGATTAATTTGTGTAGGCATTTATTCCGATCGGTTTAGATTATATTTTCATAGCATTCGGCCCACAACTACTCCAAACACCGTTGCAACCCCCGCAACTCCCCTAGTTGATTTCCCTCTGGCTCGGCCATCGCTCTCTCGCACGTCCTTTCTCGCCTTCAACGTTGCACCATGGTATTATTGCCAAAAACTATGTTGTTCTCTTTAATTATTATAAATAAGCTACAAAACTACACACCGATAGTCCACTTGGAATGGAACAAAATTCGACCCACAAATTAAAGTGATACAAACTACACACTGAGGGGCCCACATGTCATGAAACAAATTTGGACCCATATACAAATTAAAAAATAAAGGACGAGGATCGAACATGCGACCGGGCCTTCAAGCCACGCGTCAATAGACAACATACATTGAATAGCAATGTCTGTTGTACCCCCCTTTGTTCACATAATGATTTTATATTACCACAGCCTATTCAATGGATAACATGTAATATTATTTTTAGTACTATTCGCCTTCACTTACTGGTGGGTTCCATGTGTGCTCTCTCTCTCTCCTCCCCTTCTACGTTTAGACGCACGGGCAAACATGAAGAACTCGCGGGCGATGTTGCCGTTGACCATATCTGGACGCATTCACAAGTCACGGCACCAGTTTCACGTACTAGCAGCACTAGTCAGTGTGCACGTGCAATGCACGTTAATTTGTAAGTATATTAAGTGCATGTGAATATTAAGTAGGATATTATTTGTGTGTTATTATGTGATTAGCACTAATTTTGGCATGAAATTAACTGCATGCTAAACGTGTTGAGCGCTCGACATTGAAGCAGTCTAGGTCGTTGGATGACAAGGAATACATGTGGCTTGATGACGTTTTATATTTAATTTGATACGGCTCTAGCAGAACATTCAATTGATCAAACCATATATTTCGTTCAGTCTGACACCGACTTTAAATTATACGACGATCGATATAAAATAAACGGAAATGATAAACGTTTTGATTTTAATCATGGCAATCCGAACGTTTTTCATGGCAAATTTAGATTACGCGGCGGCGGCAGCGGTGTCTTGCGGTGGGAAGCGGCTCCTTTGTCGTGCTCTGTGTGTCGTCGGGCCACTGACTGATAGCGACAGCGGCGTCTTGCGCCGTTGTTGGCGTACTCCTGGACGTCGGCCTAGCTTCAAGGAAGGCCAGAATGTTCTGGACTTCGGAGCGAGGCGACTGGCGTTAGTGCAAGGAAGCGGTCGACGGCAGCCATCCATGCCGCTGAGGGGGGCACTGGCACCCGCGCAGGGACAGGCGTTGTCAACGGTGCAGCGGAGACATTCGTGTGCACGGGCACCGGCACGGGCACGCACGTCAGTGCATAGGCAGGCGCATGCGCTGGCAGGTGCACGGGCGTGCGCGTCATTGCATGCGCAGGCGCATGCGCTGGCAGGTGCACTGGTGCGTGAAAGTCGGCGGGGACCTCGTGGAACCCCGTGGTATCAAGCTCGGCGACAATGTGCAGCTCGCAGCCCATCAATGCCATGGGGATGGGCGCTGGCACAGTCAGGGCGACGGGAGCCGGAACGGGAGTGGGGACAGGCGCGGCGTCTTCCCGCAAGGCCAGTTCAAGCTCGTCCCAAAGTGCCTTATGTTCTTGAGACTCCCGCTGGGTGTCTTCCTCAGGAAACTGGAACACAAAGGGCAGACCATCGTGATGGGGCATGGCGTACATTTAGGTTAGGCTAGTTGGAGGTAGACGACAGGAGAATCGGAGAGGAAGAGAGAAGATTGTAGCAATACCACGTAGTGCGGGGTTGATTTTAAACTGCGGCGCCAGCGACATTAAAAGTGGGAGCAGTTGGGAAGGGCTCGCCTCCCGGTGAGCCTGCACAACAATATGCTCGCACGCCTCCCTGTCAGCCGGCGCAGCAGTCTGCTCGCACGCCTCCCGTCTACTCATCACACACTTGCTCGGACGGCACCTACCGATGAGAAGCGGGGACTCATGGCGGCACGAAACGCCCACAGTTTCAATAGTGAAAACGTTCGCCTTAACGTGACAGGTCTTCGTTCCAAAATACCTTGGCTCTTCATTTGTGCAACTTGTCATAAGCAGCTTGTCTCAAATTGAAAAAAAAACTTACGAAGTAATATTTGTGCCATATCACGTGACCATGCTCAGTTTCAAGAATTCATGCTCACTTTTGGATTTGATGAAATTTAAGATCCAGGATTCGAAACAATATCGTAACCTGCATCATGCAATAAATTTTCAAGCCGTACATCTGTCCTTTTGTATTTCTTAAGGATTTGGTCAAACATTTTGCTTAGTTAGACTTCAGAGAAGTTATATATGCAGAGTAAAAGGATAATCCTTCCGTACCAGTGCATTGCCTGATATATTAACTCAAGTACTAGGAAGGAACAAACGGGCTCAATTCTGTGCTCATCCTGGTGGAGTAGTAGTAGTAGTACTAGGCAATGCAGTTGACGGGTGACCTTGATGAGCGGCGACCGAGGGAATTGAACCGTGCTCGGCACGATAGGTAATGTTGTCTAGTTACTAAAACATCCCTCCGTTGTTCATCGGTACTCATTATGGACCGGGGACATGAGGGGAATTTCCTAGGGATGGAATTCTGGCCGCCAGATATTTCGACTTGAAACGCTGAGCCTCGACTGGTTGGGGTTGCCTAATGTGCGTACCACGCACGCCACCGAAGGACATGAGCCCGGTTTTTTTATTTTTTTAGGATCAACAGGAGCCAAGGTCTGGCTCGTACGCCGTTGGGTCCTACCATTCGAGAATACAAAAGGAACCTTTTAAATTGCCGGAATCTATGTGTATTACAATACCCGTAATTTCCTATAAAATACTAATCTTAACTTGGTAATTGATTTATGACGAGTTGTTGAATTAGAGTGAGTTTGTGATATAGTGATCTCAACGTGGATTTCACATTTCATGGTATCCCTAGTAAGTTTTCTAATGCAAATTCAAATTTAAAAGATGAACAATATGGAGGTGAGAAAATTTTGTATGTATCAAGCATATGACCACACACACACACACAGAGACACACATGCATGAACACAACAACAATCAAATAAGTATAGTGCATCTATTTTTCCAAACCATGCATGTATGACATGAATTCAAAAATACTCCTTCTATTCCTAGATATTAGTCTTATAGAGAGTTCAACAAGTGACTACATGCGGAGCAAAATGAGTGAATCTAGACTCTAAAATGTGTCTATATACATCCATTTGAAATCTCTAAAAAAACTAATATTTATAGGAACAAATGGAGTAAAATGTAAGACATGCATGGTCCTTAGTTCAATATTTAAAATGAACATGAGACTGAAACATGAATATTAAATCTAGTACTACAGTACATGCAAATGTTGTGTTTAGGCGGAGCTATGATTGTCGGGGGTCAACCCCTCGACCTTAGATAAAATTGTGGAACTCTGTTTAGGGTTGTTTAGATATATTTGTCCCCACCCTCCCAACCACCGATTGGTTGTGCACCCCCCACCCCTCCTCCCCGGGAGAATATCATGTGCCCCCATACCTTAGATGCTATATGCCGATACGAGTTGCTTGGAGCTTGTAGATCTGAGATATAGCAACTCACATGATGTGTCTTAATATTTTAACAGGAAACCTTGATTAGTTTGAGAAGTGCACACAATTTGTACAAAAACTACTCAGATGCCCTTGGATCCCATATCCAACGACCTTGAAGCTCGTATCACTGTAGCATCTAAGATGAAGGAGGACATCATATTCTCCTGTATGTAAGAATATCATGTGCTACCACACCGTAGATGCTTTGGTGATACAAGCTCTTCGGAGCTGTTGGATTTGTGACCCAACACCTCCTCGGTGGTTCGAATGGTTTTTTGCAGAAAATCCCCAAAATAGTTCGTCCACTGCTTACAAGCACAAAGACTGCTCATATGCAATTGGATCTCAGATCAAACGACCTCGAAGCTCGTATCACCATAGCATCCAAGCTGCGATAGCACCTTATGTTTTCTCGCACAGCAGTATATGAGGTGGTCATGCACCGTAGATTCTATGGTGATACGAGTTCACTGAGATCTAATGGTCCACAGTAGGAGGTTTCAATGTTTTTGCAATATACGGCTGATAGAGTTTGGGAAATGTGCAGAAACTACAAGCACTATGCATGTGCCATCTAATCACTGATCAGACGACCTAGATGCTCATATCACCATAGCGGGTAATTAAGCTACGGGGAGCACCTAATATGAGCAACGGGGAGCCGTTGGATCAAAGATGCAGCAGCACACACGAGGCCTGAATGTTTTATTTGCAAAAAAACCTTTGGAGAGTTTGGAAATTGCGCATAATTACGAAGACTACTCCCAAGTCATTGGATATCACTTCCAACGGTGTAAAAACTCGTATCACCATTGTATCTAAGCTGCGGGGTGGATGTGATATTCTATGCCACCGTCATTTTTGTTCGAAAGCTTGCAAAATATGTGTAACTCATGCCTTTACTTGTCTAACCGCGCAAAGTGTTTATTCAAAAAAAACATCCTACATTGAAATATCGGAACAACACACGGGGGTCCCACTTGTCATTAATCAAATTTGGATCTAAGACTAACAAATATGAAAGAGGAGATTCGAACTGGCAACCTGGACTAAAAAGCGTAAGTCGATAGCCTAAAACAACAAAGGTTGTTGGCTTTGTCCCATAACTTGATTGTATACAGTATTACGTTGAGTAGAGTAGAGGGAGTGCCTCGTCAACACGTGCATGACCGTTGTCTCACTTACTGGTGGGTCCTAGGTCTGCGATCTCAATCTCTCTTCTCTCCATCGTCTAACCTTTGCACGGGCACACACTAAGAGCGGCGCTAGCTTGCCGTGGTGTTATTACAACAACAAAAAAAGCTTGGAAAATAGAAGAATCGCCTAGAACAAGAGACGTTGTGGTTGGTCGAGACGGAGCTAGCCACATCTATCCTCTGTGCCATGTTTGCATGATGAAGCTGTGTGGCTAGTGGGGTGTTTTCGACCGTCTGGCTGGGTCCCGAGGTCGAACCATAGGTACTACTGGAGTTACTGCCGACGTCTGATACAGTACTCCCTCCGTCTAGGTGAGTAAGTTACCATGACCAAGGAGGAGGGGAAAACGAGAGACCTTAATGTTTATTTGCTAATTAATAACATTGCATGCAATGAAATAACCACTCTATGTCGTGTTTGGTAGTCTCAAATCATTAAAAGCATGCACACCCCTCATCTCTTATTGGTTGATATGTCAAGAAACAAGAAACGAGATAGAAGTTAATGCACTGCGTGTTAGTGTTTTGGGATTATTTGATTTTCGTAAGATGACTTACACACCTAGACGGAGGGAGTATATTTTTACACGCACATTTTTCCTCCGTGCCGAGACGTGGCACACCCTATCGCGCGGTTTCAGGGTCCACCCGGGTGGTGCACGCATATATTCTTCCTGACGTGGGATGCCCTACCGCGCATTTTCTGGGTTCTCCTTGGTCGTAGCGCCGAAGCAAGTAAATAAGTCGTCAAATCACGAAAGACCACCTTTCCCGCCGAGTACATCAGTGAAGCACGGTGGCTAGCTAGTTGGGCTAGTTCGATCGATTAGCTAGGCCGCCGCCACATTTGTTTTTTCACCCCTTTTTTTATCTACTTGCCGGCAGGTAGATTTAAATATCCACTACGGCGTTGCTCTGGTGTTTCAGTGCAGCGGGATTTTTAATTTTTTGATTGATGGGAGCAGGCGCGACAGGATTTTAATTTTTTGATTGACGGGAGCAGGCGCAGCATTAATTAGTCACGATGACTCCGCCTGTAAAACCCACTGCTCCTTGATGTGAGAAGTCGTCGACTGGTGTTTTACCGTGGTGAAAACCAAAAGATTCCCCGCTCCTTGGCTGGCTCCCTCCGCCTTCCCATAGATTGCATTGCCTTTCACCCATTTCGCCCCCATTGCTTCCTCTCTCCATTGCTTCTACCTGGTGCCATGGCGGCGCAGCAGATCACGGAGTCCGAGGTGAGGCGCCTGACTCAGGAGCTCCATGCCAAGGATGCGGAGGAGAGGAGTGCCATGCTCCTCCATTATGTGCGGGAGTTCACGGAGCTTCAAAAGCGGCAGGCGTCCACCACAAAGATGCTCGAGGCGTCGGCAGCGTTGCTGCAGAAAGCGGGAGATACGATAGGCCATCAGGGGAGCCGGCTGGAGCGCGAGCGGGCCGATCGTGACGAGGTCCAGGATCGCCTCAGCCACTTGGTGAACCAAGTTGCCAAGCACGTGTTGCGGCTGCGCGATGCCTACTATCGTGCCAGCGCGACGATGCCGGCCGTTGGGCTAAACCCGTTCCACCACCTAGTCGACTTCAACGACCTGCAGCTTCCTGGCATGGTCTCCTTCTTCACCTATATCTCCAAGGAGCTGAGCCATTTTCGCATGATCATGGGGCCTAAGCTGGACAAGGAGGGGTTGCTTGCTGCCGTCGCCGTTGCCAGGCGAATCCTTTCAAGGCTCCGTCACCGGAATCCATTCGTGCCATTAGACGCCGTCTTTGATGAGCTGGCTCCCGTGGACCGGGAGCGGGCTCTACGGGCGGTTGCACCCTGCATCACCAACGTCGTGCGCCTCGAGAATCAGAGGGACTTCAGTGGTGTTTAGGTGCCCTCTGCATTGGCATGTCTATGTCTCGGTGCAACATGACCGTTGGATCAAACTCAGACGGTGCAGATCAGTCACTGTAGCACAAAGCGTGTGGGTGTGTTTGGTTGCATTCTCATCTCAATATAGTTGTTTCCTCTTCGTGTATTTTTGTTAATCTACTAGTGTGGACTCATGCACCCTTCATGCACTCTGCCAAACACCCAAAAGTGGGTCGAGAAGGGAACTTTTGCTCCCATCTCGTGCAGCTTTCATACGGAATTCCCCTTCATACACCCTGCCTAACACTATTCGTGCTTCATATGGTTCATGTTTCATGGAGTACTGTAGCACTGTACTCTCCGTGCGCTGTAGACCTACTTCTGTTAACATTGATATCACCGTTCATTCTCAACCGGACAGTCGAAAAGGCGGTACTATGTTACATATAGGAGTAGTTGACATGCGCACAACATCATTTGTTATCGTCATATCTTACTACACTAGCAACAAGATTGTCTAGTACTGACGTATGAACCACTGCACATGCCTAGTAGTAGGAGCACTGTGTATGTTCAAGTGGCTGCCGTGTTTCGCACTCCTCCGTCGTAAGAGTGGAAACGCTTGTTGTAATCATTTTTTCTTTAGAAAAATAGTGGACACGATCTACCATGTGGATCCTCCTCCAGTCATGCGCTAAATTACTCACTTTCACCGACGTGTGGGACAGCCAGCACCTGGGTCCACCAGCAATGCACTAAATTACTCCGTAGTAGAGTGAAGGTAGACTACCCAGATCGAAGCACCACAGTAATGCCCAATGAGCCGTCAAATCACAAAACCCCCTCCTTTCCAGTAGTAAGTTGGACAAACGAAGCAAGCATCATTTCACTCTTCTCTCTCAACTTCCTCTCTTGAAGAAAACCCCCACTCGCTTCGCTTCTCCCTCATCTCGTTCCTCCTTTCACTCTTCTCTCTCAGCTTCCTCTCTTGGATGGATGCTGGAGCACCGGCCGATGTGATGTCTATGGCTCTGGCCAAAACCGTTGAGGCTCATGGTACGAAGAAGCGCAAGCACCCCGCCGAAACTACCGCAGACAAGCTCAAACCCATCGCCATGTCCAAGCCCCCCTCTCCGGGATCCCTCATTAAGCAAGTCCAGGTAATGTCTCTTTTTGACGATCTTTTTCTCGATCTTGATCGTGTTTTTTCTTCTAACACGCAGTACTAGTAATGGTAGTACAACTTTCTGGGAGATCTTGCATGTGATTTTAGTGTGCCAAATGACAGTTCTAAATTCCTATTTTGACCAAAACATGCGAGAGGTTGACACTGATTTCTTATAGATTACTTTCAACTACTCCCTCTGTTCCAAATTTTCTTGTCTTAGATTTGTCTAGATACGGATGTATCTAATACTAAAATGTGACTTGATACATCCGTATCTAGACAAATCTAAGACAAGAATTTTGGGATGGAGGGAGTACTTTATGAACATCAATGCTACCTTTGAAGAGGGTATATTTGCCTCAGTAACTTGTGTTATGGATATTGCAAGTAATCCCTCTGCTCTGATGCCTTTGAAGACATATTCTATTGTCTTTGTTCACTCATTTCTGTGCGTATATGTAGTCATATATGGAGTATAATATCGAAAATCATCTTATATTTCTAAACGGAGGTAGTAATAAAATATGGTTTCTATTTGAATTAGAACCAGGTCCGCGGTGGAGATGAAGTTCTCAAAGTCATGCCGTGTGAACTGGAAGACCTGGGGATGAGTTCTACTGCTAAAGTATCCAGCTGTTGTGTCCTTGTCGCCACGTGTCCTGAACTAGTGTTTTTCTGTAGCATTGTTGTCAGGCGTGTTCTCGAGGTTGTACTTGACCACAACAATTTCCTGGTTGTGCCTTCGACTACGAAGGGTGTGGTTCTTGTAAAGCTTCCCAACAAATCTGATGCGGCATGTCTTCATCATCATGTTTATGAGTGGAAAGACCACTCTGTTAGGTTCTTCAAGGTTGACAAGATGATGATGGTGCATGTAGACATCTCTCACGAAGTCCATGGCCTAGTCAGTTATGCGGGGTTCATCACGTAGGTCGGTGGTAAGAAATAGTCTGCAAAGTTTAATTAGTGCAATTTTGCTTGTCTGTAGTAAGTACTATTGTTCAGTACTTGATTTGTGTTTGTGAACCCTGTATTGTTTATTAGTACTGTCGCTTTTGGTGTGTGGTCAATCCTGAGAACGGTCTATGTTAATGTCTGTCCACTCAATTCAGTTTGTATATTTTGAAGTATCCAGATCATCTTTTTTGTGAGGACGGTTTACCAATTATGGTTACACTCCAATATCTATATGCATTGCAGGGTTTATCGCACCCACTAGGATTTCCAGTCCCATGGATGTTCGGTCCATACGATTTGTCACGACCTTTGGACTGTCCTGCTTGTGGGAGTAGGAGGGGCCCCTGCATGCCAGCCGTAGTTGGACGATCAATCTTCTGTTTAGTACTTCAACATAGTGATTTCCTGGTAAGGATTCACTCGTGTCACATCAAGTAAATCTTATTGATTTACTGTCTAAATCTTATTGATTTAATGTCATGTTTTCTTTCTTTTCCTGCAATTTTATGATGCAGGTTTTTCCATGTGACATTCATCACAGAATAAACCGGTTGGTTTGCTCTACGATGGCTATTTTTGCAGGTTTGACTTCTTATGTCATGTCAGTAACGAAGGCACTGTCCATCACTTATATTACTGGAAAAAATTGGATCAGTCTGTTGTCTGAGTACAAGCTGAATCCCTATGATGAACTACAGTTTGGTTTAACAAAAACGCCACAATTAGTCCTTCTCGCGTTTAGAAGAAACGAAGAAAAAGACTGGATCAAGGTCACGGATCCTAGTCAAGTTAGAAAGCTGATCAAAGCAGACCAGACATGATCGCTGCTGTCTCGCACATCGGTACCACCTTTAACAATGGATCGAGCACCGACAGTTGCTCTAGCACTGACAGCGGCAGCAGCTCAGTCTGATCCAGCTGAGGATTGGGCACCGACCGCGTCAGCGGATTAGTCTGATCTACCGGAGGATCGGGCATTGACACTGGCACCTGCTCCAACACCGGCACCAGCTCTACAAGGAGCACCCTCTCCTGCAGCAGCGGCGGCTTTGGCACCTGCACCAAGACTTGCACTTGCATCTGCTCCGGCCCATGCAGTTGCACCGGCAATAGACTGGGCTGCAGTTCGCACTTCGTATACCAAAGTCCTTACAAAAACCGACATGTCCACCTTCTTGGTAAGCATTGGCCGCCCAAGTGCTTCGTTCTTTTTTTTCTTTTCATGTTGTTTCACATGATTCACTGTGTTGATCTAACTATTTGGGTATGTCTTCTTGTTTGCAAACAGAGAATTCCTAGAGCAGCGAGGGAGTCGTTCAACAATTCGGGCGACCGCGGCCAAGTTTCTCTTACCATGGGCAGCCTTGGTGTGAATGAACCTGCTCAATATACCATAAGTACAAAGGATGGTCGCATGATGGTTGATGCTAAAGGATGGTCAAGGTTCAAATCTAAATCATATCTTGCGGTAGGGGATGATGTCAAAATCGAACTTTCTCGTCAAGGAGAGCTGGTCCAAATCAACTTTGAAATTCTTCAGTAGCAGCACGCAACTGCCGAACTGATCTATCCTCCGAGAGATTTTGATGTAATAATCTGGCATGGTCAAACAAGTGTCCTGTGTGCATAAGTAGTACGACAGTATTATTTATCACATGGTATATCGTTGATAGAATAGGAACTCTGATTGCTGGTTAGGAACTGTCATTCTATTTCATTCCAACAGCTGTCGTGCGTTATTCAATTTTGTGTATTCGCCTTACGACAGCATCTAAAACCAGCATCGTACCGATCACTTGCAATATGAAAAGCGCTGAGGTAGAACACATGGGCCCCCAAACATGCAGGGTGGGCCTACGGCCCAAAGTCCAGAACCGTGAGTCTGTCTGAGTACTATATTCTCAGCTGAAACCCCATAGAAAAAGATGAACTCCCATAATGCCCGTGCGTTGCACGTAACATCAAGATGCATTTGTATGAGTATTTTATCTTGTGAGAGAAAAGGATGAACAAGGGAAGGCCTTATTTGCAAATGTGGAGAGGTGTGTGGGTACCTTTTTGCAAAATTGCCATAGTATCCTTCCTATCTGTCGGATATAAATCGGACGGCCTCTATTGCAAGAAGGAAGGCACACCATCATCACCAACTCGTTTATACTATGTTAAAAACAACTCTATTTTTTATAATTACTAGCAAGATGCCCATGCGTTGCACGGAACATCAAGATGCATTTTTATGAGTAGTTTATCTTCTGGGAGAAAAGGATGAACAAGGGAAGGCCTTATTTGCAAATGTTGAGTCGGTGTGGGTATCTTTTTGTAAAATTTCCATTTTTCCTTCCTATCCGTCAGATATAAATCGGACGGCTTATATTGCAGGATGGCAGGCACACCATCATCACCAACTTTGTTTTTTGTAAGAGTAGAGATATATGTTATATATATTCCCCTTGATTTTTCTTATGTATAAAGTTGTGATATAAAAGATTTGTATATTTCTTTACAGAGGGAGTATCTCTTTGTCAAAAAATATATTTATGTGTAACAAGTTACTCCTGTCTTTCTACTTCCTTTCGCTGATATGTGGGGCAACCGGCAATGGGGTCCACGTGCCATATGCACAAATTAGAGTGCACAACTTCTCGGTAGACACACCCCGGTCGTAGCGCCGCAGTAATGCCCAATGAGCCGTCAAATCACAACCCCCCCCCCTTTCTGGCTTTAGCAGTAAGCTGGACGGACGAAGCGGCAATATTTCACTGGGCCTGAATCCCCTTCTCCCTCGTCTGCTTGTTCAGAGAAAACCACCTCTCGGCGATTGCATAGGGTTTTCTCATGGAGAACCAGGTACGAATTCTTCATCCATCCCCGATAAATCAAAGTCCCTTGGTCGCAGGTAGTCCTAGGATGGCAGCCATTGCTGTTGATTCATTTTTCTTCCTACTGAATCTAGTGTGTTTCAGTTGCAGTGCCTAAAGTGCGAGGACCCTACAGGTTTCTGCGCCCTCGGCGAGACGCCACACTTGTTCCTTCTCATCCTAACACAGTATTTTGAAATGCACACGGTATGTTCCTAGAATCCTCTTTTCTATCCGGGAGGGTGGGGGTTTTTTGAACATGTTGTGTTCTCATATTATTTTTCCTGCAGTGTATTATTTGCTCTGCCAGAACACATGTACTCAAGATGCTCGGCCTTGTCATAACTGAATACACTAGTTTAATGGTCACAGTGAAGACAAGCCATGGATATAAGTTCCGAGTTGGGTTCATGAACCAAGAACATCGCTGCTTTTTTATGGCTGAACTTGGACAAACTTTCTCAAGTGTTACGGACTGAAAGTTGGTGCACGAATGTTGATGAAAATAGCAGAACCTGGTCTCATCTTCACTGCGATCTTCCACCCCGACGTCATACCAATTGTTCATCCATGTTAGTTTTGTATCTGGTTCTTGCTTGTTGCCTCGATTACTTCTTAATCCACCTATTCTGTCTAACTAATCACAATTTAACTTTAGAATTAGCAACGAATCTCTCACGAAGATGCTACTTCTAACTAATATTTTCTTATAATTTGTGGCACGTGTAGGTTTTTACAGAGTTAAGCAGTCTGCTCGTTTGTTACTCTATAATTACTCGGCTGTTACTGATGGCACTGAAGTTGACTGGATCGACATCCACAAGTTCCTACACTTTATTGATCGTCTTGAGGTCTTTGTGGGGCGTTTCAATGGTGGAAGGACACATGGGATATGTGTGCCACTGCTACACTCGTTGAACAGGTCCAACTGTGTCGAGAAACTTATGGTACGAGCTGTTTTCTGTTATATATGTTGTTCATAAACTATTGCTTATACACAGTTTTACAGCTGTGATCTTCTTGAAAGAGGAACTGCCCAGTTCTATTGTTCCTATACAGATGCCTGACCATGGTCGGGTCAGACTTGCGCTTGGTCACAATATGATGTTTATGTCGACATACTCAATTCCCCTTGGAGGTGAAAAGATACTTATTCATGGGTGGTCTCAAATAATGAAGGCCCATCCATCTTGGAGAATAGGACAGAAGATTATGTTCATGCTTTTCCATGGCTCTATAGCGAATATCCTTTTTATTGACCACATTGCGAGATGAAGCCGCTTTCAGAAGGTTGTGGATGCACGGGGTGGCTGTCCTGGGGCTTGGCGGCCTCACACTTGGTTAACTGTAGGCAAAGTAGCACTGTTCTAGGCGTGCTTTGTACGGTTGAACCTGTATAAGTACTCATAATGCTTTCAGCTTTGGTTGTTAAGTGCCCCTGCTAGTTTCAGTTAAGGTTGTTAAGTACTCCTGCTGCTTTTACAGTCTGTCGTGTTTCTTCAGTCCTGTCTTCCTCCAGCCACCAAAACTAAACCAGCGCCGGTGGGGCCGCCTGCTTCTGCCTCCCACAGCTGGCTGCGCCTCAGCGCACGCATCGCCGCCCCACCGTCTCCTAAATCGTTAACGCCGACGTCCTCTGCGCGGTTTGTTGCGCTCGTCGCAGCGCCGCCCTCTCGCGTTGTCAACATGGTCAACAAACAACAGGAATCGGTAGAAGTACGTGGATAAGATGATAGTAGGGGCCCACCACGTCAGCATATGGCAAAATAAAATGCTTCCTCCTAGTGTTTTCCTGACATCTGGGACCCACGTCATTGTGAGCGTATATAGTCAATAGACAAGAGAACAGCACAAGATCAGCTGACACCTGGGACGTAGCTGCTCGAGCAGTATTTTTTTTTGTTATTGTTGAGATGGAGCAGGGTTTGAACTGGGCTGTGGCCCGTCTAGCCCAGGCTTATATTTTATGTTCACCATGTGACCAGCCCAACTATTTTTTCTTTGTAAAAATGAACCCAGTTTATTTTTTCTGAAGAATACCCAATCCAGGCCTACTTATTTTTTCTACGCCCTGATGGGCTGCAACTCTTTCAAGACGCCAGCAAATCTTGAAAGTAATATGAAATGGGTTGTAAATATAAAAACGGATGACAAATTGGCAATTACTTTATATATTTTTTTCACATTTTCGGATTCCTATTTCACTGGGCATTAACCTAATTTAAATATATCTTCACAGTACTTTAAATCTGGCTCGACATTTCTGTATTAAAAATAGTTTGGAACCCATAGAAATATGCGAAATTGGTCCTGGCCAACCAAAAAAACGACTGCCATAAATGGCATAAGAAGTTGCCATGAGCTATATATAAATTATTAAAAAAAGAAGGAGTAGTCTGACTTGTGGGCCTGTTTAGTTGGGGCGTATGCAAGATTTTTTTAGTTATTATATACGTCAACAAACGATTCTAGCAGACGTAACAGTTGGATGTCAATCCAACGGCCGCCGTGTTTCTTCAATCTCTGATCTTCTTGCTCCAGCCGCCAAAGCAGCACCGGCGGGAACGCCTGCTCCCGCCTCCTGTGGCTGGCTGTGCTGCCGTGCAGGCCTCAGCGCCCCCTACTACTCCCACCGCTGGCCAGGGCATCCCTCTACTCACCCACACCCCCTGTTATTCTACGGCGACGGCAGCCTCACACCACAGCCGAACCGGTGAACCCTCGTACTCCTCTCTGTGCGGGCTTCCACTGTCGCGTCTTCCCTGGCTCCGCGTCGTCCCCTTCCTAGGCCTCGCCGTCGTCCACCGCCCTGGTGCTCTCAGCGCGGCGTGGTCAACATGGTCAAGGAACGACTTCCATCGGATGTGGACTGTACGTGGAGAGGCTGATAGCTGGGTCCACGGCTGCAGCAAGGAAGTGCCTCCTTATTATGCGGAAAATAATTATTCCTCCACCTGACAGCAGGGACCCACCGGATGGGCCACCGTATTTCGTAAAAAAATGTTTCCCCCCTGACTGCTGGGACCCACCAGCTACATCTTCGCACGCAAGGAAGTGCGTCCGGGCAAAAAAATGATTCGCCCCCCTGACTGCTGGGACCCACCAGCTACATCTTCACACGCAAGAAAGTGCATCCAAAAAAAACGATTCGCCCCCCTGACTGCTGGGACCCACCAGCTACATCTTCGCACGCAAGGAAGTGCCTGACAGTCGGGATCCACTTGGTTGAAGCGTACGTAGCGTTGTCATTCTGGTCGCGAACGTGTATGTACATATATACTGGTCGATGTAGAGGCGCGCACGTGTCGTAGTAAAGGCGCGCACGTAGCATGTACATGTACGTACAGCGGCCAGTGTGCAAGAAAGAAAATACGGCCACATATGTGTACATACGGGCGGGGTCTCGAACGCCTACTCGCGTATACATACGGCCAGGGCTCGTGTACATGGCTGGGTCGGAATGGAGAAACAGCGTCGTCATCGTGTTCATGGGGAGCCAACCGGCTTGGTCGGAACAGAATGTGTCGTCGTGTTCATCGGGAGGGCTTGGACGGAACAGGCGATGGAAACGAGGCCTGGCGTACCGCAGAACGGAGGAAACGGCCTTGTGTTCGACCGGCCACGTTCGAAACAGGATCTTCTTCATCGGGACGGGTCTGGCGTACCACAAAACGGATGAAACGGACCTCCTAAGGTCGAAACGGGGGTCCTGTTGATCGGGAGGGGTGTGGCGTACCTAGGGCTGGATTAACGAGCAGCTCGGCTCGTTAAGCTCGTACTCGTTAAGCTCGTGCTCGTTAAGGCTCGGCTCCTTAAGCTCGTTAAGATTAACGAGCAGAAAACCCTACTCGGCTCGGTTCATTTGAAGCTCGTTAAGCTCATGAGCGCTCGCGAGCGCTCGTTAACAGGGTATAATGTGTTATGATATACATGATTTATGTGTAGGTATGGTTTTCAAGACGAAATATGGTGAATACAAAAAGAAATAAAGTAGTTTGTTGCCTCATATGTCGATTAGATTAAATAGATGGGCTGAAATGCTACAAAAAGTTTGTCACATAATATGAAAATATGTGTTGTGTTGTTACTAACGAGCTTAACGAGCTACTCGTGAAACTCGTTAGCTCGCTCGTTAAGCTCGTTAAACTTAACGAGCTAAAATCAATGATTGGCTCTGTTCATTAAGAAGCGAGCTACGAGCTTAACGAGCCGAACTATCGAGCATTCATTAAGCTCGCGAGCTACGAGCTTTTGGTCCAGCCCTACCGCGTACCGCAAAACGGACAAAACGGACATGTGTTGGAGCGCTACGGTCGAAATGGGGGTCATGTTCATCGGGAGGGGTGTGGCGTACAGCAAAACGGGACTCCACGGGATACTGTTCATCTCCATCGTCGACCTCCTCTAGCCTCCACGGGCTACTGTTCATCCACCGTCGACCTCCTCCAGCCTCCACCTGTGACTGTTCATCCACGGGCTCCTGTTCATCCAGCCTCCACTGCGCGCTACTCCACCGGCTACTGTATAACCACCCCTCTCCACGGGCTCCTGTTCAACCACCCCTCCACGGGCTACTGTTCATCCACCCCTCCACCGTCTACTATTCATCCAGCACTCCACGGGGTCGTCCTGTTCATCCAGCCCTCCACACCACGGGGGTCCTGTTCATCCAAAGGCAACGCCACGGGTCCTGTTCATCCACTCCCACCGCTCACTGTTCATCCAACCCCCCCCCCCCCCCCCCCGCAACGCTCACTCTTCATCCAGAGAGGCAGCATCGATCGTCTTCAGTTAGAAGCAGTAGCGAAGGAATCGATCGCTCGGGTTCAGTTAACAGCTATCGATCGATCGCTCGGGTTCAGTAACATGTAGCCTGCAGTGCAATTGCTCGGGTTCAGTTAGAGCCCAATGCCTCGCTCGGGTTCAGTTAGAGCCCAATGCCTCGCTCGGGTTCAGTTAGAGCCAATGCCTCGCACACACGCGCGTACGTGTATGAGAGAAACGTGCATCGCTCTGCCCCCGACCTCCCACCGTAACCGGGAACTCCCCGAAATTTTCTTCCCCCTCGCTTCGACCATGGTTTTTTCCATCATGGACGGCTCAAAGAATGTCATTCAGCTGAGTCTCCGGCCCGCCCAGGACGAAAAGCCCATTTTCTGTCACGATTTTTTCTCATAGAAGCAGGAGCCCACCACATCTATGATGATACCGGGTTTTGTCACAATTATCGTCATAGAAGTGTCATATGTTTGACAGAAAAAAATTTCGTTCGGCCCAAAATGTCACGGATGTGTCTTTTTTTAGTGTATTGATGATGCCACTTCTGCTATGCATGATAATTATGATGAAACTACTTCTGTGCTTGATACTACTTTGCCATTAGGTGAATTTCTTGATGAACAACTTGCTAGGGTTAGAGAGAATGAAATTATTGAAGATGAAATTATTGATGATAGTGATGATGAAGGTTCTCCCCCCTAAGTATGAATTACCTGTTGTTCCGGAGGGTTATGTTATGGATGAAGAAACTGCTAGAGATCTTTTTGCTTGCAATAATAGATCTGATCTTAATAAATTACTAGTTAAACTTAAACAGAAAAGTCTGAATGCTAGAATGAAATATGACCCTACTTTTGCTACTTCACCTTTCTTTGTTACTGATAAGGATTATGAATTCTCTGTTGATCCTGAAATAATTACCTTGGTTGAATCTGATCCTTTTTATGGCTATGAATCTGAAATTGTAGTGGCACACCTTATCAAGTTGAATGATATAGCCACCCTATTTACTAATGATGAGAAGTCTCGCTATTATTATATCCTTAAGATATTTCCATTCTCATTAAAGGGTGATGCTAGAACTTGGTTTAATTCTCTTGATCCTGGTTGTGTGCGTAGTCCCCGGGATATGATTTATTACTTCTATGCTAAATATTTCCCTGTTCATAAGAAACAAGATGCCTTGCGGGAAATATATAATTTTGTGCAAATCGAAGAAGAGAGTCTCCCACATGCTTGGGGAGGCTTCTCCGATTACTTAATGCTTTGCCTGATCATCCTCTTAAGAAAAATGAAATACTTGATATCTTTTATAATGGAATAACAGATGCTTCCAAGGACCACTTGGATAGTTGTGCTGGTTGTGTTTTCAGGGAAAGAACAGTCGGCCAAGCTGAATTGTTATTGAATAATATGTTGACTAATGAAAATAATTGGACTCTTCCTGAGCCAATTCCTGAGGCAATTCCTGAGCCAATTGAGCCAGCTCCTGAACCTATTCTTAAACCAACTCCGAAGAAGAGGGGTGTTCTATTTCTCAATCCTGAAGATATGCAAGAGGCAGAGAAATCTATGAAAGAAAAAGGTATTAAAGCTGAAGATGTTAAGAATTTACCTCTTATTGAAGAAATACATGGTCTTAATATACCACCTGTTGAAGAAATGCATTGTCTTGATAACCCGACACGGGTAGTAAAGGTAAATTCTTTCTATAGATATGATAAAGTTGAAATTCCGTCTACTAAATTTCATAGCCAATGTTTAGATGAATTTGATGACTTTATGGCTAGGCAAGAAAGTTTTAATGCTTATGTTGGTAGAGAATTAAAGAGTAATGCTTTCATGATAGGACGCTTGAGTGCTTATATGGCTAGAGTTAAAAGTGAACTTAAACTCATTAGCAAATATGATTCTATGGTTACCACTCAAGCTGAGCAAGTACTTAAAGCTCAAAGTGATTTGCTCAATGAATTAAATAATAAACATGATTTTGTTGTTAGATTGGCTACTAGAACTGGTAGAATGACTCAGGAACCTTTGTATCCTGAAGGCCACCCTAAGACAATCGAGCAAGATTCTCAGAGAAATAATGTAGAGGCACCTAGTCCTTATAAAAAGAAGAAAAAGAAAAATGATAGGACTTTGCATGCTTCTAGTGAACCTGTTATAGACACATCTGAGAATCCCAATGATATTTCTATTTCTGATGTTGAAACACAATCAGGTGATGAACATGAACCTAGTGATAATGTTAATGATAATGTTCATGTTGATGCTCAACCTAGCAATAATAATGATGTAGAGATTGAACCTTTTATTGATCTTGATAACCCACAATCAAAGAATCAATGTTATGATAAGAGAGATTTTGTTGCTAGGAAGCACGGTAGAGAAAGAGAACCATGGGTTCAGAAACCCATGCCTTTTCCTCCTAAACCATCAAGGATGATGAGGATTTTGAGCGCTTTGCTGAAATGATTAGACCTATCTTCTTACGTATGGGCTTAACTGATATGCTTAAAGTAAATCCTTATGCTAAATATATGAAGGATATCATTACAAATAAAAGAAAGATACCGGAAGATGAAATTTCCACCATGATTGCTAATTATACTTTTAAGAGTGGAATACCAAAGGAACTTGGAGATCCAGGGGTACCAACTATACCATGCTCCATTAAAAGAAACTATGTTAAAACTGTTTTATGTGATCTTGGAGCTGGTGTTAGTGTTATGCCTCTCTTCTTATATCGTAGACTTGAATTGAATAAGTTGACACCTACTGAAATATCTTTGCAAATGGCTGATAAATCAACTGCTAATACTTGAGAATATTCTTTGGCTCCCCTTGTGTCGAATGAATAAATTTGGTTTGAATACTCTACCCTCGAAAACTGTTGCAATCCCCTATATTTGTGGGTTATCACTCCTCAGTACAGAGGGAGTGTTCCGTGTTTTCGTTGACCGTTATGACACCGCATGGTCCTGGCATCTTGAGCTTGAGGTAGGCGTAGTGTGGCACCGCATTGAATCGAGTGAATGTGGTTCGTCCGAGCAGTGCATGATAGCCACTTCGGAAGGGGATGATATCGAAGATCAACTCTTCGCTTTGGAAATTATCCGGGGATCCGAAGACCACTTCCAGTGTGATTGAGCCCGTACAGCAGGCCTCGACACCTGGTATGACACCTTTAAAGGCTGTTTTTGTGGGCTCGATCCTTGAGGGGTCGATACCCATTTTGCACACTATATCCTGATAGAGCAGGTTCAGGATGCTACCACCATCCATGAGGACTCGTGTAAGGTGGAATCCATCAATAATTGGGTCAAGGACTAGTGCGGCTGAACAACCATGACGGATAATGGTCGGATGGTCCCTGCGATCGAAGGTGATCGGACAGGACAACCATGGGTTGTATTTTGGGGCGACTGGCTCCATCGTGTAGGCGTCCCTGAGTGCATGCTTGCGCTCCCTCTTAGGGATATGGGTGGCGTATATCATGTTCACCGTTTTGACTTGGGGGGGGGGGGATTTCTTTTGTCCCCCTGTGTTTGGTGGCTGGGGTTCCTTGTCATCGTCCTCACTTGGCGACCCCTTTTACTTGTTCTCGTCATTTAGCTTGCTGACCTGTTTGAAGACCCAACACTCTCTGTTGGTATGATTGGCTGGTTTGTCGGGGGTGCGGTCGAGTATGCGGTCCAAACTGGACGGGCCCGGATTGTTTCTTTTGTATGGCTTCTTCCGTTGACCGGATTTAGAGGCACTGAATCCGGCGTTGACCATCGTGTCTTCGGTGTTGTCAATGTTGCTTCGATGCTTGTGTCTGTTGCGTCGGGGCTTGCCGTTGCTGTTTCTGGCTTTAGAAGTGCCAGCTATCTTCGCCCGCATAGAAGTGGGTCATGAGTGCCGTAAGGGCTGACATGGACTTTGGTTTTTCCTGGCCGAGGTATCTGGCCAGCCATTCGTCGCGGATGTTGTGCTTAAAGGTCACTAGGGCTTCGGCGTCCGGACAGTCAACGATCTGGTTCTTTTTAGTTAAGAACCTAGTCCAGAATTTCCTGGCTGACTCTTCGGGCTGTTGGATTATGTGACTTAGGCCATCGGCATCCGAAGGTCAGACATATGTGCCTTGGAAGTTGTTGAGGAAGGCGTCCTCCAAGTCCTCCCAGCTGCCAATGCAGTTTTCGGGCAGACTATTCAACCAGTACCTAGCTGGTCCCTTGAGTTTGAGCAGGAGGTGTTTGATGGCGTGAAGATCATCACCACGGGCCATATGAATATGGAGAAGAAAGTCCTCAATCCATACCGTGGGGTCTGTTGTGCCATCATATGATTCGATGTTCACAGGCTTAAACCATTCTGGGAAATCGTGTTCCATTACTGCATCAGTGAAGCAGAGGGGGTGTGCGGCACCTCTATATCGGGCCAAGTCGTGACGTAGCTCGGATGGAGTTCGTCTGCGGTTCTCGACCCGGGCGTGGTTATGTTTGTCACGTTCAGCCGGATCGCCATCCTCGCGCATTGGGGCATGCCCCCGTGATCCATAGATTGGTCTTGTCTGACCTGCTCTGTTTTCCAAGTCACGCCACAGGTCATGTTTGTATCCCCGAGCTGTTGTATTTCAGTTTGTTCGGCAAGGTAGTGTGGGCTGGTGTTCGGCTCGAGGTGCCGCTTTGTCCCGGCCATGTGGTGGTCGGTCAGCCGCATTGTTCCTTGGTAGGACGGGCTCCAACGCCTCGTCATCGAACTGTGGTAACAGTTTGTGCTTCGGGTAGTTTTTGGTTGGGCGCTCGCGGCCATATTCCTCGGCTGCCAGGACAGCAGTCCATCTTTCATTGAGCAGATCTTGATTAGCTTGAAGCTGTTGCTGCTTCTTTTTCAGGATTCTTGCAAAGGCAATTAGCCTACGCTTAAAGCGTTCCTGTTTGACGGCCTCCTTTGGCACGATGAAATCTTCATCGCCGAGGCTCACCTCGTCCTTGGAGAGCGGAAGGTAGTTGCTATCCTCTGAGTCTTCATTCATGGCCTGCTCGTTACGGCTGACTCGCCCATCCTCCCGTTCCTCCTGCTCGGAGGTTGGCTCAACGGGGTCTTTATTGTCTTCGGCGTTGTCCGGAGTGTTATTTTCTCCTGTGACAGTATTGTTGTTTTTACTACGACGTGGCTTAGAGCGGCACCGCAGACGTCGGCGCTTTGGTTGTATCGCAGGAGGTTTATCCTCGACTAGATTTTCATTGTCGCCGTTGTTTTCTCTAGGTGTATCCACCATGTATATGTCGTACGAGGAGGTGGCTGTCCAACGCCCTATAGGCGGTGGTTCCTGCTTGTCAGCACCCCGATCCTAAGTCACACCGATCTAGCATGTAACACATCATATCACTTTGCGGCCTCACGCACGGTATTCCCACGGGTGCCACCTTACCTGGCCCGGGACCGTTTGCGCCTTTTGGCTCACGTATATGATAGTGCCACTAGCATCCATATGACAAAGAACCCGGGCTGACATGGCTAGTCGTGAACCCAAAGTGGCACTAATTAGGGACAGGCATACATGACCCAACAATGAATGTGTCGGTCATCAGCGAGTGAATCCATGCTGTAGCACTGGGCTAGCAGGACTCCGGTGAACCGGGCTGTAGCGGGCTAACAGGACTCCGGAATTCATCGCGTGACATTTCCCCAAGGGGACAGACACAGGAACGAAGAAGGACACATGCCGGCCAGCCTAAGTGTTCCGGAGCAGTAGCAAGCTACCATGGCTCAGTGGAAACACTAGGAGCCATTTCCCGGTAAGAGAGGCTACTAAGGATAAACAACTAGATAGTCAGATCCCACACATACCAAGCATTTCAATAACATACACACAATATGCTCGATATGTGCAAATACAACATGGCATCACAACATGACTCTACAACTCAAGCATTTTATTCAATAGGCTCCGAGGAGCGAGATATTACAATCATGGGTCTCATGACCCAACAATCAGAGCATACAAGTCAAAGCACATGCGGAAGCTTAACATGTCTGGGTACAAACATCTACAAATGAAAAAGGCTGAGAGGCCTGACTATCTACCAGATCCTGCCGAGGGCACAAGATCGTAGCTGAGGTAACAAGCTAAACGTCGAAGGCCACGCGGTACTACTAGCGAGACTGAAGTCTCTCTGCAAAAACATAAATTAAGCAACGTGAGTACAAATGTACCCAGCAAGACTTACATCAGATCTAACTACATATGCATCATTATCAACAAGGAGATGGTGGGGTTTAACTGCAGCAAGCCAGCTTTGACTCAGTGGCTATCCTAAACTACGACTGCAAGTAACTCTTTTGAGGTGGCGCACACGAGTCCACATATTCACCATATCAATACACCACTATGGATCCGCTCCCGTCTCCCTATGAGAACGCCATCCATAGCACTCACGCTTATCTCGCGCATTTTAGAGTATCCACTTTCACTTGTCTATGAACTATACAGGCAACCCAGAAGTTCTTTACCGCGGACACGGCTATTCGAATAGATCATATTAACCCTGCAGGGGTGTACTTCTTCACACACGCTCTCACCACTTACCGCCGTTTACACGACATGTACTCGGCAACCTTCAAGCGGAAGACCAGCGAGGGTGTCGGCCACGACCTGACTAACCACACAAGTCTCTCGTCCAGGTTTATCGCCTATTCGGGTTCCATCCGCAAGGAGATCCGACCGGGGTGTCGCACACGGCCCCAAACAATGTGTGCAGGGTTCCCAAGCCCACCTCGACGGGTGGATCTACGCTTGGTACACCGTGCCACGGTGCCTAGTCTGTCCCAAGCCCACCTGTACCGGGTGCCACTTGGTAGACTACTAACACTACCTACAAACACCAGAAACTAGTTGCAACTCCTGGACAGAGATCAAGTTGATTAGTAAGTCGAGAGAGTCAATTAAGGATCCCAATGTGTGGTAGTAGCTGTTCATGGATCACAAACACAGAACTCAGTTCCTGAGGACGGCTGCAATGAGACAACCCACCATGTACTCCTACATGGCCTCTCACCGCTACCTTTACCAAATCGTGTTCACACACTTAGCTCACACACAGTAGGACATGTTTACACACCTCTGATTCATCCCTGGTGAACTAGACCTGATACAACTCTAAGCAATAGCAGGCATGACAAACAAGCATGAATGAGTAGGCACATCAGGGCTCAAACAACTCCTACTCATGCTAGTGGGTTTCATCTATTTACTGTGGCAATGACAGGTCATGCAGAGGATAAAGGGGTTCAACTACCGCAGCAAGTAACAGTTGTATCGTTGTTGTCCTAATGCAGTAAAATAGAGCAGGAGCGAGAGAGTGGGATTGTATCGGAATGAACAAGGGGGATTTGCTTGCCTGGCACGTCTGAAGATAATATAGCTCTTCATCAGTGTCATCGAACTCATCGCCGGAACATGTCTACTGAAGGGGGACAATTACCGACAAACAAAGAAGAAGCACAATCAATGCAATGCAGCAATATGATGCATGATCATGACATGGCAATATGATGTGGTTTGAGCTAATGCAACTAGCAACAAGTTAAATGGATTTGGTTTGAACCCTAGGTTCAAATTCAAACTCCATATGTGAAGGTTTAAATGTCATTTATATGATTTTGCCTAAACAGTAGTTATAAGTTGTTCTAACATGCATGAAAACAGTACAGATGGATAGATTGGATTTTTCTGATCATTTTTCATATATAAATTATTTAATTTGGAGTTACGGTTGATTTTATATGATTTTTAGAAGTTTAGGGCATTTTCTGGAATCTCCTGAATTAAAATTAATCCAGAAAATGAGTTATGGCGTCAGCACTACGTCACTGTGACGTCAGCTGGTCAACGGGGCCGGTCTAGGTCAAATCTGACTAGTGGGTCCCATTGGTCGGTGTCACGGTGCTGTCTACGGTCGCTGTCGTGTGGGCCCAGTCAACGGCCATGCCAGCATGGTCAAAACTGATGCGTGGGGCCACCGTGCTTAATTTAATCTAAACAGGAATTAAGCTATGGTTAGTTAAGTGTGTGGGGCCCAGTGTCATTGGCTCAGGGGTTGTTTAGTGGGAGGGGGGTTAGCCGCTAATCACGCGGCCACGTCAGCACGCCGGAGTTTGGCCGGCGGCGACCTCAATCCGCGGCGGCGTCCGTCAGAGTTGCGCCAGAGGCGACGGATCGATGCGCCCAGGGCACCAGGAGGTAGCCCATGCTCGCGCGCATCCAGGGGGACCAGTGGGAGGGCGTGGGGTGGCCAGAGTTCGCCGGGAGCGACCCCATGGCGGTGGCCGGAGTTCGGCCGAGCTCGGAGACGAGGCTATGGTGGCCGTGGCGTTGCGCGTGTAGCACCTACTGCGTCTACGGGGTGAGGTGAGCACGTGGGTGTGCTCGGTTGGGAGCTACGGTGACCGTGGCCACGATGGCGAGGGGCTGAGGCGGCGGCGCGATTCGGTCATCGGCGAAGCGGCGGCTATGGCGAGGAAAAGAGCACGGGAGAGAGGGGAAAAGAGGCAGGGGCTCATGGCGGTTCGAATGAAGGAGACGGCAAGCTCGGGGGCGGCCTGGCGGCGACGTACGGGCGACGGCGATCTCGGTCAACCCGAGGTTGAAGAAGACGGCGGTGAGGGCGTTTAGGGCGTCCGGCAACGCGTGGGTCGGTGGGGACGTCGAGGACGAAGCGGTGGAGCTTCTTGACTCGGGCGGAGGGCGAGGAGGTGGCTCTGGCCGCGGCAACTGCGAGCGGCGGTGACGAGCTGGATGGCTCTTGGGCGGCTGCTGGAGAGGGGCCAGAGGAGAGGGAGAGAGTGCAGCGAGTGAGGGGGAGGAGAGAGGGGCTTCTAGGCGTCTCCAGGCGCGGGATTGGGTTGACGGAGAGCGAGACACGGCGAAGCAGGAGGTGGCGTCCGATGCGCGTGCGGGCGACACGCCTCTGCCAGTAGGCAAAGGTAGACGACGGGTGATGGGATTTGCGGTGGTGGGCTGGGCCAGAACGGGAGCTGGGCCGGCTCTGCTGCACGTGAGCGCCAGGTAGGTTTCTCTCTCTCTCTCTCTCTTTTATTCTCTCTGTTTTCTATTTTGTTTCTCTGTTTTGATTTAGTAATAATGCTAAACCATTTTGTAAACTCCTGAAATAATTTGTGTACTTTCGCTGGATTATTCCAGTGACCCACATTTAGTTTCAGAATTATTTGAGCACTTAAATTATTTATAGTATTTAAATGCCCAAACTCAAATACAATATGATTTAATTCAAAAATCCAAAAATGATCTAAGAATATATTCATCATTTTTGGCAGAGGTTTCCACCTTAACCAGAAATCATGAACTTTTCTTAGGGACATTTTGGGTTTATTGAAAAAGATTTTAATCCATCCTAGTTGAGTTGATTTAATGCTAGGGTTTGGACATCCCCATTTCAAGTTTCAAAAGAATTTAAACATGATGCAACAGACAAGTGCTAGCCTAGTGCAAGGTAAGGCTAGGGATGTGACACTACTCCTCTCTGGCATCGCCATCCACACCGTCGATGTCCTCGGAGTCGTAATCAAGCATGTCGGTTAAGTTGTCGAAAGTGGCTATAAAGTGGGTGGTGGGTGGGAAACAAAGTTCTTCGTCATCCACTTCCCATTCGAGCTGGACATAGTTCGGCCGAGAGTCCTCTGACAAGGAGAGGGATTTCAATAAGTTTAACATATTGCCTAGAGGTGAGTGCTGGAAGATGTCCGCGGAGCTGAACTCCAAGATTGGCGCCCCATCAGGTTCGATGGACGTGAATGCATGCGGTCCAGAATCTATGGCCGGAGACGAGTCCGAGGTTCCGGTGACACAAGCCCGGTTCAATGTTCGGTCTGTGTGCGGCTCGAGCCCTGCTAAGTCTACGACTCCTGTGGCGGGGTTAAGCTTCCCGCCTTCGGACGACACAGTCTGCTCTGGATCCAGGGCGAGAGCGGTTACAGGCGCTATCTCTGAGCGCGGCCAGACAACAGATTTAGGTCATGTTCATCGTGGCGGTAGGGGACAGCCGTCATGGGCTCGAATCCGTCGAAGATCGAGTCTCCACGGATATCGGCCACAAAATTCAGGCTTCCAAATCTAACTTGATGGCCAGGGGCGTAGCTATCAATCTGCTCTAGATGGCCAAGCGAGTTGGCCCGCAGTGCGAAGCCGCCGAATACGAAGATCTGTCCGGGGAGGAAGATCTCCCCCTGGACTACATTGTTGTAGATGATTGATGGAGCCATCAAGCCTTCTGGTGACGATGCAGTGGAACTCTCAATGAAAGCACCAATGTCGGTGTCAAAACCGGTGGATCTCGGGTAGGGGGTCCCGAACTGTGCGTCTAAGGCTAATGGTAACAGGAGGCGGGGGACACAATGTTTACCCAGGTTCGGGCCCTCTCTATGGAGGTAATACCCTACTTCCTGCTTGATTGATCTTGATGAATATGAGTATTACAAGAGTCGATCTACCACGAGATCGTAATGGCTAAACCCTAGAAGTCTAGCCTATGAGGTTATGATTATTGTGTCTAAACCCTAGAAGCCTAAACCCTCCGGTTTATATAGACACCGGAGGGGGCTAGGGTTGTACAAAGTCAGTTACAGAGAAAGGAATCTACATATCCGAATCGCCAAGCTTTCCTTCCACGCAAAGGGAGTCCCATCCGGACACGGGAGGAAGTCTTTGTCTAGTATCTTGATAGCCTAACATTCCGGCCAAAGTATATAGTACGGCTGTCTGAGGACCCCTTAATCCAAGAATCCCTCACCTTGGTCTCTTTTCCATCATATTAAGTCTCTTTTCCATCATACTAGTTTCCGATATACTATTTTTGCAATCTTTTACTTTCCGATCTATAAACCAAAAATACCAAAAATATTTACTTTACCATTTATCTATCTCTATTAGATCTCACTTTTGCAAGTAACCGTGGAGGGATTGATAACCCCTTTATCGCATTGGGTGCAAGTTTATTGATTGTTTGTGCAGGTATTCGGTGACTTGTGCATTGTCTCCTACTGGATTGATACCTTGGTTCTCAAACTGAGGGAAATACTTACTCTACTTTATTGCATCACCCTTTCCTCTTCAAGGGAAAAACCAACGCAAGCTCAAGAAGTAGCATTGGTATTCCCGAATCTCAGGGTTTTTTAGGTACTCCATCTTTAAAAGTATAATTAGCGAGCATAGTGGAGATTTCAGCTTCCGGTATTTTTCTCTTATTGGTGATGATGCCTTTCATGTACTTTGCATTAGGAGGCATTTTCAAGATATCAGTCAAGCAAGTTCGCAAAAAGACTGGCCTAATCATTTCAGCAAAGCATTCAAATTCTTCATCATCTTTATTTTTAGTTGACTTAGGTGGAAAGGGCATATTCTTTTGAACCCATGGTTCTCTTCCCTTTCCATGTTTCTAGCGACAAAGTCTCTTTTATCATATATTTTATTCTTTGGTTGTGGGTTATCAAGATCAACAATTGGTTCAATCTCAACATCATTGTCTGGTTCTTTATTATTTGGTTGAGTTTCTTCATGAATCTCATAATTATATTTTTCATTATCAGAAGGTGAGTGTTCATTACCAGATTGAGTTTCAGCATCAGAGATAGAAACTTCATTATCATTATCAGGAGATTTCTCTACTTCAGGTTCACTAGAGGCATGCAAAGTCCTATCATTTTTCTTCTTATTTTTCTTTTTCATTTTAGAAGGACTATGATGCAGAGCATCCCTCACTCATCACCATGGACACTCCATCACCACCGCAAGCACGGAGAGGACATATGATGAGAGCTCACGCACGCGCCGTTGAAACCGAGGTTAACTCTTTCCTCTTTGATTTCCATTCGGATTCACATGTGAGTTGGATCCTACCTCAAGCAGAGATGTTACGCATGATTAGGTATCAAGGTGTTGATCATGGAGAGGCTAGCACGAAGACCCGAGCACCTACGGACGAGAAGAGGAGGACAAGAAGAGCGAGGATGAGGAATGGGCCAAGCCCCTGGACAACCCAGGTGCCCGGCTGCCTCGACCCCGGGTGCCTGGCCACCACTTGGCCGCAGCCCCAGCCGGCCTCGGGTGCCCAGCCACCAAGCACCGGGTGCCCGGCCAATCGCCCAGCCGTGGCCTGGGCAGCACCCCGGGTACCTGGCCCCAGCGCCTCGGGTGCCCGGCCTCCTGCTTGGGCCGGCCCAGCATGCCTCCGGGTGCTCGGGCCACTACCCCCGGGTGCCCGGCCTCCCCCACCTGGCGCTAGAGATGCCCCACAGGGTGCCCGGTCCAACACACCCCGGGTGCCCGGCCCAGCTGCTGGCGCAGCCAAGCCCCGCCTCGGTGCCCAGGCCAACAACCCCGGGTTCCCGGCCTCGACCGCCCAGGCCCCTGCGTCTACCCCGGGTGCCCGGGCCTAGGACCCCCGGGTGCCCGAACCCCTCCGAGGGCCTGCGTGCCTTGTTGGTTTTTTGCACATGTAATCCCTCTCCCCCTCCTAGTCCGTCCTTAAACTATAAGTACCTCCCTCCTAGCTCATTAGAAGGATAGCAAAGTATATGAGATGATTATGTGAGCTTTGCTCCTTGTACCCACTCCTCTAGGAGATCAAGACCTCCTAGGAGAAGATCCCTAGTGGATATCAAGTCCCCAACTTGGGAAGGATCCCCATCATAGGATCGTCAAGACCTCTCTCCTCATAGGATTTGTAAACTAGTGCCTTGTATATTTCCTTTGTTGTTCTTGGATCATTGTGACCTCTTGTGTGTTCTTGGATCTAGCATATGTGTGATTGGATCTAGTCAATTTGAGTGTTTCCCCTCTCTTGTGTTCTTCGTGTTCTTCGTGTTCTTGGGTATTTCCCCTCCAAGTCGTCAAAGATCTCCAACTAGGGTTCCACCCTACAACATCTTGGTATCATGAGCCATGGTTTCTCACGAAATTGGAGCCCCCTACTTTGTTTTCTAGCCTAATTTTGTTGTGTTCTTCCCCAATTTTGAAAATTCCTCACCAAAAATAGCCCCAAAAGTTTTTGTGATTTCTTGGTTTGATGAGATTTTGTTGGATTTGATCCAAGGATTTGCTTGGTTACAAGTGGATCTAGCATTCCCCCCATCCATCTCCACCTTTCCCTCCATGAAGTCCACCAATTTCTTCCATTCCCCACGAATTTCCGCCCAAATCCGTGACCCCCGGGCACCCGGACCTCAAACCCCAGGCACCCGGACCCCCCGCACATATCTGTTGACCACCCCGGGTGCCCGCACCCCGAGCCCCTAGGCACCCGCACCCCGGGCTGATTGCCCCGGACTACCCCGAGTGCCCGCACCTCTTGCCCCCAGGCACCCGGACCCCCGGGCCTCTTCTTCCGCCCAACCTCGCTGACCACCCCGGGTGCCCGCACCTTCCACCCCCGGGCACCCGCACCCCCCCCCCCCCCCACCCCCCGAATCAGCCCACCAACATTCACCATTTTGGCCATAACTTTCACTCCCGGAGTCCGATTTTGACGTTCTTTAGCTTGTTGAGTAGCTATTGACATCACCCATCCATCTAGATAGGTTACAACACCATTTGACTCCATCAAAAATTTGGCATTTTGGCATCTTTGCATAGGCCATCCACCATATCATCCGCCAAACCACCATAGCTTTCCTCAACCTAACCCATTTTAGTCCCATTTAGCATTTGTGGTTGTTTGAGTGGTGACTTGAGTCTCTTAAGGTGTTTTAGCTACTTAGGGACGGTTGCTTCGTCATCAACCACCACCACCACTTCCACATTGCTAACTCTGGAACCACCAATGCATTACGCTACCACCATTTGACATTTTCCTTGAGATTTTGAGTTTGCGGTTTTTCCCGTTTCCTAGGGTGTTTCGGCTAACTAGGAACAGTTCGACATCGACAACACCTTTGCTCACCTTCGACAAGGATTCGACATCAACCACTTCACCATTTTGACAACCTAACCGTAAGCAAGAACGGTAAGTCGGTAACCTCTGTATCATCTTGGTATCATGGTATCCCTTCATTGTACATATTGGGAATACATAGTAATTTCCAAAAAATTCCTACGCACACGCAAGATCATGGTGATGCATAGCAATGAGAGGGAGAGTGTTGTCCACGTACCCTCGTAGACCGAAAGCGGAAGCGTTAGCATAACGCGGTTGATGTAGTCGTACGTCTTCACTGCCCGACCGATCAAGCACCGAAAGCACGGCACCTCCGAGTTCTTGCACATGTTCTGCTCGATGACGTCCCTCGAACGACGATCTAGCCGAGTGTCGAGGGAGAGTTCCGTCAGCATGACGGCATGGTGACGATAATGATGTTCTACCGACGCAGGGCTTCGCCTAAGCACCACTGTGATATTATCAAGGAGGACTATGGTGGAGGGGGGCACCGCACACGGCTAAGAGATCAATTATCAATTGTTGTGTATATGGGGTGCCCCCTTAACCCGTATATAAAGGAGCAAGGGGGAGGTGCAGCCGGCTAGGAGGAGGCACGCCAGGAGTAGCCCTACTCCCACCGGGAGTAGGACTCCCTCCCTTCCTTGTTGGATTAGGAGAAGGGGGGAAAGAGGAGGGAGAGAGGAAGGAAAGGGGGCGGCACCCCCTCTCCTTGTCCTATTCGGCCTAGGGGAGGAGGGGCGCGCGTCCCTACCCTAGCCGCCTCTCCTCTTTTCCACTAAGGCCCACTATGGCCCGTTAAGCCCCCAGGGATTTCCGGTAACCCCTCGGAACTCCGGTAAAATCCTGATTTCACCCGGAACACTTCCGATATCCAAACATAGGCTTCCAATATATTAATCTTTATGTCTCGACCATTTCAAGACTCCTCGTCATGTCCGTGATCACATCCGGGACTCCGAACAACCTTCAGTACATCAAAACTCATAAACTCATAATATAACCGTCATCGAAACTTTAAGCGTGCGGACCCTACGGGTTCGAGAACTATGTAGACATGATCGAGACATGTCTCTGATCAATAACCAATAGCGGAACCTGGATGCTCATATTGGCTCCTACATATTCTACAAAGATCTTTATCGGTCAAACTGCATAACAACATACGTTGTTCCCTTTGTCATCGGTATGTTACTTGCCCGAGATTCGATCGTCAGTATCTCAATACCTAGTTCAATCTCGTTACCGCCAAGTCTCTTTACTCGTTATGTAATGCATCATCCCGTAACTAACTCATTAGCTACATTGCTTGCAAGGGTTATAGTGATGTGCATTACCGAGAGGGCCCAGAGATGCCTCTCCGACAATCGGAGTGACAAATCCTAATCTCGAAATACATCAACTCAACAAGTACCTTTGGAGACACCTGTAGAGCACCTTTATAATCACCCAGTTACGTTGTGATGTTTGGTAGCACACAAAGTGTTCCTCCAGTAAGCGGGAGTTACATAATCTCATAGTCATAGGAACATGTATAAGTCATGAAGAAAGCAATAGCAACATACTAAACGATCAAGTGTTAAGCTAACGGAATGGGTCAAGTCAATCACATCATTCTCCTAATGATGTGATCTCGTTAATCAAATGACAACTCATGTCTATGGTTAGTAAAATTAACCATCTTTGATTCACGAGCTAGTCAAGTAGAGGCATACTAGTGACACTTGTTGACGCCTGATTTTGGCAAGATACAGAGTGAAAGGATTTTCAGCATGAAAAGTTTCACATCACCGAGTGGAACAACTTTGATGTTTAGGTTATCATCGTCCGACTCCATCTTAGGGGCCAAAATTATATTCCGAGTGGCAGAATTCAATATTCCGAGTGGTTTTTTGGCCGATCATGCCTTCAAGACGACCTCGGATGAAGGAGTACTCTAAAGAAATTGTCTTTGTCTCGTCGAAGCAATCAATTTTGATATATAAATCATCTCAATCCGAGTTTGTATGCAAAAGTTACAATCAATACAGACCAGCCCTACCAAAGACCAAAATATTACGCTCGACACCAGACACATGTTAATGAGTGTCTGATACAATGCGTGAGCAATTCGGCCTTCTGGATGAGATTGAATGGAAAAACCTTCAACATGAAAAAGTTTCGTCTCATCGAGTCGATCGATTTTCATATACAATTTGTCTCAATCCGAGGTCATATGCAACCTGGAGAGGCAAATCAAGATTAGGCTGTCTTTTTAGTCAGGAAATCTGAGTGGAAAGTTTTACCATCCGAGTGAAATCCTACCGATAGAGTAAAAGGTCGAGTGAAAACTTACCGATCGATTAAAAGGTCGAGTGAAAACTTACCGATCGAGTAAAAGGTCAAGTGAAAACCTACCGATCGAGTAAAAGTTCGTGAAAACCTACCGATCGAGTAAAAGGTCGAGTGAAAACCTACCGATCGAGTAAAAGGTCGAGTGAAAACTTATCGATCGAGTAAAAGGTCGAGTGAAAACCTACCGATCGAGTAAAAGTTCGTGAAAACCTACCGATCGAGTAAAAGGTCGAGTGAAAACCTGCCGATCGAGTAAAAGGTCGAGTGAAAACCTAACGATCGAATAAAAGGTTGAGTGAAAACCTAATGATCGAGTAAAACGTCAAGCGAAAACTTATCGATCGAGTAAAAGTTTGTCTTCCGAGTGAGAATATAGTCATCCGAGTGAAAGATTATTTTCCGAGTGAAAAGGTCGAGTCGGATGGTCCGAGTGAAAGTCTCTAATATCCGAGTGGATGAGCTCGAATCCGAGTGAAACTGAACATGTGCCTGAAAGTTTATCAAGATGACCTCGGATGAAGAAGTGTTCAATACAGAAGTTATGCATATCATCAAGACGGTAAACTTTGGTTTTGGAGTCATCATCATCAAAGTTAGTATATGGCCTACAAGTTCACTACGAGACTCGGATAATCCAGTCTACTGCAAGACCAAGTCCGACTGGAAGGTAAAGCTGACCTCGAAGAGTATTCAAGATGGCCTTATTTGAAAAAGTAATCAACATGAGAGTTGTTCGTATCATCGAGGCGCACAAGTTTGATACTTGGGCCGTCTTGATTGGAGATCATATGCAAGCTCGGCGGCCCGCGCAAGAAGGAAGACAGAGTTTGGGCCAGATTCAGACTGAATCCGAGTTGGAATAGAACTAGGACTCTAGGACGCGAATTGATGTAATTTTTCTTGTAAGGAAAGCCTAGATGAATCCTTTACTTGTACGGGAAGTCCAGCCGCCTCTTATATATGTTGGGGGTGACGGCCGATTGAACAACACACAATCGAACAAATCAATATACTACTTTTTCATCTACGTTTTATCTCTCCACCGTTTTTCTCTCTTGTTCTTTGCTGTTCTTCGTGTTTGAGAGCTGCGAATCTCGAGGCTCTAGGGGCGAGCGAATCGACCTAGGGCAGCCCATAGCCGCCGCACTCCCTGACGGGGTCCCTCCCGGGGGTGTGGGGTTTTCGGGTCTACAAAAGCGCCCGTCGACTGTCTTGCGTATCGCGCTGTCGGTCGGGTCTCCTTCGACGTGAGCTGTGGTGCATCACCCCTGGTTCGAGGGTACACGTGACGTGTTCGTGTGTCAACACACTTTTTGGCGACTCCGCTGGGGAATCGAAGATCAATCATCATCATCCACCATGTCCGATCTTCCCAAGCCATCCGAGGTAGACGCCGATAACATCATTAAGCCCAGTCTTGATGAGATATCGGCTGATCATCGCCAAGTCTATGAGGAGTACAAGAAGGCGCGCGAAGAGAAGGATTTGCAGGAGTTCCTTGCAAAGTTCAAGAAGGATCACCAAGGCAACATCACTCCGATTGAAGAAATCAAGTTCCCTCCTCTTCAAGCCGAGCAGGTTAAACCTTCTGTGAGTACTACCTTTTCTCCTGAGCAGTGGGCTGAAATTGAAAGTCGTATTGCTGATGGTAACAATCTAGTCTATCAAACTTTCATAGAAAATACTAATGCTCAAAAGAATACATCTCAATCGACTAGTGGTAATGATGGTGTAGCTGCTAGTGTGCAAAACCCTAATCAGGCTTTACCTATTGCATCGGCGCCTCCCATGCCGATGGCTTATTATCCTACCCAAACAAATCAGATTGTGGTTGCACCCATTAATCCTATTATGAGCATGCCAGGTTCGGTGGCAACGCCGAACCCAACCTTACCTACAGCTACAACCACTCGACCACTAGCAAATTATGGGTCGACATACCTGCCACAATTCCTACCTACAGCTAGTAATCATACTCCTCCTATGCCAATGCCACAAGCTTCATCGTCCACTATGGATGATGGTCTAGCTAATCTTAGAGAGGAGATGGCTAAGATGCTTCGACAGAATTTTGGGGTTGAGTTACCTCGGAATCGGATTTACGAAAAGCCGTACCCCGAGTACTTTGATGCCATCCAGTGCCCTCCAGGATATAAAATTCCAGATTTTGTTAAGTTCAATGGAGAGGGCACAAAAACCACATGGGAGCATGTTAGTCAATACTTGGCACAATTAGGTGAAGCAGGTTCACTAAATGAGTTGAAAGTGCGTTTATTTCCTTTATCATTAACTGGTACCGCATTTTCATGGTTTTCTTCTTTACCACATGGTTCCATTCGAGTTTGGTCGCAGCTAGAGCAAAAATTTCATGATCACTTTTACAGCGGCGACAATGAACTCAAGTTGTCACATCTAACATCGGTTAAACAAAAGCATGATGAATCGGTCTCCGATTACGTCAAGAGATTCAGAGAAACGAAAAACCGGTGTTTTAGTTTGGTGATAACCGAGAGAGACTTGGCAGACCTAGTGCTGAGTGGTTTGAGAACTGCCATTAGAGAAAAGCTAGAAGGCTATGAGTTCTTAAATATTAACCAAGTCTTACAAAGGGCTTTGGCTCAAGAAAGCCGAAGAAAAGATCTCAAAGAAGTGCATAGATACAAAGCCGATCGTCCAAAGATGAATATGGTGGAATATGATAGTGATCACTCAGACGATGAGGGTGATGTTTTTGCTACTGAATTTGTTTGGCCATCTAAGGCCAAACCCTTTACTTGCAATGATCTGAAACCGATTCATAAGAATCGTGATGAAGAGATGAAGTTTACTTTTAACATTGCTAAGTGTGATAGAATATTTGATGCTTTGCTGCAGGCTAAGATTATTAGAATATCTCATACTTTACCGCCGTTTGAAGAGCTGAAACGGCGTGCTTATTGCAAGTATCATAATTCTTTTTCTCATGCTACTAACGATAGCAATGTTTTTCGACGACAGATACAATCGGCCATTAATGACGGACGATTGAACTTTTCTGAGATGCAAGTTGATAAACAGCCCTTTCCAATGAACACCATGGATTTAGAAGGGAAGAAGCTGCTCATTCGGCCGGAGGTAGCCGAATTTGCTAATAAAGCTAATGTCATTGTTGGTGAGCCCAGGAAAGACAAGGAGGGCGACAAGGTTTTGGGGAGACATGTTGTGCTTGATAAGCAACCCAATGGCAAGGAAGTGATCAAGATCGCCATCAAGAATCCTACACTCGGGGGGCAAACACAGGTGCAGCAGGACACTCGAGTTAAATTTGTCAAGCCCAAGAGTCCGGGAGTTGGAAAATGGAAGAGGAATGAAGCTAAAGTGCAACGCAAGCGAATCAAGCCAACTTTTGATATGTTGCTGTCCAAATATGCTAATCAGTCGGCTGGTTCCAGCTCTAACCGGCCATCATACTTGAAACGACCAGGGTCACCATCAGATGATATATTCAGTTAGTATGTGAAACCGAGTGGACCAAGGGCGCAGTTTTCAGAAGAGCAGAGGCAATCTGTGTGGAATCGACTTGATTACTCATATAATGGCCGACTGAACATTGGTGACTATCAGTCGGCTGGTCAACATATGCGACCGAGTGGAAACTATCCTAGTGTAAGAATGCACCCAGGTGGAAGCTATCCAAATGAAAAAATATGGATGGGTAGATTTCATCTGAGTGAGTTCCATCCGAGTGGATTCCATCAGAGTGATGCCCATCCGAGTGGATTCCATCTGAGTAAAAAGGTGCGCCCGAATGGAAATTTCATGCATCTGGAAAGTCGAAAAGAATGGCGTGTTAAGTCACCAAGTGTTGCAGCAGTTGAGTCGGGAAAATGCAAGGAGAAAATGGATGTCGACTCACTTATCTTTGGCACCGAAACATTCCCCATACAGCAGCCGACTTTGCATAACCACTCGACTGAGCCGATACTTGCTATCGCGCCAAAGTACTCGGCTAATGACCATGAAGCAAGCACCAACCAAGTAAAGGTGAGAGATGCTAAATACACTCGACCAAAGTGGTGTCCTCCAGGGCTAACAAAGACACAGAAGAGGAAACTACAGAGGTTAAGGAGTCAAGAGATGGCAGAGCAGGAGGCCGAGAAGCAAAGGGATAAGTTGTTCAATGACACTCGGCCCATGGTTCCAGCAAAACAAGTGTGGAGGCCTAAACAAATACAAGATACATCAGCTTCTACATCTGTCACAGAAGTGCCTACACCACCCAAGAAGGACGATGCGACAGCTATTACATCGTCTGCAACACTTCTTACTTCTCCTTCACTCGACCAGATTTCAGAATCGGTCGATCCACTTGAAGAAGAGGCTGATATGTTGGACTATGAGTCTACACCGGTCCATGAAGGTATGGATATCAATATGGTATATTACTTACCTGCTGAGTTTCGTGCTGTAGATGAGGAAGGGGAAGTGGCTCAATTGGATTTTGGCCCTAAAAACGCAATATTCGAGAAACCAAAAGAACCAGTAACACATTTGAAACCGTTGTATCTCAGAGGTCATATCAATGGATCACCACTCAGTCGAATGCTTGTTGATGGTGGTGTTGTGGTAAATCTTATGCCCTATTCGATCTTCAGGAAATTGGGTTTGCCTGATGAAGAATTGATCAAGACCAATATGGTGCTCAACGGGTTTGAAGGTAAAGAGAGAACTGAAGCCAAAGGTGTGATGTATGTGGAGCTTACAGTCGGAAGCAAAACTTTGGCTACTGCATTCTTTGTCGCTGAGGTGCAAGGTAACTACAACGTTATACTAGGCCGTGATTGGGTTCATGCAAACCAGTGCGTGCCATCCACTATGCACCAGTTTTTGATTCAGTGGGTTGATGATGAAGTGGAAGTCATTCATGCGGATAACTCGGCATGTGTTGCTTTGGCCGATGCATCGGTGGATTGGCAACATCCCAATGCTACTTGCTTGACAGGACGTGACTTATCAGAGTTTGATTTTCTCAGCGCGACCAAGAATGGTTTTGTGCCCGTGTCTTTAAAGCCGACTGAATGCAATCGGCTCCAAGGTTTGATATGTTTTAATGGATTCTAGTTCCGAGTGGTTACAAAAACGTCTTGTAAAATATCGGTCCAGTGAGGACGATATGTATGAGTCTATAGAGGAGTTGGATGACATGGATAAACTTGGACAAGGTTTTACATCGGCGGATCCATTAGAAGAGATAGATATTGGAGATGGTTCAGTCACTCGACCGACATTTATAAACAAAAATTTGAAAGCCGATTGTAAGGCTAAATTAATTGAGCTATTGAAAGAATATGTTTGTTGCTTTGCATGGGAATATCATGAGATGCCAGGGTTGAGCCGAGAGCTAGTGGAGCATCGGTTGCCTATAAAGGCCGGTTTTAGACCTTATAAACAATCGGCCAGAAAGTTTAATCCGAAAACATATGACCGGATCAAGGAAGAGATCGGTCGACTGCTTGAAGCTAAGTTCATTCGACCTTGCAGGTATGCCGAGTGGATTTCTAACATTGTCCCAATGGAGAAGAAGGGATCCGGCAAGTTGAGCATGTGCATTGACTTCAGAGATTTGAATAGGGCTACACCCAAAGATGAGTGTCCCATGCCAATAGCCGATATGCTTATTAATGATGCTTCTCGACATAAGGTTATTAGCTTTCTAGATGGTAATGCCGGATACATTCAAATTTTTATGGCTAAAGAAGACATGTACAAAACAGCTTTCCGATGTCCTGGTTTCCTTGGTTTATTCGAGTGGACAGTGATGACATTTGGATTAAAAAATGCTGGAGCCACATATCAAAGGGCTATGAATTTGATTTTTCATGATTTACTCGGTATCATACTTGAAGTTTATATTGATGATATTGTTGTCAAATCGGATGCTTTTGAATCTCACTTGGCCGATTTGCGTTTAGCTTTTGAAAGAATGAAAAAGTATGGACTGAAGATGAATCATTTGAAGTGTGCTTTCGGCGTGTCAGCTGGCAAGTTTTTGGGTTTCATTATTCATGAAGATGGCATAGAGATTGATCCCAAAAAGATAGAGGCTATACAGAAAGTGGAGGCTCCAACATGCAAGAGAGATATGCAAAAGTTCCTTGGCAAGGTCAATTATTTGAAAAGGTTCATAGCTAATCTATCAGGGAAAGTTGATGCATTTACTCCTATCATTCGGTTAAAGAATGATGTTGATTTCACTTGGGGGGCAAAACAGCAAGAAGCCTTTGATATGATCAAGAATTATTTGTGCACTCCTCCGGTAATGAAAGCACCCAAGCATAGAGAGCCTTTTAAGCTTTATATCACAGCAGAGGAAGGTGTTATTGGTGCTGTTTTGACTCAAGATACCGAAGGAAAAGAGCATGCCATTACGTATTTGAGCAGACGCTTATTGGACGCCGAGACAAGGTATACATTTATTGAAAAACTATGTCTATGCTTATATTATGCTTGCACAAAATTGAGACATTACCTAGTACTGAGTGCTTGTGTAGTAGCTTGTCAAACCGATGTCATTAAGTACATGTTGCATAGGCCAATTCTTAGTGGTAGAATTGGCAAGTGGGCTTATGCTTTGATTGAATATGATTTGGCTTATGAATCTCTAAAATCCATGAAAGGCCAAATTGTTGCTAATTTCATTGTTGAACATCGGATTAATGACAAGCATGATGTTGATATAAACCTTGTTTCATCAGTGCTATGGAGATTGTACTTTGATGGTTCAGTTTGTAGCAATGGCCAAGGTGTTGGTATTATTTATATATCTCCTCATGGTGCTGTTTTTGAAGCCTCATGCCGCTTAGAATATTTTTGCACAAACAATCAAGCCGAATATGAAGCATTGTTATTCGGTTTAGAGATGCTACTTGCTATAGGTGTTACACATATTGAGGCTTACGGTGATTCGTTACTAGTGGTGCAGCAAATATCCAGAGTCTTTCAGTGTTTGGACGAATCACTTAATGTTTATCTTGATAAATGTCTAGATATAATTTCTACTTTGGATTGTTTTAGCATTTCACATATATCTAGACATGACAACTGGAAAGCAAATGAGTTGGCACAGAAAGCATCTGGATATCATGTTGATCATGGCATGTTTCATATCTCTCAAAGACCGATGTCTTGTCTTGCCAATATGGGAGAGGTCGAACCTGAACCCACTGATTCGGCCATTAACAAAAAATCTAGTGCAGGTGATAATTCCGACTGGAGAAAGCCCATTGTTGATTACTTGTGCAATCCGAGTGAAAGGGTGGACAGGGCTGTTCGGCGTATGGCTTTCAAGTATACAATGAGAGATGATGATCTTTATCGCCGAACAGTCGATGATGTTCTTCTAAAGTGTTTGGATGAGGACCAGGCAAGAGTTGCTATGGGAGAAGTACATGAAGGTATTTGTGGCACTCACCAGTCGGCTCCCAAGATGAAATGGTTGTTGCGACGTGCTGGGTTTTATTGGCCGACTATGATTAATGATTGCTTCAGATATTATAAAGGGTGTGAAGCTTGTCAAAAGTTTGGTGATATTCAGGTGGCTCCTACTGCTATGTTACATACTATTATCAAACCGTGGCCTTTCAGAGGTTGGGGTTTAGATTTCATTGGACAAATCCACCCGTCTTCCTCAAAAGGGCATCGGTTCGTATTGGTGGCAACTGATTATTTCACTAAATGGTCTGAAGCAGTACCTCTCAAGAACATGACACATATGGAGGTAATTCAATTCATAACCGAACACATTATTCATAGATTCGGTATTCCTCAAACGTTAACTACAGATCAAGGTTCATCTTTTATGTCACACCAAGTCAGAGAGTTTGCCGAATCTTATAATATAAAGTTGCTCAATTCATCTCCATATTATGCCCAAGCTAATGGACAAGCTGAGTTGGCTCATCAAGAAGAATATTGAGGATAATCTGAGGAGATGGCATGAGTTGCTGTCTGAAGCTTTATGGGCACATAGAATTTCAAGGCATGGTGCTACGAGGGTAACTCCATATGAGCTAGTGTATGGTCAAGAGGCCGTTTTACCTGTGGAAGTAAATCTGAATGCTTTGAGAATAGCCAAACAAAATGATTTATCGGCAGTAGACTTTTATAACTTGATGATGGACAATATTGATGAAGTTGCCGATAAACGTTTGGTTGCTTTGAAGTCCATAGAGAGAGACAAGTTGAGGGTTGCAAGAGCTTACAATAAGAAAGTTAAGTTGAAGAATTTTCAAGTTGGTGATCTCGTCTGGAAAGTGATTCTGCCGATTGGTTCAAGAGATAGAAAATTTGGGAAGTGGTCTCCAAGTTGGGAAGGTCCTTTTAGGATTACAAGAGTTGTTCCCGGAAATTCATATTTGGTGGAATCAATACAAGGGGCATTGTTACCCCGAGCTCTCAACGGAAAATATTTGAAGAAGTACCACCCGAGTGTGTGGCAGGAATCCTGAGTAAGACAATGGCTGATATATGATTATCGCCCTTAGCACAAACATGGCCAATACATAATTATCGCCCTGAGGAAAATAAATGGCCGATGGAGTGTGGACATCGTCCTTAGAACGAACATTATGCATATTATTTTTTGGTGTGCAAGCTTTGCCGAAAAATAGGGGGGCATGTGTTGACGCCTGATTTTGGCAAGATACAGAGTGAAAGGATTTTCAGCATGAAAAGTTTCACATCACCGAGTGGAACAACTTTGATGTTTAGGTTATCATCGTCCGACTCCATCTTAGGGGCCAAAATTATATTCCGAGTGGCAGAATTCAATATTCCGAGTGGTTTTTCGGCCGATCATGCCTTCAAGACGACCTCGGATGAAGGAGTACTCTAAATAAATTGTCTTTGTCTCGTCGAAGCAATCAATTTTGATATATAAATCATCTCAATCCGAGTTTGTATGCAAAAGTTACAATCAATACAGACCAGCCCTACCAAAGACCAAAATATTACGCTCGACACCAGACACATGTTAATGAGTGTCTGATACAATGCGTGAGCAATTCGGCCTTTTGGATGGCCTTGAATGGAAAAACCTTCAACATGAAAAAGTTTCGTCTCGTCGAGCCGATCGATTTTCATATACAATTTGTCTCAATCCGAGGTCATATGCAACCTGGAGAGGCAAATCAAGATGAGGCTGTCTTTTCAGTCGGGAAATCCGAGTGGAAAGTTTTACCATCCGAGTGAAATCCTACCGATCGAGTAAAAGGTCGAGTGAAAACTTACCGATCGATTAAAAGGTCGAGTGAAAACTTACCGATCGAGTAAAAGGTCGAGTGAAAACCTACCGATCGAGTAAAAGTTCGTGAAAACCTACCGATCGAGTAAAAGGTCGAGTGAAAACCTACCGATCGAGTAAAAGGTCGAGTGAAAACTTACCGATCGAGTAAAAGGTCGAGTGAAAACCTACCGATCGAGTAAAAGTTCGTGAAAACCTACCGATCGAGTAAAAGGTCAAGTGAAAACCTAACGATCGAGTAAAAGGTCGAGTGAAAACCTACCGATTGAATAAAAGGTTGAGTGAAAACCTAACGATCGAGTAAAAGGTCGAGTGAAAATGTATCGATCGAGTAAAAGTTTGTCTTCCGATTGAGAATATAGTCATCCGATTGAAAGATTATTTTCCGAGTGAAAAGGTCGAGTCGGATGGTCCGAGTGAAAGTCTCTAATATCTGAGTGGATGAGCTCGAATCCGAGTGAAACTGAACATGTGCCTGAAAGTTTATCAAGATGACCTCGGATGAAGAAGTGTTCAATACAGAAGTTATGCATATCATCAAGACGGTAAACTTTGGTTTTGGAGTCATCATCATCAAAGATAGTATATGGCCTACAAGTTCACCACGAGACTCGGATAATCCAGTCTACTGCAAGACCGAGTCCGACTGGAAGGTAAAGATGACCTCGAAGAGTATTCAAGATGGCCTTATTTGAAAAAGTAATCAACATGAGAGTTGTTCGTATCATCGAGGCGCACAAGCTTGATATTTGGGTCGTCTTGATCGGAGATCATATGCAAGCTCGGCGGCCCGCGCAAGAAGGAAGACAGAGTTTGGGCCAGATTCAGACTGAATCCGAGTTGGAATAGAACTAGGACTCTAGGACGCGAATTGATATAATTTTTCTTGTAAGGAAAGCCTAGATGAATCCTTTACTTGTACGGGAAGTCCAGCCGCCTCTTATATATGTTGGGGGTGACGGCCGATTGAACAACACACAATCGAACAAATCAATATACTACTTTTTCATCTACGTTTTATCTCTCCACCGTTTTTCTCTCTTGTTCTTCGCTGTTCTTCGTGTTTGAGAGCTGTGAATCTCGAGGCTCTAGGGGCGAGCGAATCGACCTAGGGCAGCCCATAGCCTCCGCACTCCCTGACGGGGTCCCTCCCGGGGGTGTGGGGTTTTTGGGTCTACAAAAGCGCCCGTCGACTGTCTTGCGTATCGCGCTGTCGGTCGGGTCTCCTTCGACGTGAGCTGCGGTGCATCACCCCCGGCGTCGAAGGTACACATGATGTGTTCGTGTGTCAACAACACTATGTTTGTATCAGTATTCACACATGTATTATTGCCTCTAGGGGACATTTCCTTCAGTACATTCTTGCCATTACATTGTTAACCCCTTAGCCCATTTTGCGTCACTTGCCTATCGAGAGTAGCCATTTGAGTATTGCCGACAATATTACTTGTGCACATTAGTGATCTGTACCTTCCATTGCATACATACCATATCACATTGGTATCATCATATCATCCATTTTGTCACAAGATTGTTCCCGCATATACACAATTGCTATCTTGGTTTGTGCATTTTCGCATAAGTGGCCAAAAAAAGCTTTTAAGCAAAAGGAAAAGAGAGAAAAGAGCTTGTAAGCAATAGCCATAGCATCATACCGCATTGCACATAAGATTGTCATATCCGATCATCTTGGATCACCTTGAGAAGAACACCGGGAACATCATACACATAGCATACTTGGGATCGAAGGCTCATACATTTTGCATCTTATAGGTTGTACAAAAGTGTCGTATCCGCCTATTGAGCAATCGTGCTAGCGTCTCTCTTGAGTTGTGCAACACGAGCGTTTTCCGTAGATTCCACATTTTGTGCTCATTCCTTGGTTGCACGACCCCATTTATCTATCCGTGTGTGTGTTTCTGTGTGCCACATATTGTTATTGGTCTACTTGTTTCACTTGCAAATTCGTGACTCTTTTCCAACATTATTGACTCTTGCTAACATTTTGCATCAAATTTTTGTGCCACTATCCTCACCGAGCTCCACCATAAGCCTTACTTGTGTAGGTGTGAGATTTGATAAGATCCGGTACCAATTGTGCTATTTCCTTGTTACATTATTGAGTGATCATTGATCCATCTTCAACATTGGAAAGGTACATTTGGTCTAGTTCTTTCCTTTCTTACACTCACATTTGCTCGAGTCTTGTGATGGACAGGCAAGGCATTTCATCTTCGGTCTTCCACGACAACGATGGAGCAAAATACTACATCAAAAAAATGTCCACCTTCGGACTACAACGAGCAATGCACGGCATTGAGCGACTCGCCATCGACATTTGCCAAAATGAAGCAAGGATAAGGGACTACATCGACACCAAGTTGGACGCACAATTGGATGACATCCGACACGTGTGGGCCAACTACAAGTTTTCTTCCTCTTCGTCATCTTCAAGGCGGAAACGCTCGAGTCGCAAGTCTTCGGAACGGCCACAAGATGCAAGTACCATGCGACACCATCAAGAAAAACTTCATGAGCACAAGAGAAGACCGCGAGACGAGCACCAACAAGACGGATCTACGACTACTACCACCACTTTAGCATCTTTGCCAAGTGTTCTCAAGGCATCTTCCCCTTTGGATGTACGGAATCTTCGCCCACCCCCGACGAGTACGCCTACATCAGCCTTCATCCATGGCGATGGTGACGAGATGATCAAGCATGGGATTTTCCCTTCGGTCATGGAGGAGAGCAATGATGTGCCATCTTCGGCCTTCATCCACGGCGATGACGACGAGATGGTTAAGCATGGGATTTTCCCTTCGACCACGGCGACGTATGATGACTTGAGTGACTTGTGCCACCATATTGAGAGTGAGAGTGACTTCACCACTAGCCCCATATATGATGAGTTTCCACAATCCCCATGTGAATAGAGCCACCACCACCACCACTTGAGTGATTTGAGTGACTCCACCATATGTGACATTGAGTGCACCTACCTTGAGGGAGTGAGTGAGCCACCACCACATAGAGAGAGTGAGGTAGTTGATACGGCATGTGAGGCCATTTCGATTTCTAACAACTTAACCTCTACCTCTATTATGCATGAGATGGTTAAGCATGGGATAACCCCATCATGAAGATGTGGCGGGCTCTTTCATTGTATTATCCATGCTAGTTTAAATTCCTTTTTCTAGTTTTCTTCTTATGTGTTTGATAAACCTTGAGAAAAAACCAAAAAAATAGTTAGTTTAATTTCCTTGCTTGTAGTAGAAATTAAAATGAAAACCCAAAAAGATTTCTAGTTCTTCTTCTTACCTGTTGGGAGCTTTCCCGTGTAAATAGTTTTATTTTATTTTCTTTCCTTTGGGGGTCGAGAAGACCATATTGAAAATGCTTAGTGGCTCTCATATGCATGATTGTTTATTCAATTTAGAGCCCATATTACTTGTCTTCTCTTTTGAGTTGAATGCTTGCAGATTCCAGCTTAGTCCAATGCACGTGCACTCTTATTATTATACACATCGTTCGGTCGTGCAAGTGAAAGGCAATAATGACGATATATGATGGACTTATTGGGATGAGAAAAGCTGGTATGAACTCAACCTCTCTTGTTTTTGTAAATATAATGAGTTCATCGTTCCTGAGTCAACTTATTATGAAGTAAACATATTTGCAATGACATTTAGAGATTATAGTTGCTTGTGCCATGCTTGATTAGCTTTGAGTTATAATGGTTTACCTTGCGTGCCAACATGCTATTAGAATGATTATGATGTGGTATGATGGGGTGGTATCCTCCTTTGAATAAATTGAGTGACTCGACTTGGCACATGTTCACGCATGTAGTTGAAACAAAATCAACATAGCCTTCACGATATTTATGTTCATGGTGGATTATATACTACTCATGTTTGTACTCGGTGTAAATTAGTTTTAATGCATGTTTATGACTGTTGTCGCTGTCTCAGTTGGTCGCTTCCCAGTCTTTTGCTAGCCTTCACTTGTACTAAGCGGGAATACTGCTTGTGCATCCAAACTCCTTAAACCCCAAAGTTGTTCCATAGGAGTCCACTATACCTTCCTATATGCGGTATTTACCTGTCGTTCCAAGTAAATTTGTATGTGCCAAACTCTAAACCTTCAAATGAAGTTCTGTTTTGTATGCTCGAGCAGCTCATGTTACAACTAGGGCTGCCTATATCTTCCATGCTAGGTGGGTTATTCTCAGAGGAGTGGACTCCGCTCCTCATTCACGAGAAAGGGCCGGTAACCAGGATGCCCAGTCCCATGATCCAAAAAGATCAAAGCAAATCAAAATAATTAAACAAAACTCCCCCAGGGTTGTTGTTTGTTGGAGGCACTCGTTGTTTCGAGCAAGCCATGGATTGATGCTTTTTGGTGGTTGGGGGAGTATAAACTTTTACCATTCTGCGTGGGAACTGCCTATAATACATTTAGTATGGAAGATACAGCCATCTCGTAGTTGTTGCGTTGACAGCGAAAGTATGCCGCTCAAAATGTTATTCAATCTCTATTTTAAAATCGAGCTCTGGCACCTCTACAAATCCATGCTTCCCTCTGCGAAGGGCCTATCTATTTACTTTTATGTTGAGTCATCACCCTTCTTATTAAAAGCACCCGCTGGAGAGCACACTATTATTTGCGTGTATTACTATTGGTTTATATTGGGTATGACTTGACTGGATCTCTTTTACCATGAATTACAATGTTTAGTCAGTCCTTGATCTTTAAAGGTGCTCTGCATTTATGTTTTGCGGTCTCAGAAAGGGCTAGCGAGGTACCATTTTGATATATCATGTTATGATTGTTTTGAGAAAGTGTTGTCATCCGAGTTTTATTATTATGGCTCGCTAGCTGATTATGTTATTGATATGAGTAATTGTGAGACCTAAGTGTTATTTTGAGTATGGTTAGTTCATAATATTTCTGAAACTTGAATGATGGCTTTGCATGTTTACAACAACGAGCAAACAGAGTTTGTAAAAGTTTTTCTTTATCACTTTCGGTTTATCAACTAAATTGCTTGAGGACAAGCAAAGGTTTAAGCTTGGGGGAGTTGATACGTCTCCAACGTATCTACTTTTCCAAACACTTTTGCCCTTGTTTTGGACTCTAACTTGCATGATTTGAATGAAACTAACCCGGACTGACGTTGTTTTCAGCAGAACTGCCATGATGTTGTTTTATGTGTAGAAAAGAGAAGTTCTCGGAATGTCTTGAAAATCCACGGAGGCACTTTTTGGAATTAATAAGAATTTCTGGGCGAAAGAAATACACCAGGGGGCCCAGGGCCTGTCCACGAGATAGGGGGGCGCGCCCCCCCTGTAGGGCGTGCCCCCCTATCTCGTGGGCCCCCTGGACCTCCACCGACCTCAACTCCAACTCTATATCTTCCGTCTTGGGAGAAAAAAATCAAAGAGAAAGTTTCATCGCGTTTTACGACAAGGAGCCGCCGCCAAGCCCTAATATCTCTCGGGAGGGCTGATCTTGAGTCCGTTCGGGGCTCCGGAGAGGGGGATTCGTCGCCGTCGTCATCATCAACCATCCTCCATCACCAATTTCATGATGCTCACCGCCGTGCGTAAGTAATTCCATCGTAGGCTTGCTGGACGGTGATGGGTTGGATGAGATTTACCATGTAATCAAGTTAGTTTTGTTGGGGTTTGATCCCTAGTATCCACTATGTTCTGAGATTGATGTTGCTATGACTTTGCTATGCTTAATGCTTGTCACTAGGGCCCGAGTGCCATGATTTCAGATCTGAACCTATTATGTTTTCATGAATATATGTGTGTTCTTGATCCTAACTTGCAAGTCTATAGTCACCTATTATGTGTTATGATCCGACAACCCCGAAGTGACAATAATCGGGATACTTCTCGGTGATGACCGTAGTTTGAGGAGTTCATGTATTCACTATGTGTTAATGCTTTGGTCCGGTTCTCTATTAAAAGGAGGCCTTAATATCCCTTAGTTTCCACTAGGACCCCGCTGCCACGGGAGGGTAGGACAAAAGATGTCATGCAAGTTATTTTCCATAAGCATGTATGACTATTTACGGAATACATGCCTACATTACATTGATGAATTGGAGCTAGTTCTATGTTACCCTATGTTATAGCTATTACATGAGGAATCGCATCCGGCATAATTATCCATCACTGATCCATTGCCTATGAGCTTTTCACATATTTTTCTTCGCTTATTTACTTTTTTGTTGCTACTGTTACAACTGCTACAAAAACCCAAAAACATTTATCTTTACTGTTGCTACTGTTACCATTACTATCATACTACTTTGCTACTAAATACCTTGCTGCAGATACTAAGTTATCCAGATGTGGTTGAATTGACAACTCAAGTGCTAATACTCAAGAATATTCTTTGGCTCCCCTTCTGTCGAATCAATAAATTTGGGTTGAATACTTTGCCCTCGAAAGCTGTTGCGATCCCCTACACTTGTGGGTTATCAGTGTAGTCGTCACAGGAACCGGTTTCTGTGATGAACTATTTTCCAATAAAGGAGCAGGTACAGTTACCTCATCAAGTTCTACTTTCCTCCCACTCACTTCTTTCGAGAGAAACTCCTTCTCTAGAAAGGATCCATTCTTGGCAACAAAAGTCTTGCCTTCGGATCTGTGATAGAAGGTGTACCCAACAGTTTCCTTTGGGTATCCTATGAAGACACATTTCTCCAATTTGGGTTCGAGCTTATCGGGTTGAAGCTTTTTCAAATAAGCATCGCCGGCCCCAAACTTTAAGAAACGACAACTTTGGTTTCTTGCCAAACCACAGTTCATATGGCATCGTCTCAACAGATTTTGATGGTGCCCTATTTAACGTGAATGCGGCCGTCACTAAAGCATAACCCCAAAATGATAGCGGTAAATCAGTAAGAGACATCATAGATCACACCATATCTAGTAAAGTATGATTACGACGTTCGGACACACCATTACGCTGTGGTGTTTTGGGTGGCGTGAGTTGCGAAACTATTCCGCATTGCTTCAAATGTAAACCAAACTCGTAACTCAAATATTCTCCTCCACGATCAGATCGTAGAAACTTTATTTTCTTGTTACGATGATTTTCAACTTCACTCTGAAATTCTTTGAACTTTTCAAATGTTTCAGACTTATGTTTCATTAAGTAGATATACCCATATCTGCTCAAATCATCTCTGAAGGTGAGAAAATAACGATACCCGCCGCGAGCCTCAACATTCATTGGACCACATACATCAGTATGCATGATTTCCAACAAATCAGTTGCTCGCTCCATAGTTCCGGAGAACGGCGTTTTAGTCATCTTGCCCATGAGGCATGGTTCGCAAGTACCAATTGATTCATAATCAAGTGATTCCAAAAGTCCATCAGTATGGAGTTTCTTCATGCGCTTTACACCAATATGACCTAAACGGCAGTGCCACAAATAAGTTGCACTATCATTATCAACTCTGCATCTTTTGGCTTCAACATTATGAATATGCGTATCACTACTACCGAGATTCATCAAAAATAGACCACTCTTCAAGGGTGCATGACCATAAAATATATTACTCATATAAATAGAACAACCATTATTCTCAGATTTAAATGAATAACCGTCTCGCATCAAACAAGATCCAGATATAATGTTCATGCTCAACGCTGGCACCAAATAACAATTATTTAGGTCTAAAACTAATCCCGAAGGTAGAAGTAGAGGTAGCGTGTCGACGGCGATCACATTGACTTTGGAATCATTTCCCACGTGCATCGTCACCTCGTCCTTAGCCAGTGTCCTCTTAATCCGTAGTCCCTATTTCGAGTTGCAAATATTAGCAACAGAACTAGTATCAAATACCCAGGTGCTACTGTGAGCTCTGGTAAGGTACACATCAATAACATGTATATCACATATACCTCTGTTCACCTTGCCATCCTTCTTATCCGCCAAATACTTGGGGCAGTTCCGCTTCCAGTGACCAGTCTGTTTGTAGTAGAAGCACTCAGTCTCATGCTTAGGTCCAGACTTGGGTTTCTTATCTTGAGCAGCAACTTGTTTGCTGTTCTTCTTGAAGTTCCCCTTCTTTTTCCCTTTTCCCTTTTTCTTGAAACTGGTGGTCTTATTGACCATCAACACTTGATGCTCCTTCTTGATTTCTACCTCCGCAGCCTTTAGCATTGCGAAGAGCTCGGGAATTGTCTTATCCATCCCTTGCATATTATAGTTCATCACGAAGCTCTTGTAGCTTCGTGGCAGTGATTGAAGAACTCTGTCAATGACGCTATCATACGAAAGATTAACTCCTAGTTGAATCAAGTGATTGTTATACCCAGACATTCTGAGTATATGCTCACTGACAGAACTATTCTCCTCCATCTTGCAGCTGTAGAACTTATTGGAGACTTCATATCTCTCAATCCGGGCATTTGCTTGAAATATTAACTTCAACTCCTGGAACATCTCATATGCTCCATGGCGTTCAAAGTCATTAGCATGGCACACTGAACTATCGAGTAGTCATCAGCTTTTCTCTGCCAGACATTCATAACATCTGGTGTTGCTCCTGCAGTAGGTTCGGCACCTAGCGGTGCTTCCAAGACGTAATTCTTCTGTGCATCAATGAGGATAATCCTCAAGTTATGGACCCAGTCCGTGTAATTGCTACCATCATCTTTTCAACTTTGCTTTTCTCAAGGAATGCATTAAAATTCAACGGAACAACAGCACGGGCCATCTATCTACAACAAACATAGACAAGAAAAACACTATCAGGACTAAGTTCATGATAAATTTAAGTTCAATTAATCATATTACTTAAGAACTCCCACTTAGATAGACATCCCTCTAAGCATCTAAGTGATCACGTGATCCAAATCAACTAAACCATAACCGATCATCACGTGAAATGGAGTAGTTTTCAATGGTGAACATCACTATGTTGATCATATCTACTATATGATTCACGCTCGACCTTTCGGTCTCAGTGTTCCAAGGCCATATCTGCATATGCTAGGCTCGTCAAGTTTAACCTGAGTATTCTGCGTGTGCAAAACTGGCTTGCACCCATTGTAGAGGGACACAGAGCTTATCACACCTGATCATCACGTGGTGTCTGGGCACGACGAACTTTGGCAACGGTGCATACTCAGGGAGAACACTTTTATCTTGAAATTTAGTGGGAGATCATCTTATAATGCTACCGTCAATCAAAGCAAGATAATATGCATAAAAGATAAACATCACATGCAATCAATATAAGTGATATGATATGGCCATCATCATCTTGTGCTTGTGATCTCCATCTCCGAAGCACCGTCATGATCACCATCGTCACCGGTGCGACACCTTGATCCCCGTCGTAGCATCGTTGTCGTCTCGCCAACTATTGCTTCTACAACTATCATACCGATTAGTGATAAAGTAAAGCAATTACAAGGCGATTGCATTGCATACAATAAAGCGACAACCATATGGCTCGTGCCAGTTGCTGATAACTCGGTTACAAAACATAATCATTTCAAACAATAAATATAGCATCACGTCTTGACCATATCACATCACAACATGCCCTGCAAAAACAAGTTAGACGGCCTCTACTTTGTTGTGCAAGTTTTACGTGGCTGCTATGGGCTGAGCAAGAACCATTCTTACCTACGCATCAAAACCACAACGATAGTTTGTCAAGTTAGTGTTATTTTAACCTTCTCAAGGACCGGGCGTAGCCACACTCGGTTCAACTAAAGTTGGAGAAACCGACACCCGCCAGCCACCTGTGTGCAAAGCACGTCGGTAGAACCAGTCTCGCGTAAGCGTATGCGTAATGTTGGTGCGGACCGCTTCATCCAACAATACCGCCGAACCAAAGTATGACATGCTGGTAAGCAGTATGACTTGTATCGCCCACAACTCACTTGTGTTCTACTCGTGCATATAACATCAACGCATAAAACCTAGGCTCGGATGCCACTATTGGGGAACGTAGTAATTTCAAAAAAATCCTACGCACACGCAAGATCATGGTGATGCATAGCAACGAGAGGGGAGAGTGTTGTCCACGTACCCTCGTAGACCGAAAGTGTAAGCGTTAGCACAACGCGGTTGATGTAGTCGTACGTCTTCACGGCCCGACCGATCAAACACCGAAATCATGGCACCTTCGAGTTCTTGCACACGTTCAGCTCGATGACGTCCCTTGAACTCTGATCCAGCTGAGTATCGAGGGAGAGTTCCGTCAGCACGACGGCATGGTGATGATGATGATGTTCTACCGACGCAGGGCTTCGCCTAAGCACCGCTACGATATTATCGAGGAGGACTATGGTGGAGGGGGCACCGCACACGGCTAAGAGATCAATGATCAATTGTTGTGTCTATGGGGTGCCCCCTTCCCCCGTATATAAAGGAGCAAGGGGGGAGGTGCGTCCGCCTAGGAGGAGGCGCGCCAGGAGGAGTCCTACTCCCACCGGGAGTAGGACTCCCTCCCTTCCTTGTTGGATTAGGAGAAAGGGGAAAGAGGAGGGAGAGAGGAAGGAAAGGGGGGGCGTCGCCCCCCTCTCCTTGTCCTATTCAGACTACGATGGGAGGGGCGCGCGGCCCTGCCCTAGCCGCCTCTCCTCTTCTCCACTAAGGCCCACTATGGCCCATTAAGCCCCGGAGGGGTTCCGGTAACCCCTCGGTACTCCGGTAAAATCCCGATTTCACCCGGAACACTTCTGATATCCAAACATAGGCTTCCAATATATTAATCTTTATGTCTCGACCATTTCGAGAATCCTCGTCATGTCCATGATCACAACCGGGATTCACAACAACCTTCGGTACATCAAAACTCATAAACTCATAATATAACCGTCATCGAAACTCATAATATAAACTCATAAACTCATAAACTCATAATATAACTCATAATAGAACATCAGAACTATGTAGACATGACCGAGACACGTCTCCAGTCAATAACAAATAGCGGAACCTGGATGCTCATATTGGATCCTACATATTCTACGAAGATCTTTATCGGTCAAACCGCATAACAACATACGTTGTTCCCTTTGTCATCGGTATGTTACTTGCCCGAGATTCGATCGTCGGTATCTCAATACCTAGTTCAATCTCATTACCACCAAGTCTCTTTACTCATTACGTAATGCATCATCCCGTAACTAACTCATTAGCTACATTGCTTGCAAGGCTTATAGTGATGTGCATTACCGAGAGGGCCCAGAGATACCTCTCCGACAATCGGAGTGACAAATCCTAATCTCGAAATACATCAACTCAACAAGTACCTTTGGAGACACCTGTAGAGTACCTTTATAATCACCCAGTTACGTTGTGACGTTTGGTAGCACACAAAGTGTTCCTTCGGTAAGCGGGAGTTACATAATCTCATAGTCATAGGAACATGTATAAGTCATGAAGAAAGCAATAGCAACATACTAAACAATCAAGTGTTAAGCTAACAGAATGGGTCAAGTCAATCACATCATTCTCCTAATGATGTGATCTCGTTAATCAAATGACAACTCATGTCTATGGTTAGGAAACTTAACCATCTTTGATTCACGAGCTAGTCAAGTAGAGGCATACTAGTGACACTATGTTTGTATATCTATTCACACATGTATTATGTTTCCGGGTAATACAATTCTAGCATGAATAATAAAATTTATCATGATATGAGGAAATAAATAATAACTTTATTATTGCCTCTAGGGCATATTTCCTTCAGTACATTCTTGCCATTACATTGTTAACCCCTTAGCCAATTTTGCGTCACTTGCCTATCGAGAGTAGCCATTTGAGTATTGCCGACAATGTTACTTGTGCACATTAGTGATATGTACCTTCCATTGCATACATACCTGTAGGACCTTGAGAAGAGGTGTCTAGAGGGGTGGTGATTAGACACTAAGTACCAAAGTTACAGTTTTTAGCCTTTTTAAAACTAAGTGGAGTTTAGGCACAAGTTTAACATTCACAACACATAGCAAGCAAGCATGCAAAGAGTATATGAGCAGCGGAAAGTAAAGCATGCAACTTGCAAGAATGTAAAGGGAAGGGTTTTGGAGGATTCAAACGCAATTGGAGACACGAATGTTTTTGGCGTGGTTCCGATAGGTGGTGCTATCGTACATCCACGTTGATGGAGACTTCAACCCATGAAGGGTAATGGTTGCGTGAGTCCACAGAGGGCTTGCCTCACTAGCGGTAGATCTTCACGAAGTAGGCGATCTCCTTGCCCTTACAAACTCCTTGGTTCAACTCCACAATCTTGCCGGAGGCTCTCAAGTGACACCTAGCCAATCTAGGAGACACCACTCTCCAAGAAGTAACAAATGGTGCGTTGATGATGAACTCCTTGTTCTTGTTCTTCAAATGATAGTCTCCCCAACACTCAACTCTCTCTCATAGGATTTGGATCTGGTGGAAAGAGGATTTGAGTGGAAAGCAACTTGGGGAAGGCTAGGGATCAAGATTCATATGGTAGGAATGGAATATCTTGGCCTCAACACATGAGTAGGTAGTTCTCTCTCAGAAATGGTAAGTTGGAAGTGTAGGTTTAATCTGATGGCTCTCTCCATGAATGCAGAGGAGGTGGAGGGGTATATATAGCCTCCACACAAAATCTAACCGTTGCACACAATTTACCAAACTCGGTGGTACCGATTCAACAGACTCAGTCGGACCGATTTAGTAAACCTAGCGACCGTTAGGATTTTCGGTGGGACCGAGATGCAACTCGGTAGGACCGATATGGTTAGGGTTAGGGCATAACGTAATCTCGATGAGACCGATTACACAAACTCAGTAGGACCGATTTTGGTAATTAGCTAACCAGAGAGTTGGTCAGGCAAACTCGGTTGGACCAATTATCAAACTCGGTGGGAGCGATTTTGGTAATGAGTCAACCAGGAAGTTTGGATTGTAATCTCGGTAGTACCGATTGCTCAAACTCGGTGAGACCGATTTTGATAATGGGCATACACAGAGAGATTACAATCCCATCTCGGTGAGACCGAGATCCCTATCGGTGAGACCGATTTGCCTAGGGTTTGTGGTAGTGGCTAAGACATCAAAACTCGGTGGCGCCGGATAGAAAGAATCAGTGGGGCCGAGTTTGACTTTAGGTTTAGGACATATGTGGATGTGAGAAAGTGGTTGTGAGTTTTTGGAGCATATCACTAAGCACATGAAGCAAGAGGCTCATTAAGCAACACCTCACCCTCCTTGATAGTATTGGCTTTCCTATAGACTCAATGTGATCTTGGATCACTGAAATGTAAAATGAAGAGTCTTGAGCTTGAAGCTTGAGCCAACCCTTTATCCTTAGCGTCTTGAAGGAGTTCCCACATCCTTTAGTCCATGCCACTCCAATGTTGAACTTATCTGAAATATACTAGATAGAAGTGTTAGTCCAACAAGTGATATGTTGACATTAATTACCAAAACCACCTAGGGAGAACTTGTGCTTTCAATCTCCCCCTTTTTGGTAATTGATGACAACATACATCAAAGCTTTAGATAAGGATATAAAGAATAGCAAGTAAAGCTTTGGAAAGACATGTAACAAGCATAGGCTCCCCCTACATGTATGCAATCATGTGAATATGAAATATAGAAGCATGTGAGAGCATAACCATGATAGAGCAGGCAATGTGTTACATGTATCTTGGCCATATGCATCAGAGCAAAAAAAATATTAAAGGAAATACCTTCATGCCCATGAGTCCTTCTTGCAAACAGTATGTACATCAACAAGAATTCCTCATACACATGATTGTGATGCATATACTTACCTTGTAGTCTTGAGTAGGCCTAGGATGGAATGAACCTGTGTAAACAAGGTTAGATAACACAGATACATCTGCTAGCCAGAGCAAACATAAGAAACCACAAGAATACCAAGACTGGGATGACATGTAGAGAGTGAGTACTAAGTACTACAGTTGATTAGACATGTCCCCAAGAGTAAAGATATGAAATGAATTTAAATGATTTCTTTCCCTTAGATGTCTTGCTCCCCCTGAATCTAGCATGGGATACTGGGAGAAGATAGGGAACAGAAAATCAGAGCTGAAAGATATAAAGAATAGAGCTAATGCAAGCTAATGCAAATAAGCACATATGGACATGCATTTCCCCTCAAGAAGACATGTGGCATCTCTCCTCTTGAACACCAAGCATCTGGGATCCTTGAGAAATACTTTCTACTAGTATTCTCTCCCCCTGGAGATCTCTCTCTCTCTCTCCCCTTGAAGGATCTCTCTCTCCCTCTGAGATGTGATCTCTCTCTCTAAATGATAAGCTTTGATGTGATCTCTCTCTCCCCCTTTGACATCAATTTCCAAGAAGGGCTTGATAAAGATGTAATCTCTCTCTCTCCCTCTGGAATTTGACGTGAATGGGTTTGATCCTTGAGTCACAACATAAAGCAATGATAAAAATGTGATGCTTGTAGAGGACAAGATTCATTGAGTGGAGCTGGATCAGAAGAAACACGGAATAAGTGGCAAACTATTTTTCCTGTTGTGAAATCGGTGGCACCGAGTGGTATGCTTCGGTGGTACCGAAAGTTTTCGGTTGGACCGAAAATAACAAATCGGTGTAACCGAGTTCATCACAGGGAAAACACTTGTCACCTCATCTCACTAGACTAGAAAGATCTCACAAAGATTTGCAAGGAATTTACTAAATGGTATGCAAGGAATTTACTGAATGACATGCAAAAAAATATAGAGCAAACATAAAGAAATCTAGATGAAGTTTGTTTTTTTTTGAAAGGGGAAACGAATAACCATGAGACAAATGCAAAAACACAGAAGAAAACACAAGGGAACTTCATCTAGAGATGGTCGGCGACGAAGTCACCTATGTTAGAGTATATTGACTTAGGAGTCAAGTGAGATCACTTGATCATAGGTCATACTCATCGTTTAAGCTCAAAATGGGGTTGCCATTTTTCATTTAAGCATCTTGATGTATTCACATCTTGTCGAGTTGCTTTAGCTCATGACTTGGAGTAAAGCTTCTCTAAGATGGAATAACATACCTTGGTTGGTGGTGTTGTCCATGTAGTTGAACTTGTGTGAGTTGCTCGAGGTTGATGTAGCTCATCAAGAATTTGGAGCACCACTTGGAATTTGAGTCCATCTACCTACATGGGTTAGTTCTTGCAAGGAAGATCACTTGTGTATCCAAAAATGACACTCATGAAGTTTAACATAGAATTTGTCAAAGGATATGTTCGAATGGTTTCGTGCTTCCTTGTCTTCAACCACCTTTGTGGAGACTTGGTGATGTCGAGATTGCTCAAGATATGAGTAGATTACAATCTCATGGAATTAGATTCAACCAAGTACCTACATGGGTTAGATAGCATGCAAGATACAAATATATCCAGGACATAAGATTTTCATCATAAGATAAATATCAAGGATTAGTCATAAGCTCATGTCTTGCATGTATCCAATGGAGTTTCTACTCCAAGTTTGAAGCATCAATGACGTTCAATTCTCCTCTCAACCTGCAAAACACTTTCTCATCAAGAGGTTTAGTGAATATATCCGCTAATTGTTTTTCGGTGCAAACATGCTTAAGATCAATGTAACCCTTAGCAACATGATCTCGAATGAAATGATGACGAACTTCAATATGCTTAGTTCGATAATGTTGCACAGGATTATGACTAATTTTGATAGCACTTTCATTGTCACAAAGCAATGGAACATGTTTCACATATATCCCATAATCTTTAAGAGTTTGGGTCATCCAAAGTAACTGAGCACAACATGAACCAGCGGCAATGTATTCCGCTTCGGCGGTGGATAAGGATACCGAGTTTTGTTTCTTGGAAGACCAAGACACAAGAGATCTACCAAGAAATTGACAAGTACCCGAAGTGGACTTTCTATCAACCTTGTCTCCGGCATAGTCCGAGTCGGAGTAGCCAACAAGATCGAAAGAGGCCCTCTTAGGATACCAAATGCCAAAATTTGGTGTATGTATTAAGTATCTCACTATCCTTTTCACGGCCTTAAGATGACATTCTTTAGGAGCAGCTTGATATCTTGCACACATGCACACACTTAGCATAATATCGGGACGTGAAGCACATAGGTATAACAATGAACCAATCATAGAGCGATAAACCTTTTGATCAACCGGTTCACCATCTTTGGTCAAATCAAGATGTCCACTAGTAGGCATGGGTGTAGTCATACCTTTGCATTCTTGCATATTGAACTTCTTGAATAAATCCTTAGTGTACTTCGTTTGAGAGACAAAAGTACCTTCCTTAGTTTGCTTGATTTGCAACCCAAGAAAGAATTTGAGTTCACTCATCATTGACATCTCAAACTTCTCTGACATTAGCTTTCCAAACTTCTCACTAAAGTGAGGGTTAGTTTAACCAAATATAATATCATCAACATAGATTTGGCACACAAATAGTTCACCATTAACCCTTTTAGTAAAGAGTGTGGAATCAATTTTCCCAATTTCAAAGCCTTTTTTAATAAGGAACTTGGTCAAGCATTTATACCATGCTCTAGGAGCTTGTTTAAGACCATAAAGAGCTTTGTGAAGTTTGTAAACATGATTGGGTTTCTTGGGATTGACAAAGCCAGGAGGTTGTTTAACATAAACTTCCTCCTCTATTTCACCATTTAGAAAAGCACTTTTAATGTCCATTTGGTACAATGTGATATCATGGTGATTAGCATAGGCAAGTAAGATGCGAATAGACTCAAGTCTAGCAACGGGAGCATAAGTCTCACCATAGTCCATACCTTCGACTTGTGTGTAGCCTTGGGCGACGAGACGTGCTTTGTTGCAAACTACTTGTCCATCTTCATCTTGCTTGTTGCGAAACACCCATTTGGTACCGATGATGTTGTGGTTGTTGTCGGGCTTCTCAACCAATGTCCAAACTTGGTTCCTCTCAAAGTTGTGTAGCTCTTCATGCATAGCATTTATCCAATCCGGATCTTCCAATGCTTCTTCGACCTTCATAGGTTCAATGCTAGAGATGAAAGAATAGTTTTCACAAAAGTTAGCTAAACGAGTTTTTGAGCGAGTGATTCTCCCGGTTTGAATATCATTGTAGATTTGCTCGACGGGATGGTCTTTAGCAATTCTTACTCGAACTCGTGAAAGCTTTTGCTTGGATCTTGGTTGAACATCTTCTTCATCTTGTTCTTCTTCTTGGCCTTCTTCATTGTTGGCGTTGGCGTTCTCTTGTCGTGGTGGAGAAGGAGGTTGGATGCTTCCGTGTCAACTCTTGGTTCACCTTGTCGTGAAGTAGAAGCTTCCACTTGGACAAACGAGGTACTCTCCTTCACCTCCGTTGGACAAACCTTGCCAATAGACAAGTCTTGGATTGCTTTCGAAGGATCTTTGTCTCGTACATCAATTGGCAGTTGCTCTACTTGCGAGCCGTTAGATTCATCAAACTTTACATCTACCGTCTCTTCAACCTTTTGGGTGAAATTGTTGTAGACACGGTATGTGTGAGAGTTTGAGCCATAACCTAGCAGGAAACCTTCATGAGACTTAGGAGCAAATTTAGAACGACGATGCTTATCAAGAATGTAGCACTTTGAGCCAAATACTCGAAAGTATCCAACTTGGGGTTTGTTACCGGTGAGGAGCTCTTATGCCGTCTTGCCGAGTAGCTTGTGAAGATACAAGCGATTTGTTGCATGACAAGCTGTCTCAACCGCTTCTGCCCAAAAGTGCTTCGGCGTCTTGTACTCATCAAGCATCGTTCTCGCCATTTCGATGAGCGTCCGGTTCTTCCTCTCAACAACTCCATTTTGTTGAGGTGTGTACATAGCCCAGAACTCATGTGAAATCCCTTCTTCGTCAAGAAAGGTGTCCACATTTGCGTTCTTGAACTCCGTTCCGTTGTCGCTGCGAACCTTCTTGATCTTCGCTTCAAATTGATTTTGGGCCTTTCTAGCGAAGTTTTTGAAGATCTTCTGAACCTGCGATTTATCATCGAGAAAGAACACCCATGTAAATCTGGAAAAATCATCGACTATAACTAGACCAAAAGAATTTCCACCGAGACTCTTGTAAGAGTTGGGACCAAAGAGATCCATGTGAAGTAGCTCGAGTGGCCTCTTTGTGGTCATGATGTTCTTCACGGGATGCCTTCCTCCAACCTGTTTACCTGCTTGACAAGCACTGCAAAGTCTATCCTTATCAAATAAGACATCATTAACTCCAAGGATATGATTTCCTTTAATAAGCTTGTCAGGTTTCTCATGCCAACGTGACCTAGTCGTCTATGCCATAACCAACCTTTTGAGGATTTAGCAATGAAGCAAGTTTTAGGTTGAGCCTTTTTAGTGAAATCAACAATGTAAAGATCACCTCTACGTATACCGGTAAAGACCATTTTATGATTGTCTCGACGAAACACTTGGCAATCAACTTCAGTAAATAAGACATTGAAACCAAAGTCAGCAAGTCTAGATACTGAAAGTAAGTTGTATCCAAGAGATTCAACGAGCATGACATTTTGTATGGAGCTATCATGTGAGATGGCCACCTTACCGAGGCCAACCACCTTACCCTTTGAGTTGCCACCGAAAGTGACATACTTTCGAGGACTATCATTATCAGCAAGCTCACGAAACATGTCTTTATCTCCGGTCATGTGATCGGTACATCCACTGTCAAGGACCCATTCCTTTCCTCCTGACATATATCCCCGAAGATTTGCCATAAGACCAAAATGTCTCATTGCATCATCAAGATCAAAGTCAGCATCATCATCCTCATCATAGTATCCATGTTCAACATCATCATGTGGTGGATCAAATCCTAGAGAGGGTGATTCGTTAGAGTGATTTTGACAATGATCTTGTCTATGAATTTTTATAGCTTCGGAAATAATATCACTAATAATACCAACATTTCCTTTGGCACGCATAAGGTTTGTAAGCTCAAATAGACGATCACCAAACATAGGATCACTAGTATTCATCTTACTCAAGGCAATAGACTTATGGAGAATTTCATCAAGATTTCTCAAAGAATAATCAGGAAATCGTTCCTCAAGAAATTTCCATATAGTGTAGGCACACTCAAGAGTAGGTAGTTTTATAATCAAGTTTTTAGGCAAGCCTCTAGTGATAAGATTAACAGTTCTAACATTCCTAATCATGTCAATTGACTCATCAAGGGTAGGATGCATAGGATCAACACAAGGTGCACAAGGACTAGCAATGTACTTGTTCAAATGATATTGATTGAAAATTACAAGCATCTCATTTTTCCACTCATGAAAATACTCTCCATCAAGAATAGGCACTCTATGTCTAAGACTCCCCAAAGTAGACTCATCCATCTTCCTCCAATGGTGATTAAACCAAAGCAATGGAGACCAATGCTCTGATACCACTTGTAGGACCTTGAGAAGAGATGTCTAGAGGGGGGTGATTAGACACTAAGTACCAAAGTTGCAGTTTTTAGCCTTTTTAAAACTATGTGGAGTTTAGTCACAAGTTTAACATTCACAACACATAGCAACAAAGCATGCAAAGAGTATATGAGCAGCGGAAAGTAAAGCATGCAACTTGCAAGAATGTAAAGGGAAGGGTTTTGGAGGATACAAACGCAATTGGAGACACCGATGTTTTTGGCATGGTTCCGATAGGTGGTGCTATCGTACATCCACGTTGATGGAGACTTCAACCCATGAAGGGTAACGGTTGCGCGAGTCCACGGAGGGCTCCACCCACGAAGGGTCCACGAAGAAGCAACCTTGTCTATCCCACCATGGCCATCGCCCACGAAGGACTTGCCTCACTAGTGGTAGATCTTCACGAAGTAGGCGATCTCCTTGCCCTTACAAACTCCTTGGTTCAACTCCACAATCTTGTCGGAGGCTCCCAAGTGACACCTAGCCAATCTAGGAGACACCACTCTCCAAGAAGTAACAAATGGTGCGTTGATGATGAACTCCTTGCTCTTGTGCTCGAAATGATAGTCTCCCCAACACTCAACTCTCTCTCATAGGATTTGGATCTGGTGGAAAGAGGATTTGAGTGGAAAGCAACTTGGGGAAGGCTAGAGATCAAGATTCATATGGTAGGAATGGAATATCTTGGCCTCAACACATGAGTAGGTAGTTCTCTCTCAGAAATGGTAAGTTGGAAGTGTAGGTTTAGTCTGATGGCGCTCTCCACGAATGAAGAGGATGTGGAGGGGTATATATAGCCTCCACACAAAATCTAACCGTTACACACAATTTACCAAACTCAGTGGGACCGATTCAATAGACTCGGTCGGACCGATTTAGTAAACCTAGTGACCGTTAGGATTTTCGGTGGGACCGAGATGCAACTCGGTAGGACCGATATGGTTAGGGTTAGGGCATAATGTAATCTCGGTGAGACCGATTACACAAACTCGGTAGGACCGATTTTGGTAATTAGCTAACCAGAGAGTTGGTCAGGCAAACTCGGTTGGACCGATTATCAAACTCGGTGGGACCGATTTTGGTAATGAGTCAACCAGGAAGTTCGCATTGTAATCTCAGTAGTACCGATTGCTCAAACTTGGTGAGACCGATTTTGATAATGGGCATACACAGAGAGATTACAATCCCATCTCGGTGAGATCGATACCCTATCGGTGAGACCGATTTGCCTAGGGTTTGTGGCAGTGGCTAAGACATCAAAACTCGGTGGCGCCGGATAGAAAGAATCAGTGGGGCCGAGTTTGACTTTAGGTTTAGGACATATGTGGATGTGAGAAAGTGGTTGAGAGTTTTTGGAGCATATCACTAAGCACATGAAGCAAGAGGCTCATTAAGCAACACCTCATCCCTCCTTGATAGTATTGGCTTTCCTATAGACTCAATGTGATCTTGGATCACTGAAATGTAAAATGAAGAGTCTTGAGCTTGAAGCTTGAGCCAACCCTTTGTCCTTAGCATATTGAAGGAGTTCCCACATCCTTTAGTCCATGCCACTCCAATGTTGAACTTATCTGAAATATACTAGATAAAAGTGTTAGTCCAACAAGAAATATGTTGACATTAATTACCAAAACCACCTAGGGAGCACTTGTGCTTTCAATACCATATCACATTGGTATCATCATATCATCCCTTGTGTCACAAGATTGTTCCCGCATATACACAATTGCTATCTTGGTTTGTGCATTTTCGCATAAGTGGCCAAAAAAAGCTTTTAAGCAAAAGGAAAAGAGAGCAAAGAGCTTGTAAGCAATAGCCATAGCATCATACCGCATTGCACATAAGATTGGCATATCCGATCATCTTGGATCACCTTGAGAAGAACACCGGGAACATCATACACATAGCATACTTGGTATCGAAGGCTCATACATTTTGCATCTTATACATTGTGCACAAGTGTCGTATCCACCTATTGAGAAATCGTGCTAGTGTCTCTCTTGACTTGTGCAACACGAGCATTTTCCCGTAGATTCCACATTTTCTGCTCATTCCTTGGTTGCACGACCCCATTTATCTATTCGTGTGTGTGTTTCCGTGTGCCACATATTGTTATTGGTCTACTTGTTTCACTTGCGAATTCGTGACTCTTTTCCAACATTATTGACTCTTGCTAACATTTTGCATCAAATTTTTGTGCCACTATCCTCACCGAGCTCCACCATAAGCCTTACTTGTGTAGGTGTGAGATTTGATAAGATCCGGTACCAATTGTGCTATTTCCTTGTTACATTATTGAGTGATCATTGATCCATCTTCAACATTGGAAAGGTACATTTGGTCTAGTTCTTTCCTTTCTTACACTCACATTTGCTCGAGTCTTGTGATGGATAGGCAAGGCATTTCATCTCCGGTCTTCCACGACAACGATGGCGCAAACAACTAAATCAACAAAACGTCCACCTTCGGACTACAACGAGCAATGCACGGCATTAAGCGACTCGCCATCGACATTCGCCAGAATGAAGCAAGGATAAGGGACTACATCGACACCAAGTTGGACGCACAATTGGATGACATCCGACACGTGTGGGCCAACTACAAGTCTTCTTCCTCTTCGTCATCTTCAAGGCGGAAACGCTCGAGTCGCAAGTCTTCGGAACAGCCACAAGATGCAAGTACCACACGACACCGTCAAGAAAAACTTCATGAGCACAAGAGAAGACCGCGAGACGAGCACCAACAAGACGGAGCTACGACTACTACCACCACTTCGGCATCTTCGCCAAGTGTTCTCAAGGCATCTTCGCCTTTGGATGTACGGCATCTTCGCCCACCCCCGACGAGTACGCCTACATCGGCCTTCATCCATGGCGATGGTGACGAGATGATCAAGCATGGGATTTTCCCTTCGGTCATGGAGGAGAGCGATGATGTGCCATCTTCGGCCTTCATCCACGGCGATGACGATGAGATGGTTAAGCATGGGATTTTCCCTTCGACCACGGCGACGTATGATGACTTGAGTGACTTGTGCCACCATATTGAGAGTGAGAGTGACTTCACCACTAGCCCCATATATGATGAGTTGCCACAATTCCCATGTGAGGAGAGCCACCACCACCACCACTTGAGTGATTTGAGTGACTCCACCATATGTGACATTGAGTGCACCTACCTTGAGGGAGTGAGTGAGCCACCACCACATAGAGAGAGTGAGGTAGTTGATACGGCATGTGAGGCCATTTCGATTTCTAACAACTTAACCTCTACCTCTATTATGCCTTCTCATTTGCTGATAGGTCCCATATATGATGACGCGCCGATCCTCGATGGCTTCATCCTTCCTATGGACAAGACGATGGCCATGGTGGAATATGATGCACCCCCCACATGGTTCCATCAAGATGAAGATGGTGACCACCATTTGGTCTTTGCCACCTCACCTACACCACTTGAGTGGAATGAACAAGGTAACATAGGTGAAGGTGATGCTCTAGTCCCACTAGTGGACATTCTTGACATTGATTGCTTGCATGATGTTATCCACCTATTTCCATGCTTCATGCTAGTGCGATTTCCCCATGCTATGATTTGCCCATTTATGATGAGTATGATGATTCTCATGTGGAGTCTATTAGTTCTGATGCCATGTTACATAGCATTTCTTGTGACAATTCTCTAGGTCACATCATGTTTGATAATACGCTTGACTTGTCATATGCAATGAATGCGATCTACAATATGTCATATTTGCAATCTCATCGTAGTGACTATGCATATCCCATTAAAATTAACCCAATTTGCACATATGGCATAGATGACAAGCCCTTGGTTATTGGCATTTGTTTTTCTTGTGATGATATTGATAAGATTCCTTTGCATCATTTATCTCATATGCCATGCCATGACCACCTAGCTTCGGATATGCATTGTTTTGGATGTTCTCCGTTTTCTCCATATGATGTTTCCATATTGCTCATGAGGAGACCCCCATAGTTTCCTCATACATGTTAGGAGATTTGGATGCATTCCATTCTTTGCATGATTCCCTTGATTGTGTCCACCTTATGCATCCCATGAATAAAAATGCTATTGTTGTGCCACACACTTGCTATAAATTGCGTCCCAATCATGTTGAACACAATAACTATTCTTTCATGATGGATGACATGTTTCTCTATCGTGCATCAAATTTCTTTGAGCAATGCTATTCTTGTGATAACTCACACATGCACATACACATCATGATGGATGATGTGTATATTTACCATGCACACACTTTCTTTGGTTTGTGTATCTTTTGTGTAGGTACCCATGAATACTTGTCAACCTCGCAATCCCACGAGTTGACAAAACGAGCTCTAGAGAGCAATGATGATTTGGGATCCCGTGGATTGTCCTTACCACCGTTCCCTTCGCGCAAAGACTTCGCGCATCTCTTGTACATGGCCTCACATGGTTATGGGTTATTTACCACTTCTCACTTTATGCCCATATTGCCATGTTCACTTTGCATGCTATGCTCATTTCTATGCCTTTTCCATGCATTTGTGACCCATGCTTTGCTTTACACATGATGATTGATTCTACTACTTGTATGTGTATTTGCAAGCTTGGTGGAGATGTTTCTTGTTATGGCCATGTTCCATTTATGCCACACTCCTACGTTGATACTATGATCTTGCTTTGTGTTCGTGCTTGCGATATGCCATGTGCACACATGACATTATTGCCATGATTTCCTCTAGTCTGTTGCATCTTCACTCCACTAGTTTGCACGACTTGATTTCTATGCTTTCTCATGTTGCATCCAATTCTTGGATTACTTGCTCCTATCATATGTTTGGTTGCAACAATGTCATTACTTCACATATGCATATGCCATGTCCCATTGCTTGTCACGCTTGACTTGATTGCCTCACACATGATAAACAATTGCTCTTTCCATTGTGTTGAGTGCCACTCGATTTTCACTACACCCTATGCACATTATTCTTGGATTGTCTTGCACTTGACGCATGTCTTTAGTCATATCATCTTCTTGGGTGTTGTGAATGACTCATATGCCTACCATAGACCGTTCATTGAGAGTCTTATGCATGCTTGCTACAACATTGAGGTAGATGCTTGTTTCCTTGTCCCACATATTAGCATCTTTACCTCACATTTGCATGATTGTTTCCATGATGATTTTCCATGTGCCCAATTTATGTGCTTACATGCCATGCCACACTCCCTTGGCACACGATATGCTATGCTTGATGATGACACTTGTTTGGTGAATCACCTCTTGAATGCTCGGTTTTGCTCTAACGCTAACCGCGTTTGTTTTTCCAGGTGTTTGTTCTACTTGTTCCTTTTGAAGGAATCACTAGACGGTGCGACATTGGAGAGTGCCCATTTCGAGCTTCAACTTGATAAGTTCTTGGTGGTTGTCAACTTCTACACGGCGACGCCCTCTATTTCCCATGGTGATGAAGATCACGATCTATGGACGGATCTCTCCCAAGGGGGGGGGGAGATGATGCGGAGCATCCCTCGCTCATCACCATGTATGCTCCAACACCACCGCAAGCACGGAGAGGACATATGACGAGAGCTCGCGCACGCGCCATTCAAACCAAGGTTAACTCTTTCCTCTTTGATTTCCATTCAGATTCACATGTGAGTTGGATCCTACCTCAAGCGGAGATGTTACGCATGATTAGGTATCAAGGTGTTGATCATGGAGAGGCTAGCACGAAGACCTGAGCACCTACGGACGAGAAGAGGAGGACAAGAAGAGCGAGGATGAGGAATGGGCCAAGCCCCTGGACCACCTGGGTGCCCGGCCAACACTTGGCCGTAGCCCCAGCCGGCCCCGGGAACCCGGCCGCCAAGCACCGGGTGCCCGCCCAATCGCCCAGCCGCGGCCTAGGCAGCACCCCGGGTGCCCGGCCCCAGCGCCCCGGGTGCCCAGCCTCCTGCCTAGGCCGGCCCAACATGCCCCCGGGTGCCCGGGCCACTACCCCCGGGTGCCCGGCCTCCCCCACCTGGCGCTGGAGATGCCACACCGGGTGCCCGGGCCGCCACACCCCAGGTGCGCGGCCCAGCTGCTCGCGCAGCCCAGCTCCGCCCGGGTGCCCGGCCTCGACCGCCCAGGCCCCTGCGTCTACCCCGGATGCCCGGGCCTAGGACCCCCAGGTGCCCGGACCCCTCCGAGGGCCTGCGTGCCTTGTTGGGGTTTTTCCCATGTAATCCCTCTCCCCCTCCTAGTCCGTCCCTAGACTATAAGTACCTCCCTCCTAGCTCATTAGAAGGATAGCAAAGTATATGAGATGATTATGCGAGCTTTGCTCCTTGTACCCACTCCTCTAGGAGATCAAGACCTCCTAGGAGAAGATCCCTAGTGGATATCAAGCCCCCAACTTGGGAAGGATCCCCATCATAGGATCATCAAGACCTCTCTCCTCATAGGATTGGGATGAACTAGTGCCTTGTATCTTTCCTTTATTGTTCTTGGATCATTGTGACCTCTTGTGTGTTCTTGGATCTAGCATATGTGTGATTGGATCTAGTCAATTCGAGTGTTTCCCCTCTCTTGTGTTCTTCATGTTCTTGGGGATTTCCCCTCCAATTCGTGAAAGATCTCCATCTAGGGTTCCACCCTACAACATACTAGGTGCATCGGTGTTAATTCTTTGAGAGTCTTGTTCAATTCTCTTTGGGTGTCCCTCAGGGTAAAGTGGTTCCTGAGTCATTTTACCTCCTCTAGTTGCTACTCTAACAGCAAAGTCACTTATATTATTGTTCATTTCGTCAAGCAATTCTCTTTGAGATTTAGCAACTTGTTCTAATTGAGTCTGAACCATAGAAGCGTGCTTTCCTACACCTCTAACATCATTTGATACTAGTTGACCCGTTGCGCCAAATGGCGCAGAGACCCGCTAAAAACATGTTCGTGATGAAAATAGTTTCTTTTAGTAAGGACATATTCTATTTTGATAGTAGAAAGCCCATGCTTAAATCATGCTATATTGAGAATATATTAATTATGTTGAGAAGTCTGAGTCTCATGTATGAAAAAAAAACATATTTTTACAACATGTATAAACCAATTAAGGAGGTATTTTTGAGCGGTGTTTGTACAAAACTTTTATTTTCCACCTGCATGAAAGAAAAACTCTCTGTGTTGTGCATATGGAGGCGTAGATATTTGAAAGGCTCATATGCTACCTAGTCCGGCCCATGAACAATTCTCTGGGTGGCCATTCCGGAGTAGAATATGAAGCGGTAACAACTGCATCCATCTGCCTGTTTATCCCCTTTTCTTCCTCGATGGCTCATTTGGGCGAGAGAGGCGTTTCCGGCAGAGACGTACCCAACTGGTGAGATTTCTCCTTTCCTATTATCTCGGATTTCTTTGCATGCAATGGATTTGGTTCTCATTTATCCGGATCTTACAACTCCCCTCTTTTAGTGGCGCTTTGTACCAAATGGCGCATAGACCCACTGAAATCTATGTACAAATTGAAAAGAAAATTCATGGTTTAGTTTGTTTAGTTGCTGGCAGCACAAAGTCCCATTGAAAACCATGTTGCGCTGAAAATATGACTCGTTACCCCAAATGGCAGAGTCCCATTTAATACCATGTGCACATTTGAAAATATTTGTTCATAATTTTATGTTTGAGCAAGCATAGGGCATGAATTGTGAACCTTTTCATAGAGGCTTGTTTTTCAAAATCTAAACTTGCATGCATAATTTGTTATGTTATTTGGGTAACAAGGATCCATAATTTTTAATATTTATTCATTGGTCGTGTGGCATTTAGACCCACCTTTTTTACCAATCCTAATTTTTGTAGGGCTGCCAGTCCAAGTGAATCCAGCCCACAGAAGCTGGGCTCAGCCCAATATACAACAAGTCATTACTTCATCTCAACCTCTTAAGTACACAACCTTGACAGGTCTTTAGGAAGTGATTACCTAAACTTCAATACATAGAAACATAGACCCAACAAAATATTCAAGATTGTCTTGCACGGTCATCGATTCACAGCTCTTGAGTTGGTTTACAAAAAATTACTTGGATAGTCACTGGATGTACAATAAAGATTAAAGAACCAGAAGGTGATACATTGAAAGGGAGATGACAAAGAACACACTTGCTAAAGCTAAGTTTAATTTATAGAATGCATGTACAAAATCAACCAATCGGTCGCCTCTTCTGACACATAAAAACATCATCTGCTACCATGCCCTTACTCAGGTTGGAGCTTCAGTTGAAGGGATGCCTATATAGAACAAAAACATGGTCACAGTCGACATATCCAGTGGGAACTTGATTTATGTGAAAATCTGAAAACTTACATATTGAGCCGCTAGATCTACAATGAACGACATCTGCTCAAAGGTGTACCACCACCAACAACTTAAACACCAATCAGCACATAGCCCCTCCTTGCTAGTAATGTTGCCAGATTATTTAGGGATTGGATTATCCCCTCGTAAGACCTAATCTTGGTTCAGACATAATTTTGTAGCAAAAAACATGTAGAGAGGCAATAGAAGAGCAGGTCTCAACTCTCAACCAAGTAGAAAAACACATGTAGAGACGAAAACACATGCAGGCACCCACGCAGGAATATTAGAAGAGCAGAAGAAAGAATATCAACCCAAGTAACAGTTAGATTATGGACAAAGAGTTCCCTTCCCTCATTTGATTTTTGCGTGACATTCAAACCTAAAACTAGCTTATTCTTTTTTATTTCCAAAGCACGGGTACACTGACTCATACCTCTACGTCTAATGTTCAAATCTAAAATTAAGCAACTCTTTTTTATTCCCAAAGCAAACAAAAAACAGACCTTTAAAATGCCCAAGTAGCACAAAAGAATAAAACAGGGGAGATTTTGGTCGGTGGACCAAGGCCCTACTGAGCTAGGAAGGGAAAGTTAGTCTAGCAATTTGTTCATCAAGAAATTCACCTAGTGGCACATCATCATCAAGCAAAGTACTAGCATCATCAGGAGTAGCATTCATAGCAAAAGTAGCATCATCAACAACTTGCGACATATCAGAATTAATAGCATGAGGTGGTGTTGCAAGTTTACTTATAATAGAAGGTGAATCTAAAGCGGAGCTGGATGGCAGTTCCTTACCTCCCCTCGTCTTAGTGGGAAAAATCTTAGTCTTAGCATCCTTCATATTCTTCATAGTGATAATATGATAATAATCCCAAGTGACTCAACAAATATAGATATGCTCCCCGGCAATGGCACCAGAAAAAAGTCTTGATAACCCACAAGTATATGGGATCGCAACAGTTTTCAAGGGTGGAGTATTCAACCCAAATTTATAGATTCGACACAGGGGGAGCCAAAGAATACTTGCAAGTATTAGCATCCGAGTTGTCAATTCAACCACACCTGGAGATTAATTATTTGTAGCAAAGTGATCAGTGGCACAGTAATATGATAGTTTCGATAATGGTAGCAGCAGCAACAGTAACAGTAACAGTGATAGCAGTGATTTGGTAGCAGTAGCGATAGCAGTAGCAGCAGTAGTAACTTAGCAAGAACAATATAAGGTAAATTCGTAGGCATTGGATCGGTGATTCATTGGATGATATTCATCATGAGACAGTAATAACCTAGGGTGATACAACACTAGCTCCAGTTCATAAATATAACGTATGCATGTATTCCGTAAATAGTCATACGTGCTTATGGAAAGAACTTGCATGACATCTTTTGTCCTACCCTCCCGTGGCAGCGGGGTCCTATTGGAAACTAAGGGGTATTAAGGCCCCCTTTTAATAGAGAACCGGAACAAAGCATTGACACACGATGAATACATGAACTCAAACTACGGTCATCACCGAGAGTGGTCCCGACTATTGTCACTTCGGGGTTGCCGGATCATAACACGTAGTAGGTGACTATAACTTGCAAGATCGGATCTAGAACATGGATATAATGGATCTGAAACCATGGCACCCGGGCCCAAAGTGACAAGCATTAAGCATGGCAAAATCATAGCAACATCAATCTCAGAACATAATGGATAGTAGGGATCAGGCCCTAACAAAACTAACTCGATTACATGATGAATCTCATCCAACACCTCACCAACCAGTGAACCTACAAAGGAATTACTCACTCCCGGTGGGGAGCATCATGGAATTGGCGATGGAGGAGTGTTAGTGATGACAAAGATCAAAGGTCCCCCTCTCTGGAGCCCCAAACAGACTCCAGATATGGCCTCCCGATGAAGAACAGGAGAAGGCGGCGGCTCCGTCTTGTGGAACACGATAATTCTTTCTCCCTGATTTTTTCTAGAAAAATAGGATTTTATAGTGTTGGTTTCAGGGTCTGCGGGGCCACCAGGTGGGAACAACCCACCTGGGCGCGCTTGGAGGGGGTAGCGCGCCCTGGTGGGTTGTGCCGACCCAGGTGCCCCCTCTGGTGGTTCTTGGCTCCAGAAATTCTCTTTTATTGTATAAAAAATCCTTGCAAAGTTTCATTCCATTCCAAGAACTTTATTTCTACAAAAAAACAACACCATGGTAGTTCTGCTGAAAACAGCGTCAGACCGGGTTAGTTTCATTCAAATCATGCAAATTAGAGTCCAAAACAAGAGGAAAAACGTTAGTAAAAGTAGATACGATGGAGACGTATCAAGCAGATGCAGACGTTATGAACGTTTGGCAAGCTCGATATGATGACTACTTGATAGTTTAGTGTACCATGCTTTAGGGCTTAGAACCGGGACTTTAAAAATTGTTTTGAACGCAACGAATCATACGAAATGTCCCAAGAGTTGAAACTGGTATTTCAGACTCATGCCCGTGTCTCCGGAAAGTACTTTGCCTACAAGATGGAGGAGAATAGCTCAGCCAGTGAGCATATGCTCAGAATGTATGGGTAGTACAATCGCTTGAATCAAGTAGGAGTTAATCTTCCAGATAAGATAGTGATTGTGTAACGCCCCGGATTCGATGCGCCAGGTGTCATTCAGTTATTCGTCGTTGTTGCCATGTCATTTGCTTGCATGTTGCATTTTATCATGTCATCATGTGCATTTCATTTTGCATACGTGTTCATCTCATGCATCCGAGCCTTTTCCCCGTTGTCCGTTTTGCAATCTGGCGCTCCTATGCTCTCCGGCGTTCTCCTTTTCTCTCCTGTTGTGTGCGGGTGTTAAACATTCTCGGAATGGACCGAGGCTTGTCAAGTGGCCTTGGTATAGCACCGGTAGACCGCTTGTCAAGTTTCGTGCCATTCGGAGGTCGTTTGGTACCCCAACGGTTAACCGGGTAACCGTAAAAGCCTCCTTATCTTTGCAGCCCAACACCCCTTCCAAAGTGGCCCAAAACCCATCTAACTCCCCTCCATGCTCTCGATCGTTCGATCACGATCGTGTGGGCGAAAACCGCTCCTCATTTGGACTCTCCTAGCTCCCTCTACCTATAAAACTAGACCTCCCCCGAAATTTTCGGGTCATTCTACCCTAACCCTAGCAAAATCGTCCTCCGTCGCGCCGGACATGTCCGACCGCGCCGGACGAAACTGCGCCGCCGCCCGCAGCCAATGGGAGCCCGCCATGTGTCCCGCTCCGCGCCCCGCCGCCGCAGGCCCAGCGAGCCCATTGCGGGCCCGCCTGGCCCGTCCGCTGCCGCCGCTGGCCCGAGCGCCCGGCGCCCCGCGCCCTCCGCTGCTCCGCCGCCCGAGCTCGTCGACTCCCGCCGCCTCCGCTCCTCCCGCCAGCGTGCCCCGCGCCCCGCGCCGCCTCTCCAGCTCCAGTCGCCGCGCCGTTCCTCCTCCGGCGCCCAGGTCCGGCCGGCATCCGTCGGATCTGGTGCCCGCCGACCCTGCCCCTTCCTCCCGGCAGCCGTCCCCGTCGGCCCGGCGCTGCGCAGCCCCCAGTCGGAGCCGCGCCGCCATGGCTGTCCCTCGCCACGGCCTCCCGCCGGCCACGTGGGCCTCGCGGCCCGTCCTCGCAGCCGACCCGGCCCGACCTGCCTCCTCCACCCGACCTGGGCTAGGCCCGTGGGTGATCAACCCTCCAAATCTCCGCCCCGGTCGCAGTTTAGTTATTTTGCGCTCATATGTTTTTTTCCCGAAAACTGCCAAGTCCCAGATTTTTGTAATAATCATGCCATGTTCGTCATGCCGTATCTCTGCATCCGTAGCTCCGTTTCGTGTGTGTAATATGTCAAATTGTTCGCCTCAATGAGTAGATCATTTCATTCCATTGCATCATATTCATTTGAGGTCATTTAGATGACTGAATCTTCGTTGCTAGAGTGCTTCATGATGTTTTCTGCTGTCTGTTATTAGAACGAGCTCATTTGTCATTTTTGTCATGATTGATACGTGCATCCTATGAGGTTGATGTCTACATGTGTTTTGAACTATGTCATGTCTTCTTTACAGAGGTGCTTACCATGTATTTTTGTGATCAATGTGGTGACTAGCACAAGCATGCAAACTAGGCATCGTGATATTGCTGATTTTAGTCCCTGTTCTGCTGTTATTTTGATGCCATATAAACTTGATGCTACAGAGAGATCCATGCATATTTTGAGATACTTCAGTAAGGATGTTTTGGACATATGGTTATTTTCTATCCATTAATGCCCTTTGTTGCAATTATGGATTAGTCTAGCATGTCATTTTCGTGCTCTACTTTTGCTTCAAAATGTTTCCTGGCAGATTGTTTACATGTTATTCAATTTGGCCAAGCTTGTTGTAGTTGATCCTTGCATGCTATGGACTTGTTCTTGCCTTGGTTTGTTTCACAAACATGTCTTCTTGATGATGCTATGCTTATATTGTCATGCAATGACTTGTGGTGAGTGATTCGAGCTTGTTAAGTAGGGTACATGATGTTGCTGTTTTGCTAGGCTGAATCTGTTATTTCGTGATGCTATATAAACATGTTGCTACTAATCATTCTATGCATAATCTGGAGATGTTCTATAAATATGTTTTGATCTACATGTCATCCTCTAACCATACATGCCCCTGGTTGCATTTATAGCTTGCTGTAGCTTGTTCATATCTTGCTCCAAAGTTGCTTCATAATGTTGCTGTCAGCCTGTTAACATTAAGTTCAGTTGTTTACATGTGTTTTCCTAGTGATCCATGCACCCTATGACCTTGCTATTGCCATGCTTAGCTTCACAAACATGTCTTCTTACTGTTGGGTGCCTTGCCATGCCATGTATTTCTCTGTAGTGAGTTGCACAAGCTCATAAACATGCCTTCATAATTCTGTTTCTGCCATGCTTGAATCTGTATTATAACTTGCCATGTTTACGTGGGTGCCATCATATTTTCTGATCCTTTTTGGCTTATGGTCAGTAAAGGACTTTTGATCTATGCAATTAGTACATTCATGCCATGCCTTTGTTTGCTATGATAAGTTCCTGTAACATGTTGTTTGATAGCTCTAAACATTGCATCGTGATGTTATTTTCTGCAAAGTCTGAATTGTAATAACTTGCAATCTTACCATGTGTGTTTGAGCATGTTCTAGTGATTTCTGGAGATAGCTCAGTGTTCATGTTTTGTTATGCTTTACCTGTACATCATGCCCATGCCTTTTGTTATTATGTTGAGGTGCTGTAGTATGTTGTTTTGATGCTTGCAATATGCCTAGTTACTGTTTTGGACAGCTTGTCCTTTAAACTTGTTTCATGTGTGTGTGTTGAACCGTTGCTCCGTTTCGAGTGTGCTCTATATGAAACTTGCTTAGAATTGCATGTAGTTTCATATTACCATGTTGCATCCTTGTTTTGTGGTGTTTGCTTGATGTTTGTATGCATTTTGCATCAATGCCATGTTTAGCTTGTTTTGCTCATATCTTCTAGGCCGTAGCTCCGAACTAAATGAACTTTATATGTAACTTGACTAGAATCTCGTGTAGATCATCCTTGTGCATCTTAACTTGATGTTTAACTACTTGAACATAAGGTTTATTCAGATCTGGACCAATTTTAAAATATGCATATGAGGACTTACCGGAATTGTTATATGTTGTTTCCGGCCTCATTTAAACTTGCCTTGATGTGTTGCTCTTGTTTGCATCATCTCTTGCCATGAGTAGCTTCATGTAGCTTTGTCATGCATCATGTTCGTGTGTGCATCATGCTTTGTTCATGTGTGGTGTGTTTACCTTGTTGTGTGCTTCTTCTTGTTAGTTCCTGTTTCGTTGCGATCGTGAGGATTCGTTCGTCTACGCTTGGTTCGGCTTCATCCGTTCGTCTTCTTCATGGACTCGTTCTTCTTCCTTGCGGGAGTTCAGGCAAGATGACCGCTACCCTGGATCTCACTACTATCATTGCTATGCTAGTTGCTTCGTTCTATCGCTATGCTGCGCTACCTATCACCTGTTTATCAAGCCATCCCATATTACCATGAACCTCTAACCTTTGACACCTTTCCCATGCAAACCGTTGTTTGGCTATGTTACCGCTTTTGCTCAACCCCTCTTATAGCGTTGCTAGTTGCAGGTGAAGTTGAAGATTGCTCCATGGTGGACAGGATTTTGGTGGGATATCACAATATCTCTTATATTATTAATGCATCTATATACTTGGTGGAGGGTGGAAGACTCGGCCTTATGCTTGGTGTTTTGTTCCACTCTTGCCGCCCTAGTTTCCGTCATACCGGTGTTATGTTCCCGGATTTTGCGTTCCTTACGCGGTCGGGTGATTTATGGGACCCCCTTGACAGTTCGCTTTGAATAAAACTCCTCCAGCAAGGCCCAACCTTGGTTTTACCATTTGCCTCACCACCACCTATACCTTTCCCTTGGGTCGGCCAACCCGAGGGTCATCTTTATTTTAGCCCCCCCCCCCCCCCCCCCGGGCCAGTGCTTGTCTAAGTGTTGGTCCGAACTGAGCTGCCTACGCGGCCACCTCGGGGCAACTTGAGGGTTGGTTTTACTCGTAGCTAGTCTCATCCGGTGTTGCCCTGAGAATGAGATATGTGCAGCTCCTATCGGGATTGTCGGCGCATCGGGCGGTCTTGCTGGTCTTGTTTTACCATTGTCGAAATGTCTTGTAAACCGGGATTCCGAGTCTGATCGGGTCTTCCTGGGAGAAGGTTTATTCCTTCGTTGATCGCGAGAGCTTGTCATGGGCTAAGTTGGGACACCCCTGCAGGGTATAATCTTTCAAAAGTCATGCCTGCGGTTATAGGCAGATGGGAATTTGTTAATGTCCGGTTGTAGATGACTTGACACCAGATCCATATTAAAACGCATCAACCGCGTGTGTAGCCATGATGGTCTCTTCTCGGTGGAGTCCGGGAAGTGAACACGGTATCTGGGTTATGTTTGACATAAGTAGGAGTTCAGGATCACTTCTTGATCATTGCTAGCTTCACGACCGTTCCGCTTGTTCTCTTCTCGCTCTTATTTGCGTATGTTAGCCACCATATATGCTTAGTCGCTGCTGCAGCCTCACCACTTTACCCCTTCCTTTCCCTTTAAGCTTTGCTAGTCTTGATACCCATGGTAATGGGATTGCTGAGTCCTCGTGGCTCATAGATTACTACAACAACAGTTGCAGGTACATGTTGTGCGATGATCATGACGCGAGAGCGATGCTTGCTTGCGTTGAGTTCTTCTTCTGCTTCTTCGATCAGGGGATAGGTTCCAGGTCGGCAGCCTGGGCTAGCAGGGTGGATGTTGTTTGAGTTTCTGTTTGTGTTTCATCCGTAGTCGGATGATGCTCTTATGTATTGTGATGTTGTATTCGTGTGGCATTGTATGCCTTATGTATGTATCCCCATCTATTATGTAATGTTGATGTAATGATATCCACCTTGCAAAAGCGTTTCAATATGCGGGTCTATCCTTGGTGGGACCTTCGAGTTCCTTTTGGATAGGGTCGCATATTGGGCGTGACAGATTGACAGAGTTCTCTAGTCACCATCACCAACCTAATAGAACTTCGTGATGAACTATAATATGCAAGGGATGACGAAACGATTCCTGAGCTCTTCGCGATGCTGAAATTAGCAAAGGTAGAAATCAAGAAAGAGCATCAAATGTTGATGGTTAACAAGACCACTAATTTCAAGAAAAAGGTCAAAAGGGAAAGAAAGGGAACTTCAAGAAGAATGGCAAATAAGTTGCCACTCCCATGAAGAAACCCAAAGCTAGACCTAAGCCTGAAACTGAGTGCTTATATTGCAAAGGATATGGTCACTGGAAGCGGAACTACCCCAAATACTTGGCGAATAAGAAGGATGGCAAAGTGAACAAAGGTATATTTTATATACATGTTATTGATGTGTACTTTACTAGTGTTCATAGTAGCCCCTAGGTATTTGATATCAGTTCAGTTGCTAAGATTAGTAACTCGAAACAGGAATTGCAAAATGAACAGAGACTAGTTAAGGGCAAGGTGACGATGTGTGTTGGAAGTAATTCCAAGGTTTATAGATCACCATCGCACACTCCCTCTACCTTCAGCATTAGTGTTATTTGGTGTTTGCGTTGAGCATGAATATGATTGGATCATGTTTATTGCGATTCGATTATTCATTTAAGTCATAGAATAATTGTTGTTCTGTTTACATGAATAAAACCTTCTATGGTCATACACCCAATGTAAATGGTTTACTGAATCTCAATCGTAGTGATACACATATTCATAATATTGATGGCAAAAGATGCAAAGTTGATAATGATAGTGCAACATACTTGTAGCACAGTCGTTTAGGTCATATTGATGTAAAGCGCATGAAGAAACTACATGCAAGATGGACTTTTGGAATCACTTGATTATGAATCATTTGATACTTGCGAACCATGCCTCATGGGCAAGATGAATAAAACTCCGTTCTCTAGAACAATGGTGTGAGCTAATGACTTACTGGAAATAATACATGCCGATGTATGCGGTCCGATGAGTGTTTAAGCACGCGTCAGGTATCGTCATTTTCTGACCTTCACAGATGATTTGAGCAGATATGGGTATATCTACTTAATGAAACACAAGTCTGAAACATTTGAAAAGTTCAAAGAATTTCAGAGTGAAGTGCAGAATCATCGTAACAAGAAAATAAAGTTTCTATGATCTGATCGCGGAGGCGAATATTTGAGTTACAAGTTTGGCCTTCATTTAAAAAAAAACGTGGAATGTTTTACAACTCACGCCACCTGGAACACCACAACGTAATGGTGTGTCCGAATGTCGAAATCACACTTTATTAGATATAGTGTGATATATTATGTCTCTTACCGCTTTACCACTATCGTTTTGGGGTTATGCATTAGAGATAACCACATTCACGTTAAATAGGGCACCGTCTTAATCCGTTGATATGACACCATATGAACTGTGGTTTGGCAAGAAACCTAAGCTGTTGTTTCTTAAAATTTGTGGTTGCGACACTTATGTCAAAGGGCTTTAGCCTGATAAGCTCGAACCCAAATCAGAGAAGTGCGTCTTCATAGGATACCCTAAGGAAACAATTGGGTACACCTTCCATCACAGATCCGAAGGCAAGATCTTTGTTGTTGAGAATGAGTCCTTTCTAGAGAAGGAGTTTCTCTCGAAAGAAGTGAGTGGGAGGAAAGTAGAACTTGATGAGGTAAACATACCTTCTCTCAAATTGGAAAGTAGTACATCAGAGAAAACGGTTCCCGTGATGCCAACACCAACTAGAGAGGAAGCTAATGATGATGATCATGAAACTTCATATCAAGTTACTACTGAATTTCGTAGGTCGACCAGAGCACGATCCGCACCAGAGTGGTACGGTAATCCTGTCCTGGAAGTCATGTTACTAGACCAAGGCGAACCTACGAACTATGAAGAAGCTATGATGAGCCCAGATTCCGACAGATGGCTTGAGGCTATGAAATCTGAGATAGGATCCATGTATGAGAACAAAGTGTGGACTTTGGTGGATTTGCCCGATGATCGGCGAGCCATAGACAATAAATGGATCTTTAAGAAGAAGACTGACACTGATGCTAATGTTACTATCTATAAAGCTAGACTTGTCGCAAAAGGTTTTCGACAAGTTCAAGGAGTTCACTACGATGAGACTTTCTCACCCATAGCGATGCTTAAGTCTATCCGAATCATGTTAGCAATTGTTGCATTTTATGTTTATGAAATCTGGCAAATGGATGTCAAAATTGCATTCCTTAAATGGATATCTCTAAGAAGAGTTATATATGATGCAACCAAAAGGTTTTGTCAATCCTAAAGGTGCTAAAAAGGCATGCAAGCTCCAGTGATCCATCTATGGACTCGTGCAAGCATCTAAGAGTTGGAATATACGCTTTGATGAGATGATTAAAGCATATGGTTTTATACAGACTTACGGTGAAGCCTGTATTTACACGAAAGTGAGTGGGAGCTCTGTAGCATTTCTGATATTATATGTGGATAACATACTCTTGATCGGAAATGATATAGAATTTCTGGATAGCATAAAAGGATACTTGAATAAGAATTTTTCAATGAAAGATCTCGGTAAAGCTGCTTACATATTGGGCATCAAGATCTATAGAGATAGATCAAGACGCTTGATAAGATTTTCAATGAGTACATACCTTGACAAGATTTTGAAGGAGTTCAAAATGGATCAGCTAAAGAAGGAGTTCTTGCATGTATTGTAAGGTGTGAAGTTGAGTAAAGACTCGAAACCTGACCATGACAGAAGATAAAGAGAGAATGAAAGTCATTCCCTATGCCTCAGCCATAGGTTCTATAAAGTATGCCATGCTGTGTACCAAACCTGTTGTGTACCTTGCCATGAGCTTGATAAGGGGGTACAATAGTGATCTAGGAGTAGATCACTGGACATCGATCAAAATTATCCTTAGTTACCTTAAATAGGACTAAGGAAATGTTTCTCGGTTATGGAGGTGATAAAGAGTTCGTCGTAAAGAGTTGCGTCGATGCAAGCTTTGACACTGATCTAGATGACTCTAAATCTCAATCTAGATACATATTGAACATGGGAGTGATTAGCTAGAGTAGCTCCATACAGAGCTTTGTAGACATAGAAATTTGCAAAATACATACGGATCTGAATGTGACAGACTCGTTGACTAAACCTCTCTCACAAGCAAAACATGATCACACCTTAGTACTCTTTGGGTGTTAATCACATGGTGATGTGAACTAGATTATTGACTCTAGTAAACCCTTTGGGTGTTGGTCACATGGCGATGTGAACTATGGGTGTTAATCACATGACGATGTGAACTATTGGTGTTAAATTACATGGCGATGTGAACTAGATTATTGACTCTAGTGCAAGTGGGAGACTTAAGGAAATATGCCCTAGAGGCAATAATAAAGTTTTTATTTTATTTCCTTATTCATGATAAAGGTTCATTATTCATGCTAGAATTGTATTGATCGGAAACCTTAATACATGTGTGAATACATAAACAAACATTGTGTCCCTAGTGAGCCTCTACTTGACTAGCTCGTGGATCAAAGATGGTTAAATTTTCCTAACCATGAACATGAGTTGTCATTTGATAACAGGATCACATCATTAGGAGAATGATGTGATGGGCAAGACCCATCCGTTAGCTTAGCATTTGATCGTATAGTTTATTGTTACTGCTTTCATATATGTCAAATACATATTCCTTTGACGATGAGATCATGTAACTCCCGGATACCAGAGGAATACCTTGTGTGCTATCAAACATCATAAGTAACTGGGTGATTATAAAGATGCTCTACAGGTATCTCCGAAGGTGTTTTGTTGGGTTGGCATGAATCAAGATTAGGATTTGTCACTCCGAGTATCGGAGAGGTATCTCTGGGCCCTCTCGGTAATACACATCATAATATACCTAGTTCATAATGAGTTAGTCACGGGATGATGTATTACGGAACGAGTAAAGAGATTAACCGGTAACGAGATTGAACTAGGTATAGAGATACCGATGATCGAATCTCGGGCAAGTAACATACCAACAGACAAAGGGAATTGTGCATGTTATCATAATGGTTCGACCGATAAAGATCTTCGTAGAATATGTAGGAGCCAATATGGGCATCCAGGTTCTGCTATTGGGTATTGGTCATAGAGGTGTCTCGGTCATGTCTACATAGTTCTCAAACCCATACGGTCTGCACGCTTAACATTCGTTGACGATACAGTATTATATGAGTTATGTATGTTGGTGACCGAATGTTGTTCGGAGTCCTGGATGAGATCACGGACATGACGAGGAGCTCTGGAATGGTTCGGAGGTAAAGATTCATATATTGGATAATATGGTTAGGCCAAGGGGTCAGGCCCATGGGGCTATAGGTCGGTGCAAAACAAAGTTTTGCGGAGGTCAGAGGCCAAACGCTGGAGACCCTGGCGTCTGGCACTGGGCTAGACGCCAAGGATTGTGGCGTTTGGTCCTGGAGTCCGAGTGGGACTCTTGCCTTTTGGCAAAATCGACTTGAGGAGGCTTTTGCTCCAAGTTTCGACCCCAGGGCTCAACATATAAATAGAGGGGTAGGGCTAGCACCAAAGACACATCAAGATTCACAAAGTCATGTGTCGGCAACCCCGTCCCCTCTAGTTTATCCTCCGTCATAGTTTCCGTAGTGCTTAGGCGAAGCACTGCGGAGATTGTTTTCACCAACACCGTCACCACGCCCCCGTGTTGCCGGAACTCATCTACTACTTCGCCCGTCTTGCTGGATCAAGAAGGCAAGGACGTCATCGAGCCGAACGTGTGCTGAATGCGGAGGTGTCATACGTTCGGTACTTGATCGGGACTGATCGTGAAGGTGTACGACTACATCAACCGCGTTGATAAACGCTTCCGCTTAGCGATCTTCAAGGGGTATGAAGATGCTCTTCCCCTCTCGTTGCTATGCATCTCCTAGATAGATCTTGCGTGAGCATAGATTTGTTTTTGAAATTGCATGCTACGTTCCCCAACAACTACTACTACCCCGAGGGTGCCTACTCCTATGTCCAGGCCGCCGACAACCAGGAGCAGTTAGGAGGCTCCTAGGTAGGAGACCTTGTCTTATCGACCGTTGCTACTTTTGTGCTAGGCTTCTTAAGACAAACTTGTTTAACTTATGTTTGTACTCAGATATTGTTGCTTCCGCTGAATCGTTTATTATTGAGCTTATGTATTCGAGCCCTAGCGACCCCTGGCTTGTAATATGAAGCTTGCATGACTTTAATTTGTGTCTAGAGTTGTGTTGTACCTTCCCATGAGTCCTTGATCTTGAATCAGGGGCGTCACACATCTCCCCCGCCTCCTCTTCCCGGCCTTCCTCGATCGTGAGGAGGAATAAGGGGATGCTGCTGCGAATGTCGACGCCGGTGTTGAGGGGATTCTCGTGGCCGTCGCAATATGATGGGGCGACGTATTCGACAGGGGAGAACATGTTAATTGCCCTTAATTATGCCTATTTTTTGTATAAGTTTCGTCTGATGGGGTAAATTGCTAAATGTACACAGGTGAGGGTTAATTGTTATGTTGACAATTAGATTTAATTAGGTGGTCTGGATCATTAGGTGGTATTTTGTCTTGTTGCCCACGTCTTTATGAGTGCGTTTAAGAAATGATATGTTTTCTTTTTGTAAAAAGGAAATAATATGTTTGCTTTTTTAATACACTCTCTCCTTTCTGATTTAAATGGATCATCTCAAATTTTTCAGATTTTCATTATATTAGCCTCACTTTGAGTCCAATTAAGTTAAAAAGCTTCGAGCCCCATGATTCAATGTGGGAGAGAAAATTAGTGGACATGCATGCATCTTATTCTACATACACCATTCAAGTCCAATGAAAAAGGGTGATGCATTTATTGCTTCGAAGTTGAATAAGTGAGCAATATTTTTTTGAGGGATATTTTTTTTTGAGGGATATTCAATTTGACCAACCTAATACAAGTCATATATTACAAAAAATATACAAATATAAACTTCAGATGTTCTATTTTCAAACGCTATAATTTTTGTATTATATAATTTATATTAGGGTGATAAAATTGGCAATCTAGGTATACGCGTAGGACTTGTAAACTGAAACGGAGGTGGTAATAAGTTTTTTTAGGTGAGACTATTAAGTTTCTAAAGGAACCAGAAAAGAACTGGAGTCCGGCCCGGTCTAGGTCCACGTCCAGGTCCGTGAGTGAGTTGGGCCCGAGTCCGGCTCGTTGCCATACACACATCTAGGGTTTGGCTCCTGTATTGCCACATATATAGATCGAGCCACCGCCCCGTAGGCCCGTACCCAACACTGGCATCCGCATCCCCAAATCCCCAAATCAACCGGAGAATCAAATCTCTCGGCTAGTCGAGGAGGGTTCCGGGTGGGCTTCCGGCGAAGTTGTTCTGTGATCGGTGCGTGGTCAAGGAGTCGAAGGTGGACAAAGCCATGGCGGAGACGTGTGCCACCGAGAAGAAGGTGTCCGAGATCCAGAAGATCCAGACGGACAAGGCAGCAATGAAGGGCGAGAAGCCAGCTTCGGGGATCGACAAGATCCAGACGGACGTCCAGTGTGCCCCTGAATCCGACCCGCCTGCTGGTCCAACCGGCAAGATGCGGCTTCCCGACGAGTACGTCAGTTTCATCCTGGCGATGCCGGTAGAGAAGCCCGACTACCCAGACATGCCCTCCTACCTCCGGGACGACAACATGGCGGAGTACCTGGGCGTGACGGAGGAGTGGCTGGAGGACCAAAGGCAGGCGTACAGGGAAGGCGTTCTCGGTTCCCAGAGGATACACAACCACTTCACGCAGTTCCAGGCCAAGGTCCGGGACGAGTTGTTTGAGAAGGGCTACGTGGAGGTGGACAAGGACTACTTCACCAACATGGCCGACATCCAGGAAGAGGGCAGGGCAATGTGGGAAGAGGTGAAGAAGAAGCGAGACCCCACTATCACATTCGTCAAGTACAGCGACTCCCCGTATGACTACGAGGAGCAGGCCAGGCGCTTGGTCCCTCTGTGAAGGAAACTGCAGCTTGAATCCAACTGAGAAGATTGATTTGTCTGTCTTGGTCCATATCTTTTATCGATCTATGTCAGCTGTCTTGTGCTGGTTGCAGCTAACTTATGCCCATCTATGTTGTTCATCTTATTGAACCATCCATCATCCATGTATCTACCAAGTTACCTATGTTGCTTAACCATCATGTTATCTATGTTAATGAACCATATCCATGTATCTATCTATGTTATTGCTACTACAGAGACCGGATAACTGAGGCTGGATCCATGCTCATCGAGTTTCTAGAAAAATATGTCATGCTCAACTAGCTCACTCCGTTGGTATATAAATAAAAATGGCGACGCAGCAAAGAAGTCTCCCAGCTACCTACCACACACACTAGCTGCGAGCAGTACCATCGCTAGCCAAAAGGTGAACCGCTCCAGTCAACTTCCTCGTCGCCACCGCACGACCGCACCTCTCCCTTGGCATCCTCCTCGCCGCCGCACGTCGTGGAGGACGTGCCCCCATTCCTGCAGCTCCTCAGCGACGGCACGGTGATCCGCTTCACTGACGGCTACCCGCTACCCACTGTTCAATAAATAGGTAATTTTTTGACTAATTTAATCCAAAAATATATTAATAGCATGACACTGGCAGAATTAACAACATGCTGATATTGAATCACGAAAGCACATACTGCACTAACAGTGGCTAAGATAGTAATAAACATGAGTGGGATAAACGAGTTATACCCTTTGATGGGCTAGGCAGAAACAACGGCGGCAGTGGCGGCAGCCGCGGCGTCCTCAACGGCCTTCATGTCGGCTTCAACTTTCTCGGGAGCGGCACGTACAGCGTCAGTAGACATGGTGATGATGAGGGCGATGCAGACGTAGAGGAAGTAGATGAACAACGAGCAGTCATGTTTCGCCCCTCTCCCGTACAGGAATCAGAGGAGCGGAGTTTCGGAGACCTCTCTCCCGTACAGGAATCAGAGGAGCGGGGTTTCGGAGACCTGCTCTCCCGTTGATCGTGTACGCGGCGGACGGGAAAAGAACGACAGTCGGCGTGCGCGTGGAGCAGATGCGACCTGTTCCGTGATAGCCCACGATCCGACGTCTCAGATCATGGCCCAGCTGTCAAAAAAACTCTCCGTTACCGACTGGCAAAAATAAACGCGTAGGTGTGAGCTCGGCTCAGCTCACTCGCGCAACCCGCGGTGCGGCTGACGAGGCATGGCGTGCGGCGGAGGAGTGCGCGAGGGCCTCTTCTATTCTGAAGCTCCAATAGCATGTGGAAGAACATTCCTTATAAAAAGGTTCAACTCCTCCACTAGCAGGGTGAAACTAAACTTCCCAATACACCTAGTGCCATATAACCCACACGGGCTCCTAGAGATTTTCTGAAATTGTTGGATAGGCTTAAAGCCCACTCCATATTTCAACACCCACCCGGTCACCGCCACCCGACCAGCCCGTCGTTCAGTGGAAGGACGTCCTGTACGACGCCAGCCACGGCCTCAAGCTCCGCATCTACAGACGGCGGTCCTCCTCCGGGAACAAGCTCCCGGTGATCGTCTACTTCCACGGCGGCGGGTACAACATCGGCAGCTTCGACATGCCCAACTTCCACACATGCTGTGTTCGCCTCGCCGGCGAGCTCCCGGCTGCAGTGCTCTCTGCAGACGCTAATTTTTTTAAAATAATACAATTTTTTATTAATTTTCAAAAATATTACGCTGGGTAAAAAAATTTCAAAAATAATACACCGTCGGCCCACTGCAGGCCAACTGGGCCTAGTCGGCCCACAGCAGGCCGATTGGATTCCAGTCGGTGGTCCTGTCGGCCCACTGTGGGCTGACTAGAGCTAATTGGCCCGCTGTGGGCTAATTGTTTTTGCAAAAAAATAGGCATAAAAAATATATGTTTAAAAAAATGTTAATCATGTAATTAAAAAATGTTAAACGTATATAAAAAAATGTTTCTGATGTATACAAAAAATGTACAATATATATGAAAAAATGTTGACATAAAAAGTATGTTTTAAAAAGTGTTAATCATTTATTTAAAAATTGTTAAATGTGTGTATAAAAAATGTTCCTTATTTATACAAAAAATATAGAATGTGTATGAAAAAAAGTTGACACCAAAAAATTATGTTGGTGAGTTGGTGACAAAAAAGAAATCAAGTTTGTGAAAAAAATATGATTGGTTGCTCTTTTTGTATGGAACTGGAACATTTTTTTCAAACATATTTTTTTGGTGTCAACTTTTTTTCATACACATTCTATATTTTTTTTATAGATAAGGAACATTTTTTATATACACATTTAACAATTTTTAATCATGTATTTGAAAAAATGTCAACTTTTCAAACATAATTTTTTGGTATCAACTTTTTTCATACACATTCTATATTTTTTGTATAAATAAGGGACATTTTTTATACAACATTTAACAATTTTTAAATACATGCTTAACACTTTTTAAAACATATTTTTTAGGTCAACATTTTTGCATATATATTGTACATTTTTTGTATACATCAGAAACATTTTTTATACATGTTTAACATTTTTTAATTACATGATTAACATTTTTTAAAACATATATATTTTATGCAAACAGCGGGCCGACAGGACGCAATCAGCCCACAGTGGGCCGACAGGGCCAGTCGGCCAGCTGTAGGCCGACTGGAATCCAATCGGCCTGCTGTGGGCCGACTAGGCCCGACGGTGTATTATTTTTAAAAAAAATTTATCCAGCGTAATATTTATGAAAATTAATAAAAAAATGTATTATTTAAAAAAAATAGCTCTGCAGACTACCTCCTCGCCCCCAAGCACCGGTTCCCCGCGGGCCTCGATGACACGGCGAACGTCGTGTCCTGGGTGCGCGCCCAGGCGGCGGTGGTAGAGGACAGTGCCGACCCCTGGCTGGAGACGGCGAACTTCGGCCGGGTGTTCGTCACCGGGGACTCTCAGCCGGCGGAGGCGTCGTTCACTACACGGCCGTCCGCCTCGCGTCAGGCCGGCTTGGCCCCCTCGACCCCATTTGCATCACCGGGTGCGCGATGCTCTGCCCGCTGTTCGGCGGGGAGGAGAGGACGGCGTCGGAGGCAGAGTTCCCGCCGGCTCGTTCCTGTCGCTACCGGTGGTCGACCAGGCGTGTGGTGCTGCCGCCTGGGCCCACGAGGGACCACCCGCTGGCAAACCCGTTCGGCCCGGACAGCCCGGCGCTCGACGGTGTCGCGCTGCCGCCGATGCTCGTGGTGACCGCCGCGAACGACCTGCTGCGCGACCGCGCGGCGGGCTATGCCGCAAGGCTCAAGGCCATGGGGAAGCCGGTGGAGCTCATGGAGTTCGAGGTACAGCACCACGGGTTCTTCCCCGTCGAGCCGTACGGCAACGCCGGCAGCGAGGTGGTCCGGCTCGTCAAACGGTTTGTCTACGGCAACGGCGGCGCCTCCCAACTAAATTGGAGATCGAGCAAAGCAGTTCAGTTTGTATCGCTGCCTTGCCTTGTGAAGGACGTAACATTTTGTTTTGGCCACCTGTATGTCTTACTCCTCAAAATACAAAGATGCCATAAACTTAGATATATTCTTTTTTCTCTTCTCAACACTAGTCAATCCGTACTAGTGCAATGCATGTTAATTTGGAAGTATATTAAGTGCATGCGGATGTTAAATAGAATATTATTTGCGCATTATTATATGATTAACATTATATTTGGTATAAAATTAATTGCACGCTAAACATATTGAGCGTTCGACATTGAATCAGTCTAGATCATTGGATTGACATGATTTAATGGCCGAGATTAATTGGATCTGCCCCTTTAGGTCTTTTTATATTGATATAGATATGCATTTGATTTGAATTTATTGCCAATTTATTAAGGATTTTGCTGTGAATCAAATGTCAGATTTTTCTTAGCATGAAAAATCATACATCCGGGACGAGAAATTATGTTGCCACGATCAATTCCCTTTTTTTTGCCAGGATCTGTCGTGCTTGCTAACATCCTCACGAGAACATAATTTGACATATCATTAGATTTCTCGTGCCTACAAATCTGATGTCAAATTTTAATCATTTTCATTTGAAATACATACTCCTAAATGACGATCTAAACACCACCAGTCATTGTAAGGGTGTTTGCCTTTTCGCTAAAATGCAACTGGTCATTATTCTAGATCAAACAATTTTCTTAGGATGCGTTTGGTAGGCTGCGTAAGGTCCATCCAGGCCCGAACGGGCAATTTTCAGCCCGTTTGGTTGCCTGGGCTGCATCTAAAACATGGCCCGCACGAACGTCAAAGTAGGTATGGGCCTGGGTCTGGAGGAACGACTGAATCGGCCGTTTTTTGCGAGCTAGGCTGGCTCGAGCCACGCATGGCGAGCGCCTGCACGCGTGGGGGAGCGCGGGCGACGAAGGGACGTCTCATTACTCCCCTCGTTCACACATACTCTCTCTCCCCCTCACCTCACCGCCAGTTTGGTTTCTCCGATGACAGAGCCACCGTCTCGCTGCGCCCCACCCACTCCGGTCATCGCCGACTGCAATCCATCTAGGAGAGGTGGATTGCTAGCCTCTCCGCCTCCGGACGGGATCTCGCGGAGGCAATCCATGTGCCCTCTCCGTTTTGCACCATGCCGCCGCCACTGGCCAATGCAACGCCGCCGCTGCTCGCTCCGGCTCCGCCACCGAGCCGGAGCTCCTCTTCTTTGGGTCAACGACGGCGGCGACTCCGTCATTTGTCGTTCCCTCTTATAGGGGTATTTATACCCCCATTCGAGGGTTTTCCCCCTGCGTCCGGTGCAAGGGGAGGGGAGCTCGAGGACGTCGGGCTCCTGTCCAGCCGGCACGCGACGAGGTCGACGGTAGCGGCCATCAGAACGGTCGGTTCTTCTTCTTCGGCGGCGGCGGCACCCCTCTTCTCGTCGGGTTTTTCTCCACGGCCAGCGTATGCTCCACCGGCTCAAGGGATTGTGTTCTTTATATCTATAGACATTTATCCAACTACATCCATAGCTAATACTCAACCCTGAGGCCGTTATCCAACATGCATCTCAAAGTATTAAGTCAAACATAGCATTGCAATAAGCAAGGTGACATAATGTTGATGGTATATTGTCTTTACCGATTTTCCTGTACCTTGCGGCTAGACTTGGGAGCGATGTGTTACTGGGCGCGGCCCTAGTTGTCGGTGCTCCCACACGTATTGGGGCGTCATTTTCCTGGATCCATTTTGACACCCACGACATATTGAGGTAACAAAATGGGGGAGGTCGGGAACGCGTTGACACTCACCAAGGCGATCTGTATGGTGCCGATCCACAGATGGTCGGATGGACATGTGGCTAGGTGAACTAGGGGTCGTTCGTGGATCTCAACGGGGCCATTCTGCGGTTTTGGGTGGTCTATAGGGGTATGAAGGACTAGAAATTTGGGGGTACCGGTGATAGCTACTGTGGCCAGATCCACCACAACGAGGGCAATTGACTAATCATCACGGTAATCATTAACAAGGTGGACCAACTTGGTTGCGAATGAGAAGGTAGGGGATTGAGAGTGACCTATAGAGCCATATGCCTCAGCAACGAAGTCAGTTGGAGTGAGAGGCTGCACTCTTGCGCGTTGAGAGAGGGAAACATCCCTATAACCGATAAGGCATTGCAGAGGTTGTGACCGAAGTGATTGGATGTCGGTCGGGTGTCAGCAACTGCATGGAGCATGATGCTGGTCGGGTGTCGCTCCAGCGGGCGCGTAAAAACCGCGCGTGCGCTAAAACGAGTTGGGCGCGCTGTCGGAAACACTGCCCCGCGCGGTGTATTTCGGGCGCCCGCTGCAGCGCGCGGCACACTCGAGCGCTCGCTCTCGCACTTCCTCTCCCGCTTCCACCCCCATCCGGCTGCGCCGCCGCCGCCGCCCGCGCCCCCCGGCGATCGTTCAGGCGCTTCCCCGGCCTATCCCCGCGCCGTTGCGCTTCCGCCCCATCCCCTCCTAGTCCCGCCGGCGCTCACGCGCCTCCGTCGTCCGAGCAACAAGCGCCCGAAGAGGAGGAGGATCGTCGTTTGATTCTTCCGAAGAAGAATTTGATATGGAAGAGGAGGAGGATCTTGCAATGATCCTAGCTATGCATATCAATAAAAAACCGAAACACGGTGGTTCGGTTATGGGTCGAGAGAAAATTTGGAGAGATAGGATTGATGCCCATAACAGATTGATGAAGAACTATTTCGTAGAGAATCCCACATACCCGGAGTCGTATTTTCGTCGCCGGTTTAGGATGAGCACCGATTTGTTCAGGCGCATTGCAGAGAAATTAGCGAGCCATGACCGGTTTTTCCAGCAAAGGAGGAATGCCGCCGGAGAGCTCGGGCATAGCACCTTTCTGAAGGTGACAGCCGCTTTGCGTATGTTGGCATACGGTATCCCGGCTGATCTAGTTGATGATCACTTAGCTATGGGTGAGAGCCAAGCCATCATGTGTGTCAAGCGCTTTGCAGTGGGAATTGTGCAAGTGTTTGGTGAGGAGTATTTGAGATCTCCCACTGCTGAAGACGCCGCAAGGCTATTGGCGATGAACAAAGCGCGTGGCTTTCCTGGCATGCTTGGCTCAATAGATTGCATGCATTGGAGTTGGAAGAATTGTCCAAAGGCATGGCATGGGCAATTCCATGGCCAAAAAAAGGGTTCCACTATAATCCTTGAAGCGGTGGCCGATCAGGAGACTTGGATTTGGCATGCATTCTTTGGAATGACTGGATCTTTGAATGACATAAATGTTGTCAACCGGTCACCACTGATGAAGAAGATTGCAAACGGTGAGTTGTCACCTGTGCAGTTTGTAGCAAATGGCCGTACGTACAATTATGGCTATTATCTAGCGGATGACATCTATCCAAAGTGGTAAACCTTCGTGAAGCCGTTCAAAAAGCCGGAAGGTAAGAAATATCTTGATTTCCACAATGCTCAGGCGGCGGCTAGAAAAGATGTGGAGAGAGCATTTGGGATTTTGCAAGCACAATTTGCTATTGTGAGAGGACCGGCTAGATTTTGGGATCAACAAATGCTTTGGTACATCATGCACGCTTGTGTGATCATGCACAACATGATCATCGAGAATGAGCGTGGCCAAGATTTGGACTACGCACAGTATGAACTCTTGGGACATCCCGTGCGAGTGCGACGGAGGGCTGAAAGGGTAGCCCGTTTTATTGCCTCCTATCATGCCATTCGGCGTCCCGCAACGCACAATGAACTTCAGAATAATCTGATTGAAGAGTGGTGGGCATGGTATGGACGACAAAGAGCATCATGATTTCTGCATTATTTCTTGTGTTTATTGCATTATTTGTTGTACTGAACGATAAACTATTTGTTTGAGTTGTAATGATAATGAAATTGAACTATTTATTGTTGATTTATTTTGTTTGTTTGATCATTTTTGCTCTTTTTCTTTGAAATGTATATGTGGTTTGTGCGGCGCGCGCGCTGTATTTTTGCGCTCTGCTGGAGCGGCGCGCGCGCTGTGCATTATAGCGCGGCTGCTGAAGCCAGCACTGGCGGCCGCGCTAAACCAGCCGAAGCGCGCGCGGCAAACAGAATTTTTGCGCGCGGCGCTTACCGCGGCTGTTGGAGATGCTCTTATGAAGTTTGTCTACTATGGTATGTGCGCCACATTGGAGGCGCGGATTTGGTCTACATGCAGAGAAGAGAGGGGGTCTGAGGCGTGCACCTGTGGTGTATGTATGGGGACAACCTAGGGGTCATGCACGGAGTGAGCCATAGATGAGAGAGATGGAGGAGGTGATGTGACAATCGTGAATGCTTCATGCCCTTCTTCCTACCATCCGCTATAAAAAAAATGCACACGAAATGGGGGCTAGATGTGGTACACAAATGCAACTTTGATTGCAGACAGCAACTGAAGGGGAGTGTGACATGTTTGTCATATGTTTGGTCCCGGCCTCCCGCACATATGGATGGGTTTGTCTGGACACATAACATTTTTTTACCAAGAGAAAGATATACAAATGTTCAATTATAAGTTGCGCCACGAAAAGTACGGCTGGAAGGAAGAAAGAACTTGCCCGTATTCGAAACATCTTCGCACAAATTGTAAACAAAGAGGTCATCTTGGTCAAATCCATCTATGCCCAAATCGAACTGCCGAACAAATCAGGCATTCAAGAAAATCGCCGCTTGAGCACATGTTGAAGAGCTTAGAAAGTTGTCAAGATTTACGACGTTCATCAATGGCCACACTTGTGATTTTTTTTTTGAAAAAAAATGGCCACACTTGTGATTTTTGTGTTGGAACTTGTGTGTATGTTAATTTCTGCAGTACTCTTGCGAAAATTCGGTGGCGTGCTCGGGCTCGCCTACTTACGGTATCGCTAGGCGTTCAATTGCGTTGGGATATGTAGCGCCTGCAGTATTTCAGTGCATAGTCGACTTGTTAATTAATGCGACAGGCAAACGGAGAGAGCGGGCGTTTGTACAGTGCCAGGCGCCGGCGTCCAAGGAATAGCAGCGACGTTTATGTCCTGTAGCAACATGTCCTCTAAGGATAATACTACTTTTATCTGTACTTTTTGGACTTGTTCGCTTTGCTGGTGGATTGGCACCATCGAGGGGGTGTCTGATTCCATATCACGGTGGTCATGGAATTCGGCGTAGCTACCCATCTCAGAGCAGTTGTCACCGCCGGCGAGAAGCTTGAGTTTCTGAATCGTAGTTTGCAATCTCTTCCACCGCTACAAAACGGGAATGCATTATGCCATCAGCTCTGCCTTCCACCGAGTCCTGCGAGGATGCAGTTTATACTTTTTATGGGATCCACATTTTGTGCGTTGCACAATGGCGAGGAAGGGGAGACAGGGCAAGTTGAACTACGAGCAACACGTACCTTAAGGAGAACGATCGGGCATCCAGGCTACATGTGATGCACCACTCCCGCTGCCTGCATCAGCTGCAGAGCCAACATAGTGTGCCTTGACACCGCCGACGGCAAGAGCACTTCAACTCGAAGTGTCGGAGACATGGCTAGCAGACATGTCGGACACACACCAGTTGTTTTATTTTAATTGGAACGCACGATTCCATTAAAACGCCAATGATTCAGCGCACCGTCTCTTGATTTGAAATACAGTTTCGTCAATGGCGCAAGTTTTTTCCCCGGAATTGCTTTTGTTCCTTCTACTCCATCAGTTTTAAGGCAGACAAAATATCAGGACAATTTTTTCCTCTTCCATCTGAAGGATCTCATTTACCAATGATTTTGCATCCGGGCATGCACACAAGCGTTGCCGCTGTCTCCAAATCCAGCATTCTCCATGCTTTTTTTTTACTTCCTTGCATTTGAGAAAGAAAGAAATGTGCACCATCTTCTTGTTGTCTCTGATATCATCCTACGTTTTCCTATGCTCAATATTCATTTTCAGTGACAAACTATTATGGGACAGTCTCCACACAAATTGGCATGGAACTTTCCAAATCTTGCTCCATCGGATAGTATGTTCTGCATGGTATGACGCTGAAGCTTCAGGCCCATCTCTCAATCAGACATAGAGTTTATTCACTGATCTCACCGAAAAAAGACCTTTACTATCAAAATGCCACGCATAAAAAATCCTCAAAATCTTCTCGGATTGGGGTTGGCAAAAAAAAAATTTGCATCATTTTCTCAAAAAATATCACGGACCAGACCTTCATCCCTTGAGACCTTTGATTGCAGGTAGGTTGTATACGGGTACTGGATATGAAGAGAAGATGCAGCTGGCTCATTCAAGTAGACCTGCTCCAGCGGATCCCTCCGAAAGAGTTTGAAAATCAAACACACAGGATTCCCGCTCATGGGACGGATTATTATTGCTACCAACGCACAGTTGTGCAGTAAATCAACTGAAATTTTCCCCCGCTGAAGGCAGTAGCCCAAGTTCATCTTTCACTCAAGGAAGCCACAGAAATATGGGAATAGTTGCCAGATTTCGCTAATTGTTACTATTATACGCCTTGACAGTTGACTGGGCACTCACATCAGTCGAGCTTCAAAAATGTTTTCAGCACCAAGAAGTGCACACAATGTATCATAATTCAAGGCATATAAGAACTACAAATACCGTGTTAATTTTATATACCTTTTGGTCCAGCCCTGTGCCTGAGTATCATCTTTCCCAGTTGACTGCTCTGAGTTTGGCACTGACAGGGTCGCCCCCTTGCAAATCTGCTTCTAATGTCAGCGCGGCGTCACCGGCATCGCCCATGCTGGACTCGGAGGGCGTGCAGACTAAAGTTTCAGTGGGTTCGTCCCGCAGTATGGAGTTGTCGCCGGCAAGATTCGGCAAGGAAAACCTATGAGGTACAGGGAGGAGCATGCTAATACACTGATCTGGTAGCAGCGCCGACAAGTACAAAGGATAAAGCTAGGGCATGGAACATACCTGTCAAACTGATCGAATCCATCGTTTCCCATCGCCGCCATCGCCATAGCCTCTTGAGCTCTGGAGATTGTGCGGCGCCCCAAGAGGTATGTTTTTTTTCGTCGTGCGCCGAGTAAAGGGGGGCGGGGAGAGCGGGCACTGCACGTCGTTAATTCTGACGGTTTATGTACCGGTAAATATCTGTCATGTACCAACGGGACAGACAACGGTTCCGTCACGTCACTTCCATTTTCTCACGGTGCCGTCTCCTTGACGTTGTTCAATGGGTTGTACGCTACTCTTCTCCGTACGACCGCATTGATTAAACATGTGCATGCGGCGGTGTCCTATTGGTACGCTTTCCAGGAGCAGGCGAGCTCGTCCTTGCTATCACTGCTCTCAGTACTCTTGCCCTTTTTGTGTTGAAACCCATCCATATAAACTTGTGCTTGTGATGAATTGATGGATGCTTCATATGTAAAAGAATGTGTTATGTGATGTGCATTTCAACTTCAACACATGCGTAACGTGTTTTTCTTTTTCTTTTTGGATATGAAGGAACATATGCATGCATGAAGTTAAATATATGAATTCTCGTGCAGAGTAAGTTTTGGAACTTAAATTGTCTCGCAAAAGCAAAATCCAACTGAGTGCCAGCCGGTATCGTAGTGACGAAGGACAAGAGTCAAACAAACTAGCAAACAAAGAGAAGGGATTCCTTCCAGAATCTTGTACTGTACTTCCTCCGTTTCTTTTTACTCCACGCATAAGTTTTGGTCAAAGTCAAACTACACAAAGTTTGATCAAATTTATATTAAAAAATATGAACATCTACAATACTTAATTTATATAATATGAAAATACATTTCATGGTGCATCTGAAAATGTTGATTTCATATTGTGAATGTTGATAGTTTTTAATATAAAGTTGGTTAAACTATGCAAAGCTTGACTTTGACTGAACCTTATATGCAGACTAAAAAGAAACAGAAGAAGTACTAGCTAGGTAGCTGGATAGACCCAAGTCAATCCATGCATATATGCTTGCAGTGCGGTTCATGCGTGGAGGTCGGAGCGTCATTCTTCGTGTTGTCTGCCGGCTGTCACTGCGACGAGGTCTTGGTTGAGGAGGCCTCTCCGGACCCGAGCTTCAGCGGCGACCCTCTCGAGTTCCTGGATTTCGGCTTGTGTCAGTGCAGGGGGCACGGAGGCGGTTCCCGCTGCTTTTGCCACATGGACGAGGTCTGGGTTGATGAGCACTGCCCGGGCCTCATTGTCAGTGGCGGCGCTCCTGCGGTGGCGAACGCCGCCGTGGGTCTGTGTCGGCGCAGGGGGAGGGGAGCCAGATTCCGTTACCACTTCCACGAGGTCAGGGGGGTTGACGGGGTTCCCCCGGGCATCCCTGCCCTGTGCCGTGGGGGCTGGGGGCCAATGCCAGGCAAGGTACAACAGGACCAAGGAGCACACAGCGCCAACCCCGTTCTACACCTGCATCACATGCCACCGAGTGTTAAGCAGCAGAAGAATGTAGCTAGGTGCTGGCTAAACTGAATGACTGAATGTGCTGCAGCAGCAGCAGCAGCTAGCGGAGGCAAGGCAGAGGCAGAGGCAGAGGCAGGGGATCGGCTGAGATAGCGAGTATCAGAACAGGCAGGCCGCAGGCGGAAGGTTTAGAGGAAGAAATCGCGTACCACCATGGCGTAGGCTGGATGCCCGTCTTGCTTCCTGGACCCCCTCACACACCACGCCAAGCTATGCAGCATGGAGAAGCAGGACATGCCCCAGGGTGGAAGCATGGCTATGCTCCACTCATCCACCTACAATGCAACGCAATCAAGCCAACATGCAGACCCAGGTTCAGGTTCATGGTCCTCTGGTTCAATCTGCAGTTGAGCTGGTTGAAAGATGAAAGAAAGAGAGATGATGGATCAAGCAAGAATCGCAGGTGCGTACCAGGAATGCGAAGGTCAGTAGCGGTGCCTCCGCGGAGACCGAACCCCCTACGGTGCACATGAACTTGAACTCATCGGCGCCAGCGTAGGAGATGAGGTGGGTCACATGGAGGTAGCATAGAGCGGCGCAAATGGGGACGAGAGCACGCTCCCGCTCCTCTGACGTGCACAGCCAGAGGAAGGTGCCGAGGTAGATGGCCTGGAGCAGGGCGCCCAATGCGTTGAGGCGAAACGGCTCGGCTTGGTGGTTGATGTGGCCGAAGTAGCACCATGCCAAGCCGCAGGCGAGTGCCGCCACGGTGGGCTCCGGCCGGCGGTCACCCTGGCCCAACGTCCAGTGGCGCCACCGGCTGACCATGCCCGGGCTGCGTCATGCGTGTACGTGCAAGTGCAACAAGAGGAATGTGCGCGTCAGAAATTAGGAGAATCAATCAAGGAATGAATGGAACGAAAAGGTTGCTTGCATCTGATCTGATCTGATCGATTCGTTCTGCTCCGATGCTCAACTGGAATTGGAGGGAGGGAGGGAGCAGTACTTACAAGGGTAAGCACGGGGCGATGATGGCGGTTCCCCAGCACAAGACATCCAGGAAGCCAGCTTGCTCTTGCTCCAACTTCATCTCTGCTCTGATCTGATCTGATGCACCAACAAGACAAGATGAAGTAGCACAGCATCAATCAATCAATCAGTCAGTCAATGTAAGTAATTAGTAACTGCAGAAAGGAAGGCACGGAGATGCATCCCAATATACAGCATTTATGCAGTTCCAACCCAAGCAAAGGCAGCAGGTAGAGGATGAACTAGGCGAAAGTAAAACTAGGCACGCACAGGTGCTGCGCGGTGCCTGAGCCGAGACTTGAGAGAGACCAAGCAAAGCAAAGCAAAGCAAGTCGATAATCCATCCGAATCCAATCCATGAAAGGAACAAATAAATTTCACAGGCGCGGCCGCAGATTAGAATCAAGTTAAAGGGACCCCCCAAGCCCAACGAACAAAATTAGCCAGTAGCTAGCATAGCATCTCCGGCGGGCCGCAGCGCAAATCACAACAAGCCACCGGCCACTACTGCCTACGTGCTCCTCCGATCCTCCTGGATATTTGTTCAGATGAATAAAGCAAGGGTCCCGGCCCATGGATGAAACGTCGGTCGAACAGCACGACACCTAGTGACGGGCGCTTGTACGGTATGCGGGAGACGTACGATCGGTCGGGTCGGCCGGCCGGATTCGTTCCACCGCCGGCGAGAAACCGAGACACGCGCGCACGCACGCACGCTGGATCAAATCATGCCTAGTACTCTAGTCAAGCTTAATCGGCACACGCGCGCGTGGGTACATTGGACCGAGAGCTTTGCAGCAAACAAGGGGACGGATGATGGCCATGGATGGACGCGAGAGGCCGGCCGGTGTCGGCGTGCGTACCTGCGTGTGTGCCCTCCTGGGGCGGAGTGGCCGGAGGTGGACGTAGCTATGCCAGCCCTTGCTTGGCCATGGACGGATCCGGAAGCAGGCCGGCGTGAGAGGGGTGGGGAGGAGGAAGGGCTGGGCAGGGAGCGAGCGCTAGCTGTGCGTGAGGGGGCGACGGCGGAGCGAGGAGACGTGATCCGACGGTGTGGTGCGGTGCAACGGCTGGCTCTCCTTTCCTTTCCTCTCCTCGCCTCTGACACCGGCAGGCGGGCGGTTACACCTTTTTTTATTTTCATTTTCATTTTCACCCCGCCAGCCAGCTCCTCGCCTAGCTAGCAGTAACAACTAACATGATGCCATCAGAAAAAAAAAATTACTACTAGTAACAAGCAGGTGAGTTTACTTAGAGCATCTCCGACCGCCGCCGGACGCGCCGCGCGCTAAAAACTACTTTGCCGCGCGCACATCGCCTGGTTTGGCGCAGCGCGCAGCGGTGGCCCCAGCGGCCACGCTAAAATGCAGCACGCGCGCAGCTCCAGCATTTTTTTATATGAAAACTTTGCATAGATAAAAAAATAATACATAGTTCTAGCATAAAATACGATACATAGTTCATAGCATAGATAAAACTACGGTGGAACTAGATAGAAACTACGGATGCAAAGGTATTTTACATCGTTTGAAAGCATAGATACATAGAATTACGGTGCAACTAGATAGAAACTACGGTGCAACGACAAACTACGGTGACTCCCAGCCGCCATCATCATCACCATCATCATCCTCGGTGGTGTCGTCCGAGGTGTCGAGCCACATGTCTTCCCAACGCAGATCGTTGGGGGAGAAGATCGACTGTCCGCCGTTCTCGACGATATCACACTGCGATAAAGCCAGTGCCTTGCGCCGACGCCTGTCGGCACGCTCCGCGCGGCGCCTTGCCGTCCTCCCTGCCCAAAACTCGTTCTCGGCGACGACGTCCTCCGGGTGGCGACGGCGCCACTCCGCCATGGCTCGCTCGTCCTCCTCGGCGATGAGGAGGCGGCGCTGCTGCCGCACGTGGCCCACACAGTCCTGGTCGGTGATGAGACACGGCGGAGGGGGGACGCGATGCGCCTGCTCGCGTGTGAAGACGTCGCGGAAGTTCATCTGCGACTGGGGTCTGTCCAAGTGCCACGCCGCCGCGTCGTACGCGCGAGCCGTCTCGTGCGCGCTCTGGAACGAACCGAGGCCGGGCCGGACGTCGCCGGACCGGATCTCGGAGGAGTACCAGCCGTTGGGGCGCTCGCGGACGCCGCGGTAGCCCGAAGAACCCCGACGGCGCGGCTGCATGGTGGCGCGGCGGTGGCGGGGAAAGCGGTGAAGCGGCGAGGTGGCGAGGGGAGGGCGCATGGGTGTGTGCTGTGCGCATGGCGAGCGCGGGATTTTATAGACGCGCGCGAAGCGGCGCGCCAAATCTACCGCGCCGCGTGCTGCTTTCTCCCCGCGCGCGCGCAAATGCTTCCCGCGCACGGTAAGTTCCCGCCACCGCTTGAGCGCGCGAAACCAGACGGCGCGCCTTAAAATTTAATTTTACCGTGCGGGCACGCCTTTTGTCGCGCCTGTTGGAGATGCGCTTACGCAACAAGTAGCAGCAGTTTGTTGACTTCTGACTTCTGACTGAAAGAAAGGAAAACTGTGGGCTCTTCTTCTGGTTTGTGGCATGGGCCTCTTCTTCTGCTTGTTTTTGGAAATGGGCCTCTTCCGACCTGGGGTCTCGTCTCTTTCGACAACATCATAGATCGGGTCTCTCTCTTAACTAAAGATGATACCCCATACGTTGCTATGGAAACTGATGCAGTACGAAAATTCGGTTTTGACCTCTCGATCCTTTCATTTACCAATGGCTCTACCATTCTATATGGCCACTAGTCTGCACTACCTAGGCTGCATCCCGGTAGATGTAGCCCAAACTATGTCAGGTCCAGGTCCATGCAGTCCAAGCTCGCACTCATATTCGCACAGCCAAGTACACACTAGATGCATCGTTGCCACGCTGCATGGATGGAGGTTTCCAATGTCTATGGAGATCCATTTTCTTCTCGTGTTCGTGGGACAGTGTCAAGCACACACATTTGTCATAATTGACTCGCTCCTCGGCCTCCATGTCCCCACATCATTCGTGATGACAATAATGACTGTTTCTAGCGTCGGCGACAAGGTCGATGGCAGTATCCAAGTTCATCTCTAGCTGCCAAACAAGAAGATGGCAAGACTTGGTGCCGGCATGGACACAATGGTGACATGCGGTCGTGTGGTGGTGAGAGGGAAAGGGGAAGAAGAAGGTTATGTGCAGTGGCGGAGCCACCTCCCGGCGACCCTGGGCAGCTGCCCGGGCTCTGCCCAAATACTTCCATTAGCTTATAGTAAGAGCTTGATAATTAATCACTAGTTTTTGTAGCCAAATACTCATGAAGCAAATCCCTTTGTATTTTGCCCGGGCTCCATTGATGGGCTAGCTCCGCCACTGGTTATGTGGACGATGAGGTGGCGAGGTTAACGGTTAAAGCCATTTGACATAAACACAAAAACCACCCAAAACAGCCCAAGGGATGAAAGGTAGAAGATTTTTTGCAGTCAAGTGACTAGGTTTTCCTCATATTGGAGTTAAGGGACCATTTGTATACAAGTTGAGGGACGAAAATGTACTTTTCTCTAAAAACTTATTGACAAGAATATTTAGCAACGGTATTGATCAGTAGATAACCACCTGGTAGCCTGGTACAACTGGTACAAGCAGCCTAGTGAAGAACTGGATGAGCCGCCGAGAAATCCAGGATCCGCTCTTTTATAGAGAGAGGGATGTTTTTTTACCTTTTTGGTTTTGAGCAACCTGGTCCGGTAATTCGTGGCACTCCTCCCTCGGTGGTCCAAAGGCTAGAGCCATTTCTGGCTTCAGCCCATCCTGGCATGTATCAGCAGAGCGGGCGTGAGCTCGGTGCCAGAACTCCCGGAAAGCTCGTTCGGTTGCTCTCGGCTTTCCTACTTTCCTTCCTTCTCCTCCTCCACGCCCCAAACCAAGCCATCCATAGTTACTTCCTGACACCGCCATCTCCTCCTCTTCCTCCTAGCCGGCAAGCAACCAGCTCGGGTACACCCTACAGCTACACCGCTGGTAATAGTGTCACCAAAAAGATAAACGATAGATTTAACTAGACTAGTAATAAAGGGAGCCGGACACAATAAGATTTGAAATTTTGAAACACAAGTAAATGCAGCTTATTGTGCCCTGCTACACAAGCGGCTCGTAGCGAAGCTGAAAACTTGCATCAAGTTCTGTAGATTCGGGTGTTGCACGACGAGGTTCCAATCACTGTAGTTCTTGAACGTGTTGAAGCTGTTGACGATTAGCTTCACCCGCCGTCCTAGCACTACGGCGCAGTGGAGGTCCCAACTGGGCAGGCGCCGCAGGTGCAGTGCGGGCACACCACTACCGTGCTACTGTAGAAGGTGGACAAAGATACGCAGCACAACCGAAATGGGCCCTCCGCTGTCTACGAGTAGGAGCATGTGACCTGCCATGTCACTGCACGTTAACAAAATGAATGGTCATTGGTTAGAAATTAGAATTATTTATGTTGTACAGTAAACTAGAAGGATATGTCGCAACGCACTGTCTAGATGTTATTTTCCATGATAGAGAAGTTTTCCCCGGCAACCAGTGGTGGAGCTTCACTAGGGCCAAGGGGGGCTATGCCCCCCTACCCTACAAAAATTATCTGAAATACCATTAATTGTTAAGCTTAAATTTTGAAGATTATCAAAGTTTAAGCAGAATTTGTCCTTTTGCCCCCCTCTTTGCCCCCTCAAAACTGTAGTTTCCTTGCTCCGCTGCCTCTACGCCAGTCATGTCAAAGATGACCTCATAACCGGCCCAAAACCAGCTTAGCCTCCACCCTGGATCCTCAACGTGGCGGTAGAGCTGGTGGTTGTGGAGGCTAACCAGGACCTGCATACAAAGGTATAGATTTTGGTACGGTTGGTTCATTGACATAGAACCCTTTTCTTACTGGTTTGTTAAATGTCACTATTGCTACAAAAAATTGAAAATATTGTGAAACAATTCATAACATCTGGAAAAAAATCCACTAGTTCTAATCACCTTCATTGAATAATCTGAATTCAGCACATTTTGTCCACCAATTTTAAAGTTTGGGCATTTTTGTAAGATTCGGCCAAATTTGGCTTAAAGTTTCCCTAAAAATGTAGGGAAAATCCAATAATTTAATCCATCTTCACGGATCAATCCAGGATTTCAGCTTATTTTCTCAGCACTTTAAAGTTTGGACAATTTGTTTAAGTTAATCTATTCTTGATCACCTGCTGGCCGATGCTGGAGCGAGTGTCGTCGCAATGGCAGAGCCCAAGGACACAAGTCCATATTTAGAATCTTTAGTTTGCATCTTGTCTTAGTAGAAAAAAGACGTACTCAATGCCTGGACGTGCCGCTGCTTGCGGACCTAGGTCCTATTTCGGGCTACAACTGTGGCGTTATTGCAAGGATATCCAAACGAACCAATGCTACAGTCAAACGACTTCTGGGTCTGCCATCGTTCGAGGGGATGAAATTGCCGACGTGCATCAAGAACGCTGATGTGGCCACCTTGTCGTTTTGCGTAAGCACGACGACTGAACACCGCCCCGACAACCAGTAGCGGAGCTTCACTAGGGCCAAGGGGGGCTATGGCCCCCTACCCTAGAGAAATTATTAGAAATACCATTAATTGTTAAGCTTAAATGTTGAAGATTGTCAAAGTTTAAGCAGAGTTTGTCCTTTTGGCCCCCACTATGCCCCCTCAATAATCTTTGTCGACCTGCATCAGGAACGCCGATGTGGCCGCCTCGCTGTTCTGTGTAAGCGACGACGGGACACCGCCCTAGCAGCCAGTGGCGGAGCTTCGCTACGGCCAAGGTATATATTTTGGTACGGTTAGCTCACTGATATAGAAGCATTTTTTACCAATTTCTTAAATATCACTATTGCTACAATATATATATATATATATATATATATATATATATATATATATATATATATATATATAATGAAACAATTCATAACATTTGAAAAAAATCAGTAATTATAATCACCTTCATCTATTAATCTCAAAAAAAATCAACCCATTTTGTCCACTATTTTTTGGACATTTTTTGTAAGATTCGGCCAAATTTGGCTTAAAGTTTCCGAAAACATGTAAGGAAAATCCAGTAATTTAATATTTTAGCTTATTTTCCCAGCATTTTAAAGTTTGGACAATTTTTTTAAGTTAGTCTATTCTTGATCATACAAAGATAATCCAAACTAGATTTATAGTTGAAGATGGCTTGAAGTACTGGAATTTTTCATTTTCTTTAAATCGTGAAACTTTTTAGCCAAAATTTCCTAAAGTTCGACTATCCAAACTTCAGAACGGTTTAGCGAAATGGCCTAAAACTTTCTCAGATTGATCAGTGAAGATAATTTGATCTTTTTTTAAGTTTAGGGAAAGAAGATATTTTTTACTGCATACTTGTGGATGTGGATCTTCTAGGTGAGTGCCAATGTTTCTTACTGCATACTTGCGGATGTAGTATGTATGCTTAGGTCAAAATGACAAATGGCTTCAACAACATCCAACTGTATGGAACTAAAATTAGCAGCTTCATGATGAACTGCCAGGTTTGAGCTAATAACATTAGCAAAGTCCCACTTGAATCTATCACCATGATGATAGTAAAGTACACCTAGCCATTTGGCTCTTGTTTGATATTCTGTCCATCCTTGTATAAAAAGCCACTTCATATTGTATCAAGTCAAATTGTTTTACATATGACCAAGTTTATAGGAAAAATATTACTCTACATGCTACCAAAGCAATATCACGATATCAACCATGAAATATATCTTCATAAGGTTATGAATAGGGTATTGCACATGTTGATATTTGTTGGAAATATGCCCTAGAGGCAATAATAAATTAGTTATTATTATATTTCCTTGTTCATGATAATTGTCTTTTATTCATGCTATAACTGTATTATCCGAAAATCGTAATACACGTGTGAATACATAGACCACAATATGTCCCTAGTGAGCCTCTAGTTGACTAGCTCGTTGTGATCAACAGATAGTCATGGTTTCCTGGCTATGGACATTGGATGTCGTTGATAACGGGATCACATCATTAGGAGAATGATGTGATGGACAAGACCCAATCCTAAGCCTAGCACTAAGATCGTGTAGTTCGTTTGCTAGAGCTTTTCCAATGTCAAGTATCTCTTCCTTAGACCATGAGATCGTGTAACTCCCGGATACCGTAGGAGTGCTTTGGGTGTATCAAACGTCGCAACGTAACTGGGTGACTATAAAGGTGCACTACAGGTATCTCCGAAAGTGTCTGTTGGGTTGACACAGATCGAGACTGGGATTTGTCACTCCGTGTAAGTGGAGAGGTATCTCTGGGCCCACTCGGTAGGACATCATCATATGCGCAATGTGACCAAGGAGTTGATCACGGGATGATGTGTTACGGAACGAGTAAAGAGACTTGCCGGTAACGAGATTGAACAAGGTATAAGGATACCGACGATCGAATCTCGGGCAAGTACAATACCGCTGGACAAAGGGAATTGTATACGGGATTGATTAAGTCCTTGACATCGTGGTTCATCCGATGAGATCATCGTGGAACATGTGGGAGCCATCATGGGTATCCAGATCCCGCTGTTGGTTATTGACCGGAGAACGTCTCGGTCATGTCTACATGTCTCCCGAACCCGTAGGGTCTACACACTTAAGGTTCGATGACGCTAGGGTTATAAAGGAAGTTTTCATGTGGTTACCGAATGTTGTTCGGAGTCCCGGATGAGATCCCGGACATCACGAGGAGTTCCGGAATGGTCCGGAGGTAAAGATTTATATATGGGAAGTCCTATTTTGGCCACCGGAAAATGTTCGGGATTTTTCGGTATTGTACCGGGAAGGTTCTAGAAGGTTCCGGAGTGGGGCCCACCTGCATGGGGGGACCCACATGAACGTGGGTAGTGGGGGAAAGGCCCCACACCCCTGGTCAAGGCGCACCAAGATCCCCCCTTAGAAGGAATAAGATCATATCCCAAAGGGATAAGATCAAGATCCCTAAAAAGGGGGGATAGCAATCGGTGGGGAAGGAAATGATGGGATTTCTTTCCTCCCACCTTTGCCAACGCCCCATCAACGCCCCAATGATGGCACTTGATCATCGGTGATTTGAATCACGACGAGTACGACTCCATCAACCCCGTTCACTTGAACGCTTCCGCTTAGCGATCTACAAGGGTATGTAGATGCACTCTCCTTTCTACTCGTTGCTGGTCTCTCCATAGATAGATCTTGGTGATACGTAGGAAAATTTTTGAATTTCTGCTACGTTCCCCAACAGTGGCATCATGAGCTAGGTCTATTGCGTAGATTCTTTGCACGAGTAGAACACAAAGTAGTTGTGGGCGTTGATGTTGTTCAATATGCTTACCGTTACTAGTCCAATCTTGTTTCGACGGTATTGTGGGATGAAGCGGCCCGGACCGACCTTACACGTACTCTTACGTGAGACAGGTTCCACCGATTGACATGCACTTGGTGCATAAGGTGGCTAGCGGGTGCCAGTCTCTCCCACTTTAGTCGGAACGGATTCGATGAAAAGGGTCCTTATGAAGGTTAAATAGCAATTGACATATCACGTTGTGATGTTGCGTAGGTAAGAAACGTTCTTGCTAGAAACCCATAGCAGCCATGTAAAACATGCAAACAACAATTAGAGGACGTCTAACTTGTTTTTGTAGGGTATGCTATGTGATGTGATATGGCCAAGAAGAATGTGATGAATGATATGTGATGTATGAGATTGATCATGTTCTTGTAATAGGATTCACGACTTGCATGTCGATGAGTATGACAACCGGCAGGAGCCATAGGAGTTGTCTTAATTTATTGTATGACCTGCGTGTCATTGAACAACGCCATGTAATTACTTTACTTTATTGCTAACCGGTAGCCATAGTAGTAGAAGTAATAAGTTGGCGAGACGACTTCATGGAGACACGATGATGGAGATCATGATGATGGAGATCATGGTGTCATGCCGGTGACGATGATGATCATGGAGCCCCGAAGATGGAGATCAAAAGGAGCAAAATGATATTGGCCATATCATGTCACTATTTGATTGCATGTGATGTTTATCATGTTTATGCATCTTGTTTACTTAGGATGATGGTAGTAAATAAGATGATCCCTTACACAATTTCAAGAAGTGTTCTCCCCTAACTGTGCACCGTTGCTACAGTTCGTCGCTTCTAAGCACCACGTGATGATCGGGTGTGATGGATTCTTACGTTCACATACAACGGGTGTAAGACAGATTTACACAGCAAAACACTTAGGGTTAACTTGACGAGCCTAGCATGTGCAGACATGGCCTCGGAACACAGAGACCGAAAGGTCGAGCATGAGTCGTATAGTAGATACGATCAACATGAAGATGTTCACCGACGTTGGCTAGTCCGTCTCACGTGATGATCGGACACGGCCTAGTTGACTCGGATCATGTAATCACTTAGATGACCAGAGGGATGTCTATCTAAGTGGGAGTTCATAAGATGAACTTAATTATCCTGAACATAGTCAAAAGACCTTTTGCAAATTATGTCGTAAGCTCGCGCTTTAGTTCTACTGCTTAGTTATGTTCCTAGAGAAAATATAGTTGAAAGTTGACAGTAGCGATTATGCGAACTGTAGATAGCTTATGTCCTTAATGCACCGCTCAGTGTGCTGGATCCCAAACGTCGTTTGTGGATGTTGCGAACATCAGACATACACGTTTTGATAACTACGTGATAGTTCAGATAAACGGTTTAGAGTTAAGGCACCAAAGATGTTTTCAAAACGTCGCGGAACATATGAGATGTTTCGAGGGCTGAAATTGAGATTTCAGGCTCGTGCCCACGTCAAGAGGTATAAGACCTCCGACGATTTTCTTAACCTGCAAACTGACGGAGAAAAGCTCAATCGTTGAGCTTGTGCTCAGATTGTCTGAGTACAACAATCACTTGAATCAAGTGGGAGTTGATCTTCCATATGAGATAGTGATGTTTCTCCAAAGTCATTGCCACCAAGCTGCTGAAGCTTTGTGATGAACTATAACATATCAGGGATAGATATGATGATCCTTGAGGTATTCACGATGTTTGACACCGCGAAAGTAGAAATCAAAAAGGAGCATCAATTGTTGATGAAACCACTAGTTTCAAGAAGGTCAAGGGCAAGAAAGGATACTTCATGAAACGGCAAATCAGTTGCTGCTCTAGTGAAGAAACCCAAGGTTGAACCCAAACCCGAGACTAAGTGCTTCTGTTATAAGGGGAACAACCACTGGAGAAGAATTACCCTAGATACTTGGTAGATGAGAAGGCTGGCAAAGTCGATAGAAGTATATTGGATATACATTATGTTAATGTGTACTTTACTAGTACTCCTAGTAGCACCAGGGTATTAAGGTACCGGTTCGGTTGCTAAGTGTTAGTAACTCGAAATAAAAGGCTAAGGAATAAACGGAGACTAGCTAAAGGTGAGCTAACGATATATGTTGGAATTCTTTCCAAGTTTGATGTGATCAAACATCGCACGCTCCCTCTACCATCAAGATTAGTATTAAACCTGAATGGTTTATTGAATCTCGATCGTAGTGATACACATTTTCATGCCAAAAGATATAAGATAGTAATGATAGTACCACTTACTTGTGGCACTGCCATGTAAGTCATATTGGTGTAAAACGCATGAAGAAGCTCCATGTTGATGTATCTTTGGGCTCACTCATTTTTGAAAAGTTTGAGACATGCGAACCATGTCCATTGGTGTATATGCATGAAGAAACTCCATGCAAATGGACCGTTGGAACTCACTTGATTTTGAATCACTTGAGACATGCAAATCATACCACATGGGCAAGATGACTGAAAAACCTCGGTTTCAGTAAGATGGAACAAGATAGCAACTTGTTGGAAGTAACTCATTTTGATATGTGCAGTCCAATGAGTGCTGAGGCATGCAGTGAATATCGTTATGTTCTTACTTCACAGATGATTTGAGTAGATGTTGAGTACATTTACTTGATAAATCACGAGTCTGAATTATTGAAAGGTTCAAGTAATTTCAGAGTGAAGTAGAAGATCATTGTGACAAGAGGATAAAATGTCTATGATATGATCATAGAGATAAATATCTGAGTTACGAGTTTTGGCACACAATTAAGACATTGTGGAAATTGTTTCGCAATTAATACTGCCTGGAACACCATAGTGTGATGGTGTGTCCGAACATCATAGTTGCACCCTATTGGATATGGAGCGTACCATGATGTCTCTTATCGAATTACCACTATCGTTCATGGGTTAGGCATTAGAGACAACCACATTCACTTTAAATAGGGCACCACGTAATTCCATTGAGATGACACCGTATGAATTATGGTTTAGAGAAACCTAAGTTGTCGTTTCTTACCGGTTTGGGGCTACGATGCTTATGTGAAAAAGTTTCAGGATTGATAAGCTCGAACCCAAAGCGGATAAAATGCATCTTCATAGGACACCCAAAACAGTTGTGTATACCTCCTAATTCAGATCCAAAAGCAATATGGATTGTTTCTTGAATCGGGTCCTTTCTCGAGAAAAGGTTTGTCTCGAAAAGTTGAGTGGGAGGATGGTGGAGACTTGATATGGTTATTGAACCATCACTTCAACCAGTGTGTATCAGGGCACAGGAAGTTGTTCCCGTGGCACCTACACCAATTGAAGTGGAAGCTTATGATAGTGATCATGAAGCTTTGGATCAAGTCACTACCGAACCTCGTAGGATGACAAGGACGCGTACTACTTCAGAGTGGTACGGTGATCTTGTCTTGAAGGTCATGTTGCTAGACAACAATGAACCTACGAGCTATGGAGAAGCGATGGTGGGCCCAAATTCCGACAAATGGTTAGAAGCCATGAAATCCGAGATAGGATCCATGTATCAGAACAAAGCATGGACTTTGGTGGACTTGCCCAATGACCGGCAAGCCATTGAGATAAATGGATCTTTAAGAAGAAGACGGACATGGATGGTAATGTCACCATCTATGAAGCTCGACTTGTGGCGAAGAGTTTTTCACAAGTTCAAGGAGTTGACTGCGATGAGATTTTCTCATCCGTAGCGATGCTTAAGTCCGTCGGATTCATTTTAGCATAAGCTGCATTTATGAAATCTGGCAGATGGATGACAAAACGAGTTTCCTTACCAGTCTTCGTATGGAAAGGTCGTATGTGATACAAATCAGAAAGTTTTTGTCGATCCTAAGGATGCTAAAAGGTATGCTAGCTCCAGCGATCCTTCCATGGATTGGAGTAGGCATCTCGGAGTTGGAATGTGCGCTTTGATAAGATGATCAAAGATTTTGGGTTTATACAAAGTTTATGAGAAACTTGTATTTCCAAAGAAGTGAGTGGGAGCACTATAGAATTTCTGATGAGTATATGTTGTTGACATATTGATGATCAGAAATGATGTAGAATTTCTAGAAAGCATATAGGGTTATTTGAAAACTGTTTTTCAATGGAAAACCTGGATTAGGCTACTTGAACAATAAGCATCAAGATCTATAAGATAGATCAAAATGCTTAATAGTACTTTTAAATGAGCACGTACCTTGACATAATCTTGAAGGTGTTCAAGATGGATCAGTCAAAGAAGGAGTTCTTGCTTGAGTTGTAAGGTATGAAGTTAAGACTTAAAGCTCGACCACGGCAGAAGAAAGAGGAAGGACGAAGGTCGTCCCCTATGCTTTTATCATAGGCTCTCTACAGTATGCTATGCTGTGTACCGCACCTGAAGTGTGCCTTGCCATGAGTCAGTCAAGGGGTACAAGAGTGATCCAAGAATGGATCACAGGACAGCGGTCAAAGTTATCCTTAGTAACTAGTGGACTAAGGAATTTTCTCGATTGTGGAGGTGATAAAGAGTTCGACGTAAAGAGTTACGTCGATGCAAGCTTAACACCTATCCGGATAGCTCTGAGTAGAGATACCGGATACGTATAATGGAGCAACTTTTAATATAGCTCCAAGTAGAACAGTTATTTGGAATAGCTCCAAATAGAGCGTGGTAGCTACATCTAGGAGATGACATAGAGATTTGTAAAGCACACACGGATCTAAAAGGTTCAGACCTGTCGACTATAACCTCTCTCACAAGCATAACATGATCAAACCCAGAACTCATCGAGTGTTAATCACATGGTAAATGTGAACTAGATTATTGACTCTAGTAAACTCTTTGGGTGTTAGTCACATGGGGATGTGACCTTGAGTGTTAATCACATATTGATGTGAACTAGATTATTGACTCTAGTGCAAGTGGGAGACTGTTGGAAATATGCCCTAGAGGCAATAATAAATTAGTTATTATTATATTTCCTTGTTCATGATAATTGTCTTTTATTCATGCTATAACTGTATTATCTGGAAATCGTAATACACGTGTGAATACATAGACCACAATATGTCCCTAGTGAGCCTCTAGTTGACTAGCTCGTTGTGATCAACAGATAGTCATGGTTTCCTGGCTATGGACATTGGATGTCGTTGATAACGGGATCACATCATTAGGAGAATGATGTGATGGACAAGACCCAATCCTAAGCCTAGCACTAAGATCGTGTAGTTCGTTTGCTAGAGCTTTTCCAATGTCAAGTATCTCTTCCTTAGACCATGAGATCGTGTAACTCCCGGATACCGTAGGAGTGCTTTGGGTGTATCAAACGTTGCAACGTAACTGGGTGACTATAAAGGTGCACTACAGGTATCTCCGAAAGTGTCTGTTGGGTTGACACAGATCGAGAGTGGGATTTGTCACTCCGTGTAAGTGGAGAGGTATCTCTGGGCCCACTCGGTAGGACATCATCATATGCGCAATGTGACCAAGGATTTGATCACGGGATGATGTGTTACGGAACGAGTAAAGAGACTTGCCGGTAACGAGATTGAACAAGGTATAAGGATACCGACGATCGAATCTCGGGCAAGTACAATACCGCTAGACAAAGGGAATTGTATACGGGATTGATTAAGTCCTTGACATCGTGGTTCATCCGATGAGATCATCGTGGAACATGTGGGAGCCATCATGGGTATCCAGATCCCGCTGTTGGTTATTGACCGGAGAACGTCTCGGTCATGTCTACATGTCTCCTGAACCCGTAGGGTCTACACACTTAAGGTTCGATGACGCTAGGGTTATAAAGGAAGTTTTCATGTGGTTACCGAATGTTGTTCGGAGTCCCGGATGAGATCCCGGACATCACGAGGAGTTCCGGAATGGTCCGGAGGTAAAGATTTATATATGGGAAGTCCTATTTTGGCCACCGGAAAATGTTCGGGATTTTTCGGTATTGTACCGGGAAGGTTCTAGAAGGTTCCAGAGTGGGGCCCACCTGCATGGGGGGACCCACATGAACGTGGGTAGTGGGGGAAAGGCCCCACACCCCTGGTCAAGGCGCACCAAGATCCCCCCTTAGAAGGAATAAGATCATATCCCAAAGGGATAAGATCAAGATCCCTAAAAAGGGGGGATAGCAATCGGTGGGGAAGGAAATGATGGGATTTCTTTCCTCCCACCTTTGCCAACGCCCCAATGGACTTGGAGGGCAAGAAACCAGCCCCCTCCACCCCTATATATAGTGGGGAGGCACATGGGAGCTTCAACCTTGCCCCTGGCGCAGCCCTCCCTCTCCCAAGTGCTCCTCCTCTCTCGCGGTGCTTGGCGAAGCCCTGCAGGATTGCCACGCTCCTCCACCACCACCACGCCGTTGTGCTGCTGCTGGATGGAGTCTTCCTCAACCTCTCCCTCTCTCCTTGCTGGATCAAGGCTTGGGAGACGTCACCGGGCTGTACGTGTGTTGAACGCGGAGGTGTCGTGCGTTCGGCACTTGATCATCGGTGATTTGAATCACGACGAGTACGACTCCATCAACCCCGTTCACTTGAACGCTTCCGCTTAGCGATCTACAAGGGTATGTAGATGCACTCTCCTTTCTACTCGTTGCTGGTCTCTCCATAGATAGATCTTGGTGATACATAGGAAAATTTTTGAATTTCTGCTACGTTCCCCAACAATATTTTCTCTACAAACTTGGTTGAATTCAAAATAGTCTGACCTATGACCAGATTAAGTGACCTTGCATGCATTATCCGCTGGCAGGTGGCACCATCGTTCTTGAGGCCTGAAGGGCGTTGTGACGTAGCAGAAGGGTCTGTGTGGCGTGACGAAGGTAGTCACCTCCTGGCCGGACGCTTCTTCTGTATCTGGTGATAGCCCGAGTAGGTATCCATAAATGATGGACGCTCACACCCCACAGTGAAATCAATCACATGGTCCATACAAGGGAGCAAGAACGGGTCCTTCAGACACGCCTTGTTGATTTCAGCTTGGTGGTTGATGTAGCGGAAGTAGCACCATGCCAAGCCGCAGGCGAGTGCCGCCACGGTGGGCTCCGGCCGGCGATCACCCTGGCCCAGCGTCCAATGGCACCACCGGCTGACCATGCTCGGGCTGCATCATGCATGTACGTGCAAGTGCAACAAGAGGAATGCATGCGTGCGTCAGAAATGAGGAGAATCAATCAAGGAATGAATGGAGTGGTTGCTTGCATCGGATCTGATCTGATCTAATTGATTCGGTCTGCTCCGATGCTCAACTGGAATTGGCGGGAGGGAGTCGTAGAGTACTTGCAACGATAAGCACGGGGCGATGACGGCGGTTCCCCAGCACAAGACATCTAGGAAGACAACTAGTTCTTGCTCCAACTTCATCTGTGCTCTGATCTGATGCACCAACCACTACAAAAAAATACACTTCCATGATGATACATGTTTGTCACAATAGGTCACGTTTTTTTTTCATGCATGTACATCCATGACGATTTTATGACAGAATCAAGATAGTCATATATGTGTTGTCGTAAAAGTGTTCCATGACATTACCAAAATTATCATCACAGAAGTGTCCACTTCCATGACGATAGATCGCGCGTCACAGAAGTGCTTTCGTCAAGGGTAACCGACACGTGGCATCCACTATAACGGAACGTTGTTAAGCTGTCGGGTCCGGTTTTGGATCCGATAACCCATTAACAGCCCCGACCAATGGGGATTTTCCACGTGTAAAATTATCATTGGCTGGAGGAAACACGTGTCGGCTCACCGTTGGGACAGATGTCATCCACTCATTGGACCGAAGGTGCCTATGATACGGCGACACGTGGCATGGCCCAACAAAGGCCCATTACTATGAAAGGCCGGCCCGTTTGACTTGGTCAAAAGGTGGCGGGCCGGCCCACAGAAAGCCTATTAACGACCTGTTCACGTATAGCCCATTTACAGCCCGCTAACCCAGGGCCCGTTACGACCTCTCTGAATTAGGCCCAGTAGCGTCATCTGGGCCTTTCAATATGATTCCAGTCCATTTTAACTTCCGGTCCGTGTGTGGCCCATGACTTCTTTCGGCCCATATGAGGCCCTTTGTAACTCTTGGGCCATTAACGGCCCGTGGTGAAACTGGCCCGTAATGAACAGTGTATCACATTATACCCATTAACGGCCCATTATTCCATTGGGCCGTTTCCAGCCCAAGTTATCTTTCGGCCTTCTCAGGGTCCATTGATTCTTGGGCTCACTTGCAGCATTCGGTTACATACGGCCGGTTACTGTCATTTTCTGCTTGTGGGCCAAATTCAACCCACCGTTACAGTCGGCCCGTTTGCGGACCGTTAATACGTTGGGCCGTTTTTATGTCAAAAAAACATGTTGGGCTGTTTTCATAGAGTTATCAAATACGGCCTATTAACGGCCCGTTATGGTCCACGAATAGTACGGCCCATGATTGGCAAAATGATGATATTGCCCCGTAGAAGGCTCATGGATCCTACGGCCCGTATGAGGCCCATGGATAGTACGGCCCATAAAAGGCCCATGGATCATACGGCCCGTAGAAGGCCCATGGACCCTACGGCCCGTAGAAGGCCCATGAATCCTAAGGCACATATAGAAGGCAAATGGATCCTACGGCCCATATAGAAGGCCAATGGATCCTACGGCCGGAAGAAGGCCCATGGATCATATGGCCTGCAGGAGGCCCATGGTTACAACAGTCCGTGTGTTGCCATGATTATTTTGGCCTAGTTACCAAAAATAGACTATTGTGGCCACTAGAAAAACACAGAAAAAGAACTGCAGTGACTACAAGCAAATAACTAAACAAGACAATAAGGAAATAAATAAGCAAGCAATTAACGCTAGCCTATTACTGCTATTACACATATTACATCCACTGGGCATCAAAGTTCGCCATCAGTGCAAATATAGGGAACAAAGCAGCACATTACATACACTGGCCGTCAAAGTTGGCCACCAGTGCAAATAAACGCGACAACAAAACAAGAGCATAACTGAAACAACTTCAGAAGAGCTCAAGAAACGTTATCCTGGGTATCCACCATGCTGGCAATAAGCTTAGCAAGCTTATTAGCTTTGTCCTGTTTGGCGCTAAAATCCTCCAACGCTTGATGTTGCACTAGAAAGTATGCATCTGAATGCTCCAGGGACTTCCGCAGTCCTTCTGCTTCTTGTTGTAGCCCAGCTGATCGATGTCTTTCAGCTTATAGTTGAGACTCAAGAAACCGAACTGATTCAGACAGTGAGTTTGAATAGCTTGTGCAAGCGGTAGTGGCCAATAACTCGAACACTAAACCAAGACAAGACTTTGGGGTTGTCTCGCTGTCTTCAAGATGGTCTTCCTTAGCTGTTTTATCAACTTTGTTGGAGACCAACAAGGATGTGTCACTATCCTGAACCTTATCTGCATTACTTCCTTTACCATTGCTTAATAAGGCACTCTTCCCCAATATTCTGTCAGCATTCTAAAAGAAGAAACAAGCAAAGACATAACAAGTTTAGCATGTACTAGTATATGAAACTCATTTCGGTGAACCAGTTCATTAGTAAGGTGGACAGGATTAAACTACCAAGTCTTCTATTGCCAAGTACTAGTACATAATAAAAGCATCAAACAAACATATATCTACGTCTTATGGTCACTGCATTGTCTTGCCAAATCAAAAAAGAGACACGGTTCAAATCATATCAGTTCAAGACAAAGTAGCAGTGAAAGAATACAAAGTGTGGGAAACTACACGGCACAACAAGAATTCAGATGGGTACCACGGGTCTACATGTACAACAACACTATTGGCTCTATTGTGATGCTAGTAATGTGCATGATATGAAAGTCAACTATATACACAATTGAAATTGAAACCAACAGAGCTATTGATAAGAGCAAACCTGTCACAGAAACATGCGTGAACATACCTGCTGTGCCATTGGAGTTTCGATTGGATCCTTCAATTTAAAAATAAGTTTGTATGAGTAAATACAGTGATACAAGAGCAAAGCAATCATAGTTAAAAAAGGTGCGCCTAAGCAAGCGCTTAAGCGCGCCTAGGCTCTAGGCGTTGGCAAAATGCATTGCGCATAACTAAGCTTAATCTATGCATAACTGCGCATAAGCATGCGCTTTGGTCAGTAAAGCGCAAGGCGGTGGCAAAATGCACAATTAATGCCTAGCGCTTTTTTGAACTATGATAGCAATGGAATCTTAAACTAGAATAGTTGTTCTTCAGGTTTAGGCACTTGTTCTACATGAACAGAGTACAGTAAGACGCAAGAATATAATACTTAAAAATAGAAAATGAGCTCATAGACCTTACCATATTCTTGGTTCGGGACCAGTACAGAACAAGGCATTCCCAGTCATCGTCCAGTAAATGTGTCTCAGGAGAACGTAAGGGAATTTGATGAGTTTCTTTGCTGGTGAAGTACATTTTCTTCAGGTAATTCTGATACTGCCACCAAGCATTCTTGAAGATAGCAGAGGTATTAGCACAGGTTACCTCATCCTGAGTTTTCAAATCGGTCCTTCTCTATAGAGAAAAATGGGAAAATTTGATGTATTATAACCATCATGGAGGTAGGATGTATGAGACGAAGCAAAGTAATTGCCATGAATAATATTACTTACACATAAATCCTGCACAAACACCTGCAACTAGCAGTTTTCTTCATCTTCAGTATAATATTTCCAAGATGGGAAGATACACACATACGATTTAACAACATCAAATGCAATAGATGCTAAACTATGACTAGTTGGTTGTGCTTCCTCCACAGGAATAGGCATACTAACTAGTAGAGTTGGGGTTCGTCGTGATAGTACTGGCCCTTTGGGCACTGGAGCTGCCTTACTAACTGCTCTTGTTTGGGAGCTCTGTGGTGGAGATGGTGCTGTGTCAACAGAAACTAGGTTACTGTCGGCTGGGGTTGGGATTAGATTGGATGAAGCTGGTTCTCTCTCCATCGCAGTAGGGATACAATCTGCGAGAGTTTGGGTTATGTGTGGTAGGGCTGGTTCTTGTGCATGTACAACCGGGGTGCTATCTCCACCGAGAGGTAGCACTGTTTTATTTGAAGACCGTGTTTTTAATCCGCTAGATACTCGCATCACCCGCTCCAATTCAAATGGCTGATAAACAGGAAACATAGTTGAATGTACAGACATTGTATGAGAGACAGATGCAATAGATAGTGTGGAAAAAAGAGGGCATGAAATAGTTGGCATGTATATTGTTTAACTAAAATGGATAGCATGACATAATTTCACATATATGATGTCTATCTAAAATGGATAGCATAGCATAATATAATTCAAAGATATGATGAATAACTAAATAGGATCGCATGACATAATTCACCTACATGTTATCTAAATAATCAGGATCACATCATTTAATTCACATATGTGATTTATATGCTAAACAGAGGGCATTCAATATGATGTCTGAACTAAGAACATGGTGTTGAATATTGTGTATATGATGTCTAAACTATGCAATGCAAGGCACCATATGCATGATATGAGCAGTATAACCGTGCCAAGTTAGAGCATACACCTCAATGGGGGAATAGGATTGGTCATCTGTCTCTGAATCCATCTCTGAGGAGCTATCAGGACCCAACAAGAGATCTGCTTCGACAGGTAGCACTGTCTGCTCTGAAGGCCTTGTTTTCACTCCAGATTTTTCCATCTCCCACCCAAATGGCTGATTTACAGGAAGAGTAGTTTAATGTACAAACATTGTCAACAAATGGAAATGTAATAAAGAAAAGGATGGGCAAGATATCATTCAAATATATGATGTGTGGTTAAACAGGATGGCATTGCACATTTCACATATATTATGGCTGGCTAAAAGACATGAGACTGCATAATTCCCATATATGATATAAAAACTAAACAGGTGGCATTATAGAACATGTCTAAATTAAGCAGATGACATATATGATGTCAAAAGTAGGCACTGCAAGGCAACATATGCATGATATGACTAACATCAGCATGCCAAGGTAGAGAAAACACCTTGGGGGGTAAATAGGAGTGGTCAGCGGCGTCTGAATCCGCCTCAGAACAGATATCTTCCTCCGGATATCACTGCCTTAGAACTCTTTTCTTTTTCTCTACATGTTCAGCATGACTGTGTACAATATCTGATATGCATACGAAAAAAATATGGTGAGATTATGTAAGGAGAGCATGCAGAAATTTAGAGTGATGGTAACAACCAGTGGATGGATCCAAAAATAATGACAGCAGGCTGATGATTGCTTTAAATTAATAAAAAGACAGATGATGATTGCTTTACTATTTGTTTCCCACCCAAGATGAAGAACATAGGCATACCCTAGGTGAACGAGATATTAGACAGACATACTATTCATTGTTGCCTCGATATGTGCCCAACAACTAATTTAGAACTCAAGTTTGAACATTAATTTGGACCTAACTTAGGAGTCCAAGAGCTGACCAGGATGATAAAGTAGCAGGTAAGTTTAAGCAATGCATAACATAAGTAGAAACAAAAGAGTGTGAACTCTCTTGTGGACCCGTGTACTCCTTAGGTTCATCTGCTGAGTCGATGATGGTGATGCCGTTGCGGTGGGTGCCAGCGGCAGGGAAGGAGATCTGAGGCGTCGAAAGACGGTTAGGAGTCATGATGTCTGGTTTGATGGATTCTTCTGTCGATGGAGCAGCTCAGGTGAGGTGGACGATGTTGCGGCAGGAGCAGGACAAACCACACAAAGTTCCCTTCGACACGTATGTGTAACTGAAGTAATTCTGTAAGGGCTCATTTGGCTTGCATGATTCTTAAAACGCAGGGATAGGAAAAACACCGGAATAGGATAGGAAAATGCACATGGTAAACAGAGCATTTGTAAACACAGGATTTCTGTCAACTTGGGGGTTTGGTTTACAGGAATTGGAAGAGCAGAGGAATGCAAAGAAACATGGCCAAAATAAAGTGAAACCATATGAAAGCGTGTACAGTTAGAATGTTATTCTGGCACTAATGCACTTGATCTTGTTTTCATGCATAGGATTTTGAAAAGTAGGTCCAGGTGGATGTTTTGCTTCATTCCTTTCAACAAAATGCATGAATAGTTGAATAGTAAAGTGCCATTGGAAAATTCCCTATTGCTATGTTTTTCAGTTGAACCAAAATAGCCCTAATGGATCGACGTGAATGTATAGTAATAAGTGATGCAACAAGTGTACGACCTCTTTGCCGTAGCCGTGTCGACCTTAGCATCACTGGGTTGGCCACTGAAGCGGTTGAGGCAGAGGTGGTTGTCGGGGGTGTGGAGGAAGATCTGAGGAATCTGTAGATGGCGTCCAGGGCACTGCTCTATTGTGATGGATCGTTCTGTCGTTGGAGCAGCTCCGCTGAGCCGTAACACGTCAAGGCTGAAGCAGCACAAGACAGACATCGTCAATCTCAAGTGGGATTCTAATAGCATCTCCAATAGATGATATAAAATGGATGTAAAATTAACATCACCAAAAACCACCTGACTACAACAGATGAGGTAAAAACTGTTGACTCTGAACTTAACTGTCGAAACTGAAATTTACTGTGTAATCTGGATGCTACTGTCGAAACTGAACGCAATGGTAGCAGAGAGGCGCTTGACATGTAGTTTAGGCAGGGCCTGCAGTTCATCTTCAACATGCACCCCCCTGAGCCGCCAACCACCACCGGCCGAACCGCCGGCCCCAGCGCCGCCTCGCCGCCCCGAAACAACTCCCCACCGCCTCCCCGACCAGCCCTCTAGGCCCCTCCCCCTACCCTGAACCCTAAGATAGATAGTGGGGTACCTCTCCAGCGAGCCCCCGTCCCCGCTGCGGGTGGTTCTTCCTTAACTCAGGCGAGCCCCCCCCCCCCCCAACCCCTAAAAATCGACTGACCTAAAAGTCGATTCAGTAGACTGAAGTGTGGCTAAATCGAAGCAGAGCAGCAGCACGAGCGAGGGGGAGAGCAGCAATAGCAGCAGCTGGGCGAGCGAGCGATCGAGAGAGAGCCGGAGCAGCAGCAGCAGCGCGAGCGAGCGAGAGCCGGAGCAGCAACAGCAGATCCGGCTGGTATGGACACCGCCGCCGAAGGGGCCTCGCACTAGGGGAGAGCCGCCGTGGAGATGTCGCCCGCGGCGCCGGCTTCAAGGTAGCCACTCCATAGGGGTGCAGGATGGAGCACCGTCGGTGCCGGGAGGTCGAGTTAAGGAGAAGGTACGATGTGATGAGTGTACAACATATTTGGTGGCGCCGAGTAGGCCTCGGCTTCATCCGAGGAGTCGGTGAGGATGTTGCGGTTCTGGTGGAGCAGGTTAAGGCGATGTTGTGGGGATGGAGTAGCCACGATAGACAAGGCGATCGTCTGAGCGGCTCCTTGGAGGTGGAGGACGGAGCGGCTGAACCGGAGGGACGGCGAGATGGACGACGGATCCTCATCCGGGGAGGTGGACGAGGGACGTCGAGCTGTTGCGGTAGACGACATCATCGGGGAAGAGGCTTTGGCTAGGCAGCGGTGACGTAGTGGACGAAGGAGGGTGGGTTTTCGCGGCTGGAGCGGAGAGGTTATGGCGGCCTGGGATTTCGAATGGCGAAAAGGGGGCGATGGGAGGGGGTGAAGCATGACTTAGGGACGCACTTGTCCAAAATGTAGGGTGTGTTATAAAAGTATCCCCCCCCCCCCACCGATTTGAAATGGCGGCCCTTTCGGCTCAGGGTTAGAAGGGGGATTTCACGTGTCGGGATTTGGCAGCTAGAGGGAGTTTCCGCGCGCGTTGTAATTTCGGGATAGCAAGGCACGGGTTGTGAAGGCGCCAGTTTTGAGAGCACATATCTAAATTTTCAGGATATAACAAGATGCAGGTTGAATTTTAGGGACAAGCTTAACATGTAGTAATATTATACTTGTACGTACCAAATCAATTCGCACTTCCCTCAACCAAAAATAGAACGAAAAAATAAAACTATTCACACCACACAAAGAGAGAGTCTTTGCCCCGTTTTACTATACAAATGCTATTCAAAGCTACTCCCTCCTTCCATCTATATAGGGCCTAATGCGTTTTTCGATGCTAACTTTGACCAAATATTAGAGCAATGATATATGACATGCAACTTACACAAAGCACACCGTTAAATTCGTCTCTTAATGGTTTTTTCAATGATATAATTTTCACATAATAAATGTCATGTACTATTAATCTTGTCAATAGTCAAAGGCGGTCTTAAAAATCTCATTACACCCTATATAGATGGAAGGAGGGAGTATGAATCCATGTTATGTCCGATTAAATTTTTTTCACTTGCTGTATAATGCATGTAACCTACTCATACCAACATTTTAGTGCATTCCAAATGTCTATACTACCGCTACAATTCGAACTAAATTTGAATTTGTTTCTCTATTTCAATAAGAATCTACAATCATGATTGTTGCCAACTTCAACCATCATATTTTCCTTGCTATCCGCCAGATATAAATCGGACGGCCTATAATGCAGGATGGCAGGCACACCATCAACAACAACTCCATTTTCTTATAAGAGTAGAGATAAAATATATTAAATATAGTATAACATGTTCATAACCACACCATGTGTATCACCGTTATATATATTCACACATGCGTTGGTTTAAAACACTATGATAAATTCTTCAAATATCCGAATTCGCTTTTTATAATGAAGTATATACGATCTCTATTCGTCTTTTACACCCACACAACCCTCTTATCTTTTAGCTAGCGCTAACTTTCTCTTGTGCATGCACACGCCTGCATCCCTCTCACCCTCCCTCATCATTCTCTAGCTCCATCGCGCAAATTCATCTTTTCACTTGTCGTTCACCCACGATGTGTGTAGGCCCCCCAGCTCCTTCTTTACGGCACGCATCAATCGATATGCCTTTCTAGTCAGGTGTGCCTAGCACAAACACAAGCTTCCCCTCTTCTCTTGTCACCGTCCATGCCTCACTCCCACCACTCTTTTCATCGTTCTTGTACTCGCACACTCCTTCCCCCTTGATATAGTATGCCTCTCGTACCACCTCCTAGATGCATCCCCCTCTCTCTATCCTTCTCATCGTGCCTCATTTTGCTTCTAACACACACATGCATGTATACTGATTGATCTCCCAACATATACCTAGATCGACTTTAACTACCCCCCCCCCCCCATCGATCGACGTACCTCACAAGTTATGTCTCTCCTTTCTCTAACAAAGGGCGATTGATCTTCCTATATAGTTACGTCTGCTTACCATAGCCACATCGTCCCCCCTCGTCATTCGTGCATGCCTACTGACCCGTCTCTCACACGCACGTGCACAGACAACAAACAGCCATCTCCTCTCTTATTGATATTGCGGGCGTGCCCTCCGTTTGTCTAGCAAGCCTATCCCACCATTTGTTAGAAGCAACTCCACTACCACCCCCTCCAACACTCTAGCTCTGTCTCTCTCCCAACCTTATTCCTCTCCTGCACATATGCATGGATGCCGATCGATCTCCCTTAATACATGAAGCAGATCGATCTCCTTAATACATGAGGTAGGCCTCTCTCCTCCTCCACACATATACCAGCCATTGTACCTATATAGTTAATTGGGCCTCCCTCTTCCCCCACCACACACCGATAGTCGAGCGTTGCAGGTAGGTATCCATGCCACAGAGACAAACTGCACATGTCCCCTCTCACGTTCTAGTAGGCCAGCCACTCTATATCTTTGACGTGGGCACACACAAATTCGATGGCACTCTTTTTATCGATCGCGCGCGTGCACACACACACATCATCCCGCTCTTCGATTCTATGGACACCTCAAGCCGATGATACCTCCACTCTCTTCTCTGGATCGCCCCCTCTATATATGTTATGTCCAGGACTCTATTTCACACACATTGCATATGTTACATTTTTTGATTGACCCCCCCCCCCCAAAAAAAACTCTCAAGAACCCACACACTATATCTCTCTAGGTTTGTATCTCTCTCACACAACCCCACGTAGGTGGTGTACATATACAAGAAGAGAATAGGTGCACCGTGCACGTACTCACGCTTCGTGCCCAGCCACACCCGCGCGGGTACACGGTGGATCTCATTTCTTTATGAAATGGCAGCCCACATGCTAATTTGAACGCCTGTAGCGGTTGTTTACCTAGGGAGGTCGTGTACCACGCGTGCACGAAACAAAGTTCGACTTGACGCGTTGCCGCGTTATTTTTAAATAAAGTTATAGCGCTCAATGGCACGTACACGGAATATAAAATGATTTTTTATGGAGAAAAAGGTAGTCCGCTCACTATATACAATGGAGCATGCTTGCCTGGTTTGTCGCTCTTCAGAGTATCTCACACAAGGCTGCGGTGGCCTCTCTCTCTCTCACCGTTGGTCACTGATCCGGCCGCATCCCGTTCGTCGGGGGAAAGGGAGTGCGGTGGTCTCTCTCTCTCTCACCGTTGGTCACTGATCCGGCCGCATCCCGTCCGCCGGGGGAAAGGGAGGAAGTGCATCGTTTCTCCGTTCGACGATGCCGAGGCAGCACATCCCGATCTGCGGTACACGCCGTTCTCTCTGGCCAAGCTCCGGCGCGGCAGGGCCTACGCCACCTGCTCGCAGATTCCGCCCGCCGCCACTCACCTAGTTACATCCCGACGACCTCCAGGTATCCCCTCCGGCCTTGGTCCACTGCCTGTCTTCCCACGTTGCTGCATGTGGATCTTCCATAGTTCTTTGCCCAAAACGTAGCTCGTCCGGCGTACTTTCCATATTGCATTCTCGTCCTCACATCGTTTTAGACAAACACAACCGTGTTGTTATCTTCCCTTAGGACAAGGAATATGCTTCTTTTTTGTCGTCGCATGTGTCATCAACTGTTATTGGCTAGTAATTGTTTCCTTTCTACCCTTTTTTTGCAAACATGGCTATCCATTTCACCTCGTTGCTATTGCGACCTTTTGGTGAACTGCACAAATCACTTTTTTCTTAAGAGTGTTTTGTGCAGTTGTACTAAAATGTCACACGGGCAACGTCTCTACATTTCAGTGCGACTGCACCAAGGGAGATTGGTTTTGCTCTATCCTGCTCATCCAACTCCGAGCCTAATCTTCTCCATCTAGTTAGTATTAAGAGAGACTATAAAGGTGGACGACTTCTATTTATGTGTTTATTGTTTCATCAGCAGTCATATTATCGTAATCACACTTAATATCTTTGGAACAGGGACGCTCAGCTCTACTTTAGTGGAACTGCACAAAATGATCGGAATGTTGCATGCTCCAGACAGCTACTTTTTCCCCAACATGTCTTGTTGATTTAGACAGAGCTGGGGGACGTTGCTGCCAATGAAAGCATGGATCAATTTTAATTTAACACCTTCTGACAACTCTGTCTTCAGTTGTGATGTAATTATTAGCTCTGATCTACTAATAATTGACATGCATTAGCAATGAAGTTATTTTTTTATTGTTTCCGAAACAGCATCGATGGCAAGACACGCGAAACAGAAGCTGAAAGCTCACAACTCTGTCTTCAGTACGTCAATTATGTAAAAAAATGATGGAAGCTTGATAGCATTGCCAGAAGCCTCTTCATCATCCGGGTCCATGTGCCATGCACAAAATTATACTCCTTCGTTCCTAAATATTTGTCTTTTTACAAATTTCAAATGGGCATATTTTAGAGTGTAGATTCACTCATTTTGCTTTGTATGTGTACTCCCTCCGTTCCTAAATATTCTATTCGTCTTTCTAGAGATTTCAACAAGTGACTACATACGGAGCAAAATGAGTGAATCTACACTCTAAAATATGTCTATATACATCTGTATGTGCCAGTCCATTTGAAATCTCTAAAAAGACAAATATTTGAATAGTCACTAGTTGAAATCTCTAGAAAGACAAATACTCCGGAGTATATTTAAGAACCGAGGGGGTAGTGCACAACCGCATGGGCGACTCAGCCCGGTCGTTGCGCCACATTAATAGTGAGTAATGAGCAGTCAAATCATAAGCCCCACCTTTCCCATTGTAAGTTGCTCGGAAGAAGCAACCATCAATACGCTCTTCTTTGAATCCGCTCATACTACTCCATCCGTCATTGTTTATAGAGCGCGCTTCAAAAAAAAGAAAAAAGTCTGTGGGACCAAGGCGACTTGAAATAGGATCTAAACAAGGAAGAGCACTTGCCATTCATTGGTTATTAGAAGCATTCCAAAAGGTTCGGGTCAAAATATGGCTTTCAAATTAAGTTCCGAGTTAGTAGATGCTGCCAAAAAAGATATTGGGTATTTCTATCTTTATTTTGAATCTTTTTTTTCTTCTTAATCTTTCTATTCAGAATTCAGTTAACGACGAGATTTAATATCCTTTCTTGCATTTTCATAACTCGTGAAATGCCGAGTAGGCACGAATTCCCCCAATTTGCGACCTACCATAGGATTTGTTATGTAAATAGGTATATGTTCCTTTCCATTATGAATCGTGATTGTATGGCCAACCATTGTGGGTAGAATGCTAGATGCCCGGGACGACGTTACTATTGTTTCTTTCACCTCCTTCATATTGACCTTTTCTATCTTTGCCAATAAATGATGAGCTACAAAAGGATTCACTTTTTTTCGTGTAATAGCTGATTACTCCTTTTCTTCCTTTTTAAAGAGTGGCATTCTATGTCCAATATCTCGATCGAAGTACAGAGGTCGGAATAAATAGAATAATGATCAATGGAAAAAAGAAAAAGAAATCCTTTAGGTGGATAAGGGGCGGATATAGCCAAGTGGATCAAGGCAGTGGATTATGAATCCACCATGCGCGGGTTCAATTCCCGTCGTTCGCCCATCGCATTATTGCAAATTACAAAAATGCAATTTTCCATATTCCTAGTTACGTATTTACTTACGGCGACGAAGAATAAAACTACCGCTATATTTTTTCCTTTTCCTAGTTCTTCTTCCAAGCGCAGGATAACCCCAAGGTGTTGTGGGTTTTTTCTACCAATGGGAGCTTTCCCTTCACCGCCCCCATGGGGGTTGTCCACAGGGTTCATAACTACCCCTCTTACTACGGGACATTTACCTAGCCAACACTTAGATCTGGCTCTACCCAAACTTTTTTGGTTCACCCCAACATTACCCACTTGTCCGACTGTTGCTAAGCAGTTTTGGGATACTAAACGGACCTCCCCAGATGGTAATCTTAAAGTGGCCGATTTACCCTCTTTTGCAATGAGTTTCTCTATATTCTGTTTACTGAATCACATGAAATTCTAGGGAACTCCACATACGTATTTCATATATGTATTTCATACATATGAATAGAGACCATTTCGACGAAAGTTCGAGTTTGCCAGGGGTACAAATGAAATGAAAATGAATTGATAAAACATTCCTACAAAAAAAATCTGCCACTTATACTTCCTCCATTATCAAAAGAGATTCCTATGAATCCAATGAAAAAAGTGAAAAGTAGTAATATAAGAAGAGGAAATAACATAGTATTTCCCGTTTCATGCGGATAGGCAAAAGTGATTTTATCCCCAAAAGACGTAGTAAAGGATCCTATCCTATTTCTTGTATTACCTTGAATTTTTGGTATATTTTGTGAAAAAAAGAAACTCCACTCTTCATTGTTGATAAAACGAAATCCCTATTCACTCCTTTGGGTATCCTTTTTCCCCATAAGGATATTGAATACAGGGAACTCTCTTTAGTGCTACTGTAATTTTGAAAATGAACACGCAAATACCCATCAAATGTAAGTAAATATATTCGAAAACATATAAAAGGCAGTTAATCCTGCAGTAAAGGAGGCTATTATTCCAAAAAAGGGCGAATACAACCCACTATTACTAAGGATTTCATCGCGATCGGCTTGAAAATAGCATTGGTAGTTATAGCACGGCGTCTATGACTAGAGGGAATAATGCGTACACACATGCATGCAGTGCTTCCACCCCGGGTACACACATGCATGCACTTACTCCATTCTGTAGTAGTACTCCCTCCTTTCCGTTTTATAGTGCTCAATTCAAAAATCTCACCAATCAAGGTAGATGGCGAGTGGTGAAATACTTTTTGTAGTTTTTCAAAAGCACCTAATTAATGCTCTTGTTATCCTCAAAAAATTATGTTTATCAATGCATTAATTGCAATGCATGCATGCATAAAGTACATGTATTGGTCAATTTTCTCTTAATACTTGCATGCAATGATTTAATGCACCTTGGAATCTGAACATGTGATGGAAAACAACCAAATTGAGCCTTATAAAATGGAAAAACTCAAATTTTGAGATAAGCCCTATAAACCGGAAAGGAGGGAGTACATGGAGAGAAATTTGTGGACTTGATTATGGTTACCACGCCCTAATTAATTGAGCATTAAACCAAACGCGTCTAAAGTCTCTCTGCTGGTGGAAATGCATTGAGAGAAATGCATCATAATGAAGCGCGCCCTGTAAACTGTGACGGAGGGAGGAGGAGTATGAAGGTGCAAAACCAAGTACACATATGGCCAGTCGGTCAATGCACCTCCTCTTGGTATATCACTGACATGTGGGATAGGAGTGTGAGCAAACCGATCTCAGTTGACGGCGAAGAGCCAACCCGCCGTTCCTTGAGAGAGACGAGGAGCGAGAACACACAGACGGGCTCGCACGGAGGCCAAGATATATTGGAGCATGGTTGGTTGATCGATATCATTCATTACATGTTGGGCTGCCGTTTTCCGCCCTTCTCCGGAATAAACGTGTACTTTATCAGAGATAAAAAAATAAGAGTACAGATGCTCCACCATGCGGTTCTAGTAGTAGTACTCCCTCCGTCTAGGTGAGTAAGTCAACTTAGGCTGTGCACCGTGACCAAGGAGGAGGAGAAAACGAGAGACCTTAATGTTTATTTGCTAATTAATAGCATTGCATGCAATGAACTAACCACTGCTTGTCATGTTTAGTAGTCTCAAGTCATTAAAAGCATGCACACCCCTCATCTCTTATTGGTTGATATGTCAAGAAACAAAAAACGAAGTAGAAATTAATGCACCGTGCCTAAGTGTTTTGGGATTATTTGGTTTTCGTAAGATGACTTACACACCTAGACGGAGGGAGTACTACTCGTACTACTGCGCTTGGCCCTTCGCCTCTTGGTGAAATCGAACAATGATGGTACTCCGCATGTTGGGTACTACAATGTATGCCTCTGACAATCTGACACCGAATGGACTAATGCATGTCCACCGAGGGTAGGTTGCATTAGTCAAAAGGCGTAAGCAAGCTTCACCTTGTCCAGCAAGCTTATCCTCTTTCTGCGAGTTGATGGGACACACCAAAAAGTAGTGCTAGTCCATACTCCCTCCTTTCCGGTTAATATGGCTTAATCTTTTTTGCGGGTAAATGAGAGAGCTTTATTCATATATAAGCATTCTTAGGACGATCAGCCAAGACACTGGTCACTAGGAAGCGAGGTACCCCGCAAAAAAAGAAGTAGGAAGCGAGGTATTTCATCAAGCCAGCTGTCGGCCACATTCAAAGTGCAGCAAGCACAGTTCGCACAAAGATGTGCCGCGAGGTTTGCTGACCTGTTTACATGCTGAATAACAAAAAAAGTGGAAATATTACCAAGCGCTACTATTTCTAACAGGATATAAGCCAGAATTAAGCGAGAATTGTGGCGAGTGTTCCATGCAATCAACTTCCATTATCACATGCGAGAACCCTCGAAGAGAACCAAATGTGTTGAAGATTGCTTTATCACATTTTAAAATTATAATAAGAGTGCAGACGCTTCTCCATCCGGTTCCTAGTACTAGTATAGTACATACCTTTATAGATTATAGTAGTAGTACTAGTACTACTAATAAACTTTGCGCTTGGCTGTTCGCATATTCCGGAAGTCAAACAATAATAGCACTAGTAGTACAGTGTATGCTTCTGGCAATCTGACACCGAATTAACTGTTGCACGTCCACCGCCTGAGCGAGGGAGAGCTTGCATTAGTCAAAAGTTTCTGCTTGTCCTGCGAGCCACCGTGCGCAAGCTTCTCCCATCCTGCAACCTTCTCCTTGTTCGGCAAGTTGACGGGACACAGCAAAGTAATGCTAGTCCATACTGCCTGCTCTCCGGTTAATATGGCTTAATTTCAAATGAGATAAATGCACTGTCTTTCATTGTATATTTATAAAAATACGGTCAGTGGACTTCATAATATGCTCACTGCGCTCAATATATATACTTTCCGGTGTTTATACGGTCACTAGCTCACCCTGACTGAGTATGTGTGTGCATGCACGTGTAGGTTGAGCACTTGAGCGTGACCGTGTGTGTTCCGTCGTGTGCTCGGACATGCATGCATTAGGGTGTCGCGCGCGTTTTTGCGTCCATGTGTACGTGTGACTGTTGCATACACGTAGGGGGAGTACGTGTAGGGGCCACTAAGGAGCAGTCAAATCACATAGTAAGTTAGTCGGAAGAAGCAACCATCATTTCACTCTTGAATGACACGTCCGCAATATAAAATGGTTGATATGGAGAGAAAAAGAAAACCACTATACATACACTAGCAGGAGCCTAAGCTACAAGCCTGCTTGCTTAGGTTGATCTCTTCACAAGCATAGAATGGCGGGCCTGATCCCGCAGTTGAGGGAAGCGAACAATGTTCTACGTAGACGCGGTCGACATCGGCGAGGGAGAAAACCCACATCGGTGCGTCCCAATCAGGGGTCACCGCGGTATGGGTCGATGCCGCGTCCCAACCGCCCTTCTAGCTACAGCCCGACGTCCCAGGTAGTCCATCTTCCTTTGGGAGCCAGCTTGCTCCACTACCGTAGCTCCATCTCCATGTCGATCTTTCTCTACTTCTACCGGCTTCTACTTGTGATGAGTTTATGTCTCATGAACTAGTGCTGGTATTATTATTCTAATCACACTTCTTCAATATCTTTGCCATCATGGATGCTCAGGTCGATTTTAGTGGAACTGCACAAAAGCATCGTATGATCTAAGGGTGCCAACCGTCTTTCCTTTGACAGGTTCTACCTGGCCAGGAAATTAATCATGTTTAGAGTTTAGGGTTTAAGTCATAGTGACCCCATCAGTAGTTTTTCTTTCGTACACGCTCTCATAACTTTTTTCTTTAGTTATGAAGTAAATATTGGCTATGATCTGTGAATCATTGAGATGCATCAGCATGCGTGTTAGTTTTCCTTTGTATTTGATGGAATGTTGTAACGGGGCAACCTTGGAATAGGAATGAAAATGGAGTGGAAAGTTTCCGTTTTTCCGGAGAAAAAATGGAAACGGAGAGAAACCAACGTTTCGTTTCGTTGGATCGCGCCATCGAGCAAAACCAACGTTTAAATCACACTTGTCATGTTCGTGTCTCACCCTCCTCCACGGCTCGACCCCACACGGTCGCTCGGCATGCCACTCACCGCAAACCGAGTATACGGTAACTTTCCCACCTGCTTGTCGATGGATCGCGCCATGGAGTACTAGCACTACTGGAAGAGATTGACGAGTTGGGGGAGGACAGCTAGCTGTAGCACGGACTCCCAAGAACTTTTTACATGCATGTTGTAGCCGGCTATTACGACCTTTGAACGCGGAGCAGCCGCATGCACCCAGAAGCGGCGCGGGCGACGCTCTCTCGGCCGGCGTGCCGCTTCAATGCCGGCGCCAGTGAGAGGTCGCGTCCGCTCTGGCCGGTTATGAATGCGGCACTGACCGTTTCAGGCGGGAAGCACGTGCGGGTGATGAAGACGGTTCGGGTTAGTCAGGAACGGCCGTGGCAGCGGTCCGGATGTCCGCAAACAAGAGATGGTGTACGTTAATATTGTTGCGTATATAATTAACAACATAAATAATGTGCCAGTTGGACAAATATGATTGGAGATGGACATGGAAATGGAATTTTACGTAAACACGGATATGCATGTCTATGTCTATATGTGTGTGCGCGACGACTCTCGCGACCTGGAAGCGGGGGTGTGTTTTTGATCGAGTTTTCTTTCTTGGTACGTTAGAAAATCAGTTTGTCTAATTCACATCTAGATGTTATTTAAGGATATCACATCTAAGCCCCCACAAGTATATAATGTAGCAACAAGAAACAAAAAAAACTAGGACAAAAAAAATAGACCACAAACAGAGTGGACATCAACTTAGATGTGACATAACTATGCCACATCTAGATGTGTCCTAGACAGACCCTTAAAAATTGTCCGCCAGTTTTCGTTTCTTTTTTCTGGGAATGCGCGTATTCTATTTAAAACCACTGCTAAGGAGAGATTTTTTTACTCCATTTTATCCTCTCGTTTGATAGAGTTTCTCGCGTATCGCTCTCTCACCCTCTCCATATCAAAACAAGATGACAATGTCCACTCTATCTCTCTCCTCACCGGTGGTCACAGATCCGGCCAAATCCCGTCCGCTGCGGGAGGTGAGGAGGTGCAGCGTTGACGTTGTCGCCGTTGGCGACGGAGGAAGCCGATGCGCACCATCCTCTCGGAGCTGCCGCGCCCTTGTTCGCTGCCGTCATGTGGGCAGATCCCGCCCACCCGCCAAAACGACATCTCGCCCACCTGAGGTATAACTTTTTGTACTGGTCCAGCTCCCCAAGTCGCTACGTGCGGGGTTTTTTCTATGCGACTACTCCCCAGCTCCCCATGCATAGTAGCTAGGGTTCATCGGCTTGTCCAACATCACCTACTAGTACTATTATAGAGGAAATGCCACTCGAAAAGTTTTCCTGATTTATGCCTCGGTAGAGGTATACATGTTGTTTCGACAAAAGTACATGATGGTTGTGCGGTCATTGTACATATGATGGTAGTACTATCACTGGTTAAATGAAGAAATGCTTTTTTTCTAGGGTATCCTGGTTTAGTTTCCATCAAGATAATTATGATGCTTCTGTTTGTTGGTGTACTTTTCATTAATTCTAATTGACAATTGAGATGGTGTTGCTAATCTTATAAAACAAAGTAACAACGCTATATCCCTTTTTATATTTTTGGAAACAGCGATGCGTATCTCCATACCCGGGCATGTCTTCCTCAATTTTAGTGGAAATGCACAAAATTGGATGGCCATTGTTGTACCACCTCACTGTCCTCTTCCACGTGGTTCTTCCTTCCTCGAGCTTGATTACTGAGAAGAAACAGACTACAGTGAGGATTTGTCGAACTTCATAGGTGCCTCACCCAAACTTGATGCCAAATGGATGATGCATCACCACGATGGTTCTTCCTTCCTCGAGCTTGATTACTGAGAAGAAACAGACTACAGTGAGGATTTGTCGAACTTCATAGGTGCCTCACCCAAACTTGATGCCAAATGGATGATGCATCACCACGATGACCTATCGATGCTCATGGTTGCGCCTCATGGTTGCGTTGGCTGGTGAAGCTGATCAATTTTCAATGAAAAACAAGCTGTCTTCCATTAGTGCTCTTTGCTTATTATGCACAAAGATGATATCCTTCATCAGTTCACCTTGGTTGCGTTGGAGACGCAGTCGTCTTTCACGTTGGTGCAATTTTATCACACAATTGGCTATGAACCAAATGTTTCCTCGAAGAAGGATTGATGTTGGTACTAAGAGCATAAGTTTTGTATTAATTTCTAAGCCTTCTCACAACTTTGTCTCCAGCTCCCCTGTAATTTTATTTGTCCAGCTATTAACTTTGATTTAAAAAATGGTGTGGACTAAAAACCCGGATGGACGTAGTAGCCCTCCATTTTTATTTACTCCGCATATTAGATTTGACTGAAGTCAAACTTTGTAATACTCTCAAACCTTTCCGATAATTGAAATTAAAATTCTTTATTTGTACACACTCTCACACGTTTCCGATAATTTGGCGCATGTGTGTTGTTCACTTAAGGGAGGGTAGTGTACCACACATGAAGGACAGGAAGTCCGACCAGGACGCGTGGGCGTGGATCGTTAGTTCATTGGAAGTAGTAGTAGTTTTCTTTACTGTACATTAAATAAAGAGTTTCATTTCGTACTTACACAATTTAAAACGATTGTTATGGAGAGAATAAGAAAACTACTCCAATATATATTAGTCGTATATACGAGAGTACTATATGGACGCAGCTTCATTGACTTAGTGCACCTGCCTTTGGGTTTATGATAGGTGGGCCCAAAATATGGCTGGCTCACCTGTCATACAGCCAAAAGCAAGTGCAGTGAAGGCAACGGAGCTCAGTGAGTACTACAGTAGTATATATATAAGCTGGAGCCTCAACGCTTGTTCGCTAGGGTTTGCACTCTCCACACTCTCGCCGCACTACGTATATGTATACACGCTGGAGGCTCAGTGTTCATTTGCTAGGGTTTGCTATATTCACAGTCTCTCACCCTCTCTTCACCAGATCTAAACAAGACTACATTGGCCTCTTGTCTCTCTCTCTCCCCTCACAGCTGGTGAAGGAGGCATCTGTATCCCATCGCACCGGGAAGGGGAGGAGGTGCAGCGTTCACTCTATCGCCTTCGGCGAGGGAGGCAATCCACTGCCGGTTGCGATGTTCTCTTTTACCCAGCGCCTGTGCGGGAGGGCCACCGACCCCTTCTTCCTCGCTGCCGTACGTGGTGTGGGCAGATCCGGCCTCCCACCGCACGCCTTGCCACATCCCGATGACCCTAAGGTATAAGTTTCTTTGAAACCATCGTTGCTCTAGCTGCATGTGGATCTTTTTCGATCTGTAGTCGAATCTAGGTCTTGGTTCAAAGAGGAAAGAAGTGTGCGGTGGGCTGGAGCAAGAATCTAGGACGTGGTTCAATGAGGAAAGGAAGGGCGGAAAGTAGTATAGACTGGCTATCCAGCCGCTTTGTTGGTCAAAAAGGGAAAAGGGGGGTAACCCAGTACACACATCTGTAAGGAACCGATCTCTTTGTTGAAAAGGGAAAGAAACGGGGGGTCGGGTAGTTCGTACAGGACTAGATTTGCTACCCTCACATAGGAAAAAGGTTCAAAGAGAACAAATATGGTACCAACGCATATATGTTGCTTGGCTACATACTCTGCATCACCCATTTATACGTGTGGATGCACATGGCGCTGGCATGTCTTATACAGCTATTTTGCTGTTGTTAATCTTAGAATGCCGCCGGAAAATTGAAGCAATGTCACTGTTAAAAGTAAATTACATTTTTTTAACGAATGATGTTTCAAGAGAATGTCTCTGTTAATATGAATCAATGCAACCATTTTAGAAATGCTACTATCCTACTTTGTTTTCCATCCAACATAATTTAGATGCTTCTTTCTGTCACCGTTTGTTTCATCCTCATTTATCAGCAAGTAATTGTTTCCTTTTTTGCCTCTGTTAAAACAGGGGTATCGATTCAACTTGTTGCTATTGCGACATTTTGCTTCGCTACTCGAAACACTTAGTGTTTTGTGCAGTTCAACTTGAATGTCACACCGGTGACTTTGCTTAATTTTGATGGAACTGCACAAAAGGAGATCGAGATTTGTTTCCAGTCTTCGTGGAGAGTTGTTTCAAATCTTGGTCTCATCCACATGATGTGCAGTGTGCTTTGAGATGTTGTGCTACTTATTTGGTACTGTTTTAAATAAATGTTGAATTGAAGCTATTGTATTGCTGTCTTTTCCCATTAAGTAGTGAACAAAAATGGGACCAACCCAGACATGATGCTTGTTGCTTTGTTACACAAAATTCAGCATCACCCCCTTTATAAGCCAGTAATTGATGTCACTCTCAGAATTAACTACTGAATCTTATTTCAAAACTGCAACACTTGTTAGGGATTGGCGGGATTACCATTTTTGTGGCCGAATGTTTCATCCTCCTTTATTAGCTAGTAATTGATTCCTTTTTTGCCTCTGTTTAAATAGGGATATCTATTCAACTTGTTGCTATTGTGACATTTTGCTTCGCTACGCGAAGCACTTTGCTTGATTTCAGTGCAACTGCACAAAATGAGATTGGATTTCCTATTCATGTTGGTAGATTTGTATTTTATCATGGTGGTCTCATGAAAGGTCAGTACAGTCCTTCATCCACATGATTGTGCAGTGTCTTTGAGATGTTGTGCTACTTGTATTGGTACTGTTTTAAATAAATGTTGAATTGAAGCTATTGTATTGCTGTCTTTTCCCATTAAGTAGTGAACAAAAACGGGACCAACCCAGACATGATGCTTGTTGCTTTGTTACAACAAACTCTGCATCACCCCCTTTATAAGTAGATGGAAGCACATATTGTTGTTGCACCCACTCTCCCTGGAACTGTTTATGCTTTTCGTTAATCTAATGCCGCTGGTAAAATTAAGCAATGCCACTCTCAGAATTAATTAACTACTTAATCTTAGTTCAAAACTGCAACACTTGTTAGGAATGGTACTATCCTGCTTTGTAGTTCTTTCTACATGTTTAACCAAGGTATTGTTAAGATAATGTCTCTGTTAAAATGAATCAGTTGCATTGTTTTAGGAATGGTACTTTTCTGCTTTATCGTTCTTTATACATGTTCAAACAAGGCATTGTTAAGATAATGTCTCAGTCAATATGAATGAATCACACTGATGGAGAATTGCTACTCTCCTGCTCTGTTTCCCATTAAGATAAAGTAGATCAGTAGATGCATTTCTTCTGGGAGTACAAGTCATCAACCGTTATTTCTCAGTAATTGTTTCACTTATACCTATTGTTGCTTACGGGGATATCAAAATTAAAGCTCGGTTTTATTCCGACTTCGATTTTAGTTGAACTGCACAAAAGGAGCCAATGTGTCCAAGGCAAACTGCTGCATTACTGGGTCCAGTTGGTCGTTCCACTTTGCAGAAAGAAGCAGTCACTATTTGTGCTACATTACAGAAGGAATGACCGAGAAGATTTACAGAGTATTATTAGACGCTGGTGACATGACTAGTCTGCAGAAAGCATTGACAATTTAACAACACGTGGAGTTCCCTGGGCAAAAAATGCCCAAACAAGTACAAGAAGCTACGACAAGACTCCATGATCATAGGCATTACATATTTTGAATGGGAAAAGCTTGTCAAAGTTTAATCATTGATGTTAGCAAGAATACGTTAGTTTAATATATTGGAATTGGAAAACCTTGTTAAAATTTGCTCATTGATGTTAGCCAGAAGACATGCATTTGATATTTTCGAGTGGGACGCCCTTGTTGTGAGCAGCGTCGAGTGTTTTGTCCTATTCCTATGTTCAGTTTAGAAGTAAATAGTTACTCTGCTGAGATATTCCTATGTTAAGAGTTTGTTCTGAATATTGTCTATGTAATGCCAGGCCTTGTGTTTGATTGCAAAGTTGAGCTTGGAATGTTGTGGCATGCGGCATCACGAGCTGTTCACCGTGCCTCCTGAGAATAGTGCTTCGTATTGTTTTGCATGTCGATCTAATGCCAGTGATTTGCTTGTTAAGAAGATCATCCTCTTCTGTTGTTTCCGTGCTTAAGAAGTTCATCGTCTGATGTTTCATTCAGAGCCTATATGACAAGTCGGGTAGGTTAGACGTGAAACCATATGATCTTCTGACCAACTCATGATATTAGGCCATGATTGGATCATCGTTTTTCAACCAAAACCGCTTGTAAAACTGATGCTTATAAATAAAAGCATATGGTCTTGGGCGAAGCGCTTGGTTGGTCGATTTCGACTAGTAAAATACTGGAAGTACTTCACACACGATAAAAATGCTGAACGACACTCGGACGATTGCTAATCCAGCCGTTAGCTGTTGTTTCAGCCTTGCCCATGGATGGCATGATATGCACGTCGTGCATGATTCGTTTGGTAATGTCGTCCATATAGCAGTGCTCGTAAAATATACACTGGTCTCTCAAATTACACGCGTAACCCTTCGGTTTTACTTATTGACCTCGGGCCCTCGGTTTCATTACGCCTGTATTTTACGCGTTGTTTCCGATGACGAGTAAATTACACTTGTATGTTAATACAGGTTTGAAATAAACCAGAGCTTCCAAGCGCGGCCTTACCGTTTCATGCCGTCTTAGTTTCTCGAAGGTGCTCAAAGGTGTCCGATGATCCTGGCTTCCTGAATGAGGAGCGGGCGCTGTATCAGACCATCCGTAGGCCCGTGAGGCCCTCTCCGTTGTCCTTCGAGATGTTGCGCTCGCCGTGGCACCGAGCATTGTTAACATTGTTAACGAACATGAGGATTCAGGAGATGACTTTATTTTGACTGGATGACACTAGGGACCCACTAGGACCATAGCCGTACGTACGCAAGTGCCTCCTTATTATGTACAACTATATATTTTTTTTGCTTTCTCCTGGTTTCCTGACATCACGGTCCCACACCATTGTCAATCTATGTAGTCAATATAAACGAAAGAATTGCACAAGGTGCGGCCGACAGCTGGGACCAAGCAGCTCGAGAAGTATTTGTGTATTTGAGGCATGAGCACTGCAGAGTTTTTTTGGCGATGATTTTGTTGTTGTTCAGAGAAGAGCAGGGTATTAACTAGGCGGGTTGTGGCCCGTCTAGCCTAGGCCAGATATCCAGCCCAGATACTAATTTTTTTCAAGATGAAAATGACTAGCCCAGCTATACGTTTTTTTGAGGAATACACAGGTAAGGTCAACATGTTATTCTCCGCCCCGCTGGGCTGCAAATCTTTTTTAGGAGGGATGCATTAGGCTTAGCAGGAAAATAGGCTTTAAAAATAATAAATGGGATATAATTATAAAAACTGGGCAGTAACTATGAAAAATGCACCAAACACGAAATTAGTTTAGAAAATATTATTTATGGATTTTGAAAATCTTAAATTTTCATTGTTGCACGCGCAATGTTACGTTGGATTTTTATGTAATACAAATTTATATTTAATCTGACTAGAAATTTAGGGATAAAAATATTTTGGATCCCATCAAAATGTGGGAAATTTTATTAAATTGTGTCTTCAAAGGTTGGTTGAAATTATTAATCGTTGTCCTAGCTAGAAAATGGGTTGTACTTTTAACAAACTGTAAATGGGCTGTTGTAAATTCCATTAGAATTCAAAAATGGGTTGTACATTCTTACAAAACGCAAATGGGCTACAAGTTCTCTACCACACACTTGTGGGTCTACTAAGTGACGCGTCCCCTAACAAAAATAAGTTGGCGCGTATGCAAGTCTTTGTCAACTTATTATAGTCAACACACGGTTCTAACAGCAGTGGCCGTTGGATGTCTATCCAACGGATGTCGTGCTTCTTCTTCAATCTCGGATATTCTTAGCTTTGGCCGCCCAAAAAATGATTCCTCCCCCTGACATTTGGGGCGCACCGTTTCGGAGGCTGACCTATGGGCCTACTAAGTTAGAGCGTACCAAGGGCTTTGTCAACTTAGTCAATATAAACGATTCTAGCTTGAGTGACCGTATGATGTCCATCCAACGGCTGTAGTACTTCTTCAACCTCTGGTCTTCTTGCTCCAGCCGCCCAAAGCAGCGCCGGTCGTGCCGCCTGCTCCTGCCTCCCGTGGCCGGCTGTGCTGTTGCGGAGGCCTCACTGTCCCCATACTACTCCCACAGCTGACCAGGCCATCCCTCCACTCACCCACACCCCCTGTTATTCTGTGGCGACGACAGCCTCACACCGCAGCTGAACCAGTGAACCCTCATACTCCTCTCCGCGCGGGCTTCCACTGCTGCGTCTTCCTCGGCTCCGCGTCGTCCCCTTCCTAGGCCTCGCCATCGTCCATCGCCCTGGTGCTCTCAGCGCGGTGCGGTCAACGTGGTCAACGACCGACTTCCATCGGAAGAGTACTGTACATGGAGAGGCTGATAGTTGGCTCCATGGCGGCCGCAAGGAAGTGCCTCCTTATTACACGCAAAATGATTATTCCTCCACCTGACAGCAAGGACCCACCGGACGGGCCACCTTATTTCGCGAAAAAAAACGTTTCCCCCTGACTGCTGGGACCCACCGGACGGGCCATCGTATTTCACGAAAAAAACGTTCCCCCCGCTGTCAGCTCGGACCCACCGGAAGTGCCTCCTTATTACGCATAAAAAATGAATAATCTCCCTGCTAGCTGGGACCCACCTTGGTGGGAGGCTGACTTGTGGGCCTACTAAGTTGACGGGGACAGAGGGCTTTGTCAACTTAGTCAATATGAACAATTCTAGCTCCAGTGACCGTACAATGTCCATCCAACGGTCGTAGTGCTTCTTCAACCTCTGGTCTTCTTGCTCCAGCCGCCCAAAGCAGCCCTGGTCGTGCCGCCTGCTCCTGCCTCCCGTGGCCGGTTGTGCTTCCGCGGAGGCCTCACCACCCCCTACTATTCCCACCGCTGGCTAGGCCCTGCGGCGACAGCAGCCTCACACCGCAGCCGAACGAGTGAACCCTCATACTCCTCTCCGTGTGGGCATCCACTGCCGCGTCTTCCCCGGCTCCGCGTCGTCCCCTTCCTAGGCCTCGCCGTTGTCCACCGCCCTGGTGCTCTCGGCGCGGCATGGTCAACATGGTCAAGGAACGACTTCCATCGGACGTGGACTGTACGTGGAGAGGCTGACAGCTGGGTCCACTGCCACAACAAGGAAGTGCCTCCTTATTATGCAGAAAATAATGATTCCTCCACCTGACAACAGGGACCCACCGGACGGGCCACCGTATTTCGCAAAAATAATGTTTTCCCCCTGACTGATGGGACCCACAAGCTACACCTTCGCACGCAAGGAAGTGCGTCCGGGCAAAAAACGATTCACCCCCCTGACTGCTGGGCCCACCAGCTACATCTTCGCAGGCAAGGAAGTGTCTGACAGTCGGGACCCACCTGGTCGAAGCGTACGTATCGTTGTCATTCTGGTCGCGAACATGTACGTACATATATACTGGTCGATGTAGAGGCGCGCACGTAGCATGTACATGTACGTACAACGGCCAGTGTGCAAGAAAGAAAATACAGCCATGTATGTGTACATACGGGCAGGGTCTCGAACGCCTACTCACGCATACGTATGGCCAGGGCTCGTGTACATGGATGGGTCGGAACAAAGAAACATCATCGTCGTCATGTTCATGGGGAGGCAACGGAATGCGTCGTGTTCATGGGGAGGCAACGGAATGCGTCGTGTTCATCGGGAGGCAACGGAACGCGTGGGAGCCAACCGGCTGGGTCAGAATGGAATGTGTCGTCGTGTTCATCGGGAGGGCTTGAACGGAACAGGCGATGGAAACTAGGCCTAGCGTACCGCAGAACGGAGGAAACGACCTTGTGTTCGACCGTCCATGTTCGAAACGGGATCCTGTTCATCGGGAGGGGTCTGGTGTACCGCAAAACAGAGGAAACGGACCTCCTACGATTGAAACGGGGGTCCTGTTGATCGGGAGGGGTGTGGCGTACCGCAAAACGGACGAAACGGACTTGTGTTGGAGCGCTACTGTCGAAATGGGGGTCCTGTTGATCGGGAGGGGTGTGGCATACTGCAAAACGGACAAAACGGACTTGTGTTGGAGCGCCACGGTCGAAACGGGGGTCCTATTCATCGGGGGGGATGTGGTGTACCGCAAAACGGGACTCCACGGGATATTGTTTATCTCCACCGTCGACCTCCTCCAGCATCCACGGGCTACCGTCGACCTCCTCCAGCCTCCATGGGCTCCTGTTCATCCAGCCTCCACCGCGCGCTACTCCACCGGCTACTGTTCAACCACGCTTCCACGGGCACCCCTCCACCGTCTACTGTTCATCCAGCCCTCGACACCACGGGGTCCTGTTCATCCAGAGGCAACACCGCCGCTCACTGTTCATCCACCCCCCCCCCCCCGGAATGCTCACTGTTCATCCCAGAGGTAGCATCGATCGGCTTCAGTTAGCAGCATTAGCAAAGGAATCGCTCGATCGGGTTCAGTTAACAGCCATCGATCGATCGCTCGGGTTTAGTAATGCGTAGCCTACAGTGCAATCGCTCGGGTTCAGTTAGAGCCCAACGCCCTTGCTCGGGTTCAGTTAGAGCCAACGCCTCACACACGCGCGCGTACGTGTACGAGAGAAACATGCATCGCTCGGCCCCCGACCTCCCACCGTTACCGGGAACTCCCCGAAATTTTCCTCGCCCTGGCTTCTACCACGGTTTTTTCCGTCATGGACGGCCCAAAGAATGTCATGCAACTGCGTCTCTGGCCCGCCCAGGATGAAAAGCCCATTTTCTGTCATGATTTTTTGTCATAGAAGTAGGAGCCCACCACATCTTTGATGATACCGGGTTTTGTCACAATTATCTTCATAGAAGTGTCATATGTATGACAGAAAAAAATTCCGTTCGGCCCAAAATGTCACGGATGTGTCTTTTTTTTGTAGTGAACAAGACAAGATGAAGTAGCACAACATCAATCAATCAATCAATCAATCAGTCAATGTAAGTAATTAGTAACTGCAGAAAGGAAGGCACGGAGATGCATCCCAATATACAACATTTATGCAGTTCCAACCCAAGCAAAGGCAGTAGGTAAAGAATTTTTTGAAACAGAGGCAAAAGATTTATCTCATTCATTAATTAAGAAGGAGAGTTTTGAGTACATAAGAACCGGTTTTACAACATAGCCCATCAACATAAGGTGCAAATGAATTACCTCGCGGCATGATGATACTCAGATGTCTAGCCCCCGCGGTGAACCACGTCCTGGCCTCCTTCTGGATGAGTTTTAGAATGTAGTGTGGCGGCGTTGATTTCTTCCGGAAGACTCTAGCGTTTCTCTCATTCCAAATGACCCAACATACAAGCATGGTAAGTGAGGCCATGGCCTTCCTGTTTGTTGTATTTGGTTTGGACATGCTTGTCCACCAACACTTGATGTTGCATTCTGTCCCCCACCTACTCATCTCCAGCGCCCCAAGTCCAAGCCATGCTTTAACCATTCTCCAAATACGCAGGGTAAACCGGCATTTAAAGAAGAGGTGACCGGATGTCTCGTTGGCCCTCCTGCAAAGGGTGCATAGGACACAATTCTCCCAACCCCTCTTCTGCAGCCTATCCGCGATCCATATCCTGTTTTGGATGGCTAACCATGAGAAGAACTTGACCTTGGGAGGCACCCAAACCTTCCAGATGGTCTTGTTCATGACTGTGGAGGTGGAGCCCAAGAATTGTGCCCTATAAGCAGAGCCTGTTGAGTATTCTCCATTCGCCTCGAATTTCTAAGTGATGTCGTCTTCAACGGCCATTTGTAATTGTATGCCTAGAAGCCGCACACAGAGGTCAACAAACTGGACAATGTGCCCCACCGTGAGGTCGGTATAAGGGTTGATCTTATGCACCCAAGCCTTGTTGCGCATGGCCTCCCTCACACACCATTTTTTGCGCTTGCAGACTGCAAAAATGAGTGGGGAAATATCCTTTGGGTTTTTCCCTCCTAACCATGGCGCTTCCCAGAAAGGTGTCTTCCTCCGTTACCCAAGGTGATGACTATGGATGCATAGAAAAGGTTCATATCCACCTCGGAGATGGGTTGCCCAGGCCAACCCACAACTTAGACGGGTCCTTCCATGCCATCCAGGGCCATCTCAGCCTGAGAGCTCTCGCAAATTTCCCCAAGTGGAGTATGCCAAGCCCACCGAGCTGTGTAGGGCGGCAGAATGTCTCCCAATTGACCTTGCATTTTGCTCCTGTAGTTGTGTCGCTAGCTGACCACAAAAATGCCCACTCAATCTTGCTGATGCTTTGCAGCACACCATGGGCGGTTGTGAGTGGGACGATGTGGTAGATAACTTGTGAGGTGAGGACCGATTTCACCAAGGCCGCCCGTTCAATCATGGTAATGTTCCACTCCTGGCAGGGGGGCAACCTCGCCGCAACCTTATCCTCAAGGTTTTAAAAGTCAACTCTTTTGAGCTGCCAGATCGAAAGGGGAAGGCCCAGGTACTTCAACGGAAAGGACGTCCGCATAGCAGGAAGGCTGCCAAGAATGTCATCCAGGTTCATGTGACCGCACCGAATAGCAAAGCTCTTTTGAAAGTTGGTTGACAGCCTGGTGACCCTCGCCGAAATATCTAAGGATGGCAAAAAGGTTATGGACGTCCTCCCGCGTCGACGAGATAAAAATCGCCGCGTCATCAACATAGAGGGAGGTCCGAACATGTGATCCCCTCCCTCGAAGCTTGTGTAGGAGGTTGTGGTTCATCGCAACATCGAGAATCTGCTGCAGCGATTGCGATGACGAAAAGCAGGGGAGAGAGACGGTCTCCCTGCCTAAGTCCACAACCATGGAGGATCGGGGGGTCGGCAATACCGTTGAGAAGAACGCGTGACGATGAGGTGCGGAAAAGGGCAGCAATCCAATCCCAAAAGCGGTCCGGAAAGCCCAAGCGGCCAAGCAAGTCCAAGATATATTCCCATCGCACCGAGTCGAAGGCCTTCCGATGTACAACTTGAAAAGCAAGGATGGGGTCTTATTTCGGTGCAGTCGTCGTGCAAGGATGAACTAGGTGAAGACAAACAAGTAAAACTAGGCATAGATGATGCGCGGTGCCTGAGCCGAGACTTGAGAGAGACCAAGCAAAGCAAGTCGATAATCCATCCGAATCCAATCCATGAAAGGAACAAATAAATTTCACAGGCGCGGCCGGGCATGCAGGGCGCAGATTAGAATCAAGCCCAACGAACAAAACTAACCAGCAGCATGCATAGCATCTCTGGCCGCAGCGCAAATTACAACAAGCCTCTCGCGCTGCGGTTTTTAACTCTCTCATCAACAGCCTTGCGCTGCATGAGCTCGCTCTATCCGACCATATTTTTACCTGGACAAATAAGCGCGACCCTCCAACGCTCGCTCGCTTAGACCGCGTCTTCTTCGACTCGGCCTGGGATGTGGCCTTCCCGGACTCGTCCCTGTCCTCTCGCCCGCGCCCCACCTCAGACCATGTCCCCCTGGTCGTGGACGCGCTCATCAAAATTCCTTCCTCTCCGTGCTTTTTCTTTGAGAATTCTTGGCTCCGCGATCCTCAGTTCCTCCCGTCTACCCTTCCTTCATGGTCGAATGCTGGTCTCGGGCGATGCACGATGGGCTGCCTGGCAGCTCGCAAGAAGAGGTACAGGGCTGCGGCCAAGGTTTGGAAAAGGCGACACAAATTTATTCCTGCTTTTGATAATGACTGCAAATTCTTGATTGACTTGGTTGACTTTTGGGAGGAATGCCGCCATTTATCTTTGGATGAAGTTCACCTCCGTCGTGACTCGCGGCTGGCGCTGGTGGCATCGATCAAGTGCCAGAGTGCATATTGGAAACAGCGCGGCAAATGCCGCGCCGTCTGCGAGGGGGACGAGAACACCGGCTTCTTCCACGCGAGCGCCTCCCAGCGGCGGCGCTCCAACGCGATCCGGGCCTTGGATGTGGATGGGGTTGTCATCCTCGACCATGCGGGGAAGGCGGCGGCCCTCCTCTCCTTCTACTCTGAGCTCCTGGGAAGGACGCGTCCGTCGGTTTGGCGCTTCGACCTGCCGGCCCTGTATCGCGACGCTGCTCGCGTGGACGGGGCTGCCCTGACTCGGCCGTTTTTGGCTGACGAGATCAAGGAGGCGGCTGCTCTTCTGGACCGATCGAGCGCACCTGGGCCGGACGACCTCGCCCTGCATTCTACCAGGCGGCCTAGGGCGTCGTCTGCGGGGACCTGCAGCGGTTGTTCGACGTTGTCCATGATGGGACGGCGAACCTCGACGCGATCAACCGGGCCTACATCACCCTCCTGCCCAAAGGCGCGGGGATGCCAACGTCGGCTGCCTTCCGTCTAGTCTCTCTTCAGAATGTGGATGTAAAAATTCTCTGCCGCGGCCTCACCTCGTGGTTGCAGCAACAGATCGTGAGCCTCATCGACCGAGATCAGTCTGGGTTCCTGGCTGGTCAGAGCATCTCCGAAAACGTTGTCTGCGCCGCGGAGGTCATCCAGTGCTGCCACAGGCGTCGCGCCCCCACGCTCGTCTTCAAGCTGGACTTCGCCAAGGCATTTGACTCTGTCGACTGGGGTGTGCTGCGCCGCATCCTCGAGGTGCGAGGGTTCCCTGACCAATGGTGCTCTTGGATGGACTTGATCTTCCGGTCCTCCCGGTCGGCGGTGCTTCTGAACGGTCTACCAGGAAAATGGTTCACGGTGCGCCGGGGGCTGCGTCAGGGGGACCCAAGTTGGCCCTACCTCTTCCTCATTGTTGCCGACGTGCTGCAGCAGATGATCTGGCAAGACGGTGGGCTTTTTCACCCTCTGGTGGATGGTGAACCGCCTCTGGTGCTGCAATATGCAGACGATACGCTGGTTATTCTCAAGGCAGACGTCGGGGCGGCTGCCCGCCTTCGACAAATCCTCGACGACTTCGCGGCCGCTACGTGGCTCTCCATCAACTTCTCCAAGAGCACGCTTGTCCCCATGCATGTGCCGGCGGAGGTGCTGGACATCACGGTCGGCGCCCTTGGCTGTGACGTCCAAGGGTTCCCGCAGGCCTACCTCGGGCTCCCGCTCTCGTGGGAGAAACTCTGCTTCGGGGATTTTCTCCCCATGATCACCAAAGTCGACAAGTACCTGTCGGGTTGGCGGGCCGCCTCCTCTCCCCTGTCGGGCGGCTCGTCCTCATCAATGTCGTCCTGGACGCTCTTCCCACGTACGCTATGGCGGCTATGTTGCTCCCTCCGGCGGTGATCAAGGCCCTGGACTCGCTGTGCCGCACCTTCCTTTGGAATGCGGCGGAACGCGCCTCTGGCGCTCAATGCCTGGTGGCCTGGGAGAGAGTGTGCCGATCCAAGGCGGAGGGCGGCTTGGGGGTCCGCGACCTCGCGACGCAGAACCGGTGCCTGCTGCTAAAGATGCTACACCGCCTCCATGCCTGCTCTGCATCGTCGCGGTGGGCAACGTGGGTCTGGGCCGAGCTCGCGGGGCGGTCCCTCCTCTCCGGTTCGGCTTCCCCGACGACCGGTGAGCACGACAAGGATCTCAGCAGTCTCCTCCCGCTCTACCACGGGCTCACAACGGTGGCAGTCCGAGACGGGAGATGAACTTCCTTCTGGTTCGATAACTGGCTCCCGTGTGGAGCTGCCGCGGCGGCCTTTGCCGCCCTTCTATCACACGCGACTGAGCCGGAGGTCACGGTGTGGTGGGTGTGCTCCCATGGTCTGGACAGTTCGCTCATGCCTAGGCTCACCACGGCCGGTGCGGTGGAGCGGGCCACCCTCCTGACGCTCATGGATGGGGTCGCCCCAACCCCAGGAAACGACGTGTGAAGCTCGATGTTGTGCCCGGGTCCCCGGGGAGGCATTGCGGCGGCTGCTATATACGCTCTTGAGCGGTTCGGTGGGGTGCAGGCTGCTTTCGCCGAGTTCATCTAGGGGTGTGCCGCTCCCTCTCGCGTCCGTTTCTTCGGCTGGCTCCTGGTCCAGCGAAGGGTGCACACGAGGGACGTCCTCCTTCAAAAAACCATCGTCACTGCGGAGGAGGCAGCGTGCCCCATCTGCGGCAGTGTGCTCGAGACGGCTGATCACATGATCTTTGCCCGCCCTTTCGCGCACTCATTTTGGCGATCCATTGGACTCGAGGTGGCCGGGCGTGGCTACCATGTTGGGGCTCTACAGGATCTGGATGTCTGTGTCGTGGCCGGCGACGCTGCTACCGCGTCCTTTATCCTGCTGTGCTGCTGGCAGCTTTGGAAGCACAGAAACACGGTGGTGTTCCGGGCCAAGCCGCCCTCCCTCACTCGTCTCCTCGGCTACTGCAGGGAGGACGCGGCCCTGTGGAGGGGGCGCCTGAAGGTGGCTGACCGGCTGTGCATAGATAGGTGGTTGCTGGTGTTCGCACGCCCCGGCTAGTCGAGTTGTCGGCCGCGGGGGAGGGCTCGAACTCCCCCACCCCTCCGACGCGAGCTGTGTGTCTGGGGGTGATGTCCCTCCTCTCCCTCTCTCTGTTAAAACCTTGTCCCCCAGGGATGTGAATCAATAAAGGAAAAAGAAAATTCAGGTGGAGGGCCTTGCCATGGAGGATCTCCCTGCCTAAGTCCACAACCATGGAGGATCGGGGGGCCGGCAATACCGTTGAGAAGAACGCGTGACGATGAGGTGCGGAAAAGGGCAGCAATCCAATACCGAAAGCGGTCCGGAAAGCCCAAGCGGCCAAGCAAGTCCAAGAAATATTCCCATCACACCGAGTCGAAGGCCTTCTAAATGTCCAACTTAAAAAGCAAGGATGGGGTCTTGTTTTGGTGCAGTCGTCGTGCAAGGATGAACTAGGCGAAGACAAACGAGTAAAACTAGGCACAGATGATGCGTGGTGCCTGAGCCGAGACTTGAGAGAGACCAAGCAAAGCAAGTCGATAATCCATCTGAATCCAATCCATGAAAGGAACAAATAAATTTCACAGGCGGGGCCGCCGACCGGGCATGCAGGGCGCAGATTAGAATCAAGCCCAACGAACAAAACTAACCAGCAGCATGCATAGCATCTCTGGCCGCAGCGCAAATTACAACAAGCCACGCCGCCACTACTGCCTACGTGCTCCTCCTGTATATTCATTCAGATCATATGAATAAAGCAAGGGAAACCGGCCCATGGATGGAACGTCGGTCGAACAACACGACAACTGGTGACGGGCGCTTGTACGGTACGCTGGAGACGGGCCGATCGATCGGGTCGGTCGGCCGGCCGGATTCGTTCCACCGCCGGCGAGAAACCGAAACACGCACGCACGCTGGATCAAATCACGCCTAGTCTAGTCTAGCTTAATTGGCACACGCGCGCGTGGGTACATTGGACCGAGAGCTTTGCAGCAAACAAGGGGGACGGATGATAGACGCGAGAGGCCGGCGTCGGCGTGCGTACCTGCGTGTGTGTCGCGGAGTAGCGGCAGGTGGCCGGAGGTGGACGTAGCTATGCCAGCCCTTGCTTGGCCATGGACGGATCCAGAAGCAGGCTGGCGTGAGAGGGGTGGGGAGGAGGAAGGGCTGGGCTGGGCAGGGAGCGAGCGCTAGCTGTGCGTGAGGGGGCGATGGCGGGGCGAGGAGACGTGATCCGACGGTGTGGTGCGGTGCAACGCGCGGCTAGCTCTCCTCCTTTTTCCTCTCCTCGCCTCTGACACCAGCAGGGGGCGGTTACACCTTTTTCATTTTCATTTTCACCCTGCCAGCCAGCTCCTCGCCTAGCTAGTAGTGACAACTAACAAGATCCCATCAGAAGAAAAAAAGTTACTACTACTAGTAACAAGCAGGTGAGTTTACTTACGCGACAAGTAGTAGCAGTTTGTTGAGTGAAAAGAAAGGGAAGCAGGGACGCGGTATTGTGCTGCTCGACTTCTTCTGACTGGAAGAAAGGAAAACTGTGGACTCCTCTTCTGGTTTCTGACATGGGCCTCTTCTGTTTGTTCTTGGAAATGGGCCTCTTCCGACCTGGGGTCTCGTCTCTTTCAACAACATCATAGATTGGGAGACCTGACACACTTGACGGCAGCGTCCTCAGATCATTGCCCCATCTTGTTGCGTCTGAATAGGGAGCAGCCACGGAGCAGGCAGCCGAAAGCTTTCCGTTATGAAGTAATGTGGGAAGGCCATGAATCGTGGAGAGACACAATCAGTGCAGCATGGACGGGCGGGGGAGCTAGCAGTAGAGTGGTGGACCTTCGGGCTAAACTGCAAGCTATATCCCAGGATTTGGGGCGGTGGAATAATGAGACCTTCAGAAACGTTCAAAAAGAGATCAAAAAGTTGAAAATGGAGCTTGAGAATCTGCGGGCTGATCCTAGTCGAAGTGCTCCGTCACACGTCGAGCTAAAGATAAATGAGAATCTGGTTGAACTATACCATCGGGAAGAAATATTATGGAGGCAGCATTCACGGATTGAGTGGCTAATGTCCGGAGACAAAAACACGAAGTTTTTTCACTTGAGAGCAAGCATCCGCAGGAAGAAGAATATGATAAAGGCGTTACAAAATTCTCTTGGAGTCTTGACTAATGATCCAGATGAGCTCAAAGCAATGGTACACCAATTTTATGAAACACTGTATACATCAGAAGGTGTAAACAATATGGAAGTAGTCCTAAATTGTGTACCAACCAAGGTCACCGCGGAGATGAATGAGCTACCGGTTGCACCATATAAGGAAGAAGAGGTAAAGGCAGCCCTTTTTCAGATGTTTCCGACCAAGGCACCGGGCCCCAATGGTTTCCCAGCTCACTTTTATCAGCATCACTAGGATCTGTGCGGTGCCGAGGTTACGGAGGCGGTTCTCAGGATCATTCGAGGAGAGGAAAGTCCGGAAAGCATCAATGATACGGTCCTGGTTCTCATACCTAAGGTAATGAATCCTACTATGCTAACTCAGTTTAGACCCATCAGCTTATGCAATGTATTATATAAGATTGCATTGAAGGTGATTGCGAACAGATTGAAGATGATTCTTCCGAACATCATTTCAGAGGAACAATCAGCCTTTGTGCCAGGCAGGCATATCACAGACAATATCATCAGTGCTTATGAGTGCCCTCACTTTATGAAACGCAGCAAGGCCAAAGTTAACAGTTTTTGTGCACTTAAACTTGATATGATGAAGGCATACGACAGACTAGAGTGGGATTATCTACAGGCGATGATGATAAAACTTGGCTTTGCTCCATCATGGGTCCAGATAGTAATGAGCATGGTTCGGTCAGTATCCTTTTCAGTACTTTTCAATGGTGAGAGGCTTGACACTTTCAATCCATCCAGAGGCATTCAGCAGGGAGATCCGATATCCCCATATCTCTTTTTAATCGCAGCAGAGGGCCTTTCGTGCCTACTAAAATCCATTTCGTCATCGTCTTAGCTAGAAGGGATCAAGGTGGCATCCACGGCGCCAGCCGTGAACCATCACCTTTTTGCTGACGACAACCTGCTGTTGTTTAAATCGAATGTTGAAGGGGCTGTGGCAGTATCAAACTTGCTGGAGAGTTGCTGTGTGGCATCTGGACAGCGGATAAATAATGAGAAATCATCAATTTTCTTTAGTAGAGGTTGCCCACAAGCCATGAGAGAAAGCATCAAAAATACTTTAAACGTCCAGAATGAATCGCTGAGTGACAGGTACCTGGGGTTGCCTACAGATGTGGGGCACTCAAAGAATGGCACATTCAGATATTTGAGAGATCGTGTGTGGGAGAAGATAAGAGGGTGGATGGAGAAATTGTTATCTTCAGCTGGCAAAGAAATTCTTATCAAATCGGTAGCTCAGTGAATACCGGTTTTTTCGATGTCTTGCTTCCGTCTACCACGAGGTCTATGTGAGAATATCACCTCCTTGATCAGACAATTTTGGTGGGGGAGCAAGGGGGGGGGGAACGCAAGCCGAGTTGGGTAGCCTGGGAGGAGATGACAAAGCCAAAGCATCTAGGCGGCCTCGGTTTCAGGGATCTGGAGATCTTTAATCTTGCCCTCCTGTCGAAGCAAGCGTGGAGGTTGCTTCAAAACCCTACATCCTTAAGCGCCCGTATTCTCAAGGGGGTTTATTTTTGTAAGTGCATCTAGTGCCCCTTAGTGATTTTGGTGTATTGAAGACTTATAGGTTAAGGGACTAATGCATTTGTGAGTGTACAGAGGTCTATAAGTTTATGAGGAGTTTGATATTTACAGAGAAAGTCGACCCCTAAAAATGAATATCTTCGACTGAAGATTTTGGTATTCCTGAAGACTTTCATGAAGACTTTGAAAGTGAAGAAATTGGTGTGTCCGTGAAGACTTGATATTCATGCGAGGAATATGAAGCTTGAAGACTTTCGTTTTCATAGTTTTGTTTTTCTCTTTCTTGAGTCATAGGAAACACCATACTGTTAAAGGGGGTTGAGTAAATACTAAGGAAAAATTTCCATGTGATGCTCAACTCAAAATCGTACACCTACCAATCCCTTCGAGTGAAGCCATTGGAAATCTCATATAGTTCAGACAATTTCTTCAGTGACAGAGACGAAGTTCTTCTGGTCGCTGAGGAATTTGTTCTGACTAAGGAGTTAGGAATTCGCCAGTGCGGATTTCCTACACAGTGAGGAACATGATAGCCCTGAGGAATTTGATAGTCAAATTTCCGACCGTTGCTGTGCTACGCGCCAGCTGTCCCAAAATATCTTATCCACCTAACGGTCATATCAGACAAGGGCATTTATGTCTTATCATGTCGGGCTGCTCCCTAGGCTATAAATAGCCGCCCCCTACAACCACTAGCTGGTTGGCTGCTTCGAGAGAAACCGACACTTGTCATTTGAGAGCAACCCATCCTCCGAGGACTTTGAGCGAAAATCATCGAGTGAGGAAAAACCCAAACCCAAACACCTACAAAACCCCAAGTGATTGAGCATCACTGAAGAGATTGATCCTGCGTGGATCCGACGCTTGTTTCCTTTGAAGACTGTGCTTCTTCCAGACGGTTAGGCGTCATGGTCTAGAGCATCCAAGAGGAATTGTGGATCACCGAGTGACCGAGTCTGTGAAGGTTTGGAAGTCGCCTGAAGACTTACCACGAGTGATTGGATGAGGTCTGTGTGACCTTAGTTCAAGGAGAATACGGCGAGGACTTGGTGTCCTGAGCTGCGTGCTCAGTGACTGGGTGTCCGGGACTGGGTGTCCGGGACTGTGTGTCCTTGAGTTTAAATACTCAGCCGCTCCAACCAGACGTACAACTGAGACAGCAGTTGGAACTGGTCTACCAAATCTTTGTCTTCACCAACCTTACTGCTTCTATTTCCTCAACTCTTTCATTTCCTCATTACTGTGTTGAGTGATTGTTCATATCTGTGTTTGAAGACTTTGACTGAAGACTTTCTCAATTTCCTCAGTTCAATTTCTTCAGTCTGTTTGTCTTCATCTTGTGTTATCCTGTGTTTAAGCTTTCTGTACTCTGTGCTTGTCTTCATTTCATCATGATGACTATATTTGTATCCTGTTATGCTTACTTCTGAGTACTTATTCCGCTGCAAGTAGTTCTTCACTAAGGAATTTCCTCACCGACAAATTCCTTAGTGAAGAATTCATAAAAATCGCCTATTCACCCCCCCCCCCCTCTAGTCGATATAACGCATTTTTAATTGGTATCAGAGCAAGGTACTCCCTTGTTCTGTATGATTTTGGTTTAACCACCTAGAGTTTTAGTTATGTCGACCGCATGTATGATCAAGGTCTCCGCTGGGTGTCCTACCTTCGATGGCACGGACTACCCCTACTGGAATAATAAGGTGCGAATGCATCTTGAAGCAATTGACAACGATCTCTGGTACGTTGTGGAAAATGGTGTTCCCTCAGTCACACCTTCCCTGAATGCTGCTGATGTGAAGAGATTCAAGCAACTTGATTCTCAAGTGAAGAATATCATATGTGGTCATCTGAGCAAAGGGCAGTATGGTAGAGTGAGTGCTTTGGAAACTGCTAAGCTTATCTGGGATAGGCTCTCCAAAGTAAACGAAGGAGTCTCACCTCAACGTGACTCTCGTGTTGACGTTCTTCGCAATTTCTTCAACCGCTTCAAAAGACTCGACAATGAAAATGTTCAGCAAACTTTCGATCGCCTCACTGACATCTCAAATGAGCTTCAAGCGCTTGGCGCCACTGACATCACCGACCATGAGGTGGTGAAGAAATTGCTGAGATCGCTAGATTCCTCATTTGATACTCTGGCACTGATGATTCAAGACGAGCTGATTACAAGTCACTAGATCCCGCTGATATCCTCGAGAGGCTAAATACGCATGAGTTCCAGCTTGCTGAAAAGAGAGATCTCTATGGTTCAAGCTATGGCAAACCACGTGCCCTGAAGTCCAAGGCTGTGTCTGAATTTGAATGTGAAGATTCTGGTAGTAGCCTTGGTGATCCTGAAGAATTAAGCCAGGAGCTAGCATTGCTCGTGAAGAAGTTCCAGAAGTTCTCAAGACGTGGTCGCTTGGAAAATCCTCAAGGAGCAGTGATTCCTCATAAAGCAACTATAAGAGAAGGCTATGCCACAAATGCAAGAAGCTTGGTCACTATATTCAAGATTGTCCTCAATGGGAAAAGGAATTAAAGAAAAAGAAATACAAGGATTACAGTTCTGATGATGCCAAGAAGAAGAAGAAATCTTCAAAGTCTTCATCATCAAAATTCTCAAAGTCTTCTTCTCACAAGAAGAGCAGCTCCAAGAAGGCTCGGGCATTCATTGGCAAGGAAATGGACTCTGAAGCTGAATCTGAGGAACATGACGAAGAGGAGGCATCCGAGGAGTCTGAGTCAGGTGTGGCGAGTCTGGCTCTCGCTACTGCATTCGTCAGCAAGTCCATCTTCAACTCTGAAGAAATTGACCTCACCAACAAGGCTGACGAAGATAATGATGACTACGCTCCCACCTATTGCTTCATGGCAAAGGGTGCCAAGGTAACAAAATACCCGTCCTCTGAATCCAGTGAGGATGAATCTGATGAAAATCTTAAGCCTAGCTACTCTAAACTTGCTAAGAGTGCTGTGAAACAACAAAAGGCTATTGAAAAACTTCAAAACATGCTAGACAAAAGTGATGATATGTTGGGTGATGAAATGGACCGCACTAAAGACTTAACTGAAAATCTTCAGAGACTTCAGTCTAAGTTTGACAACCTTCAAAGTCATCATAAAACTCTCTTATCTGATCACAAGAAGCTTTCTTATGAATTTCTTCAAAGAAAGCAAGATCTTGAGAAGCTAAGAGTGAGTTATGAAGATCTTCAAAAGGAGCGCGATTCATTACTTGCTCAACAAATCAGCGCTTCTCGGGAAGAATTTGTTCCTCCATGCTTAAAGTGCATTGAACGTGAATCTGCTAATTCTTCACCTGAATGTTCAAATGCTTCAAATGTTACAGATTCTTCACCTGCCTCTGCTATCATTAATTCCTCATCTGAGGACATTGCTAGTATCACTGACGATGCAGGGCTGAAGGAATTGTACACGACAGGCATGTACAAAAGCCTCAAAGGGCATCAGATTCTTTGTGATGTGCTCAAAAAGCAGATCCTCTACAGCAACCCTAGGAAAGAGGGTATTGCCTTTGAGAGGAAACTCAATGCTGATGGAACATATTGGAAGCCTGAGCAGTACCCCAAAACCTCATGGGTTGCTGCAAAGGGACCTCCAGTTGATCCATCCAACTTATCTGGCTTTACATGTGAATCTCCTCATTCTTCTGATGAGTCATTTGACTCCAACTACAAACTGTTCAAAAATCAGAATGGTGAAGTATTTGCTAGATATGTTGGCACTAACTGCAGGAATGGTTCACCTATGAAGAACATATGGGTTCCCAAAAGTTATGTTGAAAGTCTTCAGGGGAATGTCCTCATGACACCACCAGTGAAGAATAGGAACCCTAGATCAAATTCTTCATATGGACCACATTCTTCATATAAATCCAAGTCCTCATACGGACAAAATTCCTCACATGGATCAAATTCCTCAAATGGATCAAAGTCCTCATATGATCATCATCGTGCTAACAACTCTGTTTCGCAGGGTAGAGCTAAGGGCTATGAATATGCGCATTATTCTTCAAATCATTATGTTCATAAGTCCTTTAAGAATTTCTCTGCTTATTCATATGCTTACCCTAACCCCTCTTATATGAAATGAAATGGATTGGCTTCTATGCCACCATTCTCATATGGTGCTCGCAGAGTGATGAACTCTTTGCCACCCCTTCAGATGTGGGTGGTGAAGAAAAAGAACTAATCTCTTATGCAGGGTCAGGTCTCCAGACGTGCTTTAACGTCTGAAGAATTAGCTGGGGGTCTGACAAAAATGCCTGAAAGGACGCAGGCGAATCATAATGAAATGAACTTTCATTTCACACATCCTCACACTGCTTATCTGTGCTATTGCTTAATGAAATTTAACTGATGAATTTGACGTTATATTCTTCACTGATGAAGTATATGAGTTCGTAAGATGCACTAAATCATCTGCAGGATGATCAGCCCAAAGCAAACGAGTGGGTCCTTGATAGTGGATGTACAAATCACATGACTGGTGACAAGAATCTATTGATGGATGCTCCCTTATCACCATCTCATCTGAAGCACATCATCTTCGCTGACAAAGGCAAAAGTCAGGTATTGGGTCTAGGTAAGGTTGCGATCTCAAAGGATCAACACATGGACAAAGTCATGCTTGTCGAGTCCTTAGGATACAACCTCATGTCTGTCTCAATGCTTTGTGATCTCGATATGGTTGCTGTCTTTGGCAAGTATCGTTGTGTTGTGATCATGGAAGCTGGCCATTCCAAAGTCTTCGAAGGCTTTAGGAGAGGAGATATGTATATTGTTGATTTCTCTACAGGACCACAACCATCCGTGTGCTTACTTGCAAAAGCTTCAGAAGGCTGGCTATGGCATCGACGACTTGGTCAGGCTGGCATGAGGAATCTGAACATGCTTGCGAAGAAGAAGCATGTCATTGGCATTGAGAATGTCAAATTCCTCAAGGATCACTTATGCGGAGCTTGTGAAGCTGGAAAGATGACAAAGGCCAAGCATCCAGCGAAGACTATCATGACCACCACTCGACCATTTGAATTGCTTCACATGGATCTCTTTGGTCCTAATCATTATTCTGCTGTTTCAAATGATGCATCTCTATAGGGCTTTATTATTGTTGATGACTATTCTCGTTACACATGGGTACACATTGTCACGTACAAACATGAAGTGCAGGAAATCTTGAAACGATTTTCCTCAAGGGCTTCAACCAACTTTGGTGTGAAGATCAAGCACATCAGAACTGACAATGGGACCGAGTTCAAGAATTTTGGTCTTGATGGCTATCTTGATGAACTTGGTATTACTCATGAGTTATCTGCTCCTTACACTCCTCAGCAGAATGGCGTCGTGGAGCGCAAGAACAGAACCCTCGCTAAAATGGCTCGTACTATGCTTGATGAATACAAGACGCCTCGTCGTTTCTAGATTGAGGCAATTGATACTACATGTCACGTCATCAATCGGGTATATCTTCACAAATTCTTCAAGAAGACTGCCTATGAACTCCTCACTGACAAGAAACCCAATGTGAGTTATTTCAAAGTCTTCGGTGCTAAATGTTGGATTAGAGATCCTCATCACAATGCTAAATTTGCACCGAAAGCACATGAAGGTTTTATGCTTGGTTACGGAAAGGACTTGCACACCTACAGAGTCTTCAACAACGTTCTTCACAAGGTTGTTGAAACTGTAGATGTGCGGTTCGATGAAACTAACGGCTCGTAAAGAGAGCACCTACCTTCTGTGATAGATGAACCAGCACCTGAGGATTCTATCAAGTTCAAGGCTACTTAGGATGGCATTCCTACCGAAGAATCTACTGAAGAATTCATTCTAGAACGTGAAGAAAATCGAGCTGATGCACCTGATGAAAATGCTGAAGAAAATGGTGCTGAAGAAAATGCTGATCAAATTCCTCGACGACCACCAGCCTATCCTCGCATTGCAAAAGAAGTGCAAGTGGAAAAGATCATCGATGATATTCGTGCACCAGGTCCTCTCACACGCTCAAAAGCTTCACATTTATCTAACTTTTGTGGGCACTATGCTTTTGTCTCCATCACAGAGCCCACTAAGGTAGATAAACCATTTCTGGAGCCTGAGTGGATTCAGGCCATGCAAGAAGAATTACATCAGTTTGAGCTCAACAATGTCTGGGAACTGGTCAAATGTCCATATCCTCGCAAGCATAATATCATTGGCACAAAGTGGATCTACCGCAACAAGCAAGATGAAAATGGCCTTGTGGTGAGGAATAAGGCACGACTTGTAGCTCAAGGATACACACAGGTTGAAGGAATTGATTTTGATGAAACTTTTGCACCTGTTGCTAGACTTGAGGCTATTCGCATATTACTTGCTTATGCTAACCATCATAATATCACTTTATATCAAATGGATGTGAAAAGTGCATTCCTCAATGGTAAGCTCGAGGAAGAAGTATATGTTGCTCAACCCCCAGGTTTTGAAGATCCAAAGAATCCCGACAAAGTCTTCAGACTCAACAAGGCCCTCTATGGCCTCAAGCAGGCCCCTCGGGCGTGGTATGATACTTTGAAGGAATTCTTCGTGAAGAATGGCTTCACACCCAGTTCACTCGACCCTACTCTCTTTACTAAATCTTATGATGGTGAACTGTTTGTGTGCCAAATATATGTTGATGATATTATCTTTGGCTGTACTGACCAACGCTATAGTGATGAATTTGCCTATATGACGAGTGAAGAATATCAAATGTCTATGATGGGAGAGTTAAAATTCTTCTTAGGTCTTCAAATTCGTCAACAACACAATGGCATATTCATATCTCAGGAGAAATACCTCAAGGATGTTCTGAGGAAATTCGGCATGCAAGATTGCAAAGGCGTCAAAATTCCTATGCCCACAAATGGCCATCTATGCACTGATGAAAATGGTATTGACTTCGATCACAAGGTATACCGCTCCATGATTGGGTCTTTACTGTACTTATGTGCATCTATGCCAGATATAATGCTTAGTGTTTGCATGTGTGCCCGATTTCAAGCTGCACCGAAGGAATCACACCATAAGGCTGTGAAGCATATTCTTCGATATCTAGCTCACACACCAACACTAGGATTATGGTACCCCAAGGGCTCTACTTTTGATCTCATTGGATATTCTGACTCTGACTTTGCTGGTGATCGTGTGGACCGCAAGTCAACATCTGGTACTTGTCATTTCCTCGGACGATCTTTGGTCTGTTGGTCCTCGAAGAAACAGAACTGTGTATCACTGTCTACTGCAGAAGCTGAGTACATTGCTGCTGGTTCTTGCTGTGCTCAACTGCTATGGATGAAGCAAACTTTCAAGGACTATGGCGTCGCCGTGAAGAATGTGCCTTTCCTCTGTGACAGTGAGAGTGCCATCAAGATTGCTCACAACCCAGTTCAGCACTCGAAGACAAAGCACATTCAGATTCGTCATCATTTTCTTCGTGATCTTGTGTTGAAGGGCGACATCTCCATCGAGCACGTGAAGACTGAAGAACAGCTGGCTGATATCTTCATAAAGCCCTTGGATGAGAAGAGATTTAGCAAGTTGCGGTGTGAGCTAAATATCCTAGAATCTTCGAATGTTCTTTGAAAAAGGACACTCATCCTAACACTTATGCAAAATTGATGACTTAGATGTGCAACACATGAAGAAACGTTTTTCTTCAATCAATGAAGAATAACACTCTAAGTGTGAAAAAAATTAATGAAGAATTTGATTCTCAAAACCCTACGACAATTGTACGCGGTGTCTGAAATCATCATTCTTATACGATGGGTCACGCCACCACCAAAGTTGAAAATCTTCATTTTTGAAATTCCTCAGTTTTTTAAATTCTTCAGCTTTTCAAATTCTTCAACTTTGCAAAATATTCACTATTCCCGTCGTTTTTCTTCATTTGGCTATATATATATGGGTTTATGTCCTCTACAGCATTCACTTATGGCTATTTCTTCAAGTTGCATTTTCTGCTAAGTGAATGTGATCGGACCCTTCCCCCTCTATGCTATACTCAACCCAATCTATTCAGAAATTCTTCATGTGCGTTCTACTTGAAACTCATTCAAAATCTTAATTGTGTCCTTGTCAGCTGAAGAATTTGCGAACGGAACTTAAAGCTTATCTTATCCAAAACTTCCGGTTTTATCACTCAAACTGTCACGTATCCCACGATAAGACTTATCTATTCACCCACGATCTAACACGATCTCCACTTCTCAGTACGTGGGTGACACATGTCATGCGGATGAGAAGGGTCAGGGGCACGTTCGTCCTAAATCTTCGGGCAAAGAGTTTTAACTGCGACTATAAATACCCCCTCTCCCCTTCCTCACTTCCTTTACTCCGCTCGTACGCTCTCTCTCTCGCTCGAGCTTCTCAAACCCTAGCACCGCCACTACTCCATCGTCACCGGTGAGGAAAAGCTTCACTGCCTCGACCTTGTCGCCGTCGTACTCGCGCCGGCCGCGAAAATCTTCACTCCGCCGCCGCCGTAGCTATCTTCCTCTGCCGAGTTAGGGCGTGGAAGATCTACACCGACGAACTTCACTGTTCTACTTCACAGTTCGTCGTGTTCTTCATCAACGGTAATTAAAAGTTACTTTTATTGCCCTCTTTGATTCAAATTTTCTCTACAAAATCTTCAAAGGCGTTTTATTCTTCAAATCCTCACACACAAAACACCTCACCAGTCATCTGTTCTTGATTCGTTTCTCTAAGCATCATTTTTCTTCAAGATTCCTCAATTGTGTGGATCCTCGATCTATACAACTCTGGAACCTAAGACAAAGAACGCTTAGTGAAATTCTTCAAGGCTCATCTGGTCAAATTCCTCAAACTTGTTCTTTTTGAAAAACCTTCTGAGAATGCATATGACCTCTCCAAATTCCTCGTAACTATACTCTTTTCACAGGTACTCATGTCCGCTGCTGAATCCCTAGGTTCTCATCAACTTAACTCTTTGCAGCGTTCCTCGAAGAAAAGTTGCATACTTCTTCAGAAAATTCGATTGTTCAAATTCCTCATCTGAAGAATATGGCAGATGGTAAGAAGCCGCAGAAAGGAGGAAAGAAGCCTGAGGTCATGACTACTTTTGAAATATCTGAGGCCATCTATGCTGATTATTGCACACCTGATGAGGCTAAGTACGGAAAGGAAAATAAAAATCAGCGCAAGGTGCGCATACATAAGATTGAAAGGAGATGGGCAAGAGAATGGAGGGAGTACAGATATGTAACTCTGAAGTATATGAAGAAATTCGCACTAAATCCTCCATGCCCAAGAGCTCCATTGGCACCTGGCCAAGAAGCTGACCCCACCAGCATCAAGCGTGGTGAGGACTTTCCTGAAGAATGGGCCAAGCGCCAAGCCAAGTTGGCGAGACAAGCCAAAGAAGCAGTGAGGAAATTCAATGAAGACTCTGCTGCTGCTGCTGCCACTGAGGCCTCTGTCAGGCCAAGAAAATCAATGGCAAAGAAGCCCGCTCACAAGCCAAGTGCTTCACCAAATATGCCCTCATGGACAAGTTCCTCAGCAATGCCCTCACGGCCAGAATCTTCAAAGCCCTCACAGCCAGATTCTTCAAAGCCCTCATGGCCAGTTCCTCATGTTGCTCCTGCTCCTCCAAAGTCCTCTGCTCCTGCTCCTCCAAAGTCCTCTGCTCCTCCTCCAAAGTCCTCAGTTGCTCCGACAAAGTCCTCAACACCTGTACATCTGGCCACGTGCCAAAGGACTACAGGCATCTCTATTGCCTCTGGTGCCTCAGCGAGTTCCTCAGCCGCACCAAAATCTTCATCAGGCCCCACTATGCTGAAGACAAAGGCAACGGCTGGTCGAGGTCCTCGGCCAAGTACGAAGAAGAAATAGGTTGCCTTCCAAGTGCCATCTGACGATGAAGCTGGATGATGATGAACTTGCTGAAATCATCAGAGACCGACAAGAAAGGGCCGCTAGAGCCAAAGGCACAAATGTGCCACTGCTTTTCGATCCAAGGGCGATCCTAGATTACATTGATCTCTGGCACAAGGACCCAAACACTCCTATGCCTGATTTCAATCTGACTCCTGGGTCAAAGCCACATGCTGACCCATTTCATCACTGAAGAGAAATGGAAATTTGAGAAGGCCAGGCAGATTAAGAAGGCTCGGTTCAGAAAGGAGAAGTTCCTGAAGAAAAATGTTGTCAATATGACAACTGATGAACTCATCAAGATCCAGTCTGATATCAAAGCCCTCGGCGATGATTTCAATGCTTACTATGTTGATTGGCAAGGAGCCAAAGTCAGGTTTGTGAAACTGACTAAAAAGTTTACCAATGTTGCAGCCCCATCGCAACAAGAAACTCCTCAAGCTGAAGCTTCTGCTCAGCCAAATAAAGAACATGCCAGCACCGCTGATGACATTCAGGCTGCTGATGAAAATGCTAGTTCCAGGGCTGATGACTCCATTCTAGCCGCTGAAGAAATTGCCAGGGCATCCACTAGTGGTGCGCCTGAAGAAACTGAAGAAGTCAGGGCAACTGCATCAGTTGCGCCTGAAGAAAATCAACCAGATTCCTCAGCTCCATCTACGCCTACACCAACTCCAATTCTTCCATGTGCATTCGATGTGAAGAAGACCAAGGCTGCAGAGCGAGCTGCAGTGAAGAAAAGGAAAGCATCCAGTGCTTCAGAATCTTCAGTTCCAAAGAAGATGAAGCCTATGACAAGCTCTATTGAAAATCCAATTGATGCTGTTCCAATTTCCACCATGCCATCAAAGGACCTTGTTCCTTTTGGTGAAGAATATGTGATCCCAAGCGGATCTGATGAAGAACCTCAATCTGCTGCTTCGTCAGAGCAGGTTGATGAAGAAATTGAAGTGGACTTGATCCCTTCAACGCATGTTGCTTCCTCGCCAATGCCTCAGTTCACAGCTGAAGAGGCTGGCGTTGAAGAAAATGAAGATGAAGACGTGGATATTGGCTGCACAGCGCCCGTGATGAATGATGACTTTTGGGAAAGTCAGCACCCCAATACTCCTCTCTTCACCCCGTCATAACAAATACCTTAGTCCCCTGCACCAACAGTTCAAATGGGCTCTGAAGAAACTCATCCCACCTCGTCTGTACATGAAGAAATTCCAGCCACTAGTGCTGAAGAAACTGTTGTTGCTGCTCCTTTGAACACGCAGACTGCCACTGAAGAGGAACCAGAAATTCCTCAGCCTGAAGAACCTGAGATTGCGATTCTAGAGGTTGTGATGCAACTCACTGACACTCCCGTGCCCAAGCCAACGGATCCATTCTCAAAGAAGCAAAAGTTCAAGGCTGAAGATTTCTTCAGCGAGCATGTATTCTTCACAGATTACAACCCCTATGACTCTGCTCGCATAAGGAAGAGGCGTTTCTGGACTGCTAATCAAGCCAATTTCTATTCCTCAGTACTGTTCAACAAAGACAAAGTCTTCAATCATGAACATATTCCTCATGTGGACATGGAGTCTCTGCCGTGCTTCGAGCCTGTCCTCAGTGTTCTTCACGATGCTGGATTATTAAATTTCTGCACTAACATCTGTGATTGGAATGAAGAACTCATTCTTCAATTCTATGCAACATTGCACCTCACAGGAAATTCTGAAGATGTGAATTCATGGGTGCTGGACTGGATGTCTGAAAATACTCACTACAAGGCACTAGCTACTGAATTGCTTCGTGTCTTACCACTCAGTCCTCCCCTTGACGGTGCTCGTTGCGACTACAGTGAACCTGAGCTTTCAAATCATTACATGCAAGTGCTGATGAAGCCTTTGAAGCCAGGGCAGGCCCCTCGAACCAAATTCCTCATCAGCGAATTACTGTATGTGCCTCGAACTGTCTATCGCATTCTGACGAAGACAATGAGTCCTATCAAAGGCCACGACTCAAATGATGAAGAGGTCATTGGCATCATGAAGAATATGCTTTTCAATATCATTCATGGGGTTCCCGTCAACTTCCATGATTTCTTCATGAGGACTCTGGCGAATATTGCTATGTCACCATTTGAGCTGAAGCCTTATGCACCATGGATTATGAGATTCATCAGGATAAGGTCTTCACTCACTTACAAGGCTGACACTCTGAACCATGGCAGCTACTTGCCTCCAATTGAAGTCCTCAAATGGACATATTCCTCAGCTGATGACAAAGGCAAGGCAACTGATGTGATAGATGAAGGCATTCATCCATTGGATGGTCAATTTCGCAAGGCTGCATCCTACTCCACCAATGATGACTCTGCCACACATGACTCTGCCGCTAAGCAAAATCCTCAAGCCACAGCACCCAGGGTGATGACTGATCGTGAGTTACTCCTCAGTCTTCATCAGAAAGTTGATCGCAATCATAAATGGGTCAAGCGTCAGTTTGGTTCAATTCTTCACAACATGGCCTCAACACACAATGCAGTGAAGAAAAACCACTACTACCTCCATGAAACCTTCAACCGTACCTGGGTTGTTCTATCTCATGTCTACAGCGCTGCAGATCTGAAGAAAATGGGTCTCAAGGAAGAATTTGACTGGTCTGCACCTCTACCGAAGAAATTCAAGAAGGTCAAGGTTCCTTCCTTGGTGGCCAGCTCCTATTCTTCATCACATGACACTGATGAAAATGAAGACTTGGACGACACTACGGCAGGCCCTACTACGACAACTGACCCCGACAACGCTGGCGCTCCTCCATCAACTTGATATTCTTCAGGGGCGTTAGTCCTCAGTTTCGCTCCTTTTGGTCATTCGATGACAAAGGGGGAGAAATTTGAGTTAGTCTTCAAGCGGGTCTATTATATGGGCGTTTTTGCTAAGTTACAACTCTCGTTCTTCTAAAACTTTATTGGATCGAGTTGTAAACTTAAACCCGATGGTGCTCTGATACTTTTGATGCACTGTACTCTTGATGCGTTATTCTGCATGCTTGTTCCTCATTAATATTATTGCACGCATGCTGAATTTCATCAGGCACCATATTTCATCATGCATTTCAAATTCTTCATATTATATGTTAAATGCGTGTATGAATTACAAGATATAGGGGGAGATCTCCATGATTTAACTCTTCAAGTGTGCATTGCTTCAAAAGCAAATTCCTCACTATGCACATCTTCAGGGGGAGTTCTTCTATATCTTGCAATCAAATTCCTCAATATAAGTACTTACGCTTCATATGTTTATCCCCGTTGAAAACTTAACCTATATTGTCATCAATCACCAAAAAGGGGGAGATTGTAAGTGCATCTAGTGCCCCTTAGTGATTTTGGTTTATTGAAGACTTATAGGTTAAGGGACTAATGCGTTTGTGAGTGTACACAGGTCTATAAGTCTATGAGGAGTTTGATATTTACAGAGAAAGTCGACCCCTAAAGTTGAATATCTTCGACTGAAGATTTTGGTATTCCTGAAGACTTTCATGAAGACTTTGAAAGTGAAGAAATTGGTGTGTCCGTGAAGACTTGATATTCATGCGAGGAATACGAAGCTTGAAGACTTTCATTTTCATAGTTTTGTTTTTCTCTTTCTTGAGTTATAGGAAACACCGTACTGTTAAAGGGGGTCGAGGAAATACTAAGGAAAAATTTCCAGGTGATGCTCAACTCAAAATCCTACACCTACCAATCCCTTCGAGTGAAGCCATTAGAAATCTCATACAGTTCATTCAATTTCTTCAGTGACAGAGACGAAGTTCTTCTGGTCGCTGAGGAATTTGTTCTGACTGAGGAGTTAGGAATTCGCCAGTGCGGATTGCCTACACATTGAAGAACATGATAGCGCTGAGGAATTTGATAGTCAAATTTCCGACCGTTGCTGTGCTACGCGCCAGCTGTCCCAAAATATCTTATCCACCTAACGGTCATATCAGACAAGGACATTTATGTCTTATCATGTCGAGCTGCTCCCTAGGCTATAAATATCCGCCCCCTACAACCACTAGCTGGTTGGCTGCTCCCAGAGAAACTGACACTTGTCATTTGAGAGCAACCCATCCTTCGAGGACTTTGAGCGAAAATCATCGAGTGAGGAAAAACTCAAACCCAAACACCTACAAACCCCCAAGTGATTGAGCATCGCTGAAGAGATTGATCCTGCGTGGATCCGATGCTTGTTTCCTTTGAAGATTGTGCTTCTTCCAGACGGTTAGGCGTCATGGTCTAGAGCATCCAAGAGGAATTGTGGATCGCCGAGTGACCGAGTCTGTGAAGGTTAGGAAGTCGCCTGAAGACTTACCACGAGTGATTGGACGAGGTCTGTGTGACCTTAGTTCATGGAGAATACGGTGAGGACTTGGTGTCCTGAGCTGCGTGCTCAGTGACTGGGTGTCCGGGACTGTGTGTCCTCGAGTTTAAATACTCAGCCGCTCCAACCAGACGTACAACTGAGACAGCAGTTGGAACTGGTCTACCAAATCTTTGTCTTCACCAACCTTACTGGTTCTATTTCCTCAACTCTTTCATTTCCTCATTACTGTGTTGAGTGATTATTCATATCTGTGTTTGAAGACTTTGACTGAAGACTTTCTCAATTTCCTCAGTTCAATTTCTTCAGTCTGTTTATCTTTATCTTGTGTTATCTTGTATTTACGCTTTCTGTACTCTATGCTTGTCTTCATTTCATCATGATGACTATGTTTGTATCCTGTTATGCTTACTTCTGAGTACTTATTCCGCTGCAAGTAGTTCTTCGCTAAGGAATTTCCTCACCGGCAAATTCTTCGGTGAAGAATTCATAAAAATTGCCTATTCACCCCTCCTCTAGTCGATATAACGCACTTCCAATTTTCCTGATGTATCTCTCTTTGAAGCAAGTCTTGGGAATCATCCTTCACAAATTTGGCGGGCAACCTTGGATGGGCGAGATATCATGGTGCAGGGACTTGTGAGAAGAATTGGTAACGGCGAAACCACAGACATATGGCATGATAACTGGCTACCTCGCACACACATGAAGCGACCATTAACTTCTTTGATTCAACATCCTCCTCATAAAGTGTCTGAACTCATCAACAGTGCTACATGCTCCTGGAATGAGCAACTAGTTTGGGCTACCTTTGTTCCAATCAATGCAGAAACTATCATGCAAATTCCTCTCTGCACTAGACAAATTGAGGACTTTTGGGCATGGGGCGAGGACAGGCGAGGTATTTTCTCTGTCAGAACTGCTTACCACATGATCCACCAGAAGAAGCTAAGCAGAGAAGCATGGTTATATGAGCAAGGGGGGCAGTCCCACTCACAAGCTAGTAGTGAGATCTGGACAAAGCTATGGGGTTTCAACGTCCCATTAAAGCTTAAGATGTTCCTATGGAGATTTGCGAAGAACACCACACCAACCGGGGCACTTTTGCATCATCGAAACATGGCGGACGCGCCTGTGTGCGGCCTTTGCGGAGCTGAAGACACTTGGAGACATGCTTTGCTAAATTGCATGGTTTCCCGGAGTACATGGGCTTTGTCATCTGAGCATATCATCGATGCACTGAGTAAGAATGAAGAAGAGGACGCTAAGAGATGGCTCTCCGCCATGCACAAGGCCCTATCCCAGGAGAGTTTTACAACACTCGTGGTCACACTATGGGCCTTGTGGGGAGCGCGCCGTAAGGCGATCTATGAGCAAATATACCAAAGTCCTTTTCAGGTACATGGATTCATTCAGTCTTATATAAGGGAACTGGAAGCTATCAAAACTGTTAAAACAAGGCAGGGTGGCTACACTATTCTTCGCCCAACAAGCTGGATTCCCCCACCAACAGGGATGACAAAGCTGAATGTAGATGCTGCAGTGGGGAGGGGCAGTAGACACGGCTCGGTAGCGGCAATATCAAGAGATTCTGATGGCCTTTTTCTGGGAGCATCAGCTGTGGTATTTGCAGGCATTTCCGACCCGGCCACGCTTGAGTGCATGGAGATCAGGGAGGCGTTGGCCCTTGCGGATGACATCAATGTTTCAACTATACAAGTGGCATCCGACTCGAAGGTGGTGGTCGAGGACATCCGAGCCAACAATCCTACAGCTTATGGCGCGATCATACATGAAATAATAGATCATAGATCAAATTTCCTTTTGTGTAATTTTTGCCACGAATTTAGGAGCTCGAATGTCGAAGCTCACAAGCTCGCGAAGCACGCTTTATCCCTTCCGGTTGGCCAACATGTTTGGTTGGGACAGCCGGACGGACTTTCTTTCGTCCATGTAAACATTGTGACGACATAATAAAGCTTCGGAGTTTGCCTAAAAAAAACATCATAGATCGGGTCTCTCTCTTGACTAAACTGATGCAGTTTTTTCTATGAGATTTGGCAGTATGAAATTTCAGTATTTGGATTAGCAATATCAGAACTGAAACTAAATTGTCTTTTTTAATATTTGATTATTATATAGTTGTAGAATATGGGTAGCAATAGCATGTGTGGTGCATGTTAAGGTGTGTCTTTTTCATATATAGTGGCATGGTAAGTTGGCACAGTTGCATGCGGAAAGAACTAAATTTAATGGGGCATGCATGATTAGATGATGAGTTGTCATAGTTGTATGTGAAGATAATGGAATTAGTGGGGATCGACTTTAGGTATCTAGGATTAGTAGTGGTGGTGGATCCATCCACAGCAGCTAGCTAGCCGCAAGTAATCCTCATTCGGACTTGTTGCTTCTCATATTATTTGCACATATATAATGTATGTTGCTCCGAGTTGCAGTATGGTTTACATTGTTTCTGGCATTTATAAATCATAAGTTGTTTGGTAGAAATTTATTGAGTCAATTACATCACTGGTGTCTAAACCTGGCACAAATAATCAGTTTGGTGCTGAAACTTGTGGCGTATAGATATGTAGTGACAAAACTTAGGCTGTGTTTGATAGCAAAGTATTATATAAACCAAAGTATCAAAAACTACAGTGATTTTGCATGTAGGTGTGAGATACCATAGTTTTATCAAAACAGAGTATTTTGGAGTATTCACAATACATAGAACCTGTTTGGTTGTTGCCGCATAACGTTGTAAATTTTGTTGTTTAGCCGTTGCGTTTAAGCACTCAGCAGCTCTGTTTTTTAAAAAGAGGTTTGGGGTTTTTTTTATGCAGAGAAAAAATTGCAATTTGCCCAATACTACAGTATTAAAAGCACAACTTTTAGGGACAACAATAAGCTCATTGTAAATAAAACAATGATAATCTCAAAAACTGTAGTATTCTCAAAATACATAGAAAATACTTTGCTATCAAACGGGGCCTTAGCTTCATGGCGCAGATACGGTCATATTCATGTTTGGATACGAACTAGGTGCTGACGAGGCCCTCTAGCGTGGCGTGGGACCCTTTGTCAGTGGCTGGATGGCGCGGGCGCGGTCGTGTGGCCCTGATTTTCGCCAAAAACCCCCTGGACTTTACATTTTTTTTCACAGAAAAGCTCCTGCAGAGGCGGGAGAGGCGTGGCACGCAAGTTACGCGCATATGACCCCTCATATGACTGGATTATTGAACCAAAACCCTGCCTCTTCGGGTCCCTCACCTCGAGTTCTCTCCTCTCAATCGTTCGTAGGCGACGGCAACGGCGATTGGGACGCAGCGCTGATCGGCATCGACGGCGATGGTGCCCCGTCGGCGAGATCCCCGGGAGCGAGTAGGCTTCCCTCCCTCGTGTCGCCCCGCTTGGGCGACCCGCGAGGCGAAATCCCTAGCCCCGTCGTTCCCCTCCCCTCCTTGTCCTCCCCACGCCGCCGCCTAAGGCAGCGGCTGTCGGGCAAGCTCGGCGCGCTACCGATGAAGGCGGTGGCGGGACCTTCACCGCCTCGCCTCGCCCGCGGGGGGCCTTTGGATCCGGGGCGGCGGCCCCGGCAGGTGTGGCGTCGCCAGCTTTGGCTCCCGGTGGCGTGGGCGCGGGTCGGTGTTTTCTCGACCGTGCGGGCGGCAAGATCCCTGGTGGATGCGGGCCTGCACGCGGCGGTGGCGGTTTCATCTCCTGTTGCGTCAGATCTGGCCGCCTCCACTCCCCTTCTTCTCCAGCGAGCTCCTCCCCCCTCAGATCCGCCCTGCTTCATCATGGGACTTCGGTATTCTTCGGGTGGGAAGTGGGTGATGGGGATGCGGGACCGGGGGAAACCCCTAGCCAGCCGTGTCGGTTGCGACAGCAGCGACGCCCGCGGACGCTGCTCACCTTCCTGGAGGCGCTGGTCTGGTCTTGCCCCCTACCCTCTTCCCCTTTGTCTCCCGGGTGAAAGCCTCAACATTGTTGGACAGCGGCGATGCTCAGGGTGCCGTAACCTTCTTGAAGGCGCTATTTTGGGAACAAAGATGGGTTGCAGGCTTCGCTGTGGTGTAGGTGGAGTGTGTAGGCGGCGACAGCGTGCCTCCAGCGGCGGCGGTGTCTCCCTAGGTGGGTGGTCAAGTTGTTCTGGTGCTCTTCGTTGGGACGCAGTGTTCCTCCGGTGCCTATGGATTTTCTAGGACGGGAGGGGATAGGGTTCCCCTCCTCCATTGGCTGCTCTTCAGCTTGTTGAGCGAGCTGAAGATTTGGTCTTGGCCCTTGCTGCTGCCCATTTGTGCATTCCGACTGCTCGCCCCCGTTTTATGCCTGGACTCTTGCATTTAGTGTTGCTCTGTTTTAGGTAAGTCGTCATCGGCAGGCTGGGAACGCCTGGTTCTGCCCCTGTGGTTTCCTGCGATGCCATTCATGCAGGTTCTAGCGTGAGCATGTCCATTGTTCACCGGTGCGGCGCTTTTGAGCCAGGCGAGGAGGCAGGGGCCTTCTGTGATGATGAATCTGGATGGATGTGTCTCCTTCAAGCCCAGGCGTTTGGCAATGGCGTGCTTTGCTCCGTTGTCGGTGCCCTTTCCTGAGCCGTTTAGCGCTTTTGCCTTGGTTCTCGGCGTGTTAGGGGTTCCTGGCATCTCTAGCTATGTGTTCTAATGTTCATCTTCTAGCTAGCTTGTTGTATGCCCTTTGTGAGCTGCTCCTAGGCGCCCTTGTATCTTTGCCGTTTGCTTTCCTTCCTTTAAGTTGGGGGTGTGGTTGTTGTTGGGGATACACATAACAGGTAGGCCCACGAAGGGTCGAAATATCATAAAGCATGGGGTCCACACAACACGTGGGTCTAGATAAATTTCGTACAGACATACTATCCACTCGGACAAGCAGCATACGATCCACTCGACCAAGCAGTATACCATCCACTCGGATGACAGTTCACCACTCGACCGCTCGACTCACTCGGATATACGGAGACCAGCAGGCAACAAAGCAGTCGGCATCATTCTCATGGTGAGGGCTTGGTAGTGGGCTGACATTATGGCATTCATGCCTCACTTTGTAACATAGGAGGTGAGGGGGTGGCGCACTCTATATAAGCCACCCCCCACCACTAGACTTAGGGGGTTCTTTTCTTCCACCTCTCTCTCTCTTTTCACCATTAGTCTCAGGACTTAGCTCAGGCACGGGATCCGTTCCCTTCTTTCATACATTGTAATCTCCGGATACATATACAGATAAAACAAAGCCTCTCCGGAGCACGAGACGTAGGGTTGTTATCTCCACCGTGATAGGCCCGAACTCGCTAAAACCACCGTGTCACCCATATGCATCTCGATAGATCATGCTCCGTTATCCTACCCTCTCTTATTGTCGGAGTCGTTCCCACGACAGTTGGCGCCCACCGTGGGGCATGGCGTCTATCGAGCCATGATGCAGATGGTTTCTTTTTCATTCGTCTATGTTTAATTTTCTGTTCATCCTGATCGAATTTTTCATCTTTGCAGTAGGTAACTAAAGCATCTCAAAAGGAGAGGATAAGATACATCTTCACTTGATGTTGCAAGCGTACATGACCGTTCGCAGACGGATCGATCAAGGGATTTCTTTCTATGCTATCCTTTTATGATCTAACAATCATCGTAGCTCTAAACAAATCCGTTGTTTTCCTCCCTGTACTAGCAGGCGCCCATCGGGATCAACAACAAAAACTTCCGATGGATGGATCAGACAAGAGACGAGGAAGAGAAAAGGGCATTGACGTGCTGCGCCAAGGGTCGTGGCCATCGCCCTCACACTGTCACACACGGCCGCCAGCTTGCTGGGCTGCGCCTCCTGCTTCCTCTTCTCAGTCGACCTCAACTCACCCGTCATCCGGGTGCAGCGATCGCAAGCGCTCGGCAGTCCATCTGGCGACGCGGGCGCTCGGCCGTGGTCGTTGCGATGTGCGCGTAGGCCTCGTGCTGCAGCAGCCTCCCTGCGACGGCCCGACATGGCACGCTGCAGCGGCGTCCCTCGTCAACCGCGGCGCGGCGACCTCCACAGTCGATGCACGAACCTGACGCGGCGTCATGGTCGAGGTTGTCCACGTCCTTGGCCACAACAAGATGGGAGCCACCGGATCGACTAGCCGCCGCCTCAAGCTCCGCCTGCGCGCAGCCTCGCAGAAGAACGTGGTCCGCACTCGGACTTGTCGCGGGCCGCCTCACCTTGCGCTGGATCCGTGTCAAAGCCGCCGCCGCCGCTGCCGTGGCCGACCAGGGAGCTCTGCGCCCCTCTACTCTCCTTTTAATCTTAATTCCATCCCATTTATGTCCTGCATGCAGGAGATAAATGACCGTGGGAAACGTTCATTACATGCATGAATGGCTCTAACTCTCGCTTAATTAGTGCTCTCTTGCATGCAGATTCCGCGTACACGTCCTGGACATGGGCAACTCCTTCAATGCGTAATTACCAAGGATTTATTGCTCCATGATTGTCTGGACTTTGTACCAAGTCGACCTTATCGTTTGCCCTCCGGCGCCCAGCTTCTGCGCCGTCGCGCCTGGCTGCCTCCGCTGCATGGTGTCCATGGCCGCTAGCAGCCGCCCGCCTCCAGCAGAGGAAGCAGCGCTCGTTCGCTCATGGGCACTTCCACGCCAAACCTTGCCAACGCCTCTGAGCCTAACACTCCGAGTCGGCCTGCCGAACCAGCTCCACACCGTCCAGATCGCAACCTAGCTGAGTAGCTGTGGTTCACTTAGATGGGCAGGAACACTCAGATGAGGCCTCCACTCAAATGGCCCTCGTTTGCCATGAAGCCCCTGGGTTCACTCGATAGGTTAACATCCAGAACATCATCCACAGCAACTACGACCGTGAATCTATGGAACTAACCACATCTTCATCCACTTCGCTGCTCCGCGCGTCACCACTCTGCGGGACGCGTCTACTTCACGCGGACGTCCTGTACCTCGTCACTCTGCGTCACGCGTCTACATCACTCGGACGCCCCGACGCATCGTCACTCCGCGGGATGCATCTACTTCACTCGGACGTCCTTCACCTTGTCACTCTGTGTCACGCGTCTACATCACTCGGACGCCCCGGCGCATCGTCACTCCGCGGGACGCATCTACTTCACTCGGACGTCCTACACCTCGTCACTCCGCGGGACGCGTCTACATCACTCGGACGCCCCGGCGCATCGTCATTCCGCGGGACGTGTCTACTTCACTCGGACGCCCTGCACCTCGTCACTCCGCAGGACGCGTCTACTTCACTCGGCCACCTCACGCGTCGCCATTTGGTTGGTCACCTCATAACCACTCGGCCGCTCCGGGCCTCGTCAATCGGTTGGTAAACCTCATCACCACTCGGTCACCCCGCGACACAGTTTTTACAATCTCATAAATGATTGTTATTCTTTTCTATATGCTCTAAATCCCCAGTGGGTAACTTAGTCGCGAATCCGTCTCGCCTAAGTTTTAAAAAAAATCCTGCCGAGTGGAGAGCAATCCTCCCACTCGGAGGCTTAGCTGCAGTCCGGTACTCGCCTAAGTTTCAAAAAAAATCCTGCCGAGTGGAGAGCAACCCTCCCACTCGGGGGCTTAGCTGCAGTCCAGTACTCGCCTAAGTTTTCAAAAAAATCCTACCGAGTGGAGAGCAATCCTCCCACTCGGGGGCTTAGCTGCAGTCCAGTACTCGCCTAAGTTTCAAAAAATATCCTACCGAATGGAGAGCAACCCTCCCACTCGGGGGCTTAGCTGCAGTCCAGTACTCGCCTAAGTTTCAAAAAATCCTACCGAGTGGAGAGCAACCCTCCCACTCGGGGGCTTAGCTGCAGTCCAGTACTCACCTAAGTTTCAAAAAAAATCCTGCCGAGTGGAGAACAACCCTCCCACTCGGGGGCTTAGATGCAGTCTAGTACTCGCCTAAGTTTAAAAACACTCGGCCTCCCCACGTGTCGTCATCGGTTGGTCACCTCATCACCACTGGGCCGCCCCGCGCGTCGCCACTCGGATGGTCACCTCATAACCACTCGACCGCCCCGCGCGTTGCCATCGGTTGGTCACCTCATAACCACTCGGCCGCCCCGCGCGTCGCCATCGGATGGTCACCTCATAACCACTCGGCCGCCCCGCGCGTTGTCATCGGTTGGTCACCTCATAACCACTCGGCCGCCCCGTGCGTCGCCATCGGTTGGTCACCTCATCACCACTCGGCCGCCCCGCGCATCGCCATCGGATGGTCACCTCATAACCACTCGGCCGCCCCGCCCGTCGCCATCGGTTGGTCACCTCATCATCACTCGACCGCCCCGTGCGTCGCCATCGGTTGGTCACCTCATCACCACTCGGCCGCCCCGTGCGTCGCCATCAGTTGGTCACCTCATAACCACTCGGCCGCCCCGCGCGTCGCCATCGGTTGGTCACCTCATAACCACTCGGCCGCCCCGCGCGTCGCCATCGGTTGGTCACCTCATCACCACTCGGCTGCCCCGCGCGTCGCCATCGGATGGTCACCTCATAACCACTTGGCCGCCCCGCGCGTTGCCATCGGTTGGTCACCTCATCACCACTCGGCCGCCCCGCGCGTCGCCATCGGTTGGTCACCTCATCACCACTCGGCCGCCCCGCGTGTCGCCATCGGTTGGTCACCTCATCACCACTCGGTCGCCCCACGCGTCGCCATCGGTTGGTCACCTCATCACCACTCGGCCGCCCCACGCGTCGCCATCGGTTGGTCACCTCATCACCACTCGGCCGCCCCACGCGTCTCCATCGGTTGGTCACCTCATCACCACTCAGCCGTCCTACGCGTCGCCATCGGTTGGTCACCTCATAACCACTCGGCTGCCCCGCGCGTCGCCATCGGTTGGTCACCTCATCAGCACTCGGCCGCCCCGCGCATCGCCATGCCGCGTGATGCGTCTACTTCACTCGGCCGTCCCGCGCGCCTTCAGACAGCTAAGTCATTTTACATTCTGTTATTTTCGTCTTCCCGAGTATTCCGTAAGTCACACATCACTTTTACTCGGAGGCCACGCCACCAAGTGTACCTCTACACTCGGTTGCTTATTTTCACATACTTGCTTAGTGCTGGTTATGTGACTCCCAAGTCCAACTTCCATTTTTTTTGCATACATCATTCACGAACACCAGGTGTCGTTCTTCATTTCGAGTTTGCATCGGTCCTCCAGGGCTGCAACTCAGTCGAAACACTACACTTCCGTTTTATTTGAGCTAGTATTCCAATGAGTTCAGTCGGATCCGTCGCTTCGACAAGTTCGAACGGATCCTTCGGTCTTTCAGACTCTTGCTGGTTAACCAGCAAGCCCCTTACACTCCCAGCGGGTGTCTATGGGTGTTATTCACACAAATCATTTAGCACACATCAAATTTCCTCGAGAAATTATTTCGTTGGCTTGTGCCCTTTTTTACACAAGTTACGCGGTCACTCGACGGCCCTTTGCGCCAACTTCATTGCTGCTCAGACTCGGTCACCATACCGGTCCCAGCGCACCACAACACTGACCTTGTCGTTCTGTTGGCTTCAAACACATCCGGCCAACCCCTCTGTGGAATCCTCTTCATCGATAATATAGACCTCATCAGGCATGAGACAGATAAGTCCCTTTTATAATTAAACTTCACACATCACTCTTTTTGCGAGTTTGCCTATTTCGAGCTTCACTCGGAAATTTCTCCTCATCCTTACCCGAGTGTGACTCGATGGATTGCAAATTATTCATTCAACACTATATTTCCCGTATTCCGACATGTCCGTTGTTGAAGCCTGTAGTACGCTCGGGAGCTACGCCGCACTCGGGGGCTGCAACTCATTTGGAATGACACTCTCCTGAGTGGTCGAGTGCTTCATCACCAGTTAGATCCTTCGCTTCAACAAGTGCATTCGACCCACCACTTTGAGAAGTTTTATAATCACCCAGATGCTTTGCGCATCATCTTCATTCCTACTCAGACTCAGTTGTCACGCCGGTCTTGTTGCGTCGCAATCACACTACATCAACCTCGTCGCTACATTAACTTCAAAAGCATCTGGCTAAATCCTTCGAAGACAATTTCATCCACTTGGCTGGACACGTAGTCCTTCACTCGACCACCTCACGTATCTTCACTCGTCCGTCCCGCACGTCGCCACTTGGTTGCGCACATCTTCACCGCTTGGTCACTCCGCGCGTCGCCTCTCGGTTGTGCACGTCTTCACCACTTGGCCGCTCCGCGCGTCGCCTCTTGGTTGTACATGCCTTCGCCACTCGGCCGCCCCGCATGTTGCCACTCGGTTGTGCATGTCTTCACCACTCGACCGCCCCACGCGTCGTCACTCGGTTGTACACATCATCGCCCCTTAACCACCTCGCGCGTCACCATCAGTTGGACATGTCTTTACCTCTACACCCCCAACATGGGAACGACTAAGTTACTCATATGATCAAACCTCATATCACATTCTGTAGCAAGCTTGCCTCTTTCGAGCATCACTCGGGGGCTACGCACAGCCGTCGAGCATGCCGCCCTCAGAGGTTACGCCCATTCAATCAACCCATTGATCACATCAGGAATATCTTTCTGACCATACTTGCCCGGTCTGCCGAAAATCTATAAGGGTAGTATTGTCCACTCGGACGATCGCCCAAATCATTACCTAAAGTCATCTTCAAAAACTGCAAAAAAGGTGAAAACAACGCTCCTCTACGGATAACTTGGCCCTATCCTAGGTTCCAAGGCGTCAGTTTCACAAACTTGGACTCAGAGATGGCATGTGCTGGTGTTCCCCCGGGATAATGAGTGGCTTCTCCCCGGAGAGTCAGCCTACACACTAGCCCCGTCACTCGGGTTTCATGGCACGTCCATGTCAGACCACTAGTCTATCTCCTCCGGGAGACATACAAGTGCCACTAAGTCTTTCCTTGCAAGTCAACATACCTCGATCAGTCGGGAAGAACGTCCACTCGGACAAATACCCCTTTCATGCAAAAGGGTGAAAATGAAGCTCCTCTGCGGATACAATGTGCTCTTACAAATACCCCTTTCATGCAAAATCTAACGGTAGAAGTACTAATGGAAAGATTACTCCCTGGAGTGTCCAGCTTTTTTCTACAGTCGGCAGTTTCAAAGCCGAATTCATTCACCGTGCTGAGAGCACGAAGATTCACCTGCTTGACCGAGTTCTAGGCTGAATTTATTCCGTGTCGAGTACAAGAAGATCATTCCGACCGACTCAGCTCCAGGCTGAGCTTATTTACCATGTCAAGCACCTGAAGATGCATCCGATTGACTCAATTTCAGACTAAAAGATATTTACCGTGTCGACTGCGTGGAGGTTTACCAGGAGACTTAAACCCTCTGCCCGACTCATCTAGTCCGACAGAGGCTCGGGGACTACACCCAGCGGGTGCACTCAGCGTGCCCCCACTGGAAGAGAACTCAGAAAGAAACATTTTGCTCGATGCAAAACCAGCTCCAGAATTACTCGACCTCCGAGTCAGAGAAGAACAAGTTCGATCAGTACCATCTAAGAAGAGTTTTAGTTCTCTCATAACCTCGCCGACTGCCCGCAGTCAACGGTGGTCTCGGGGACTACACCCAGTGGGTGCACTCAGCGTGCCCCCACTGGAGTAATCTCCACTCGGTACGGCCTGACCAGTCCGAGTGATGAACACAACAACAAAAAAGACAGGCTCTAAGACTCCCGCCGTGGGTGCACTCAGCGTGCCCTCACTGGAATGGTATCCACTCGGACGGTCCGCCCGGTCCGAGTGACGGCCAAACAACAAAAAAAGACATGTTCCAGGCATGAAGAAATTCCGAGTAATCAGTTACTCGATGCAGGACCAGCTCCAAATCACTCCCAAAAAAAATTGCTATAAGGTGAGTTTAAGGCTCCTCCGTGGACCCGTTTTGAGCCTTCTTCCAGGACTCAGAGCATGAAACTCATAAGTTTAGATCTAGAGCCGACTCGTATTGACGTTCCTCCGGGATAAGAATGGCATCTCACCGAGAGAGCTGTCCATGCGTCGATCTTGTTGCCTGGATTTAATGACACATCCATACTCTGATCACGAGTTAACCTCTTCCGAGAGATGATCGAATGTCACCAAGTTGCTCCTCGCGGGCACTTACCCCAGATCAGTCGGAAGCGCAGTGCCGAAATCCATTGAGATTTTGTTCAAACCTTGGTTGCCTGAAAGTACGATGACAGCTACCGAGTAATCACTCGGGCCAAGTTGTGTCTTTCACAAACTCGTTCTGCAAAATCGCAATCGATTCGGGGGCTAATGTTGGGGATACACATAACAGGTAGGCCCACGAAGGGTCAAAATATCATAAAGCATGGGGTCCACACAACACGTGGGTCTAGATAAATTTCATACATACATACTATCCACTCGGACAAGCAGCATACGATCCACTCGACCAAGCAGTATACCATCCACTCGGATGACAGTTCACCACTCGACCGCTCGACTCACTCGGATATACGGAGACCAGTAGGCAACAAAGCAGTCGGCATCATTCTCATGGTGAGGGCTTGGTAGTGGGCTGACATTATGGCATTCATGCCCCACTTTGTAACATAGGAGGTGAGGGGGTGGCGCACTCTATATAAGCCACCCCCACCACTAGACTTAGGGGGTTCTTTTCTTCCACCTCTCTCTCTCTTTTCGCCATTAGTCTCAGGACTTAGCTCAGGCACGGGATCCGTTCCCTTCTTTCATACATTGTAATCTCCGGATACATATACAGATAAAACAAAGCCTCTCCGGAGCACGAGACGTAGGGTTGTTATCTCCACCGTGAGAGGCCCGAACTCGCTAAAACCACCGTGTCACCCATATGCATCTCGATAGATCATGCTCCGTTATCCTACCCCTCTCTTACTGTCGGAGTCGTTCCCACGACAGTTGTAATCCTGGCAGGTTGATGGCTTTGTTAATTCAAAGCCGGGATCTTCTTAAGCCTTCGTTCTAAAAAAAAGATCCCGGGGAATGAGCCCTTGTATATGGTGAGCATGCCCTCTTTCTCTCTCCACTACCTCTGTCTCCCATGTTTATGTTAGGGTTTTAATCAATTGCTCGAATCGGTGGCTATGTACATGGTTGCTCCCCTGTACGCATTCATCCATAGTGCTGGCTATGTATATGGTTTCTCCCCTGTACGCATTCATCCATAGTGTTGCCTATGTACATGGTTTCTCCCGGGTTTAAAAGGGCTCTGTTTTGTGACCTGAAATATTCGGATATGCCTCAGAAATTAACCACCCGTTGGACAAGATTGTTAGAATATATTTGCTCCTGTCAAAACATTGGATATGGGTGCAGATGTTTGTAATTTTCATGAACTGTACTTAACTGAATTTTTTGACAGTAGCTAACTGAATATTTGGACAGTGGTTGTGCGTACAACAGTTGATTCTTGAAATTCAGGAAATTTATGTAGTTTGCTTGTTGTTACTGTGGGAGTAGGCAGTGTTAATTGGAGATCCGGTAGTTAGATTCACTATTTGTAACTAGATAGGACTAAAACGTAATGAAAATTGGCAAGACTGTTAAATGCATGCTGTTTTAGTGAACATCAGCAGTGTTAACTGAAGATTTTCTCTGTCAACTGAATGTTTTTGCATTGTGTGAATTGTAGGTGATTCTGATGGGCATTTCACAGTAGAGATTCATCACAAAGGATTCTTCTATGGAACTGACAACAACAACAGCTACATTGACTATGAAGTTGATTGGTTTGATCATTGTGATTGTGACACTTGGTCTATACTGTGGATTGAAGACTTTGTGAAGCAGCTGGGCTATGATAGAGAGACAGGGCCTGGGATTCGAACCCAAGACCCGTTAGTGCAAACCCTGTGCCTGTTGCCAGTAGTATGTTGAGAGAGTACTGAACCAATGGGCACACTCTTGCTTGTTATCACATTCAACAATGCCGTCTTCTTCCTTTGTCCAAAAGACAAAGCCGTACACCGCAGAATTGCTGCTTCCCACACTCGCCGGATGTCCACCGGAGGGCGTTCACACAACGCCTCTGCGGCAATGATGCCCGGCTTGGGCGGCTCCTCGTCCGGTGCAGGGGGCTCAAGGTCGTCGTCTGGGCCGAGGCTAGCAGTGCAAGGGTCCTCCATCGGTGCCAATCGTCGGGAGAATGAGGCACCAAACGAGGAATTTGTGCCTCCTGATCGAGTTGTATTTGCGCTGCCGGTGCCGCCACATGCCTTTGAAGAATCTGTGCTGACTGCACAGGCCGACGAGGCACACCGCTCGGCACAGCAGCAGCTGGATCAGGCCCTTCTCGCGGCCTCTCTGTCCACCGCGCAGGCAGAGTCCTCCGCCAGAGCGAACCGTGGGGCGGCATTCAACCGTGCCATTGTCAGCATCGAGGCGGCAGAGCACGAGGCCATTAACATTTCGCCCGGCGAGGAAGACTGAAGAAAAGCATCGGTTTCGTCTGTCAGTTTGCAGATTTCTTCAGTTAGTGCGTACTAGTTATCTTCAGTTAGCGTTGTGCGGTTTCCTTAAAACTTCTGTTTCAGTTGTATGTGTTCTTAATTACTGAAAATAAAACTTCTAGAGGGTTTCCCGCAAATAAACATGCCACATGCCTCTACCCGCGCCGTCCAGCCACTGACAGAGTGTCCCGCGCCACGCTGGCGAGCCTCGTCCAAACGTGATTCTCACCGTATATGAACGAGCAAGCCAAGTTTTGTAACCAGATCAATGTACGCCACTAGTTTCAACACCAAACTGAATTTTCTTGCCAAATTTAGATACTTGTGGTGTAATTGACTCAAATTTATTATCTAGATATCTTTTTTCTTCTGTACGATCCAAACTGAAATGTGGATCGGGTTCCACTACTATTTAGCAGATAAACGAAACAGCAGAAAAGGAGTCTTGGCGCAACAAAAACGAAAAGAAGTTGGAAGAAAGGTTATGTCAGCTCAAGGAGCCAACCATCTGCCGCATGCACCGTTAGCAGCAAAACCAAGACATAAAAACTACTCCCTTTGTAAAGAAATACTATAGAAGTTTTTAGATCACTTTAGGAGACAAAAGTGGGGAGGTTTGCGGTAGTATGGACACCAGACATGTAGGACTCCAACACCCCGACCCATCCAAAACCCTTTCGGACCCCGCACCTCAATCCTCCCCATTTTTTCTTCTTCCTTCTTTCTCTTTTGCCTTCACTGCCGCTCCACCACCCCGGCCGCCACGCCACAACCCTGCCAGAAATCTACGTCTATGTCGCCTCCAGCGCTTCAGCAGGGCTCCACCCCGCTTCTCCTCCATTGCCGTTCAACCCTCCGACCGCCCCGCCAGGTACCGTCCGCTACTATACTCACCATGGTGGGCAACTGTTCAATGAATTGACGGAGCTAAAAAAGTTTTACCTTCTTTCTAGCAATGGATTCCCATTTGGAGTACATATACGAGCTGCATGCGGCTATTTGAACGTCTGTACATTTTGTATGCAGCTATTTAATCGTGCAGACCTAAAAAAGGAAGGCCGGATGTATGTGGCTACAATTGGATAGCGGCTTCCCGCATCCATGTTCGCGGACTGGTCCCCCTGTCCGCGGACGGATGCAGGACGAAATTTTGAGGTTGCCCTTGGAGATGCCCTAACGACACCATCCCAGCTAAGAGAAACCATCTTACATGGGGGAGAACCACAACCCATCCATCATCACACGCAGATTACCCAACAAAAGGCAGCCACCTCTACTATGTAGGATATGGAAGCCATGGGGTTTGTAAGACTTCTTGAATGTTACTTTGCTCATCTTCTTGACGAACTAGAATGATGAATGTGTTATGCAGTTTGGCTCCACTGTCGCTCGCTGGACTAGGGCTTTTTGTCTTGTGTGCGGAGAGACCATAACATTGGTCTGGGAAGTGCGCCTGGCTGGCAGATAGATTACCCCTGAAACAAAACATGCTTTTGTCGATCATGCTACATCATCACTAGGTAATAGTTGCCATCTAAACAAAGATAATAGGTTGAGCATCATATCACATGCTTTAACGGGTGTTACACTTGTATTAGTATGTAATGTTTTGTGTTTTCATACTCAACCACAAATTTAACTAATAAAATAAAATCATAGAAATTATACCGTGGGAATTCTCTCTTTTAAATAGAAATCCAATAGTATTTTAGTGGTTGTTGCTCATTGTTTTGGGTCCTAGGGTGATTGCCATGTTTGGGAAACCATGAGTTGCGCTTACGATAAGGTCACCGAAACTCGCAGTTTAGTCTGATTTTGACCCATTTCATAGGCTATTGCTCACCATTTTGACGTTCATGAAAATTTTCCTTTGTTTCTGGAACCCCAAGGTGCGCTTATAGGGAGGTCACCAAAACTGAAAGTATTGGCCGATTTGGTGTGGGGTCTTGGGACGATTTCAACGTTTGAGGAACCCAGGGGTGTGCTTACGGGGAGGTCAGCAAAACTCATGATTGTGGCCTGTTCTATCCCGTTTCATAGGCTATTTCTCACTGTTTGGAGATGCAGGGACAATTTCCAATTTTTGAGGAATCTGAGTATGTGCTTATGGGGACCTCCCTAAAACTCATATTTTTTGTTGATTCGGGCCCATTTCATGGGCTGCTCACCACTTCAGGTTCTCGGGGGATTCTCAAGTTTGAGCAAATCTTCACCGTTTTTCACTGTTTCGTGGGCTATTGCTGGTCTCATGAAGATTTGCTTGTTTTGGGACATCGGGGTGTGCTTGTTGGAAGGTCGCCAAAACTCGCAGTTCTAGCGAATTTGGGCCCATTTCGTGGGTTGCTGCTCACCATTTTGGGGTCCCAGGGAGATTTTCACGTTTCAGGAATTTTGAGGAGCGCTTACTGGAAGATCGCCAAAGCTCGCAGTTTAGCCCGATTCTGACCCATTTCGTAGGCTATTGCTCACTATTTTGGAGTCTCGAGAAAATTTCCATGTTTGTGGAACCCTGGGGTGTGCTTACAGGGAGGTCACCAAAAACTCATAGTTTTGGCCGATGTGAGCCCATTTGGTGGGATATTTTGCTCACCGTTTTTGGGTCATGGGACGATTTCCACGTTTGCCATATGGGTTGTTAGGTTGACTGCCATACAGGTTGTTATTACTTTATGATTGCTTGTATCTACATTGGTAATTCCCCGAAGAGGAGAGGATGATGCAGCACATCAACGGTAAGTATTTCCCTCAGTTATGAAACCAAGGTTATCAATCCAGTAGAAGAATCAAGCAACACTATGTAAACATCACCTGCACACAAATAACAAGAACTTGCAAGTTGCAACCCAACGCGTAAGAGGGGTTGTCAATCTCTCCTCGGTATTGAGATAGATTAAATTGTATGAGATTTGATAAATAGATCTGGCAAAAACACACACAAAAATGCAGCAAGGTGTTTTTGGTTGTAATATGATAGGAAATATACCCCGGGGCGTAGATTTTACTAGAGGCTTCTCTCGAGAAAATAGCATATGGTGGTAAACAAATTACGGTTGGGCAACTAATAGAAAAGCAAATAATTATGATGATATCCAAGGCAATGATCATGTATATAAGCATCATGTCCAAGATTAGTAGACCGACTCCTGCCTGCATCTACTACTATTACTCCACACATCGACCGCTATCCAGCATGCATCTAGTGTATTAAGTTTATGGGAAAATGGAGTAATGCAATAAGAATGATGACATGATGCAGACAAGATCTATTCATGTAGGAATAGACCCCATCTTTTTATCCATGATAGAAACGATACATGCGTGGCATGTCTCCTTCTATCACTAAGGTTGAGCACCGCAAGATCGAACCTATTACAAAGCACCTCTTTTCATTGCCAGAAAAATCAATCTAGTTGGCCAAACCAAACCAAAATTTCGGAGAAGAAATACGAGGCTATAATAATCATGCATAAAAGAGTTCAGTAAAGACTCAAATGATATTCATGGATAGATATGTTCATAAACTCATAATTCATCGGATCCCAACAAACACACCGCAAAAAGTCATTACATCAAATAGATCTTCAAGAACATCGAGGAGAATATTGTATTGAAGATCAGAAAGAGAGAAGAAGCCATCTAGCTACTACATGCGGACCCCTAGGTCTGTGGTAAACTACTCACGCATCATCGGAGGGGCAAGGGTGATGATGAAGAACCCCTCCGTGATCCTTGACCCCTCCGGCAGAGTGCCGGAAAAGGCCTCTAGATTGAATCTCGTGGTTCTGGAACTTGCGGCGGCTGGTAGGTCAAGGCGGTGTTCGTGGGCCCCACTACCCACCAACGTGCGCTAGGGGCCTCTAGCGCGCCCTGGTGCCTAGTGGGTTCCACGAGCGTCTTCGTGTGTCCTCCACAAGCTTTCTGGGTGTCTTTTGGCCAGAAAAAATCTCCAAAAAGTTTCGTGGCATTTGGACTTCGTTTGGTATTGATATTCTGGAAAGTAAAAAACAAGCAGAAAACAACAACTGGCACTAGACACTATGTTAATACTTAATAGATTAGTCCCAAAAAATGATATAAAGTTGCTAGTAAATGAATATAAAACATCCAAGATTGATAATATAACAACATAGAACAATAAAAATTTATAGAGCGGAGACGTATCACTTTGCTAGTGTGTTAGCTTCCTTGCCATATAAGTTGCTTTCACCATAGATTGCATATCTAGAAAACTTACTTTATATGCACTATCCTTATATTGAAAGTTAAACTAAAATTTCGTGTTCTCCTATTCGCCCCTTTCCTATAGTCGACTTGTCGATCCTTTCATTTACCACGGTTCTACCATTCTACATGGCCACTAGTCTGCACTACCTAGGCCACATCCCGGTAGGTGTAGCCCAAACTATGTCCAGATCCAGGTCCATGCCGTCTTAGCTCGCACTCATATCCGCACGCCCAAGTACACACTACATGCATCGTTGCCACACTACATGGATGGGGGCTTTCAATGTCTATAGGGCGTGTTCGGTTTCCTGTGTTGCACCTGGCTAGCACCCGCCATGCAAAATCCACATTGTTTGGTGTCTTGTGCGGCCTACTCAGCCTGGCCCGGCTGATGCAGAAGTTGGCCTCTCAGCTAGGCTGAGGGGAACGCAGGAATCGGTTGTAGCTGGAAACCAAGCCCGCGCATGCATCTGCAACTCCCGTGTCTTATTTTCCTCTTTCTCTCTCTCACCCGTCAGACTGGATCAACCACCAAACCTGCCGCCGCCGCCACCACCACCGCCATCTGAGCAACCTCATCCACCGCCGGTCCGGGCTCAGTCGTCCACCGCCAATTTGGGCTCCCTAACCGGTGCCCCTCCACGCACATGCCGGGAGCTCCCCCCTTCCCCCCCCCCCCCCCCGCCTCGACATCGTCAGGTTCCACAACCGTCTCTTCCACACCACTTCGAGCTCCCTCGACGGTGCTCCTCCACACCCACGGAGGGGGCTGCGCCGCCGACCACCAACCGAGAGGAAGAAGGGGGCGAGGGGAGCACCTGCATGCTGCGAGCGCAACGGCGGCGTTTCTTCCCCTCTTTCCCCACTGGTTTGAGAATTTTTCAATAAATAAAATTGAAACATGAGATTGCTACAGATTTCAGTTCAGACTTGTTCCATGGAATGATCCAGATCCAATTGAAATGATTGGAATTTGAAGAGAAAAGTTCAGGTCCAGATTGATGAAAATGTTCTCGTTGGTTTGAGAATTTTTTGATAAATAAAATTGAAAGTTGAGTTTTGTTCAGATTTCAATTCAAACTTGCTTTACATGTTCTCGTTGTCCATCTAATGATCCAGATCCAGTTGAAATGCTTGAAATTGGAAGCGGAAAGTTAATTGGATTAAGCTCAAATGCAGGCTACCAAACAACATCTATTGTATATAGCATCTCTTGTGCATCAATATCATGCATTCCACCAAACACACATCTTAACTCATCTTTGCATCAGCTCAATCAGGCCACACTCACCTAGGACCCCCCATGCGATGTAGTCTAGAGCCACCCAGGCAACCAAACACGCCCATAGAGATCCATTTTCTTCTCGTGTTCGTGGGACAGTGTTAAGCACACACATTTGTCATACTTGACTCGCTCCTCGGCTTCCGTGTCCCCACATCATTGGTGATGACGATAATGACTGTTTCTAGCGTCGGCAACAAGGTCGATGGTAGTATCCAAGTTCATCTCTAGCTGCCAAACAAGAAGATGGCAAGACTTGGTGTCGGCATGGACACAATGGTGACATGTTGTCATGTGGTGGTGAGAGAGAAAGGGGAAGAAGTAATGTGGATGACGGTTAAAGCCATTCCGCATCAGCACAAAAGCTACCCAAAATAGGCCAATGGATGATAAGTAGAAGATTTTTATAGTCGAGTGACTAGATTTTCCTCATATTGGAGTTAAGGGACCATTTGTATACAAGTTGAGGGACGAAAATGTACTTTTCTCTAAAAACTTATTGACGGGAATATTTAGCAACTTAACGGTATTTATCAGTAGATAACCACCTGGTAGCCTGGTACAACCGGTACAAGCGGCTAGTGAAGAACTGGACGAGCCGCCGAGAAATCCAGGATCTACTCTTTTATAGAGAGAGGGAGATTTTTTTTAACCTTTTTTGTTTTGAGAAACCTGATCCGGTAATTCGTGGCACTCCTCCCGCGGTGGTCCAAAGGCTAGAGCCATTTCTGGGTTCAGCCCATCCTTGCATGTTTCAGCAGAGCGGGTGTGAGCTTGGTGCCAAAACTCCTAGAAAGCTCGCTCGGTTGCTCTCAGCGCTTCCTACTTTCCTTCCTTCCCCTTCCGCACCCCAAACCGAGCCGTCCACAATTACTTCCCGCCACCGCCATCTCCTCCTCTTCCTCCTAGCCGGCAAGCAACCAACTCTGGTCCACCTTGCAGCTACGCGGTAATAGTGTCACCAAAATGATAAACAATAGATTTAACTAGAGTAGTAATATAGGGAGCCCGACACAATAAGATTTGAAAATTTTGAAACACAAGTAAAAATGCAACTTATTGTGCCTTTCTACACAAGCATCTCGTAGGTCAAGCTGAAAACTTGCGTAAACTTCTGTAGATTCGGGCGTTGCACGACGTGATTCCAGTCACCGTAGTTCTTGAACGTGTTGAAGTTGTTGATGGTCAGCTTCACCCACCGTCCTGGCACTGCGGTGCCGTGGAGTTCCTAGCTAGGCAGGTGTCGCAGGTGCAGTGTGGGCACTCCACTATCGTGCTGCCGTAGAAGGTGGACAAAGATACACAGCACGACCGAAAATGGGCCCTCCGCTGTCTGCGAGTAGAAGCACATGACCTGCCATGTCACTACACATTAACAAAAAGAATGGTCATTGGTTAGAAATTAGAATTAGTCATGTTGTACAGTAAACTAGAAGGATATGCCGCAACACACTGGCTAGATGTTATTTTCCATGTAAAGAAGCTTTCCCCAGCAGCCAGTGGTGGAGCTTCACTAGGACCGGGGGGCTATGCCCCCCTACCCTAGATTATCAAAGTTTAAGCAGAATTTATCCTTTTGGTCCCCTCTTTGCCCCTTCAAAACTGCAGTTTCCTTGCTCCGCTACCTCTACGCCAGTCGTGTCAAAGATGACCTCATCACCGGCCCAAAACCAGCTCAGCCTCCACCCTGGATCCTCGGCGTGGCAGTAGAGCTGGTAGTTGTGGAGGCTAACCAGGACCTGCATACAAAGGTATAGATTTTGGTACGGTTGGCTCATTGATACATAACCTTTTCTTATTGGTTTCTTAAATGTCACTATTGCTACAAAAAATTCAAAATATTATGAAACAATTCATAACATCTGAAAAATCCAATAGTTCTAATCACCTTCATTGAATATCTGAAAAACTTTCAGCCCATTTTGTCTACTAATTTTAAAGTTTGGACATTTTTTGTAAGATTCGACCAAATTTGGCTTAAAGTTTCCCAAAAAATGTAGGGAAACTCCAGTAATTTAATCCATCTTCACGGATCAATCTGGGATTTCATCTTATTTTCTCAGCATTTTAAAGTTTGGACAATTTTTTTAAGTTAATCTATTCTTGATCACCTGCTGGCCAACGCCGGAGCGAGTGCCGTCGCAAGACACAAGTCCATATTTAGAATCTTTAGTTTGCATCTTATCTTAGTAGAAAAAAGATGCACTCAATGCCTGGACGTGCCGCTGCTTGCAGAGCTGGGTCCTAGTTGGGGCTACAACTGTGGCGTTGCTGCATCTGTACCCAGGCACACCAATGCTGAAGTTAAACGGCTTCTGGGGTCTGTCATCGCTCGAGGGTATGGCAGAACACCGCCTCGGCAGCCAGTAGCAGAGCTGCACTATAGGGCCAAGGGGGGCTAGGGCCCCCTACCCTAGAGAAATTATTAGAACTGCCATTAATTTTCAAGCTTAAATTTTGAAGATTGTCAAAGTTTAAGCAGAGTTTGTCCTTTTGCCCCCCCTCTTTGCCCCCTCAACAATCTCTGTCAACGTGCATTAGGAAAGCCGATGTGGCCGCCTCGCTATTCTGTGTAAGCGACGACAACACACCACGCGGGAGCTTGTGGCGGAGCTTCACTAGGGACAAGGTATAGATTTTGGCACAATTAGCTCACTGATATATAACCCTTTTTTACTAGTTTCTTAAATGTCACTATTCCTACCAAACAAATTCAAAAAATTATGAAACAGTTCATAACATCTAAAAAAACAGTAATTCTAATCACCTTCATTGATCAATCTCAAAAAATTCAGCCATTTTGTCCACTAATTTGTTGGACATTTTTGTAATATTCGGCCAAATTTGGCTTAAAGTTTCCCAAAATGTAAGGAAACTGCAGTACTTTAATTCATCTGCACGGATCAATCTGGGATTTTAGCTTATTTTCCTAGCATTTTGAAGTTTGGACAGTTTTTTTAAGTTATTCTATTGTTGATCATACAAAGATAGTCCAAACTAGATTTATAGTTGAAGATGGCTTGAAGTACTGGAATTTTTCGTTTTCTTTAAAACCGTGAAACTTTTTAGCCAAAATTTCCCAAAGTTTGACTGTCCAAACTTCAAAACGGTTGAGCAAAATGGCCTAAAACTTTCTCAGATTTATCAATGAAGATAATTTGATTTTTTTTTCAGATTTAGGGAAAAAATAGATATTTTTTTTACCGCGTACTTGCAGATGTAGATCTTCTAGATGAGCGCCAATGTTTCTTAGTGCACACTTGTGGATGTAGTATTATGCTTGGGTCAAAATGACAAATGGCTTCAACAACATCCGACTGAATGGAACTAAAATTAGGAGCTTCATGATGAACTGCCAGGTTTGAGGTAATAACATTAGCAAAGGCCCGCTTGAATCTATCACCATGATTGTAATAAACTACACCTAGCCATTTGGCTCTTGTTTGATATTCCGTCCATCCCTATATAAAAAGCCACTTCATATTGTATCAAATCAAATTGTTTTACGTTTGACCAAATTTGTAGGAAAAATATTAGTATACACGCTACCAAACAATATAACGATATCAATCATGAAATGCGTCTCCATAAGGTTATCAATAGGGTATCGTACATGCTGATTTTTTTTCTACAAACTTGGTTGAATTAGCCAGTTTCCCCACAGCCTTCTCCGCAAGAAAAGTCTAGGGTTCCCTTGCCTCCCGTCGGCGCCGCCGTCGGTCCGCCTCGTCTCCGGTGGCCTTAAGGCCATGGAGGCGCGGTGGATCTCGGCCCTTGCCGGCGGGAGTGCTCTGTTTTCAGTTGTTTCTTCGCGTTTTGTTAGGGTTTATGTCCTATTCGGGAAGACGAGACGACGGCGGCTCCCTGAAGATGGAATAAGATTCTTCCCGCCTAGCCCTCATTTCAATGGTGTATCTAACATCATTGGTGGGCGTGTGGAGGTGTGTCTCCGGCGGATCTATCCTTGGATTTGCTCGGATCTGGTCGTAGTTCGTCAACGTTCGTGTGTTTTCAGGTTGGATCCTTCCGATCTACGTTACCCTTCATTGGCGGCGGTTGCTGTTCTGTCGCGTTGGTCCTATGTGGCCTTAGCACGACGACTTCCCGACTGTCTACTACAACAAGTTTTGCCCGATCTGGCGAGGGAGGCACAATGATGGCGGCGCGCCTTCGGCCCCCTTCAGTGCTTGTAGTCGTCGCTAGGTGGTCTACGGATTTGATGTAATTTTTGTTATTTCTGGTGTTCGTTGTACTACGATGATTGAAGATGAATGGGTCAGAAGTTTTCTCACAAAAAAAAACACTTGGTTGTATTCAAAATAGTTTGACTTAAGAACAGACTAAGTGACCTTGTATGCATCATTCGCTGGTAGGTGGCGCTAGCGTTCTTGAGGCCCGAAGGGCATTGTGATGTAGCAGGAGGGTCTGTGTGGCGTGATGAAGGTAGTCACCTCCTGGTCGGACGCTTCATTTGTATCTGGTGATAACCCGAGTAGGCATCCATAAATGATAGATGCTCACACCCTACAGTGAGATCAATCATCTAGTCCATGCGGGGGAGCAGGAACGCGTCCTTGGGGCACGCCTTGTTGATGTCGGTGTAGTCAACATGCATTCGTCAAGTCTTGTTCTTCTTCGGCACCATGATAAGGTTGGCCAACCAGTGTGGGAATGAAACATCTTGCATGAAGCCGATTGCCTTAAGCTTTGCTATTTCTTCCCCAACGGACCTACGTTGTGATTTGGTGAATTGCTTGACTGGGCGACTCCTCCTCTGATGTTAAGTGAGTGCTCTCTGATTCCCGCTGGGACAATAGACATGTCGGAGGTTATCATGCGAAGATATTCGGTATACCAGTAGAAAATTAACGAGCATGCTTTTCCGGATCGTTATAACTAGACTGCGCCTTCATGAAGGCCGTCCATGTACGTATTAACATAAAAAGTCAAGGAAAAGAAAACCATCACTAGATGCTGAACAATCTCCTATTCGACGTTCTCCCAATTGCCCGTGAACACGCCTTTCCTATTTTCCAAAAGACAATCGGATTTTGTCAGCGGCGTGTACGAGACAATGTTTCCCAACAAACAACGTCTTGAGACTTTTTCAATCAAACAATAATAAAAAAAAAACACTTGAGACGGCCGAAAAACCATTTCGCCTCTGGCGTTTCGTCAAGCAGCCCTTGGCCCCGGCTTGAGGTAGATTTCCATGCTGGGGCCAGGCGGCCGGCAACAAACAAGCGAAGCTCCTCTCCCTCTCCCCGGCTGAAAGTTGCTTTCATTTGACCTTGTGCTTTTCTTGGAAATAATACTCGCACCTCTTCACGTGCCGGTCTTGAAGGTGCGCCGACACACACACACGGGAGAACAACAAACTCGCCGTGGACGCTGGCCCTGGCCCACGCGGGGGCCCATCCGTTCCTTCCGGCGGCTCATCCCGAGTCCCGACCCGCGTCGGTCGACCACATGGGGCGGGCGCCCCTCTCCCTCAGAATATTCACATGCATATTCCGCGACGGCGACCCGCGCTCACGCCGGGATTAGCAAAGCGTAATTCCACATTTACGACCCCAGAAAGTGGCCACGACTCTTTTCTAGGGCAAGCAGCAACGACACCCAAAGTTTTCTTCACTTCCCATTTTTTTCTCTCTTTGAATGAAAAAAGAACGCGTACCATCCACGCCCCAGATGCCAGGCACCAGCCACAACCCAAGCAGCCACTGGACACTGCCACCGGGCCCCGCAGCCAGCGAGCCCACCACCAATACCCTAATAATCAACAAGTTGGGAGCGCGCAGCGCCTCCATATATTCGGGCCTCGCCAGCTCCCCGTCAAATCCACGCGAACATCGCCACGCCAAGGGAGAGGAGAGCTCGGAAAGCATCGCCAGCGCCGCAGCCCCCAGCGAATCCGCGCCCGGATCTCCCGGCCCGGCGGCGATGGCGCTCTCCGACCTCTCCCGCGACTCGCTCCTCCCCAGCTTCCTCTACTCCTCGCGCTCCTTCGCCGCCGCCGCCCCGCGCTTCCCCTCCTCCCCGTCGCCCTACCAGGCGCCCGCCGCGGCCCCGGCCGTCGGCGCTGGCGGGGTCGGGGGCAGCAGGCCCTTCCCTATCCGCGCGCCCAACGAGAAGATCGTCATGTACTCGCCGGCCTTCTACGCCGCCTGCACCGCCGGGGGGATCGCCAGCTGCGGCCTCACCCACATGGCCGTCACCCCGCTCGACCTCGTCAAGTGCAATATGCAGGTGAGGGCCTAGATCTGTGCTTCCAGTGCGTAGATCTGGCCGTTAGGGTTGAAGCGGATGCGAATTCCGTTCTCCGTCTAGGCACGCATTTCGCGATCTGGATTTGTAAATCTAGCCTGTTTCCGGTTCTCCGTGCGTGTAGATTTGGTGGCGCTGTCTAGGATTTACGTAATTGTTTTGTTCCCCGATATGCTTATCGTTGGAGCAGATGAGCTTGCTGTGCTTTGTTTAGGAACTGGTGACTACTAGTACACGCTCGAAGTTGAGTGGTTTGCAGTTCCAGTAGATAGATTTCATTGCTCGCTAAGCACAGATTAGCCTAGTTAATTAGTCTATTCATGTGCTTTTCTCATCGGAGTGGTACAAATTATGTTGATGAATGTGTAATTCTCAGGCTTTTACTTGGTTCACTATTGTAGTAGTACAAATTATGTTGATGAATGTGCAATTCTTAGGCTTTTACTTGGTTCAGTATTGTAGTTGTACAAACTATGTTGATGAATGTGCAATTCTTAGGCTTTTTACTAAGATTAATATAAAATCAGGTCTGTGCTAGTTAGCTCTTATGTCGTTCGGGCACAAGTTAATTTCAAGTCTATGCGTGAATGGGATGCGACTAACCTGCAATCACTTTACCTGTACTTCATGCTTTATGTTTCTAGAGTGAGTTGAGTTAGGTGACCGATGCTTCTGGAAGGAAACTACCCCAGTGTGTAATGTTGGTCCTTTAGAGTAAACCAGTCAGTCATGGAAATTCAGTCCCAACTGTAGTGCAGCAGGCCATTGATCAATTTGTGTTTAGCTGCCTTAACAAAGTCACATCTGACTAAAGTTCAGCAATTTCATCATCTAATGTTGTTGATCAAGCTTAATGCTTATCCATCTTGCATTGAAGACCGTTGATTTGTTTCTTCTTATTTCATATTGTAGTTAGCATTGTACGTTTAAGTACCATCTACTCTGATTTGTGATTAGTGTTTGAGGTTGTTAAGATTCATATGGACATAATGATTTGTGATTACTGTTTCACGTGATTAGGATTCTATGGACATTCTAAGCTGCAACTGGTGAAGTGTTGATAGGTTTAAAGTAAGTATTTTGGATCTAACACATTTCTATCAATTGTTTCAGATTGACCCGGCGAAATACAAGAGCATCTCATCTGGATTTGGTGTTCTGTTTAAGGAGCAAGGAGCTAGGGGATTCTTCAGGGGATGGGTGCCTACCTTGCTTGGTTACAGTGCTCAGGGGGCTTGCAAGTTTGGGTTCTATGAGTTCTTTAAGAAGACCTACTCAGATATGGCTGGGCCTGAGAATGCCGTGAAGTACAAGACCCTGATTTACCTTGCAGGGTCAGCTTCTGCTGAGGTAATTGCTGATATTGCTCTGTGCCCCTTTGAAGCTGTCAAGGTCCGTGTGCAGACACAGCCAGGATTTGCTCGTGGGTTGAGTGACGGGCTTCCCAAGTTCATCAAAGCTGAGGGTGCTGCTGGGTAAGTAAATCTCCCAGCCGACTTAAAAATGTAATGCTTTTCCCTGATCCTATGCCCTAACTTTTATTGGTTAATAATGCCAGGCTCTACAAGGGCATCGTTCCACTCTGGGGTCGCCAGATTCCTTGTAAGTGCTTTCTCTTATCATTCTGTTATAGTCTTTTAATTTGAATTGTCACTACTATGATCATTTCCTAAATGTGGCCTGCATTGGAACCAAATGCTCTAAAGCTGGTCTACTGTTTCATCTGATCGGCACTGTTTGTTTTTCTTTGATATACCAATTGGTGATGTTTTTGTGATTTATTATTCTCCTGTATGAGCAAACTTCTGTCCTATTCATGGCCAACCATGCTGATGTTATTATATATTCGTTTTACCGTTTCTATTTGTTGCCTAGCTTATGGACATTATTCATTGACTCCTTATAGTCATTCACTCCACAGTTATGATGGAAGTTTTTAGCTGAAACTCCAAAATTCACTTTTCTCACCAAAAAAAATGTTAGTCAGACATGACAATACTGTATGCCTGTATCATGTCTGATATCTACTCCCTCCATTTGGAATTACTTGTCTCGGAAATGAATGTATCTAGAACTAAAATACGTCTAGATACATCCATTTATGCGACAAGTAATTCCGAACGGAGGGAGTACTGAACTTGACAACTTTTGTCTATTGGAAATGAGTTATGGCAGAACATTTTGAATCCTCATGTCTGTTGTATGTTTGGCAATTTTGTTTAGGTATTCTGTTCATAAATGACAAGAAAGGGAATTCCTATCAATCTCAATTCCATACATCATACCTGTTTTTACAAGATGATGTTTGTGTTCCCCTTTCGTAAGGGGTTACAGTTCCGGCCAATATTAATTGAATATGACATAATGTTTGAATTTTATTAGTTGTAGCCTTCTAGGTATCACATGTCATCTAGATAGAATTTGATAGATGCTGAATGTTTAATGCTTTGAACTTCTGTTGTTCATATGTTATGGTGTACTCATTCATTGAATATTTCCATGCTTTATTCAGACACCATGATGAAGTTTGCCTCCTTTGAGACCATTGTTGAGCTTATCTACAAGCACGCTGTTCCTGTTCCCAAGGCCGAGTGCAGCAAGTCTTCCCAGTTGGGTATCAGCTTTGCTGGTGGCTACATTGCCGGTGTCTTCTGTGCTATTGTTTCTCACCCTGCTGACAACCTGGTCTCTTTCCTCAACAATGCCAAGGGTGCTACAGTGGGTGATGTAAGCATGTTTCTATCTAGTTCATCTTCGAGATTTTCTATCCTCTTCTTTTTAACTACTGGACTATTTGCTGACTGAATGTTATTATTAAACCTTTGTAGGCTGTTAACAAGATTGGCATGTTGGGCCTTTTCACAAGAGGGCTACCCCTTCGTATCGTCATGATCGGTACTCTTACCGGTGCTCAGTGGGGAATCTATGACGCGTTCAAGGTCATGGTTGGACTGTAAGTATCTCATCCTCTACGTTAATTCATCACTATGTAATGGTAAACAGCTTATGAGGAAGTACTAACAATTGGTAATCCATTTTCTTCCAGCCCGACCACCGGCGGTGCTCCACCAGTTGCTCCGGTAGAGGAAGCAGCGAAAGCCAGCGCTTGATTGATTTTTCCTACTACGACGATGACGATGTATTCCGGGATGATGTGGTATTTGGTGGATGGGGACTGTATCAATTACTTGAGTTTAGCAACCGAAATCTTTTGTTATTGTAGCAGATGGTTATTGTGTCATCATTTTGATGAGAGGAACTCATTAAGCAGGCGAAATAGGCCTTTTTTGTCCCCGGGAAGTTTGATGCTTGACATAATAAGTTTTAGGACAGCAAGGCTGTTAGAGCGCAGGTTTTGCCATCACCTGTACTGAGGAACTCCCATATACTCCTGTTTACCTCCAATTCCATGCTGTTGATATCGTGGCATTTTGTGTGTTAGTTTCTGAATGGGTAGAACGTTTATTGTGTTACTAGTAGAAGTTATCTTCTATTTGTGTTCATTCCTTGGTCTTCTGAGATACTATTGTTTTGTTCGGGCAAACAGGTCAGGTAGAGAGTATTAGCAGCAGGTGGTATACGGCAACAGTTATTCCTGTTTGTGTAATGCCTTTAGGAAGACGCACCAGCCGATTTTAAATTCATATATCTGGCAGTGTCCGCCCAACTGGTATTCTTTACACCAGGCTATATTGCCAACATACCCTAATCACAAGCAATTCTAGAAGTCTTGTTTGAAAGTATGATTATCTTTAGCCTTTAGAGCGTAGTATTCATAGTAATTCAAAAACAGAGGAATAAAACAATATATAGTCAAGAATATACTCTCTCCGTTCCTAAATATTTGTTTTTTTAGAGATTTCAACAAGTGACTACATACGGAGCAAAATGAGTGAATCTGCAGGTAGTCCATTTGAAATCTTTTTTTAAAAAATATTTAGAAGCGGAGGGAGTACATAGTAATATCTTAGGCTTGCATGTGCAAAATAGAGGATTGGTGGAAACGCATTAGTTACACAATTTGTTTTATGTGTGTCGTTTCAACAGGAGTTTTATTCACGAGGCAACATTTCCTCTATACATAGGAATAGAAAAAACAAAGAAATACTCAAAATGGATAGTCAAATTATATAGGGAAAACACAACAAACCTACAAAAGATGGCCAAATTAAGAGGTTAAAAGTTAAACAACATTTTTAATTTCCGAACGATCGTGGTGGCAACAGATCGTTCTATGCATGTATCTGCATAAGAAAAACGCGACCACGAGCCCAAGTCACTAGCGCGAGCATAGGATATTGACCAACTTGGTTAGGGCATCTCCAACAATTGTAAGATAGGGGTTGGTAAATTTGCCACCTAGGACATAGTGATGATGTGGCATGCAATAAATATATAGAGAGAGCAAAGTTGTATGTAGAATAACTAACAACCTTTGCACAAGCTTCAAGGTGAAATAGAGAGCAATCACATTTATTTTCTCATCATCTATTGAATAGCTTACATACAACCTATTGGAGTAGTTGTATGATAGCTTGTTGGTTGATGACATGGACATTTTACCAACAAGACTAACATACAGTCTATTGAAGATGCCCTTAGGTAGTCTTTCTGTGCAGCTATACTTTTTTGCCTCCTTTGTCTCAATTTTTCTGCTCCCCTCAGTCTATCTTTGTATATTGTCATGATTTTTCTGCCCTCCGGTCTATTATTTTTCTCTTAGTATGCAGGTCAATAAAGATTACTGGTTGAGGGGAGGAAAAAAAAGTGTAACGTGGGAAGCAAACACATGACCTTGTTGTATAGGATCAACCAACCCTGAAAACCAAATCAACCGAAAACTAATCTATTTAAGTTGGTTTTTCTATTTTATTAGAATATAATTTTCTTTCTTTCTTTTCATTGGGTTCCACATTGTTTCATCGGCGTTCTATTTAATGTGATGGAAATGGTCATCTTTGCAAACACCCCTAAGAGTGGTGAAAGCGATTTTGGTGGTGGGATCAATGAGGCCTTTACATAAGATGCAATCGAAGACCTGATAATTTATGGTTTTGAACTGGTAACTTCTGTACAAATAATATGATAATTTTACGCATCACATACTTGATAAATTAGGCACAAATATTGTGGTAACTTTGACTTGGGGGGAAATGTTAAAATATGTTTCGATAACTTTTGAAATACCATGGTAATATATGAACCACAGACTTGATAAAATTACGTACAAACACCGCCGTAACACTGACCAGGGAAGAACAAGTTGTTAAAAAACATAATCCAATAACTTAAGTGTAAAATAACATGGTAATATAGGAATCACATATTCCCTCTGTAAAGAAATACTCCATCCGTATTTTTTTAGTCTGCATATAAGATTTGGTCAAAGTCGAACTTTATCAACTTTGACTAAGTCTATAGAAAAAATAATAAAGATTCACAATGTGAAATCAATATTGTTAGATGCATCATGAAATTAACTTCCATACCATATAACTTTAGTATTCTAAATGTTGATATTTTTTCCAACAAAGTTGGTCAAACTTCACAAAGATTGACTTTGATCAAATCTTATATGCGGACTAAAAAGAAACGAAGGGAGTATTAGAGTGTTTAGATAACTAAAGTAGTAGTCTAAATGCTCTTATATTTCTTTATAGAGGGAATACTTGATAACTTGCATACAAACACCGCGGTAACTTGATCGGGAAAAAACCCCGGTAACTTATGTTTAAATAGCCGGAAAGAATATACGAAGCGCAGACTTGATAACTTACGCGTAAACATCGTGATAAGTTTGACCAGAAAAAAAGTTGTTGAAAAACATAACCCTGGTAACTAGCATAGTAATATACGCCCCCGGAGCTGTGCTGATAACACACGCACAAACACCGCAATAATTTTTGCCAGGAAAAAGATGTTCAAAACAAACCCCCCGATAACTTCTTTGTAAAGAGCATGGTAATTCATGCATCACATCCCTGATAACTTACCAGCATACATCGCGGTAAGACCATGATTCTTTTTGTTGAAAAATATCCCTAGTAATTTTTTTTGATTAAATGCGATGGTAATATACGCATTGCAAACCTGATAGCTTACGTACAAACATCTTGTTAACTTTGACTAGAGAAAAAATTTGTTGAATCATATCCCGATAACTTCTCGGTGAGTAGTGTGGTGACTTACGTACCACATACCTGCTAACCTAGGTACAATCACCATGATAACTTTGACCCGAATAAACAAGTTCTTGAAAAACATACCCTCGATAATTTTAGTGTAAATAATATGACAACAAACACATCATAGACGTGATAACTTACATACAAAACGACGCGTTAACTACGAAGGCGTCTTTCGCAACTTTTGTCAACTCAAGATGATGTGTCGGCTTAGTCTCCGTAGTCTCTCGGATGTGTATGGATGAGTATTATGCGTATGTAGGGCGGAATTATTGAAAAATAAACCTGATAACTTATGTGTAAAATACTAAAATATGACATGTACAAACTACAAACCTGATAAGTTACATATAAATATCATGATAACTTCGACACATGAAAAAAGTTGTCGAAACATATGCTGGTAACTTTAGTGAACATTATGATGATTCACATCTGAAGCCGTTGTAACTTACGTAGACAGAGTGGTAACTTTTGACTCCAAAAATATCGTCGGAACATATTAACATGAGATCTAGTGTTGAAGATATTTAAAATGAATTTTAAATTGAACTGATGGTTTGAGCTACAAAATATTTTGAATTTTCAAATCGAAAAAATCTTTGATGACATCATCAAATATGTCTTTTTCTGCATGCATGTAATTAGTTACTCTAAGGGCATGTCCAATGCGGGCGCTTAGGATGGGCGCTAGGATTAGTTTCCCGGTCAATTAGCAGTTAATCGGTTGAATCCTGGTGTTACGCGAGGCGTCGACGCAAGGTGTTGCGTCGAGCGCTTACTCATTGCATGCGTGGGCGCTTAGGTGCTTTTTTTTTTACCATCTTTACTTTTTTTTTTGCTGATAAGCGCCTGTATAAGTGGCTGGCACTGTATATGCCCTAATAAGGAAGGAATGCCCCCACATGTATGAGAAAGTAGAATAAGGTGGAGGCATACTCGTTTGGACATGTTCCTAATTCCCGAATGATCGGACGTTATCACAGTCCAAAGTTAAAACATACGCGGTGGCGTACATAAAATTGAGTGAATTGTAACATCTCCCTGTTTTCTTTTCCTATGAAACCCAAACCAAAGGATGTTACCATAGTGAAATTTCCGGCTTAGATCGGCTGGACTTAGCTAGCCTGACTTTTGCCTCTGTGAACCGTCAGATGATGAACGAACAATCTAGATTCACACATTTCATTCATCTTATTTCACACGTTTCACATATTTTTTTTACGAGAAAATTTCCGATCTATTCATCTTCAATCATGGCAGTACAACGAATACCAGAAATAATAAAAATTACATCCAGATCCATAGACCACCTAGCGACGACTACCAGCACTGAAGCGAGCCGAAGGCGCGCCGCCGTCATCGCCCCTCCATCGCCGGAGTCGGCCACAACTTGTTGTAGTAGACAGTCGGGAAGTCGTCGTGCTAAGGCCCCGTAGGACCAGCGCACCAGAACAGCAACCGCCGCAGATGAAGAATAACGTAGATCAGAAAGACCCAATCCGAAGGCACGCGAACATAGACGAACAACGACAAGATCCAAGCAAATCCACCAAAGATAGATCCGCCGGAGACACACCTCCACACGCCCACAAACGGTGCTAGATGCGCCGCCGAAATGGGGACTAGGCGGGGAGACCTTTATTCCATCTTCAGGGAGCCGCCGCCGTCTCGTCTTCCTGAGCAGGACACAAACCCTAGCAAAACTGAAAGAAACGACTAAATACGGAGCCCTCCCGCCGGCCCTTACCGAGATCCACCGCGCCCCCATGGCCCTAGGGCCACCGGAGAGGAGGCGGACCTGCGGCGGCGACGGCGGGAGGCAGAAACCCTAACTTGTTTGTGGAGGAAGACGTTTCACATATTATTAAGCATGCTCTTACTTTCGATGCGTTTTAACCGTCACATGCTCTTATTTTCTATTGCTAAATTCACACAAATGCTCTTGTTTTGGTTATTAGGCCAACTCCACCGCGCGACCTCATTTTGTCCGGCCCCGTCCGTTTGGGGTAAAACGGACAGACCACGCGGTTCAGCACGCGACGGCCCGGACTCATCTTGTTCATTTTGTGTCCGGGCCGACCCATTTCGAGCGCAAATTTGCGCCGGGTTTGGGCCGCGGCAGACGCCAAACGGACGCGCGCTCGTCCGCGTCGGGGCCGCTTGGCAGGCGGCCACCTACCTCCCATCCGCCAACATCAATGCGCACGGGCGGGTGGCCCCACCTGTCATCCGGACATCGAACGGTCGCCGTAATTCTTAAATGGGACCCATGGACCGATCGTCGTCCTCATCACTTCCCACTCCGGCCCCTCTCTGCCCCCTCAAAAGCCGACACGTCTAAACCCTAGCCACTCCTCGCCGGCCGGCCGCAGCCATGGGGTTATGGAACTACGGTCGCAAGGGAAAGCACGACCGCGAGGCCGGCTCCTCCTCGGGCCACCGCCGCGGCTCCGTGAAGAAGGAGGAGCCCGCGTCACCGCCGCGCTCCTCCCGTCGAGCCCCCGCGCCGGCCCCCTTCACCATCGCCCATAGGCCCGCCGGCGAGCGCGACCGGCAGTACGTCAGCGCGGACATGTGCCGACGCTACTGGGAGACGAGGACGCCGGTCCAGTGGAGCGACGTCCACCTCCCCAACAACGGGCATCTCTCCGCCGACCGGGTCCCGATCCCGCCGGGGCCGACGAGCGGCCGTGCGCGCCGCGATGAGATTGAGCGCCGCCGCCGCCTCCTCTCCGACGACCTGTACTACGACGACAGGTACGCCCCCGACTCCCGCCTCTGGGACACGTGGCTCCAGGACGAGCACAACACGCGCTGCGCGTCCTTCTTCGTCGGCACGGTGTCCGGGCCGCGTCGGCCACGTCGAGAGGTGCACGGGCGTACGCGGGTGCGCGGCCTCACGCCCATGTCGTCGCCTTCCCCGTCTCTGTCACCACCTCCACCTCCTCGCATGACAGCGGAGGAGGAGGCCCGGCTCATGCAGCGTGTCATGGAGGATTCCATGAACACGCACGACGAGCGCCAATGGGACGGCTTGGAGGAGGCCATGGCACTCTCTGCCACCGACGACGTCGCCTTCCCCGAGCTGCAGATGGCGGCCGTCAAGGAGGAGGAGAGGAGGAAGGAGGCGATGGAGGAGGAGCCGCTGGCCGCGTTCCACCCGGGCCTAGTGGGCCAGCAATGGAGCTGGTCGTGCACCGCGCCAGAGATGGCCATGGGCGTGGGGGAGGGGGGAGGGTGAACTGGTGCCCCATGTCGCCGCGGTCACCAGAGCGGGAGGCATCGCCACGGGATGAGGTGGTGCAGGCACCTCCGGCCTTCCAGGCTGCCCCCGTCTACCACGCACCGCCGTCCCACCTCTGGACGCCGCTGGCCTACGTCGACCTCGTTAGCGACGACGATGACTCCGGCGGCCAGTGAAGACGACGAGGGCCATGGCATCGACGGGCGCGACTGGAGCGCGCGGCGGCGTTTTTTATTTTTTATGTTAATTATGGCACTGGGCCGTTAAGTGAACTGCTAAACTGGGCCGTTTTGTGGCCGTGACCCCCCTAACCAAGTTTTATGTTTATTAAACTGCGCTTATTTATTTATTAGTCATTTTATTTACGTTCCAACGCGGACGTGATTTGGGATGCGGCCGCGCGGTGGGTGCACGCACGACCCAACGAACAGGGCCGGTCCTGAGGTTTTGAGGGCCCGGGGCGAAATTAGAAACCGGGGCCCCTTAATACAAGCATAAATAATAATAATATACACATATGTTGCGTATTATAACAAACAACTAAAGTGCATCAAAATTAATTGTCATATCAAATAATTTTTTACATCTTATCTTTTAATTCTTCTAACACTGCTCTTACAGGGCAATCTCCACTGTTATGTCCTTTTCCTTGTTATTAAGATTATGCCAATTTCTTGGATCACATATATCCATAATAAATATGGTTACATGTCAAGACTATCAAATTCTATTGCAGTTGAACTAAATATGTCCTCATAATCACCATTGCTATCGTTTGTTAATTGCCATCGTCTTCTGGATTAATGTTAGTTGTTCCCACACAACAACTATCGCCAACTAGTTTGGACATCTTCATCTGTTCGAATTACTCTTGAAAATCTTGGGGAACGTAGCAGAAATTCAAAATTTTCCTACGAGTCACCAAGATCTATCTATGGAGAGACTAGCAACGAGGGGAAGGAGAGTGCATCTACATACCCTTGTAGATCGCTAAGCGGAAGCATTCAAGTGAACGGGGTTGAAGGAGTCGTACTCGTCGTGATCCAAATCACCAGAGATCCTTGTTGGAAATATGTCCTAGAGGCAATAATAAATTAGTTATTATTATTATATTTCCTTGTACATGATAATCGTTTATTATCCATGCTATAATTGTATTGATAGTAAACTCAGATACATGTGTGGGTACATAGACAACACCATGTCCCTAGTAAGCCTCTAGTTGACTAGCTCGTTGATCAATAGATGGTTACGATTTCCTGACCATGGACATTGGATGTCGTTGATAACGGGATCACATCATTAGGAGAATGATGTGATGGACGAGACCCAATCCTAAGCCTAGCACAAAGATCGTGTAGTTCGTATGCTAAAGCTTTTCTAATGTCAAGTATCATTTCCTTAGACCATGATTGTGCAACTCCCAGATACCGTAGGAATGCTTTGGGTGTACCAAACGTCACAACGTAACTGGGTGGCTATAAAGGTGCACTACGGGTATCTCCGAAAGTGTCTGTTGGGTTGGCATGAATCGAGACTGGGATTTGTCACTCCGGTTGACGGAGAGGTATCTCTGGGCCCACTCGGTAGGACATCATCATAATGTGCACAATGTGACCAAGGGGTTGATCACAGGATGATGTGTTACGGAACGAGTAAAGAGACTTGCCGGTAACGAGATTGAACAAGGTATCGGCATACCGACGATCGAATCTCGGGCAAGTACAATACCGCTGGACAAAGGGAATTGTATACGGGATTGATTGAGTCCTCGACATCGTGGTTCATCCGATGAGATCATCGTGGAACATGTGGGAGCCAACATGGGTATCCAGATCCCGCTGTTGGTTATTGACCGGAGAATGTCTCGGTCATGTCTGCATGGTTCCCGAACCCGTAGGGTCTACACACTTAAGGTTCGGTGACACTAGGGTTGTAGAGATAATAGTATGCAGTAACCCGAATGTTGTTCGGAGTCCCGGATGAGATCCCGGACGTCATGAGGAGTTCCGGAGTGGTCCGGAGGTAAAGATTTATATATAGGAAGTCCAGTTTCAGCCACCGGGAAAGTTTCGGGGGTCATCGGTATTGTACCGAGACCACCGGAAGGGTCCCGGGGGTCCACCGGGTGGGGCCACCTATCCTGAAGGGCCCCATAGGCTGAGGGGGCGTGGGAACCAGCCCCTGGTGGGCTGGTGCGCCCCCCTTGGGCCTCCCATGCGCCTAGGGTTAGAAACCCTAAGGGGTGGGGGCGCCTCCACTTGGCTTGGAGGCCAAGCCATCCCTAGGGCAGCTGGCCCCCTCCCTAGATGGGATCTACAAGGGGCCGACGCCCCCCTAGGGCCCTATATATAGTGGAGGGGAGGGAGGGCAGCCGCACCTAAGTCCCTGGCGCCTCCCTCCCTCCCGTGACATCTCTTCCTCCTCGCTTGCGCTTGGCGAAGCCCTGCCGGGATCCCGCTACTTCCACCACCATGCCGTCGTGCTGCTGGATCTCCATCAACCTCTCCTCCCCTTGCTGGATCAAGAAGGAGGAGATGTCTCTCCCAACCGTATGTGTGTTGAATGCGGAGGTGTCGTCCGTTCGGCGCTAGGATCATCGGTGATTTGGATCACGACGAGTACGACTCCATCAACCCCGTTCACTTGAACGCTTCCATTTAGCGATCTACAAGGGTATGTAGATGCACTCTCCTTCCCCTCATTGCTAGTCTCTCCATAGATAGATCTTGGTGACTCGTAGGAAAATTTTGAATTTCTGCTACGTTCCCCAACAGTGGTATCAGAGCTAGGTCTATCACGTAGATTCTATGCACGAGTAGAACACAAAGTAGTTGTGGGCGTTGATTTTGTTCAATATGCTTACCATTACTAGTCCAATCTTGATTTGGCGGCATTGTGGGATGAAGCGGCCCGGACCGAGCTTACACGTACACTTACGTGAGACAGGATCCACCGACTGACATGCACTTGTTGCATAAGGTGGCTAACGGGTGCTAGTCTCTCCCACTTTAGTCGGATCGGATTCGATGAAAAGGGTCCTTATGAAGGGTAAATAGCAATTGACATATCACGTTGTGGTTTTTGCGTAGGTAAGAAACGTTCTTGCTAGAAACCCATAGCAGCCACCTAAAACATGCAAACAACAATTAGAGGACGTCTAACTTGTTTTTGCAGGGTATGCTATGTGATGTGATATGGCCCAAAAGAATGTGATGAATGATATGTGATGTATGAGATTGATCATGTTCTTGTAATAGGAATCACGACTTGCATGTCGATGAGTATGACAACCGGCAGGAGCCATAGGAGCTGTCTTAATTTATTGTATGACCTGCGTGTCATTGAACAACGCCATGTAATTACTTTACTTTATTGCTAACCGGTAGCCATAGTAGTAGAAGTAATAGTTGGTGAGACAACTTCATGAAGACACAATGATGGAGATCATGATGATGGAGATCATGGTGTCATGCCGGTAATGATGATGATCGTGGAGCCCCGAAGATGGAGATCAAAAGGAGCAAAATGATATTGGCCATATCATGTCACTTTTTGATTGCATGTGATGTTTATCATGTTTATGCATCTTATTTGCTTAGAACGACGGTAGTAAATAAGATGACCCCTCATTAAAATTTCAAGAAAGTGTTCCCCCTAACTGTGCACCGTTGCGAAAGTTCGTTGTTTCGAAGCACCACGTGATGATCGGGTATGATATATTCTAACGTTCACATACAACAGGTGTAAGCCAGATTTACACACGCAAAACACTTAGGTTGACTTGACGAGCCTAGCATGTACAGACATGGCCTCGGAACACAAGATACCGAAAGGTCGAGCATGAGTCGTATAGTAGATACGATCAACATGAAGATGTTCACCGATGATGACTAGTCCATCTCACGTGATGATCGGACACAGCCTAGTTGACTCGGATCATGTAATCACTTAGATGACTAGAGGGATGTCTATCTGAGTGGGAGTTCATAAGATGAACTTAATTATCCTGAACATAGTCAAAAACCCTTTGCAAATTATGTCATAGCTCGCACTTTAGTTCTACTGCTTTAGATATGTTCCTAGAGAAAATACAGTTGAAAGTTGACAGTAGCAATTATGCGGACAGTAGAAGGCTTATGTCCTTAATGCACCGCTCGGTGTGCTGGACCTCGAACGTAGTCTCTGGATGTTGTGGACATTTGACATACACGTTTTGATAACTACGTGATAGTTCAGTTAAACGGTTTAGAGTTGAGGCACCAAAGACGTTTTCGAAACATTGCGAAACATATGAGATGTTTCGAGAGCTAAAATTGGGATTTCAGGCTCGTGCCCACGTCAAGAGGTATAAGACCTCCAACGATTTTCTTAGCCTGCAAACTAAGGTAGAAAAGCTCAATCGTTGAGCTTGTGCTCAGATTGTCTGAGTACAACAATCACTTGAATCGAGTGGGAGTTGATATTCCAGATGAGATAGTGATGTTTCGCCAAAGTCATTGCCACCAAGCTGCTAGAGCTTCGCGATGAACTATAACATATATGGATAGAAATGATGATCCTTGAGATATTCGCGATGTTTGACACCGCAAAAGTAGAAATCAAGAAGGAGCATCAATTGTTGATGGTTGGTGAAACCACTAGCTTCAAGAAGGGCAAGGGCAAGAAGGGGCACTTCATGAAATGGCAAATCAGCTGCTGCTCTAGTGAAGAAACCTGAGGTTGAACCCAAACCCGAGACTAAGTGCTTCTATGATAAGGGGAACAGCTACTGGAGCAGAATTACCCTAGATACTTGGTAGATGAGAAGGCTGGCAAGGTCAATAAATGTACATTAGATATATATTATGTTAATGTGTACTTTACTAGTACTCCTAGTAGCACCAGGGTATTAGATACCGGTTCGGTTGCTAAGTGTTAGTAACTCGAAATAAAATCTACGGAATAAACGGAGACTAGCTGAAGGTGAGCTGACGATATGTGTTGGAAGTGTTTCCAAGGTTGATGTGATCAAGCATCGCCCGCTCCCTCTACCATCGAGATTGGTGTTAAACCTAAATAATTGTTATTTGGTGTTTGCGTTGAGCATAGACATGATTTGATTATGTCTATCGCAATACGGTTATTCATTTAAGGAGAATAATGGTTACTCTATTTATTTGAATAATACCTTCAATGGTCTTGCACCTAAAATGAATGGTTTATTGAATCTCGATCGTAGTGATACACATGTTCATGCCAAAAGATATAAGATAGTAATGATAGTACCACCTACTTGTGGCACTGCCATGTAAGTCATATTGGTATAAAACGCATGAAGAAGCTCCATGTTGATGGATCTTTGGACTCACTCGTTTTTGAAAAGTTTGAGACATGCGAACCATGTCTATTGGTATGTACGCATGAAGAAACTCCATGCAGATGGATCGTTTGGACTCACTTGATTTTGAATCACTTGAGACATGCAAATCATACCACATGGGCAAGGTGACTGAAAGCCATGTTTTCAGTAAAATGGAACAAGAAAGCAACTTGTTGGAAGTAATACATTTTGATGTGTGCAGTCCAATAAGTGCTGAGGCACGCAGTGGATATCGTTATGTTCTTACTTCACGGATGATTTGAGTAGATACTAAGAATATTTACTTGATGAAACACAAATCTGAATTATTGAATGGTTCAAGTAATTTCAGAGTGAAGTTGAAGATCATCGTAACAAGAGGATAAAATATCTATGATATGGTCATGGAGATGAGTATCTAGTTACGAGCTTTGGCACGCAATTAAGACATTGTGGAAATTGTTTCACAATTAATACCGCCTGGAACACCATAGTGTGATGGTGTGTTCGAACATCATAGTTGCACCCTATTAGATATATATGGTGCGTACCATGATGTCTCTCATCGAATTACCACTATCGTTCATGGGTTAGGCATTAGAGACAACCGCACTCACTTTAATAGGGCACCACGTAATTCCGTTGAAACGATACCGTTTGAACTATGGTTTAGAGAAACCTAAGTTGTCGTTTCTTAAAAGTTTGGGGCTGCGACGCTTATGTGAAAAAGTTTCAGGTTGATAAGCTCGAATCCAAAGCGGATAAAATACATCTTCATAGGACACCCAAAAACAGTTGGGTATACCTCCTAATTCAGACCCAGAAGCAAAAGATTGTTTCTGGAAACGGGTCCTTTCTCGAGGAAAAGTTTCTCTCGAAAGAATTGAGTGGGAGGATGGTGGAGACTTGATGAGGTTGTTGAACCATCACTTCAAATAGTGTGTAGCAGGGCACAGGAAGTTGTTCCTGTAGCACCTACACCAATTGAAGTAGAAGCTTATGATAGTGATCATGAAACTTCAGATCAAGTCACTACCAAACCTCGTAGGTCAACAAGGATGCGTACTGCTTCAGAGTGGCATGTAATCCTGTCTTGGAGGTCATGTTGCTAGACAACAATGAACCTACGAGCTATGGAGAAGCGATGGTGGGCCCATATTCCGAAAAATGGTTAGAAGCCATGAAATCAGAGATAGGATCGATGTATCAAAACAAACCATGGACTTTGGTGGACTTGCCCTGTAATCGGGAAGCCATTGATATAAATGGATCTTTAAGAAGAAGACGGACGTGGACGGTAATGTCACCGTCTATGAAGCTCGACTTGTGGCGAAGAGTTTTTCACAAGTTCAAGGAAGTTGACTACGATGAGATTTTCTCATCTGTAGCGATGCTTGAGTCCGTCGGAATCATGTTAGCATTAGCTGCATTTATGAAATCTGGCAGATGGATGTCAAAACAAGTTTCCTTACCAGTTTTCGTAAGGAAAGGTTGTATGTGATACAACCAGAAGGTTTTGACAAATCCTGAAAGACGCTAACAAGTATGCAAAGCTCCAGCAATCCTTCTAAGGACTGGGGTAAGCATCTCGGAGTTGGAATGTACGCTTTGATGAGATGATCAAAGATTTTGGGTTTGTACAAAGTTTATGAGAAACTTGTATTTCCAAAGAAGTGAGTGGGAGCACTATAGAATTTCTGATGAGTATATGTTGTTGACATATTGTTGATCGAAAATGATGTAGAATTTCTGGAAAGCATATAGGGTTATTTGAAAGGTGTTTTCAATAGAAAACCTGGATTAAGCTGCTTGAACATTGAGCATCAAGATCTATGAGGATAGATCAAAAGCCGCTAAATGGTACTTTCAAATGCGCACATACCTTGACATGATCTTGAAGGTGTTCAAGATGGATCAGTCAAGAAGGAGTTCTTACCTGAGTTGTAAGGTATGAAGTTAAGAGTTAAAGCTCGACCACGACAGAAGAGAGACAAAGGACGAAGGCCGTCCCCTATGCTTCATACGTATGCTCTATAGTATGCTATGTTGTGTACCGCACCGGAAGTGTGCCTTGCCATGAGTCAGTCAAGGGGTACTAGAATGATCCAGGAATGGGGATCATTGGACAGCGGTCAAAATTGTCCTTGGAGTAAATAAGGACATGTTTCTCGATTATGGGGGTGATAAAGAGTTCGGCGTAAAGGGTTACGTCGATGCAAGCTTTAACACCTATCCGAGTGACTCTGAGTAGCAATCCGGATACGTATAGTGGAGCAACCATTTGGAATAGCTCCAAGTGGGGCGTGGAAGCAGCATTTACAATAGGACATAGAGAATTGCGAAATACATACGGATCTGAATGTTGCAGACCCGTTGACTAAAACCTCTCTCACAAGCAAAACATGATCAAACCCAGAACTCATTGAGTCTTAATCACATGGTGATGTGAACTAGTTTAGTGACACTAGTAAACTCTTTGGATGTTGGTCACATGGCGATGTGACCTGTCAATGTTAATCACATGGCGATGTGAACTAGATTATTGACTCTAGTGCAAGTGGGAGACTGTTGGAAATATGCCCTAGAGGCAATAATAAATTAGTTATTATTATTATATTTCCTTGTTCATGATAATCGTTTATTATCCATGCTATAATTGTATTGATAGGAAACTCAGATACATGTGTGGGTACATAGACAACACCATGTCCCTAGTAAGCCTCTAGTTGACTAGCTCGTTGATCAATAGATGGTTATGGTTTCCTGACCATGGACATTGGATGTCGTTGATAACGGGATCACATCATTAGGAGAATGATGTGATGGACGAGACCCAATCCTAAGCCTAGCACAAAGATCGTGTAGTTCGTATGCTAAAGCTTTTCTAATGTCAAGTATCATTTTATTAGACCATGAGATTGTGCAACTCCCGGATACCGTAGGAATGCTTTGGGTGTACCAAACGTCACAACGTAACTGAGTGGCTATAAAGGTGCACTGCGGGTATCTCCAAAAGTGTCTGTTGGGTTGGCACGAATCGAGACTGGGATTTGTCACTCCGGTTGACAGAGAGGTATCTCTGGGCCCACTCGGTAGGACATCATCATAATGTGCACAATGTGACCAAGGGGTTGATCACAGTATGATGTGTTACAGAACAAGTAAAGAGACTTGCCGGTAACGAGATTGAACAAGGTATCGGCATACCGACGATCGAATCTCGGGTAAGTACAATACCGCTGGACCAAGGGAATTGTATACGGGATTGATTGAGTCCTCGACATCGTGGTTCATCCGATGAGATCATCATGGAAAATGTGGGAGCCAACATGGGTATCCAGATCCCGCTGTTGGTTATTGACCGGATAACGTCTCGGTCATGTCTGCATGGTTCCCGAACCTGTAGGGTCTACACACTTAAGGTTCAGTGACACTAGGGTTGTAGAGATAATAGTATGCGGTAACCTGAATGTTGTTCGGAGTCCCGGATGAGATCCCGGACGTCACGAGGAGTTCCGGAGTGGTCCGGAGGTAAAGATTTATATATAGGAAGTCCAGTTTGGGCCACCGGAAAAGTTTCGGGGGTCATCGGTATTGTACCGGGACCACCGGAAGGGTCCCGGGGGTCCATCGGGTGGGGCCACCTATCCCGGAGGGCCCCATAGGCTGAGGGGGCGTGGGAACCAGCCCCTGGTGGGCTGGTGCGCCCCCCCTTGGGCCTCCCATGCGCCTAGGGTTAGAAACCCTAAGGGGTGGGGGCGCCTCCACTTGGCTTGGAGGCCAAGCCACCCCTAGGGCAGCCGCCCCCCTCCCTAGATGAGATCTACAAGGTGCCGACACCCCCTATGCCCCTATATATAGTGGAGGGGAGGGAGGGCAGTCGCACCTGAGTCCCTGACGCCTCCCTCCCTCCCGTGACACCTCTTCCTCCCCGCTTGCGCTTGGCGAAGCCCTGCCGGGATCCTGCTACTTCCACCACCATGCCATCGTGCTGCTGGATCTCCATCAACCTCTCCTCCCCTTGCTGGATCAAGAAGGAGGAGATGTCTCTCCCAACCGTATGTGTGTTGAACGCGGAGGTGCCGTCCGTTCGGCACTAGGATCATCGGTGATTTGGATCACGACGAGTACGAATCCATCAACCCCGTTCACTTGAACGCTTCCGCTTAGCGATCTACAAGGGTATGTAGATGCACTCTCCTTCCCCTCGTTGCTAGTCTCTCCATAGATAGATCTTGGTGACTCGTAGGAAAATTTTGAATTTCTGCTACGTTCCCCAACAATCCTAGTGCCGAACGGACGACACCTTCGCGTTCAACACACGTGCAGCCCGGTGACGTCTCCCATGCCTTGATCCAGCAAGGAGAGAGGGAGAGGTTGAGGAAGACTCCATCCAGCAGCAGCACAATGGCGTGGTGGTGATGGAGGAGCGTGGTAATCCAGCAGGGCTTCGCCAAGCACCGCGAGAGACAAGGAGAAAGAGAGGTAGGGCTGCGCCAGGGAGAGGTGGAAACTCTTGTGTATGGCAGCCCCAAAACCTCAAGTATATATAGGGGAGAGGGATGGGGCTGTGCTCCCTCTAGGGTTCCCACCCCTAGGGGTGCGGCAGCCCCAAAACCCATCTAGGGTGGCAACCAAGGGGGGAGAGGGGGAAACTTGCCCCCCAAGCAAGGTGGGGCGCCCCCTCCCCAAACCCTAGGAGCCTTGGGCCCTTGTGGGGGGGGTGCACCAGCCCACCTGGGGCTGGTCCCCTCCCACACTCGGCCCATGCAGCCCTCTAGGGCCGGTGGCCCCACTTGGTGGACCCCCGGGACCCTCCCGGTGGTCCCGGTACATTACCGATAACACCCCAAACTTTTCCGGTGACCAAAACAGGACTTCCCATATATAAATCTTTACCTTCGGACCATTCCAGAAACCCTCGTGATGTCCGGGGTCTCATCCGGGACTCCAAAAAACATTTGGTAACCACGTATATCTATTCCCTACAACCCTAGCGTCATCGAACCTTAAGTGTGTAGACCCTACGGGTTCGGGAACCATGCAGACAGGACCGAGACATTCTCTGGTCAATAACCAACAGCGGGATCTGGATACGCATGTTGGCTCCCACATGTTCCACGATGATCTCATCGGATGAACCACGATGTCGAGGACTCAATCAATCCCGTATACAATTCCCTTTGTCTAGCGGTATTGTACTTGCCCGAGATTCGATCGTCGGTATGCCGATACCTTGTTCAATCTCGTTACAGGCAAGTCTCTTTACTCGTTCCGTAACACATCATCCTGTGATCAACCCCTTGGTCACATTGTGCACATTATGATGATGTCCTACCGAGTGGGCCCAGAGATACCTCTCCGTCACAAGGAGTGACAAATCCCAGTCTCGATTCGTGCCAACCCAACAGACACTTTTGGAGATACCCGTAGTGCACCTTTATAGCCACCCAGTTACGTTGTGACGTTTGGTACAACCAAAGCATTCCTACGGTATCCGGGAGTTGCACAATATCATGGTCTAAGGAAATGATACTTGACACTAGAAAAGCTCTAGCATACGAACTACACGATCTTTGTGCTAGGCTTAGGATTGGGTCTTGTCCATCACATCATTCTCCTAATTATGTGATCCCGTTATCAACGACATCCAATATCCATGGTCAGGAAACCGTAACCATCTATTGATCAACGAGCTAGTCAATTAGAGGCTTACTAGGGACATGGTGTTGTCTATGTACCCACACATGTATCCGAGTATCCTATCAATACAATTATAACATGGATAATAAATGATTATCATGAACAAGGAAATATAATAATAATAACTAATTTATTATTGCCTCTAGGGCATATTTCCAACAGTCTCCCACTTGCACTAGAGTCAATAATCTAGTTCACATCGCCATGTGATTAACACTGATAGGTCACATCGCCATGTGACCAACATCCAAAGAGTTTACTAGTGTCACTAAACTAGTTCACATCACCATGTGATTAAGACTCAATGAGTTCCGGGGTTTTATCATGTTTTGCTTGTGAGAGAGGTTTTAGTCAACGGATTTGCAACATTCAGATCCGTGTGTACTTCGCAAATCTCTAGGTCATATTGTAAATGCTGCTTCCACGCTCCACTTGAAGCTATTCCAAATGGTTGCTCCACTATACGTATCCGGTTTGCTACTCAGAGTCATTCGGGATAGGTGTTAAAGCTTGCATCAACGTAACCCTTTACGCCGAACTCTTTATCACCTCCATAATTGAGAAACATGTCCTTTATTTACTCCAAGGACAATTTTGACCGCTGTCCAATGATCCATTCCTGGATCATTCTTGTACCCCTTGACTGACTCATGGCAAGGCACACTTCCGGTGCGGTACACAACATAGCATACTATAGAGCCTACGTCTGAAGCATAGGGGATGACCTTCGTCCTTTATCTCTCTTCTGGCGTGGTCGAGCTTTAACTCTTAACTTCATACCTTACAACTCAGGCAAGAACTCCTTCTTTGACTGATCCATCTTGAACACCTTCAAGATCATGTCAAGGTATGTGCTCATTTGAAAGTATTATTAAGCATTTTGATCTATATTATAGATCTTGATGCTTATTGTTCAAGTAGCCTAATCCAGGTTTTCCATTGAAAAAACACTTTTCAAATAACCCTATATGCTTTCTAGAAATTCTACATCATTTCTGATCAACAATATGTCAACAACATATACTCATCAGAAATTCTATAGTGCTCCCACTCACTTATTTGGAAATAAAAGTTTCTCATAAGATTTGTATAAACCCAAAATCTTTGATCATCTCATCAAAGCGTACATTCCAACTCCGAGATGCTTACTCTAGTCCATAGAAGGATTGCTGGAGCTTTGCATATTTGTTAGCGTTCTTCAGGATTGAAAAAACCTTCTGGTTGTATCACATACAACCTTTCCTCAAGGATATCGTCGAGGAAACAATGTTTTGACATCCTATCTGTAAGATTTCATAAATCATGCAGTAATTGCTAATATAATTCCAATAGACTCTTAGCATCGCTACGAGTGAGAAAGTCTCATCGTAGTCAACTCCTTGAACTTGTCGGAAAACATCTTAACGACAAGTCGAGCTTTCTTAATGGCGATACTTACCATCATTGTCTGTCTTCCTTTTAAAATCCATCTGTACCCAATGGCCTTACGACCATCAAGTATTTCTTCCAAAGTCCATACTTTGTTTTCATACATGGATCCTCTCTCGGATTTTATGGCCTCGAGCCATTCGTCGGAATCCGGGCCCACCATTGCTTCTCCATAGCTCGTAGGTTCATTGTTGTCTAGCAACATGACCTTCAAGACATGATTACTGTACCACTCTGAAGTAGTACACATCCTTGTCACCCTACGAGGTTCGGTAGTGACTTGATCCAAAGCTTCATGATCACTATCATCAGCTTCCACTTCAATTGGTGTAGGTGCCACAGGAACAACTTCCTGTGCCCTGCTACACACTGGTTGAAGTGATGGTTCAATAACCTCATCAAGTCTCCACCATCCTCCCACTCAATTATTTCGAGAGAAACTTTTCCTTGAGAAAGGACCCGATTCAAGAAACAATCCCTATTGCTTTCGGATCTAAATTAGGAGGTATACCCAACTGTTTTGGGTGTCTTATGAAGATGCATTTTATCCGCTTTGGGTTCGAGCTTATCAACCTGAAACTTTTTCACATAAGCGTCACAGCCCCAAACTTTTAAGAAACGACAACTTAGGTTTCTCCAAACCATAGTTCAAACAGTGTCGTCTCAACGGAATTACGTGGTGCCCTATTAAAGTGAGTGCGGTTGTCTCTAATGCCTAACCCATGAACGATAGTGGTAATCCGATAAGAGACATCATGGTACGCACCATATATATCCAATAGGATGCAACTATGATGTTCGGACACACCATCACACTATGGTGTTCCAGGCGGTATTAATTGTGAAACAATTTCCACAATGTCTTAATTGCGCGCCAAAGCTTGTAACTCAGATACTCATCTCTATGATCATATCATAGACATTTTATCCTCTTGTCACGATGACCTTCAACTTCACTCTGAAATTACTTGAACCATTCAATAATTCAGACTTGTGTTTCATCAAGTAAATACACTCAGTATCTACTCAAATCATCCGTGAAGTAAGAACATAACGATATCCACTGTGTGCCTCAGCACTCATTGGACTGCACACATCAAAATGTATTACTTCCAACAAGTTGCTTTCTTGTTCCATTTTACTGAAAACGAGGCTTTCAGTCATCTTGCCCATGTGGTATGATTTGCATGTCTCAAGTGATTCAAAATCAAATGAGTCCAAACGGTCCATTTGCATGGAGTTTCTTCATGCATATACACCAATAGACATGGTTCGCATGTCTCAAACATTTCAAAAACGAGTGAGTCCAAAGATCCATCAACATGGAGCTTCTTCATGCGTTTTATACCAATATGACTTACATGGCAGTGCCACAAGTAAGTGGTACTATCATTACTATCTTATATCTTTTGGCATGAACATGTGTATCACTACGATCGAGATTTAATAAACCATTCATTTTAGGTGCAAGACCATTGATGGTATTATTCAAATAAACAGAGTAACCATTATTCTCCTTAAATGAATAACCGTATTGCGATAGACATAATCCAATCATGTCTATGCTCAACGCAAACACCAAATAAAAATTATTTAGGTTTAACACCAATCTCGATGGTAGAGGGAGCGTGCGATGCTTGATCATATCAACCTTGGAAACAATTCCAACACATATCGTCAGCTCACCTTTAGCTAGTCTCATTTTATTCCGTAGCTTTTATTTGGAGTTACTAACACTTAGCAACCGAACCGGTATCTAATACCCTGGTGCTACTAGGAGTACTAGTAAAGTACACATTAACATGATGTATATCCAATATACTTACATCGACCTTGCCTGCCTTCTTATCTACCAAGTATCTAGGGTAATTCTGTTCCAATGGCTGTTCCCCTTATTACAGAAGCACTTAGTCTCGGTTTTGGGTTCAACCTTGGGTTTCTTCACTAGAGCAGCAGCTGATTTGACGTTTCATAAAGTATCCCTTCTTGCCCTTGCCCTTCTTGAAACTAGTGGTTTCACTAACCATCAACAATTGATGCTCCTTCTTAATTTCTACTTTCGCGGTGTCAAACATCACGAATATCTCAAGGATCGTCTATCCCTGATATGTTATAGTTCATCACGAAGCTCTAGCAGCTTGGTGGCAATGACTTTGGAGAAACATCACTATCTCATCCGGAAGATCAACTCCCACTCGATTCAAGTGATTGTTGTACTCGGACAATCTGAGCACAAGCTCAACGATTGAGGTTTTCTCCCTTAGTTTGCAGGCTAAGAAAACTCGTCGGAGGTCTCATACCTCTTGACGTGGGCACGAGCCTGAAATCCCAATTTCAGCTCTTGAACATCTCATATGTTCTGCGACATTTCAAAAATGTCTTTGGTGCCTCAATTCTAAACCATTTAACATTACCGAACTATCATGTAGTCATCAAAACGTGTATGTCAGATGTTCGCAACATCCACAAACCACGTTCAAGGTCCAGCACACCGAGCGGTGCATTAAGGACATAAGCCTTCTACTGTCTGCATATCGCTACTAACAACTTTCAACTAAATTTTCTCTAGGAACATATCTAAAACAATAGAACTAAAGCGCGAGCTTCCGACATAGTTTGCAAAGGGTTTTTGACTATGTTCAGGATAAATAAGTTCATCTAATGAACTCCCACTCAGATAGACATCCCTCTAGTTATCTAAGTGATTACATGATCTGAGTCAACTAGGCCGTGTCCGATCATCACGTGAGATGGACTAGTCATCATCGGTGAACATCTTCATGTTGATCGTATCTACCATACGACTCATGCTCGACCTTTCGGTCTCTTGTGTTCCGAGGCCATGTCTGTACATGCTAGGCTCGTCAAGTTAACCTAAGTGTTTCGCGTGTGTAAATCTGGCTTACACCCGTTGTATGTGAACGTTAGAATCTATCACAGCCGATCATCACATGGTGCTTCGAAACAACGAACTTTCGCAACGGTGCACAGTTAGGGGGAACACTTTCTTGAAATTTCAGTGAGGGATCATCTTATTTACTACCGTCGTTCTAAGCAAATAAGATGCATAAACATGATAAACATCACATGCAATCAAAAAGTGACATGATATGGCCAATATCATTTTGCTCCATTTGATCTCCATCTTCGGGGCTCCATGATCATCATCGTCACCGGCATGACACCATGATCTCCATCATCATGATCTCCATCACCGTGTCTCCATGAAGTTGTCTCGCCAACTCATTACTTCTACTACTATGGCTACCGGTTAGCAATAAAGTAAAGTTATTACATGGCGTTATTCAATGACACCTGCCGGTTGTCATACTCATCGACATGTAAGTCGTGATTCCTATTACAAGAACATGATCAATCTCATACATCACATATCATTCATCACATTCTTTTTGGCCATATCACATCACATAGCATACCCTGCAAAAACAAGTTAGACGTCCTCTAATTGTTGTTTGCATGTTTTACGTGGCTGCTATGGGTTTCTAACAAGAACGTTTCTTACCTACGCAATACACCACAACGTGATATGCCAATTGCTATTTACCCTTCATAAGGACCCTTTTCATCGAATCTGATCCAAATAAAGTGGGAGAGACTGGCACCCGCTAGCCACCTTATGCAACAAGTGCATGTCAGTCAGTGGAACCTGTCTCACGTAAGTGTACGTGTAAGGTCGGTCCGGGCCGCTTCATCCCACAATACCGCCGAAACAAGATTGGACTAGTAATGGTAAGAATATTGAACAAAATCAACGCCCACAACTACTTTGTGTTCTACTCGTGCATAGAATCTACGCAATAGACCTAGCTCATGATGCCACTGTTGGGGAACGTAGCAGAAATTCAAAATTTTCCTATGAGTCACCAAGATCTATCTATGGAGATACTAGCAACAAGGGGAAGGAGAGTGCATCTACATACCCTTGTAGATCGCTAAGCGGAAGCGTTCAAGTGAACAGGTGAAAGGATCGATATGGTTGACTAGAGGGGGGGTGAATAGGCAACTAACACTTTTTAGACTTTTCTTTAACAATTTAAACCTTGCAATGAAATAGGTTGTCTAGATGTGCAACTACGTGGACAACCTATATGATGCAAAGACAATAAGCACACAAGCAAGCAATGGATATAGCACAAGTAAGCTTGCAAAAGTAAAGGGACAAGATAGCCAAGAGTGGAGCCGGTGGAGACGAGGATGTGTTACCGAAGTTCCTTCCTTTCAAGGGGAAGTACGTCTCCGTTAGAGCGGTGTGGAGGCACAATGCTTCCCAAGAAGCCACTAGGGCCACCGTAATCTCCTCACGCCCTCACACAATGCGAGATGCCGTGATTCCACTATTGGAGCCCTTGAAGGCGGCAACCGGACCTTTACAAACAAGATTGGGGCTATCTCCACAACACTTGGAGGCTCCCACAATACCGTGAAGCTTCACCACAATGGAGTATGGCTTCGAGGTGACCTCAACCGTCTAGGGTGCTCAACAACCAAGAGTAACAAGATCCGCAAGGGATAAGTGGGGGGAATCAAATATCCTGTGGTGGAAGTGTAGATCGGGCCCTTGTCACCCAATCCCGAGCAAATCAACAAGTTTGATTGGCTAGGAAGAGAGATCGAGCGAAAAATGGAGCTTGGAGCAACAATGGAGCTTAGAGGTAGAAGAGGTAGTCAACTAGAGGTTGAAGACACCCCTTATATAGTCATGGGAAAAATCCAACCGTTATCCACATGTTTAGCCCATGACACACGGTACTACCGCTCCAGGGGCGCGGTACTACCGTGAGGCTGTGCGGTACTACCGTGGCTGATCACAGTACTACCGCGACAGCAGCACAGGCCGGAACTAGCCTGACAAGGGGGCAGTACTACCGCTTGGGCGGTACTACCGCACCCACTTGCGGTACTACTGCAAGGCAGGAAAGTCACGACGTGGGAAGGGCGCGGATGAAATAAATTACATACGTGCCTACTTCCGCTGAAACTGAGGTGGTACAAAAATCCGACGCGGTACTACCGCTCGTGATGCACGGTACTACCGTTGCGGGCGCGGGTGTAAAAAATTACATCTGCGCCTACTACCGTGACGCTGCGGTACTAGGTAGGAGGGCCACGGTACTATGACTCCTGGGGAGCGGTACTACCGTGGGTCACTGCGGTACTATCGCATTGGACGAGCGGTACTACCGTGGGTGGCGCAGATGTAAAAAATTACATCCGCCCCTACTACTGTACCGAAGCCGCACTAGGCCTAGGAGTCGCGGTACTACCGCTCAAGATGAGCGGTACTACCATGAGCCACAGCGGTACTACCACTGGTACTTGCAGTACTACCACAAGTACATCAGTAGTCGTCAGATTTCAGCATAACCAAGATAACGAAGAGAAGCTCCAGAGTGCAAGGAAAGGTAGGACAAGTGTACGTGTTGATTCCACCCAAACCTTTCCGACGCGGACCCCCTCTTAATAGTACAGCTCTCCTACGACTCAAATCCACCAAAGAGAAACGTAGAACAACGCCGACTTCAATAGTCTCCGAGGGGCACCGAATCGTCTCGTGCCTAGTGATGAAGTATCTGAGAAACTCAAGGCACACGATTAGTCCGCAAGAGCATTGTCATTAATCACCAAAACACCCAAGGGATAAATGTGACCTTACAATCTCCCCCTTTTTGGTGGATTGATGACAACATGGGATTTGCACAAAGATAAGATGATTTAGAGCAAAGGCAAACCCCACCTCTCTAAAATATAGACGGGCTCCCCCTAGGTGTGTGCACTCTAAATGAATGCTTTGGACTGCATAGCACATAGACTAGGATCAACACTCCCCCTATATTTTAGAGACCAAGGCACGATAACTAACATAGCATAGCATGAAGGTAGCACAATAGAACACAAGCTCGCTAGGATAGGTAGAGTGCAAACGTCTTACACCGGACGAAGTAAAGCTACCGAGGTTCAAACGAGAAAGCAGCAAATAGTTCAAACGAGAAAGCAGCAAACACACGACACACTCGCAAATCCCTACACTCTCTCCCCCTTTGGCATCGAGACGCCAAAAAGGCAGAGAGGACACCTACACACAAGAGGTGGCTCAAGCAGGGAACTCGTCCCAACCCTCTCTGTCGGTCTCCTCGGCAGCAGGGATGGTCTCCTCGACATCCTCCTCAGACTCAGTCCACCTGTAGCCCTGCTTCTCCATCCACTCGGCCTCTGGAGTGATGTGCTCCTCAGACCCGCCAAACACTGCCTCACCATAGAGCTGCAAGATCTTGTTGTCCCAGCGACGACTCTCCTTGGACGCCACGTGAGTCCTGTACTGCCCCTTGGCTTGCATGCAGAAAAGAGTCTTCATCTTGTCCTTCAGCTTCTTGGCCCATGATGGCATAGTGGCACTCTGGGAAGGCCTAGCAGCACGGCCCTCAGCAACGTCCTCGGCGCCAGCATCCTCCTCATCAACAGCAGCCCTAGCAGCAGTCGCCTCGGCACGAGTAGTGGTGTTGGCCCAGTTGGATTTGATACGCAGACAGATGGGCTCATGGCGAATCCAGTCTGGAGCAAGGAACTCCTCATCAGGGAACATCTCCTCCCAAGTCTTCGAAATCAGCAGAAACATATAGGGCCCATAGATAGGCACCTTGCGGTTGAACACTGCAAACCGGAGCTCACACCACATGATGTGTGAGACATCAAGTGGCTGAGACTGAGACGAACGATCCTCCTCGCAAATGAGCAGCATGTCCACCATATAGGCATGAACCTTGTCTTTGTCACCGATGCGAGGGAACAAGGAGTCGCGGAAGATGCGATACATGATATCCAGAAAAGAGTTGAGCACCAAAGTTGTCTTGCCACTGGCGAGCACCTTCTCAACCATGAATGGTGCAAGCTTGTCCTTGTTGGCAGACTCAGCATTGGCATGGGGGCGAACACCCACTGGAGTGTTGAGCCCATCATCAGGAACCTGGAGAAGATCCATGAACTCCTTCCAGGTAGCAGACAGTTTACGGCCATTGGTCATCCAGGTCATCATCCGTTCCTCATTGGAGTGAAAGTAGATTGAAGCAAAGAACTGATAGATGAGCTCAGGGTCATAATCTAGGTGGAAGGATAACACATGCTCAATGCCAAACTGCTCCACCAAGTCCAGAGCCTCTCCAAAGTAGTCACGGAACTTGTCCTTCCTCATGTGATGCATATCAATCCACTTCACCTCCATATAGGTATTCTGCTTGTTCTTGATGACATCCAGATAGATGTTGGTCTGTTGCTTGTTCCAGAACAGCTCACAGCCTCTGACAGTGGAACGCGGGTGCACATAAGGGTGAAGCTGCCTAAGACGGACATAATCAGCTGAGGCAATCTCATCCATGCCCTTAGCGGGCTCCTTGTGCTTGCTAGCTGAGTGCTTGACATTGAGCTTGGAGGCAGACGAGCCTTCTGGTACTTCACCTGCGTTGCGCAGATGCTTGGAGCCAGTGTCACAACTGGGATTGGACCGGCGAGAGCCACCACCTGAGACACACACGCAGAGCACCACAGACGCAAAGAAGATCAATGCAAAGGCCACGATAAAGCACAAGAAACACATAGAAGACATACGAGAAAGTTGGCATGCGATAGAAGTGAGCCACGGTAGAACTGCCACTGTCTGCGGTACTAAAATATTAGTACCGCCCCAAACGCGGTAGTACCGTGCGAGGTCACGGTAGTACCGTGATTGGAGCGGAAGTAGAATTTTAGTACCGCACAGAGCGCGGTAGTACCGCTCCCGAAGGGCGGTAGTACCATGCAGGCGGTAGTACCGTGCCATATGGGCGGTAGTACCGCGTCGCGTCAGATCTAAGTGGTGATTTGAATCTGAAAAGAACCGCGAAACAACGGCGGTGCTATGGTGATCAGATCTAGCGCAAGACAACAATACAAGTATAAATCCTATGCAATACCACGCTCCTTCACCCTACTCTTGCAGAGATTAAGCCTATGAATCTCAAGAACACACAAGCCTCCCCCAAAACCTAGAAACACCAAACACCAACAACACAGAGAGGGAGTTGGGGAAAAACCTTGGTCCATAGCAAGAGAACATGGTGAATGATCCCACCGGTCGGAATCACGGGAGGGCAGCCGGTGGAGGAGATCCGGCGACGAACGCCGGCTCCGTTCTTGAGCGAGGGAGAGAAGGAGACGACGTGGGAAAGGACTGCGAATGGGTACGGGGAGTTAGAACTCCCCTGCCCGTCCTTATCCCCACGCGCTCGAACCGGCGCGATAGTACCGCGTATCATCGCAGTAGTACCGCTCGGGCGGAAGTACCGCGCCGAGGCAGTAGTACCGCTCATCCAGGCGGTAGTAAAAAATTACTGCCGCGTGGTGACGGTAGTACCGTGCTCCCACAAGCGGTAGTACCGTGGCTGGCTGCGGTAGTACCGTAGCTGCCCGCGGTAGTACCGTGAGCTCAAGGCACCGCAAGTTTCAACATGATAAGAAAAAACCTTTGCACGGAAACTTTTCACACACAAGAAACCACAGGAACACGCACAAACCAGAGGCAAAAAGACAACAAGAAACCACCAAGCGACAAAGCCTCTCGTGAAGAGAGGGCGGTGGCCGAAGCCACCTATGTTTGAGTTGGATGGTATGGCACCGCGAAGAATTATCCTTGGGCCCATGACCAAAACTCGTCTTTGAAGCACAAGTACCATAAAAAATGGCTAATGTGAAAGAGGTGATCGATTTATGCATGATGGGGGGAGGGAGAGTTCATTGAGAGAACAACACTCCCCCTATGTCTATGCCTACACCTAAACTAGACAACACGTTGAGTGTGGTGGGGGGTGTACGGGTTCAAGTCACATTGCTCAAATCAATGATATTTAGCTCATGCCTTAACTCGCGAAATCTTGCTTCATCCAAGGGATTCGTGAAAATATCTGCAAGGTTATCATGAGTGTTGACATACTTGAGCTCGATCTCCCCTCGCCTAATGTGATACCGGATGAAGTGATACCGAGTCTCAATGTGCTTCGTCTTGAAGTGTTGTACCGGGTTGAGAGAAATCTTGATGGCACTTTCATTATCACACCAAAGAGGCACTTTGTCACAAATGACACCGTACTCCTTTAGAGTTTGCCTCATCCATAGGAGTTGAGCACAACAACTACCGGCCGCCACATACTCCGCTTCGGTGGACGAGAGAGACACACAACTTTGCTTCTTGGAAGACCAACTTACCAAAGAGCAACCAAGAAATTGGCACCCTCCGGAAGTGGACTTCCTATCCACTTTGTCTCCCGCCCAATCGGAATCCGTGAAACCTTCAAGCTTGAAATTTGCTCCTCTTGGGTACCATAAGCCAAAGTTTGGGGTATGATCCAAATATCGAAAGATTCGCTTGACCGCCACAAAGTGACTTTCCTTTGGTGCGGCTTGAAACCGTGCACACATCCCCACACTCAACATGATATCCGGTCTAGATGCACAAAGGTAAAGCAAGGAGCCAATCATGGAGCGATATACCTTTTGATCCACCGCTTTACCATTGGGATCAATGTCAAGTTGGCATTTGGTAGGCATTGGAGTAGTAGCCGGCTTGACATCACTTAGCTTGAATCTCTTTAGCATGTCTTGAGTGTATTTGGCTTGGTTGATGAAGGTTCCTTCTCTTCTTTGTTTGATGTCAAAACCAAGGAATAACTTCAACTCTCCCATCGAAGACATCTTGAACTTGGAGGTCATGAGAGCGGCAAATTCCTCATTGAAAGCTTTGTTAGGAGAACCAAAGATAATATCATCAACATATAGTTGGCATACAAACAACTCCCCTTTGACCTTCTTAGTAAAAAGAGTGGGATCGATTTGTCCTACTTCAAATCCACGATCTTGTAACAACTCGGTAAGGTGGTTGTCGGTGTCAAAACCGGCAGATCTCGGGTAGGGGGTCCCGAACTGTGCGTCTAGGCGGATGGTAACAGGAGACGAGGGACACGATGTTTTTACCCAGGTTCGGGCCCTCTCGATGGAGGTAAAACCCTACGTCCTCCTTGATTAATATTGATGATATGGGTAGTACAAGAGTAGATCTACCACGATATCAAGGAGGCTAAACCCTAGAAGCTAGCCTATGGTATGATTGTTGTAATGTATGTTGTCCTACGGACTAAAGCCCTCCGGTTTATATAGATATCGGAGAGGGATAGGGTTACACAGAGTCGGTTACAATGGTAGGAGATCTACGTATCCGTATCGCCAAGCTTGCCTTCCACGCCAAGTAAAGTACCTTCCGGACACGAGCCGGAGTCTTCAATCTTGTATCTTCGTAGTCTTGGAGTCCGGCGGATATTGATAGTCCGGCTATCCGGACACCCCCTAGTCCAGGACTCCCTCAGTAGCCCCTGAACCAGTCTTCAATGACGATAAGTCCGGCGTGCATAATGTTCGGCATTGCAAGGCGGGTTCCTCCCTTGAATAATCCAGAGAAGATCATGAACACCAGGATAGTGTCCGGCTCTGTAAAATAAATTCCACATTCCACCGTAGAGAGAATAAAATGTACACTTAGTTCAATCTGCTGACGTATTATGCGGTGTGACATTACACCGTCACCAAGCCTTTGTTTGAATTATTATACCACCTCAGCATGTTTAGCGAAGCGGTTTCCTTGGCACGTCTTGTCGAAGCAGAGATCGTGTTCCCCTTATTCCGGGATTCTCATCAATACGTGCGTGGGTAACCCAATCGCGCCATTGATTGCGGCGCTTGGGAGATAACCGAGTTTTACCAGGCTGGTGGGGGACGCATTGTTTTGTCCGCCTATATATAAGGGATAAGGATTCACCTTCTCACCTACGCCTTCTTCCTCCTTTGCTTATCCATCCCCGCGAACTCAAGCTCCAACGCCCGAGCTCGCGCATCTCTCCTCGACCTTCTCCGAATATGTCCGGAGCGGGAGGTAAATGGTTAGCCTCCACCGTCAAGGAGGAGGACATCACCAAGCTGCGCAGCGCCGGATACCTTTCCGGCGATATCGCGCATCGGCTGCCCGACGAGGGGCAGCTCATCCCTACCCCCGGGCCTCATGAGAGGGTCGTTTTCCTCCCCCACTTCCTCCGCGGACTGGGCTTTCCGCTGCATCCATTTGTCCGGGGGCTCATGTTTTACTACGGCCTGGATTTCCACGATCTGGCGCCGAACTTTATCCTCAACATCTCGGCGTTTATCGTCGTGTGCGAGGCTTTCCTCTGCATCCGGCCCCACTTCAGCTTGTGGCTCAAGACCTTCAACGTCAAGCCGAAGGTTGTGAAGGGTACGCAAGCGGAATGCGGAGGCGCTATGTTGGGCAAATTGCCCAACGTCCCTTGGCTAGAAGGGACCTTCGTGGACTCCGTCAAGGGGTGGCAATCGGGGTGGTTCTACATCACCGAGCCGCGCAAATCCACATGGGCGGCGGCCCCCGAGTTTAGATCTGGCATCCCCACGCAGCTCACCTCCTGGAAACAGAAGGGCTTGCAGTGGGGGAATCCGGTGGAGGTGACGGGACTCCGAGCATGTATCAAGAAGATGGTGAGCAATAGGCTCAGGCTCGTCGACATGGTCCAAGTCATGCTCATCCGGCGGATCCTCCCATGCCAAGAACGGGCATTTAATTTGTGGGAGTTCAATCCGGAACGGCACCAGGCGCTAAGCGGGCTCTTCGATACAACATACGAAGGCGCCTGGAGGGTGCTGTTCAAGGGCGCCGAAGCCCCCGCGTCCGCGACCAAAGACCGCGGATTCAACTCGCAGAATCCAACTGACGAGGTAAGTGATTCAACCCCATTACGGGACACTTGTGATAATTAGATTGACTCTAATGAGGCTTCATTCTGCCTCTTCCTTTGACAGGAATGGATGGAGAAGGCCAAGCTGCTTATCAGCCCGGCCCCCATGCCAGAAGACCCAGCGAACGCCCGCTTAATAAGGCTGCTGGTTCCGGCACCGCACGTGGTGCCGGAGAAGAAGGCCAAGAAGGTGGCCGCGGGGACTCGAAAGAGTTTCCCCAATCAGGCATCTGACGACGACGAGGACTCCTCTCCCGAAGACGAGGAGGAGGAGTATTCTCTCCCGGAGGAGGGAGAGAAGAAAAGGAAGGCTTCCCCCATCGGGGGGGCCGAAGGGTCCAAGAGGGGGAGAACTATCCCCCCGGACAGTTCCGCCAACATCAGCGTTGGTGAGGATGAGTGGCCTCCAAGGGCCAGGCGTCCGGCAAGATCGTAAGTATCCGGATCCGTGATGTGTAATTTCTTTTATGTCGCGTAGTATCCTTCTAACGCCGCATTCTGCCCGTAGTCCGGCCAATGATGATCTCCTCGACTCATTGAGCGGGTCATTGGCCGCGTCGGATGTAAATTCCATCCCGACTGCCTCCACCCCATGCGCCAACGAGGACGCCGAAGTGGGATCCCAAAGAGGGACCCATCAGGAGGAGGCTCCGGAGGCGCCGTCAGGCAGCCGCCCGGACTTCGTGCCGGACTCTACATCGGAACCCGTAGTGGCTCCAGAGTCCGGCAAGCGGCCCCTTCGAAAGAAGGGCAGGACCATGACGCCGGCGGCCTCCGTCCAACCGGAGGCGCCGGATAACCTGCTGGAGGCGCTTAAAGGCGCTTCCATCGAGGAAGAACACCGCACTCTCATGAGTGTGGTGATTGAGAAGGTTCAGCTCGCTAAAAGCGGGCTGACCGAAGCCTGCAGCAGCCTTTTAATAGGCTTTGAGGTAAAAAAGTTAAAATAATGTAATATAATACCGCATAGACAGTAGCCCCTGATGCTTAGTTCGGTGTTCGGAAAGAAAAGCCGGACTAAGGATCTATAACAAGATATACGCAGGGTTGCCTAAAATATGTCAATATGGGTTTGCAGGCTGTACTGCTGACCTCTGCCGCACTAACGGCGGAGGTTGACGCGCTGAAGAAGGAACTCGAGCGGTCCGAGCAAGAGCTCGGCCACGCAAAGAAGCAGCTCGAGGAAAAAGAAGGTGAGTAACACCTCTTTTAATAAGTACCTTACAGAAAAGGATTTTGGTTGCAAAGAAAATTAACAAGGATAATATGTGCATTACAGGGGCCACTAACGAGGTGGCAACCCTGAAGGATGCTGTGTCCGCGGCCGAACGCAATGCGGCCGCGGAGCGGGTTGAGCGAGAAAAGCAAGAGGCACGGGTGGCGGAAGTTCGGCAAGAGCTCCAGGTTCTCATGGAAAAACATGAGAGTTTGGAGCGTGACTCCAAGACTCGAGAGTCCGAGCTTGCCTCGGCTCTCGAAAGTGCCAAGTCCGCCAAGGCCGAGGCCCATAAGGCCCTTCAGGAGGTTGAGGACATAAAGAAGATAGCGGCGGGTAAGGCGTTTTTCATGCAAAGCAGGCATGTTAATGTGAACTACCTGACACTTACCCGAATTCGGAGCTCTCCAGGGGCATTTGCAGATCTGCCGCGTAGTGCGTCTGATGCCGCCGCATTCTATCGTGGCGAGGAGGGGAGCTTGACGGAGAAGGTCTTCTGGTCTCAGTATACTGAGGCCGGCCATCCGGTGCCCCCAAGCGACCAGCTGAAGCAGCTGGTCGAACTCCACAAGGTAGCTGAGGAGGCCATGAAGGGCCTCATAGTCCGGCTGTGGCCTGGACAGACCATGCCTGGTAGCTACTTTGGCCTCGTGCGGCGACTGATGGATGCATGCCCCAGGCTGGATGTAGTCAAGCGCTCCGCCTATATCGAAGGTGCTCGTCGGGCCCTTGCCCGCATAAAGGTGCAATGGGGCAAATTGGATGCGGAGAAGCTTCTCGCGGATCCACCGCCACCGGGCAAGGAGTATCGCACGCCGGAGAAGTATTATAAAATTGTCCTGAAGGGAGCCTGCAATATTGCAGATGAGTGCTCCCGAAATGTAATCTTTGAGTGAACTTGCTGTTTATTTATCCTGTGCGCTGAAAACTTCGTTCATATGCGCCATGAGCAACGCTTGTTTAATTTAAAATATTACCTTCTGTGTGGCCGTTTATAAAATCTGAGAGATGGCAAGTCGTTAGCTTCAGCCCCCAAGCCACAAGTGCTGGGGTGTTCGGGATAAACTTGAGCACTCTTGTTCCCATTTTTGGGTCCATCTAGGGAGGCGCTCAACACGACGAACAAGGCAACCGGACTTATAATGCTTGAACACTCTCACTTAGCCATAGAATTCTATAATTTTAAATTTCGGCGAAGCCCCTGGTATTCGGAAGACCGAATCCGGGGCGCTATACACGCCTTCATCGGACATTATCCGGAACTTCGCTCGAAGCGGCGTGAGTCTTTAAGGACCCAAAAAAACCTCTCGAACAGCGACCAGTCTCTCGCCTTATCATGCCAGTCAGTTTTAGCTTTCTCCACTGAGGCGTTAACCCGGCTCAACCGGGGCGCAATCGCAGTGGTTCTCCCGGTGCCACCTTAGCCGACAGAACGGAACGTAAGGCACCAAAACATGGGAGCCGGGCAAACCCAACTATTGACCCAAGACATGATTCGGAGCCGATTCATATAATGCTATAAGTTCGGGGTGCCGCACTTGTGAAAGTGTTCGGACCTTATCACACCATAGAGTGGGGAACATAAGCCCCTGGTGTATTATGCCGTACCAAAATATACGGGTGCCAGATGTCATATAATGAGCATATATATATATATAATGTAACGCAATTGCGAGAAACGCCTTCTAGCCGGATTGTAGATCGTTTGTCTTTGCCGACCTTTTCGCTGCGACCTCGGGACCCTAGAGTCCGGAGTGTGTCCGAATACCTTTTCGGTTAAGAGACAACCGTGGTATGCATGGAGACCAGGCGTAGGGGTCATTAGTGCTTTATCAGACAAGTGCCCAACTAGTTATGTTATATTACATGGTTAGTAAGAAACATCTTCCAGGGAGAATAGTTCCGTTAAGGGTTCCTTTCCCTGGGAGGCATGCCCTAAAGTGCATGTCCGGACTGCAAAGAAAGCAGTAAAACATCTGGGGGCAAATAGATAAATAGGTAAAAAAAGTCATCTTTTAAGTCACCGACCGAATATTCCCTTAAGAACGCTAGCTTTCGGCTTCACCCAGTCTGAGGTACACATCCGGCTGACCCGGCAGTAACAATCGCAGAGGTGCTCCCTTTACCTCCTAGCCGAACAATCGGGAACGTAGGGGTAAGCACAGGAGCCAGGCAACCCAGCTTGGCCAAAACTTAAGTCATATCGATGCATATAATGGCGAATAAAAGGTACATGTGGAAGCTTGACACATGTGCTGGGTATAAAACCCGTATAGTTGAGCTTCTGTAAAAGAAGCCCCCAGGAATAATGAGTGCGGATGGCACATCATGCGTATGCAAAGAATGCAAAAATAGGCCCGGAGCATTATTAATGAAAGAAAAGTCTGCAAGTAGAGCGGGCTGATACAAATAGTGCGGTAAGCAAGGAATTTGGACTAAATAAACATGTCCCCCTCCAGGGATGAGCTGCGGATTTGGTGTATATAATCGAATTTAATGCTCGTAATTGAGACCACCTGAGTGTTCGACGCGGCCTTCTTTAGTCCCTGACTGTTGCATCATGAGTTCGGCAGGTTCACCGCCGGACAGGGCTTCTGGTTAACAGAGTCCTGTGTACAAAAAATAAGAAAAATAATAGTAAAAGAGGAGCACATTTGCGAGCCCCTGGTGTGGTCGAACCGCACTCTAGGTCCGTTGTGATCGTGCCCCCTCCCCTGTGCCCATGATATCTCCAAAGCATAATGATGTACGCGGAGTGTTATTCTTGCGATCATACGCGGGCGAGGGTTGGGGCCGCATTGCTACGCGTGCTCTGATCGCGCCAGGTGGTCTTGGTTGAATTGCTCCAGGCGCGCTTTGTTGTATCCGGCCGGTTAACGGCCGGACTCGAGAATTGCCTTAGAAGGCTGCTCTGTACTTCTGCCGCGAGAGCCGCTGTATGTTCCTCCGTTCGGAGGGAGCGTTCCATATTTCCATTGACCGTGATGACTCCACGAGGGCCTGGCATCTTGAGCTTTAGGTATGCATAGTGCGGCACCGCGTTGAATTTGGCAAACGCGGTTCGTCCGAGCAGGGCGTGATAGCCGCTGCGAAACGGGACTATATCGAAGATTAACTCTTCGCTCCGGAAATTATCCGGGGATCCGAAGACCACTTCCAGTGTGACTGAGCCTGTACAATTGGCTTCCACTCTTGGTATGACACCTTTAAAGGTTGTCTTTGTAGGTTTAATCCTTGATGGGTCTATGCCCATTTTGCGCACTGTATCCTGATAAAGCAGGTTCAGGCTACTGCCGCCGTCCATCAGGACTCTCGTGAGGTGGAACCCATCGACGATTGGGTCTAAGACCAATGCGGCGAATCCGCCATGGCGTATGCTGGTCGGATGGTCTCTTCGATCGAAAGTGATCGGACAAGAGGACCATGGGTTGAACTTTGGGGCGACTGGCTCCATCGCATAGACGTCCCTTAGTGCGCGTTTCCTCTCCCTCTTGGGTATGTGGGTCGCGTATATCATATTCACCGTCCGTACTTGTGGGGGAAAACCCTTCTGTCCTTTGTTGTTCGGCGGCCGGGTCTCTTCCTCGTCGTCACTATTTAGCCCCTTGTCATTGTTTTCGGCAATTATCTTGCCGGCCTGCTTGAACACCCAGCAATCTCTATTGGTGTGGTTAGCTGGCTTTTTAGAGGTGCCATGTATCTGGCATGAGCGGTCGAGTATTCGGTCCAGGTTGGACGGACCCGGAATGGTTCTTTTAAATGGCTTCTTCCGTTGACTGGGTTTAGAGCCTCGGAATCCGGCGTTGACCGCCGTATCCTCCTTATCGTCGCCGTTAATTCGGCGCTTGTTTTTGTTTCGACGTGACCTGCCGTTGTTGTCCTTAGTATCCGGACTGCCAGAATTTTTACGGAGATTGTTGCTACGGGCTAGCCAGCTGTCCTCTCCCGCACAAAAGTGGGTCATTAACGATGTGAGGGCTGCCATGGATTTCGGCTTTTCCTGCCCCAGGTGCCGGGCTAGCCATTCGTCCCGGATGTTATGTTTGAAGGCTGCAAGGGCCTCTGCGTCCGGACAATCGACGATTTGATTTTTCTTTGTCAAGAACCGTGTCCAGAACTGTCTGGCCGATTCGTCTGGCTGCTGAATTATGTGGCTTAGGTCATCGGCGTCTGGTGGGCGCACATATGTGCCTTGGAAGTCATCAAGGAATGCGGCCTCCAGGTCTTCCCAACACCCAATCGACTCTGCGGGCAAGCTGTTAAGCCAATGCCGAGCTGGTCCTTTAAGCTTGAGTGGGAGATACTTTATGGCATGGAGATCGTCGCTGCGGGCCATATGGATGTGGAGAAGATAGTCTTCGATCCACACCGCGGGGTCTGTTGTGCCATCGTAAGATTCGATGTTTACGGGTTTAAACCCTTCGGGGATCTGATGATCCATTACTTCGTCAGTGAAGCATAACGGGTGTGCGGCGCCCCTGTATTGAGCAATATCGCGACGCAGCTCGAGAGAGCGCTGTCTGCTGTGTTTGGCCCAGCTGGGGTTATTGTATCCCGCACGACGGTGTTTGTCATGGGTCGTAGGGCGCCCACGTGATCCATAGATGGATCTGGATTGCCTTGCTTTGTCCTCCAATATGTCTCGCAAGTCCGGCGCGTTCCCTCTTGGCTTCGTACTGTTGGAGCGATGCCGGGGTATGGTCTTGGCTGGGGGCCTGGATGCCTCTCTGTCACGACCACGGGGTGGTCGGTCAGCCATATCGTGCGCTGGTGATGGATGTACGTATGCTTCCTCCTCTAATCAGGGGAGCAGCTTGCGTTTTGGGTAACTTTTTTTGGAGGGACGTTCGAGTTTATACTCTTCGGCCGCGAGGACTTCGGTCCATTGATCGGCCAGCAGGTCCTGATCAGCTTGAAGCTGCTGCTGCTTTTTCTTTAGGCTGTTTGCTGTGGCGATAAGCCTGCGCTTGAAGCGCTCTTGTTCAACGGGATCCTCGGGTACGACGAATTCGTCATTGTTGAGGCTTGCTTCGTCTTCGGAGGGAGGCATATAATTATGATTCTCAACCTCTTCGTCTGCCGCCCCCTCATGAGGGCTTGCTTCTGCATCCTCCTGCGCTGAGTCTTGCTGGAGGGGATTGTCTTCGACACTCTCTGGAGTATTATTATCTCCTGTGCCGGAATCTCCATTTTTGCTGTGGCGAGATTTAGAGCGGCGCCGCTGACGCCGGCGCTTGGGCTGTTTCTTTAAGGGATCTGCCTCCGCTGTTTCTTCGCCGTCCCCATCTTTTGGGGTATCCACCATGTATACGTCATATGACGAGGTGGCCTTCCAGTGCCCTGTGGGCGCTGGTTCCTGTTCGTCTCCGGTATCGTCGTCCATAGCGTCGATGTCTTCAGAGTCGTAGTCTAACATGTCGGTTAGATCGTCGACAGTGGCTACAAAGTGGGTGGTGGGTGGGTTCTGAATTTCTTCGTCGTCCGCATCCCAACCATCCTGGCCATAATCCGGCCAGGACTCTCCTGATAACGAGAGATGCTTTAGTGAATTTAAGATATCGCCAAAAGGCGAGCATTGGAAGATGTCCGCGGCGGTGAATTCCATAACCGGCGCCCAATCCGGATCGATTGGTAGGGGCGCGGGAGGTTCGGAGTCCAGCGAGGAGTCCGGCGCCTCGGAATCACGAGTTTCGCAGGGGACAAGATTAGTGTTCGGCTCCATCGCCGTGGATGTTGAAGCCCCCAGGGCGGCGTCTATCCACCGACCCTCGATCTGGGCGATTGGCTCCGGGCTAATGGCCGGGGCGGATCCGTGTGCAGCCACCAAGGCACTGTTCGGCGGCAGAGCTAGATCATGCCCATCGTCACAGTGCGGCGCGCTTGGCTGTGGCTCGAGTCCGTCGAGGATCAAGTCTCCTCGGACATCGGCCGTGAAGTTTAAGCTTCCAAATCTGACCTGACGGCCAGGGGCGTAGCTTCCGATCTGCTCCAGATGGCCAAGTGAATTGGCCCGCAGGGCGAAGCCGCCGAATACGAAGATCTGTCCGGGGAGAAAAGTCTCGACCTGGACAGCGTTGCAGGTTGAAGATGCCATCAAGCCTATCGGTGACGACACAGAGGAACTCTCAATGAAAGCACCAATGTCGGTGTCAAAACAGGCGGATCTCAGGTAGGGGGTCCCGAACTGTGCGTCTAGGTGGATGGTAACAGGAGACGAGGGACACGATGTTTTTACCCAGGTTCGGGCCCTCTCGATGGAGGTAAAACCCTACGTCCTGCTTGATTAATATTGATGATATGGGTAGTACAAGAGTAGATCTACCACGAGATCAGGGAGGCTAAACCCTAGAAGCTAGCCTATGGTATGATTGTTGTAATGTATGTTGTCCTACGGACTAAAGCCCTCCGGTTTATATAGATACCGGAGAGGGCTAGGGTTACACAGAGTCGGTTACAATGGTAGGAGATCTACGTATCCGTATCGCCAAGCTTGCCTTCCACGCCAAGTAAAGTACCTTCTGGACACGAGCCGGAGTCTTCAATCTTGTATCTTCGTAGTCTTGGAGTCCGGCGGATATTGATAGTCCGGCTATCCGGACACCCCCTAGTCCAGGACTCCCTCAGTGGTCATACCACGCACGTGGGGCTTGTTTAAGGCCATAGAGTGCCTTATCGAGTTGATACACATGATCCAGGAAGTAGGGGTCCTCGAACCCGGGGGGTTGCTTGACATAAACCAACTCATTAATGGGACCATTAAGAAAAGCACTTTTCACATCCATTTGTTGCAACTTAAAGTTGTGATGGGAAGCATAAGCAATCAACAAACGAATGGATTCAAGACGAGCAACGGGAGCAAAGGTTTCACCGTAGTCGATATCCTCGACTTGGGAGTAGCCTTGTGCTACCAATCTTGCCTTGTTGCGAATGATGTTCCCATGAGCATCTTGCTTGTTCTTGAAGATCCACTTTGTTCCAATGACATTGTGGTTCCCCGAAGGTCTTGGCACCAATCTCCACACCTTGTTGTACTCGAAGTTGTTGAGTTCTTCATGCATGGCATTGAGCCAATCCGAGTCTTCGAGCGCCTCATAGACCTTTTGGGGTTCAACACAAGAGACAAACGCATGATGTTCACAATAGTTAGCTAATTGTCTACGAGTGCTTACCCCCTTTCTTAGGCTTCCAACCACGTTTTCCATGAGATGGCCTTGGGTGGTGAAGCAATATTCACGGCACGACACTCTAATTCCTCCTCGGGAGTGGAAGGAGGAAGGTTAACTTGATCATCTTGAGCGCCGTATTGAGCTTGCTCATGATCTTGAACTTGCTCGAGGGGGAGAACTTGACCTTGGGCATCATTTAGAGGTTCACCACCATCTTGAGGTTGATCTTGCCCTTGGTCTTGTTCAGTAGGGTGAGGGCCTTCACTTTGTTCTTCGGAAGCATGTGGGTCTTGGGGAGGTGATGGCTCCACTTGAGTGGAGCATTGTCCTTCTCCTTCGGCCACAAGGGGTTCCTCAATGGGTAGGATATGACCAATACCCATTCTTCTTATGGCTTGGGGAGGAATTTCATCACCTACATCACAAGTACCACTTTGCTCCACTTGGGAGCCGTTATTTTCATCAAACTCTACGTTACACGTCTTCTCAATGAGTTCGTTGGACTTGTTGAGAACACGGTAAGCATGAGAGTTTGTAGCATAACCAACAAATATGCCCTCATGAGCTCTAGCTTCGAATTTAGACAAACGAACACCTTTCTTGAGAATGAAACACTTACACCCGAACACCCGGAAGTACTTGAGATTGGGCTTGTTCCCGGTGAGTATCTCATATGGAGTCTTGTTCAAGCCTTTGCGAAGATAGAGCCGATTGGATGCATGACAAGCTGTGTTTATGGCTTCGGCCCAGAAGTTGTATGGAGACTTGAACTCTGCCATCATGGTCCTTGCCGCATCCATCAACGTCCGGTTCTTCCTCTCCGCAACACCATTTTGTTGAGGGGTATATGGTGCAGAATATTGATGCTTGATCCCTTCATCACTAAGAAACTCATCCAAGGTGTAGTTCTTGAACTCGGTGCCGTTGTCACTTCTTATTGTCAAGATCTTTGCATTGTGTTGACGTTGAGCTTCATTTGCAAAGTCGATGACGGTTTGTTGAGTCTCACTCTTCCTCTTGAAGAAGTATACCCAAGTGTATCTTGAATAATCATCCACTATCACCAAGCAATACTTTCTACCCCCAAGACTATCAAAGGATGGGGGCCCAAAGAGGTCCATGTGCAGGAGCTCCAAGGGTCTCTTCGAGTAGATGATAGTCGTGGGAGGGTGAGCTGTCTCATGAAGCTTTCCTTCGATACAAGCACTGCAAACACGATCTTTGGCAAAACTAACATTCGTTAGTCCATGAACATGGTCCCCCTTGAGAAGACTTTGCAAAGATCTCATATTGACGTGGGCTAAACGACGATGCCAAAGCCATCCCACATCAACTTTAGCCATTAGGCATGTCGCGGTCTTAGTGGGTTGCTCCGAAAAGTTAACCACATAGAGACCGTTCTCGACATGTCCAACAAAGGCTACTTTAAGAGTCTTGCTTCACAAGAGGGCCACGGTATCAATATCAAAGAAGGTGGCAAAACCCATGAGTGCGAGTTGACGAACGGAAAGTAAACTGAATGCAAGGGACTCAACAAGCATGACTTTCTCGATCGTTAGATCATGAGAAATGACAACCTTGCCAAGACCCAATACCTTAGAATGTGAGGCATCACCCCATTCGACATTGGTGGGCATAGATGGGATCTTGTGCACGTCCACCACCAAGTCCTTGCTCCCGGTCATATGATTTGCTGCTCCACTATCGAGCAACCATGATCCTCCACCGGAAGCAAACACCTACAAGAGATCAATGCTTGGTTTTAGGTACCCATTGAGTAATAGGTCCTTTGATGTTAGTAACAAGGGTCTTAGGAACCCAAATAGACCATTCAATGTACTCATAAGGAGAACCAACAAATTTAGCATAAACATGCCCATCACTAGCACGGCACAACACATAAGAGGGGTTAAAGTCGCCGGCTTTGTTGGGAGAGATGGCGTTGCGCTCTTTGGCTTCACCACTCTTCCCATTGTTCTTCTTCTCCTTAGGAGCACCTTCTCCCTCCTTCACAAAGGTTTGCATGAGCGGAGGAGGTCGATTGGTCTTGCTCTTCTTTTCCTTGTTCTTCTTCTTGTTCTTGGACTTGGGTGCGAACCCAACTCCCTCCTTGCCCACAACTTCCTTTTGATTGCTCAAAAGGTCATTTAGGTTCTTCTCGCCTTGTATGCATGACACAAGACCTTTCTCGAGTTGTTTCTTCAACTTGGCATTTTCCTCCACAAGATGCACATGCTCACAACATGGGTTAGTTGCATTTGCATTATCAATTAAGACCATGTGAGGAAATGTGGCCTTTTCCTTGGTTAGCTTAACTTGGATTTGAGCATGAGACTCCTTGAGGGTGGCATGAGCACCTTTCAAGACCTTGTGGGCCTTGTCAAGTACATCAAACTCCTCTATGAGTCTAACATGATCAACCCCAAGTTTAGCCTTCTCGGAAGCTAGAACACGAGACACAACAAGAGCATGATCAAGATCTTTCTTTAGTTTAGCATGACCATCATTGTGTGAGTCCTCAAGAGCCAAAAGATGCCCACGCTCTTCCTCAAGAGCATTAGAGAGATCCGATATCTCATCAGCATAGTCACGACTATGACTTTCCATCTTAGTGATGGTTTCTTCATGAGCCTCGATCATGTCATTGGCTTCACCAAGTTGTTCCAAGAGAGCAACGAAATGCTTCTTGGATTTGCCCTTGAGCTTACTCATGAAGGACTCAAATTCATTGATCTCCTCATTAGACCCCTTACCATTATCAAAGTCATCCGTTGAAGGAGGGTTAGTAATGATGGTGGTTTTGATGTTGGGGGTTACCTTGTTGGTGGCCTTAGCCATGAGGCACTTGGCGGTGATGTTCTCGTTAGGTGCATTGAAGAGAGACACCCGAGGAGTTGTGACAATGGCAACGGATGTCATGGCCATTGTTTCACCATCACCATCTTCATCATCATCGTCATCCTAACGGTATTCTTCTTGAACCACCAACCCGCGAGAAGGAGTCTTCTTGGTGAAGTTGTTCTTGTTGGGGAAGGACTTGGCTTTGTCTGTTCGAATGAACTTGCCACCATTATCTTCCCGCTTCTCGTATGGACAATCCGCAATGAAATGGCTAACATTGCCATAGTTGAAACAAGTTCTAACTCATTGCTTCCCCTTGAGGCCACTTGAGTTGTTCTTGTTGAAGTTGGGTCTTGTAGTCTTCTTACTCCAAAACTGTCTTGAGGCAAGAGCCATGTGCTCATGATAATCATACTTCGTGTCCTCGGGGTTGCTCTCCTCATCTTCCTCTTCTTCTTCTTCTTCCACACTAACCTTGGACTTCAAGGCAAGAATGGGCTTCTTTGCCCTTTGGGAACGGAGCACCGCATTGTCGGCGGTCTTGTCCAAGATGCTCATTGCAACAAACTCATCCAACACTTCACTAGAGTCATGGAGTGGAAGTCCGGTCTTTGGCGAATGACGGAGGACATGGCCTTGTTGTAGGGCATCATGGCCTTGAGGAACTTGCGCTTGATCCAGTTGTCATCCGTGTCCTTGCTTCCATGATCTCGGAGTGCGACCGCGAGTTTGGTCACTCTTCGAAAGAGCTCACGAGGTTCTTCATCCTCTTTCATTGCAAACTCATCGGCTTCATCTTGCACCACTTCATAGTTGGAGCGTTGAATGCTAGCACTTCCTCGATAGAGACGCTCGACACATTTCCATGCTTCTTTAGCCATGGCATGAGGTCGAAGATGAGGGAGATCTTCGGGAAGGATTGCATCTTGGATGATGAAGAGAGCACTTTCATTGAATTGATTGTCCACTTCTTCTTGAGGGGTGAAGTTGCTTGGATCATGAGGATAGAAACCTTCTTCAATAATTCTCCAAAGGTTAGTGTTCACATGTTTTAAGTGACGCTTGAAGCGATAGAGCCAAGCATCAAAATCTTCATTTTTCACATATTTAGGAGGAGGACCGGCATGATTCAAATGAGTAGAGGGGATCGGTCCTCTATACACCGGGGTTCCACATTGGCAAAGATGCCGGTGCCATTTCTACCACTAGTAGACGGACTCTTTTCACTATTAGCTTCCCCCTTGTCGGGGTTAGCATCCGTCACCTTGTTAATGGGATCACCCACTTTCATTGGCGAGGTAGATAGTTTGAGTCCCTCTAGGAATTCAGAAAACATGCTTTTAACCTCGGTCGTCATGGAGGTTTTCAATGTGTCTAAAGCCACATTGAATTCCTCACGAGAGACCGAGGTTCCCCCTTCGGCCGAAGACGAGATGGAATTCACACCGGAGTGCTCCTCCGCACCGTCGTTGTTGTCAACCATACTATTCGGACGGCAAAGTCCTTAATAAAGAGACGAGGCTCTGATACCAACTGAAAGGATCGATATGGTTGACTAGAGGGGGGGGGGTGAATAGGCAACTAAAACTTTTTAGACTTTTCTTTAACAATTTAAACCTTGCAATGAAATAGGTTGTCTAGATGTGCAACTACGTGGACAACCTATATGATGCAAAGACAATAAGCACACAAGCAAGCAATGGATATAGCACAAGTAAGCTTGCAAAAGTAAAGGGACAAGATAACCAAGAGTGGAGCCAGTGGAGACGAGGATGTGTTACCGAAGTTCCTTCCTTTTAAGGGGAAGTACGTCTCCGTTAGAGCGGTGTGGAGGCACAATGCTCCCCAAGAAGCCACTAGGGCCACCGTAATCTCCTCACGCCCTCACACAATGCGAGATGCCGTGATTCCACTATTGGAGCCCTTGAAGGCGGCAACCAAACCTTTACAAACAAGATTGGGGCTATCTCCACAACACTTGGAGGCTCCGAACAATACCATGAAGCTTCACCACAATGGAGTATGGCTTCGAGGTGACCTCAACCGTCTAGGGTGCTCAACACCCAAGAGTAACAAGATCCGCAAGGGATAAGTGGGGGGAATCAAATATCCTGTGGTGGAAGTGTAGATCGGGCCCTTGTCACCCAATCTCGAGCAAATCAACAAGTTTGATTGGCTAGGGAGAGAGATCGAGCGAAAAATGGAGCTTGGAGCAACAATGGAGCTTAGAGGTAGAAGAGGTAGTCAACTAGAGGTAGAAGACACCCCTTATATAGTCGTGGGAAAAATCCAACCGTTATCCACATGTTCAGCCCGCGACACACGGTACTACCGCTCCAGGGGCGCGGTACTACCGCGAGGCTGTGCGGTACTACCGTGGCTGATCACAGTACTACCGCGACAGCAGCACAGGCCGGAACTAGCCTGACAAGGGGGCAGTACTACCGCTTGCGCGGTACTACCGCACCCACTTGCGGTACTACCGCAAGGCAGGAAAGTCACGGCCTGGGAAGGGCGCGGATGAAACAAATTACATCCATGCCTACTTCCGCTGAAACTGAGGTGGTACAAAAATCCGACGTGGTACTACCGCTCGCGATGCGCGGTACTACCGTTGCGGGCGCGGATGTAAAAAATTACATCCGCGCCTACTACCGTGACGCTGTGGTACTAGGTAGGAGGGCCATGGTACTACGACTCCTGGGGAGCGGTACTACCGCGCTGGACGAGCGGTACTACCGTGGGTGGCGCGGATGTAAAAAATTACATCCGCCCCTACTACCGTACCGAAGCGACACTAGGCCTGGGAGTCGCGGTACTACCGCTCAAGATGAGCGGTACTACCGTGAGCCACAGCGGTACTACCGCTGGTACTTGCGGTACTACCGCAAGTACATCAGTAGTCGTCAGATTTCAGCATAACCAAGATAACAAAGAGAAGCTCCAGAGTGCAAGGAAAGGTAAGACAAGTGTATGTGTTGATTCCACCCAAACCTTTCCGACGCGGACCCCCTCTTAATAGTACGGCTCTCTTACGACTCAAATCCACCAAATAGAAACGTAGAACAACGCCGACTTCAATAGTCTCCGAGGGGCACCGAATCGTCTCGTGCCTAGTGATGAAGTATCTAAGAAACTCAAGGCACACGATTAGTCCGCAAGAGCGTTGTCATCAATCACCAAAACACCCAAGGGATAAATGTGACCTTACAACGGGGTTGAAGGAGTCGTACTCATCGTGATCCAAATCACCGAAGATCCTAGTGCCGAACGGACGACACCTCCGCGTTCAACACACGTGCAGCCCGGCAACGTCTCCCATGCCTTGATCCAGCAAGGAGAGAGGGAGAGGTTGAGGAAGACTCCATCCAGCAACAGCACAACGGCGTGGTGGTGATGGAGGAGTGTGGTAATCCAGCAGGGCTTCGCCAAGCACCGCGAGAGACAAGGAGAAAGAGAGGTAGGGCTGCGCCAGGGAGAGGTGGAAACTCTTGTGTATGGCAGCCCCAAAAACTCAAGTATATATAGGGGAGAGAGAGGGGGCTGCGCCCCCTCTAGGGTTCCCACCCCTAGGGGTGCGGCAGCCCCAAAACCCATCTAGGGTGGCGGCCAAGGGGGGAGAGGGGGAAACTTGCCCCCCAAGCAAGGTGGGGCGCCCCCTTCCCAAACCCTAGGCGCCTTGGGCCCTTGTGGGGGGGTGCACCAGCCCACCTGGGGCTGGTCCCCTCCCACACTTGGCCCATGCAGCCCTATAGGGCCGGTGGCCCCACTTGGTGGACCCCCGGGACCCTCCCGGTGGTCCCGGTACATTACCGATAACACCCGAAACTTTTCCGGTGACCAAAACAGGACTTCCCATATATAAATCTTTACCTTCGGACCATTCCGGAAACCCTCGTGACGTCCGGGATCTCATCCGGGACTCCGAACAACATTTGGTAACCACGTATATCTATTCCCTACAACCCTAGCGTCATCGAACCTTAAGTGTGTAGACCCTACGGGTTCGGGAACCATGCAGACATGACCGAGACGTTCTCCGGTCAATAACCAACAGTGGTATCTGGATACCCATGTTGGCTCCCACATGTTCCACGATGATCTCATCGGATGAACCACGATATCGAGGACTCAATCAATCCCGTATACAATTCCCTTTGTCTAGCGGTATTGTACTTGCCCGAGATTCGATCGTCGGTATGCCGATACCTTGTTCAATCTCGTTACCGGCAAGTCTCTTTACTCGTTCCGTAACACATCATCCCGTGATCAACCCCTTGGTCACATTGTGCACATTATGATGGTGTCCTACCGAGTGGGCCCAGAGATACCTCTCTGTCACACGGAGTGACAAATCCCAGTCTCGATTCGTGCCAACCCAACAGGCACTTTTGGAGATACCCGTAGTGCACCTTTATAGCCACCCAGTTACGTTGTGACATTTGGTACACCCAAAGCATTCCTACGGTATCCGGGAGTTGCACAATCTCATGGTCTAAGGAAATGATACTTGACATTAGAAAAGCTTTAGTATACGAACTACTCGATCTTTGTGCTAGGCTTAGGATTGGGTCTTGTCCATCACATCATTCTTCTAATGATGTGATCCCGTTATCAACGACATCCATTGTCCATGGTCAGGAAACCGTAACCATTCATTGATCAACGAGCTAGTCAGTTAGAGGCTTACTAGGGACATGGTGTTGTTTATGTACCCACACATGTATCTGAGTTTCCTATCAATACAATTATAGCATGGATAATAAACGATTATCATGAACAAGGAAATATAATAATAATAACTAATTTATTATTGCCTCTAGGGTATATTTCCAACAGAAAACTACCAACGAATTCTAATTCACCTGCTCGTTACCCCTGCCGCCGCCTCCTCCTCCTCCTCCAAAACAAATCTAGGGTTTGTGCCTCTCGCCGGCGCCGCCGAAGGTCCGCCTCGTCTCCAGTGGCCTTAGGGCAATGAGGACGCGGTGGATCTTGGCAAGGGCCAGCGGGAGGGCTTCGTTGTTAGTTCTTTCTTCGAGTTTTGTTAGGGTTTGTGTCCTGCTCAGGAAGACGAGACGGTGGCGGCTCCCTGAAGATGGAATAAAGGTCTCCCCGCCTGGCCCCCGTTCCGATGGTGCGTCTAGCATCATTGGTAGGCGTGTAGAGGTGTGTCTCCGGCGGGTTTATCCTTGGTGGATTTGCTCGGATCTGGTTGTTGTTCGTCTATGTTCGTGTGCCTTTGGGTTGGATCCTTTCGATCTACGTTATTCTTCATCGGCGACGGTTGCTGTTCTGGTGCACTGGTCCTATGTGGCCTTAGCACGACGACTTCCCGACTGTCTACTACACCGAGTTGTGCCCGACTCCGGCGAGGAAGGGGAGATGACGGCGGCGCGCCTTTGGCTCGCTTCAGTGGTTGTAGTCGTCACTAGATTGTCTACGGATCTGGATGTAATATTTATTATTTCTGGTGTTCGTTGTACTGCCATAATCGAAGATGAATAGATCGGAAGCTTTCTCGCAAAAATAATAATAATTCACCTGCTCGTTTCTTTTTTTTTTCCTTTCGTCACCGCAGGATGCATACAATCTAAAGAAAATAAAAATTAGTGCAGGGAAATTAAAGCAAAGTTAGTAATCTTTATCTTTATCTTTATCTTTACCTACTAATGAACCACCGATCGCTGTTGGTTGTACGTCATCGACGATTTTGCAGAAAAGTCCCTACAGTTTTAGGTATTCAACCCGCGGTCCCTTTTCAAGTGATTACTGTGAGATAACGTTTTGTTTATTTAGCCCACGGTCCATACACCTGGTTTTATTAATCGGGACCCTGTAGTTTGGTCTATTTAGCCCACGGTCCATTCACCTGGTTTTATTAATCGGGACCGAGTCAACGCGGCGGCTCCAGCGGCGGCTCGATGCAGAACGGCGGCAGCCGGACCTTACAGGGTCCGGATCCGCGCGCGGTAGCGGCTGGGGAGGTGGGTGGCGATGCGGGGTTCGCCGTTGACGACGAGGAATGTCCGAGCGCGGCTTCTCGGGCGGATCCATGGCGGCTCCTGGGCAGATAGGAGATATGGAGGTGAGGTGGAGAAGAAGGAGCTCGCCGGAGCCGGGCTTCTCGGGGTTGGTTCTGCGCGCATACGCCCACCTTGGCCGCCTACGACGACTCATCGCCGCCGTGGGAGTCATGAACTCCGACCACGGGGACTCGCACGCCCTGCAGCGGCTGGAACTGGCTGAAGTACATTTGGCATCCTCGACTTCATGCCTTCCCCACGCCCTCCTCCATCCACGACCTCTGGTACACTACTGCTCCTCCCTCTCCTCTCCTTCCCAATCCACCCCGTAATTTCTCTGTTCGCTGTCTTGGCGATCCTAAATTTGGCTTGCTTCCCCGTCCAAGCAGCTAGGCCTTATGCTACTCCCAGCTCAAGCTCCACAACATGCTGCATGCTACTTCTTCCCTACATCCTGAAGGTATGGAACTTACACTACCTCTCTGCACCCGTGGATGGCCTTGGACCAGCTGTCCCATTGGCCTTGTCACCTCCCTCCCTCTCGTTTCCTTCCAAGATATAGCCATTTTTGTTGAGAGATAAATGTGCGGCAATGTAAATTGGCTATGCTAGGAGTTCAGTTTCCCAGAGAACGAGAATTTGTCCATGTTACTCTGAATGAACCTATTTTCAGCATCATCACTAATATTTTCAGATGTCACCTTTATTGCTGACGAGTTAATGTTTGATGCAACCCTGCAATCTACAATTTGCCCGTCAGAAGGTTACCTGAAGCTTAAAATAGAGAAATGGCTATTAACCTCATGATTTTGTGTACTAAGTCACAAGGTATTTTGTCTCAACCAAATAAGAGTTTCATTATTATTTTTGAGCAATTTAGAATTGCTTTTTCATATTTGTTGGAGAATCAGGTCGATGAATATTGAGTTTATATCAATTAAGGTATCTTTTACAAACTAATGCTATCTAATCTGACACCCTGTTAACCTCATGATTTCGTGTACTACTTATTTCCTCATGATTTTTAAGTTGCACGATTTGGATTTTGGAGACAATTTCAGATCCGGCTTAGTGACAGGATCATCTTTTTCTTGAGTTATTTTGCTAAAAACATCACAAGATATGGTCCTAATTGTTTGCAGATTTATCTCTGTTCAATCTGCCTTCACTGAACTTCTGAACATGCCAATGTGTTAAGCTTGTGGTGTATTTCTTATGGTGGAGGGAATAATAAGTGCTAGTTCTGCAAAGTTTGACCAGACAGCTATGCATGTGCAAGTATAACTACATTGGCTGGTGCGTATACAGGCTAAGTGCAAGGCACACTTGCCATTTGACCGAAGCCAGTAGGACCACTAGGATTTGCAGTATTGAGAGACTCAACCTGCACTCGCACATTGTGATTTTTACTGTAGGTTGCTTTTAGTGGTTAGATATGTGACCTGAATGTGAGCTAGAGTATAGGGATTATCTTCTATGCTATCGGTTGGTCTTATATTCTCATATCTTAATATGTCCTACTCATTTTCTTACAGTTTCGTGATCCAGCACAATCTTTATATTTTCTACAGATTCTTAAGCAATTACTCGCATTTGAAAAATGATGGATGGAGCATGCCCTCTTTTTGAAAACTATTGTGGACCATTGGTGTTCGAGATTATATTGTGCTCCGGGCCATTGTGAGATGTCTATCACCATGTATTGTTTACATGGTAGGGAAAAAATATTGCAAGTCATTACGTCTCTCCGTCAGAGGACGATTGCGTATTCATGGTCTAGGATTTTTTTTACTGAGCTCATGGTTGTCAACTATTTATTTCCATTTCTTTGGTAGTGATATTTGGTAAAGCCGGAGGTCCTAGCTACAGAACATCAATGGCGTAAAGTATATGTATTGCTGCTCAGAGGTTCTGTAGATAACTCTTTACTGATTTTTCATTTTTATCATGTATGCTTCAATTCTTGCATGCCAAATAAACATAAGTTGATGTTTAATTGTTTAGTTGTCTCATGTTCGCTCTTCATTATTCTATATCAAAGTGATGCCGTTCAATGCGTTTGTCCCTTTCTGATGTAGAAATTGATTTCCATGAGGCATGCCCTCAATGTGCAACAATATCATTCTTCCTGGTGTTGCATTAAATATACCTCTTATTTAGAAAAATATATCCTTTGGATTTGGAAGCAGTATATTAGGTAGACATCATTTGGTGAACATCTGCAGGGTAGAATTCTTGGTTGACTCCAGAATTTTGTTGTAGATTAGTTGGCAGATTAGAACGTCTTTGGCGAGTTCTTTGTTGGTTAGGTCCAGCTCCCTTGGCACTGGACCTAGCAAATGTGTGTGCATGTGCAGATCTCTCATCCATCCACTGCACCACCTGTTGTTTGATGGCAGTGGGGTGTCCAAGCGTGTGGAAGGCCTATCTGCCGTGGCAGCGCAGCTCAGCTCCGAGGAGAACAGTTCCAAGGCCCAACTAACAGTCTACCACAACTCTTAGCCCATTCCTAGACTGTAATTAAATTGCATTATCAATCAATCATAGGCTACAATTAACCAGTGTAATTTGGATGTGCAACACCAGAGACCATTTGATTGAATTGGTGGTATAGTAATGCTATCCTGATACAATTATTAGATCCTTTTGTCCTGACAAGCAGATGGTCTTTGTCCTGTCATGCAGATGGTCTTTCATCCTGTCGAGCAGATGGTTAATTACTGGACAGGTAGAGCATGGCATTTTCCGTGTGCAATCCACACTGACAAGCCTGCAGAGGCTACTTCAAGTCAAGTGTCTTTAGAATTTCTTACTATGTCTACCCATGTAGTATTTAAATTAGAATAGTATCAGATTTGATTGATGCCCTCAGTTCATCACACACACTGACATGTTACTTCTTTCTGGTTTTAACTTTGAAGCCCAAATAAGCATCTTTTGCTACTTAATTGCGCTTGTAGACATTTTTTATTCTCAGTTCATGAATAATATATGTTCGCAAGACATAAATTTAGAACTTTTGGCACATATGTACTTTAATATTCTTGCACGCTTTTATTCCTTGATTTTTTTCATTGAACATGTGTGTCAAGTTAGTGTATAATTATTTTCATCAGATCTTGTAACATGGCATGGTTTGAAGGATACTAATAGCTTCATTCGTTGTGATCCTGAGACCTAGACATATCCTTCATACTAATCTGTTTTTAGTGATGACACCTGAACGTGTAACTCATACTATTTTTCTAGATGTTTTTTTTTTTTGCTTATACTCATGGTTCTGAGTGTGGTGTATTAACATTGACATGATGTATGGATTTTTTAGAAGTTGAGCACACATACTCATGAACGTTGTGCTGCTTATTCGTTATCCACCCATACTGCTCAGAAGCCTGCCATTTTTTTCAATGGTCTTCACGGATGGTTGTTGAGCCCATCTCAGATGAATAGCTAGATACCAGGATGTAGGGCTATCATTTATCCCTAACAAAATTGAAGTTTTTTTCTTTGGTACGACACGATAGTTCTCTAGATTATAATCATTATAATTACTTGCAAGTTCTCAAGAAATATTTGTTGTGCAACTATAAAAAATACGATCAGACTGAATTAAGGGTATAGCTTGTAATATGGCGCCAGTTCTTGAATTAGTTGTTTCATGCCATTTGAAATGTTTTACATAACACATTGGAAAGTATACTTAAATGATTGGTCTCATTCGTTACATGTCGTAAAATTTACACCATTTTTCATATGTAGCTTGCTCGGTTCACCTAAGCAAGAAGTCTGTTATTTTTCTCATAGACGAAACATCTTGATTTATTATCAACATGTTGTTTGATGTGTATGAGGATCTTATATTTGACATGATTAATGTTTAACAACTAGAATATCTATACTTTGTTTCCACGTACGAACAATTATACAACTATACATGGTGACAATAGCATTACTTTCACAATGTCACTAGAAATGAGGGTAACCTTATGGGAATTACACAGGAGCACCTATGCGCTCATGGGTGCTCCACACCCACAAACATTATGTTCAAAAAATTACCGATTTTTTTTTTTAAATCTGGGTCTTTGGGATATAAAACCTGGGTATACAATCTACGTTCGTGTGAAATTTTGTGAAAAAATACCAGAAAACATATCAGTGGCAAAAAAGACAAAAAAAATCCTATGTATAGAAAAAACTATTTGGATGAATTTTAGTTCAGACTGTACTTTCTCTGCCACGGATACATTTCTTGGTATTTTTCTGTGAAACTTCATATGGTAGTAGGTTAGACACCCAAATTTGAGATCCCAAGATTTTAGATTCTTTCGAAAATTTCTGGTATTTCCTGAATTTAATTTTCATATAGGGGGTGGAGCTGTAGGTTTTGCAATTTTTCTCGTTGCAACGCACGGTCATATATATGATTTAGGCGGGCCACGTCAGCAGTTGGGCCGGCAGGCAGCTAGCTAGGCTGGATGGTAAATTGGGGGGAGAGAGAAGGAGAATTGGGTCGGACTCGCGCTGCCATTTTTTTTCTCATTTTAGAAAAAGAGAAACAGATGGAGAGAAGAGAAAAGAAAATATTTAAGCCATAGGTGCGACGATACGAGAGGAGTGTGACAGATAGGGGAGGAGGAAAAGGAGGCAACAGAGTTAGACGGATGGAAGGAGAGGCCGCGCAGAGGTCCAATGAGGCTGAGGGATGTCGAAAGCCCTCTTCGCACATGTCCGGAAGAGAGCTAACCACCAAATGTATTTATGTATTATGAGCTAGATGTATATAAAGATTTATCACCCGTAGCAAAGCACGGGCATTTTTGCTAGTGTATAGATCAATTCGATAAAAACCTTACCGGTCATCAATTTTTCACGCCAAACTCAAAATCCCAATTCCCTATCTTCTTGAACTGAGCACATTGGGGTTGAGACGTAGTCTAGATCTGCGGGGACGTACTTGTTGTCCAGCAGGTCAATTGATCTATCTGAGGATGGGATTGAGGTCTTGAGGAGAACCGGGGGATGGGGAAATCTTGGCGCCATCGGAGATACTCGAGATCAATTCAAGTCGGGCCAGAAAGGGATTTCGAGGAGGGGATCTTGGCGTGGCGCGTGTGCGGCTGTGCGCGTAGTGTCTGCGTTGACCTATTTTAGCGAACAAATCAGTGCGTGCGCGCTTGCTACCAGGCCCCCCATGACGCTACTCTTCTCCTTTGCAATGGCAAGCCAGGCCCAGTACAGAATACGCACCTGCCGGGGGCCCCTTTGGCGTCGTGGGCCCGGGGTGGCTGCCCAGCTCCCCCCGGGCCGGGCCTGCCAACGGACAAGACTGGACACGGACGAACTCATCGGCGCCTCAAAGAAACAAAATCCGGTCAAATCAAATGTCCGTTTGGGATCATACGGTGGAGTTGGCCTTATGCGCTCTTGTTTTCACGGGAGAATCAGAATCGCCCGGAATCATGAGAAGCCACAAGTATTTTATTACTCCACCGTATCTCGCCAGCTGCAAATGAAGCTCGCCTGATACGATTCCCCCGCCAGTTCGCCCCGGGTTGCTGGGCACACGGCTGTCCTGAGCCACTGAACCTGCAGGGTTGCGCGAACCGACGCCACCACCACCGGTTAGTTACACAAGCCAAGCGTATGTTGCGTGAGGCCATGGGGGAGGCTGGCTGGTCGTGGGCCGGCGCCGCCGCGAGAGGAGACGTCGCGTGCGCGCGCGCGCGTGCATCATGCATGAGTCATGCAGCATGACACCCGGCCGCCAGAGCAACAGTAGCTGGCTGTATGTAAACGCGTAGGGCCATGCTGCATTTTCTGTTAAACAAAGCAAGCGAAGCAATTGCGTTAACGTTGCGTGCGTCGTAGGTGCCACCGATCGGGAGATAATGTATTGGCATGTGAATGAAGGAGATCGGCCGGCCGGCCGGCACTGCCTCGCCTTCAACCGGCAATCGCTAAGATCCGTTTGATTCATCTCCCCCAGGCCCAGAGACAAGGATGACGTATTAAAAATGATGAACCAACGGACGTAAACAGAGCATCGTAGCGAGTCTAAGATGTGATGATACATTTGTGCTATTGTCCGGCTTAAGGGAACCCAACAAAGTTAGCTTAACCTAGTTTTTCTGTGTGTGTTTGCCCTGCCACTAAGTCCTACTGGACAAATTCAACATTTTGGCCACATTAGGAGTAGTATAGTACTCCCTCATTCTCGGTTTAGATGGCTTATCTCAATCTATTCAATATGTTTGATGTGCAAGCTAATATGGCGATAGGCTTTTAAAGTAACTTTAATATTCATGCAAACTTGTAAGGGGGAGTGTACCAAAAAGAAAAGAAAAACTCCCAATTCACGTGTTAAGGATACGTATGTCAAATGGAAATAACCTTTGACCTCTTTCTTTTTTATCACCCCTCGTGAAGGAAGAACAACAAGGCAAAAGATATTGGGTGCGGTCTATTTTTGCATTTGTTCATTCAAAGAATTTTAAAGGGTTAACTGTGCTTCAATGGGAATAGTTTAATCTATATCTATATCTATACTCTATACTTATTAATAAAAGAAATATGTATTCTTAGTCTGTCATGCTATTTTGTAGAAAACCCCCTGATCTTTTTGACATTAAACCCGCAGTGCATATCAACTGTTTTTTAAAATACCCATATCTTCTAAACCGTAACTCCAAATTTAACATGTTATATATGGAAATTGATTAGAAAAATATGTAGAATCTGAATATGATGTTACTTTAACTGTTAAAAATTTAAAAAATACTAACTAGACTGCAATGTTAATCAACAATGCATTATCCGTCTTTTTTTTCATACCGATAGCGATTCAGATTGGGGATGAACACCTCAGCAAAATCAGGATTGGACATGCATGACAAGAAATAAAAGGACCCAATAAAGATGGGCGGTCCGTTATAAAATAAATAAAAGAAAAAAATCAGAGGAGATCCGATAAATATGAGATGTTGCGCTATTCTCCTATATATAAGAAGAAAAAAGAGAGGACATGCATGAAAAAAGTAAACATGACAAAAAATAAAATAAAAGACAAACTTGATAAGATATAAATAGTGATGAAACAGGGACCAATACCTATGACAAGTATGGCAAGAAATAGTGATGAAATAGGGGCGCAAGTACTTGCGTCAATAGGAGACCATACAAGAATGTTTTTTCCAGACAAAAAAATCTCTGGCAGATGGACTAATGTCCTGGCAGCCGAGGAATACGGCCTCGAGCGCTCAACCAAGAGTTACCCGAAACACAAATTGTTACCCCAATTCGATGACGAGGCGCTGGAGCCCGTCATACCAGCGCATAATGCGACTGACCGACCACCACATGGCTGGGACAAAGCGGCAACTCAAGCCGAACACCAGCCCACACTACCTCGCTGTAAAAACAGAGACACAACAGCTCAGGGATATACATATGACCTGCGCCATGACCTGGAAAACGGAGCAGGTCAGACCAGATCGGTCTATGGATCGCGGGGGCGTGCCCCGATGCGCGACGATGGCCATCCGGCTGAAGGTGACAAACATAACCACGCCCGGGCCAAAAACGGCAGACGAACTCCATCCGAGCTATGTCGCGACTTGGCCCGATATAGAGGCGCCGCACACCCCCTCTGCTTCACTGATGAAGTAATGGAACATGAATTCCCAGAAGGGTTTAAACCCGTGAACATCGAATCATATGATGGGATAACAGACCCCGCGGTATGGATTGAGGATTTTCTCCTCCATATTCACATGGCCCGCGGTGATGACCTTCACGCCATCAAATACCTCCCGCTAAAACTCAAGGGACCTGCTCGACACTGGTTGAACAGTTTGCCGGAAAACTCAATTGGCAGCTGGGAAGACTTGGAAGACGCCTTCCTCGACAACTTCCAGGGTACATATGTCTGACCTCCGGATGCCGACGACTTAAGTCAGATAGTTCAACAGCCCGGAGAGTCAGCCAGGAAATTCTGGATTAGGTTCTTAACTAAAAAGAACCAGATCGTCGACTGTCCGGATGCCGAAGCCCTAGTGGCCTTTAAACATGGCATTCATAACGAACGGCTCGCCCGACACCTCGGCCAAGAAAAGCCGAAGTCTATGGCAGCCCTCACGACGCTTATGACCCGCTTCTGCGTGAGAGAGGATAGCTGGCTAGCCCTTAGCAATAACAATACAAGCGAACCTAGCACTTCTGAATCCAGAAATAGCAATGGCAAACCCCGACGCAACAGACACAAGCATCGAAGCAACGGTGACAACACCGAGGACACGGCGGTCAACGCCGGATCCAGTGGCTCTAAGTTTGGTCAGCGGAAGAAGCCATATAAAAGAAACAATCCGGGCTCGTCCAGCTTGGACCGCATATTCGATCGTCCATGTCAAATCCACGACACTCCTGATAAACCAGCCAATCATACCAACAGAGACTGTTGGGTTTTTAAACAAGCCGGCAAGTTAAATGCCGAGAATAAGGAGAAGGGGTCACAAAGCAAGGACGATGATGAGGAGCCCCGGCCACCAAACACAGGGGGACAGAAGAAGTCCCCCCCAAGTTAAAATGGTGAACATGATATACGCTACCCATATCCCCAAGAGGGAGCGCAAGCGCGCGCTCAGGGACGTCTACGCGATGGAGCCAGTCGCCCCAAAGTTCAACCCATGGTCGTCCTGCCCGATCACCTTCGATCGTAGGGACCATCCGACCAGTATCCGTCGTGGCGGTTCAGCCGCACTGGTCCTCGACCCAATCATTGATAGATTCCATTTTACACGAGTCCTCATGGACGGTGGCAGCAGCCTGAACCTGCTCTATCAGGATACAGTGCGTAAAATGGATATTGATCCCTCAAGAATCAAGCCCACAAAAACCACCTTTAAAGTAGTCATACCAGGTGTAGAGGCCCATTGTACGGGCTCAATCACACTGGAGGTGGTCTTCGGATCCCCGGCTAACTTCCAAAGTGAAGAGTTGATCTTCGATATTGCCCCCTTCTGTAGTGGCTATCACGCACTGCTCGGATGAACCGCATTCGCTCGATTCAATGCGGTGCCACACTATGCTTATCTCAAACTTAAGATGCCCGGACCACGCGGTGTCATAACAGTCAATGGGAACACAGAGCGCTCCCTCTATACTGAGGAGCACACCGCCGCTCTGGCAGCGGAGGTACAGAGCGGCCTTATCAAGCAGAATTTTAATTCGACGGCCAAGCTCCCGGACACTGTCAAACGAGTCCGGACTACTTTGCAGCAGGACAGTCCAGCTCATTAAGAGCTCGACTAGCAATTTGGCCTCCGTCTCAATCCCGACCAAATGGCGGCATACGTACCGCGCATACATAATTACGCACTCAAAATACCATGGGCGTAGACGGAGGCATAACGTTATTGTGGCACATCATACGGCTCACACACATACCTTTTCCTTTTCCTTCTTATCATTTTTGTGTCTTTTTCACAGGCCCCTCCCTACGGCCTGGTCATCGATCCTTTCGAAGGATATATACATACCAAGGCGGGAAGCAATATGGACATGTGAGGTAATCTCTAGATGTTCTTCTCGATAATCATTCTACCTGTCTTCGGGACCCGCACGCAGCTCCCCCTGGTCTTGGCAAGTTAAACAACCATATTGTTTATGGCACTATTTGTACAAATACGCTTTGACGTCTTAATCAAATTACAATAAAAATAGTTTGCGGCCCAATTTACGTGGCATTAACTTGCTATTTCCTTTTATTTCATTATTCTTATCAATTGCACCCGTACACTTTGGTACGCTTTAAAATTCACCAGGGGCTTCATGACGCCCCATAATACGACAACAAAGTCCGAACACTTTTTACAGTATAGTTCGGCATCCCGAACTTTAGCATTATATGCATTGGCTCCGAATCATGTCTTTGGTCAATAGTTGGGTTGCCCGACTCCTGTGCTTACTACATTATGTTCCGCTCTATCGGCTAGGGTAGTAAAGGGAGAACTACTGCGATTGTGTCCTGGTTTATCCGGATGAGTACCTCAGTAGAGAAAGCCGAAAACTGACTGTCATGATGCGACGTGAGCCGGTCAGCTGTTCGAGAGGTTACAAATCTTTTGCGATTTTTCCGTATTATGCGATGAATCAATTTTTATCCGATCAAGTGTTTACAGTACCCCAAGTTCGGACTTACGAATACTAGGGGCTGCGCCTAAATTTATGTTATCAAACTCCTATGGCTAAGGGAGGGTGATAAAGCCACATAGTCCGATTGCCTGGTTCGTTGCGCTAAACACCTCCTTTAAGGACCAAACTCCGGGATAAAGAGTGTTTAGATTAATCTCGAACACCCCCGTACTACCTACGTGGGGGCTGAAGCCAACGACTGGCCAACTCTCAGATTTCACAAAAACGGCCGCACAGGAGGTAAAATTTTAAATAACAGGCATTATATTACATAACGGTTCTGTTTCATAATACAGGAAGGGACAATATGAATGAATTCGTTCAAAGATAATGTCTTTTGAACACTGCCCCTCTACAATGCGGGATCCCTTCAGGACATCTTCAAAATACCGCTCGGGCGTGCTGTGCTCCTTGCCCGCGAGTGGTCCCTCGGTCGTAAGCTTCATGGCGTCCATATTTTCCCACTGTATCTTGACTCGGGCGAAGGCCATTCACGCGCCTTCGATGCAGACCGACCGCTTGATGGCATCAAGCCGAGGGCAGGCATTGACCAGCCGCTTCATGAGCCCAAAGTAGCTGCTGGGTATGGCTTTGGTAGGCCACAGCCGGACTATCAAATCCTTCATGGCCAGTTCAGCCACCCTATGCAGTTCGACCAGCTGTTTTAGCTGATCGCTAAAGGGCACCGGATGTTCTGGCGCAAAGTATCGTGACCAGAACAACTTCTCCGATGAGCTCCCCTCTTCGGCTCGGAAGAACTCCACTGCGCGGCAGATTCGCAAACGCCCCTGGAGAACTCCAAATCCGGGTTAGTAAGAGATAGCTCTTCTTCACATATTAGCTTTGCATAATGAAGGCCTTACCCGCTGTAATTTTCTTGGCCTCTTGGATTTCCTGGAGGGCGCCCTGGGCTCCCACCCAGGCATCTTGCGTGCTCTGGCGAGCCTTGGCGAGTCCGGTCTCTCGATCGGCAATATCGCGCTCCAAGGACTCGCATTTCTTAACGGCGTCATGAAGCTCTTGCTGGACCTCATTAACCCTGGCCTCGTGTTTTTCACGGGCGGCTTGCTCCTTTGCCGCTTTCTTTTTGGCCTCGGCCAGCTCCTTTTTAAGAGCCTCCACCTTGGTTGCCGCTCCTACAAATAAAATGGCACTATGGTCATTACAAATCATCTATCCTTTCTGATATACAGAAGGTCATGGCATACCTTGTTTATCCTCTAGCTGCTTTTTCACACAACCGAGCTCTTCCTCGGCACGCTCTAGACTCTGCTTCAGTCCGGAAACCTCAACATTATGAGAGGTCGCAGCCAGTAACGACGCTTGCTTGTTCACATTGACTCATCTGGTTAGTCTCCTACGGAACTTGTTTGATCCTCTGTCTGACTTTTCTTTTCAAACACCGGACAATGTCTCATGGGCTACTATCTATACTGTGACATTCTTTTTACATAATTGCGTTGCTTACCTCAAAGGCTGTTAGAAGGCTTGTGCATGCTTCGGTTAGTCCGCTCTTCACAGACTAAATCCTCTCAACCACCGTACCCATAAGGATACGGTGTTCCTCAACAATGGAAGCACTTCACAGCGCTTCCATTAGAGTGTCTGACGCCTCTGGCTGGACAGAGGTCACCGACGGAATTGGTGTGCCTCCTCCTTTTGAAGGAGGCTACTTGCCAGGTTCTGGAGCCGCATAGGTCTCCGGGACTGTATTCGACTGGGGGTCGAACTAAATATGGCCCCCATCGCTACTCTCCATGGGGATTTGCTCCCTTATGTGTCCGGCGGCTGAGGATTCACCCTTCGGCACCGCCCTGACGGCCTCCTAAGTCTCTCCCTGGCCTGGGATCCTTTGGGACAACACCTCGGTGCCATCCATGACCTTGGGAGAGGAGGCCGCCAGAAGGGACCCGCTTTCCATCGCCTTCGGGTCCAGCGAATTTCTCGAAGATGAGGATCGCTCGAGGTCGGACCGAGCCGGACTGCAAATGCATGATTCAACATGTTAAAGACTATGAAGTAGAGAGGCCGGATATATGAATGCGTCCAGGTTTTTTAGTACTCACGATTTGGCCAGGGGCTTGTCTCGGGGGCGCCGCTCTGGGCTGCTCTCGACGTCCCACATGGAGTTATCCGTGAGGGAACCCTTCCCCCTCTTGGACGCCTCTGCCTCCAGATTTTTGGAGGCCGCCCTCTTATTCCTTCCCCCCTCAGGGGAGAGTTGCTTTCCTCCTCCTCTTCATCCCTGGCGGCGGAGGAGTGAGTCTCGGTGTCTTCGGACGTCATGTCCGAAGCACCCTTGCGACGGAGACCGCTTCTGGTCTCCTTGGCCTTCCCTTTGGCCTTCTTCTCCGGCGCCTGGTAGGGCGCCAGAACCAGCATCTTCATCAGAAGCTGGATGGCCGGTTCCTCGGGCAGTGGAGCCGGGCACTTGATCCGCTCCGCTTTCTTTGTCCAGCCCTGAAAATAAATAGAAGGCTCAGGCATCTTCCCTGAATAAGTAAGTAAAGGATTCACCTTGAAATGCGAAAAACTTACCGCATTGGCGGGATGGGTCAGGTTGTACCCACGGTCTTCGGTTTCCTTCAGCCACGTCTCATTGGCCTTGAAGAGCACCTTCCAAATGCCTTTGTGCATGACGCCAAATAAATGTTGCAGGGTCTTGAGCCCGACCGGATCGAACTCCCACAAATTACAGCTTCGGCTTTGGCATGGAAGGATCCGGCGAACTAGCATCACCTGGATCACGTTGAGAAGCTTGATGTTCTTGTCCACCATGCTTTGGATGCGCGTCTGCAGTACTGTCAGCTCGTCCGACGCAACCCAATTCAGGCCCTTCTCTAGCCAGGAGGTGAGCCGCATTGGGGCTGCAGACTTGAATTCGGGAGCCACGTCCAGGTGGTGTCGCAGGGTTCTGTAATATAGAACCACAATTGCTGCCACCCTTTGACGGTCTCTACGAAGGAGCCTTCGGGCCATGTGACGTTGGGAATCTTGCTCACCATGGCGCCTCCTCACTCTGCATGTTGGCCACCCACCACCTTCGGCTTCACATTGAAGATCTTTAACCATAATCCGAAGTGGGGTGGGAGGCGGAGGAAAGCCTCACACACGACAATGAATGCCGAGATGTTGAGGAAAGAATTTGGGGCTAGATCATGGAAATCTAGCCCGTAGTAGAACATGAGTTCGCGGACGAATGGGTGGAGAGGAAATCCCAGCCCACGGACAAAGTGGGGGATGAACACCACCCTCTCATGGGGCTCTGGAGTGGGGATGATTTGCCCCTTGGTCGGGAGCCGGTGGGCGACTTTTTTGGCCAAATACGCCGCCTTTCGGAGCCTCGTAATATCCTTCTCCTTGATGGAGGATACCATCCACTTGCCCTGCGCTCCCGATCTGGACATGGTTGGAGTGCTTTCTTGGGGCGGAAAATATGAGAACTTGGGCGCTGGAGCTCAAGAATGGGGAAGGCAGAGAGAGAGAGAAGGCGTGGGTGAAAGGGGTGAATCCTTATCTCTTTATAAATGCAATGAATATCAAGTGCCTCCCCACTCGCCCTAAAAACTCGCTTATTCCCAAGGGTCGTGCAGATGATACGGTGGGATTACCCATGCCCGTATTGATGAGAATCCCGCAATAAGGGGACACAATATCTGCTTTGACAAGACGTGCCAATGAAACCGCATCTCGAAATACGGAGCGACAGGCTAAAAAACGGTTCGAAATAATGGCCGGGCGGCAACGTGATGTCATGCTTATTGAAGGTTGTCAGCAGATTGGACTCGTGAAATATTATACTCTCTACGGTTGTGTGTGGAATTTGTTTTGCAGAGCCGGACACGATTCTTGTGTTCAAAGACTATTTTGGAGTATTCGGAGAATGCCGAAGACAATCTGCACGCCGGACACCTCGTCATTGAAGCCTGGTTCATGGGCTACTGAGGGAGTCCTGGATTAAGGGGTCCTTGGACGATCGGCCTATTGACATGGGACGGATTGATGGGCTGTGAAGATACAAGACCGAAGAGTCTCTCCCGTGTCCGGATGAGACTCTCCTTGGCGTGGAAGGCAAGCTTGGCACCCGGATATGAAGATTCCTTTCTCTGTAACCGACTTTGTACAACCCTAGTTTCCTCCGGTGTCTATATAAACCAGAGGGCTTAGTCCGTAGAGGCAATCATAATCATACATGCTAGACTTCTAGGGTTTTAGCCATTACGATCTCGTGGTAGATCAATTCTTGTAATACTCATATTCATCAAGATCAATCAAGTAGGAAGTAGGGTATTATGTCCATAGAGAGGGCCCGAACCTGGGTAAACATCGTGTCCCCTGCCTCCTGTTACCATCAACTTTAGACGCACAATTAGGGACCCCCTACCCGAGATCCGCCGGTTTTGACACCGACACTGCGCATGCAGGTAAGAGGGCATGCATGCAACCAAACAACATGCAGATGAGGCATTTGAGGCTCCATTTGCATAGGCAGGTTGGGTGAAGAAGTGTATGCAATGCGGGTACTGTAGCGCACGGCAACCAAACACACCCTTCTATATTGGGACGAATGGAGTACTTGAGAAAAGTTATTTTAAATACATACATGAAGCTGTAAACACCCATCATTGTAATTAATCTTTAAAAATAGGACTACACCAAGTGCAACATACAACAAGTGTATTCAATATTTACAAAAATACGTCTGCAATAAGGCAGAAACTTGTCTGAGTTACAAAATCAACCCTTTGGAGTACAAAAGCACAAATAATCGCACCATATCGAGGGCCTATTTGATTCACATGATTCTCAAAACGTTGAAATAGAAAAAAAATGGGATTAGAGTGGCATGCCCACTTAAATCCTATATGATTAGCATAGAGTGTTTGACACCATAGAAAAAACAATTTTTTTTTATAAAAAGAGGTTGGAGTGGATGCTATATTTTCTATGAAATGTAGTACACATGATTCCTTATGAAAAATTTCTATAGGATTCAATTTTATGAATTAAATAACCAACGCAGGAAACATTCATAACGAGTCTAAACCTCCAAAAATCCAATGAAATTCCATTGAATCAAATGAGCCCTAAATAGCAAAAATGCAGGAATTGCCATCTTGCGCACTACATGGTTAGTATGTGTGTTTGATTATGCGCGGAAAATAACATAGGATTTCACATGAGGTTGAACAAGATGAAAATTTGCATAGGAATACTAGTACAAAATGAATTGTAGAAAAAAGATCCTAATCCTATGAAACGGACAACCCATACATCCCCCCCCCCCCAACCCCCCAACGATTAGAAACCTCTAAAATTCTTTTAGGAAATAGGAATCCCTTTTTTTGGAGGGGAAAACCTGCCACCGCTTTATTATCTAAACAAAGTTTGAAATATCATCCGAAATAGGAATCCCTTGTGTTGGTGTGTCCGCAGCATGTACGGACTTACGCGAACCTGTCCTACGTTTGGTTTCGATTTGTGAAATTTTGAATGCCCGAACAGTTTGGCTCATTGTCCGATTTGGTGACTCCCATTGGATGGCATAAAAATGTCCGGCCCAACCGGTCCAAACATTTAGGGACGGTTTGGCGACCGCGTTGGAGTTGCCCTAAAATCTACGATAATGCTAATTGATGAATGTCCGCCGGAAAGAAATTGCCAACAAACGCATTTGCGGCCGTTTGATCGAGATCAAACGATGCCAGCTTTCTGAAAAAGATTGCCTTCTGGGCATGAAATTGTCATGATAGTCCGAAGAAATCGCCACCCACCTATAGCTAAACGGCCATGATAAACGTTCGCAATTGACATCCTCCAAAAGCGAACATTTCTGGCTAAGAGCATCTCTAGCAGACCCCGTATAACGCCGACCCGCATAACGCATTTACAGTTGGCGGAGAAACGGTTTTGCGGGCTGAAATCATGCGCTGCAGAATAGACCCCGTATATGTAACTGTATAAATTAAAAAAGCTTTCGCGGGAGAAATTGCAACCACAGTGATCATTCATAGTTCACAAGCTATATAGATCATACAACATTCTACTACTAGAAGAAGGGGGAGGGGGATCTGCGGGCTTGCGGCGCCTACCAAAATGGACGAGGGGGAGGCCGACGCGGTGGAGGAGCTCAGTCCTCCTCGTCGGAGCTGACAAGATCGATATACTTCTCCCTCTCCTCCTCGCGGATGCGCCACCACTCATCGTCCTTGTCCTCCACGGCGAGGTTGACCGCGGGCGCCTGCTTGAAAAGGAGGTCTTCGAGCTCCTCGCCGCGGCGGTGGCGTTCCTCCTCCTCTCGCAAGCTCCGTGTGGCAATGGCGGCCGCGACCGCATCGACATCGTCACCGACGTCATCTTTGGGACCGACGATGCCTCGGCGCGCGATCTCCTCCGGCTCCCGCTTGTCGGCGACGAGCTCGCCCTCCTCTGACTCCTGCTTGACGGCGACGAGCTCGGCCCACTCCCTCTTCATGGGGAGAAGCGCCGCGCCGGAAGCCCCCCTCCCCCTGCGTCGGAGGTGAGCCACGCGGCAGAGGACGAGCCTGCGGCCGAGGAAGAGCCAGCGACCGAGGAGGGCGTCCGCCCGTGCCGACGGTCATACTCCACCGTCTCGCGATAAAGGAGCCTTGTCGGCGGCTCGAGGCCTTTGTTGGTCCACTTCTTGGCCGCGTGCTTCCTCACGCCGTCCGCGCGAACACATGGCTCACGCTCGGGGTCGTCGCCCATGCCGGCGCCGCGGCTGAGCTCCACATGCGGCCCCACATTGCGGCTGGAGGCGGAACTAGGCTCACCAGCGGCGAGAAATGCGAGGGAGGGAGCGGGGAATCGCGGGGAAACGCGGCGGCGGGCGGCGGCAGGGGGATAGGCTTTCGACCCGTATCTACCCCGCAAACCCATAGTTATCGAAATTACTAATTAAGGAGTACTCCTTGCGGAGATCACTCCAACTTTCCTAGGTTGCGACAAGTGGCGCGCTGCATGTGCGCCACTTGTCGCAACCTGGATGTTTTCCCTTTTTTCGTAGATCTGTTTATTCAAAACGTTTTATCTCTTAAACCGTGCATCCAAAGTCCGAACCGCTTTCTCCGTCGGATTTCTCGCGTCGAGATCTCCAAAACTAGATCCCATGTTGATAGGTTCTGACGAACTTTTTTTTTCATGAAAAAACCGGACAGAAAAAACCAACGAAAAAACCAAACCGGAAACACGGGTTTTTTCCTTTTCGAAAGAGGCACGTCCGTGCCTCTGACGAAATCACAACCGTGCCTCTCGCGGAAGCAAAACCGTGCCTCTCGCGAAAAAAAAACCAGAAAACACGTTTTTTCCCTTTTCAAAAGAGGCACGCCCGTGCCTCTCGCGAAAGCACAACCATGCCTCTCGCGAAAGAGAAAAAACAGAAAACACGTTTTTTCCCTTTCCGAAAGAGGCACGCCCGTGCCTCTTTTGAAAGCACAACCGTGCCTCTCGCGAAAGCAAAACTGTGCCTCTCGTGAAAGAAAAAAAACAGAAAACATGTTTTTTTTCGTTTTCGAGGAGGCACGGCAGTGACTCTCGCGAAAGCACAACCGTGCCTCTCGTGGAAGCAAAACTGTGCCTCTCGCGAAAGGAAAAATAAAAGAAAACACATTTTTTTTCGTTTCCAAGAGGCACGGCCGTGCCTCTCGCAAAGCACAACCGTGCCTCTCGCAAAATCAAAACCGTGACTCTCGCGAAAAAAATGCGTGAAAAACAAAACGTGAGAAAAAACAAGAAAAAAACCGTTTAAAAAGCCGAAAACACGTGCGGAAAAATAAAAAAAACAAAATCCGAAAGGAGCGCCCAGAACGCGACACGTGACGAATAGCTGAGAGCGCGCCAAGTGGCGCTGATCGTTGCGAGGCTCCCGAAGGAGCGCTCGTTAATTAGTTCGCCTCCGTAGTTATACGGCTTCGGTGTGAGGTTTGCGGGCCGCGCTAAAATCATTCATGGGCCGGACGACAATACGGGCTCTGTTCTAACCAAAAAATTGGGCCGAGCCCGTATACTCATCGAAATTATGCGGATTTACGCGTTATACGGGCCCTGCTAGATACGCTTTAACAGGGCCGTGAATCTAATGTTATGTGCCATGCTACCCAAAGTTGGTCGGCTACCTTAGATAATTTTACAAGATCACATTTTCTAATGTTGCGCTGTCTCCGATTTAAGTAGACACGTTCATAAACTTATTTCATCACGCCTCCTCCTCCGAGAGAAGGAGAAGACAAAAGAGACGGACGCCAGTATGCACGCCGTTCTGCTGGGACATGACTGGACTGGACGGATCCGAGCATAAACTCCCATAGAATATGCAGTGATCATATGCTAATTAATACTCCAGCAGTCCACTAATCTCCATTCTCCAAGCTCGGACTAAACAATCCGCACAAGAGGCCGCCAATTCCAGCGCCACGTTCGAACTCCACGGTAGCAGGTCGTCGTCCATTGGCATCTTGATTTTCTTGCGCGCGCCCAGATCCCGCCGCGGCCAATGACGCCCCTCCGGCCCGCCCGGGTCAACCCCTCCCGCCTCCATGCCATCGTCACGTCCACTCCGGCGCCCCCATGAGCCCACCGTTTCGCCTTGGCCATGGGGAGACCCTCGCCGATCCGCCCACTCCTCCTACTCCTCGGCGTCCTTGGCAGCGTCGCCTGGCTCCGGCGCGCCGAGGCCGGCACGGTCCGGACGGAGCTCGTCACGCCGGACTTCGCGGCGTCGTACCTGCTCTTTATCGACACCCTCGGCGTGTTCCTACGCTCCCGCAGCGGCGCCTTCGAGGCCGCGGTGCACAGCCCGGCGGGGCAGCAGGACCGCTACTACCTCGCCGTGCTGCACGCGCCGTCCGGGACCCGCGTCTGGGCCGCCAACCGTGCCGCGCCCATCACCGACCGCGCCGCACCGTTCCGCCTCTCGTCGGCCGGGCTCTCCGCCGAGGACGCCAACGGGACCGTCGTCTGGTCCACGCCCCCGTTCGCGTCTCCCGTCGCCGCGCTCCGGCTGGCTGACTCCGGCAACCTCGCGCTGCTCGACGGGCAGAATGGCACGCTCTGGCAGTCCTTCGACCAGCCTACGGACTCGCTCGTGTCGTCGCAGCGGCTCCCCGTTGGCGGGTTCCTGACCTCGGCCGCGTCGGCCTCGGACCTGGCTGAGGGGGGCTACAGCCTCAACGTCACCGCCGCCGACGCCGTGCTCGCGTGGATGGGGTCCCTGTACTGGCGGCTGTCGGGCGAAGCCATCGCCGTCAAGGACCGCGACGGCACGGTCGCGTACATGCTCGTGAACGGCACCGGCCTGTACCTTCTCGCGGCGGACGACACCGTCATCGTCCAGGTCGCGATGCCACCTGCCGGGCTACGCATCGTTCAGCTGGGCGTGGATGGGAAGCTGCAAATCTCGAGCTTCGAGTCGGCGAACTCATCGTCGTCGCCCATGGACGGCGGGATCATGGCGCCGAGCAGGGGATGCGCCCTTCCGCTCTCATGTGGCGCGCTCGGCCTCTGCACGCCCGACGGCAACGCGTCCATCTGCACGTGCCCGCCGCCGTTCCCCACGGCGCACGACAACGGCTGCGCGCCGTCCGTTGGCTCCACATTACTGCCCGACGGCTATTGCGGCAGTAGCGCCGGCGGCAGGTCGACGACTTCGTATCTCAGCCTTGGAAGCGGCATTGCGTACTACGCTAACAAGTTCTCGCCGCCGGCCATGGCCGGCTCCAACGCGTCGTCGTGCCAGACACTCTGCACCAGCAACTGCTCCTGCCTCGGCTATTTCTACGACTCCTCCTCCTTGTCTTGCTACTTGGCGCAACACCAGCTTGCTTCGTTCATCAACACCAACTCCAGCAACGGCGCCGGCATGTCCGGCTACATCAAGGTGCAGAGCTCTCCAAGGTCGTCGTCGGACAGTTCGTCCTCCAACAAGACGCTCATCGCCATCCTGCTCCCCACAATCATCGCATTTGTGCTGGTCGTCGTTGTCGGCGCGTTCGTCATCGCGTCACGGCGTCGCAAGGACGAGCAGCGCGTGGGGAGGCGCGCTTCGCGGTCCAGGGACGTGCAGCTCCGGCGGCAGCGCTCGCCGGGGTCAGCCTCGGCGCACCTTGTGCGCGATCTGGACAACGACGACGACGGCGATGACGACATCGTCATCCCCGGCCTCCCCACCAGGTTCACGCACGACGAGATCGAGGCCATGACCAACAGCTACCGCACCAAGATCGGCGCCGGCGGGTTCGGGGCCGTGTACAAGGGCGAGCTCCCGGACGGCTCGCTGGTGGCCGTGAAGAAGATCGAAGGCGTCGGGATGCAGGGGAAGCGCGAGTTCATGACGGAGATCGCCGTCATCGGCAACATCCACCACGTCAACCTGGTCCGCCTCCGGGGATTCTGCACCGAGGGCCATCGCCGCCTGCTGGTGTACGAGTACATGAACCGCGGCTCCCTCGACCGGCCCCTGTTCCGGCCGGCAGGCCCTCTGCTCGAGTGGAAGGAGCGGGTGGACATCGCCATCGGCGCGGCGAGGGGGCTCGCCTACCTCCACTTCGGCTGCAACCAGAGGATCATCCACTGCGACGTGAAGCCGGAGAACATCCTGCTCGCCGACGGCGGGCAGGTGAAGATCGCCGACTTCGGGCTCGCCAAGTTCTTGACGCCGGAGCAGTCCGGGCTGTTCACGACGATGCGGGGCACGCGCGGGTACCTGGCGCCGGAGTGGCTGACCAACACGGCCATCACGGACCGCACGGACGTGTACGGCTTCGGCATGGTGCTCCTGGAGCTGGTGCACGGCCGCAAGAACCGCAGCGAGCACGTGAGCGACGGCGGCGGCGAGGACTCCAACTCCTCGAACGGTACGGCGGGAAGCTCGTCGCGCAGCGGGAGGAACGACTACTTCCCGCTGGTGGCGCTGGAGGGGCACGAGGGCGGGCGGTACGCGGAGCTGGCCGACCCGCGGCTGGAGGGGCGGGTGGTGGGCAAGGAGGTGGAGAGGATGGTGAAGGTGGCGCTGTGCTGCCTGCACGAGGACCCGCACACGCGGCCGAGCATGGCGGTGGTGGCCGGCATGCTGGAGGGCACCATGGAGCTGAGCGAGCCGCGCGCGCAGGCGCTCGGGTTCCTCCGGCTGTATGGCCGGGGGTTCGCCGGGCCCTCCGACGGCAACGTCATGAAGCAGGTGATGGTGGGCGATCGCGCCCGGTCGGAGACGACGATGACGACGATGAGCGGGTGGCCGTCGTACATGTCGTCGTCGCAGCTGTCCGGCGCGAGATAGCGCCATGGGCACGATGCTCCTGTGCTAGAGGCTGTACTTGATCATTTTGGTTGATTCCTTGATAGAGCAGAGGGGGATTGGTCTGTGAGATCTTCATCTGTATCTCTGCAGTTTTGCTGTATCGTGTTCTTTGTCGTCAGATTTTCCTTCAGAGTAAATGGAAATATGGAATAGGAAGAGAGTTGGAATGAAGATGGAATGTGGTTTAGCTAATTCTTGGTTGTCTTTCTGCTCTCCAAATATTGGAAGAACATCCAATCCTCACCCCTCTCAATCCCGAACGTTGCCGCGGAAACATTACGAAAATGTTAACGCCCACACGTGTGGGCGTTTGCACATCGCCCACACGCCTTCATCACCACTCATTTTGCCACGTATGAATAGATGACATCAGCAGATATTTTTTTGGTTTTCGGCTTAAAAATGTTGTATCTCCTAAATAAAAAAACGAACTAAAAATCCGTTTTCACCATTAAATCCGTCTCGACGAGATCTTCAAAACTAGACCCCATGTTGATATGTTTCGACGAATTTTTTTTTGGCCAAAAGTTGCCACGATGTTTACACTGCAGTTGCCATAGGGCTTAAACTAAAGTTGCCATGTGGCAATTTTAGTTTGTAGATCATGGCAATTTTAGTATTTTGATGATGGCAACTCCAGTACTTTGACCATGAAAATTATTTTTTGTATGAACCATGGCAATTTTACGTGCATGTATCATGGCAATTTTAGTTTATGGTTCATGGCAAGTCTAGTTTCTTAATTCCCCGTTTTATAAATGTCAAAATTTACTTTTAAATGTAGAAGAAAATAGCTGAAACATATCATGGCAACTTCAGTGTAAACATCATGGCAATTCATATGCAATAGACATGGCAACTTTTAATCCAAAAAAAAATCATCAAACATATCAGCATGAGATCTAGTTTCGAAGATCTCATCGCGAGGGATTTAATGGTGAAAACGGATTTTCAATCGGATTTTTCGTTTAAGAGATAAAACATTTTAAAAACTGAAAATCCAAAAAAATTCCTTATGCATGCATGCGATGACGTGGCAATCTGTTTACATTAGAGACGTGTGGTGTGTCTCCCTTCCTGCCACACGTGTGGCAGTTAGCGCGACCCAAACATTAACGCCTTGCACAATGGAAGGTGCTTAGAAAAATAAATCAGGCTTTTCTTAAGCACCGGTGCTTATTTATACAGGGTAGACGCTTAATTAAGCGTCTCTCATGTAGAAATAGGCACCGGTGCTTTTAAAAAAACACGATTTATTTTTCTAAGCACCTCTCTAAACACATCCCATCATACAAGGAATACTCCCTTCATTCCATAATGTTGTGTATATAGATTTTTCAAAAACTCAAACCTCACAAACTTTGACCAAATTTGTGAAGAAAAACATTTAAATCCAGAATGTCAAACATATATCATTAGATTCATCATAAGACATAGTTTTATATTTTGTATTTTTGTATATTCGGTATTGTAAATATAAATAGTTGTCTCTATAAATTTGGTCAAATTTACATAGTTGGAGTTCTTAAAAAAGATTTATACACACCACATTATGAAACAGAAAGAGTACGTAGCTACAAAATATTATTATTGCTTCTTAATGTTAATTTTGTTAAGTTACCAATTAGACGGTTTGACAAATTTTTGAATTAAATTAAATTAATATAATTGCGTGACTAATTATTATGTGACAGACATGCTTGACTTGGTGAGGTGGGAGAGTGCATGTTTTAATCCTGCATACTTAAGAGAGCCATCCCCATTAACTTATTTATTTTAAAATGAAAACATATCACATCACCATACAATTATGGATGAGAAAAGGCCAACCTCAATATGCAACCACTCATGGAAAAGATCCACCACCACATGCAACCATGCATGGGATTTTTTATATTCTAGTATTCTACTCATACTTAAAAATATTTTACAACTATATACATAATCTAATATAATAAGTCATATGTTTTTTAATTTTTGTTCACGTGTTATTAATTTTAAATATTTATATTCCACACAATTAAATCTCGTACAAATATATTACAACCGATTTCCACAGCAACGCTCGGGATATCATCTAGTAATTAAAAGTAGCGGATGTGATGCATGGATGTAAAATAGTGCTAGTGGATACTCACATGGCACTATTGATGACATGGAAGGCTGCATGTTTGGAGATTTACTTGTAGTCAGTGGGTATGAACTATTTAAGAATAGTATATGCCCATCATTTTGTATTAGAAGCAAAATATCCTATTTGTAACTTAACTCTTTCTCTATTACAATTTGGCCCTCTTCATATTTTGTGTTAAATATCAAACGTAGATTTGACAAATAAAATATAAATTATATGTCGCATAACTTGTATTGTTGGATTCATATTTGAAAGAAGTTTTCATTGATAGTATCTTTTGCATATAACCTATTATTTGATAGTTAGATCAAATGTTAAAGTTTGACTAAAATATAAGAGAGACTAATAAACCAGAAGGCAGATAGTAATATATAAGAGCATCTACAACCACATATGATAAATATGCCTCCTCAAATGCCCGCTGACGCGTCCCGCAGGCAGTGGCCTGGCACTCCTTAAATTAACACAACTGCATCCAGACATCTCGTACTAGATTCTTAAATCCATACAAAAGTATGCAACTAAAAAACCTACGTACTACGTAGATGATCTAGCTACTCCTCGTCGGAGATGTCGACAATCTCTGTGCCCGGCTCCGGGTATATGGGCTGCAACTGCAGCTCTGGCGCCTCCGGCTGCTCTGCTCCGGCCTCCTCCTCCTCCTCTATCTCCGCGTCGAGTTCGGCGAAGAGTGCGGCGGACGCCGCCTGCTCCTGCCGGAGGAACTGCCGATTGGCCTCCACATAGGCCTCATACTGGATGGACTCCACGATGGCCTACTGCTCTGTCACCTCCGTGGCTTGGGCGACGGCGAACTCCGCCTCCGCCTCCTCCATGGTGAACCTTGGAGTAAGCTACTTCGCCTCCTCCTCCTTTAGATCCGCCGCCTCCATCGGCTCCGGTAGCTGCTCTCGGCTCTCCCCCCTCCTCCGGCTGCTGCTCCTCCTCCTTTAGCTTCGGCGAGTCCGGAGGCAGACCGGTAGCAATGCGAACGACGCGCCTCGCCCGAATCTCCTCCGCGATCTGCCTCCGGCATCAGCATAGCGTACGTCGTGATCTTGCGCCGGACCATGGCGATGCCGGACAACGTGGGAGAGTGGGGGAGAGGAGGCGAACGGGCTTGGGTGGCGGCGCAGAGAGGGAGGAGGTGGATGGGCTAGGATTGGGGGACACCGGCTAGCTTAAATAGCCGAATTTGGCCTCGGGCGGCGAGCCAGAGCGGCACCACGCGGCGTTCACACCGTGGCGACAGAGGAGGCGCCCGTCGGACCGCCGGGTTTCCGGGCGTTTTTGCGTGGGACCCCATCGCCAGTCCCACATGGCGGGAACGGCCGGGTGCCCCCATATCGCCACATATTTGGACCGAAAATGAGAGGTGATGGTCAGCCGGGACGCTTGAAGCCCGTTTGGGTTAGATTTTTGTGACCGGGAGGGTCGCCTCGGCGTTTGAGGCCGCTTTGGGACGCCCGGCTGTAAGGCAGACAATATTTTTTACGTGTTCTTGAAAATAATACAACCACCTTGCAAAAAGAAAGAAACAATAAGATGATCTCGTCATGTGAACTCTGTAGCCACTTATTCTCTAGTAATACTAAATAATTTCATATATTATCTCTCATGAGCGAGCGGCACTTCTAATTTGTGAATTAATTATTTGTCTTGCATGGAAATGAAGTGAGCCAGTTAATGCGATGACAATGTTTAATGGGATCAACAGGTAGGTCTTCTGGGGGAATAATTCTACACATACGTACACTTACGGGCCTGTTATGTAAACCTTCCACAGTTCCACTAATCCATTCGCCCCCCCTGATTTTAACTGTGGGCCCCGTCCTCCTGATTTCCAACTAACAAATCATCAGATGCCACGATTGATTTTGTAAGGAGTTTACGTAAAAGAATTAGCAAAGCTCCTTCTATGGCTCAGACGAAAACCAGCTCGATGACATTGGATCAACAGGTAGGTCTTTGTTGTCCGTCACTTCGGCCCTTCTTGCGGTGGTGACGACGTACTGGTCGGACGAGAAAACCATCGTACGCAGAGCAGTTCGCATGTGCAATGGTTCTCCTCTAGATTTGGTGGTGCATGCACGGTCGTATCTAGGTACGGGACCGGGTGGGCAGGTTGGCCTTTCCCTCTGTTGTCAAAGTAGGGCTAGGGCGAGTTTTTTTTTTTCTGCGTGAAATATTGTATTACTCACTTCGACAAATTCACAAAAAGGTTCCCAATTTTGTATTACAAAGCAACCAATCAAGACAAGCAACGATAGGTGCTGGGGCGGAAGCAACATAGTCACGCCCAAAAGAAATGAAAGAAAAAATACAAGAGAAACAAATGCCGACAATGGCGGATCGACAAAAATGAAGAAGCCTCGCGACCGCTGCGTCCACCGGAGATCGTCCATCAAGCTCCGAGACTCCGACCGCTGCTGCCAAGGGTTCCCCCTGGTACGCGGCGAGGAGAGAGGGAGGGTAGCCTCGACGCCCTTTAGGAAGGTCCGGCGGCACCCTCAGGCGCCACCGCGTCGGTGTCGGCCAAGCCAGCAGGAATTTCTCCCGATGACAACCCCCACCTCATGCACTCCGGAGCTCGCCACCAAACCGCCCACCACCCCGCGCCAACCCGGTCATGAAGCTTCCCACACTGTCTCACCAAGGCACCGCGAAGCATGGCCTGCACAATGAAGAAGAGGAGCCGGGACTAGGGCAGCAGCACCGTCGGCACGTGGGAGGGCCCCACCTCCACCATCCACGACGACAGCTGACCGGACGCAATAGCAGGAACATACCTTGCCCGTGGCCCCACATGCCCGGCTGGGCTCTCAGATGCCCATAAAGTTCTCGCCTTCGCGCTGCAGCCGGCACGCCGTCGGCGCCGCCGCCCCTGTCAACCGCTCCCTGCCTCCCCGCATAGTGGGCGCCGAGGCTGCGCCGGAGCCGGGCTGCTAGGACCCAGATGGGGCCCTACGGGCCCAGGTCTGGGCTGGGGTCGAGACACCAACCACCCAGCACCACTGGACCGCCCCGCCGCCAAGTGGAAGCACCACCACTGCATGCGCCACCGGCCGCTGCCACCAGGCCGCCGGACCGCAACCGGCCGAACATCACCGCCGCCGCCTCTCGCCCTGGGCCGGAGGAGCACGCGTGGGTACGGGAAGACCCGCCACCGCCGACACCACCCGGCCAGAACCAGGGGCGACCGCCGTCGGCGGCGGGGGAAGGGAGGGGGGAGGGGTGGAGGAGGGGGAGGGGGTGCGCGCCGCCCCGGCCGCCTCCCGGGGAGACGACGTAGGGTCGGGACGGGGAGGAGGTGAGAGGGGGCAGGGCGGGCCGGGGCACACGCGCCGGGCAGCAGGAGGGGGCTAGGGCGCCAGCGGCTGCGCGGGAACCCTAGCGGGAGGGGATGGTTCGGGAGGAGAATTCAACAAATTCATACAATCAATCGCAGGAAGATTTGTAGCAACTAAAGGCCGTCAACCGAACCAAGTCATGGTTCTGCCTTGTAAACGAGCAAACTTAGCTATCACTAATGCGAGTTGGTTGGGTCTTCATTGGGGCCAGTGGTGCTTCGGAGCGGTGGCGCCGATTTTGGTATTCTATCCACTCGGGCGGACGTCTAAGTGTGATCAACTCAGGCATTTCTTCTTCAGGTCATGGATCCTTCGGGATGGCCGTTGCTAACACTTCCTGGCTGCTTGGGTGGATACAGGCATGTGCAGAACTCTAACGACAACAACTTCGATGCGTCACAGGCATGTGCGTGATAGAGAAGATGAAGGGTTTCATGGGAGTTTATTATTTTTTCCATTCGGAAAATTCTTGTAATCTTGATGTTTGCTTAATATAGAACCTTGACTCATTCAAAAGAAAAAACAACAAGCGCAGTGGATTGTCTCTGCGGCCGGCCGATGCATTTAATTAGGTTGTGAATTAAACGTAGTAGACGCTGAATTTTCCATGTTTTGTACTTTTGCATCGTCAAAATAAATACAAAATTTACATGACCAGGCTCTCGAACCAAGATGGTACAGTAACTAACTATAAGTTAAGTGTTGAAATTCAAAATGTTCAAACAAATCGGTATCTTTTGGTCAACATGGACGAGAATCGAATCTAACTCTCGGTAACCAAAACCTTGGCACCAACGTTACAATGTGCCGGCCTGTGTAGCGGTATGTATTTTATTTTATCTTCCATTGGTTTTCCAGTATTTTTGTTAGTTTTTTTTTACATTTTCCAACCGGTATCCTCGTCTAGTTTTCTCCAGCCTTTTCTTTTTCCATTTCATTTTTGTTTTTTAATTCATGTGTAGTTTTTAAAATCTATGGGCATTTAAAATTTGCTGAATAATTTTTAGAAAGATAATTTTTTTCATGATTTTTTTTGAAATGCATGATTTTTTTAAAATTGATTAAACATTTTTAAATCCATAATATTTTATAAAATAGTGTTTTCTAAAATTATTTGAATACTTTATAAATATTTGTAACATTTTTAAAACATAAATTTAAATATACTTTAAAAGAATGAAATAGAAAAGGATTACACGCAAACTGATTAACATCCGTGCGCAATCAAGAAAACCATGACTGAATGGTTGCTCCAGCGAATACGTGGGAGTTAATTACTTCTTGGGCCAGCTCATACTGGCGTAAAAGGCCGAGAATAGAGTTCCATGAAAAGGGAATATCCTGCTTATTGCACGTGGCAATAATTAGACATTTAGTACAAATTGGCAGCACTACCATGGGTCGGGCCTTGTAGTGATTTATTTTGATTTTTACTCTGGTTTTCTAGGATTTCTTTTCTTTTTTCTTAGTTTTTGGTTCATTTTTCTGGTTTTTAGTGTTACTTCTGCTTTTTTGTTTGTTTCATTTATGAATCCTTGATTTTCTTTAAATTCACATTTTTTGTGATTTATTTAAATGTTCATGGAAATTTAAATTCATTAATAGTTCTGTTAATTGCATGAGCATTTTGTTATTTAATCCATGTGTTTTAAAACTGAAAACACTTTTTAAAAATATACGATTGTTAAATTAAGGAGGAAGTGATTTTTTCTAAAAAATGCTTTAACATTTTTGAAAAATAGAATATAAATGTTTTCTAACAAGAAAACCAACATAAAAATAGGTCAAGAAAACGATGGTTCAAATACAACCAGAAAACCCGGGACCAAAGAATTGTTTATGTGAATACGTGCGAGTTATTGGACCGACCCATAGGGTACAGTGACAAACAAACTCACACGACGTAGAATAGGCGTTCACAGAGCTGCAGCATGTACCAAATCTTACAATTCCTTATGTGGTGCAGTACCAGATCTTCTACTATTATTATTATTTTTGAAATGTTTTACTATTATTAGTTGGATCCGTGGTAAACTTTATTTTATTTTATTTTGCAACTACATAACGAACATTGGAAATAACCAATCTGTGATGTAGGACCAAACCAATGATGGCCCGATAGGAATTGAAGGTGAATTCAAGGAAATAACACTAAGATCATGGAGGAGATTGAGAGAAAACAAAAGAAAAACACACAATTAGCACACATAGATAGATCCTTGATCCAAATCATCTAAAGAAAGAGATGAACACACAATTAACGCCGTGTTATACCGCGCCTGCTATCGCGCCATCCACCGTCAACGCGTGCGTAGCCGAGCCCTGCCCGCAGATAAAGAAGCCGACTGCATGGAGATCGATGAGTCGGTGGCCAGCGCGTCGACCGCCAACATCCAAGGAAAGAAGAACACGAGAGCCGCCGCCGCTTGGATCCCAAGAAGGCCACCACCGATGCGTCGCCGACTTGCACAACCGGTGTTGCCCAGTTCTTTAGCGCAGACCATTGTCGACCCCGCCTGGCCTTCACAGAAGCGAAGGAGCCCTCTTTCCCCTCTGGCTAAAGCATCCTCTTTGCCACTCCGATAAGTAGCGCAATCGGACATGCATAGGCAAGATACGGGGAAAGAATATACCTTCGGGGCTCCCAGCAGTCCGATGAGTGGGCTGCCGGACATGGGGAAGACAAAAGGATCCGTCGGGCCGACCGTAGGCTAGTATAGTTTATCTGTGTCATGGAAGTGGAGCTCTGCGCGACCGTACATGCACATAGTTTTATCTTTTTAGTTATAATATGCCAAGAATGCGGGTAGGGCGTTTTGGAGCTCGGCCTTCATGGAGGCCGGATTTTTTGAAAAATTCAAAATTCGCACTTTTCAGTTTCAAAAAAATTTGAAAAAAAATCATACAAGTAAACAAGGATGCTATGTGTATATATGTAAAATTTGAAGATGAAATACCCTAAAATGCGATCTGTGCAAAAAAGACAAATTCATAGACTTTGGAGGATGAATAGTGCATCTACTAAAAAGACTCAGATTCGTTCTTTTTGTGTAGCACTCATTTTAAGGTCTTTCGTCCTGAAAATTTACACACATATGCTTTATGCCTCTAAGTATGTGTGTATTTTTTTTCAAAAAATTTCGAAAACTGAAAATTTGAATTTTGATCAAGTCAAAATCGGGCTCCATGGAGCCCGAGCTCTAAAGAGCATTTTCGCAAGAATGCAAACGTTTTTGTCCGGTTTGTATGAAATCCGCTGTGTTTGCATGAATTTTATCGGGTTTGTTGAAAAAATGTTTGAAATGTATGCATTCAGGTCGGATGGCAGCCTCCCGCATCCGTTTCTGCAGACTGGTCCCCCTGTCCGCGGACAAATGCGGTAAAAAATTTACGGGTCGCCGTTGGAGATGCCTTAACTATGTCACATTTAGATGAGCCTTAACCAAGCCGGAGCAGTTTGTTTCTGGTTGATGATGAGATTCTTGCTGATTGGCGTTCATCCGCTGCGTCCAACGTTTCAAATGCGTCCAACGTTTCAAATGTTTCAAATGGATACCTTTGTAGAACCATCCCCACTGCTACTGAACCATCTGCCTCGGAAAAGGCTCCATCCACAGCCAGAGCGATCCATCCGAGTGGAGGCCTCGGACAGGGCAGCACCGTGACTGCAACTCGCGGAGCAGCCGGGTTGATATCCATTATCGACATCTTTCCCTTCAACATTTCTTCAGTCGTATACTTCCTCGCCAAATGCAGTGATGCCATGTAACTCTGGAGGTAGTCTGCTGTCGTCACTAGTGCAGAACCGGGCAATAGTACCGGTTCGTAAGGCCCTTTAGTGCCGGTTCCATAACCGGCACTAAAGTGTGGGCACTAAAGCCCCCCCCCCCTCCTTAGTACCGGTTCAGCACGAACCGATGGTAAAGGGCAACCACGTGGCACGAGCCAGCTCCGGGGGCCTGGAGCCCTTTAGTACCGGTTGGTAATACCAACCAGTACTATAAGGTTTGGGGTTTTTTTAGTTTTATGATTTCTTTTTCATTTAATTTTGTGTTTCCATTTTAATTCTTTTTCGTTTGCTGGTATTTTACGATACTACACATTGTACACGTTATGCATATATATATATATATATATATATATATATATATATATATATAAATAGAATTTCTAGTAGAACCAATCATATATATATATCATCAATGTCTCACAAACCACCATATTAATTAATTCACACATACACAAATGTATAGCTATATACAATTTCTCCTACATATGCATGTTGCCTTCGGAGCCAGTGGCATTAGCCTAATTGGTGCCTTCGGAGCACGATGACAATTGGAAGTGGTTTTATGGGGGCGGTAGCGGGTAATAGTATTCTCCCTTCGGATTTATGACCTGATCGAGCAAAAATCCCGCTATTTCCTCTTGAAGTGCTTCTACGCGCTCCGTTTCTAGGAGCTTCTCCCGCACCTCCCTGAACTGTTAAGAAGGAGATCAATATGCATGTGTATTAGTTGTGTGACTAGATATCGATAATGGTGTAAAAATTGTGAATAGTGTTCTGACAAGCGTACCCATTCCTGTCTTTGAGATCTGCTCCTTTCGGACGCCATCATGCGAATGTTCTCGCAAACGCAGAATGCACACATATCAGTCCCCTGCGCCTGCTTCAGGGCCTTTACGAGAATGGAATTTGATCAGATAATAATTAATCAAGCATAATAATTAAAGAGATGGCAGCTAGCTAGCTAGCTAGTACTACTTAATTACTTACCTTGGGTCGAAACCATTGAAGCTTTTTTTTCCATTCGCCATCCGTGACGCTGATGAACCTTGCCCAAGCCCTGCCCGCCGACAAAGAAAATGAATAAAGGGGTTATTAAATAGTTCATATCATGAAATGACGAACTAAATAGGCCGAGATATATAGTTAATAATAATTGAAATTACCTGTTGACTATCCCAAACAAGATGTTATAGTCAGTTTTAACTTTGAGTAGTGAGTCCAGTATTTCAACTGTTCCGGCGTCAACTTTAATGATACACAAGACCCAGTGAAATCTGCATGCACACACGTTTGCATGTCTTAATTAAGCGGGCATATGTAAGCAAAAACATGTAGCTAGCTAGTAGGCAAAAATAGAGAATTTGTAGTACAAGACAGTGTGACTCACTGGAAGTTGTAAGGAAGTAGTATATCTTCATTGTATTTGAGGCGCTTCAAGAACTCTAGCATGTTGTCCTCTATGTCCTTTTGATGATGTGGATTTATCCGCCATGTGTATTCATTAACGGTGTTTGGGTCAATGAACCCAATGCCATAGCGTCCACCTTTTCTCATTTCATACATCTTCATCCTGCATAATACGACAGAAAAGAATATAGTGAGGATAACTACAGGTAATGATTGATCAAAAGGATCACTACAGCTAGCTTGAGACTTAAATTACAGAAAGAAATCACTTACAGACAATAGCAACTGACGATAGATTTGTCGAGTGCGTCTTGATTGTATAACTGAAACAGTTCAGAATACTCAACGGACAGAGCTTTCTCATGGAAGTAATGCCCCTCCTTGACATTCACCATGAGGGACAATCGATCTGAAATCTTGGTAATGTTCATGTACCATTGATGCAATTCATACATTCTCGTTGGGAGGTTCTTGACCTTGTCTGGCTCGACCAAAGGTTGGCCCCGGACATATTTCCATTTTATTTCATCCTCTCTAAGCACAGGCATGGGCTCGATCTCGAGGAGTTGTCCAACAGTGATGTTGAGAACTTCAGCCTGCATTATATGGTCCTTGGTTATTACCACATTGCCCACCTCGGGAACGTAAACTGTTTGCCCACAATAATATTGGGCGCGCGTACTGTCACGTGTTGTTGGCACAACAAGCGAGGGGATCGATTGCGCCGCCTGTTCTCCCAGCTGGGGAATGGTTTTCCCGCATTTTTTGACAGCTGCTTGTTGTTTGCTCGATCCCGAGCTCGCCTCCTTACGTAGATGTGCTCGATTTAACTTCCTGATGTGGCGCTCATAGTCTGTGTCAACAGGCTTGGAAGCTGGTGGTTGAGCCATACGAATGAAGTGGTCAATCATTTCCTCAGGCACTTTCTCCCTTGGCGGCGGTGGCGGTTTCAGTGCAAAATGGGCTTCCACCTCGGCCTTCGATATGGCTGCGTTTTCCTCCTCGGACTTGTCATAAGCCCTCTGCGGAAGAGGCGTGAGGCTTGGACCATATTTATATCGCTTGCCTCCGCCTGTACTTCCTGTACTACCTCGACTCGTACCGCTACGCACCATAGCTGCGGGGTGTCTCTTCTGCGATTGCTGAGGCGGCGGAGACGGCTGACGGGGCTGAGTTGGACGAGGAGGAGTGGCCTGAAGCTATGCCGGACTTGGAGGAGTGGCCTGAGGTTGTGCCGGACTTGGAGGAGGAGTGGACGTCTGACGCTGTGGCGGACTTGGAGGAGGAGGAGTGGCCTGACACTTTGCCGGACTTGGAGGAGGAGTGGCGTGACACTTTGCCGGACTTGGTGGACTTGCAGGAGCGGGAGTCTGCTGACTCGATGGCGGACTTCGACGAGGAGTCGGCTGACGCGGTGTCGGTGGCCTTCGAAAGATGATGCAATCCTTTTTCCATAGGATGATACGATGTTTGGCCTCTTCGAGAAAGCGCTCGTCGTCACCTCCAGGAATGTCAAGCTGTAGCTCCGAATATGGTGGGTCCACCACCTCATCAACCAAGACACGAGCATAGCCCGCTGGAATTGGGTTGCAATGGAAGGTTGCCTCGTGGGGATTTGTAAAAGCAACGACGTCCGCCACCTTCATGGATATGTTCGTTATTTTGACGTGTAGCTCACAGTTAGTGTTCTCCGTGATGTCATCCATGGGGTATCTACCCAGCATTGCATCGTCCGGGGCGGAACCCACGCTGCTTCTCGGCATGGATGGGGCGGTGCTATCCAATGCTGGATCATCCGCTAGAAGCTGCAGCTGCTGAGACCCCCTTTGCTGGGTAAGTGAGTCGATCTGCTCCTGCTGCCGCTGGAATTTGACTGCCAATTCCGCTTGACTTGCTTCTAGGCCTTGAAGGCGTTCATAGTCCCGCTTCCTCTGCTCCTCCTCCATCTTCCTCTTCTCCTCCTCCGCAATCTTCTTTCTCGCATGGGTTCTGTAGTCGATGTTCCAGTCTGAAAACCCCTCATACCACGGAATAGCGCCCTTGCCTCGTGTTCTTCTCGGGTGTTCAGGATTTCCCAGGGCACGCGTAAGCTCGTCGTTCTCTCTGTTGGGCTGGAACACTCCCGATCGTGCCTCTTCTATTGCAACAAGTATCGCATCGTCGGCTCCCTTCAGACTTGCCTTCGTCGAAACATTGCCTGTCTTCGGGTCCAACTCCCCCCCATGCGCATAGAACCAAGTCCTGCACCTGGGGGGCCAGCTTTTAGTAACCGGAGTGACACCTGCATCCTCCATCTCTTTCTCAGACTTATCCCACTTAGGCATTGCCACCGCATAGCCACCTGGCCCCAGCTTATGGAACTTATCCTTTTTTCGGCATTCTTCTTGTTTATTCTCGACCGTTCCTTAGCTAATTCCGAATCCTTGAATTTCACGAAATCGTCCCAATGAGCACGTTGGTTCTCTAGTGTTCCCTCGAATACTGGAGTCTTCCTTCCTCCCTTGACATACTTGTCCCATTCATGATTCTTGTGGTTCTTGAATGCAACCGCCATCTTCCTAAGAGCAGCGTCCTTGACTTTCTGCACATCTGCTTTTGTGAAATGATCTGGTAGGGTGAAATGTTCCATGAGAGTATCCCAAAGCAGATCTTTTTGATTCTTGTCGACAAAAGTAACATCTGGATGTGGCTTTGCTGGCTCTCTCCATTCTTGAAGTTTGATCGGGAGTTGGTCCTTCACAAGAACTCCGCACTGATGAACGAACTTGTCCGCAATCTTCTTAGGCGCTAATGGTTCGCCATTAGGTCTGACTGCCTCGATATTGTACTTTACGCCCTCCTTCAACTTTTTGTTCGGGCCTCGTTTCGTCCTTTTGCCTGAAGATTTGCTCGATCCGGATGGCTGAAAGAACAAAGATCGATTCGTTAATATATCTTCAAGTCATTTAAAACATGTGATGATCACCAGATGCCTGCTTATATAAATATACCTCGCCGGTCTTTGTTGTTTCAGGATCAACATGTTCTTCGTCATCGTCATAATCGTAGTTCATGACTTCATCAATTCGGTCGTCGTGATCGAATATCATATCACCCTCTCCGGTGTTGTTTAGAAATTCGGAGCCGTCATAATGTTCTTCTTCATTCTGATCATCATCTGGCCCGCGTATCATATCGAACATGGTCTGTTCTCCCTCTCTGACGGTATTATCTGCCATAGCTTTTATTTAACTAATCCAAAAGAAATATAAAACAATTTAGTATTCAAATTACATCGTCTCGAATAATAGATATAATCTCGAATACATCATCTAGAATAATAAATATAATCTCGAATAAATCGTCTCGAATAATATATAATATTGAATACTACATCACTGGCTAGGTAGCTAATTAAAGATCGAATACTACAGAAGAATCTAGGACACTCACGGTTCCTGCGGCGCGGGCGGTGGACACCCAAAGAGAAGGAACCCTCACAGGATCATAGCTGAAGTGAGATCCCCGAAGAAACTGCCAGGTATTGGAGAACCTACCGCCTTCTAACGCAACCATGTAGCGATGGACGTGCTCGTCCTCCTCCCTGACACGGCGACGTACCACCTCCGGCGGGGCCGGGTCCCTCCGCACCAAAACTGGCCCACGCGAACGCCACCAAACGAGATCAGGGTCGACGACGGGACCCGAGGCCGGGTTCCTCATCAAGCGGCGCCCCCCTCCAGGCAGCACCTCCTAGTGCCAGCCCGACGGAGCCCAGTCCCGGACATGGGTCAGCCGGACGTCATCGCGGACGGGTCGACGGCGAGGATGCAGGCCGGGCATCGTCGAGAACAAATACTAGCTATATGCCCGCAAAAAGTAACATTTTTTTAATGATTGGATTTTGATAACTAAAATTTCTAACATTTCTATATAACACTAATTACGCTATCATTGCATATGTCAAAAATCTATATACTATTTCATACTAATTAAGCATCTAACACTAAAAACAGAAAACACAACTTCTATACATCCATTAAAAAACTGAAATACAACATTATATAAAAAAATTCCATACTAATTAAACACTAATTATATCCATCTAACATGCATTCATACATATATAATAGTGAAAAAATAATAATCTAAATAATCTAAACTAATTAAACATACAAAATACGTATATACTAATATATACATGCATTAATTCATACATATGTACGTGTGTGTGTGTGTTCATCATGCTTGTGTGTGTGTGTATGGGCTCGGGGAGGGGCGGCGCCCATGGTGGTCGCCGCGGGCGAGGGAGAGGGGTTAGAGGGGGAGAGCTCACAGCGGGGCGACGACGACGGCGAGGCGACGGCCGGGGGCGGTGACGGGCCGGGGCGTGACGCGGGGGCGGCGACGCGGGGACGGCGCGATGGGGACGGGCCCGGGGCGGCGACTGGGACGGGGGCGGCGACGGGGACGGGGGCGGCGACGGCGACGGCGTCGATCGATCGGGGCGCGCGGACGGTGCTTCAATGGGGAAACAGAGGAAGAAACAGAGGGAGAATGAAATTTTCGCAAGTGTTGTATATATAGGAGAGGCCTTTAGTACCGGTTGGAGCCACCAACCGGTACTAAAGGCCTGTTTTGGCCAGCCCAAGCGGCGGGAAGCGACCCCCTTTAGTACTGGGTGGTGGCACAAACCGGTACTAAATGCCCCCCCTTTAGTACCGGTTGGTGGTTCCAACCGGTACTAAAGGCCTCGCGCTGCCACCCCAAAGTTTAGTCCCACCTCGCCGGGCGAAGGGCAGCCGCACTGGTTTATAAACCCAGCCGCGGCTACCACTTCGAACTCCTCTATATAGCAGGCTTGTGGGCCTAAACTCTGCGCGCTGCCCTGTGAGTCTGCTGGGCCTTTAAGGCCTGTAATTACACACCTGTGGCCTATCAGGCCCACAGGGCAGCGCCCCAATTTTTTTAATAGTTTTTTTCTTTTCTGCTTTATTTTCTTCTATTTATTTTTGCGTAGTTTTTTGTATAGTTTTTTATTTTCTGTTATATTTATTTTCTTCTATTTATTGTGAGTAGTTTTTCATCTAGTTTGCCAAAATTCAACATTTTCAGAGTTCATTTTGTAGTGATTTTTAATTTCACGGTCATTTTGTAAACGATTGAAAAATAGCAAATATAATTTTTTTTTCTTTTCTGCTTTATTTTTTCTTCTTTTTATTTCCGAGTAGTTTTTTCTTTTCTGCTATATTTATTTTCTTCTATTAATTTCTGCGTAGTTTTTTTGTATAGTTTTTTTCTTTTCAGCTATAGTTTTTCTTCTTTTCTGCTATTTTTTCTTTTCTGCAAAACTTGATGGTCAAAGTCTGGAGTTATAACTTAAAAAAAAAGAAATGTCGACGTGCAATTAGTTTTTGCCATAACAGAAGAAGTCCGGAGTTGTAATAAGTTATTAAAAATAAAAAAGAGGTGCAATGCTCGTTAATTTGCTTCAAGCCTTTCGGAATAGTGTAAACTGCACTGCGCATAGCTCCGTGCAGTCTACCATATTCCTGAAGGCTTGAAGCTAAGCAACATGAGCATTGAGCCTCTTCTTCATCGTCTCTGCACTCAGGGCTTATAAACCGCTCCTAGTCCCTCTCACTTCGCGAGGTGGGACTAAAAAACAGCTTACGTCTGGTTCATCCATGAACCGGTACTAAAGGTGCTCGTGGGGCCCCAGCCTTACCTGACACAACCTCATTAGTACCAATTCGTGGTACAAACCGGCACTAAATGGTGATGGTGGGGCCATAGCCTGACCGGAGGCTGACACAGCCTCTTTAGTACCGGTTCGTGGCATGAACCGGTACTAAAGGTTCGCCATGAACCGATGCTATTGATCGCCGCCACGAACCGGCACTAGTGTACACATTAGTGCCGGCTGAAATTCCAACCGGCACTATTGTGCTTCACATTTGACCCTTCGCCACGACCCGGTACTAAAGGGGGTGCGCTGGCGCAGGTGCGGTGCGGCAAGTTTAGTCCCACCTAGCTAGCCAAGGGGCGACCGCACTGGTTTATAAACCCCCTTGCGGTCGCTCTCTCGAGCTCCTCTCCAAAGCAGGCCTACTGGGCCTACGTGTTCTTTGCTGCCCTGTGGGCCCACTTGGCCTTTGCGGGCCTGCATCCTGGCCCAACAACAGGTTGGGTTTCTAGTCATATGCAGGCCGCTCTGGCCTAGTAGGCGGGGTTTTTTTATTTTTTTTGTTTTTTTGTGTATTTAGAGTTTCTTTGTGAATATTTTGCTTTAGGTACAAAAAATTACAAACTTTCTGTTAGTGCCCGTAGTTTTCAAATTTGAATAGTTTAAATTTTGAATTATTTGAAATTAGTGTGAATCACTAGTTTGTGAATAACTTAACTTTAAAAATCAGTAAAGGCATGAAAGAATTTGTTTGCACATAAAATTTCTTCGCGTTTCAAATGCCAAAACACATAACTACCCTAACTATTACAGAGATTCCCCTCTGGGTGTGAAACACAGAAGAAAGTGATGATAGTGAAGCCGATCACATCCCAGATCTTTGGGTGTGAAACTTTTTCTTCGCGTGTGTCCCTTTGCGCCGTAACCATGGAAAATCTTCATCATTTAACGGGATGCTCGAGTCAATATTCACTGTGAATGGAGCAATTTCATCAAACTTTTCATAATCTTCTGACTTGTCTGTCTTGTCATCCACTCCCATGATGTTTCTCTTCCCAGAAAGAACTATGTGCCGTTTTGGCTCATCGTACGATGCATTCGCTTACTTATCTTTTCTTTTTCTTGGCTTGGTAGACATGTCCTTCACATAGAAAACCTGTGCCACATAATTGGCTAGGACGAATGGTTCGTCTGCATACGCAAGATTGTTGAGATCCACTGTTGTCATTCCGTACTGCGGGTCTTCCATTACCCCGCCTCGTGTCATATTGACCCATTTGCACCGAAACAAAGGGACCTTTAAACCACGTCGATAGTCAAGTTCCCATATATCCTGTATATAACCATAATATGTTTCCTTTCCCGTCTTGGTTTCTGCATCAAAGCGGACACCACTGTTTTGGTTGGTGCTCTTCTTATCTTGGGCGATCGTGTAAAATGTATTACCATTTATCTCGTACCCTTTGAAAGTCATTATATTCGAAGATGGTAACTGGGACAGCAAGTACATGTCATCTTCAATAGAGGTGTCATGCATGGTACATGTCTGCAACCAGCTGGCGAAACTCCTGGTTTGTTCACGTGTAATCCAGTCATCAGACCGCTCCGAGTGTTTGGAGCGTAGCAAATTCTTGTGTTCATCCATATACGGAGCCACCAAGGAGGAATTCTGTAGAACTGTGTAGTGTGCTTCAGTGAGAGAATGTCCGTCCATACATATTATTTGTTCCCCTCCCGGCGTGCCTTTTCCATCCAGTCTGCCCTTATGCCGCGATTCAGGAACACCAATCGGCTTAAGGTCAGGAATAAAGTCAATACAAAACTCAATGACCTCCTCATTTTGATGGCCCTTGGAGATGCTTCCTTCTGGCCTAGCACGGTTATGAACATATTTCTTTAAGACTCCCATGAACCTCTCAAAGGGGAACATATTGTGTAGAAATACAGGACCCAAAACGTTAATCTCTTCGCATAGGTGAACTAGGACGTGCGTCATGATGTTGAAGAAGGATGGTGGGAACACCAACTCGAAGCTGACAAGACATTGCACCAAATCATTCTGTAACCTTGGTATGATATCTTGATTGATTACCTTCTGAGAGATTGCATTGAGAAATGCACATAGCTTCACAATGGCTAATCGAACGTTTTCCGGTAGAAGCCCCCTCAATGCAACCGGAAGCAGTTGCGTCATAATCACGTGGCAATCATGAGACTTTAGGTTCTGGAACTTTTTCTCTACCATGTTTATTATTCCCTTTATATTTGACGAGAAGCCAGATGGTATCTTAATACTGAGCAGGCATTCAAAGAAGATTTCCTTCTCTTCTTTGGTAAGAGCGTAGCTTGCATGACCCTGATGTATGCCATCTTCTCCGTGCATATGTTGCTGGTCCTCCCGTGCCTCAGGTGTATCTTTTGTCTTCCCATACACGCCCAAGAAGCCAAGCAGGGTCACGCAAAGATTCTTTGTCACGTGCATCACGTTGATTGCGGAGCGAACCTCTAGGTCTTTCCAATATGGCAGGTCCAAAAATATAGATTTCTTCTTCCACATGGGTGCGCGTCCGTCAGCGTCCTTCGGAACAGGTTGTCCGCCAGGACCCTTTCCAAATATCACCTTCAAATCCTTGACCATATCATGTACATCAGCACCAGTACGGTGGCGAGGCTTCATCCGGTGATCCGCCTCACCTTTGAAATGCTTGCCTTTCTTTCTTACGGGATGCCTGCTCGGAAGAAATCGACGATGTCCCAGGTACACATTCTTCTTACAACTATTCAAATATATACTGTCGGTATCATCTAAACAGTGCGTGCATTCGCGGTATCCCTTGTTTGTCTGTCCTGAAAGGTTACTAAGAGCAGGCCAATCATTGATGGTCAAGAACAGCAACGCCTTTAGGTCAAATTATTCCCCCATGTGCTCATCCCACGCACGTACACCTGTTCCATTCCACAGTTGTAAGATTTCTTCAACTAATGGCCTTAGGTACACATCAATGTCGTTACCGGGTTGCTTAGGGCCTTGGATGAGCACTGGCATCATAATGAACTTCCGCTTCATGCACAACCAAGGAGGAAGGTTATACAAACATAGAGTCACATGCCAGGTGCTATGGTTGCTGCTCTGCTCCCCAAAAGGATTAATGCCATCTGCGCTTAGACCAAACCATACGCTCCTTGCGTCATCTTCAAACTCCTTCCCGTACTTTCTTTCGATTTTTCTCCACTGCGACCCATCAGCGGGTACTCTCAACTTTCCGTCTTTCTTACGGTCTTCTCTGTGCCATCGCATCGCCTTGGCATGCTCTTTGTTTTGGAACAAACGTTTCAACCGTGGTATTATAGGAGAATACCACATCACCTTGGCAGGAATCTTCTTCCTGGGGCGCTCGCCCTCGACATCACCATGCTCATCGCGGCTGATCTTATAGCGCAATGTACCACATACCGGGCAAGCGTTGAAATCCTCGTACTCACCGCGGTAGAGGATGCAATCATTAGGGCATGCATGTATCTTCTGCACCTCTAACCCTAGAGGGCAGACAACCTTCTTTGCTTCGTACGTACTCTCGGGCAATTCGTTGTCCTTTGGAAGCATATCCTTTATCATTACCAGCAACTTTCCAAATCCCTTGTCAGATACACCATTCTCTGCCTTCCATTGCAGCAATTCCAGTGTGGTGCCTAGCTTTTTCTTGTCACCTACGCAATTTGGGTACAAATTTTTTTTGTGATCCTCCAACATGCGCTGCAACTTCTTCTTCTCCAAATCACTTGCGCAGTTTCTCTTTGCATCGGCAATGGCCCGACCTAGATCATCAATGGGCTCATCTGATGCCTCTTCTTCAGCTTCTTCCCGCATTGCCGGCTCAGCTTCTTCCCGCATTACCGGCTCAGCTTCTTCCTCCATTGTTGTATCATCGTATTCAGGGAACCCATGGCCAGGATAGCTGTCGTCGTCCTCTTCTTCTTCATCGTCTTCCATCATAACCCCTCTTTCTCCGTGCTTGGTCCAAACATTATAGTGGGGCATGAAACCGGACTCAAATAGGTGGACGTGAATGGTTCTTGACGTAGAGTAATTGCGACCATTCTTACAGCCAGCACATGGACAAGGCATAAAACCATCCGCCCGCTTGTTTGCCTCAGCCGCAAGCAGAAAAGTATGCACGCCCTCAACGAACTGGGGAGAGCATCGGTCATCGTACATCCATTGCCGGCTCATCTTCATTACACAACACCGAATAGACCAAATTAATACAAGTTCATACATAAATTTCATACAACACTTAAATGCAACAAACAAATAACTCTCTAGCTAAAGCATTTAAATGCAACAACAAATGCGATCAAGATCGCAACTAAGGTAACAATTGATCCAACAGCATAATGATACCAAGCCTCACTATCGATGGCATATTTTCTAATCTTTCTAATCTTCAAGCGCATTTTCTCCATCTTGATCTTGTGATCATCGACGACATCGGCAACATGCAACTCCAATTCCATCTTCTCCCCCTCAATTCTTTTCAATTTTTCTTTCAAGTACTCGTTTTCTCTTTCAACTAAATTTAACCTCTCGACAATAGGGTCGGTTGGAATTTCCGGTTCACATACCTCCTAGATAAAAATATCTATGTCAACTTGATGGGCATAATTTGTCATAAACACGAAATGCAACAAATAGTTTTAAAAGAGAATATACCACATCCGAATCATAACAAGGACGAGGGCCGACGGGGACGGATATAAAAACCATGGCGCTATGTATAACAAACAACGTACGGGTATGATAATTATTATAAGAGTAACTATATATCCAAATCACACAAACATCAATTTTTTATATAAAATTTCATGAACAAGAGGCTCACCACAAGGTGGTGCCGGCGACGGGATGGTGCGGGCGATCAACGGTGGTTACAACGGAGATTTAGAAGGCACTAAGTAAACCACACCTACATATGCAAACTAAGTGTTATTTTGACCTCAAATTGCATATAAATGAAATACTACCACATATAATTCCTCCCAAATTACTAAAACCCACAGTTAATCACTATATAAACCAATGCAAGAGCTAATCTAGCAATGAGAGATGAAAGGACAAAGTTGCTAACCTTGGTGATCATTTGAATGGATGAGGGCCTGCAAATCTTGACAAATTTGGGGCAAATTTTGTGATGAACTCGAGAGGAAGAAGGGAAGAACAGAGGAGAGGGAGAGGGGAAAGGGGGAAGAACAGAGTGCGAGTGGACGAAGGGTTTATATAGGATGACCTTTAGTACCGGTTCGTGCCACGAACCGGTACTAAAGGTGCTGGAAGGGCCCCACTCTGACAACATCTTGCCACCACTTTTTTTAGTACCGGTTCGCGGCACGAACCGGTGCTAAAGGTTTGCCATGAACCGGTACTAAAGAGCTCCTCCCGCCTAGCCGTTGGAACCGGCACTAATGGACACATTAGTGCCGGTTCTGTTACAAACCGGGACTAATGTGTCTCACATTTGACCCTTTTTCTACTAGTGCGTTGCAGTAGAAGGGATCGCCTTATCATGTGTAAGATCATATCGCAGCGACTAGATTCTCCAAAGTAGCATTATTGTGCAGTCCCTCATTGTATCATCACAATTTATGAGAATATTTAGGAGCCAATCCTTTCCTGTACCCCTCCACAACTGATTATCTGGCAAAGCCCAAACCTGGCGCATTTGCATCCATAATGCCTGTGCATGATCACATGTGATAAGTGCGCGGAAACTTGTTTCCTTCTCAGAACCACATAGCGGCATGTCTCATGCGTAGATATGAGTCTATACTTCTTGCATGTATTTTTTGCAAGTGCCCCGGACACCACCTTCCAGGCTAGTATCCACATCTTCAGAGGTAGGTTGGCATTCCAGACCCGTCTCCATATCAAACAATGCCCGTCGAGTGTAGCGCTAGAGGCACCCAGCCCTGCAGACACGTTTGTAGTAGCAAGGCGATATGCACTTTTAACTGTAAACTTTCCACTCTTCTCTGGGAACCATACTAAAAAGTCTTGCCCACCTCTAGGGGACATCCGAATCTTCAGTATTTCACAAACATCCATGTCCCAAAAATATTGCCTTAGTCTATGCACGTTCCATGCTCCTGACTCTTCCAAGAAATCAGCCACCCAGTTATATCTGCAATTGCCTTTCGGGGTGATCGGTTTGAAATCATGTCTCCTGGGGATCCATGCATCTCTCCATGTTTTGATCAACGTACCGTTACCCACTCTCCAAATCAGTCCCTTCTTCAACAATTCAAGGCCATGTGTGATTCCTTTCCAGACCGCAGACGAGCTAGAAGGGAATATCGTGTCCAACAGATTACCATTCGGGTAGTATTTGGCCCGAAGTAGTCGAGCGCAGAGACTGTCCGGGCTATCTAGTAGCCTCCAAGCCTGCTTAGCTAATAGCGCCTGGTTAAATGCCCGCGTATCTCTAAACCCCACACCTCCCATATCCTTGGGTAGAATCATCTTCTCCCAACTGAGCCAAGCCATTTTCCTTTTAACGTTCTCCACTCCCCACCAGTACTATCTCATCATCCGAGTTAAATCATCACAGACGGATGCCGGTAGGCGGAAGACGCTCATAACGTAAGTAGGGATTTCTTGAGCCACCGCTTTTATTAAAATTTCCTTATTGCCTGAAGACATATATTGTTCACTCCAATTAACAAGTCTCTTTCTCAGCCTGTCTTGCAAGGTCTCGAATTGCCCTTTATGAACCCTTCCTTCCGGTACAGGTAAGTGTAGATACTTTGGCTCAAACACTTGTTGCGTGACCTCCAAAATATTCTTCATATCCTCTGCCACCAACTCAACGTAATTGTCCGAAAAAAGGATGGAACACTTATCGGGGTTAATAAGTTGACCCGTCGCTCTGGAATACATGTTCAACAAACCTTTGACAATGCTCTCTTGATGGCTCGTCGCTTCAAATAGCAACATAGTATCATCCTTAAACAACAGATGAGATATGACCGGTGCACCACGACAAATTGAGACCCCCTTAAGCTCCCCCTCATTGACTGATCTTGAGATAAGAGAGGATAAAGCATCAGCAACAAAAAGGAATAAGAAACAGGACAGATGGTCACCTTGCCTAAGCCCCCTAGAGGGGGTGAACGTCTCAAGCAACTTCCCATTAAACTTTACAGAGTATTTGACAGACTTAACACAAGCCATTATCCAAGAGATCCACTCCAACAAAAAACCCAATTTAATTAGGGCTTGCTCCAAAAAGTCCCAATCCACACAATCATATGCCTTCGAGAGATCAAGCTTATAAGCACATGCTGCTGGTCTGCTATTTTTCAGCGATTGTATATGATGGATGCACTCTAAAGCAATGATGGCATTATCAGAAATAAGTCGTCCAGGAATAAATGCACTTTGATTCTCTAAAATCAGCTCTCCCAACAATGGCCGAAGACGGTTAACTAGGCATTTAGACACTATTTTATATAACACGTTGCATAAACTTATAGGTCTAAAATCCTTTAGTTCCTTTGGATGAGGAACCTTTGGGATAAGTGAAGGAAATATGCCCTAGAGGCAATAATAAAGTTATTATTTATTTCCTTATTTCATGATAAATGTTTATTATTCATGCTAGAATTGTATTAACCGGAAACATAATACATGTGTGAATACATAGACAAACATAGTGTCACTAGTATGCCTCTACTTGACTAGCTCGTTAATCAAAGATGGTTAAGTTTCCTAACCATAGACATGAGTTGTCATTTGATTAACGGGATCACATCATTAGGAGAATGATGTGATTGACTTGACCCATTCCGTTAGCTTAGCACTTGATCGTTTAGTATGTCGCTATTGCTTTCTTCATGACTTATAAATGTTCATATGACTATGAGATTATGCAACTCCCGTTTACCGGAGGAACACTTTGTGTGCTATCAAACGTCACAACATAACTTGGTGATTATAAAGGTGCTCTACAGGTGTCTCCGAAGGTACTTGTTGAGTTGGCGTATTTCGAGATTAGGATTTGTCACTCCAATTGTCGGAGAGGTATCTCTCGGCCCTCTCGGTAATGCACATCACTATAAGCCTTGCAAGCAATGTGACTAATGAGTTATTTACGGGATGATGCATTACATAACGAGTAAAGAGACTTGCCGGTAACAAGATTGAACTAGGTATTGAGATACCGATGATCGAATCTCGTGCAAGTAACATACCGATGACAAAGGGAACAACATATGTTGTTATGCGGTTTGACCGATAAAGATCTTCGTAGAATATGTGGGAGCCAATATGAGCATCCAGGTTCCGCTATTGGTTATTGATTGGAGATGCGTCTCGGTCATGTCTACATAGTTCCCGAACCCGTAGGGTCCGCACGCTTAACGTTCGGTGATGATTTATATTATGAGTTATGTGTTTTTATGTACCGAAGGTAGTTCGAAGTCCCGGATGAGATCGGGGACATGACGAGGAGTCTCGAAATGGTCGAGATGTAAAGATCGATATATTGGAGGACTATATTCGTGAAGGAAATATGCCGTAGAGGCAATAATAAAGTTATTATTTATTTCCTTATTTCATGATAAATGTTTATTATTCATGCTAGAATTGTATTAACCGGAAATATAATACATGTGTGAATACATAGACAAACATAGTGTCACTAGTATGCCTCTACTTGACTAACTCGTTAATCAAAGATGGTTAAGTTTCCTAACCATAGACATGAGTTGTCATTTGATTAACGGGATCACATCATTAGGAGAATGATGTGATTGACTTGACCCATTTCGTTAGCTTAGCACTTGATCGTTTAGTATGTTGCTATTGCTTTCTTCATGACTTATACATGTTCCTATGACTATGAGATTATGCAACTTCCGTTTACCGAAGGAACACTTTGTGTGCTACCAAACATCACAACATAATTGGGTGATTATAAAGGTACTCTATAGGTGTCTCCAAAGGTACTTGTTGAGTTGGCGTATTTCGAGATTAGGATTTGTCACTCCAATTGTCGGAGAGGTATCTCTGGGCCCTCTCGGTAATGCACATCACTATAAGCCTTGCAAGCAATGTGACTAATGAGTTAGTTGCGGGATGATGCATTACATAACGAGTAAAGAGACTTGCCGGGTAACGAGATTGAACTAGGTATTGAGATACCGACGATCGAATCTCAGGCAAGTAACATACCGATGACAAAGGGAACAACGTATGGTGTTATGCGGTTTGACCGATAAAGATCTTCATAGAATATGTGGGAGCCAATATGAACATCCAGGTTCCGCTATTGGTTATTGACCGGAGATGTGTCTCGGTCATGTCTACATAGTTCTCGAACCCGTAGGGTCCGCACGCTTAAAGTTCGGTGACGATCGGTATTATGAGTTTATGTGATTTGATGTACCGAAGGTAGGTCGGAGTTCCGTCTGAGATCGGGGACATGACGAGGAGTCTCGAAATGGTCGAGACGTAAATATCGATATATTGGACGACTATATTCGGACATCGGAAAGGTTCCGAGTGATTCGGGTATTTTTTGGAGTACCGGGGAGTTACGGGAATTCGTATTGGGCCTTAATGGGCCATACGGGAAAGGAGAGAAAGGCCTCAAAGGGTGGCCGCACCCCTCCCCATCGACTGGTTCGAACTGGACTAGGGAGGGGAGGGGGGTGGCGCCCCCTTCCATCCTTCTCCTGTTTCCTTCCCTTCTCCTACTCCTACAAGGAAAGGAGGAGTCCTACTCCCGGTAGGAGTAGGACTCCCCCCTTGGCGCGCCCTTCTCCTAGGCCGGCCGCCTCCCCCCTTGCTCCTTTATATACGGGGGCAGGGAGGCACCTCTAGACACAAGTTGATCTGTTGATCTCTCCCAGCCATGTGCGGTGCCCCCTCCACCATATTCCACCTCGGTAATATTGTAGTGGTGCTTAGGCGAAGCCCTGCGTCAATAGCATCATTGACACCGTCATCACACCGTCGTGATGATGGAACTCTCCCGCAAAGCTCTGCTGGATTGGAGTTCGTGGGACGTCATCGAGCTGAATGTGTGCTAAACTCGGAGGTGCCGTATGTTCGGTACTTGATCGGTCGGATCGTGAAGACGTACGACTACATCAACCGCGTTGTGGTAACGCTTCTGCTTTCGGTCTACGAGGGTATGTGGACACACTCTCCCCTCTCGTTGCTATGCATCACCATGATCTTGCGTGTGCGTAGGAATTTTTTTGAAATTACTACATTCCCCAACAGTGGCATCAGAGCCAGGTTTTATGCGTAGATATTATATGCACGAGTAGAACACAAGTGAGTTGTGAGCGATACAAGTCATACTGCTTACCAACAGGTCATACTTTGGTTCAGCGATATTGTTGGATGAAGCGGTCCGAACCGACATTACGCGTACGCTTACGCGAGACTGGTTCTACCAACATGCTTTGCACACAGGTGGCTGGCGGGTGTCAATTCTCCAACTTTAGTTGAACCGAGTGTGGCTACGCCTGGTCCTTGAGAAGGTTAAAACAGCACTAACTTGATGAACTATCGTTGTAGTTTTGATGCGTATAGGTAAGAACGGTTCTTGCTCAGCCCGTAGCAGCCACGTAAAACTTGCAACAACAAAGTAGAGGACGTCTAACTTGCTTTTGCAGGGCATGTTGTGATGTGATATGGTCAAGACCTGATGCTATATTTTATAGTATGAGATGATCATATTTTGTAACCAAGTTATCGGCAACTGGCTGGAGCCATATGGTTGTCGCTTTATTGTATGCAATGCAATCGCCCTGTAATTGCTTTACTTTATCACTAAGTGGTAGCGATAGTCATAGAAGCAATAGTTGGCGAGACGACAACGATGCTACGATGGAGATCAACGTGTCACGCCGGTGACGATGGTGATCATGATGGTGCTTCGGAGATGGAGATCACAAGCACAAGATGACGATGGCCATATCATATCACTTATATTGATTGCATGTGATGTTTATCTTTTAATGCATCTTATCTTGCTTTGATTGATGGTAGCATTATAAGATGATCTCTCACTAAATTTCAAGATAAAAAGTGTTCTCCCTGAGTATGCACCATTGCCAAAGTTCGACGTGCCCAGACACCACGTGATGATCGGGTGTGATAAGCTCTACGTCCATCTACAACGGGTGCAAGCCAGTTTTGCACATGCAGAATACTCAGGTTAAACTTGACTAGCCTAGACTATACAGATATGGCCTCGGAACACTGAGACCAAAAGGTCGAGCGTGAATCATATAGTAGATATGATCAACATAGTGATGTTCACCATTGAAAACTACTCCATCTCACGTGTTGATCGGGCATGGTTTAGTTGATTTGGATCATGTGATCACTTAGATGATTAGAGGGATGTCTATCTAAGTGGGAGTTCTTAAGTAATATGATTAATTGAACTTTAATTTATCATGAACTTAGTCCTGATAGTATTTTGCAAATTATCTTGTAGATCAATAGCTCGTGTTGTTGCTTCCCTATTTTTTATATGTGTTCCTAGAGAAAACTAAGGTGAAAGATGATAGTAGCAATGATGCAGACTGAGTCTGTGATCAGAGGTTTATCCTGATTGCTGCACAGAAGAATTATGTCCTTGATGCACCGCTAGGTGACAGACCTATTGCAGGAGCAGATGCAGACGTTATGAACGTTTGGCTAGCTTAATATGATGACTACTTGATATTTTTGTGCACCATGCTTAACGGCTTAGAATCGGGACTTCAAAGACATTTTGAACGTCATGCACCATATGAGATGTTCCAAGAGTTGAAGTTAATATTTCAAGCAAATACCCGAGTTGAGAGATATGAAGTCTCCAACAAGTTCTATAGCTAAAATATGGAGGAGAATTGCTCAACTAGTGAGCATGTGCTCAGATTGTCTGGGTACTACAATTGCTTGAGTCAAGTGGGAGTTAATCTTCCAGATAAGACAGTGATTGACAAAGTTCTCTAGTCACCATCACCAAGTTACTAGAACTTCGTGATGAACTATAGTATGCAAGGGATAACGAAAACGATTCCCGAGCTCTTCACGATATTGAAATCGACGAAGGTAGAAATCAAGAAAGAGCATCAAGTGTTGATGATTGACAAGACCACTAGTTTCAAGAAAAGGGCAAAGGGAAATAAAGGGAATTACAAGTAGAATGGCAAGCAAGTTGTCACTCCCGTGAAGAAGCCCAAAGCTGGACCAAAGCCTGAAACTAAGTGCTTCTACTACACAGGAAATGGTCACTGGAAGCGGAAATACCCTGAATATTTCGTGGATAATTAGGATGGAAAAGTGAACAAGGGTATATTTGATATACAAGTTATTGATGTGTACCTTACTAGTGTTTATTGTAGCCCCTGAGTATTTCATACTTGTTCGGTTGCTAAAAAATAGTAACTCGAAACAGGAGTTACAGAATAAACAGAGACTAGTTGAGGGTGAAGTGACGATGTATGTTGGAAGTGGTTCCAAGATTGATATGATCATCATCACACACTCCCTATACTTTCGGGATTAGTCTTAAACCTAAATAAATGTTATTTGGCGTTTGCGTTGAGCATGAATATGATTTGATCATGTTTATTGCAATATAGTTATTCATTTAAAGTCAGAGAATAATTGTTGTTCTGTTTACATGAATAAAACCTTCAATGGTCATACACCCAATGAAAATAGTTTGTTGGATCTCGATCATAGTGATACACATATTCATAATATTGATGCCAAAAGATGCAAAGTTAATAATGATAGTGCAACTTATTTGTGGCACTGCCGTTTGGGTCATATCGGTGTAAAGCGCATGAAGAAACTCCATAGAGATGGATTTTTGGAATCACTTGGTTATGAATCATTTGATGATTGCGAACCGTGCCTTTTGGGCAAGATGACTAAAACTCCGTTCTTCGGAACAATGGAATGAGCTACTGACTTGTTGGAAATAATTCATACCGATGTATGCGGTCCAATGAGTGTTGATACTCACGGCGGGTATCGTTATTTTCTGACTTTCACAGATGATTTGAGCAGATATGACTATATCTACTTGATGAAACATAAGTCTAAAATATTTGAAAAGTTCAAAGAATTTCAAAGTGAAGTGGAAAATCATCGTAACAAGAAAATAAAGTTTCTGCGATCTGATCGTGGAGACAAATATTTGAGTTACGAGTTTGGTCTTCAGTTAAAATAATGTGGAATAGCTTCACAAACTCATGCCACCTGGAACACCACAGCGTAACAGTGTGTCCGAATGTCATAACTGCACTTTATTTGATATGGTGCGTTCAATGATGTCTCTTACCGATTTACCATTATCATTTTGGGGTTATGCATTAGAGAGAATTGCATTCACGTTAAATAGGGCACCATCTAAATCCATTGAGAAGACACCGTATGAACTATGTTTAGCAATAAACCTAAGCTGTCGTTTCTTAAAGTTTGGAGTGGCGATGCTTATGTGAAAAAGTTTCAACCTGATAAGCTCGAACCCAAATCGGAGAAATGCGTCTTCATAGGATACCCAAAGGAGACTGTTGGGTACACCTTCTAATCACAGATCCGAAGGCAAAATATTCGTTACTAAGAATGGATCCTTTCTAGAGAAGGAGTTTCTCTCGAAAGAAGTGAGTGGGAGGAAAGTAGAGCTTGATAAGGTAATTGTACCTTCTCCCGAATTGGAAAGTAGTTCATCACAGAAATCAGTTCTAGTGATTCCTACACCAATTAGTGAGGAAGCTAATGATGATGATCATGAAACTTCAGATTAAGTTACTACAGAACCTCGTAAGTCTTCCAAAGTACAGTCCGCACCAGAGTGGTACGGTAATCCTGTTCTGGAAGTCATGTTACCAGACCATGATGAAACCTACGAACTATGAGGAAGCGATGATGAGCCCAGATTCTGCAAAATGGCTTGAGGCCATGAAATCTGAGATGGGATCCATGTATGAGAACAAAGTGTGGACTTTGGTGGAGTTGCCCGATGATCGGCAAGTCATATTGTATAAATGGATCTTCAAGAGGAAGACAAACGCTGATAGTAGTGTTACTATCTACAAAGCTAGACTTGTCGCAAAAAAGGTTTTTCGACAAGTTCAAGGTGTTGAATACAATGAGATTTTCTCACTCGTATCGATGATTAAGTCTGTCCGAATCATGTTAGCAATTGCCACATTTTATGAAATTTGGCAAATGGATGTCAAAACTACATTCCTTAATGGATTTCTTAAAGAAGAGTTGTATATGTTGCAACCAGAAGGTTTTGCCAATCCGAAAGGTGCTAACAAAGTGTGCAAGCTCCAGTGATCCATCTAAGGACTGGTGCAAGCATCTCGGAGTTGGAATATATGCTTTGCTGAGTTGATCAAAGCATATAGTTTTATACAGACTTGCGATGAAGCCTATATTTACAGGAAAGTGAGTGGGAGCACTACAGCCTTTCTAATAAGTATATGTGAAAGACATATTGTTGATCATAAATAATGTAGAATTTTCTGGAAAGCATAAAGGAGTGTTTGAAAGGAGTTCTTCAAAAAAAAAGACCTCAGTACAGCTACTTACATATTGAGCATCAAGATCTATTGAGATAGATCAGACGCTTGATAAGATTTTTCAATGAGTACATACCTTGATAAGATTTTAAAGTAGTTCAAAATGGAACAATCAAAGAAGGAGTTATTGCCTATGTTGCAAGGTGTGAAGTTGAGTAAGACTCAAAACCCGACCATGGCAGCAAATAGAAAGAGAATGAAAAGTCATTCCCTATGCCTCAGTCATAGGTTCTATAAAGTATGCTATGCTGTATACCAGACCTATTGTATACCTGGCTCTGAGTTTGGCAAGGGAGTACAATTTTGATCTAGGAGTAGATCACTAGACAGCGGTCAAGAATATCCTTAGTGAGGACTAAGGAGATGTTTCTGGATTATGGAGGTGATAAAAGAGTTCGTCATAAAGAGTTACATCGATGCAAGCTTTTACACTAATCCAGATGACTCTAAGTCTCAATCTAGATACATATTGAAAGTGGGAGCAATTAGCTAGAGTAGCTCCATGCAGAGCATTGTAGACATAGAATATTTGTAAAATACATACGACTTTGAATGTGACAGACCCGTTGACTAAACTTCTCTCATGAGCAAAACATGATCACACCTTAGTACTCTTTGGGTGTTAATCAAATAGCGATGTGAACTAGATTATTGACTCTAGTAAACCGTTTGGGTGTTGATCACATGATGATGTGAACTATGGGTATTAATCACATACAGATGTGAATATTGGTGTTAAATCACATGGTGATGTGAACTAGATTATTGACTCTAGTGCAAGTGGGAAACTGAAGGAAATATGCCCTAGAGGCAATAATAAAGTTATTATTTATTTCCTTATTTCAAGATAAATGTTTATTATTCATGCTAGAATTGTATTAACCGGAAACATAATACATGTGTGAATACATAGACAAACATAGTGTCACTAGTATGCCTCTACTTGACTAGCTCGTTAATCAAAGATGGTTAAGTTTCCTAACCATAGACATGAGTTGTCATTTGATTAATGGGATCACATCATTAGGAGAATGATGTGATTGACTTGACCCATTCCGTTAGCTTAGCACTTGATCGTTTAGTATGTTGCTATTGCTTTCTTCATGACTTATACATGTTCCTATGACTATGAGATTATGCAACTCTCGTTTACCGGAGGAACACTTTTTGTGCTACCAAACGTCACAACATAACTAGGTGATTATAAAGGTACTCTACAGGTGTCTCCGAAGGTACTTGTTGAGTTGGCGTATTTCGAGATTAGGATTTGTCACTCTGATTGTCGAAGAGGTATCTCTGGGCCCTCTCAGTAATGCACATCACTATAAGCCTTGCAAGCAATGTGACTAATGAGTTAGTTGCGGGATGATGCATTACATAACGAGTAAAGAGACTTGCCGGTAACGAGATTGAACTAGGTATTGAGATACCGATGATCGAATCTCAGGCAAGTAACATACCGATGACAAAGGGAACAACATATGTTGTTATGCGGTTTGACCGATAAAGATCTTCGTAGAATATGTGGGAGCCAATATGAGCATCCAGGTTCCGCTATTGGTTACTGACCGGAGATGTGTCTCGGTCATGTCTACATAGTTCTCGAACCCGTAGGGTCCGCACGCTTAAAGTTCGGTGACGATTGGTATTATGAGTTTATGTGATTTGATGTATCGAAGGTGAAGGAAATATGCCGTAGAGGCAATAATAAAGTTATTATCTATTTCCTCATATCATGATAAATGTTTATTATTCATGCTAGAATTGTATTAACCGGAAACATGATACATGTGTGAATACATAGACAAACATAAACGTCACTAGTATGCCTCTACTTGACTAGCTCATTAAATCAAAGATGGTTATGTTTCCTAACCATAGACATGTGTTGTCATTTGATTAACGGGATCACATCATTAGGAGAATGGTGTGATTGACATGACCCATTCCCTTAGCCTAGCACTTGAACGTTTAGTATGTTGCTATTGCTTTCTTCATGACTTATACATGTTCCTATAACCATGAGATTATGCAACTCCCGTTTACCGAAAGAACACTTTGTGTGCTACCAAACGTCACAACGTAACTGGGTGATTATAAAGGAGCTCTACAGGTGTCTCCAAAGGTACATGTTGGGTTGGCGTATTTCGAGATTAGGTTTTGTCACTCCGATTGTCGGAGAGGTATCTCTGGGCCCTCTCAGTAATGCACATCACTATAAGCCTTGCAAGCAATGTAGCTAATGAGTTACTTACGGAATGATGCATTTCGTAACGAGTAAAGAGACTTGCCGGTAACGAGATTGAACTAGGTATTAGATACCGACGATCGAATCTCGGGCAAGTAACATGCCGATGACAAAGGGAACAACGTATGTTGTTATGCGGTTTGACCGATAAAGAACTTCGTAGAATATGTGGGAGCCAATATGAGCATCCAGGTTCCGCTATTGGTTATTGACCGAGAATAGTTCTAGGTCATGCCTACATAGTTCTCGAACTCGTAGGGTCCGCACGCTTAACGTTACGATGACATTTTTATTATGAGTTTACATGTTTTGATGTACCGAAGGTTGTTCAGAGTCCCGGATGTGTTCCCGGACATGACGAGGAGTCTCGAAATGGTCGAGACATAAAGATTGATATATTGGAAGCCTATATTTGGATATCGGAATCGTTCCGGGAGAAACCGGGATTTTTTCGGAGTACCAGGGGGTTACCGGAACCCCCCCGGGGGTTATTGGGCCTACATGGGTCATGAGGGAGAAGAGGAGGGCCGGCCAGGGCAGGCCGTGCGCCCCCTCCCCCCTAGTCCGAATAGGACAAGGAGGGGGGGGCCTTTCCTCTTTCCCCTCCCCCTTTCCTTCTCCACCAAGGCAAGAGTGGGGAGTCCTACTCCCGATGGGAGTAGGACTCCTCCAGGCGCACCCCTAGGGGGCCGGCCGCACCTCCCCCTCCCTCCTTTATATACGGGGGCAGGGGGGCACCTCTAAACATACAAGTTGATCTTTGTGATCGTTCCTTAGCCGTGTGCGGTGCCCCCCTCCACGATATTCCACCTCGGTCATATCGTTGCGGTGCTTAGGCGAAGCCCTGCGTCGGTAGAACATCATCATCGTCACCACGCCATCGTGCTGACGGAACTCATCCCCGATACCCTGCTGGATCAGAGTCCGGGGATCGTCATCGAGCTGAACGTGTGCTTAACTCGGAAGTGCCGTACGTTCGGTGCTTGGATCGGTCGGATCGTGAAGACGTACGACTACATCAACCACGTTGTCATAACGCTTCCGCTTATGGTCTACAAGGGTACGTGGACGACACTCTCCCCTCTCGTTGCTATACATCACCATGATCTTGCGTGTGCGTAGGATTTTTTTTGAAATTGCTACGTTCCCCAACAGTGGCATCCGAGCCTAGGTTTTACGCGCTGATGTTCTATGCACGAGTAGAACACAAGTGAGTTGTGGGCGATACAAGTCAAACTGCTTACCAGCATGTCATACTTCGGTTCAGCGGTATTGTTGGATGAAGCGGCCTGGACCGACATTACGCGTACGCTTACGCGAGACTGGTTTTACCGCCGTGCTTTGCACACAGGTGACTAGCGGGTGTTTGTTTCTCCAACTTTAGTTGAACCGAGTGTGGCTACGCCCGGTCCTTGCGAAGGTTAAAACAGCACTAAATTGACGAACTATCGTTGTGGTTTTGATGCATAGGTAAGAACGGTTCTTGCTCAGCCCGTAGCAGCCACGTAAAGTTTGCAACAACAAAGTAGAGGACGTCTAACTTGTTTTTGCAGGGCATGTTGTGATGTGATATGGTCAAGACGTGATGCTATATTTTATTGTATGAGATAATCATGTTTTGTAACCGAAGTTATCGGCAACTGGCAGGAGCCATATGGTTGTCGCTTTATTGTATGAAATGCAAACACCCTGTAATTGCTTTACTTTATCAGTAAGTGGTAGCGATAGTTGTAGAAGCAATAGATGGCATAACGACAACGACGCTACGATGGAGATCAAGGTGTCGCACCGGTGACGATGGTGATCACGATGGTGCTTCGGAGATGGAGATCACAAGCACAAGATGATGATGGCCATATCATATCACTTAATTGATTGCATGTGATGTTTATCCTTTATGCATCTTATCTTGCTTTGATTGACGGTAGCATTTTAAGATGATCTCTCAGTAAAAATTATCAAGAAGTGTTCTCCCTGAGTATGCACCGTTGTGAAAGTTCTTCGTGCTAAGACACCACATGATGATCGGGTGTGATAGGCTCTACGTTCAAATACAACGGGTGCAAAACAGTTGCACACGCGGAATACTCAGGTTAAACTTGACGAGCCTAGCATATAACAGATATGGCCTCGGAACACGGAGACCGAAAGGTCAAACGTGAATCATATAGTAGATATGATCAACATAGTGATGTTCACCATTGAAACTACTCCATCTCACGTGATGATCGGACATGGTTTAGTTGATTTGGATCACGGGATCACTTAGATGACTAGAGAGATGTCTGTCTAAGTGGGAGTTCTTAAGTAATATGATTAATTGAACTTAAATTTATCATGAACTTAGTACCTGATAGTATTTTGCTTGTCTATGTTTGTTGTAGATAGATGGCTTGTGCTGTTGTTCCGTTGAATTTTAATGCATTCCTTGAGAAAGCAAAGTTGAAAGATGATGGTAGCAATTACACGGACTGGGTCCGTAACCTGAGGATTATCCTCATTGCTGCACCGAAGAATTATGTCCTAGAAGCACCGCTGGGTGCCAGGCCTGCTGCTGATGCAACTGATGACGTTAAGAACATCTGTCAGAGCAAAGCTGATGACTACTCGATAGTTCAGTGTGCCATGCTTTACGGCTTAGAATCGGGTCTTCAACGATGTTTTGAACGTCATGGAGCATATGAGATGTTCCAAGAGTTGAAGTTAATATTTCAAGCAAATGCCCAGATTGAGAGATATGAAGTCTCCAATAAGTTCTATAGCTGCAAGATGGAGGAGAATAGTTCTGTCAGTGAACACATACTCAAAATGTCTGGGTATAATAATCACTTGATTCAACTGGGAGTTAATCTTCCTGATGATAGTGTCATTGACAGAATTCTTCAATCACTGCCACCAAGCTACAAGAGCTTCGTGATGAACTATAATATGCAAGGGATGGACAAGACTATTCCCGAGCTCTTCGCAATGCTAAAAGCCGCGGAGGTAGAAATCAAGAAGGAGCATCAAGTGTTGATGGTCAACAAGACCACCAGTTTCAAGAAAAAGGGCAAAGGGAAGAAGAAGGGGAACTTCAAGAAGAACAGCAAACAAGTTGCTGCTCAAGAGAAGAAACCCAAGTCTGGACCTAAGCCTGAGACTGAGTGCTTCTACTGCAAGCAGACTGGACACTGGAAGCGGAACTGCCCCAAGTATTTGGCGGATAAGAAGGACGGCAAAGTAAACAAAGGTATATGTGATATACATGTTATTGATGTGTACCTTACTAATACTCGCAGTAGTACCTGGGTATTTGATACTGGTTCTGTTGCTAATATTTGCAACTCGAAACAGGGACTACGTATTAAGGGAAGATTGGCCAAGGACGAGGTGACGATGCGCGTGGGAAATGGTTCCAAAGTCGATGTGATCGCAGTCGGCACGCTACCTCTACGTCTACAATCGGGATTAGTTTTAGACCTGAATAATTGTTATTTGGTGCCAGCGTTGAGCATGAACATTATATCTGGATCTTGTTTGATGCGAGACGGTTATTCATTTAAATCAGAGAATAATGGTTGTTCTATTTATATGAGTAATATATTTTATGGTCATGCACCCTTGAAGAGTGGTATATTTTTATTAAATCTCGATAGTAGTGATACACATATTCATAGTGTTGAAACCAAAAGATGCAGAGTTGATAATGATATTGTAACTTATTTGTGGCACTGCCGTTTAGGTCATATCGGTATAAAGCGCATGAAGAAACTCCATACTGATGGACTTTTGGAATCACTTGATTATGAATCACTTGGTACTTGCGAACCGTGCCTCATGGGCAAGATGACTAAAACGCCGTTCTCCGGAACTATGGAGCGAGCAACTGATTTGTTGGAAATCATACATACTGATGTTTGTGGTCCAATGAATATTGAGGCTCGCGGCGGGTATCGTATTTTCTCACCTTCACAGATGATTTGAGCAGATATGGGTATATCTACTTAATGAAACACAAGTCTGAAACATTTGAAAAATTCAAAGAATTTCAGAGTGAAATGGAAAATCATCGTAATAAGAAAATAAAATTTCTACGATCTGATCATGGAGGAGAATATTTGAGTTACGAGTTTGGTTTACATTTGAAACAATGCGGAATAGTTTCGCAACTCATGCCACCCGGAACACCACAACGAAATGGTGTGTTCGAACGTCGTAATCATACTTTACTAGATATGGTGCGATCTATGATGTCTCTTACCGATTTACCGCTATCGTTTTGGGGTTATGCTTTAGAGACGGCCGCATTCATGTTAAATAGGGCACCATCAAAATCCGTTAAGACGACACCTCATGAACTGTGGTTTGGCAAGAAACCAAAGTTGTCGTTTCTTAAAGTTTGGGGCTGCGATGCTTATGTGAAGAAACTTCAACCAGATAAGCTCGAACCCAAATCGGAGAAATGTGTCTTCGTAGGATACCCAAAAGAGACTGTTGGGTACACCTTCTATCACAGATTGAGGGCAAGATTTTCATTGCTAAATTCGAATCCTTTCTAGAGAAGGAGTGTCTCTCGAAAGAAGTGAGTGGGAGGAAAGTAGAACTTGATGAGGTAACTGTACCTGCTCCCTTATTGGAAAGTAGTCCATCACAAGAACTGGTTCCTGTGACAACTACACCAATTAGTGAGGAAGCTAATGATATTGATCATGAAACTTCAGATCAAGTTTCTACTGAACCTCGTAGGTCTACCAGAGTAAGATCCGTACCAGAGTGGTATGGTAATCCTATTCTGGAAGTCAAGTTACTTGACCATGGCGAACCTACGAACTATGAGGAAGCGATGATGAGCCCAGATTCCGCAAAATGGCTAGAAGCCATGAAATCGGAGATGGGATCCATGCATGAGAACAAAGTATGGACTTTGGTTGACTTGCCCGATGATCGGCAAGCCATTGAGAATAAATGGATCTTTAAGAAGAAGACTGACGCAGATGGTAATGTAACTATCTATAAAGCTCGACTTGTTGCGAAAGGTTTTCGACAAGTTCAAGGGGTTGACTATGATGAGACTTTCTCACCTGTAGCAATGCTTAAGTCTGTCCGAATCATGTTAGCAATTGCTGCATTTTGTGATTATGAAATTTGGCAAATGCATGTCAAAACTGCAATCTTGAATGGATTTCTGGAAGAAGAGTTGTATATGATGCAACCAGAAGGTTTTGTCGATCCAAAAGGTGCTAACAAAGTGTGGAAGCTCCAGCGATCCATTTATGGACTGGTGCAAGCATCTCAGAGTTGGAATAAACGCTTTGATAGTGTGATCAAAGCATATGGTTTTATACAGACTTTTGGAGAAGCCTGTATTTACAAGAAAGTGAGTGGGAGCTCTGTAGCATTTCTGATATTATATGTAGATGACATATTATTAATTGGAAATGATATAGAATTTCTGGATAGCATAAAGGGATACTTGAATAAAAGGTTTTCTACGAAAGACCTCGGTTAAGCTGCTTACATATTGGGCATCAAGATTTATAGAGATAGATCAAGACGCTTAATTGGACTTTCACAAAGCACATACCTTGATAAAGTTTTGAAAAAGTTCAAAATGGATCAGGCAAAGAAAGGGTTCTTGCCTGTATTACAAGGTGTGAAGTTGAGTCAGACACAATGCCCGACCACAGCAGAAGATAGAGAGAAAATGAAAAATATTCCCTATGCTTCAACCATAGGCTCTATCATGTATGCAATGTTGTGTACTAGACCTGACGTATGCTTAGCAATAAGCTTGGCAGGAAGGTACCAAAGTAATCCAGGAGTGGATCACTGGACAGCGGTCAAGAACATCCTGAAATACCTGAAAAGGACTAAGGATATGTTTCTCGTATATGGAGGTGACAAAGAGCTATCCGTAAATGGTTACGTCGATGCAAGCTTTGACACTGATCCGGACGATTCTAAATCGCAAACCGGATACGTGTTTTTATTAAACGGTGGAGCTGTAAGTTGGTGCAATTCTAAACAAAGCGTCGTGGCAGGATCTACATGTGAGCGGAGTACATAGCTGCTTCATAAGCAGCAAATGAAGGAGTCTGGATGAAAGAGTTCATTTCCGATCTAGGTGTCATACCTAGTGCATCAGGACCAATGAAGATCTTCTTTGACAATACTGGTGCAATTGCCTTGGCAAAGGAATCCAGATTTCACAAAAGGACCAAGCACATCAAGAGACGATTCAATTCCATCCGGGACCAAGTCCAGGTGGGAGACATAGAGATTTGCAAAATACATACGGATTTGAATGTTGCAGACCCGTTGACTAAGCCTCTTCCACGAGCAAAACATGATCACCACCAAGACTCCATGGGTGTTAGAATCATTACTGTGTAATCTAGATTATTGACTCTAGTGCAAGTGGGAGACTGAAGTAAATATGCCCTAGAGGCAATAATAAAGTTATTATTTATTTCCTCGTATCATGATAAATGTTTATTATTCATGCTAGAATTGTATAACCGGAAACATGATACATGTGTGAATACATAGACAAACATAAACGTCACTAGTATGCCCCTACTTGACTAGCTCATTAAATCAAAGATGGTTATGTTTCCTAACCATAGACATGTGTTGTCATTTGATTAACGGGATCACATCATTAGGAGAATGATGTGATTGACATGACCCATTCCGTTAGTCTAGCACTTGATCGTTTAGTATGTTGCTATTGCTTTCTTCATGACTTATACATGTTCCTATAACTATGAGATTATGCAACTCCCGTTTACCGGAAGAACACTTTGTGTGCTACCAAACGTCACAACGTAACTGGGTGATTATAAAGGAGCTCTACAGGTGTCTCCAAAGGTACATGTTGGGTTGGCGTATTTCGAGATTAGGTTTTGTCACTCCGATTGTCGGAGAGGTATCTCTGGGCCCTCTCGGTAATGCACATCACTATAAGCCTTGCAAGCAATGTAGCTAATGAGTTAGTTACGGAATGATGCATTATGTAACGAGTAAAGAGACTTGCTGGTAACGAGATTGAACTAGGTATTAGATACCAACGATTGAATCTCGGGCAAGTAACATGCCGATGACAAAGGGAACAACGTATGTTGTTATGCGGTTTGACTGATAAAGATCTTTGTAGAATATGTGGGAGCCAATATGAGCATCCAGGTTCCGCTATTGGTTATTGACCGAGAATAGTTCTAGGTCATGTCTACATAGTTCTCAAACCCGTAGGGTCCGCACGCTTAACGTTACGATGACAGTTTTATTATGAGTTTATATGTTTTGATGTACTGAAGGTTGTTCGGAGTCCCGGATGTGATCCCGGACATGACGAGGAGTCTCTAAATGGTTGAGACATAAAGATTGATATATTGGAAGCCTATATTTGGATATCGGAATCGTTCCGGGAGAAACCGGGATTTTTCCGGAGTACCGTGGGGTTACCGGAACCCTCCCCCCCGGGGGTTATTCAGCCTACATGGGCCATGAGGGAGAAGAGGAGGGCCGGCCAGGGCAGGCCGCACGCCCCCTCCCCCCTAGTAAGAATAGGACAAGGAGGGGGGGGGGCCCTTTCCTCTTTCCCTCCCCCCTTTCCTTCTCCACCAAGGCAAGAGGGGGGAGTCCTACTCCCGGCGGGAGTACGACTCCTCCAGGCGCACCCCTAGGGGGCCGGCCGCACCTCCCCCCTCCCTTCTTTATATACGGGGGCAGGGGGGCACCTCTAAACACACAAGTTGATATTCATGATTGTTCCTTAGCCGTGTGCGGTGCCCCCCTCCACCATATTCCACCTCGGTCATATCGTTGCGGTGCTTAGGCGAAGCCCTGCATCGGTAGAACATCATCATCGTCACCACACCGTCGTGCTGACGGAACTCATCCCCGACACCCTGCTGGATCAGAGTCCGGGGATCGTCATCGAGCTGAACGTGTGCTGAACTCGGAGGTGCCGTACGTTTGGTGCTTGGATCGGTCGAATCGTGAAGACGTACGACTACATCAACCGCGTTGTCATAACGCTTCCGCTTACGGTCTACGAGGGTACGTGGACGACACTCTCCCCTCTCGTTGCTATACATCACCATGATCTTGCGTGTGCATAGGATTTTTTTGAAATTACTACGTTCCCCAACAGAAGGTAGTTCGGAGTCCCGGATGAGATCGGGGACATGACAAGGAGTCTCGAAATGGTCGAGACGTAAAGATCGATATATTGGACAACTATATTCGTGAAGGAAATATGCCCTAGAGACAATAATAAAGTTATTATTTATTTCTTTATTTCATGATAAATGTTTATTATTCATGCTAGAATTGTATTAACCAGAAACATAATACATGTGTGAATGCATAGACAAACATAGTGTCACTCGTATGCCTCTACTTGACTAGCTCGTTAATCAAAGATGGTTAAGTTTCCTAACCATAGACATGAGTTGTCATTTGATTAACGGGATCACATCATTATAGGAGAATGATGTAATTGACTTGACCCATTCCGTTAGCTTAGCACTTGATCGTTTAGTATGTTGCTATTGCTTTCTTCATGACTTATACATGTTCCAATGACTATGAGATTATGCAACTCCCGTTTACCGGAGGAACACTTTGTGTGCTACCAAACATCACAACGTAACTGGGTGATTATAAAGGTACTCTACAGGTGTCTCCGAAGGTATTGTTGAGTTGGCGTATTTCGAGATTAGGATTTGTCACTCCGATTGTCAGAGAGGTATCTCTGGGCCCTCTCGGTAATGCACATCACTATAAGCCTTGCAAGCAATGTGACTAATGAGTTAGTTGCGGGATGATGCATTACATAATGAGTAAAGAGACTTGCCGGTAACGAGACTGAACTAGGTATTGAGATACCGATGATCGAATCTCAGGCAAGTAACATACCGATGACAAAGGGAACAACGTATGTTGTTATGCGGTTTGACCGATAAAGATCTTCGTAGAATATGTGGGAGCCAATATGAGCATCCAGGTTCCACTATTGGTTATTGACCGGAGATGTGTATCGGTCATGTCTACATAGTTCTCGAACCCGTAGGGTCCGCACGCTTAAAGTTCGCTGATGATCGGTATTATGAGTTTATGTGATTTGATGTACCGAAGGTAGTTCAATGTCTCGGATGAGACCGGGGACATGACGAGGAGTCTCGAAATGGTCGAGACGTAAAGGTCGATATATTGGACGACTATATTCGGACATCGGAAAGGTTCCAAGTGATTCGGGTATTTTTCGGAGTACCAGAGAGTTACGGGAATTCGTTTTGGGCCTTAATGGGCCATACGGGAAAGGAGAGAAAGGCCTCAAAGGATGGCCGCACCCCTCCCTATGGACTGGTTCGAATTGGACTAGGGAGGGGGGCGCCCCCTTCCTTCCTTCTCCTTTTTCCTTCCCTTCTCCTACTCCTACAAGGAAAGGAGGAGTCCTACTCCCGGTGGGAGTAGGACTCCCCCCTTGGCACGCCCTTCTCCTAGGCCGGCCGCCTTCCCCCTTGCTCCTTTATATACGAGGACAGGGGGGCACCTCTAGACACAAGTTGATTTGTTGATCTCTCCCAGCCGTGTGCGGTGCCCCCTCCACCATATTCCACCTCGATAATATCATAGCGGTGCTTAGGCGAAGCCCTGCGTCAGTAGCATCATCGACACCGTTATCACACCGTCGTGATGACGGAACTCGCCCGAAAATCTCTGCTGGATTGGAGTTCGTGGGACGTCATCGAGCTGAACGTGTGCTGAACTCGGAGGTGTCGTACGTTCGGTACTTGATCGGTCGGATCGTGAAGATGTATGACTACATCAACCGCGTTGTGGTAACGCTTCCGCTTTCGGTCTACGAGGGCACGTGGACACACTCTCCCATCTCGTTGCTATGCATCACCATGATCTTGCATGTGCGTAGGAATGTTTTTGAAATTACTACGTTCCCCAGCAATTCAGACATCGGAAAGGTTCCTGGTGATTCGTGTATTTATCGGAGTACCAGAGAGTTACAGGAATTCTCCGGGGAGAAGTTATGGGCCTTATGGGCCATAAGAAAGAAGCACACCAGCCCACAAGGGGCTGGTGCGCCCCCCTTTGGGAAGGAGGCCGGATAGGAATAGGTTTGGATGGTGCGGCCCCCATTTCCCTCTCTCCTACTCCTCCTTCCCTTCCCTCTCCTACTCCAACTTGGGAAGGGGGAATCCTACTCCCACCGGGAGTAGGACTCCCTCCTTGGGCGCGCCTAGAGAGGGCCAGCCCTCCCCCTCCTCCACTCCTTTATATACGGGGCAGGGGGCACCTCTAGACACAACAATTGATCATTGATCTCTTAGCCGTGTGCGGTGCCCCCCTCCACCATATTCCACCTCGGTAATATCGTAGCGGTGCTTAGGCGAAGCCCTGCGCCGGTAGCATCATCAACACCGTCATCACGCTGTCGTGCTGAAGGAACTCTCCCGCAAAGCTCTGCTGGATCGAAGTTTGTGGGACGACATCGAGCTGAATGTGTGCTGAACTCGGAGGTGCCGTACGTTCGGTACTTGATCGGTCGGATCGTGAAGACGTGTGACTACATCAACCGAGTTGTGCTAACGCTTCCACTTTCGGTCTACGAGGGTACGTGGACAACACTCTTCCCTCTCGTTGCTATGCATCACCATGATCTTGCGTGTGCGTAGGATTTTTTTTGAAATTACTACATCCCCCAACAGAAGGTAGTTCGGAGTCCCGGATGAGATCGGGGACATGACAAGGAGTCTCGAAATGGTCGAGACGTAAAGATCGATATATTGGACAACTATATTCGTGAAGGAAATATGCCCTAGAGACAATAATAAAGTTATTATTTATTTCTTTATTTCATGATAAATGTTTATTATTCATGCTAGAATTGTATTAACCAGAAACATAATACATGTGTGAATGCATAGACAAACATAGTGTCACTCGTATGCCTCTACTTGACTAGCTCGTTAATCAAAGATGGTTAAGTTTCCTAACCATAGACATGAGTTGTCATTTGATTAACGGGATCACATCATTATAGGAGAATGATGTAATTGACTTGACCCATTCCGTTAGCTTAGCACTTGATCGTTTAGTATGTTGCTATTGCTTTCTTCATGACTTATACATGTTCCAATGACTATGAGATTATACAACTCCCGTTTACCGAAGGAACACTTTGTGTGCTACCAAACATCACAACCTAACTGGGTGATTATAAAGGTACTCTACAGGTGTCTCCGAAGGTATTGTTGAGTTGGCGTATTTCGAGATTTGGATTTGTCACTCCGATTGTCAGAGAGGTATCTCTGGGCCCTCTCGGTAATGCACATCACTATAAGCCTTGCAAGCAATGTGACTAATGAGTTAGTTGCGGGATGATGCATTACATAACGAGTAAAGAGACTTGCCGGTAACGAGATTGAACTAGGTATTGAGATACCGATGATCGAATCTCAGGCAAGTAACATACCGATGACAAAGGGAACAACGTATGTTGTTATGCGGTTTGACCGATAAAGATCTTCGTAGAATATGTGGGAGCCAATATGAGCATCCAGGTTCCGCTATTGGTTATTGACCGGAGATGTGTATCGGTCATGTCTTCATAGTTCTCGAACCCGTAGGGTCCGGACGCTTAAAGTTCGCTGATGATCGGTATTATGAGTTTATGTGATTTGATGTACCGAAGGTAGTTCGATGTCTCGGATGAGACCGGGGACATGACGAGGAGTCTCGAAATGGTCGAGATAAAGGTCGATATATTGGACGATTATATTCGGACATCGGAAAGGTTCCAAGTGATTCGGGTATTTTTCGGAGTACCAGAGAGTTACGGGAATTCGTTTTGGGCCTTAATGGGCCATACAGGAAAGGAGAGAAAGGCCTCAAAGGATGGCCGCACCCCTCCCTATGGACTGGTCCGAATTGGACTAGGGAGGGGGGCGCCCCCTTCCATCCTTCTCCTGTTTCCTTCCCTTCTCCTACTCCTACAAGGAAAGGAGGAGTCCTACTCCCGGTAGGAGTAGGACTCCCCCCTTGGCGCGCCCTTCTCCTAGGCCGGCCGCCTCCCCCTTGCTCCTTTATATACGGGGGCAGGGAGGCACCTCTAGACACAAGTTGATCTGTTGATCTCTCCCAGCCATGTGTGGTGCCCCCTCCACCATATTCCACCTCGGTAATATCGTAGTGGTGCTTAGGCGAAGCCCTGCGTCAATAGCATCATTGACACCGTCATCACACCGTCGTGATGACGGAACTCTCCCGAAAAGCTCTGCTGGATCGGAGTTCGTGGGACGTCATCGAGCTGAATGTGTGCTGAACTCGGAGGTGCCGTATGTTCGGTACTTGATCGGTCGGATCGTGAAGACGTACGACTACATCAACCGCGTTGTGGTAACGCTTCTGCTTTCGGCCTACGAGGGTACGTGGACACACTCTCCCCTCTCGTTGCTATGCATCACCATGATCTTGCGTGTGCGTAGGAATTTTTTTGAAATTACTACATTCCCCAACAGTGGCATCAGAGCCAGGTTTTATGGGTAGATATTATATGCACGAGTAGAACACAAGTGAGTTGTGAGCGATACAAGTCATACTGCTTACCAACAGGTCATACTTTGGTTCAGCTATATTGTTGGATGAAGCGGTCCGAACCAACATTACGCGTACGCTTACGCGAGACTGGTTCTACCAACATGCTTTGCACACAGGTGGCTGGCGGGTGTCAATTCTCCAACTTTAGTTGAACCGAGTGTGGCTACGCCCGGTCCTTGAGAAGGTTAAAACAACACTAACTTGATGAACTATCGTTGTAGTTTTGATGCGTATAGGTAAGAACGGTTCTTGCTCAGCCCGTAGCAGCCACGTAAAACTTGCAACAACAAAGTAGAGGACGTCTAACTTGCTTTTGCAGGGCATGTTGTGATGTGATATGGTCAAGACCTGATGCTATATTTTATAGTATGAGATGATCATATTTTGTAACCAAGTTATCGGCAACTGGCTGGAGCCATATGGTTGTCGCTTTATTGTATGCAATGCAATCGCCCTGTAATTGCTTTACTTTATCACTAAGCGGTAGCGATAGTCATAGAAGCAATAGTTGGCGAGACGACAACGATGCTACGATGGAGATCAACGTGTCGCGCCGGTGACGATGGTGATCATGACGGTGCTTCGGAGATGGAGATCACAAGCACAAGATGACGATGGCCATATCATATCACTTATATTGATTGCATGTGATGTTTATCTTTTAATGCATCTTATCTTGCTTTGATTGACGGTAGCATTATAAGATGATCTCTCACTAAATTTCAAGATAAAAAGTGTTCTCCCTGAGTATGCACCATTGCCAAAGTTCGACGTGCCCAGACACCACGTGATGATCGGGTGTGATAAGCTCTACGTCCATCTACAACGGGTGCAAGCCAGTTTTGCACATGCAGAATACTCAGGTTAAACTTGACTAGCCTAGACTATACAGATATGGCCTCGGAACACTGAGACCAAAAGGTCGAGCGTGAATCATATAGTAGATATGATCAACATAGTGATGTTCACCATTGAAAACTACTCCATCTCATGTGTTGATCGGGCATGGTTTAGTTGATTTGGATCATGTGATCACTTAGATGATTAGAGAAATCTATCTAAGTGGGAGTTCTTAAGTAATATGATTAATTGAACTTTAATTTATCATGAACTTAGTCCTGATAGTATTTTGCAAATTATCTTGTATATCAATAGCTCGTGTTGTTGCTTCCCTATTTTTTATATGTGTTCCTAGAGAAAACTAAGGTGAAAGATGATAGTAGCAATGATGCAGACTGAGTCTGTGATCAGAGGTTTATCCTGATTGCTGCACAGAAGAATTATGTCCTTGATGCACCGCTGGGTGACAGACCTATTGCAGGAGCAGATGCAGACGTTATGAACATTTGGCTAGCTTAATATGATGACTACTTGATATTTTTGTGCACCATGCTTAACGGCTTAGAATCGGGACTTCAAAGACATTTTGAACGTCATGCACCATATGAGATGTTCCAAGAGTTGAAGTTAATATTTCAAGCAAATACCCGAGTTGAGAGATATGAAGTCTCCAACAAGTTCTATAGCTAAAAGATGGAGGAGAATTGCTCAACTAGTGAGCATGTGCTTAGATTGTCTGGGTACTACAATTGCTTGAGTCAAGTGGGAGTTAATCTTCCAGATAAGACAGTGATTGACAAAGTTCTCTAGTCACCATCACCAAGTTACTAGAACTTCATGATGAACTATAGTATGCAAGGGATAACGAAAACGATTCCCGAGCTCTTCACGATATTGAAATCGACGAAGGTAGAAATCAAGAAAGAGCATCAAGTGTTGATGATTGACAAGACCACTAGTTTCAAGAAAAGGGCAAAGGGAAATAAAGGGAATTACAAGTAGAATGGCAAGCAAGTTGTCACTCCCGTGAAGAAGCCCAAAGCTGGACCAAAGCCTGAAACTAAGTGCTTCTACTACACAGGAAATGGTCACTGGAAGCGGAAATACCCTGAATATTTCGTGGATAATTAGGATGGAAAAGTGAACAAGGGTATATTTGATATACAAGTTATTGATGTGTACCTTACTAGTGTTTATTGTAGCCCCTGAGTATTTCATACTTGTTCGGTTGCTAAAAAATAGTAACTCGAAACAGGAGTTACAGAATAAACAGAGACTAGTTGAGGGTGAAGTGACGATGTATGTTGGAAGTGGTTCCAAGATTGATATGATCATCATCACACACTCCCTATACTTTCGGGATTAGTCTTAAACCTAAATAAATGTTATTTGGCGTTTGCGTTGAGCATGAATATGATTTGATCATGTTTATTGCAATATAGTTATTCATTTAAAGTCAGAGAATAATTGTTGTTCTGTTTACATGAATAAAACCTTCAATGGTCATACACCCAATGAAAATAGTTTGTTGGATCTCGATCATAGTGATACACATATTCATAATATTGATGCCAAAAGATGCAAAGTTAATAATGATAGTGCAACTTATTTGTGGCACTGCCGTTTGGGTCATATCGGTGTAAAGCGCATGAAGAAACTCCATAGAGATGGATTTTTGGAATCACTTGGTTATGAATCATTTGATGATTGCGAACCGTGCCTTTTGGGCAAGATGACTAAAACTCCGTTCTTCGGAACAATGGAATGAGCTACTGACTTGTTGGAAATAATTCATACCGATGTATGCGGTCCAATGAGTGTTGATACTCACGGCGGGTATCGTTATTTTCTGACTTTCACAGATGATTTGAGCAGATATGACTATATCTACTTGATGAAACATAAGTCTAAAATATTTGAAAAGTTCAAAGAATTTCAAAGTGAAGTGGAAAATCATCGTAACAAGAAAATAAAGTTTCTGCGATCTGATCGTGGAGACAAATATTTGAGTTACGAGTTTGGTCTTCAGTTAAAATAATGTGGAATAGCTTCACAAACTCATGCCACCTGGAACACCACAGCGTAACAGTGTGTCCGAACGTCATAACTGCACTTTATTTGATATGGTGCGTTCAATGATGTCTCTTACCGATTTACCATTATCATTTTGGGGTTATGCATTAGAGAGAATTGCATTCACGTTAAATAGGGCACCATCTAAATCCATTGAGAAGACACCGTATGAACTATGTTTAGCAATAAACCTAAGCTGTCGTTTCTTAAAGTTTGGAGTGGCGATGCTTATGTGAAAAAGTTTCAACCTGATAAGCTCGAACCCAAATCGGAGAAATGCGTCTTCATAGGATACCCAAAGGAGACTGTTGGGTACACCTTCTAATCACAGATCCGAAGGCAAAATATTCGTTACTAAGAATGGATCCTTTCTAGAGAAGGAGTTTCTCTCGAAAGAAGTGAGTGGGAGGAAAGTAGAGCTTGATAAGGTAATTGTACCTTCTCCCGAATTGGAAAGTAGTTCATCACAGAAATCAGTTCTAGTGATTCCTACACCAATTAGTGAGGAAGCTAATGATGATGATCATGAAACTTCAGATTAAGTTACTACAGAACCTCGTAAGTCTTCCAAAGTACAGTCCGCACCAGAGTGGTACGGTAATCCTGTTCTGGAAGTCATGTTACCAGACCATGATGAAACCTACGAACTATGAGGAAGCGATGATGAGCCCAGATTCTGCAAAATGGCTTGAGGCCATGAAATCTGAGATGGGATCCATGTATGAGAACAAAGTGTGGACTTTGGTGGAGTTGCCCGATGATCGGCAAGTCATATTGTATAAATGGATCTTCAAGAGGAAGACAAACGCTGATAGTAGTGTTACTATCTACAAAGCTAGACTTGTCGCAAAAAAGGTTTTTCGACAAGTTCAAGGTGTTGAATACAATGAGATTTTCTCACTCGTATCGATGATTAAGTCTGTCCGAATCATGTTAGCAATTGCCACATTTTATGAAATTTGGCAAATGGATGTCAAAACTACATTCCTTAATGGATTTCTTAAAGAAGAGTTGTATATGTTGCAACCAGAAGGTTTTGCCAATCCGAAAGGTGCTAACAAAGTGTGCAAGCTCCAGTGATCCATCTAAGGACTGGTGCAAGCATCTCGGAGTTGGAATATATGCTTTGCTGAGTTGATCAAAGCATATAGTTTTATACAGACTTGCGATGAAGCCTATATTTACAGGAAAGTGAGTGGGAGCACTACAGCCTTTCTAATAAGTATATGTGAAAGACATATTGTTGATCATAAATAATGTAGAATTTTCTGGAAAGCATAAAGGAGTGTTTGAAAGGAGTTCTTCAAAAAAAAAGACCTCAGTACAGCTACTTACATATTGAGCATCAAGATCTATTGAGATAGATCAGACGCTTGATAAGATTTTTCAATGAGTACATATCTTGATAAGATTTTAAAGTAGTTCAAAATGGAACAATCAAAGAAGGAGTTATTGCCTATGTTGCAAGGTGTGAAGTTGAGTAAGACTCAAAACCCGACCATGGCAGCAAATAGAAAGAGAATGAAAAGTCATTCCCTATGCCTCAGTCATAGGTTCTATAAAGTATGCTATGCTGTATACCAGACCTATTGTATACCTGGCTCTGAGTTTGGCAAGGGAGTACAATTTTGATCTAGGAGTAGATCACTAGACAGCGGTCAAGAATATCCTTAGTGAGGACTAAGGAGATGTTTCTGGATTATGGAGGTGATAAAAGAGTTCGTCATAAAGAGTTACATCGATGCAAGCTTTTACACTAATCCAGATGACTCTAAGTCTCAATCTAGATACATATTGAAAGTGGGAGCAATTAGCTAGAGTAGCTCCATGCAGAGCATTGTAGACATAGAATATTTGTAAAATACATACGACTTTGAATGTGACAGACCCGTTGACTAAACTTCTCTCATGAGCAAAACATGATCACACCTTAGTACTCTTTGGGTGTTAATCAAATAGCGATGTGAACTAGATTATTGACTCTAGTAAACCGTTTGGGTGTTGATCACATGATGATGTGAACTATGGGTATTAATCACATACAGATGTGAATATTGGTGTTAAATCACATGGTGATGTGAACTAGATTATTGACTCTAGTGCAAGTGGGAAACTGAAGGAAATATGCCCTAGAGGCAATAATAAAGTTATTATTTATTTCCTTATTTCAAGATAAATGTTTATTATTCATGCTAGAATTGTATTAACCGGAAACATAATACATGTGTGAATACATAGACAAACATAGTGTCACTAGTATGCCTCTACTTGACTAGCTCGTTAATCAAAGATGGTTAAGTTTCCTAACCATAGACATGAGTTGTCATTTGATTAATGGGATCACATCATTAGGAGAATGATGTGATTGACTTGACCCATTCCGTTAGCTTAGCACTTGATCGTTTAGTATGTTGCTATTGCTTTCTTCATGACTTATACATGTTCCTATGACTATGAGATTATGCAACTCTCGTTTACCGGAGGAACACTTTTTGTGCTACCAAACGTCACAACATAACTAGGTGATTATAAAGGTACTCTACAGGTGTCTCCGAAGGTACTTGTTGAGTTGGCGTATTTCGAGATTAGGATTTGTCACTCTGATTGTCGAAGAGGTATCTCTGGGCCCTCTCAGTAATGCACATCACTATAAGCCTTGCAAGCAATGTGACTAATGAGTTAGTTGCGGGATGATGCATTACATAACGAGTAAAGAGACTTGCCGGTAACGAGATTGAACTAGGTATTGAGATACCGATGATCGAATCTCAGGCAAGTAACATACCGATGACAAAGGGAACAACATATGTTGTTATGCGGTTTGACCGATAAAGATCTTCGTAGAATATGTGGGAGCCAATATGAGCATCCAGGTTCCGCTATTGGTTACTGACCGGAGATGTGTCTCGGTCATGTCTACATAGTTCTCGAACCCGTAGGGTCCGCACGCTTAAAGTTCGGTGACGATTGGTATTATGAGTTTATGTGATTTGATGTATCGAAGGTGAAGGAAATATGCCGTAGAGGCAATAATAAAGTTATTATCTATTTCCTCATATCATGATAAATGTTTATTATTCATGCTAGAATTGTATTAACCGGAAACATGATACATGTGTGAATACATAGACAAACATAAACGTCACTAGTATGCCTCTACTTGACTAGCTCATTAAATCAAAGATGGTTATGTTTCCTAACCATAGACATGTGTTGTCATTTGATTAACGGGATCACATCATTAGGAGAATGGTGTGATTGACATGACCCATTCCCTTAGCCTAGCACTTGAACGTTTAGTATGTTGCTATTGCTTTCTTCATGACTTATACATGTTCCTATAACCATGAGATTATGCAACTCCCGTTTACCGAAAGAACACTTTGTGTGCTACCAAACGTCACAACGTAACTGGGTGATTATAAAGGAGCTCTACAGGTGTCTCCAAAGGTACATGTTGGGTTGGCGTATTTCGAGATTAGGTTTTGTCACTCCGATTGTCGGAGAGGTATCTCTGGGCCCTCTCAGTAATGCACATCACTATAAGCCTTGCAAGCAATGTAGCTAATGAGTTACTTACGGAATGATGCATTTCGTAACGAGTAAAGAGACTTGCCGGTAACGAGATTGAACTAGGTATTAGATACCGACGATCGAATCTCGGGCAAGTAACATGCCGATGACAAAGGGAACAACGTATGTTGTTATGCGGTTTGACCGATAAAGAACTTCGTAGAATATGTGGGAGCCAATATGAGCATCCAGGTTCCGCTATTGGTTATTGACCGAGAATAGTTCTAGGTCATGCCTACATAGTTCTCGAACTCGTAGGGTCCGCACGCTTAACGTTACGATGACATTTTTATTATGAGTTTACATGTTTTGATGTACCGAAGGTTGTTCAGAGTCCCGGATGTGTTCCCGGACATGACGAGGAGTCTCGAAATGGTCGAGACATAAAGATTGATATATTGGAAGCCTATATTTGGATATCGGAATCGTTCCGGGAGAAACCGGGATTTTTTCGGAGTACCAGGGGGTTACCGGAACCCCCCCGGGGGTTATTGGGCCTACATGGGTCATGAGGGAGAAGAGGAGGGCCGGCCAGGGCAGGCCGTGCGCCCCCTCCCCCCTAGTCCGAATAGGACAAGGAGGGGGGGGCCTTTCCTCTTTCCCCTCCCCCCTTTCCTTCTCCACCAAGGCAAGAGTGGGGAGTCCTACTCCCGATGGGAGTAGGACTCCTCCAGGCGCACCCCTAGGGGGCCGGCCGCACCTCCCCCTCCCTCCTTTATATACGGGGGCAGGGGGGCACCTCTAAACATACAAGTTGATCTTTGTGATCGTTCCTTAGCCGTGTGCGGTGCCCCCCTCCACGATATTCCACCTCGGTCATATCGTTGCGGTGCTTAGGCGAAGCCCTGCGTCGGTAGAACATCATCATCGTCACCACGCCATCGTGCTGACGGAACTCATCCCCGATACCCTGCTGGATCAGAGTCCGGGGATCGTCATCGAGCTGAACGTGTGCTTAACTCGGAAGTGCCGTACGTTCGGTGCTTGGATCGGTCGGATCGTGAAGACGTACGACTACATCAACCACGTTGTCATAACGCTTCCGCTTATGGTCTACAAGGGTACGTGGACGACACTCTCCCCTCTCGTTGCTATACATCACCATGATCTTGCGTGTGCGTAGGATTTTTTTTGAAATTGCTACGTTCCCCAACAGTGGCATCCGAGCCTAGGTTTTACGCGCTGATGTTCTATGCACGAGTAGAACACAAGTGAGTTGTGGGCGATACAAGTCAAACTGCTTACCAGCATGTCATACTTCGGTTCAGCGGTATTGTTGGATGAAGCGGCCTGGACCGACATTACGCGTACGCTTACGCGAGACTGGTTTTACCGCCGTGCTTTGCACACAGGTGACTAGCGGGTGTTTGTTTCTCCAACTTTAGTTGAACCGAGTGTGGCTACGCCCGGTCCTTGCGAAGGTTAAAACAGCACTAAATTGACGAACTATCGTTGTGGTTTTGATGCATAGGTAAGAACGGTTCTTGCTCAGCCCGTAGCAGCCACGTAAAGTTTGCAACAACAAAGTAGAGGACGTCTAACTTGTTTTTGCAGGGCATGTTGTGATGTGATATGGTCAAGACGTGATGCTATATTTTATTGTATGAGATAATCATGTTTTGTAACCGAAGTTATCGGCAACTGGCAGGAGCCATATGGTTGTCGCTTTATTGTATGAAATGCAAACACCCTGTAATTGCTTTACTTTATCAGTAAGTGGTAGCGATAGTTGTAGAAGCAATAGATGGCATAACGACAACGACGCTACGATGGAGATCAAGGTGTCGCACCGGTGACGATGGTGATCACGATGGTGCTTCGGAGATGGAGATCACAAGCACAAGATGATGATGGCCATATCATATCACTTAATTGATTGCATGTGATGTTTATCCTTTATGCATCTTATCTTGCTTTGATTGACGGTAGCATTTTAAGATGATCTCTCAGTAAAAATTATCAAGAAGTGTTCTCCCTGAGTATGCACCGTTGTGAAAGTTCTTCGTGCTAAGACACCACATGATGATCGGGTGTGATAGGCTCTACGTTCAAATACAACGGGTGCAAAACAGTTGCACACGCGGAATACTCAGGTTAAACTTGACGAGCCTAGCATATAACAGATATGGCCTCGGAACACGGAGACCGAAAGGTCAAACGTGAATCATATAGTAGATATGATCAACATAGTGATGTTCACCATTGAAACTACTCCATCTCACGTGATGATCGGACATGGTTTAGTTGATTTGGATCACGGGATCACTTAGATGACTAGAGAGATGTCTGTCTAAGTGGGAGTTCTTAAGTAATATGATTAATTGAACTTAAATTTATCATGAACTTAGTACCTGATAGTATTTTGCTTGTCTATGTTTGTTGTAGATAGATGGCTTGTGCTGTTGTTCCGTTGAATTTTAATGCATTCCTTGAGAAAGCAAAGTTGAAAGATGATGGTAGCAATTACACGGACTGGGTCCGTAACCTGAGGATTATCCTCATTGCTGCACCGAAGAATTATGTCCTAGAAGCACCGCTGGGTGCCAGGCCTGCTGCTGATGCAACTGATGACGTTAAGAACATCTGTCAGAGCAAAGCTGATGACTACTCGATAGTTCAGTGTGCCATGCTTTACGGCTTAGAATCGGGTCTTCAACGATGTTTTGAACGTCATGGAGCATATGAGATGTTCCAAGAGTTGAAGTTAATATTTCAAGCAAATGCCCAGATTGAGAGATATGAAGTCTCCAATAAGTTCTATAGCTGCAAGATGGAGGAGAATAGTTCTGTCAGTGAACACATACTCAAAATGTCTGGGTATAATAATCACTTGATTCAACTGGGAGTTAATCTTCCTGATGATAGTGTCATTGACAGAATTCTTCAATCACTGCCACCAAGCTACAAGAGCTTCGTGATGAACTATAATATGCAAGGGATGGACAAGACTATTCCCGAGCTCTTCGCAATGCTAAAAGCCGCGGAGGTAGAAATCAAGAAGGAGCATCAAGTGTTGATGGTCAACAAGACCACCAGTTTCAAGAAAAAGGGCAAAGGGAAGAAGAAGGGGAACTTCAAGAAGAACAGCAAACAAGTTGCTGCTCAAGAGAAGAAACCCAAGTCTGGACCTAAGCCTGAGACTGAGTGCTTCTACTGCAAGCAGACTGGACACTGGAAGCGGAACTGCCCCAAGTATTTGGCGGATAAGAAGGACGGCAAAGTAAACAAAGGTATATGTGATATACATGTTATTGATGTGTACCTTACTAATACTCGCAGTAGTACCTGGGTATTTGATACTGGTTCTGTTGCTAATATTTGCAACTCGAAACAGGGACTACGTATTAAGGGAAGATTGGCCAAGGACGAGGTGACGATGCGCGTGGGAAATGGTTCCAAAGTCGATGTGATCGCAGTCGGCACGCTACCTCTACGTCTACAATCGGGATTAGTTTTAGACCTGAATAATTGTTATTTGGTGCCAGCGTTGAGCATGAACATTATATCTGGATCTTGTTTGATGCGAGACGGTTATTCATTTAAATCAGAGAATAATGGTTGTTCTATTTATATGAGTAATATATTTTATGGTCATGCACCCTTGAAGAGTGGTATATTTTTATTAAATCTCGATAGTAGTGATACACATATTCATAGTGTTGAAACCAAAAGATGCAGAGTTGATAATGATATTGTAACTTATTTGTGGCACTGCCGTTTAGGTCATATCGGTATAAAGCGCATGAAGAAACTCCATACTGATGGACTTTTGGAATCACTTGATTATGAATCACTTGGTACTTGCGAACCGTGCCTCATGGGCAAGATGACTAAAACGCCGTTCTCCGGAACTATGGAGCGAGCAACTGATTTGTTGGAAATCATACATACTGATGTTTGTGGTCCAATGAATATTGAGGCTCGCGGCGGGTATCGTATTTTCTCACCTTCACAGATGATTTGAGCAGATATGGGTATATCTACTTAATGAAACACAAGTCTGAAACATTTGAAAAATTCAAAGAATTTCAGAGTGAAATGGAAAATCATCGTAATAAGAAAATAAAATTTCTACGATCTGATCATGGAGGAGAATATTTGAGTTACGAGTTTGGTTTACATTTGAAACAATGCGGAATAGTTTCGCAACTCATGCCACCCGGAACACCACAACGAAATGGTGTGTTCGAACGTCGTAATCATACTTTACTAGATATGGTGCGATCTATGATGTCTCTTACCGATTTACCGCTATCGTTTTGGGGTTATGCTTTAGAGACGGCCGCATTCATGTTAAATAGGGCACCATCAAAATCCGTTAAGACGACACCTCATGAACTGTGGTTTGGCAAGAAACCAAAGTTGTCGTTTCTTAAAGTTTGGGGCTGCGATGCTTATGTGAAGAAACTTCAACCAGATAAGCTCGAACCCAAATCGGAGAAATGTGTCTTCGTAGGATACCCAAAAGAGACTGTTGGGTACACCTTCTATCACAGATTGAGGGCAAGATTTTCATTGCTAAATTCGAATCCTTTCTAGAGAAGGAGTGTCTCTCGAAAGAAGTGAGTGGGAGGAAAGTAGAACTTGATGAGGTAACTGTACCTGCTCCCTTATTGGAAAGTAGTCCATCACAAGAACTGGTTCCTGTGACAACTACACCAATTAGTGAGGAAGCTAATGATATTGATCATGAAACTTCAGATCAAGTTTCTACTGAACCTCGTAGGTCTACCAGAGTAAGATCCGTACCAGAGTGGTATGGTAATCCTATTCTGGAAGTCAAGTTACTTGACCATGGCGAACCTACGAACTATGAGGAAGCGATGATGAGCCCAGATTCCGCAAAATGGCTAGAAGCCATGAAATCGGAGATGGGATCCATGCATGAGAACAAAGTATGGACTTTGGTTGACTTGCCCGATGATCGGCAAGCCATTGAGAATAAATGGATCTTTAAGAAGAAGACTGACGCAGATGGTAATGTAACTATCTATAAAGCTCGACTTGTTGCGAAAGGTTTTCGACAAGTTCAAGGGGTTGACTATGATGAGACTTTCTCACCTGTAGCAATGCTTAAGTCTGTCCGAATCATGTTAGCAATTGCTGCATTTTGTGATTATGAAATTTGGCAAATGCATGTCAAAACTGCAATCTTGAATGGATTTCTGGAAGAAGAGTTGTATATGATGCAACCAGAAGGTTTTGTCGATCCAAAAGGTGCTAACAAAGTGTGGAAGCTCCAGCGATCCATTTATGGACTGGTGCAAGCATCTCAGAGTTGGAATAAACGCTTTGATAGTGTGATCAAAGCATATGGTTTTATACAGACTTTTGGAGAAGCCTGTATTTACAAGAAAGTGAGTGGGAGCTCTGTAGCATTTCTGATATTATATGTAGATGACATATTATTAATTGGAAATGATATAGAATTTCTGGATAGCATAAAGGGATACTTGAATAAAAGGTTTTCTACGAAAGACCTCGGTTAAGCTGCTTACATATTGGGCATCAAGATTTATAGAGATAGATCAAGACGCTTAATTGGACTTTCACAAAGCACATACCTTGATAAAGTTTTGAAAAAGTTCAAAATGGATCAGGCAAAGAAAGGGTTCTTGCCTGTATTACAAGGTGTGAAGTTGAGTCAGACACAATGCCCGACCACAGCAGAAGATAGAGAGAAAATGAAAAATATTCCCTATGCTTCAGCCATAGGCTCTATCATGTATGCAATGTTGTGTACTAGACCTGACGTATGCTTAGCAATAAGCTTGGCAGGAAGGTACCAAAGTAATCCAGGAGTGGATCACTGGACAGCGGTCAAGAACATCCTGAAATACCTGAAAAGGACTAAGGATATGTTTCTCGTATATGGAGGTGACAAAGAGCTATCCGTAAATGGTTACGTCGATGCAAGCTTTGACACTGATCCGGACGATTCTAAATCGCAAACCGGATACGTGTTTTTATTAAACGGTGGAGCTGTAAGTTGGTGCAATTCTAAACAAAGCGTCGTGGCAGGATCTACATGTGAGCGGAGTACATAGCTGCTTCATAAGCAGCAAATGAAGGAGTCTGGATGAAAGAGTTCATTTCCGATCTAGGTGTCATACCTAGTGCATCAGGACCAATGAAGATCTTCTTTGACAATACTGGTGCAATTGCCTTGGCAAAGGAATCCAGATTTCACAAAAGGACCAAGCACATCAAGAGACGATTCAATTCCATCCGGGACCAAGTCCAGGTGGGAGACATAGAGATTTGCAAAATACATACGGATTTGAATGTTGCAGACCCGTTGACTAAGCCTCTTCCACGAGCAAAACATGATCACCACCAAGACTCCATGGGTGTTAGAATCATTACTGTGTAATCTAGATTATTGACTCTAGTGCAAGTGGGAGACTGAAGTAAATATGCCCTAGAGGCAATAATAAAGTTATTATTTATTTCCTCGTATCATGATAAATGTTTATTATTCATGCTAGAATTGTATAACCGGAAACATGATACATGTGTGAATACATAGACAAACATAAACGTCACTAGTATGCCCCTACTTGACTAGCTCATTAAATCAAAGATGGTTATGTTTCCTAACCATAGACATGTGTTGTCATTTGATTAACGGGATCACATCATTAGGAGAATGATGTGATTGACATGACCCATTCCGTTAGTCTAGCACTTGATCGTTTAGTATGTTGCTATTGCTTTCTTCATGACTTATACATGTTCCTATAACTATGAGATTATGCAACTCCCGTTTACCGGAAGAACACTTTGTGTGCTACCAAACGTCACAACGTAACTGGGTGATTATAAAGGAGCTCTACAGGTGTCTCCAAAGGTACATGTTGGGTTGGCGTATTTCGAGATTAGGTTTTGTCACTCCGATTGTCGGAGAGGTATCTCTGGGCCCTCTCGGTAATGCACATCACTATAAGCCTTGCAAGCAATGTAGCTAATGAGTTAGTTACGGAATGATGCATTATGTAACGAGTAAAGAGACTTGCTGGTAACGAGATTGAACTAGGTATTAGATACCAACGATTGAATCTCGGGCAAGTAACATGCCGATGACAAAGGGAACAACGTATGTTGTTATGCGGTTTGACTGATAAAGATCTTTGTAGAATATGTGGGAGCCAATATGAGCATCCAGGTTCCGCTATTGGTTATTGACCGAGAATAGTTCTAGGTCATGTCTACATAGTTCTCAAACCCGTAGGGTCCGCACGCTTAACGTTACGATGACAGTTTTATTATGAGTTTATATGTTTTGATGTACTGAAGGTTGTTCGGAGTCCCGGATGTGATCCCGGACATGACGAGGAGTCTCTAAATGGTTGAGACATAAAGATTGATATATTGGAAGCCTATATTTGGATATCGGAATCGTTCCGGGAGAAACCGGGATTTTTCCGGAGTACCGTGGGGTTACCGGAACCCTCCCCCCCGGGGGTTATTCAGCCTACATGGGCCATGAGGGAGAAGAGGAGGGCCGGCCAGGGCAGGCCGCACGCCCCCTCCCCCCTAGTAAGAATAGGACAAGGAGGGGGGGGCCCTTTCCTCTTTCCCTCCCCCCTTTCCTTCTCCACCAAGGCAAGAGGGGGGAGTCCTACTCCCGGCGGGAGTACGACTCCTCCAGGCGCACCCCTAGGGGGCCGGCCGCACCTCCCCCCTCCCTTCTTTATATACGGGGGCAGGGGGGCACCTCTAAACACACAAGTTGATATTCATGATTGTTCCTTAGCCGTGTGCGGTGCCCCCCTCCACCATATTCCACCTCGGTCATATCGTTGCGGTGCTTAGGCGAAGCCCTGCATCGGTAGAACATCATCATCGTCACCACACCGTCGTGCTGACGGAACTCATCCCCGACACCCTGCTGGATCAGAGTCCGGGGATCGTCATCGAGCTGAACGTGTGCTGAACTCGGAGGTGCCGTACGTTTGGTGCTTGGATCGGTCGAATCGTGAAGACGTACGACTACATCAACCGCGTTGTCATAACGCTTCCGCTTACGGTCTACGAGGGTACGTGGACGACACTCTCCCCTCTCGTTGCTATACATCACCATGATCTTGCGTGTGCATAGGATTTTTTTGAAATTACTACGTTCCCCAACAGAAGGTAGTTCGGAGTCCCGGATGAGATCGGGGACATGACAAGGAGTCTCGAAATGGTCGAGACGTAAAGATCGATATATTGGACAACTATATTCGTGAAGGAAATATGCCCTAGAGACAATAATAAAGTTATTATTTATTTCTTTATTTCATGATAAATGTTTATTATTCATGCTAGAATTGTATTAACCAGAAACATAATACATGTGTGAATGCATAGACAAACATAGTGTCACTCGTATGCCTCTACTTGACTAGCTCGTTAATCAAAGATGGTTAAGTTTCCTAACCATAGACATGAGTTGTCATTTGATTAACGGGATCACATCATTATAGGAGAATGATGTAATTGACTTGACCCATTCCGTTAGCTTAGCACTTGATCGTTTAGTATGTTGCTATTGCTTTCTTCATGACTTATACATGTTCCAATGACTATGAGATTATGCAACTCCCGTTTACCGGAGGAACACTTTGTGTGCTACCAAACATCACAACGTAACTGGGTGATTATAAAGGTACTCTACAGGTGTCTCCGAAGGTATTGTTGAGTTGGCGTATTTCGAGATTAGGATTTGTCACTCCGATTGTCAGAGAGGTATCTCTGGGCCCTCTCGGTAATGCACATCACTATAAGCCTTGCAAGCAATGTGACTAATGAGTTAGTTGCGGGATGATGCATTACATAATGAGTAAAGAGACTTGCCGGTAACGAGACTGAACTAGGTATTGAGATACCGATGATCGAATCTCAGGCAAGTAACATACCGATGACAAAGGGAACAACGTATGTTGTTATGCGGTTTGACCGATAAAGATCTTCGTAGAATATGTGGGAGCCAATATGAGCATCCAGGTTCCACTATTGGTTATTGACCGGAGATGTGTATCGGTCATGTCTACATAGTTCTCGAACCCGTAGGGTCCGCACGCTTAAAGTTCGCTGATGATCGGTATTATGAGTTTATGTGATTTGATGTACCGAAGGTAGTTCAATGTCTCGGATGAGACCGGGGACATGACGAGGAGTCTCGAAATGGTCGAGACGTAAAGGTCGATATATTGGACGACTATATTCGGACATCGGAAAGGTTCCAAGTGATTCGGGTATTTTTCGGAGTACCAGAGAGTTACGGGAATTCGTTTTGGGCCTTAATGGGCCATACGGGAAAGGAGAGAAAGGCCTCAAAGGATGGCCGCACCCCTCCCTATGGACTGGTTCGAATTGGACTAGGGAGGGGGGCGCCCCCTTCCTTCCTTCTCCTTTTTCCTTCCCTTCTCCTACTCCTACAAGGAAAGGAGGAGTCCTACTCCCGGTGGGAGTAGGACTCCCCCCTTGGCACGCCCTTCTCCTAGGCCGGCCGCCTTCCCCCTTGCTCCTTTATATACGAGGACAGGGGGGCACCTCTAGACACAAGTTGATTTGTTGATCTCTCCCAGCCGTGTGCGGTGCCCCCTCCACCATATTCCACCTCGATAATATCATAGCGGTGCTTAGGCGAAGCCCTGCGTCAGTAGCATCATCGACACCGTTATCACACCGTCGTGATGACGGAACTCGCCCGAAAATCTCTGCTGGATTGGAGTTCGTGGGACGTCATCGAGCTGAACGTGTGCTGAACTCGGAGGTGTCGTACGTTCGGTACTTGATCGGTCGGATCGTGAAGATGTATGACTACATCAACCGCGTTGTGGTAACGCTTCCGCTTTCGGTCTACGAGGGCACGTGGACACACTCTCCCATCTCGTTGCTATGCATCACCATGATCTTGCATGTGCGTAGGAATGTTTTTGAAATTACTACGTTCCCCAGCAATTCAGACATCGGAAAGGTTCCTGGTGATTCGTGTATTTATCGGAGTACCAGAGAGTTACAGGAATTCTCCGGGGAGAAGTTATGGGCCTTATGGGCCATAAGAAAGAAGCACACCAGCCCACAAGGGGCTGGTGCGCCCCCCTTTGGGAAGGAGGCCGGATAGGAATAGGTTTGGATGGTGCGGCCCCCATTTCCCTCTCTCCTACTCCTCCTTCCCTTCCCTCTCCTACTCCAACTTGGGAAGGGGGAATCCTACTCCCACCGGGAGTAGGACTCCCTCCTTGGGCGCGCCTAGAGAGGGCCAGCCCTCCCCCTCCTCCACTCCTTTATATACGGGGCAGGGGGCACCTCTAGACACAACAATTGATCATTGATCTCTTAGCCGTGTGCGGTGCCCCCCTCCACCATATTCCACCTCGGTAATATCGTAGCGGTGCTTAGGCGAAGCCCTGCGCCGGTAGCATCATCAACACCGTCATCACGCTGTCGTGCTGAAGGAACTCTCCCGCAAAGCTCTGCTGGATCGAAGTTTGTGGGACGACATCGAGCTGAATGTGTGCTGAACTCGGAGGTGCCGTACGTTCGGTACTTGATCGGTCGGATCGTGAAGACGTGTGACTACATCAACCGAGTTGTGCTAACGCTTCCACTTTCGGTCTACGAGGGTACGTGGACAACACTCTTCCCTCTCGTTGCTATGCATCACCATGATCTTGCGTGTGCGTAGGATTTTTTTTAAATTACTACATCCCCCAACAGAAGGTAGTTCGGAGTCCCGGATGAGATCGGGGACATGACAAGGAGTCTCGAAATGGTCGAGACGTAAAGATCGATATATTGGACAACTATATTCGTGAAGGAAATATGCCCTAGAGACAATAATAAAGTTATTATTTATTTCTTTATTTCATGATAAATGTTTATTATTCATGCTAGAATTGTATTAACCAGAAACATAATACATGTGTGAATGCATAGACAAACATAGTGTCACTCGTATGCCTCTACTTGACTAGCTCGTTAATCAAAGATGGTTAAGTTTCCTAACCATAGACATGAGTTGTCATTTGATTAACGGGATCACATCATTATAGGAGAATGATGTAATTGACTTGACCCATTCCGTTAGCTTAGCACTTGATCGTTTAGTATGTTGCTATTGCTTTCTTCATGACTTATACATGTTCCAATGACTATGAGATTATACAACTCCCGTTTACCGAAGGAACACTTTGTGTGCTACCAAACATCACAACCTAACTGGGTGATTATAAAGGTACTCTACAGGTGTCTCCGAAGGTATTGTTGAGTTGGCGTATTTCGAGATTTGGATTTGTCACTCCGATTGTCAGAGAGGTATCTCTGGGCCCTCTCGGTAATGCACATCACTATAAGCCTTGCAAGCAATGTGACTAATGAGTTAGTTGCGGGATGATGCATTACATAACGAGTAAAGAGACTTGCCGGTAACGAGATTGAACTAGGTATTGAGATACCGATGATCGAATCTCAGGCAAGTAACATACCGATGACAAAGGGAACAACGTATGTTGTTATGCGGTTTGACCGATAAAGATCTTCGTAGAATATGTGGGAGCCAATATGAGCATCCAGGTTCCGCTATTGGTTATTGACCGGAGATGTGTATCGGTCATGTCTACATAGTTCTCGAACCCGTAGGGTCCGGACGCTTAAAGTTCGCTGATGATCGGTATTATGAGTTTATGTGATTTGATGTACCGAAGGTAGTTCGATGTCTCGGATGAGACCGGGGACATGACGAGGAGTCTCGAAATGGTCGAGATAAAGGTCGATATATTGGACGATTATATTCGGACATCGGAAAGGTTCCAAGTGATTCGGGTATTTTTCGGAGTACCAGAGAGTTACGGGAATTCGTTTTGGGCCTTAATGGGCCATACAGGAAAGGAGAGAAAGGCCTCAAAGGATGGCCGCACCCCTCCCTATGGACTGGTCCGAATTGGACTAGGGAGGGGGGCGCCCCCTTCCATCCTTCTCCTGTTTCCTTCCCTTCTCCTACTCCTACAAGGAAAGGAGGAGTCCTACTCCCGGTAGGAGTAGGACTCCCCCCTTGGCGCGCCCTTCTCCTAGGCCGGCCGCCTCCCCCTTGCTCCTTTATATACGGGGGCAGGGAGGCACCTCTAGACACAAGTTGATCTGTTGATCTCTCCCAGCCATGTGTGGTGCCCCCTCCACCATATTCCACCTCGGTAATATCGTAGTGGTGCTTAGGCGAAGCCCTGCGTCAATAGCATCATTGACACCGTCATCACACCGTCGTGATGACGGAACTCTCCCGAAAAGCTCTGCTGGATCGGAGTTCGTGGGACGTCATCGAGCTGAATGTGTGCTGAACTCGGAGGTGCCGTATGTTCGGTACTTGATCGGTCGGATCGTGAAGACGTACGACTACATCAACCGCGTTGTGGTAACGCTTCTGCTTTCGGCCTACGAGGGTACGTGGACACACTCTCCCCTCTCGTTGCTATGCATCACCATGATCTTGCGTGTGCGTAGGAATTTTTTTGAAATTACTACATTCCCCAACAGTGGCATCAGAGCCAGGTTTTATGGGTAGATATTATATGCACGAGTAGAACACAAGTGAGTTGTGAGCGATACAAGTCATACTGCTTACCAACAGGTCATACTTTGGTTCAGCTATATTGTTGGATGAAGCGGTCCGAACCAACATTACGCGTACGCTTACGCGAGACTGGTTCTACCAACATGCTTTGCACACAGGTGGCTGGCGGGTGTCAATTCTCCAACTTTAGTTGAACCGAGTGTGGCTACGCCCGGTCCTTGAGAAGGTTAAAACAGCACTAACTTGATGAACTATCGTTGTAGTTTTGATGCGTATAGGTAAGAACGGTTCTTGCTCAGCCCGTAGCAGCCACGTAAAACTTGCAACAACAAAGTAGAGGACGTCTAACTTGCTTTTGCAGGGCATGTTGTGATGTGATATGGTCAAGACCTGATGCTATATTTTATAGTATGAGATGATCATATTTTGTAACCAAGTTATCGGCAACTGGCTGGAGCCATATGGTTGTCGCTTTATTGTATGCAATGCAATCGCCCTGTAATTGCTTTACTTTATCACTAAGCGGTAGCGATAGTCATAGAAGCAATAGTTGGCGAGACGACAACGATGCTACGATGGAGATCAACGTGTCGCGCCGGTGACGATGGTGATCATGACGGTGCTTCGGAGATGGAGATCACAAGCACAAGATGACGATGGCCATATCATATCACTTATATTGATTGCATGTGATGTTTATCTTTTAATGCATCTTATCTTGCTTTGATTGACGGTAGCATTATAAGATGATCTCTCACTAAATTTCAAGATAAAAAGTGTTCTCCCTGAGTATGCACCATTGCCAAAGTTCGACGTGCCCAGACACCACGTGATGATCGGGTGTGATAAGCTCTACGTCCATCTACAACGGGTGCAAGCCAGTTTTGCACATGCAGAATACTCAGGTTAAACTTGACTAGCCTAGACTATACAGATATGGCCTCGGAACACTGAGACCAAAAGGTCGAGCGTGAATCATATAGTAGATATGATCAACATAGTGATGTTCACCATTGAAAACTACTCCATCTCATGTGTTGATCGGGCATGGTTTAGTTGATTTGGATCATGTGATCACTTAGATGATTAGAGGGATGTCTATCTAAGTGGGAGTTCTTAAGTAATATGATTAATTGAACTTTAATTTATCATGAACTTAGTCCTGATAGTATTTTGCAAATTATCTTGTATATCAATAGCTCGTGTTGTTGCTTCCCTATTTTTTATATGTGTTCCTAGAGAAAACTAAGGTGAAAGATGATAGTAGCAATGATGCAGACTGAGTCTGTGATCAGAGGTTTATCCTGATTGCTGCACAGAAGAATTATGTCCTTGATGCACCGCTGGGTGACAGACCTATTGCAGGAGCAGATGCAGACGTTATGAACATTTGGCTAGCTTAATATGATGACTACTTGATATTTTTGTGCACCATGCTTAACGGCTTAGAATCGGGACTTCAAAGACATTTTGAACGTCATGCACCATATGAGATGTTCCAAGAGTTGAAGTTAATATTTCAAGCAAATACCCGAGTTGAGAGATATGAAGTCTCCAACAAGTTCTATAGCTAAAAGATGGAGGAGAATTGCTCAACTAGTGAGCATGTGCTCAGATTGTCTGGGTACTACAATTGCTTGAGTCAAGTGGGAGTTAATCTTCCAGATAAGACAGTGATTGACAAAGTTCTCTAGTCACCATCACCAAGTTACTAGAACTTCGTGATGAACTATAGTATGCAAGGGATAACGAAAACGATTCCCGAGCTCTTCACGATATTGAAATCGACGAAGGTAGAAATCAAGAAAGAGCATCAAGTGTTGATGATTGACAAGACCACTAGTTTCAAGAAAAGGGCAAAGGGAAATAAAGGGAATTACAAGTAGAATGGCAAGCAAGTTGTCACTCCCGTGAAGAAGCCCAAAGCTGGACCAAAGCCTGAAACTAAGTGCTTCTACTACACAGGAAATGGTCACTGGAAGCGGAAATACCCTGAATATTTCGTGGATAATTAGGATGGAAAAGTGAACAAGGGTATATTTGATATACAAGTTATTGATGTGTACCTTACTAGTGTTTATTGTAGCCCCTGAGTATTTCATACTTGTTCGGTTGCTAAAAAATAGTAACTCGAAACAGGAGTTACAGAATAAACAGAGACTAGTTGAGGGTGAAGTGACGATGTATGTTGGAAGTGGTTCCAAGATTGATATGATCATCATCACACACTCCCTATACTTTCGGGATTAGTCTTAAACCTAAATAAATGTTATTTGGCGTTTGCGTTGAGCATGAATATGATTTGATCATGTTTATTGCAATATAGTTATTCATTTAAAGTCAGAGAATAATTGTTGTTCTGTTTACATGAATAAAACCTTCAATGGTCATACACCCAATGAAAATAGTTTGTTGGATCTCGATCATAGTGATACACATATTCATAATATTGATGCCAAAAGATGCAAAGTTAATAATGATAGTGCAACTTATTTGTGGCACTGCCGTTTGGGTCATATCGGTGTAAAGCGCATGAAGAAACTCCATAGAGATGGATTTTTGGAATCACTTGGTTATGAATCATTTGATGATTGCGAACCGTGCCTTTTGGGCAAGATGACTAAAACTCCGTTCTTCGGAACAATGGAATGAGCTACTGACTTGTTGGAAATAATTCATACCGATGTATGCGGTCCAATGAGTGTTGATACTCACGGCGGGTATCGTTATTTTCTGACTTTCACAGATGATTTGAGCAGATATGACTATATCTACTTGATGAAACATAAGTCTAAAATATTTGAAAAGTTCAAAGAATTTCAAAGTGAAGTGGAAAATCATCGTAACAAGAAAATAAAGTTTCTGCGATCTGATCGTGGAGACAAATATTTGAGTTACGAGTTTGGTCTTCAGTTAAAATAATGTGGAATAGCTTCACAAACTCATGCCACCTGGAACACCACAGCGTAACAGTGTGTCCGAACGTCATAACTGCACTTTATTTGATATGGTGCGTTCAATGATGTCTCTTACCGATTTACCATTATCATTTTGGGGTTATGCATTAGAGAGAATTGCATTCACGTTAAATAGGGCACCATCTAAATCCATTGAGAAGACACCGTATGAACTATGTTTAGCAATAAACCTAAGCTGTCGTTTCTTAAAGTTTGGAGTGGCGATGCTTATGTGAAAAAGTTTCAACCTGATAAGCTCGAACCCAAATCGGAGAAATGCGTCTTCATAGGATACCCAAAGGAGACTGTTGGGTACACCTTCTAATCACAGATCCGAAGGCAAAATATTCGTTACTAAGAATGGATCCTTTCTAGAGAAGGAGTTTCTCTCGAAAGAAGTGAGTGGGAGGAAAGTAGAGCTTGATAAGGTAATTGTACCTTCTCCCGAATTGGAAAGTAGTTCATCACAGAAATCAGTTCTAGTGATTCCTACACCAATTAGTGAGGAAGCTAATGATGATGATCATGAAACTTCAGATTAAGTTACTACAGAACCTCGTAAGTCTTCCAAAGTACAGTCCGCACCAGAGTGGTACGGTAATCCTGTTCTGGAAGTCATGTTACCAGACCATGATGAAACCTACGAACTATGAGGAAGCGATGATGAGCCCAGATTCTGCAAAATGGCTTGAGGCCATGAAATCTGAGATGGGATCCATGTATGAGAACAAAGTGTGGACTTTGGTGGAGTTGCCCGATGATCGGCAAGTCATATTGTATAAATGGATCTTCAAGAGGAAGACAAACGCTGATAGTAGTGTTACTATCTACAAAGCTAGACTTGTCGCAAAAAAGGTTTTTCGACAAGTTCAAGGTGTTGAATACAATGAGATTTTCTCACTCGTATCGATGATTAAGTCTGTCCGAATCATGTTAGCAATTGCCACATTTTATGAAATTTGGCAAATGGATGTCAAAACTACATTCCTTAATGGATTTCTTAAAGAAGAGTTGTATATGTTGCAACCAGAAGGTTTTGCCAATCCGAAAGGTGCTAACAAAGTGTGCAAGCTCCAGTGATCCATCTAAGGACTGGTGCAAGCATCTCCGAGTTGGAATATATGCTTTGCTGAGTTGATCAAAGCATATAGTTTTATACAGACTTGCGATGAAGCCTATATTTACAGGAAAGTGAGTGGGAGCACTACAGCCTTTCTAATAAGTATATGTGAAAGACATATTGTTGATCATAAATAATGTAGAATTTTCTGGAAAGCATAAAGGAGTGTTTGAAAGGAGTTCTTCAAAAAAAAGACCTCAGTACAGCTACTTACATATTGAGCATCAAGATCTATTGAGATAGATCAAGACGCTTGATAAGATTTTTCAATGAGTACATACCTTGATAAGATTTTAAAGTAGTTCAAAATGGAACAATCAAAGAAGGAGTTATTGCCTATGTTGCAAGGTGTGAAGTTGAGTAAGACTCAAAACCCGACCATGGCAGCAAATAGAAAGAGAATGAAAAGTCATTCCCTATGCCTCAGTCATAGGTTCTATAAAGTATGCTATGCTGTATACCAGACCTATTGTATACCTGGCTCTGAGTTTGGCAAGGGAGTACAATTTTGATCTAGGAGTAGATCACTAGACAGCGGTCAAGAATATCCTTAGTGAGGACTAAGGAGATGTTTCTGGATTATGGAGGTGATAAAAGAGTTCGTCATAAAGAGTTACATCGATGCAAGCTTTTACACTAATCCAGATGACTCTAAGTCTCAATCTGGATACATATTGAAAGTGGGAGCAATTAGCTAGAGTAGCTCCATGCAGAGCATTGTAGACATAGAATATTTGTAAAATACATACGACTTTGAATGTGACAGACCCGTTGACTAAACTTCTCTCATGAGCAAAACATGATCACACCTTAGTACTCTTTGGGTGTTAATCACATAGGGATGTGAACTAGATTATTGACTCTAGTAAACCGTTTGGGTGTTGATCACATGATGATGTGAACTATGGGTATTAATCACATACAGATGTGAATATTGGTGTTAAATCACATGGTGATGTGAACTAGATTATTGACTCTAGTGCAAGTGGGAAACTGAAGGAAATATGCCCTAGAGGCAATAATAAAGTTATTATTTATTTCCTTATTTCAAGATAAATGTTTATTATTCATGCTAGAATTGTATTAACCGGAAACATAATACATGTGTGAATACATAGACAAACATAGTGTCACTAGTATGCCTCTACTTGACTAGCTCGTTAATCAAAGATGGTTAAGTTTCCTAACCATAGACATGAGTTGTCATTTGATTAACGGGATCACATCATTAGAAGAATGATGTGATTGACTTGACCCATTCCGTTAGCTTAGCACTTGATCGTTTAGTATGTTGCTATTGCTTTCTTCATGACTTATACATGTTCCTATGACTATGAGATTATGCAACTCTCGTTTACCGGAGGAACACTTTGTGTGCTACCAAACGTCACAACATAACTAGGTGATTATAAAGGTACTCTACAGGTGTCTCCGAAGGTACTTGTTGAGTTGGCGTATTTCGAGATTAGGATTTGTCACTCTGATTGTCGAAGAGGTATCTCTAGGCCCTCTCAGTAATGCACATCACTATAAGCCTTGCAAGCAATGTGACTAATGAGTTAGTTGCGGGATGATGCATTACATAACGAATAAAGAGACTTGCCGGTAACGAGATTGAACTAGGTATTGAGATACCGATGATCGAATCTCAGGCAAGTAACATACCGATGACAAAGGGAACAACATATGTTGTTATGCGGTTTGACCGATAAAGATCTTCGTAGAATATGTGGGAGCCAATATGAGCATCCAGGTTCCGCTATTGGTTATTGACCGGAGATGTGTCTCGGTCATGTCTACATAGTTCTCGAACCCGTAGGGTCCGCACGCTTAAAGTTCGGTGACGATTGGTATTATGAGTTTATGTGATTTGATGTATCGAAGGTGAAGGAAATATTTCTAGAGGCAATAATAAAGTTTTTATCTATTTCCTCATATCATGATAAATGTTTATTATTCATGCTAGAATTGTATTAACCGGAAACATGATACATGTGTGAATACATAGACAAACATAAACGTCACTAGTATGCCTCTACTTGACTAGCTCATTAAATCAAAGATGGTTATGTTTCCTAACCATAGACATGTGTTGTCATTTGATTAACGGGATCACATCATTAGGAGAATGATGCGATTGACATGACCCATTCCCTTAGCCTAGCATTTGAACATTTAGTATGTTGCTATTGCTTTCTTGATGACTTATACATGTTCCTATAACCATGAGATTATGCAACTCCCGTTTACCGAAAGAACACTTTGTGTGCTACCAAATGTCACAACGTCACTGGGTGATTATAAAGGAGCTCTACAGGTGTCTCCAAAGGTACATGTTGGGTTGGCGTATTTTGAGATTAGGTTTTGTCACTCCGATTGTCGGAGAGGTATCTCTGGGCCCTCTCAGTAATGCACATCACTATAAGCCTTGCAAGCAATGTAGCTAATGAGTTACTTACGGAATGATGCATTTCGTAACGAGTAAAGAGACTTGCCGGTAACGAGATTGAACTAGGTATTAGATACCGACGATCGAATCTCGGGCAAGTAACATGCCGATGACAAAGGGAACAACGTATCTTGTTATGCGATTTGACCGATAAAGAACTTCGTAGAATATGTGGGAGCCAATATGAGCATCCAGGTTCCGCTATTGGTTATTGACCGAGAATAGTTCTAGGTCATGCCTACATAGTTCTCGAACCCGTAGGGTCCGCACGCTTAACGTTACGATGACATTTTTATTATGAGTTTACATGTTTTGATGTACCGAAGGTTGTTCAGAGTCCCGGATGTGATCCCGGACATGACGAGGAGTCTCGAAATAGTCGAGACATAAAGATTGATATATTGGAAGCCTATATTTGGATATCGGAATCGTTCCGGGAGAAACCGGGATTTTTTCGGAGTACCAGGGGGTTACCGGAACCCCCCCGGGGGTTATTGGGCCTACATGGGTCATGAGGGAGAAGAGGAGGGCCGGCCAGGGCAGGCCGCGCCCCCCCCCCTAGTCCGAATAGGACAAGGAGGGGGGGCCGTTTCCTCTTTCCCCTCCCCCCTTTCCTTCTCCACCAAGGCAAGAGGGGGGAGTCCTACTCCCGATGGGAGTAGGACTCCTCCAGGCGCACCCCTAGGGGGCCGGCCGCACCTCCCCCTCCCTCCTTTATATACGGGGGCAGGGGGGCACCTCTAAACACACAAGTTGATCTTTGTGATCGTTCCTTAGCCGTGTGCGGTGCCCCCCTCCACGATATTCCACCTCGGTCATATCGTTGCGGTGCTTAGGCGAAGCCCTGCGTCGGTAGAACATCATCATCGTCACCACGCCGTCGTGCTGACGGAACTCATCCCCGATACCCTGCTGGATCAGAGTTCGGGGATCGTCATCGAGCTGAACGTGTGCTTAACTCGGAAGTGCCGTACGTTCGGTGCTTGGATCGGTCGGATCGTGAAGACGTACGACTACACCAACCACGTTGTCATAACGCTTCCGCTTATGGTCTACAAGGGTATGTGGACGACACTCTCCCCTCTCGTTGCTATACATCACCATGATCTTGCGTGTGCGTAGGATTTTTTTTTGAAATTACTACGTTCCCCAACAGTGGCATCCGAGCCTAGGTTTTATGCGCTGATGTTCTATGCACGAGTAGAACACAAGTGAGTTGTGGGCGATACAAGTCAAACTGCTTACCAGCATGTCATACTTTGGTTCAGCGGTATTGTTGGATGAAGCGGCCTGGACCGACATTACGCGTACGCTTACGCGAGACTGGTTTTACCGCCGTGCTTTGCACACAGGTGACTAGCGGGTGTTTGTTTCTCCAACTTTAGTTGAACCGAGTGTGGCTACGCCCGGTCCTTGCGAAGGTTAAAACAACACTAAATTGACGAACTATCGTTGTGGTTTTGATGCATAGGTAAGTACAGTTCTTGCTCAGCCCGTAGCAGCCACGTAAAGTTTGCAACAACAAAGTAGAGGACGTCTAACTTGTTTTTGCAGGGCATGTTGTGATGTGATATGGTCAAGACGTGATGCTATATTTTATTGTATGAGATGATCATGTTTTGTAACCGAAGTTATCGGCAACTGGCAGGAGCCATATGGTTGTCGCTTTATTGTATGAAATGCAAACACCCTGTAATTGCTTTACTTTATCAGTAAGCGGTAGCGATAGTCATAGAAGCAATAGATGGCGTAATGACAACGATGCTACGATGGAGATCAAGGTGTCGCACCGGTGACGATGGTGATCACGATGGTGCTTCGGAGATGGAGATCACAAGCACAAGATGATGATGGCCATATCATATCACTTATATTGATTGCATGTGATGTTTATCCTTTATGCATCTTATCTTGCTTTGATTGACGGTAGCATTTTAAGATGATCTCTCAGTAAAAATTATCAAGAAGTGTTCTCCCTGAGTATGCACCGTTGTGAAAGTTCTTCGTGCTAAGACACCACATGATGATCGGGTGTGATAGGCTCTACGTTCAAATACAACGGGTGCAAAACAGTTGCACACGCGGAATACTCAGGTTAAACTTGACGAGCCTAGCATATAACAGATATGGCCTCGGAACACGGAGACCGAAAGGTCAAACGTGAATCATATAGTAGATATGATCAACATAGTGATGTTCACCATTGAAACTACTCCATCTCACGTGATGATCGGACATGGTTTAGTTGATTTGGATCACGGGATCACTTAGATGACTAGAGAGATGTCTGTCTAAGTGGGAGTTCTTAAGTAATATGATTAATTGAACTTAAATTTATCATGAACTTAGTACCGGATAGTATTTTGCTTGTCTATGTTTGTTGTAGATAGATGGCTTGTGTTGTTGTTCCGTTGAATTTTAATGCATTCCTTGAGAAAGCAAAGTTGAAAGATGATGGTAGCAATTACACGGACTGGGTCCATAACCTGAGGATTATCCTCATTGCTGCACCGAAGAATTATGTCCTAGAAGCACCGCTGGGTGCCAGGCCTGCTGCTGATGCAACTGATGACGTTAAGAACGTCTGTCAGAGCAAAGCTGATGACTACTCGATAGTTCAGTGTGCCATGCTTTACGGCTTAGAATCGGGTCTTCAACGATGTTTTGAACGTCATGGAGCATATGAGATGTTCCAGGAGTTGAAGTTAATATTTCAAGCAAATGCCCGGATTGAGAGATATGAAGTCTCCAATAAGTTCTATAGCTGCAAGATGGAGGAGAATAGTTCTGTCAGTGAACACATACTCAAAATGTCTGGGTACAATAATCACTTGATTCAACTGGGAGTTAATCTTCCTGATGATAGTGTCATTGACAGAATTCTTCAATCACTGCCACCAAGCTACAAGAGCTTCGTGATGAACTATAATATGCAAGGGATGGACAAGACTATTCCCGAGCTCTTCGCAATGCTAAAAGCCGCGGAGGTAGAAATCAAGATGGAGCATCAAGTGTTGATGGTCAACAAGACCACCAGTTTCAAGAAAAAGGGCAAAGGGAAGAAGAAGGGGAACTTCAAGAAGAACAGCAAACAAGTTGCTGCTCAAGAGAAGAAACCCAAGTCTGGACCTAAGCCTGAGACTGAGTGCTTCTACTGCAAGCAGACTGGACACTGGAAGCGGAACTGCCCCAAGTATTTGGCGGATAAGAAAGACGGCAAAGTAAACAAAGGTATATGTGATATACATGTTATTGATGTGTACCTTACTAATACTCGCAGTAGTACCTGGGTATTTGATACTGGTTCTGTTGCTAATATTTGTAACTCGAAACAGGGACTACGTATTAAGGGAAGATTGGCTAAGGACGAGGTGACGATGCGCGTGGGAAATGGTTCCAAAGTCGATGTGATCGCAGTCGGCACGCTACCTCTACGTCTACCATCGGGATTAGTTTTAGACCTGAATAATTGTTATTTGGTGCCAGCATTGAGCATGAACATTATATCTGGATCTTGTTTGATGCGAGACGGTTATTCATTTAAATCAGACAATAATGGTTGTTCTATTTATATGAGTAATATCTTTTATGGTCATGCACCCTTGAAGAGTGGTATATTTTTATTGAATCTCGATAGTAGTGATACACATATTCATAGTGTTGAAACCAAAAGATGCAGAGTTGATAATGATAGTGTAACTTATTTGTGGCACTGCCGTTTAGGTCATATCGGTATAAAGCGCATGAAGAAACTCCATACTGATGGACTTTTGGAATCACTTGATTATGAATCACTTGGTACTTGCGAACCGTGCCTCATGGGCAAGATGACTAAAACGCCGTTCTCCGGAACTATGGAGCGAGCAACTGATTTGTTGGAAATCATACATACTGATGTTTGTGGTCCAATGAATATTGAGGCTCGCAGCGGGTATCGTATTTTCTCACCTTCACAGATGATTTGAGCAGATATGGGTATATCTACTTAATGAAACACAAGTCTGAAACATTTGAAAAATTCAAAGAATTTCAGAGTGAAATGGAAAATCATCGTAATAAGAAAATAAAATTTCTACGATCTGATCATGGAGGAGAATATTTGAGTTACGAGTTTGGTTTACATTTGAAACAATGCGGAATAGTTTCGCAACTCACGCCACCCGGAACACCACAACGAAATGGTGTGTCCGAACGTCGTAATCGTACTTTACTACATATGGTGCGATCTATGATGTCTCTTACCGATTTACCGCTATCGTTTTGGGGTTATGCTTTAGAGACGGCCGCATTCATGTTAAATAGGGCACCATCAAAATCCGTTAAGACGACACCTCATGAACTGTGGTTTGGCAAGAAACCAAAGTTGTCGTTTCTTAAAGTTTGGGGCTGCGATGCTTATGTGAAGAAACTTCAACCAGATAAGCTCGAACCCAAATCGGAGAAATGTGTCTTCGTAGGATACCCAAAAGAGACTGTTGGGTACACCTTCTATCACAGATTGAGGGCAAGATTTTCATTGCTAAATTCGAATCCTTTCTAGAGAAGGAGTGTCTCTCGAAAGAAGTGAGTGGGAGGAAAGTAGAACTTGATGAGGTAACTGTACCTGCTCCCTTATTGGAAAGTAGTCCATCACAAGAACTGGTTCCTGTGACAACTACACCAATTAGTGAGGAAGCTAATGATATTGATCATGAAACTTCAGATCAAGTTTCTACTGAACCTCGTAGGTCTACCAGAGTAAGATCCGTACTAGAGTGGTACGGTAATCCTATTCTGGAAGTCAAGTTACTTGACCATGGCGAACCTACGAACTATGATGAAGCGATGATGAGCCCAGATTCCGCAAAATGGCTAGAAGCCATGAAATCTGAGATGGAATCCATGCATGAGAACAAAGTATGGACTTTGGTTGACTTGCCCGATGATCGGCAAGCCATTGAGAATAAATGGATCTTTAAGAAGAAGACTGACGCAGATGGTAATGTAACTATCTATAAAGCTCGACTTGTTGCGAAAGATTTTCGACAAGTTCAAGGGGTTGACTATGATGAGACTTTCTCACCTGTAGCAATGCTTAAGTCTGTCCGAATCATGTTAGCAATTGCTGCATTTTGTGATTATGAAATTTGGCAAATGCATGTCAAAACTGCAATCTTGAATGGATTTCTGGAAGAAGAGTTGTATATGATGCAACCAGAAGGTTTTGTCGATCCAAAAGGTGCTAACAAAGTGTGCCAGCTCCAGCGATCCATTTATGGACTGGTGCAAGCATCTCAGAGTTGGAATAAACGCTTTGATAGTGTGATCAAAGCATATGGTTTTATACAGACTTTTGGAGAAGCCTATATTTACAAGAAAGTGAGTGGGAGCTCTGTAGCATTTCTGATATTATATGTAGATGACATACTATTAATTGGAAATGATATAGAATTTCTGGATAGCATAAAGGGATACTTGAATAAAAGGTTTTCTACGAAAGACCTCGGTTAAGCTGCTTACATATTGGGCATCAAGATTTATAGAGATAGATCAAGACGCTTAATTGGACTTTCACAAAGCACATACCTTGATAAAGTTTTGAAAAAGTTCAAAATGGATCAGGCAAAGAAAGGGTTCTTGCCTGTATTACAAGGTGTGAAGTTGAGTCAGACTCAATGCCCGACCACAGCAGAAGATAGAGAGAAAATGAAAAATATTCCCTATGCTTCAGCCATAGGCTCTATCATGTATGCAATGTTGTGTACTAGACCTGACGTATGCTTAGCAATAAGCTTGGCAGGAAGGTACCAAAGTAATCCAGGAGTGGATCACTGGACAGCGGTCAAGAACATCCTGAAATACCTGAAAAGGACTAAGGATATGTTTCTCGTATATGGAGGTGACAAAGAGCTAGCCGTAAATGGTTACGTCGATGCAAGCTTTGACACTGATCCGGACGATTCTAAATCGCAAACCGGATACGTGTTTTTATTAAACGGTGGAGCTGTAAGTTGGTGCAGTTCTAAACAAAGCGTCGTGGCAGGATCTACATGTGAGCGGAGTACATAGCTGCTTCAGAAGCAGCAAATGAAGGAGTCTGGATGAAAGAGTTCATTTCCGATCTAGGTGTCATACCTAGTGCAATGGGACCAATGAAGATCTTCTGTGACAATACTGGTGCAATTGCCTTGGCAAAGGAATCCAAATTTCACAAAAGGACCAAGCACATCAAGAGACGATTCAATTCCATCCGGGACCAAGTCCAGGTGGGAGACATAGAGATTTGCAAAATACATACGGATTTGAATGTTGCAGACCCATTGACTAAGCCTCTTCCACGAGCAAAACATGATCACCACCAAGACTCCATGGGTGTTAGAATCATTACTGTGTAATCTAGATTATTGACTCTAGTGCAAGTGGGAGACTGAAGTAAATATGCCCTAGAGGCAATAATAAAGTTATTATTTATTTCCTCATATCATGATAAATGTTTATTATTCATGCTAGAATTGTATAACCGGAAACATGATACATGTGTGAATACATAGACAAACATAAACGTCACTAGTATGCCCCTACTTGACTAGCTCATTAAATCAAAGATGGTTATGTTTCCTAACCATAGACATGTGTTGTCATTTGATTAACGGGATCACATCATTAGGAGAATGATGTGATTGACATGACCCATTCCGTTAGTCTAGCACTTGATCGTATAGTATGTTGCTATTGCTTTCTTCATGACTTATACATGTTCCTATAACCATGAGATTATGCAACTCCCGTTTACCGGAAGAACACTTTGTGTGCTACCAAACGTCACAACGTAACTGGGTGATTATAAAGGAGCTCTACAGGTGTCTCCAAAGGTACATGTTGGGTTGGCGTATTTCGAGATTAGGTTTTGTCACTCCGATTGTCGGAGAGGTATCTCTGGGCCCTCTCGGTAATGCACATCACTATAAGCCTTGCAAGCAATGTAGCTAATGAGTTAGTTACGGAATGATGCATTACGTAACGAGTAAAGAGACTTGCCGGTAACGAGATTGAACTAGGTATTAGATACCGACGATTGAATCTCGGGCTAGTAACATGCCGATGACAAAGGGAACAACGTATGTTGTTATGCGGTTTGACCGATAAAGATCTTTGTAGAATATGTGGGAGCCAATATGAGCATCCAGGTTCCGCTATTGGTTATTGACCGAGAATAGTTCTAGGTCATGTCTACATAGTTCTCGAACCCGTAGGGTCCGCACGCTTAACGTTACGATGACAGTTTTATTATGTGTTTATATGTTTTGATGTACCGAAGGTTGTTCGGAGTCCCGGATGTGATCCCGGACATGACGAGGAGCCTCGAAATGGTTGAGACATAAAGATTGATATATTGGAAGCCTATATTTGGATATCGGAATCGTTCCGGGAGAAACCGGGATTTTTCCGGAGTACCGTGGGGTTACTGGAACCCCCCCCCCCCCCCCGGGGGGTTATTCAGCCTACATGGGCCATGAGGGAGAAGAGGAGGGCCGGCCAGGGCAGGCCGCACGCTCCCTCCCCCCTAGTAAGAATAGGACAAGGAGGGGGGGCCCTTTCCTCTTTCCTTCCCCCCTTTCCTTCTCCACCAAGGCAAGAGGGGGGAGTCCTACTCCCGGTGGGAGTACGACTCCTCCAGGCGCACCCCTAGGGGGCCGGCCGCACGTCCCCCCTCCCTTCTTTATATACGGGGGCAGGGGGGCACCGCTAAACACACAAGTTGATATTCGTGCTTGTTCCTTAGCCGTGTGCGGTGCCCCCCTCCACCATATTCCACCTCGGTCATATCGTTGCGGTGCTTAGGCGAAGCCCTGCATCGGTAGAACATCATCATCGTCACCACGCCATCGTGCTGACGGAACTCATCCCCGACACCCTGCTGGATCGGAGTCCGGGGATCGTCATCGAGCTGAACGTGTGCTGAACTCGGAGGTGCCGTACGTTTGGTGCTTGGATCGGTCGAATCGTGAAGACGTACGACTACATCAACCGCGTTGTCATAACGCTTCCGCTTACGGTCTAGGAGGGTACGTGGACGACACTCTCCCCTCTCGTTGCTATACATCACCATGATCTTGCGTGTGCATAGGATTTTTTTTGAAATTACTACGTTCCCCAACAGAAGGTAGTTCGGAGTCCCGGATGAGATCGGGGACATGACAAGGAGTCTCGAAATGGTCGAGACGTAAAGATCGATATATTGGACAACTATATTCGTGAAGGAAATATGCCCTAGAGACAATAATAAAGTTATTATTTATTTCTTTATTTCATGATAAATGTTTATTATTCATGCTAGAATTGTATTAACCAGAAACATAATACATGTGTGAATGCATAGACAAACATAGTGTCACTCGTATGCCTCTACTTGACTAGCTCATTAATCAAAGATGGTTAAGTTTCCTAACCATAGACATGAGTTGTCATTTGATTAACGGGATCACATCATTATAGGAGAATGATGTAATTGACTTGACCCATTCCGTTAGCTTAGCACTTGATCGTTTAGTATGTTGCTATTGCTTTCTTCATGACTTATACATGTTCCAATGACTATGAGATTATGCAACTCCCGTTTACCGGAGGAACACTTTGTGTGCTACCAAACATCACAACGTAACTGGGTGATTATAAAGGTACTCTACAGGTGTCTCCGAAGGTATTGTTGAGTTGGCGTATTTCGAGATTAGGATTTGTCACTCCGATTGTCAGAGAGGTATCTCTGGGCCCTCTCGGTAATGCACATCACTATAAGCCTTGCAAGCAATGTGACTAATGAGTTAGTTGCGGGATGATGCATTACATAACGAGTAAAGAGACTTGCCGGTAACGAGATTGAACTAGGTATTGAGATATCGATGATCGAATCTCAGGCAAGTAACATACCGATGACAAAGGGAACAACATATGTTGTTATGCGGTTTGACCGATAAAGATCTTCGTAGAATATGTGGGAGCCAATATGAGCATCCAGGTTCCTCTATTGGTTATTGACCGGAGATGTGTATCGGTCATGTCTACATAGTTCTCGAACCCGTAGGGTCCGCACGCTTAAAGTTCGCTGATGATCGGTATTATGAGTTTATGTGATTTGATGTACCGAAGGTAGTTTGATGTCTCGGATGAGACCGGGGACATGACGAGGAGTCTCGAAATGGTCGAGACGTAAAGGTCGATATATTGGACGACTATATTCGGACATCGGAAAGGTTCCAAGTGATTCGGGTATTTTTCGGAGTACCGGAGAGTTACGGGAATTCGTTTTGGGCCTTAATGGGCCATACGGGAAAGGAGAGAAAGGCCTCAAAGGATGGCCGCACCCCTCCCTATGGACTGGTCCGAATTGGACTAGGGAGGGGGGCGCCCCCTTCCTTCCTTCTCCTTTTTCCTTCCCTTCTCCTACTCCTACAAGGAAAGGAGGAGTCCTACTCACGGTGGGAGTAGGACTCCCCCCTTGGCACGCCCTTCTCCTAGGCCGGCCGCCTTCCCCCTTGCTCCTTTATATACGAGGACAGGGGGGCACCTCTAGACACAAGTTGATTTGTTGATCTCTCCCAGCCGTGTGCGGTGCCCCCTCCACCATATTCCACCTCGATAATATCATAGCGGTGCTTAGGCGAAGCCGTGCGTCGGTAGCATCATCGACACCGTTATCATGCCGTCGTGATGACGGAACTCGCCCGAAAATCTCTGCTGGATTGGAGTTCGTGGGACGTCATCGAGCTGAACGTGTGCTGAACTCGGAGGTGCCGTACGTTCGGTACTTGATCGGTCGGATCGTGAAGACGTATGACTACATCAACCGCGTTGTGGTAACGCTTCCGCTTTCGGTCTACGAGGGTACGTGGACACACTCTCCCATCTCGTTGCTATGCATCACCATGATCTTGCATGTGCGTAGGAATGTTTTTGAAATTACTACGTTCCCCAGCAATTCAGACATCGGAAAGGTTCCGAGTGATTCGTGTATTTATCGGAGTACCAGAGAGTTACAGGAATTCTCCGGGGAGAAGTTATGGGCCTTATGGGCCATAAGAAAGAAGCACACCAGCCCACAAGGGGCTGGTGCGCCCCCCTTTGGGAAGGAGGCCGGATAGGAATAGGTTTGGATGGTGCGGCCCCCCATTTCCCTGTCTCCTACTCCTCCTTCCCTTCCCTCTCCTACTCCAACTTGGGAAGGGGGAATCCTACTCCCACCGGGAGTAGGACTCCCCCCTTGGGCGCGCCTAGAGAGGGCCGGCCCTCCCCCTCCTCCACTCCTTTATATACGGGGGCAGGGGGCACCTCTAGACACAACAATTGATCATTGATCTCTTAGCCGTGTGCGGTGCCCCCCTCCACCATATTCCACCTCGGTAATATCGTAGCAGTGCTTAGGCGAAGCCCTGCGCCGGTAGCATCATCAACACCGTCATCACGCTGTCGTGCTGAAGGAACTCTCCCGCAAAGCTCTGCTGGATCGGAGTTTGTGGGACGACATCGAGCTGAATGTGTGCTGAACTCGGAGGTGTCGTACGTTCGGTACTTGATCGGTCGGATCGTGAAGACGTGTGACTACATCAACCGAGTTGTGCTAACGCTTCCACTTTCGGTCTACGAGGGTACGTGGACAACACTCTTCCCTCTCGTTGCTATGCATCACCATGATCTTGCGTGTGCGTAGGATTTTTTTTGAAATTACTACGTCCCCCAACAGTGGCATCCAAGCCAGGATTTATGCGTAGATGTTATATGCACGAGTAGAACACAAGTGAGTTGTGGGTGATACAAGTCATACTGCTTACCGGCATGTCATACTTTGGTTCGGCGGTATTGTTGTATGAAGCGGCCCGGACCGACATTACACGTACGCTTACGCGAGACTGGTTCTACGGACGTGCTTTGCACATAGGTGGCTGGAGGGTGTCAGTTTCTCCAACTTTAGTTGAACCGAGTGTGGCTACGCCCGGTCCTTGAGAAGGTTAAAACATCACTAACTTGACGAACTAACGTTGTGGTTTTGATGCATAGGTAAGAACAGTGCTTGCTCAGCATGTAGCAGCCACGTAAAACTTGCAACAACAAAGTAGAGGACATCTAACTCTGTTGTGATGTGATATGGTCAAGACATGATGCTAAATTTTATTGTATGAGATGATCATGTTTTGTAAAAGAGTTAAAGGCAACTGGCAGGAGCCATATGGTTGTCGCTTTATTGTATGCAATGCAATCGCCCTGTAATTGCTTTACTTTATCACTAAGCAGTAGCGATAGTCGTAGAAGCAATAGTTGGCGAGACGACAACAATGCTACGATGGAGATCAAGGTGTCACGCCGGTGACGATGGTGATCATGACGGTGCTTCGGAGATGGAGATCACAAGCAGAAGATGATGATGGCCATATCATATCACTTATATTGATTGCATGTGATGTTTATCCTTTATGCATCTTATTTTGCTTTGATTGACGGTAGCATTATAAGATGATATCTCACTAAATTTCAAGGTAAAAGTGTTCTCCCTAAGTATGCACCGTTACCAAAGTTCGTCGTGCCGAGACACCACGTGATGATCGGTTGTGATAAGCTCTACGTTCATCTACAACGGGTGCAAGCCAGTTTTGCACACGCAGAATACACGGGTTAAACTTGACGAGCCTAGTATATGCAGATATGGCCTCGGAACACTGAGACCGAAAGGTCGAGCGTGAATCATATAGTAGATATGATCAACATAGTGATGTTCACCATTGAAAACTACTCCATTTCACGTGATGAACGGTTATGGTTTAGTTGATTTGGATCACGTAATCACTTAGATGATTAGAGAGATGTCTATCTAAGTGAGAGTTCTTATTAATTGAACTTTAATTTATCATGAACTTAGTCCTGATAGTATTTTGCAAAGAATGTTGTAGATCAATAGCTCGTGTTGTTGCTTCCCTATGTTTTATATGAGTTCCTAGAGAAAACTAAGTTGAAAGATGATAGTAGCAATGATACGGACTGGGTCCGTGATCTGAGGTTTATCCTCATTGCTGCACAGAAGAATTATGTCCTGGATGCACCGCTAGGTGACAGACCTATTGCAGGAGCAGATGCAAACGTTCTGAACGTTTGGCTAGCTCAATATGATGACTACTTGATAGTTTAGTGCACCATGCTTAACGGCTTAGAATCGGGGACTTCAAAGACGTTTTGAACGTCATGGAGCATATGAGATGTTCCAGGAGTTGAAGTTAATATCTCAAGAAAATACCCGAGTTGAGAGATATGAAGTCTCCAACAAGTTCTATAGCTAAAAGATGGAGGAGAATTTCTCAACTAGTGAGCATGTGCTCAGATTGTCTGGGTACTACAATCGCTTGAATCAAGTGGGAGTTAATCTTCCAGATAAGATAGTGATTGACAGAGTTCTGTAGTCACCATCACCAAGTTACTGGAACTTTGTGATGAACTATACTATGCAAGGGATGACGAAAATGATTCCCGAGCTCTTCGTGATGCTGAAATCAACGAAGGTAAAAATCAAGAAAGAGCATCAAGTGTTGATGATTTACAGGACCACTAGTTTCAAGAAAAGGGCAAAGGGAAAGAAAAGGAACTTCAAGTAGAATGGCAAGCAAGTTGTCACTCCCGTGAAGAAGCCCAAAGTTGGACCAAAGCCTAAAACTGAGTGCTTCTACTGCAAAGGAAATGGTCACCGGAGATGGAAATGCCCTGAATATTTGGTGGATAAGAAGGATGGCAAAGTGAACAAGGGTATATTTGATCTACAGTTTATTGATGTGTACCTTACTAGTGTTTATAGTAGCCCCTGGGTATTTGATACTTGTTCGGTTGCTAAAAATTAGTAACTCAAAACAGGAGTTACAGAATAAACAGAGACTAGTAGAGGGTGAAGTGACGATGTGTGTTGGAACTGGTTCCAAGATTGATATGATCATCATTGCACACTCCCTACACTTTCGGGATTAGTGTTAAACCTAAATAAATGTTATTTGACATTTGCGTTGAGCATGAATATGATTTGATCATGTTTATTGCAATACGGTTATTCATTTAAAGTCAAAGAATAAATGTTGTTCTGTTTACATGAATAAAACCTTCGATGGCCATACACCCAATGAAAATAGTTTGTTGGATCTCGATCGTAGTGATACACATATTCATAATATTGATGCCAAAAGATGCAAAGTTGATAATGATAGTGCAACTTATTTGTGGCACTGTTGTTTGGGTCATATCGGTATAAAGCGCATAAAGAAACTCTGTCGGTGTACAAAAAGAGGGGTACACTTTTTGTACCCCTATAACTGTGCACGGGCAGTCTGAGCCACGGACCCCACCGCACTGAGCAAGGCGAGGGAGGTGAGCCAAGGTAAGGCCGAAGCTCGAAAGGAGCAAAATGACGCCAAGACCAAGACCACAAGGAGCAAAGGGGACGAAGCGGACTCCCCCGGCAAGATCCTTGCCGGGGGGTGGTTTTAGCAAACCCGGCAAGACCCTTGCCGTGGCAGCTCACCCCACACCTACGGAGGGAATCACCCTTGAGTCCACTGCCCCCATGGGGCAAGGATTCGGGAGACATCCCCGTGGTGGCATGCAGATCTTTGTGAAGACATTCAAGATCAGATACACACTATATAAGATGACGACCCTTGGCGGGATCCCAGCCAAGGAGGACCACAAGGCCCCCGGCAAGAGCCTTTCCGGGGCTGACAGCAAGCGCCACGGCAAGACCCTTGCCGGGGCCCCGGCAAGACCCTTGCCGGGGCTACGGCGAGGCCCTTGCCAAGGACACCCGTAGGGCCATCATCAAGCCCACGCCAATCCAAACCTCCACCACCGTTCGCACACAGCTGCCGACCCAACCAATTGGGCAGGCACCTGCATGGCAGCAAGTGAATCTTCGTGGAGACCCATAGCTGCGCCACCTCAGCTGCCTGCCTGCCTACATGGCACCACGGGCACCGCTGGCCAGGGCGCGTGTCGACACGAAAGGGAGAGGCGATGGACGAGTCTGGGCTCTCCCCCGTCCCCGATAAAGCAAGGACACCTAAGCAAGACGCATTAAATGCGCCTTGTCATGTAATGCGAGGGATAAACTCGTATCACTGTACCCTTTCCACCTCCTGTGTGCCACTGTGGCAACCCCTTTCCCTATAAAAGGAGGCCCAAGGTGACCAGGACGAGGATTCGGCTTTTTGGAGCTCCTCACGCCCCATTGCTAGCCCAAGAACACAGATAAACAAACCACCAAAGCAGGAGTAGGGTTTTACGCATCCTCGCGGCCCGAATCTGGATAAAGAACCCGTGTGCTATCTGTTTGATCCGCTCTTCTCCTGACCCCGCGCCCCGCAACCGTAGTAGGGATTCTTGTGATCCCATAGGTGTCGTCCTCGCACCGACATCTTTGGCGCGCTAGGTAGGGGGCGCAGTTGTGAGAATTGGCTCTAGTAGTTAGTTCGACGCTTCTTCATCGTCATGGCGCCCAAGAAGAAGATGACGGTGGCGGTTGGCCCGTCGGAAGCCGGACATCCCGTCCCGACGCGGGCGAGCAGCGGACCGGTCGCAGAAAGGACCCGAGGCGCCGTTCGCGAACACCAACACCGTCCCAGCAGCCGAAGTTTGGGAGGCAGTGATGTTCATGCGCCTGGTAACGGGCCGCACACCGCCAAATCCAAAGACGGAGCCAGGCCCTCCGCGGGTGGCGCGGGGCCTTCCAAGATCGCTGCCACCCCGCCCGAAGGCGACGCGAGGGCTTCCAAGACTCCCACGCCGGCGCCGACGGTGCGCTCCTCTCAAGCGGCGCGCGACGAACGGCGTAATCACGCTGAGGACCCCGGACGTCGCCGCGGAGAGAGCCCCGAGCGCCACTCCCGGGATTTAGAAGACCTTCCCGCTCGCCGAGGCGCTGGTGGAGATGGCATGCGACCGCGGGGTCGTGATAGATCTCCTTCTGACATGGTCAGAAGTCGAAGCGCGTCGCGATCCGTGCAGGTTTCGCTGCCACCAACGCCAGCAGAAGCCCTGGCGCACGCGCAGTTGCTCCTCGATTTCCCTCCCACTACGGGGAAACTTGACGAATGGAGAGCCACTATCCGAAGCCTTGTTGCGGTGGCCAACAAAGATGAACCAAGTCCGGTGGAGCCCCCAGGTCGACGCTCCGATGGAATCCCACGCACCAGTGGCAGGAGAGCCGGCGGCGCTGCGACCACGGTGCACTCGCCTCCTCCTCGCCCCGTACCGTGGACGCCAGCCCGTTGCGACATTACGGGCGACGAGATCTCCGTAGTATCGTCCGACCCGCGGGCCCACTGTGACCAGCGCCAAGTTCTTCGGGAACGAGAACATGAAGACGCTTGAACCACTATCGAGCGCCGGTGCGGAGCGCGCCACCAATCAGACAGGCGAGCAGGGCCTGATGTGAGCCACCCGGCGCCAGGGAGCCCTGGGGGCCTACCTTACAAGGTAGGCTGTCCGGCTTTTACCCGTGAGCTACGACAGTTCCAGTGGCCCACTCACCGCACCTTCAAAACCGACGTGGGCGAAAAGTACAATGGCAAGACCCACCCGTCCGAGTTCCTCAGCGTCTACACCATTGTGATGCAAGCTGCCGGAGCCCGCGACGATAAGGTGCTTGTGAATTACTTTCCTTTGGCTCTTAAACCTAACGCCATGTCATGGTTGATGCACTTGCCGGTAGACTCTATTTCCTCCTGGTCGGATTTGTGCGATGAGTTCGTGGGCGCCTTTACTGGAGGCCACCAAGCCCATGGCCAAGCAAGCAACCTGCACGTCATCCCCCAGAAGGGAGGCAAGAGTCTCCACAAGTATATACAGAGGTTCAGCCGGGTACAGTACAATATCCCTGATGTTCACCCTGCCGCCATCATCAACGCATTCCATCAGAACGTGCGTAACCACAAGATGTGCGAAGAGCTGGCAATGAACAAGGTGAGAGATGTAGCAGAACTCTATGTTCTTGCTGACAAATGTGCCCGAGCTGAAGAGGGAAGGAAGTACCCCGGCGAAGATGCCGGCGTGGAAACCGACTCCTCAGATGAGGATATTGCCGCCCCGGTGAAGAAAGGTTGGCACCGCAACAGGAAGCGCAAAGGAAAAGCCGTGCTTGCCGTCGAGGGATCTGATGACGCCGGTTCCACCAAGAAAACCAAGGCAGATGACCCCAGCAAGGAGGCTGCCAGATGTGTCGCCTGCAGGACCTTGGCGGCTGCTGAGAAGCCAGGAAACTCCGACAAGCGATACTGCAAGATCCATCGCACCAAAGGCCATGCTCTCCAGGACTGCCGACATGTTGAGCTCCTCGCTGAGAAGCAGAGGGCTGAATATGAGAGGCGGGACAAGGAGAAGGGCCCAGACGGTGCTGAGGGGTATGGCAAGAAGCGTGACGGCCAGGCGGGGCGTCGCGGCAAGGATAAGCAACAGGAGAGGCCCGCCCGGGGCCGTGACAGAAAGCCAGAAGACGACAATCACGAATAGGACGACGAATCCAGCGACCAAGAGTTTCAGAAAGCTACAAAGGCCATGTGCATCGACGGCGGCGCCTCGCTGCATACTTCTCACCGCCGGCTTAAATAGTGGGTGCGAGAGATTACAGCGGCAGAGCCGTCGTTTGATGCCCAAAGGCCGCTGAAGTGGTCCAGCACACCTATCATTTTTGACACTGAGGACCACCCTGATCGCACTACTGCGGTCGGGTGCTGGCCATTGTTGGTTTCACCAACAATACGCAACCTCAAGGTGACGAAGATGCTAGTCGATGGCGGGGCCGGTCTGAACTTGATCTCGCCTGCCGTGATCGAGAAACTGCAGATTCCTGATGGAGACCTCGAAGAGACGGGCACGTTTCAGGGGGTCAACCCGGGAAGAAGCCAACCCAAGGGAAAGGTCACGCTGCCCGTGACTTTTGGAAGCGACTGAACTTCAGGACGGAGAGGATCATGTTCGATGTTGCGAAGATCCCCTTGCCCTACAACGGGATCCTTGGCCGCCCAGCGCTGGCCAAGTTCATGGCAGCATCACACTACGCCTACAACACCCTGAAGATGCCAGGACCTATGACGATCATCACCATCCCCTCCGTCAAGAAAGATGCGCTGATTTGCGCTGACCAACTATACCAGCAAGTAGTTGCAGCAGCTGCCGCCGCTAGGGCCCTTGCTCCTGCCGCTAGGACCCCGGGAGGGAAGAAGAAGAAGACCGGTGAGACCTCGGACACCCACTCCGGCAAGCGCACCTCTTAGGAGTGTAGCGCTACCGTCGAGGACGTGCCAGAGAGCTCCACCGGCGGAAACAAGAAGCCCAGGGCCATACCACCAGGAACCAAGAAGGTTTCTGTCAATGAGGACGGCACGGGAGGAGCTTTTACCATAAGCTCCACCCTTGACGACAAACAGGAAGACGCGCTCGTCACCTTCCTGCGGGCGAATGTCGATGTGTTTGCATGGCAAGCTTCCGACATCTCCGGTGTTCCCAGGGAGGTTATTGAGCACCACCTTGCTATCTGCCCTCATGCGCGGCCCGTCAAGCAGAAGGTCAGAAAGCAAGCTTTGGAACGACAAGAGTTCATCACAGAAGAGATCCGGAAACTGGAAGCAGCGGGTTTGGCAAGAGGAGTGCTCCATCCAACGTGGTTGGCCAATCCGGTCGTGGTGCGCAAGACAAATGGGAAGTGGAGACTGTGTATTGATTACACAGATATCAATAAGGCTTGCCCTAAAGACCCCTTCCTATTGCCGCGCATCGACCAGATTGTTGACTCCACGGCTGGGTGTGATCTGCTGTCACTCCTCGACGCCTACTCCGGCTACCACCAGATCTTCATGACAAGAGAAGACGAATAGAAAACATCATTCATTACCCCATGTGGTACGTATTGTTTCATACAGATGCCTTTCGGGTTGAAGTGTGCTGGTTCGATGTTTGCAAGGGCGGTCCAGATTGGTTTTGAACCCCGGCTCCATAGAAATATGGAAGCTTATATGGATGACATAGTGGTCAAAACCAAGGACAGGGCAACCCTCATACCAGATTTGCAAGAAACATTTGCAAACCTGCACAAGATCAATCTCAAGCTGAACCCTGAGAAGTGCGTCTTTGGCGTCCCGTCCGGCAAGCTTCTCGGGTTCTTGGTGTCACAACATGGGATAGAGGCCAATCCGGACAAAATCAAAGCTGTAGAGCAGATTGAAGCACCCAAGCGAATCAAGGATGTGCGTCGGCTTGCTGGTTGTGTCGCCGCCATGGGCAGGTTCATTTCCAAGTCTGCCGAGCGTGCCCTTCCCTTTTTCAAGATCCTGAAAAAGGCGGGCCCAATGGAGTGGACGCCAGAAACCGAAGCAGCATTGCAAGGTTTGAAGAAGTACCTCTCCTCCGCGCCAGTACTAGTTGCGCCTAGGCCACAGGAGCCGTTGTTGCTATACCTGGAGGCAACGGACCAGGTGGTCAGCGCCGCACTGGTGGCGCAGAGAGAGGTTGACGACGAGGATATGGCAGCGGCAGAGCCCGACACCACCAATGCAGAGACGAACAGCCAGTTGAAGTGCCGCCGAAGTAGAAAATGATGCAGCACCCGGTCTACTTTGTTAGTTCCCTCCTGTAGGGGGCTAGATCAAGGTACTCCGGCGTGCAGAAACTGCTCTTCGGCCTTCTTATGGCCTCGAGGAAGCTGCGTCACTACTTCCAGGCACACGAGATTACTGTCGTCACTCGCTTCCCTCTGCAATGGATATTGCACAATCCGGATGCAACGGGAAGAATTGTGGAATGGGCACTGGAGCTGTCCAGGTTTGGCCTCAAGTTTGAAAGCACTTCGACGATTCAGAGCCGAGTTCTAGAAGAGTTCATTGCAGAGTGGACCGCAACGCCTGAAGAAGAAGCCCAAGAGACTGCTCTTCCCGGCAAGGAGGCAAGTTGTGATTGGACCATGTACTTTGATGGAGCTTTCTCCCTACAAGTACGTGATCCAGATGCACTTCCCCAGGGAGGTGTCAACCAACAATACGACAGAGTACGAAGGGCTGCTTTCCGGTCTTAGGATCGCGGCGGACCTCGGAATCAAGAAACTCATCGTCAGGGGGGATTTGCAGCTTGTCGTCAAGCAAGTCAACAAGGATTACCAGAGCCCGTGGTTGAAGGCCTACGTCGATGAAGTGAGAAAGCTGGAAGAGTGTTTCGACGATATACAGGCTGAACACGTTCCCCGTGCGGAGAACGATATCACCGATTACTTGTCAAAACGCGCTGCCCTCAAGCTACCTGTGGAACCAGGTACCTTTGTGCTTCAGCTAACTCAGCCATCCGTTGATCCATCAGCAGAGCAGAATAAGAGGAGGAAATTAGGGCCCGACAAGTACTTTCCCGCCGAGCTCCCCGGAGCCGCCGACAAGGATGTTGCCGAGGATACTGAGCCCGCCACGGGACGACTGGCTCCGGCGGAGCGTCAAGCTCTTGCCGTCGAGACAGCCGCTCCTATAGCGGAGGAAATGCCTTTAGCCCTCGCCGTCGAGCCCCAGGCTCCAGCATGGGCACATCATACCGTACGATTCCTCCAAACAGGGGAACTTCCTGAGGAGCAGGAAGAAGCGGAGAAAGTAGCCCGTCTCTCTACCATGTACCAGTTCGTCGATGACGTCCTGTACAGAAAGAGGCCGAACGGTGTGAAATTGAAGTGTATCCCTCGAGAGGAAGGACTGGAGCTGTTGGCGGAGATACACGGAGGCATATGTGGATCCCACATTGGGTCAAGGGCCCTTGCCGGCAAGGCACTCTGGTAAGGCTTCTTCTGGCCCACCGCCCTCCAGGATGCGACGATACTAGTCACCAGGTGTGAAGCGTGTCAGTTCCATTCAAAGAAGCTTCATCAGCCAGCTCAAGACCTTCAAACCATTCCTCTCTCCTGGCCCTTCTCGGTCTGGGGGCTCGACATACTGGGCCCCTTTCCCCGCGCTGTCGGGGGCTTTGAGTACTTGTACGGTGCAATCGACAAGTTCACAAAGTGGCCAGAGGTGGAGGCAGTGAGGAAGGTCACAACTCAGTCAGCCGTCATGTTCTTCAAGGAACTAGTGTGCCATTTTGGTGTACCCAACAGGGTTATCACCGACAACGGCACACAGTTCACAAGCCGCACCTTCATGCAATATACCCAAGACCTCGGCAGCAAAGTCTTTTTCTCTTCCGTTGCTCACCTGCGAAGCAATGGTCAAGCTGAGAGGGCAAATGCTGAAGTACTGCGAGGCTTAAGGACTAAGACCTTTGACAGGCTGCACAAGAGTGGAAGGCGCTGGATTGATGAATTGCCGACAGTTCTTTGGTCGATCAGGACGACGCCAAATCGAGCCACCGGCCAGACACCCTTTGCCCTGGTATATGGGGCAGAAGCAGTTCTCCCCACTAAACTCATATAAGGGTCACCTCGAGTGCTCGCTTATGACGAGCTTGAGCAAGAGCAACTGCGGCAAGATGACGCAGTGCTCCTTGAGGAAGATCGTCTTCGAGCGGCTGTGAGAGCAGCACGCTACCAGCAAGCCTTGCACCGCTACCATAGCCGCAAGGTTCATGCCCGAAGCCTTGAGGAAGGCGACCTTGTCCTTCAGCGCGTTCAATCGGCCAATAATTCCAACAAGTTGACACCAAAGTGGGAAGGCCCTTATCGGGTAATACGAGTCACCAGGCCCGGCGCAGTCCGCCTGGAGACCGAAGATGTTGTTCCAGTGAGTAACTCCTGGAACATTGAGCATCTTCGCAAGTTTTACCCGTGAGGCGCGGCTTGCCGCCCCCCCCCCCCCCCCCGGAAAGCCACCTTTTGTACAAGCATTGCCGATGATGCATGTAACCCTTGGTGCAAAGCCAGGTGCAGACCCTGAGCATAAATAAATGAAGCGCTGGTGCCCTAAGTTATAGCATGCATGCTAGGTCGAGTCTCGTCCTTGGTTAGGGTTGATAGTGCTTAGTGGCGACTAACCCTTAGCTTAGAGGTCGAGTGTGCGTCTCTTTGCCGTTCTTTTGTCTTCTTTGGTTCGCAGGACTCACAGATATCCTTGCCGGATCACTTGAGGACAAAAAAGAAAAGAGGGACAGACTGGCATCTAGACCCCGGCAAGCCAGTATTGCTGGGGGCTGCGAGTACAAAGATTCACCCACGGCAAACCAGAGTTGCCGGGGGCTACAGCTTCAGATAAGTTCTTCATCCCTTATCATGCATTCCCTTATGGAATGAGGGATGTGAAACCTCGTTTTTTCCCAAAGGTACCGTGCTCCCCTAAAACTCTAGGCCCTAGGGCTCGTTCCTAGGGCCAGGTTTGGTCGTAGTCGCGACAGCAAAAGGATGAAACGAGGAGCCTGAACCCACCTCATCCCTGCCTCTGCCGAAAGCGTGAGAAAGGTCGAGCGAAGTGGGAAGACGGCAGGGCCTGTTGCCGGGCAAGGGAATGTTTATCTTGGGGATATCAAGGATTTACTCCTTGTCGTGGGTTCTACCCGCAAACAAATGACCCGACAAGCATCCCTTTTTCATTAAAAACATTCCACTCAGGTACAGCCCATGGGGAATGAAAAACATGAATGATGGGATTACAAGTTTTAAATTCAGCTAAGGCCTAAAGGCTTACAAGCTAAAAAGAGATAAGGTGACCATAACCCCTTTCTTGTCCCTCTCCTCAGGAGGCAGGTCAAGGAGGCAAAAAGGGCAAAAGGGGAGCCTAGGCGAGCTACGGGTGGCAGGAGGCACCAAAAGAACATCTCGGTGGTCGTCCGAAGGCTGGACGGTGATGGCGGTGCCGGAAGCAGAGCTCGAAGACGAGGCGGCAGGACGTCAGCACGCGTCGAAGGCGTCGGTGCCCGCATACTCTGATTTGACGGCCTTGCCGCCCGCCCTCTTCCTCTTCCGCAGCCGCCCAAGGGGACGACCCCGAGAAGTTCAGGAAGTCGGCGACATGGATGATGGGATCGCCAGTGCCGCACAGAGCGACGCCTGACACCTAGTCAGTCTCGTCATCCTGCCGCCTGCTACCCTCGTCGTCGCTGCCGCTATCCTCCTCGCCACTCCCGCCCGAGGAGGAGTCTTCGCTATCAGAAGAGCTCTCCACGCAGCACCTTGCCCGAGTCCTGAAGCACCCGAAGACCTTGACGGAGAGGAGGCCGCCCTCCATCAGCTTGAAATGGAGAGTGAGCCCCGCTGTCAAGCGGTGGATATGAGCGAACGTCTTCCACCCTCGACCAAGATACATCACGTGAGGGGCTGGAAAGTTGACGCGAGCTCGCGTACCACTGATCCAACAACCTCTCATGTGCAACCGCAATGACTCCGGCGGATCCAGCTCCATCTCGCTCGCGAATGGAGTCGGGAGACGAAGGCAACGGCAAGGCGGCCGGCGCAGCCTGACGAAGAACTCGAAGGGGTCATCCCCAACATGGCCCTCCATGGGAGGAGGAACTACTGGCGAAGGCGAGACCGGTGCGCCGCCCCGTTCTCCTCTTCCCTGAGCGCCTCAGCCTCGCCCACGGCCTCGCCCGCGGCCTCACCCCTCCCCCTTCCCCTCGCGGCTGGCTTTGCCACCGCAGGTGAAGGAGAAGGAAGGACGCGTTGTTGAGCGGTGACCCTTGCCGCCACCGTTGAAGGGCCAGGATTCCCTCTCTCCATGGCGGATGGAGGGGGGAGCAGAAGCTGAAGGAAGGAGAAGATGGAAGAGTACGGGACGCCGCCCCCCGCTCTTTATAAAGGAACGGGGTGGGGGCTCGGCCGCCCCGCTCAGCCAATCAAACGCGGGAGGTGCAGGGAACTAGGACCAACCCGCTGCCCCGGCCCGCGAAGGCCCGGTTTCCCGCCTCCACCGTTCGCCACCCCAAGCGCGTGAGAACCACGTGGCAGGCATGCGGGACCGAGGCAATGGGTGAGGCGACCTCTCTCCACCCCATGATCGTGGGGAGTGGACGCCTTGAAGACCGCGCCCCGGCCCCGTTCAGTAAATGGGCCGCGCCTCCATGCCTCCCTCCGTTTATAGGGAAGGCGCGAACCGCCACCTTTTACTACGACTGACGCATGCGTGCAGAGCTCAGCCCCACGCATGCTGCCCACGTCACGCACACCTCCCCACGCTGAGCCACGCGCGGGAGGCATGGGAAGCGCAGCGCGCGAAGAGACTTACCGCGGTAAAAACCAACCCGCCTGCCCGCGCACTGTTCTTGGGCCTAGCCCAATGACGCGATTGCGCTTACGTGAGGCACAGGCCCGGGGGCTCCTGTCGGTGTACAAAAAGAGGGGTACACTTTTTGTAACCCTATAACTGTGCACGGGCAGTCTGAGCCATGGACACCACCGCACTGAGCAAGGCGAGGGAGGTGAGCCAAGGTAAGGCCGAAGCTCGAAAGGAGCAGAACGACGCCAAGACCAAGACCACAAGGAGCAAAGGGGACGAAGCGGACTCCCCCGGCAAGATCCTTGCCGGGGGGCGGTTTTAGCAAACCCGGCAAGACCCTTGCTGTGGCAGCTCGCCCACACCTACGGAGCAAATCACCCTTGAGTCCACTGCCCCCGTGGGGCAAGGATTCGGGAGACATCCCCGTGGTGGCATGCAGATCTTTGTGAAGACATTCAAGATCAGATACACACTATAGAAGATGACGACCCTTGGCGGGATCCCATCCAAGGAGGACCACAAGGCCCCCGGCAAGAGCCTTGCCAGGGATGACAGCAGGCGCCACGACAAGACCCTTGCCGGGGCCCCGGCAAGACCCTTGCCAGGCCCCCGGTGAGGCCCTTGCCAAAGACACCCGTAGGGCCACCATCAGGCCCACGCCAATCCAAACCTCCACAACCGTTCGCACACAGCTGCCGACCCAACCAATTGGGCAGGCACCTGCGTGGCAGCAAGCGGATCTTCGTGGAGATCCACCGCTGCGCCACCTCAGCTTCCTGCCTGCCTACATGGCACCACGGGCACCGCTGGCCAGGGCGCGTGTCGACACGAAAGGGAGCGGCGACGGATGAGTCTGGGCTCTCCCCCGTCCCCGATAAAGCAAGGGCACCTAAGTAAGACGCATTAAATGCGCCTTGTCATGTAATGCGAGGGATAAACTCGTATCACTGTACCCTTTCCACCTCCTGTGTGCCACTGTGGCAACCCCTTTCCATATAAAAGGAGGCCCAAGGCGACCAGGAGGAGGATTCGGCTTTTTGGAGCTCCTCACGCCCCATTGCTAGCCCTAGAACACAGATAAACAAACCACCAAAGCAGGAGTAGGGTTTTACGCATCCTCGCGGCCCGAACCTGGATAAAGAACCCGTGTGCTATCTGTTTGATCTGCTCTTCTCACGACCCCGTGCCCCGCAACCGTAGTAGGGATTCTTGCGATCCCATAGGTGTCGTCCTCGCACCGACAAACTCCATAAAGATGGATTTTTGGAATCACTTGGTTATGAATCATATGATGCTTGCGAACCGTGCCTTTTGGGCAAGATGACTAAAACTCCATTCTTCGAAACAATGGAACGAGCTACTGACTTGTTGGAAATAATACATATCGATGTATGTGGTCCAATGATTGTTGATGCTCGTGGCGGGTATCGTTATTTTCTGACCTTCACAGATGATTTCAGCAGATATGAATATATCTACTTAATGAAATACAAGTCTGAAACATTTTAAAAGTTCAAAGAATTTCAGAGTGAAGTGGAGAATCATCGTAACAAGAAAATAAAGTTTCTATGATCTGATCATGGAGAAGGATATTTGAGTTACGAGTTTCGCCTTCATTTAAAAATAATGTGGAATAGTTTCATAGCTCACGCCACATGGAACACCACAGCATAATGGTGTGTCCGAACGTCGTAACCGCACTTTATTGGATATGGTGTGATCTATGATGTATCTTACCGATTTACCGATATCATTTTGGGGTTATGCATTAGAGACAGCTACATTCACTTTAAATAGGCCACCATCAAAATCCGTTGAGACGACGCCTTATGAACTGTGGTTTGGAAAGAAACCAAAGTTGTCGTTTCTTAAAGTTTGGGGCTGCGATGCTTATGTGAAGAAACTTCAACCAGATAAGCTCGAATCCAAATCGGAGAAGTGCGTCTTCATAGAATACCCAAAGGAAACTGTTGGGTACACCTTCTATCACAGATCCGAAGGCAAAATATTCATTGCTAAGATGGATCCTTTCTAGAGAAGGAGTTTCTCTCGAAAGAAGTGAGTGGGAGGAAAGTAGAGCTTGATAAGGTAATTGTACCTTCTCCCGAATTGGAAAGTAGTTCATCACAGAAATCAGTTCCAGTGATTGCTACACCAATTAGTGAGGAAGGTAATGATCATGATCATGAAACTTCAAATCAAGTTACTACAGAACCTCGTAGGTCTTCCAGAGTACGGTCCACACCAGAGTGGTACGGTAATCCTATTCTGGAGGTCATGTTACTTGACCATGGCGAACCTACGAACTATGAGGAAGCGATGATGAGCCCAGATTCTGCAAAATGGCTTGAGGCCATGAAATCTGAGATAGGATCCGTGTATGAGAACAAAGTGTGGACTTTGGTTGACTTGCCCGATGATCGGCAAGCCATAAAAATTAAATGGATCTTCAAGGAGAAGACAGAAGCTGGTAGTTGTGGTACTATCTACAAAGCTAGACTTGTCGAAAAAGGTTTTTGACAAAGTTCAAGGTGTTGACTACGATGAGAGTTTCTCACTCGTATCTATGCTTAAGTCTGTCCGAATCATGTTAGCAATTGCCACATTTTATGAAATCTGGCAAATGGATGTCAAAACTGCATTCCTTAATGGATTTATTAAAGAAGAGTTGTATATAATGCAACCAGAAGGTTTTGTCGATCCAAAGGGTGCTAACAAGGTGTGCAAGCTCCAGCGATCCATTTTTGGACTGGTGCAAGCCTCTCAGAGTTGGAATAAAAGTTTTGATAGTGTGATCAAAATATATGGTTTTATACAGACTTTTTGGAGAAGCCTCTATTTACAAGAAAGTGAGTGGGAGCTTTGTAGAATTTCTAATATTATATGTGGATGACATATTGTTGATTGGAAATGATATAGAATTTCTGGATAGCATAAAGGGATATTTGAATAAGAGTGTTTCAATGAAAGACCTCGGTGAAGCTGCTTACATATTGGGCATCAAGATCTATAAGATAGATCAAGACGCTTGATAAGATATTTCAATGAGTATATACCTTGGCAAGTTTTGAAATAGTTTAAAATGGATCAGTCAAAGAAGGAATTCTTGTCTGTATTACAAGGTATAAAGTTGAGTAAGACTCAAAACCCGACCATGGCAGAAAATAGAAATAGAATGAAAAGTCATTCCCTATGCCTCAGTCATAGGTTCTATAAAGTATGCTATGATGTATACCAGACCTATTGTATACCTTGCTTTGAGTTTGGCAAGGGAGTACAATTTTTGATCTAGGAGTAGATCACTGGACAACGGTCAAGAATATCCTTAGTGAGGATTAAGGAAATATTTCTCAATTATGGAGGTGATAAAAGAGCCCGTCATAAAGAGTTACATCGATGTAATCTTTTACATCGATCTAGATGACTCTAAGTCTCAATCTGGATACATATTGAAAGTGGGTGCAATTAGCTAGAGCTCAGGAAGTATCTGGCTGGTATCACCATGCTCAAGGTCGTTGATCCATGCTTCATTTTGTAGGGCTTCTGAAACTGCCCTGTTTTTCTGCTTGGAGTGTTTGAACAGGGCTGGGTAGCTTTGTGCAAGCGTCTCCGGGCCAAGCCATGTTGATTGCCAGAAGGACGCTGTTGTACCATCTCCAATGGTGACCGTTGTTGCTGCAGCAAACAAGGCTCTGTCGACGTTGTCACATGGTGGTGGTGTGCCCACCCATGGCATGTCCTGGTCTTTCCAGGCAATCCATAGCCATCGTAGCCGTAGAGCTCGACTAAAGCTTTGCAGGTCCAGGATCCCCAGCCCTCCCTTCTCAGTTGGCGCACAAACTGTTGGCCAGTTTACCTTGCAGCTGGCCCCTGTTGCTTCCTCCTCCTGCTTCCATAGGAAACACCTCCTACACTTGTCTATTTCTTTGAGCAGTTTTTTTGGAACCCGCAGCACTGATAGGGCGAAGGTGGGCATGGCGCTGAGCACATTGCATACCAGCACTCTTCTGCTGCTTAGGGGGAGAAGGCGGCCTTTCCAACATGCTAACCTAGCTCTAATTTGATTGAGGAGGAACTGCAGATGCACTAGTCTAATCCGTGCCATAACTACCGGGAGCCCTAAGTATCTTATTGGGAAATGAGCAACTGAACCTCCAAAACTCTCAAGGATCTCAGAGAGATCAATGTGTTCACATCGGATCGGTGTTGCTATTGATTTTGCCGGGTTGATATGCAACCCAGTGGCATTTCCGAAATCAGTTAGGATCTCCATGATGGTTTGCACTTCGTGCTGGTTTGGGTTTGCGAAGATTATTGCATCATCTGCATACAGGCTAACTTTAAGCTTGACTTCCCGACCCGGAGGAGGGGCGATCAGATCGTGCTCCACTGCTGCTTTTAGGACTCTGTGTATCGGGTCAATGGCTAGGATGAAAAGGAGCGGTGACAGAGGCTCGCCCTGCCGCAGCCCTTTTTGGTGCCCAATCTTCGGTCCCAGGACGCCATTGAGCAAAAATTTGACAATGAGGTGGACAGCAGTAGGGCAATCCAGTCATGCCATCGTGCACTAAAGCCTAACTGTTGTAGGAGCTCAAGCAGGTAATCCCAAGAGACGTTGTCGAAAGCCTTGGATATATCTAATTTTAGTAGCAGGGCCGGAGTTTTCTTTGCATGAAGTGCCTTAACACAGTTATGCACATATAGGTAACTATCGTGTATGCACTTTGTCCTGAGGAATGCTGTCTGCGCCGGTGAGATCAAGCTCGGGATCACCATTGCAAGGTGAAGCGAGAGCACTTTGGAGATCAGCTTCGCAATCGAATGCACTAAGCTAATCAGTCTGTAGTCGTTGATCACTGCAGCACCGTCTTTTTTTGGAAGGAGAACTACAGCAGCTGAGTTTAGCATGTGGAAATTGTCTCCGGCTAGATGGTAGAACTGATGAAATGCAGCCATGACATATCTTTTTATGGTAGGCCAGCAGTGTCTGAAGAAGACACCTGAGAACCCATCCGGGCCTGGTGATTTCTCCACTGGTGATTGCTTGATTGCCTGCCACACCTCCTGCTCAGTGAATGGATTATCTAGGCCACCACTTTGGACCGTAGGCATGTTGATGTAGCTCCAGTCGATCGTGTGTAGTCGGATCTGCCTAGTTCCTAGCGATGCAGAAAAATGGCTATGGACGATCTCTTCTTTCTCATCGTGGGTGGTGGCAATACCCCTCGCCCCCTGTAGCGAGTGGATGAAGTTTTTCCTGTGCCTGTCATTGATCTTGGCTTGGAAGAAGGCTGTTTGCGCGTCTCCTGCCCGCAGCCATGTTATCCTGGATACTTGGCGTTTCCGGGCTCTTTCCACTGCCGCCAGCCCAAGGATGCGCAGCTTCAGAAGTTTGCGAAGGTGGAACTCACTCTGTGTAAGCGGCCGGCTTTCTTGTGCTATGTCTAGTCGGAGCACTACCAGTGTGGTGAGCTGCAGCTGCATCTTTGCATCACTAAACAGTGATCTACTCCAAATCCTTAGGTCCCTAGCTACCCGATGCATCTTGATGTTCAGACGAGCGAATGCGCATGCCGCCGGGGCTGGCCGTTGCCATGCCCGCTGCACCGTCTCATGAAAATGCGGGAACCGCGGCTAGAAAGATTCAAAACGAAAGCGTGGCGGCCTCTTCGGGGCAGCAACAGCAGCTAGAAGGAGCGGGCAGTGATCCGAGCATGAGGTGGATGCTGCGTGCAGCAGGAAATCTGGAAACATGGCCTCCCACTCTAGGGTGCAGAAAAAAATTTCTATGCTCGCTAGGGTTGGAGTTTGACGCTCGCTACTCCAAGTGAAGCGCCGATTTTTGCATTTTATCTCGCGTAGGCCACCGGCGTCAATTGCCGCTCTAAACTTGCCCATGATCCTCCTATTTATATTGCTGTTGTTTTTGTCGCGCGCTTCGTAAATGATGTTGAAATCACCATTCAGGAGCCATGGTTCTCCTCGAGGGGGGCGCCTCGCACTAGCTCTGTCAGGAATCTATCTTTGCTAGTGCCCTCCGATGGCCCGTAGACTGTCGTTAACCAAAAACTAGCTCCTAAGGAGAGTACGGTGACCTTGGCCGTGATGGAGAACTCCCCGATCGCGTGGGACTGGATTCTGACTAATGTTGAATCCCAAAAGATGGCGGTGCCTCCTCTTGTGCCATTTGCAGGCAGGGCAATACAGTCACCTAGCCTTTGGCCTCCTACTTCCCTAGCGATTCCTGTTGTCCACTCTTCAAGTTTGGTTTCCTGGATGCATAGAATGGCGTGGCGGTGCGTGTTTGCCGTGTCCTGCACTACAGATCGCCGGGCTGGGTTGTTTAGACCCCTGACGTTCCAACTCATGATCGGGCCGGCTGTGTTACTCATCAGGAAAAAGTGGCATACGCAGAGAGCCAGCCCTTGATGCAAACCAGGACAGATCGACGACGATACCTTTTGCTGAAAGAAACAACAAGTACACTTCCCTACCATCCGGGGGTTGCCGGCGGCCACCGATAGGCCCAAAACCCCGCCGGCAAACAGCTAGCAACCAAGCCCTACTACTGTTACAACTCGCGTGTCGTGCGGCTGACAAACTACTACCTAGCTCTACCCAGCCCATGGCTGGTCGTCGTCGACTACGGTGAGGCTCTAACATGGGGAAACTGGGCGGCTAGAGGCCTCTCCATCATCAGCAAGCATGCCAGCAGTAGCCTTGAGGGCCTGGACATCCAGGCGGGTCAGCCTTGCGATCGCCGCGATGTCTTCGTCAGTCAGCGGCTCGTCAAAGCGACGGATGAGCGCCTCGGCCGCGGCCACTGTCATCTTCTCCTTCGGTCCCAGGATCCCAAGGCCGTGCACCAGACGGAAGGTTGCGCGCTGCGCATGGGGCACTGAGGATTGGTATTTTGCCTGGCGCGCGCTGACTCGGACCGGAACGCTTGTTGCTCTTGTCTTGGGGGGGCCTTGTCTCTTGCTGGTGGCTTGTCGATCACCGGAGGAGGCGCAGTTGTGAAGAACGGGAGCGTCGGTGGCCGTGGCTCCTCGTCTCCACCACCCCCGCCCAGCTGCAGCTCGGTCACCTTCCTGGTCACGGCCCCCAGCTGGAGCGCGTGCGAGGTCGTGGTGGTGGGGGTGTGGCGCACCAGGGACAGTGCTGGCCCCAGGTCCAGCGATTCGCCACTGCCCCCGTCTTCGTCGGCGAAACTGAGGGGCTTGTTGAGCTTGGCCGCGATCACCTTGTCCAGCGCCGGGGCCAGAGCATCAGGGCGCTCTGGCGGGGTGAGCTGTCGCTTGGCCCCCCCGAAGAACTCGGCGACCGGGTCGTCCGCCAGGGCCGATGAGGAGGAGGCGGCGTCACGATGCAGTATGCGTGGAGGGGCAAGCAGGGACCTGGCCATGGGCGCCTACCCCTCCTTTCCGGGCCGCTTTTCCTTGGCTGGCTCGGCTTCCTTGATAGCCAACGAGCGGGCGCCTTCCTTGCTCTTGTTTCTGGAGTCACCGACATCACGCTCCCGGGGGGCCTGCGTGCGCGCACCGGTGTCGCGCGGGCGTCCCTCTGGCGCGCAGTGGCGGTGCCTCGACGTCGGGGTGCGACTGCGCTGCCTGCTATTGGCCTTGGGCGCCTTGCTGCTGCCATGGTCACCCGCACACCCTCTTCCCAGCAGCGTCTCCTTCCACGAGCGGCGGTGGTGGCCTGGATCATCTCCGTCATGCTCCCTGCGTGCGCCCCCCAGCGGCATCCCCTTGCAGCCAGAGGAGGAGAAGCGTGGATGCGGGCGCAGCGCGGGCGCCGCGATCTATGCCGGCCGCCCATCCTCGATGCGCACGGTCCAGACCCCGGAATCGATTCGGGGGTATGGGCGGTCATCGTCGTCTGGCTGCAGATGCTCGTCGTTGCAAATCAGAGAAAGAAGATACGGTGCATGGATTAGCCAGCGGTAGCTGAAAATAAGCTGCGTTGGTTCGTAGAGGCAAATGGAATGATAGATACATGAGACATGTACCGAGCCAGCTGTGCGGCACACGGGCACTGCACGAATGGCGGCTCTAGGAATTTGCAACCGGGTATTCATGTGTATTTATTTTATCAAAATCATTGTTGTTTTTTAAAAATTGTCACTCTTTTATCAAAATCAACACTGTTTTATAAAAATCATGGGTATTCACATGAAGACCCAAGAATACCCTTAGCGCCCCCGCACCTCCCTGTACAAGGATTGGTGAGACAACGGATATTAGAGAGCACGTAGACAGACAAAAACTGGGGTGGCGCCGTCGCGTTCGTGAAGGCGACGGAGATGCTGTCCACCGTGACAACTTCTCGGCAGCAAGCGCTGGCTACGGCTACACACACCGCGCTGGCCGGCGGCCGTGCTTATCGTCGGCGTGCAGCCGGTCGCCGGTACCGTCCAAGCCAGCCAGGGCAATCTGCAGGATGCACCAATAGTATTTCGCACTACGTGCTTCTTGACATCGATGTTCGTTTGACTACGTGCCTTGATTTTTGTCTCGGCGGCAGCAGCTACATGTGCATACGGAGAGGGAGAGGCATGCAGAAATCCACCGATTATCCGCACGTCTCGCAGTCTGGGCACAAAGTGATCCGCACGAGTCACAGTCTGTCTACATACAATGATGGTGAAACAGACGGCTAATTGTCACTGCTCTCGCAAGTTGGACGATATACAGCCAACCTGAGGACGATAAGTCCATGCATGACAAAGCTGCGCCTTGATTTCTCATATGGACCATGAGCTCACCCAAAAGGAAAACGAAATGCATTCAGAGAGTTGTTGCCTTCTTTCTTTTGTTCCCATAGCAGGCCACGCTGATGGCGACTGCGCCGGGATTACGGGTCAAGGAGGTGTACAGATTTGCTAACCATCGACCATGCTACTCCAAGCACGCAACAACTCATCACTCACCGGCTAGCTAGCGGAACTAATTTTCTCCTTCATGATACTATGCATCTCATTCATATCATAAAGATTAAAGTATAAGTCACATAAAGACCGAAATAACAAAACTGAAAGATAGCAAAATCTCTTTGAGTTTGACACCAACGTCCGTCATCTGCCTCTGGCACCACCACATCGGCCACTAAAAAAATGACGAATCACCTTCTCACCCGATCTCGACGCGACTCCATCACTGATATGCAGCTTTACGAACTTTCAAGATGGCTCGCCAAAGGCAAAACCATTATCGTTGAACGAATCAGACCAGTGCAACACCCCGGACACGCCGTTGAACTCCAGATCTGGCAACCCACATGACTAAGACGTTGGAGGAGGAAACCATACTTGCCATCCATGGACCATGACCCCAGCACACACGTTCCGTCTTCCAGATATCGTCGATGCAGACCACAATCTGCATCCGCTAATCAATTACCTCCCAAACTCCGCATCAATGTTGGAGCAGACATCGTCGCAACGGCGGAGTCTGAGGATGCATGTCCGCAACAAGGATGCCAGCGCCACGAAATCCCTGCTTGAACAGACTGGTTCCCAGATCCTTCACCGACCATAGAGACGACCGCCTCGTTGAAGAAGAATTCGGAGCTTCTTTATTCAGCATCGCCATCGCTGTCGTCGAAGCCAAGATGATGAATAATCCAAAACCCTAAGCTTCTTGGGTCCTAAATCATAAAGCTAAAACGATCCACACACGTGAAATCCGGCGACACCCCTCACCACCGACGACCAAAAGGTCACCGGCGGAGGAGAACCGACGGAAGACGGCATGGGAAGGAGCGGCTCTTCTGATGGTGGCGGTTAGGTTTCGCTACCAGGAGGAAAACGATCTTGTCGCAGACCAACCAGGCCACCACGCAACGCATGCAGCCGAACTAAATTAAGTCGTACGTGCATACCTTTAGTAAGGGCGTCTACAAGCGGAGTTGTCTAATCCAGGGCTATATACGTCCGCGACGCTCCGGGACTCACCAATAGACAATGACCAGGCGGCCCTTAAATAACTTAATTTGCAACCATAATTTCTACTTTCAAAACATCAAATAAATGCAAATAGATGCACACAGACATCATGACAAAATAATTAGTGCACACAAATACAATTATTCGTACTTAAGAGTACATAATCCAAACATTGGTCAAACATAAAAATGGTTTATAGTCGACATAACTATAAAAATAAAAGAAAAGTTTATTGATTTTCAGCATGGGTTCACATATGCTCCACAAAATCATTGAAAAGTTGCATATGCATCTGTTGATCTTGAAATTGTTGATGCATCTTCAGAAAATTTAACAATATGCTCGGCCTATTGTTGCATGCCGGGATTACGGGTCAAGGAGGTGTACAGATTTGCTAACCATCGACCATGCTACTCCAAGCACGCAACAACTCATCACCCACCAGCTAGCTAGCGGAACTAATTTTTTCCTTCATGATAATATGTGTCTCATTTATATCATAAAAATTAAAGTAGAAGTCACATAAAGACCGACATAACAAAACTGAAAATATAGCAAAACGTCTCTGAGCTTGACACCAACGCGGTCATCTGCCTCTGAAACCATCACAACAGCCACTAAAAAAAATGACGGGTCACCTTCTCATCGGATCTCGATGCGACTCCATCACTGATATGCAGCTTTGCGGACTTCCAAGTTGGCTCGCCAAAGGTAAAACCATTACCGTTGAACGAATCAGACAAGCAACACCACGAACACGTCGTCGAACTCCAGATCTGGCACCCCACATGACTAATACGTCAGAGGAAGAAACCATACTTTCCATCCACGAACCACGAGCCCAGCACACACGTTCCATCTTCCAGATATCGTCGATGCAGACCACAATCTGCATCAGCTCCTCAACTACCTCCCAAACTCTGCATCAATGTTGGAGCAGACGTCGTTGCAACAACGGAGTCTGAGGACACATGTCCACCACAAGTATGCCGCCGCCGCCACGAAATCCCCGCTTGAACAGACTGGTTCATAGATCCTTCACCGACCATAGAGATGACCGCCTCGCCGGAGAAGAATCCAGAGCTTCTTTATTCAGCATCATCGTCGCAGTCGTCGAAGCAGAGATGTCGAACGATCCAAAACCCTAAGCTTCTTGGGCCCTAAATCATAAAGCTAAAACGATCCACACGCGCGGGATCCAGCGACCCCCTTCACCAGCGACGACCAAAAGGTCGCCGGCGGAGGAGAGCCGACGGAAGAAGGCACGGGAAGGAGCGGCTCTCCTGGTGGTGGCGGCTAGGTTTCGCTACCAAGATGAAAACGATCTTGTCGCATACCAACCAGGCCACTACACAACGCCTATAGTGGAACTAAATTAAGACATACGTGCATAAGTGTAGTAAGGGCATCTACAACCGGAGTTGTCTAATCCAGGGCTATATACATCCGCAACGTTCCGGGACTCACCAACACACAATGACCAGGCGTCCCTTAAATAATTCAATTTGCAATCATAATTTCTACTTTCGAAATATCAAATAAATGCAAATAGATGCACATCGATCATCATGAAAAAATAATTAGTGCACATAAATACAATTATTCGTACTTAAGAGTACATAAACTAAACATTGTTCAAACATAAAAATGGTTTATAGTCATAATTATAAAAATAAAAGCAAAGTAACTGATTTCCAGCATGGATTCACATATGCTCCACAAAATCATTGAGAAGTTGCATATGCATCCGTTGATCTTGAAATTGTTGATGCATCTTCAGAAAATTTGACAATATGCTCGGCCTGTTGTTTCGGGCGGCGGACCTGAACACCGGGTTTCTCGAAATCATGTGTTGGTTGCCCCTTCACCCTCATCCTCGACAATCATATTGTGTAAGGTGATACAACATGTCATGAACTACCAAAGTGTCTCCGCTTCTCCCATCATTGCAGCTCCACGAACAATACCCCAATGAGCTTAAAGCACTTCAAATACCCTCTCCACATCCTTTCTAGCTGCCTCTTGCAGTGTTGCAAAGTGACTTCGATTGTTTCCATGGGGATCACATATGGTATTCAAACACCGCCATTGAGGATATATACCAATAGCAAGGTAGTACCCCATGTTGTAATTGTGTCTGTTGACGGTGTAGTTGCATGGTGAAGATTCCCCATCACAAAGCCTATTGAACAATGGAGATTGTTGGAGCACATTGATGTCATTGCATGAACTTGGCATGCCAAAGAAAGCATACTAAATCCACAAATCCTTCGATGCCACTGCTTCAAGTATGAAGGTGGCTTCTTTGACACGACCTTGGTATTGCCCATGCAAACCTTTTGGGCAGTCATTCCATTGCCAGTGCATGCAATCAACGGACCCAACACACCCTAAAATCTTCTTGATGCTCTAATTGCCAATAGCTTATTGTGTTCTCCATAGTTGGCTATCTCAGATACTCTGGTCCGAACACCTTCACCACAATGCGTGCAAATTCCACTGTCGTGTTTAGAACCGTGGTCTCTCCCGTATGGATTTCAATATAAATTGCATTTGCGGCCTTACTGTAAGCAAGCATCACGAGAGCATCTGTGCATTTCTGCAGAAGAGAGAAAGAAAGTTGTCGGCAATAATCCTTCCTTAGCTTGAAGTTGTCGCCCGCCTTCTCCACGGCAATCATTACACGCAAGAACAATTTTTTCTCATTCCAAAGCGACATCGCAAGAAACCTTCATAGTATGTTGGGTCTGCCACGAAGTAATCCATGTACAAAAGTTGTGCACCGAAAATCCTATCCGAAGAGCAATTCTCCGGTCCTTTATTAAACACTTGAAGTTCAGGAAGTGCTCCTATGCCTTCTCCGGCTTCTCTTGGATACTCATCATCATCGCCATCATCATTTCAGCATCTTTGTCGTCCGAATCCGACAATTCGATGAACTCGTTGAGTATGCCTTTGTCAAGGTTGGCATTTTCATAGGCATCATTCCACGACTTGTGACCTAGATATAATAGAAAGAATTAAAAAAAATTCTTCTTGGACATTTCATCGAACACATAATGCGCGAGGTGTATATCCGCGGGAGTAGGATGTACTGGGACGACGACCTTGATCGATTGCGATTGGGTCGGCGCGGTGGGTGGGTGTGGCCTGTGGTGGCATTGTGGCGTATTTATGGGCTGGGGACGCTAATGGACGAACGACGACGGGGAACTACAATGGCGGCTGTGCGGACGAGGAAGAAAGGAGAAGAGAAACATGGATGGTCGGGCAAGGAGAGGGGAGGTGTTCTATAGAATTGGTGCGGGCCCTCGCGGTCAATCCTATGTGGCAGGCATGTCTGAGCGCGTCCGGGCGTCCCTATATCTGCCTCAGGGCACATATAGCACCATGTAACCTAATTCGATGTTCACAACGCATGTGACCTTTCGGATTCGGCCCCTTCAGCTTGCCGCTGTTGTCCATGCGGCGCCGTTGCGCGCGTACCGACCCCAGGATGACCCGTGCATGATCACCGACGCGGCTGCTTTCCGTGGAGGCAGGAGTAGGAACAAGACCATGGAGTCTCCATCCTCGAAGCAGCCATGCTGCAATAAACAAACAGTTACTCATCAAACCAACACGATCCTAATACGTCAAACGTCATCACTTGCGTTATTCATAACAAAAATGGATTGATTCTCACTGTCATGCGTCCTACTACCTGACTACCTGAGCAACCCGTGCCTGCCTATAAATACAGCCGCTCGTGCCGAGGCAGCCAATCCATCACACCGATCCCAGCCAACCAAGCAGCTACGAAACGAAGCAAGCGCCGGCCGTCGACTGGTCTTGATCGTGTCGGAGAAGATGGGTTCGATTATGGGGCCTGCCGCCGAGAAGCCGCACGCGGTGTGCCTGCCGTACCCGGCGCAGGGGCACATCACCCCCATGCTCAACGTCGCCAAGCTGCTCCACGCCCGGGGCTTCCACGTCACCTTCGTCAACACCGAGTACAACCAGGCCCGCCTCATCCGCTCCCGCGGCCTCGCCGCGGTGGCCGGCCTCCCGGGCTTCCGCTTCGCCACCATCCCCGACGGCCTGCCGCCGTCCGACGACGACGATGTCACGCAGGATATCCCGGCGCTCTGCAAGTCCACCACGGAGACCTGCCTCGGGCCCTTCCGCAGCCTTCTCGCCCGGCTCAACGACCCCGCCACGGGCCACCCGCCAGTCACCTGCGTCGTCTCCGACGTCGTCATGGGCTTCTCCATGGAGGCTGCCAACGAGCTCGGCCTCACCTACGTCCAGCTCTGGACCGCCAGCGCCATCAGCTACCTCGGGTACCGCCACTACCGCCTCCTCATCGGCCGTGGCATCGTCCCGCTCAAAGGTACATACGTACGTACAGCTTTTAGTTTGTCCCCTACTCAGTGCGTTCCGTCTCCAACACGCACACGCTCTGCCATTATCAGCGCTGATTGAAGCTCTTATCTGAATTTCTATCTTTACGCGCATGCAGATGCCGAGCAGCTGACGAACGGATACCTTGACACGCCGGTGGAAGACGTGCCTGGCCTGAGGAGCATGAGGCTCAGGGACTTCCCGTCCTTCATACGCACCACGAATCCGGACGAGTACATAGTGCACTACGTCCTGAGGGAGACGGAACGCACGGCCGGCGCGTCGGCCGTCATCCTCAACAGCTTCGCCGACCTAGAGGGCGAGGCGGTGGAGGCCATGGAGGCGCTCGGCCTGCCCAAGGTGTACACTCTCGGCCCTCTCCCGCTGCTGGCGCACGAGGAGCCGCCCACGCCGCGCTCGGCCATCAACCTCAGCCTGTGGAAGGAGCAAGAGGAGTGCCTCGAGTGGCTGGAAGGCAGGGAGCCCGGCTCCGTCGTGTACGTCAACTTCGGCAGCATCACCGTCATGACCAGCGCGCAGATGGTGGAGTTCGCGTGGGGGCTGGCGCAGAGCGGGAAGCAGTTCATGTGGATCATCCGCCGAGACCTGGTGAGGGGCGACGCCGCGGTGCTTCCCGAGGAGTTCCTAGCCGAGACGGCGGGGCGCGGGCTCATGGCGTCCTGGTGCCCGCAGCAGGAGGTGCTGGACCACCCCGCCGTAGGCGCCTTCCTGACGCACAGCGGCTGGAACTCGGCCCTCGAGAGCTTGTGCGGCGGCGTGCCGGTGATCAGCTGGCCATTCTTCGCAGACCAGCAGACCAACTGCAGGTACCAGTGCAACGAGTGGGGCGTTGGCATGGAGATCGATAACAACGTCCGGCGCGACGCCGTCGCGGGGCTTATCACGGAGATCATGGAAGGGGAGAAGGGGAAGGGGATGAGGAAGAGAGCGGCGGAGTGGAAGAAGAGCGCGGTCAAGGCGGCCATGCCCGGCGGCTCGTCTCACCGCAACTTTGACGGGCTGGTCCGCGACGTGCTCCTGCTCAAGAACTAGCTGTAAATCGACGTCCATACTAAGAATACTAGGCCCGTAAGGGATTTTTTTCCTGGATTTTTTGAACTTTTTTTGATGACTCCTGTCAATTTGACGCGTGTGACTGGGTTAATCCTGTGCATAGCTTTTTTAATTGGTTATAAACAATCTTGCACGTTTCTCTCCTCCACCGCTTTGACCGGGCCTTCTGGGCTATTCGATTTACTTGATACATGCCACGCGTATCTTGTCTGCCCCCGCTTCACACCGCGTGTCCAGTTCTCTCGAGGGCTCTATTCCAAAAATTGCTACATCACGGGTTGCGACTATATAAAGGGCACACTTTCTTGCCTAGGTTCTCATCTTGTAGCGTCGTTGGTCCGTCTCCCAAATTCCGGTGGCGCCCACACCCTCACCAGCGGCCACCTCTAGCCTGAGGCCCGAAAGGAACGCCCGGAGAGATGCAGCCATGGAGCTAAGCATCGCCAGCCTCATGAGCCCGCGCAGCCTGCGGGAGCCCCTATGCCTGGAAGCGACGAAAGTGCTTTTTGATCATGCGTGCCTCTCGGACGACCGGCGTGCGTGACGTGGCGGCCGCAAAGGCGGGTCTTCCTTGTGCGCGTGCATGTGGTGGTGTATGTGAGCGTTGGACTGCGGAGGCTGCAGCGACCTCGAGCACGACTACGCGGCGCAAGATTTAGTGGAGCAGGAGCTGGCCGTGGTCGGGCAGGTTCGGGGCGCAGTCGCGCAGGTGCTCGGGAAATCATGCGCGTGATAGAAGGTACTGTTCTAAACGCACATGAGCGCTCGCTGCCTCTTCAGGGTCAGGCAATTGCAGCTGAGTCTGCGGCTTGGCGCCTTGCAATAGTAGTATGTAATGTTTATTTCTTTGCCACTAATACTAGGAATCAGAAGTAGCTTAATTGCATTATTAGCACAGTTGAAAAAAATAGACATGAGTACAGAGTACACTATATATCATCATCTTTTATTGTGTTTTTTCCAGCAAGACCTGTCTTGCCGAGCCAGCCGCATAACCTTGCAGTTGCAGGGCCGAGCTGCTCCCTGTCTTTGCTTTTCCTCCAGGACTTCAGGTAATTTTTGATATATATATATTTATTCTCTCCCTGTTCTTTTTATCTATCGGCCCATGGATCTATTTTGAGTTGCACATTCCTTTGGCGCAGCAATGCATATATGATTCATGATTCAATATGCCTATGTTACATTTGATTCAAATCAAAATCAGACATACATCTGCACAATAATTATTTTAAACACCATTAGTTTGTTGTAACAGATATTGTGGAAGTGATTTCAGATGATAATTATCTGATTGATCCAGTCACCAGGATGTTCTCCAGAAAAATTAATGAGACCGCGAAGTACAGTAGGTACCACAGACTCATTATTGCATCTCCCTTTTTGTTCCTTGTACAAAAACCGAATCTTGATCTATAACTAGAGAGGATGTTTGGCTTATTACAGTGTAGTTCAGACCTAGGTTTAATATTTCATTTATCTTGATTTTGCTGTTCTCCTTGCCCTCGCACCTTCAGCCTCTTACAGTCTCTACCCTGGTCCAACGCATTTCCAGCTCAGTTCGCCACTTCGATTCTTACTTTCCATGATGTGATCTGGATGTGATACTTGGACAAGAACTTGGATAGTGCCTTAATTTAAATACACACGATTTAGTGAAGTTCCATGATCTTACTTCTCATCTGAATTTTAATTTGTGGTGTATAGATCCAAACCAACTCTAGCTTATTCAGCTGGTAGTGAGGTTTGACGATCCTTCAGATATCATGTAAGAGTACACACACAAAAAATGATGCATTTTGTAGAATTTACTGGCGGTCAATATTATACAGGATCTATGACTTGCTAGCTCCTCTTTACATTTTATACTTGCTCTTATTTTGATTCCGGCCTTCTTGCGTAGAGCATAACCTGGTTTATAATGTTCAATTCTAACTAGCTGAACTTTGGATTAGTTGAATTGGGGCCGGGGGAGCTATATGTATCTGTTTCATGGGATTAACCATGAAATGTATTGTACCCATCTCGGGTTTCTTCTTTAGATTCAGTAATCAGATTCAGTTTAAAGTTTCATTGTCTCCAGAAAATTTTATTCAGTGATCAACCGTTCTCCTCCAACTGAAATTTCATGTTTATGTTTTTTATTCTAACCCTGTGTCCATCTCCATTTTACTCAAGAAACCAAGTAGGTGATCATGGAGGTTGACACGAGTACATGCCAAGTCAGCGTAAAGCTGAGATGGGAAACCAAATTGAGCAACTTCAGAAGCGTAATGCACTATCCAAGGTAGACCACGATAGCAGGTAGTCTTGTCATCTTGCATCTTTCTTTTTCGAGGAATTTTGCATCTTCATATATCTCATGCATTGCTTATAGTTGTGGTACAGAACATGTAATGGAAGACTATTCTTTTTCTTATTGCATTTGTAACCTCTGTTTATTATACTTAAGAGAAGAGAACCACATAATCTTGATACTAATAGTTTCATTTCCATAATGGTACAAAAAAACTGTCTGTAGTTTTCAGATATCTTGTCAATGCTAGCCAGGAAGAGCACCAAAGGAATGAGCCTATGGTATACACCGGAAGCAAGCCACCAAGGGCCTCTTGAGAAGAGGTAGCTTCAGCACTGTACCACTAGATCACGGAGACCAACCCAGCTGGAGGATCGACGTCTCAGTTCTACCTATAGAATATACAAGCAATGGTACCATTGTAAACTTGTAGTCTCGCCTACCATCATGTATCTTAAGGATGTAGCACTAATGCATGCTGAAACCATGTATAACTATATCCATAAATATCTATGTTTTCATGCAAAACGAAAACGTGTTCAATAACCTGCATACAAGTTTAAGCCAAATACAGCACATGAATGTACCAGCGAGTCACGAATATAAAAACTGTATCTAGAAACAACTATTGCCCAACTATTATCTTACTCACTACAAAGATACTCACATCACAATGTGGAACAAATTCTCAAAAACCCAATGAAAACAAATCTCGAACGAAACAACGGGGCGCGGCGTGCCGCCGCGCACTACCCGCTAGTTGTAACTATAGAACACTGTATCTTATTTGTTTGTTAAGAAGGTTCGTTTCTTTTGAGAGTGATGGGCCCTGAGTGATCAGTGTGGTTGTGTAGAACGATATCGAACAGGTCACTTAGAGCATCTCCAACAGCTGTGCTATATAAGCGGCGCACCAGAAATTTTTGGTTTTTACCGCGTGCGGAACCGCTCAGCGAGCTCCAGTAGAGGTGCAATAACCGCGTGCGCAGCAAAAAGAGTTCAGCGCCCGATCTGAAATGCCATCGCGCGCCATTTATTTGATGCGCCCGCTTCCGCGCGCCGCACCCTCTCTGCCGCGCCACTTTAGCCCCGCCCGCGCCGAATTGGCCCGATGGACGGACGCGCCGACACCCCCCTCACCCCTTCCTACACTCGCGAACCCTCCGTTGTCGCCACCGCTGCAAACCCTAGCACGGGGAGCTTTGGCTTTGCCTCCGCCGGTACTCCTCCAAGCACCAGCATCGCACGCGGCCTTTTCATGCCGCCACGGACGATCACGACGGCGGTGATTGGCGTCGCGCCGGCGCCCGCCGTGAAGCCACGTGCCCCCCTCTCGAAGCTCCCAAATGCGGCGCATGCGAAGAAGGGCAAGGTATCCGCAAAGAAGAACAAGGCGGCGGACGACTCATCTAGGCCATCGAGGAAGAAGCTTGCAGGCCGTGCGACGGACGCGACGGCGACCGATGCCGGCGAGCTCACTTGTTGAGCCGGCGGCCGACGCGCACAAGGTGTTTGATGAAATGCCCACAAGGTAAAATTTTGTCAACTTCTTTTGCTGTTGTTTTTTGAATGCATATATATGGATAGCTTATTTGCTTCGTTGTATATAGTTTGTAGTTACAATGATGAGGCATATATGTCAACTATGGGTGTTGGCTCCAACAATTCTCATTGGTCTCAAACCAATGAGATGCATTTCGATGGTCATGAGTTTGAGGTGGACGAGGATGATGAGGGCATCGTCGATGCACCGAAAGGAAGAGGGGGCAACTACACCATGGATGAAGACATCTTGCTATGCAATACTTGGTTGCAAGTGTCGAGGGATTCCTCCATTGGAGGGGATCGAAGTAGACATGCATATTGGCTTCGGATGAAGGAACACTTTGATGTACACAACAAAAGTAGAATTGACTACTCCGAAAGATCTCTTCGCTCCCGGTGGCCGACAATCAACCGAGATTGTCAAAGGTGGGCGACCGCACTTAAGGCAGTTGACAAGTTGAACCCAAGTGGCACTAATGATAGATATAGGGTAAGTGTCATTTATTTCATGATTCTTCCATGTTCATCATGCTTCTTCTTGATGTTTCTAGTGCTAACTTGTTTTTTTGTAGCTCAATATTGCACAAAAACTTGTTCCAAGGAGAGGAGAAAAGACCAAGAAAGGGAAGATCAAGAACGGAAGACCATTTACCTTGCCTCATTGCTATAAAGAATTGAAGGATGATGAGAACTGGAAGCCCCGTGATGCTATCGATGATGATGATGAGAGCAACAAACGCAAGCGAATTATTGATTTGGATGATGAGGAGGAGGAGGCATCAAGTGATGACGGCAAGAGAAGCCCTACACCAAACTCGGTTCTGTACTCCAAGCCAAAAAGACCAGATGGATGCAAGAAAGACAGAAAAGAAAAGAAGAAGAGGAAAGGAAATGATGAGCTAAAAAATGCTATGGAAGCTATTGTGAAGGAAAGAAAGGAAGCGAACAAGGTGAGGAAGATAGCAAGGAACCAAGATGTCACGGCCGAAGAGAGGAGGTTGGCGGCCGAGGAGAGGAGGGTGGCAGCCGAGGAGAGGAAGGTGGCATTGGAGGAGAGGAAGGTGGTCATGGAGGATTGAACTAGGTTGTTGGAATGGAAGAAGTACGTGTTCTTCATGGACACATCTACCCTCGATGAGAACCAAAATGAGTATGTCAATCTTGCCCGTGAAGACGTCTTGGTCAAAAAAAGAGCCATGGTTGGCGGTGGCATGGGCGGTATGGGTGGCGGTGGCATGGGTGGCATGGGAGGCGGTGACATTGGCGGCATGGGAGGCATCGGTGGCTTCGGAGTCACCATGGGCGGCATGGGTGGCATGGGTGGCTTCGGAGCTACCATGGAGGCCATGGGAGGCATGGGTTGCTTCGGAGCTACCACAGGAGGCATGAGTTTTGCGGCTCTCATGGGAGGCATGGGAGCACCTCCGGGCGGCAATGGGTGGAATGTCTTCCAGTGTGCCTCATCACACACCTTCCGTTGAAGATCTTGCCAACACCTTCCAAGCTCCACATGCTGATGCGGCGCACGACAATGAAGAGGAGGAAGGATCATCTTCGGATGAGAATTTTGAATCGGAGGAAGAGGAGGATGAAGACGAGGACAATGCATGATTGTTGACGGGCCATTCGTTTGTGTGAACTTTTATGCCATGAACTTGGTTTGGATTTTGAACTTGGTTGGATGGTGTTGTGGGCATGAATTTGAACTTTTGTGTCATGAACTTGTTTGGATGATTTTAAACTATGCCATGTCTTTGTTTTGATGTTTGAAATATCATCATCGTCTCCAAAATGCAACATATGGCAACTGGCAAGCACCGGCTTCTCGTGCACGCTGCAGTTTAGCGCGTCTGTTGGAGCGGCTCGGGCGCGCTATTATTTGCAGCGGTAGCTGGACCAAGCGCTCCTCACCGCGTAAAAACTCGCGATCAGCGCGGTGCAAACGCTTTTTTAGTGCATCGGGTGTTGCGCGGCTGTTGAAGATGCTCTTAATCCAATTGTACTACTAGGAGTGTAGGGCCGAAGAAACAATTGGCCCATGGCTACTCGCTGCTATATATGACCTGCATTGGTTGGATTGGATCAGGTGGCTTGGCTTGTTTCTTTCTGTCGGTATATAAGAGCATCGTTAGAGCAAGGTTAATAGCATAGCCGGCTATAATTCATTGCCACATCACCTAAAGCCTTCACCCATACAATAGGCTGGCTTTTAGGTTAGCTGCAAAGCTGATTGTAATGAATACTTGAACACTAAATACTTGAATGTACATTGGACAATAACAACACATTTAAACATTACTTAAGTCCGAATAGGGAACGCTATGACTTTCAAGCAACAGAACCATCACAACATCTTCACCCTTAAGCGAATCATCGACGACTTCATACTCTGGACGCACTTGATGCAGAAGCCGGCGCACAAACAGGCCGCGTCCTCATGGCGTTCCTACCTCTTACGACGATTACACGTGCTTATGTAATTCACCTTTGTAATCAGGCAAACGTTGGGTTACAATATTGAGGGCTGTTTGGTTTGGATCTGAAGAAATCAAAGGAATGTAACCAGGCAAAGGAATAGCACATGACTGAGATGTCAAAACAGAGCAACTCCAATGAGGCGACCCATTTTGTTCGCCTGCGTTCGTTTAGGTCGGCGTGGACAAAAGTGGAGGCCCAACACACCGACCCAAACCTAAATCTCGCCCGCCTGGCATCCGTGCCGACCCATTTTCGGTCCAAAATTGAGCCTGAAATGCGTCGGCACGGACGCGCCGCGCGTCTCCTCGGCGTCCGCCGCGGCCCCACTTGTAGGCGAGCCAACTACCGCATGTCGTCTAATTTATGACGACCACCGACAGCGAGCCCACTAGTCAGCCAGTGGAAGCATCCTTTTTAACCACGTGTGTGGCGGGGCCGGCCTCATCCACTTCTGTCCACATCTGCCCCCCACCCCCTTGTGCTTCCTTGCCGGCGACACCAAACCCTAGCAAGTAATGGGCCTCTTCGGTAGCAGCAGCGGCAAGGGCAAGGGCACCCCCCATGCCTTATCCTCCCGTGCTCCTCCTCCCCCCCTCCTCCTCCAGCGCCATCATGTTTCCGCCCAAGTCGCCAGCGTCTACACATCTTGGTGCACCAAGCACGGTGGCACCGGGAGTACGGGCAACCACTGCCCTACCCCGACGTCACGCTACCGCACCACTGGCACCTGGATCCGCACCGGATCCCGGTGCCGGTAGTTCCGCGGACCCAGTGGGCGCACAACAAGGAGGTGCGCAGGCGCCGGGCGCAGCTCACACCGGAGAAGCGGCGGATGCCCGAGTACGCCGCTGACTCTCCCAACTGAGAGGCTTGGTTTGCCCTCGAACACGAGGAGCAACGGCGTGTAGGCGTCGACGCCATCCCACCGCCATTTCCACCTCCGCCCCTGCTGGTGGAGCCGGAGGAAATGAAGGCAGACGCGGAGTACCAAGCCGCCCTCGAAGAGGCCCTGCAGCTCGCGCTGGAGGCTAGCAGGCTCAGGGAGGACGCACGCTGGGATGGGCTAGAGCAAGCCCTTGCCTTATCGGCGGCGAGGGACTACGTCCACACCCCGTTCTTCGTCCTGCCTCCGCCACCGCCGCCGCCCGTCAAGCTCAAGCCAGAGCCGGAGCCGGAGCCGACTCGGAAGCGCTCCTCGCCTCCACCCACTTGGTCAGAGGAGGCCTACACGTGGACCGGCCAGTATCGCGAGTGTGTGAGCGCGCCTCCTATCCACTACGCCGCGACGCCGGCGCATGAGGCGGCCCACCTTGAGCGCTGTAAGGCGCACTGGCTCGCCCAAAAGGAGGCCAACGGCGAGCGGCAGATGCGCTACGAGCAGATGCTGCAACGTGACGCGGAGGCGCTGCGGCTTGAGGAGGAGGAGGAGGAGGAGGAGGAGGAGCGTGCGTGGCGAGTCACAATGCCGCCGCCAGCAGACGCCGGAGGAGGCTGCCCTGGCAGCGTATCAGGCGGCGTTCGGGTGGGCTGGCCCTGCTCCCGTCTTCATTGACCTCACCGGCGATGGCGACAACGAGGTCAAGGGCAAGGGCAAGGCCGACAACGTCTAGGGCAGCATGCGGGCGCAAACTATTTTTTTATGTTTTAATTGCGTTTAACTGAACTTTGGTCGGCGGTTGACCGATCACTTATGTTTTATGTCTATTTCTACAAGCTGTTTTTTTTATGCCGGCACATTTGGATCCACCTCCCGTTGGGCGGTCAAGCGGTCTATTTAAAAATGCGGACGCGCACGTCTGCCTGACCGATTCAAATGGACGGAAAGCGGACAAAGCGCGCGTCCGTTTGGGTAGTCCCTTTGGAGTTGCTCTGAACGTTCGGACTGTAGGAAAACTAAACAAAGAAAATAAATAGAGGCGTGTGATAGACTACAGAACTGGGACCCATCAGTTCAAATAAACTAGAGACTTTATTCCATGCATGTGGCAGATGTGGGTCCAGAAATAAAGTTTACAAAGGCAAGACCATGGTCTGAACTGATGTTTCCTACATTTCGCCTCGGACTTCTGCCCAGAAAAAGAGCTCGCCATGGATGTTTTCTTTCCCGTGAAAGTAGAGGCAATAGAAACTTTCTGCCGGAATCTCAACGCTGCATTCCCTTGTACCGAACGCCAGTTCTAGTAAGCTTACCTCTGTTTTCAGTTCCTGCAATTTTCATGCAAAAATCCTCCATCCCGAACTGGCCCTGAGAAATATATTCATGTGGGGAGCTCCCCCACCCGTGATTTTCCCCAAAAAAAGTCTGAATAGGAAGCATTGACCAAACATTAAAAAAATGACAGTCCCGGCAAACAAGCCATTAAATTTTATCTGGACGACAATGATAAACAAAATGATGGCACATAGTACCATAACATGACACTTAAACATTACACGAGCCTTCATAATAAAACATAAACCAAACATAATATTAGGTAAGATCTCTTACAAACCACCTGTTAATTTTGATCTTGATGACGATAGGTTGAAACATCAACAAAAAAATAGCATCTAAACCACATGTGTTTCCACAAAAAAATTACGATATGTTTTGTCATAGAAATATGCTTGCCATGTCAATTTAGGATGCGTTTTTTTGCCATGGCAATTTAAGATGTGTATCTTTTTTGCAATGGCAAATTTAGATGTGTTTTCATCGCAAGTTTGGAGTTTTCCCCGCACGTCATTTTCTAACAAATGATTTCTTGCCATGACAATTTTCACTATATTAGCCATAAGACAACATTCAGATATGTTGCACTTGCCATGTCAACTTAAGATGTGTTTGCCACGACAAGTTCACTCATTTTTTTCTCATACAAAACATAGCAAATTTAAATGAAATGCCATGACAAATCTTGTGATGAATCTGCCATGGAAAATTGTTCACACTTTTTGTGGTCCAATTGTTCATTCTACATATGAACATGGCAACAAAAATAATATTAACTTATGTTAAGTATTATAGATGTTTTGCCATGGCCAACTAAAGCATATGTTGCCATGATGGCAACTTTTGTTTTTCGTGCCTTTCTCAAGGGTTTTGTTGCCATGGTTAATCTAAATGTTTTTTTTTGCCATGGTATCTTTGAAATGTAGTTTTATCGGTCATGACAAATCACACTCTAGATGTTTTCTTGCCATGGTTACTCTGGATGATTTTTTCATCACAAGATAGTATAAAGAAAAATGTCTTAAGGGCATCTCCAACACCGACCGTCAAACCACCCGCATCCGTCCGAAATGCATTGTTCGGACCGAGGAAGTCATCCAACGTTGGTCTGTATCGGGTGTACTTTCTCCCGCAAACCGGAGAAACATGGGGGAGGGGGCTTTGCGGGCGTCCGGACAGCACCCACGCCCGCTTCTGACCACACTGGCCCAGCCAAACCGCCTCCCCTTGCTCCCGCGCGCTTCCTGCCCAAACGGTCAACTCCACTCCAGAGCGTCACTGCCTGCATTCATGCCCGACTAGAACGGACGCGACCTCTCACTGGTGCCGACAATGAATCGGTGTGTCAGCCGAGTGAGCGTCGCCCGTGCCTCTTCCCGGTGTAGGCAACTGCTCTGCGTTCAAAAGATATGATGACCGCCCACCCGTCGGCCAGCCACCACAATAATGACACGCGGTTTCTGAGGTGGCTACTCCGACACCACCCGTCCGTCCATGTGTCACCCACCATTGCTATATAAATTTGATGCCCCGGCCATAGCCCCAGGCATCTGCCTCCAATCCCTCTTCGCACCACTCCCACCACTGATTCCTTCCCCGCCATAGCTCTCTGGGATGGACTAACGTCGGACCAGACAAAGGAGATGGCAGCCATTGCTACCGGTAGGTAGGTAGCCAGAGGACGACGTCCCAATGGAGGACGCGGCCACCCTCCTCAGCCACGCCACCCTCACCGATGCATTGCACCATAACCATCGGCGAGGCCCGTGCCCATTCCATGGACATGGTGCGGGACGAGCGGTTTCAGGAGTCGTAGGCCCATGCCGCAAGGTTCTATGCTTTCTAGCCCTATTTGACAAAAGTGAGCTTCCCATGTATCTTTTGTAGGAATCAGATAGCAATGCTCATTCATGAATAGCATTTGATGCGTCTGCTTCTTCGTCGGGCAGATCCATGGAAACTCAAAAAGAAAAAGCGAACGACATTGTTCATGCGATAGTCGGAAAAGTAAGTTCTCCCGCCAGCTCCACAACCACCAACTCCTCCAGGAGCTCATTGCCATCATGGCGGTCCCGCAGGACGCGGACGTGCTGGAGTAGGAAGCACTGCTCGATTCCTACAGCTTCGCCCGCAAGATTCGCATCGCTCGCTGGTGGTACCGCCAGCGGGCGACCGAACTAGTGGCCGCCTACAAAGGGTGCGACAACGTGGGCGAGGCAGTGTTCGGCGAGACCGGCGACGAGGACTGCATCACCATATCCTGCCACCATGACCACGAAGCAGACACATCCACAACGCCGATGGTAGCGAGGAAGAGTAGTGCATGGTAGGTCGCCACCACTTGGGTCCCAGAAGGCCACAACTCCTCCCCTCCTGTCAATGTCAAGCTTGGTGGGCTGAGAATTGTTGGTTGATTAGTCGCTTGGCGGCCATGTTGAGGCAGACGGCTTCAGTTCCCGGGGCTCTGGAGGCGGAGCTGGAGAGGGCCGATGCGGAACTCGAGAAGGCAAAGTTTAAGTTCTCGAGGCTCATGGTCGGACGCGTGGAATTGATGTCGGCGATCATTTAGATTAGGTATTAATTATATCTCCAGAGTCGGATGAGCACCTTTCAGTTTTGATGTAAATGTAATGAAATCCATCGTGTTTATATGAAATCTGGCATGAATAGATGAAATATGGCATGTTATATGAAACCCGACCGTGTTTGCATGTATTTCGTTTGATTGACTCATAAAGTGTTTCAAATGTATGCGGCTACGGTTGGATGGCAGCCTCCCGCATCCGTGTCTGTGGACTGAACCCCCTTGTCCGTGGACGGATGCAGGAGGAAATTTAAAAGGTCGCCGTTGGAGATGCCCTAAGATTTGCCATGACAAAATATTCTTTTAAGAATAAGTTGTCATGGCAAATTATACTTTTTTGAATATTCTTCCATCAAAAATTATTATTTCTATTATTCTGCCATGGCAAATTGAAAAAATGCAAGAAAAGATTTCAAAATTTACTTTTTATTTTCCATGGCAATTTTACCTTTATTTACATGGCAATCTTACCTACAACGCCCTCACAACTTCTTTTACCTATTTTTTTGATATGATTTTTTTCTTTTAAATTTTCATTTAAATTTCTACTTTTATATTCCATGGCAAATACCTATATTTGCCAGGGCAATTTCTACCTTTATATTTATGTCAATGTAATCACTAATGGCAATTTTAATAAACATATCTTCGCCATCGTGTATGTACAGATGGAAATTGCCATGCCTTTTTATTCCTTTTTTGGTTGTTGCAAAAAAATATTGTTTACACATTGCAATTTTCCGTTTTTCAAAGTTGATTGCTTTTTTTTCGTTTGACAACAAACACTGGGATTTTTTTGTCAACACCAAAAAACCTGGGCATTTTCTTTTGGTTTGTTACTGGGATATTTCCCCTTTTTCATTTTACACGGAAAAGACCTGTAGGGATGACCGGGAGGCGGTTCTGCTTTGTTAGGGCGGAGTACCGAAACAAACTGTAACATCCAAATTTTTCGATTCGGATGTTATACATAGAGCATCATATGCATATGATATTTATTCTTGCAATTTTTTGTGATCCTGGAAATTTTAAGCAACTCAAGGACCCAGGGAGAGAGTTGGAGGTTTCACAAAATTCATATTTGATTTTTTTTCAAATTTGAAAAAAGGATCAATTTGATTTTATTATTTTTTTCTCCAATTATTTCCAATATTAAAAATATATGAGAGAAGATAATATGACTTCTTCAAACCAGGAGAAATATTGGAGAAATAATTTTCAAAATCAAATTATTTATTTATTCGTATTTTATTTGAATTAGAAAAATATTGCATTTTTTGAAAATGGCATATTAGTCCAAAGAAATTGTCCTAAATATTAGGTTTGCACGGTGAAAATTGTTTCTCAAATTTTTTAGAATTTTTTAGGATTTTTCCTTCTCGGTGAAATTGTTTAAAAAAAATTTGGACCGACCAGGCTCGCGCTAGCCCGCTCGCGCGCCGCTTTCGCCGTAGTGGCCGACCTGGACTCCACCGGAGTCCGTTGCCGACACGGCCCCGGTCGGCCCCTTCCCCAAGTGGGAGCCGAGCCCCCCGAGGCCTTTAAATCCCCCCGCCTCTTCCCTTGTCTCGCCGCGCTGCCACAGCCGCCGCCTTCACCGAGCGTCGCCGCCGCCATAGGTCGCTGCCGCCACCGCAGCTCGCCGCCCCACCACCCGCAGCCCCGCACCGCCTACCACCGCCCGCGCCTTCGCCCCATGCCGCCCGCGCCGCCGCCGAGTCGCCGCTGCCGCCGCCATTGACCACCACCGTCGAACCGGTACGAACCGGTCAATCTCGGTTTATTCTCCGGTTTTTCTTTGGTTTGGTTTAGTCAGATTGGTTTTTCTTTAGGGTTTTCCTAATTAAATGAACGTTCGTCCGTTCGTTCATTTTAAAGGACGATTTTCATCGAATTAGTTATGTTAGCGAACGTTCACGCCGTAGGTTTTTCTTTTTAGTTTATTTTCGGCTAGGGACCTATCTACAAATAGTTTTCTCGCGATTTAGCCCCTAATCTTAAAACTAGCATAACTTTTTACTTGTTTATCCAAATTAGATGAAATCAGCGTCTAAATCTTCGTACCGTTCTGTTCTTTCTAGTTAACCAACTTGAACATGATTTTGGTACTGTAAAAATCTGAGTTTAGTTCAGATTAGTGAACAATCTTGTTTCGTTCGTATTCTGAGTTTCGTTTCTCCGTTTGAGTTGATTCTTTTTGCAAATCGTAGCTAATCACATATACCTACTGTTAAGATCTAATCCACATGATAATATGCTGTTATGTTTTACTTTTGCTCATTGTTGAGAAAATCGTTAACTGGTAGCTGCTCGGTTGGCTGGCGAGTAGGGGATTAATAGGCTAATCGGCAAGTTAATCGGCTATTTAATCAATTCATCGGACGATTTATCGGTTTATAGGTTACTCGGTGACCCTACGAGTAGGGATTAATTGGCAAATTAACTGATTAATCAGACAAATTCTTGAACAGGGCTTTTGCTAGTCTAAGCCGTTTGCGTGTTTCGTGTTTGATTTGGATCTTTTCTCGGTTTTCTCGTTGTTTCGTTTGAGTGATTGCTTATGTATGCTAATGTTTGTCAATGATAGAATACCCGGAGTGCGAAGCTTGTTAATATGAATCTCTAGAGTTTGCAGATCGTCGACAAGGCAAGTTACATTTTGATCATACTCTTCTATACCCAGTTTTTACTATGCATTAGTATTGCCCCTCAAATATTTGCATCAGTAGGATTGGGAACATGTGGTTTGGTTGTAGTACTTGAGGTAGGAACCTAATACCTTTTGATCACCCCGGGAATATACGTTATGCTTATTTATTGCTTAGCCATGCTCGTAGACGGGGATTGGATCGTGATTTTCACATGGAAGTTTGAGAGTTATTAATCATGGATAACATTAAGGCGGCAACTTTAATATACATCTATGTGGATTGGTTGAGGCACCCGGGGAACCCAGTGTTGCCTGTTTAAGGAAATCCCAGAGTACCTGTGTGATTTTTCTTTCAGTTCTCCACCCAGGCTCAAAGGGATCATAAGATTATTCATGCTAGAAACTTCCGTGTGCAGCCACGAGCCATTATGGGCCCTGGCATAGTTGAGTAAGTTGCGTGAGCTCTTGAAGAGGTGGACTAGCATATGTAGGGAAAGTAGGTGTACCGGTCCGCCCAGAGTAGAGAGTAAGTGCTTCAGAAAGACTATGTCTCGATCATCTGATCATGGATGCCGTCGAGTTTTGAGGGGAAAAGTGCGCAAACCTCTGCAGAGTGTATAAACTAATCATGGTTAGCCGTGTCCCCGGTTATGGACATCTTGAGTATCTGGTATTTGAATTATTGATTTGATCTCATCACTTTACTTAATGAATTTATTGGGTTAATGATGATACTTTTAATTGGGATTTGAGTTGGGGTTACCTTTTCAAATGTTGGGCAACTTGGGAGTAGTTAAATAAATTTATTCTTTTATTCTAGGGAAAAACTAGCTTTATGCAAAACCATAAACTTACAGCCTCCACAAGCCAAATATTGCATGTAGATATAGTTCTTGCATTGCATTGCATTGCTTTACAGTGTAACTCTGTCAGCATATTCAATGTGCTGACCTACACGACTGCAACGTCTCATGTTGAAGGCTACTCAGACGACGAATAAGGTGTGACAAGTCATTGTTTTGCACTTAGCTATGCCGTTGGAGTTGATGGGCTCATTTACCCTCGAAGCTTCCACATTTATTTAGTTTAGATGGCCTTCAGCCATGATATTTTGTGTAATCATACTCTTTATGAGGACTCGATGTAATAACTATGTGATTGAACTCTGTTATAATTCCTCGAGTAATGTGAGTGTCATCATTACCGATCCAGGGATGACACTAATGCACAGAGACTTCGGTCCATTCGGATCATGGTCGCTACAAGATGGTATCAAAGCACACACTGACTGTAGGACGCGACCACTAGAATAAGCCACTGGATTTCTCTTCTCTGCTCATTTCTAATTCTCCACTATTTCTACTCTATAGATGGCGGATCCCAGGAACAAGTTCACTCTCAGCCGGATGACGACACCCTTTTCGGACGACACTTGAAGGAAGTCACTAAGTACTTGAACATCGGACTACCAAGCTTCACATGGACTTTCTCGACAACTATACCGGAAGAGGAGCGTTGGAAGATCAAAGTTTGGGTACCTGGGAGGACATTTGCGCCAACAACGAAGCCTATTGATTTCTACCTGGATGCACCAAGCTGGAGTTTAGGAAAGAGCATGGCAGCCCATATCACCTTTGGACGCATATGTGAGGTGTATCACAAGGAGATGGAGAACACCATTCATCAAATATGTGGCCGCTGAGATGAAGAATGGGAGATGATTCATACCAGGAGGGATGGATCAATTGCAGCTTACATTCAAGAGATGGGGGATCATATTCATCGACAAGAGAATCAACAGATTATCCACATGAAGAAGATCAAGAAGCTGATGAAGAGAAATAACGAGTTAGAAGAGGAACTCAAGTCTACACGTGATGGATATGACAAAGAGATTTCCGTACTACTGGAGAAGCATGAAGATTTGAAGAGGAAGCTAGGACTATCAGTGGAGAATCACGAGCGAGAACCAGCCAAGGAGATCCGTTCGGAGGACTACATCATCCTGGACGACACCGACATGGATAGCGATACAAGTGATGGCAATGAAGACGACTACGTTGACGAAGCTGGAGCAGATATTATGGAGTCTTCCTCCGATGAAAATTTCGAGATGACCACCATGTAACTAGTAGTATTCCTCCAAGTAGTTAGCAACGATCGATTTTGTAATCATAGGTTAGACCGATTGTGTGATCTTGTGTGCTATTGAATGAAGTGAATTGATTGTGATTGTCTCATGAGCATATGGGTAGTGAATCTCACTTAGACCTCATTTCTATTCTGTTTTCTCACCCTTTCTAACCCATTAGATGCCTCCGAGATGTGACAATGGATTTGCATTCCCACCGGAGCTCACTTCGTTGATCTAGCAGCAGAATGCCTTGATGCAAATACTAGTTCAGAACCAAAACCAAGGCAACAACAACAACAACCCACCACACCCCCCCTATTGACCACCTAGCCCGTTTTCTAAGGTTAAATCCGCCGGTGTTCTCTAGTAGCACCGAGCCGATTGTTGCAGATGATTGGCTCCGCAAGATTGTAAGAGAGCTGACCACTGCAGGATGCACAGATGCGGAGAGAGTGCATTTTGCCGCACATCATCTTGAGGGACCCGCAGCATCTTGGTGGGAGAATTTCACAACCACTTACCCCATTGACACTATTACATGGGATCAGTTTCAGTAGGCTTTTCGCGCTGCCCATGTTTCAGCAGGAGCTATGAGCATGAAGAAGCGCGAGTTTCACAACTTGCGCCAAGGAGGGCATACAGTGGGCCAGTATGTGGATGAGTTTAGCAATTTAGCACGCTATGCCCCTGATGACGTAGCCACAGATGCCGCTAAACATGAAAAGTTTCTGGAGGGACTCAACGATGAGCTGAGCACGCAGTTGATAGTGGCAACATTCAACAACTACCAGGAGTTGGTAGACAGGGCCCTCATGATTGAAGGCAAGCAGCAACAGATTGATAATCGCAAGAGGAAGTATGGACAGGGGAGGTACACTTCAGGAGCTCAGCAGAAGCCTCGCTACTCCCCGTACTCAGGAGGACATACCCACAACCATGGAGGCCATAACCATGGAGGACATACGCACAATGGAGCAAGTTCTCACAACCATAGTGGCCCCAAGAATGGCAATGAGAATGGAGGAAGCAGCAGCCAGAACCGTTCCAACCCCACAACGCCAGCCAAGAGGGATTTGAGCCACATTACCTATTTCAAGTGCCAGAAGACCGGACATTATGCCACTGAATGTCCTGAAGCAAAGAATGGAAATGGCAATGGAGGTTCCACGAAGAAGCCCAACCCCTTCACCAAAGGTTAGGTGAACCACGTCAGTGTGGAGGAGATTGAGGATCAACCCGACACAGTTGTCGATATGTTTTTGATTAATGCATTTACCGCACTTGTTCTTTTCGATACTGGTGCATCACATTCATACATATCAAGGGGATTTGTGGATAAGTATAACCTGCCAACAGTAGCCCTTAAGTCACATATGTTAGTAAGTTCCGTAGGAGCGGAGTATATGGCTAGTAGGGGATGCTATCAGTTGCCACTAACCATAGGTAGACATGTCTTCCCCACCGACCTGATTGTTCTGGAGTCACAAGGATTCGATGTGATACTAGGCATGTATTGGCTATCCAAGTTTGAAGGAAACATCGATTGCGCCAGTAAATCAATTCGTCTCACCACCCTAGAAGGAAAAAGGATCAACTATGTATCCCGGCATGCGCCGAGGAGAACTCAGGTGAATTCCTTATCAGGAGTTGTACACGAGGTAGTACCAGTGGTGAAGGATTATCCTGACGTATTTCCGGAAGAGTTACCAGGTATGCCACCGGATCGAGACATTGAGTTTTTAATTTAAATATTGCTAGGGACCGGACCTATATCAAAGAGACCGTATCGGATGCCCGCAAAGGATCTGGAGGAAATTAAGACACGGATAAAGGAGTTACTGGAGAAAGGTTACATTCGACCAAGTTCATCACCTTGGGGAGCCCCAGTGCTTCTAGTGGAAAAGAAGGATGGATCTTTGAGGATGGTTGTTGATTATCGTGCGCTGAATGAGGTGACCATCAAGAATAAATACCCTCTACCGATGATTAATGATTTGTTTGACCAGCTGCAAGGAGCTAAAGTTTTCTCAAAGATTGATCTTCGATCAGGTTATCACCAGTTGAAGATCCGAGAGGAGGATATACCTAAGACGACCTTTACCACCAGGTATGGGCTATACGATTATACTGTTATGTCATTTGGTTTGACTAACGCGCCTGCCTATTTCATGAATATGATGAACAAAGTGTTTATGGAGTTTTTGGATAAGTTCATCGTGGTGTTCATTGATGATATATTGGTCTACTCAAAGAATGAAGAGGATCATGAGGAGCATTTGCGTTTGGTTCTTGAAAAGCTCAGGTGAAAGATCGAGGATGTCACCTAGAGGGGGGTGAATAGGCGCTTTAAAATAATTACGGTTGAGGCTTGAACAAATGCGGAATAAACCTAACGGTTAATTTGTCAAGCACAAAACCTACAATAACTAGACTCACCTATGTGCACCAACAACTTATGCTAAGCAAGGTAAGCAACTATGTGATAGCAAGATATATGACAAAGAACAATATGGCTATCACAAAGTAAAGTGCATAAGTAAAGGGCTCGGGTAAGAGATAACCGAGGCACGCGGAGACGACGATGTATCCCGAAGTTCACATCCTTGCGGATGCTAATCTCCGTTTGGAGCGGTGTGGAGGCACAATGCTCCCCAAGAAGCCACTAGGGCCACCGTAATCTCCTCACGCCCTCGCACAATGCAAGATGCCGCGATTCCACTAAGGGACCCTTGAGGGCGGCCACCGAACCCATACAAATGGCAACCCTTGGGGGCGGTCACCGAACCCGTACACTTTGGCAACCCTTGGGGGCGGTCACTGGAACCCGTCAAAATGCTCGGGGCAATCTCCACAACCTAATTGGAGACCCCGACGCTTGCCCGGAGCTTTACACCACAATGATTAAGCTCCGAACACCACCAACCGTCTAGGGCGCCAAGGCACCCAAACACCCAACAGTAATAAGCTTCTCAAACTTCACTTCCACGTATCACCGTGGAGAACTTAAACCGATGCACCAAATGCAATGGCAAGGGCACAGGGAGTGCCCAAGTCCTTCTCTCCCAAATCCCACCAAAGCAACTAATGCTAGGGAGGAAAATGAGAGGAAGAACAAAAGAAGAACACAAAGAACTCCAAGATCTAGATCCACTTAGAGGAGAAAGTGATTGGTGGAAACGTGGATCTAGATCTCCTCTCTCTTTTCCCCCAAAAACTAGCAAGAATAAATGGAGGGATTGAGAGATAGCAAGCTCGGGGAAGGTCAACAATGGGGGAAGAACACAAGCTCAAAGGATTAGGTTCAATGGGAAAGAAGACTCCCTTTTATAAGTGGGAAAAAATCCAACCGTTATGCTCACAGCCCGCACAGAGCGGTACTACCGCTCCAAGGAGCGGTACTACCGCTAGGGCGGTAGAATCCCTTTGAAAAAATAACAACGAGGAGGCAAAAGGCCAGTAGAACCGCCGGAGCGGTACTACTGCTCGTCCTCATGGTAGTACCGCTCGACCTCATGGTATTACCGCAAATGGTAGCGGTACTACTGCTTGTGAGCGATACTAAAAAAATACTTTTGTGCCTACTTCTGCTGAGCAAAACACGAGATTTTGGTACGGAGCGGTACTACTGCTTAGGAGCCGTGGTAGTACTACTCTGGAGCGGTACTACCGCTCAGGAGCCGCGGTAGTACCGCTCTGGAGCGGTAGTAAAAAATTACATCCACTCTAGTCGCGGTAGTACCGCTGCAGCCTTTACCAAAACAACCACAACTTTTGCAAACGGACTCCGAATTCAACGAAACCAAGTTTGTTGGAAAGCTAATGACATGGCCTAACACAATATTGATAGAAATATCAAGAATAAGAAAATGAGAAAAGTCCCATAAGAAAATGGTGAGAACCCTTCATCGGATAAGACCGGTAAAACCTCCAACATCGAAAACATCATAGAAGACGCATGCGAACTCCGTTTTTGATGAACTCAAGCTTGTCATCAAGATGAACATAAGCTCTAAGACTCACAAAGATAACCAAACAAGAACCAAGAAACATGATGCAAGGGCGCAATGGTTTGAGCTATCTACTAACGATACGATCAGGCTACCAACTTGAGAGCCCCCTTGATAGTACGACAAACGATCCTATAACTCGGTCTCCCAACTACCAACACGAGACCGGTAAAATAGAAAACCTATCAAGGGCAAACCTTTGCCTTGCACATGGTCCACTTGAGCTAGATGAAGACGATCTTGACTCCCTCAAGTTGGACCACCTTTCTTGATTGCGTTGGCTCAATGAAGACTAGATGATTGCTCCCCCATAGTTCACTATGGGTGAGCCACTCTTAGGCACATCTTCACAAGTCCATTGACACCACAATGGATGGCAAGATTCAAGCACTTGATCTCTTCGTGATTCTCCACTTGAACTTGCACACGGCAATCTTGATGATGATCACCACTTGATGTCATCCTTTCCATGGGTTGTATGATATCTTCCTCTTGACACAAGCCCATGGATACGTACCTAACCCCACATACAACTCTCACATAGACCATGGGTTAGTACATAAAGTACAATGGACAATGCTTACCATACCATGGGATCACTTGATCCCTCTGGGTACATCTTCTACGCTTTGTGAGTTGATCAACTTGATTCACTCTTGACTTAGTCTTGATCAACCTTGAATCTTTGCAACTCTCTTCATTTGGATGATGTCTTGAAGGTAAACATGAATGATCACACAACCTTCTTCTTCAAGACATGCTTGCAACAAGCTCAACACTCATATGACCAATCTTTGGATAATTCCTTAATAGCATCTTGGTCATCACAAACTCTCATTGAAACCAGCAAATGGACTCCAAGAAAAGCCTATGGGCAAACCCTTCAAATATAACTCAAGGCAACCATTAGTCCATAGAGATTGTCATCAATTACCAAAACCAAACATGGGGGCACTGCATGTTCTTTCATCAGGGAACACCAGTTGTATGCCAAGTTCAACAAGTGTGAGTTTTGGTTAAAGGAAGTTGGATTTCTCGGACATGTTATATCCAGAGAAGGAATATCAGTAGACCCTACCAAGGTTGCTTCTATCACTAAATGGTTGGCACCCACATCAGTTGGAGAGATCAGAAGTTTTCTTGGACTCGCAGGTTATTATCGGAGGTTTATCGAGAATTTCTCCAAGATTGCAAAACCCATGACGGAATTTCTCCTAGACCAACGTAAGGATTACCAAGTATATTGCGACGCTTCACGTCGAGGACTTGGAGGTGTACTTATGCAGGAAGGGGGAGTTGTTTCATATGCCTCACGACAGCTTCGACCTCATGTGTTGAATTATGCTACGCATGATTTGGAGTTAGCAGCCATAGTGCATGCGCTGAAGACATGGAGACACTTTCTCATTGGAAACCATTGTGATGTATACACGGATCATAAGAGTTTGAAATACATCTTCACGCAGAAGGAGTTGAACCTCGAGCAAAGGAGATGGTTGGAGCTCATAAAGGATTATGATATGAAGTTGCATTACCATCCTGGAAAGGCCAATGTCGTAGCATATGCGTTGAGCCGTAAGAGTTATGTTAACACACTCATAACCGGAGGATTACCTAAGGAGTTAGCAGATGATCTTCGAGAGCTAAGCTTGGAGATGTTCCGAGAGGTTATGTTGTAGCATTGGAAATTTAGTCCACTTTGTTGGGTAAGATCAGAGAAGCCCAGAAGACTGACAAGGAGATTGCCGAGATAAAGGAAAGGATGAGTAAAGGAAAGGCTAAAGGATTTTGTGAGGATGAGCACGGCACCTTATGGTTTGAAGATCGCATATATGTGCCTAATGACCCCGAGATCAGAAAGTTGATTCTGCAGGAGGCCCATGATTCACCTTACTTGATTCACCCAGGCAACACCAAGATGTATCTGGATTTGAAGGAAAGTTTCTGGTGGACATGAATGAAGAAGGATATTTTCGAGTATGTAGCAGTCTGTGATGTATGTCAGAGAGTCAAGGCAGAGCACCATAAGCCAGCAGGATTACTACAGCCGTTGCCGATACCCGAATGGAAGTGGGATAAACTAGGCATGGATTTTATCACCGGATTACCCAGGACTTGTTCCGGCTATGACTCTATATGGGTTGTAGTCGATCGATTGACGAAAGTAGCCCATTTCATCCCAGTGAAAACAACTTATACGAATGCTAAGTTGGCAAAGATATACATGACCAGGATCATGTGTCTGCATGGAGTTTTAAGGACCATTATATCAGATAGAGGAACCCAGTTTACTTCAAAGTTTTGGAATCAGTTGCATGAAACTTTGGGTATCAGACTAGAGTTCAGTACAACTTTCATCCACAAACAGATGGACAGATCGAGAGAGTCAATCAGATTCTAGAAGACATGTTGAGAGCTTGTGCACTAGATTATGGATCAAGTTGGGATGACAATTTGCCATATGCAGAGTTCTCTTATAACAACAGTTATCAAGCCAGTTTGAAGATGGCCCCTTTCTAAGCCTTGTACGGAAGGAGGTGCAGGACACCGTTATCATGGGACGAAGTTGGAGATTGACAGTTGCTCGGACCAGACTTAATCAAAGACTCTAAAGAGAAGGTTAAGTTGATTCGCGAGAGACTTAAGGTAGCCCAGTCCAGACAGAAGAGTTATGCGGATACTAAACTCAAGGAGAAAGTTTACAAAGTCGGAGACAGAGAATATCTTCGTGTATCTCCACTTCAAGGAGTTCAACATTTTGGAGTCAAGGGAAAGTTAGCACCACATTTTGTGGGACCATACAGAGTTTTGGAACGCATGTGAGAAGTTGCATACAAGATGGAATTGCCAGAAGGATTGTCCGGAGTTCATGATGTGTTTCACGTTTTCCAGTTGAAGAAGTGCCATGCAGAGATGTCTGATTTTCCTCTAAGAGACACAGTGCTACTGGAAGCAATTCAGTTAGATAGGGATTTGACCTATGAAGAGAAGCCAGTCAAGATTCTCGAGTTTTCCAGCCGAGTTACTCGCAGTAAGGTTATCAAGTTTTGCAAAGTTCAGTGGAGCCACCATACCGAGGAGGAAGCCACCTGGGAGTGAGAAGAAGATCTCCGCAAAGACTACCCAAACCTTTTTGCTGACCAACCCGAATCTCGAGGGCGAGATTTATCTTAAGGGGGGTTGGTTTGTAACATCCCAATTTTTCAATTCGGATGTCATACGTAGATCATCATATGCGTATCATAATTATTCTTGCATTTTGTTGTGATCCTGGAAACCTTAAGCAACTCAAGGGCCCAGGGAGAGAGTTGGGGTTTCACAAAATTCATATTTGAATTCTTTTTAAATTTTAAGAAAGGATCAATTTGATTTATTATTTTCTCTCCAATTATTTCTAATACTAAAAATATATGAGAGAAGATAATATGACTTCTTCAAACCAGGAGAAATATCGGAGAAAGAATTTTAAAAATCAAATTATTTATTTATTGGTATTTTATTTGAATTAGAAAAATATTGCATTTTTTGAAAATTGCATATTAGTCCAGAAAAATGTTCATCTTGTACTAAATATTAGGTTTGGACCGTGAAAATTGTTTCTGAATTTTTTTAGATTTTTTTAGGATTTTCCCTTCGCGGTGAAATTGTTTTAAAAGTTTCAGACTGACTAGGCCGAAGCCCAGCCGACCCAGCGTCGCACCAACCCGCTCTCGTGCCACTTTCCCCGTCATGGCCGGCCGGGACTCCACCGGAGTCTGGTGCCGACACGGCCCCGGCCAGCCCCTTCCCCAAGTCGGAGCCGAGCCTCCCAAGGCCTTTAAATGTCGCGCCACCCCGCCTTCTCTTCCCTCGTCTTGCCTCGCCGCCATCGCCGCCGCCTTCGCCGAGCGCCGCCACCGGCCCCGCCGCTGCCTGATGCCGCAGCTGCTGCACGTTGCCGCCGCTCGCCGCCCCGCCACCCTCAGCCCTGCGCCACCTACCGCCATCGCCGCCCGCCGCCCGCGCCGCTGCCGAGTCACCGCCGCCGCCGCCGTTGACCGCCGCCGTCGAACCGGTACGAACCGGTCAATCTCGGTTTATTCTCCGGTTTTTCTTCGGTTTGGTTTAGTCAGATCGGTTTTTCTTTAGGGTTTTCCTAATTAAACGAATGTCCGTTCGTTCGTTCATTTTAATGGACGGTTTTCGTCGGATTTCGCACCGTAGGTTTTTCGTTTTAGTTTATTTTTGGCTAGGGACCTATTCGCGAATAGTTTTCGCGTGATTTAGCCCCCGATCTTAAAACTAGCATAACTTTTTACTTGTTTATCCAAATTAGAGGAAACCATCGCCTAAATCTTCGTATTGTTCTGTTCTTTCCAGTTAACCAACTTGACCATGATTTTGATACTGTAAAATCTAAGTATAGTTCAGATTAGTAAACGATCTTGTTTTGTTCGTATTTTAAGTTTCGTTTCTCCGTTCAAGTTGATTCTTTTTGCAAATCGTAGCTAATCACATGTACCTAATATTAAGATCTAATCCATATGATAATACGTTGTTAGGTTTTACTTTTGCTAGTCTAAGCTGTTTGCTTGTTTCGTGTTTGATTTGGATCTTTTCTCGGTTTTCTCGTTGTTCCGTTTGAGTGATTGCTTATATATGCTACTGTTTGTCTACGCTAGATTACACAGAGTGCGAAATTTGTTACTACGAATCTCTAGAGTTTGCAGATTGTCAGCAAGGAAAGTTACACTTTGATCATACTCTTCTATACCTAGTTTTTACTATGCACTAGTATTGCCCCTCAAATGTTTGCATGAGTAGGATTGGGAACATGTGGTTCAGTTCTAGTACTTGAGGTAGGAACCTAATACCTTTTGATCACCTCGGGAATATACGTTATGCTTATTTATTGCTTAGCCATGCTCGTAGACGAGGATTGGATCATGATTTTCACATGGAAGTTTGAGAGTTATTAATCATGGATAACATTAAGGTGGCAACTTTAATATACATCTGGGTGGATTGGTTGAGGCACCTGGGGAACCCAGTGTTGCCTGTTTAAGGAAATCCCAGAGTACCCGTGTGATTTTCTTTCGGTTCGCCACCTAGGCTTAAAGGGATCATAAGATTATTCATGATAGAAACTTTCGTGTGTAGCCACAAGCCATTATGGTCTCTGGCATAGTTGAGTAAGTTGCGTGAGCTCTTGAAGAGGTGGACTAGCAGATGTAGGGGAAAGTAGGTGTACCGGTCCGCCCAGAGTATAGAGTAAGTGCTTTAGAAAGACTGTCTCGATCATCCGATCATGGATGTGGTTGAGTCTTGTGCGGAAAAGTGCGCAAACCTCTACAGAGTGTATAAACTAATCATGGTTAGCCGTTTCCCCGGTTATGGACATCTTGAGTATCTGGTATTTGAATTATTGATTTGATCTCATCATTTTACTTAATGAATTTTTTGGGTTAATGATAATACTATTGGGATTTGAGTTGGGGTTACCTTCTCAAATGTTGGGCAACTTTGGAGTAGTTAAATAAATTTATTCCTTTGTTGTAGGGAAAAACTACCTTTATGCAAAACCATAAACTTACAGCCTCCACCAGTCAAATATTGCATGTAGATATAGTTCTTGCATTGCATTGCATTGCTTTAGAGTGTAACTCTATCAGCATATTCAATGTGCTGACCTACACCGACTGCAACATCTCATGTTGAAGGCTACTCAGACGACGAATAAGGTGCGATAGGTCATTGTTTTGCACTCAGTTATGCCGTTGGAGTTGATGGACTCATTTACCCTTGAAGCTTTCGCAGTTATTTAGGTTAGATGGCCTTCAGCCATGATATTTTGTGTAATCATACTCTTTATGAGGACTCGATGTAATAAGTGTTGAGATTGAACTCTGTTATAATTTCTCGAGTAACGTTCAGTCTGGCATCTGCTTAGTTATCGTGGTCGCTACAGAAACGTTCCATTCGGATCGTGGTCGCTACAGAAACGTTCAGTCTGGCACCTGCTTAGTTATCGGCGCTATCGGGGTCCTAAATATTCAGATTACTAATACGAGAAATGTCAAAACACATATGCTTTTTTACTATAAAACACATATGGGTTTGATTGTGTTATGCAAAGTTGTGAAATATTTATAGAATACCATTATCTACACGTAATAATAAAAGGGCTATTACATCATAAAAATTGCCTCAAATTTGCAAAATATTACACAACAATGGCATCTATAAATGATAAAAAAATGTTTTATTCAGGAGAATCTCCTGCATGGGCCGGCCCATACAGTAGGCCCGTCCTATGCTGCGCTCTGCCTGATGGGAGATGATGGAGGGTGCCCGTTTGGGTCCGCCCATGTCTTTCGGCCTTTTTTTAGTTTATTTTTCTATTTTTATTTTCCGTTTCCTTTTTTCTACTTTCAATAATCCGGGACTTCGAAAAAGTCTCATAACTTTTTTAAAAGATGAGAATTTTGAAACAAAGTGTTTAATGAATCATAAAACGTTTGTGGATTTAAAAAATGTTCATGATTTTGTAAAAACAAATATTCAGAAAATGTTTGATATTTTGAAAGCAGATGTTTGTGAAATCAAAATATGTTCATGATATTTTAAAATGTTCGTTTATTCAGAAGAATTTCGAAATAATTTTTTAACAAAACATAAAATGTTTGTGGATTTAAAAAATGTTCATGATTTTCTAATTAAATTCTTATTCCGAAAATATTTAAAATTTTAAAAACAAATGTTTGTGAAATGAAAGAATGTTCATGGTATTTTAAAATGTTCTGTATTAAAAAGAATTTTGACATAATTTTTTAATGAATCATAAAATATTTCTGGATTAAAAAATGTTCAAAATTTTGTAAAAAAATGTTTGTATATTCAAAAAATGTTTGAAATTTGAAATAAATGTTTGGTAAATCACAAAATAATCATGATATTTTAAAAATTCAATTAAAAAATGTTAATGAAATTGAAAAACAATTCGCCAATTTAAAAAATATTCATCAACGGAAAAATATCTAAAAAATTTGAAAAACTGTTCGTGACTTGTTCATTCATTAAATGTTTGCGGAATCAAGAAAATCCTTTATTTCAAAATATATTGGTTAAATAAAAAATTCGGAAATTAAAAAATTGTTCCACTAATTTCTTAAAAATGTTTGTTAATTCTAGAAATGTTCGTCGGTTCAAGAAAATTGTTTAAAAAATGTTCACAATTTTAAAAAGTGTTTACAAATAATATAAAAAGTCCATGTATTTAAATAGTGCTCTTGATTTTAGAAAACGTTTGAAAATTTGTAAAAGTGTTTAGGAACTTGAAAAATGTTCATGATTTCAAATATGTTTACGAGTTTAACAAAATATTCATTATTTAAAAAATTGTTCATGATTTCCCAAAGTTAAGAATGATAGTATATCTCGGTGATGCAGCAAAATGTGGTTATGTCCATTGTAGATTATGATTTGTTTTTTTCCATTGCAATGCACAGGCCCTTTTGCTGGTTATATAATAACTAGTAAGCGTGTTTGTGCAGCGCACGTATAATGGTACAGAGAAATTTCGTGAGTCATCCTAGTTAAGGCACAATTTTCTCATATCGAACATGCACGCAGTGGACTTCTCAACCAGACAACCATGCAGAATTAACGGAAATAGACAAACTACAAGTCAGACCGGAGATGTACATTTACAACACAACCAACTCCAACTGTACCTAATGACCTACAGAGGTATTCATACAATATAATGGTTTCAAACGTGCAAGGTATATGACAAGCTATATCAAACTGCATGATGACTGCGGTGCAGGGATGGGGATCCGAAAACAGTTTCCCTTTATTTACATAATCACAAAAAAATCACCAAAAGAGAATGGAAAGCATGGAACATTGGGTACTACTTTCTCAAAGCAGGTTCGACCAAGGCAACATCAGATTGCACCTAGTTTGTGGTTCTGCATATGTTGCATGTGTACATGGACTGAAAGCAGAAGATGCAAATAAACAAAATTACAGCTTTAGCAGAATCAGTGGTGAGAGAACTAAATCAATAAGTATTCTTCTTGCAAGCAACACAATGGCTGGCAAAAGTTATCTTTTGAAAAGAAACACAATCTACTCTCTTTCTGTACAATTACAATTCATGAAACCTCTCTCCACATTCCATAAATTTGATCTTCTCACCATCATTATCTACAAGCACGATCTGCTTTCTTTCTGTCTATCAAAAAGGTTTCAAAGTCGCAATCTTCTCAATCCTGCAAGAAAGAAAAGGTGGGTTTTGAACCTTTCTCTAACAAAGTTAGATTCTACAGTTCACCTAATTAAACTTTATTGCAAGTAGTAAATTTATTCCTTTTTATTCTCGAAACCAAAAGAGTCTTTTTTAGCACAGAGTAAACATGTATGTACAGAGGTCTAATAATGAACCCTCCTATACATGTTCACCAGTAAAGCAATTAGCTTTGATGGCTTTACTAATTGTACAAAGCTTCAAGAATCCTCCTGTACATGTATTTAGATAGGTCTAATAATGGTAAACCAAGAATCCTCCTACACATGTTCACCAGTAAAGCAATTGGCTTTGATGCTCCAAGAACAATATTCAGTAGATTAGCAGTAAGGGAACATAGTAAATCTCGACAGATAGGAGGGAAACTGTGCAGTGATCAGACTGAACCAGGGAGCCCGATTCGATCACGATAGAGGGCTTGATACCCTTGAGGCATCCGGGAGCAGTGCGAAAAGGTTCAGCCCACCCGCCACCATATACTGCAGAGGTACACACAAACAAAAAAATGGGAACGGGAGTGCAGGTCCGGACCTCGTCATGGCCGGCGAGCAAGATATTCTCCTTGTTGAAGACAGCGATGTCGAAGTCCAGCGTGTGGCCCTGTGTCATGCAGCCGCCCCGGTACCATTAGCATACAAAATAATCTCCATCACTGGCCATAATCTCGTCGGGATTCTAGCATCGATGTTGCATTTTTCCAAGCAATTTATGACCTGGAAAAAGGCATGTTGTTCATATTATATACAACGAAAAATAAGAGTATAGCATCGATGTTATGCATTTCAGTAAAAAAAATTGATAAGGAGGTTGAAACCCCCGGCCTCTGCATCAATCGATGCACACAATCATCTTTATTTAATTATTCAACAACGGGCTGACAAGAACATACATCAAACCACCTCATGCCACCACTCACAACTACTAACTCGATAATGCGGAGTGCCCTCACTCCCACCATCTAGAACCTAGGCATCACCGATCCGCCCGCATGACGTATCAGGAACCTGCACCCGGTGCAGCAAACCTAAAGAGTATACCGCATGCACACGTTTTAGAAGCCGCCATCACCATCGAACCGCTGACCCACCTCCAGGTCCGCATTATCCTTGAAAGGCCAGCCATCCGTCGATGCCGCCACGGTGCCAAACAGTGCCACCGCCCTGCGCTCGTCCATCCAGACGCATCCGTCACCGATACTCAGTTGCACCATGCCGCCAAGACCCGCCGTCGTCGATGCGGTAGATGACACGCCGCTCCACCTGCCAACCTCCACCCACCGTCGTCGCTCGAGCCCTTGTCACCCGGACACCGCCTACAGCAACCCTTTCCCGTAAACCCAAGCCTCCCAAGACGGCGTCTCCATGGAGGGTACAACGCGCATGGCGCCGCCGCCGCCCAACCCAAGGAGGAATTTGGACTTTCGTCCGAGGGGGTCGGGTGTGCCTCCAAGGAGGAAAAAGACATCGAGAGACGTCGCCACTGCCGGGCCAGTTGACCAAAGTTTCCTCCGGTCCCAATCCTACAATATCTATCTCTTCTGCTCCAGATCCGACAACCTCGAGCCGCCATCAACCGGAACCTACAGGGAAGAGAGTACCATAGGGGAAGTACAACCCTCCAAATTGGTTAACGAGGATGGCCTGCTCCGCGCGCACCACCCCGCACTGCATCCGCGTCGGGGAGCAGCCAGAGCAGCCGCCCCACGGAGTTAGCCGGACTTTAAGATTTATGAAAGTTCATTGGTCGACTGGCTTTAAGATTTATATGACCAAGAGATGCAAACACTCAAGAAGTCCAAAAAATTGGCCTGCCATTAGCTTTGAGATAAATGTAACTCCCCATGACGTACAGTTGCAGCCACAGAATATGTTGGACATTCAGATAGACCTAGCCTTAATATGAATAAATTGAGAAAAAATAATGTGATGAACATCTTCCTGATATGTCCATAACCTACTGTATTTATCCACCTTATGTTCCAGGGTACCCATCATATAGACCAAGGTTTCCAGTTATGCGTGTGGTAAGAAATGCATGGGAATCAAGTGAACTGTGATCTCCTGATGCAAAATGTGTTATGGTTACACCATAAGAATAGGGTGTTTAGAGTAGTGTGAGTTACCTCCCAATCGGTGCCTCTATCTGAAGAACAAAGACAATTCTGTATTTGTTCAAGTGTAAACATTAAGTTGATCTGTACCTAGCACCTGGTCATAAGTACAAAAGGACCTTGTTACTGACAATTGTGACTAACCTTGGCTTTCTGTAAAGTTGATCATGGTTGCCGTGACCATAAAAAATTGGGTCCCTAAGAAATATAATCCTCGAATCATTAGTAGTGTACAGAAGCAATGCATGTGCACTTTCAGAGCCAACAATGGATCGGCTTGGCCCATTGCCCATCTGGGGAAGAAAGAGTTTCTAGATCTGCACATATGCAGTCTTCAAATCATTAGAACTCCTTGGTAAAAGTATAGACATATTCTGCATCAACTAATGTGAGAACTGTCATAGAGAGACAAATAGTAATATGCCTAATGAGAGTTCACAAACACAATACTATATTCCCCTATAAGATTGCTCTCTCAGGAATAAAACATAGTTATATCTTTTTAATCGAACAAAATACAGTTGTCGGCATGGAATAAAAGGCCATTGAAGCTGCACTATCAGTTTGAAATAGGACGCCGATAACACCCACATGTGTGGTGGGAGCAACACCCGCCCACACACCGTGTGTGGTGTGAGCAGGAGATAGCCCACACGTGTCATGTGTGGGCGAACATTAGAACCGCCCACATGTGTGGCAGGATGAGCATCCTACCACACACCCTGTGTCAACGTACACGTTCCGTGCGGGATCGGTCCCTGACCGAATGATTTCCTGTTACCCCAACATGACGCCGAACTAGCCAGCCCAACAACGAAAATAAGCACGTGCAGCCCAGTTACCTATTGCTTCACTAAAACAAGCCAAAAAATAGCACCAAGAACATGTGTTTATAAAAATTTAAAACAATACAGTTGCTGTATAGTACATAGGTGCCAACAAAAACAATTTGACATGTGTCGAATTTTTTTTGCCATGGCAACAAGTTTGCAAAGTGTATATGGAAAAGTATTGTACAAAATGATATATATATACATATATATGTAATGCCATGGCGCAACAAGTTTGATAGAGTTGCTGTATACGAATGATTTCTATTAAAATTGATGTTATTGATCTGATTTATGAAAATTATATTGTCTAAAAGTAGTGGAATTACCATGGTCTAAGTAGTAAACAATGCCAAATCAAAAACTGCATATTGAATATACCCAAGGTAAAAAATTAGTTGAAAATTTGCCATGACATATCTACTGCTATATGATGGCAAATTGTATGAATTTGTCCTGGAAAGTATTGTTGTTTCCCAAGCTAAAAAAATGACAAGTTTTGTAGCGGGGGTGCATATCAACTTGCCATCACATAAAAATTCAAACAAATGCCATGTTTTCAGAAAACAAAACAAAATAATCATGGCCGTCATCACAGAGGACGACCTCCTGATCGGCATCTTAGTCGACGTCTAGGCCGGGGGAGGAGCTACATTGCCATGGTCAAATGAAAAGTAGCTTTTGTCATGTTGCTAAAGGAAAAGAATATTGCCATGATCCTTAAACTACATTTGACATGCTTGAACTTAATTTGCCATGGGGCAAATAAAATTGCGATGGTATCTATTTTTGAAACATGAGTAAATCTAATGTTGCCATGGTCCCGTTAAATTTTCCATGGTCCCTTCAAAGAAGAAAATTTGCCATGTTGCAAAAACAAGGAAAGAAAAATTACCATGGTCATTAAATTTGGAAATTGCCATGCTCCGAAAATTGCATTTGCCATGATACACACACTAAGTTTGCCATGGCCCTATTCAAAAACAAAATTTGCAAGGTTGTAAAAGAAGGAAGAAAATTTTCCATGCTCCATGAACTACCGTTGCCATGAAAGATGCACTGAGATTGCCATGGTCCCATTGAAAAAAAATTGCCATGTTGCAAAAAAGAAAGAAAATTTGCCATGGTTCATATAATTAAAAATTTGCCATGCCCCGTAAACTACATTTGCCATGATACATACAATAAGTTTGCCATGGTCCCATTCAAAAAGAAAATTTGCCATGTTACAAAGAAGGACGAAAAATTGCCATGCTCCACGAACTGGCATGAAAGAAAATTTGTCATGGTCTCTTTCAAAAATAGAAAATTTGTATGAGGCATAGACTAAAAAATGCCATGATCCATAAACTATAATTCCCATGATGCATGCACTAAAAAATTGCCATGGTTCCATTCAAAAATAAGTTGCCATGTTGTAAAAAAAAAAGAATTGTTGTGGCCCCGTTTACAAACTTCAAAATCAAGTATGAACAAGAAAAATTGCCATGGCAGATTCGTATCAAGAATTGCCGTGTTTTGTATGATGAATTTAGCCTATGTAAAAAAACATAAAAAGTTGGAATCAAGTATGAACGAGAAACTTGCCATGGCAGAATTGTATCAAAAATTGCCGTGCTTTTTTTCATCAAATTTTACATGAAATTTCCCAAGAATGTGAAGTAATAAAAAATTGATCAAATATTGCCATCGCAAATGCATGTTTCATTTTGCAATGTTAGTTTCAACGAAAATGCCATCTTTTGCGTAATAAAATTGTCATGTATGTGAAAATAACACAAACAAAATGATCAAAAACAAATTTCCATGGCAAGTCAAAGTCAAACTGCCATGGCGCATGGAGTAATAATGTTGTGGTACATGAAAAAAAAGATAGATTTGCCATGTTATATGAATTAAATTTGCCACGATAGTAACATTGAAATTGCCATGTAGTTAGTGAGTAGCATGCCAAATTGTTAAGTAGGAAAATGTACATACATATGGGTGAGTTGCCATCTACCATGAAATGAACATGGCAAAATTAGGCTGATTGAACACGGGGGAGTTGCCATGTCTATATTTAGTACCATTACAGAATGATGGGTTGTGGTTGGCATGAAGATGGCAAACATGGCAAAAAAAGCAGTTCAGCCATGGCAATTGATGGGTTATGGATCTGATGAAGTTGCCAAGCATTTGGAACAGTAGCATACCAATTGCTTGGTACCTATTAACAGGCATAACAAACATGAAACATGGAAAATTTCAGGCTTTTATAGAGAGGGATTTGCCATGTATTTACTCAGAAATTTGAAAAAAGGGATGTGTTGTGGTTTGAAAAACATGGCAAACAACGCAAGTTTTTACAGTTCCACACATAGGGCAAGTTGCCATCTATTTATTCAGTAGAATGGCAAAATGATGAAAGGGCAAATGTAAATGCATTAACTGCCGTATCGTATGGCATATCAGAACACATGGCAATTTTCAGCGCCAAACAGTAGGATAGTTGCCATGTATTTATTTAGAAGCATGGCAAATTGATAAGAAGTGGAATTGTAGACACATTAACATCAGTATGAAATGGAGATCACACAAAAACACATATTTCAGCTACAATTTTTTGTGAGCATGCATACATATGAAAGATAATGAGTAAAATTAGCCATTTTTATAATAAAATTTGCCATGGAAACAACCATTCTCACACCGGGGCAGGAAATTAAAACATTCAGTAGGAAAAAGGTGAGAAAAAAGGGGAAATCAAAAACGCAAGGGGGAGGAGGGGGATCTGTGTGGCACAACGATGCAGCGGTGACACTCACGATAAGAGGCTGGCGCCGGGAGGAGCTTCATGCAGGATGGGGACGAAATTCGCCGGAGAATGGACTTCCTCAAGCCGCCACCATGCTTGTACTTCTGCCATGGCGTAAAAATGATCAAAAAAGACCACATGCAATAACTATTTTTCCATGTAGTGTACAAAAAGCGTAAAAATGATCAAAAAATGTCATATGTGCTAAATAACACAAAAAAGATCAAAAATTTGTTATATTTTGCATAGTAAATTTGCCGTGTATGTGTATGAAAAAACAAAAACAATTTGTTTTTCAAAAATGCCATGGCAAGTGCATATTCAAAAATGACGTGCTACTTTTATCAAATTTGCCATGCTTTGTGAAAGAACAAATTGTGAAGAATGTGAAGTGCTACAAAAAAAGTTGATCAAAATTGCTATGGCAAACAATGAATATTCTATTTTTGCCCTGGTATTTTTGACCAAAAAAATTGCCATGTTTGTGAATAATAACACAAAAACAAAATTATTCAAAATTGCCATGGCAAATGCATATTCAAATTTGCCATGCTCTTTTTATAAAAGTTGCCATATTTTGACCAAACAAATTGCCACATATTTGAATAGTAACACAAAAAGCAAAATAATTCAAAAATTGTCATGTTTCTTAAAGTAATTAACCATGGTAAATGCATATATAGCATTCAACTTTGAGTGGAGAAGAAGGCGCTGAAAAACTACAGTAGAAGAAGATTGAAAAATACAGTACTCAAAACAGAAAAAATGTCATGGTCCATGAAATTACGTTGCCATGCTCCATTAGCTTGGTCAAGTGATGTTATTCCCTACAAATTTGCGGAGGGATGAGTTCCAAACAAATTCTGCCATGGCAACTACTACATATTTTTGCCATGGAAAATACTCCAGAATTTTGACATGGCAGAAGCTCATAGCAACTATGTCCCATGGCAATTATTCGTAGCAAATTTGGCCATGGCAACTACTACTATATAATTTTTCCATGGCAATTACTCCAGAAATTTGCCATGGTAACAACTCATAGCAATTCTGCCCCATCAGAACTACTCATAACAAAAACTACCACGACAACTATTGATCCAACATTTAGTTTGCCATGTTACTTGAAGTATGTTTGACATGTTGTATAAAATTTCAGAATTTTTCATGTTTTACGAAAATGTCGTGTGTTCAGATAAAGAGCAATCCTACATTTGCCATGTGACCAAACAAATTGTGGGAAAAATTTGTACATGATACATGGAATTTGCCATGGCAAACACATTCTGTAGCATCTATTCAACAATGTATGAATTTACTATGTGATGCTACAGAAAAATTGCCATGGTTATGTTAATTTGAACATTGGATTGATGAGAAAAGAAATTTTCCATGGCAAAAACATTCAGTATTATCTATTTCAGCTCATGTGAATTGCCATAAGATCCTATACAAAAATTGCCATCATGTGGACTAGTCATATACACGAATTCTGCTATTCCCAGCAAGAGCCAAATGGACCAGCGACTCACCGACGAGAACAGGCATGGCCACGACCACCTCCTCCATTGGGTGGCCAGACGTGACGCCGGTGACTGAATCCACGGCGAGGACGAACATCGTTGTAGAATGGACGCGGAGGAAGGGAATCGACGGAGGCCAGGCTCCTCCAGCGTTGTGTGGCGGGACCTATTGCTCACCGCTGCCGTGGCCTCCCCCGCCACCACCTGCCTCGCCAGACGCGTCCATGGCGCTGCCGAGGAGAACTCACTACCGGGCCTCCTCCTCCTGCGGTCCATCTCGAGCTCGATGGGCAGTTCCTCCCCCGCCGCCGCTCAACCCATCGCGCACGCGCACTCCTCCCGCGGCAGCTCCTCTTCACCGTCGCCGCCGCCGCCATTCCTCTCTCTGCAGCTCCTCCCTTGCTGTGCACGGACACTCCCCTGCGGCAGCTCCTCTTCACCGTCGCCGCCGCTGTCATTCCTCTCCCTGCAGCGGTTCCTCCCCGCCACGGCTCCTCTGTCGTGCCTCCTCCCAGCCGTAGCCCAATCCCGCCGCGGCTCCTCCGACGCGCAGCGAGCGCACCCTTCCTCCTCCGCTGCGCCTTCCATCGCCGTTGGCCGGATCCACCTCCTATTCGCCACCGCTTAGGGCCTCCGCCCGCCACCACTCGGGACCTCCGCTCGCCGCCGCCCGAGGCCTCCGTCCGCCTCCGCTCAGGGCCCACGCCCGCCATCGCCAGGGGCCTCCACCCGCCTCCGCTCGGGGCCTCCGCCCGCCACTGCCAGGGGCCTCCGCCCGCCTCCGCTCGGGCCTGCCGTCCGCCGCCGCCCGGGCCATATTGTGTGTGATGTGCGGGTAGGTGGGGAAGAAGGTGAGGCGGAGTGGGGAAAGAAGAATGGGAGTGAGGACGTGCGGCATAGTTTGTCGAGGCCCGGACGTGCGGCACAGTTTGTCCAGGCCTGGACGAGGCTGTGGGATGATGTGGAACGTAAAGTGCTTCAAGAATCGTGCAAAATGATCCAACGGCAAATGACGCGCGTGGGCGGGATGCTACACACCACACGTGTGGGCGTTAATATTTTCGTTGAAATATGAATCAGAAGTGAAAATGTTTTAGACCCACTGACAATATAAGAAATTGGATTATCCACACAAAAACGGACTATCGGAATAAAAAGTAGGAAATGAGAACTAAAGGGACATACATATGTGTGAGCATTCGATGATTTCCATGTAAGAGGTATGCAATGTGACGAACATCAAGCAAAATAGCTGTCAATTTGTCACCTTAGCAATTCAATCATAGTGACTATCACTGCAATTAACAACAAAGAGCATATACTCAGCCTTAGACAAGTAGCATAGACCAACCTTTTCAACTGATTCTTCTTGCAGGATGGTCCAAGTTCCTGGAACTAAAAAAATTGCAGGCGGCCTTAGATGGCAGCACTGTACTTGGGCTCAAGAGTACCATGGTTACCTTGGAGGACATGTATAAAGGATAAATAGAAAAATGACTAACTATTAATACATTTGTCTTAAGTATACACATGTGACTCATTCAACACGTTAATCTGATGCAGCCAGTAATTAGATAATTACATGTGGACCTCTTTGTGTGTACACTGTATATACCTTGAGCGTGACTGAAGATTTGGATGCCATTCCTGGTCGTGTAGCTCCGGCGATCAGCACTGCCGAGCCTGCCCGATCTTTGTGGAAGACTATCGACTGCATGCCTCGCGGCGGGAGTACGCGGTGGTTGTTGAAGACATGCACAACGCTCTCCTTCCATGCCATCCACCAAACCAGCTGTTAGTACGACCGATCGAACTCCATGCCGTACGATGAGGAGCTGGAATCGCAAACGCAAAGGAAAAGAAAAACTTGCCACATTGCTGTAGCTGCTTGATAACTGATCGTCACAAGCTCATTACATCGACATGGACGGAACTGCGACCCCGCCAAGATCCCGACGGCGACATCGAAGAGCAGCGTTCCGAGTTCCACTTGCACCACCACGTGCCTGACGGCGACGAGTGACGAGGTTGTCGAGTGGTCGCCGTCGTAAATCTTTTTCCTGCTTTAAAACCGCCATGCAAAAGTGGTTGCGAATTTGCAATCCTCCGCCCCGCACGCACCGCGTGCGCTCCCATGGAGCACCTTTCCGTTAGTGCTCGTCCCATCCCACTCCCACGCGTGCTCGCCAGACCTGTCCGTCACGGCTGACGCAAGCCGGCACGAGAGGAGATCGAGGTGCGTAAATACTCGGCCGGCTCGATCGGGGGAGGGCGGACGGGAATGGCGCGGGCGGCGGCGCAGAGCGTGCAGGCGCTGGCGTCCACGCTGGGCGCGCTCCCGCCCGAGTTCGTGCGGCCCGAGCACGAGCAGCCGCGCGCCACCACGTTCCGCGGGGCCGCGCCGCCGGAGATGCCCGTCATCGACATGTCCTCGCCGGGCGCCTGGCGCCGCATGGCGGAGGCCGCGGCGGAGTGGGGCATCTTCCAGGTGGTGTGCCACGGGGTGCCGGCTGAGGCCGTGGCGGAGCTGCAGCGCGTGGGCCGCGGGTTCTTCGCGCTGCCGCAGGAGGAGAAGCAGCGGTACGCCATGGACCCGGCCGAGGGGAAGACCGAGGGCTACGGCTCCACGCTGCGGAAGGGCGACCTCGAGGGCAAGAAGGCCTGGGCCGACTTCCTCTTCCACAATGTCGCGCCGCCGGCCGCCGTGAACCACGCCGTCTGGCCGGAGAGCCCCGAGGGGTACAGGGAGGCCAACGAGGCCTACTGCGGCCACATGCTGCGGCTCACGCGGGAGCTGTTCGGGCGCCTCTCGGCGGAGCTGGGCCTGCAGGAGGGCGCCATGGCGGAGGCGTTCGGCGGCGACGACGTGGTGCTCCTCCAGAAGATCAACTTCTACCCGCCGTGCCCGCAGCCGGAGCTCGCGCTCGGCCTCGCGCCGCACACCGACATGAGCACGCTCACCGTCCTCCTGCCCGACGAGGTGCAGGGCCTCCAGGTGTTCAAGGACGGATGCTGGTACGACGTCAACTACGTGCCCGGCGCCCTCATCATCCACATCGGCGACCAGATCGAGGCAAGTGCGTCAAACTTGCAGCGTCGCATCAAGTATTTCACCTTTGACATGTGTTAATTTTGCATTGTTTCTGATAGATCATGAGCAACGGGAGGTACAAGGCCGTGCTGCACCGGACGACCGTGAGCCGGGAGAAGACGCGGATGTCGTGGCCGGTGTTCGTGGAGCCGCCGCCGGAGCACGCCGTCGGGCCGCACCCGCAGCTCGTCACCGACGAGTTCCCGGCCAAGTACAAGGCCAAGAAGTTCAAGGACTACAAGTACTGCAAGATCAACAAGCTACCACAGTAGCCAAATCCTTCAGACAGAGACCTTTAACCAATAATTCCCTTGTTCATATGTACTGTAATCCTACATTTCATGCGTGTCAGTTTGGATTTTCTTCTTTGGTGGTCGGGAATTTGGGCCTGTGCTTTTTTTTTTGGTGGTGGTGGGGGGGCGCTTAGTTAAGCCTTTTTGTTTGGATAGCTTTATAGATATAAAGCGACACTAAACATACAATTTGACCACACGCCACAGAACACCACCGACACACACACACTCATCCAAGAGAGGATACATATGTGCCAAAGGCCAACAACGATCGACACCCGAATAATGCAGCTGGAGAGAAGCGATGGAGTCGCTCGACCCGGCCTCTGGTGATCGTCGGGGCGACGCGCCCGACGCGGCTTCCCCCGCGGCGCCGCCGGCCTCCCCGCCCGCGCCTCCGCCGCCCTCTCCGCTCCCGGCCTCTCCCCGTCCTCTACGGCTCCCCTGGTGTGGGCCGATCTGGCGGAGGTCGAGGATGTCGCCGCTGGCCGTCCGGTGGTTTGCCGCGACCGGGTCCCTCCTCCCGCCCCAGCTCGTCCGCCGCAGCTCCGTGCCGCCTGCGGCCTTAGAGCATCACCAGCCGTTCGGCCCCCCAGGGCGTCGAAAAAGAGTGGCCTGGGGTGAGCCGGCGATAAACTCGGCGCTGGGGCGGTTCTGCACCCAGCCGTCGCCCCCGAGGTCGCCCCCAGACGTCGATTTCGGCCCAGTGTTCGGCCCAAGTATGTCCAAAAACGGCCCGATATCTGCGTGAATCGGCCCATATTCAATGTAGTTCGGTGTGTTTCGGCGTGTTTCATCACATAAATTAAATAGTTCAATACAAATTATATAGTTTAACAAATAAAAACTCAAGTTTCATCACACGTCATTCCCGGCCTCGCCCTTGAGCCTCCATAGGTGCTCCACCAGATCGTGTTGCAGTTCTTGATGCACCTGTGGGTCTCGGATCTCCTGACGCATATTGAGGTAGTCAGTCCAGTTTGCCGGTAGCTGGTGATCAACTTGGGCAAGAGGCCCCTGCCTGTAATATGGTTCAGTGTCAAACACAGGCTCTTCCTGCTTGCTCTCAATGATCATGTTGTGCAAGATGACACAGCAAGTCATGATCTCCCACATTTGATCTTTCGACCAGGTCAGAGCAGGGAACCGGACAACAGCAAATCGAGATTGGAGCACACCAAATGCCCGCTCGACATCCTTCCTGCAAGCCTCCTGAACCTTCGCAAACCAGGCGTTCTTGCCTCCTGGCACTGGGTTTGAGATGGTCTTCACAAATGTCGACCATCTCGGATAGATGCCATCAGCTAAATAGTAACCCTTGTTGTACTGTCGCCCATTGACCTCGAAGTTCACCGGAGGAGAATGACCCTCAACAAGCTTGGCAAAGACTGGGGAGCACTGCAGGACGTTGATGTTATTGTGTGTTCCTGGCATCCCAAAGAAAGAGTGCCAAATCCAGAGGTCCTGTGTGGCTACTGCCTCAAGTACCACACTGCAACCGATTTTGGCGCCTTTATACAACCCCTGCCAAGCAAATGGACAGTTCTTCCATTTCCAGTGCATGTTGTCGATGCTTCCAAGCATCCCAGGAAATCCTCTTGATGCATTCTGTGCTAGGATCCGAGCAGTGTCTTTCGCATTGGGTGTTCGCAAGTACTGTGGTCCAAACACTGCCACCATTGCCCTGCAAAACTTGTAGAAACACTCAATGGTGGTGGTCTCGGCCATGCGCCCATAGTCGTCGAGTGAATCACCGGGAGCTCCGTATGCAAGCATCCTCATAGCTGTCGTGCACTTCTGGATCGAGGTAAATCCAAGTGTGTCGGTGCAATCCATCTTGCACTTGAAATAGCTGTCGAACTCCCAGATGAAATACACAATCCTGAGGAAAAGCTTTCGGCTCATCCGACAACGGCGCCAAAATGTTTTCTCACCATACAATGGAGCGTCGGCGAAGTAGTCCGAGTAGAGCATGCAGTAGCCTTCCAGACGATGTTGGTTCTTTGCTTTCACCCGCCTAAGCGCCAAGCCACCTCGCCGCGGCTTTTCACTGCTCGTGAGCAGGCCGGTGAGGGCGGCGAGCACCATGAGGTGCTCCTGCTCCTGGACGTCAGCTTCGCCTTCCTCCTCCAGCAACACGGTGAGCGCCTCCTCATCTTCGGAGTCCATAGATGGACGGCCAATTCACCGAACACCTTGCGGTCGAGGTGGGCGCAAGCCCGCTGGTGCACAGGCCCTGCGCGGCTAGAACACCGGAAAAGGTGCTCGGACGGCGGCGAAGAGGCTGCCTTGGTGAAACCCCTTCTTTTTCCCGGCAGGAAATGGTCTACCTAGCTACGGTGGGCAGTGGACGGCGCCGGGATCTGTAGGGTAGCGGCCGAGCGCGGGAGTAGGAGGCAAATCTGGACGGGCGGCTTGATTTTTCGCCTGAAAATGTGGCCCCAGGAACGCTTTTCCCTTGCGCCGAAGCCCCCGAGCACCCCCAGTGCGTCGGGTTCGGCCTGCGATCGCCGGTCGCAAAAACGGGCCGAGCCGGCGAAATTCAGCTTCCTGGGGGCGCGACTAGGGCAATTTTTCGGCGCCGGTGTGAAACAAACGCCTAGGGATGGCCTCTTGGGGGCGCGGCTGGAGATGCTCTTACCCCCAGGGGTGGGGGTTCGGCTGCCCATGCACAGTTGGCTGGGGTGTCGCTGGTTGGGCGGACCTTGGCCCTGCCCGGTTGTCGTGGCGGCCCTCGGACGCCATCGCTGTTGCGGGGGTGGCCGTGCCGTCGCCGGTGGTGGCCTTGGGCTCTCCCGTGCTCTCCCGCCGCACCCCTTTCCGGCCATTCATCGCCTCCTTCGGCTCCTCCTGGCTCTATTTCATGTCCGGCCGCAGCGCCCTGCGCCCAAGCCCTCCTCTCCGGCGGCCTGCCCTCGCCCCTCCGGCGCCAGCGACGGTAGGGGAAACCCTCGCCGAGTGCCCGCCCCGGCCGAGTGTGTTGGGCCGCCCCGTGGTGGGCCTCTCCTACCGGGATGGGCCTTCTGGATCAGATCTCGCGACTGGACTGGGCCTTGGGCTGTGTCGGCCCACGTCGGCTGCCGGCCCAGCCTAGGGCCTGCTCCCCTGGCCTCCCACGCGCCGATCGATCTGGCCCCCTCGAGGGTTTCCAGTCCCGCCGCCACTCTCCCCTCGAGCCCCGCTCTTTCCTCGCCCGCCCTCCCATCCTCCCGCGCCGCCCCAGTCCGGCCCCGCTGTGTCGGCCCCCCACCCCGCTCCCGCCCCCGTCTCCTCGCCGGAGATGCCGCGTGACTGGGGCGACAACGCCGGCCATCCCAAGCGTAGCTTGGAGGACTAGCGCGCCCAGTCCCGCTCATCCCCCGAGGGCCTCCGCCGGGAGGCGGACTTGCATCGGGAGTTGTCCTCCAGGGACCAACGCCACTCCCCCCCTTGCGAGTCCCGGTGTTCCCCTGGCCGTGACGGCCGCCGCTCCTCGCCCCGTGACGACTGCCGGGACCGTCCCCGGTCTCCTGCGCCCGAGTCTTGGCGTGCTGACCGGTATCGGCCGCCTTCTCCTGAGCGGCGCCGGGCACGTTCTCCTTCCCCGGGCCGCAACCCCGCTTCGCCTGTTGCCGACGCGCCCTCGCACCGCTACCAACCCCCACAGAACCAGCCAAGCTTTCCTCCCGCCAATGGAGGTAATGGGGGGCGGGGGCGCCAGGGCACAAAGAACAAGAAGTAGAGGGGACCCGCGCGCCCTCCTGCCTCGCCGCCCACCTCACCCGTGACCTCGGTGATGCCCGCTTCCGATGCCCCCTGTGACCCGCCCCCATGCTTTAACTGCGGGATCGCGGGCCACTACCAAGTCGAGTGCACCAACCCTCCGATGTGCTACCTCTGCAAGTATACTGGACACCCGCGGTCCTGTGTCCGGATTGTCCGTTGACGGATGAGCTCATGATGTATGGCCATGGCATCGAGGGCCTCGGTTTCTTCCATGTCGAGGTGGAGGACATCCCACCCCCCTTCCCGTCGCTCCAGGCGATCATCACCGTCGTGGGGGTGGGTGTCGCTTCTCACGAGATGATTGAGGCTGAGCTCAACCACCTGTGCTGGCGTGTGTGGGACTGGCAGGTGACTCCGACCTCTGCCAGCTAATCACCATGGTCTTCCCAGACGTCATCAGCTTGGGCCTCTGCACCCGCAGTGACGACATCACCTTGGCCCTGAGCAAGTTCGTGGTCAACATATCTGAGCCTAAGGTCGACCCCAAGGCGGTCACGGTCCTAGATACCGCTTGGATCCTCGTCACGGGGCTCCCTGATGTGGCCCGGTCCGAGAAGGGCATTCGCAGTATGTCCAAGATCCTCGGAAAGATAGTGGTGGTGGATGAGCTCTCCCTCCGCAAAGAGGAGGAGGTCCGGGTCAAGGTCAAATGCCTCGACTCCGACAAGCTTCGTGCCACTGTCCAAGTCTTCTTCAATGACCTGGGATTCAACCTCAAGATCTTCCCCGAGCCCCCCAACCACGTCGGACGCCCCCGTTTTTCTGATGATGGGCACTTTGGAGGTGGGGGCGCGGACTGGCATGACGACTCTCACTACCGCCGCCCGCGTCCCTCCCGCCATGAGGACCCGGAGGACGATGACGAGCGCTCGGGCCGCAGCCGCTCACCCTCGCGTGATCCTCCTCCGAGACGTGGGGGTGCGGGCGTTGGCCGCTTGTGTGGGATGGCTCTCACTGACGAGTCTACCCCCACGGTGTTGCCGGCTGCCTCCCCCGCCTCCCCTACCTCCTCGGTCGAGATGAGCGACATCTCTAGCGTCGGCCTCCTTGTCGTCCCAACCTTCTCGCTGCGTTCTCCCTGCTCCACCCCTGCTCCCGGCTCCCCGCCATCGGCCCTGGAGGCGCTCCCCCTGGTCCTAGCGGCTCCCCGGCGGACGAGTTTCCCCCTGTGGAGCCCCCTCTGCCGGGCTCCCCTCGGGTGCCTCGTTGATGCCCTCCTCCACCCCCCGGAGCATGCCACCGCGATGGCGCCGGAGGATGGCCCGCCTGCCCCGGATCTGCTCTCCCGCGCCCAGCCGGGGTCCGATGCCTGCTTGGAGTCCCCTGCTACTACTTCTCCGACCACTCTACTCCTGGGGCCCACTGCGGACGTGGCCACCCCCGTCGCCTCCACCCGTCTCAGACGGTGTCATACGCACGCCGGACCCGGGCCTCGTCGACTCCGGTGACTGCCTCGCGCCACAGTGCCCGTCTCGATGCGGATCGCCCGGCTGGCTGCCCGGTGCCGTCCATCTTCGAGCGCACTGAGCTCCGGGCCGCGGCCTGGAACCTCGAGTCCGGTGCGAATGACATCCCCTCCAGTTCATCCAGTTGCTCGTTTTCTGCTCTTGAGGCTGTTCCACTGGGCCACCTCGCCAAGGTGGCCGCAGACTCGTCCGTCGTTTTCAGGGGGGAGGAAGGACCCCCTTAGAGCAGATTGCTGCCATGCAGGCCCAGGAGATCCTTGATGGAAAACTCATTGCGATTCAGGCCCATCTCCTCCGCACACCGGCACCCCAGCCACCCGCAGGGGGACCGGCGGTGGAAATCCGTGGCCGTACCCGCTCCCGCACTATGGCGCTCAGGGCCAGTAGTGCCTCCTATGTTTTGGGGTCAAGCAGCCCCCCTATGGGGGTTTAGACGCGGGTTCTCTTTTGGAACATCCGCGGCTTCGACCATGATGGCCGTCACCGCTAGCTCGTTGAGTACATGCATGACGAGCACATCAACATCATCACCATCCAGGAAACCATGCGCACGGATTTTTCCCTCACCGAGTTAGAGCGTCTTAGCCCCCACCTTTTCTCCTGGCACTCGCTCCCTTCTAGTGGGACCACGGGGCACTCGGGGGGCATCCTTTTAGGTGTGAAGGATGCCACCTTTAAGGTTGGCGGTATGGACCGGGGCGATTTCTTTGTTAGCATGGAGCTGTTCGAAAGGGCGCTCAACTTCAAGTGGGAGGTTGTCATTGTCTATGGACCGCCGAATCACCGCCGCTCCCCGACCTTCCTCGCTGAGCTGTAATGCAAGGTTTTCGCTTCCATCCTTCCGGTGGTCGTTGGAGGTGATTTCAATCTCACCCACTCTCCGAACGAGAAGAATAATGACTAGATCAACCGCCCTAGGATGCAGATGTTCAATGACTGCATCACGGATCTCGGCCTCCGCGAGCTTGAGCGGACTGGTGCCAGATTTACTTGGACTAACCGCCAAGCCGACCCGACGAGGTCCCTCCTGGACCGCGTCCTAGTCTCCGTGGAATGGGAACTCAGGTGCCCCTTGGCTTCGCTCCGTGTGATTACCCGGATCAGGTCTGACCACGTCCCTCTCCTCCTCTCTACCATCGACTAACGCCCTCCCATCCCGCCACGTTTCTGGTTCGAGCTCTTCTGGCTCAACCAAGCAGGTTTCCACGAGGCGGTCGCGGCCAAGTGGATCTCCACGCGTTCTTCCCCCCACCATTCCATGTCGGCTGTGGACTCGTGGCAGTTCTGTGCCAAGCTCGCCCGCCAATTTATGAAGGGTTGGGACACTAACCTTGGCAGAGATCTCCATGAACACAAAAAAGCCCTCCTCACTACCATCCAGGCCTTGGACTCCCGCGCGGACACTTTCGGGATTTCCATGGATGAGTGGATGCTGCATTATGATCTTGAGGATCAGCTCGCTACCATCTATATATACGGATGAAAAAGCATACTAGAGGCTCCGCGGTACCCAACGATGGGTGCTTCGGGGAGATGCTAATACGGCGTACTTCTAGGCGATCGCAATGGGCAGTGATGACGGAACTCCATCCATTTCCTTTGGGATGGAGATTCCCAGCTTATCCGCCCTTCGGACATCCATGCACATGTCGATGGATTTTACAAAGCCCTATTCTCCCCCACCCTTCGGGGTGGGGCCGCTTTGGCGCCCGACATCTAGTCGGGCGCCCAGCTTGTGTCCGATGCGGCTAACACCGCCTTAGTTGCCCCGTTCTCCGAGGACGAGGTCCTCACGGCGATTAAGGGTATGAACCCCTCCTCGGCCCCGGGGCCGGATGGACTGCCAGTGTCCTTTTTTAAAGCATTCTGGCAGACCATCAAGCCGGAGGTCATGGTTCTCTTTGACGAATTCTTCTTGGGGACCATCGATCTCGGGCGCCTAAACTATGGGGTCGTCACTCTTATCCCCAAAGTACCATGCGGGGCGGACATTGGCCAGTTCCGGCCTATCACTGTGATCAATGTGATATTCCGAATCCTGGCCGAAGGGTATGCCAATAGGGTGACCCTTTTAGCTGACTCGGTCACTCACCCCAATCAGTCGGCCTTCATTTAGGGGTGATTTATTCTCGATGGGGTGTTGGTTTTCCACGAGGTCCTTCATGAGGTCCGCTCCAAGCACCACCGGGCGGTCTTCCTGAAGCTCGACTTTCATAAAGCTTACGACACTGTCCACTGGCCCTTCCTTCGAGAAGTATTACTCCGCAAGGGCTTTGATGACCGCTAGGTGACCAGAGTTATGTAGCTTGTCTCCTGCGGTCGGACCGCCATTAACATTAACGGTGAGATTGGCCCCTTCTTCCCCACGCTTTGTGGGGTTCGCCAAGGCGACCCATTCTCTCCGTTCTTGTTTAACATGGTGGTGGACGCCCTTGCGGCCATTCTAGACAAGGCCAAATCAGCCGACCATATTCATGACGTGGTCCCACACCTAGTAGGAGGGGGAGGGGTCTCCCTCCTCCAATATGCCGACGACACCATAATAATGGTCGAGGGCTCCGCGACCGATATTGCCAACCTGAAGTTTCTCCTCCTATGCTTCCAACAGATGTCCGGGCTCACCATCAACTTCGATAAAACAGAAGTGATGATTCTGGGATACCCCCGGACGAGGCCCAGGGCATTGCTGACCGGCTTAATTGCCGCCTGGGCTCTTTCCCCACGACTTATTTGGAGATTCCCATTAGTGACTCGCGACTCACCGTGGCGGACCTCCGCCCTTCCGTGACCGGCATGCTACACCGGGTCGAGCCCTAGAAGGGTCGGTGGATCTCGAAGGCGGCGAGGGTAATCCTCATCAACTCCTCGCTTGCCAGCCTCCTCTGGCTCCTCATGAGCTTCTATAGCCTGCATGAGACGCTTCACCAGGAGGTTGCCAAGTATCAGTCCAGGTTTTTCTGGGCTCGCGAGGGGGACAAGCAAAAGTACCATATGTGAGCTAGCTTGACATTTGCAAACCCAAGGACCAGGGGGTCTGGGGATCTTGTCTTCCCAGTGCATGAACATTGCTTTCCTGACCCGTTGGCTCTGGCGTATCGCCAACGGGGAGGGCGGCCTCTGGCTCACCATCATCCAGAATAAATACCTTCGGGGCCAGCCTCTAGCTTTCTACCAGCGCTCTGGTGGATCCCAGTTCTGGCAGGCAGTGATCCAGCGCCTCCCTGTACTCTATATTGGCACGTCCATCTCAGTGGGTTCTGGGTCCTTGACCCTTTTTTGGTCCGACCGCTGGCTAGGGGACTCCCCCCTGGCCGTCCGCTTCCAGGGCCTATTTGCCATTGCGGCTGACCCCCGGATCACCATCGGGACGACCCTTATTGACTTAAGGCATCTCGCCTTCCGACGCCCCTTTGGCCCCCTTGAGGTTGACACGTGGGACGCCTTTCTCCACGACATCGCTCTCCTGCTGATGGATGTAGAGGGCGCCCCTGACTCCATGTCATGGCGTCTGGAGCCTTCCGGCCGCTTCTCCATGAAATCTTTGTACACGGCCATCGCTCCTTCGCTGGCCCCTGAGCCCTTTAGCCTGATCTGGGACATTCGCCTCCCCCTATAGATTAGGATATTCCTTTGGCAGTGGATCCGAGGACGCCTCCCTCTGGGGTTGAAGTCCGCAAGAACAATGGCCCAGGGGACAGGAAGTGTCCCTTGTGCGTCACGGTTGAGGACTCAAACCACATCTTCTTCTCCTGCTCCACAACCCAGTTCCTGTGGTCGTGCTTCCGTGAAATGGTCGGCGGACAGTGGTGCAATACCAACTTCCCCGACTTACTCGCTGAGATCCACACCTCCTCCCCTCGCTATCGCCATATTAGATGGCCGTGCATTGGGATCCTCGCGTGGACGCTTTGGAACATTCGCAACAAACTTGTCATTCAGAAAGTGCCTCTGCGACGTGCGACTGACGCGATCTTCAAAATGTGTGGCTATTTGCAGCTCTGGTGGCCGCTTAGCCGCCCCCAGGACTGGATCGTCATCAACACCCTCCTCGCCGACCTTCGATTGATGGCCTTCGCATGGCGCCCCCGCTTCCGCCACCTCTGCCGGAGCCTGATTAGGCATGCTTCTCGTGTGGCGGTATCTGTGTGTGTCTTTTTTGTTTCTAGGGCTTGTTGAGTTGTGCCCTCGACACTAACCCTCCTGCTACCTTCTTTGTGTGTGAGACTTTGGGTGTGTGTGTGTGTGTGTGTGAACCTTGTTGGATGTTTGGCTCGGGCGGTTTGCTTTATATAAAAGCGGGGCGAAAGCCTTTTTCGGTAATGCCAACAATCACGACACCTCAAATGCCTCGAAGTACACAAAATGACACTATGCATCACTATGGAGCCGTCGGAGCCCTTCTGGGCGAAAGACACACGAAGAGGTGAAGAACAAACCGTGACCTCCTACGATAGTGCCTCCAGGAAGGACATGACGCCGAAGCGCTTCCACCGCCTGATCCAAAGATCAAGATTTTCATTTGAAGCATGATGAGGGACTAGGAGCAATCACAACGGAGGACTTCAAGAAGGTGACTATGTCCACACGCCGCTTTCGCCTGCCTGACCAAAGCCAGACATAGTTTTCACCCTAGCAAGCATACTCCGCCTTCGCACCAAGTGTTTCCAGGCACATGGACCACACCGCACACCGCCACAAGACATCGGTATGCCAACCACCACACCGTGCACTCAACCATGGAGGGGAAATATCAGGTGATACCGAGGCTGAGGTGATACGGGCTCTCGGGAGCTGTTTGGATCTTAGATCCAATGGTTCGCGGGAGCTCTTGAACATTTTGCAAAAATACCCTCAAAGAGTCCCAAAATTGTGTGCAGGTACACCAGCTCCTCAGATGTCATTGGATCGGATTAGGAGCCTGTATCACGGCAGCATGTGAGTCCCGGTATCAGTTGAAACTTTCCTCGGACATGGTTGTCCGGACCTAACTCGCAAGCTCCACCCATGAGCACTACGGCTCCCACCACCCGGGCCACCACCCAGGAAACAAGACACCCTAGAGGCCATCGATGTTTTATAGGCGATGAATCGACCAGCAACCTTCGACTCCCGCCAACATCCTGTTCGACCAGATCGCTCAGGGAGCCACTAAGTCAGAGAAGAGTGGACCACGTCTACAACTGCCACCCTTGCCAGTCATGGGTGGACTGACCACATCGGGACCACCATTCTCTCTCACCACCTCTCTAAAATGCCACCCCATGTAACGCCCAACAACGACTCCCTTCGTGGATCCGCACGTGGTACACCTCAGCCATCCACTGAACGACGCGAGGTGCCAAACTGAGCACAACCTCCCGCCGCGAAAGGAATACACCCTAGAGGCCATCGATGTCTACAGGCGATGAATCGACCAGCAACCTTCGACTGCCGCCAACATCCTGTTCGACCCTATCGATCAGGGAGCCACTAAGTCGGAGAAGAGGTGAAACATGTGGGAGTCGGCCATGTCTATGACCGCCACCCTTGCCGGTGATGGGTGGCCTGACCGCATGGGCACCACCATTCTCTCTCACCACCTCTCTAAAATGCCACCCCATGTAACGTCCAGCAACAACTCCCTTCCTGGATCCGCACGTGGTACACCCCATCCACCCATTGAACGACGCGAGGTGCCGAACCGATAAGAACCTTCCTCTGCGAAAGGTCACCAGGGACATCCACACTAGCCACTAGCCAAAGGGAAGACGCCGGAGCACATCCAGCCGCCGCCACAAACCTACCCGAACCACCACATGGCCACTACCACCACCCCATGCTTCATGCCAACCACCAGGGGGTCAAATCCAGATGGATCTGATCGGAGCCCAACAAGAACCCACTACGTGGAGCCACACACAGCTGCCCCACTTCACACGGGCTCCCAAAATGTCGTCGCACCGACACCGAAGGGCCACACGCTAGGCTCGCCGCAAGCCATGCACCTCCATTTGCCCGAACTCCTTACACGCCCTCCCTCCACCAACAATAAGCTATAATAAACCACTAGAAGTTGATGCACCATTTTTTTGCTGTCACACCAATTGTGTATCTTTTTAGTCGTTTACTGCCGATGTTTGTTGGGCGATGTGTGTTGTGCTGTAAGTTTCTGTAGGTAGTTGGTGTGGTTTAACTGGTTCTTGTCTTTTTAATGGACATTGTGAGCAATTGAATATGACACATGACACAAGGAAATCTACACACAGGCCACACACACTGTTATATTTGTGGAATATACTATGTACGCAAGGGGTTACGTGGACTTGGAGTTGTAATTGGTGTGGTTAGGTACGAATTGTGTAGGAGTGGGACACTTGTATCCTAGGCCTCTTATATACGGAGGGGCACCACACGTTGTAACCCATGACAACTTGATAGCAATAGGTACGCGGGGGAGCCGACGGCTTGTGCCAGCGCCTGGAGGCGGCCGGTGTTGCGGTATCTTGGGGAGGAGCGCCCGTAGTCATGCCCCGGGGATGTAGCCATATCGGTGAACCTCGTTAACAAATATCGTGCCTCGGTGTGTCGTCTATGATCTTGCATTAGCGTTTTATTCTAACAAGTGGTATCAGAGCAAGGTTGCGAGAAGGCTATGCGGAAGATCATCCGGAGGTACGAGGATCATGCTCGACGGGTGCCATGGAACGTCGGATTGGCGCAAGGTGGAGCATGGCGGCGATCGCGGAGGCGGTCGGTGGTGTCGGACACTTCGGGCAGGAGGCCTGGACCGTTCGATGGGCTGCGGTCGGTAAGGATCAGCTAGACGTGGCGATCGGACCGGCATAGTGGCTTTTGAAGACGTTGTGGAGGCGACGGATTCGGCTCGCGATCAGACCGGCCACCAGACGTGGGGAACGGCCGGATAGATCAGAGTGCGAGAGCATCGAGATGATGCGCTCGGTGTTGTACAAGGGCGGTGGCGCGGCACAGCGGACGGATTGTGTTGGCGACCTGGATGGCCAGGGTACGGCACGGCTCGTGCACGGATGATGCGCGAGGTGGCGTTTGTTTCAGCAGGGTTGGCGTACGGTGTGCGCGCGACCAGGCAAGTTACAGATTGCTGGCAAAGAACAAAGAAAGACTAGGAAGATGAGCAGTCATCGAGATCAGCGGCAGGTTTTTTCGAGATGTACGGATCGAGAGAAGGCACGGTGCAAGGCAGCGTACGAGAAGCTTCGGATGTGTACGGCAGTACGAGACAACCGCGCTGGGCTGCATAGCAGCGGGGCGTACAACGCGCGAGGAAAGAGTTCGGAAGATTAGCAAGCATGCATGTTGGTTTGGATTTGAAAGAAGGTATGTGCATGTACGTGAGCGGTGCTAAACCGTGATGGCAGGACTAGTGCCTGGCCTAGACATGGAAGGTGCACTACTGGATGCGTGTACAGTTCTAGAGATCCTTTTGGGTGTGCATGTTGGGCGATTGGTTCTTGGACTCGGATCAGGGATTCAATGCAAGCCGTGGAATACTTGGACTCGGTTTCCGGGTGAAAGATGGAAAAACAGGGCCGTGTGTACCAGCAGGCAATAAAAGGCTGGGAACGACGAGGCAGCGAACGCACAGAAAATTTGTCTGCAGGTTCAGAAAAAAGTGGAGCGGTCGAGTTTGGCAGAGAGCAAGTTGATCTGCGTTACGGCGACAGGTTTCACGGTGATTTTCTGAAGGACGGACAAGAAGGTTGTGCAAGTCAGATTTCTTGGTAGATCACGGACTGCAGCGTGGCTTCAGACGAGGAATACAGGATCAGTGATCTTTTTCGTGAGGAAGTCGCAGAGGAAAACAAGGGCGGTCAGACCGGCAGCAACGGGCCGGTTAGATCGCGGCTTGGCATGGCGTCGGGATTCACCAGGTTTGATTTGGAGAAATTTGATGGCATGGGTAACTTCGGTCTATGGCAAACAAGAGTCAAGGATATTCTGGCGCAGCAAGGAATCTTGAAGGGTTTGCAGGAGACGAAGCCGGCCAAGGTTGACAACGATGTGTGGGAGGATATGCAAGTGCAGGCGGCCGCTACCATACGGCTTTGTCTTGCGGATCAGGTCATGTATCATGTCATGGACGAAGATACTCCTAAGGGAATTTGGGACAAGTTGGCAAATCGTTATATGTCCAAGTCAGCGAGCAATAAGCTGTATTTGAAGCAAAAGTTCTATGGGCTGAAGATGCAGGAGGGGTCGGATCTTCTGGAGCATGTGAATGCCTTTAATCAGTTGGTCACGGACCTAGCGCGTCTGGATGTGAAGATTGAGGATGAGGATAAGTCACTACTTCTTATTGTTTCGTTGCCACCGTCCTATGAGCATTTGGTCATTACATTGACACATGGAAAGACAACCATCAATAATGAGGAAGTCACTGCAGCGTTACTTGGACATGAGTTGATGAAGCAAAAGAATGTTGTAGAAAGGGAGAGTACTCAAGGTTTGGGGTTGGCAGTTAAAGGTTATCAGCCCAGGAAGGGACAAGAGGCGGAGAAGAAAAAGAAGAAAAAGGTGCAGTGCTACAGGTGCAAAGACTGGAGACATATAAAGAGGGAATGCCCAGAACTGAAGGGTGAGGCGAGTGCTAATGCGGCTACTCATCGTGATGCCTCGGACAGTGATAGTGATGTTCTCGTTGTATCAAATAGATGGTCAACAAAAACTGAAGTGTGGATATTGGATTCAGCTTGCTCTTTTCATGGTATCAGAGCTGCAGGAGTAGCAGTGGAGTCTCACGGTGGCGGTGGGTCTGGCCCGTCGGGTAGCTCTCAGTAAGCTACGAAGGAGACAACCCAAGTCCGGAGTACATGGAGTTTCGAGCATGGACGACTTCTAGGTGGTGGAGAATATTCGCCAAGGTGGAGTTTGTTATATTTGTGTCGAATATACTATGTACGGAAGGGGTTATGTGGACTTGGAGTTGTAGTTGGTGTGGTTAGGTACAAATTGTGTAGGAGTCGGACACTTGTATCCTAGGCCTCTTATATACGGAGGGGCACCACATGTTGTAACCCATGACGACTTGATAGCAACAGGTACGCGGGGGAGCCGACGGCTTGTGCCGGTGCCTGGAGGCAGCCGGTGTTGCGGTATCTTGGGGAGGAGCGCCCGTAGTCATGCCACGGGGATGTAGCCACATCGGTGAACCTCGTTAACAAATATCGTGCCTCGGTGTGTCGTCTATGATCTTGCATTAGCGTTTTATTCTAACACACACCCAATAGCTTGACCAAGGTTGCTGAAACAACAAAACCCATAGTTCCACTCTTGGGAGCTTATAGTATCTTTAGAGATGATTCTGTTGCAACAACAGCCCTTATAAGCAAGAAGTTGACCAAAACCCTCTTCAAATGTATCAAGCAATCTCCCACAGACTGGTCATAGAAACAAGAACAGAAGTTCTGTCACCGAGATAGCTAGAAAATATTACAGAAGACATATCAACACTACGGAAAGCAACGACGTACCTTCGAGCATAAGTGGTGGTGGCTTAGGATATCCACCAGCCATTATATATCTAACATCCTTCATAAATCCTGATGCAATAAAATGACCGCGCGTACTCAGATGATATGTACGATAAAATCAACATGACATTGTCCGCACATGATCATCCGGTAGCAATGTTTACACCTGATGGGACTATGTTATGTACATCTTCAGGCTGTTAGATGTGTATAGTCCCTTTTCGGTATATCCCCATTGTATAAGGGGTTTTCTGCACTTTGACACACATGTACATGTAATGGCCTTTGGCCCTCAGGAAATAGTAGTTTCCATTCATCCAACATGGTATCAGATGCTAGGTTAGCCTCTCGTCCCCGCACACTGCAACTCCGTGCATACTCTCGATCTTCCTTGTCGCCGGTCGTTTCCGCCCGGATCTGACGCGTGTTGCCGAGCCCCTCACGCAGCCGGTTCTACTCGTGCTCGCTGCTGGCGAGTTGTGCGCCCGCCTCACCCTGTTGCGTTTCCTCCGCCCGGCCGGCTCCAGGCTTCCCCCGCTGTTTCCTTCGCCTGGCCGGCCCCGACGCCCCCCGACGCCTCTGCGCCCGCCTGGCCGGCCCCGACGCCTCTGCGCCCGCCCGGCCCCGACGCCTCTGCTTCAGGCCACCCCCGACGCCTCTGCGCCCGCCCGCCCCCGACCCTCCGCCCGGCCGGCCCCAGGCCATCCCGACTCTCCTCTGCTCCGGCCTGGCCCTGGCCCTTTCTTCGCGGGCCGCCTCCTCTGCTCAGCTGCTGGCTTGGTCCCGGCTCTTCAGCATCGATCTCCCGCAGCTGAGCGCTCGCTAGTTTGGGTTGTTTCTCCCGATCCAGATCGGGTCTTCTCTGAAGGTTGACCAAAAAAAGAGACAAACAGGCAGCAATTCCCCATGTCTTCTTCGGGTTATATTGATGTTCCTCGGTGCTCAGTGATCTTTGATGGCACCAACTATGTTGAGTTTGTGGGTTTCATGCGCATCCATATGCGGGGTCTTCTTCTATGGGGCGTCATCTCTGGCGAGGTTCCCTGTCCGCCCAGACCTGTTGCTCCGGTGGCCCCTGTTCCACCGGTACCACCGGTGCTTACTGCTGATGCTTCTCAGGCTAATCGGGATGCAGCCAAGGCTCTTGATGATGCTGCAGTTGACGCTTATGATCAGCAGGTCTCCGCATATTCTGATGCTCTTTCTGTCTACCGGGATGATTTGTCTGCTTACACTCAGTGGTGCAATGATGATGCTCGAGCTGTTGTTGTTCTTACTGCGAGTGTCCTTCCTTCGTTTGCTTCGGAGTTCATGGGCCTTGGCCCTGTTGCAGTGATGTGGTCCCATCTTTGTCAGCGCTATCAGCCATCTGGCGATGCTCTATACCTCTCTGTGGTGCGTCAAGAGCATGCGCTTCAGCAGGGTGACTTGTCTGTTGATGAGTTCTATTCATAGTGCTCTGCCATCTGGCGTCAGCTTGACTCACTGCGGACAGTTGTTTGTGGCACTTGCCGTTGTTGCCAGACTACGAGGTCTGACTTTGAGTTTCAGAGGATCGATGACTTCTTATCTCGTCTCCGCTCTGAGTTTGAGCCCCGCCGTGCCCACTTGCTTGCTCGTGGTCGTGTTCCTATCTCAGAGATACTTGTCGAGCTTCGTGCCGAGGAGACCCGCCTTCGCTCTGCTAGGTTGCTTCTCGTTCCGTCAGTATTGGCTGCCCGGGCTCTAGTGTCGTCTGCTCGCCTCACTACTCCGCCGCTCCTGCCTACTCCTCCAGGGGGGTGAGCCGTCCTCCTTATGCTGAGAAGGGCACGTCGCGCCGTGACACAGTCTGTGGTTACTGCTCCCGGCAAGGCCACCCAGAGTCTGATTGTCGCCAGAAGAAGCGAGACCAGAGGCGCTCCAGCGGGCCTCCCGTGTCTTCCTTGACTTCGTCACTCACTGACCAGGACATTGTTCGCCTCAAGCCTCTTCTTGCTTCCTTAGGCTCCTCGTCGACTGGCTCTACAGCTGCTGTGACTGCATTCTCCTCCTCACCATCACAGGCATCTACTCAGTCAGGTACATCTTCGTGGGTTCTGGATTCTGGAACCTCCTTTCATATGTCTTCTGATTCTTCCGTGTTGTCTTCTCTCTGACCTCTCAATTCGCCTGTTAATGTTCTTACTGCCGATGGTACATCTCTTTCTGTTGCTAGTCGTGGTATTCTTTCCACTCCTTCTTTTTCTGTTCCGAGTGTTTCACATGTTCCTCGTCTTACCATGAACCTTTTTTCCGCTGCCCAACTTACTGATTCTGGTTGTCGTGTCATTCTTGATACCGACTCTTGCTCCATCAGGATCGTCGCACCAAGGCTTTGGTTTGTGCTGGCCCCCGGCGCCGTGAGTCAGAGGGCCTTTGGGAGGTTGAGTGGCTTTGTGTTCCTTCCGCTGCCACCACTTCTGCCAGCTCTCATGCTCTTGCTGCCTCTTCGTCTGCGTCCTTCCAGCAGTGGCATCATCGACTTGGTCACATCTGTGGCTCTTGCCTGTCTTCCTTAGTTCGTCAGGGCCTCTTAGGGTCTGTCTCTGGAGATGTCTCCTTACATTGTAATGGCTGCAGACTTGGCAAACAGACTCAGTTACCTTATCCTACTAGTGAGTCTGTATCTCAGCGTCCTTTTGACTTAGTTCATTCTGATGTCTGGGGTCCTGCTCCCTTTGATTTGAAAGGTGGTCATCGCTACTATGTTTTGTTTATTTATGATTTCTCTCGCTACACTTGGCTCTACTTCATGAAATCTCGTAGAGAGGTTCTCCCTATATACAAACGTTTTGCTTCCATGGTTCACACCCAGTTTGCCACGCCCATTCGTACTTTTCGTGCCGACTCTGCTGGAGAGTATATCTCTCAGCTGTTGCGTGGTTTTCTCGTAGAACAGGGTACTCTTGCCCAGTTCTCCTGTCCTGGTGCTCATGCTCAGAATGGCGTTGCTGAACGAAAGCATCGTCATTTGCTTGAGATGGCTCGTGCACTGATGATTGTGGCTTCCCTTCCACCCCATTTTTGGGCTGAGGCTGTTTCCGCATCCACCTATCTCATTAACATTCAGCCATCGACCGCTCTGCAGGGTGGCATCCCTATGGAGTGTCTCACTGGTCGCTCTCCTGACTACTCAGCTCTTCGTATGTTTGGATGCGTTTGCTATGTTCTTCTTGCCCCTCGAGAACGCACCAAACTGACTGCTCAGTCGGTTGAGTGTGTTTTCCTTGGCTACAGTGATGAGCACAAGGGCTATCGATGTTGGGATCCAGTGGGTCGTCGCTTGCGCATCTCGCGTGATGTGACCTTTGACGAGTCTCGCTCTTTCTACCCACGTTCTCCTTCCTCGAGTTTCTCTGTGGACGACCTTTCCTTCCTTCTCCTTCCCGATACACCCTGCTATGTGCCTCATGTGTCATCTCTTCCTCCGGCACCTCTCATTCCTTCTCATTCACCACCGACCCCGTCGTCTCCATCCTCCTCCTCCACCTCTCCCCCATCCTCTCCAGTACGTCGCCCTCTCTCACCGTTTCCTCTCCACTATACTCGACGATCTCGTACTGAGGATGTCTCCTCTGACGAGCCTTCCACCTCTAGTGCACCTCCGCTCACACCTACTCCGGTTCATAACCTCCGTGCTCGGCCTCGCCCTCCGCCTGATCGCTACTCCCCTGATCAGTACGGTCTCTCTGTTTTGACTGAGCCCACTTCCTATCGCACTGCCATGACTCAGCCTGAATGGCAGCTTGCGATGGCCGAGGAGCTTGCTGCCCTTGAGTGCTCTGGCACATGGGATCTGGTTCCCCTCCCTTCCGGTGTCCGTCCCATCACATGCAAGTGGGTCTACAAGCTTAAGACTCGCTCCGATGGTTCTCTTGAGTGCTACAAAGCTCATCTTGGGGCCCATGGCTTTTAGCAGGAGCAGGGGTGTGATTATGATGAGACATCCGCTCCTGTGGCCCATATGACCACTGTCTGCACTCTTCTTGCCGTGGCTTCTGTTCATCAGTGGTCTATCTCTCAACTTGATGTTCAGAAAGCTTTTCTCAATGGCGAGTTGCGTGAGGAGGTTTATATGCAGCCACCATAGGGGTACTATGCTCCCGATGGTATGGTCTGTAGACTTCGCCGCTCCCTATATGGTCTCAAACAGGCCCCTCGCGCTTGGTTTGAGCGCTTTGCATCTGTGGTGACCGCCGCTGGTTTCTTTCCCAGTGACCATGATCCTGCGTTGTTTGTTCACACGTCTCCTCGTGGTCGGACTCTTCTCCTTCTTTATGTTGATGACATGATCATCACTGGTGACGACACTGATTACATTGCTTTTGTTAAGGCCCGCCTTCACGACCAGTTTCTCATGACTGATCTTGGTCCACTTCGCTACTTTCTTGGGATTGAGATCTCCTCGACCTCTGATGGCTTCTACATCTCCCAAGAAAAATATATTCAGGATCTTCTTGCTCGCGCTGCGCTCGGTGATGAGCGCACAGTTGTGACTCCTATGGAGCTCAATGTTCAGCTTCGTGCCACCGATGGTGACCCTCTTCCTAATCCCACTCGTTATCATCATCTTGTTGGCAGTCTTGTCTATCTTGCTATTATACGTCCTGACATTTCCTATCCTGTCCACATCCTGAGTCAGTTTGTCTCATCCCCCACCTCTGTTCACTATAGTCATCTCCTCCGTGTTCTACGATATCTTCGTGGCACGATCTCTCAGCACCTTTTCTTTCCCCGCTCCAGCTCTCTTGAACTCCGGGCCTAGTGATCCCTCTGATCGACACTCGCTGTCTGCTTACTGTGTCTTTCTTGGTGGCTCTCTTATTGCCTGGAAGACAAAGAAACAGACTGCAGTTTCTCACTCGAGTACAGAGGCTGAGTTGCGAGCCATGGCGATGTTGACGGCTGAGGTGATCTAGTTATGGTGGTTACTTGAGGATTTTGGTGTGTCTGCTACTACCTCGACTCCCTTACTGACAGACAGTACTGGCGCCATCAGTATTGCACGTCCGGTGAAGCATGAGCTCACCAAGCACATCGGTGTGGATGCCCACTTTGTGCGTGCTGCTGTGCAGGATTAGACTCTTGCTCTTCACTATGTGCCCTCTGAGTTACACTTGGCTGACTTCTTCACGAAGGCACAGACTCGAGCGCAGCACGGCTTTTCTCTCTCCAAACTCAGTGTTGTTGATCCACCATGAGTTTGCGGGGGGGGGGGGGGGTGTTAGATGTGTATAGTCCCTTTTCTGTATATCCCCATTGTATAAGGGGTTTTCTGCACTTTGACAAACATGTACATGTAATGGCCTTTGGCCCTCAGGAAATAGTAGTTGCCATTCATCCAACACAGGCAAGGTATATTCACAGAAGTTCGTAGAGTTTGGACTGCAATAGAATAATGGCGACTTGTCATGGTAAGTAAATGGATACACAGAAGTGCTGTTTCAATAGCGAAACCAACACATGAGTTAAACCATAGAGAAGGAAACGAGGTGTGAAAGAAGACATGGGAATCAAGCTTATCAATACTAAACAGAAGTAATGAGAGAATAGAGAAGATCCATATGTCAAAAATATGAGTCAAACTTTCCATGTTTTAGTCTGAACAAAATTACTCCTTGTTTTGCAGGATGATATAGCTCATAAGTAGTAGAAGCAGAGGATACCTACATGAACTTGTCCAAATATTCCAAGCATTCACGAAGGGCCAGAAGCGGTAGGATCAAGGTAGTTTCATTAATGATATCAATGCTCAAACCCAGAATGTCCCCAACTAGATCAACAACTGGCCCTCCAAGTCCAGCCTAGAACCAAAAATAATAAAGCGGTGATGACCGCAAAGGAAAAATGACAACAACAAAAAGAATGACAAAATCAGTGGGGTAGGGACTACAACACAATAATTTGTTCCATATTTTTCATCATGACAAAAAAGTACTAGGAAATAATAATCAACAGCTTACCTCTGTGATAGGACAATGAAAAAGGATCAGATCACCTTCAGCCCAGAATTCAGTAAGCCACCTATCAGTGGTCATCAAAGTACCCGAGCTGAAGGCCCGCCCAACAGCTACTAGAGGGGCATGCTTCCCTTGTATATGAGAATGCAGGTCTACAGGAAGGACATCTGTGGAGCAGAAGCACGTGACAATAGCAACATGGCTATCATATAGTCCCAAGAACCCATCGATACGTTCTTTGTTGGAAAGGCACACAATAATCTACAGTGAAAAAATAGCACTACATAAGCCCACAGAACGATCACATTTTTTAGATTGAAAAGCAAAGCAAGAACGGAAACACGACGACTAGCAGAACCAACCCTCAATTTGTCCGCTCTGTTTCTGTTTGCTTCAAATTTTGTAACCAAACATTTTGAAGTCACAAATCTTGATAGTGTTAGGAATGAGCAACTTGCTTTACTGAGGTCCAAGGGCCAGTACATATACAGGTGTGGTAAATAGCAGAAAAACCCCTTATACACTGGGGATGTACACAAGTAACTATACACATCTAACACCCCCCTCAAACTCATGGTGGATCAACAACACTAAGTTTGGAGAGAAAGAAGCCATGTTGCGCTCGAGTCTGTGCCTTCATGAAGAAGTCAGCCAACTGTAACTCAGAGGGAACATAGTGAAGAGCAAGAGTCTGATCCTGCACAGCAGCACACACAAAGTGGGCATCCACGCCGATGTGCTTGGTGAGCTCATGCTTCACCGGGTCACGCGCAATACTGATAGCACCTGTACTATCAGACAGTAGGGGAGTCGAGGTAGTAGCAGACACACCAAAATCCTCAAGTAACCACCGTAACCAGATCACCTCAGCCGTCAACATAGCCATGGCTCGCAACTCAGCCTCTGTACTCGAGCGAGAAACTGCAGTCTGTTTCTTTGTCTTCCAGGCAATAAGAGAGCCACCAAGAAAGACACAGTAAGCAGACAGTGAGCGTCGATCAGAGGGATCACTAGCCCAGGTAGCATCAGAGTAGGCCTGGAGCTCAAGAGAGCTGGAGCAGGGAAAGAAAAGGCGCTGAGAGATCGTGCCACGAAGATATCATAGGACACGGAGGAGATGACTATAGTGGATAGAGGTGGAGGCTGAAACGAACTGACTCAAGATGTGAACGGGATAGGAGATGTCAGGACGCGTAACAGCAAGATAGACAAGACTGCCAACAAGGTGACGGTAGCGAGTGGGATTAGGGAGAGGATCACCATTAGAGGCACGAAGCTGAACGTTGAGCTCCATGGGAGTCACAATAGTACGCTCATCACCGAGATCAGCGCGAGCAAGAAGATCCTGAATGTATTTTTCTTGGGAGATGTAGAAGCCATCAGAGGTCGAGGAGATCTCAATCCCAAGAAAATAGCGAAGTGGACCAAGATCAGTCATGAGAAACTGGTCGCAAAGGCGAGCCTTAACAAAGGCAATGCAATCAGAGTCATCACCGGTGATGATCATGTCATCAACATAGAGAAGGAGAAGAGTCCGACCACGAGGAGACGTGTGAACAAACAACGCGGGATCATGATCACTGGGCAAGAAACTAGCGGTGGTCACCACAGAGGCGAATCGCTCAAACCAGGTGCAAGGGGCCTGTTTGAGACCATATAAGGAGCGGCGAAGTCTACAGAACCTTCAGAGCGAGTCTTAAGCTTGTAGACCCACTTGCAGGTGATGGGATGAACACCGGAAGGGAGGGGAACCAGATCCCTGAAGGAAATATGCCCTAGAGGCAATAATAAAGTTATTATTTATTTCCTCATATCATGATAAATGTTTATTATTCATGCTAGAATTGTATTAACCGGAAACATGATACATGTGTGAATACATAGACAAACATAAAGTCACTAGTATGCCTCTACTTGACTAGCTCATTAATCAAAGATGGTTATGTTTCCTAACCATAGACATGTGTTGTCATTTGATTAATGGGATCACATCATTAGGATAATGATGTGATTGACATGACCCATTCCGTTAGCCTAGCACTTGATCGTTTAGTATATTGCTATTGCTTTCTTCATGACTTATACAAAGTTCCTGCAACTATGAGATTGTGTAACTCCCGTTTACCGGAAGAACACTTTGTGTGCTACCAAACGTCACAACGTAACTGGGTGATTATAAAGGTGCTCTACAGGTGTTTCCGAAGGTACATGTTCGGTTGGCATAATTCGAGATTAGGTTTTGTCACTCCGATTGTCGGAGAGGTATCTCTGGGCCCTCTCGGTAATACTCATCACCTAAGCCTTGCAAGCATTGTAACTAATGAGTTAGTTATAAGATGATGTGTTACAGAACGAGTAAAGAGACTTGCCGGTAACGAGATTGAACTAGGTATTGGATACCGACGATCAAATCTCGGGCAAGTAACATACCGATGACAAAGGGAACAACGTATGTTGTTATGCGGTTTGACCGATAAAGATCTTCGTAGAATATGTAGGAACCAATATGGGCATCCAGGTCCCGCTATTGGTTATTGACCGAGAATGGTTCTAGGTCATGTCTACATAGTTCTCGAATCCGTAGGGTCCGCACGCTTAACGTTACGATGACAGTTTTATTATGAGTTTATAAGTTTTGATGTACCGAAGTTTGTTCGGAGTCCCGGATGTGATCACGGACATGACGAGGAGTCTCGAAATGGTCGAGACATAAAGATTGATATATTGGACGACTATATTCGAACACCGGAAGTGTTCCGGGTGATTTCGGAGAAAACCGAAGTGCCGGGGGGGGGGGGGTTACCGGAACTGAAGGAAATATGCCCTAGAGGCAATAATAAAGTTATTATTTATTTCCTTATTTCATGATAAATGTTTATTATTCATGCTAGAATTGTATTAACCGGAAACATGATACATGTGTGAATACATAGACAAACATATAGTCACTAGTATGCCTCTACTTGACTAGCTCATTAATCAATGATGGTTATGTTTCCTAACCATAGACATGTGTTGTCATTTGATTAATGGGATCACATCATTAGGAGAATGATGTGATTGACATGACCCATCCCGTTAGATTAGCACTTGACCGTTTAGTATTCTGCTATTGCTTTCTTCATGACTTATACATGTTCCTGTAACTATGAGAATTATGCAACTCTCGTTTACCGGAGGAACACTTTGGGTACTACCAGACGTCACAACGTAACTGGGTGATTATAAAGGAGTACTACAGGTGTCTCCAAAGGTACATGTTGAGTTGGCGTATTTCGAGATCAGGTTTTGTCACTCCGATTGTCGGAGAGGTATCTCTGGGCCCTCTCGGTAATACTCATCACTTCAGCCTTGCAAGCATTATAACTAATAAGTTAGTTATGAGATAACGTATTACAGAACGAGTAAAGAGACTTGCCGGTAACGAGATTGAACTAGGTATTGGATACTGACGATCAAATCTCGGGCAAGTAAAGAGACTTGCCGGTATGTTGTTATGCGGTTTGAACGATAAAGATCTTCGTAGAATATGTAGGAACCAATATGGGCATCCAGGTCCCGCTATTGGTTATTGACCGAGAATGGTTTTAGGTCATGTCTACATAGTTCTCGAACCCGTAGGGTCCGCACGCTTAACGTTTCGATGACAGTTTTATTATGAGTTTATAAGTTTTGATGTACTGAAGTTTGTTCGGAGTCCCGAATGTGATCACAGACATGACAAGGAGTTTCGGAATGGTCGAGACATAAAAATTGATATATTGGAAGCCTATGTTTGGACATCGGAATGGTTCCGGGTGAAATCGGCATTTTACCGGAGTACCGGGAGGTTACCGGAACCCCCCGGGGGGTTGATGGGCCTACATGGGCCACAAGGGAGAAGAGGGAAGGAGCCAGGAGGGGGCCGCGCGCCCCTCCCCCTCCTAGTCCGAATAGGACAAGGGAAAGGGGGCGGCGCCCCCCCTTTCCTTCCCCTCTTCCTCCTCTTTCCCCCCTTTCTCCTACTCCTACTTGGAAAGAGGGAGTCCTACTCCCGGTGGGAGTAGGACTCCCCCCCTTGGCACGCCCTCTAGGCCGGCCGCCTCCTCCCCCTGGCTCCTTTATATACGGGGGCGGGGGGCACCCCAAAGACACACAAGTTGATCTACGAATCGTTCCTTAGCCGTGTGCGGTGCCCCCTTCCACCATATTCCACCTCGGTCATATCGTCGCGGAGTTTAGGCGAAGCCCTGCGCCGGTAGAACATCATCATCGTCACCACACCGTCGTGCTGACGGAACTCATCTTCGGAGCCTTTGCTGGATCGGAGGGCCGGAGATCGTCATCGAGCTGAACGTGTGCTGAACTCGGAGGCCCCGTACGTTCGGTGCTTGGATCGGTCGGATCGTGAAGACGTACGACTACATCAACCGCGTTGTGCTAATGCTTCCGCTTACGGTCTACGAGGGTACATGGACGAACACTCTCCCCTCTCGTTTCTATATCATCACCATGATCTTGCGTGTGCGTAGGAATTTTTTTGAAATTACTACGTAACCCTACAGTGGCATCCGAGCCTAGGTTTTATGCATTGATGTTATATGCACGAGTAGAACACAAGTGAGTTGTGGGCGATACAAGTCATACTGCTTACCAGCATGTCATACTTTGGTTTGGCGGTATTGTGAGATGAAGCGGCCCGGACCGACATTACGCGTACGCTTACGCGAGACTAGTTTCACCGTTACGAGCACTTGTGCTTAAAGGTGGCTGGCGGGTGTCTGTCTCTCTCATTTTAGCTAAATCGAGTGTGGCTACGCCCGGTCCTTGCGAAGGTTAAAACAACACTAACTTGACGAACTATCGTTGTGGTTTTGATGCGTAGGTAAGAACGGTTCTTGCTAAGCCCGTAGCAGCCACGTAAAATTTGCAACAACAAAGTAGAGGACGTCTAACTTGTTTTTGCAGGGCATGTTGTGATGTGATATGGTCAAGACGTGATGCTATATTTTATTGTATGAGATGATCATGTTTTGTAACCGAAGTTATCGGCAACTAGCAGGAGCCATATGGTTGTCGCTTTATTGTATGAAATACAAACGCCCTGTAATTGCTTTACTTTATCTCTAAGCGGTAGCGATAGTCGTAGAAGCAATAGATGGCATAACGACAACGATGCTACGATGGAGATCAAGGTGTCGCGCCAGTGATGATGGTGATCACGATGGTGCTTTGAAGATGGAGATCACAAGCACAAAATAATGATGGCCATATCATATCACTTATATTGATTGCATGTGATGTTTATCCTTTATGCATCTTATCTTGCTTTGATTGACGGTAGCATTTTAAGATGATCTCTCACTAATTATCAAGAAGTGTTCTCCCTGAGTATGCACCGTTGTGAAAGTTCTTCGTGCTGAGACACCACGTGATGATCGGGTGTGATAGGCTCTACGTTCAAATACAACGGGTGCAAAACAGTTGCACACGCGGAATACTCAGGTTAAACTTGACGAGCCTAGCATATACAGATATGGCCTCGGAACACGGAGACCGAAAGGTCGAGCGTGAATCATATAGTAGATATGATCAACATAATGATGTTCACCATTGAAACTACTCCATCTCACGTGATGATCGGACATGGTTTAGTTGATTTGGATCACGTGATCACTTAGATGACTAGAGAGATGTCTGTCTAAGTGGGAGTTCTTAAGTAATATGATTAATTAAACTTAAATTTATCATGTACTTAGTCCTGGTAGTATTTTGCAAATTATGTTGTAGATCAATAGCTTGCGTTGTTGCTTTCATATGTTTATTTTGATATGTTCCTAGAGAAAATTGTGTTGAAAGATGTTAGTAGCAATGATGCGGATTGGATCCGTGATCTGAGGTTTATCCTCATTGCTGCACAGAAGAATTATGTCCTTAATGCACCGCTAGGTGACAGACCTATTGCAGGAGCAGATGCACACGTTATGAAGGTTTGGCTAGCTCAATATGATGACTACTTGATAGTTTAGTGCACCATGCTTAACGGCTTAGAATCGGGACTTCAAAGATGTTTTGAACGTCATGGACCATATGAGATGTTCCAGGAATTGAAGTTAATATTTCAAACAAATACCCAAGTTGAGAGATATGAAGTCTCCAACAAGTTCTATTGCTAAAAGATGGAGGAGAATCTCTCAACTAGTGAGCATGTGCTCAGATTGTCTGAGTACTACAATCGCTTGAATCAAATGGGAGTTAATCTTCCAGATAAGATAGTGATTGACAGAATTCTCTAGTCACCATCACCAAGTTAGTAGAACTTTGTGATGAACTGTAGTATGCAAGGGATGACGAAAATGATTCCGAGCTCTTCGTGATGTTGAAATCAACGAAGGTAGAAATCAAGAAAGAGCATCAAGTGTTGATGATTGACAAGACCACTAGTTTCAAGAAAAGGGCAAAGGGAAAGAAAGGGAACTTCAAGTAGAATGACAAGCAAGTTGTCAGTCCCGCGAACAAGCCCAAAGCTGGACCAAAGCCTGAAACTAAGTGATTATACTGCAAAGGAAATGGTCACTAGAAGCGGAAATGCCTTGAATATTTGGTGGATAAGAAGGATGGCAAAGTGAACAAGGGTATATTTGATATACATGTTATTGATGTGTACCTTACTAGTGTTTATAGTAACCCCTGAGTATTTGATACTTGTTCAGTTGCTAAGATTAGTAACTCGAAACAGGAGTTACAGAATAAATAGAAACTAGTTGTGGGTGATGTGACGATGTGTGTTGGAAGTGGTTCCAAGATTGATATGATCATCATCGCACACTCCCTATACTTTCGGGATTAGTGTTGAACCTAAATAAATGTTATTTGGTGTTTGCGTTGAGCATGAATATGATTTGATCATGTTTATTGCAATACGGTTATTCATTTAAAGTCAGAGAATAATTGTTGTTCTGTTTACATGAATAAGACCTTCGATGGTCATACACCCAATGAACATAGTTTGCTGGATCTCGATCGTAGTGATACACATATTCATAATATTGATGCCAAAAGATGAAAAGTTAATAATGATAGTGCAACTTATTTGTGGCACTGCCGTTTGGGTCATATCGGTGTAAAGCGCATGAAGAAACTCCATAAAGATGGATTTTCAGAATCACTTGGTTATGAATCATTTGATGCTTGCGAACCGTGCCTTATGGGCAAGATGACTAAAACTCCGTTCTCCGGAACAATGGAACGAGCTACTGACTTATTGGAAATAATACATACCGATGTATGCGATCCGATGAGTGTTAAGGCTCGTGGCAAGTATCATTATTTTCTAACCTTCACAGATGATTTGAGTAGATATGGGTATATCTACTTAATGAAACACAAGTCTGAAACATTTGAAAAGTTCAAAGAATTTTAGAGTGAAGTGAAGAATCATCGTAACAAGAAAATAAAGTTTCTACGATCTGATCGTGGAGGAGAATATTTGAGTTACGAGTTTGGTCTTTAATTAAAACAATGTGGAATAGTTTCACAAACTCATGCCACCTGGAACACCACAGCTTAATGGTGTGTCCGAACGTCATAACCGTACTTTATTGGATATAGTGCAATCTATGATATCTCTTATCGGTTTACCACTATCGTTTTGGGATTATGCATTAGAGACAGCTGCATTCACGTTTAATAGGGCACCATCTAAATCCGTTGAGACGACACCGTATGAACTATGGTTTAGCAGTAAACCAAAGTTGTCCTTTCTTAAAGTTTGGCGCTGCGATGCTTATATGAAAAAGGTTTTCAACCTGATAAGCTCGAACCCAAATCGGAGAAGTGCGTCTTCATAGAATACCCAAAGGTAACTATTGGGTACACCTTCTATCACAGATCCGAAGGCAAGTTATTCGTTGCTAAGATGGATCCTTTCTAGAGAAAAAGTTTCTCTCAAAAGAAGTGAGTGGGAGGAAAGTAGAACTTGATAAGGTAATTGTACCTTCTCCCAAATTGGAAAGTAGTTCATCACAGAAATCAGTTCCAGTGATGCCTACACCGATTAGTGAGGAAATTAATGATGATGATCATGAAGCTTCAGATCAAGTTACTACGGAACCTCGTAGGTCTTCCAGAATAAGATCCGCACCAAAGTGGTATGGTAATCCCGTTCTAGAAGTCATGTTACTATTCCATGATGAACCTACGAACTATGAGGAAGCGATGATGAGCCCAGATTCCGCAAAATGGCTTGAGGCCATGAGATCTGAGATAAGATCCATGTATGAAAACAAAGTATGGACTTTGATTGACTTGCCCAATGATCGGCGAGACATTGAGATTAAATGGATCTTCAAGTGGAAGACGGACGCTGATAGTGTTACTATCTACAAAGCTAGAATTGTCGCAGAAGGTTTTCGACAAGTTCAAGGTGTTGACTACGATGAGAGTTTTTCACTCGTATCTATGCTTAAGTTTGTCTGAATCATGTTAGCAATTGCCGCATTTTATGAAATCTGGCAAATGGATAAACAAAACTGCATTCCTTAATGGTTTTCTTAAAGAAGAGTTGTATATGATGCAACCAGAAGGTTTTGTCAATCCTAAAGGTGCTAACAAATTGTGCAAGCTCCAGCGATCCATCTATGGACTGGTGCAAGCATCTCGGAGTTGGAATATATGCTTTGATGAGTTGATCAAAGCATATGGTTTTATACAGACTTTTGAAGAAGCCTGTATTTACAAGAAAGTGAGTGGGAGCTCTGTAGCATTTCTAATATTATATGTGGATGACATATTGTTAATTGGAAATGATATGGAAATTATGGATAGCATGAAAGGACACTTGAATAAGAGTTTTTCAAAGCAAGACCTTGGTGAAGCTGCTTACACATTGAGCATCAAGATCTATATAGATAGATCAAGATGCTTGATAAGATTTTTTCAATGAGTACATACCTTGATAAAATTTTGAAATAGTTCAAAATGGAACAGTCAAAGAAGGAGTTCTTGCCTGTGTTACAAGGTGTGAAGTTGAGTAAGACTCAAGACCCGACCATTGCAGAAAATAGAAAGAGAATGAAAAGTCATTCCCTATGCCTCAGTCATAGGTTCTATAAAGTATGCTACGCTGTGAACCAGACCTATTGTATAACTTGCTCTGTGTTTGGCAAAGGAATACAATTTTGATCTAATAAGTAGATCACTGGACATGGGTCAAGAATATCCTTAGTGAGGACTAAGGAGATGTTTCTCGATTATGGAGGTGATAAAAGAGCTCGTCGTTAAAGTTACAACAATGCAAGCTTTTACACCAATCCAGATGACTCTAAGTCTCAATCTGGATACATATTGAAAGTGGGAGCAATTAGCTAGAGTAGCTCCGTGCAAAGCATTGTGGACATAGAATATTTGCGAAATACATACGGCTCTGAATATGACAGACCCGTTGACTAAGCTTCTCTCACGAGCAAAACATGATCATACCTTAGTACTCTTTTGGGTGTTAATCACATAGCGATGTGAACTAGATTATTGACTCTAGTAAACCCTTTGGGTGTTGATCACATGACGATGTGAACTATGGGTATTAATCACATACAGATGTGAATATTGGTGTTAAATCACATGATGATGTGAACTAGATTATTGACTCTGGTGCAAGTGGGAGACTGAAGGAAATATGCCCTAGAGGCAATAATAAAGTTATTATTTATTTCCTTATTTCATGATAAATGTTTATTATTCATGCTAGAATTGTATTAACCGGAAACATGATACATGTGTGAATACATAGACAAACATATAGTCACTAGTATGCCTCTACTTGACTAGCTCATTAATCAAAGATGGTTATGTTTCCTAACCATAGACATGTGTTGTCATTTGATTAATGGGATCACATCATTAGGAGAATGATGTGATTGACATGACCCATCCCGTTATCTTAGCACTTGATCGTTTAGTATTCTGCTATTGCTTTCTTCATGACTTATACATGTTCCTGTAACTATGAGAATTATGCAACTCCCGTTTACCGGAGGAACACTTTGGGTACTACCAAACGTCACAACGTAACTGGGTGATTATAAAGGAGTACTACGGGTGTCTCCGAAGGTACATGTTGAGTTGGCGTATTTCGAGATTAGGTTTTGTCACTTCGATTGTCGGAGAGGTATCTCTGGGCCCTCTCGGTAATACTCATCACTTAAGCCTTGCAATCATTATAACTAATAAGTTAGTTATGAGATGGCGTATTACAAAACGAGTAAAGATACTTGCCGGTAACGAGATTGAACTAGGTATTGGATACCGACGATCAAATCTCGGGCAAGTAACATACCGATGACAAAGGGAACAACGTATGTTGTTATGCGGTTTGACCGATAAAGATCTTCGTAGAATATGTAAGAACCAATATGGGCATCCAGGTCCCGCTATTGGTTATTGACCGAGAATGGTTTTAGGTCATGTCTACATAGTTCTCGAACCCGTAGGGTCCGCACGCTTAACGATTCGATGACTGTTTTATTATGAGTTTATAAGTTTTGATGTACCGAAGTTTGTTCGGAGTCCCGGATGTGATCATGGACATGACGAGGAGTCTTGGAATGGTCGAGACATAAGAATTGATATATTGGAAGCCTATGTTTGGACATCGGAATGGTTCCGGGTGAAATCGACATTTTACCGGAGTACCGGGAGGTTACCGGAACCCCCCGGGGGGCTGATGGGCCTACATGGGCTACAAGGGAGAAGAGGGAAGGAGCCAGGAGGGGGCCGCGCGCCCCTCCCCCTCCTAGTCCGAATAGGACAAGGGAAAGGGGGCGGCGCCCCCCCTTTCCTTCCCCTCTTCCTCCTCTTTCCCCCCTTTCTCCTACTCCTACATGGAAAGAGGGAGTCCTACTCCCGGTGGGAGTAGGACTCCCCCCCTTGGCGCGCCCTCTAGGCCGGCCGCCTCCTCGCCCCTGGCTCCTTTATATACGGGGGCGGGGGGCACCCCAAAGACACACAAGTTGATCTACGGATCGTTCCTTAGCCGTGTGCGGTGCCCCCTTCCACCATATTCCACCTCGGTCATATCGTCACGGAGTTTAGGCGAAGCCCTGCGCCAGTAGAACATCATCATCGTCACCACATCGTCTTGCTGATGGAACTCATCTCCGGAGCCTTTGCTGGATCGGAGGGCCGGAGATCGTCATCGAGCTGAACGTGTGCTGAACTCGGAGGCCCCGTACGTTCGGTGCTTGGATCGGTCGGATCGTGAAGACGTACGACTACATCAACCGCGTTATGCTAATGCTTCCGCTTACGGTCTACGAGGGTACGTGGACGAACACTCTCCCCTCTCGTTGCTATATCATCACCATGATCTTGCGTGTGCGTAGGAAATTTTTTGAAATTACTACGTAACCCAACAGGAACCCCCCGGGAGAGTATTGGGCCTTATGGGCCTTAGGGGAAAGGAGAGAGGGGCGACCAGCATGGGCCGCGCGCCCCTCCCCCCTCTGGTCCGAATTGGACTAGGAGGGGGGGCGGCGCCCCCTCCCCTTTCCTTCCCCCTCTCCCCCTTCCTTTCCCCTCCTAGTAGGAGTAGGAAAGGAGGAGTCCTACTCCTACTAGTAGGAGGATTCCTCCTCCCTTGGCGCGCCCAAGGGGCCGGCCGGCCTCCTCCCTTGCTCCTTTATATACAGGGGCAGGGGGCACCTCATGACACACAAGTTGATCTACGGATCGTTCCTTAGCCGTGTGCGGTGCCCCCCTCCACCTCGGTCATATCGTCGCGGAGTTTAGGCGAAGCCCTGCGCTGGTAGAGCATCATCATCGTCACCATGCCGTCGTGCTGACGAAACTCATCCCCGAAGCTTTGCTGGATCGGAGCCCGGGGATCGTCATCGAGCTGAACGTGTGCTGAAGTCAGAGGTGCCGTACGTTCGGTACTTGGATCGGTCGGATCGTGAAGACGTACGACTACATCAACCGCGTTGTCATAACGCTTCCGCTTACGGTCTACGAGGGTACATGGACGACACTCTCTCGTCTCGTTGCTATGCCATCACCATGATCTTGCGTGTACTTAGGAAAATTTTGAAATTGCTACGTTCCGCAACAGTGGCATCCGAGCCTGGTTTTATGCGTTGATGTTATATGCACGAGTAGAACACAAGTGAGTTGTGGGAGATACAAGTCATACTGCTTACCAGCATGTCATACTTTGGTTTGGCGGTATTGTGAGATGAAGCGGCCCGGACCGACATTACGCGTACGCTTACGCGAGACTGGTTTCACCGTTACGAGCACTCGTGCTTAAAGGTGGCTGGTGGGTGTCTATCTCTCTCACTTTAGCTGAATCGAGTGTGGCTACGCCCGGTCCTTGCGAAGGTTAAAACAGCACCAACTTGACAAACTATCGTTGTGGTTTTTGATGCGTAGGTAAGAACGGTTCTTGCTAAGCCCGTAGCAGCCACGTAAAATTTGCAACAACAAAGTAGAGGACGTCTAACTTGTTTTTGCAGGGCATGCTGTGATGTGATATGGTCAAGACGTGATGCTATATTTTATTGTATGAGATGATCATGTTTTGTAACCGAAGTTATCGGCAACTGGCAGGAGCCATATGGTTGTCGCTTTATTGTATGAAATGCAAACGCCCTGTAATTGCTTTACTTTATCACTAAGCGGTAGCGATAGTCGTAGAAGCAATAGATGGCGTAACGACAACGATGCTACGATGGAGATCAAGGTGTCGCGGCGGTGACGATGGTGATCACGACGGTGCTTCGAAGATGGAGATCACAAGCACAAGATGATGATGGCCATATCATATCACTTATATTGATTGCATGTGATGTTTATCCTTTATGCATCTTATCTTGCTTTGATTGATGGTAGCATTTTAAGATGATCTCTCACTAAAATTATCAAGAAGTGTTCTCCCTGAGTATGCACCGTTGCCAAAGTTCGTCGTGCCTAGACACCACGCGATGATCGGGTGTGATAAGCTCTACGTCCATCTACAACGGTGCAAGACAGTTTTGCACACGCGGAATACTCAGGTTAAACTTGACGAGCCTAGCATATGCAGATATGGCCTCGGAACACGGAGACCGAAAGGTCGAGCGTGAATCATATAGTAGATATGATCAACATAGTGATGTTCACCATTGAAAACTACTCCATCTCACGTGATGATCGGTTATGGTTTAGTTGATTTGGATCACGTGATCACTTAGATGAATAGAGAGATGTCTGTCTAAGTGGGAGTTCTTAAGTAATATGATTAATTGAACTTAAATTTATCATGAACTTAGTACCTGATAGTATTTTGCTTGTCTATGTTTGTTTGTAGATAGATGGCTCGTGCTGTTGTTCCATTGAATTTTAATGCGTTCCTTGAGAAAGCAAAGTTGAAAGATGATGGTAGCAATTACACGGACTGGGTCCGTAACCTGAGGATTATCCTCATTGCTGCACAGAAAACTTATGTCCTGGAAGCACCGCTGGGTGCCAGGCCTGCTGCTAATGCAACTGACGACGTTAAGAACGTCTAGCAGAGCAAAGCTGATGACTACTCTATAGTTCAGTGTGCCATGCTTTACGGCTTAGAACCGGGTCTTCAACGACGTTTTGAACGTCATGGAGCATATGAGATGTTCCAGGAGTTGAAGTTAATATTTCAAGCAAATGCCCGGATTGAGAGATATGAAGTCTCCAATAAGTTCTACAGCTCCAAGAAGGAGGAGAATAGTTCTGTCAGTGAGCATATACTCAAAATGTCTGGGTATAATAATCACTTGATTTAACTGGGAGTTAATCTTCCAGATGATAGCGTCATTGACAGAATTCTCCAATCACTGCCACCAAGCTACAAGAGCTTTGTGATGAACTATAATATGCAAGGGATGAACAAGACTATTCCCGAGCTCTTCGCAATGCTAAAAGCTGCGGAGGTAGAAATCAAGAAGGAGCATCAAGTGTTGATGGTCAACAAGACCACTAGTTTCAAGAAAAAGGGCAAAGGGAAGAAGAAGGGGAACTTCAAGAAGAACAGCAAGCAAGTTGCTGCTCAAGAGAAGAAACCCAAGTCTGGACCTAAGCCTGAAACTGAGTGCTTCTACTGCAAGCAGACTAGTCACTGGAAGCGGAACTGCCCCAAGTATTTGGCGGATAAGAAGGATGGCAAAGTAAACAAAGGTATATGTGATATACATGTTATTGATGTGTACCTAACTAGAGCTCGTAGTAGCACCTGGGTATTTGATACTGGTTCTGTTGCTAATATTTGCAACTCGAAACAGGGACTACGGAATAAGCGAGCACTGGCCAAGGACGAGGTGACGATGCGCGTGGGAAACGGTTCCAAAGTCGATGTGATCGCGGTCGGCACGCTACCTCTACATCTACCTTCGGGATTAGTTTTAGACCTGAATAATTGTTATTTGGTGCCAGCGTTGAGCATGAACATTATATCTGGATCTTGTTTGATGCGAGACGGTTATTCATTTAAATTAGAGAATAATGGTTGTTCTATTTATATGAGTAATATCTTTTATGGTCATGCACCCTTGAAGACTGGTCTATTTTTATTAAATCTCAATAGTAGTGATACACATACTCATAGTGTTGAAACCAAAAGATGCAGAGTTGATAATGATAGTGCAACTTATTTGTGGCACTGCCGTTTGGGTCATATCAATGTAAAGCGCATGAAGAAACTCCATACTGATGGACTTTTGGAATCACTTGATTATGAATCACTTGGTACTTGCGAACCGTGCCTTATGGGCAAGATGACTAAAACGCCGTTCTCCGGAACTATGGAGCGAGCAACTGATTTGTTGGAAATCATACATACTGATGTTTGTGGCCCAATGAATGTTGAGGCTCGCGGCGGGTATCGTTATTTTCTCACCTTCACAGATGATTTGAGCAGATATGGGTATATCTACTTGAAGAAACACAAGTCTGAAACATTTGAAAAGTTCAAAGAATTTCAGAGTGAAGTGGAAAATCATCGTAACAAGAAAATAAAGTTTCTACGATCTGATCGTGGAGGAGAGTATTTGAGTTATGAGTTTGGCCTACACTTGAAACAATGTGGAATAGTTTCGCAACTCACACCACCTGGAACACCACAACGAAATGGTGTGTCCGAACGTCGTAATCGTACTTTACTTGATATGGTGCGATCTATGATGTCTCTTACTGATTTACCGCTATCTTTTTGGGGTTATGCTTTAGTGACGGCCGCATTCACGTTAAATAGGGCACCATCAAAATCCGCTGAGACGACGCCTTATGAACTGTGGTTTGGCAAGAAACCAAAGTTGTCATTTCTTAAAGTTTGGGGCTGCGATGCTTATGTGAAGAAACTTCAACCAGATAAGCTCGAACCTAAATCGAAGAAATGTGTCTTCATAGGATACCCAAAAGAGACTGTTGGGTACACCTTCTATCACAGATCCGAAGGCAAGACATTCGTTGCAAATAATGGATCCTTTCTAGAGAAGGAGTTTCTCTCGAAAGAAGTGAGTGGGAGGAAAGTAGAACTTGATGAGATAACTGTATCTACTCCCTTATTGGAAAGTAGTTCATCACGAGAACCGGTTCCTGTGACAACTACACCAATTAGTGAGGAAGCTAATGATAATGATCATGAAACTTCAGATCAAGTTTCTACTGAACCTCGTAGGTCTACCAGAGTAAGATCCACACCAGAGAGGTACGGTAATCCTATTCTGGAAGTCATGTTACTTGACCATGATGAACCTACAAACTATGAGGAAGCGATGATGAGCCCGGATTCCGCAAAATGGCTAGAAGCCATGAAATCTGAGATGGGATCCATGTATGAAAACAAAGTATGGACTTTGGTTGACTTGCCCAATGATCGGCAAGCCATTGAGAATAAATGGATCTTTAAGAAGAAGACTGACACTGATGGTAATGTAACTGTCTATAAAGCTCGACTTGTTGCAAAAGGTTTTCGACAAGTTCAAGGGGTTGACTACGATGAGACTTTCTCACCCGTAGCGATGCTTAAGTCCGTCCGAATCATGTTAGCTACTGCTGCTTTTCATGATTATGAAATTTGGCAAATGGATGTCAAGACTGCAATCTTGAATGGATACGTCGATGGAGGTGACAAAGAGCTAGTCGTAAATGGTTACGTCGATGCAAGCTTTGACACTGATCTGGACGATTCTAAATCGCAAACCAGATACGTGTTTTTATTAAACGGTGGAGCTGTAAGTTGGTGCAGTTCTAAACAAAGCGTCGTGGCAGGGTCTACATGTGAGCGGAGTACATAGCTGCTTCAGAAGCAGCAAAGGAAGGAGTCTGGATGAAGGAGTTCATTTCCGATCTAGGTGTCATACCTAGTGCATCGGGACCAATGAAGATCTTCTGTGACAATGCTGGTGCAATTGCCTTGGCAAAGGAATCCAGATTTCACAAGAGGACCAGGCACATCAAGAGATGCTTCAATTCCATTCGGGACCAAGTCCAAGTGGGAGACATAGAGATTTGCAAGATACATACGGATCTGAATGTTGCAGACCCGTTGACTAAGCCTCTCTCACGAGCAAAACATGATCAGCACCAAGACTCCATGGGTGTTAGAATCATTACTATGTAATCCAGATTATTGACTCTAGTGCAAGTGGGAGACTAAAGGAAATATGCCCTAGAGGCAATAATAAAGTTATTATTTATTTCCTCATATCATGATAAATGTTTATTATTCATGCTAGAATTGTATTAACCGGAAACATGATACATGTGTGAATACATAGACAAACATAAAGTCACTAGTATGCCTCTACTTGACTAGCTAATTAATCAAAGATGGTTATGTTTCCTAATCATAGACATGTGTTGTCATTTGATTAATGGGATCACATCATTAGGATAATGATGTGATTGACATGACCCATTCCATTAGCCTAGCACTTGATCGTTTAGTATATTGCTATTGCTTTCTTCATGACTTATACAAAGTTCCTGCAACTATGAGATTGTGCAACTCCCATTTACTGGAAGAACACTTTGTGTGCTACCAAACGTCACAACGTAACTGGGTGATTATAAAGGTGCTCTATAGGTGTTTTCGAAGGTACATGTTCGGTTGGCATAATTCGAGATAAGGTTTTGTCACTCCGATTGTCGGAGAGGTATCTCTGGGCCCTCTCGGTAATACTCATCACCTAAGCCTTGCAAGCATTGTAACTAATGAGTTAGTTATAAGATGATGTGTTACAGAACGAGTAAAGAGACTTGCCGGTAACGAGATTGAACTAGGTATTGGATACCGACGATCAAATCTCGGGCAAGTAACATACCGATGACAAAGGGAACAACGTATGTTGTTACGCGGTTTGACCGATAAAGATCTTCGTAGAATATGTAGGAACCAATATGGGCATCCAGGTCCCGCTATTGGTTATTGACCGAGAATGGTTCTAGGTCATGTATACATAGTTCTCGAACCCGTAGGGTCCGCACGCTTAACGTTACGATGACAGTTTTATTATGAGTTTATAAGTTTTGATGTACCGAAGTTTGTTCGGAGTCCCGGATGTGATCACGGACATGACGAGGAGTCTAGAAATGGTCGAGACATAAAGATTGATATATTGGACAACTATATTCGTGTTGGAAATATGCCCTAGAGGCAATAATAAAAGTATTATATTTCATTGTTCATGATAATTGTCTTTTATTCATGCTATAACTATTTATCCGGAAATCATAATACACGTGTGAATACATAGACCTCAATATGTCCCTAGTGAGCCTCTAGTTGACTAGCTCGTTGTGATCAACAGATAGTCATGGTTTCCTGGCTATGGACATTGGATGTCATTGATAACGGGATCACATCATTAGGAGAATGATGTGATGGACAAGACCCAATCCTAAGCATAGCACAAAGATCGTGTAGTTCGTTTGCTAGAGCTTTGCCATTGTCAAGTATCTCTTCCTTCGACCATGAGATCGTGTAACTCCCGGATACCGTAGGAGTGCCTTGGGTGTATCAAACGTCACAACGTAACTGGGTGACTATAAAGGTGCATTACAGGTATCTCCGAAAGTGTCTGTTGGGTTGACAGGGATCGACACTGGGATTCGTCACTCCGTATGACGGAGAGGTATCTCTGGGCCCACTCGGTAATGCATCATCATAATGAGCTCAAGGTGACCAAGGTGTTGGCAACGGGATCATGCATTACGGTACGAGTAAAGTGACTTGCAAGTAACGAGACTGAACAAGGTATTGGGATACCGATGATCGAGTCTCGGGCAAGTAACGTACCGATTGACAAAGGGAATTGTATACAGGGTTTGATCGAATCCTCGACATCGTGGTTCATCTGATGACAACATAGAGGAGCATGTGGGAGCCAACATGGGTATCCAGATCCCGCTGTTGGTTATTTACCTGAGAGCGTCTCTGTCATGTTTGCATGTCTCCCGAACCCGTAGGGTCTACACACTTAAGGTTCGGTGACGCTAGGGTTATTAGGAAGACTAGTATGTGACTACCGAATGTTGTTCGGAGTCCCGGATGACATCCCGGACGTCACGAGGAGTTCCGGAAGGGTCCGGAGGTAAAGATTTATATATGGGAAGTTGTCAAACGGACACCGGTAAGTTTCGGGGTCATACCGGGGCCACCGGAAGGGTTCCGGAGGTCCACCGGGTGGGGCCACCCCTCCCGGGGGCCCACATGGGCTGCGTGGGGCAGGGAGCCAGCCCCTAGTGGGCTGGGCACACCTCCCCACCTAGGCCCATGCAGCTAGGGCTAGGGGAGGGGAAACCCTAAAGGGGGCGCCTCCCTGGCTTGGGGGGCAAGCCACCCTTTCCCCTCTCCCTTTGGCCGCCGCCCCCCCCCCCCTAGGGTTTTCCCTAGAGGGCCGGCCCCCCTTGCCCCCTTCCCCTATATATAGAGGGGTGAGGGGAGGGCTGCAATAGACATCTCCAAGGCGCAGCCCCTCCCCTCCCCAACATCTCTCCTCCTCCATACGTGCTTGGCGAAGCCCTGTCGGAGTACTACTGCTCCAACTACACCACGCCGTCGTGCTGCCGTTGGAGCGATCTTCCTCAACCTCTCCTCCCCCCTTGCTGGATCAAGAAGGAGGAGACGTTTCATGTCCCATACGTGTGTTGAACGCGGAGGTGTTGTCCGTTCAGTACTTGGTCATCGGTGATCCGAATCACGTCGAGTACGACTCCATCATCACCATCCCCTTGCAAGCTTCCGCACGCGATCTACAAGTGGTATGTAGATGCAAACTCACTCCCTTGACTCGTTTCTTAGATGAACTCATAGATGGATCTTGGTGAAACCGTAGGAAAAATTTTAATTTTCTGCAACGTTCCCCAACAGTGGTATCAGAGCTAGGTCTATGCGTAGTTCTCTTTGCACGAGTAGAACACAATTTTGTTGTGGGCGTGGATCTTGCCAACTTACTTGCCTCTACTAGTCTTTTCTTGCTTCAACAGTATTGTGGGATGAAGCGGCCCGGACCAACCTTACACGTATGCTTACGTGAGACCGGTTCCACCGATTGACATGCACTAGTTGCATAAGGTGGCTGGCGGGTGTCTGTCTCTCCCACTTTAGTTGGAGCGTATTCGATGAAAAGGGCCCTTATGAAGGGTAAATAGAAGTTGACAAAATCACGTTGTGGTTATTCGTAGGTAAGAAAACGTTCTTGCTAGAACCCAATTGCAGCCACGTAAAAGATGCAACAACAATTAGAGGACGTCTAACTTGTTTTTGCAGCGATTGATCATGTGATGTGATATGGCCAGAAGTTGTGATGAATGATGAATTGTGATGTATGAGATCATGTTCTTTTAATAGGATTCACGACTTGCATGTCGATGAGTATGACAACCGGCAGGAGCCATTGGAGTTGTCTTTATTTTTTGTATGACCTGCGTGTCATTGAAGAACGCCATGTAACTTACTTTACTTTATTGCTAAACGTGTTAGCCATAGATGTAGAAGTAGTCGTTGGCGTGACAACTTCATGAAGACACGATGATGGAGATCATGATGATGGAGATCATGGTGTCAAGCCGGTGACAAGATGATCATGGAGCCCCGAAGATGGAGATCAATGGAGCTATGTGATATTGGCCATATCATGTCACAACTATATAATTGCATGTGATGTTTATTATGTTTATGCATCTTGTTTACTTAGGACGACGGTAGTAAATAAGATGATCCCTTACAAAAATTTCAAGAAGTGTTATCCCCTAACTGTGCACCGTTGCTACAGTTCGTCGCTTCTAAGCACCACGTGATGATGGGGTGTGATGGATTCTTATGTTCACATACAATGGGTGTAAGACAGTTTTACACAGCAAAAACACTTAGGGTTAACTTGACGAGCCTAGCATGTGCAGACATGGCCTCGGAACACGGAGACCGAAAGGTCGAACACGAGTCGTATGGAAGATACGATCAACATGAAGATGTTCACCGACGATGACTAGTCCGTCTCACGTGATGATCGGACACGGGCTAGTCGACTCGGATCATGTAACACTTAGATGACCAAAGGGATGTCTAATCTGAGTGGGAGTTCATAATTTGATTAGAACTTAATTATCATGAACTTAGTCTAAAACCTTTGCAAATATGTCTTGTAGATCAAATGGCCAACGCTCATGTCAACATGAACTTCAACGCGTTCCTAGAGAAAACCAAGCTGAAAGATGATGGCAGCAACTATACGGACTGGGTCCGGAACCTGAGGATCATCCTCATAGCTGCCAGGAAACAATATGTCCTAGAAGGACCGCTAGGTGACGCTCCCGTCCCAGAGAACCAAGACATTATGAATGCTTGGCAAACTCGCGCTGATGATTACTCCCTCGTTCAGTGCGGCATGCTTTACAGCTTAGAACCGGGGCTCCAAAAGCGTTTTGAGCATCACGGAGCATATGAGATGTTCGAAGAGCTGAAACTAGTTTTTCAAGCTCATGCCCGGGTCGAGAGATATGATGTCTCCGACAAGTTCTATAGTTGTAAGATGGAGGAAAACAGTTCTGTCAGTGAGCACATCCTGAAGATGTCTGGGTTGCACAACCGTATGACCCAGCTGAACATTAACCTCCCAGATGAGGCGGTCGTTGAAAGAATCCTCCAGTCGCTCCCACCAAGCTACAAGAGCTTTGTGATGAACTACAACATGCAGGGGATGGAAAAGACCATTCCTGAAGTGTTCTCGATGCTGAAGTCAGCAGAGGCTGAAATCAAGAAAGAACATCAAGTGTTGATGGTCAATAAGACCACTAAGTTCAAGAAGGGCAAGGGCAAGAAGAACTTCAAGAAGGACGGCAAGGATGTTGCCACGCCTGGTAAGCCAGTTACCGGGAAGAAGTCAAAGAATGGACCCAAGCCTGAGACTGAGTGCTTCTATTGCAAGGGGAAGGGTCACTGGAAGCGGAACTGCCCCAAATACTTAGCGGATAAGAAGGCCGGCAACACCAAAGGTATATTTGATATACATGTAATTGATGTGTACCTTACCAGTACTCGTAGTAACTCCTGGGTATTTGATACCGGTGCCGTTGCTCATATTTGTAACTCACAGCAGGAGCTGCGGAATAAACGGAGACTGGCGAAGGACGAGGTGTCGATGCGCGTCAGGAATGGTTCCAGAGTAGATGTGATCGCCGTCGGCACGCTGCCTCTACATTTACCCACGGGATTAATTTTGAACCTTAATAATTGTTATTTAGTGCCAAGTTTGAGCATGAACATTGTATCTGGATCTCGTTTAATACGAGATGGCTACTCATTTAAGTCTGAGAATAATGGTTGTTCGATTTATATGAGAGATATGTTTTATGGTCATGCTTCGATGGTCAATGGTTTGTTCTTAATGAATCTAGAGCGTAATATTACACATGTTCATAGTGTGGATGCCAAAAGATGTAAAGTTGATAACGATAGTCCCACATACATGTGGCACTGCCGCCTTGGTCACATTGGTGTAAAACGCATGAAGAAGCTCCATGCTGATGGACTTTTGGAGTCTCTTGATTATGAATCATTTGACACATGCGAACCATGCCTCATGGGCAAAATGACCAAGACTCCGTTCTCCGGAACAATGGAGCGAGCAACCAACTTGTTGGAAATCATACATACCGATGTGTGCGGTCCAATGAGCGTTGAGGCTCGCGGAGGATATCGTTATGTTCTCACTCTCACTGATGACTTGAGTAGATATGGGTATGTCTACTTAATGAAACACAAGTCTGAGACCTTCGAAAAGTTCAAGGAATTTTAGAATGAGGTGGAGAATCAACGTGACCGAAAGATAAAATTCCTACGATCAAATCGTGGAGGAGAATACTTAAGTCACGAATTTGGTACACACTTAAGGAAATGTGGAATCGTTTCACAACTCACGCCGCCTGGAACACCTCAGCATAACATTGTGTCCGAACGTCGTAATCGCACTCTATTAGATATGGTGCGGTCTATGATGTCTCTTACCGATTTACCGCTATCATTTTGGGGATACGCTCTAGAGACAGCTACATTCACTTTAAATAGGGCACCGTCTAAATCCGTTGAGACAACACCGTATGAATTATGGTTTGGGAAGAAACCTAAGCTGTCGTTTCTAAAAGTTTGGGGATGCGATGCTTATGTCAAGAAACTTCAACCTGAAAAGCTCGAACCCAAGTCGGAAAAATGCATCTTCATAGGATACCCTAAGGAAACTGTCGGGTATACCTTCTACTTAAGATCCGAGGGCAAGATCTTTGTTGCCAAGAACGGATGCTTTCTGGAAAAAGAGTTTCTCTCGAAAGAAGTAACTGGGAGGAAAGTAGAACTCGATGAAGTACTACCTCTCGAACAGGAAAGTGGTGCAGCTCAGGAAAATGTTCCTGTGATGCCCACACCAACTGAAGAGGAAACCAATGATGATGATCAAGGTACTTCGGATCAATTTACTACTGAACTTCGTAGGTCCACAATGACACGTTCCGCACCAGAGTGGTACGGCAACCCCGTCCTGGAAATCATGTTGTTAGACAACGGTGAACCTTCGAACTATGAAGAAGCGATGGCGGGCCCAGATTCCAACAATTGGCTTGAAGCCATGAAATCCGAGATAGAATCCATGTATGAAAACAAAGTATGGACTTTGACAGACTTGCCCGATGATCGGTGAGCGATAGAAAACAAATGGATCTTTAAGAAGAAGACGGACGCGGATGGTAATGTTACCATCTATAAAGCTCGGCTTGTCGCTAAGGGTTATCGACAAGTTCAAGGGATTGACTACGACGAGACATTCTCTCCTGTAGCGAAGCTAAAGTCCGTCCGAATCATGTTAGCAATTGCCGCATACTATGATTATGAGATATGGCAGATGGACGTCAAAACGGCATTCCTTAACGGGCATCTTAAGGAAGAGCTGTATATGATGCAGTCGGAAGGTTTTGTCGATCCTAAGAACGCTAACAAAGTATGCAAGCTCCAGCGATCCATTTATGGGCTGGTGCAAGCATCTCGGAGTTGGAATATTCGCTTTGATGAGATGATCAAAGCGTTTGGGTTTATGCAGACTTATGGAGAAGCCTGCATTTACAAGAAAGTGAGTGGGAGCTCTGTAGCATTTCTCATATTATATGTAGATGACATACTCTTGATGGGGAATAATACAGAATTTCTGGACAGCATTAAGGCCTACTTGAACAAATGTTTTTCAATGAAGGACCTTGGAGAAGCTGCTTATATATTAGGCATCAAGATCTATAGAGATAGATCGAGACGCCTCATAGGTCTTTCACAAAGCACATACCTTGATAAGATTTTGAAAAGGTTCAAAATGGATCAGTCCAAGAAAGGGTTCTTGCCTATGTTACAAGGTGTGAGATTGAGCGCGGCTCAGTCACCGACCACGGCAAAAGATAAAGAAGAGATGAGTGTCATCCCCTATGCTTCAGCCATAGGATCTATTATGTATGCCATGTTGTGTACCAGACCTGATGTAAACCTTGCTGTAAGTTTGGTAGCAAGATACCAAAGTAATCCCGGCAAGGAACACTGGACAGCGGTCAAGAATATCCTGAAGTACCTGAAAAGGACAAAGGACATGTTTCTCGTTTATGGAGGAGACGAAGAGCTTGTCGTAAAGGGTTACGTCGACGCTAGCTTCGACTCAGATCCGGATGACTCTAAGTCACAAACCGGATACGTGTATATGTTGAATGGTGGAGCAGTAAGCTGGTGCAGCTGCAAGCAGAGCGTCGTGGCGGGATCTACGTGTGAAGCGGAGTACATGGCAGCCTCGGAGGCAGCACATGAAGCAATTTGGGTGAAGGGGTTCATCACCGACCTAGGAGTCATACCCAATGCGTCGGGGCCAATCAAACTCTTCTGTGACAACACTGGAGCTATTGCCCTTGCCAAGGAGCCCAGGTTTCACAAGAAGACCAGGCACATCAAGCGTCGTTTCAACTCCATCCGTGAAAATGTTCAAGATGGAGACATAGAAATTTGCAAAGTACATACGGATCTGAATGTCGCAGATCCGTTGACTAAACCTCTCTCGCGAGCAAAACATGATCAACACCAGAACTCTATGGGTGTTCGATTCATCACAATGTAACTAGATTGGTGACTCTAGTGCAAGTGGGAGACTGTTGGAAATATGCCCTAGAGGCAATAATAAAAGTATTATATTTCATTGTTCATGATAATTGTCTTTTATTCATGCTATAACTGTATTATCCGAAAATCATAATACACGTGTGAATACATAGACCTTAATATGTCCCTAGTGAGCCTCTAGTTGACTAGCTCATTGTGATCAACAGATAGTCATGGTTTCCTGGCTATGGACATTGGATGTCGTTGATAACGGGATCACATCATTAGGAGAATGATGTGATGGACAAGACCCAATCCTAAGCATAGCACAAAGATCGTGTAGTTCGTTTGCTAGAGCTTTGCCATTGTCAAGTATCTCTTCCTTCGACCATGAGATCGTGTAACTCCCGGATACCGTAGGAGTGCCTTGGGTGTATCAAACGTCACAACGTAACTGGGTGACTATAAAGGTGCATTACAGGTATCTCCGAAAGTGTCTGTTGGGTTGACACGAATCGAGACTGGGATTTGTCACTCCGTATGACGGAGAGGTATCTATGGGCCCACTCGGTAATGGATCATCATAATGAGCTCAAGGTGACCAAGGTGTTGGCCACGGGATCATGCATTACGGTACGAGTAAAGTGACTTGCCAGTAACGAGACTGAACAAGGTATTGGGATACCGACGATCGAGTCTCGGGCAAGTAACGTACCGATTGACAAAGGGAATTGTATACAGGATTTGATCGAATCCTCGACATCGTGGTTCATCCGATGACAACATCGAGGAGCATGTGGGAGCCAACATGGGTATCCAGATCCCGCTGTTGGTTATTGACCTGAGAGCATCTCGGTCATGTCTGCATGTCTCCCGAACCCGTAGGGTCTACACACTTAAGGTTCGGTGACGCTAGGGTTATTAGGAAGACTAGTATGTGACTACCGAATGTTTTTCGGAGTCCCGGATGAGATCCCGAACGTCAAGAGGAGTTCCGGAAGGGTCCGGAGGTAAAGATTTATATATGGGAAGTTGTCAAACGGACACCGGTAAGTTTCGGGGTCATACCGGGGCCACCGGAAGGGTTCCGGAGGTCCACCGGGTGGGGCCACCCCTCCCGGGGGCCCACATGGGCTGCGTGGGGCAGGGAGCCAGCCCCTAGTGGGCTGGGCGCGCCTCCCCACCTAGGCCCATGCGGCTAGGGCTAGGGGAGGGGAAACCCTAAAGGGGGCGCCTCCCTGGCTTGGGGGGCAAGCCACCCTTTCCCCTCTCCCTTTGGCCGCCGCCCCCCCTAGGGTTTTCCCTAGAGGGCCGGCCCCCCTTGCCCCCTTCCCCTATATATAGAGGGGTGAGGGGAGGGCTGCAATAGACATCTCCAAGGCGCAGCCCCTCCCCTCCCTAACATCTCTCCTCCTCCATACGTGCTTGGCGAAGCCCTGTCGGAGTACTACTGCTCCAACTACACCACGCCGTCGTGCTGCCGTTGGAGCGATCTTCCTCAACCTCTCCTCCCCCCTTGCTGGATCAAGAAGGAGGAGACGTTTCCCGTCCCGTACGTGTGTTGAACGCGGAGGTGCTGTCCGTTCAGTACTTGGTCACCGGTGATCCGAATCACGTCGAGTACGACTCCATCATCACCATCCCCATGCAAGCTTCCTCACGCGATCTACAAGTGGTATGTAGATGCAAACTCACTCCCTTGACTCGTTGCTTAGATGAACTCATAGATGGATCTTGGTGAAACCGTAGGAAAAATTTTAATTTTCTGCAATGTTCCCCAACAATTCGGACACCGGAAGTGTTCCGGGTGATTTCGGAGAAAACCAGAGTGCCGGGGGGGTTACCGGAACCCCCCGGGAGAGTATTGGGCCTTATGGGCCTTGGGGGGAAGGAGAGAGGGGCGGCCAGCATGGGCCGTGCGTCCCCTCCCCCCTCTGGTCCGAATTGGACTAGGAGGGGGGGCGGCGCCCCCTCCCCTTTCCTTCCCCCTCTCCCCCTTCCTTTTCCCTCCTAGTAGGAGTAGGAAAGGAGGAGTCCTACTCCTACTAGGAGGAGGATTCCTCCTCCCTTGGCGCGCCCAAGGGGCGGGCCGGCCTCCTCCCTTGCTCCTTTATATACGGGGGCAGGGGGCACCCCATGACACACAAGTTGATCTACGGATCGTTCCTTAGCCGTGTGCGGTGCCCCCCTCCACCATATTCCACCTCGGTCATATCGTCGCGGAGTTTAGGCGAAGCCCTGCGCCGGTAGAGCATCATCATCGTCACCATGCCGTCGTGCTGACGAAACTCATCCCCGAAGCTTTGCTGGATCGGAGCCCGGGGATCGTCATCGAGCTGAACGTGTGCTGAACTCGGAGGTGCCGTACGTTCGGTACTTGGATCGGTCGGATCGTGAAGACGTAGGACTACATCAACCGCGTTGTCATAACGCTTCCGCTTAAGGTCTACGAGGGTACATGGACAACACTCTCTCCTCTCGTTGCTATGCCATCACCATGATCTTGCGTGTACGTAGGAAAGTTTTGAAATTACTACGTTCCCCAACAATCCCATGTGCTAGAGGGCTCAAGGGCAGCAAGCTCTTCGGCCATCGCAAGATGCCATTCAGGATGAGTCATGGCAGTGTGATAGGAAGTGGGCTCAGTCATAACAGAGAGACCATACCGATCAGGGGAGTAGCGATCGGGCGGGGGGCGAGGCCGAGCACGGAGGTTGTGAATTGGAGGAGGCGTGAGAGGAGGAGCACCAGAGGTGGAAGGCTCATCAGAGGAGGGATCCTTAGTACGAGATCGATGAGTATAGTGGAAAGGAAACGGTGAGAGAGGGCGACGGACTGGTGAGGATGGGGGAGAGGTGGAGGAGGAGGATGAGGAAGACGGGGTCGGTGGTGAAGGAGAAGGAAAGGGAGGTGCCAGAGGAAGAGGTGACACATGAGGCATGTAAAAGGGTGTATCGGGAAGAAGAAGGAAAGAGAGGTCGTCCACAGAGAAACTCGAGGAAGAAGGACTTGGGTACTAAGAACGAGACTCGTCAAACATCACATCATGCGAGATGCGCAAGCGACGACCCACTGGATCCCAACATCGATAGCCCTTGTGCTCATCACTGTAGCCAAGGAAAACACACTCAACCGACTGAGCAGTCAGTTTGGTACGTTCTCTGGGGGCAAGAAGAACATAGCAGACACACCCAAACATACGAAGAACGGAGTAGTCAGGGGAGCGATCAGTGAGACACTCCATAGGAATGCCACCCTGCAGAGCAGTCGATGGCTGAATGTTGATGAGATAGGTGGATGCGGAAAAAGCCTCAGCCCAAAAATGGGGTGGAAGGAAAGCAGCAATCATCAGCGCACGAGCTGTCTCAAGCAAATGACGATGCTTTCTCTCGACAACGCCATTCTGAGCATGAGCACCAGGACAGGAGAACTGGGCAAGAGTACCCTGTTCCGCGAGAAAACCACGCAACAGCTGAGAGATATACTCGCCAGCGGAGTCAGCTCGAAAAGTACGAATGGGCGTGGCAAACTGGGTGTGAACCATGGCAGTAAAACGTTTGTATATAGGGAGAACCTCGCTATGAGATTTCATGAAGTAGAGCCAAGTGTAGCGAGAGAAATCATCAATAAACAAAACATAGTAGCGATGATGTCAGAGTAAATGACCACGGGTAGCCTAACCGGCTCCCTTTGGCCCTTAGAAAAAACAATGGGCCGACGGAGCCTTGAGGCACCCAAGACACGGGGCCGCCTTCTTCCGGCCGGCTATCGCCTAGGCCGACTAGCGCAAGGCGGCCCAGCCGTAAACAATCTTCGGAAGACGCCACAGCAGGGCCGACTCCAAGAAAGCCGGCCCATAAAGGACCGGCTCCAAGAAAGCCGGCCCATGAAGGACCGGCTCCAAGAAAGCCGGCCCATCGCAGGCAGCCATGGGCTGCACCCTATAGTCAACCCCCCATAACAGTGACGAGACGGGGCGTGGCTACAGTGGACCCTGCCACCCTCGAATCTCGGAACAAGCATGGTTACAGTACGTCGTACAGGGCGGACATCTCCTATCCGGCGAGGCACTGTTGCCATGCGAATCATGACGCCATCCACGACGGGCCGCTGGTACGGCCCAGATGAGGCGGGCCCCTTCGGTCAGAGAGACATCCGAAGGCGGCCTGGCCTCCCCTAGCTGGCCTAAGGCCAGGCCGGCTTCCTGCAGCCGGCTTGCCCCCCTCCTCGGGGCACGTGCACCATCAAGCAGACAAGACGAGGTAAGGCTATAATGAGCGCCCGCAAGGCGGCGGCACTGTAGCCATGCTTACCTCGACAAAGCCCTCGTCATTAGAGGTGAGGCGACAGTAACCAGCCCCCGACAAAACCCCCCAAACGGTGGGGCCGGAAGCCGGCGGGACCCACCAGTCGGCGGGCCCCAAAAGCCGGCGGACGAAGACGCTTATGGCCTGGGCCCACGCCCAGGCCGGATTACCATTGTACCCCTGGGGGGTGGGCCTATATAAACCCCCCGGGACACCCATGCAAAGGGGGGACCCTGATAGTTTTAGCCACCACATAGAGGGAAGAGAGGAGCTAGCCGTGCCCTTCTTCTTCCTCTCACCGAACAGCTCTAGGAGCAGCTTGTAGCAACTTATTCATCTAGTGATCATGCGGAGACCCCGCAGAGCAGCAGTAGGGGTGTTATCTCCAGGGAGAGCCCCGAAGCTGGGTAAGATCCGCCCGCGTGCAAGTCTTCGCCTCATCCCGTTTCCAGGCACCGGCAATGTCTTACTGGCTCCCACAATGATAAGCTATCCGTTGGCATATGTCGCACCAACCACCCGACATTTGGCGCCCACCATGGGGCCAGGTGCACCGTCGTCCGGAGACCTGCTCTGGACGGGAACCCTCTTCCTCCCCAGCAAGCATAGCCAGCCCGGCACGCCTGACGGCGCTTGCCCCGATGCGCTGCAAAGCGTCGATGACGCCTGCGCAGCGCGCTGCCTTGCCGATCTTCTCGGCGAGGCTCGCATCTCCGACGAGCCCGCATCCGACGTGGGCACAGGCTGCCCCGAGAGCCGCCTCGTCAGCCTCCTCGACCAACTCCACGTCTCCGGCGAGCCTACCGCGGACTTGGAGTCGGTCGGCTCCACCGACCCGATGCTTGTCGATTCCGACACGGCGTCGCTCGACGCCTTCCCCTCCGACGTGATCGTCTTCGACGACCCTCTCCCTCGAGCTGACAGTGGCGGCAGCACCGTCACCGAAGTGTTTGTCATCAGCCACGGCGCCGCTTCCAACGAGAATGCCCACGACGCCCTACAGGCCACTTTGCATGATCTGTCCGCCCCCATCCCGACGGAGGCTAACGCAGAGGCGCTGGAGGCACGCCGCCTTGCCCTCCTTGCGGAGGGCCAGAAGATAGCCAACATGAGACGCCTCACGGAAGCCCACCAGCACGAAGTCGACCGTGCCGCCTTCGGCACGCCGCCTCCAGAAGGGCCAAGCCGAGTCGGCATCGTCAAGAAACGCGGCGCGGCCATTGCCAGCATGCTGGGAGCAGACCGCCCAGTCTACGCCACGCCCCTCGAGAATCTGCGCGCCGCCCAGTCGATTGTTGATGAGCTAAACGGACTGGGGGCCGACGAGCTCCCTTACATGACCAGACGCATCCAGCAGCTGATCGATGCGGCCGCAACACGGCATGCAGCCGACGTCCGAGCTGGAAGGCCCCCTCGTCGAGAGCACGGCGCGACGTCGCGTACGCCGACTGCGGGTGGCGCCCGAACAAGACAAGAGAAGGAGCCAGCTGCTAGCCGCAGCCGGACTCGCATTACCATCAAGCGTGACGCAAAAGGCCGCCCCCGAGGAGTGGAGCGACAAGGCGACCTGCCCCCTCCTCTGCCTCGCGGGGAAAGATATCCTACATCGCCGCCTGTCGAGCATCCGACTCTCGGCGGCCGACTTGGTCGCCGCGAAGGAGTCAGCGAGAATGATGCCAGCCATCGGATCGACCGCCTGGCGCGATCCTTGGCCCTGGAAGAAGAAGGTGATGTCGGCCCGCCCTGTTTTGGCCCCCGCATCCGCGACGAGCCCTTTCCCAAAGGGTTCTCGCTCCCAAGAGACACGCCCAAGTACAACGGCTCCGTGAAGCCAGAAGACTGGTTGATCGACTACTCCACCGCCGTTCGCATAGCGAATGGCAATCGACGCGTTGCCGTGAAATATGTACCCCTGATGCTCCAAGGCACAGCGCGCACCTGGCTCAACAGCCTCAAGCCTTACAGCATCAACATCTGGCTAGACTTCACCGAAGCCTTCATACGCAACTTCACCAGCACCTACAAGCGGGCTCCCAAGCCCCGACAGCTCTCCTTGTGCGTACAAGGGCCCAGCGAATCAACCCGCGACTACCTCACGCGTTGGGCCGAGCTCCGCAACTCCTGCGAAGGAGTGCACGAGGTCCAGGCCATAGAGTGCTTCACCGCCGGGTGCCGCGAAGGCACTCTCCTCAAGCACCGACTCCTCTGCGACGAGCCGGCAACCCTTGATGAGCTACTGATCATCGCGGACAAGTATGCCACGGCCGACTCCTCAATGAACACCGAGCTCCGGGCAGACACCTCCAGAAAAGTGCTGACGCCGGCTCCCAAGATGCCGGCTGGAGAATCAAGCCGGCGCCCGTATCAAAACAACCACAAGCGCAAGGCTCCTATGCCACCTTCCACTAGTCGGCATGTGGCCACGATCGAAGAAGAGCAGCCTGAGGGACGGCCGGCTCCAAAGAAGCAGAGGGGCGGTAGGACGGCTTGGCAGATGGCTTTCTCCTACGAGCAAACCCTCGACGCCCCCTGCAAGTTCCACAGCGGCGCGAAGCCGTCCAACCATACAACATGGAAGTGTCATTGGCTCACCCGAATCTCCAAGGGCGAGGGGCTGTTACCGCCTCCACCTATAGGCCAGCCACCTCCTGCCCCGTAACAGCCGGCCACTGGGCCTGCAGTCGGAGCCATCCAAGACGAGTTCCCCGACGAGCAAGCCGCCTATGTCGTGTTCACCAGGCAGACAGAAGATCGGCGCAGCCGGCGCCAACAGCAGCAAGAAGTCAACATGGTCGCCTCCAATAACCCTGAGTTCATGCATTGGTCAGAGAAGCCCATCAGCTGGAGCCGGGACGACCACCCAGAGGTGATGCCGTCTCCTGGCTCCTATGCCCTGGTTCTAGATGCCACCCTGGTGACAGAGAGGCGTGCCGCCCGATTCTCCCGCGTACTGATAGACGACGGGAGCAGTATCAACGTACTATACCGAGATACAATGGAGAAGCTCAACATCAAGCCCAAGCAACTCATGCCAAGCCGGACTGTGTTCCATGGCATCGTACCCGGCCTGTCCTGCTCACCAATCGGCAAGATCAAGATGGACGTCCTCTTTGGGGACAAGGATCATTTCCGCCGAGAGGCAATATGGTTCGAGGTAGTGGATTTGGAGAGCCCGTACCACGCGTTGCTTGGCCGACCAGCGTTGGCCAAGTTTATGGTTGTGCCCCACTATGCCTACCTCAAGATGAAGATGCCGAGTTCCAAGGGCATTATCACCATAGCCGGAGACTATAAGAAGTGCTTTGAGTGTGCAGCAGCCAGCAGTCGGCTGGCCGAGTCCCTCGTGATAGCCGAAGAAAAGAAGATGCTAGATCGAATTGTGACCCTAGCTGGCAAGCAGCCGGCCTTGTCCCCTGACCCCAAAGAATGTGAACCTCAAGGTTCTTTCCAGCCAGCCAAGGAGACGAAGAAGATACCTCTGGACCCGGAGCACCCGGAGAGGCACGCTATCATAGGCACGGGCCTTGACAGCAAATAGGAAGGTGAGCTCGTCAATTTCCTCCGTGATAATCAGGACGTCTTTGCATGGTCCCCCAAAGACATGTCAGGTGTCCCGACGGATTTCATCGAGCACAAGCTACACGTCCGATCTGATGCAAAGCCGGTCAGGCAGCCCTTGTGCCGCCTGTCGGAAGAGAAGAGAAGAGTAGTCAGAGAAGAAATAGCCCGGCTTCTGGCAGCCGGCTTCATTATGGAAGTGTTCTTTCCAGAATGGCTTGCCAACCCGGTCCTCGTGTTGAAGAAGAACAAGCAGTGGCACATGTGCATCGACTACACCAGCCTCAACAAGGCCTGCCCTAAAGATCCGTTCGCCCTGCCAAGGATTGACCAAGTGATAGACTCCACAGCCGAATGCGAGCTGTTGAGTTTCTTGGATGCTTACTCAGGCTACCACCAGATAAAGTTGAACCCGGCTGATCGCTTGAAGACCGCCTTCATCACCCCATTCGGAGCTTTCTGCTAACTGACTATGACATTCGGCTTGAGAAATGCCGGTGCCACCTTTCAGCGTTGCATGCAGAAATGCCTCCTCAAGCAACTCGGCAGAAATGCCCACGTCTACGTAGACGATGTCGTGGTGAAGACGGAGAAGTGCGGCACCTTGCTGGAACACCTCAAAGAGACTTTTGAGAATCTGCGCCGGTTTCATATCAAGCTCAACCCGGAGAAATGCATGTTCGGGGTACCAGCCGGCCAGCTTCTGGGCTTTCTGGTCTCTGAACGCTGCATCGAGTGCAACCTAGTAAAGATCAAGGCTATAGAGAGAATGAAGGACCCTACCATGCTGCGAGACGTCCAGAAGTTCACCAGATGCATGGCGTCTTTGAACCGCTTCATGAGCCGGCTCGGAGAAAAGGCTCTCCCCCTCTATCGACTCATGAAGAAGTCCACTCACTTTGAGTGGAATGACCAGGCGGACCAAGCTTTCCACAAGCTGAAGAAGATGTTGTCCACACCACCTGTCTTGGCGGCCCCAACTGAGAAGGAGCCTATACTTCTCTACATCGCCGCTACCAGCCAGGTGGTCAGCACGGTCATTGTAGTCCAGTGTCCCGAAGAAGGCCGGGCTCAGCTTGTCCAGAGGCTGGTATATTATTTGAGCGAAGTACTGTCCGCCTCAAAACAGAACTACCCGCACTATCAGAAAATGTGCTATGGTGTGTACTTCGCTTCCAAGAAACTCAAGCCCTACTTTCAAGAACATCCCATCACGGTCGTATGCACTGCCTGCTTGCCGAGATCATAGGCAGCCGGGATGCATCCGGCCGAGTGGCGAAATGGGCCATCGAGCTGGCTCCCTACACGGTCTACTATCAGCCCCGCACCTCCATCAAGTCCCAAGCATTGGCTGACTTCCTTGTTGACTGGGCCGAGACCCAATACCTGCTGCCAGCCCCCGACTCCACTCATTGGCGGATGCATTTTGACGGATCCATGATGCGCACCGGCTTGGGAGCCGGCATCGTCCTCACCTCTCCCAAGGGCGACAAGCTCAGATACACCCTGCAAATCCACTTTGCCGCCTCCAACAATGTGGCTGAGGTGCTCATACACGGGCTCCGGCTAGCCAAGGAACTCGGCATCCGCCGGATCCTGTGTTATGGCGACTCGGACTTAGTGGTTCAGCAATCATCAAGCGACTGGGATGCCAAGGACGCAAACATGGCAAGCTACCGCTTCCTCGTCCAGCAGCTCAGCGGATATTTCGAGGGGTGCGAGTTCCTTCACGTGCCACGGGTCGACAATGAGCAAGCAGATGCCCTGGCACGAATAGGCTCCACCCGACAAGCTATACCAACCGGCGTCGCCCTCCAACGCCTCCTCAATCCATCTGTCAAGCCGTCTCCGGAATCCAGTTCCATCTTCGTGCCGCCTGACCCCGACGCAATCGGATCCGACTTCGGGGACCAGGCAGGCGGCCCGGTGACTTCGGCAGCCGGCTCGGGGACTGCCATAGTCGAACCCGGCCCAGGGACTGCAGCAACACAGCAGGCGGAGGCCGACTCCAACTCCTCACAACCCAGCCCGCCCACCCTGGTTGCGATAGCCATTTTGGCAGTCGAAGAAATCGCAGCTCCATCATGGGCCCAGCCCATCCTCCGTTTCCTGTTAAATGGAGAGCTACCGACTGACGAGATCTCGGCAAGACAAGTCCAACGCCGAGCTGGAGCTTACACAATAATGAACCAAGAGCTAGTCAGGCGCAGTGCTACCGGAGTCTTCCAGCGCTGCGTCGAGCCAGAGAAAGGCATAGCAATCCTCGAAGACATCCACCAAGGTGAATGCGGCCACCATGCCACCTCCAGGGCGCTCGTCGCCAAAGCATTCCGCCATGGATTCTTCTGGCCGACTGCTTTGGAGGACGCCAAGGAACTAGTCAAACACTGCAAAGGGTGCCAAGTCTTCGTCTCCAAGCAACACCTGCCGGCTTCGGCACTTAAGACCATCCCCATCACTTGGACCTTTGCCGTCTGGGGGCTGGACATGGTCGGCCCATTCAAGACGGCGCGCGGGCGGCATGACACATCTGCTTGTCGCCGTGGACAAATTTACCAAGTGGATTGAAGCAAAGACGATCAAGAAACTGAATGGGCCGACTGCCGTAACATTCATTGCGGATATTACAACTTGGTATGGCATGCCACACAGCATCATCACCGACAACGGCACAAATTTTGCCAAGGGAGCATTGGCACGTTTCTGCGCGACACAGGGCATCCGACTAGACTTAGCGTCCGTTGCCCACCCGCAGTCAAACGGCCAAGTCGAGCGAGCAAACGGCCTCGTCCTCTTCGGCATCAAGCCCCGACTGGTCGTGCCGCTGGAGCGGTCGGCCGGCTGCTGGCTCGACGAGCTGCTGGCCGTCCTCTGGAGTCTGCGCACTACCCCAAACAAGTCAACTAGCTTCACCCCTTTCTTCCTTGTATATGGTGCCGAGGCTGTCATCCCAACTGACATCGAATTCGACTCACCTCGGGTCACCATGTACACGGAGGCGGAGGCTAAAGAAGCAAGAGAAGACGACATCGACTTGCTGGAAGAAAGCCCACTGTTAGCCCTCAGCCAGTCCGCCATCTACCAGCAAGGTCTGCGCCGTTACCACAGCCGAAGGGTGAAGCCAAGATCCTTCCAAGAGGGAGACCTTGTGCTCCGGCTGATACAGCAAACAGCCGGCCAGCACAAGCTCTCAGCACCTTGGGAAGGCCCCTTCTTCATCAGCCGGGCTCTAGGAAACGACTCCTATTACTTAATGGACGCACAGAAGCCGAAGGCACGCAAGAGAGACGACTCCGGCAAGGAGTCGGAGCGCCCATGGAACGCTAATCTTCTTCGAAGATTTTACAGTTGAAATGCAGTATGTATCACGCTACCTTTTGTATTAAGTATCAGACAACATGCCCCCCGAGGAGTTCTCGGGGACTACCCTATTTTATCTATGTATGCCGGGTATCATACCCATGGTTGCCCTACTACATTCATTTTCTCCGTCTGGCACCGGGTCCGACTAGTCGGCCCGGGGACTCGCCGCCTTGAGTTATGTCCAAGTTCTACCTGCAGTCAGACAAGTAATGTGCCGACACCCAAGCCCTCTCTCGTGAAAGGCACAGCTCAAAGAATCGACTGCCGACTAGCGAGAGTTGAAGGTGGAAAGGATGCCCACATGAAAAACGACTAAGGACTAACGAACTTACATAACACAAGCCGGCTTCCCCCTCGCCAACCGGCTGTTGAAGCAGCCGGCTGGCCGGCTTCCTTCCCTACTCTGCTACAATCTAAGAAAGCTTAAGTAGTTGCCTTCCCAAACGGCTGAACTCCTTACTCGCCCACAGACTCCAGAGCAGCTATTCGACTGGGAAGGCGGCACCCAAAGGAAGGCGGCAAAGGAAAAAAGCCGAAAGATAAAAAGCAAGTAGGAATGGAAGCCAAGCTCATGCATAATAATATTTACACAAAAGGCCTTTGAGAGGCCGGCATTCAACAAAGTCTGAATACACCCCCAGTGGGTGGAATTGCGCAAAGATAACAAATCTGTTCAACGAGTGTCGAGCAGGAAAATAAAAACAGTGAATCAAGCCAACGGAGAGCCCGGAGCGTCAGGAAGATTGGTTGAAGCAACGGTGTCGGCTGGAGGAGTGGCCGGCTGGCGAGTCTCGGCCTGGTCATCACCGGCAGCAGGAGGGACATTCGCGCGCGCCTCGTTGCTGGAGGCACGGTCAGGCTGAGGCTGGCTGGCTGCTCCAACATCCGGCACAGCGTCTTCGCCGTCGTCCTCCTCCTCCTCCTCCTCGCCTTCGTCGCTGGAGTCAATCTCCTCCGCCGAGTCTTCACCGTCGGCCGGGTTCAGCCCGAACCATTCTTCCGGCTGCGCGGCGCCGTCCTCGTTCACCTCAGGTGCAAAGGCGCTGGTGTCGGTGAAGTCGGCGATCGCTCATGCGCGCTGGATGATAGCCGGCCGCACCGCCTCTAGCTCCTCGTCAGCCTCCTGCCGCCAGGTGCGCAGTTGGTCCAAGTTCAGCCCAGGGTACCAAGCCCGGACGAACTCTAGCGCCCGGCGGGCGCCAGATCGAGCTGCTGAGGCCTTCTAGGCCTCAAGGCGGCCGACGGCTACCTCCAGCCAGTCGGCAGTATGGCTGGGGGTGCGAGGGATTACTTCGCCAGGCCAGAGGGCGGCCAGCACCTGTGCTCCGATGCGCTGAAGCCGGCGGAGCATGCGGTGGGCCAGCTGAAGGCGGGCCTGGATCGCCAGAAGCTGCTCCTCAAGCGACCGGTTGGCACCCGGCGCGATCTCAACCCCAGCCTGCCGTCGGGCCTCGCGATGAGCTTCGATGGCTTGGTTGGCGGCGACAGAATAACCAGGAAAGTACTCTTCACAAAGAAGAAAGAAACAAAGCAAGTCAGGAGACAAACTGGCCTACAAGGAACAAGCAAAAAGTGAAGAAGAAGGCGGCCTACCATCAACCAAGTCCTCGACTCGGCCGTAGCCTTCGCTCAGAGCTTGCCTTGCCTCGGCCCAGCTTGCCGCCTCGGTCTCGTATTCGGCTTTGAGGGCGGCCTCACTGTCCTGCACCGCCTTTAGGGCCGCCTCGTGGCTTTCCTCCTGGTCGGCCAGCCTCTTGGCCACGCGGTCACGCTCCAGAGCCAGAGCACTGAGCTCGCCCTCCTTGGTGCGAAGGGCGGTCTGGGCCACACCCAGCTGTTGCCTCAAGTCGGCGTTGGCTCTTGCCAATACGGAAAGAAGAAGTTAAGAAAGAAGTCGGTAAGAAAGATCTGACCCGACTGCTCAGTAGTCGGCCCGAATCTCGGGGACTACACCCAATGGGTGCGCTGACGTGCCCCCACATGAGATAAAAAGACAAAGACACTCACGTCGGCTCTCTGTCAGATCGGCGGCCCTTTCATTTGCCTCCCGGACCTGGGAGTTGAAGGTAACGGCGTGGAGGTTGTGGTAATCCTGCGAAGGCAAAAGCAAATCAATAAGGCAAAGTCTTCGAAGAAGTTCCAAGCCGCCTGCTCAACAGTCGGCTCGGAACTCGGGGACTACACCCAGTGGGTGCGCTGACGCGCCCCCACGGAAAAAAATCATGAGCAAGAAAACTCACCCGAACGACCGCCCGGGTCGCAAGAAACTCTCGGGTACATTGCTGCAGCGCGGTGGCTTGAGTCTGAAGCCGGCTGCGAACATCTTGCGCCGCCAAGTTCAGCGCGGCCGTCCTGCCGCCCGGCGTCCACCCTGGCGAGCTAGCCGTGGCCGACTCCAGATCATGCGACAACGAGCTGGAGCCGACCTCCCTCTGCGGATCCGGCTCTGAAGCCGCCCTCCCCGCACGCCGGCGAGTCGGCGACAGGACTACAAGATCCGCCATTACGGTTGGCTCTCCTCCCACCGGCTGTTCAGGCGGCGCCTCGGGCTGGCAGCCTTGGCCACTCCCGGCCGATGGAGGCGGCACTATTTCTCCCTCCGGGACGACCACGTCGCCCCCCTCCCCCTCCATCATCGGTGAGTCGCGGTCGATTTCCTCCGTCGGGGGCACCGGGACGCCCGGGAGCACGGAGCGGAGGGGGATGAAAAGTTGCGGAGGCTGGCCATGGAGGGCCTCCGCCGCCCTCTCTGCGGCCTCGGCTTCCGCCCGGGCCCTGGCTGCAACGTCGGAGTGCGCCTCGGCCAACTCCACCGTCGTCTCCTAGGCCGACTCGGCGGCGGCCGCCCTTCGCTCCTCCGCCTCCCGCTCCTCCCGCGCCCCCCACGTGTTCCGCTCCGTCGCTGCCTGAAGTTCGGCGTGGGGGTCTATGCGACAGGAGCCCGCAGATCGTTCTGCTCCACCGACTGTGGAGGCGGCGGTAGTCCGCTCAAGAGAAAGCGGGGCCCTAGTTGGTAAAATGGAGAAAGGGGCTTAGAAGAACATCGACTAAAGAAAGGAAGAAAAAAAGTGCGTAGGAGCCAAAACTTACGCCGAGACCGTCTACGACTGCTTCACCACTTTGCGGAAGCGGGCTGCCTTCGCGGCCGCCTCGTCCCGCTTGGTCGCCGTCGCGGATCCCTTAGGCTTCTTCGGCCGGCCTCCGACGAGGGTCGGCGCCGCTCGGCGCTTCTGTGCGCCGCCTCGCGCGGTCGGCCCGCCAAATGGGCCGGCGCCTTGGGATCGGTAGCCGGCTGGCGGCGCGGAATGGGATCGGCCTTGTCATCATCGGGCCAGTTGTCGAAGCCGGCAGTGAAGCTGGAGCCGCCTGTCTCGCCGCCGCCTCCTGCGGTGTCGTTGTCCAGGGCGGCCGCCCCCAAGTCGGCGTCCTCGAGGTCGTCCGCCTCGCGGTCGGGGGCGAACTCGCGCTCCGGCCCCGCGGTCCCGGCCGAAGGATGAAGGAGAGGATTCTAATTAGCGACCTGGCGCGGTAGGACCATGAAGCCGGCCTCGCAGCCGGCGGGCCGGCCACGTAAGCCGGCAAATTGACATAATCGCTGTTCGGGGCAACGTTCTTCACGTAAAAGTAAGAACGTTGCCAGAGCTTCACCGACCGGATCAGCGCGATAGGAGGGAAGGGGTTGTCGGCGGTGGACCTCCTTATGGTGATGAAGGCGCCGCACGGAGCCGGCACGCCCGCGACGACCGTGTCGAGCTTGGATTGGAAGAGCTCCCCCCAGAGCTCGATGGTGGGGAGGACGCCAAGGAAACCCTCGCACAACGAGACGAAGGCCGACAGCAGCACCACCGTGTTGGGGGTGAGGTGGTGCGGCTGAAGCTGGTAGAAATCAAGAAATGAGCGGAAGAAGCCGCTCGCGGGGAGGCCGACGTCGCGCAGGCAGTGCAAGTAGAAGATTACTCGCTCGCCTTCCTCCGGCGCCGGCGAAACCTCCCTCGCTAGCGCAAGACGGACTCGCACAAGATGCTCAACGGGCAGCCGCCGCGTCTTGCGGAGGAAATCAATGTGGTCGTGCGGACGGTGGAGCCATCCCAAAAGCTCGACGTGGCGCCATGACGGCAAGCGTGGCGGCGGAGAGCGCTCGGCGTGGAGGGAGCACGGCAAAGGGCTTCCGCGGCGAGGAAGAAAGGGGAGGAGGCGGGGCGAGGGTGAGCGTGCGAACAACTACGGCTCCCCCTCCCTGCCCCTACTTATAGCCTCGCGCGGCGAAGCCGAGGAGGCGAGGCGCAGGGCAGGCGTGGGATTAACTGCGCCCACTCCCCCATGTCCCGCGATTATCGTGCCTTGACGGCGAGTGGGAACCTCCGCCGGAAGACGTGCGGACGGTTTCGGGCCACAAAAGATCCGCGCATGGGCCAAGGCGCGGAAGTGGTGGGCCCTGGCCTGCAGCGGCGTCCCATCGCGCGCGTGGGCTGGCAGGCCCCTCCAGCCAAGGGGAGCCACGCGGCGCGCGGGTGGCGGGCGGCCAGCCCACCGCTTGGATGGCGCACCAGCTGTTTTCCCGCCTTAGGAATTTGGGAAGGCTTCGCCGAGAAGGCACGTGCAAGGGAGGCCGGCTCCTAGCTGCTGGCTCTTCGGGATAGGAAGCTGGCTGAGCTTCTCGTTCCCCCCTTCAGCCGCGAAGCCCAACCAGCTTCGGGGACTACTGTCGGAGTAAATGACCACGGGTAGCCTAACCGGCTCCCTTTGGCCCTCAGAAAAAACAATGGGCCGACGGAGCCTTGAGGCGCCCAAGACACGGGGCCGCCTTCTTCCGGCCGGCTATCGCCTAGGCCGACTAGCGGAAGGTGGCCCGGCCGTAAACAATCTTCGGAAGACGCCACAGCAGGGCCGGCTCCAAGAAAGCCGGCACATAAAGGACCGGCTCCAAGAAAGTCGGCCCATGAAGGATCGGCTCCAAGAAAGCCGGCCAATGGCAGGCGGCCATGGGTTGCACCCTATAGTCAACCCCCCATAACAGTGACGAGATGGGGCATGGCTACAGTGGACCCTGCCACCCTCGAATCTCGGAACAAGCATTGCTACAGTACGCCGTACAGGGCGGACATCTCCTGTCCGGCGAGGCACTGTTGCCATGCGAATCATGACGCCATCCACGACGGGCCGCTAGTACGGCCCAGATGAGGCGGGCCCCTTCGGTCAGAGAGACATCCGAAGGCTGCCTGGCCTCCCCTAGACGGCCTAAGGCCAGGCCGGCTTCCTGCAGCCGGCTTGCCCCCTCCTCAGGGCGCGCGCACCATCAAGCAGACAAGACGAGGTAAGGCTACAATGAGCGTCCGCAAGGCGGCGGCATTGTAGCCCTCGTCATCAGAGGCGAGGCGATAGTAACTAGCCCCCGACAAGACCCCCCAAACGGTGGGGCCGGAAGCTGGCGGGACCCACCAGTTAGCGGGCCCCAGAAGCTGGCGGACGTAGACGCTGACGGCCTAGGCCCACGCCCAGGCCAGATTACCATTGTACCCCCGGGGGGTAGGCCTATATAAACCCCCCCGGGACACCCATGCAAAGGGGGGACCCTGATAGTTTTAGCCACCACGTAGAGGGAAGAGAGGAGCTAGCCGTGCCCTTCTTCTTCCTCTCACCGAACAGCTCTAGGAGCAGCTTGTAGCAACTTATTCATCTAGTGATCATGTGGAGACCCCGCAGAGTAGCAGTAGGGGTGTTATCTCCACGGAGAGCCGCGAAGCTGGGTAAGATCCGCCGGCGTGCATGTCTTCGCCTCATCCCATTTCCAGGCACCGGCGATGTCTTACTGGCTCCCACAATGATAAGCCATCCGTTGGCATATGTTGCACCAACCACCCGACAGATGACCACCTTTCGAATCAAAGGGAGTAGCACCCCAGACATCAGAATGAACCAAGTGAAAAGGACACTAAGATACAGACTCACTCGTAGAATAAGGTAACTGGGTCTGTTTGCCAAGTCTGCAACCATTACAATGTAAGGAGACATCTCCAGATACAGACCCTGAGAGGCCCTGACGAACTAAGGAAGACAAGCGAGAGCCACAGATGTGACCAAGGCGATGATGCCACTGCTGGAAGGACGCAGACGAAGAGGCAGCAAGAGCATGAGAGCTGGCAGAAGTGGTGGCAGCGAAAGGAACACAAAGCCAGTCAACCTCCCAAAGGCCCTCTAACTCACGGCGCCGGGGGCCAGCACCAACCAAAGCCTTGGTGCGATGACCCTGAATGGAGCAAGAGTCGGTATCAAGAATGACACGACAACCAGAATCAGTAAGTTGGGCAGCGGAAAAAAGATTCATGGTAAGGCGAGGAACATGTGAAACACTCGGAACAGAAAAAGATAGAGTGGAAAGAATACCATGACTAGCAACAGGAAGAGATGTGACATCGGCAGTAAGAACATTAACAGGCGAATCAAGAGGTCGGAGGGAAGACAACACGGAAGAATCAGAAGACATATGAAAGGAGACTCCAGAATCCAGAACCCACGAAGATGTACCTGACTGTGTAGAAGCCTATGATGGTGAGGGGGAGGATGCAGTCACAGCAGCAACAGAGCCAGTCGACGAGGATCCTGAGTAAGCAAGAAGATGCTTGAGGCGAACAATGTCCTGGTCAGTGAGTGACGTAGCCGAGGAAGCCACAGGAGGCCCGCTGGAGGAGGCGCGCCTCTGGTCTCGCTTCTTCTGGCGACAATCAGACTCTGGGTGACCTGGCTGGGAGCAGTAACCATAGACTGTGTCACGGCGCGACGTGCCCTTCTCATCATAAGAAGGACGGCTCACCCCCCCCCCCCCCTGGAGGAGTAGGGAGGAGTGGCTGAGCAGTGAGACGAGCAGACGACATAGGAGCCCGGGCAGCCAATACTGACGGAACTAGAAGCAACCCAGCAGAGCGAAGGCGTGTCTCCTCAGCCCGAAGCTCGGCAAGCACCTCTGATATAGGAACACGACCACAAGCAAGCAAGTGAGCACGTCTGGGTTCAAACTTAGATCGGAGACGAGATAAGAACTCATGGACCCGCTGAAACTCCAGATCAGACCGAGTAGTCTGACAGCAACGACAGGTGCCACAGACAACCGTCTAAAGGGAGTCAAGCTGACGCCAGATGGCAGAGCACTGTGAATAAAACTCATCAACAAAGGAATCACCTTGTTGGAGTGCGTGCTCCTGACGCACCACAGATAGGTAGAGAGCATCACCAGAGGGCTGATAGCGCTGACAGAGATAAGCCCACATCGCTGCAACGATGGCAAGTCCCATGAACTCCGAAGCAAACTGAGGGAGGACACTCGCAGTGAGGACAACAGCAGCTCGGGCATCATCATTGCACCACTGAGTGTAAGTAGACAGATCATTCCGGTACATAGAGAGAGCATCGGAATAAGCGGATACCTTCTGATCATAAGCATCAACCGCAACATCATCCAGAGCCTTGGCAGCATCTCGGTCAGCCTGAGAAGCATTAGCAGCAAGGACCGGCGGCACGGGTGGTATTGGGGCCACGGGTGCCCCCGGACATGGCAGACAGGGGACCTCGCCAGAAAGAACCCCCCCCCCCCCCACAGAAGGAGTCCACGCATATGGATGCGCATGAAGCCCACAAACTCAGCATAATTGGTGCCATCAAAGATCACCAGCACCGAGGAACCGCGACATAGCCCGAAGAGAACATGAGGAAGTCACTCTGCTACTGTTGTCCGCGTCTCTGTTTTCTTTTTTGGTCAACGGGCCCTCAACCAGATCTGGATCGAGGGAAATGCCTGACCGCTTCACCCCTCCTCGCACCCACTGCAACGAGGTCGCCAGAGAGCGACCACGACCAGAGGGGGCAGTGGGCGGTGCCGGACCAGGCGGCGGCAGCCGAACCTGGGGGCGGCGACGGCGGCCGGACCTGGGCGACAGCGGCGGCCGGACCTGGGCAGCAACAGCGGCCAGACCAGGGCGGCAGCGGTGGCCGGTCGAGGCAGCCTTAGTTCGGCAGAACGGAGAGGAGACGAGCGGGGGAGGTAGCAGCCTCAGTTCGGCAGCGGTAGTAGCCAAACAGGCTCCCGAGGCGGAATCAAGCAGAGGAGGCGCACCCACGGCGGGATCGAGCAGGAGCTTGCTCACTCGGGGATGGAGAAGCGCTGCCTTGGCGCGGGCCAAGATGCGCCAGTGGGGGGAGACAGGGCCGAACGGGACAGCCGGGGCGGCGGATCCGAACGGGATGAGAGCGACGGCGGCGACCAGAATCGAGCAGAGGAGCACGGAGTTGCAGCGTGCGGAGGAGCGAGGGGAACCTAAGCATCTGATACCATGTTAGGAATGAGCAACTTGCTTTACTGAGGGCCAAGGGCGAGTACATATACAGGTGTGATAAATAGCAGAAAAACCCCTTATACACTGGGAATGTACACAAGTAACTATACACATCTAACAGATAGTTTTGGTCTCGTCGTTGTGATAGGTTGTATGGCTACACCCGAGCATGCAAATAACATCTTATCACCTGTAATACGTTCTTATCATGAACTAGTGATGATTTGATACAAATCAGAATATTCACAGGAGTAAAGAAGCATAATCACCATCGTATAAAGCAAGTGAGACAATCTTGGAAGCCAACAAATCATCGCAAACCACATCTGTGGAACCAAACGGCTTCTCTTCAAAACTCCGGTCCGAAACAGGTTGGTCGGGAGGACCTCCAAATCGCTCCTCAAATTCTTTTTTGCACCTGTCCGAGGCCTCTTTGACTAATTAAAGAACATGGTAATTAAACAACAAACGTGAGTTCTCGATAATAGATTAATAGTACACCAATATATGCAAGAGAACAAAGAACCAGCAAATAAGAAATCATTGACTCACATTTCACCATTTGCTCTCATTCTCTGTCTCATGCGTGTTTGGCGAGAAATAGCACTTGAAAGCAATGAGCCACGACTGGCTTCTTGGTCCCTCTTCCTCTTCTCTCGCTCTATAATGCGTGTTTCCCGAGGAGTAGCTTCATGGCCCCTCTTCCTCTTCTCTCTCTGCATCCTTGCAGTCCTGGAGCAAAAAAAATGGACAGAAATGCTTAGTACAGCATCAAATTCCTGGTAAGATATTAGGAGCTCAAAGCAAAATTAAAAGGTATATAGGCCCTATGCATAAGATCTTTGCTAAAAGGAACATATGAGAACTCATAAGTACTCCTACTAATCTAACTTTTTGATAAAATGCCTCGTTCTTTTAACTTTCCTTGTGATAATAAAACTTCCAATATCTTGGCACGCAATGTTCTCCGAAATATAATTTCAAGTGCATTGAGTCTTTTTCTTGGGGAGAATTGATTTTAACCCCCCCCCCCCCCCCCCCCCCCCCGCCGCCCCCAGCTCGCGTGCCTTTGATCTTAAGCCCCTTTGTTCGTTTGCCTTCCTCTGAACCCCCCCCCCCCCCCCAGTTCTGTCTAGTTGTTGCTGGTACCCCCTTTGGCATTGTTAACAACTTTGTTAGTATATAACTAACATATTAAATAGGAATAGACAAAAATACCCCTCTGTTTGAAAGGCACATCTCTGTACCTTGTCCGAATTTTCAAACCACAAAATATTTTGGTCAAATAAGAAATGACATGATTTTCTAAAGCTGTGTGCTATGTTTCATAAAAAAATTGACATGATTTTGCTGTAATCAATAGCCTTCCACACAAACAGGCTGGAAATAATATAGGGTCGCAATGATTCAATGATAGCATAGAGAATAATCCAGCCATGTTCTACAGGACTTCATGACAACAAAATAAGTGAGTCTTTACCTCACATACATGACTTCATGACAGCAAAACAAGTGAGTCTTACCTCACAGCAAAATAAATGTGAGTCTCTACCTCACATACAGAGCAAATAAAAGTGAGTTTGCACCTCACATACACAACAATAAAAGTGAGTCTCCACCCACAGCCGAGTTCATCACAGCCACAAACAAGCTCACAGGTCGCTTAATTTCTTCCTCTTAGGTGTCATTTTCTTCTTCTTTCCTTGTGCTGGAGGTTTTGGTGGTGGGGTAGCAGCTTGGCTCCTTGTGACAGGTCCAGGACTAGCTTGAGCTGCAGCTTGGCTTCTTGTGACAGCTCCAGGATCCCATCCCGAGCACGGGGGGAGATGGGCCTCGACGGACGGGAAGGGGAGGGGAAGCGCCCACGACGGGGGGGGGGGGGGGGGGGCGGGGGAAGGGGATCGCCGGCGGGACCGCCACTCCCCCGAGGCAGCAGGCCGAGGAGACCGCGAGCGGCCCCGGCCCTCCCGGCGCTCGGGCGAGCGGCCGCCCCTCCCGGAGCTCCCGGAGCTCCTCCTCGCGCCGGAGGCCGTCCGGGGAAGGGCGGGAATGGACGCGGGAGTCATCGGCCTTCCTCTTGGATCGGGCCGCCCCATCATCCCAATCCCGCGGCATGGGGAGCTGGAGCAGGGGAAGGGGGGCGGGGGCGGAGGAGGGGGCAAGGGGGCCGGCGAAGGGGGAGCCGGACGGGGCGAGGAAGGAGCCGAACGAGGGGTGGGAAGGGAAGCGGCGGGCAGGGGTTGGGGATGAGATGCGGAAGCGGCGCGGGGGAGGGGAGGGCGAGGGAGGCCGCAAGGCAGCCATATGGAGGAGGCCGCCGCCCTGGGCCTAGGGCAACCCAAAGGCCCGCAGGTGGGCCGGCCCAGGAAGGGAGGGTGGCCATCCGGTCTGGCAGAGGAGCTGTCCAGCAGGCGGGACGGGCCGGGGCCCAGAAGCCCAGGGACCCCAGCAGCCCGGCCCAGGCGGCGAGGGGGCAGAGGAAGGAGTAGGGTTTCCTTTCCAGGGGCGAGCGCCGCCGCCGCCGACAGAGCGGAGCCGGCGCCGGAGGCCAAGGCGGAGAACCGCAGGCTAGACGACCCGAAGGTCGCAATGAACGGCCTGAATGGGGAGGAAAGCAAGACCGGGTTCGGGGAGGAGCCCGCGAAGCTCGACGTTGCGGGAGAGGGAGGAATCGCCAGCCGGAGCTCCGCCGCCGGGCGGCGCCAGGAGGAGTGGGCGGTGCCCCGGTCGGAGCGGCCAGCCACACCCCACGAGCATCCGCGCCGACGGCGAGCGAAACCACCCGCCAAGCGCGCACCTTGGCCCTCCTTCGCCCGAGACGGGCTCGAGGGCGTCGCCGGCGGCAACCACGGCGCACGCGGGCCCGCAGCAGAACCCCTCACGTGGGGGGATGAGCTGCCAACCCGGCACGGCGGCGAAGCGGTGCGGCGAGGGGCAACGGCGAGCAAGGAGGCAGGGGCGGCGGGGGAGGGGGGAGGCGGGAAGGGCTCGTCATCCGCGAAGTCCGCCCAGCGGACCTTAGGGGAGGAGGAGGAAGCAGTGGGAGCTGCAGGGGAGGAGGGGAGGGGCGCGGCCACCGGCACAGGGCAGACGCCTGAGGGGGCGACAGGGACAGAGGAGGGAGAGGCCGCCGGCGGAGGGCCTGCGCCGATGCAGGCGCCAGCGTCGCCAGAGCACGGGAGCGCCATCCTCTATACCGTAGTATTGCAATCACAAAGGGGCTTAAGATCAAAGGCGCGCGAGCTGGGGGTTTTCTTGTGAACACAGATTAGATTTCAACAAGTTGTCCTCGTGATGCCATAGTCATTACTCACAGCAAACAGCCAGCTGCTTGCATGGTTGCATAAGGGACACAATCTAACCGGTTCAGAAAATTGAGAAGGACAGCTATTAGGATTTCTATAAAAGTAAAGTCTCCTTTTGTTCATCACAAAATTTTGTCGTAGATTTTCGGTTACTAATACTGACCGCTAGTGTTGAACACCAAACTGGGAATCGATCGATTGCAGTGTCTTACGGGGAAATAAAGAAGTGGCCGAATTACTGGCAGCCACTACTAGTTACGATGGAGAGCTCAAAAGAAGAGGAAGAAGATAATCTTCCTTCGGAGTCACAGAGATCAGTCAAATCAAATACAAAAAAAGCAAATGAGTAGATACTTACAGCCGTGTATAAATTGGTTTCACGCGCCGATGCACAACGGGGACGGGATGCGCCGGGATGGATCTGTGAAGAGGTGGTGGCGATCGAGATGGAGTAGCCGAGTCAGAGACGAAGGATTTGAGGAATTAGGGTTGAGGCCTTGAGAGGAATCACGGACTTGATGTGGCTTCTTATTCCCGTTGTGCATTGGATAGAGGAGTTCGTGGAGGAGCCGCCGAAGGAGCACGTCGTCAGGCCGCACCCGCAGAAACATTCCAAGATAAAAGAAATCTAGATAAGCTTCCCAAAATCTGAACATGGCCCTCCCCGCGTCGCGGCGCGGGGGGGGGGGGGGGGGGGGGGGGGGGTAGCCGCCGGCTTCGAGCCTCCCCTCCTTCTTTCTCTCCCTCGCCACCGCTGGACCTCGCTGTTGGGTGACGGCAGGGCTCCATCTCCATCCCGCTCGGAGGTAGTTGGCGCAGATCGACGGCGTCCGGCAGAGCTTCGCGCTGGTGAGGGGCGCGGAGGCGTGGCGGCGGGGTAGTGAGGGCCAGGTGGTGGCGCGGTGGGCTTCACGAGGTGGATCTCGCTCGCGGATGCGGTGGCGGCCTGGTCTAGGCTTGGCCAGATCTGGCGGGCCGGCGGGCGGGGGCGGCGCCGGCAGGGTGGGCACGTCTGCTACGGCATGTGGCGCGGTGGACGGTCTCGGGGCTGGCGCGCGAGCTGGTGGTGCGTGCTGGACGACCTCCAGTCGGGGCTCCCCTGTTCCGGCCCCTGGACGACGGCGAGCGACGCGAGGTGGTTCTCCCGGCGAGTGCTCTTGGCTCCGGTGCAGGTTGGCTTCACGCTCCTTGTCAATGGTTGGGCCGGCTGCCGTTGGTGGCCTCGCGCCGAGCTGCGGCGGGCGCCATGGTGAGGCGACACGGGGGGTGTGTCTGGTGGGGAGTTCTTAGGAGGGATGGGAGGCCCCGATGGCCACCCGTCGCCGGTGCAGGGGTGCACCGGTTCGGATGCGTCCGCTCCTCCTCCCTCCTTCCTTGGCTGTGTGCTCTTTGTTGGGGTTCTGGCGATGTTCGAGGCAGGGCGATTGCTGGCATCTTCATAGGCGGGGGCTGCCAGTTAGGTCAAAGCCAATGCCTTTGGGTGTTCACGGAGTTGCTTGGATGCGGGGCGGTGGCCCTGGCGGCGGGAGAAGCAGTGTTCGTGGCGGAGCGCGCGTCTTGGGTGCGGTCGGGCAGCCATGGCCACGTGGGTGGCATGGTTGGTGATGTTTGGCGAGCATGGTGGTTTGGTAGAGGGTTAACACCGGAGTGCATAACTTGCCCGGTCTTCTCCGTCCGACGGTGGTGGCGACCGCGGGCGTCGTTTCCTTCATGAAGGCTCTGTCGCGGTGTTCTCTTCTCTCCATGTTGCTCCGGGTGAAAACTTGATCTCCAAGATCGGGCGGTGGCGACTTTCGATGGCGTGCCCTTCTTGAAGGCACCACCTTGGAGTCCATGCTTCGCCATTGTCCCGCTTCACTTCTTCTCGGTAGCTAGGTCTCAGAAGGTCCTCGCCGGCCCCAAGTGTTTGGTAGTGTGCTTGGTGGTCGATTGGGTAGTTTTGCGGTGCATCGACACCCTTTATCTTGCCTTGGGTGTGTGTGTGTGTTGTGTGGGTGGTTGCGTGTTGTATCCGGATTTGTACTTTTGATCGTTGCTTTATGTATAAAGCGGGGCAAAAGCCTTTTTCGGTAAATCTGAACGTGAACTTTCAACACTAGGACAGATTAGATTATTTTTTTCTTGCGGGGACAGATTGGCTTTCAACTACATGGATCTTGTAGCTTTCAAAAAGGACTACCCTCTCATAAGAAAAGGTATTACCTCCTGTCCGAATTAGTTGTCTTAGATTTGTCTAAATACAGAGAGAGTATATAATCAGAGTCGCACAACCAAAGTGACAGTAGGCGTTTGCCACTTCCCAAGCACACCACGTGTCAGACCCATCAACATTATCAGTGAGTCCGTCAATGATTACAAATGTAGCATCTCAGCACTGGCACTACGCAGATCTATCAGTTTCTCTAGCCTTGGCATGATATCAATCCTGAGAGGAGAGTGGCGATAGAGCGGACGAGCTCGCGCGCTCCGCTTGGTGGACCAATGGTACGGCGAGGCGTGGGAGGTTGCATTTAGTGCTGACGAAAATACGATCGGAAACAATTCGTGTATGGTGTGTGTACGCATAGGACTTGACAACGGGGTGGAACGGCGCCGTGACGGACTGACGGTATCCCAGAAAACATTCCATCTGCACAGAATGGTGGAAACGCATATCCACGTGAGCGAAATAGCTCAACACCCTCTCCTTCACTCATCTCCCACCCTCAGCACCACACACATAGCGCGCACACACACCAGGAAGACGCACGCACGGGCACATCGCCGCCCACGTCCCACTTGCTTGCACGCTTGCCGGACGCCACGCCGCCGCCGGCCGGTGAGATGGCCTCACCCGCGCAAAGGCGGAAGCGGTAGGAGAGCAGTAGATGACCGACGCCACGCCTCTGCCAGCCAAGTAGCTGCTGCTGCGGTTCGAGCGCCGCCTCCAGGACAACCTCGGTGCGCGGATGAAGAACCTGGATGACGCGCCCCAGTTCGCCGACTCATAGCTCGCCTTGGCCTGACGGGAAAGTGGCATATGAAGCGTAGTACTAGCAGCATGTACGCTATGATCTGTGTCCGTGCAATTTTCTGAAAATGTTTTGTATTGGTCAATGGGATTCGGGAGCAATGTTTTTTTGGGTATAACATATGAATGAAATTTCTATTGGTCACATGGCAAAGTCAGAACATTATGTTTCTAGCACATGCCAAATTTTTGGAAAAATTATAATTGTCACACGACAATTTACAAATTCTATTTTCTAAATCATGGCAATTCTTGAAACAAATTTATAGTTGTCTAATGACAATTCCAGAAACAAATTGTGTTTTCTAAATCATGGCAATTGTGGAAACAAATAGTTTCCATATATATCGCCATGTTCACATGGCAAATACAGGTATTCTTGTTTGAATTGTACCATGGCAAAAGCAAATAAAAAGTATTTATCATGGCATTTTTATTGTAGATACAATGCCAAATTGTCTTTATATTGTTTTTATAGTGGCATTTGTTTTGTAAATATCTTCGCAAGTATTGAACATGTCAAAAAATTCTCTTCCGTAGCATGGCAAATTCCTAAATTTGCAGTGTTTCTAGAGAACAAAATTCCTAGCAAAAATTGTCACGCAACCATGAAAAAAATTTCCTAAATTCGCCATCTTTCTCAAAAGAACAACACTCTTTAAATTTGCTACGATGTGCACTGTTTTTAAGAGCATGATGACACACATTTGCGTACGCATCCTGAAAAATTATATACACAATTACCATGCTTTGTATTTTTTTCAACATCATGGCAAGTAGTGTTATGGTAATTTTTACACACAATTGCCATTTTTGCCATGTTGTGATTTTTTTTGCCTTTGACAACTTATGATGTTTTATTTGCCCTCCACTATGTATATGACATCGAATTTTACTTTATTTTTTTCATGTGCAGTTTAAGTTTTGTACTACAACCATATAGTATCCATGGCAAACTTAATGTGTTTTTGACATGGCGTCTTAAGTAGTTGTTCTATATCTATGTAGTTGCCAGGGCAAAAAATTAAGATCTTTTTTGCCACGCCACCTTAAGTTTTGTAATACATATATATATGCATGTCATGTTAAACTTTTTAAAGATGTTTCTGCCATGGCATCTTAATATGAATTAGATCTATGCTCATTAAATGGAAAAAAAAACTTGCTTTTTAGCTATAAACTCGGCATGACAAACTTTCTGATGTTTTTGCCATGGGCAGTTTAAATTTTATACTACATTTCAATACATGTACTTATGGGGAATTTATTGTATTTGACCATGGAAGATTTATTGCATTGACCTTTGCATTTTTATTTGTGGCTACCACCGTAAATTCTTGTTTCTGAAACTTAGCATGTCAAATTTTTTTGTACAAAATCTATGAATTTCGCCATGTTATTAATTTCCATCATTTTAGAAAACATAGGGAAGTGAATTTGTCATCACTTGAAAAGCATAACAGAAAATTTTGGAGTTGCCTTGGTCCACTATGTAGTTTTGCCAGCAAAGTCAATTTTTTTGCCATGGTGTAAAAATAGTAGGGGTGTTTCAAGAATTGCCTTGCGCTATAGAGAATTGTTTTTCATAAATTTCCATGTGAACATTACAGAAAATATGAATGTGTGCTCATGTATGGAAATAGCAAAAAAAAAGTTCTAAAATTTTCCAGGTGAGTATTAGAAAAGTTGTGGACAATCAACCAAGCTACATGGATGGAGTAGTTAGCTAGCTCTGCACACACGAATAAGTACCGGTGTATGTGTGTGTCTGAATCGCATGGCAAGCCTATTAGCCTGATATGTGACGGACGTCGTCGCTGCATCCAGCAAACGCCCGTCCACTATGCACGTGGGTCCACCACGATCCATATATAAAATAAGGATGCCAGAAAACCTATACGGCCGACAATACCTGAACCAGCCCATATCCCCAAGGAAACAAGCGCCTAGCGATTCCCAGAGCGTGCGAGCTCGTCCGCGCTTGCTAATTTTCATCCTGAGAGCCACCTTACACGACATGCATGTTGGAACATGCACGCTATGAAGATGGAAATATAGGTATCAAAACATAATTCACGAAAGAATCCACAACAACAACATATATGTACTATAATTCTGAAGAGTCAATTTTAACAAATGCATACAACAAGGGTCTTTCGACCAAAATACAACTCATATAACCAAAGTGAATTATACCTTAGACATGTAAGTTTAACAAATTGCTTTAAGAATGCTTTACGAAAGCAAAGCACGTCCATATTTCTCCCCAGACTATATGTGCGACCGACTAACATCGTCCATCAACAAGTCTAATCCTGAAATGCTACCATCTGGTTTGCTACAACCCGAGGCAAAGAGAAAATAAATAAAACAAGTTGGGTACATGACATACTTTGCAAGACTTACATCATATCTATCTACTTATACATCATTCTCAAGGAATGAAGGAAAAGGGATATATCACGTGAGCGACACTAAGCATTATATAAAAACACGCTACAACTTGCGTCTATACCAAAGATAAGGTAAGAGAGCGCATAAAAGAACCACCTATCATATCCATCAATCAATATGCCTTCATTCCCCCTCATATCATCGACAAGGAAGAATCCCCAAGGCACTCACACTGTTGACATGTTATAGTTGAATCAAGATCTAGCAACTAACAAAATTAAGGGTGGGCAAGTTTTAGCAAGGAAATTGATTCCCTTCATCTGGGTGATCTCGCGGTCTTGTCCGCCGCCTCCCATGAACAACATGTGGCAGTGGGTCACGGGCATTGCAACTCCATGTCTGCTTTATCCTCGCAGGAGGCTCACTTCCTTCGAGCAGAACCACCACCGGCCCCAACTCCCAATCCTGAACACTGGTCCACCATGACGTCGGCAGGTTTCTCCTCATGCTTCCATCTACAACATCAATGGGGCTCCTTCTAACTTCTAAATATGTTTCTCTAGGTCCCCTAAACATAAAGTGTTCCTGCTCCAATCAGCAGGCCTACATTATCTTCTCTACACCTACCCCCATGTGTTCATGCATTCCTTACGATCTCATCACACCCCTAAAACAGACAACCAACTTTGCATATATTATCTAAGTCAGTATCTGGATAAATAGGCAATTTCACCTTTTCCAAAAAAGCTTCTATGTAGGGCCCAAGTAGGGATTCAAACCAGACGGGCTAGCGGATAATACCACAGTACCAATGCAGTGTCAATTATGAACTAATTGATGAGTTTCACCGGACACTGTCCAAGATGACAAACTGTCTTTAAAAACTCCAATTATTTTTTGAAGCCATTGAATGTTAGCATTCCATTGTATTGATGGGTTTTTTCGGGGGGGGGGGGGGGAGGGGTAGGGTACTGCCAATAAATTGACATAGCGAAGCAAACATGCCGATGGTTTTTTTTTTGCGGGAAAAGCTTCGATCTATTCATCCTTAATCATGCATGGCAGTACAGAGAATACTAGAAGAATCAAAAATCATGTCCAGATACATAGACCACCTAGCGGCAACCACACGCACTGAAGCAAACCGAAGGCGCGCCATCGTCATCGCCCCACCCTCACTGGAGCTAAGCAAACCTTGTTGTACTAGCCAATCAGAAAGTTTTCATACCAAGGGCCCATAGGACTGGCACACCAGAACAACAATCATCACCGATGAAGAGAAACATAGATCAGAAGGATCCAACCTCAAAACATATGTACAAAAAACTGGATCCAAACAGACCCACCATAGACCAACACCAAATGAATCTTGTGAGATCTGCTGAAGACACACCTCCACATAGCTTCCAACAATGCTAGACGAACCGCTGGGACGAAGGCTGGGCGGGGATGACCTTATTCCATCTTCAGTGAGCTGCCGCCGCCTTGTCGCGATGAGAAGGACACAATTCCTAACCAACTCAAAACTCCCGCTAAAACAGAGAAAGATCCCTCCTGCCAGCAAGGACCAAGGTCCATCGTGCCTCCATGCTCCTAAGGCTGCTCGAGACAAGGCACACCAATGGCGGTGCCTACGATAGTGAGGTAACCCTAATCACGTTCTCTCGAACGCCATGAGAAGAAGGGGTATCTCGCAATCAAGATCTCGTCAATGGGTTAGGTTAACTGTTAGGTCTTTTTCAAGGTGGCCTCATAAGACCACTAGTACGAATTAAAAGGGTGAAAACAAGACGACAATTTTAAGAGTAAAAATGGCCAAAGTAAGTGTCAATAAGCCAACTTTGCAGTACATGAGTTACAATTTTTTCTCTACAGTTCCAAATCTTTCGATCAGCAGTGTTCGTTATCTCTGGTTTTCTAAATAAGATAAAGCCATGCCTTTCTTATTCGCACCCTAGTTGTTTTAGAAACAACTAAATGTGGATATCTTGTCTTGAAACACGTAGGTCCATCAAATAGACGAAGTAAAAAAAAGAAGAAAAAAGGCCCCGCGTTCAATGGGCGACCCAGGTGCAAAACCCTAGTCGCCGGGCGCCGCCCTTCCCCACCACTTCTCCCCTCGTGGCGCTGGGTTGTGTCGGCGGCGGGATCATTTCCTCTCACCCGAAGTAGGGCCTGTGAGGGGATGTTTCTTTGGCTGAGTTGGCATGGTGCGGAGGCAAACACAATATGGCGCAGGGAGATTGCAAATGTGACGCGACAGAGCGCAAAGGCCGGTGGCGGCGCGTTTCGTGGTGGCTGGACGACCTGGCCTGATCTGGTCTTGGGCGGGCCTGTTGGTGTGCGGTGTCGCTCATAGCTGGCGAAACGAGCTGGCCCGGCCCGACCTAGCTATCCTAATCGTGCTTGGCACGACCCAGCCCGCCGTGGCACGATTATTATACAGGTCGTGTTGTGCTGGCCGCGTGCTGCAGCCTGCAGCATAGGCACGACCCAGCTGCTAATCGGGCCATGTGTATATATAAGATAATTGGGTCGTGTCGTGCCGGCCCACGTGCTCAGCCTAGCAGCCCAAGCACGGCCCAAGGCGTGCCGGGCCCGGCCGTTTAGCCCGTGTTGTGCCTGGCCCATGGTGGGCCGTGTCGGCATGCTCGCGGGCCGGCCTGGTTGGCCCAGCCCATTTGGTCAGCTATAGTGTTGCTGGCTTGGCCGTGGGTGTGGCTTGGTGCTCCGGCGTTTGTAGGGTCTGGGGTCCACCGTTGGCACAACATGTGGTGTTTCATGCAAGGGCCTGCTGGTGGTTGGCCGCAACTCTGGGCAGTGCGGTGGGTTCGATCTGGCCTTGTGGGGCGTCTTCGAGGTGATCATGGTGTTGGGGATCGTTGCAGAAATTAAAAAAATTCTACGCATCACCAAGATTGAGTAACTAGCAATGAGAGAGGGGGGAGTGCATCTTCATACCCTTAAAGATCACGAGATGGAAGCGTTGCAAGAACGCGGATGAAGGAGTCGTACTCGAAGCGATTCAGATCATGGTGGATTTCAATCTTAGCGCCGAACAACGGCACCTCCGCGTTCAACACACGAGCAGCCCGCTTACGTCTCCCGCGCCTTGATCCAGCAAGGAGGAGGGAGAGGTTGAGGAATATGGCTCCAACAGCAGCACGACGGTGTGGTGGTGATGGAGTGGCAGTTCTCCGGCAGGGCTTCGCCAAGATCGCGCGGAGGAGGAGAGGTGTTGGGGAGGGGAGGGGCTGCGCCTTGGATGTGGTGCTGCAGCCCTCCCCTCACCCCTCTATTTATAGGGAGAAGGGGAAGGGGGCCAGCCCCTCTAGATGGGATCTAGAGGGGGGGCGGCCAAGAGGGAGGGGGCTTACCCCCCCAAGCAAGGGGGCGCCCCCCTTAGGGTTCCCCCCCCCCAACCCTAGGCGCATGGGCCGGGGTGGCGCCCAGCCCACTGAGGGGCTGGTTCCCTTCCACCTACAGCCCATAAGGCCCTCCGGGACAGGTGGCCCTCCCGGTGGACCCCCGGAACCCCTCCGGTGGTCCCGGTACAATACCGATTTACCCCTGAATATTTCTGGTGACCGTATGATGACTTTCCGTATATAAATCTTCACCTCCGGACCATTCCGGAACTCCTCATGACGTCTGGGATCTCATTCGGGACTCCGAACAACATTCGGTAATCACATACAAATCTTCCTTATAACCCTAGCGTAATCGAACCTTAATTGTGTAGACCCTGCGGGTTCGGGAATCACGCAGACATGACCGAGACAGCTCTCCAGCCAATAACCAGCAGCGGGATCTGGATACCCATGTTGGCTCCCACATGTTCCACGATGATCTCATCGGATGAACCACGATGTCGAGGATTCAAGTAATCACGTATACAATTCCCTTTGTCAATCAGTACGTTACTTGCCCGAGATTCGATCGTCCGTATCCCAATACCTCGTTCAATCTCGTTATCGGCAAGTCACTTTACTCATTCCGCAATGCATGATCCCGTGACTAACCACTTAGTCACATTGAGCTCATTATGATGATGCATTACCGAGTGGACCTAGAGATACCTCTCCGTCATACGGAGTGACAAATCCCAGTCTCGATTCGTGCCAACCCAACAGATACTTTCGGAGATACCTGCAGTGCACCTTTATAGTCACCCACCTATGTTGTGATGTTTGGTACACCCAAAGCACTCCTACGGTACCCGGGAGTTACACAATCTCATGGTCTAAGGAACTGATACTTGACATTAGAAAAGCTTTAGCAAATGAACTACACGATCTTGTGCTATGCTTAGGATTGGGTCTTGTCCATCACATCATTCTCCTAATGATGTGATCCCGTTATCAATGACATCCAATGTCCATAGTCAGGAAACCATGACCATCTATTGATCAATGAGCCAGTCAACTAGAGGCTCACTAGGGACATGTTGTGGTCTATGTATTCACACATGTATCACGGTTTCCGGTCAATACAATTACAGCATGAATAGTAGACAATTATCATGAACAAGGAAATATAATAATAATCATTTTATTATTGCCTCTAGGGCATATTTCCAACAGTCTCCCACTTGCACTAGAGTCAATAATCTAGTTACACTGTGATGAATCGAACACCCATAGAGTTCTGGTTTTGATCATGTTTTGCTCGCAGAAGAGGTTTAGTCAGCGGATCTGCGACATTCAGATCTGTATGTACTTTGCAAATATCTATGTCTCCATCTTGAACATTTTCACGAATGGATTTGAAGCGACGCTTGATGTGCCTGGTCTTCTTGTGAAACCTGGGCTCCTTGGCAAGGGCAATAGCTCCAATGTTGTCACAGAATAGTCATTGGCCCCAACGCATTGGGAATAACTCCTAGGTCGGTAATTAACTCCTTCATCCAGATTGCTTCATGTGCTGCCTTCGAGGCTGCCATGTACTCCGCTTCACATGTAGATCCCGCCACGACGCTTTGCTTGCTACTGTACCAGCTTACTGCCCCACCATTCAAAATATACATGTATCCGGTTTGTGACTTGGAGTCATCCAGATCTGTGTTGAAGCTAGCATCAACGTAACCCTTTACGACGAGCACTTCGTCACCTCCATAAACGAGAAACATATCCTTAGTACTTTTCAGGTACTTCAGGATATTCTTGACCGTTGTCCAGTGTTCCATGCCGGGATTACTTTGGTACCTTGCTACCAAACTTACGGCAAGGTTTACATCAGGTCTGGTACACAGCATGGCATACATAATAGACCCTATGGCCAAGGCATAGGGGATGACACTCATCTTTTCTCTATCTTCTGCCGTGGTCGGGCATTGAGCCGAGCTCAATTTCACACCTTGCAACACAGGCAAGAACCCCTTCTTGGACTGATCCATATTGAACTTCTTCAATATCTTATCAAGGTATGTGCTTTGTGAAAGACCTATGAGGCGTCTCGATCTATCTCTATAGATCTTGATGCCTAATATATAAGCAGCTTATCCAAGGTCCTTCATTGAAAAACACTTATTCAAGTAGGCCCTTATGTTGTCCAAAAGTTCTATATCATTTCCCATCAACACTATGTCATCCACATATAATATGAGAAATGCTACAGAGCTCCCACTCACTTTCTTGTAAACGCAGGCTTCTCCATAAGTCTGCATAAACCCAAACGCTTTGATCATTTCATCAAAGCGAATGTTCCAACTCCGAGATGCTTGCACCAGCCCATAGATGGATCGCTGGAGCTTGCATACCTTGTTAGCATTCTTAGGATCGACAAAACCTTCTGGTTGCATCATATACAATTCTTCCTTAAGATAGCCGTTAAGGAATGCCGTTTTGACGTCCATTTGCCATATCTCATAATCATAGAATGCGGCAATTGCTAACATGATTCGGACGGACTTCAGCTTCGCTACGGGTGAGAAAGTCTCATCGTAGTCAACCCCTTGAACTTGTCGATAACCCTTAGCGACAAGTCGAGCTTTATAGATGGTAACATTACCATCCGCGTCTGTCTTCTTCTTAAAGATCCATTTATTTTCTATCGCTCGCCGATCATCGGGCAAGTCTGTCAAAGTCCATAGTTTGTTTTCATACATGGATCCTATCTCGGATTGCATGGCTTCAAGCCATTTGTTGGAGTCTGGGCCCGCCATTGCTTCTTCATAGTTCGAAGGTTCACCGTTGTCTAACAACATGATTTCCAGGACAGGGTTGCCATACCATTCTGGTGTGGAACGTGTCCTTGTGTACCTACGAAGTTTAGTAGCAACTTGATCTGAAGTACCTTGATCATCATCATTAACTTCCTCTCTAGTCGGTGCAGGCACCACAGGAACATCTTCCTGAGCTGTGCTACTTTCCGGTTCAAGTGGTAGTACTTCATCAAGTTCCACTTTCCTCCCACTTACTTCTTTCGAGAGAAACTCTTTCTCCAGAAAGGACCTGTTCTTGGCAACGAAGATATTGCCTTTGGATCGAGGTAGAAGGTATACCCAATGGTTTCCTTAGGGTATCCTATGAAGACGCATTTTTCCGACTTGGGTTCGAGCTTTTCAGGTTGAAGTTTCTTGACATAAGCATCGCATCCCCAAACTTTTAGAAACGACAACTTAGGTTTCTTCCCAAACCATAATTCATACGGTGTCGTCTCAACGGATTTAGATGGTGCCCTATTTAAAGTGAATGTAGCTGTCTCTAAAGCGTATGCCCAAAATGATAGCGGTAAATCGGTAAGAGACATCATAGATCACACCATATCCAATAGAGTGTGATTACGATGTTCGGACACACCATTACGCTGAGGTGTTCCAGGCGGCGTGAGTTGTGAAACAATTCCACATTTCCTTAAGTGTGTACCAAACTCGTGACTTAAATATTCTCCCCCACGATCTGATCGTAAGAACTTTATTTTTCTGTCACGTTGATTCTCCACCTCATTCTAAAATTCCTTGAACTTTTCAAAGGTCTCAGACTTGTGTTTCATCAAGTAGACATACCCATATCTACTTAAGTCATCAGTGAGGGTGAGAACATAACGATAGCCACCGCGAGCCTCAATGCTCATTGGACCGCACACATCAGTATGTATAATTTCCAATAAGTTGGTTGCTCGCTCCATTTTTCCGTAGAACGGAGTCTTGGTCATTTTGCCCATGAGGCATGGTTCGCACGTGTCAAATGATTCGTAATCAAGAGACTCCAAAAGTCCATCTGCATGGAGCTTCTTCATGCGTTTGACACCAATGTGACCAAGGCGGCAGTGCCACAGGTATGTGAGACTATCATTGTCAATCTTACATCTTTTGGTATTCACACTATGAATATGTGTAACATCACGTTCGAGATTCATTAAGAATAAACCATTGACTAGCGGGGCATGACCATAAAACATATCTCTCATATAAATAGAACAACCATTATTCTTGGATTTAAATGAGTAGCCATCTCGCATTAAACGAGATCTAGATACAATGTTCATGCTCAAAGCTGGCACTAAATAACAATTATTGAGGTTTAAAACTAATCCTGTAGGTAAATGTAGAGGTAGCATGCCGACGGTGATCTGATACATCTCCAATGTATCTATAATTTTTGATTGTTCCATGCTATTATATTACCTGTTTTGGATGTTTATGGGCTTTATTTTACACGTTTATATCATTTTTGGGACTAACCTACTAACCGGAGGCCCAACCCGTATTGCTATTTTTTTGCCTAGTTCAGTATTTCGAAGAAAATGAATATCAAACGGAGTCCAAACGGAATGAAACCTTCGGGAGCGTGATTTTTGGAATGAACGTGATCCATAGGACTTGGAGTGCAAGCCAAGAAGCAGCCTAGGCGGCCACGCGATAGGTGGGCGCGCCCATCCTTCCTGGGTGTGCCCCCCTGTCTCGTGGGCCCCTCGGGCGGCCACCGACGTACTTCTTCCTCCTATATAAGCCTACATACCCCAAAAACATCCAGGGAGCCACCAAAGAAATATTTCCGCCACTGTAACCTTCTGTATCCGCGAGATCCCATCTTGGAGCCGCCGCCGACGTTCTGCCGGAGGGGGAATCCACCACGGAGAGCTTCTACATCAACACCATAGACCTTCCGATGAGTTGTGAGTAGTTTACCACAGACCTTCGGGTCCATAGTTATTAGCTAGATGGCTTATTCTCTCTTTTTGGATCTCAATACAATGTTCTCCCCCTCTCTTGTGGAGATCTATTCGATGTAATCTCTTTTTGCGGTGTATTTGTCAAGATCCGATGAATTATGGGTTTATGATCAAGTTTATCTATGAATAATAATTGAATCTTCTCTGGATTCTTTTATGTATGATTGAGTTATCTTTGCAAGTCTCTTCGAATTATCGATTTGGTTTGGCCTACTAGATTGATCTTTCTTGCCATGGGAGAAGTGCTTAGCTTTGGGTTCAATCTTGCAGTGTCCTTACCCAGTGACAGAAAGGGTTGCAAGGCACGTATTGTATTATTGCCATCGAGGATAAAAAGATGGGGTTTATATCATATTGCTTGAGTTTATCCCTCTACATCATGTCATCTTTCTTAATGTGTTACTCTGTTCTTATGAACTTAATACTCTAGATGCATGCTGGATAGCGGTCGATGTGTGCAGTAATAGTAGTAGATGCAGGCAGGAGTCGGTCTACTTGTCACGGACGTGATGCCTATATACATGATCATGCCTAGATAATCTCATAATTATTCGCTTTTCTATCAATTGCTCGATAGTAATTTGTTCACCCACCGTAATACTTATGCTATCTTGAGAGAAGCCTCTAGTGAAACCTATGGCTCCCGGGTCTATCCTTTATCATATAAGCTTTCAATCTACTTTTATTTGCATCTTTATTTTCTGCATCTATATTATAAAATACCAAAAATATATTTATCTTATCATATTATCTCTATCAGATCTCACTTTCGCAAGTGGCCGTGAAGGGATTGACAACCCCTTTATCGCGTTGGTTGCGAGTTCTTTGCTTGTTTGTGTAGGTTCGTGGGACTTGTGAGCAGCCTCCTACTGGATTGATACCTTGGTTCTCAAAAATTGAGGAAAATACTTATGATACTGTGCTGCACCACCCTTTCCTCTTCAAGGAAAACCAACACAAGCTCAAGACGTAGCAAGAAGGATTTCTGGCGCCGTTGCCGGGGAGGTCTTCACTCAAGTCAAGACATACCAAGTACCCATCACAAACTCATCTCCCTCGCATTTACATTATTTGCCATTTGCCTCTCGTTTCCCTCTCTCCCACCTAACCCTTGCCGTTTTATTTGCCCTCTCTTTCCCAATCTCCTCTCTTTTCCGCTTGCTTTCTTCTTCCTCTCTCTTTCGCTTGCCTTTTTCCGCTTGCTCATGTGTTAGATCGTTTGCCTTGTCGTTATGGCTAGCTCTATTTTTATCCCTTCGTCTCCCGACTTTGAAGTTCTTCACTTCAAACAAAGACAAGGAGAAAATTTAAAAGATGCTTGGTTCAGGATGCTAGAATCTTATCGTAGTTGCGCTATCGAAGGAGATTTCAAGATTTTAATTCGCAATTTTTATGTCGGGTTAACCCTACCCCATAGACAACTCCTTGATTTTGCCACAAAAGGATGTTTTATTGAAGTTGATACTAGTTTTGCTTATGAAATTATAGAGGGGTGTCACACCCTAGCTAGTTCATGCATTAGAGTGTTGCATCATGTCTATTTTTCTCAACAGAAACTTGAAATGGGGATGACAGAACCCCCAGCCCCCTCTGAATCCAACTAGGGTTTACTAAAAATATTTTCAATGAACCTGAAATGCCCTTCTAAAATGTCCATCATTTTTGTCTTGGTTCAGAACCTCTGCCAAAAGTGATGCACAATTTTCTAGGTCATCCTAAGGTCTTTGAATTAAATCATAAGTAGTTGAATTTGGGCATTTAAAATTTATAAAATATTTCAAATGCTCAAATAATCCCAAACTAAAATGTTCCATGCTGGAATTATTCCAACTAAGGACCAGGTGCAGTTTGGTGATTTTGGGAGTTGCCTAGGTATTTTTAGAAATGCAACAAACCTACAGAATAAATAAAACTGAAAAAAGGGAAAGTCTTACCTGGCGCCACCTAGCAGGCCCACCTGCCGGCCCAGCCCAGCCACCGCTCCAGCGAGCTGCTTGGCTTGGCCAGGCAGGCAGGCAGCTGCTCGACGACGAGCACAGCATGCGTGCCATGCAGCTGCCCGCCGCCTCGCCGCTCCCCTCGTCCAGCTGTTGACGGGAAACGACCCCTCTCCCTCTCCCCGACCCCGCAGACACCAGCTCCTTTCCCCAGCTCCTCTCCCTCGCTCTCCCGCGCCATGGCCGACGCCACCGCCGCCGCACCCTCGCCGTAGTCGCGCTCTCCGTCAACCCCACGCTGCGCCACCGTGTCCAGAAGCTTCATCGCCCTCCGCTCCTTCGAGCAAGCCGAGCCCCGAGCGCTCGCTTGCCCTGAAGCCACTGCCCCGACCTCGTTCGACCTCGCCACCGCCGGAGATCCCTTTCGCCGTCGCCGCCGCACCAGCTCGTCCCCGACCGCGTCGTCTGCTTCCTCAAGACCGCTGTGAGCCTGGCTACCTCCTCCCCCTTCCCTTTCTCGCTCTCGTGCACCACCGCGAGCACAAGTAGCTCACCCGCACGCGCCACCGCGGAGCTCGTCGCCGACGTGTCTCCGCCGGCCACCCCACCATGTCTAACGCACTCACCGCGTCCCCAGGGGCCCAACGCACCTCACCACGTGCCTCGCCGTGCCCCGTAGCCTCGGATTCGTCTTCACCCGACTCCGGCGACCACCAAAGTCGTCGCCGGCGACGTCTCCGGCCACCCCGAGCTCAACCACCACCACCAAGAGCTGCGGCTCGGTCCCAGCTACCCGCAGATGCTCTCCGCCGCCCATTTGGTCGCCGGAATGCACAAAACCACTCTCGCCGTCGCGTTCGGCCTTGCTGGCGGCTAGACGCCGGCGTGTTTGACCTTGACTTTGACTAGGGTGGGTCCAGGTTGACTCCCCGGAGTCTATGACAAGTGGGCCCCCCCTCTACTAATTAACCCAGTTTAGATTTAACTAAATTTAGTTAGTTAATTAACTACTAACATGCGGGACCCACTGGTCAGTTTGACCTGGACCGGCCTGTTGACCTGCTGAGGTCAGCATGACATCATGCTAACGCAGTAATCCTTTTCTGAAATTAAAATAAATCCAGAATGATTTATAAATTTCAGAAAATGATCTAAACTTCAAAAATTCATAGTAAATCAACCGTAGCTCCAAATGCAAAGTTTTATATATGAAAAATGATCAGAAAAATCCAATCTATCCATCTGTACTGGTTTCATGCATGTTTAAGCAAGCTAACCTGATGTTTAGAGCAGAACTAGATAAATCACTTATAAGGGCCATGTATGAGTTTGAAACTTGAATCTTTGATTCAAAATGGTTCAAACCCATCTGGTTTTAGTTGCATTAGCCCAACACACTCATATTGCCATGTTTTATGCATGCATCATATTGTTGCATATTGTTTGGTGATGATTGTGTATCGGTGCTCTCTGCGGCAGGTCCTGCCCCTGAGGAGTATCGTGATTACCCCAACGAAGAACAATATTAGTGCATCGACCCATCAGGCAAGCAACCAACCATTTGATCATATCGATACAATCCCATGTTCTCGCTCCTGCTCTCTTTTACTGCATTAAGACAACGCGTTTCAAACTGCTGTGTGCTACGGTAGTTGAACCCATTTCCTCTGCATGACCTGTCATTGCCACAGTAACTAGATGAAACCCACTAGCATGTGTAGGAGTTGATTGAGCCATATGTATGTGTCGTTCCTACCTTGTTGTGCCTGCTATGCTTAGAGTCATTTCAGGTCTGGTTCATCTGGGAGATGGGCTAGAGTGAAATGATCATGTGGGTATGAGAGTAATGTGTTGAACACGATTTGGTAAAGGTACCGATGAGAGGCCATGTAGGAGTACATGGTGGGTTGTTTCATTGAAGCCGTCCTTAAGCACTAAGATCTGTATGTGTGATTTAAGAATCAGCTACTACCATGCATTGGGCTCGAAACCAATGGACCCTCTTGGCTTCTTATTCACCCTAGTCCTCTGTCCAGGAGTTGCAAGTAGTTTCTGGTGTTTGTAGCCTACTGGAGGCCGTGGACAGCGCTGACCGCGGGGTGGGCTGTGATGCGGTAGGTACGTGGCACGGTGTACTGGATACCCGTTAGGTATCTCGGGAACCCTGTACACATCATTCGGGGCCGTATGTGGAAACCTCGGCCGGACTCCCTGCGGATGGAACCTGGATAGGCGATAAACCTAGACTAGAGACTTGGGTGTTTAGGTAGGTCGTGGCCGACACCCACGTTGGGCTTCCGCTTGAAGGTTGCCGAGTACATGTCGTGTAAACAACGGTAAGTGGTGAGAGCGTGTATGAAGAAGTACACCCCTGCAGGGTTAACATTATCTATTCGAATAGCCGCGTCCGCGGTAAAGGACTACTTGGTTGCCTATACAGTTCATAGACAAGTAAATGGATACTACTAAAAATCTCAATATAAGCGTGAGTGCCGAGGATGGCTCTTCCGTAGGATGACGGAGGTGGATCCTCGGTGGTGTATTGAAGTGGTGAGTAGTGGACTCGTGTGCGCAAAACCATTTCAAGTTGGTGTATCGTAGGATAGCTTAGCCAAGAGTCAAAGCTGGCTTGCTGCAATAACCCCACCAACCCTCCTTGATAATGTGCATGTATGTAGGATCTGATGTAAGTCTTGCTGAGTACCTTTGTACTCATGTTGCTTTAATTTACATTTTTCAGAAGACGCTGCAACCCCTTCTAATGGGTTCTTCGTAGACATTGACATCGATGTGTAGACTGAGGCCCAGGTGGTGACCCTGAGCTTGTGAAAGACCACATAGTATAGCCAGGCTTTCCAAGCCTCTTTTATTTTACTAGTTGTCTGTACTCAGACAAGTTACTTCCGCTGTTGGCTTGTATGTCTGTATGACTTGAATGTGGGTCGTGTGACCCGTGCTTGTGTGTATGCTATGTATGGCTCTCTGAGCCTTAAATAAAGTACTGGTGTTGTAGAGTCATGTTGTGATGCCTTGTTGTATTTGCACATATCGAGCATATTGTGTGTATGATTGAAATGCTTGGTATGTGTGGGATCTGACTATCTAGTTGTTTATTCTTAGTAGCCTCTCTTACCGGGAAATGTCTCCTAGTGTCTCCACTGAGCCTTGGTAGCTTGCTAATGCTCCGGAACACTTAGGCTGGCCGGCATGTGTCCTTCTTCGTTCCTGTGTCTGTCCCCTCGGGGAAATGTCCCGCGATGGATACCGGAGTCCTGTTAGCCCACTACAGCCCGGTTTACCGGAGTCTTGCTAGCCCAGTGCTACAGCCCGGATTCACTTGCTGATGACCGACACATTCGATCCTGGGTCATGGATGCCTGTCCCTGTAAGTCTGTGCCACTTTGGGTTTACGACTAGCCATGTTAGCCCGGGCTCCTTACCATATGGATGCTAGCGACACTATCATATACGTGTGCCAAAAGGCGTAAACGGTCCTGGGCAAAGGTAAGACGACACCTGTGTGAATACCGTGCGTGAGGCCACAAAGTGATATGAGGTGTTACATGCTAGATCGATGTGGCATCGAGTTGGGGTCCTGACAGCGTTGGCATGAGAGCCGGACTGCCTGTAGGTTCTCCAAGCCAAACTGGTCGATGTTGAGTCTAGAAATTCTTTAGTTATATGTAGGGGAATTGATTGTGGGATGGAACGTAAGGCTCTTTTTACTCCTTTATCTCATGACATTCTGATCTGAGTCAGTCCATTCTTCCACCGGGGGTTAAGGACTGGGATCTCTTCTCTCTATCAGGTTCACGTGTTACTAATCAGTAGTACCTTATAGGTTTGATGGATACAAGCCTAGTTCAGTTCTACTACCCATTATGTGCTAAGATGGACCCAGAACCTTGATATGATGTTGTTGAGTGTCTATGCAATTCTTTGTCAAATGCCTCAAAATCCTTTTTGAGCATTTACAGCCGTTATGCTGTCCAATTTCTGCTAGGAATCTTAATGTCTTGTGTTTATCATGTTCCAGATGGCGTCCCGTCCTCAGAATCAAGTGGTTCGTTTGACTCGATGCCTAGATGTACCCGGCCATACTGCCATGTTGGTCAGGGTAATGACTGAGGCTGGATATCGTTGGTATCCTGAGTACACGGTTGAAGAGCAATTCCGAGACTTTAATCAAAGTCAATATTTTTACACTGTCAGGATATTTCCATCTTATTCTGGATCTACCGAGCCCCTCCACTGCTCCTATGGACTCGGGGTTACTATTGAGATGGCTGTACAGGATGCTGCCTACTCTATGATGACCATCATGCGAGTCAGGACTGGCCTATTTCGGGACTCTGACTTCCGATATATGCCAGCATCACTCCCGGGAGCACAAGGGTATCTCCAGGCTATCTATGCTGACTCCACTCAGGAGGATTCACGGACCCGCACCACTGCACAGTTGCTTGAAGACAAGGACCGTGAAAATCGGGCCTTGAGACTAGAGCTTTTCAATACCCGTGCTGATCATTGGGCCACTTTGACTCGGTTTGCACCGGTTGTGCAAGCTGGATATATGGATATGCGAGATCTCTATCCTGTGAGATCTGCTCTGCCAGACGTGATGGATTGGCGTGATGTAGGAGGCATCACCCCACCTCGTGGTCCCTACAGGCCACCGTCTATTGGTCCAAGACCTCATCCTAGTCCCTATGGTCCACAAGCTCCACGGGGCCGACTGTTTCCAGATGATCACGTTGAGCTTCCAGGCTATGGAGGTGACTTCTATGAAGACTACTACGGAGCTATTTGAGTTAGTAGTAGTATCACTAGTATTGTAATAGTTGTACTTCCACCGTCCTGTGTGACCGTGGAATATGACTTAGTGTGTAGCAATTCTGGGGGTGTAGGAAAAATAATGTATAGGAGCTTGGGATGCCTCCGATGAGATGTAATCCTCTTTTTACCGTAGTAGTACTTTGTTTGGTTCTGTACTAAACCTTGTATGGTGTGTATGACGATGGAATAAAAGAAGCAGTTTCTGTATCTACCATGTCATACGGATGATCATCTTACATTCCAAGTTATCCATTACATTCTACATTTCTATGTCAGAATCCTATCATCCTGGACTAAACCATTGTCTTGTTTTCCTAGGATGGTTAACACCCGCACCAACCTTGCTCCCCCAGAGCAGGCCGAAGGCAGCAGAGTTGGGGGAACAAACCTGCCTCACCCTCCCTCTCTAGCCGAAGTTATGCTGGAAGCCGAGAGAAACAAGCGGGAGACTAACCGTTTGTTGGAGCGCATCAAGCAAAACACAGCACACCATCAGAGGAATAACTTGGTGTCACTCAGTGATTTCATCAAGTTACATCCACCCACCTTCCACCACTCCGTCGAGCCTCTCGACGCCGATGACTGGCTTCGCAGTATTACTCACAAACTACGTTCTGCGCTAGTAGCTAAGGCTGATAAGGTCACCTTTGCTGCATATCATCTTGAAGGCCCCGCTAGTCTATGGTGGGAGAACTATGGAGCTATGCGCCCAGCGGGCCATGTCACTACTTGGGCTGAATTCAGCGAGGCTTTTCGTGAACATCACATTCCGGAGGGTCTCATGGACCGTAAACATGAGGAGTTCTGCAGTTTCACTCAAGGCCGACTCTCTGTTGACGCTTACAGCAGGGAGTTCGGTAACCTAGCACGATATGCAACTGAGGAAGTCTCTACTGATGCAAAGAAGCAAGCAAGGTTCCGCAAGGGACTTAGCCCTGAGCTTCGCCGTGACCTCCGTCTGCATGAGTGCACATCTTTTCAGAAGCTTGTTAACAAAGCCATCAGTGCTGAGTCTAGTCAGACTGATTATGAAGCAACACGCAAGCATGGCCATGACATGGGTTCCTCATCCGGTGCTGGTCCACAGAAGCGCCGAGTGTGGGTGCCTAACACTGCCCTGCCACCCAGGTTCACACCGAGGCCATCCTTTCAGGCGCCTCACCCAGCTCAACAGTATGCACCAGCCAAGCCCTATGGGGGTCCAACTATCAACGCTCCTCCACGCACCAGTTCCGTGACGTGCTTCAAGTGTGGAGAATCGGGCCACTACCTGTGCGAGTGTCCCCAGACCAACCCCAACCAGTCTGCAAAAGCTGTTGGCCGTGGCAAGCCGACAGGGAAAGTGTTCTACGCCAAGCCGGCCACTACTACACGTGGCCATATGAATTGTGTCTCTGCGGAAGAGGCTCAAGAGGATCCCAACGTCGTTCTCGGTACGCTCCTTGTTAATTGCCACCCGGCATCTGTTCTTTTCGATACAGGAGCATCTCATTCATTTATATCCGAGAGCTATGCTCGACTGCATAACCCCACATTCTGTGAGATGCCCACCTCTATGGTAATTCAAACCCCGGGATCCAAATGGCAAACTTCTAGAGTAAGCCATGGGAATGAAATTCAAGTCGACAGACTTGTTTTTCTCGCATCTTTGATAGCTCTCAAATCTTCGGATATTAATATCATCTTGGGTATGGACTGGATGTCAGCCCATCATGCCAAGATTGATTGTTTCTCTAGGACTGTTCAACTCACACATCCCTCGGGAAAGATAGTCAATGTCTTGACCCGAGTAGCCAAGCGACAACTATTTTCTCTTAACGCCAGTCCTCTGCCAGACCTCGAAGACGTCCCGATAGTCCGTGACTTTCCGGATGTCTTCCCAGAGGAATTGCTAGGTGTTCCACCTGACAGAGATGTTGAGTTCGTGATAGATCTCATTCCAGGAACTGTCCCAATTTCTAGAAGACCCTATAAGATGGCACCTTTTGAACTAGCCGAACTTAAGAAACAACTCGATGAGTCCTTGAAAAAGGGTTTCATCCGACCTAGTTCGTCTCCATGGGCTTGCACCGTCCTCTTCGTCGAGAAGAAGGATGGTACGGACCGGATGGTTGTAGATTATCAACCCGTCAACTTGGTCACAATCAAGAACAAATATCCGCTCCCCAGGATCAACGACCTGTATGATCAGCTCGCTGGATCCTCAGTCTTCTCTAAAATGGATTTGAGGTTGGGCTACCATCAAATCAAAATCAGGAACGGGGACATTCCTAAAATGGCTTTTGTTACTCGTTATGGCCAATACGAGTACACCGTCATGTCCTTCGGTTTAACCAACGCCCCAACCACTTTTTCTCGGTTAATGAACTCAATCTTCATGGAGTATTTGGATAAATTCGTCATGGTTTACCTCGATGATATACTCATCTACTCCAAGAACGAGGAAGAGCATGCCGAACATCTAAGGCTAGTGTTGATGAAACTTCGAGAGCATCGCCTTTATGCCAAGTTCTCTAAATGTGAATTTTGGTTGCCAGAAGTGACCTGTCTAGGACATGTAATTTCTGGTAATGGTATTTCTGTTAACCCCGAGCAAGTTCAAGCCGTCCTTAATTGGACTCCACCTGAATCGGTCAAGCAAGTTCGGAGTTTCCTTGGCTTAGCGAGCTATTGTCGCCGCTTTGTCGAGAATTTCTCCAAGGTTGCTAAACCTCTAACTGAACTCCTCAAGAAAGATAAAAAGTTCGAGTGGACTCCACATGTGAGCACAGTTTTCAGGAACTGAAAAGACGCTTGACTTCTGCTCCCGTATTGGTACCACCAGATTTCTATAAGGACTTTGTTATCTATTGCGACGCCTCGTGACAAGGACTAGGTTGCATTCTCATGCAAGATCGACACATAATTGCTTATGCTTCACAGCAATTGCACCCACATGAGGAGAATTATCCTACTCATGATCTAGAGCTTGCAGCTGTAGTCTATGCACTCAAAACCTGGCGACATTACCTCCTCGGTAATCATTGCGAAATTTTCACCGATCACCAAAGTCTGAAGTACATCTTCACCCAACCGGATTTGAATCTCAGGCAAAGACGTTGGGTTGAGTTGATCACAGATTTCGACTTAGGGATAACTTACACCCCAGGAAAGGCCAATGTCATGGCTGATGCGCTAAGTCGTAAATCCTATTGCAACAATCTAACTTGATTACACTTTGTAATAAGCGGTTGGATACTTAGATCAAAAGATCTCCGAGCATGAAGGAAAATGCAAGGAGCCTCCCGGATCTGAGCATAACCCCATTAAAAAGACAAGTGCCAAAGATGGCACTACTTAGATCTATCTTTGCTTTTATGCCTAGCTAGGGGCGTTAAACGATAGCGCTAGTTGGGAGGCAACCCAATTTTATATGTGTTTCCTGTTTTTGTTCCTGTTTAGTAATAAATTTTGCATCTACTTTCTGTTTAGATGTGTTTTCATGTTTTATTTAGTGTTTGTGCCAAGTAGAACCTATAGGATAACCTATGATATGAGTTGATTTGATTCTGCTGAAAAACAGAAACTTTGCGCTCATGAGAAAAAATTCAATAAATCACAGGAACGTGCTTTTGTATTGATTCTTTTTGCTTCTGATAAATAGATAAATTGTTTAGGACTTCCTATTTTGGTAGGATTTTTAAGGTTCAGAAGTTTGCGTTAGCTACAGATTGCTACAGACTGTTCTGTTTTTGACAGATTCTGCCTTTCATGTGTTGTTTGCTTATTTTGATGCATCTATGGCTAGTATGTAAGGGTATGAACCATAGCGAACTTGGAATACAGTAGGTTTAACACCAATATAAATAAAGAATGAGTTCATTATAGTACCTTATGTGGTGGTTTTGTTTTCTTTCACTAACGGAGCTTATGAGATTTCCTGTTGAGTTTTGTGTTGTGAAGTTTTCAAGTTTTGGGTAAAGATTTGATGGACTATGGAATAAAGAGTGGCAAAAGCCTAAGCTTGGGGATGCCCAAGGCACCCCAAGATATTCAAGAATAGCCAAAAGCCTAAGCTTGGGGATGCCCCCGGAAGGCATCCCCTCTTTCGTCTTCGTTCATTGGTAACTTTACTTGGAGCTATATTTTTATTCGCCACATGATATGTGTTTTGCTTGGAGCATCGTGTATTATATTAGTCTTTGCTTTTTAGTTTACCACAATCATCCTTGCTGTACACACCTTTTGGGAGAAGCCCACTTGATTAGAATTTGCTATATGCTTCACTTATATCTTTTTGAGCTTGATTAGAATTTGCTATGTGCTTCACTTATATCTTTTGAGCTAGAAAGTTTTGCTCTAGTACTTCACTTATATCTTTAAGAGCACAGTGGTGGATTAATTTTGAAGAAATTGCTAGTCTCTCATGCTTCACTTATATTATTTTGAGAGTCTCTTAGAACAGCATGGTATTTGCTATGGTTATGAATTTGGTCCTAGAATGATGAGCATCCAAGTTGGGTATAATAAAAACTATCATAGAAAGTGAATTGGATACTAGGATCAATTTGATGCTTGATAATTGTTTTGAGATATAAAGGTAGTAATGCTAGAGTCATGCTAGTGGATAATTATGAGATTGAGAAATACTTGTGTTGAAGTTGGCAAGTCACGTAGCATGCACGTATGGTAAAAGTTGTGTGAAAAATTTGTTGCATGAGGTGCTCTTTTGATTGTCTTCCTTATGAGTGGCAGTCAGGGACGAGCGATGGTCTTTTCCTACCAATCTATCCCTCCAGGGGCATGCGTAGTAGTACTTTTCTTCGAGGGCTAAGTAGACTTTTGCAATAAGTATAAAGTATGACTAATGTGAGTCCATGGATATACGCACACTCATCCTTCCACTATGCTAGCCTCTATTTTACCGCGCAATTTTCGCCGGTAGCATGCACCCATTATTTAACTTCCTCAAAACAGCCACCATACCTACCTATTATGGCATTTCCATCGCCATTCCGAGATATATTGCCATGCAACTTCCCACCGTTCCGTTTATTATGACACGCTCCATCATTGTCATATTACTCTTTGCATGATCATGTAGTTGACATCATATTCGTGGCAAAGCCACCTTTATAATTTTCATACATGTCACTCTTGATTCATTGCATATCCCGGTACACCGCCGGAGGCATTCATATAGATTCATATCTTGTTCTAGCTTTGAGTTGTAATTCTTGAGTTGTAAATCAATAAAAGTGTGATGATCTTCATTATTAGAGCATTGTCCCAGTGAGAAAAGAATGATGAAGACTATGATTCCCCCACAAGTCGGGATGAGACTTCAGACTTTATAAAAAAATAGAGGCCAAATAAGCCCATGAAATAAAAGAGGCCAAAGAAGCCCACCAAAAAGAAAAAGAAAAAAAATAAAGAAAAAGAAAAAAAATAAAATGAGAGAAAAAGAGAGAAGGGACAATTGCTACTATCTCTTTTCCACACTTGTGCTTCAAAATAGCACCATGGTCTTCATGATAGAGAGTCTCCTATGTTGTCACTTTCATATACTAGTGGGAATTTTTCATTATAGAACTTGGCTTGTATATTCCAACGATGGGCTTCCTCAAAATGCCCTAGGTCTTCGTGAGCACGCAAGTTGGATGCACACCCACTTAGTTTCCTTTGTTGAGCTTTCATACATTTATATCTCTAGTGCATCCATTGCATGGCAATCCCTACTCACTCACATTGATATCTATTAATGGGCATCTCCATAGCCCGTTGATACGCCTAGTTGGTGTGAGACTATCTTCTCCCTTTTTGTCCTTACAACCACCACCATATACCACCATAGTGCTATGTCCATGGCTTGCGCTCATGTATTGTGTAAGAGTTGAAAAAAGCTGAAGCACGTTAAAAAGTATGAAGCAATTGCCCGGCTCGTCATCGGGGTTGTACATGATGGGAGTATTTTGTGTAATGAAAATGAAGCAGGGCCTAACTATATGATTTTGTAGGGATAAGCTTTCTTTGGCTATGTTATTTTGATAGGACATGATTATTTGTTAGTATGCTTCAAAGTATTATTATTTTTATGTTTTATAAGCTTTTATCTTGAATCATTTGGATCTAAACATTCATGCCACAATAAAGAAAATTACATTGAGAATTATGCTAGGTAGCATTCCACATCAAAAATTCTATTTTTATCATTTACCTACTCGAGGACGATCAGGAATTAAGCTTGGGGATGCTTGATACGTCTACAATGTATATATAATTTTTGATTGTTCCATGCTATTATATTACCTGTTTTGGATGTTTATGGGCTTTATTTTACACATTTATATCATTTTTGGGACTAACCTACTAACCAGAGGCCCAGCCCGTATTGCTGTTTTTTGCCTATTTTAGTATTTCAAAGAAAAGGAATATCAAACGGAGTCCAAACGAAATGAAACCTTCGGGAGCATGATTTTTGGAACGAACGTGATCCAGAGGACTTGGAGTGCAAGCCAAGAAGCAGCCGAGGCAGCCACGAGATAGGTGGGCGCGCCCACCCTTCCTGGGCGCGCCCCCTGTCTCGTGGGTCCCTCAGGTGGCCACCGACGTACTTCTTCCTCCTATATAAGCCTACATACCCCAAAAACATCCAGGGAGCCACCGAAGAAATATTTCCGCCATCGTAACCTTCTGTATCCGCGAGATCCCATCTTAGAGCCGTCGCCGGCGTTCTGCCGGAGGGGGAATCCACCACGGAGGGCTTCTACATCAATACCATAGCCCTTCCGATGAGTTGTGAGTAGTTTACCACAGACCTTCGGGTCCATAGTTATTAGGTAGATGGCTTCTTCTCTCTTTTTGGATCTCAATACAATGTTCTCCCCCTCTCTTGTGGAGATCTATTCGATGTAATCTCTTTTTGCGGTGTGTTTGTGAAGATCCAATGAATTGTGGGTTTATGATCAAGTTTATCTATGAATAATAATTGAATCTTCTCTGAATTCTTTTATGTATGATTGAGTTATCTTTGCAAGTCTCTTCGAATTATCGATTTGGTTTGGCCTACTAGATTGATCTTTCTTGCCATGGGAGAAGTGCTTAGCTTTGGGTTCAATCTTGCGGTGTCCTTACCCAGTGACAGAAAGGGTTGCAAGGCACATATTGTATTGTTGCCATCAAGGATAAAAAGATGGGGTTTATATCATATTGCTTGAGTTTATCCCTCTACATCATGTCATCTTTCTTAATGCGTTACTCTGTTCTTATGAACTTAATACTCTAGATGCATGCTGGACAGCGGTCGATGTGTGCAGTAATAGTAGTAGATGCAGGCAGGAGTCGGTCTACTTGTCACAGACGTGATGCCTATATACATGATCATGCCTAGATAATCTCATAGTTATTCACTTTTCTATCAATTGCTTGACAGTAATTTGTTCACCCACCATAATACTTATGCTATCTTGAGAGAAGCCTCTAGTGAAACCTATGGCCCCCGGGTCTATCCTTTATCATATAAGCTTTCAATCTACTTTTATTTGCATCTTTATTTTCTGCATTTATATTATAAAATACCAAAAATATATTTATCTTATCATATTATCTCTATCAGATCTCACTTTCGCAAGTGGCTGTGAAGGGATTGACAACTCCTTTATCGCGTTGGTTGCGAGTTCTTTGTTTTTTTGTGTAGGTTCGTGGGACTTGTGAGGAGCCTCCTACTGGATTGATACCTTGGTTCTCAAAAATTGAGGGAAATACTTACGCTACTGTGTTGCATCACCCTTTCCTCTTCAAGGGAAACCAACGCAACCTCAAGACGTAGCACGATCACATCGACCTTGGAACCATTCCCAACGCGCATTGTCCCCTCGTCCTTCGCCAGTCTTCGCTTATTCCGCAGCTCATGTTTTGAGTTACAAATATGAGCAACCGCCCCGGTATCAAATACCCAGGAGCTACTACGAGTAGTGGTAAGGTACACATCAATAACATGTATATCACATATACCTTTGGTGTTGCCGGCCTTCTTGTCCGCTAAGTACTTGGGGCAGTTCCGCTTCCAGTGACCGTTTCCCTTGCAATAAAAGCACTCACTCTCAGGTTTGGGTTCGTGCTTTGGCTTCTTCCCGGCAACTGGCTTAAAGGGCGTGGAAACTCCCTTGACGTCCTTCTTGAAGTTCTTCTTACCCTTGCCTTTCTTGAAACTAGTGGTTTTGTTGACCATCAACACTTGATGTTTCTTTTTGATCTCCACCTCCGCTGATTTCAGCACCGAAAATACCTCAGGAATGGTTTTCACCATCCCTTGCATATTGTAGTTCATCACAAAGCTCTTGTAGCTAGGTGGGAGGGACTGAAGGATTCTGTCAATGACCATGTTATCCGGGAGGTTAACTCCCAGCTGAGACAAGCGGTTGTGCAACCCAGACATTTTGAGTATGTGCTCGCTGACAGAACTATTCTCCTCCATCTTACAAGTGTAGAACTTGTCGGAGACTTCATATCTCTCGACCCGGGCATGAGCTTGGAAAACCATTTTCAGCTCTTGGAACATCTCATATGCTCTGTGCTGCTCAAAACACTTTTGGAGCCCCGGTTCTAAGCTGTAAAGCATGCCGCACTGAACCAGGGAGTAATCATCACTACGCGACTGCCAGGCATTCATAACGTCTTGAGTTGATGGGAAAACGGGTGCTTCACCTAGTGGTGCATCTAGGACATATGCTCTTTTGGCAGCTATGAGAATGATCCTCAAGTTCCGGACCCAGTCCGTATAGTTGCTACCATCATCTTTCAGCTTGGTTTTCTCTAGGAACGCATTGAAGTTGAGGGCAACATTAGCATGGGCCATTTGATCTATAAGACATATTGCAAAAGTTTTAAAATAAGTTCATGATAATTAAGTTCATCTAATCAAATTATTTAATGAACTCCCACTCAGATAAGCATCCCTCTAGTCATCTAAGTGATACATGATCCGAGTCAACTAGGCTGTGTCCGATCATCACGTGAGACGGACTAGTCATCATCGGTGAATATCTTCATGTTGATCGTATCTTCTATACGACTCATGTTCGACCTTTCGGTCTCTTGTGTTCTGAGGCCATGTCTGTACATGCTAGGCTCGTCAAGTCAACCTAAGTGTTTTGCATGTGTAAATCTAGCTTACACCCGTTGTATGTGAATGTTAGAATCTATCACACCTGAATCATGTGGTGCTTTGAAACAATGAACTTTCGCAACGGCGCTATTGGGGAACGTAGCAAAAATTCAAAATTTTCCTACGTGTCACCAAGATCTATCTATGGAGAAACCAGCAACGAGGGGAAGGAGAGTGCATCTACATACCATTGTAGATCGCTAAGTGGAAGCGTTCAAGAGAACGGGGTTGAAGGAGTCGTACTCGTCGTGATCCAAATCACCGGAGATCCTAGTGCCGAACGGACGGCACCTCCGCGTTCAACACACGTACAGCCCGGTGACGTCTCCCATGCCTTGATCCAGCAAGGAGAGAGGGAGAGGTTGAGGAAGACTCCATCCAGCAGCAGCACAACAGCGTGGTGGTGGTGGAGGAGCGTGGCAATCCTGCAGGGCTTCGCCAAGCACCGCGGGAGAGGAGGAGTAAGAGAGGTAGGGCTGCGCCAATAGGGGGAGTAACTCGTGTGTTGGGCAGCCCCCAGACCTCATGTATTTATAGGGGGAGGGGAGGGGGATGCGCCCCCTCTAGGGTTCCCTCCCCAAGGGGTGGCGGCAGCACCCAGATCCCATCTGGGTGGCGGCCAGAGGGTGAGAGAGGGGAGGCGCACCTGGGGTGGGCCTTAGGGCCCATTTGCCCTAGGGTTTGCCCCCTCCCACTCTTCCCTGCGCCTTGGGCCCCTTGTGGGGGGCGCACCAGCCCACCTGGGACTGATCCCCTCCCACACTTGGCCCATGCAGCCCTCCGGGGCCGGTGGCCCCACTTGGTGGGCCCCCGGGACCCTCCCGGTGGTCCCGGTACGTTACCGATAAAACCCGAAACTTTTCCGGTGACCAAAACAGGACTTCCCATATATAAATCTTTACCTCCAGACCATTTCGTAACTCCTCGTGACATCCGGGATCTCATCCAGGACTCCGAACAACATTCGGTAACCACATAAAAACTTCCTTTATAACCCTAGCGTCATCGAACCTTAAGTGTGTAGACCCTACGGGTTCGGGAATCATGCAGACATGACCGAGACGTTCTCCGGTCAATAACCAACAGCGGGATCTGGATACCCATGTTGGCTCCCACATGTTCCACGATGATCTCATTGGATGAACCACGATGTCAAGGACTCAATCGATCCCGTATACAATTCCCTTTGTCTAGCGGTATTGTACTTGCCCGAGATTTGATCGTCGGTATACCGATACCTTGTTCAATCTCGTTACCGGCAAGTCTCTTTACTCGTTTCGTAACACATCATCCCGTGATCAACCCCTTGGTCACATTGTGCACATTATGATGATGTCCTACCGAGTGGGCCCAGAGATACCTCTCCGTTTACACGGAGTGACAAATCCCAGTCTCGATTCGTGCCAACCCAACAGACACTTTCGGAGATACCTGTAGTGCACCTTTATAGCCACCCAGTTACGTTGTGACGTTTGGTACACCCAAAGCATTCCTACGGTATCCGGGAGTTGCACAATCTCATGGTCTAAGGAAATGATACTTGACATTAGAAAAGCTTTAGCATACGAACTACGATCTTTGTGCTAGGCTTAGGATTGGGTCTTGTCCATCACATCATTATGCTAATGATGTGATCCCGTTATCAACGACATCCAATGTCCATGGTTAGGAAACCGTAACCATCTATTGATCAACGAGCTAGTCAACAGAGGCTTACTAGGGACATGGTGTTGTCTATGTATTCACACATGTATCTGAGTTTCCTTTCAATACAATTATAGCATGGATAATAAAAGATTATCATGAACAAGGAAATATAATAATAACTAATTTATTATTGCCTCTAGGGCATATTTCCAACAGGCGCACAGTTAGGGGGAACACTCTCTTGAAATTATTATGAGTGATCATCTTATTTATGCTACCGTCGTTCTAAGCAAATAAGATGCAAAAACATGATAAACATCACATGCAATCAAATAGTGACATGATATGGCCAATATCATTTTGCTCCTTTTGATCTCCATCTCCGGGGTGCCATGATCATCATCGTCACCGGCATGACACCATGATCTCCATCATCATGATCTCCATCATCGTGTCTCCATGAAGTTGTCTCGCCAATTATTACTTCTACTACTATAGCTAACGGTTTAGCAATAAAGTAAAGTAATTTCATGGTGTTATTCAATGACACGCAGGTCATACAATAAATAAAGACAACTCCTATGGCTCCTGCCGGTTGTCATACTCATTGACATGCAAGTCGTGATTCCTATTACAAGAACATGATCAATCTCATGCATCACATATATTTCATTCATCACATCCTTTATGGTCATATCACATTACACGGCATATGCTGCAAAAACAAGTTAGACGTCCTCTAATTGTTGTTGCAAGTTTTTATGTGGCTGCTATAGCTTTGTAGCAAGAACGTTTCTTACCTACGCCAAAAACCACAACGCGATGTGCCAATTGCTTTTTACCCTTCATAAGGACCCTTTTCATCGAATTCGCTCCGACTAAAGTGGGAGAGACAGACACCCGCTAACCACCTTATGCAACTAGTGCATGTCAGTCGGTGGAACCTGTCTCACGTAAGCATACGTGTAAGGTCGGTCCGGGTCGCTTCATCCCACGATGCCGCTGAAACAAGATAAGACTAGTAGTGGCAAGTAAATTGACAAAATCGACGCCCACAACAAACTTGTGTTCTACTCGTGCATAGAAACTACGCATAGACCTAGCTCATGATGCCACTGTTGGGGATCATTGCAGAAATTAAAAAATTTCTACGCATCACCAAGATCAATCTATGGAGTAACTAGCAACGAGAGGGAGGGGAGTGCATCTTCATACCCTTGAAGATCGCGAGACGGAAGCGTTGCAAGAACGCGGATGAAGGAGTCATACTCGAAGCGATTCAGATCGCGGTGGATTTCGATCTTAGCGCTGAACAACGGCACCTCCGCTTTTAACACACATGCAGCCCGGTGACGTCTCCCGCGCCTTGATCCAGCAAGGAGGAGGGAGAGGTTGAGGAAGATGGCTCCAACAGTAGCACGACGGCGTGGTGGTGATGGAGTGGCAGTTCTCCGGCAGGGCTTCGCCAAGCTCGCGCGGAGGAGGAGAGGTGTTGGGGACGGGAGGGGCTGCGCCTTGGATGTGGTGCTGCAGCCCTCCCCTCACCCCTCTATTTATAGGGAGAAGGGGGAAGGGGGCCAGCCCCTCTAGATCCCATCTAGAGGGGGGGCAGCGGCCAAGGGGGAGGGGCTTGCCCCCCAAGCAAGGGGGGCGCCCCCCTTAGGGTTCCCCCCCCCCCCCCCAACCCTAGGCACATGGGCCGGGGTGGCGCCCAGCCCACTGAGGGGCTGGTTCCCTTCCACCTACAGCCCATAAGGCCCTACGGGACAGGTGGCCCCTCCCGGTGGACCCCCGGAACCCCTCCGGTGGTCCCGGCACAATACCGATTTACCCCCAAATATTTCTGGTGACCGTATGACGACTTCCCATATATAAATCTTCACCTCCGGACCATTCCGGAACTCCTCATGACGTCCGGGATCTCATTCGGGACCCGAACAACATTCAGTAATCACATACAAATCTTCCTTATAACCCCAGCGTCATCGAACCTTAAGTGTGTAGACCCTACGGGTTCGGGAATCACGCAGACATGACCGAGACAGCTCTCCGTCCAATAACCAACAGCGGGATCTGGATACCCATGTTGGCTCCCACATGTTCCACGATGATCTCACTGGATGAACCACGATGTCGAGGATTCAAGTAATCCCGTATACAATTCCCTTTGTCAATCAGTATGTTACTTGCCCGAGATTCGATCTTCGGTATCCCAATACCTCGTTCAATCTCGTTACCGGCAAGTCACTTTACTCGTTCCACAATGCATGATCCCGTGACTAACCACTTAGTCATATTGAGCTCATTATGATGATGCATTACCGAGTGGGCCTAGAGATACCTCTCCGTCATACGGAGTGACAAATCCCAGTCTCGATTCGTGCCAACCCAACAGATACTTTCGGAGATACCTGCAGTGCACCTTTATAGTCACCCAGTTACGTTGTGACGTTTGGTACCACTAGTAGAAAACCACCCATTAGTCCCGGTTCGTAAGGGCCTTTATTCCCGGTTCATGAACCGGGACTAATGGGTCGTTACTAATACCTCACCCAATAGTTCCGGTTCAAACCAAAACCGGGACCAATGTGCCTCCACGTGGCCCTATGCGCCCACCCCAGTCAGGGGGCCTTTGGTCCCGGTTGGTGGCTCCAACCGGGACCAAAAGTCAATTTTTTTAAAAAAAGTGGCTGCTTTAGGGGTTATTTTTAGGTTGTTATTATAGCTAGCTAATAGAGAGAAGTGTCCTCTCTTATATCTTCGTCCTTGATTTATCAACGCTGCTGCTATGTTCATTGCACCCGCAGATATAAAATGCTCATGCATGCTTGCATCATACATCATCATATATATATAATAACAAGTCATACTAATCATGCATCATCATATACAACTTCTACTCGTTATTAATAATAAGTCATACGATCATCATCCTCATAGTCATCGAACCCAACCCTACATAATTGTTCTTAGCACATGATCATCAGTATCAGGTAGGACCTAAACACCCTTAAGGTAAAATAGCATAAAACAATATAGACCCTGACTCTCCATTATGAAGAATGGCGATCATCATGTCTCCAATTTTTGCCCTTCGCTGAATGTTGCTTCCAAGAAGCTCCTTACGACTGTCCATACATTTTTTCCATTCTTTGATTATCATGTCTCCACTTCTTTTAGAAACCCGGTATGGACAGTTGAGATTCGTAGGACGACCTGGGTGTATGTTCAAAACATGAAGGCTACCCCGTGTATACATCAGATGAGGCACACAATCATTTGGGATTATCTGTTGAAAAACATAGTAATAACTTCGTAGTTAGCAATGATATGATGTACTAGTTTTAGAAGTGTGCAAAAAGATGCACGAATGTTGTAATAGTAAAAAATCATACCAGGGTATCTCCATGGTAGTTACCGTAGTTCAACACGTGCACTAGTGGCACGTATTGACCATAATGTTGAGGAGTTCGATTGTAGACATTGTAATTCTCAAGATCAGTACAAAATCCGACCAGATGATTTTTCTCCTGATAAGTTAGTTCGGAGCCTTCGGTGTAGTAGGTTATGTCTACCATCTTCCGCACATTCTTTGAAGAATGAAAATAAGCTGTCAATGGAGAATAAGTTGTCAACTATTTTCAAATAAATAATATAAATTACTTAATAACTATGTTAAGATCACATGGGGGAAGAATTGGAGGTGTATCCACAAGGACGAAAATCGTAGGTCCCTCTTGCTCAATTGTAGGATCACCAAGATCCATGGTAACAAGCATACCCTCATCAAAACCATACATCTTGCAAAGTGCTTCCCAATTTTTGCAACCAAAATGGGTTACACTCTGAGCATTGTACAGCTTTACTTGAAAATCCACACCATGATGGGTACTTAGGATAATTTTTTTGGTTTCGAAACTTTCATGGTCTTCAAAACCCATCCTCTCCAAGACATAGCGTCTTGCAAAGCATGGGATAAGCTAGTCGAATTGGAAAAGATGAAAAATATTGTCATGATTAAAATAGTTGAAGTCATGAGTAATTACGAAAAAAAACTATTATCGTCGGTTACGTACCGTATGAACATGACGCTGACTCCTCGAGCTTAATGCTGAAGCGCCGATCTTCGTCCAGCACAATGAACCTGTCGCAGATACCTCGGTCGTCGTGGCACCAGTCGCACTCCCCCGGACGGTTTTCATCGTCCGATGAGTACAACATTTCCGGCCTATACGTTCATAATTCAAATATTAAACTAGATCATTATTATTAATCACGGGTTGAGTATCGATGATCGATGTACGTAGCTCCTCCTTTCATTCCCGAATGCATTATTAATTATATCAAATTGTCTAGCACATGGGAATGAAGGAGAAATTATCCAATATGAGCATTCAATAAGCAAAACCAAATCATAAAATAAGCAAAACCAAATCATAAAATAAAGTATAGTATTCAAATTAGCATGCATTCAATAATTATAAGCAAAAGTACATCATCTCTTGGTGTCCGTACATCGTCGAATATTATCACTAATACAACTAGAACCGTAGCTCCCGACGGGTATCGACGCGGGCGGTGGACACCCAAAGATAAGGAACCATCACAGGATCATAGCTCCAGTGAGATCCCTGAAGAACCTGCCAGGTATTGTCGAACCTCCCCTCCAATGCAACCATGTAGCGACGGACGTGCTCGTCCTCCTCGCTGACACGGTGACGTACCACCTCCGCGGTGTCCGGATGCCTCACCACCGTCACTGGCCCACGCGACCGCCACCAAACAAGGATCGGGTCAACAACGGGCTGCCTCCTCACCAACCTACGTCCCCCGGAAGGTAGCACCTCCCAATACCAAACCGGCGGAGCCCAGCCCTGAACATGGCCCTGATCAAGCAGGCCTCCACCGCCGAGTCGACGACGACGAGGATGCGGGATAGGCATCGCCGACATCGACGCGGGAACTACTTCTATATATAGTTAAATAAAAGTAGTTTTATTAATTAAATCAACTATGTAGTTCAACTACTAAGCACTTACTATAAATAAATAAGTAGTACTTACTAAAAACAAACTACTTCTATATATAGTAAAATAAATTGGTTTATTAAATCAACTAGCTAGTTCAACTATATATAAACTACTTCTTATTTTTTTCCTTTTTCTAAATACTATGAACAAAAAAATCATTAAAATTCTATGAACAAAATTAATTACACAATATAAATATCACCAAAAAAAATCTATTAACAATAATATCACCAAACATGCATATTCAATAATAATATCACCAAAAAAATCTATTAACAGAAAAAAATCTAACATAATATGAACAAATTAATTACTACACATATCTAGTCTAACAAAAAAATCTAATTAATCTAAAAAAATATCTAACATAATATGAACAAATTAATTACTACACATGTAATCTAACAAAAAAAATCTAATCTAACAAAAAAATCTAATTAAATCAACTATCTAATTCAACTACTAAGCACTTACTATAAATAAATAAGTAGTACTTAGTAAAAACAAACTACTTCATTATATAGTAAAATAAATTAGTTTATTAAATCAACTAGCTAGTACAACTATATATAAACTACTTCTTATTTTTTTCTTTTTTCTAAATACTATGAACAAAAAAATCATTAAAATTCTATGAACAAAATTAATTACACAATCTAAATATCACCAAAAAAATCTATTAACAATAATATCACCAAACATGCATATTCAATAATAATATCACCAAAAAAATCTATTAACAGAAAAAAAAATCTAACATAATATGAACAAATTAATTACTACACATATCTAGTCTAACAAAAAAATCTAATTAATCTAACAAAAAAATCTAACATAATATGAACAAATTAATTACTACACATGTAATCTAACAAAAAAAATCTAATCTAACAAAAAAATCTATGAACTACATATCTAAATTACTACACATCTAACCTAATAAAAAAATCTATGAACTACAAAAAGAATCTAAAAAAATCTAACAAAAATAAAAAAAACGCTCACGTCGACGTCGAGGCGGCGCGGTGTAGGAGCGACGACGGGCTCAGGGCGGCGCGGGGCAGGGGCGACGAGGACAGCGGGCTCGGGGGCGGCGACGGGGACGGCGGGCTCGAGGCAGGGGCGACGGCTGGCGACATCGGGGCGCGGCAGCGCGGGACGCGGGCGGCGATGACGGGGCGCCGTGGGACGCGGGCGGCGATGGGGGCGGCGACGACGGCGGGCTCGGGGCGGCGACGGGGACGGCGGGCTCGGGGCGGCGTGGGGCGGGCTCGGCGGTGATGGCGACGAGGAGCAGAGGCTCGGGGCAGGGGCGAGAAAGAGATGGGATTTGGCGAAAACTGCTAAGTCCAGTATATATAGCAAGAGCATTGGTCCCGGTTGGAGGCTCCAACCGGGACTAATGCCCCCTTTAATCCCGGTTGGAGCCACCAACCGGGACCAAATGCCTCTTTTCAGCAGCCCAAAGGACGGGAAACGAAGACCTTTGGTCCCGGTTGGTGGCTCCAACCGGGACTAAAGATGAGCATTCGTCCCGGTTGGTCCAACGAACCAGGACCAAAGAGCGGCATTGGTACCGGTTGGTTCCATGAACCGGTACCAATGGACCCGTGTAACTACTTTTTTATTTTCTGCAGCTATTTTTTTGTTGATTCTTCCTGCAGCTGTTTTTTTAGTCCCACCTCGCCAAGCGAGAGGCAGTCGCAGTTGTTTATAAGCCCTGAGTGCAGAGACGATGACGAAGAGGCTCAGTGCTCCTGCACGTTGGTTAGCTTCAAGCCTTGAGGAATACGGTAGACTGCACAGAGCTATGTGCAGTGCAGTTGGCACTATTTCGAAAGGCTTGAAGCAAATTAACGAGCATTGCGCCTCTTTTTTATTTTTAATGACTTATTACAATTCAGAAATAAATAGAAGAAAAAATAATTTTGATTAACTTTACTAAAAAATAATTCTGACCGTTGCAGCCGGCGATGGTGGTCATCTCTTCAGTCAGAGGTGGTCGGCCTGAGGCTGGGTGTTCGGATCTCGGGATCCATCATCTGGCACCAGCTGCGAGTCGGGGAGACGTAGTTGCCGGTGAAAACCGAGCTGACGGCGGGCGATGACGGCGTTCCATGTCGTTACCATGATGAAGGCATCGTCGTGTGACTACCGTTGACCCACTCGTATTGCTCCGGGGGAGCGGCTTCATCTTAACGAGCATTGCACCTCTTTTTTATTTTTAATGACTTATTACAACTCAGAAATAAAAAGAAAAAAATAAATGTAGCAGAAAAGAAAAAAACTATATAAAAAACCACTCAGAAATAAATAGAAGAAAAAATAATTTAGATTAACTTTACTAAAAAATAGCATAGATGCTTATTTCTAATGACTTATTACAACTCAGAAATAAAAACAAAAGAATAAATATAACAGAAAAGAAAAAAGAAACTATATAGAAAACTACTCAGAAATGAATAGAAGCAAAAAATAGTTATGATTAACTATACTAAAAAAGGAGCATATATCCTTATTTTTAATGGCTTATTACAACTCAGAAATAAAAAAATAGCAGAAAAAAAAAAAATAAAAAACTACTCAGAAATGAGCATAGATGCGCTTATAGAGGAAAATCAACTTAAATTCATAACGAATTTCAATCGAAATCCGTATGAATTTAGGCTAATTTCCCTATATAAGGGCATCTATTTTCATTTTCAGAGGAGCTCAATATGGCAGAGAGGGAGGGGCTTATAAACCGGTCCAATTCCCCTTCGGTTGGCGAGGTGTGACTAAACTCTGGCCGCAACGAGGACCAACCCTTTGATCCCGGTTCGTCCCACCAACCGGGACCAATGGTGTTGGGCCAAGAGCGAGGCCCGTTGGTCCCGGTTTGTCCCACCAACTGGGACCAATAGGTCCAGCCGAACCGGAACCAATGGCCCACGTGGCCCGGCCGGCCCCCGGGGCTCAAGAACCGGGTCCAATGCCCCCATTGGTCCCGGTTCTGAATTGAACCGGGACTAATGGGCTGGACCGGCCTGGACCATTGCCCCCTTTTCTACTAGTGTACACCCAAAGCACTCCTACGGTACCCGGGAGTTACACAATCTCATGGTCTATGGAACTGATACTTGACATTAGAAAAGCTTTAGCAAATGAACTACACGATCTTGTGCTATGCTTAGGATTGGGTCTTGTCCATCACATTATTCTCCTAATGATGTGATCCCGTTATCAATGACATCCGATGTCCATAGTCAGGAAACCATGACCATCTGTTGATCAACGAGTCAGTCAACTAGAGGCTCACTAGGGACATGTTGTGGTCTATGTATTCACACATGTATCACGGTTTCCGGTCAATACAATTACAGCACGAATAGTAAACAATTATCATGAACAAGGAAATGTAATAATAATCATTTTATTATTGCCTCTAGGGCATATTTCCAACACATGGTGCAGATCGCGCTGTGGAGTCGTCGGGCCTCGACGGCTGCTTGGCACCATGGCGATGTAGATGGTTGCAGTGGTAGCTAGGTGTGGAGATGTTGGTTGTTTATTACAGTGATGTTGCTGGGGCGAGGCGATGCAGCTTCATCTGCTAGGTGTTGTGGCAATGGCGGCAAAGTGAACCAACATGGATGGTGCGCCCCATTTCGGTGGGCGGGGATGTAGGTGAGACGATTTGGATGAATGTCCTACTCGTCTTTGGTCGATGCCATCGACGACAACAACTGTGGGTGTCGTTTCCCTTTCTTAGAGGCGACGATGTGGTGTGTGGTGTGTCGGCACCTTGCTCTCTCTCACTTGTTTGGTTATCTCTACGCAAAATTCTAGATTTTGATTCGCATCAGCGATGGCGACGTCCTTGACATCGTTCCTCTCTTGGGTGGGAGGTCTTTGTTTCTGTGCCTTTGATGTTCGCCGCGGTTTTGAATTGTTCGTCAAGGACACTATGTACGATGTCACGGGTAAGTTCTGGATTGTTTGTCAAAGACACTATGTACGATGTCACATGTAAGTTCTGGATTGTTCGTCAAGGACACTATGTACGATGTCACGGGTAAGTCTAGTACGACGACTTTCTTGAGGTCTTCCTAGTTTGCCACCCACCCGCCAACTCTTTTCAGCAATCAAGAGTGGTTGGTTCATTGGCAAAGAGATTTTGTTTCGAGTTGTTGCTCTTTGGAGGTGACTGACTTCGGTCTGAGACGCATCCTTGTTGCCCAGTGTAGGACATCCCTTATGTGTTGGGGTTGTATTGTGTGCGTTCGAGTTGGAGTGTTGTTCGTTACTCACCGGCATGTGGTGGGAGCTTGCCTATATTCTTGAGTTTTACCCTCTGTCTTCTAGAAAGTTAAGACACAATTTGGGCTGCTCACCAAATAAATTAAAAAGAAAAATATCTTGTCTTGAGTATTTCATCATTCAAGCATATATCCACAGTTGGCATCACCACATGCACAAAAATAATAACTAGAAGTCCATGTCAAACAAAGTCAAGGTGACAACAATCGAGACTAGTGTCTGCAGCTTCTTTGTTCTAATTCTTAATTATGCAGAACCATCAGAACACCATAATAATATACTCCCTGTGATCCATATTAATTGTCGCTGACTATCGGAGGATCGGGGGAGTAATAAATCTACAAAGTATCACCTTGAAATACTTGCTAGGCAAGTGGAACTGGGATAACGAGATGAAGGGCAACGGTAGACAGAGTATAGCACTACTGGAGTTGCCTTCCATAAAAATGCAACGGAGCATCATCATCGAATAGGGGATGGTACCAATATGGCTTAGGCACCGGCCACCTGTCGTTCAAATTCTTTTCAGTGCAAATTCATGTTAAACAAATACTAAATGAATTTGCAGTGCGAAACAGCACAAATACCTGTTTTTCTTAACTGTTGCGGCACCCGTTATGTCAGTGGCATGGTCCATTCCTCTTTGTCATAGAAAGAAAGAAAATATTAATGTAAGCACACCGAATGGATATATATCTAGACAACAAGAACCCGAGACAGATATAAATGAGACAACAAAACAGGGAAAGATGTACCTTTGAGATGGGAGATCAATCCCGCTTAAAACATCCGCGATGATTGCCCTCGGCAGGTAAGGAGTTACACCAGTTTCACCATAGAAGTTCATGCCAACAAAATACCCATTATCAAAATTAACAAGGGGCCCTCCAATCCCAACCTAGTACAAGAAATAGAATGGAGAAGTTGTAATGCCTTGGATAGATTATGATAACTAAGTATGTGTATCAATAGATTACAGGGGAAGCACACATAGATTATGTCACACCTATCTATATCAGATTATCGGTTACCATTAGGGGGGAGGGGGGATTCACCAATGTACCTTCTTGATTTTACATGTAGAGAGCTTAAGGTCTTCGCAGTTAAGTTTCTCATCCGGACGCTTCTTGACCAATTTACCAATTGTCCCCATCAATAATCCATCCTCAGCCTCGCGCCCTATAGCAACTACTCTTCGTGTTCGTTCCACCGTGCAGAAAATATTCTCCGGACGAATACCATATAGAGGCTTCTGAAGACTGATGACAGCAATGTTATAATCCGAATGGTACAGTTCCAGTGTCCCATCAACGACCTGTTTCGGTGGGAGAAGTACTTTAATCTGAAACGGTAGATAAAGTCAACTCAATTAGCCATCATCTCGCTACAGAGAACAAGGAAAGTAATTAGGAGCAGCAACCTTCAGTTTCTCATCAATCTTGTCTTCATCAGCCCGACTTCTAACCAAACTGGCCGAAGGATAACAGGCTTACCATTTTTATGCCACTTTATAAGTAGGCCTGTACATGAAAAATATCTCACATCTCCTACACACAAATAACTTTGGCCATTCTTCAGTGGAAACAAATAATAGAATGAATAAACGATCAACATATGACTGTAAAATCACCATCGTATGAAGAGAGTGAGACAACACGCCGGCCAATATTTGTAACAACTTTTTTTGGAAGTTTAGCCCAGACCTGCTCCCCAGAGCTACGATGATCAAGATTGCAATCGTAGTCCTTATAACCATATAATTGACCAAATTCCTCTTCAAATGTATTAAACAATCTCCCATTGCCTGGTTATGGAAACAAGAAGGGAAGTTATGTCACTGCAATAGCTATAAAAAGGTTATAGAAGATAGAAGTCGCCAATATAGAAAGCAATGACTTACATTCGAGCACAAGTGGTGGTGGCTGCGGATATCCACGTGATTTTAAATAATTCACATCTGCCATAAATCCTGAAGCAATAAAATGATCAATATGAGTACTAAAGATGATGTGTACAATAAAATCGAGAGATGTGCATATTTCAGGCCCCAACTCTTACCCTAGTCTAATCTACAACCCTCAACAATAATACCGTCTAAGAATCAACCCCGACTGTTAAAACCAGTCAGCATTCAACCTCCTCTCCCCTCCCCACATCCTGCCTTTGACCCAATTGACCGGTTTTGACCCATTGACCATCCAGTCAGATAAAATCAAAATTTCCAGAAAAAAAATCTATAAAATTTAGAAGATTAAAAAAATCGTAATGTAATATAAAAATTCTAGAAAATTAAAAACTATAAATTAATTTTTTAATAACTTTTTTGTCATGATGCTCTGCTCAATTTTCTAAAAATGTTGTAAAAATTCCAGGAAATTTTGAAAAAAAATGTAGAGTCAAGAAAACAATACTAAACATTCTGGGAAAGTTGTATTTTTTAATATTACAGAATTTTCTATAAAGATTTCATTTTCTTGATTTTTTTTTTCATTCACAGATTTTTTTCCCTGAAAATTTTGAATTTTTGCTAATGTGGCTTGTTGACTGGATGGTCAACAAGGTCAAAACCAGGGTGTGGGGAGGGGAGGGTTGAATCTTAGCCGGTTTTAAAAGATTCGGGGTTGATTCTTAGACGGTATTACAGTTGAGGGCTGTAGATTAGACTAGGCCAAGAGTTGGAGGTTAAAATATGCACTTCTCTTTAACATCAACATATCATTCTCTGCACATCATCAACAGATAGCATTTTGGAAGATTGATTCACACCTGATGGGACTATGTTGTATACACCATCAGGCAAGGTATATTCACGGAAGTTTGAAGAGTTTGGGCTGCAATAGAACAATGTTGAGTTTTCACGAAATAAATAGATGCACAGAAGTGCCAGTCCAACAGCAAAACAGCAAAAACCAACACGTGAGCCAGATCGTACAGAAGGAAACCAGGTATGAAAGAAGACATGGAAATCAGGCTTATGAATACTAAAAAGAAGTCAAGAGGATAGAGCAGATGCATAGGTCAAAAATATGAGCCACATTGTCCATGTTTTAGTCTGAACAAATGACTCTCCCTTCCTCATTTGAAAGAATACTAGCAAAAATGTCCGTGCATTGCAACGGGGGAGAAAAAATTGTTCGACTCTATACTAATAACCATGGCTCAAAAGCCCCACAGATCAATGTCCTGATTTCAACATGTGGTGTCCCACGCATGTCATCTCTTATCCCCTTTTCACCATCACCGACAATAGTCATGGTGTCTGAGACAATGCCGGTGCTTCACTATAAAGCAAAGCGAAGCTGCTAGAAATGAATAGCATGTGTTTACCCACATGTCTTCCTAACATTAATAATAAATAGGACATAGCTAATTCATAGACATACCATCAAATTCTGCAAAAACAAATATGTAACTGTTTTGGCTAGCTAACAAAATCTCTTTGAGATTATTTAAAAAACATCCTTATGGTCTAGGGTCCGTGTATGATTAAGAACCCTTAAGAAATTATATGAATGTTATTAATGTTTTTCCTAGGGAAAGAATCAAACATTAAATGAGTAGCCAATTGGATTTAACTATTATACACTTGAATTAGTGTCTTGTTACTCATATTATTATTATTTACTCTCAAAAATACAATCAAATTGTAAAATTTTAATCCTCCCTACAATTTTACGATCTTTTTTTAATCGAACTACATGTGTTAATTCTTTCCTTTAACAAATAATGTGTTAATGCAATGTTTAAATGTTTAGGAGTGACCAAGTTTTTACACTTGCCTTGTCCATAACATCTACTACTCATGTATATTCGTAAAAGATAACCTCGTATTTCATCTCACGAAAATTTATAAACTGAAGCAAATATTAAAGTGAAGCAATTACCGTGCAATGGAGTTAAGGGACGTGCACTAACTTCTCTTCTCAAGCTAGCTCTAGTCATGCTGAAACATAGGACATAAAGAAGGACATGTCTCCGTTGATATTTATGCATGAGTACAATTAAAATATAGTATTGTAAGATATATAGTTCTACTGTTATTTGCTTACGTACTAATTATGCATTATGGCTTTAATATATCGATCATTAAATACACAATTGTTTAGTATCTCTCCTAGCATGGCAAATTCCAGTAGCAAAAGTTTTAATTTTTCCGAAGAAAATGAAGTCATGTTCGAAATTCAATATGCAATTTTAAGTACTATATAATGAGTCGGACAACTTGAAATCAAAATAATAGGCTTGGCCCTTCCTTAAGAATAAGACTGGTAGATGCTTTTGAGGGGAAATCCTCATATTTGTGAAATAGAGACAGTCAACAGATACCTACACAAATGATGCCATCATCTTGCATAAACTTGATCTGCTAAATTAATTAAGCAGAGATATCATGGGGTCAAAGAATATGCAAGATGGCTATGCATTCAAGCTAATGATGCAGATCAGCATGTAGAGGCATATGTGCGTGCTGCTTTTGTTTCACTATACGGATATTCAAATGGCAAGACCGCTCCAGCTATGGCCTATCATAATTGAAGACACTGTTAAAATGTGAGATGGGCCTAGAGCCCATATGACAATTTCAGATTTGATCTCTAAGGGCCCATGTAGGTGGCATGACAAGGTGGTGGGAAGTTTAGTCCCACCATGCTAGTGGAAGGAAAGTTGGAGTGGTTTATAAGGGTGGCTCTTCTACATGCTATTGGAGCTTGAGAAAAGAAGAGGCCCTCGCGCGCTCCTCCGCCGCCCGCCCCGCCTCGACGCGGGTTGTGGGAATGAGCCGAGCCGAGCTCACACCTATGCGCTTACGTGGGTCAAGCCCACGTCTCTCCACGCGGCTGCGTCTATATAAGTGCGCGGTGTCCCCTAACCCTAGCCGCCACGAACAGATCACATCTACTCACGCGCACGCCCACCGTCGAGACGGGAGAGCAGGTCTCCGAAACCACGCCCTTCTGGTTCCTATACGGGGTGAGGGGCGAATAGGTTTTTGGGCAGCGATTACGCGACTGCTCGCGTCCGATCGTCTACTTCCTCTACGTCCGCGTCGCCTTCATCATCACCATGTCCACCGACCTCGACCGTGCCGCCGCCGAGAAATCTGAAGCCGACAAGAAGGCCGCCGAGGACGCCGCTGCTGCCACCAAAGCCGCGGCCTCTGCATGGCCTACTGGAGGGTACAACTCGTTTATCCCGCTCCTGATTAATTTCATATTAGCAGTACTAGCAGTATGTGTAGATTTTTCTACTGTTTGCTTAGTACGTGCATGTTTAGATCAAAGTCAGTACGTCATCAACTTAGTCAATGACATGCTAGTGATTTACTCGTGGATTAATTTAATCGAGAAATTGCCTATTTACTCAACAGACACATGCATCAGTGACCATGCATAGTATTCCCTCTGTTTCAAATTACTTGCCGCACGTATGAATGTATCTAGATGTATTTTAGTTCTAGATACATCCATTTCAATGACGAGTAATTTGGAACGGAGGGAGAATAAGTCTATAAGAGTAGGATTAATAAGCTGCTGCCTTTCATCACTGAAATCATTTTTAAATAGTATAAAAAACTTGCAGACTACAAACTCGTGGACATCACTGACCCGAGATATATTCAAATTTGGAAGGGTGTACGACAAGGAACTTCTTTGAATGTATAGCAGCTCTTAGCCGGATCAGAATGCAGGGCAGAGGTAGGCGAAGGGCTGCAGGATTGGATGATGATATGACAGGCGTCAATAGGTCTCGAGCTCCATGCCCTGCTCTGGCCTAAAGCTTGCAGCCGCCGGGCGGCCAGTCCCTCTGCTGCTGGCCATCGATGCAGATGTTAGCGGACGGCCGAGCTGGCGCCCGTCATTATGCCGGTGCTCACGCCTCATGCTCCACGCCTCGACAAGCAGGCGTAGACGCGCAGTTGCTCGGACACGGCTCGTCTGACGTACGGCCCACACACTGATGTGTGGGCCCGGACCCATCCGTCAGCGGCCCAACGGCAGGGGGCCGTACGTCAGGGGATCCGGCTCCCAGTTGCTCGAGGTCATCCGTGGACTACATGCCTTCGACCGCAACGACAACAACATCATCTCCGCTGCCAAGCCCGTGCGCTCCATGGCGAGGCTGGGCCAGCTGATCACGTTCGAGGAGCTAATGATGCCAGACGCGGACCTGGATCAGGGACGGATTGGCAGACTCCTTGGCGGCTCTCGAGCTTCTCCAGACGAGCGACGAGACCCGCAGGCTGCTGCTGGAGTTTTTGCACTTCCGATTTTTTCGCGTTCGGGGCGGGTGGAACGTACCCTAACAGAGGCGGACGGTGCCATTACACCGAGACCCAGCCGGAGATAGTCCTTGTCGCCACCACCCTCATAGTATGACTCCACACCATCCTCCGGAAGCTCGTGGCGGCCGCCGCCTCCTCGCCTCAGTGCCCCTCATCGTTGTCATCGTCGAACATGCATGGGTGCATGGCTAGCTCGAATCGCGACCTTGACGGCTGCATCTTGAGCTCGTCCCGGCGGTCGCCGAGGGAGCCTCCAGTACGGCTACAACAATCGCTTGCTCTTCTTGCCATTGAAGTCATGGTGTGGGTTCCTAGTTGTTTGGACCATGGTGGCATGGCATCGTCAATGTGATGCTGGCATGCTACTGTCGCCGATCTCGGCTGTGAGGCACGTCTCATGCCCTCATTTGGTAGCAAAGTAGTAGAGAAGAGAGATTAGAAGAGGTGCCTAACTGTGTTTCCGACTTTCTCAGTCGCCGCCGCCGCTGCCGCCTGACTACTGTCTCCCAATCCTAGGTCACCCCTTCTATTATCTCGATCTCGATCTATTTCAATCTCAAATCCTAGGTCACCCCCTTCTATTCTCTCGATCTCGATCTACCGATGCCCACGGTTTCAGCCAGCGGCGTATTTATATGCAGGTTGAATATAGAAGCTCAATGAATCCCGTTGTTGATCTGGTCGTACATGAATCGCTGACTGGCCTTTTTGATCGCAAGTATATTTACAGAAAACCATATCGATCTGATAAAAAAAGATTCGATAAATCTAAAATATCTTGCTTCATCGATAATGAAATTAAAGATCAAATCGCACAAGACATTGTTCAGGCCCCATTTGCTAACCCAACCTGAAATGCAGAAAAGATAAATTAGGAGAAAACATAAATCAAAATTTAACTGTCTAAAGTTTAAGAAGGTGTGATGTGATTACCCAACTATTCACATCATCCCAACCTGATGGCATTTTCAATCAAGCTCCAGAGTAGATAACTCTTAAAGAGCAACGGGAAATTAGCACATTATCTCATTGTCGTCACATATATAAGGCATCGAACAATTTGTGGAATGCCAATCCCATCCATGGGTCATGGGAGGCAGCCTCACCATGTTGGCTGAACCAGCTGCTCCAACATTCTGATGGAAACCTACCCTTGGCCCCGAAGCACTGCCACAATCCTTGTGATTGACGCATTAGATTATGCCTCAGAGCAAGTATCCGCCGACAGCAATTAGCAAATCTGAGTTAAAGGACATCATCCACTCAAGATCGGCCGACAACCATAGTAAAAAAAAAAAGAGCTCGGCCTACAGCCACAAACAGTTCCCTGCACATCGACAAACAATTTAATAATAACAACACAAACTGATCGACAAATCGGCAGTTTACTCAGTTGAAATTAGCCTGTCATACACAATAATGGAAGGTAAAAAATAAGAGTCGGGATTGTTGGCCTTATAAAAAAGTAAGACCATGGACTCATTTGTTATGCACCAACAGGCAATGCAACAAAAAGGATGCTTTAGTGCATTTAGGCATTTTATCAAACAAATACACATGCTTGATTGTAGAACTGTATACGTCCAAACTTTTCTGAATTCATAGAAGACACCGCCCAGTGTAATCTCTGAAGCCAGCCTTGCAAAGATGGACAATAGGAGGACAACGACCATGGAGACCGACCATGGGGGAGGATGACGGGAGCAGGATGCGCCCCAGTGGTAGCACATCCGTAACTGACGGTCAGAAGCACTAATCTCTTTATTAGTACCGTGCGCTGCAACAGGGCCATGCAAAGCAATTAGTAACCAAACGAAGTTGTCAGTTACTACATCAATGGAGCAAACGCCTTCAAGCTATGAAGCCCCTTTACCTCAACATTTTTTTCTTCCCACAAAAGCAAACGGCATGGACAAAGACATTATATGTACAGTCAGTTTAATATAAGCAGAAAGCTCATTATGGAACATCAGTGGACTATTCCATAAATGAATTCTCAACCTACTATGAATAAGACTGTTACAGGAAGCAAGGAAAGAAATGAGTGATGCACTAATTTCAATTCTGCAAAACAGAAACCGGTGTTAATCTCTCCATTCACATTTATTTTTTAGTTCCACAGAAGCCATTTCATCAATGTAGAAATACCAGGTGTCTACCACCACCTGTTATTACAGATTGTTTAGTCTCCTCTGATTTGCCTAGTGACGCAGAACCACCATATTTTCCTGAGTATCTGCAGCAAACAGACCTTAGTTATGATGCATATAAAATATTGTTCTTTTAGGAGAAAATTGAGCACAACTAAGCACTTACTTTTCTTATCAAATGACTTTTTTCAGGACCGTTTGCAGACATGTATTGCCTGTTGGATTGGGAGATCAATGCACACAACATGTCCATTGGTTGGCCCAGATCGGGCAGGTTTGGCCATGCCACGCACCTACCCAAATCAACACTATTGCAGGCTTGGACTGTCAAGTGACTGGCAAGGAGTCACGCAGGCCTGCTACAGCTTGCTTGTCACAGTCGATGTTGCCTGTCCTCGGTTGCCGCTCCTCATGGCGCCTCCCTCTACCTCCAGATCTAAAGGCAACGCCTACTGCCGCCGCTGGTGGGCCCTTATAGGCGCTCCATGAGCTCATTCCACTCGGGCTAGGGGTGCAGTAGCTCCAACTCGCTTAGCAGCACGTCCGCGATGCTCATGCAACCCAGCTCTTCCTCCTCGTCGGTGATCACCACCATCGCCTCAACTTTCTTCTTCTGCTCGCATCATTCTTCTTTGCTTTGCCATTTGTACTTCACAGAAAGTGTTAAGCATAAACTGACAAAAAGAATACCTAGTCTGCAGCATTTCAAAAGCTGCAAGTAACTTGCCAGTAATGATCTAACAGCTTTGTGCTCACAGTTTTCACCAGCAAGCCAAAGGTTAAATGGGTATTAGTACAGAAATAGATAACACTAAAAAAATTGAACATGGAAGAGCCAATACTTCCTGACAGACTAAAAGTGCAGTAGAACATTTGATACAAATGCTTAGTAAAACATATCGCATGAATGTTGCAGCGGTCATCTAATTTCCTAAATGAACCAGGAAATTATTTTTAGCTCCCTAGGGAAACTTACTGAATTGTCTCGTATGTCTCGTGTCATCCTAATCTTCAGTTCTATACAAAGCTCTTCAATCAATCTGCACAAAATAGAAAGAAAAAAGACAATTGCATAATCAGCATAAATGATGAGAGATATAGGCACATCCAGCGAACGACTGGGAGATTTAACTGCACATATGCAATAACTCAAAACAGTGGAAGGTCCCTAAAAAACAGTGGAGTGGCAAGAGGGGGATTAGAACCACGGCCATGAACATGGAATTGGCGACGGAGCAAAAACCAGGAGTATACCTTCGGGCCTGCTCAGCCCCTACCAGTTCCTGTCCTCGCCGAGCACCATCAACAGTGGGCAAACCACCAGGAGATCCTCCTCTGCCTCGTTGCACCGGCGAGAGGCCGCGGCGGCCTCGATGAAGGCCGAGGTGCACCACCTGCAAGGACTTCACGCCGCCGCGCGCCGTCCGCCATCGCCCCCTCCGTCTCCCGCGCCCGGCTCCGGCGAGCCCCGGCCTAGGTCGTTGCACTGCCCCTCCATACTATCCCCTCTCTCCCTCACCTCCCTTCCTTTCTGCCCAGGAGCCGCAGACTCCATGGATCCGCCAGGGAATCCGCAGTCCGGCCTTCCTCGTCGTCACCGACGATAACCGCCTCGCCTCCGGCCTCCGGATCCGCCTCCCCAGCCCTTGTCGCGCACGGATCCGGCCCCTGCAAACGCTCGAGCCATTGCAGCCGCCGCTCGGATTGTCAGCCTCGTTAGCTTGGGCGGGACCGTAGATGGAGGCACCAGCGAGGGGAGCCGGGGAGGGGCGACGGCGGGCTGTAGCGGGGGCGGCGGTGGATCCGCAGCGGCGAGCGGGGTGGGGCGACGGCGGACTGTAGCGGGGGCGGCGGCGGTGGAACCGCTGGTGAGAAGGAGAGGATAGAGGAGACTGCGGAGCGCTCAGCCACGTACGAAACAAATTTATTTTCGCTTACGGTCGGGCCACGTTTTTCACTTATCCATGGACTGCGGGTCGAATACTAAAAAGTACAGGGATCTTTATTCAAAAACGCCGCGACGGTGAACCCAAAGACCCAATCCGTGCTTTATTATTACTAGCAAAAGTACCCATGCGTTGCAACGGGAGAAATAAATTATCACCCCTAGTGCCTCTATCCTTGTTGCCACTTCTTTCTTTATTATCATTGTCGGTCACGATGTTTACACAGCAAACGTTCCACCTGAGCTTGGAACCAATACAAAATTGCATCGCCTGCATGGAAAGACCAGCGAACGGTCACGTTTGAGATCCCGGCCACATCTGCACAATCTAATGCTTGCGCCTTGTGTTCGTGTTATCCGGATTTACATCGTAATAGTTTAGTACCAGTCCGTGAAGGACACAAACAACCACCAAATTTAACTTTAGTTTAAAACGATCAACACCTTTTTTTGCAGGCTAACACGACCAACACAAAAAATAGTGCAGGTTGCGATTTAGAGGTCAACAATTTTTGCCTCATATCCTAGACAGGATGGCGGGTTTGATTCGTTGGGCCGGGTCCCATGGATAGGTTGGCAGGGCACTGTTTTTTCTATTGGTGGAACACTACACGGGCCAACGGGGCAGAGGCCAAGTGGCCCAGGACAGATGAACGGTAGAATAGCCTAGCTCAATATGAAAAATGCCATGGACATACGAAATGGGAGGACCAATAAGATAATACCTCCATTTATATAAATATAAAAAATAGTATAGATGCCCGTGGGTTACAACAGTTGAAACAATTGACATAAATTTAGCGGGGACTGTATGCGCAAATATAACGTTCAATGTGTTATAAATTTGACGCAAATTTAGTAAGGATTATAAGTGTAAGGAAAACATGTCACACTCTCTGTTGCAATGAAAGAAAAAATGGCATGAATTTAATGAGTATCAAGCACGAAAAAGATGCCACATCGTTTTATTAATAAGATATGAATGGGGCACTACACGGCTGCAATTGATATCCGCACCTCCTTCAAGAAAAAATCTGTAATTGTCATCTATTTACTTCCTCTCATTTTCCTTTCTCTTTTATTCTTTATTTCTCATGCAATTAGTGTCTATTTTCTTTATCTTTGTTTCTTTATATGCATGTGAGGAATCCAAATTGTTGGCCTGTTAATTACTCTTGCGATTAATATGGCGCTCACAATAATTACCGTCTATTTCCTTTCTCCTTCCTTTTTTGTTTCTCATGCAAAAATATCTATTTCTTTTCTTGCCGGCTCCACATAATTACCGTCTATTTCCTTTCTCTCTCTTATCTTTCTCCTTCCTTCTTTATTTCTCATGCAATTAGCAATTAATGTCTATTTTCTTTCTTGCTGGCCTAATTATGCATAATAGCTATTGCTCTCCCCTTCATTTGTTTCGTTAAGGACAATTCTTATCCATGCCATATTCTTTGCTTAATTTCCTAAGCAGCAGCCTGCTCCCCAATGTCTGTACCGTCGGCCGCAGCAGTCGGCCGGCCCAGCACGCCCGGGCCCATTGTTTCGGCCCGAGTATGCGTGGTTTTCTATTCTTGAAAGGCCAGATGCCAATGTTAGCACACTCACGAGTCTAGCCTGGTCGGTATGATGCGTTCGCACACACCCAGCAGACCAGGGTTCGAATCTTCGCTGGCCAATTCTTTTCTCTATTTTTGTATATTCAAACACAGGCACACACAGGATCCGGTGCCAGATCTAAAGAAACGACGCCCAACAAAAGAACTGTTAACTACACGTACGAAAAGGTTTATAAATAATACCACCTCGGATAGCGAAAATAATGTAGGTGAAAAAATTGAAAGCGTAAATTTACACGAAGAAAGCGTATTGTGACGGTGAACCCGGAGACCCAATCCGTGCTTTATTATTAGGGAGAGACTAGCAAAAGAGCCCGTGCGTTGCAACGGGGTAACAAAAATTGCAACGTTCAAATCAAGGCATTGAGAACATAATATTTATAATTACTATAAATAATGTACATCCCACCTTGTTAATTCAAATCAAATACTCCCTCCGTCTGGGTGTATAAGTCATTCGCGTAGTTCTAGGTCATCGATTTGAGGAATTAAATAGGTGTTATATGTCATGAAAAGTATATCACTAGATTTCCACGCGGATGTAGTTTTTAAATATATATTTTTTGTTACATATAATACATATTTAGATAGTTAAATTATCGACCTAGAACTACGCGAATGACTTATACACTGGGACGGAGGTAGTAAAACTGATCGCTGGATGCATTTAAGACTTTGTAAACTCGACAATAGAAAATAGTTATTAATTATACAGTATAGCATGCAAACTCAACAGCAGAAAATAATTGAAAACCTCAAGCAAATTTAAAACCTCCATACAGACTTCGGATGAACAAAAAGAATAAAACAAACTTGGACAGCAAAGGAGGATATACTTACTTAATTTGATGTAGCAACTTCTATAAAGGAGATGGTATGGAAAAACATGAAGAATTGCAAGAATAAGAAAATTCTAGTAAGATTCAAGAAAGAACAAAAAATAATTCGTAACCTCAAGCAAATTTATATCACTCCTTCGGTCTCAATTCATCTGTACACTGATGAACATAATAGAACAAACTCCCATTCTTCGCTACGGAACAAATGTCAGTTGCTTGACCTGCTGTTCTTGCCCTCCTATTTCCTTTATTTGCATATATGCACTAATAATAAAGTGACACCTCTTATAAAGCCAAATTGCATAATGTGGATTTTAAATAAAAAAATACACTACAGCATGTAGTGATATTACGACACACAGCCTAGCAAACAAATAGAAATTAATTTTTTCAGAACTAAGGTCAAATGCAGCCTGACTCCCAAGTACTATTCTTCATACACACTCAATCTTTTATTTCTAATATGTAACAACACAACACTTAAGACCTCACTTACAACAGCAGAAGAATCGTTGCCACTGATAGCAGAAGACCATGATCATGCCACAAACGTGAAGAAGAACACCCTATCAGCAGGAGAAACTTCATGTTGCAGATATTCCCAGCCCTTCGTTGGATTTCCAAAGATCCATCTATATTTCAACAGATTAAAATCAACATTTGCTTAAATAAAAATCCATTTGCATAAGATCTAGTAATCCAGACTTAGTTACACAAAGAGAAGTACATAACCAGATTTATAGCTGAAGATATTTAGCGGGAAGTGTCATATTGTATTCGATTCGATGATCATACTGTGACCAAAGTATGTATATATACAATTTGAATTTTGCGGCCACAGAGAAATGTAACCAGAGTTAAGGACAATTGCATGTAAGCAGAAAATCTGCTAAATATACACAGCTTAGCTATCTTTCAAGTAATGTGCAGGTAGGAAATATACTGCTTTCAAAGGCTATACTATAATAATAAAAACATGCACGAAATTCTGCAGAGAAAGGACAACTAAAATAACCATGATAAGCAGAGGATAAAATTTAGGCGCGGGCAAAAACCTGTGTTTTAGTGCGGAAACAACAGCGGCGAATCTTCACCGGATGAGGCGGCTCCTGCGTCCTCAGAAGCAGCGGCGGCAGCAGCGTCCTTGCTGGATGAGGCGGCTCACAAAGCAGCGGCAGGGAGCAGCTGTTCGGATGCGGCTTCTTCCAGCTTCAACTCTTCACCACCACATTCAAATGAAAATGAAGCAAGAAACATCTGTCTAGCAAATGGAAGATAGCCCATCAATTTCAGCATAAAGTATCTGAGAATAAAAGCTTCAGCTTGCTTGGAGAGATGTTTGTTCTCTTTGACCAGGAAACATCAAAACTTGCTACCAAACAACATCATAAAATGTCCAAAGGGAGAATTGCCATTCTGTACGCACCAATTGCTGTCAAAATATCAGAGGATTACGTGAGATTCCTTGATAAAGAGCCAAACTGCTCAGATTCATAAATCATTTCATGCACAAATCAACCTTCAGCACGTATGAAAAGTAAAATTAGCTATGTGTGACTGGAACAACCAGTGCAAATTAAGCAATGAGAATAGACAGTGGATTCACACGGCAGCCGCGAAACCCTGCACCCTGTCCCCTGCCGTACAACCACTATATTAGGTCTCTATTCCCCCGCTTCATACTTTTCTCTCGTTATCTCAATCTGAGATCTGTAAAATAGTTTGATATCCTTTTGATTCCCGAGATGCTCCTTGAGACCCAGGAACCTAGAAGACATATATAAATTAGGAGGATTTAATATAAAATAGCAAGGCGGGACTATTTATAATACATAACTTAATAGACTCGTGGGCTGATTTTGTGCGCAAGCGTAGGCTCACCGGGGGCACCAGAAAGGCCCAGCCAGGGGCGATTGCGAGAAGGGGACGTACCAGAAACCGATTGAGCAAAAAAAACAGCAAGGGTCAACATACAGTACGTGCAAGCAGGGTATAAATAGATGCTCCCTCTGTGAATTAATATAAGATCGTTTAGATCACTAAGTAGATTAGAAAAAAGAGTTTTGAGCCGTGGAATTATGGTGGCCTTGTTGATGTGTGCGCCCCAAGTGTCCACTCCACTCACACATTCACACGGCCCTCGCTCCTCCACAGCCACAGACCCACATACTCCAAACTCGTGGTTACCATCTCGGCACCTCATCGGAGAACAGAGCAACCTGGCTACCTGAGCAAGAGGAAGAAGATGGACTTGTCTGCCTCCTTACTCCACCCTTCCACGCTCACTCCAGCTTCCCCGCCGCTCTTGCTGCGACGAGTGCCCGCCCTAGTGCAGCTCAGCCTCCCCTCCAGCCCCCGCCGTCCACGCAACGTCTCGCTGACCGTCTCAGCCGCCACGTCTCCATACGTCGACAAGGAGCCCTCGCCTTCGTCCCTCCGTTGCTGGATGAATCCTCCGACCTATCGGTGACCAGAGGAAGGTGCCGGCCTCGGAGGTGCTGACCGCGCTGGCCAAGATAAAGAATGCCAAGCTCGACACCTCGGCCTTCTCCGAGACGCTCGGCGGGACCGAGCCCCCAGGCAGGACGTGGATGCTCATCTTCACCGCTCAGGTAACCAAGCCAACAAACACGCACCTGAATTTTAAGCTTCAGACCTGCAATTTGCATTTGGATGCTAATTAATCAATTGGTTTGTCTGAACTGAATGTCTCGCAGGGTAGGCTTGAGAAAGGGAGCTACTTCCCGGTGACCGCCGTCCAGCGATTCGACGCCGCGGTGAGCACCTATCTCACAGTGCAGCCATGGCATCAGATTGTGGACGAAAAAAATGAGCAACGATGATTCAGCGGTCCAGTAGCTACTTGCCTGACTAATAGACACTTTCCTGTAACTGAAACTCTGAACCGATCTTATTCCGTAGGGGCTTAGGATAGAGAATGGGGTGTACCTGGGCCCGGCGGAGAGCCTGAGCTTCGAGGAGCGGCTGTCATGGAAGAAGAAGATCAACCCTGCACCCTGTCCCCTGCCGTACAGCCGCCCAGTGTGACCCCTTCATGGTGCCGCCAACGCCGCAATTGGAGTCAGAGCCACTGCTTTCCCCTGACTACGCCGGAGTACATGGTCCGCTGCTGCTTCCGGCGGCAGCGTGACACGCTCGTCCGTGCGTCCGCAAGGTGGGGCGGCCTACCTCCTCTCCACACGCCGCCGGTGTGAGCGGGTGCCCTCCGCGAGGAACTCCGGGTTGGAGAGGATCTCCGGGAGAGATGTGATCTCGGTGGGTGGGGAGATCCGGAGGATTCGGGACAGCGACGAGAGGAGGAGATCTCCGGGGAGCCGGCGACCGGGACTCGATTGTCGGGCGGCGATGCCCGCTGGAAGGGGATTGAAGGCAGGGCGTGCGTTGAGCGGGTTGGTATGTTTTTTTTCTTTATTTTCTCTTGCTCGTACCGGTTTGGGTTTAGTTAACCAGGACTGCGGGTTTAATTCCTAAAAACCATAAGGACCTTTGTGTAAAAACGCCGCGACGGTGAACCCGGAAACCCAATCCGTGCTTTATTATTAGTTATTATTATTATTACTAGCAAATGTACCCGTGCGTTGCAACGGGGGGAAATAAGTTGACATGCTTCGCTGCGAAGCAAATGGCAATTGTCCCAATTAGTTGGCATGGTAGAGAATAAGTTTGACGATGACAAAAATGATGGATCAATTAACGGTAGGACTCTTTGGGGTGCTAGTCCAGAATATGGGGCATGAATACTAGTCAACTAATCGGGTGAACAACTCTATATTTTAGATTAGAGTATTGATAATAAAAATATCGCACACATAGTGCTTATTTTTATTTACTGACATCAGACAATTAAAATGTGGTATACATTGTCCAACTTCAAAGCAGGTATGCTTCTATCGTGTGCTAACCGTGAAATCCTTGTCGTATAGATGTTTTATATGTTCCTATTATGTTGCAATATATGTAGGATTAAATCTTTGCTTAGTCTATTGATCCTCAATTCACAATTAGATGTAATTTGATCTATTCTATCTTCCTTTTGTTCTGACTGCATATTTGCTTTTTTCGTGCGCATTCTTTTGCCCTTATGAAATTTTTCATGAATGTGTTGATTAAAAATAGATTCTGCATCATAATTAGAGCATAGGTAACTACTCATAAATTAATTTAATTACATTGCACATAAGCATTAGAATATATGTGTTGTTTAAATAGTAAAGTTTTACTTCTTCCATGTAAGTTCATATTTTTTTGATAAACGGCTTGAAGTTCAAGTTGATATTTGCTGTTAGAGAATAGTTTAGACAAACATAACGAAATTCAACCTGACAAAAAAATTAGCATCAAATCGGGCAACGTGCATGTACGGAGAACAAATACATGCGTGCACACGTGATGGACCTGGAGATATTTATCCGTCTGTAAAGGATCCAAACCCAATCAACAGTAATTAAAAACAGGAAAACATTTACCAGTCGACATGCGTGCACAAGTTATCACCCAAAGTATCTCGTTAGCTACCCTCCAAAAAGAAGTATCGCGTTGGCTAGAAGAACCAGCAAAAAGAATTGCTGGTGCTCCACGTGTCATACACGTCCATCTCCCCAGTTTATCTCTCCCTCTCTCTGCCTCTCTCTTTTGGCACTACACCACACCACCACAGCTCTGCAATTCCCCTGCCTGCAGCCCGGCAGAGCGGCTGGCTCACTCCATCACCAGTGGCGGAGCGTGACAAGGAATCAAGAGGGGGTCAAAATTCAAAATGAAAACAAAATGTACATGAAAACATGGCAGCTTGGCTCATCGACTGTTATCGGCTCGTCGTGCAGGCGGTAGCAGTGGCACGCAACAGCATGAGATGTTCCATGCAGCAGCAAGAAGGAGGAAACATGATTGGAAATATGGAGGCAAGCCCTGAAGAATTTTGGCCGAGAGAGCTTCACGTGCTGCAAGCTACATGGATGCAAAAATCAATCAAGCAAGCTATGCACGTATATGATGAGCTGCGCAAGTATACACAGTTAAAAGAAAATTGCACTTTAAGAAGGGGGGGTCATGACCCCGTTTGGCCTCCAAGAGGCTCCGCCAGTGTCCATCACCACGAGATGGGACTGGGTGCAAGAGCGGTGGTGAGCAGTGATGGTCCCTTTGGAGTCGCGTGCTGCTACGACTGTGGCGGCGTTGGGAACGGGGAGGCTCCGGCTGTCAAGGCGGGCTTCGGCAACGCCGCCAATGTGCTCGCCGACTTAGACCCGGCGGCCGGCGGCTGCGACCACTACTCGCTCCTCCTTCCTCCTTCCTCCCCTCCAGTCCCGTCCTCCTCCTTCTCTCACAGGGGTCTTCAGGCTGCTCCGCTGCTGCACAAGCAAGCCGGCCACCAATTTACTTGTTACTCTCTCTGTTGCTCCACCCTCAAGCCACGACTTCTCTCAACCACTTTGATTGGTCTCTTTGCAATCTCTTTGTATTAGGCTGCTATTTTTGGATTTCGTCCTCTTTTTGGCTTGTTGATTCAAGCCACTCCAAAGGTATATAAGTTGCTATGCTTTGATGTACAGAGGCGGGGTGGGACTATTAATTAGAACCTGAAAATTTAGCAAGCAAATTCCGTTTGCTGCCTTCCTTTCCTCGTCTTTTCTTCCTGCCATTTCTAGCTTCTCTGCCCGCTGCTCAATTGGTGTCATGGCAAACGTCGAAGTTCTTCTCTGCTTTTTGCCTCTTTGTGTATCACTATATGATTTACCAAGGAATACTTAGCATTGAGACAGCCACTCGACAACGGAGAACATGAACCCGTGCATTGGCAAGGGTGCATTGCAAGAGATGCTTTCGTTTGTGTCAATGAAAAACGTCGAAGTTCTTCTTCGCTTTTTGCCTCTTTGTGTATCACTATATGATTTACCGAGGCGTAACATTGAGGGGTAAGGGAATACGTCGATGTCGGCAACACACACCACGTGTTCCAGTGAGGGCAATCGTGCGGAGGCGGCTCCATCATAGGTTTCCTATACCGTGGTGATGTGAGTCATACATGTATCTTCCTTATAGTAGCCTCTCGGCCGCGTGGAGTCCCCATTAGTTAGAGACCTCATCGTCACCATATCCTCCCCCGGCGCCGCATGGAGTCTCATTAGTCGGAGACCTCGTTTGCGTTTTTCGTAAGCATGCATCTTCGGCCACGTCTTTTTGAAATCTTATCTAACCAGGACCGTGCCTTCATCCTCCGCTTATTAATTTTCAACACAGCTCCTTGATGCCCAGCAAACCGGAAGACATATATAAATCGAGAGAATTGGGTGTAAACAGGCGAGGTGGAACAATTCAATAGGTGAGTCAACCTGTTTTTGTACAAACAATAGGTTGTAGCCGACGGTAGGGACGCTGATTATTTAGCATGAGGCTGTGTGTTCGATTCGTAGCACCAGCACTATTTTTGCTTCCGTGTCTTAAATGGGCGGCTCATGAGCTCGACCCAGCCGGCGCAAACGCAAGCGATGGGCCGTGGGTGGCGCGCAAGCTCGGCCCAGGCGGCGCAAAATGCGAGCGACATTTGATGCACGCGACGTGGTTCTCCGAATTAGTACCACCTCGCATATATGTTTTAAATTCAAAGTGAAAGCGTAAATTTATGGGAAGAAGCGTATTGTGACGGTAAATCCGGAGACCCAATCCGTGCTTTATTATTAGGGAGAGATTATTATTATTATTATTATTATTATTATATATATATATATATATATATATATATATATATATATATATATATATATATATATATATATATATATATATATATAAAGGAGAGATTTACTAACTTCAACACTAAGGCCATATTCTTCTCCTATCTTTTGGTTGTAATCAAAAGCTCTGCTGCCACAGCAAGGTAAATCCGCTCCCAGTTCTACGAGGCACATATATATGTGTTACCCATGAATCCATAAATCAATGGATGGATGTGGCAGACAAGCTAAGTGCAACACTTTTTTTTTTCCGAGAATGTGCGCAACACATTTACAGTGTCGATCTATCAAATTATTAGATAAAGAGTAGGTAAGATTAGAGGTGCTGTACATTTGTATCTATTTTTTGTTATTTTAGATTTATGAACTCCCAAAGCCCTACTGGTTTCTTCTATGATCTCTTGAAGCACCAAAATGTAGGCAGTAGTGTATGCAGTATCAACAGGGAGCTGTTTTTCATATTACCACTTCGTTATTGAGATATAATTAATTGGTCATGGGGTTTTGCACTTACATTTTTTCAAGTGTTTGAGGGTTGACAAGTGATTCCATTATTCAGTTGGCAGGTTTAGACGTTTAGTTGACAACTTAGATAAAGAATGAATAATGTTAATTTGTGAGGATATGCTTATTCATGGACATTTATTTATGAACAGTACTCCCCTAATTTTCTTTCAAATTCTGATCACTCTTATGGTTGTAGGGCAAATACAAAATAGTTAATATTTTGCTAAGTGTGAGGTCTATTTCTTACGATAGTTGCATACAATATGTTATCTTATTCAACTCTTCGTATGATATTTGTGAGGAGTACATATCTGATGGAAACCATGTATTCAGTGGAAGCACGGAAACTTGATCCTGTGCCGTTGGATGAGGATTGTGCGATGTGAGATGAAAAGATGAACGAAATGCAAAAAGGACCCCGTACTCTTCCTGTACCTCAGTACAAATCCTTGATGGAAGATGAGCCATCCGTCCCTTTTCCCTATGGAGCTATCCCGATTCAATTTTTCCCCATCAACTAGGGTTAGGAGATGGTCGCTTCGCCCAGCACGACGCCCTTGTTCCTCGCAGGGCCGGCGGCCGGCAACCGTGTCTAATTCCTTCTCTCATCTCAGGCGGCCGGCGATCGTGGCTAATTCGTTCTCTCTTCTCCGGCGGCTGGCCTACTGCGACAACCCAGCAGTACGCCCCGGCGACCGGTGACCGGCGCGGCTAATTCTTCTCCGGCCTTCCCTCATCTACGGCGGCTGGCCCAACACGCCAATCATCCTCTGAGCATTCCCCATCGGATTGGTACTGGATCTAAGTCTGAAGGTATGAAGATTTCTATTACATTGTTCATCTTCTATACTCTGCCATTGTCTTCTTTTCGTGGCTCATCTAGTAGTTCCATCTCTTCTAGTTGGGTTAGGTTTGCAAAGCAAATAGAGATGACATGGGCGTGGATTCTGGTTGTCTCCTCCAAGATTAGCACTTCTAGTTGGGCTAGGTTTGCAAACCAAAGCAAATAGAGTAGGGGAAGGACGAGGTAGTAGTATCTTGGCTGCAACTGCTGATTGCCCCTAAGTCTACTGTCCAGATTTTGGTCTTCAAGAAGTTAGTAAAGTTTAATTTATTTGGTAAGCTAGTTTTATATTAATGCAGCAACAAGGAGATCCTATCATGCTAATTTGACAATACTGTACACCATAATCGGAACAAGAAATTAAGAAACCATTACTTGTTGCAGACTTGTGTATAGTACAATGGGAATAAGAAAGGAGTTGAAACTATTTGAGCATAGATAAATTGTGAAATGATTTCAGCTGTCATTTTTAATTTATATTGCAATTGATTGGTGAAGTGAGCTGATATTAGGTACTGATTTTATTCTATGCTATTCCGGAAGGCACATATTGACAGGCTCCTATGAGAATGTGCTTTCCACTTACAAACAGGATATCTTCTCTTTCTGCAGTAACTATGGAATGCCAGAGCGAGGTGAGCAAGGCTCCACCTTTGGCTATTTGTGACGCCTAGTCTGATGCAGAATCTGCCGTCCACACTAGACCAAGTGCCGAAATTGTATTTACCACACCGCAAAAATTGTATAGTGCACCTTTTTGTGTAAGTACTTGTCTAACTAATACGTACATGCTTATAGTTTCTTGTATTCCAGCATGTTAAACCCGTTGTTCTTTTCATCCAAATTTCAGGGCTCATCTTGTACTCCGGAGTGTGATGATGACATCAGGCCAGCCATAGGGATGACTTTTATGGATTTGAAGGCAGCCAAGGATTACTATGAAAATATGAGAGGAAAATCACTAGATGTGGGTGTGAGGCTAAACTTGCGGTAAAACGTACGGTTGAGAAAACGTACGTTGTGCCTCTTTTCATAGATTGTTGTTAAGTTCGTTCTAAAATATAAGTATAAAAAATTCAACTCTTTTGTTTCAGGTTTGCTGGTGGCAGTAAAGACATGTGAAGGTTTCATAAACAAAGACTACTGCAGGATGTTTGGATTTGTAGTGGTGCACTGATACGTTCTTCAGCTTGTACTCGAGTTATGTCCGATATATGAACGTGAGATTTACTATGACTGTTAATGGCTAATGAGTTAGTGATGTGTCTGTTGTAACGAAAGACCCTAGCATAATGCGGTTAACTACTGTACGTGTCTATGTTGTAACAAAACTCCCTAGCATAATGTGGCTATCATGCCTTAACTACTGTACATGTTGTTGAAGTATGCAGTACTGCAAGTGAATTCTGGGCTACTAAAATTAGCTTCCTTCAGTTTTCTGTTCTCTGGTCTGTGGCATTGCCTGTTAGTTGTTTTAGTTACTCTGCTATTAGGAGACTATTTAGAATCAGCTTATGTCAGTTCTGGTATCCATTGCAGCTACTTTTCCATTTTAAATCGTTGTGTGTGCATGTCTGGCATGCGTGGTGAATCATAGGCACAGCGCATGGCTTACAGATCCGATCCTACTTGCTGACAAAAAACTGGAAATAAGTGGCAAGAGGCTAGCTGTGTTTACTTGTAGGCCTGAGGGGTTCCATGTAAAATGTATTCTCTGGTTGCGGGCGTTGTTTTGCAAATAGGGCTGAGCAGTTACGAGTCAATCTGGCCCATACAAATAGCATCCAACAGTCTGTGCTCAGGTTTCCAGGATTCCACTGAATATGTGGTTTCCAGGTGATATTGTCTCATTTGTGAGAACACTTAAAATTCCTTTAATGCTTGTATCGAACAGGAGGTGTGTTCTGAACAAAACAAATATAGATGCACAAATTGGGGATGATGTAGCTCATAATCATAAGTACTAGAAGCAAAGGAGACATACCTGAGCTTCTCCAAATATTCCAAGTGTACACGAAGCGCAACACGCGGTAGGAACCAGGTAATTTCCTTATCAATGTCAACCTCAATGCTCAATCCCACAACGTCCCCAGCTAGATTAATAACTGGCCCTCCAAGTCCAGCCTAGAGCCAAAAAGAATAAAGCAGTAAGGATCGCAAAGGAAAAATGACTTTGGTGCCCAAAGTTAATTAGAATGACAAAATAAAAGGGGTTGGGATTACGGCGCAATAATTTTGTTCCACATTTTTCATCATGCCAAAAAAGTACGTAGGAAATAGCGAACAGCTTACCTCTGTGATAGGACAAGGGAAAGGGATCAGAGCATCTGTAGCTTGCTGCTGTGACAGGATATCAATAGGCTTCCTGGCAGTGGCCATCAAAGTGCCCGAGCTAAAGGCTCGCCCAACGGCTACTAGATCATGCTGCCAATCTATATGGGAGTGCAGATCTACTGAAAGTACTTTTGCGAAGCGGAAGGACGTGAAAATCGCAATATGACTATCATACAGCCCCAAGAACCCATCGAAACTTGCTTTGTTGGGAAGGCGCACATTAACCTATAGTGAAAAGAGTAGTATGCATCAGCCCAGACGATCACATTTACCTTGAAAAACAAAGGCAAAAATTGAACACACGGGCGATTAGCAGCACCAACCCTCAAATTATCAGCTCTGTTTCTGTTTTTTTCAAATTCTGTAACCAAACGTTTTGAAGTGACAAATCTTGACACTACTGGAAACGCCGTTTCCTTGTGTTGTAAAGCTACGCCCGAGCATGCAAATAACATCTTATCTCCTGCATAAAATCGTCATTTAGATCATGAACTAGTGATGATTAAATACAAATTAGAAAATTCAGAAGCGGAAAGACGCATAATTACCATCATATAAAGCAAGCGAGACAACCTTGGAAGTCAATGAATCATCAGAAACTGCATCTGTATAGCCAAATGGCTTCTCTACAAAACTCCGGCTTGGAACAGGTGGATCAGGACATCCAAATCGTTCCAAATAATCTTTATTGCACTTGTCCATGGTCTTGTTGACTAATTAAAGAACATGGTAAACCACGACCGTGAGTTCTCTATAATAGTAAAGCAATATATGCAAGAGAAGGAAGAACCAACAAACATGAAATCACTGACTCACGTTGCACCATTCGTTCTATATTGCGTCTTTGGCGAGGAGTAACAGTAGAAATCAAATAGTCAATCTTGCTCTTCTCTGTCGGCCTGAAGCAAAATATAATTGGCCAGAAATGCTTAGTAGAGAATCATATCCCTAGTAAATATTAGAGGCCCAAAGCGACATTAAAAAGGCCAATTGAAAAATAGGCCCTATGCATGGAAAAAAATTATAGAAACAAAATTTTTTAGCACATCATTAATATAATTTTTTGTCCCTTGCAAGAATTTCATCTTTGCTAAAAGATACATATGAGAACTCATAAGTACTAAAATAGTCCCTCCTTTCACCAATATAAGATGTTTTGGAAATTTCAATATGAACTACATATGCAGACTGAAATGAGTGAACATACATACTAAAACACGTCTATATACATTTGATTCAGAAAAAAGTTAGAACATCTTATAATTTGGAACGGAGTGAGTAACTTGTTAATAAAACACCTCATCCTTCTAACTTCCCTCTATTTAAAAACATGGAATATCTTAGTATGCAATGGTACATAAAATATCATTTCCTAGTGCAATTGCAGCCAATGCATTGAGTAAGGGCTTGTTTGAGGAAATCTCCAAAGAGAGTGAGGTTAGAGCTGTTGGGTTAAATGATTTCCAAAAGAAAATTCTCACTTTTGTTCATACTCTGTATTATAAAATTTCAATTATTACTAATACTAGTTACCAGTATCGAAGACAAAATTAAGGGCCTTTCCCCAGCATCAGTTGGAAACCAAAACAGAAGTACTATCTGCATGTGTTTGTGGAATTACTTGCAGCCAGTTCCTAGCACTACTGGTTATGATGGAAAGGTAGTGGGAAAGAGTCAAAGAGAAGTATGTGAGATCTCAAAAGAAGAGGAAGAAGAAAATATTTCGAGTCGCAGAGATCAATCAAATACTTGACTCGAACTGATCCATGCACAACTACCACTAAATATTACTTCCTCCGTCTCATGTTATACGAGCATTTTTTATACTAGTGTAGTGTCAAAAACGCTCTTATATTATGGGACGAAGGAAGAACAAGTTAAAATAGATGCTTACAGCTGAAATAATGGTTCACCGTCAGGAGTAACAATTGAAAGCAATGAGCCACGACTGGCTTCTTGGACCCTCTTCCTCTTCTTTCGCTCTATAATGTGTGTTCCGCGAGGAGTAGCACTTGAAACCAATGAGCCACTACTGGGTTCTTGGTTCCTCTTCCTCTTCTCCCGCTCTATAATGTGTATTTCGCGAGGAGTAGCACTTGAAACCAATGAGACACGACTGAATTCTTGATCCCTCTTCCTCTTCTCTCGCTCTATAATGCGTGTTTCGTGAGGCGTAGCCGTTGAAGCCAATGAGTCGTGACTGGCTTCATGGCCCCTCTTCCTCTTCTCTTTCTGCATCTTTGCAGTCCTGGAGCAAATAATAAATCCATAAAAAAATTTAGTAGAGCGCCATATTCCTAGTAAGATATTGTAGGCCCAAAGCAAAATTTAAAAGTAGGTGCTATGCGTAGAAAACGAAACACTTCTAAAAACAAAGCTTTTTTCATACATCATTAATATAATCTTTTGCCCCTTCTAAGAATTAGATCTTCGCTAAAACGAACATACGAGAACTCGGTCGTAAGTATGAATCCAACTTTTTGATAAAACGCCTCATACTTGAGTAAAAAATTCAGATATCTTTGCATGCAATGTTCTCCAAAATATATTTTTCTAGTGCTATTGCACCCAATGCATCCAGTACGTCTTTCTTGTGAACACAGATTGGACTTCAACAGGTTGTCCTTGTGATGCCATAGTCTCTACTCACAGGAATAACTGAATTGCTTGGGAATCAATAAAATGCAGTGTCTTATGTGGAAATAAAAATAGTGGCTATGATGGGGAGATGGTGGGAAAGGGTTGGCGAGAAGTAGATGAGATCTACTCCCTCCGTCCCATAATGTAAGACACTTTTTGACACTAGATGAGATCTACTCCCTCCGTCCCATAATGTAAGACACTTTTTGACACTAGTCTAGTGTCAAAAAACGTCTTACATTATGGGACAGAGGGAGTAAAAGAAGAGTCACAGAGATCAACCAAATACAGTACTAGCAACTGAGGAAATAGACGCTTACGGCCGCGTAATTGGTTCCGCCCGCTGATGCACAACGGGGATGGGATGCGCCGGCCGGGGTGGATCTGTGAAGAGCTGGCGGCGAGATGAAGTAGCCGAGTAGGAGACGATGGGTTTGAGGAACGAATTAGGGCTCGAGGGGAATCACGGACTTGCTATGGCTTCTTATTCCCGTTTGTGAATGTGAACTTTCTGGAACGCTGACTTGCTTGGTCTGTCCACTGCAAAACCTCAAAGGGCGCTGGAGCTACTACCGAAGCCACGCCTCAAAGGGCAACGAGGACGACGAGATGGGTAGGAGCAGACCTACGACCATAATTCTCATGGAATCTAATACAACAATTATAATCAGGCGCAGCCCCGTTTCAAAACCACAACAGTGAACGTGTAATTAGGTTAAAATAGACATCTTAATTCTTACATGAAATTTATATTAGCATTACCTCCATCCCGAATTTACATGTCTTTGATTTGTCTAGATAATTCGGGACAGAGGGAGTATAAAATACTAGCCAAGAGATCACATAGCATCTTCAAACACAAGAATTACTACATATCCACATTGGTCCAGAAACAAAGTACGTACAACAATATCAATGCATGTCAGCCTATGAAGCTGCGAGCAAAGCAACACGAAAAGTTCTTCATGCGCCTCCAGGCCACAAGAAACCAAGTTATATCATCCCGTGACAATCACTCGCTCCCAAAAGCAAATCATGTCAAAAGTGGCAGGCACAGATGTACTCGGGAGACACCTTGTCTTTGTTCCCTCTGATAAACTAAAGGTAAATTATTGACGAGCGCTCTGTTTCTCTGTTGGGAAGTGATACAGATTGGTCTGATTTGCTAATGGCACACACAGTGTAACACCAGATGAAACCAAAATCTTCTCACCCTTCGTCAGGAGCTTCGTGCTCTCTCTGCGGATGTTCTTACAACAGGGAAGCTCGGCTGGATCAATGGCGCCTGTGCCGATGATCTTTGTCTCCAGACGAGTAGTAGCCGGCACGATCTGGAGAGGCAACAAACAAGACAGATGAGAAACATGATTTTTTTAGTGGGGGACACTATGGGATTGATGAAGTGAGGCTTGCAGAGCAAATGTACGTACCACGTGATGAGCGGTGCCTTGACTTCTCCTTGTCCGAGTATCCTGCATTGGAGGGGGATAATGCAATATGAGCACAACGCATTACATCTCAAACAGTGTAGTCCCAACAGAAATGTTCATGATAGTACCTGAACTTTTGTCTCTCGAACGGTGTCTCTTGGCTCTATCACGCTCCCTCTCATGATCAGAATCTCTACCCCTAATGTCACGGTCACGGCCTCTTGATCTGCTTCTTTCTCTTTCCTCAGCACGGTCGACATTAGGCTCTGACCTCTCACTCTTCGAATTCGCTGCCTGGTCTCCTTTTCCATTTAGATCAGCAGGCAACGGCTTATCCTTGGTATCACTGTTTTCCTTCACTTTCTCTCGTCCTGCCTTGGTCAGTGAATTCTTCTCCTGGCTAGAACTCGAAGGTACAGGAGTACCCCTATCACTAGCAACAGCACTTGCTGGACTCTCCTGTATAGAAGTGCAAATAAATCCAGTAATCATTAGGAAATAACTTCAAAAGCAACAAGATAATTTATAGTGAAGTTCCTTACCTTAGACGCGTGTGTATCCAAGGCCCTTCTAACACTGAAGGAATCATTATCTTTATACACAGGTATATATTGTGCCTTTGGGAGGCTGTAGAGGTGAGCAAGAACCCTGCAAACTTCCTGAATTGCTGCCTCATCAGCATCAAAGACTGTCCACCAAGGAGGCTCTTCAGGGAGGGGAACCTGGTGCCTTCTAGCAGCAGCATACACAACTCCGCATGCTACTACTTCACTCTTAAACCGTACACAAAGAGTTGTCCGCAAGCTGATATAACAAACGTAGACTTGTTAGTAAGAGTGGATAACTAAGTGCAAATGAAAAGGCAGATGCAAGCGTCCCTCAAAAGAAGAAAAGGCAGATGAACAATGAAACTTGATATGCAAGGTTTTAATGAACAAGCATTATACCCAAAAAAACAGGAAAGCATCTAATGAACTACTCCTTCCATAAACTAATAAATACTCCCTCTGTCCCAAAATAAGTGACTCGACTTTGTACTAACTTTGTACTAAAACTAGTACAAAGTTGAGTCACTTATTTTGGGACGGAGGGAGTATAAGACGTTTTAGATCACTATAATTTTATATCTCCCTTAAAGAAAGATCTAGCAAGTACATACCCTAGGAACAGTGGCAGAGCTTGGCCCAAATAGTTGGGCGAGCCAGCTGAAGGAAATAAATACTGGGCTTGTTTTTCACAGCCCAAAAGTAGATTTACAATAGAAAAAAGTTCATGGGCTGGGAGGGCCACAACCCACTCGGCCTTGCTGTAGCTCCGCCACTGCCTAGGAACAAGCGCACGTGCACTTGGGGCCCAGACCAGGCTCAGCAGTACCGCATCACAGCATGTAGCAGGAGCATCGATTAACATATTAGCATAAATAATTTGCAGATCAGACATGCAACATGAATATAGTTAACAACAATAAGATAATCCATGATCGAACAAAGTACCTATCATTGGCAAGGTTCCACGCTTCTTGCGTCAGCTCAGGGGCTTCGAGTGTTGCAAGGTAGTTCGAGATGAACTTGTGCGGATGTTCAACGTGGCAAATAAACCCCATCTCCTTCAGCAGATGTCGTTCAGTCCTTATCAGATCATGCCTCAGCTCTGTATATTTCTGCAACAAAGATGAGAGTAGCAGCTTTCAATTAACTATCCATGGAAAATAACTTATATATTTACAAAGAGCAAACTTATATATTTACAAAGAGCTGCAACAACAACATATGATACAGCAGCAGTAGTGCAAAAACTAAGGTACAGATGCCATTCTAAGTTCCAAACTTTTTTCTGCCACAAATATTGAGAAATCTGAATGTACAAATATTTCCAGGAAAATAGGATATGGGGAATAAAGTTCTGGTTATTTGAACAAAACATACCGTTGAAAATACATCCAAGAATTCTATTGGTAGGTTTTCTCTTCTGCATTCCATTCTATGGAAGACAAATATGATATGCTTTGATCTTCTTGGACTCTCCTCCAACTTCCCAGCCAACCAAACACAACTAGCAGCAACTCTCTGCAAGAAGAAGAAGAAAATCGAAGAGGCTCATTAGCTCAGCTCATAAAAGTCTGAGAATGGTTAGGCTGTAGTAAACTGGAGACAAACCTATTTACCTTAGCGCTAAACCGTGCAAATGATTTCTTGCAGTAAAAACGATGGAACAGTACTTGTGCCGTGGCCATCACTGCTTGTGGTCTTTGCTGAGTAAAGGAATCGACAACACACATAATCAAACATAGAAGAACAAAAAACTTTAATGCAATAATTATGTCTGTTTAATCATAACTGGTCAATAAGATTAATATACTGATATATGTGAAGTTTTGCGATAAAACTCACTGTGATATCTTCAAATAGTCTAGTATGAAAATAAAGTTTTTACTTTAGTGTATTACCAACTATGATGGAGCCACGTCTTTACTGCTTTCGTAGCCAAATCACATTGCATATGACATCACTCTCTATGCTATTCAGTCTGTTATAATTATAATTGTTAATACACTGAAGTAAAAAAAACTTTGTTTTCACAGTAACCTATTTGAAGATGTCAAAATGAGCTGTGTTTCATCTATGTAACCCTAAGAGAATCCCAAGCCTAATGCAAAACTTGCGTTTGAACGTGCTCGATTTCCCACGGCTCCTCCCATGGAAGCTTATCGCCAAACCCTAGAAGACTTATGAACTTGCAGAATTCGGGAACAAAGGGAGGCGGAGGGGAGAGGGAGGACAAAAGGATACAGCCTGAGGAGGATGCCGCTCTCCTGGATGAGGTCGCAGCCGTAGACGCGGAGGGTCGTCTCGGCGGCCTCGTCGATCCCATCCTTCCGCGACGGCGACTCGCGCAGCTGCTCGTCCGTGAGGTAGAACGTGTCGATCGCCGTGTAAATCATGTCTCCCCCCGCTCACGGCGTCCAATCGGGGCAGGAACAGCCCGGCCGGGGCGGCGCGCCGTTGCTGCTGGGGGTACGGAGAGTGGCGGCGGATGAGGGGAGGGGAGCTGAGGCGGCGACGGGGGAAGGGGCGGTGGCGGTAGCGTTGCAGGGGGGCGGGGAGGAGGCTGGAGGAGCTCGGGGGAGGGAAGGAGGCGACGGCGTGCTAGCGGGGGTTGCCGGCGGCGGCGTCGCGCGATAGGGAGGAGCGGGGTGGATACCACGCCCTCGAGCCTCGAGGAAAGGGGATCGGCTGGGGTGGCAATTCTGCGGTAATTTTGCTGGATTGCCAGGGATACTTCGGGCTTGTGATATCGAAGCCATCGGCCTTCACGCAATCACCGAATCACGCCACACGTCGGTCGGTTGAGTAAAAAATTTGACACCCCTCAAGGAAAAAAAAAAGGAGCGCTGCTACGTGTCGTCGGATTAGCGCCCTGACAGTCGTCGGATTCAACTACCGCACGCTTGACCATTTCCTTTCTTTCGTGCAACAATTGCTCTGTTTCAGAAACAAATCCACTGTCCGCCGCCCAGACACAGCCGCGCCGAGCGCAGCGTCAGCACCCACCACCGCAAAATCGCTATCGCCGACGCGCTGGAGGGACTGAGACCTTCGGCAGAAATTCCTGCAACACCATGGCGCACCACATCGCGCGACAGATGCTGGGATCCGACGCAGATCGAGCTCATCGCGGGCCCCTGCTTCGAGAACAGCGGGCCATCGTTCTCAGCTCCGACCACCGTCGGGGGGCTTTCCCCGCGAGCTGGAGTATCATCGTGGTTCACAAACCCCCCGGTTGTGTTTCCTGAAACTACTTCGACCAGATCAAATCAGGGCAGCTGGGTGAGTTCCTGAATCTGAAAAACTGAACTGTGTGTCTCTGAAACTCATGAAGATCCTATGTATCAGAAGCATGGCTACTTGATTCATGTGTGTGGCAGCTAATATTAATGTTGTTCCATGTTGGGTCAACCCAAGGCACAACCTTACACCCCTGTCTCCTTGTATCTCTACAACATGATCTCCTCTGTTACTTGTTGTTTATCAACACAAGAAACACATAGCTATTTGCTGTCTCTGATTTCATTTTTTAGTGTGTATGCTTGTGTGAGAAAATGTCACAACCAGTGAAATTTAGTGTGCAATGTAGCTGAAAAAACTATTTATGCCATGTATCTGTGTTCTTGAATTTCTGAAACAGCAATAGAACTGTTGATGCCATGTAGAGGAAAAAATGACTGCTGCACAACACCTGCTCTATTTACAAAAAAAAAAATTGTGCCTCATTTCAGGAAGCTGCGACTAAAGGGGAAGGGAGCTATGTCCAAGAGAACTTTTCTGTCGATGATAACGAAGATTCGGATGGTTTGTTGCATGCTGATGATGCAATGCAGGATGATTCAGATGATGGAGATGTTTCATCGCAGCCACTACCTCCCTATGTTGGCATGGTCTTTGACACAATTGAGGATGCCAAGAAATTCTACAATGACTATGTCTTCATGTTGGGTTTTGGGACACATATATCTTCAACAAAGTACAGCCAGAAGAAGGGCCGGAAGCAAGAGAATGCAGTAATGATCAAGAGGGTCTTCGGGTGTCTGCAAGCTAGAAAGCCCGATAAACCAGAAACAAGTAGCACCTTGGAGAGCATTGCAACAGAAACAATCAACTCCAGCAAGCGGCGTAGTGCTGGTATGGATGTAACAAGAAAACGCCAGAAGAACAGGATTATCCGTCATGATTGTAAGGCACATATGATTTTTGGCTTAGGGAGGAGAGATGGACAGTGACTTGCTTTGTTTGGGGAGCATACACATCCATTGATGCAGCGACCGGAGCGTGTTAGATACTACCGCTCGCACCGCAATATACCAGCCGAGGATTACGAACTATTGTTGACGTTGCATGATATCAACCTATCAAATTCAGAATGCATGGGTTTCCTTGGTAGGATCCATGGAGGTGACCCCAGGATACTCCCGTATGTGAAGAGAGATATTGCAAATGAACGTGCAAAGCTCCAGCAAGCGATAACATTCCAGGACATGGATATGACTATGAAGTACTTTAAGAGGAGGAAGGCCGAGAATCCAGAGTTTTTCTTTGCGAAGCAAAAAGATCCTGCCTCAAAGATCTTTGCCGCAATCTCAAAGCTCGAAGATGTTACAGAACCCAGCTCGTGTGCCTAAGAAAGGGAGACCAACTAAAAGAGAGAAGAGGAAGAAGACTCTGGTAGAGCAGCGAGATGACAAGCAGAAGAAGAAGTCGAAACAAGAAGAGAAGAAGAAAACGGCAGCAGGGAAGTCAAAATATGAAAAAAGAAGTATTCACTGCAAGTTCTACAAAGAAGAAGGGCACAATGTGCAGACGTGTGGACTTCTCAAAGCTACGACAGAGGCGACGGCAGCACCACCTAAATGTCAGTTCTACTCCGAGGTTGGACATGTTGTACGAACTTGTGTGTACTTGAGAGCCGTGATGACAAATGATCCGAGAAGTGCCCAAGCAGCGCAACTCAACCTCTAGGAAGAAAAAAAAATGAGAGAAAACATGGGGAAGTTGTTGGTCCCATCCAAAAGATGTTTTGCATTTTCTTTTCAGCCTCACTTCATGTGCTTGAGGAAAAACATTCATAATTTCTATTTTGCAACCTTGATGATGTATTTAGGATATATTTCAATTTGGGAAACTTATGTTACGGAAAAGCAGAACAAAATAAGAGATCTCATATTGTTATGTGTGCCTGCATTTGAGACATACAAAATAGCTCACATTTTGTCTTTTGAAAAGTTTTTGAGGTCTCTGCCATATTTCTAGTACTGCTCCAGCACATGAATATGTTGTTTGTTTCATGGTTCAATTTGTACATTTTGTCCTCTCTCGCATATACATGAATGTACTGTTTTGTTTTCATGTTACGACAACATGTTTCCACTACTTCGAAACATTTTGTCTTTTGAAAAGTGATTCAAGTTGTACATTTTGTCCTCCCTGGAAATATACATGATGGGGCAAGATGGTTTTAGTGTGCATTCTTGCTACAACATGCATCCCTAGAGCACATAAAAAAATAACAGTAAAAAATCCACTATTTCAGCAATATAATCCAGTAATAAACCTGGCATATAACAGTAATCTAGTAATATAAGGGGGGGGGGGGTAGGATTTCACTGTTTCAGCAAAACAAAATATCAGTAAGCAAAGATACCAAGCTACAAAGAAAGCCTGTCATTTTTATTACCATCTCTCAATCCATCTTTAGTTCACATTAACAAGACCAGGATGGATGATGCTCTAGCATTTCAAAAGAAACAAAGAGGAAAAAAAAGGACATGCCCCAGCATGATAAATGCTCCATCTTGAGTTCCACAAAAGACAAACAAGATTCTGTTACATAAAAAGATGTTGCGCACACATGGACTCACAAAAAACCTAAAAACTAAACTAGCAAGCTTCTGTTCAGATTGGCATCTTCTACCAGCTTCTCAACAGTTTCTGTTCCGATTGGCATCTTCTACGAGGTTCTCAACAGTTTCTGGAACTCTTCGGCTGAGTTGAGTGCGTTTTGAGGGTGCTTGAAAAGCTTCGCTGCAATGAATGTTCGGAAATTGAGCAACGACCTCGTGTCCCGAGCATACAAAAAGCAGAAATACAAAAAACATGGATTAGAAACTAAAACAGGAGAAAAATGTTGTTAGGAGTCACATTCACAAAGTGATGGTAGTGTTGCAGATAGTATGTTTACTTCTAGTGTTTCGAAAACAAAGTTGGTCATACCGTGTTGAATGGCTTCACCCCCCTAGTAGTTAGATTCTCCATGTATAGAATAACAAACAACCCACAATCAAAACTGCCAAATAAAAAGGATAGGCATAAATACATTAAAATTTGCTCCCTGGTAACAAACGCAGAAATTTGTGGATGGACACTTGGAAAAAAGAAAATGGAAAGAGAAGCAATAACATTAGCTAATCCAACTAGTTTTTAGAAGCAATAACATTCCTGTAGCATAATCTACACACATAGCCAGATAAAAATGCTACAAACATAACCTACAAACAAGTTTCAAACAGGTAAATCTGAAAAAATACAAGATGGTACCATGAGCTACAGAAGCTTTGAGGTAAAAAAAATAAAGAAAATACATTCAGTACTGCATCACTACAGAAACTTCTCTCTGAACATCAAGTTTGCACCTAATTCCTACAGCACTAATGCATCACTAATTCCTACAGAAACTTCTCTCTGAACATCAAATTGGCTACAGAAACTTCTCTCTGAACATTAAAATAATGCATCACTAAATTCAAGACAAAAAGCTACAGAAAACTTTGAGCTGCAAAAATTCAAAGATTACCTACTAGCCAATTTGAGCTACAAGAACCTCGAACATCAAAGGACAGGTGTAAAAAACTACAACACAGCAAAGGGATAGCATACACGGAGCACCTACAGCCAATTTGAGAGATACAAAAATTCCTACGACACATCCTATAACAAACCAATTTTAGCTACAAAGGAATCAGAAGTTTCTGCAATAATAGATCTGAGACATTCCAATCCCCTACTACAACTACACATCTACAGTACAACACCTACACATCAATGCATCCCATCAGCGGTGCCGACGAGGGCATCTCCCTACAACGGAGCACCGCTGCGATGAGGCGCGTAGCTGCCGAGGAGGAGCCGCCAAGCAGGGGAGAACCACCTCAGGGCCGACCATATATGGGGGAAAGGAGCATGCGGCCGTACTTGCTTGTCTCGCGGCCGTCCACCGTCGATCCCGAAGCCATCGTCGTCGCCACCGCGTTGGATAAGCCCCCGTCACCGCCCCCATCGCCCTCCCAGATCCCACCACTTTCGCCCTCCCAGACACACGAGTCAAAGGAGCTGCAGGAGCACTGCGAGAGCGTTATGCAGCTGCATAAATGAGTCTTGAAACAGCCGCCCAGTTTCAGAAACGGCCACGCGTGACGCGGAAGTGAGGGACGGTCTCGTCCGTCTGATCAATACATGATCCGACGGACGCGGAACTGGCGGACGCGCGAGCGTTATCAGTCGGTTGAAGGTAAGCTTTTTCCAAAAAAAGACAAGACTTGACCTTTTTCGAAACTTTAAGGCACAAAAATACGGTTTAATTTTTTTAAATGCCCCTTTTTCATGATGTCTGGTCTCAGGCATCATGTTGAATGGTGAGACAACTACCTCTACTCAAGTTGTGGTGTTATCTAGCACAACAACCTAGCCCAGTGGCGCCTTAGCCCCAGGCATCATGAAAAGGGGCCTCTTTTAAGATAGGGTTTGTCTAGGACACTATGTCACATCTAAAGCTGATGCCCACTTTGTTTGTGATCTATTATTTTTTTGTCCTAGTTTTTTTTTGTTTCTTGTTGCTGCATTATATATTTGTGGGAGCTTAGATGTGACATCCTTAAAAACATCCAGATGTGAATTAGACAAATTATTTAAGATATTTTGTGATTTGATTCATTTTGTGTTGAAGTTTTAGAAAAAGGTCAACTCTATACATTTTCATGTGGGTTGATACCCGATGGTAATTCGCCGCCCTCTCAGTAATGCGAAGAACCTGATCACTACATCCACTCGCGCTCCCTGATTCTTCACGTCCCCTATTCAAAAATTCTTATATGTTAGCAGAAAAACCTTATCCATTAATAGATGGAACTTCAACAAGCACCGAGCATTGCAATTGTTGGACGTTGCTACAACGGCCTGGCCCTCGTCCATGTAGCTTTCATTTTTTTTCGAAAAACTTTCAATCTATTCATCTTCAATCATAGTAGTACAACGGACACTAGAAATAATAAAAATTACATCCAGAACCGTAGACCACCTAGCGACGACTACAAGCACTGAAGCGAGCCGAAGGCGCGCCGCTGTCATCGCCCCTCCCTCGTCAGAGCCGGGCAAACGTTGTTGTAGTAGACAGTCGGGAAGTCGTCGTGCTAAGGCCCCATGGAACCAACGCACCAGAACAGCAACCGCCGCAGATGAAGAGTGTAGATCAAAAGGATCCAACCTGAAGACACATAAACGAAAACGAACAACGAACAGATCCGAGCAAATCCACCAAAGACAGATCCGCCGGAGACACACCTCCACACGCCCACCGATGATGCTACACACATCACCGGAACGGGGACTAGACGGGGAGACCTTTATTCCATCTTCAGGGAGCCGCCGCCGTCTCGCCTTCCTGAGCAGGACACAAATCCTAACAAAGCTCAAAAAAAGATATGAAAGCGGAGCCCTCCCACCAGCAAGGGCCAAGATCCACTCCGCCTCCATGGCCCTAAGGCCACTGGAGACGGGACGGACCGGCGCCGACGCCGGTGGGAGGCAAAGAACCCTAGTTTTGGGGAGGCGGCCGCTGGCTACGTTGGAGGCGGCGGCTGGGTAACCTAAGAGTTTTTGTCCTTGTCCATGTAGCTTTCCCCTCCTAGCAGCTAAGGGCATCTTCAACATCGGCCCTTAAAACGGACACACTATTTGTTAGTGAATTTGTCTGAACTGATGTCAGTCGTCCATCCAACCATATACTTCACATGTCCATTTGTGTTACACTTTAAAAAAACAAGATTAGTGATCTTTTTTTTTGCGGCAAAGATTACTGGTCTTCCGCCAAATTTTGCATTCCGTTTAGTAGCCATGATAAATCGTGCACTTTTGTCTTGGTAGCCTTCCATCAAATTATCCATTTTGTTTGGTAGCTATGATTAGTACGTTCCGTCAAAGTATGCACTCTGGTCTTAGTAGTCTTCCGCTAAATTGTACTCCCTCCGTTCCAGTTTGTAGTGCGCATAAGTTTTTTAGCGTTATTTCATTATGTAATGCGTATAAGCAACTTTGTGCTCTTCTGGACGAAACTAACCCCGCAACTGCACGGACGCACCCATGGCCTTTATCCCCTTCCTCCCGCACACAACACGCATCACAGGCGGCCGGGAGTCGGGATTGGACCAGCAGCGACGAGGACCACGCCATCGCCTCCCGTTCCCCTGCTCCGGCGACAAGGAGCAACGGCCGAGGACCACGGCGGATGGATCTTGGAGCGGACATAGCGGCGGCACCTAAGCTTGGGCAGCTCCACGAGGACATGCTTGAGCGCGTCCTCGCTTCTTCAGCCTCTGGTGCGTGTGCCGGTAGTGGCGCGAGGCCGCGGGGTCGCCTGCCTTCCTCGCCGCCTGCGCATGCCTCTCCTCCCGACCGCATCGAGGAGATTGTTGTGGCGAGGCAGTCAGGTGTGCCGCCGAAGACCTCCTGTGAGCTCTGGGTCGGCCTCCTTTCCTCTGTGTCGGTCGGATCCAGGAGATTGCGGTGGCGAGGTGGCCGGCATCATCACATCCGCAGCCGCCTTCTCCGCGTCCGCTGCCAGCGGCCGGCATCACCGCGTCCTTGGCCGCCTTCTCCACGTCTTCCACTGGCGGCCAGCGTCCACCGCAGGTGGGCAGCAGCACCGCGTCCGTGATGGTGGCCGGTGTCCCCGCTCTGCTTCTCCGTGTCCATGGTCAGCATCAACGCGTATACTGCCGACGGCCAGTGGCACCGCCTGCGGCCAGCTTCTTCCCTTCCGCCACCGGCGGCCGGCGTCACCACGCCCGCGGCTGGCTTCTTCCCTTCCACTGGTTGGCCGGCATCACCACGCCCGCGACTGGCTTCTTCCCTTTTGCCGGCGTCGGAGCGTCTCTGGCTGCATGTCCACGCCGGTGTTTGCTAGCTAGTACTAGTACTAATTGTGTGTTCAAGGAACAGAGAAAGCAGGGCTATTCTCGTCCAAAGCCAGCCTCCAGCGCATGTCTTGGTATTAGAGCCTGAATCTATGCGCACTATATTTCGGAACGGAGGGAGTAGCATCATTAGTAGCCTTTTGTCATTTAGCACTTCGATCTTAGTAGCATTTTGCCAAATTGTGGAGTAACATAGATAAGTAGCCTTCCTTCATTTAGCACTTTGGTCTTAGTAGCATTTCGCCAAATTGTGGAGTAATATGATTAGTAATCTTCCACCATTTGATACTTTGGTCTTAGTAGCATTTCGCCAAAATGTGGAGTAACATGATTAGTAATCTTCCACCATTTGATACTTTGGTCTTAGTAGCCTTCCACTAAATTGTGTAGCATGATTAATAGTCTTTCCGTCAAATACATGCTAAACAACCTTCCGCCAAATGCATGCACTAATCATTCTTTTTTGCCAAACAATAACAACTTCCCGCCAAATCCCGCGCGAACGAAGTGGAGAGGCATACATGGTTGCTTTTGATTTGGCATGTCTGACTCTCGCAAAGCCCACCGATTTGCTTCCGATTTACAGGAATTCGAATTTGGACACGCAAAGGCGTTCGCGGACCGATGCGGCAATGTGTTGGATATCTTACATTGTCCACACACCTCGATTCGGACGTTTGCGGGCGTTTTGAGGATCCACGTTGGAGATGCCCTAATCCCCTCCCAACCTCATCTTTGCGCGCACCACCGCACCAAGAAGACTACAATACTAGGGAAATTCTTATACACAAGAGCTCGGTAGTAGCGCTTCTTATAAGAAAGCGCTGCTGCTAAAGAACGGTAGCGCTGGTGTCCGAAGAGCGCTGCTACTAGTGTAGCAGTGGCGCTTTTGTTATAAAAAACGATACTACAACAGTTGCCAAACGGTTGCATGGTAGTGTAGGTATACTAGTAGCGCTCGTAATTAAAAAGCGCTACTGCTATTGTACATAGCAATAGCGTTGTCCTTTAACGAGCGCTACTGCTATATAGTAGTAGCGGTTATATCTAAACAACGCTACTACTACACTTATCTTATCCACCCCCCCCCCCCCGCGCGTCGACTCTCACTCTCCCTCACACACTCACTCGCCGCACATCGCCTGCCGTCGCCGCCATCGCCCGCTGAAAGCACAAGTACTCCCTGGGTGATTTTGGTAATTAATGTCAACATATCTCTTGTTGGACTAATGCTTTCACCTAGTATGTTTGAGATAAGTTCAACAATGGAGTGGCATGGACTAGAGGATGTGGAACCCCTTCGAAATGATAAGGACAAATGATTGGCTCAAGCTCAAAGCACAAGACTACATTTTACTTTTAGTGATCCAAGATCACATTGAGTCCATAGGAAAGCCAATACTATTAAGAGGGGATGAGGTGTTGCTTAATGGCTTGCTTGCTCAAAGTGCTTAGTGATATGCTCCAAAGCCCTCAACCACTTTTTTCACATCAATATATGTCCCAAACCAAAAGCCAAACTCGGCCCCACCGAAACTTTCTATCCGGTGCCACCGAGTTCTCTTGACATAGCCACTGCCAGAAATCTTAATCAATTCGGTCTCACTGATAGGGATCTTGGTCTCACCGAGATGGGATTGCAAACTCTCTGTTGCCTATTGCATTAATCTCGGTCTCACCGAGATATGCGATCGGTCCCACCGAGATTGCAATGCAAACTCTCTGTTTCCCGTTCATAACGTTTCGGTCCTACCGAGATGAGCGAATCTATCGGTCCCACTGAGTTTGGCTGACCAACTCTCTGGTTAGCTTATTACCAAAATCGATCCCACTGAGTTTGTGAAATCGGTCTCACCGAGATTACGTTATGCCCTAACCCTAACGGTATCGGTCCCACTGAGTTGACATGTCGGTCCCACCGAAATGCCTAACAGTCACATTATGAACTAAATCGGTCTGACCGAGTTTCACGATTCGGTCCCACCGAGTTTGGTAAATTGTGTGTAACGGTTAGATTTTGTGTGGAGGCTATATATACCCCTCCACCCACTCCTCATTCGTGGAGAGAGCCATCAGAACATGCCTACACTTCCAACATACATTTTTTGAGAGAGAACCACCTACACTTGTGTTGAGGTCAAGATATTCCATTCCAACCACATAAATCTTGATCTCTAGCCTTCCCCAAGTTGCTTTCCACTCAAATCATCTTTCCACCAAATCCAATCCTATGAGAGAGAGTTGAGTGTTGGGGAGACTATCATTTGAAGCACAAGAGCAAGGTGTTCATCATCAACACACCATTTGTTACCTCTTGGATAGTGGTGTCTCCTAGATTGGTTAGGTGTCACTTGGGAGCCTCCGTCAAGATTGTGGAGTTGAACCAAGGAGTTTGTAAGGGCAAGGAGATCGCCTACTTCGTGAAGATCTACCCGAGTGAGGCAAGTCCTTCGTGGGCGACGACCATGGTGGGATAGACAAGGTTGCTTCTTCGTGGACCCTTTGTGGGTGGAGCCCTCCGTGGACTCACGCAACCGTTACCCTTCGTGGGTTGAAGTCTCCATCAACGTGGATGTACGATAGCACCACCTATCGGAACCACGGATAAAAAATCTCCATGTCTCCAAATTGCGTTTGCACACTCCAATCCCATCCCTTTACATTCTTGCATTTTGCATGCTTTACTCTCTGCTGCTCATATACTCTTGTCATGCTTGCTTGATATGTATTGCGAATGTTAAAACTTGCGCCAAAACTCCACTTCAACTTAAAGAGATTAAAAACTGTAACTTTTCTCACTTAGAGTCTATTCACCCCCCCCCTCTAGACACCTCTTCTCGATCCTTTCAATTGGTATTAGAGCTTTGGTCTCCATTGCTTTGGTTTAAACACCATTGGAGGAAGATGGATGAGTCTACTTTGGGGAGTCTTAGACATAGAGTGCCTATACTTGATGGAGAGTATTTTCATGAGTGGAAAAATGAGATGCTTGTGATTTTCAATGAATATCATTTGATCAAGTACATTACTAGCCCTTGTGCACCTCATGTTGATCCTATGCATCCTACCCTTGATGAGTCAATTGACATGATTCGCATTCTTAGAACTGTTAATCTTATCACTAGAGGTTTGCCTAGAAACTTGATAGGTTGCTTGCCTACTCTTAAGTGTGCCTACATCATATGAAAATTTCTTGAGGAACGTTTTCCAAATTATTCCTTGCAAAATCTAGATGAAATTCTCCATAAGTCTATTGCCTTGAGCAAGATGAATTCCAATGATCCTAAGTTTGGTGATTGTCTATTTGAGCTTACAAATCTTATGCGTGCCAAAGATGTTGGAATTATTAGCAATATTATTTCTGAAGCTATTAGAATTCATAAAGAAGATCATTGTCAAACTCATTCTAACGAATCACCCTCTCTAGGAATTGATCCATCACATGACGATGTTGAACATGGATACTATGATGAGGATGATGATAGTGACTTTGATCTTGATGATGCAATGAGATACTTTGATCTTATGGCAAATCTTCGGGGATACATGGCAGGAGGAAAGGAATGGGTTCTTGATAGTGGATGTACCGATCACATGACCGGAGATAAAGATATGTTTCGTGAGCTTGCTAAAAACGACGGCCCTCGAAAGTATGTCACTTTTGGTGACAACTCAAGGGTAAGGTGGTTGGCCTCGGTAAGGTGGCCATCTCACATGATAGCTCCATACAAAACGTCATGCTCGTTGAATCTCTTGGGTACAATTTACTTTCAGTATCTAGACTTGCTGATTTTGGTTTCAGTGTCCTATTTACTGAAATAGATTGCCAAGTGTTTCGAAGAGACAATCATAAAATGGTCTTTACCGGTATACGTAGAGGTGATCTTTACATTGTTGATTTCACTAAAAAAGCTCAACCTAGAACTTGCTTAATTGCTAAATCTTCTAAAGGTTGGTTGTGGCATAGACGGTTAGGTCATGTGGGCATGTGAAACCTTGACAAGCTTATTAAAGGTAATCATATTCTCGGCGTTAACGATGTCCTATTTGATAAGGATAGACTTTGTAGCGCTTGTCAAGTAGGTAAACAGGTTGGAGGAAGGCATCCCGTGAAGAACATCATGACCACAAGGAGGCCGCTCGAGCTACTTCACATGGATCTTTTCGGTCCCAACGCTTACAAAAGTCTCGGTGGAAATTCTTTTCGTCTAGTTATAGTTGATGATTTTTCAAGATTAATGTGGGTATTCTTTCTCGATGATAAATCGCAGGTCCAAAAGATCTTCAAAAACTTTGCTAGGAAGGCCCAAAATCAATTTGAAGTGAAGATCAAGAAGGTTCGCAGCGACAATGGAACGGAGTTCAAGAATGCAAATGTGGAAACCTTTCTTGACGAAGAAGGGATTTCACATGAGTTCTAGGCTACGTACACACCTCAACAAAATGGAGTTGTTGAGAGGAAGAACCGGACTCTTATTGAGATGGCGAGAACAATGCTTGATGAGTACAAGACTCCAAAACACATTTGGGCGGAAGCGGTAGAGACAGCTTATCATGCAACAAATCACTTGTATCTTCACAAGCTACTCGGCAAAACGGCATACGAGCTCCTCACCGCTAACAAACCCCAAATTGGATACTTTCGAGTGTTCGGCTCAAAGTGCTACATTCTTGATAAGCATCGTCGCTCTAAATTTGCTCCTAAATCTCATGAAGGTTTCCTACTTGGTTATGGCTCAAACTCTCACACTTACCGTGTTTACAATAATTTCACCCGAAAGGTTGAAGAGACGGTAGATGTGAAGTTTGATGAATCTAACGGCTCGCAAATAGAGCAATTGCCAATTGATGTAGGAGACAAAGACCCTTCGGAAGCAATCCAAGACTTGTCTATTGTTAAGATTCGTCCAACGGAGGTGAAGGAGAGTACCTCGTCCGTCCAAGTGGAAGCTTCCACCTCACAACAAGGTGAACCAAGAGTTGATACGGAAGCATCCACAAGTGGGACACACCAAGATGAAGAAAACGAGGAAGTACACCAAGATGAACATCAACAACCTCCTTCTCCACCACAACAAGAGAACGACAACGTCAACAATGAAGAAGGCCAAGAAGAAGAACAAGATGAAGAAGATGTTCCACCCAGATCCAAGCAAAAGCTTTCACGAGTTCGAGCAAGAGTCGCCAAAGATCATCTCGTCGAGCAAATCTCAATGATATCTAAACCGGGAGAATCACTCGCTCTAAAACTCATTTGGCTAACTTTTGTGAACATTATTCATTCATCTCTAGCATTGAACCTATGAAGGTTGAAGAAGCTTTGGAAGATCCGGATTGGATAACGCCATGCATGAAGAACTACACAACTTTGAAAGAAACCAAGTGTGGACATTGGTCGAGAAGCCCGACAACAACCACAACATCATCGGTACCAAATGGGTGTTTCGCAACAAGCAAGATGAAGATGGACAAGTAGTTCGCAACAAAGCACGTCTCGTCGCCCAAGGCTACACTCAAGTCAAAGGTATGGACTATGGTCAGACATATGCCCCCGTTGCTAGACTTGAGTCCATTCGCATCTTACTTGCCTATGCTAATCACCATGATATCACGTTGTACCAAATGGACATTAAAAGTGCTTTTCTAAATGGTGAAATAGAGGAGGAAGTTTATGTTAAGCAACCTCCCGTCTTTGTCAATCCTAAGAAACCTAATCATGTTTACAAGCTTCACAAAGCTCTTTATGGTCTTAAACAAGCTCCTAGAGCATGGTATAAATGCTTGACCAAGTTCCTTATTGAAAAAGGCTTTGAAATTGGAAAATTTGATTCTACTCTTTTTACTAAAAGGGTTAATGGAGAACTATTTGTGTGCCAAATCTATGTTGATGATATTATATTTGGTTCGACTAACCCTCACTTTAGTGAGAAGTTTGGAAAGCTACTGTCGGAGAAGTTTGAGATGTCTATGATGAGTGAACTCAAATTCTTTCTCGGCTTGCAAATCAAGCAAACTAAGGAAGGTACCTTTGTCTGTCACACAAAGTACACCAAGGACTTATTCAAGAAGTTCAATATGCAAGAATGCAAAGGTATGACTACACCCATGCCTACTAGTGGACATCTTGATTTAACCAAAGATGGTGAACCAGTTGATCAAAAGGTTTACCGCTCCATGATTGGTTCATTGTTATATCTATGTGCCTCTCGTCTTGATATTATGCTAAGTGTGTGCATGTGTGCACGATATCAAGCGGCCCCTAAAGAATGTCATCTTAAGGTTGTGAAAAGGATAGTGAGATACTTAATACACACACACACACACACACACACACACCAAATTTTGGCATTTGGTATCCTAAGAGGTCTTTGAGGGAGTCCTGGATTAGGGGGTATCCGGACAGCTGGACTATATACTTTGGCCGGACTGATGGACCGTGAAGATACAAGACTCAAGACTTCGTCCCGTGTCCGAATGGGACTCTCCTTTGCGTGGAAGACAAGCTTGGCAATCCGGATATTAGATTTCCTTCTTTGTAACCGGCTCTGTGTAAACCCTAGCCCCCTCCGGTGTCTATATAAACCAGAGGGTTTGGTCCATATAGGGACGATCACAACAATCATAATCATCATAGGCTAGCTTCTAGGGTTTAGCCTCTACGATCTCGTGGTAGATCAACTCTTGTAATACTCATATCATCAAGATCAATCAAGCAGGAAGTAGGGTTTTACCTCCATCGAGAGGGCCTGAACCTGGGTAAAACACTATGTCCCTTGCCTCCTGTTATACCATTAGCCTTAGACGCACAGATCGGGACCCCCTACCCGAGATCCGCCGGTTTTGACACCGACATTGGTGCTTTCATTAGGAGTTCCTCTGTGTCGTTGCTGCAAGGCTCGATGGCTCCTTCAATCATCAACAATGCGGTCCAGGGTGAGACTTTTCCCCCCGGACAGATCTTCATGTTCGGCGGCTTCGCGCTGCGGGCCAATTCGCTTGGCCATCTGGAGCAGATCGACAGCTACGCCCCCGGCCTTCAGGTCAGGTTTGGAAACTTGAACTACACGGCCGATATCCACGGAGACTTGATCTTCGACGGATTCGGGCCTACACCAGGAGCGCCGAACAGTCACGGCGAGCACGGCTTAGACCTGTTGTCTGACAATACTTGGGGTATCGCACCTGCAGGAACTCCGGACCTAAATCCAGGTCAGATTGCACCGTCCGAGGATGGGTGGATGGACCCCGCCATGGAGGCCGCACACTCATCGGCGGTAGAGCCGAGCACCGGGTTCACCCCCAAGGAAGTCGGTGACACCGGACCCCCGGACTCGTGTCCGGCTGTAGGCTCCAATCCACGCACCCCCGAGCCCGCCGAATCTGGTTGGGCTCTGGTAATGGAGTTCACCGCTACGGATATCTTCTAGCACTCGCCCTTTGGCGATATGCTAAACTCGTTAAGGTCTCTCTCTTTGTCAGAAAACTCTTGGCCGAACTATGTCCGGCTCGAGTGGGAAGCGGGCGACGAAGGAATTCGTTGCGCACCCACCACCCACTTCATAGCCACGGTGGATGATTTGACCGACATTCTTGATTTCGACTCCGAAGACATCGACGGTGTGGACGATGATGTAGGAGAAGAACAGGAACCACCACCCACGGGGCGGTGGACAGCCACCTCCTCATATGATATATATATATATATATATATATATATATATATATATATATATATATATATATATATATATATGGTGGACACTTCGAAAGAAACCAATGGCGATGAGGCAATGGAGGATAACCCCTCAAGGAAGAAGGCAAAGCATGGGCATCGTCAGCGCCGCTCCAAGCCCCGCCACAGCAATACCGGCAAAGGAGACGAAAACAATCTGGATGGTGCCGAAGATGAATACAACCCCGATCATCCTGCCTTCGAGCAGGCCAAACAGGAAGACGGGCAGGTTAGCCCAGACGAACAAGCGACGAACGGATACCCGGATGAGGACAACTACATGCCCCCTCTGAAGACGAGATTAGCCTTGGCGACGACGAGTTCGGCGTGCCTGAGGACCCCGTAGAGCAGGACGCTTCAAGCGCCGGCTTATGGCCACTGCGAGGAGCCTGAAAAAGAAGCAGCAGCAGCTCCAAGCTGATCAAGACCTGCTCACAGACAGATGGACGGAAGTCCTGGCAGCCAAGGAATATGGACTCGAGCGCCACACGGCTGACCGGCCACCTCGTGGCCAGGATAAAACGGCGTATCTGCTCGAATACCAGCCCGCACCCCTACGCCAATACACTACGGCCCGGGGCAATAGGCAGGACCTGCAAGACATACTGGAAAACAAGGCAGGACAGCCAAGATCGATCTACGGATCACGGGGGCGCGCCCCAACACATGACAATGTTCGTCATGTCGGACACACTATCAACAAGTCCGGCCGGGCCAAACACAGCCAACCAGACTCATTCGAACTGCGTAATCACATAGCCCGGCATAGAGGCGCCGCACACCCCCTTTGCTTCACTGATGAAGTGATGGATCATGAATTCCCAAAAGGGTTTAAACCTGTAAACATTGAATAATACAATGGCACAACAGACCCCGCAGTATGGATCGAAAATTTCCTTCTCCACATTCACATGGCCCACGGTGACAATCTACACGCCATAAAGTATCTTCCCCTTAAGCTCAAAGGACCAGCCCGACACTGGCTAAATAGCCTGCCAGCAAATTCCATCGGCAGTTGGGAAAACCTGCAGGACACTTTCCTCGACAACTTACAGGGCACATACGTGCGACCATCGGATGCTGATGACTTGAGCCACATTACCCAACAGCCCGGAGAGTCAGCCGGAAAATTTTGGACTCGGTTCCTAACTAAAAAGAACCAAATTGTCGACCGCCCGGACGCCGAAGCCCTGGCGGCCTTTAAGCATAATATCCGCGAGGAGTGGCTCGCTCGACACCTCGGCAAGGAAAAACCAAAATCCATGGCGGCACTCACGACACTCATAACACGCTTTTGCGCAGGCGAGGACAGCTGGTTGGCTCGCAGTAGCACCACGCCAATAAACTCCGGCACTTCAGACGTCCGCGAGAATAACGGCAAGCCACGGCGCAACAGACATAAACGTCGGAACAATGGCGACAACACTGAAGACACGGCAGTCAACGCCGGATTCAGTGGCTCAAAATCCAATCAGCGGAAAAAGCCGTTCAAAAGAAACAATCAGGGACCGTCCAGTCTGGACCGCATACTTGATCGCTCATGCCAAATTCACAGCACCCCGGATAAGCCAGCAAACCACACTAATAGAGACTGCTGGGTGTTCAAACAGGCCGGTAAGATAAATGCCAAAAACAAGGACAAGGGGCTGCACAACGACGATGACCAAGAGCCCCGGCATCCGAACACGGGGGGATAGAAGAAATTTCCTCCCCAGGTGAAAACGGTCAACATGATCTATGCCACCCACATTCCCAAACGGGAACTAAAGCGAGCACTGAGGGACGTCTATACGATGGAGCCAGTCGCCCCAAAGTTCAACCCATGGTCAGCCTGTCCGATCACCTTTGATCGTATGGATCACCCTACCAGCATCCGTCACGGCGGTTCAGCCGCATTGGTCCTAGACCCAATCATTGATGGATTTCACCTCACATGAGTCCTTATGGACGGCGGCAGCAGCCTGAACCTGCTCTATCAGGACACAGTGCGCAAAATGGGCATTGACCCTTCAAGGCTCAATCCCACCAAAACTATCTTTAAAGGTGTAATTCCAGGGGTAGAGGCCCGTTGCACGGGCTCCATAACACTGGAGGTGGTCTTCGGATCTCCGGATAACTTCCGAAGCGAGGAGTTAATCTTTGACATTGTCCCTTTCCGTAGCGGCTATCATGCACTGCTTGGACGAACCACATTCGCTCGATTCAATGCGGTACCACACTATGCATACCTTAAGCTCAAGATGCCAGGACCTCGCAGGGTCATAACAGTCAACAGAAACATGGACCGCTCTCTCCATACATAAGAGCATACTGTAGCCCTCGCGGCAGAAGTACAAAGCAGCTTTCTCTAACAAACCACCAATCCGGCGACAACAACTCCGAACACCGTCAAGCGAGTCCGAAGTACCCCGCAACAGGATCGCCAGGCACGCCAAGAGCGTGACTAGCAGTCCGGCCTCCGCTCCAGCCCCATTAAGGCAGCATTCGTGCCACGCGTACACAATTACGCTGGGCATAGGCGGAGGCGCAATAGTGACGTAGTCAATAGTGCGGTTCAGCCACAACATACTTTAATAACCCCCTTTATCTTTCAGGACCCTGCTTCCGGGCAGCCTCTTCAGAAGAGCCGGATTATCGGACTTCCACAAGAGAGAAATCCAAGGAGGCGAAAGGCTTTGCGCACAAAGGGAATACCCAGGTGGAATCAATTCACGATCGTTATACATGTTTTATATACCTACATGCGGCCCGCCCTTGGATAGGACATGTCAAATAGTCCTATTTATCTCTGCTTAACGCATTCATTGTAAACATACGCTTAGACGTATTATTCATCAATGGGAGATTATATATAGCGTCAGCTTATTATTCCTATCTGCACATTTTCCATATAAATGTTTATTTACTATTGCATCTGTACACCCTGGTACGTTCAGTCTGCCAGGGGCTTCTTACGACGCCCCTTAATACGGCAAGATAAGCCCGAACACTTTTGACAGTGCGCCACCCCGAACGTATAGCATTATATGCATCAGCTTTGAATCATGTCTTGGGTCAATAGTTGGGTTAGCCCGGCTCCCTTGTTTTGGTACCTTACGTTCCGTTATATCGGCTAAGGTAGCGCAGGGAGAACTACTGCGGTTATGTCCTGGTTCTTTCGGACAAGCACCTCAATAGAGAAAGCCGAAAACTGACCGGCATGATGCGCCGAGAGCTATTCGCTGTTCGAGAGGTCTTAAAATCCTTAAAGATTTTTCTGCTTTAGGCGAGGAATCGGCCTCGTCCGATTTAGGCGTATATAGCGCCCCAATTCGGCTTTCCGAATTCTAGGGGCTTTGCCGAAATTTAAAATTATAAACTTCTATGGCTAAGTGAAATTTATAAAGGCGCATAGTCCGATTGCCTTGTTCACTGCGCCAAACACCTCCTTCAGGGACCAAATATTTGGATAAAGAGTGTCTGGGTTTTCCACAAACACCCCAGTACTAGCTACGTGGGGGCGGAAGCCGACGACTGGCCTACTTTCAGAATTTCATAAACAGCCGCACAAAAGGTAATATTTTAAATCAACAAAGCACTACATAGCGCAAATAACTTCGTCTTTATATTACAAAAACGACATGAGTACATTCACTCAAAGATTGTGTCCTTTGTACATTCATTGGCCACGAGGCGAGCGCCTTTCATAACGCCATCATAATATTTCTCGGGATAGCGATGCGCCTTGCCCTCCGGTGGTCCATCCTTCACCAGCTTCTCCGCATCCAGCTTGCCCAATGCACCATCGCATGGGCAAAGGCTTGACGGGCACCCTCAATGCAAACGGATCGCTTGATCACTTCCAGCCGCGGGCATGCATTTACCATCCGCTTTATCAGGCCGAAGTAGCTGGCGGGCAAGGGCTCACCAGGCCACATCCGGACTATGAAATCCTTCATAGCCACTTCGGTCGCCCTGTGGAGTTCAACCAGTTGCTTTAATTGGTCACTCAGAGGCATCGGGTGTTCGGCTCCAGCATACTGGGACCAGAACAACTTCTCCGTTGAGCTCCCCCCTTCGGCACGGTAGAACTCCGCGGCATCCGATATGCTGCGTGGTAGATTTGCGAATGCCCCTGGGGAGCTCCGAATTCGGGTAAGTAAAAGAAATGCCTCCTCCACATGCTTGCTTTGCATTAAGAATAGCTTACCCGCCGCTATCTTCTTGGCCGCCTGGATTTCCTGCTGGGCCTTTTCGGCTTCGGCCTTGGCGTCTTTCATGCTCAAAAGGGCTGTCGGTGTCAAAACCGGCGGATCTCGGGTAGGGGGTCCCGAACTGTGCGTCTAGGCGGATGGTAACAGGAGACAAGGGACACGATGTTTTTACCTAGGTTCGGGCCCTCTCGGTGGAGGTAAAACCCTACTCCTGCTTGATTAATATTGATGATATGGGTAGTACAAGAGTTGATCTACCACGAGATCAGAGAGGCTAAACCCTAGAAGCTAGCCTATGGTATGATTGTTGTTCGTCCTACGGACTAAAACTCTCCGGTTTATATAGACACCGGAGAGGGCTAGGGTTACACAGAGTCGGTTACAATGGGAGGAGATCTTCATATCGTATCGCCAAGCTTGCCTTCCACGCCAAGGAAAGTCCCACCCGGACACAGGACGAAGTCTTCAATCTTGTATCTTCATAGTCCGGTAGTCCGGCCAAAGGTCATAGTACGGCCATCCGGACACCCCCTAATCCAGGACTCCCTCAGTAGCCCCTGAACCAGGCTTCAATGACGATGAGTCTGGTGCGCAAATTGTCTTCGGCATTGCAAGGCGGGTTCCTCCTCCGAATACTTCATAGAAGATGTTGAACATAAGGATAGTGTCCGGCTCTGCAAAATAAGTTCCACATACCACCGTAGAGAGAATAATATCTGCATAAATCTAATCTGCTGACACATTCCGCAGCGTGACATCACACCACGGCCAAGCCTTTATTTGAATCATTTTACTGTTCCACCTCAGCGCGTTTAGCGAGGCGGTTTCCTTGGCACGTCTTGTCAAAGCAGAGATCGTGTCCCCTTATTCCGGGATTCTCATCAATACGGGCGTGGGTAACCCAACTGCACCATTAACTGCGGCGCTTGGGAGATAAGCGAGTTTTATCAGGCTGGTGGGGGCTTGTAGTTTTGGCCGCCCATATAAGGGGATAAGGATCTACCCTTTCCATTTATGCCTTCTTCCTCCTTTGCTTATCCCTCCCTGCGCACTCGAGCTCCAATGCCCAAGTCCGCTCTTCCCACCTCAACCTTCTCCAATCATGTCCGGAGCGGGAGGTAGATCGATGGCCTCCTCCGTCATGGAGGGGCAAATCAAAAAGGTTGAGGAAGGCCGGATACTTGTCTGACGACATCGCGCACCGGCTTCCAGATGAGGGGCAACTCATGCCCACCCCTAGGCCCCATGAGAGGGTTGTATTTCTTCCCCATTTCCTCCACGGATTGGGATTTCCTCTTCACCCGTTCGTCCGGGGGCTCAGGTTCTACTATGGCCCGGACTTCCACGATCTGGCCCCGAACTTCATCCTCAATATATTGGCGTTTATCGTCATGTGCGAGGCCTTCCTCTGCATCCAGCCCCACTTTGGCCTATGGCTGAAGATCTTCAGCGTCAAGCCGAAGGTCGTGGGCGGCCGCCAAGCGGAGTGCGGAGGCGCCATGGTGGGCAAGATAGCCAACGTTACATGGCTCGAGGGCGCCTTCGTAGAGACCATCAAAGGGTGGCAATCGGGGTGGTTCTATATCACCGAGCCGTGTGAACCTGAATGGGCAGCGGCCCCCAAATTCCGATCTGGCATCCCCACATGGCTCACATCTTGGAAAGAGACGGGCCTGTTGTGGGGCAATTCGGTAGAAGTGACCGGACTTCAAACCTGCATCAAGGACCTGATTGGCAGGAAGGTTAAACTTGTCACTGTAGTCCAGGTCATGCTCTTCCGCCGGATTCTCCTGTGTCAACGACGGGCTTTCAACTTATGGGAGTTCGACCCGGCCCAGCTCCAGACTCTGTCCCGGCTCTTCGACACAAAGCACGAGGATGCCTGGAAGGTGCTATTCAAGAGCTCGGAGGTCTCCCCTCCCATCACCGAGGACCGCGGATTCTGCGCCAAGCGCCAAGCCAGCGGTGAGCTTAATTTTCCCATTACGGGGTACTTGTTTTACATAGTTTGACTCTATGCAGGATCTAAACTCCCTTACCTTTGACAGGACTGGCTGGAGAAGTCTAGGCAGATCAACTGTCCGGCTCCTTTGCCCGAAGACCCAGCGGATGCTTGTCTGACCAAGCTGCTGGTTCCGGCACCTCACGTGGTGCTGGAGAAGAAGGCCAAGAAGAAGTCCGCGGGGACTTGAAAGAGCTCCCGGCGCCTGGTGGTGTCGGATTCATCGCCTGACAGCCCCGACGCACCCTCCGCCTCTGAAGACGAGGAGGAGGAAGAAGAAGAAGAAGCCTCTCCCCCTCCAACGGGGGGAGGAAAGAAAAGGAAGGCCGCCCCAACTGGGGAGGCCGGAGGGTCCAAGAAGGGGAAGACCCTTCTGCCGGACTATGTCTCCGATGCCGAAGACGGCAGGGAGGAATGGCCATCCAGGGTCAAGCCCCTGGCAAAATCGTGAGTGTCCGGATACCCGAATAACTTATGGCGCTCCTCTATTATTCGGTATTTTCTGACGCCAAATTCAATCATGCAGTCCGCCCAAGGCTCAGCTCGGCGATTCGTCGAGCGGCTCCCTGGATTCATCGGATGTGAATAGTGCTTCACTTCCGACGGCTTCCTCCCCGCTCCCTGCGGACGACGCCGAGGTGGAGTCCCAAAAGGGACTAAACCAGGAGGAGGTGGTCTTGAAGGCACCGCAAGGCGACCTCCCGGACTCCAGGCCCAAAGGGGGTAAAGCCCCGGAGGGATCTAAGTCCGGCCCTGGGCCGGACACTGCTCCGGAACCATCAACAGTTCCAGAGTCTGACAGGCAGCGCCTTCATAAGAAGGGCAAGCCTACGACACCGGTGGCCTCCGTCCAACCGGAGGCGTCGGACAATTTGCTGGAGGTGCTTAACGACGCCTCCATTGACGAGGAACACCACACTATTATGAGTGCGGTGATTCAGAAGGTTCAGTCCACCAAGAGCGGGCTGACAGAAGCCTGTACAAGCATGTTAACAGGCTTTGAGGTATGTATTCAAAACATATAAAAATGTTACTGCATAGATAGTAGCCCCTGATGCTCAGTTTGGCATTCGGAAAGAAAAGCCGAGCTGAGGATCTAAAAAGATATACGCAGGAGTCTAACATAAATATGTCAATATGGGAATGCAGGTTGCGCTGCTGACCTCTGCCGCACTGACTGCGGAGGTCAATGCATTGAAGGAGAGCCTCGAGTGGTCCGAGAACAAGCTCGGCCGTGCCAAGAAGCAGCTCGAGGACAAGGACGGTATGTGATACCGTATGTAAATGTATATAGAAATACCTGGTTGCAAATAATGGCAGAACCAATGTTAATGTTGCAGGAGCCACGACCGAGGTGGCGACCCTGAAGGAGGCGGTATCCAAGGCCAAAAACAGTGCAGCCTTGGAGCGCACCGAGCGAGAGAAGCAGGAGGCGCGGGTGGCGGAGGTGCGGCAAGAGCTCCAGGCTCTCGTGGAAAAACACGAGAGTTTGGAGCGTGACTCGAAGACTCGAGAGTCCGAGCTCGCCTTGGCTCTTGAGAGTGCCAAAACTGCTAAGGCCGAAGCCCAGAAGGCCCTATAGGATATCGAGGCGATAAAGAAAATAGCGGCGGGTAAGGCATTCTTAATGCAAAGCAAGCATGTAAAAGTGAATTATTTGTTACTTACCCGAATCCGGAGCTCTCCAGGAGCATTCGCCGATCTGCCCCGTAGTGTGTCTGATCCTGCCGCATTCTACCGAGCCGAGGAGGTGAGCTCGACGAAAAAGGTGTTCTGGTCTCAATATGCTGAGGCTGGACATCCGGTGCCCCTGAGCGACCAGCTGAAGTAGCTGGTCGAGCTCCACAGGGTGGCCGAACAGGCCATGAAGGGCCTCATAGTTCGGCTGTGGCCTAGAGAAGCCATGCCTGGGAGTTACTTCGGTCTGGTGCGGCGGCTAGTGGACGCTTGTCCATGGATTGAAGTCATCAAGCGCTCCGTCTGTATTGAAGGTGCCCGTTGGGCCCTCGCCCGTGCTAAGGTGCACTGGGGCAAGCTGGATGCTGAGAAGCTATTGACGGACGCGCCACCGCCGGGCAAGGAGTATCGCATGCCCTTATAAGGGCGTCCTTAAGGGTGCCCACCTTATAGCGGGTGAATGCTCAAAAGATGTAATTTTTGAGTAGACTCGCATTTGTTATCCTGTGCGCTGAAAACTGTGTTCATATGCGCTAAGCAACACTTGTTAATTTAAAATATTACCTTCTATGCGGCCATTTATTAAATCTGAGAGATGCAAGTCGTCGGCTTCTACCCCCATGCCACGAGTGCTGGGGTGTTTGGGATAAACCTGAGCGCTCTTGTTCCCACTTTTGGGTCCATCTAGGGAGGCGCTCAGCACAACGAACAAGGCCATCAGACTTATAATGCTTTATCACTCTCACTTAGCCATAGAATTCTATAATTTTAAATTTCGGCGAAGCCCCTAGTATTCGGAAGACTGAGTTCGGGGCACTATCCACGCCTAGGCCAGATAAATCCGGCTCCTCGCTCTAAGCAGCATAAGTCTTTAGGGACTCAAAAAACCTCGCGAACAGCGACCGGTCTCTCGCACTATCATGACGGTTAGTTTTCGCTTTCTCTACTGAGGTGTTAACCCAGCTCAACTGGGGCACAATCGCAGTAGTTCTCCCAGCGCTACCTTAGCCAACATTGCAGAACGTAAGGTACCAAAACATGGGAGCCGGGCAAACCCAACTATTGACCCAAGAAATGATTCGGAGCTGATGCATATAGTGCTATAAGTTCGGGGTGCCGCACTTATGAGAGTGTTTGGTATTCTCACACCATGTTATGGGGTGCTTAAGCCCCTGGTGTATTGGCCGTACCAAAGTGTACGGTTGCATAATGTCATGACTGAACATATTTGTATAAAAATAGATGAATACAATAATATATAAGAGCTATGTATTGTTTATTAAAAAAGAGCTGCTATGAAAGCAGAACGATACAAATAGTGCGATAAGCAAGGGATGGGATTATTTGACATGCCCCCCTCCAGGGGCAAGCTGCGTGAATTTAAGTAAAACGGGTATTTAGCTCGTTATAGAGACCACCTGGACATTAGACGTGGCTTGTTCTCTCCCTGGCTGTTGCATCGTGTGTTCGGCGAGTGTATTGCCGGACAGGCCTTCCGAATAGTTGGGTCCTGAAAGTATATAAAAAGAAAAGGAAACGTCAGAATAGGGAGCCCCTGAGTGCGGTTGAGCCGCATTCTGGGCGTGCCGTAGTTATGCCCCTCCCCTTATGCCCATGGTATTTTCAAAGTGTAATTATGTACGCGTGGTACCAATATCACCATCTGGCGAGGGCTGGGGTTGGGGCCGCACTGCTATGCTTGCTCGGAACGTGCCAGCCGGCTTTGTTGGAGGTTGCTTCGGGCGCGCTTGATGTTGTCCGGACGTTTACACCCGGATTGGGGAGGTGCCGTGAGAGGCTGCTCTGTACTTCCGCCGCCAGGGCCGCTGTGTGCTCCTCCGTTCGGAGAGAGCGTTCGGTGTTTCCATTTACCGTGATGACTCCGTGAGGACCTGGCATCTTGAGCTTGAGATATGCGTAGTGCGACACCGCATTGAATTTTTCGAATGCAGTTCATCCGAGCAGGGCGTGATAGCCACTGCAGAATGGGACTATGTCGAAGATTAACTCTTTTCTTCGGAAATTATCCGGGGATCCGAAGACCACTTCGAGTGTAACCGAGCCTGTACAACTGGCTTCTACACCTGGTATGACGCCTTTAAAGGTTGTCTTTGTGGGTTTAATCCTTGACGGATCTATACCCATTTTTCGCACTGTATCCTGATAAAGCAGGTTCAGGCTGCTGTCGCCGTCCATGAGGACTCTAGTGAGGTGAAATCCGTCAATGATTGGGTCTAGGACCAGTGCGGAGAATCTGCCGTGACGGATGCTAGTGGGGTGGTCCCTTCGATCAAAAGTGATCGGGCAGGAGGACCATAGGTTGAACTTTGGGGCGACTGGCTCCAGCGCATAGACATCCTTGAGAGCATGCTTCCGCTCCCTTTTGGGGATGTGGGTTGCGTATATCATGTTCACCGTCCGCACTTGCGGGGCGAAGCCCTTCTGTCCTCTGTTGTTCGGCGGCCGGGGATCCTCCTCATCATTGCTACGCAGCCCCTTGTCTCTGGTTTCGGCACTTAACTCGCTTGCCTGCTTGAACACCCAACAATCCCTGTTGGTGTGGTTGGCTGGTTGTTCGGGGGTGCCATGTATCTGGCACGAGCGATCGAGTATTCGGTCTAAACTGGATGGGCCCGGAGGGTTTCTTTTGAATGGCCTCTTCCGCTGACTGGGTTTAGAGCCTCTGAATCCGGCATTAACTGCCGTATCCTCAGTATTGTCGCCGTTAATGCGGCGCTTGTGCTTGTTGCGACGTGACCTGCCATTGTTGTCCTTGGTATCCGAATCGCTAGGGCTCTTGGTTATGTTATTGCTACGAGCTAGCCAGCTGTCTTCTCCCGCGCAAAAGCGGGTCATGAGTGTCGTGAGGGCTGCCATGGATTCCGGCATTTCCTGTCCTAGGTGCCGGGCAAGCCATTCATCTCGGATGTTGTGCCTAAAGGCTGCAAGGGCCTCGGTGTTCGGACAGTCGACTATTTGATTTTTCTTGGTTAGGAACCATGTCCAGAATTGTCTGGCCGATTCCTCTGGCTGCTGGATTATGTGGCTTAGGTCATCGGCGTCTGGTGGTCGCACATAAGTGCCTTGGAAGTTGTCGAGGAATGCAGATTCCAGGTCCTCCCAGCAACTAATTGACTCTGCTGGCAGGCTGTTAAGCCAATGCCGAGCTGGTCCTTTAAGCTTGAGCATGAGGTATTTGATGGCGTGTAGATCATCGCCACGGGCCATGTGGATATGAAGGAGATAATCCTCGATCCATACCGCGGGATCTGTTGTGCCATCGTATGATTCAATATTTACGGGTTTAAAACCCTCTGGGATTTGATGATCCATTACTTCGTCTATGAAGCATAGTGGGTGTGCGGCGCCCCTATATTGGGCTATATCACGACGTAGCTCGGATGAGCTTTGTCTGTTGTATTCGGCCTGGCCGTATTTATCATATCCGGCGTGACGGTTATCGTCACGTGACGTAGGGCCCCCATGCGATCCGTAGATCGATCTTGTTTGCCTTGCCTTATCCTCCAATATGTCTCGCAGGTCTGTTGCATTTCCCCGTGCTCTGGTATTCTTGGAGCGGCGCCGGGGTGCGGCTTGGTTTGAGGGCCGAAAGTGTTGGGGAACGTAGCAGAAATTCAAAATTTTCCTACGTGTCACCAAGATCTATCTATGGAGAAATCAGCAACGAGGGGAAGGAGAGTGCATCTACATACCCTTGTAGATCGCTAAGCGGAAGCGTTCAAGAGAACGGGGTTGATGGAGTCGTACTCGTCGTGATTCAAATCACCGATGACCAAGTGCCGAACGGACGGCACCTCCGCGTTCAACACATGGACGGAACGGAGACGTCTCCCATGCCTTGATCCAGCAAGGAGGAGGGAGAGGTTGATGGAGATCCAGCAGCACAACGGCGTGGTGGAAGTAGCGGGATTCCAACAGGGCTTCGCTAAGCGCTGCGGGAGGAGGAAGATGTGTCATGGGAGGGAGAGGGAGGCGCCAGGCCTTCGGTCTGATTGCTCCTCCTTTTCCCCACTATATATAGGGCCAAGGGAGAGGGGGAAGGCGCAGCCTTGCCCCTTCCTCCAAGGAAGGGTGCGGCCAAGGGTGGGGAGGAGTCCATCCTCCCCAAGGCACCTCGGAGGTGCCTTCCCTCTTTAGGACTCTCCCCTTTTTCTCTTCTCTTGGCGCATGGGCCTCTTGGGGCTGGTGCCCTTGGCCCATGTAGGCCAAGGCGCACCCCCTACAGCCCATGTGGCCCCCCGGGGCAGGTGGCCCCACCCGGTGGACCCCCGGGACCCTTCCGGTGGTCCCGGTACAATACCGATGACCCCGAAACTTGTCCCGATGGTCGAAATAGCACTTCCTATATATAATTCTTTACTTCTGGACCATTCCGGAACTCCTCGTGACGTCCGGGATCTCATCCGGGACTCCGAACAACTTTCGGGTTACCGCATACTAATATCTCTATAACCCTAGCGTCACCGAACCTTAAGTGTGTAGACCCTACGGGTTCGGGAGACATGCAGACATGACCGAGATGACTCTCCAGTCAATAACCAACAGCGGGATCTGGATACCCATGTTGGCTCCCACATGTTCCACGATGATCTCATTGGATGAACCACGATGTCAAGGACTTAATCAATCCCGTATACAATTCCCTTTGTCTATCGGTACGATACTTGCCCGAGATTCGATCGTCGGTATCCCGATACCTTGTTCAATCTCGTTACCGGCAAGTCTCTTTACTCGTTCCGTAACACATCATCCCGTGATCAACTCCTTGATCACATTGTGCACATTATGATGATGTCCTACCGAGTGGGCCCAGAGATACCTCTCCGTTTACACGGAGTGACAAATCCCAGTCTCGATTCGTGCCAACCCAACAGACACTTTCGGAGATACCTGTAATGCACCTTTATAGCCACCCAGTTACGTTGTGACGTTTGGTACACCCAAAGCATTCCTACGGTATCCGGGAGTTGCACAATATCATGGTCTAAGGAAAAGATACTTGACATTAGAAAAGCTTTAGCATATGAACTACACGATCTTTGTGCTAGGCTTAGGATTGGGTCTTGTCCATCACATCATTCTCCTAATGATGTGATCCCGTTATCAACGACATCCAATGTCCATAGCCAGGAAACCATGACTATCTGTTGATCACAACGAGCTAGTCAACTAGAGGCTCACCAGGGACAGATTGTGGTCTATGTATTCACACGTGTATTACGATTTCCGGATAATACAGTTATAGCATGAATAAAAGACAATTATCATGAACAAGGAAATATAATAATAATACTTTTATTATTGCCTCTAGGGCATATTTCCAACAGTCTCCCACTTGCACTAGAGTCAATAATCTAGTTCACATCGATATGTGATTAACACTCAAGGTCACATCCCCATGTGACTAACATCCAAAGAGTTTACTAGTGTCATTAAACTAGTTCACATCATCATGTGATTAAGACTCAATGAGTTCTGGGGTTTTGATCATGTTTTGCTTGTGAGAGAGGTTTTAGTCAACGGGTCTGAACCTTTCAGTTCTGTGTGTGCTTTACAAATCTCTATGTCATCTCCTAGATGTAGCTACCACATTCTATTTGGAGCTATTCCAAATAACTGTTCTACTTGGAGCTATTCTAAATTGTTGCTCCATTATACGTATCCGGTATCTCTACTCAGAGCTATCCGGATAGGTGTTAAGCTTGCATCGACGTAACCCTTTACGACGAACTCTTTTACCACCTCCATAATCGAGAAAATTCCTTAGTCCACTAGTTACTAAGGATAACTTTGACCGCTGTCCTGTGATCCATTCTTGGATCACTCTTGTACCCCTTGACTGACTCATGGCAAGGCACACTTCAGGTGCGGTACACAGCATAGCATACTGTAGAGCCTACGTCTTAAGCATAGGGGACGACCTTCGTCCTTTCTCTCTATTCTGCCATGGTCGAGCTTTAAGTCTTAACTTCATACCTTACAACTCAGGCAAGAACTCCTTCTTTGACTGATCCATCTTGAACACCTTCAAGATCATGTCAAGGTATGTGCTCATTTGAAAGTACCATTAAGGATTTTGATCTATCCTTATAGATCTTGATGCTCAATGTTCAAGTAGCTTAATCCAGGCTTTCCATTGAAAAATACTTTCCAAATAACCCTATATGCTTTCCAGAAATTCTACGTCATTTCTGATCAACAATATGTCAACAACATATACTTATCAGTAATTCTATAGTGCTCCCACTCACTTCTTTGGAAATACAAGTTTCTCATAAACTTTGTATAGACCCAAAATCTTTGATCATCAAAGCGTGCATTCCAACTCCGAGATGCTTACTCCAGTCCTCAGAAGGATAGCTGGAGCTTTGCATATTTATTAGCATCTTTCAGGATTGACAAAACCTTCCGGTTGTATCACATACAACCTTTCCTCAAGAAAATCATCGAGGAAACAATGTTTTGACATCCTATCTGCAAGATTTCATAAATAATGCAGTAATCGCTAATATAATTCCAACAAACTCTTAGCATCGCTACGAGTGAGAAAGTCTCATCGTAGTCAACTCCTTGAACTTGTCGGAAAACATCTTAACGACAAGTCGAGCTTTCTTAATGGTGACATTTACCATCATCGTCTGTCTTCCTTTTAAAATCCATATGTACCTAACAGCCTTACGACCATCAAGTAGTTCTTCCAAAGTCTACACTTTGTTTTCATACATGGATCCTATCTCGGATTTCATGGCCTCGAGCCATTTAACGGAATCCGGGCCCACCATCGCTTCTCCATAGCTCGTAGGTTCATTGTTGTCTAGCAACATGACTTCCAAGACAGGATTACGTACCACTCTGAAGTAGTACGCATCCTTGTTATCCCACGAGGTTTGGGAGTGACTTGATCTAAAGTTTCATGATCACTATCATAAGCTTCCACTTCAATTGGTGTAGGTGCCACAGGAACAACTTCCTGTACCCTGCCACACACTAGTTGAAGAGACGGTTTAATAACCTCATCAAGTCTCCACCATCCTCCCACTCAATTCTTTCGAGAGAAACTTTTCCTCGTGGAAGGACCCGATTCTAGAAACAATCCCTTATTGCTTTCGGATCTGAGATAGGAGGTATGCCCAACTATTTTGGGTGTCCTATGAAGATGCATTTATCCGCTTTGGGTTTGAGCTTATTAGCCTGAAACTTTTTCACATAAGCATTGCAGCCCCAAACTTTTAAGAAATGACAGCTCAGGTTTCTCCAAACCATAGTTCAAACGGTGTCATCTCATCAGAACTACGTGGTGCCCTATTTAAAGTGAACATGGTTGTCTCTAATGCCTAACCCATGAACAATAGTGGTAATTCGATAAGAGACATCATGGTACGCACCATATCCAATAGGGTGCAACTATGATGTTCGGACACACCATCACACTATGGTGTTCCAGGCGGTATTAATTGCGAAACAATTTCCACAATGTCTTAATTGTGTGCCAAAACTCGTAACTCAGATATTTATCTCTATGATCATATCATAGACATTTTATCCTCTTGTCACAATGATCTTCTACTTCACTCTGAAATTACTTGAACCTTTCAATAATTCAGACTCGTGATTTATCAAGTAAATGTACTCAACATCTACTCAAATCATCTGTGAAGTAAGAACATAAAGATATCCACTACATGCCTCAGCACTCATTGGACTGCACACATCAAAATGTATTACTTCCAACAAGTTGCTTTCTGGTTCCATTTTACTGAAACCGAGGCTTTCAGTCATCTTGCCCATGTGGTATGATTTGCATGTCTCAAGTGATACAAAATCAAGTGAGTCCAAACGGTCCATTTGCATGGAGTTTCTTCATGCATATACACCAATAGACATGGTTCGCATGTCTCAAACTTTTCAAAACGAGTGAGACCAAAGATCCATCAACATGGAGCTTCTTCATGCGTTTTATACCGATATGACTTACGTGGCAGTGCCACAAGTAGGTGGTACTATCATTACTATCTTTTGGCATGAACATGTGTATCACTACGATCGAGATTCAATAAACCATTCATTTCAGGTGTAAGACCATTTGAAGGTATTATTCAAATAAACAGAGTAACCATTATTCTCTTTAAATGAATAACGTATTGCGATAGACATAATCCAATCATGTCTATGCTCAACGCAAACACCAATCTCGATGGTAGAGGGAGCGTACGATGCTTTGATCATATCAACACTTGGAAACACTTCCAACACATATCATCAGCTCACCTTTAGCTAGTCTCCGTTTATTCCGTAGCCTTTTGTTTCGAGTTACTAACACTTAGCAACCGAACCGGTATCTAATACCCTGGTGCTACTAGGAGTACTAGTAAAGTACACATCAACATAATGTATTTCCAATATACTTCTATCGACTTTGCCAGCCTTCTTATCTACCAAGTATCTAGGGTAATTCTGCTCCAGTGGTTGTCCCCTTTATTACAGAAGCACTTAGTCTCGGGTTTGGGTTCAACCTTGGGTTTCTTCACTGGAGCAGCAACTGATTTGCCATTTCATGAAGTGTCCCTTCTTGCCCTTGCCCTTCTTGAAACTAGTGGTTTCACCAACCATCAACAATTGATGCTCCTTCTTGATTTCTACTTTCGCGATGTCAAACAACACGAATACCTCAAGGATTATCATCTCTATCCTTGATATGTTATAGTTCATCACGAAGCTCTAGCAGCTTGGTGGCAATGACTTTCGAAGAAACATCACTATCTCATCTGGAAGATCAACTCCCACTCGATTCAAATGATTGTTGTACTCAGACAATCTGAGCACAGGCTCAACAATTGAGCTTTTCTCCCTTAGTTTGTAGGTTAAGAAAATCGTCGGAGGTCTTATACCTCTTGACGTGGGCACGAGCCAGAAATCCCAATTTCAGCCCTCAAAACATCTCATATGTTTTGCGAATTTTCAAAAACGTCTTTGGTGCCTCAATTCCAAACCGTTTAACTGAACTATCACGTAGTTATCAAAACGTGTATGTCCGATGTTCGCAACATCCACAAACAACGTTTGGGGTTCAGCACACTGAGCGGTGCATTAAGGACATAAGCCTTCTATGAAGCAATGAGGACACTCCTCAGTTTACGGACCTAGTCCGCATAATTGCTACTATCAACTTTCAACTAATTTTTCTCTAGGAACATATCTAAACAGTAGAACTGAAGCGCGAGCTACGACATAATTTGCGAAGACCTTTTGACTATGTTCAAGATAATTAAGTTCATCTTATGAACTCCCACTCAGATAGACATCCCTCTGGTCATCTAAGTGATCACATGATCCGAGTCAAACTAGGCCGTGTCCGATCATCACGTGAGACGGACTAGTCATCATCGGTGAACATCTTCATGTTGATCGTATCTACTATACGACTCATGCTCGACCTTTCGGTCTCCGTGTTCCGAGGCCATGTCTGTACATGCTAGGCTCGTCAAGTTAACCCTAAGTGTATTGCATGTGCAAATCTGTCTTACACCCGTTGTATGTGAACGTAAGGATCTATCACACCCGATCATCACATGGTGCTTCGAAACGACGAACTGTAGCAACGGTGCACAGTTAGGGGAGAACACTTCTTGAAATTGTTGTAAGGGATCATCTTATTTACTACCGTCGTTCTAAGTAAACAAGATGCATAAACATGATAAACATCACATGCAATCAAATAGTGACATGATATGGCCAATATTATTTTTTGCTCCTTTTGATCTCCATCTTCGGGGCTCCATGATCATCATCGTCACCGGCATGACACCATCATCTCCATCATCATGATCTCCATCATTGTGTCTTCATGAAGTTGTCTCGCCAACTATTACTTCTACTACTATGGCTACCGGTTAGCAATAAAGTAAAGTAATTACATGGCGTTGTTTAATGACACGCAGGTCATACAATAAATTAAGACAACTCCTATGGCTCCTGCCGGTTGTCATACTCATCGACATGCAAGTCGTGATTCCTATTACAAGAACATGATCAATCTCATACATCACATATATCATTCATCACATCCTTTTGGCCATATCACATCACAAAGCATACCCTGGAAAAACAAGTTAGACGTCCTCTAATTGTTGTTTGCATGTTTTACGTGGCTGCTATGGGTTACTAGCAAGAACGTTTCTTACCTACGCAAAGACCACAACGTGATATGCCAATTTCTATTTACCCTTCATAAGGACCCTTTTCATCGAATCCGATCCGACTAAAGTGGGAGAGACAGACACCCGCCAGCCACCTTATGCAACTAGTGCATGTTTGTCGGTGGAACCGGTCTCACGTAAGAGTACGTGTAAGGTTGGTCCGGGCCGCTTCATCCCACGATGCCGCCGAATCAAGATAAGACTAGTAACGGCAAGCATATTGAACAAAATCAACGCCCACAACTACTTTGTGTTCTACTCGTGCATAGAATCTACGCAATAGACCTAGCTCATGATGCCACTGTTGGGGAACGTAGCAGAAATTCAAAATTTTCCTACGTGTCACCAAGATCTATCTATGGAGAAACCAGCAACGAGGGGAAGGAGAGTGCATCTACATACCCTTGTAGATCGCTAAGCGGAAGCGTTCAAGAGAACGGGGTTGATGGAGTCATACTCGTCGTGATTCAAATCACCGATGACCAAGTGCCGAACGGACGGCACCTCCGCGTTCAACACACGTACGGAACGGAGACGTCTCCCATGCCTTGATCCAGCAAGGAGGAGGGAGAGGTTGATGGAGATCCAGCAGCACGACGGCGTGGTGGAAGTAGCGGGATTCCAACAGGGCTTCGCTAAGCGCTGCAGGAGGAGGGAGATGTGTCACGGGAGGGAGAGGGAGGCGCCAGGCCTTCGGTCTGATTGCTCCTCCTTTTCCCCACTATATATAGGGCCAAGGGAGAGGGGGAAGGCGCAGCCTTGCCCCTTCCTCCAAGGAAGGGTGCGGCCAAGGGTGGGGAGGAGTCCATCCTCCCCAAGGCACCTCGGAGGTGCCTTCCCCTTTAGGACTCTCCCCTTTTTCTCTTCTCTTGGCGCATGGGCCTCTTGGGGCTGGTGCCCTTGGCCCATGAAGGCCAAGGCGCACCCCCTACAGCCCATGTGGCCCCCCGGGGCAGGTGGCCCCACCCGGTGGACCCCCGGGACCCTTCCGGTGGTCCCGGTACAATACCGATGACCCCGAAACTTGTCCTGATGGCCGAAATAGCACTTCCTATATATAATTCTTTACCTCCGGACCATTCCGGAACTCCTCGTGACGTCCGGGATCTCATCCGGGACTCCGAACAACTTTCGGGTTACCGCATACTAATATCTCTATAACCCTAGCATCACCGAACCTTAAGTGTGTAGACCCTACGGGTTCGGGAGACATGCAGACATGACCGAGATGACTCTCCGGTCAATAACCAACAGCGGGATCTGGATACCCATGTTGGCTCCCACATGTTCCACGATGATCTCATCGGATGAACCACGATGTCAAGGACTTAATCAATCCCGTATACAATTCCCTTTGTCTATCGGTACGATACTTGCCCGAGATTCGATCGTCGGTATCCCGATACCTTGTTCAATCTCGTTACCGGCAAGTCTCTTTACTCGTTCCGTAACACATCATCCCGTGATCAACTCCTTGATCACATTGTGCACATTATGATGATGTCCTACCGAGTGGGCCCAGAGATACCTCTCCGTTTACACGGAGTGACAAATCCCAGTCTCGATTCGTGCCAACCCAACAGACACTTTCGGAGATACCTGTAATGCACCTTTATAGCCACCCAGTTACGTTGTGACGTTTGGTACACCCAAAGCATTCCTACGGTATCCGGGAGTTGCACAATCTCATGGTCTAAGGAAAAGATACTTGACATTAGAAAAGCTTTAGCATACGAACTACACGATCTTTGTGCTAGGCTTAGGATTGGGTCTTGTCCATCACATCATTCTCCTAATGATGTGATCCCGTTATCAATGACATCCAATGTCCATAGCCAGGAAACCATGACTATCTGTTGATCACAATGAGCTAGTCAACTAGAGGCTCACCAGGGACAGATTGTGGTCTATGTATTCACACGTGTATTACAATTTCCGGATAATACAGTTATAGCATGAATAAAAGACAATTATCATGAACAAGGAAATATAATAATAATACTTTTATTATTGCCTCTAGGGCATATTTCCAATAGAAAGGCCTCTCTGCCGCGGCCACGGGGTGGCCAATCGGGCGTATCGTACGCTGGTGATGTAGGTTTAGTTGCTTCCTCCTCTGGTTGGGGTAGCAGCCTGCGCTTTGGGTAACTCTTGGAGGGGCGTTTGAGTTTATACTCTTCGGTCGCCAGGACTTCAGTCCATCTGTCGGCTAGCAAATCTTGGTCAGCTCTAAGCTACTGCTGCTTTTTCTTGAGGCTGCTCGCCGTGGCCATAAGCCTGCGTTTGAAATGCTCTTGTTCGATGGGATCCTCTGGCACGACGAATTCGTCGTCGTCGAGGCTTGCCTCGTCTTCGGAGGGAGGCATATAATTATCGTCCTCAACCTCCCTGTCTTCCGCTCTCTCATGAGGGCTGGCTCCTTCGTCCTCCTGTGCTGAATCCTGCTGGAGGGGGTTGTCTTCGACACTGTCCGGAGTGTTGACGTCTCCGGTGCCAGACTCGCCGTTTTTGCTTTAGCGGGATTTAGAGCGGCGCCGCTGACGTCGGCGCTTGGGTTGCTTCTTGGAGGGGTCGTCCTCCGTTTTTTCATCGCCATCCCCTAGTTTGGGGGTGTCCACCATGTATATGTCATATGACGAGGTGGCCTTCCAGTGCCCTATAGGTGCTGGTTCTTGATCGTCTCCTTCATCGACGTCCATACCGTCGATGTCTTCAGAGTCGAAGTCGAGCATGTCAGTTAGATCGTCGACAGTGGCTACAAAGTGGGTGGTGGGTGGGTTTCGAATTTCTTCATCGTCCGTATCCCAACCCTGCTGACCATAGTCCGGCTAGGGCTCTCCTGACAAAGAGAGAGAGACTTTAGTGAATTCAGGATATCGCCAAAGGGCGAGTGCTGAAAGACGTCCGCGGCGGTGAACTCCATGATCGGAGCCCAATCGGGTTCGATCGGAAGGGGTGCGGAAGATTCGGAGTCCGGAACGGAGTCCGGCACTTGGGAGTCATGGGCCTTGCAAAGAACTAAACCGGTGTTCGGCTCCATCACCGTAGAGATTGCGGCTCCTGGGGCGGCGTCCATCAGTCCGTCCCCGACTAGCGCAGTCGGCTCCGAGCTAATGGTCTGATATGCTGTGTGGTAGATCTGCACGGTAGAACTCTGCGGCATCCGATATGCTACGTGGTAGATCTGCGAATGTCCCTGGGGAGCTCCGAATTCGCGTAAGTAAAAGAAATGCCTCCTCCACATGCTTGCTTCGCATTAAGAATAGCTTACCCGCCGCTATCTTCTTGGCCGCCTGGATTTCCTGCTGGTCCTTTTCGGCTTCGGCCTTGGCGTCTTTCATGCTCAAAAGGGCCGTCGGTGTCAAAACCGGCGGATCTCGGGTAGGGGGTCCCGAACTGTGCGTCTAGGCGGATGGTAATAGGAGACAAGGGACACGATGTTTTTACCCAGGTTCGGGCCCTCTCGGTGGAGGTAAAACCCTACTCCTTCTTGATTAATATTGATGATATGGGTAGTACAAGAGTTGATCTACCATGAGATCAGAGAGGCTAAACCCTAGAAGCTAGCCTATGGTATGATTGTTGTTCGTCCTACGGACTAAAACTCTCCGGTTTATATAGACACCGGAGAGGGCTAGGGTTACACAGAGTCGGTTACAATGGGAGGAGATCTTCATATCATATCGCCAAGCTTGCCTTCCACGCCAAGGAAAGTCCCATCCGGACACAGGACGAAATCTCCAATCTTGTATCATCATAGTCTGGGAGTCCGGACAAAGGTCATAGTCCGGCCATCCGGACACCCCCTAATCCAAGACTCCCTCAAGGGCCTTCGCAAGTTCAGACTCCTTCGTCTTGAAGTCATGCTCCAAGGACTCAAACTTCTTGCCGAGCTCCTGGAGCTCTTGCTGTACCTCGCCCACCCTAGCATTTTGCTTTTCACACTCAATGCACTCAATGGCCGCCTTGTTTTCGGCCTCGGATAGCGCTTTCTTCAGGGACACCACTTCGGTAGTGGCCCCTATTGGAAAATCATGACGTTTTTTTAGCGTCACCAATTTTTATTCTTTGTGATATGTGAATGGGGTATCACTCACCTTTGTTCTCCTCGAGCTGCCTCTTCATGAGGCTGAGCTCTCCTTGGGTCTGCTCCAGCTCCCGCTTGAGTCCGGAGACCTCTGCTGTGCGGGAAGCAGCGGCAAGCAGCACCGCGTGCTTATTCACATAGACACCTAATATTAGACTCCTGGATTAAAATTGACCCTCCGTTTGGCTCTTCTTTCCGAACACCAAACAGAGTGTCAGGGGCTACTATCTATCGGGTGATAATTTCACACACTTTTGATTACTTCCCTCAAAGCCTGTCAGGAGGCTGGTGCAGGCTTCGGTCAATCCGCTTTTGGCGGACCAAACCTTCTGAATCACCGCACTCATAAGAGTACGGTGCTCTTCATCCATGGAAGCGCCGCGAAGCGCTTCCGGCAGACTATCCGATGCCTCTGGCGTAATGGAAGTCATCGGCATGGACGACCCGCCCTCCTTAGCGAGGGTGTGCCTGCCCGTATCTGGAACCTTTGGAGGTTCCTGTATAGTGTCCGGCTGGGAGCCCGACTTGCTGCGGCTCCCGTCGGCACAATCTGCGGGGATCTTGCGCCCCGTGTGCCCGGCGTTTGGAATTTCGCCTTGGGGCGCCTCCAGAGTCGCCTCCCCTTGCTCAGGGAGCCTTTGGGACAACACCTCCGTGTCATCCGCAGGCCGAGGGGAAGTGGCCGTTGGGAGCGAATTCATCGCCAAATCGCTCAAAGACCCATCCGAAGAGGATACCTTGGGATGGGCCCTGGCCGGACTGCATATGCGTGTTCGGCATTATAACAGACTATAAAGCGAAGTCGCACTAAAGTACAACGGAAGTGCGGATACTTACGATCTTACTAGGGGCTTCCCCCTAGGCAGCCACTCCTCCTCGCTATAGGCGACCGTGGTGGAGTAATCTGGGAGGGACGCCTTTCCCTTCTTGGGCGTCCTAGCCTCCCCCTCCGAGGTGGCTTTCCTTTTCTTCTCCTCCCTAGTGCGGGGAGGTGGAATTTCTTCGTGATCCCCCCCCCCCGCCTCCGCGGGAGGAATCTGCCTCGTCGTCCTCGGACGACGAGCCTATGACGGCCTTGTGCAGAGGACCTTTCCTGGTCCCCTAGGCCACCCTCTTAGGCCCTTCGCCCCCTCGGATGGGGCGGCCCTTTCGTTCTCCTTGTCCTCCTCCCCTTCGTGGGAGGAGTGTGCCTCGTCGTCTTCGGACGAGGCGTCCGGTGCGACCTTACGCTGGAGACCCTTCCTGGTCCCCGGGGCCTTCTTTTCGGCCTTCTTTTCCGGCGCCTTGTAGGGCGCCGGGACTAGCATCTCCGTCAGGAGAGCGGTCGCCAGACCTTCTGGCAGTGGAGCCGGATAATCGATCCGCTCCGCCATCTCCACGTACTCCTGATTAAGTACACACGATGACTTAAAACTCCTCCCATGAGTTGCTGGGAAAACTACATTTGGTGATCGTTAGAAAAATCACCGAACAGGGGGGGGGGGGAGGGGGGCAGCGTGGAGTCCGCGGTCCTCGGATGTGGGGGGAGGTATTTTGGAGGCCTTGAACTACACCTTCCATGCGTCCTTGTGTGTCATGCCGTAGAGCTCTTGAAGTGTCTGGTTTTCGGCCGGGACGAACTCCCACAGATTAAAAGCCCGTCTTTGGCATGAAAGGATTTGGTGGACGAGCATGACCTGGACCACGTTGACGAGCTTGATTTTCTTGTCAATCATATTCTTGATGCAGTTCTGAAGTCCGGTCAGCTCCACAGGCTCGCCCCAGGCCAGGCCCTTCTTTTCCCAGGAGGTGGGCCGCATGGAAATTCCGGATCGGATTTCGGGGGCCGCCGCCCAGTTGGCGTCGCGTGGCTCGGTGATGTAGAACCACCCCGATTGCCATCCTTTCACGGTCTCCACGATGGAGCCATCAAGCCAGGTGACGTTGGGCATCTTGCCCACCATGGCGCCTCCGCACTCCGCTTGCTGGCCGCTCACGATCTTTGGCTTCATGCAAAAGATTCGTAGCCACAATCCAAAGTGAGGCTTGATACGGAGGAAGGCCACGCACACGACGATGAACGCAGAGATATTGAGGACGAAGTTTGGGGCTAGATCATGGAAGTCCAGCCCGTAGTAAAACATAAGCCCGCGGACGAAGGGATGAAGTGGAAATCCCAATCCACGGATGAAGTGGGCAAGGAACATGACCCTCTCGTAGGGTCCCAGAGTCGGAATGATCTGCCCTGCGTCCGGCAGCTGGTGCGCAATATCTATGGCCAAGTATTCGGCCGCCCAGAGCTTCGTGATATGCTCCTCCTTCATGGTGGAGGCCACCCGCTTGCCCCCTGCTCCGGACATGTTTGTCTGTGTGGAGAAGGTGTGAACTAGGGCGCTGGAGCTCGAGGGTACGAGAATGGATAAGCAGAGGAAGAAGAAGGCGTGGGTAAAAATGGGGAAATCCTTATCCCTTTATAGAGGCGACGAAAACGGTGCGCCTCCCCACTTGCCCATTGAAGATCGCTTAGTTCCCAAGCACCGCGATTGATGGTGCGGTTGGGTTACCCATACCCGTATTAATGGGAATCTCGTGATAAGGGGACATGATCTCTGCTTCGACAAGACGTGCTGAGGAAACCGCCTCGCAATATGTGCTATGGCTGGTTGTGGGAAAACGGTTCGAATAATGACTCGACCGTAGTGTCATGTCACGTCGTCTATAGTCGTCAGTAGATTACATTTGTGGGATATCGTTCTCTCTACGGTGGTATGTGAAGATCATCTTGTGGATCCGGACACGATTTAAGTGTTCGATAGTTACTTTGGAGTATTCGTAGATGGAACCCGCCTTGCAATGCCGAAGAGAAACTGCGTGCCGGACTCATCATCATTGAAGCCTGGTTCAGGGGCTACTAAGGGAGTCCTGGATTAGGGGGTATCCGGACAGCCGGACTATATACTTTGGCCGGACTGATGGACTGTGAAGATACAAGACTCAAGACTTCTTCCCGTGTCCGGATGGGACTCTCCTTTGCGTGGAAGACAAGCTTGGCGATCCGAATATTAGATTTCCTTCTTTGTAACCGACTCTGTGTAAACCCTAGCCCCCTCCACTGTCTATATAAACCAGAGGGTTTGGTCCGTATAGGGACGATCACAACAATCATAATCATCATAGGCTAGCTTCTAGGGTTTAGCCTCTACGATCTCGTGGTAGATCAACTCTTGTAATACTCATATCATCAAGATCAATCAAGCAGGAAGTAGGGTTTTACCTCCATCGAGAGAGCCCGAACCTGGGTAAAACATTGTGTCCCTTGCCTCCTGTTACCATTAGCCTTAGACGCACAGATCGGGACCCCCTACCCAAGATCCGCCGGTTTTGACACCGGTAGTCTTCTTTCGATCTTGTTGGTTACTGTGATTCGGACTATGCCGGAGACAAGGTTGATAGAAAGTCCACTTCGGGTACTTGTCAATTTCTTGGTAGATCTCTTGTGTCTTGGTCTTCCAAGAAACAAAACTCGGTATCCTTATCCACCGCCGAAGCGGAATACATTGCCGCTGGTTCATGTTGTGCTCAATTACTTTGGATGACCCAAACTCTCAAGGATTATGGGATATATGTGAAACATGTTCCATTGCTTTGTGACAATGAAAGTGATATCAAGATTGCTCACAATCCCGTGCAACACTCTCGAACTAAGCATATTGAAGTTCGTCATCATTTCATTCGAGATCATGTTGCCAAAGGGGATATTGATCTTAAGCATGTTCGCACCGATAAGAAATTAGCAGATATATTCACCAAACCACTTGATGAGAAAGTCTTTTGCCATTTGAGAGGTGAATTGAACATCATTGATGCTTTAAACTTGGAGTAGGAACTCCTTTTGGATACATGCAAGGCATGAGCCTTTGACTAATCCTTGATATTTCTTTCATGTTGCTATTTATATGTCTTGGATATATTTGCACCCTTGCATGCTATCTAACCCTTGTAGGTACTTGGATGAATCTAAATCTATGAGATTGCAACCCACTCACATCTTGAGCAAATTTCTACATCACCAAGTCTCTACACAATGGTGGTTGAAGACAAGGAAGCACGAAGCCCTTCAAACATATCCTTTGACAAATTCTATATTAACTTTTATGATTGTGATTTTGCATACACAAGTGCTCTTCCTTGCAAGACTAACCCATGTAGGTAGATGAACTCAAATTCTAAGTGGAGCTCCCAACTCTTGATGAGCTACATCAACCTTGAGCAACCTGTCGTGGAATTGTCACGGCAGATGTCCTAGTGAAAGGACTTAGTCGTGGAGCCATCACAACTAGTAGGCTTGAAGGGGTTAATCGGGACAAATGACACGAGGTTTATACTGGTTCGGCCCCTTGCGGTGAAGGTAAAAGCCTACGGTCTAGTTTTGAGTGGGATTGCTTATGTCTTGATAACCAGGGAGCGAATCACTGACTTAGCTCTCGAGATGATGTTACCTGCCCTGAACCGCCACCGGGTCGTCCCTTTATATACAGAGGCCAACGCCCAGCGGCTCTACAGAGTCCCGACCGGCTCATAAACAGTGTCCAGCTCGGTCTCTTAATATTTCTTGTCTTACAATACAAGTCACGCATACACGGCGGTTTATCACTACGGGCCTTAAGTCGCCTCCGGGCTTTGGGCCCTTACTGAACCGCCATCTTCAACCTTGATCTTGGGCTTCAAGAGTACTCATAGGTGTAACCCGGCCCCTCCTAGGCGGGTCATACCTAATAGTTATATCCCCAACATTAGGCCCCAGATTGATTTGAACGGGTTCATGTCAATCTTTGATACTTAAGAAAAATTCTTCTGCCCTTTGCTTATGAAGTTTTTGTAACCCGCCATGACGTCATCCTTTGAATTTGTGGTAACCCGCCATGACGTCACCTGCCATAAATGCACGTTTTGTCTAATGTACCACAACGAATCTTTGTCTTCATGACCATCCGAAAATCGAGGCGTCCTTGTAGTTGGATAACTATGTTTTTTGGCCTCCTCATTTTTCGCACCCACTTAACTGTCTTTTCCTTATAAATAGACCCGACTAGGTCTCTTCTCCTTCTCCCCATTCCACATATTCTTCCTCTCACCCCCGTTTGTTACTGGAGCTCCATCGCCGTTGCCACCGCGCACCTCGTCTCCGTCGAGCTTGGCCGCTGCATCGACCTGACTTTGACGAGAGAACGACAACATCCCTCCTCCGCAGATCTTCCACAGTAAGTGCTTCTCCTTTCCGCTCCATAGATATACACTAGGGCTAGCATGTTCCTCTGTACCATGCGTAGTTCATCCGAGTTCTTGTGTTCCACCTGCTATGGCTTCTTCCGATCCAAAAAAAACCCATAGATCTTAGGCGGTACGTGTTCCGCATCCATTTTGGATACCAGTAGATCTCCTTTCCATGTAAGAAAATCCCATTATAGCGCATGAACTCCTCTGCGCCCTGTTTTTAGGTCCAGTAACTTTTCTTTTCTGAACATTTGTTTCATCCAAAATAACAGCTGCAAATTGTGAAACTTGTTTGTTCAACACTTAGGCAAAATCTGCACTTGTTAGATTTATCTAGTCATGGCGACTTTGAGTGTTGGCTTTACGGAGGCAATGCTCAATTAATAACTTTGAACCACCCTCGGCAGTTTAAATAAAGTTGATGGCTTATAGAGCTTATGGCGACTTAATTAACCAGGACATAATTATCCTTATACCATTAGGCCCCTTCATAAGCCGCCATTTTAAACATGCACAGAAATATTTTTGTCCTGCCCGTCTTAAATTTGAACCGGCACTTTTACTTTGTCTTAGGCTTTCAATTAGAAATGGCACCCAAGGCACCTACCTCCTACAACTAGGTTAAATCCATTGTTACTGACAGCACCTTGGATGACTTTGCGAAAACCGGCTATCTGCCGAAAAAAGAAGTCATGCCTTATCGTGCTCCTAACCCGGATGAAGAATTTCCTCAGCCCAAAGACGGAGAGGTTGTTGTTTTTACAGATCATATGGACCGGGGATTTACTCCTCCCGGCTCAAAATTCTTCAGGGATGTGCTGAATTTCTTTGATCTTCACCCACAAGACATCGGACCCAATTCCGTGTCTAATATCTGCAACTTCCAAGTGTTCAGTGAAGTATACCTTGGTGAAGAACCCAATTTGCTGCTTTTTAGAGAACTGTTCTATTTGAACCGCCAGACTGAATGTGCCAGCGGCCAGAGCTTAGAACTTGGCGGAGTCTCGATCCAGCACCGCAGGGATGTGATTTTCCCTTACGCTAACCCGCCAAGCCACCCCAAAGATTGGAACATGACATGGTTTTACTGCAAGGATACCTCTCCGGCTGATGAAAACCCTCTGCCCGGCTTTCGTGCCCTTCGTCTTCAGACCAACCATCCTCTGCCTGAAAAGATCACAGCCATGGAACGTAAATCACTTGCTCCTACCTTGGCCAAGATCAAGGCTCTGCTGGGGAATGGGCTGACAGGCATTAACCTGGTCCGCGTTTGGCTCGCCTGGCGGGTTATTCCGTTGAGCCGCCGCACCGGCTTGATGTGCGAATATACTGGCGCCAAGAATGATCCTTTACGTCACAACCCTGACGACTTACCTAACCATGTCATTCACGACATGACCAAGTTTCTTCTGAATGAGAGTCTGGCGGATTACGGCAAGGTGGGCCTAGCCCCCTTCTGCAAAGCTAACCCGGCTCCAAAGGTAAACCGCCCATGTGAAATGAGTACTTTTAATTTCTTAATGTCTCACCCATACTTATGCATATGCTAATCTTTGCAGGCAGGTGATAAATTTTGGAAAGTCAAATATGATCATGAAGCCGCTAAGAGAGCTAGAAAAGAAAAGAAAGCCGCCAGGAAAGAAGCTGCCAAAAGGAAGGGCAAGAAAGCCACCGTTTCTGACCTGCTTCGGCTAGCGGACTCTTCTGAGTCGGAGGTAGCCCTTGACTCCCTTGGCTCATTTTTTTAACCATCTTATTGACACTGATTATCAGCAGGACGACACAAGAGCAAGGCGTAACAAGGCTGATGAGGTAACTATCCTTTCCTCCGACTCCGAGCCTTTGCCAAGACGGAAAATCCGTAGAGTGACCTGGAAAGTAAGGTTTTCTTATCTTTAGCTCATCACGATCCTCAATTTCTTTTGAAGTGGCAAATTCATGAGAGCCGGAGGCAGACCCAGACCAGCAAGGACGCGGAGCTCTCCTCCGGCTTACCAAACACTCCAAGGAAGCGCCGGAATGAGGTCACTTCTGTTTTAAATAAATTTTACCCCTTGGCGGGTCTCTTTTGTCGACCACTCAATTCTTCTGACTCGGATTATCAAGATACTTCCCCTTCCTTCGGCGAGTCACTACTGCCTAACCTGCCGGCTTTCAGGACTGCACCAGGTTATGATAACCCGCTCATCTTGCATTTATTTTAACCCCTTGCATCTGTTTTAACCTTTATTTTGACGTAGTGGTCAAGCCAAACCCACCAAACGGGTTAGAAAAATAAACCAGCTGGAGATAGAGTTGTGACTGAGCCAGTTCTTGAAACAGTCGTGCCAGACTCAACCACTCATGAGCCGCCATCTGAGCCAACTCAAGACTTACCAACTCCTGCTACTGACCTGCCTACTGATCAAGTTGCTGATGAGTCAGAGAATCAAAAGGCTCCTAGTCTGGTCTGGACTGATGACCCTTCAAATGCTGATGTAGAGATCATCGAGAACCGGCTATGTTGAGCCGGGAAGGCTGACTGTGCTGGCCAAGTGCCCTGCCAAGGAAGAACTTCTGGACCAGCACCGGGTCAAGATGGATGTTGCCAACTATGCTCATATGAGTATTGGAGACATCTTTTCTGGCTATATGAGCCAAGTGCATAGCAGCCGGAACCTCGAGATTGACATGATGAAGCAGATGCACCACAAATTCAAGGTATAACCCGTTCTCTTTTGTTCATTAGTCTTTACTATGCTAGCCCCCAAGTCTACTGCTTATGATGCTTATGCTGTAGATTTGAAACAAACTTAGCAATCATAAATGAAAGAAATATATAAAAGTTTCGGATTACCATGTAGTCCCCGAGGTGTGGCTTAACCAATATGGCTGAGCCGGTCCTTATATAAAAAAATTCTTATGGGTTCTTGAACAGCGATATGCATTAGCCCCCAAGTGCCAAGTATTATTGCTTGAAAAATGCTTGGGACTTACTCTTATAAATCGCCATCTTATGAACCGCCATTGAAAATAAAACTCGTTGGTAACATTAGCCCCCAAGTGCCAAGTGTTGTTGCTGGCAAAAATGCTTGGGACTTTAATACTGCATAAACAATTGGCTTGATTTGGACTTTGCACTTGTATAGGTCACCACGAGCAAACTCGAATCCGAGGTGACTAATCTGAAGAGCCGCCTTGAGACCCAAGAGACGGAAATTGAAAAGGTTGACACCAAGTTTAAATTCAGCGTTTCTGAACAAGAAAAGCTGAAGAAAGAATTTGAAGCCGAAAAGAAAGCCTGGGCTGATGAAAAGACCGCACTGATAAGCCGGGGTGAAAAAGCAGAGGCAGCTCTGGAAGAAGTCACCGGTGAATTAGCCGGTTTAAAGTGCCGTGTCTCTCGAATGGTCTCAGCCATCTTTGGTAAGTCGCCCTGCAATTGTTCAAATATCTAAGCCTTTCCATTGACCATAAGACTGGAATTAACTCACCTGATCATGGTTATGCAGGCCCCCGAAGCTCAAATTTGAACCAAGACATGCTGATCAAACTGAAGGTAGTATACACTTTGGTGGAACAATTGTACACCAGGTCTCAACGTGCATTAGCCACGGTGGCTCTGTCGAATGAAGTGCCAACCCTCCTGGTAGAGGTCTTGAAGAAGCTTTCCGTTCTCCCTCAACGGTTCAATGAACTGAGGCGGCCAGCTGCAAGAGTCGGAGCGGTAAATGCTTTAAGCCGCGCCAAGGCTTGGTTACCAGAATTAGACCCGGCTGACATTACCACCGGGTACCCAAACCTGAAGGAAGATGGCACCCCTTTTGAAGACACAGACTTTCTCGCCTGTGTCAAAGAGATGCGCCCCGTGGCTACTCTGATAGCAAATGAAGTGGATCTGACTAAGTACCAGGCAGGTTACGATGAAGAGAACCGAAGAACTCCAATGCCTCACTATGAAGTGACCGGTCTAATTACCCCACTCCATAAGCACACCTTTGCTCCTGAAGTTGACCCGGCCGGCCTTGTTGATGCTGAAGCTGAATTTGAAGCCTTAAACAACATTGACTGGTCATCGTCAACCTTCTAGGAAAGGGAGCAGGGCGAAAGCGCGGAGAGGGCTAACCCGGATGCTTCAGGTCAATCATGAAGGTGAACTTACTGTGGCGGCTCATGCCTGTGATGTACTTAGAAACAATGTGAACTATTTGGACTCAGGGGGTCTTGTAATAGGATAGAAATAACTTTATTTTGGCCGTGCCATCGTGCACGTTTTAATGCTTAACGCCATTAAACTGCCGTGTTGGATCCATCCGTGTTACTTTTCATCAGCTTACCGTATGCTTGATCAGACTTGTAAACTGTCCTGCATATGAAAACAGACTGCAAAATCCTTTGACGGCTTAACACCAGGCGGGTCAAAAGGATGTAACAAAGAGTCATAGATTAGCTTGTTTTTTTAAAAAAAACACAACTATGATTGTATGCTTATGACTTCTTAGATTTGCACCGTCGGTTTATATGATCCGGTCGGTAAGGGTGATAACCCAGTCTTTGGATACCCAAAATTTCAAAGGTATAATGATGCTTATGTATCAGGAACTCATCAGTCGATATTGAGCTAGGTCACAAGCAACCATACTTAAACTTGTAAGCTTCAGAAAAATCTTAAGTCAAATAAAGTGTGTTTCCAAAGAAAACTTGAACCGAAATATAATAAAAAATTTCAAGGCTACTGATTCGAATACGATCAGTAAACCGTTCCAGAGGGGTTTGAGCTAGGATTCGAATACGATCATGTAGCCCCCAATGTATTTGGCGTTGCGCCGATCAAGAGGGTACCGACAGCTATGTTCTCTTTGGTTCAAATACGACCTATGTTTGAACAGGAAGCCCCCTAATGACCTTGAGAGGTTTTTAACGACTCTGATTCGAATACGATCAAAGTCGGTTCCCAAAAGGGGTTAAGCTATGATTCGAATACGATCAAGAAGCCCCCTAGTGGGCTCGGCAGTGTGCCAATCAAAAGGGTATGGACAGCTATGTTCTCTTTGGTTTGAATACGACCTATGTTTGAATAGGAAGCCCCCTAGTGATCAAAGAATTTTTAAACGGCTAGATTCGAATACGATCGTAAGCCAGATCAAGCGGGCTAAGCCGGATCAAATGTGATCAGTCCCCAAGTGATCATGTGAGAGAAAAATGACAATAATAATGACAAATTTACCTTGGGGAGGGGAAAAGGACAGAGGTCCTGCTTTATTACTTATCATAATATATACATTAGCAAAATATGTACATCAGGAGAGCCTATAGCTCAAGTGTAGTAGGGCCGAAGATGAGCGATATTCCATGGCCGGTGGGTCTCTTCCTCCGACTTACGTGAGTCTTTGCGCTCTCGAACATCGATAAGGTAATATGACCCATTGTTCAAGTTCTTGCTGACCACAAAGGGCCCTTCCCAAGGTGGGGATAGCTTGTGTGCATCAGTTTGATCCTGGATGAGCCAGAGCACCAAATCACCTTCCTGAAAGGCTCTGGACTTAACCCGGCGGTTGTGATATCGGTGCAAGTCTTGCTGGTAAATCGCCGAGCGAGCTGCTGCCAAGTCCCGCTGTTCATCTAACAAGTCAAGAGCATCCTGACGCGCCTGTTCATTGTCCGCTTCAACATAAGCCGCCATGCGGGGTGAGTCATGACGGATGTCGCTAGCGAGAACGGCCTCAGCTCCATAGACCATGAAGAAAGGTGTATAACCCATAGATCTGTTAGGAGTAGTGTTAATGATCCATAACACAGAGGGTAACTCCTCAACCCAGCAACCCGTCGTCCGCTGCAAAGGGACCAAAAGCCGGGGCTTGATGCCTTTCAAGATCTCCTGATTGGCTCTCTCAGCTTGACCATTGGATTGGGGGTGAGCCACTGATGAAACATCAAGCCGAATATGCTCTCATTGACAAAATTCTTCCATGGCGCATTTAGACAGATTAGTGCCATTGTCAGTTATAATGCTGTGTGGAAAGCCGAAGCGAAATATCACCTTCTTCATGAATTGTACTGCCATAGCTGCATCACACTTACTGACTGGTTCTGCCTCAACCCACTTTGTAAATTTGTCAACCACCACCAAGAGGTGGGTCTTCTTATCTTTGGACCTTTTGAAAGGCCCAACCATGTCAAGCCCCTGGACTACAAATGGCCAAGTAATTGGAATCATCCTCCATTCTTGAGCCGGCACATGAGCCCGTCTTGAGAACTTTTGACAACCATCACATTTACTGACCAAGTCGTCTACATCAGCATGAGCCGTCAGCCAATAGAATCCATGATGGAAATGTTGGAAATATGCCCTAGAGGCAATAATAAAATGGTTATTATTATATTTCTTTGTTCATGATAATTGTCTATTGTTCATGCTATAACTGTGTTATCCAGATATCGTAATACACGTGTGAATACATATACCACAATATGTCCCTAGTAAGCCTCTAGTTGACTAGCTCGTTGATCAACAGATAGTCATGGTTTCCTGACTATGGGCATTGGATGGCATTGATAACGGGATCACATCATTAGGAAAATGATGTGATGGACAAGACCCAATCCTAAGCATAGCTCAAAGATCGTGTAGTTCGTTTAGCTAGAGCTTTTCCAAATGTAAAGTATCATTTCCTTAGACCATGAGATTATGCAACTCCCGGATACCGTAGGAGTGCTTTGGGTATGCCAAACGTCACAACATAACTGGGTGAGTATAAAGGTGCACTACGGGTATCTTCGAAAGTGTCTGTTGGGTTGGCACAAATCAAGACTGGGATTCGTCACTCCGTATGACGGAGAGGTATCTCTGGGCCCACTCGGTAATGCATCATCATAATGGGCTCAATGTGACCAAGTGTCTGGTCAGGGGATCATGCATTACGGTACAAATAAAGTGACTTGCCGGTAATGAGATTAAACGAGGTATTGGGATACCGATGATCGAGTCTCGGGCAAGTAACGTACCGATTGACAAAGGGAATTGTATACGGGATTGATTGAATCCTCGACATCATGGTTCATCCGATGAGATCATCGAGGAGCATGTGGGAGCCAACATGGGTATCCAGATCCCGCTGTTGGTTATTGACCGGAGAGGCGTCTCGGTCATGTCTGCATGTCTCCCGAACCCGTAGGGTCTACACACTTAAGGTTCGGTGACGCTAGGGTTGTAGAGATATTAGTATGCAGTAATCCGAAAGTTGTTCGGAGTCCCGGATGAGATCCCGGACGTCACGAGGAGTTCCGGAATGGTCCGTAGGTGCAGAATTATATATAGGAAGTGCAGTTTCGGCCATCGGGAAAGTTTCGGGGGTCACCGGTATTGTACCGGGACCACCGGAAGGGTCTCGGGGGTCCATCGGGTGGGTCCACCTATCCCGGAGGGGCCCATGGGCTAAAGTGGGAGGGGAACCATCCCCTGGTAGGCTGGTGCGCCCCCCTTGGGCCCCCTGCGCCTAGGGTTGGAAACCCTATGGGTGGGGGGCGCCTCCACTTGCCTTGGGAGGCAAGCCACCCCCTTGGCCGCCGCCCCCCCTTGGAGATCCCATCTCCTAGGGCCTCCCCCCAGGGGGGCTATATAAAGAGGGGGGAGGGAAGGCAGCCACACCCATGCTCTTGGCGCCTCCCTCTCCCCTTGCTACACCTCTCCCTCTCATAGAAGCTCGGCGAAGCCCTGCCGAGATCGCTGCTGCATCCACCACCACGCGGTCGTGCTGCTGGATCTCCATAAACCTCTCCTTCCCCTTGCTGGATCAAGAAGGAGGAGACGTCTTCCTCAACCGTACGTGTGTTGAATGCGGAGGTGCTGCCCGTTCAGCACTAGGATCATCGGTGATTTGGATCACGACAAGTACGACTCCCTCAACCCCGTTCTCTTGAACGCTTCCGCTCGCGATCTACAAGGGTATGTAGATGCATTCCTTTCTCTCGTTGCTAGATGAACTCATAGATTGATCTTGGTGAAAGCGTAGATTTTTTTTATTTTCTACAATGTTCCCCAATAGTGGCATCATGAGCTAGGTCTATGAGTAGTTCTCTTTGCACGAGTAGAATACAATTTGTTGTGGGCGTAGATGTTGTCAACTTTCTTGCCACTACTAGTCTTATTTTGCTTCGGCGGCATCGTGGGATGAAGCGGCCCGGACCGACCTTACACGTACACTTACGTGGGCAGGTTCCACCGACTGACATGCACTAGTTGCATAAGGTGGCTAGCGGGTGTCTGTCTCTCCCACTTTAGTTGGAGCGGATTCGACGAAAAGGATCCTTATGAAGGGTAAATAGAAGTTGGCATACCACGTTGTGGCTTTCACGTAGGTAAGAGAATGTTCTTGCTAGAACCCTATTGCAGCCACGTAAAAACATGCAACAACAATTAGAGGATGTCTAACTTGTTTTTGCAGCATGTGTTTTGTGATGTGATATGGCCAAAAAGTTGTGATGAATGATATATATGTGATGTATGAGATCATGATCTTGTAATAGGAATCACGACTTGCATGTCGATGAGTATGACAACCGGCAGGAGCCATAGGAGTTGTCTTTATTTTTTGTATGACTTGCGTGTCATTGAATAACGCCATGTAAATTGCTTTACTTTATTGCTAAACACGTTAGCCATAGAAGTAGAAGTAATCATTGGCGTGACAACTTCATGAAGACACGATGATGGAGATGATGGTGTCATGCCGGTGACGAAGATGATCATGGCGCCCCAAAGATGGAGATCAAAGGAGCAATATGATAATGGCCATATCATGTCACTGTTTGATTGCATGTGATGTTTATCATGTTTTTCATCTTATTTGCTTAGAACGACGGTAGCTTAAATAAGATGATCCCTCGCAATAATTTCAAGAAAGTGTCCCCCCTAACTGTGCACCATTGCGAAGGTTCGTTGTTTCAAAGCACCACGTGATGATCGGGTGTGATAGATCCTAACGTTCGAATACAACGGGTGTAAGCCAGATTTACACACGCAATACACTTAGGTTGACTTGACGAGCCTAGCATGTACAGACATGGCCTCGGAACACGGAGGACCGAAAGGTCGAGCATGAGTCGTATAGAAGATACGATCAACATGGAGATGTTCACCGATGTCGACTAGTCCGTCTCACGTGATGATCGGATACGGCCTAGTTGACTTGGATCATGTTTCACTTAGATGACTAGAGGGATGTCTAATCTGAGTGGGAGTTCATTGAATAATTTGATTAGATGAACTTAATTATCATGAACTTAGTCTAAAATCTTTACAATATGTCTTGTAGATCAAATGGCCCACGTTACCCTCAACTTCAACGCGTTCCTAGAGAAAACCAAGCTGAAAGATGACGGCAGTAACTATACGGACTGGGTCCGGAACCTGAGGATCATCCTCATAGCTGCCAAGAAAGATTATGTCCTAGAAGCACCGCTAGGTGAAGCACCCATCCCAGAGAACCAAGACGTTATGAACGCTTGGCAGTCTCGTGCTGATGATTACTCCCTCGTTCAGTGCGGCATGCTTTACAACTTAGAACCGGGGCTCCAAAAGCATTTTGAGCAACACGGAGCATATGTGATGTTCGAAGAGCTGAAAATGGTTTTCCAAGCTCATGCCCGGGTCGAGAGATATGAAGTCTCCGACAAATTCTTCAGTTGTAAGATGGAGGAAAATAGTTCTGTCAGTGAGCACATACTCAAAATGTCTGGGTTGCACAACCGCTTGACTCAGCTGGGAGTTAATCTCCCGGATGACGCGGTTATTGACAGAATCCTTCAGTCGCTTCCACCGAGCTACAAGAGCTTTGTGATGAACTTCAATATGCAGGGGATGGAAAAGACCATTCCTGAGGTATATTCAATGCTGAAATCAGCGGAGGTAGAGATCAAAAAGGAACATCAAGTGTTGATGGTGAATAAAACCACTAAGTTCAAGAAAGGCAAGGGTAAGAAGAACTTCAAGAAGGACGGCAAGGGAGTTGCCGTGCCCGGTAAGCCAGTTGCCGGGAAGAAGCCAAGGAATGGACCCAAGCCTGAGACTGAGTGCTTTTATTGCAAGGGAAGTGGTCACTGGAAGCGGAACTGCCCCAAGTACTTAGCGGACAAGAAGGCCGGCAACACTAAAGGTATATGTGATATACATGTAATTGATGTGTACCTTACTAGTACTCATAGTAGCTCCTGGGTATTTGATACCGGTGCGGTTGCTCACATTTGTAACTCAAAGCAGGAGCTGCGGAATAAGCGGAGATTGGCGAAGGACGAGGTGACGATGCGCGTCGGGAATGGTTCCAAGGTCGATGTGATTGCCGTCGGCACGCTACGTCTACATTTACCTACGAGATTGGTTTTAAACCTCAATAATTGTTATTTAGTGCCAGCTTTGAGCATGAACATTGTATCTGGATCTCGTTTAATATGAGATGGCTACTCATTTAAATCTGAGAATAATGGTTGTTCTATTTATATGAGAGATATGTTTTATGGTCATGCCCGGATGGTCAATGGTTTATTCTTAATGAATCTTGAACGTGATGTTACACATATTCGTAGTGTGAATACCAAAAGATGTAAAGTTGATAACGATAGTCCCACATACTTGTGGCACTGCCGCCTTGGTCACATTGGTGTCAAGCGCATGAAGAAGCTCCATGCTGATGGACTTTTAGAGTCTCTCGATTATGAATCATTTGACACGTGTGAACCATGCCTCATGGGCAAAATGACCAAGACTCCGTTCTCCGGAACAATGGAGCGAGCAACCAACTTATTGGAAATCATACATACTGATGTGTGCGGTCCAATGAGCGTCGAGGCTCGCGGAGGATATCGTTATGTTCTCACTCTCACTGACGACTTGAGTAGATATGGGTATGTCTACTTGATGAAACACAAGTCTGAGACCTTTGAAAAGTTCAAGGAATTTCAGAATGAGGTAGAGAATCAACGTGACCGAAAGATAAAGTTCTTACGATCAGATCATGGAGGAGAATACTTAAATCACGACTTTGGTACGCACTTAAGGAAATGTGGAATCGTTTCGCAACTCACGCCGCCTGGAACACCTCAGCGTAACGGTGTGTCTGAACGTCGTAATCGCACTTTATTGGATATGGTGTGATCTATGATGTCTCTTACTGATTTACCACTGTCATTTTGGGGATACGCTCTAGAGATAGCTACATTCACTTTAAATAGGGCACCGTCTAAATCCGTTGAGACGACACCGTATGAATTATGGTTTGGGAAGAAACCTAAGCTGTCATTTCTAAAGGTTTGGCGATGCGATGCTTATGTCAAGAAACTTCAACCTGAAAAGCTCGAACCCAAGTCAGAAAAATGTGTCTTCATAGGATACCCTAAAGAAACCATTGGGTATACCTTCTACCTAAGATCCGAAGGCAAGATCTTTGTTGCCAAGAACGGGTCCTTTTTGGAGAAAGAGTTTCTCTCAAGAGAAGTAAGTGGGAGGAAGGTGGAACTTGATGAAGTACTACCTCTTGAACCGGTGAGTAGCGCAACTCAGGAAGATGTTCATGTGGTGCCAGCACCAACTAAAGAGGAAGTTAATGATGATGATCAAGGTACTTCGGATCAAGTTACTACTGAACTTCGTAGGTCCACAATGACACGTTCCACACCAGAGTGGTATGGCAACCCTGTCCTGGAAATCATGTTGTTAGACAATGGTGAACCTTTAAACTATGAAGAAGCGATGGCGGGCCCAGATTCCAACAAATGGCTTGAAGCCATGCAATCCGAGATAGGATCCATGTATGAAAACGAAGTATGGACTTTGACAGACTTGCCCGATGATCGACGAGCGATAGAAAACAAATGGATCTTTAAGAAAAAGACGGACGCGGATGGTAATGTTACCATCTATAAAGCTCGACTTGTCGCTAAGGGTTATCGACAAGTTCAAGGGGTTGACTACGATGAGACATTCTCTCCCATAGCGAAGCTAAAGTCCGTCCGAATCATGTTAGCAATTGCCGCATACTATGATTATGAGATATGGCAAATGGACGTCAAAACGGCATTCCTTAACGGCCATCTTAAGGAAGAACTGTATATGATGCAGCCGGAAGGTTTTGTCGACCCTGAGAATGCTAACAAGGTATGCAAGCTCCAGCAATCCATTTATGGGCTGGTGCAAGCATCTCAGAGTTGGAACATTCGCTTTGATGAGATGATCAAAGCATTTGGGTTTATGCAGACTTATGGAGAAGCCTGCGTTTACAAGAAAGTGAGTGGGAGCTCTGTAGCATTTCTCATATTATATGTAGATGACATACTTTTGATGGGAAATGATATAGAACTTTTGGACAGCATTAAGGCCTACTTGAATAACTGTTTTTCAATGAAGGACCTTGGAGAAGCTGCTTACATACTAGGCATCAAGATCTATAGGGATAGATGGAGACGCCTCATAGGTATTTCACAAAGCACATACCTTGATAAGATATTGAAGAAGTTCAATATGGATCAGTCCAAGAAGGGGTTCTTGCCTGTGTTGCAAGGTGTGAAATTGAGCTCAGCTCAATGCCCGACAACGGCAGAAGATAGAGAAAAGATGAGTGTCATCCCCTATGCCTCAGCTATAGGGTCCATTATGTATGCCATGCTATGTACCAGACCTAATGTAAACCTTGCCGTAAGTTTGGTAGGAAGGTACCAAAGTAATCCCGGCATGGAACACTGGACAGCGGTCAAGAACATCCTAAAGTACCTGAAGAGGACTAAGGATATGTTTCAAGTTTATGGAGGTGACGAAGAGCTCGTCGTAAAGGGTTACGTCGACGCTAGCTTCGACACAGATCTGGATGACTCTAAGTCACAGACCGGATACATGTATATTTTGAATGGTGGGGCAGTAAGCTGGTGCAGTTGCAAGCAAAGCTCGTGGCGGGATCTACATGTGAAGCAGAGTACATGGCAGCCTTGGAGGCAGTGCATGAAGCAATCTGGGTGAAGGAGTTCATCACCGACCTAGGAGTCATACCCAATGCGTCGGGGCCGATCACACTCTTCTGTGACAACACTGGAGCTATTGCACTTGCCAAGGAGCCCAGGTTTCACAAGAAGACCAGGCACATCAAGCGTCGCTTCAACTCCATACGTGAAAATGTTCAAGATGGAGACATAGATATTTTTAAAGTACATACGGACCTGAATGTAGCAGATCCATTGACTAAACCTCTCCCTAAAGCAAAACATGATCAACACCAGAACGCTATGGGTGTTCGATTCATCACAATGTAACTAGAATATTGACTCTAGTGCAAGTGGGAGACTGTTGGAAATATGCCCTAGAGGCAATAATAAAATGGTTATTATTATATTTCTTTGTTCATGATAATTGTCTATTGTTCATGCTATAACTGTGTTATCCGGAAATCGTAATACACGTGTGAATACATACACCACAACATGTCCCTAGTAAGCCTCTAGTTGACTAGCTCGTTGATCAACAGATAGTCATGGTTTCCTGACTATGGGCATTGGATGTCATTGATAACGGGATCACATCATTAGGAGAATGATGTGATGGACAAGACCCAATCCTAAGCATAGCTCAAAGATCATGTAGTTCGTTTAGCTAGAGCTTTTCCAAATGTCAAGTATCATTTCCTTGGACCATGAGATTGTGCAACTCCCGGATACCGTAGGAGTGCTTTGGGTGTGCCAAACATCACAACGTAACTAGGTGACTATAAAGGTGCACTACGGGTATCTCCGAAAGTGTCTGTTGGGTTGGCACGAATCGAGACTGGGATTTGTCACTCCGTATGACGGAGAGGTATCTCTGGGCCCACTCGGTAATGCATCATCATAATGAGCTCAATGTGACCAAGTGTCTGGTTACAGGATCATGCATTACGGTACGAGTAAAGTGACTTGCCGGTAACGAGATTAAACGAGGTATTGGGATACCGACGATCGAGTCTCGGGCAAGTAACGTACCGATTGACAAAGGGAATTGTATACGGGATTGATTGAATCCTCGACATCGTGGTTCATCCGATGAGATCATCGAGGAGCATGTGGGAGCCAACATGGGTATCCAGATCCCGCTATTGGTTATTGACCGGAGAGGCGTCTCGGTCATGTCTGCATGTCTCCCGAACCCGTAGGGTCTACAGACTTAAGGTTCGGTGACGCTAGGGTTGTAGAGATATTAGTATGCAGTAACCTGAAAGTTGTTCGGAGTCCCGGATGAGATCCCGGACGTCACGAGGAGTTCCAGAATGGTCCGGAGGTGAAGAATTATATATAGGAAGTGCAGTTTCGGCCATCAGGAAAGTTTCGGGGGTCACCGGTATTGTACCGGGACCACCGGAAGGGTCTTGGGGGTCCATCGGGTGGGGCCACCTATCCCGGAAGGCCCCATGGGCTGAAGTGGGAGGGGAACCAGCCCCTGGTGGGCTGGTGCACCCCCCTTGGCCCCCCCTGCGCCTAGGGTTGGAAACCCTAGGGGTGGGGGCGCCTCCACTTGCCTTGGGGGGCAAGCCACCCCCTTGGCCGCCGCCCCCCTTGGAGATCCCATCTCCTAGGGCCGGTGCCCCCCCCAGGGGGCCTATATAAAGAGGGGGAGGGAAGGCAGCCGCACCCATGCTCTTGGCGCCTCCCTCTCCCCTTGCTACACCTCTCCCTCTCATAGAAGCTCGGTGAAGCCCTGCCGAGATCGCTGCTGCATCCACCACCATGCCGTCGTGCTGCTGGATCTCCATCAACCTCTCCTTCCCCTTGCTGGATCAAGAAGGAGGAGACGTCTTCCTCGACCGTACGTGTGTTGAACGCGGAGGTGCTGTCCATTCAGCACTAGGATCATCAGTGATTTGGATCACGACGAGTACGACTCCCTCAACCCCATTCTCTTGAGCGCTTCTGCTCGCGATCTACAAGGGTATGTAGATGCACTCCTTTCTCTCGTTGCTAGATGAACTCATAGATTGATCTTGGTGAAAGCGTAGAAATTTTTTATTTTCTGCAACGTTCCCCAACAGGAAAGCCATAGCCACTAGGGATTTTGACCCGGTGTGGTGACCACAATCCCCTTCATGAATATCACGAAGAATTTCTTGGCCTTCTTCAGGAGACACGCAATGCTGAAACGCCCCTGTAACACTGCGATGATGCAACTCGCCATTGACAATTGTCATAGACTTAGACCGCCTGGTTATCTTCCTGGCGAAGGTTTCATCCTCAGGCAACTCGCCCCGAGTCATATAAGCCAGGTATGGCACCGTCCAATCTGGAATGACATGAAGAGCCGCCACCAATTGCGCTTCTGGGTTAGGAACAGCCAAGTCTTCCTCTGTGGGTAGCTTGACAGAAGGGTTATGCAGAATATCCAAGAAAGTATTAGGCAGCACCGGCTTACGCTGAGATCCCAGTCGGCTTAAAGCATCAGCCGCCTCGTTCTTTCTGCGGTCAATGTGCTCCACCTGATAACCCTTGAAGTGTCCCGCGATTGTATCGACTTCATGACGATAAGCCGCCATGAGAGGATCCTTAGAATCCCACTTGCCTGATACCTGTTGAGCCACCAGATCTGAGTCGCTGAAGCACCTTACCCGGCTTAAGCTCATCTCCTTAGCCATCCAGAGACCATGGAGTAAGGCTTCATACTCAGCTGCATTGTTAGTACAGGGAAACATCAACCAGAGCACATAACAAAATTTGTCACCTCGAAGGGAAGCCAAAACAACTCCAGCCCCCGAGCCCTCCAATTGCATGGACCCGTCAAAATAAATTGTCCAATATGTGTTGTTCGGCTTTTCTTCAGGCATCTGCAGCTCTGTCCAATCGTTGATGAAATCCACTAGTGCTTGAGTCTTGATAGTTGTGTGTGGCACATACTTTAAGCCATGAGGCCCAAGTTCAATGGCCGACTTGGCGACTCGTCCTGTGGCCTCTCTGTTTTGAATGATATCCCCCAAAGGGGCAGAACTAACCACAGTGATGGGGTGGCCCAAGAAATATTGCTTAGGCTTCCGGCTTGCCATGAACACCCCATAAACGAGCTTCTGCCAATGTGGATATCACTGCTTGGACTCAATAAGCACCTCGCTGATGTAGTAAACCGGTCGTTGAACCGGGTGTTCCTTGCCAGCCTCCTAGCACTCCACCACGATGGCCACGCTGACGGCATGTGTGTTAGTAGCCACATATAATAACAAGGTCTCCTTGTCAATGGGAGCAGCAAGAACCGGCGGCTCGGCCAGCTATCTCTTCAGATCTTCAAAAGTACCGTTGGTAGCGTCACTCCAGGTGAAGCTATATGTCTGCTTCATCATTTGATACAGTGGCATGGCCTTCTCACCTAACCGGCTTATGAACCGGCTTAGAGCAGCGATACGACCCGCCAAACGTTGAACGTCATTGATACACGCTGGTTTGGCCAGAGAGGTGATGGCCTTGATCTTCTCCGGGTTAGCCTCGATGCCCCTGTTAGAAACCAGAAAACCCAAAAGCTTGCCTGCGAGCACACCAAAAACACACTTGGCCGGGTTAAGCATCATCTTGTAAACCCGAAGATTGTCAAAGGTTTCCTTAAGATCATCAATCAAGGTCTCCTTCTCTCTGGATTTCACCACTATGTCATCCACATAAGCATGAACATTGCGCCCAATTTGATTATGAAGACAATTTTGCACACATCGCTGGTAAGTCGCCTGGGCACTCTTGAGTCCAAACGGCATTGATACATAGCAGAAGGCTCCAAACAGAGTAATGAACGCCGTCTTCTCCTGGTCCTTAACTGCCATCTTGATCTGATGATAACCAGAGTAAGCATCCAAAAAGCTCAAACGCTCACAACCCGTCGTAGCATCAATGATTTGGTCAATACGGGGGAGAGCAAAAGGATCAGCTGGACAAGCCTTGTTTAAATCCGTGTAATCCACACACATGCGCCAAGTGTCGTTTTCTTAAGCACAAGCACCGGGTTAGCCAACCACTCTGGATGAAATACTTCAATGATGAACCCAACTGCTAAGAGTCGGGCTACCTCCTCACCAATGGCCTTCCGCCTCCCTTCATTGAATCGCCGAAGAAACTGCTTGACTGGATTAAACTTTGGATCAATATTAAGAGTGTGCTCAGCGAGTTCTCTCGGTACACCTGGCATGTCAGAAGGTTTCCATGCAAAAATGTCCCGGTTCTTATGGATGAACTCGATGAGTGCGCTTTCCTATTTGGAATCCAAATTAGAACTGATACTGAACTGCTTGGATGAGTTGCCTGGAACAAAGTCAACAAGCTTAGTATCATCGTCCGACTTAAACTTCATGACCGACTCATGTTCTGTGGTTGGCTTCTTTAAAGATGTCATATTCACCGGGTCAACATTATCCTTGTAGAATTTTAACTCTTCTGTCACACAGGCCGACTCAGCATAAGCCGCGTCACCTTCTTCACATTCCAAGGCCACCTTCCAGCTCCCATGTATCGTAATGGTTCCCTTATGACCCGGCATCTTGAGCTGCAAGTACACATAACATGACTGTGCCATGAATTTGGCATAAGCCGGCCGTCCGAACAGAGCATGATACGGGCTCTTGATCTTGACTACTTCAAACGTCAATTTCTCGGCTCTGGATTCATACTCATCCCCAAAAGCTACCTCCAATTCAATCTTACCGACTGGATACGCCGATTTACCGGGTACAACCCCGTGGAAGACAGTGTTGGACTGCTTAAGGCTCTTATCAGTTAGCCCCATGCGACAGAAGGTCTCATAATAAAGGATATTGATGCTGTTGCCTCCATCCATGAGTACCTTGGTGAATTTATATCCACTCACCTGAGGGGCCACCACCACGGGTAAATGACCTGGATTATCAACCCGGGGAGGGTGATCCTCCCTACTCCATAGAATAGGCTGCTCAGACCATCTTAAGTAACGAGGAACTACTGGCTCAACAGCATTCACAACCCTCTTATGAAGCTTCCGGTCTCGTTTACATAAACTGGTGGTAAACACATGATATTGCCCACTATTCATCTGCTTTGGATTGCTCTGGTATCCACCTTGCTGCTGTTGCTGACCGCCCTGGCCAGATTGTTGGTTATACCCACCTTGGTTGCCTTGAGAATTTTCAAAATTGGGATTTGACCCGCCGCCCGGGCCATGAAAACCGCCGCCACCTGAGCCGCCACCCTGCCCATTGTTACCATCAAACATGTTGGAATTTTTGAAGGCCTTCATGATCATGCAGTCCTTCCATAAATGGGTAGCCGGCTTCTGCTGAGTGTCATGTCTCGGACAGGGCTCGTTCAACAATTGCTCAAGTGTGGGGCCTGACCCGCCAGACCGGGGAGGTAGCCTCCCTTTGCGCTGTTGGTTGTTACCCGCACTGGTGTTTGCCAAAAAAATCCAAACTACCGTCAGCCTTACATTTATTACCTCCTTGATTTGTCGGGTTCTGCTGAGGGCCCTTGCCATTGCCCTTCTTCCTTCCCTTCCCTGCCTTGTCATCATCAGACTCGGGATCCTTGGTACTATCAGAGTCGGCGTACTTAACCAGAGCCGTCATCAGCGTGCCCATATCATTACAATCGCGCTTGAGCCACCCCAGCTTTTGTTTCAGAGGCAAAAAACGGCAATTTTTCTCCAACATTAAGACTGCAGAGCCGACATCCATCTTATCAGATGAATGTATTATGGCTTTAACCCGGTGCACCCAATGGGTTGTAGACTCGCCCTCCTCTTGCCTGCAATTTGTCAGATCCACAATCGATATGGGATGCTTGCACGTATCTTTGAAATTCTGGATGAACCGGGACTTTAGCTCCGCCCATGAACTAATTGAATTAGGTGGCAGGCCTTTCAATCAAGTGCGGGCAGTCCCATCCAACATCATGGTAAAGTACTTAGCCATTGCACCATCACTGACCTCCAATAACTCCATAGCCATCTCGTAGCTTTTGATCCATGCCCCGGGCTGTAAGTCAGCCATGTAATTTGGCACCTTCCTAGGCCCCTTAAAATCTTTGGGAAAACGCTCGTTGCGTAGATCCGGCACCAAACAGGGGACTCCTTCGGTCCTGGTGCCCACACCTGCCTCGATATAAGTCATCAGGTAAGCCGGATACGGCTGGTAAGCCGTCAACTGAGCCGCATGCTCAGCCGCCTGCTCAGCCGCTCGCTCAGCTTCTTGACGTATTCTGTCTTGATCTACCAAGTTAAAGGCCTCATGGCACGCCGGGTCATGCCCACCTGGCTGGTTACGGCGCCGGACATTGCTCGAAACGGTCGCTGAATCCATGTGCCTACTATAACTCGGGCTTCGGCTTGGACGAGGGGTCGAATGGATCCTGTCCCGGCTGTATGAGTACGCCTCCTATTGTGCTAAGGCCGTCTGAAGAAGTTCTCTGACCCGACGGGTTTCAACCGCCGCCGGAGAGTCACCATCAATTGGGAGAGCTGCCAACCATGCCGTCGCTGCTATCATGTTCTCCAACGGGTTAGAATAGTGACTAGGAGGTGTTGGTACATACTGAGGTGGAGCCGTGTTTATGCGGGGAGGTCCCATCACCTGCGGTTGAACCGGCGCACCATCCCCGGGTGTTGCAACACGGTCCGCCCCCGCACGTGGGGAGAGCCACGGTGGATTGCTTGTATGCAGGGAGAGCCACGACGGGTTACTGGGCCCTGCCCCCGGTGTGCGAAAGAGGTTTCGAGGATCATAAACCGGGGGGAGTCGAGACTGAGTCTTCTGATGCCTTCTCCTCATGACCTCATTAGACGCGTTCTGGTCTTGTGTGAGTCAGAAAGTTTGTGCCTGAATCTGCTGAGCCTGCACATCCAGAGCCGCCCGCTCCGCGGTTATCCTGACATCTTCCGTTGCTAGGTCTTCTTTAGCCTGCACCATATCCAATTTTAACTGTGCCACCTCCACATCATGACGAGCTTGATCCGCCGGGTTGACCACGGTGGTTAACAGAGTGGTCAAATTATCTGTGAGATCCATCAACACCTAAGCCGGCGAGCGCACAGGGCCTCCTGCCCCGGCTGCTGCTGACCCGGAGGTTATGGCTACCGCAGTTGTGGAGTCTTGGATAGGTTGTGTGCTGGCCATGAAGATCCTAACCCTGCTCAGCGGCTCAAAGCAATCCAGAATACTGCTGCCATCGGAACAACCCCTGAGCCCGCCGTCTTGCAGTTGATACAACGAATCCGTCTCACCTGTGGATGACCCGCCATCAGAGTAGATGGCCGTCTCACCGCCAGATGCAAATCCTTCTGAGAGCCCTTCATGGATGCATCCCACGAAGACATGCTTCATGGTAGGCGGAGCCCGGGCGGATTTCGCACGCTGAGCCGTTTCGACGAGGTCGGTGCAGATGTCCGGCTCAGGTCCCGGCTCACCGATCTTGCCGATGAAGACGTGAATTCCGCCGAAGGGGACCCGATACCCGTACTCAATTGAACTGGCCTCGGGGCCCCAGCCTGCGTTGTCAATGTAGAGCTTGCCGCGACGACTCTTGGTCATCCGGCCCACAGCGTATCCCTTGAGCCCTTCGAAGCTGCCCTTCAAGAACTCGAATCCACCATGCGTTGGCCCCACAATGGGCGCCAACTGTCGTGGAATTGTCACGATAGATGTCCTAGTGAAAGGACTTAGTCGTGGAGCCATCGCAACTAGGAATCTTGAAGGGGTTAATCGGGGCAAAGGACACGAGGTTTATACTGGTTCGGCCCCTTACGGTGAAGGTAAAAGCCCACGGTTCAGTTTTGAGTGGGATTGCTTATGTCTCGATAACCAGGGAGCGAATCACTGACCTAGCTCTCGAGATGATGTTACCTGCCCTGAACCGCCGTCGGGTCATCCCTTTATATATGGAGGCCGACGCCCAGCGGCTCTACAGAGTCCTGGCCGGCTCATAAACAATGTCCGGCTCTGTCTCTTAATATTTCTTGTCTTACAATACAAGTCACGCATACACGACGGTTTATCACTACGGGTTTTAAGTCGCCTCCAGGCTTTGGGCCCTTACTGAACTGCCATCTTCAACCTTGATCTTGGGCTTCAAGAGTACTCATAGGTGTAACCCGGACCCTCCTGGGTGGGTCATACCTAATAGTTATATCCCCAACACAACCCACACAAGTTCAACTACATGATCACGATCAACACCACCACCCAAGGTATGTTATTCCATCTTAGAGAAGCTTTACTCCAAGTCATGAGTCAAAGCAACTCAACAAGATGTGAATACATCAGAATGCTTAAACCAAAAATGGTAACCCCATTTTGAGCTTAAACGATGAGTATGATCTATGATCAAGTGATCTCACTTGACTCCTAAGTCAATATACTCTAACATAGGTGACATTGTCGCTGACCAATTCTAATTGAAGCTCTCTTGTGTTCTTTTTTGCGCTCTTGCATTTGTCTCATGCATATTTGTTTCCCCTTTCAAAAAAACTTTCATCTAGATTTCTTTTCTATTTCTTTTTGTTCTGCATTCCCTGCATTCAATTCTTTGCAAATCTTCCAGTTATTTCCTTGCAAATCCTTGTGAGATCTTACTTGACTAGTAAGCTGAGGTGACAAGTGTTTTCTCTGTTGTGAACTCGGTCACACCGGTCTGTTGTTTTCGGTCCAACCAAATTATTTTGGTGCAACCGAAGCACACAACTCGGTGCCACCGATTTCACTGCACTGCATTCTTTTTGATCCAGCTCCACTCAATGATTCTTGTCCTCTACCAGCATCACATTCGACTTGCTGCTTTGTTCTGTGACTCAAGGACCAAACCCATTTGTTCTTGGAAATTGATGTCAAAGGGGGAGAGAGGGATCACATCTAAGCTTAATCATTCTATAGGGGGAGAGAATACTTAGGGGGAGAGAGTTCTTCTACAAGGAGACAGAAGTATCACTTCAAAAGACCCCAGATGTTTGGTGTTCAAGAGGAGAGAAGTCACATGTCTTTAAGAGGGGAAAGACATGTTCCTATTTGATTGTTTGCATTAGCTCCGTTTCTTTTATTTGCTCTAATTTTCTGTTCCCTATCTTCTCCCAGTATCCCATGCTAGATTCAGGGGGAGCAAGACATCTAAGGGAAGGAAATCCTTGAATTCATTGCACATCTTTACCTTTGGGGACATGTCTATATCCAATGTGGTACTCAATACTCACTCTCTACATGTCATCCCAGTCTTGGTACTCTTGTGGTTTCTTTTGTTTGCTCTGGCTAGTAGGTGTATCTGTGTTATCTAACCTTATTTACGCAGGTCCATTCCTTCCTAAGCCAACTCAAGACCACAAGGTAAGTATATGCATCACAGTCATGTGTATGAGGATTTCTTGCTGATGTACATACTGTTTGCAAGAAGGACTCATGAGCATGAAGGTACATTTCCTATACTCACATCATTTGCTCTGATGCATATAGCCAAGATACATGTAACACATTGCTTACTCTGTCCTGCTTATGCATTCACATGCTCCTATATTCCATATTTACATGATTGCATACATGTAGGGGGAGCCTATGCATGTTACATGTCTTTCCAAAGCTTTACTTGTTATTCTCTATATCTTTATCTGAAGCTTTGATGTATGTTGTCATCAATTACCAAAAAGGGGGAGATTGAAAGCACAAGTGCTCCCTGGGTGATTTTGGTAATTAATGTCAACATATATCTTGTTGGACTAATGCTTTCACCTAGTATGTTTCAAATAAGTTTGTTTGAAACGAGAAAAATCTTAATTGCACTCCGTGAGAAGGGAGGAGAAGGAGTATGGATTTCTCTCATGTGCCGGGGAAAAGAAAAATGCGGGCGTGCCAGTGTACCGTAGTACACAAAGAAAAATGGTACGGGAAACAAGTATTTTATTAATCTCATCAGATAAACAAAATTACAAGATCCCATAAAAAAGAATGTGCTCCGTGGCCTACTAGCGCGGCCAGCCTGACTGTGGCGATGTGTGGTCTCCTGGTTCCCGGGGCCTCGGAAGGCTCCCGGTTAATTACTCCCGCGGGTTGCTCCGCGAGATACCTTCGATTAAGCCGTGTGGTCGCCTTCGTTGTCTTCGCTTCGCGTTCTCCATGCATGATGATGATATTGTGTGTGTGGTGTGGGCAGCGGCAGAGCCCGTCTCCTCGTCGGTACATGCACTGCTCAAAACATGGCTTTGTGCTAGCCACGCCCGCCCTTGCTGTCGCGCCTCATCGGTCTTGACAGCATTGATGCAGTTGAGGTTGAAGTTGCATGGGTCCTGCTCGGCTTGGACTTCTAGACGACCTAGCGGACTCGTCGGGGTATGCAAGGGGTATGCCTCACGGGAGTAAGTTGTTTAGGAGACCAATGTTGGTGTAAAACCATCGCACACTGACATCAGCATGGCCGGTGTGGTTGGCGCCTCGTCCCGGCTAGACGCCAAGTTTACGACGGTCCGCCAAAACAAGGGCGCCGCCTCACAGGACCGTGGAAAGGTTGTGTGATGTCTACTACACAACATTCTTCTTGTAGACGTTGTTGGGCCTGCAAGTGCACAGGTTTGTAGGACAGTAGCAAATTTCCCTCAAGTGGATGACCTAAGGTTTATCAATCCATAGGAGGCGTAGGATGAAGATGGTCTCTCTCAAACAACCCTGCAACCAAATAACAAAGAGTCTCTTGTGTCCCCAACACACCCAATACAATGGTATGTTGTACAGGTGCACTAGTTCGGCGAAGAGATGGTGATACAAGTGCAATATGGATGGTAGATATGGGTATTTGTAATCTGAAAATATAAAAACAGCAAGGTAGCAAGTGGTAAAAGTGAGCGTAAACGGTATTGCAATGATAGGAAACAAGGCATATGGTTCATACTTTCACTAGTGCAAGTTCTCTCAACAATAATAACATACTTGGATCATATAATTATCCCTCAACATGCAACAAAGAGTCACTCCAAAGTCACTAATAGCGGAGAGAAAACGAAGAGATTATGGTAGGGTACGAAACCACCTCAAAGTTATCCTTTGTGTTCTATCTATTCAAGAGTCCGTAGTAAAATAACATGAAGCTATTCTTTTCGTTCAATCTATCATAGAGTTCATACTAGAATAACACCTTAAGACACAAATCAACCAAAACCCTAATGTCGCCTAGATACTCCATTGTCACCAAAACATACATCAAGTGAATCACCTGATATCCCATTGTCACCATAGATAAGCACGGCAAGACATACATCAAGTGTTCTCAAATCCTTAAAGACTCAATCCGATAAGATAACTTCAAAGGGAAAACTCAATTCATCACAAGAGAGTAGAGGGGGAGAAACATCATAAGATCCAACTATAATAGCAAATATTGCGATACATCAAGATCGTTCCATAGAGAGAACACGAGAGAGAGAGAGAGATCAAACACATAGCTACAGGTACATACCCTCAGCCCCGAGGGTGAACTACTCCCTCCTCGTCATGGAGAGTGTCGGGATAATGAAGATGGCCACCGGTGAGGGATTCCCCCTCCGGCAGGGTGCCGGAACAGGCTCCCGAGAGGTTTTTGGTGGCTACAGAGGCTTGCGACGGCGAAACTCCTGATCTATCTTGTTCTCCGATGGTTTTAGGGTATATGGCAATATATAGGCGAAAGAAGTCGGTCGGGGGAGCCTCGAGGGGCCCACGAGGGTGGAGGGCGCGTCCAGGGGGGTGGGCGTGCCCCCCTATCTCGTGGCCTCCTCAACGCTTCCTTGCCTTCAACTCCAAGTCTCCTGGATCATGTTCGTTCCAAAAATCATGCTTCCGAAGGTTTCATTCCGTTTGGACTCCGTTTGATATTCCTTTTCTTCGAAATACTAAAATAGGCAAGAAAACAACAATATGGGCTGGGCCTCTGGTTAATAGGTTAGTCCCAAAAATAATATAAAAGTGTATAATAAAGCCGATAAACATTCAAAATAGATAATAAATAGCATGAATGCTTCATAAATTATAGATACGTTGGAGACGTATCATTGTGTCATGGAGACCGCGTCACCTTGGTTGGTGCTACGGCAAAGGGTGACCTGAACGCCGGCGACTCCATGGATCTGTACGTCGAGACCTGTACGACTAGAATATGTCTGTCGTGATAAGTGCGCCTCACTTGAGTGAACGCCAAGTTTATGACAGTTCGATATATCTGAGGGCACCGCCTGGCGAACTTATGGATAGATGATCAAACTGGTTGCGACGCCTTGTATCAGTTGGACCCCATATTGGTTGGTCTGCTAGGACAAGGACGCTTCCCTAGAGGGTCGACGAAAGGTGGCTGCATCACCTTGGGTGGGTGCAACACCAAAAGGGGTGACCTGTACGCCGGCGGCCGATGGACCTGTACACCAATGACATGTACGCCATGAACTTGACTTGGGCTACGTCGTCACAAGCTCCGGTTCCGGCACGTCATCTCCTCCTAGAAGCGAGACACCAAACCTGTGCACCGTGATCGGAACGCCATGGACCTATGCATCGGAGAGACCTGTTCGTCACGATGGGTGCCTCGTCACGGCTAAACGCCGTATTCGGTGGTTTGCCGAGACAAGTATCACGTCGAGACCTGTATGCCATGGACCTATTCGCCATGGTGGGTGTGCCTTCATAGGTGGGACTAATCTCGAGCTGCATCATTGTGAGCACCGGTTCCGCCATGTCATCTCCTCCGGGAAGCAAGACACCGGACCTATGCACCGTGATCGAAACACCATGGACCTGTGCACCATAGAGACCTATTCGTCATGGACTTGTCTCAGGCTACGTCGTCACGAGCTCCGGCTCCACCATGTCGTCTCCTCCGGGAGAAAGCAAGGCGCAAGACCTGTTCGGGGCATCATGGACATGTGCACCGGTGTCCTGTTCGCCGAGGACCTGTGCGTCGGAACCTATACACCGTGATTGGAACATCATGGACCTGTGTGCATCGGAGACCACTTTGCCATGACCTATGCATCGTGACCTATTCGTCAGGGGCATGTAGGCCGCCGTGGTAGAGCACCGGGGCCAGTGTTTGGGTTGCGTTGTTGGCGAGCTCCGACTGCTCCTGGATCATCTTCAACCAAGAACACAAAGCTTGAAGACGAAGAGCTTGACGTAGACAAACTCCGACGACGTCGGCGTAGCCTCTTGGTCCGGTGGAATCGTCTCCGATGCACCTGGTACGAGGGCGCGTCGTTCGTTTGCCTTCGTTGCACCTGGTATAGGAAGAGCGTCGTGTTGTCGATGGTCTTCTCCGTTGAGAGCGTGTTGCCTGCCATCTCCATTGCATCCGGTATGAGAAGAGTGTCGCGTCGTCCACGACCATCTACGTTGGATGTGTTGTCCGCCGTCTCCATTGCATCTGGACATGGAAAAGGAAATATACGTACCATAGGGAAAGCAGAGGGCGTGAACCCACAATGCATCGCCAGTGTAGAGGAGGCATATATCACCATGTGATGCCTGCGTATATGGACATCTTAGCTGGCAACGGTGTGGACGGCGCCGCGACCTCCGAGTGTGTTGCCGGCGCATCTTCGAGCCCGGACGAGCTACCGCCGGTCTTCTCATGTGTGTATATTATCTCCTCGACTCCTGAGCGAGGCCGCCATACACGGCGCTCTCCTTGGATGGATGTGCGGCACCTGATAGATAAAATACACAAATAACAAATAAATTTAGTCAGTGGGGCTTGGTCAGCTCCCGTTTCTTCATCTCCTTGGGCGCCTGCATCCTCGCCGTGGGCAGGCCGCCGCTGTGGCCAGCATCTGTTCCTCCTGGGCTCATCACATCTGGTGCATGATTTGCGAACGCACGGCCGCGGACGCGCCGTCGTCTCCTAACCTGCGTTTGTTATTGCGTCGGCTATGCTAGCTAGCTCCTCCTGTTTCTTCATCTCCTCGGCGTTTTCACGCTCGCCGTGGACGGTTTCTTCCTCCTGGGCTTCGATCGTGTGTTGGCGAACCCGCAGCCATGGGCGCGCCGTTGCCTCCTGCTTTGCCTGGGTTCTCTGGACGCTTCAGTCAGAGGCGCGTCTCCTTTTCCAGTGCGTATCTCTTCTCTTTGTGTGTGCGTGAGTTTCTGGCCTGGGACCCTGTCGAGTGTTTTTTGCTTGGCTCCTCTTGATGCATGTGTGCTTCCCACGTGAAACCTGATAACACAATAAGACAAAGAAACAAAACACAGTTGATGCCTCCAGCGAGAAACACCTCCTGCGTGCATCGCCGTCGTCGAGGACGTGTGCTCCGGCTTGGCTCAGAGGCACATCGTTGCCACTGCCGACATGCCGGACGGCTTACGCAGCTTCTGAGTCGTCATCTCGGCCGCCGCTTCTGGTCGTTTGCGGCGTCTCCCGGCTATCTCTGTCGGTGACGCTGCCGCAAGAGGCGCATCTTCTCCACATCGACGCTGCCGCCAGGGCGCGTCACGCGTAGGTTCTGGTCTTAGCCTGGGGTGTGCGTTGTGAGCTGCGTGAGATCCCCCCTCAATGTTGAGACTTTGCCTCTATATATAGGCGTCCGGCTGGTGCTTAAGAAAGGAAACGTGACAAGGAACGAATCAGATTTCCTGGACCGTACTCTCACTTTGTTCGGCAGGTCATCTTTCCTTTTGTATTCGTTTCCAAATTTTGGTGACTCACCGATTGTGTATTGCTCCTCCGTGAGCTAAGTAAATCCTAATGCCCCTTCTACACCTTCCTTCTGCTAGCACCTTTCCGTTTGATCCTGCAAAAAGAAAGAAAACCATCTTGCATGCATGGCTGCCGCGTATAATCTACCAAAAATACATGTATGTATGCTACCTTCCGTGTGCATGCAAAAAGGTTCCAAAGACCAGCTAGTATAAGAGTGGGCTAATGTACACGTATATGCCTGGTTTGAGTATTGCGGGTATTCGGATATATACACGCTGGCTTGCCGGCCGGCCAAGATACCCGAATACGTACATATAGTGTATAAATACCAAAGTGCAAGGCAAGCTTGTCACGTACATGCAAAATCCTTTTTTTTATTTTTTAACGAGCATGCAAAAGCTATGTACTGAGTATGTGGGCATTTATCATGCGTGCATGCGCCATGATAATAAAATTGGCCTTTGTATTATAACTTGCCTTTCCTCGTATAGCCTGCATCAAAAATCAATTAAAAATATATTTTATGCAATGGTGCACAAAAACTCGTCGAACAAATGCCCCCTCGTTGAGTTGAGTTTGAGTGCGAAGCAAATCAAGCTTGACTCGACGAAAATTTCTCTCTCTTTTCTTGGCGCATGATTCATATGCACCCTAAAGAACCGGTTCAGAGTTCACATCTCCGTGACCACGTGCGCGCGATTCCGAAGATGATTGATTAGTAACGACATGTCTTAGTATAGGTATGTCCATCCACAACTGTGTTCTTTAGGGAGCTCATTGGATCATATAACAAGCACGATGCCCGTCAACGAGGCAACCCTGTCTCGTCTTCATTCCAGGGCGAAATAACATGCCTTGTCCTGAAAACAAAAAGAAAATTTTGCCAATCTCGTCGCGACCGTCTAGCTACTACGGTGCCAACCGGCTTGATTGGAGGGTTTCACGGATTCACGCTAGCCGCACTGGCGCATTGCACTGCTCCCATGATCTCATTGTGTTGATTTAGGCGAGGCATCGGTAGACCGTCGATAGCTCCCCTTCATTGAGTGAATCGCCACACCAGTCAAGGTGTGAAAATTCTGGTGGTACGCCGACACGCCTTCGGTTGTGAATGTTTGAGGGGTTGATGTTGCCCCCATGCTTAATTGTTGATCAAGACCGGGCCACGGAGATACGTCGGCGCCAGCTTCATGAGCGTAGGTGTTGCCTTCTGGTGCCCATTGTGCCCATCGGTGTAGACCATTGGTTGTCGGGTGTCGTCGGCGTTGTCATAGACGCATCGGTATTGCTGCCCCCAAACGCCCATGATGTAGTTTGATGTAGTGGTTTATCGTCAGAATGCCGTTGACGATGACAGGAAGCGCTTCTCCATGGCTGCAAAGATGTTGGATGAGCACAACTAGAAACGCCAAATGAAAGCAGGCGGAAACTTTTTTGTGGGTTTTTAAAATGTTGGCTTTCCCGTTATACACCAGCTATTGGGCGCGATATCCGAGAAGGCTACCGAAGGACTTGTCATTGGGAACCATCGAAAGACCTTGATGATCGCAAATCCATAACTTAAATAAGCATCGGTGTATGTGTATGAAGACGCCGTGTTTCGGGATGCTTCTGAGAGGCAACAAAAATTCATACTCTAGCCCATCATCATAATGAGGGCCCCACAGCTCAACATGCCCCCTGCACACGCCCCATGCACCCAGAGACTTAGGTATGGTAGGTTCAGGGCAAATGGTTTTGGGACAACGGCTTGGCGATTTTTCTTCGTGCATATTGAGGGGTGGTGAACAACTACCTCCTGCCTTCCTTACAGTGGGTTCCTTACAGCTTGGGAACACTTGACAGCTTCTTGGACTATTGGGATTTTTTTCTTGAATTTGCTTCTTGGACTTTTGGAATTTTATTTTGATTGCTCGCGCGGATGATTGATTGGCCGCAGACTTCATGGACTTGCTTTGACATTCGGCTCGAACTTCTTGAGGACTCTTCTTCCAGGATTTCTTGGGGACCCACCTTGGGAACTTGGAAGGCAATTGTTCACCTCTGTGGACTAGGAAAAACCCTCTAGCACTTTATCTGGGGCTTCTGGTGGCGCAACCCAGGGTTGTCATGTGACTACGCACCAAACCAATTTGTGTTGGGTCAGGCAGCCCTCCATGATCTTTTTCCTATAGTCTTCCCTGGAGTGCGAGCCTCTATGAGCACGAGGCATGTCGGGAAACATGAAGAGCGTGGGTCTCAATACTCAGAAGTGCCCAAGTAATCATCGCTGCTGCCTCCGGAAGCATACACCCGGTATGTGTCGTGCATTGTGGGTGTAGGAGCCGCTCCACCTGCAACTTGACACATTGTGCCGCCCTACAACAAGTCCTAGGGTAGCCGAAACTTCAACCAACAGCGTAGTGCGATAGGGGGAAGCCATTTTTTGTTGGACTTAGTCCGTAACAATTGGGGAAAACTAGATATATCCACGAAATGCAAAGGAGAATGCATCATGGATCCAATAGCCCACAGAAAAGTTTCCCCAATGGAAATCCAAAAGAGGCAAAACTTTAAGAAAAATATTTTTTTGAGGAACCTTCCATTGATTTGGGGCATAGGTCGGACTCCCTGGGAATCGACGAGCTGGTATTCTCCCCGGTCGTAGACTTGCTCGATGACGTATGGCCCTTCCCACTTTTGCTCGAACTTGCCCTTCGTCTTGTGAGTCACGATGATGGGTCGCCTGAGCACAAGAACCAACTCGCCTTTTCGGAAGACGTGTTGCTTGCCGAGCTTGTCGTAAGCTCTCGCCATATTCTGGCGGTAAAGCTCAAGGTTTTGTAGGGCATTAAGTCGCCCCTCTTCAAGGGCGTCGAGCTCCTGAAACCGCGGTTGTACATGTTCGTCTTGGGCGATCTCATCTTGGATAGCCACCCTCAAAGAGGGTAGCTGGACCTCTAGTGGTAGGACCGCCTCACTCCCGTAAACGAGAGAAAATGGAGTCGCCCGTACTAGGGTATGGACCGTAATGCGGTACGGCCACACGGACTCGAGGAGATGGTCATGTCAGTCTCTCTCGTTCCTTGTCACCGTCTTTTTGAGTATCTTGCCGAATGTCTTGTTGAAGGCTCCGATTGCACCGTTCGCTTGGTGTAGATGGTGGGGATGTGGTGATGAAGTGAAGGGGGGAGTGGTACGCCCATCGCTCCGGCCATGCTTAGCCATATAACTTCGTCTTGTCAATTGTCCGATGATGAAGTGGGCGGCCTTCGCCTCGTCAGTGCCCGGCCTGGTGGTGTCCGCCTTGTCGGTGTCAGACTGAATGACTTGCCTTCGCCTCGTCGGTGCCTGGCAAGATATGGATTGCTTCATCGGAAAAAGAAATGTTGATGGAGTATAGCTTTGCCTGGTCGGAGCTTGGACGATGTCGAGGAAGCATGTTGATGTAGAAGTTGGAGAAGACTTGCGTGTCGCCGCATGACAGCGGTGCTTAAAGATGACGCTAATACTAGCTCGTCGATGTAGACCTTGGGGCGTCGGAGTTACGGGGACGACCTTCGCTCGGTGTAGAAGAAAGGCGGTGTGCCGGTGCAGTCTATGTCCTCGTCGGGTAGTAAGTCAAAGAAGATGATGGCGTCATGTGAACATCCGTCGGCATCGATGTAGACGACACCCTCGCCAGATAAAGAGCTGATGAAGATTGCGACGCCGTGTCAATGTAGTCATATGGCAGCGTGTCGATGTAGTCGGCATCCCTGCCGAGTGTGACGTCGATGAAGATGGTGACGACATGTTGATGTAGCAGCTTCCTCGTCATGCCTGAGGTTGATGATGACGCCTCCAACATGGTCACGGGTGGTGTAGATGGCGCCCAACTTTTGGTGCGCTCCATGTTGGCAAGGAGCAAGCGGCACGCCCACCATAGGCGTGCTCCGAGGCTATGTAAATGGTACCCGTGTTCGGGCTATGCTTCACGTTGGAGGCGGTCTAGACGATGCTCCACGTCTGGTGAGCTCCACATTGGCGGCGGTGTGGACGTCACCCCGCCTTGGTCGAGCCCCCTGTTGGTAGAGGCGCAAAAGTCATGCCCGCCTTTGGGGAGCTCCAAGATGGACGATGCTCACCCTTAGGAGAGCACAATGTTTGTGACAATGTAGATGATGCTCCTCCTGGGGCGTTAACATGTCTGTGACGGTGTAGACCGACCACCACCCAAGGCTAAGCTCCTTGTTGGCGGCCGTTTAGACCAAGCCCCGCCCAGACCAAGCTCCGAGTGGGAGGCAGCAACGTAGATGATATCCCTGCCTTGGGAAAGCTGTGCGATGATGGTACAGAGGCCGCCCCATCTTTTGAGATATCTGTGTCAACGGTGGAGAAGAAAGAGCTCCGCCCAGCCAAGCTCCGTGCCAACAGAGGTATATGGCGCCCTGCCTTCGGGGCGCTCCATGTCAATTGCGGTGTAGATAGCGCCCTGCCTTGGGGCACTCCATGTCGGCGACGGTGATGTAGATGGATCTCCACACGGCAAGCTCCATGACAACGGTGGTGTGGGCAACACACCACCTCAGGATAGCTCCATATCGGTGATGGTGAACAACCCCCACCTTGGACCAGTCACGTATCACGTCGGGAGAGCTCTAGTTTGTGGTTGCATTAATGACGCTTCACCTGGAGAGAACGGGCTGGCGCATGGTGCCGAGTGGGTGATGCAACCCTGTCCGCCATTACCTTGAGTTGTGGCCGAGCCCCCCGCCTAGGTGGTATGCGTGTAGTGGTGGAAGTGTTTGTTGTGGAGGTCCCATGGCTGCCATCATTGAGTGGGTCGAGGGTTGCTCTCATTGTCTTAATGTCATGACCATCGTTTCGAACATGGGGGCATGTTAGGATGCCCCCACTCTAAGTGGTGAGTTGGTGAAGACTGTCATCGAGGCGCTCATGTTAACGATGATGACATGGCGATTGGCGCGTCATCCTACCTGCAACGATGAGCCTACGTGGGTTGTGGTAGATGGTCTCCAAGCCTCCAGGTAGCTTTACCTCGGTGCGTCGTGGTGTTGGCGTTGGCGGCTCTGAGTGGGAGCCGAGCCAGATAGGGGACGAAAGGATGTCGCACTAGCCCTCCCGTTGATGGTATTAGCACGGAGGCATTGAGCTGCCTCCACGTCTTCATGGATGTCTACCCTTGATGACTCCTTCAACAGGGTGCACCTCCAACATTAGCTCATGGCGCTCCATCATCTTGGTGGCCGCCCTCCTTTGCGCCTTTCTTTGACTGCACAGTTTGAAACTGCGCGGGATCTTTGGCTTGGTAGATGTAGACCCTGGTGCCATGCTCGAAGAAGACCATAGGCAGCAATGATCCATACTAGATCATCACGACTCTGATTTGCTGTTGTGGGAGAGTTCACCTGCAAGAAAGAGGCTTACTGACGAAGATCCTTGCAGCATGTTGTGCACATTGGCGAAGACGATTTCGGCGACCACGGCGAAGCAAAGATGGGAGGAGAACCATGTCTCACCGGGCGTGCCAATTTGTTTGAAACGAGAAAAATCTTAATTGCACTCCGTGAGAAGGGAAGAGGAGGTGTTTGGATTTCTCTCATGTGCCGTGGAAAAGAAAAATGCGGGCGTGCCAGTGTACCGTAGTACACAAAGAAAAGTGGTACGGGAAACAAGTATTTCATTAACCTCATCGGATAAACAAAACTACAAGATCCCATAAAAAAGAATGTGCTCTGTGGCCTACTAGCACGGCCAGCCTGACTGTGGCGATGTGCGGTCTCCTGGTTCCCGGGGCCTCGAAAGGCTCCCGGTTAATTACTCCCGCGGGTTGCTCCACGAGATACCTTCGATTAAGCCGTGTGGTCGCCTTCGTTGTCTTCGCTTCGCATTCTCCATGCATGATGATGATATTGTGTGTGTGGTGTGGGCAGCGGCAGAGCCCGTGTCCTCGTCGGTACATGCGCTACTCAAAACATGGCTTTGTGCTAGCCACGCCCGCCCTTGCTGTCGCGCCTCATCGGTCTTGACAGCATTGATGCAGTTGAGTTGAAGTTGCATGGGTCCTGCTCGGCTTGGACTTCTAGATGACCTAGCGGACTCGTCGGGGTATGCAAGGGGTATGCCTCACAGGAGTAAGTTGTTTAGGAGACCGGCGTTGGTGTAAAACCATCGCACACTGACATCAGCATGGCCGGTGTGGTTGGCGCCTCGTCCCGGCTAGACGTCGAGTTTACGACGGTCCGCCAAAACAAGGGCGCCGCCTCACAGGACCGTGGAAAGGTTGTGTCGCGAAGACCGCGTCACCTTGGTTGGTGCTACGCCAAAGGGTGACCTGAACGCCGGCGGCGCCATGGACCTATACGTCGAGACCTGTACGACTAGAATCTGTCTGTCGTGATAAGTGCGCCTCACTTGATTGAACGCCAAGTTTATGACAGTTTGATATATCTGAGGGCACCGCCTGGCGAACTTGTGGATAGAAGATCAAAGTGGTTGCGACGCCTTATATCAGTTGGACCCCGTATTGGTTGGTCTGCTAGGACAAGGGTGCTTCCCTACAGGGTCGACAAAAGGTGGCCGCATCACCTTGGGTGGGTGCAACACCAAAAGGGGTGACCTGTACGCCGGCGTACGATGGACCTGTACACCAATGACCTGTACGCCATGAACTTGACTCGGGCTACGTCGTCACAAGCTCTGGTTCCGGCACGTCATCTCCTCCTGGAAGCGAGACACCAGACCTGTGCACCGTGATCGAAACACCATGGACCTGTGCATCGGAGAGACCTGTTCATCACGATGGGTGCCTCATCTAGGCTAAACGCCGTATTTGGTGGTTTGCCGAGACAAGTATCACGCCGAGACCTGTATGCCATGAACTTGTTCGCCATGGTGGGTGTGCCTTCATAGGTGGGACTGGTCTCAGACTGCATCATTGTGAGCACCGGTTCCGCCACGTCATCTCCTCTGAGAAGCAAGACACCAGATCTATGCACCGTGATCGGAACGCCATGGACCTATGCACCGGAGAGACCTATTCGTCATGGACTTGTCTTAGGCTACGTCGTCACGAGATCCGGCTCCGCCATGTCGTCTCCTCCAGGAGAAAGCAAGGCGCGAGACCTGTTCGGGGCATCATGGACCTGTGCACCGGTGTCCTGTTCGCCGAGGACCTGTGAGTCGGAACCTGTACACCGTGATTGGAACATCATGAACCTGTGCATCGGAGACCTGTTCGCCATGACCTATGCATCGTGACCTATTAGTCGGGGGCATGTAGGCCGCCGTGGTAGAGCACCAGGGCCAGTGGTTGGGCTGCGTCGTTGGCGAGCTCCGACTGCTCCCGGATCATCTTCAACCAAGAACACAAAGCTTGAAGACGAATAGCTTGACATAGACAAACTCCGACGACGTCAGCGTGGCCTCTTGGTCCGGTGGAATCGTCTCCGATGCACCTGGTACGAGGGCGCGTCGTCCGCTGCCTTCATTGGACCTGGTATAGGAAGAGTGTCGTGTTGTCGATGGTCTTCTCCGTTGAGAGCGTGTTGCCTGCCATCTCCATTGCACCCGATACGAGAAGAGTGTCGCGTCGTCCATGACCATTTGCGTTGGATGTGTTGTCCGTCGTCTCCATTGCATCTGGACATGGAAAAAGAAATATACATACCATAGGGAAAGCAGAGGGCGTGAACCCACGATGCATCGCCAGTGTAGAGGAGGCATATATCACCATGTGATGCCTGCGTATATGGACATCTTAGCTGGCAACGGTGTGGGCGGCGCCGCGACCTCCGAGTGTGTTGCCGGCGCATCTTCGAGCCCGGACGAGCTACTGTCGGTCTTCTCACGTGTGCATATTATCTCCTCGACTCCTGATAGATAAAATACACAAATAACAAATAAAATTAGTCAGTGGGGCTTGGTCAGCTCCCGTTTCTTCATCTCCTCGGCCGCATGCATCCTCGCCGTGGGCAGGCTGCCGTTGTGGCCGGCATCTGTTCCTCCTGGGCTCATCACATCTGGTGCATGATTTGCGGGCGGTCGCGGACGCGCCGTCGTCTCCTCGGCTGCGTTTGTTATTGCGTCGGCTATGCTAGCTAGCTCCTCCCGTTTCTTCATCTCCTCGGTGTTTGCACGCTCGCTGTGGATGGTTTCTTCCTCTTGGGCTTCGATCATGTGTTGGCGAACCCGCAGCCATGGGCGCGCCGTTGCCTCCTGCCTGGGTTCTCTGGACACTGCCGTCACGGGCGCGTCTTCTTTTCCCGTGCGTAGCTCTTCTCTTTGTGCGTGCGTGAGTTTCTGGCCTGGGACCCTGTCGAGTGTTTATTGCTTGGCTCCTCTTGATGGATGCGTGCTTCCCACATGAAACCTGATAACAAAATAAGACAAAGAAACAAAACACAGTTGATGCCTCCAGCGAGAAACACCTCCTGCGTGCATCGCCGTCGTCGAGGACGTGTGCTCCGGCTTGGCTCAGAGGCGCATCGTTGCCACTGCCGACATGCCGGCCGGCTTACACAGCTTCTGAGTCGTCATCTCGGCCGCCGCTTCTGGTCGTTTGCGGTGTCTCCCGGCTATCTCCGTCGGCGACGCTGCCGCAAGAGGCGCATCTTCTCCACATCGATGCTGCCGCCAGGGCGCGTCACGCGTAGGTTCTGGTCTTGGACTGGAGTGTGCGTTGTGAGCTGCGTGAGATCCCCCCCCTCAATGTTGAGACTTTGCCTCTATATATAGGCGTCCGGCTGGTGCACAAGAAAGGAAACGTGACAAGGAACGAATCAGATTTCTTGAACCGTACTCTCACTTCGTTCGGCATGTCATCTTTCCTTTTATATTGGTTTCCAAATTTTGGTGACTCGCCGATTGTGTATTGCTCCTCTGTGAGCTAAGTAAATCCTAATGCCCCTTCTACACCTTCTTTCTGCTAGCACCTTTCCGTTTGACCCTGCAAAAAAAGGAAACCATCTTACGTACATGGCTGCCGCGTATAATCTATCAAAAATACATGTATCTACCTTCTGTGTGCATGCAAAAAGGTTACCAAAGACCAGCTGGTATAAGAGTGGGCTAATGTACACGTATATGCCTGGTTTGAGTATTGCGGGTATTCGGATATATACACGCGGGCTTGCCGGCCGGCCGAGATACCCGAATACGTATATATAGTGTATAAATACCAAGTGCAAGGCAAGCTTGTCACGTACATGCAAAAACCTTTTTTTTTTGTTTTTGAACGAGCATGCAAAAGCTACGTACTGAGTATGTGGGCATTTATCATGCGTGCATGCGCCACGATAATAAAATTGGCCTTTGTATTATAACTTGCCTTTCCTCGTATAGCCTGCATCAAAAATACTTAAAAAATATATTTTATGTAATAGTGCATAAAAACTCATCGGACAAAGTTCAACAATGGAGTGGCATGGACTAAAGGATGTGGAACTCCTTCGAAATGATAAGAACAAAGGATTGACTCAAGCTCAAAGCACAAGACTCTACATTTTACTTTTAGTGATCCAAGATCAAATTAAGTCCATAGAAAAGCCAATACTATTAAGAGGGGATGAGGTGTTGCTTAATGGCTTGCTTCCTCAAAGTGCTTAGTGATATGCTCCAAAACCCTCAACCACTTTCTCACATCCACATATGTCCCAAACCAAAAGTCAAACTCGGTCCCACCGAAACTTTCTATCAGGCGCCACCGAGTTCTCTTGACATAGTCATTGCTAGAAACCCTAATCAATTCGGTCTCACCGATAGGGATCTCGGTCTCACCGAGATGGGATTGCAAACTCTCTGTTTCCTATTGCATTAATCTCGGTCTCACTGAGATATGCAATCGGTCCCACCGAGATTGCAATGCAAACTCTTTGTTCCCTTTCGTAACATTTCGGTCCTACCGAGATGAGCGAATCGGTCCCACCGAGTTTGCTTGACCAACTCTCTGGTTAGCTTATTACCAAAATCGGTCCCACCGAGTTTGTGTAATCGGTCTCACCGAGATTACATTATGCCCTAACCCTAACGATATCGGTCCCACCGAGTTGACATGTCAGTCCCATCGAAATGCCTAACAGTCACATTATGAACTAAATCGGTCTGATCGAGTTTCACGATTCGGTCCCACCGAGTTTGGTAAATTGTGTGTAATGGTTAGATTTTGTGTGGAGGCTATATATACCCTTCCATCCACTCTTCATTCATGGAGAGAGCCATCAGAACATGCCTACACTTTCAACATACATTTTCTGAAAGAGAACCACCTACACTTGTGTTGAGGTCAAGATATTCCATTCCAACCACATAAATCTTGATCTCTAGTCTTCCCCAAGTTGCTCACTCAAATCATCTTTTCACCAAATCCAATCGTATGAGAGAGAGTTGAGTGTTGGGGAGACTATCATTTGAAGCATAAGAGCAAGGAGTTCATCATCAACACACCATTTGTTACCTCTTGGAGAGTGGTGTCTCCTAAATTGGTTAGGTGTCACTTGGGAGCCTTTGTCAAGATTGTGGAGTTGAACTAAAGAGTTTGTAAGGGCAAGGAGATCGCATACTTCGTGAAGATCTACCCGAGTGAGGCAAGTCCTTCGTGGGCGACGGCCATGGTGGGATAGACAAGGTTGCTTCTTCGTGGACCCTTCGTGGGTGGAGCCCTCCGTGGACTCGTGCAACCGTTACCCTTCATGGGTTGCAGTCTCCATCAACGTGGATGTACGATAGCACTACCTATCGGAACCACGGATAAAAAATCTCCGTGTCTCCAAATTGCGTTTGTACACTCCAATCCCATCCCTTTCCATTCTTGCATTTTGCATGTTTTACTTTCCGCTGCTCATATACTCTTGTCATGCTTGCTTGATATGCATTGCGAATGTTAAAACTTGTGCCAAAACTCCACTTCAACTTAAAGAGATTAAAAACTGCAACTTTTCTCACTTAGAGTCTATTCACCCCCCCCCCCCTCTAGACACCTCTTCTCGATCCTTTCACCCGCCGTCGCCGTCGACGCCCCCAAGGTATCTGCCTCCCTCCCTCCCTCCTCCTCTCGCCCCCTCCCTCCCTTCCTCCTCCTCCTCTCGCCGCCCTCCTCTCTCCCTCCTCCCACGGCCCTCCTCTCTCCCTCGCGCCAGCGGCCCTCACTCCTCCCTGCTCCCTCCTCTCTCCGCCCTTCCCCAGCCGCCCGAAGCCCTCACTCCTCCCTCCTCCTCCTCCTCCTCCCACTGCCCTCCTCTCTTTGTATAAAAATTTAGGTATAAATTTTTTTAGTAAAAGAATTTAGTAATAGAAATTGTTAGGTAGAGAAATTGTTAGGTATAATTTTTTAGTAAAATAATTTAGTAATAGAAATTGTTAGGTAGAGAAATATATTACACTACTAGGGAAAACCTTATACACAGAATCTTAGTAGTAGCGTGGTTTAAAAACAAAAGCTACTGCTAATTAGTAGTAGCGAGCTCTAGGGAACCGCGCTACTTACACAAATATAGCAGTAGCGCTTTAGGTGAAACAAGCGCTACTAGTATAATTGCCACGACATTGCCTCTAGGCTAGATATAGTAGTAGCACCCTTCTCCTGGACGCGTTACTACTAAAGTACTCAGTAGCAGTGTTTTTCTTCAAAACTCGATGCTGCTAAGTAAACTAATTAAGTTTAGTCCCATACTGCTAAGCGAACAAGGTGTTTACCACCTTAAATATGTTACTTCTCAAACTATCTCGAGCACTTGGTCTTCATTGAACTATATGTGTAGGATTTGTGGCTGCAATATGAATTGTTGCCTGTACCTATACAGGTGCGGTGAGGATTCATGTTGACTATTTAGATTCTACAAAAAAGATCAATGATGACCAATGTATATTTTTGATGTTTTTACATGCTTAGACTTATAGCGTTTTTCCAGGGCAAAGCGGTACTGATATTGGGATAAATAGAAGAAATAACTGCTTCCTTTAGCAGTAGCGTTTTTTTTCTAAAACGCGCTATAGCTAAATTAGCTATAGCGCGTTTCTTTAAGAGCGCTACTGCTAGTTCGACTTAACCACTCGCGGGCTCAAAATTTTGCTAAGTCCTCCTTCTCCCCTGTTCCCCTACTCCTCTGTCGCCGTCGCCCGAGCCCAAGCCTGCCCTCACCGCTGCCGCCCGAGGCCGCCCTCAACCTCACCGCCGCCGCTCTCGACCTCACTGTCGCCGCCCTTGACCTCACCGCCACCGCCCTCGACCTCACCGCCGCCGCCCGAGCCCGCCCAGGACCGCCGCCTCCCGATCTTGAGCCCGCCCTCCCCGAGCACCTCCACGCCACGGTCTCTCCCCTCTTTGTGTAAGCCCCCCACCCCTCCCCTACCCCCTCTCTCTCTGCTTAGTTAGTATATGTTTTTTAGTAGTAGTAGATGTTAATTTAGGGTTCATAGATAATGATTTTAGTAGTAGTAAATGTTAATTAGTAGTAGTGATGGTACTAGTTAACTAGGGCAGTATGGTTAATAGTAAATGTTTTTTACTATTGTATAATGTAATTTTTTTTACTGTTTTTAGTAAGTGTTTAAAATAATTAGTAAGTAAATTAATAAACTAGTTGAACTAGTTTAGTTTTAGTTGAACTAGTTTAGTAAGTAAATTAATAAACTAGTTGAACTAGTTGAATTAATAGAACTAATGTATTTTTATTAAGAAAATTAATATAACTAGTTGAACTACTTTATTTTTAGAAAGAACTAGTTTTTTCTATTTATAGTAAGTTTATATTTAGTAAAAACTAGTTGAATTGATAGAACTAGTTGAACATGTCATATTTGTTGTTATTTTTTAGTTTAAGCAATTATTCGGGATGTATTAGTGATAACTTATAGGGTTTTTGTTTTTGCAGAAATCAAGGAGCCCCTCCATCATCCCCGCCATCGTCCCCGTTACCGACCCCCTCCGACCTCGAGGTGAGACCAGCCAAATCTCCATGTCAATATGAGTCTTATAAGATATGATGTAGATAAAACATATATATCTTGTGTTGCTCAAATAGGATATGTGGTTGCCCAAGTGGCCGGTCGTGTTCAGGTTACACCTCCGAGTGGCCTATGTTTTGCTGGAGTGTTGATTAATTTCCGTTTCGGCAAATTTTAGGCGCTCGATATGTCCTTTTTTAGCAAAGGTCATGCCGGATTTTTCCGTAAATTCTGGCATGACTTGTGCTAGAATATGTAGGAAATACCGAGTGGCCTAGATTTTCTTGAAAAATAATTAAACGACATTTCGGCAGACCGATAGTCAACCCATGATGAATAATAATGATCTAATTTAGGTTTTTTAGTACATATATTTAACTGTACAAGTTTAATCTTTGAATTATGAACGTAGAAAATGTCGTACTCGGACGATGAAAGTCTCCCGGGGGAGTGCAGCTGGTGCCACGACGATCAAGGTCTGTGTGTCAGGCCTCACCTGGACGAAGATCGACGCTTTAGCATTAAGCTCGAGGAGACCTTCGATGTTGAAACGGTACGCAATGATGACAAGTGTTTTTTCGTAATTAAGCACGACTTCAACTATTTCAACGTCTAATTTTCATCTTTTACAATTCGACTAGCTTATCCCATGTCATGCAAGACGCTATGTCTTGAAGAGGATGGGTTTTGAAGACCATGAAAATTTTAAAACAAAGAAAATACACCTAAGTACCGATCATGATATGGATTTTGAAGTAAATCTGTACAATTCTCAGAGCATAAGCCATTTTGATTGCCAAAATTGGGAAGCACTTTGCAAAATGTATGGTTTTTATGAGGATATGATTGTCACCATGGATCTTGGTGATCCTGACATCGAGCAAGACAATATGGACATTTGGGTCCTTGTTGATACGCTTCCGATTCTACCGCTATGTGAGTTTCTCAAACATAGTTATTAACTAATTTATATTGTTTATTTCAAAATAGTCGACAACTTATTTCCATTGACAGCTTATTTTCATTCTTCAAAGAATGTGTGGAAGATGGTAGACAAAACCTACTACACCGATGGCCCCGGATTAACTTATAAGCAGAAAAATCATCTGATCGCATTTTGTACTCATCTTGAGAATTACAATACCTATTATCGAACTCCTTCAAATTATGGTGAATACGTGCCACTAGTGCACGTGTTGAACCACGATAACTTTGATGGAGATATCCTGGTAAGATTTTTTACTATTACGACATTCGTGCATCTTTTGCATACTTCTAAAACTAGTACATCATTGCTAACTACGAAGTTATTACTATGTTTTTCAACAGAAAATCCCGATGGATTGTGTGCCTCATCTGATGTATCAGAATGGTCGCCTTGAAGTTCTGAACATACAGCCAGGTCATCCTACGAATCTCACCTGTGCATATCAGATTTCTAAAACTGGTGAACACATGCTAATCAAAGAATGGAAAAAAATGTTTGGACAGTTGTAAGGAGGTTCTTGGAAGCAACGTTAAGCAAAAGGCAAGAATTGGAGACAGGATAATCTCCATTCTCCATAATGAAGAGTTAGGGGCTATCTTTTTTTTTTGCTATTTTACCATAGAGAATATAGTAGGTCCTAAGAGAATGTAGTAGGTCCTATGAGGTACAATATGTTTATTATGTGGTACAATGTGTTAGAGTTGATGATGAGGAGTAGTTGTGATTATGACTAGTGACCAATTTGCTATGTGATGTCTCATTGATGAAAACGATGATCATGAGGAGGTGTTATATGACAATGATGTATTATGATGATAAGTTGTTAATGATAAGATGATGATGATGATATTTATTATATCATTGGGTGAAAGAACTGCGGATTAGTTTCAAGTGGATGTCCATCCACTTGAAACTAGTCCACGGTTCTTTCACCCCATGATGTAATAACTCATTATGATGTAGAAACAATCTCTAAATTCTTGTTGTATGAAAACTTGTATAAAGGTGTATGAATACAACATGAAATAAAAAAGAAATAAAATATGAAATAATAGTAGTAGCGCGGGCAGGGAGAAGCGCTACTAGTAATTACTAGTAGCGCTCTTCGGAGAAAGCGCTACTACTAAGTTGATATAGCAGTAGCGTGGGTTAACGCACGCTACTGCTAACCTTCAGTTGTAGCGTCATACCAGTAGCGCTCCTGCCCGCGCTACTGATAGGCCTAAAACCCGCGCTGCTGCTAGGCTTTTTCCTAGTAGTGTTATACTATGTGAGATTATTTTAGTAAATGTACGTTTTCTGAATAAAATTGAAAAAAATAAGTAAATGTAGCTCTTTCGAATAGAATAGGATTTTTTCTAAGTTATGTGAAATTAGGGCATATTTCTATGGTTCAAGAAGTAGACAGTAGGTAAAAAAATGAGGATAATAATGTTTTTAGGGTTTAGGAAACAAATTGCAGACAATTGAAAATTTTATTTGGAATCAAAATGAATATTTACTTGATAGCTTATGGAGTTTCACTAAGTCCTAAGATGACGATAATAATGTTTATGTTTATATTTTGTTTTTACAAAAATAGAGGAGCCCCTGCATCATCCCCGTCATCGTCCCCGTTACCGACCCTCTCCGACCTCGAGGTGAGACCAGCCACCCCATGTTGTTAATTTAATTTAGGTACTTTAGGTGTTCAATCGTAGAATAATCTAGTATGAACCCTAGTTATGATCGAATCATGTTCAAAATGTAGGTTTTTAACTAGGTGTAGTTAATAGAAGTTAGGTGTTTTAGGTGTATTTAACTAGGTGTAGTTAATAGAATTTGTTGTTATTTTTTTAGTTAAAGCATTTATTCCCGCATCAACGTCGACGATGCCTATCCCGCATCCTCGTCGTCGACTCGGCGGAGGACACCTGCTTGATCAAAGGGGCCATCTCCGGGACTGGGCTCCACCGGGCTGGTACTGGGAGGTGCTACCTTCCGAGGGCGCAGCTTGGTGAGGAGCCAGCCCATCGTTGACCCGAACCTTTTTTGGTGGCGGTCGCGTGGGCCAGTGATGGTGCGAAGGCTTTAGGACCCTGTGGAGGTGGTACGTCATCGTGTCAGCGAGGAGGACAAGCACGTCTGTCGCTACATGGTTGCATTGGAGGGCAGGTTCTCCAATATCTGGCAGGTTCTTCAGGAATCTCACTGGAGCTATGATCCTGTGATGGTTCCTCCTCTTTGGGTGTCCACCGCCCAGCGATACCCATCGTTTGCTAGGGTTTTAGCTATATTAGTGATGTTATATGTATAATACTATTCGAGATGTATTAGTGATAATATTTGACGATGTACGGACGAAAAAGATTATTTAGTTTTGCTTATTGAATGCATGCTAATTTGAATACTAATTTATTTTACGATTTGGTGTTGCTTATTGAATGCTCAAATTGGAAAACTACTCCTACTTTGAATGCTCATATGATGTAGATATAAATATGTATATCTTGTGTTACTTAAATAGGATATGTGCTTATCCAAGTGGCCGACCATGTTTGCAGGTTACACCTTCGAGTGGCCTATGTTTTGCTGGAGTGTTGATTAATTTTCGTTCCGGCAAATTTCAGGCGCTCGATATGTCCTTTTTTAACAAAGGTCATGCCGGATTTTTCTGTGAATTCTGGCATGGCTTGTGCTATAATATGTAGGAAATATCGAGTGGCCTGGATTTTCAAGAAAATAATTAAACAACATTTCGTGTTGACTTTAAGTCTGTCGATGCTCCATCACCAACGGTCGAAAAATCAGTGAGGGAGTGTATCCACCATATATGAGAGAGGACAAAGAATCCCGACTGTTGTCGTGGGGGTCGTTTCTCCTTCTTCTCCGGGTGCTAGACCTTTGTTATGCACTAGGGGAAGGAGGAGTAACGACCATCACCGACGGTCGCAAATGTCAGAGAGGAATCAGTGAGTGAGAGTCTCCACCATATATCGCGAGCTGAGAGTTTTCAAGAAAAAGACTCGGCAGACCGATAGTCAACCCGTGATGAATAATAATGATCTAATTTAGTTTTTGTAGTACATATATTGAATTGTACAAGTTTAATCTTGGAATTATGAACCTAGGAAATGTCGTTATCGGACGACGAAAGTCAACCGGGGGAGTGCGATTGGTGCAACGACGACGGGGTCTGTGCGATAGGCCTCACCTGGACGAAGGTCTGCGCTTCAGCATTAAGCTCCAGGAGACCTTCGATGTTGAAACGGTACGCAACAACGACAAGTGTTTTTTTCGTAATTAAGCATGACTTCAATTATTTCAACGTGTAATTTTCATCTTTTATAATTCGAGTAGCTTATCCCATACCATGCATATGTCTTGGAGAGGATGAATTTTGAAGACCATGAAAATTTCGAAACAAAGAAAATTCACCTAAGGACCCATCATTGTATGGATTTTGAAGTAAATCTGTACAATTCTGAGAGCGTAACCCATTTTGGTTGCACAAATTGGGAAGCACTTTGCAAGATGTATGGTTTTTATGAGGTTATGCTTATCACCATGGATCTTGGTGATACTGACATCGACCAAGACAATATGAACATTTGGGTCCTTATTGATACGCTTCCAATTCTACCGCTATGTGAGTTTCTCAAACATAGTTATTAACTAATTTATATTGTTTATTTCAAAATAGTTGACAACTTATTTCCATTAACAACTTATTTTCATTCTTCAAACAATGTGCGGAAGATGGTAGACATAACCTACTACACCGATGGCTCCGAGTTAACTTATCAGGAGAAAAATTATCTGGTCGTATTTTGTACTGATCTTGAGAATGAAATACCTATTATCAAACTCCTCCACATTATGGTCAATACGTGTCACTGGTGCATGTGTTGAACTACAGTAACATCCATGGAGATGCCATGGTAAGATTTTTTACTATTACACATCCGTGCATCTTTTACATAAATTCTTGTAAAACTAAACTACATTGCTAACTACGAAGTTATTACTATATTTTTCAACAAAAAAATCCTCAATGATTGTGTTCCCCGTCTGATGTATCAGAATGGTCGCCTTGATATTTTGAACATACAGCCAGGTCATCCTGCGAGTCACACCTGTCCATATCGGATTTCTAAAACCAGTGAAGACATGATAATCAAAGAATGGAAAAAAATGTATGGTCAGTCGTAGAGAGGTTCTTGGAGGCAATATTGTGCGAAAGTTAAGAATTGGAGACTGGATAACCTCCATTCTCCATAATGGAGAGTCAGGGGATATCTTGTTTTATGCTATTTTACCTAAGAGAAGGTAGTAGGTCCTAGCTAATACTCATGATCATGTGCTAAGAACAACTAAGTATGACTCGTTAGATGACTATGATGATGATGTTGTCTCGAGTAGAAGTTGTATGATCGATGATGATGAGTGGGACTTGTTATTATGATATCAATGATGAGTTATTTATTATTATGATCGATGATGCATGATGCTAAATTGTTATATGAGCATGATGAGTTATTATATATATATATCAGTGGGTGAAATGAATGTGCAGTAGATTCAAGTGGAGGCAACATGTGGTGCATGTAGAAAGTACTACTAATCCAAACTTGATCTAGTTTGGATTAGTAGTACTTTCAATGTGCACCACATGTTGCCTCCACTTGAATCTAATCCATGTTCATTTCACCTACTGATATATATAATAATTAATCATGATCATAAAATCGTATGATGAAAGTACTGTATATAAAACCATAATGAAAATAAGCTGTATTTTCAAAAATACAGAAAAAGTTAGCAGCAGCGCTTTTGTAAAGAAATGCTACTGATACTTACTATTATTTATAGCGCTTTCCCAAAAAAAACGCCACTGCTAACTAGGTATAGCAGTAGCGCTGGCGTTCCAGCGCTACTGCTAACAGTTAGCTGTAGCGCCTTAGTGGTAGCGCTTGTACAAACGCTACTGCTAGCTACAAAACAAGCGCTACTACTAGAGTTTTTCCTAATAGTGCTAGGCGCTCGCTTTTGTCATCCTTGTGATCGCAATGGCGCAACTCGTGCACGACATACACAAGCCGTGGGCCGTCAAGTGGAAACGGTTGCAGGCCAAAGTTGTCCCCCTTTCTTTGTCATTGAATACACATTGGTTTATTCTTTTCATTTTCACCCATTGGGTTTCTTGTGGTGAGGTATTCGAAACTAGATTTCGTGTCAGTATGTTTTGATAACCTTTTTCCATCAGTACTTGCCGGATTACTATCACTTGCTTGCCGGATTACTATCACTTGCTTGCCAGGTTATTAGTCATCTACTTGCGTCAACCCGGCTAGTTATCAGATAAAATTAGCCGGGTTGTCAAGTTATTGGAAGCCAGTGTACATCGGAGTAAAACTTGTTTCAGGATACTTATATGTTGACGCAGTGGGGTCAGCTGACTAGAATGGTGGATTAGTTCTCGCATTTCATATGAGTTTTCACTCATATACTTATTTGCATGTTGCTTGCCCTGCACTGCATATATGTGTTTCTCCCTTCCAATTTTCGAAATTTCTGGGGTTGCTCAAAACGGCACGGGTGCATGCTGGGAGAAGTATTTTCCTGTTGCAGTTTCAACTTCAGACTCTGTACACACTGTCTCTGTAGATGGAATGAAAAAAGATACTACTACATGTCAGACTTTATTTCAGAGAATTTGATTCAGCGTCCGAACCGAAAACGTGTTGCCGCGTAAAATTATGAGGATGACGAGATTACGTACTAGCAGAGATTGCGCAACCAGAAATATGTGATCCCCGGCATTCGGAGTTGAAGGCCACGGATGGCTGCCGCGCTCCCTCCGCCGGTCCTCACCCGCCGCTCCGCAGCCGCTCGCCTCGCTCCATGTCACAACTTTCTTCGCTTCCGACGTGGCTATGAAGGATTGAGTGTGCGATATGCAGGTTGGGTATTCTGCGCCGGCTCAGGCTGGAATTGTCAGCGACATTGGACTGTCCAATTCAGAGGTTGGCCGGCACAAAACAACCCGTCTTTTCCGTTGCGGTACATTGCTAGTACAGTATATGTGATTGGTAATAGCAGTAGCAGCAAGGCGTGTGCACTTTCATATATATATATTCTTTTATCAAAAACGAGGAATGATGATGCTCGGCTTATGCTTGATCCAAAGAGGAATGCCATCAGTCAAACATTTCACTTTGTAATTTTCGAAGTGCTTGCCAAGGCAAGCGCAGCACCTCTGCCAATCCATACAAGAAGAAGGGAGTTGCCTAGTTAAATTTTTGGCACGCAGGCAGCAAACTGAAAACACAGTGAGAACAAACATCACAACTGAAAACTACCAACAACCAATGAGTTGAGAAAGCAACACCAGGCGTGGCTCCCTTTTAGCCGAAACTAACTAGACGTTCTTGGCTTTCTTCAAGCTTCCAAACAGCAGGAATGAAAACAGGTTGAACCCCTCTAAAATACAGCTGCCAAATCAGGGAGTCAACCTCTACCAGTTCATACCACTTCTCCATCATGGCCGGGGCTGATGACAAAGATCTCCTAAAGGTGAGTTTAAGTTGAGATCCATCCCAGGCAGCCTGGACAGTTGTGTGTGTTTTCTTTTCATTGAAGATAAGATACAAATCCCAAAATTGTACTGCCAGGGGGGATGAACCAAACCAAGTATCTTCCCAAAATCTCACTTTGGCCCCATCACCAATAACCCATCTATAACCAAATTTCATGAATCTAATCACAGAAACGACCCCTTCACAAAAGACAGGTATTCACAGAAGAGCTAGTAAAGATATTTGGTGAGTTGGTATTGCATTCGCTGTCAATGCTCTGTTAGATCCTGATGGTCATGATCTTCACTGCTTTAATAACTAAATAGATTAATTGCGATTGGTGATTACCCTTGTAGTATGGCATCTTTGCATCTGTCTTGACGGTTGGTGCAATGGTCGGTGCTCTCACCAGTGGCCGCCTTGCAGACACACTTGGACGCAAAATGGTGAATTGTTTACCCAAATCATGCTACTTGAATTGATGACTGAGATGGCTGGCATAGTCCTCACAATATCTGTGACATTTGCCTTTGCCACAGACCATGCGGCTGGTAGCAATTGTAGGCATTTTTGGTTGGCTTGCTATATACCTAGCCAAGGTATACACATTCCTTGCTCCATGAGCTAATTTCGTTTACAGATGTCGTATATTGTTGTTTCAAGAGCTTAAAAAACTGCCTTCATGACATCAAGGGCGCAACGATGCTCTGCTTGGGACGAGTCTTGCTGGGCTACTGTACAGGGGTCCTTTCTTATGTGGTGAGCATCTCCCTCTTAACTCACAATACGCACCTGACTTTTCATGCTGTTTTGATCAAAAACTGTACTGTTTACTCGCCACCCACTTGATCGACATAGTAGCATTCTACTGATTACCCACATGCACAGGTACCTGTGTTCATATCTGAAATAGCACCAAAGGATCTCCGAGGAGGCCTTGCAGCCTCAAACCAGGTTGGAGAGAGCTGGACAATGTGCACCAAATGTTAGAAAAGGTTTGAAATTGACAGTTTCGTCTGCAAGTGCAGCTGTTTATTTGTTCAGGGTGTTCAGCTGCCTACATCATTGGAGCAACGATTTCGTGGCGCTCTTTGGTTATCGTGGGTAATAAATAGTATCCATTATTATCTTACCTGCATATGGAATGGCATGACCATTGTCCAAGAAAAATCAGCACAACATTTGCATGTTTGTGCAGGATTAGTGCCTTGTGTGTCCCTCCTCGTGGGTCTTCCCTTCATTCCCGAGTCTCCAAGGTGGCTGGTATGGTTGGTTGTAACTACTAACTTGGGTGTGTCACATGGTCGCATAATGGCAAAATACTCCCACCGTCCCGAACTACTTGTCACAGAAATGAATGTACCTAAACGTAGTTTTAGTTTTAGATACATCCATTTACATTCATTTCTCCGACAAGTAATTCGGGGCGGAGGGAGTATATGCAAGTGAATAATCGAATGTGAAACAGAACCTAATGAATAGCTAACCTTTACTGACGTTATCCCTCAAAAAAGTAAAACCTTTACTGAAGTTATAGATTCTCATAGTAGGTTTTCGTTATGAAGTTCATTCTTCAACAATATGACAGGCCAACATCGGGAGAGAGAAAGAATTCCGTGCTTCACTACAAAAGCTTAGGGGTGAAAAGGCTGACATATCTGGAGAGGCTACTGAGATTATAGTTGGCTTCTACCCTAAATTGCTCCATTTATCAACATATAATTTGGGGAAGAGGATATTCCAAAAAAACAATCTCTTATTCTTATGCAGGCGTACGTTGAATCAGTTCAGGATTTACCTAAGGCCAGGATTCAGGATTTGTTTCACAGGAAAAATATGTATGCAGTCATTGTAAGAACTAAGCAATTTCATCAACCTACTTCGTTTCCGAAAGATCTTATTTTTCATCATCATGAAAGAAGTTCTAGCTTTGATGCACAGGTGGGTGTTGGCCTGAAGGTCTTTCAGCAACTGGGGGGAATAAACGCATTAGGCTTCTATACAAGCTATATCTTTTCATCAGCAGGTATCCAAATGCTACCAAATTAATTGTGTCATTTTACTGATGAAGGAAACATCCTGTAATTGTTCTTCCCCTAAACTTCAGGGTTTTCTGGTAAACTTGGGACCACATTGATCGGCATTATTCAGGTTCAGGATTGGCTATTCTCGTCAATAAATGTAACTGGCTTGCTGGCTGTATCAATTTCTATAACTATAATTATTTCAGATTCCAATCACATTACTTGGGGCCCTTCTCATGGATAGGAGTGGAAGAAGAACCCTTCTATTGGTATGGATACTTCAAAACTGAGCTGATGCACTTACCTAAAAAGAAAGCTTCATTTTTTTTATTTTCTTCTATTAATTAGGTGTCTTCATCTGGCACATTTGTGGGCTGCTTTCTTACTGGGCTATCATTCTACTTCAAGGTAACCGTAAACTTGTTTATTCCATGGGGCAGTCCAACTTAAAATTTGAACTGGAAATCATTTATTGATGCTAAGTTGCTAATATAAGCCATTACAAAATCTCGGGAAGAAACTTGCCACAGTTTTTAGAAGTTCTGGCTGGTCTTTTTGCTCGCCAATTTTTGTCTCCTTCAACACTAAGTTGATTTGTTCATCACATAGTTCGTATTTCTCAAACCGCGTCAATGGCAGTGCGGACATGTGGAACTTAACTATCTGATAATAGTAGTGCCTGAATGCAAAACATAAGGTAACCACAGTTATTAAAGTTCCCAGCTAGTACGGAGTATTTGGCAATGGGGCAAAAATACCAGACTGCACAAGCACCGACTTCTATGTATGAGGCTCTATTAAATAAACATGATTGAAGGGTGAAATGTCAACAGATCAAGCAGATCAAATCAACAAAAATAAATACTTGAATAAACGTGACCTGAATTTACATTTCAGAATGTTCGGTGCCTATCATTATACAGAGTATTGACTTTCTCTCTTTTCATGATCACAGGCACAAGGATTGTACACACAATTGGTTCCTACATTGGCTCTTTACGGCATACTGGTACAGAAATTACGTAACTAAAACATCAATAATTTTGTGTGATCCCAATGTAAAAATGAAAAATTGTGTACACAATTCATCACCACCTAGACGTCTAAGATGGCAATTTTTGCTGGCATAACATGTCTGAACTCCAGATATGTAAATTCTGACTCCTTACTTAATAGGCATACTATGTGGCATACTCAATTGGAATGGGACCTGTTCCTTGGGTTATCATGTCCGAGGTATGATATATCACCATGAAGTTAATTAGGGATGATGCTCGCATTCCTGGTAATCTGTAAGGACCCCACGTTTGTAACTGACAACATCTCATTGTTTATTGGCAAAGATATTCTCAATCAACATGAAAGGAATAGCAGGAAGCTTGGTAACCCTGGTTAGTTGGGTTGGTTCATTCGTGATATCGTATTCGTTCAGCTTCCTAATGGATTGGAACTCTGCAGGTAGGCATGTTCAACCCTTGTATAAGTAGGACAGTTGAAAAGAAAGTAGAATATCCACCATTACCCACTCATGTGAAAGCCAAATAATAACCCAATAGCAAAAAAATATTTGGAAAGGAGTTATCGCCAAGGTTTGCATATCTTTTTCTACAAAAGTATATGTTGCTTTGTTTCTCCCATGGAGCTTTGGTTCCACTTACCACTCAATAGTTCTCCAGTAAATGTTTTTGCTTCAGTTTGTTTTTATTTCTATGTGTAGGCACATTTTTCTTGTTCTCAGCAGCGAGCCTGGTTACTGTGTTGTTCGTGGCAAGGCTAGTGCCAGAAACTAAAGGGAGAACACTCGAAGAGATCCAAGAATCACTAATGGCCGGCACATGACATTACAAATTTATGTCTACAGATTTGAGAAAAAGAACTGATATCTTTGTGCTGTAAATTCCCGTGTACCTCTTGTTAATCATTAGATTGCTTGGTCATAAGTGTCGAACTATCAATCAATTCCAGACAGATCTGTGTCAGATGATCTAATTTGGTTTGGTCATGACAAAAAAATTACCATGATATCCTGACCGACCGTTACCACACTAATTTCATCAACGATTATGAACACATCAGAGCATCTTTTGCACGCACAAATTTGCTTTGATGGATGGAAGAGTTCATGTATTGGTTGAATGTCATTGGACGATGAAGCAAATTGCATGCTTGCGTGAGTTCATGTGCTTTCTGGTGGACTATATATCCAAGTATTTCTTACAAAGAATTAAAAAAAAGGCCAAAAGATGATATCATTCAGAACAAAACATCAAAATTTGACAGCACAGTGCCAAAAAAAACTCTGAGTAAACAAAGAACAAACCCAACTCTGAGCAGAACAGGATTCTAAACTTAAATGTAGACTCATTCATAGGTGAGAATTAGGTACCAGTATTTGTGTTCAGGTTTTCAACTGCTTCGGTGAGTGATGTACTCTACACTCCATAATCAATCAGGTACCAGTAGTATTTGTGGTATCCAACAATTTAACCTGGTTCATGCTTGCTTCATGCTTACTACTTTCCTCCTTTATGACCCGCTTGAAGTTTCCGAGCTCAGGAGAGTCCTGACCATACACCGTCTTGATGTTATCCACGCAAGCACTGCAAATGACAGGCAGCAGATAAATCAACTCAGCATCGCAAAGAACTAACTGAACACGTAGATACACAAACAACGACGCAAGAGTCAGCATACCTGCAGGCTTCCCTGTCGAATTTGCTGCGTGGCACGCCAAAGAACTCTTCGAAAACCTTCGGTTCGACCCGGCAGAAGAATGGCCGGTCTACAACGCCCAAAAATATCAGCCGTAACAGCGTCAGTTTACTCACACATGTGCAGCTACGCTGTAGACTAAAACATAACTCGTTCTGTAAAGAAACGAGCACCTTCGTAGATGTTGCAGGTTCGGTTGGACTTGTCGTAGTTGTTGCACCATCCATCGGGGCCAATCATGCTCTTGTACAGCTGCAGGCATGGTCAGCAATTCAGCATGCTCCATCATAAATTAACCGAGATTTTGCATCTATCTATCAAACAACAACCAGCCTTTTTGTAGTACAGTATGTTCATAGATAGATACAGCAGAAATGGTGCCTGCCGCTATTGGTACTGGGTCTACCTGGAGGTGGTCGGGGAAGTCGGCGAAGACCTCGTCGGGGGTGGGGAACTCGGGGCCCTTGTCGAGCTTGCAGCACGCGCCGCACCCCGTCGCGCAGCGCCACCGCACCACCCGCTTCGGCTTCTCCGGCGGCTGATTCCTCAGCTCAATCTCCTGGCCCGATGGCCCTTGCGGCGCCTCTTCCGCTGGGCGATCCTTCCTGTCCCTGGCCGGCCTCGCGTTGGCCTTCTTGCTGCCGGGGATCTCGGAGCGCCCAGGCAAGGGCTGAGGCTGGGGCTTGGCCTCGCCCCGCCGCTGGCCCTTCCTCTTCTTTCCACCCGATGGTGGTCCTGATGAGGAGGACGAGAGACCGGCGACGGCGACCGGCAGGAGGCCGGGTCTCCTCCTGGCGCCGGCGACGACCGTGGACGCCGCCCTGGCGCCGGCGGCCCGCAACATGAGCATCCTCTCGTCTGCTTCAACACAAGAACCTCGCTTATCCCCTCCCTGCCCTTCCTCTCAAGTTGGCTTGACAACACCCTGCGACTGGGCTCGCGCGGCCCAATTTGGGCATGCCTAGGCCCGCGTGGTAAATGCTATACGTGGCCCAGCTTGATTCACACCCTTCCGAAGCTGAAATGTGGATGCCGCGAAGAACAGGTAGAAAAGGAGCTGTGGCTGGCTCATGGAAATCAAGTTTCGGTGAAAACCGAAACAAACCATGTGAAAATGATGTTTTGAAGTTTCAAAAAATCTCACAAACATACGGGATTTTAAGAGTGTGATGTTCTATCAGCATGTGAAATTCCCAAGTTCAAACACATTACCACTTGCGAGCTACGAAAAGAACAAATTCAACAATGAATAGTGGCGTTCAATGCTGATTTTGTACTATCCGTACCTCGCAAGTGGTGATGTGTTTGAACCTGGGAATTTCACATGCTGATAGAACATCACCATCTTAACATACAAAAAAAAAGTTTTTTTTTTCAAAACTTCTAAATATGGTTCCCACAAAGTTTTCTTTGAAACTTGGTTTCCATGTGATATTCTCTCGTGGGGCTGGGATGCCGAAACACTCAAAGCTTTAGTTCCTCGTGAGGCCTTATCACTGGCAAGCGACGTCCTGGCAAGAAAGACTAGAGCGGCCAGCGATTGCCTGAATGTTGTCAAGTCAATACATGATCAATCAGGTCAGGTGGGTATGCACAAATAGTAGGTGAAATCATAGCTCCAAGTGCAGATTTTGAAGCTACCTCTTTTGTGCATGAGAGGAGAGGTTCAAACAAGGAGGCTCACCAGCTAGCTCGGAGTCATAAAATGGCTAGAAGAACCAACTCAACAATATTGTCGAAAATGAAAAGAACCAAACACTACATCTGTCGGAGTAATGGGCCACGGGTAGGCTAACCCGAGCCCCAGAACCTTTCAAGACATCGGGGCAGGCCGCGCCCCTCAAGCTCTGAGATATGCCGAGTCCTAGCTAACGACTACCAGAGAAGCCGGCTGAGGGGAGTCGGCTCGCGACTCCAGCCATCTCCTGCCTTCGCCGCGATGGACGGGGCGGGGTACGGTCACAGCGTGGCCGTCTCTTGCCCGCTTACGAGGGGCTGGCATGGCTACAGTGTGTCGTATCGCTGAAGATCTCCAGCGTGGCGCGGCACTGTTGTCATGCCTGCCCTGACCTCAGCTACAGTGGGCGGCGTACTGTGGCCACGACGGCCTACCTGTACGACCCAGAAACGGCGGGACCCGCCCGTCAGCGAGAGCACAGAAGACGGCGGATACGCCCCGAAGACGGACCCGTGGGAGTCGGCCCCCCTGGAGTCGGCCAGCCCCACCCACGGGCCCCACACGCCATTAACCAGACAAGACGGGGAATGGCGACAGTGATCGTCCGATAGACGGCGGCACTGTTGCCACGACCCCATGACCAAGCCTGCGTCATTAGAAGCACGGCTACAGTACCGGATCCGTCGGCGGGGCCCGCCAGTCGGCAGGCCCCAGCAGTCGGCGGAGAAGACGGCGGCCTGAGAGACAGACAGCTGGGCCCCGCGCCCAGCCGGATTACCATTGTACCCCCGGGGGGTAGGCCTATATAAACCCCCCGGGGCACCCATGCAAAGGGTTCGAATCCATTAGCACTAGACCATGGCAGATAGGAAGGAGAGAGCTAGCCCTGCCTTCTCCTACCTTCAAAATACAGCTCGAGGAGCAACCTTGTACTCACTTTGCCTTAGTGATCATGCGGAGACCCCGTAGAGCAGCAGTAGGGGTGTTATCTCCCTGGAGAGCCCCGAAGCTGGGTAAGATCCGCCGGCGTGCATGTCTTGGCCTCATTTCGTTTCCTGGCACCGGCGATGTTCTACTCGCTCCCACCATGATAAGCCATCCTTTGGCATATGTCGCACCCAACCCTCGACATTTGGCGCCCACCCTGGGGCGAGGTGCACCGTCGTCTGGAGACCTGCTCTGGATGAGAACCCTTTTTCTCCCCAGCGAGCGTAGCCAGCCCGGCACGCCCGATGGCGCTTGCCCCGACACGCTGCAAGGCATCGACGACGCCTGCGCAGCGAGCTGCCTCGCCGATCTTCTTGGCGAGGTTTGCATCTCCGACGAGCCTGCATCCGACGCAGGCACGGGCGGCCCCGAAAGCCTCCTTGCGGGCCTCCTCGACCAACTCCACGTCGCCGGCGAGCCCGCCGTGGACTTGGAGTCCGTAGGCTCCACCGGCCCGATGCTGGTCGACTCCGACAGCAGGTCGCTCGACACGAGGAGAGCGGCGGAAGCGCCGTCACGGAGGTGCTCGTCATCAGTCATGGCGAGCACTCCGGTGAGGGATCTCATGACCCACTCGACGCGGCTCTACGAGACCTGACCGCGCCCATTCTGGAGGACGCTGACGCCGAGACGCTGGAGGTGCACCGCCTTCAGCTTGTCGAAGGCGCGAAGAAGCTGGCAAGCATGAGACGCTTGTCAGAAGGCTACCAGCGTGAGATGGATCACGTTGTGGGCAGCTCACCGGCCCCGACTGGGCCTAGCCGCCTAGGCGCGGTCCGGCAACACGGCGTGGCCGTCGCCAACCTGTTCGGGGCCGATCGCCCCATGTACGCTACGCCTGCGGAGAACATCCGCGCCGCCCAGGCGGCGGCGGACGAGCTAGACAACTTCGAAGGAGAAGAGCGCCGCCTGATGACGGAGCGGGTCCAGCGGCTCCTCAAAGCGGCTGCCGCGCAGAATGAAGCCGGCTGCCGCACAGAGGCCCCGCAACGACCAAACGACGACTTGCCTCCCCGCCGAGATCAAGACGCGACGTCTCGGACGCCGACTGGCGGAGTCCGCGGAAGAAAAGACAAGGATCCGGCTGTCAGCCACAGTCGGACTCGCATCACCATCGAGCGCGACCAAGACGGCCGCCCAAGAGCAGTGGAGCGGCAGGGCGACTATCTGCCTCCCCCACCGCTAAGAGAAAGACGAGTCTCCCCGCCACCTATTGAGCATCCGACTCTCGGCGACCGCCTTGGCCGCCGAGAGGGAGTCGGAGAGAACGATGCCCGCCACCGGATCGACCGACTCCACCGATCCCTGGCGCTAGAAGAAGAAGACGAGCTGGGCCCTCCCTGTTTCAGACCCCGCATTCGAGACGAGCCCTTTCCCAAAGGGTTCACGCTCCCCCGAGACACGCCCAAGTACACCGGCTCCGTGAAGCCGGAAGATTGGCTAGTTGACTACTCCACAGCCGTTAACATAACAAACGGCAACAAGCGTGTCGCCGTGAAGTATGTTTCACTCATGCTCCAGGGCACGGCTCGGACATGGTTGAACAGTCTGAAGCCCCGCAGCATCAACAGTTGGGTTGACTTCACCGAGGCCTTCATCCGCAACTTCACAAGCACGTACAAGCGACCCCCCAAGCCGCGCCAGCTCTCCTTGTGCGTGCAAGGTCAAGACGAGTCGACTTGCGACTACCTCACATGCCGGGGCGAGCTTCGGAACTCCTGCGAGGGCGTGCACGAGGTGCAGGCTATCGAATAATTCACCGCCGGATGCAGAGAAGGCACCCTCCTCAAGCACAGGCTCCTCTACGACGAGCCGGAGACCCTCGACGAGTTGCTGGTCATAGCAAACAAATATGCTATGGCCGACTCCTCCATGAAGACGGAAATTCAAGTTAGTGCGACTGGCAAAGTGGCCCCTCAAGCTCCCAGAACCCCGGCTGGAGACGCCAGTCGGCGACAGCAACAGAATGATCACAAGCGCAAGGCCCCGCAGCCGGCTTCCAGCAGCCGGCAGGTTGCGACAGTTGAAGACCAACAGCCGGAGGGGCAGCCTCCGACGAAGCGACCGAAAGGCGGCAAGTCCAACTGGTTGCCGGCCTTCTCTTACGAGCAGACTCTAGATGGTCCCTGCAAGTTCCACAGCGGCGCGAAGCCGTCAAACCATACCACCCGGAAATGCCACTGGCTCACCAGAATCGCCAAGGGAGATGGCCTCCTTCCTCCTCCGCCTGCTGGGCCGCCGCCTCCACCGCCGCCCCAGCAGCCGGCTGCCAGGCCAGTCGGCGTCGTACAAGATGAGTACCCGGAAGAGCACGGAGCCTATGTAGTGTTCACCAGTATGGCTGATGATCGACACAGCAGACGGCAGCAGCAGCAAGAAGTAAATGCAGTAGCATCAGATACTCCAGAGTTTATGCATTGGTCCAAGAGGCCTATCAGTTGGAGCAGAGCTGATCACCCAGAGGTGATGCCGAATCCGGGCTCCTACACCTTGGTTTTAAGCGCCACCTTGGCCACAGATAGGCGGGCCGCTCGCTTTTCGTGAGTGTTGATAGACGGAGGCAGTAGCATCAACATCCTGTACAAGGATACCATGGAGAAGTTAGGAATCAAGCAAAGACAGCTCCAGAGCAGCCGAACTGTGTTCCACGGCATTATACCTGGCCTTTCCTGCTCACCAATCGACAAGATCCTGATAGACGTCCTCTTCGGAGACAAAGATCATTTCCGTCGAGAGCTAGTTTGGTTTGAAGTGGTGGACCTTGAAAGCCCATACCAAGCATTGCTTGGCCGACTCGCTTTGGCCAAGTTCATGGCGGTCCCCCACTACGTCTACCTCAAGATGAAGATGTCGAGTTCTAAAGGGATTCTGACCGTAGCCAGCGACTACCGGAAGTCGTCCGCTTGCGCGGCTGAGAGTAGTCGGCTGGCCGAGTCCCTGGTGATCGCAGCTGAGAGGCGGCTCCTTGATCGGGTTGTGGCAATGGCCGGCAAGCAGCCAGAGATGTCGCCCGACCCCAAGGAGTCGGAAGCTGAGGGCTCGTTCAAGCCAGCTAAAGAAACAAAGAGGATACCTTTGGACCCGGAACACCCAGAGAGGCACGCTGTCATAGGTGCAAACCTAAACAGCAAATAGGAAGGCGAGCTCGTCGATTTCCTCTGTGAGAATCGAGACATCTTTGCATGGTCCCCTAAAGACATGCCAGGTGTACCGACGGAATTCGCCGAGCACAAGTTACATGTCCGATCTGATGTGAAACCCGTCAAGCAGCCCTTGCGCCGCCTGTCAGAAGAGAAGAGAAGAGTTGTTGGAGAAGAAATAGCCTGGCTCCTGGCAGTCGGCTTCATTATGGAGGTGTTCTTTCCAGAATGGTTGGCAAACCCGGTCCTAGTGTTGAAGAAGAACAAGCAGTGGCGGATGTGTATCGACTACACAAGCCTCAACAAAGCTTGCCCCAAAGACCCATTTGCTTTGCCAAGAATTGATCAGGTGATAGACTCCACAGCCGGATGCGAGCTGTTGAGCTTCTTAGAAGCATATTCAGGATATCACCAGATCAAGCTGAACCCGGCAGATAGACTGAAGACTGCCTTCATCACGCCGTTTGGAGCCTTCTGCTACCTGACTATGACGTTCGGCTTGAGGAATGCCGGCGCCACCTTTCAGCGTTGCATGCAGAAGTGTCTCCTCAAGCAACTCGGCAGAAACGCCCACGTCTACGTAGATGATGTGGTGGTGAAGACGGAAAAGCATGGAACACTGTTGGAAGATCTCCAGGAAACCTTTGAGAATCTGCGTCGATTCCAGATCAAGCTCAACCCCGAGAAGTGCATCTTCGGAGTACCAGCCGGCCAGCTCCTTGGCTTCCTGGTCTCTGAACGCGACATAGAGTGCAACCCTATAAAGATCAAAACCATCGAGAGGATGGAAGTCCCCCGCCGACTGTTAGATGTGCAAAAGTTCACCGGCTGCTTGGCGTCCATCAGCCGATTCATTAGTTGGCTGGGTGAGAAGGCTCTCCCTTTGTACCAAGTGATGAAGAAGACCACCTTTTTCGAGTGGAACCACAAGGCAGACGAAGCATTTCTCCAGTTGAAGAAGGTGTTGACTACTCCCCCTGTGCTGGCGGCTCCGACTCCCAAAGAGCCTATGCTCCTATACATTGCCGCCACCAGCCGGGTAGTCAGCACAGTCATCGTAGTCGAACGCAAGGAGGAAGGCAAGGCGCTCCCTGTCCAGAGACCGGTATATTACCTGAGCGAGGTACTGTCGACCTCCAAGCAGAACTACCCCCACTATCAGAAGATGTGCTACGGCGTGCACTTTGCCGCCAAGAAGTTGAAGCCTTACTTTCAAGAGCATCCAATCACTGTGGTCTGCACAGCTCCACTGGCCGAGATCATTGGAAGCCGAGATGCTTCGGACCGAGTGGCCAAATGGGCCATAGATTTGGCTCCCTACGCCATCTACTACCAGCCCCGCACCGCCATCAAGTCACAGGCACTGGCCGACTTCCTTGTCGACTGGGCTGAGACCCAGTACCTGCCACCAGCGCCCGACTCCACTCATTGGCGGATGCATTTCGATGGCTTTAAGATGCGCACCGGCTTGGGAGCCGGCGTCGTCCTCACCTCCCCTAAAGGCGACAAGCTCAAGTATGCACTGCAGATCCACTTTGCCGCCTCCAACAATGTCGCCGAATACGAGGCACTCATTCACGGGCTCCGGTTGCCAAAGAACTCGGCATCCGCCGGATCCTGTGTTATGGTGATTCCGATTTGGTGGTCCAGCAGTCATCTAGCGACTGGGACGCCAAAGATGCAAACATGGCGAGCTACCGCTTCCTGGTGCAGCAACTCAGCGGATATTTCGAGGGCTGCGAGTTCCTTCACGTGCCAAGAAATGACAACGACCAAGCAGACGCCCTGGCACGAGTCGGCTCCACCCGCCAAGCGATACCATCCGACGTCGCCCTTCAGCGCCTCCTCAAGCCGTCTATCAAGCCTTCACCAGAATCAGACTCCATCTTTGTGCCGGCTCCCCCCGAAGAAGTCGGATCCGACTCAAAAGCACCAGCAGACGGCCCCAAGAAAACCGCAGTCGAAGCCGGCCCAGGAACTTCAGAACCCGGCCCGGGGACTGCGGCGGCCGGCACGAAGACTCCAGAGCTCGGCCCGGGGATTGCGCCAGTCGGACGGGGACTTTGCCAATCCAGCAAGCGGCCGCGGATTCCAACCCGCCGCCGCCCAGCCCAGCCGCCCTTGTCCAAGTCACAATAGTCGCAATTGAAGAAATAGCAGCACCCTCATGGGCCCAGCCCATCCTTAAGTTCCTAGTAAACAGAGAGCTGCCAGCTGATGAAATCTTGGCTCGGCAAGTACAACGCCGAGCGACAGCCTACACCATAGTCAACAGAGAGCTGGTCAGGCGCAGTGTCATTGGTGTCTACCAACGTTGCGTCGAGGCAAAACAAGGCCAAGCAATTCTCAGAGACATCCATGAAGGCGAGTGCGGCCACCATGCGGCCTCAAGAGCACTCGTCGCCAAAGCCTTCCGGCATGGTTTCTTCTGGCCAACTGCCCTAGAAGAGGCCAAGGAATTAGTCCAAAAATGCAAGGGGTGCCAGGTGTTCCGTTCCAAGCCACTCCACTCGGCTTCCGCGCTCAAGACTATTCCCATTGCCTGGCCCTTTGCGGTTTGGGGCCTGGACATGGTGGGACCATTCAAGACGGCACGAGGCGGCCTAACTCATCTGCTTGTCGCGGTGGACAAGTTCACCAAGTGGATCGAAGTAAAACCCATCAAGAAGTTGAATGGTCCGACTGTAGTGACTTTCATCGCCGACATCACGACTCGGTACGGCATACCACACAGCATCATCACCGACAACGGCACAAATTTTGCCAAAGGCGCTTTGGCCCCTTTCTGCGCGACGCAGGGCATCCGACTGGACTTAGCGTCTCTTGCCCATCCGCAGTCAAACGGCCAGGTGGAGCGAGCAAACGGCCTCATCCTATCTGGCATCAAGCCTCGACTGGTCGAACCACTGGAGTGTTCGGCCGGTTGTTGGCTTGAGGAGCTGCCAGCCGTCCTCTGGAGTCTACGCACGACTCCAAACAAGTCAACCGGCTTCACGCCTTTCTTCCTCGTCTACGGTGCTGAAGCCGTCATCCCAACGGACATAGAGTTCGACTCCCCGCGAGTCACCATGTACACCGAGGAGGAAGCAAAAGAAGCACGTCAAGACGGCGTCGATCTGCTGGAAGAGGGCCGGCTGTTAGCACTCAGCCGATCCAGCATCTACCAGCAGAGCCTGCGCCGATACTACAACAGGAAGGTCAGGCTGAGATCTTTCCAAGAAGGCGACCTTGTGCTCCGACTGATCTAGCGGACAGCCGGCCAGCACAAGCTGTCGGCACCTTGGGAAGGCCCCTTCATTATCAGCAAAGTGCTGGGCAACGACTCCTACTACCTGATCGACGCTCAGAAGCCCCGAGCACGCAAGAGAGACGACTCCGGCAAAGAGTCCGAACGGCCATGGAATGCAAATCTTCTCCGAAGATTTTACAGTTGATGCAGTATATACCATGTTACCCCTTTTTGTATTAAAGTACCAAGACTTCGGGCCCCCCGATGAGCTCGGGGACTGCCCCTTTTGATTATCTGTATGATAAGAATTATGCCCTCGAGTATGCTACTCTTTGCTACGCCGCTTGGCACCGGGTTCGACTAGTCGGCCCGGGGACTCGCCGTCTTGCGCTATGAAATGTTTCCTGAAGTCGGACAAGTAGTGTGCGGCGCCTAAGCCGTCTCCTGCCAGAAGCCGCAGACTCGCAGAGCGACTATCTGGCGGGCAGGAGTAAGGATGAATGGGCGCCCACACGAAAAATGGCTAAGGACCTAAAGCATTAACATAGCTTAAGCCGGCTTCCAACCCCTTTTCGCAAAACCGACTCACGAGTAGTCGGCTTGCCACTTTCTATCCAACTTGTTAAAAAGACTCCAATGAATGGCAAGTACTTGCCTTCTCCAAAGTAGCCAGGCATTTGATTCAGCGGCAGTCCACAGAGCGGTTGTCCGGCTGACAAGGCGGCGACTAGGGGAAGGCGGCAAAGAAAAAAGTCAAAGGAGCAATGAGCAAGGAAAGATAGAACTCGGATTAATATTTACATAGCATAGGCCCTTGGCCGAATCTTCAAACAGAAGTTCAAAATACACCCCGCGGGTGGAATTGTGCAAATTAACAAGTTCTTCAAAGGCTATTTAAGCAGATAAAATAAAGCCAGACGACAGCCTAGGGAGCGGCAAACGGGTTCGGAGGGTCGAAGGAGACGGCGGTGTCAGGCGCCGGGGCGGCCGGCTGGGCAGTCTCGGCTTGATCGCCGCCAGCGGCAGCCGGCCCGGTCGGATGTGGCTCGTTGCTGGAGGCGCGCTCGAGCTGAGGCTGGTCGCCCGCTCCGTCTTCTGGCGCCTCCGTCTCGCCTTCGTCCTCCGCCTCGCCTTCCTCCTCGGTGCTGGAGCCAATCACCTCTGCCGAGTCCTCGTCGTAGTCCGGGTTCATCCCGAACCACTCCGACGGCACCTCCTCGCCGTCTGCAGCCCGCTCAGGGACGAAGACGTTGGTATCTGTGTAGTCGGCAATCGCCGCCGCGCGCTCGACGAGGGCGCTCTCCACAGCCACTAGCTCTGCCTGGGCCTCGGACCGGAACATGGCCAGCCGGTCCAGGTCCAGCCCCGGATACCATGCCTTGACGAATTCCAAGGCCCGACGCGCTCCGGCCCGGGCCGAGGAACCCTTCCAGGCCTCAAGACGGCCAACTGCGACCTCCAGCCAGTCGGCAGTCCGACTGGCGGTGCGCAGAGCCGGCATGTCTGCCCACAGAGCGGCAACCGCCTGGGCGCCGGCACGCTGAAGCCGGCGCATCAACCGATGGGCCGGACGAAGACGGGCCTCAATGCTCAGAAGCTGCTCGTCGACGGTCAGGGGGGCGTTAGCGGCGACCTCCGCGCCGTTTGCCCTCCGTGCCTCGCGATCAGCCTCGATGGCCTGAGTGACTGCCTGCGAGTGGCCAGGGAAGAAGTCTGCCAAGACAAAAAAGAAGCAAGTCAAAAAATCAGAAGTCAGCCCGACCTATAGTCGGAAACTCAAAGAAAGAAAGGAAGAAAAGAAACTCACCGTCGACGATGTCCTCGATCTCATGGAAGCCAGAGGTCAGCATCGCCTCCTTGTCAGTCCAGGAGGAGCGCTAGCTCTCGAACTCGGCCAGGAGAGCAGCCCCCTTCTTCTCGGCCTCGTCCTGCGCCTTCTTGAGCAGCTCCTTCTGCTCGGCCAGTTGCGCAGCCAGCAGGTCGCGCTCTGTGGCAAGCTTGCTGCACTCCTCCCCCTTGACGCGCAAGGCGGTGTTGACTTCGCCCAGCTGCTCCTGAAGAGTGGCGTTGGCCCCTGAAGAACGGAAGAAAGAGATGTTAAGTCGCCAGCAAAGAAGGTCGCTGGGAAGATCCGGCCCGATTGCTCAGCAGTCGGCCCGAATCTCGGGGACTACAGCCCGCGGGTGCGCCAGCGCGCCCCCGCGAAGAAGAAGAACAAAGAAAGAGACGTTAAAGTCGTCAAGAAAAGAAGGTCGCTGGGAAGATCCGGCCAGACTGCTCAGCAGTCGGCCCGAATCTCGGGACTACAGCCCACGGGTGCGCCAGCGCGCCCCCGCGAAGAAGAGGAAGAACTCACTCCGGCTCTCCGTCAAGTCGGCTGTCCGCCTGCCCAGCTCCTCGACATTGCGGTTGAAGGCAGTGGCGCGGAGGTTGTGATATTCCTGTAATAAGCATTTCAGACAAAGATAAATATTTGGAACTCACCAGAGGGAGTTTCGAACCGCCTGCTCAGCAGCTGGCCCGAAACTCGGGGACTACACCCAGTGGGTGCGCTGGCGCGCTCCCATAGAGAAGAGCAAGAAAGACAAGAATCAAAGAAGAAGCATACCCGGACGACCGCTCGCGACGCCAGATGCGCCTTGGTGCAGTTCTGGAGGGCGTCGCCCTCGGCTTGCAGCTTCGCCTGGACGTCTAGAAGTGCCTGGTTCAGCGGACCTGTGCCGCCTCCTCGCACCGACCCAACGGGCGCGGCGCTCGTCGCCTCGACATCTGGGATGGCCGAGCTGGCGGCACCGGTCTCCAAGGGCCGCGGCGCCGAAGTCGCCTTCTCAAGGCGGCGGCACGCTGGCGAGGCGACTTGAAGGAGCAGCGTCGCCACGGCCTCGTCCTCGGTCGGCGGCATCGGCGGGCCCGCCGGCTGTTTACCACGCGCGCTCCTAGACGGCGGCGGAGGCGGCGGTGGCGGCACGAGCGTGTCCGACATGGAGGCCTCGCCGCTTTCTTTCTCCACGGTGGGGTTCTCAGCGCCGGCTTCTCCAGTATGCCCCGTGAACTCCGGGGGCGGCGGTGCGGAGGACAACGGGATGACGAGCAACGCCGATTGGCGGTGTGCGGTCTCCTCGGCTCGCCGCCTTGCTGCAATGGCGGCTTCGGCCTCTTCCAGCTTTTTCTGGGCGGAGGCCGCCGCCTTCTCAGCCTCCGCCTTCTCCAGGCGGTCGGCTTCCTCCTCGTCGCGCTTCTCCCGTGCGTTTCGCTCCGTCGCCTCCCGGAGGTCGGCGGCGGGGTCAACCCGCCGAGTGTTGGCGGACGTTTCTGCCGACCCCATGACGGAGGGGACGGCGACCCTCTCAAGGGTAAGGGGAGCACTGAAGCAAGAAGAGAATGTAAAAGAAAGACTCGGACAAGATTCACCAAAGGAAAATAAGACAAAGGCGGAAACACTTAAGCAGAGACTAGCGGCGGCCTCTTCACTTCCTTACGGAAGCGGTTGGCCTTCGCGGCCGCTTCCTCCCGCTTGGTCGCGGCGACCGCCCCCTTGAACTTCTTCGGCTTGCCGCCGAGCGAACTCGGCCCGGCATGGCGCCTCTTCGCGCCGTCTTGACCGGCCAAGCCGGCGGAGGAACTCGCGCCCGACTGGCCGACCCTTGGCTGGTGGCGCGGGACGACTTCCCCTTCGGCGTCGTCTTCAGGCCAGTCGGCGAAGGTGGCCGAGGGCCTGAGGCCGCTTCCCGCTCCTCCTCCCCCGCCTTCGGCGTCGGCCTCCATCGCCGCCGCCCCCAAGTCGGGGTCGTCGACGTCGCTCTCCGCTCGGTCGGGGATGAACTCGCGGGGCGATCTTGCGACGCCGGCTGCGGGTTGAATGAGGGGGTTCTAACTCAGAGAAACCAATGAAGATCAGAAGTCGGATTCGGCTATAAAGAAAACAAAGCAATAAAGAGATGCGACTTACCACCGGAGGGGGGTTGGCGCGCGAGTACGGCTCCTTGCCGAACTGCCAGTCCGCCGCGAGCTCGCAGTTCGCGATGTGGTTCACCATGTTCGCCACTTCCGCGCGGGGCATCTCCCTGGTGCACATCCGACTCGGGTCCCGGTGGTCGCTCATCTGACTGATCAGATGAGGTCGGCCTTGGAGAGGGAGGACTCGACGCGCCACGAAGGCGGCCAGCAAGTCAGCCCCAACCAGGCCCTCCGACTGCGTCAGAACTCGAAGTCGCGCTACGGCGGCGGCTCCGGCGGGAGTCAGCATCTTGACTCGGCGGGACCAGCTCGGGAGCCTCCCAGCCGGTGCGCCGGCTTCGTAGGGCGTCAGATTGACCCAGTCGCCGTCTGGGGCGACGTTCTTCACGTAGAAGTACGACCGCTGCCACATCTTCACCGACTTGATCAGCGGGATGGAGGGAAACGGATTGTCGGCTGTCGATCGCCGCATTGCGATGAAGGCGCCGCATTGAGCCGGCACGCCGGCGACGTGCATGCCGAGCTTGGATTGAAAGGAATTCTCCCCACAGCTCGATGGTGGGGAGAACGCCGAGAAAGCCTTCGCATAGGGTGGTGAAGGCAGCCAGCAGCACCACCGTGTTCGGGGTGAGGTGGTGCGGCTGGAGCCCGTGGAACTCCAAGAAGGAGCGGAAGAAGCCGCTCGCCGGCAGCCCCAGGCCGCGCATGAGGTGCGAGCGAAAAATGACCCGCTCGCCCTCTTCCGGCGCCGGCGATATCTCTCTCGCCGGCGCGGCGCGGGCTCGCACGAGGTTTGCGCCGGGGAGGCGGCGCGTCTTGCGGAGAAACTCGATGAGGTCGTCGTCCACTTCGGAGCCGTCCCACATGCCGGAGCGCACGGCAGAAGCCGCAACGGCGGAGGAAGAGCTCATCGCTGCTGGCGCGGCGTGGTTCGGCACGACGGCGGTAAGAAGGAAAGGAAGCAGAGGAGGTAAGAGGAGGCGGGGGAGCAGGGAAGATGGGCGCGCGTGCTTCGCCGCTCCACTCCCCCGCCTACTTATAGCCTTGTAGCCTGAGAAGCCGATGGGGCGGGCGTGGGATTAACTGTGCGCGGGACCCCCCCCCCCCCCCACGATTTACCCCACGAAGTTACTGCGCGTAGTAACAACGTGGGAAACCCAACCGTCCGCACGGCCGCAACGGATCCGTTCGCGCGCCGAGGCACGATAGTGGCGGGCCCCGCCTGACGGCCTGTACCGTCGCGCGCGTGGGTAGACAGACTGTCCTCGCCGCGTGGCGCCGCGCGACAGGTCCGCGGCGGGCGGCCGCTGGGAAGCGTATCAGGCACGCCGCCTAGTTTCCCGCCGTGGCTTTCGAACTCTTTACGGAGCGAGACGGCCCTCTACGAATCCGACTCTGGATAGTCGGCCTGAAGGAAGACGGCAAGCGAAGCCCAGATTCCACCACCAGAAGAATGAAACTGTTGAGGCCCCAGCGACGTATCACCCTCGGAGCCTCACCAGCTTCGGGGACTACTGTCGGAGTAATGGGCCACGGGTAGGCTAACCCGAGCCCTAGAACCTTTCAAGACATCGGGGCAGGCCGCGCCCCTCAAACCGAGTCCCAGGGACGACTCCAAGATATGCTGAGTCCCAGGGACGACTCCAAGATATGTCGAGTCCCAGGGACGACTCCAAGATATGCCGAGTCCCAGGGACGACTCTGAGATATGCCGAGTCCCAGCTAACGACTACCAGAGAAGCCGGCTGAGGGGAGTCGGCTCGCGACTCCAACCATCTCCTGCCTTCGCCGCGATGGACGGGGCGGGGTACGGTCACAGCGTGGCCATCTCTGCCCCGCTTACGAGGGGCTGGCATGGCTACAGTGTGCCGTATCGCTGAAGATCTCCAGCGTGGCGCGGCACTGTTGCCATGCCTGCCCTGACCTCAGCCACAGTGGGCGGCGCACTGTGGCCACGACGGCCTACCTGTACGACCCAGAGACGGCGGGACCCGCCCGTCAGCGAGAGCACAGAAGACGGCGGATACGCCCCGAAGACGGACCCGTGGGAGTCGGCCCCCCTGGAGTCGGCCGGCCCCTCCTACGGGCCCCACACGCCATTATCCAGACAAGACGGGGAATGGCGACAGTGATCGTCCGATAGATGGCGGCACTGTTGCCACGACCCCATGACCAAGCTTGCGTCATTAGAAGCACGGCTACAGTACCGGATCCGTCGGCGGGGCCGGCCAGTCAGCAGGCCCCAGCAGTCGGCGGAGAAGACGGCGGCCTGAGAGACAGACAGCTGGGCCCCGCGCCCAGCCGGATTACCATTGTACCCCGGGGGGTAGGCCTATATAAACCCCCCGGGGCACCCATGCAAAGGGTTCGAATCCATTAGCACTAGACCATAGCAGATAGGAAGGAGAGAGCTAGCCCTGCCTTCTCCTACCTCCAGAATACAGCTCGAGGAGCAACCTTGTACTCACTTTGCCTTAGTGATCATGCGGAGACCCCGCAGAGCAGCTGTAGGGGTGTTATCTCCCCGAAGAGCCCCGAAGCTGGGTAAGATCCGCCGACGTGCATGTCTTCGCCTCATTCCGTTTCCTGGCACCGGTGACGTTCTACTCGCTCCCACCATGATAAGCCATCCTTTGACATATGTCGCACCCAACCTCCGACAACATGTATCTAAAAAATTGCACCACCGTTAAATCAAGTACTGAAACATCACAAATTTTAGTGAAAAGTCACGTACATCTCTTGGTTTGACTTCGGTTAGTCACGTACATCATGCAGTTTGCCAATGCCAAAACAAACAGGATCACCAGTTAACCACTCTCTGCCAGCAAGAAAGATACACCAAAACCTGATTGAACTGAGGGTGTAGCACCCACTGTGTGTCCTCTACCCTAGCAGTAACAGGGGAAACAGCACAAACGCTACTCACTTTGCTCGATTGCTTGTGTCTCTACCTCCTTCACCGCCAGGGGTTCATACCAGGCAGGCCCAAATCCAGCTGCTTTCCTAGCTTCCGCATTGAAGGGGGGCTTCAGGGGTCCACGGAAATGCTCTCTAACGATGCTGTGGAATCTCTCAATGATTGCCATTTCATCGGCGTCCCCATTTCCGCCTAGGCCACACCGTGCCAGTCCGTCCTCCACTTGTTGAACCGTCTCATCGTGGCTATTAACATCTTCTATCGGCTTATCTACCAATCCATCATGCACCGCTTGAGAAGCCTTATTATCATCACCTGTCCTACCTTCTGGCAGCTCAGCAGAGCATTGGGGTTTAGGCTGCGGAACTGGAGGTGCAATTGGATCACTGGGGAGGGACCGGAGACACAAATATCTAAACCATCTAACACCAGCTGCACAGTGTGTTATCTCTTCTGGATAAATAATATCTTCGAGTAGTTTGGCTGTTTCTTCATCCCCACCAGCGCGGAATCTTGATATGGTGGTTGGGAGGACATCTAATCCCCTAGCCTGTGTTCATAATGGGCATTTATCAGAAATAAATATGTGCATATGGTTGATCAGAGTTTATCACATGCAGAAAACAAATGATATTGGCGTACTATTATGCATAATAGATACATGCCAATTGTTCCCATCACTCCACAAAATTACAGGCATGTAAAGATGAGGATACTCCTCCGATACGCCTCCGATACATATCGCTGGAGTATCCGGGAATAAATGATTTAAAACAATGACGATACTCTAAGGATACTTCGCCAGTACGTTTTGGATACTTTTCCAGCCCAGGTAAGAGTCCGCTCAGCCCAGTTAAGAAGCAACCAGCAACCCTAGTGCCCCGATGCCCCCATCCTTTCCCTCGCAGCGTCTTTCCTCCCTCCCATGCTCACACCAGGCGGCAGCTGTGTCGCTAGCAGCTGCTCACCCAGGTCCCAGGGCCAGCAGCAGTGGCGGCTAGCCGGCGACGAGCTCCTCCTACTCACCAACGTCCCCTCTCACGCAACAGCCATGTATGGACACTTTTCTTCTCCATTTCTCCTGCCCAGCCAAGCTCATCTCCTCTTCTTTCTTCTCTGATCTCTGAAGATCTATCATTCTCATCTCCTCCAGATGGCTTTGAGTACCTACAACGTATCCGTATAGGCACTTTTTGAAAATGACAAATTTACGTATCCGTATCGGTGCATTCGAGAGGATAGCTTAACTAAACGCATTGATAGACAGTTACCGCAATTACACAAAGGAACATCTGGTGGGTAGTTTACTAAAAGAAAGCAACTCAAGTCCAACATTGCAACACATTTTTCAGGAGTAAATTGCACAAAACCACCACTTTGAAGGCAAGGTTTGCGAAAACCACTACAATACATTTTTTTTGCAGAAAACACTATGTCTTCGGTAATCTTTTTGCAGAAGACACTGATCGGCGGATCGGGCTCAGTTAAGTGAGTTTATGACAGATGGGGGCCCGTTTTTTGCCTATGTGGCATGACTGTTTAGGTTTAATGCGAAAAGCCCCCTAAATTTTTTCCCCGCTTCCCAGACCCATCCCGACCACGACCACACACACGTGCCCACGGCCGCCCCCATCCCGATCCTGGCAGAGGCCCCCGTCGCCGGTCCTGCACCGAGGGTGAGGCACATGACGCCGCTCGTGGTCCGTCCACCCCCCCCCCCCCCCTCCTCCCCTCGCCGAGGAGCGGCCTTCCACCATGCACTGGCGAGGGCGAGGCACAGGTCGCCGGAACCATGCGCCGGTGATTTGACGGAGCAGGCGTCCCCCGCCCCTTCCTCCCCAGGCCGCTGCCGTCATGCCCCCAACCAGATCCTGCCACATCGGCCTCCACTGTCCCCGCCCGGCACCGGATTAGGCAGCAGGGGCGGGCTGCCATTCCTCGACGCTCCGGCGACCGCGAAGATGGCCAGCACGTAAGGGAGCGGCGTCCTCGAGCCATCACCAGAACGCCTCCATGGCCGGGAGGAGCACGTGGGCCTTGATCGCGACCGTGGCCACGACGAGCGGCCAAAAGCCGGCGACGGCATTCTGCACCCACTGCCGGCGATGACAGATCGAGAAGCGGGGGCTAATTGCTTTTTCGTTTTTGATTTAGGGGTGTCTATGTAAAATTCTAGGGTCTAGTTTGTAATTTTAGATTTAAATCTACCTGGCACAAAAAATCATGCCACGTAGGCAAAAAAACGGGCCCCATCTGTCATAAACTCACTTAACTGAGCCCGATCCGCCGATCAGTGTCTTTTGCAAAAAGATTACCGAAGACATAGTGTTTTCTGCAAAAAAAAATGTATTGTAGTGGTTTTCGCAAACCTTGCCTTCAAAGTGGTGGTTTTGTGCAATTTACTCCATTTTTCAGCTTGGTTCTAATTTTACTGAAGAAATTGCTTTTCAAGGATTGCTAGTTTCTCTAGAGTAAATTATGCACACCCCAACAGTCCAAAATCTTGATTTACGAAGAACATAAGGTTGGTCTGATACCATTGGCCATAACCCAAAGCTCAGATACCACGTCAAAGTGCAAATGTCACAATTAATATGCAGTTTATGAACCAATCAGAAGTGAAATATAACAAAGAAGGAAAATGCAAAGCATATCAACTAGTTCTTATTTTTTGGTTATTAGAAGAGTCAGTTGACATATTTCATTACAGGCGTTCCTCATGGTTACTCCCCAAGGTGGCTTCTTACATCTTCATTTAGATACATGGGAATAGTACTAACCCCTTTGATCCATATTAATTGTCGCTGATTTAGTACAAATTATCGGAGGGAGTGGTATAATTTATTCTCTCTGGATACTCTACAAAATTAGAAGGTTTTTCAGAAATAAAACTTGAAGGTTCTGTTCATACTACCCCGGGAAATTGCGAGTTAGTTCAGTTCATTCGTTCCAATCGTAATTCTAACATTTTCCTTATCAGAAGAAGAGCCATTACCAACCATTAATTGGTCCTTAGGTTACCACGGGTAGCTCATTTTCTTGCATTGAGAACACAAGAAGATACAGATGGTTCATAATCCTTACACTGGACTGGACCAGTTCCTCGCCATAAACAACACAAGTCAGAAACTAGTTCTCTTGCAAGCTTCCAGGTTTCAAGTACTCCCTCTGTTCGGAATTACTTGTCTCGGAAATGGATGTATCTAGATGTATTTTAGTTCTAGATACATCCATTTTCGAGACAAGCAATTCCGAACGGAGGGAGTAGAACACTGGTCTTCAAAACTACTATAATTTTTATGCAACCAACCATAAATGAAGAAACTGAAATGACGATTGATTTAGCATCTGAATTTCACAAAACGAATGGTGTTTCAGCTTTCGAGGCTTTGGCTGCTTAAGCCTACAATGGCAAAGTCGTGTAGAAAGACTCTAGCTCAATGTATGGAGTCAATTTGGGCATGCTAAGCGAATTACTGTCCCCAATTCCTCATGCCAATGGTAAATAGGGAGGTACGGCTGCTCACCTCGTGGACGCAGTGCTCGACGGCCAGGCGGGCGAGGAGGCAGTGCGAGGTGCGCATGGCCGAGTCCCAGAGGCCGTCGTGCGCGGGGAGCGCGCCGTAGTGCGATCCCAGCTCCCGGAGCCGCGCGGAGAGCACCGCGAAGTGCCGGCCTTCGTCCTGCGCGACGCGGGCGAAGTCGTCGAAGAAGCCGCGGGGCATGCCGAGCTGCGCGCCGAAGCGGGCGACGATGTCCCAGGAGAGGTCGACGGCCCAGCTCTCGATGTGCGCCAGCGAGTGCAGCATCGCCAGCCGGCTCTGCGCGCTGCCGCCCTTCCCCAGCTTGGGCGCCTGGGAGGGCGGGAGCAGCCGCACCGCGTCGCTCCGCGCCGGGCGGTCCGGCGGGGCGCGCGCGGGCTGCGCCGGGTCGTAGGGGAGCGGGATGGCGCCGCGGAGCCACTCGGTGGCGGCGAGGTCGCCCAGCCGGGCCTTCTCGTCGGGGTCGGCCGTGTCGAGGATCTTCAGCGCCCAGTCAACCAGCGTCTCGGGCGGCGCCTGCCCTCCCGCTTTGTCGACGACGACCGCTCCACCGGCACCGCCCGCGGCATCCATCTAAGCGACTCTGCAGCCCGCACGACGCGGAGTGGGTCTCGGAGTTTAGCTGGAAGCGGCGGCGGCGGCGGCGGCGGCTGGGTTGGGTAGGCGGACTGCTGGTGGGCCGTATGATGCAGCCGACATATTCCTTCGATATGAAAAACTATCCAGGCCCATTTGTGAATTATGTACAAAAGGCTTCGTCAAATCCAGGCCCATTTTTTGAGTTTTTTTTTAAGGAATGCCCATTTGTGAGTTATTCTTACATCTCATAATATAATACTCCCTCCGTTTCAAAATTCTTGTCTTAGATTTGTCTACATACTGATGTATCTATTCACATTTTAGTGTTAGATACATCCGTATCTAGATAAATTTAAGACAAGAATTTTGGGACGGAGAGAGTATAATATAATATCGTTTTGCAAGCTGGATGAAGTAATTACAAAAACAAAAGGCTACTGCTTCAAACCTACTTATACAAGAAAAAACGCATGTTTGCATCCGTTCCTGTATAGCCGGCAATAGATTGACAAATAATACCAGTGTACAAAAGAGTACCACTGCCTTGCAAACCCAGACAATGCACAATACATAGAGTTGGAGAAGGAACACATGCATGCAAGTTGTAGAGAAATTTGAATCACACATAATAAATGTCACTGTACTGGATCATCTCGTCAAGGGGGTTAAAATAACCTCCTTGTATACAAAATGGTAGGAGAGAATGTAAACCTCAGGAGTATGTGGAAGTAATTTTTTTGAATCAAAATCCAGACAAATTTTGTCTCCACGAAGAAAAGGTACAACAAAGTAAACATGTCGAAAATACAAAACCACAAAGAAACCATCTTAAGTAGGACAACCATAATTACACCCAAACATTGAGACTCATATGCTATCATTTGTAATGACATCACAAATGTGTCTGTAGACGGGAAAGTTTGCAATACAATAGACGTTGTATTGATGGGGTGCCGGTGCACGTATATATAATACAAGGGAAGACCTCTACCTCAACTATACAAGGAGGTGGGCCACAAATTCAATACACGTGCAATACACAATACATACTCAACACCCCCCCCCCCACCCCCGCTGTCGAAGCGTCGCCGGAGACACAAAGACTGGACCGAAACTCCTCGAAGACGGGAGTAGGCAATCCCTTAGTCATCACATCAGCAAACTGTTGCGTCGTCGTCACGTGGAGAACCCGAACACGGCCAAGGGCAACCTGCTCGCGCACGAAGTGAATATCGAGCTCAATATGCTTCATCCGTCGATGGTGCACCGGGTTGGCGGAGAGGTAGACCGCGTTGACGTTATCGCAGTAGACAAGAGTGGTCTTGTGAACATCACACAGCAACTCCTGGAGCAGCTGACATATCCAAGAGCACTCGGCCACGGCATTAGCCACGGCGCGATACTCTGCCTCGGCGCTGGAGCGGGAGACCGTGGGCTGCCGCTTTGATAACCAAGAGATCAACGAGGGCCCAAGGTAGACGCAGTAGCCTGACGTAGAGCATCGCGTGTCGGGGCAGCCAGCCCAATCGGCATCCGAGTAGGCCACGAGGTTGGTGGAAGCGGAGGTCGTCAGGGTGAGTCCCAAGGACATGGTACCGCGTATGTAACGGAGAATACGCTTCACCAGAGTCCAGTGAGAGTCACGCAGGGTGTGCATATGGAGGCACACCTGCTGGACAGCGTACTGCAGGTTGGGGCGAGTCAGCCTCAGGTACTGTAAAGCACTGACAATAGAGCGATAAAACGCTCCATCGGATGCAAGAGACCCCTGGAGAGCAGAGACCTTCGCCTTTGTGTCAACGGGGTGGGCGCTGGCTTGCAGTTAAGCATACCAGCACGCTCCAGGAGCTCGTGGGCGTACTTCTACTGATGCAGAAAGAAGCCGTCAGTCCGTCGGACCACCTCGATGCCGAGGAAGTAGTGCAGGGGCCCCAAGTCCTTGAGGGCAAACTCATCACGAAGACGAGCAGTCAGCCGCTGAAGGGGGTCGGGGGCGGACGCCGTGAGGATGATGTCGTCGACATAGAGCATCAGATATGCAGTGTCAACTCCCTGATGATACACGAAGAGTGAAGCATCGGAGCGAGTGGACCGAAATCCGAGAGACTGCAGAAAGACTGTGATACGCTGGTACCATGCCCGAGGCGCCTGCTTCAACCCATAAAGAGAACGGGAGAGCAAGCACATGAAGTCGGGGTGCTCGGCGTCGATGAAACCAGTGGGCTACTCACAGAACACCTGCTCGGCGAGATGGCCGTGCAAGAAGGCGTTGGAGATATCCAACTGGTGCACAAGCCAGGCGCGCGAGACCGCCAGCTGAAGCACGGCGCGAATCGTGCCCGGTTTCACAACCGGGGCGAAGGTGTCGGTGAAGTCCACGCCCGCGCGCTGCCGAAAACCACGAACCACCCACCGAGCCTTGTAGCGCTCGAGAGAACCGTCCGGGCGAGTCTTGTGGTGAAACACCCACTTGCCAGAGATGATGTTGGCACGAGGGGGTCGCGGAACAAGCTGCCACGTGCGGTTGCGCTGTAAGGCGTCGAACTCCTCCTGCATCGCAGCTAGCCAGTGGGGATCCCAAAGGGCAGCGCGAGCGGAGGTTGGGACGGGTGATGGCGTCGACGTCGAGGCGGCGCACACATACTCGTCGGCGGAGTAGCGCGTGCTGGGCCAAAGCACTCCTGCTCGGGCACATGTAGTCACGCCAAGTGGCGGGGCAGCAGGGCCGGTGGGGGCACCCGGTGCGGCTAGGGGGCAGCGGCGGCGGCGGAGGCCGCAGCGGTGGCGGCGGCGGGGGCCGCAGGGGCCGCAGCATCGGCGGAGCCGGCGGCGGAAGAGGCGACGAGCGAGGGTGACGTCGAGCCTGTCGCAGGGTGGGCGGGCGGGGTGCCGGGCTCAACCTCGTATGAGGGAGACGGGGACCCGGGGGGGCGCTTGGACTCTACCTTGGGGGAGGGAGTCACAAAGCCAGGTGGTGGCAGCAGAGGGCGCCGTGGCGGGGAGGGGGGGGCGTTGGGGGCTGCCGCCGCGCATCGCTCCACAAGGGGGCGCGGGGGCCCGCGCCAAAGGGGCCGAAGCCGTAGGGACCTGAAAAAAAGGGAACACCGTCTCGACAAAGTACACATGCCTCGAGGTGTACACACAATGAGTGATAGGATCATAGCACCGGTAACCTTTGGTGTTAGGGGGGTAGCCAAGGAAGACGCATGGGACGGATCGTGGTGCGAGCTTGTGTGGCGTGGTTGACGCGGTGCTAGGATAACAGAGACACCTAAAGATGCGGAGACCATCATAGGACGGTGGTGTGCCAAAGAGAAGGTGGTGAGGGGCGTAGTTCCACCGAGGGCGACATGGACGAATGTTAACTAAGAGAGTGGCGGTAGCGAGGGTATCGGGCCAAAACCGAGCGGGCATGTTAGAGTGAAAGAGTAACGTGCGAACGCAGTCATTAAGAGTGCGGAGAATGCGCTCGGCGCGGCCGTTCTGCTGGGAAGTGTAGGGGCAAGTCAAACAGAAGGTGGTGTCGTGAGAGGCGAGAAGTGTGCGAAAGGCGATGTTGTCAAACTCTTTTCCGTTATCAGTTTGGAGTGCGAGTATGGGGCGACCGAACTGGGTGGTGACATAGGAATAAAAGGCGGTGAGTGTGGCTAAAGCATCGGATTTACGACAAAGGGGAAAAGTCCACACATAATGAGAATAATCATCTAATATCACCAAGTAGTAGAGATAACCCGTGTTACTCGCAACGGGAGATGTCCAAACATCGCTTGAAGTAATTGAAACGGAAAAGTGGAAAATGAAGAAGACACACTAAAGGGAAGATGAACGTGCTTGCCTAAGCGACAAGCCTCACAAGAGTGCTTGTCAAGCTTATCACATGAGAAAGAGAAACTCCTAAGAATTTGACGTAAGACAGTGTGGTTGGGGTGACCCAAGCGAGCGTGCCAAAGGTCAACACCGGCAGCAAGGGCGACGGGTGTGGATGTGGAGGCGCCGGCGTGCACGGGGTAGAGCTCATCGGGACTGTCACATCGGTGAAGGACTATCCGGGTACGGGCATCTTTCGCAGAAAAGCCAACACCGTCAAATTCAACAGTAAGTGGGTTCTCACGAGTAAGACGACAAACGGAAACTAGGTTCGTGACTAAATCAGGTGAAACAAGAACATAAGACATAGTGATGGGTGTGGAAGTGGAGGGAAAGCTAGTGCTACCGATATGAGTAATAGGTAAGGAGGAGCCGTTGCTGACGGTGATACGAGTGGGTGTGTGAACGGGAGTGCGGGAGATTAGGTTACCGGGATGAGCTGCCATGTGCGCAGTAGCACCTGAGTCCATGTACCAGTCGCCTCCACCGACAGAGCTACTCGATGGCGGCGCGGAGTGCTGGGCGGCGAGGAGGGTGGGGTCCCGTGGCACAGGTACCGGCGGCAGCGGAAGGCCCCCGTAGGGCGGCGCCGGGACGGGCGGGCCATAACCACCGAGAGGCGGCGGCGCAGGAGGGCGGCGTAGCCGGCGCCAATCGGCTGGAAGGGCACGTCGATGAATGCCTGGTGGCCAGCGGGAAGAGCCTGCTGATAGTGCGGCGCCCCTGGCGTCCTGGGCCTGCTGCTGCTGCTGCAGGCGGCGGCGACCGCTACCACGCCGGTTGCGTCGGCCCCCTCCCCCTTGCGGGTGCTGCGGGGGAGGCGCTGGTGGCGACGGGTAACACCCGGCGGGTGCGGGAGGACGCGACTGGATCGGCGCGGCCGGTGGAGCGGTTCCGCCACAGATGGTGAAGTTGCCCGGAGAGTCCATGAAAGGCGTCAGAAGCGGCAGGAAGAGGAAGCGGGCGGCGATGGCGGCACGTGGGAGCGCGCGGCGGCGACGGCGGCGTCGCGCGCGAGGAGGCGCTGCGCTGCGGCGGTGGCGGTGGGGAGCGGCGGCGGCGGCGGCGCGCGAGAAAATGCTGCGCGGCGACGGCGGCGACGGCGGGGAGCGGCTGCGGCGGCGGTGCGCGAGGAAACGCTGCGCAGCGGCGGCGGCGGCTCGTGCGAGAAGGCAGAGCGGGACGGCTACAACGAGTAGAAGGATCGGTAGTAGTACTAGATGGATGCAACCAGAATCACCACGTATGTGCAACCAACTAGCAAGCTACTCCCTCCTTCCATCTATATAAGGTCTAATGCGTTTTTCGAGACTAACTTGGACCAAATATTAGAGCAATAATATATGACATGCAACTTACACAAAGCACACCGTTAAATTCGTGTGTGAAAGGAGCTTTTGATGATATAATTTTTACATTGTGCATGTCATGTACTATTAATCCTGTCAATAGTCAAAGATCTTAAGAAATGCACTAGACCCTATATTGATGAAAGGAGGGAGTAGATGAATTATGCTAATGGATGGATTATACTAATGCTAATGGATGGATGGATGCGTGCGGCGAGGCGCAATCGGGCACTGGTGGCTAGCGGCGTGGTAGCGTGTTGGCGCTAGTGGGCACGGGAGAAGCGAGCGGCGGCGCGTGGGATGGAATCGCGCGGGCGGCTCGCGGGGAAAGCTGCGGCGGCGTCGTAGAGTGGACAGGCCGCGGCAGGGGAGATGCGGCGGCGGCGGCGCGTGAGGAGGCGCGCGGCGGCCGCGGCGGCAGCGGAAAGCTAGGTCAGAACCTAAAAACTGATACCATGTAGACGAGAAAGTTTGCAATACAATAGACGTTGTATTAATGGGATGCCGGTGCACGTATATATAATACAAGGAAAGACCTCTACCTCAACTATACAAGACTAGGAGATGGGTCACAAATCCAATACACGTGCAATACACAATACATACTCAACAGTGTCAATGCCACAGCATCACTAACAGGAATTCAGAAAGGGCAAACTCACCGGTAATCTACACCCTTGCCTGTTAGGAAAACAGCGGCAGGTTCCCCATATTCCATGTCTAAAATCTTATTCTAAATCTCATTAAGAAACAATAATATTTGAAGATAAAAGAGAAAGTAAGATAGTCAAAACCAATAGGACGGATCAACTAAGTTTAGTGAGACAACGAGAAGCACATGTGCACCATAGAGAAGTATGAAATGACGATCATTGTAGTTGCATTCTAGTCCAACTATCTTAAAAGGATCGAGAGGACGACTATAAGGGGGTGAATTGGAGACTGGAACTTTTAGCTTAACTCTCAATTTTAAGGCCATGCGACGCTCTGCATAGATGTGGTCAGACGAGTCCGTCCGCATGGGCATGTAGCATGGACGTGGTATTGTTTCCTCTGCGCGCTCGGGCCAATTTTCTTGCACGCCAACCTTCCACATCAACTACGAGCGCCGGCAAGTCGTGACCAACTGCGTCCCCGTTTTAACCCACGCATGCCTGATGCTTCCGCGAACACGGCTCTGCATCTGCAGTTCGATCGGGGGCATAAACTATCTCTTGCGAAAATATGGCAAATTTGTGTCGCTGTGGTGACCACGTCCCGGGCATGAAATTCTCTGCACGTACTACGTCGTACTAGTACCCAACCGTTGTCCTCAGACCAAATCAAGATAGAGTTCCTTAGCTGTCTTAGAGCAACTTCAACGGGCCGACCCAAACGGACGGCACTTTTGTCCTTTTTTGTCCGTTTGGGTCGGCCGCCCGCCCGTCGTCCGCCCTCTTTTAGATTTGGGTCGGCAGCGCGCCCAACGTGCCGACTCATTTCATGACCGCGCACGCTTTAGATCATGTCAGCGGCCATGCCAGCACGCGGGAAAGGTTCACGCGCGGGGGAAAATTCGGCCTAGCGTGCGCTGGCTCTGGCGCCTCTCCCGCGGCTTTTCACCGACGAGGATCGTCGCGTCCACCGGAGGCGGATGCGTCGCCTCGCCCTCGCCGAGATGGACGTGCAAGCCTTTGTGGTGTGGCGCGAACGCTTCCCGCAGGACATCGTCGATGAACGTCAGTTCTATGAGCAAAGGAGGACGGAGAGGAAGGTCGGGTGGACGGAGCGAGCCGCCTATCGGGAGGCCAAGCGTACGCGAAAGCTGGCCGCTCAAATGAGACTTCAGGTGCGAGAAACGTCGGGGTGGGACTTCACGGACGAGCATGCTGATGACGCCTATATTCAAACGTCGGAGGAGGACATTACCGAGTCAGAATCGGAAAGCGATGAGTAGTTGATCTTTTCTTTTATCTGTGTACGCAAGAATTATCTATGTATCCTTTTTTATCGGAAAAAATGGCCGGCGGCGTCGGTCACGAAGCCGGCGGTGGAGGTTGTGCACGCGCGGGGAGGAGAGAGGGTGCGTGCGCGCGTCCGTCTTGTGTCCGCGTCGACGCAAATCCGGCTCAAAAATGGACCGGAAACGGGTCGGCAGGCGGACGAAAGCGAACGCGCGTCCGTTTGGGTCGGCGTGTTGGGCTGTCTTTTCTGCCGCGCCGATCCAAATGTACGCGGCCGGACGAAATGGGTCGCCCCATTGGAGTTGCTCTTACTCCCTCGCTTGCCCAAGTCGAATCATATATATGAACATTTCAACTCGTCAAAAAACAAATAAATCTTATGAACGTTGTACACAAGCATCTGTCTCTAATTCGCCTCAATTCCATCAACTACATTTAAGTTAGTAGAAAAAAGGCATCTGACACGTAATTTGTGGATGAGAGGAAAGAGAGGGGCGGCGGCTACAGACTGGTTGAAGAAATCGGTTTCCGTTGCTCCCTGCGTTCCCGTTGGAACAGAAGAAGATCGACCCGGGCCGGGCGGGCCGACGGAGCAATTGATGCTGATGCGATCGCAGTCTGCCGTTTGCTTGCACGGCAACGTCAGTAAGCTGGCGGCCGGGCCACCACCCGTCCACGCCGCCGCCGTCTTGGACGCTCCTCCCCTTCTCCGATAACCACGACTCGCTTAGCTACCTCTGTTTCCATTTGTTTGTGTCCCTTTTTTACGACATTCACTCACGTACACCGATTCTCCGGCATTCACCCGAGTTTTATCTACTAACACAAGAAGAAGGTTCCCATTTACCTTCCTCTCTCAAGATTGCGATTGTTGTTGTTCCCATGGATGCATACAAGTCAGATATATAGACAGAGATATTGTTTCGTGCACCAACCACAAAACTCGGTGGAATGGAATAATACGCCGATCAAGTCGCCATCGTCCTCGACACGTCCGGACACCCAATCATGGGCCACTTCGCGCCTTCTGCTTCCACGTCGCGACCATATCCTTCCACTACTAGTAGCCTTCATCTCTTCACGAGTGGACCATTGACCAAGCCAAACTGTTCCACGTACGGTACGTCGACCTGTGGAAGTAGAAACGTTCTCCAGCTCGTGTTTGCAAGCATTCGCTTCAAATCCAACGCCATCTCCTGGCCTGGCTTCCCATCCGTGAAGCTCCTCCAACCAAGCTAAGACGACGGCGGCACCATGAAGAAGAACCCGCCGAGCATCGAGATCGTCCAGCACCGGGTCGGCGGCGGCCTGGGCAGCGGGGGCGGCGGCTCAATATCCTTCTCCGAGCCGTGGCGGGAGATGACGCCGGGCAGCGGCAGCGGCCACGGCAGCTCGGGCCGGGGCGGCGGCCGGGAGCCCCCCGAGAAGCGGCTCACGCTGTTCGCGCTCCGCCTCGCCGTCCTCGAGAAGGCGGCCAGCGGGCTCGGCAAGCTCGACTTCGCGTGGGCCACCGTCGTGCTGCTCGGCGGCTTCGCCAGCGATCTCCGCATCACCGACTTCTGGTGCATCACCGTCATCCTCGTCAGCGAGGCGGCGCGCGTCTTCAGCCGCAGCCACGAGCTGGAGTGGCAGCACCACGCCACCCTCACCTCCACGGCCGGCAACGCGCTGCGCTCCAGCTCGCGCTTCTTCCGCCGCCTCGCGCACGCCATCGCCGAGCCGCAGACGGCCGCGGCGCTCGGGGACGGCGGCGGCGACGCGCGCGCCAGGGCGGCGCTCTTCCAGCGCCAGATCGTGGCCCTCATGAAGCAGCGCACCTGGCACGCCCCCGACGTGCCGCTGCTCCCCTACACCGGCTGGGTCTTCGTCTCCAAGAAGATCGGCAGGCTGCTCAACTGGCTGCAGGTGCTCTCCGCGCTCGCCTGCGTCGCGCTCTCGGTGGTGCGGCTCTGGAATAACCAGGAATTCAACGAGGCCAATAACATGCGGCCGGCGCTGCTGCTCTTCTACGCACTGGCGCTGCTGGAGGCGTCGCTCTTCCTGCTGGAGAAGGCCTACTGGACGTGGAAGATGTCCGTCTGCAAGCTGCTCGACCAGGTGAGCGCCGAGTGCGAGCTCGGCCCCTACGGCCTCGTCTCGCTCAAGCGCTTCTTCTACGACGCCTACTCGCAGTGCATCGACGGCAGCATCTTCGACGGCATCAAGATGGACCTCGTCACCTTCGCCGAGGACCTCATCCTCTCCGACTTCCTCGACGAGCAGCTCATCGGCGTCCGCATCCTGCAGCAGCTGGCCACCAGCAAGGGCTCCGCCCGCGACACGCTGCGCAAGCTCGGCACCAACCCGCGCTCCATCGAGCGCGCCGTCGAGATGCTCAACTGGAAGCGCCACGAGGAGGAGGAGGTGCGCAAGTGCGCCGCCGAGGTCGTGTCCAAGCTCGCCGGCAAGCGCCAGAACGCGCTCCGCGTGTCTGGCATCCCCGGCGCCATCGAGTCCGTCATGTCCTTGCTCTACACCGGCAGCGGCCCGCCGACGTCCCTGGACCACCCGCTGGGGGCCGCCGCCGCGGCCGCCGTGCCGGACCGCATCTACGACTACCTGCAGTTCAACCTTCTGGGCCTGCACATACTCAAGAAGCTGGCGAGGGACCATGACAACTGCGGCAAGATCGGCAACGCGCGCGGCCTGCTCGCCAAGATTGTGGAGTTCACGCACGTGTCGCCCACTCTGCTCCTCAACCCGAGCGCCTCGGACTCTCAGGTGCGCTCCGTGAAGCGCGCGCTCCAGGTGATCAAGATGCTGGTGTACACGACGGGGGCGACGGGCAAGGCGCTCCGGCGGGACGTCGCGGAGAACGTGTTCACGGTGAGCAACCTCCGTGGGGTCCTGCAGCACGGCCACCAGCGCATGGAGCTGCAGAAGCTGGCCATGGACGTCCTCACCGGGATGGCCATGGACGAGAGGGCCAAGGAGACGATCGTGGGCACCGGGGGCGTGGTCAAGCTGCTGCTGTCGATATTCTTCAAAGCCGGCGAGTGCGAGCTCGGGAACGAGGCCGGCGAGGCGCTGGCGATGCTTGCCTTGGAGAGCGAGGCGAGCTGCGCCGCCATCCTCAAGAGGGCCGACGTGCTCGATCAGCTGGCCTCCGCGTTGGACGCCCACGACGCTCGATGCCTGAACGCCATGAGGGTCCTGCGCAACCTCTGCGCCTACTCGGGAGAGGAGCATCGGACGCGCCTGAGCGCGGTGACCAAGGCCATGCCCACGGTACTACGACATCTCTTACTTACTATACTTTACTTGGTCCTGTTATTACAGTATTTCTACGTGATCCTACCTAACCATGGCTGACATAATCTTAAATCGCACTTACTTATTAGACATGACATGTGGATGACAGACACAATCTTAAAACTTTTGCATCCAGGTGCTGGGAGCCACCATGACAGGACGAGACAAGATCCTGGAAGTGTCTGTCGGACTGACGACACAGATCTGCAGGTTCCTCGACATCGACCAGTTCACCGCCGAGCTGCGCCGGGCCGGCTTGGACGAGCGCGCCTACGTGGAGCGGCTGGTCGGCATCCTGCGGCAATACAGGTACCCGGAGATCAGAGTGCCACGGATGCGGCGGTTCGTGGTGCAGCAGATTGTATGGCTCATTACGACGAGCTCATGTCGAGGCGGCGGCAGCTTTGTGGAGTTGCTCCGGGAGCTCGGGATGGAGCGGCTGCTAGAGGCCATCGCCGAGACGACGTCAGAGGTGGAGTGCTACCACGTCTTCTCTGGCAGCGTCCCCATCGGCAAGCACCGCGAGAGCTTCTCTGCCATCGTGGACACCGCGCTCCAGCTGCTCGCCGCCGGAGACGCTGCCGGTAATGGAGGAGGAAAAAGCATCGGCTGAATCGAACCAAAGACTGCAATGACGCTCTGAAGCGGGAGGATTGAATCATGAGATGAGATTATTCAAGGGAGTTGAGCATTCTTTTCCTAGTATATATTGCAAGATCACAAGACTATTTTTTGTATCGTAGTAGATCACTGGTCAATGTGATTAGAGAGTTCAGTGTGTATATAGTTCTAAAACAGGATGGTGCATATAATAGGTATAGTTCCAAAACAGGATGCGGAACGGTTTCAGACAGAACAGATTAGGTCACAGTTCATAGCAATGCAAGTGACAAGATTACAGCCTGGTTAACAGTAGAAACTTGCAAGATCCTACCCATGTTTTATTTACCCGCTTTCCGCAGTTTCGGATCAGGGAAATTCATCCACACAACTTCGAGAAAACAGATTCTGGAACCTAATCATTATTATGCATTTGTTTTCACAAGTTCATCCAAACGACTCGAGAACCGGATTCAGGAGGAGGCAGGAGTGAACTTGATGGAAACGCTGTTGACGCAGTGGCGCTCATCGGTAGGCGTCTTGAAGCCTTCTCCCTTGAAGACATGTCCCAAATGCCCGCCGCAAGATGCGCATGTGATCTCTACCCTCCTACCATCAGGGTCAGGCTGAACACAAGGGAATATGGTACCATTCAGTATGTTGTACTCACACAAACAAAATAAATTCCTGATGATAGAATCAAGTAAATGAACGGCTGTTGAAGGAAGCATACCGTCCTGTGTATGGCTCCAGGGAGCCCCTCGAAGAAGGCTGGCCAGCCACAGCCGGAGTCGAATTTGGTGGTGGACTTGTACAGGGGCGTTCCGCAGCCAACGCAGTTGTACGCCCCGTCACCGTAGAACTTGTTGTACTCGCCTGTTCCTGGCAACCTGGATCGCAATGTGAGGTTAGCTTGAACTTGAAGGCATGTGCGAGAGCATGCTGGCACCATTTTCAGAAATTACTTTGCACGTCAGGTTACAAATAATGGTCGTCCTGTTGAAACTTCAGAGTTTTGATCCCTTTGGGCTAACTTAGTTCAGTTTTCAGCCAGGCCACTGTGGGTCGTTTGTACATCTCGTGTTTTGTCGGCGCTCTCTTCGTATATAGACATTAACGCCAATTTAGATGCATATTTGAAAAAATGACGGAACTTCGGACCCAGGACAATAGATAAAATGTAACTGAAGTTTACTGTTTGAGAAACCACAGTTGTGCATAGGCTAAACAGTTTGATAAGGCTACATGAGTATAGACCTGCACCAGTAATAATGCACATGCACTTTATTACTCCCCTGATCTCTTCTCATACAGATCGTAAATCAACTTAAGCTTTCGAATATATGCAAATCTGAATCCTGATGCATAAACGTGGTGCTGCTAGGTACACAGGTCAAATTTCCTCGTATGGTTTCACCTGTTAGAATTATCCCAATTAACACTGGCAGATTGATGTGAATGTTAATTGGTTCACATCACACCAGAACTAATGTCCTCATATGGTTTCAGCACTGATTTGTAACGCGGGAATTTCATATGAATCAGTTCATTCCCCCAAGGAAGAAGAAAGGAAAGGTACTTTGCAAATGTAGTTAACTTCCTATACTACCCCAACTAATGTTCATTGAAAAGGCAGTCATCTTTTTTAGTGTCACATGCTTGGCATGGTATATATAATCTACTACTAGTAGTGAAGAGCATACCCCTCCTCAATAGAAGGGAAGCAAAAAAATTATGCCCTAAACTCTAGTGCCACAATCGATATATTTCTGGGATAAAAACATACTCCCTCCGTCCCAATATAAGCACTTACTTTGGGACGGAGGGAGTAACATTTACCTTCTTTTAGACTTCACTCTCCAATTTTAAATCTTTCAGTCCATAGTCCATACAACTAGTTCTTGAATAACTTCTCGTTTTGAATTTTTGTTTTTTCTAACTCTAAAGCAAAGTACTCCCTCTGTAAACTAATATAAGAGCGTTTAGATCACTACTTTAGTATTCTAAATGCTCTTATATTAGTTTACGGAGGGAGTAGTAACTAAATCATACCTCAGTTTCAATTATGAAGTTGCTAAACACACATACCCTGTGGTGGTTTTTCAACAACTTTACACTACAGGAACTGTCTACAAGAGTAGAGGGCATCAGGGCATGTCTGCAGATTTGTTTATTTTTGCAAATTTAGATGCATGTCCTGAATAGGATTATTATACTGTACACATCTTCCCTTTTTTTTTACTCTATATAATTCTATATTCCTTCTTCTTATCTTATATGAGAAGTCATGCACAGGTTGGCTTAACGCAGGTAGCCATAATAAAACTGGCTGGGATAGTGCTAAGTTGGGATCCAATTGCTCAATTAGGATTGGCATGATCCATCAATAGGAACAGAAGAGAAGTGAGTAGCAAGCAGAGTCAACACCCAGGCAGAATCGACTTGACGACGGGTTCGAAACTCCAAGATCCTCCTACCAATCGATGGCCATGGCGCCAAAATCAAAGTCGGCCAGAGGAACCCGCACGGCTCCAAGAAAAAGAAAGGGGGCAACTAAGAACGAGAGATGGCAGAAAGTATATGTACTGACTCGGTGCCCTTGAGGCGGAGGATGCGGAACTGCTCGGGGGAGAGGACGGCGCGCCACTCCTCCTCGCTCCTCGGCTTGCTGTCGCCGGACGCCATCGGTCGCCCTCGCGCGCGCGGCGAACTCAGGAAGCACGAAGCCGGCGGAGCGCCGAGGAGGGAGGCAGGGAGGGAGGGGAGGATCGAGAGCAGAGGAGGGGAAGAGGATAGCGGCGACTTTTTGTTGCGCGGTGGGGGCGACTGGCCACGTTTTCAAGCCTGCGGGTGGGGGACGAGACTTGCCTGCTCCCTTCCCGTGCTCCCATCCGTGCTCCCGCGTACGTGCCTTGATTTGATTGGAAGAAAATAAGGCCCGGCCCTATCCCTGAAAATCAGGGGGAGATGATTAGATTAGAAAAAAAAAGAAAAAATGACAGCCGTAGGATGAAGTGGGAGCACGGATGGGAGTATGGGAAGGGAGCAGGCAAGCCGGATTCGCGGGTGGGAAGCACGGCGTCCATTTGGCACCCAATTCAATTCATGTATTATCCGGATCCGGTGCAGGTGCGTTGAACTTAGACGGGCTCTCGGCTCACCCACGTCCGCGTGAATCCTCCCTCAATTGTGCAACTTTAAATCATTCAACACGGGCGAACTGCTTGGATGCTTAGAGGAACTGTGGTATCCTTAGCCCATCGGGGTTCAAATCCTGATGCTCGCATTTATTTCTGGATTTATTTCAGAATTTCTGGTGATGCGCATTCAGTGGGAGGAGATGTTCCCGTCGACGACGAGACGCTTATGGTGACTTCGTAAATCTCAAGATGATATGCCGGCTCAGTCTTTCGAAGGTGCTCATAGTGGTAGGATGTACGTGTGTGCGTTCATAGAGATGAGTGTATGCGCGTGTATATGAGCGTTTGTGTCTGTACTGATGTTCAAAAAAAAAATCATTCAACATGGAATACGTTGTATATATGCATATGTGAAACGGATAAGTGCAACTTTAAATCATTCAACATATAGAGGAGATTTGAGTGGGGACAGAGGGGGGTATATTCCCCTCTTGCGTGACATCGCGCTCAAACTCATTGATATGACATTCCCTTCGTTCCTAAATATAAGTCATTGTAGAGATTCTAATAAAAACTACGTACATACATGACAAAATGGGTGAATCTACACTCTAAATTATGTATATATACATCCGAATGTAGTTTGTATTGAAATATATAAAAGGACTCATATTTAAAAACAGAGGGAGTAGTCGCTCTATTCCTGTCCGTTAGAGACCCATTCCTGAAGTATTGCATACCTCCACCCGGCAAAAAGTGTTGGACACGTATGCCACAGAGCCACCTTCCCCCTTGTTTGGCCCGGGCCCGCTCCTCATCCGCGACTCGACGACTGCATGTTGTGGCAATTGCGCTCCAACCAACTACTGTCATGTGGTCCTTCAGACTAGTGAATAGCAAATTGAGGAAGTGCCCACCTGTATCCTTGTCTTCCGACACATCGACGTCGAGGGACCACTTCCTAGCAAAGGGTTACTCCTCCAGGGGAGCCGTATGCATGTCTGCTCGTCGGTTGTGGCAACCCACGTCAGAAGCACCACACCTCTCTCCACTGATATCCTGCAAGTGCATATGGTATAATTATAGCCTTCTTAAAATAAGAGTATCGATCACAATGAGAGATTTAGTGCAACGAAACTGATCCTTATAAGGACCCGAATCTCCGTGCTTTATGTGTCAGTCCCTGGATCAATTGTTAACATGCACAGTACATGATGAAATACCAGGAAATATAACATGTCATAATATTACATAACAGCCAGTCTCTTTTACGTTACATATATGCTTAGCTCAAGGCAAGTTTACAATGTCATATAGCGGAAATACAATATTATCTTGTGGCGTCATGCACTCAAACACAAAAGTTGAGTATAACATCATAACCCTAAATCATAATTCTTACTTGTCCTACACAAGTCCAGCAACATGATATGTTGCAACCGCAAAGGTTAATAAATTGAATGTATTGGCATGTCACACCTAATAACAACATATCATTCATTATAAACAATATATGGCAAAGGTGAGTTTCTGTTCTATTTTGCAGCAAATTGTTTTCATCTAAATCTACTTCCAAGACAAGTCTTGATCGTCTAAATTGACCAGAGACTAATATGTTTCGTCTCCCATGTCTATTCAGCCATGAAAACCCTCAGATTTCCTAGATTGAGATGATTAGGTTTTATATATGTTTCAAGCGTGCTTAATCAATGATGCAACATGGGGACTCCAAGGGCATCAATCATCAACACATATCACTTGAAAGAAAAAAGTCCCGACAAATACAAGCGTTGACAATCAAGCATCAATGCATTTAATGGGGACTCCAAAGGGCATCAATCTGACGAAGCTTTCACTTGAGAAAAAAATCTTGAAGCCTACAGTTGTAATGCAGACTCGCCACTTTCTTGAATCACTCTGAAACCCAATCTCGTATCCCGTAGCAAAGATGGGCACATAATCACACAATTTAATGATGCCCAAGTGGCAACAAGGATCATCAAAAATCATATTAAACATGTAGCTATCCTATACCAGGTTCAACATACCATTGCAAAATAGTGGAATATGGGGAGAGCATTATCACAAGTGTAACTTGACTGGAAATTAAAGTTCTCCACACACACACACACACACACACACACACACACATACACACACACACACACACACACACACACACACGCGCGCGCGCGCGCACGCACGCACGGACGCACACGCATGCACGCACGCGCACACACACACACACACACAATGATGAAGTCATTTGCTCTCACGATTTTTGGCAAAGCTACACTTCCCTCTCCAAACAATCTATCGTAAAAACAAAATCACATAAACAACCATTCCATACCATTCGAATCAACCAACAATAACATGACTAAGTTGGGTGTATAGTGTAGAATAAATCTCATTTGGTGTTTGTGTTATGGTTTAAGTTCAACTAAAGTTTAATTAAAACTTGAATTTCATATTACAATTTAATTTGGTTTCAAAATTGAATTTCTTATTTAAATTTGGTTCTAATTTGATAAATTTAAATTGGTACAAATAATTCAAATTTGTTTTATTTGGATTGACACATTTGAATTCATATTCAAGATTTGAGTTGAATTTCAACTTGATCTAAAGTTATGGTCCAAACTTAGTTTGAATTCAATTTGTATTAGCATTTGAAGTTTCAAAAGATGAGTTTAGCTTCAAATGGATTAAGATTTGATCAATGTTCACTTGTGAATTCATTTCCAAGAAGTCTCAATTGATAAGTCTAAATGTGGACTTGTGGTTTGGATTCTATGTTGAAATTAAATTTGAATTTGAATTCAAATAAGTTTAAATTTCTTGAATCAAATTTGCATCAAACTAGTTATAAAATGTGTTTTGAACTTTTGGAACACAAAGCAAAAATAATCATTAATTTCAGATTCCTAAATCAAAAGTTATAATCAACTTAAATATCAATTTGGATTTGATTCTAAAACCTTTGCCGTAGCATCATTTTTCACTCGCTTCTTCAATTTTATTTGCATTTAGATTTAGTTTGTTCCATTTTTTATTTCAGTGAGTCCATTTAAAACTTTAAGTTATAAGGACCATTTTGCAAAAAGTTTCACCCACTTGGGTTTGGGGTTTCCAATAGGTTCAATTGAAGTTTGAAATCAAATTTGAGTAAAATGATTTTTCAAAGGTTAAAATTTGTGAAACTATGGTTCTACTCAATGCTAATGATCAATGTCAACACAGTGCAAAAGGTTTCACTCAAATTGGATTCATAATTTACAAACTAGGGCCTATTGAAGGTTTGAATTCAATTTGAATAGATTCATATTTTAAATGTGGAAAATTGAATGTAATTGGTACTGGTGAATACTGAACTCCATGAGGTTCGATATGTAAAAAGAATCACCTCAATAGGAGTTGTGGATAAAAAGTTATGATATTTCTAAGAGAAGGGGCTGATTTGCAAAAGTGTCAGGGTTCACTGTTTTATTTATTTTAAATCCACTAACTGTTTCGAAAGGGAATGAATCTCAGCCTTTAGATTTAACGAGCCTCGAAGAGTCTGGATTAGTGGGTGATGTGGCACATCCTGATTGGATGGTGCCACTTTAGCCACCTATCGACGCCCTATTGGCTCATACAGGTTCGACAGTTGCTAATCTTGGTCGTCCATGCGTGATCGAACAACTCAGGAAGCGATAGCTTGCCGGACGGCGTGACTTCTCCGGAGACGACATGGGCGGTGGTGATGGTGCTCGGGATTCATCGTGGGGTCCTCTCCAGTGATCCTTAGTGACAGGAAAGGCAGGACTGTGCGTGGAGTGATGCGACATGTCCAAAGGTGGCCTTAAATGCGTCGAGTGCATCCTCAGGTGATAGTGGTGACCTGTTGGAGTGGCAAAAGTGTTGGGAAACATAGCATGCAATTTTAAAAAAATTCCTACGCTCACGCAAGATCTATCTAGGAGATTCATAGCAACGAGAGGGGAAGAATGTGTCCACGTACCCTCGTAGACCGAAAGCGGAAGCGTTTACTTAACGCGGTTGATGTAGTCAAACGTCTTCTCATTCCGATCGATCAAGTACCGAACGTACGGCACCTCCAAGTTCTGCACACGTTCAACGCGATGACGTCCCTCGAGCTCTTGATCCAGCACAGGGTCAAAGGAGTAGATGAGTTCTGTCTGCACAATGGTGTGGTTACGGTGATGGTGATGTGATCCGCGTAGGGCTTCGCCTAAGCACCACGTTAATATGACCGGAGGCGTAAACTGTGGAGGGGGGCGCCGCACACGGCTAAGAGCAATTGTTGTGTCTCCTAGGGGCACCCCCCGTATATAAAGGAGGAAGGGAGAGGAGGCCAGCCTAGGCGCGCCCCAAGTGGGGGGAGTCCTACTAGGACTCCACTAGGATTCGGCCACCCTTTTCCTTTTCCGGAGGTGGAAAGGGGGAAGGAGAGGGAGTAGGAGAAGGAAAGGGGGTGGCGCCCCCTTTCCCTAGTCCAATTCGGCCTCCTCCCTTCTGTGGGGCGCACCAGCCCCTTGTGGGCTGCTTAGCCTTCCTTCTATGGCCCATATGGCCCATATCTTCCACTGGGGGGTTCCGATAACCCCTCCGGTACTCCGGTATGTACCCGATACACTCCGGAACCCTTCGGGTGTCCGAATACCACGTTCCAATATATCAATCTTTACCTCTCGACCATTTTGAGACTCCTCGTCATCTCCGTGATCTCATTCGGGACTCCAAACAACCTTTGGTCACCAAAACACATAACTCATATAATACATATCGTCATCGAACGTTAAGCGTGCGGACCCTACGGATTCGAGAACTATGTAGACATGATAGAGACACCGCTCCGATCAATAACCAATAGCGTAACTTGGATGCTCATATTGGTTCCCACATATTCTACGAAGATCTTTATCGGTCAAACCGCAATGTCAACATACGTTATTCCCTTTGTCATCGGTATGTTACTTGCCCGAGATTCGATCGTCGGTATCATCATACCTAGTTCAATCTCGTTACCAGCAAGTCTCTTTACTCGTTCCGTAGTGCATCATCCCACAACTAACTCATTAGTCACATTGCTTGCAAGGCTTCATATGATGTGCATTACCGAGAGGGTCCAGAGATACCTCTCCGATACTCGGAGTGACAAATACTAATCTAGATCTATGCCAACCCAACAAACACCTTTGGAGATACCTGTAGAGCATCTTTATAATTACCCAGTTACGTTGTAACGTTTGATAGCACACAAGGCATTCCTCCGGTGTCCGGGAGTTGCATAATCTCATAGTCGGAGGAATATATATTTGACATGAAGAAAGCAGTAACAATAAAACTGAACAATCATTATGATAAGCTAACGGATGGGTCTTGTCCATCACATCATTCCACTAATGATGTGATCCCATTCATCAAATGACAACACTTGTCCATGGCTAGGAAACTTAACCATCTTTGATCAAAGAACTAGTCAAGTAGATGCATACTAGGGACACAGTGTTTTGTCTATGTTTCACACATGTAACAAGTTTCCAGTTAATACAATTATAGCATGATATAAGGAAATATAAAATAACAACTTTATTATTGCCTCTAGGGCATATTTCCTTCAGTCTCCCACTTGCACTAGAGTCAATAATTTAGTTCACATCGCCATGTGATTTAACACCAATAGTTCACATCTGTATGTGATTAACACTCATAGTTCACATCACCATGTGACCAGCACCCAAAGGGTTTACTAGAATCAATAATATAGTTCACATTTCTATGTGATTAACACCCAAAGAGTACTAAAGTGTGATCATGTTTTGTTTGTGAGAGAAGTTTAGTCAACAGGTCTGCCATATTCAGAGCCGTATGTATTTTGCAAATTTCCAATGTCTACAATGCTCTGCATGACGCTACTCTAGCTAATTGCTCCCACTTTCAATATGTATACAGATTGAGACTTTAGAGTCATCCAGATCGGTGTGAAAGCTTGCATCGACGTAACTCTTTACAACAAACTCTTTATCACCTCCATAATCGAGAAATATTTTCTTAGTCCTCTTAGGTAACTAAGGATAACTTTGACCGCTATCTAGTGATCCACTCCTGGATCACTATCGTACCCACTTGCCAAACTCATAGCAAGACACACAGCTTGTCTGGTACATAGCATGGCATACTTTATAGAACCTATGACTGAGGCATAGGGAATGACTTTCATTCTCTTTCTATCTTCTGTCGTGGTCGGGTTTTGAGTCTTTACTCAATTTTACACCTTGTAATACATGCAAGAACTCCTTCTTTGACTGATCCATTTTGAACTCTTTCAAAATCTTGTCAAGGTATGTACTCATTGAAAAATCTTATCAAGCATCTTGATCTATCTCTATAGATCTTGATGCCCAATATGTAAGCAGCTTCACCAAGGCCTTTCTTTGAAAACTCCTTTCAAACTCTCCTTTATGCTTTCCAGAAAATTCTACATCATTTCCAATCAACAATATGTCATACACATATACTTATCAAAAAGGCTGTAGTGCTCCCACTCACTTTCTTGTAAATACAGGCTTCACCGCAAGTCTGTATAAAACTATATGCTTTGATCAACTCATCAAAGCGTATATTCCAACTCCGAGATTCTTGCACCAGTCCATAAATGGATCGTTGGAGCTTTGATGTCTACTACACAACTTTATTCTTGTAGACACGTGTTGGGTCTCCAAGCATAGAGTTTTGTAGGACAGTAGCAATTTTCCCTCAAGTGGATGACCTAAGGTTTATCAATCCGTGAGAGGTGTAGGATGAAGATGGTCTCTCTAAAACGACCCTGCAACCAAATACAAGAAATCTCTTGTGTCCCCAACACACCCAATACAATGGCAAATTGTATAGGTGCACTAGTTCGGCGAAGAGATGGTGATAAAAGTGTAATATGGATGGTACAAATATATTTTTATAATCTGAATAAATAAAAACATCAAGGTAGAAAATAGTAAACAGACACAAAAATGGTGTTGCAATACTTAAAAGTGAGGCCTACTTTCGCTAGAGCAACCTCTCAACAATGCTAACATAGTTGGATCATATGATTATCCCTCAAAGTGCAATAAAGAATCACTCCTAAGTTCCTATTAGTGGAGAGCAAAAGATAGGAATTGTTTGTAGGTCATGAAACCACCTCAAAGCTATTCTTTCCGTTCGATCTATTCAAGAGTTCGTACTAAAATAACACAAAGCTATTTGCCGGGGGGATGGACCCCGGGCAGGCAACGGAACCCGGATCCTCTTCAAAAACAACGGGGCTGGCACCGCCCCTCAAAACTGGCACGCGCTTGGCTAGGTCACTCGACCCGGCCAAGCCCCGCAAGCCGGCCAGACTCATCGACCCGACAAGACACGTCAACTCAGCCCCAACAACTAGCACAAGACAGCCGAACCCGGCACGACCGAAGCTTCCTCAACAAGCCCGCGCCACCCGTGGCATGCTACGCAACCCAGCCGTGGGTCAGCTCCCATCCCATCCAGGCCGTATGATGGGGACGAGTCTTCAATCAACAATGACCGAGGCACCAGTGCCCCGCCCATGCCTCTTGTTAGCCAGGCCGTGGCAACAGTGTCCCTCACCTACCCGCTGACCAGGGCCAGCGTGGCTACAGTGCCCCTGCCCTCACCGCTGACGACAACAAGCGGCAACCTGACGGAGAGCACTGTACGTGACTCGACTCGGCCACGCCCTAATGATCAACAAGATGGCGCATAGTCCCTCTAGGCATGCGGGGCCCGCACCTAGGGGAACCCGGCGAACCACAAGCCCTCAGCGGGACCCAGCCCGGGTCTCCGGACACCGACAATACGGACCCACCGACTTGTAACATTACCATTGTACCCCCGGGGGGTTGGTCTATAAAACCCCCCGGGAGCCCACGATCATGCAGAAGAAAGGCAAGCAGGCGAGAAATAGATACGAGAGAAAAGAAAGTAAGCATAGGACTAGCCACCAAACAACAATACCAGAGAGAAGGAGCAGCCCAAGCCTTGGCCAACTTCCTTCCTCCTCCATACAGCTCCAGGAGCAACATTGTACTATCGATCATCCAACTACACTCGGCAGGACTAGGGGTATTATCTCTCCGGAGAGCCCCGAACCTAGGTATGTCCGGCGTCCCGCACCCGCTCATGCCAACCTCGCCTCTGGAGTCCACCAGCGCCCTCAAGCCTCCTCCTCTCTTTAGCCATCCCTTGGCATCTGCCGTGCGCCCACCACGACAGTTGGCGCCCACCGTGGGGCAGCTCGAGGAGCTGGCCGGGAGCATGCTTCAGACGGGGCCCTTCTCCTACACCAACGAGTCTGTCACGCTAGCGGACGATGTTATCGGCGCGCTTGCCGCCTCCTTCGCCGCGCTGCGCATCTCCAATGCGTTCGCAGCCGACGAGTACCCCAGTGAGGTGCTCAGCTACTCCGACTCTCCCCTCTCCCTCAGCGATGGCATTTCCGCCGGGGCAATGGACGTCCATGTGGAGGTCTTCATCACCGGCGACGGTGCCTCCTCGTCGTCGAGCAAGACGAGGAAGGCTGCTGAAGCCAGGGCCGCAACGGAACGGACCGGGCCGTCCGATCCGTTGCGCGCCGCAATGCAGAGCCTCCGCATCCCCATCAGCACCGACATCGACGCCACCAACGTTGCTGAGGCCCGAACCCAGCTCGAGGAAAGGCGCCAGTAGATGCTGGACCTGTCCGAGACGCTCGCCGCCACTCAGCGTCACCTGGACGCCGCTCAGCTGGAGCGCAATGCCGCCTACAGATTCACGCCCACCACGGCCGAGCCAAGCCGGGTAGCTGACATGCGTGCCCGGGGAGGAGAGATAGGCTGGGCCCTTGGTGCCGTCCCAACCGTCTACGAGACCCCGGCGAAGAACATGTGCGTTGCTCAGGCAGCCACAGCCGGCCTGGACCAACTCATGGGTGAGGATCTGAAAGAGCGCATCGGGCGGATGCGCGAACTCCTCCACGCCGCCAACACCCAGCAAGACCACCTCAACCATCTTGCCAAGCCGGCGGGATCCGGCTCCGCCCGCCTTGGCGGGCCCGGTGAACTTTTGCACACTGCCTCCTCGCCGCCCGGTGAGGCGCACTCCTGCCGAGCCCGGACTCAGCGCGACCCGGCCGCTACAGCCGCCGGCGGATTGGGCGACGAGCCCATCCCAGAGATCCAGCACGGACTCGGCTAGCATGGCCGGCGTCCGGCTCCAACCGACTCGGCCCCTCGTGGCCTGGCCGCAAGTCGACTCGGCCCGCGCGCCGTCGACGACGCCGACGCTTGCCACTGCCTTGATCAGCTCGCTCGCTCCCTGGAGGTGGAGGAGAGCGGCGCTATCGGGCCGGCGTGCTTCGGCCCGCGCATCCGGGAGGAGCCCTTCCCCAAAGGGTTCATGCTCCCCCGCGACACCCCCAAGTACAACGGGACAGTGAAGCCAGAAGACTGGCTCACCGAGTACACCACGACCATTGGCATCACCGGTTCCAATCGTCATCTCGCTGTGCACTACGCACCGCTCATGCTCCAAGGGTCGGCCCGCACATGGTTGAACAGCCTGCCGATGGGCAGTATCAACACGTGGGTGGACTTCGAGGAAGCCTTCGTCTGCAACTTCACAGGGACCTACAAGCGACCCGGCAGCCCTAGCCAGCTCGCCATGTGCGTGCAAGGGCCTACGGAGACCGGTCGCGAGTACCTCGCACGCTAGACTGAGCTCCGGAACAGCTGCGAGGGTGTCCATGAAGTCCAGGCGATCCAGTACTTCGTCAGCGGATGCCGAGACGGCACCCTTCTCAAGCACAAGCTCTTACGCTCCGAGCCGGCCACCATGGCTGCGCTCATGGTGACGGCAGACAAGTACGCCAACGCCGACTCCGCCATGAAGATCCAGGTGGCGTTGGATGAAGCCGGCAAGGCGAAGCCGGTTCCCCCTCCGAAGCCGGCCGGCGAAAGCAGCCGACAGCAGCATCACCAGAACAACAAACGCAAGGCCGACCAGCCGGCGCAGTGTCACGACAACCGGCTCGTCGCGGCCGCCGAGCCCGCGGCGGACCCGGCGGCGAAGCACCGGCAAACCAGCAAGACGGCATGGCAACCCGCCATGAGCTTCGAGCAGATGCTCGACGCTCCCTGCAAGCACCACAGCGGTGCAAGACCCTCCACGCACGTGCTTCGATAGTGCGCCATCACCAAGCGCATCATGAGGGGTGACGTCCCACCTCCTCCAGCTCCGGCTCCAGCGCGGGACAACCGCCTCCACCTCCGCCTCCGCCGCCGCCTCCAGCTGGCGGCGCGATGCGCGACGACGCCTACCCGGACCCGAACGCGGCCTACATCGTCTTCACCAGCCTCGGCAATGACAAGCGCAACGAGCGCCTCCTTTGGCAGGAGGTGAACACCATCGTCTCGGCCAAGCCGGAGTTCATGCATTGGTCGGATCGCCCGATCACCTGGACCCGGGAGGATCACCCCACAGTCATGCCGAGCCCGGGTGGTTACGCCCTCGTCCTCAACCCCACCATCGTCGCGCGGCGCACATGCAAGTTCTCCCGAGTCCTCATCAACGGTGGCAGCAGCATCAACATCATCTACCGCGACACGAGGACCAAGCTCGGCCTCAAGACCGAGGACCTGGAGCCGACCTGGCCGATCTTCCACGACATCGTGCCCGGCCTCTCCTGCTCTCTCATTGGCCGGGTCCGGCTCGATGTCCTGTTCGGCGACAGCAGCCACTTCCGACGTGAACCGATCTGGTTCGAGGTGGTGGACCTGTCCAGCACGTATCACGCATTGCTGGGCCGGCCCGCGCTCGCCAAGTTCATGGCAGTTCCCCACTACGCGTATCTGAAGATGAAGATGCCAGGTACCAAGGTCCTCATCACCGTCACCGGCGACTACCGCAAGTCCCAGGAGTGCGCCCGAGACGACGCCAAGTTGGCCGAGTCGCTGGTCATTGCCGAGGAGCAGCACCAGCTTGACCGGATCGTCGCCCTGGCTGGCGAGGCCTCCGCTGCGTCGATCCCGACCCCGGACCCGGCCGACGAGGCCGCCTTCAAGCCCTCCAAGGAGACCAAGAAAGTGAAGCTCAACCCGGAAGACCCCAGCTGCAGCAAGTACGTTATCGTAGGCGCCCGCCTCGATAGCAAATAGGAAGGCGAGCTCGTCGACTTCCTCCATGAGAATCGGGATATCTTCGCATGGACCCCCAAGGACATGCCGGGTATCCCGAGGAAGTACGTCGAGCACAAACTTCACGTCTGCAAGGACGCCAAGCCTATCCGTCAACCCCTACAACGATTTTCCGAAGAGAAGAGAAGAACCATTGGTGAAGAGGTCGCCAAGCTTTTGGTGGCCAGCTTCATAATGGAAGTGTTTCACCCCGAGTGGTGGGCCAATCCAGTCCTCGTCCTGAAGAAGAACAAGACCTGGCGCATGTGTATCGACTACACCAGCCTCAAAAAGGCTTGTCCCAAGGATCCGTTCGCTCTCCCACGGATCGACCAAGTCATCGACTCGACCGCCGGGTGTGAGCTCCTGTCCTTCCTGGACGCTTACTCCGGCTACCACCAGATCAAGATGGACCCAGCCGACGCCCTGAAGACGTCCTTCATCACACCCTTTGGGGTGTATTGCTACATCACCATGTCGTTCGACTTGAAGAACGCCGACGCCACCTTCCAACGCTGCATGCAGAAATGCCTGCTGCCGCAACTCGGCCGCAATATCCACGTGTACGTGGACGACATCATGGTGAAGACCAAGCAGCACCTCACGCTCCTCGACGATTTGAAGGAAACATTCACAACCTCCGCGAATACAAGGTCAAGCTTAACCCGGAAAAATGCATCTTCGGCGTCCCGGCCAGAAAGCTACTTGGCTTCCTCGTCTCAGAACGCGGCATTGAGGCGAATTCGGAGAAGATCAAGGCCATCGAGCGCATGCTCAAGCCGGCTCGGCTGCGCGATGTCCAGAAGTTCACCGGATGCTTGGCCTTGGTCAGCCGGTTTCTAAGCCGGCTGGGCGAGAGGGCGCTACCCCTGTACCAGCTGATGAAGAAGACAAGCCCGTTCGAATGGAAAGGCAAGGCAGACGAGGCCTTCCAAGACCTCAAGCGCATTGTCGGTGTCAAAACCGGCGGATCTTGGGTAGGGGGTCCCGAACTGTGCGTCTAGGCAGATGGTAACAGGAGACGAGGGACACGATGTTTTTACCTAGGTTCGGGCCCTCTCGATGGAGGTAAAACCCTACTCCTGCTTGATTAATATTGATGATATGGGTAGTACAAGAGTAGATCTACCACGAGATCAAGGAGGCTAAACCCTAGAAGCTAGCCTATGGTATGATTGTTGTAATGTATGTTGTCCTACGGACTAAAGCCCTCCGGTTTATATAGACACCGGAGGGGGCTAGGGTTACACAGAGTCGGTTACAATGGTAGGAGATCTACATATCCGTATCGCCAAGCTTGCCTTCCACGCCAAGGAAAGTACCATCCGGACATGAGCCGGAGTCTTCAATCTTGTATCTTCGTAGTCTTGGAGTCCGGCGGATATTGATAGTCCGGCTGTTCGGACACCCCCTAGTCCAGGACTCCCTCAGTAGCCCCTGAACCAGTCTTCAATGACGATAAGTCCGGCGTGCATAATGTTCGGCATTGCAAGGCGGGTTCCTCCCTTGAATAATCCAGAGAAGATCATGAACACCAGGATAGTGTCCGGCTCTGCAAAATAAATTCCACATTCCACCGTAGAGAGAATAAAATGTACACTTAGTTCAATCTGCTGACGTATTATGCGGCATGGCATCACACCGCCACCAGGCCTTTGTTTGAATCACTATACCACCTCAGCACATTTAGCGAAGCGGTTTCCTTGGCACGTCTTGTTGAAGCAGAGATCGTGTTCCCCTTATTCCGGGATTCTCATCGATACGTGCGTGGGTAACCCAACCGCTCCCGTCGCCACGCCTCCTCTATCGAAGGGGAATCCCAAACGGTCACGAAGACGGCCCTTGGTATTTCTTCCCCTTTATAAGAGGACCAAGGCTCGCCATTGTTCTTCAATCTCGCATCGAATCTCTTCCCCGCTCCCAGTTCCAACACACAGAGCCTCAGATTCGAGCGCTTCGGATCCTCAATCATGTCCGGTTCCGACCTCCAGGGCCGGTGGATGCCCTCCTCCGTCACGGAGGAAGACATATTGAAGTTGGGTGAGGCCAAGTATCTGGCCTACGAGGTTTCGCACAGGTTGCCTGCCCAAGGGCAGGCTGTGCCAGCCCCCGAGCCCAGTGAATACGTCGTTTTTGTATCCCACCTCCGTCGGGGTTTAGGCTTCCCGATGGATCCCTTCGTGAGAGGGCTCCTGTTCTACTACGGGCTGGACTTTCACGACTTGGCTTCGAAGTCCATCCTCCATATCTCCGCATTCATTATCGTCTGTGAAGCCTTCCTCCGCGTCATTCCCCACTTCGGCCTATGGCTGAAGACCTTCAAGGTGGAGCCGAAGATGATCGGGGGGCGTCAAGCGGAGTGCGGCGGGGCGACCATAAGCAAAAAGGTCGATGCCCCGTGGCCCGTGGGTTCCTTCCAAGAGGAACTTGGATTGTGGCAGCAGGAGTGGTTCTATATCACCGCTCCAAGGGGCAGCAGGCAAAAGCCGCCGCCCTTATTCCGCCCGGGACCTCCACGCCAGCTGATGTCGTGGGTCAACCAAGGGCTCAATTGGGGGCCGTCCGAAGACATTCCCTCACTGCAGGGCCGGATTCGAGATCTCCAAGCGAGGGAGAGCGACCTGATCAAGGTGACGCAGGTTATGCTAATCAGGCATCTTCTGCCCTGCAAACGCCGTCCTCTCCGTCTATGGGAGTTCAACCCGGAGGGACCTCGGATTCTCCAACACTTCATGGGCGCGACACCCGTGGAGATGTACAAGTTGTTCTTCGGACCGCAGGTGGCGTGTCCGGATTTAGCCGAGGATGCAGGCCTAAGCCGCGATCGCCCGGATATTCAGGTAAGTAGCTCAGAGTCCGGACATTCTGTTCATGTGCCTTTCTATAGTTCGCCTCCTGACCCTTTGTTCTTTACAGGAATGGGTGGCGCGATCAAGGCTGATAAGGTGTCTGGCCCCCCTCCCAGAGACCGCACAGGAGCCCGTGCTGGTCAGAATGTTGGAGGTTGCGCCCACAGAAGGGGGCGACGGGGAAAATAGAGGAGCTAATATTTCGCCCAAAGGGGCGACTAAAGAGGGAGGAAGCAAGAACCCCTCCCTTCAGGGGGAGAAGAGGACCGCCTCCGAAGATCCGGAGGCCAAAGCCCCTAAGCGTGGGAAGAGATCTTCCCCGGGGGGTCTGACGCCCGGAAAGAATCCGAACGCACAATCATCATCAAAGGATCGGCCCTCCAGCGAGCCGTGAGTATGAAAGAGGGAGTTAATTACTAAGGAAATACCTTCATTTGTGCTTCTGTAGATAACCGAAATATTTATATTGCAGTTCGGATCTGCAGCCTTCTCAGATGAGTTCATCTTCGGGGGACCTTCTTCCGGAGATGATGGAGAGCGATACGCCTCCGTCCGCAGCGCCGCCAGATGAGGCAGGCGAACCCGAAGTGTCATCACGGAGGGTATCCCCGAGTCCGGAGGGGCCAGAGAGTTCGGCACCTACTAGTGTCCGGCCGGGAGAACTGAAGAATCTGCTTGAGAGGGCGTCCGTTTCAGAAGATCACCGTGCGTTAATGCGTATGGTGATTGGAAGGATTTCGTACACTGAGAGCGAATTGCGTAATGCCGCCATGAGTTTGCTGGCGGGATTTGAGGTATGCGAGAATGATGCACCCCTTTGTCTTTTAGCAGCTTTGCATATAAAAAATGCGCCCTGTATAGATAGTAGCCCATGAGACTCGGTAGGTTGTCGGAAACGACCGCGTACCGAGGATCGAAATCTAAAGGAATGAATTCCGTCGTTCCTATACAGGTGGCAGATAGTCCGGGGGCTAGCTGGACTAGTGAGTTTGCCGAGTTAAATCGGCAATTTGACTTGGCAGATGCGGACATCGCACTTGTCAACAGGCGACTTGACGAGTCGCAAGGTAAAAGAGTTCTCCGCAGTCGCTTTATTAAGGGGGTCGAAGCCCTCCTCTGATAAATTATATGCTGTTTGTACAGACGGTGCTGCTGCTGTGGAGGGCCTTCGGGCCGAACTTGCTCGAGCTAAGGAGCAAGCCCGAAGGAGTGAAGCGGCTGCCTCGAGGGCGGCCGAGGAGTTGAAAGCCGAAAAGGCTGCGCACTGCCTAAGCAGGGCCGAGATGGCCGAATTGGCCATAAAAGTAAAGGATGCTGCCGACCGCAATGAGGCTCTTGAAAAGGAGCGCTTATCGGAGCGGGAAGACCTGAAGAAGGCCACCGCCGAAGCCAAGGATGCCCGCTCTGCAATGCGGGCTATGAAGGAGGAACTGTGCTAGGCCGGAGAGATCGTGGCTGGCAAGCCTTTTTTGCTGCGTCGCCGGTTTATGGATGGAAAGTATGCTCAATTTGAGCGGCTGTGGAGTCCGGAGGATCCGTATATGGACTTAGCTGCAAGTGCGGCCGATGCCATTAAGCACTTCCGGAGCCAGAAGGATCACGAGACGGAAGAGCTATATTGGTCTCAATTCCACAGTCCGGATCACCCACTTCCATTGACAGACCGGTTGGCCGAATGGGCCGAGCTAAATAGATTGTCCGGACTTGCCATGACTGACATCGTGGCCCATGTCTGGCCAGAGAGGTCCAAGGCGACGAGCTACTTTGGCTTATTACAGCAATTCCTTGGAGCGGTGCCGCATATAAAGGAGATGAAGCGGTCGGCCTGTATAGAGGGCGCGCGGATGGCCCTTGCCCGTGTGAAGGCGCATTGTCCAGAGATGGACGCCACCGCTGTTGCTGCCCAGGGTTCGGATGAAAACCGGCTCCCTGCCGAGCACTATTTCGGGGAAGTTATGCGTCGCGCTTGTGTAATAGAGTCGCAGTGCTCGAAGAATGTAGCGTTCAAATGAACGCATTAGCTTGTAAATCGATGATTATGTTATAACTGCTTTTTATACTTGTGCGTCCAAGTAGTAAAACTTCTCCTGTGCGGCCGTTTACGTATACTTGTGTATAACTTGAAAGATGGCAGTCTTCGGCTTCAGCCCCCATGCACAAGGTGCTGGGGTGTTCGCAAAAATAGCGCGTTTTCACACTTAATCCGACGTCTCAGTCCTGTTAAAAGGAGGTGGTAGCATAGCGAACGAGGCAATCCGGACTATAATGCTTTATCACTTTCACGTAGCCAGTGGAGCTCGAGGGTGGGGCTACGACATAGCCCCTGGTGGCATCGCCCTTCTCCGAAGTCGGAGCGCGTGTGCCTGACCGGGAAACGGCCCTTCATCAAAGTGGGGAATTCTAAACATTCCGATAGTCGATCGAGTGGTTGACCAGTCTCTCGCTGCATCATGACAGTCAGTTTTTGGCTTTCTCTACTGAGGTGCTCGCCCAGCCGAACTGGGGCACAATCGCAGTAGTTCTCCTGGTGCCACGTTAGCCGATGATACGGAACGTAAGGCAGCAAAACACAGGAGCCGGGCAAACCCAACATTTGACCAAAGACATGATTCGGAGCTGATGCATATAATGCCTAACTCGAGACGCCGAACACTCCCTAAGGTGTTCGGTCTTTGTAATAATGGGCAGAACGATGCCCTAAGCCCCTAGTGTCCAGGTACGGGCATGGTCTTCTGACGCGGCCGATGCCAAAACGTCAGGCTCCGCTTTGGCTATAGGAAGAAACCAAGGGATAATAACAACAAGAGACAGTAAAAAAGGTTTACGCAGGGTCTTAATCTGAAAAGAATCCTCACAACGGGTCCCTACTGCACGTCTGCGCCTGTGTCTCCGTTGCGCCGTTATCCTGGACGGGTATGCACGTTGTTCATCTGTAAAAAGAGAGGAACGTTTAGTTTTAAAAACAGTTTGTGCGAAAAATATTAGAAATATAAATAATTAAAGCGGGGTTTGTATGAACCCGCGGTGATTTGTGCACGCAGCCCCCTGTGAAGGGGTATGCGGCTAGGGAGCCCCTAGCCCACTGACGCTGGATTCGTCTATCCAAGTCCGGGGTCTTTAAGTGACCCTCGCACTAAAATTACGCCACGCGGTCCTGGCATCTTGAGTGTAAGAGATGCGTAATGCGGTATGGCGTTGAAGCGGACAAAAGCCTTTCGTCCCAAGAGTGCTTGATATTCACTTTCAAATGGGACGATATGAAAAATTAATTTTTTGCGTCGAGAATTGTTCGGCGATCCGAACACGACTTCTAGTAATATGGAGCCTGTGCACTTGGCGTAATGGCCTGGCGTCACTCCTTTGAAGGAAGTGCGGCTGTGTCGAATTTTGGTAGGGTCTATCCCCATCCTACGGATTGTGTTTGAATATAGCAGGTTTAAGTCACTGCCTCCGTCCATTAGGACGTTAGTAAATTGCCATCCATCTATTATGGGATTCAATATTAGGGGAGTCCGTCCCGCATTTCGAACGCTTCTGGAATAGTCCAGGTGGTCAAAAGTGATTGGTTTTGATATCCAATCTCTACGGTCTGCTGGGTTGGACCGCGCGAAGCTCTTTTTAGAAAGTGCCGCACTATTTTTCCGTAGTATCACATGAAGTGAGTTTACTACTTTGACCCCTTGTGGGAAAGTCTTTTGTTTTCCGGTGCTCTGCTGGTGGGGTTTATCTTCTTCGCTTGACGCGTCGAGCCCCTTGTGTTCGGCATTTAGTCGGCCGGACTGTTTAAAAACCCAACAATCCCTGTGGGTGTGATTTGCAGGCCTTCCGGGGGTACTGTGGATTTGGCATATCCGACCCAAAATTTTGTTTAAGTTGGACAATTCGTCACTGTCATCCTTAAGAGGCTGTGTTTTATTATTGGGCCGCGAGCTTTTGAATCCGGCGTTGACTGCCGCGCTCTTTGGGCTTTTCTCTTTATTCTGGCGCTGCTCTTTTCTGCGCCGTGATTTTCCGTTTCCATCTCTTATCTCTGATGTACTTGGGTCGCTGGTGCTGCATCGTGCTAACCAGCTATCCTCGCCCGCACAGAAGCGGGTCATGAGGCTTGTTAGTGCGGACATTGTCCTCGGTTTCTCTTGACTGGGGTGCCTGGCGAGCCATTCGTCTCAGACATTGTGCTTGAAAGCTGCTAAGGCTTCGGCGTCCGGACAGTCGACTATTTGGTTCTTTTTTGTAAGGAACCTGTTCCAGAATTTCCGCGCTGACTCTCCGGGCTGTTGAGTTATATGAATTAGGTCATCTGCATCCAGATGGCGGACATAAGTCCCTTGAAAATTTGCTCTAAACGCGTCCTCGAGCTCTTCCCAACTTCCAACAGTATTTTCTGGGAGGCTTTTAAGCCAATGACGGGCTGGCCCTTTGAGCTTGAGGGGTAGGTATTATATGGCGTGGAGATCATCTCCTCTGGCCATATGTATATATAATATATAATCTTCTATCCAGACTCCAGGGTCTGTTGTTCCATCGTAGGCTTCTATGTTTATGGGTTTAAATCCTGCTGGGAATTCATGGTCCAGCACCTCGTCAGTGAAACATAGTGGGTGTGCGGCGCCCCTGTATTTGTGTGTGCCGCTATCATCGGACACTTGACATGTTGCCTTGCTTCCTGGGGCCTTCTCCTTTGGCCCGTAGATGGATCTGGCTGGGCCATCTATCCTTCCAAGTTCGTTGGTTGGTTTATGTGGGGCGCCGCTGTCAGAATTTGGCCTATCATCTGGCCATCTATCCAGCCAGGCAGCCCCTTTATTTTTGGACGGTGGGGGCTCTATGGCCTCCTCGTCGAATTCTGGTAGCAGCTTGCGCTTCGGGTAGCTCTTTTGATTGGTGGCCATTGCCGTACTTATCTGCGGTTTTGAGCACTTTGCTCCATCTCATTCTGAGTGTGTCTTCCGCTATTTTGAGCCTCCGTTTTTCCTTCTTCAGGCTTTTTGCAGTACTGACGAGTCTTTTCCGAAGGTTCTTGCTCTCTGGCGGTGTGTCCGGCGTGAGGTCGTCCGGACTGTTGTTTTCACCTGGCCTAGACTGATTATCTGACTCGTCATGGTCGGACGGTTGCTTATCTGCGTGTTCGTCGTCCGTTTGTGAGCCCTGCCGTATTGCGGGCTCTTTGGGAGCGTTGTTGTCGAGGCGGGACTTAGGACGGCGCCTGCGCCACCGTTTTGGTCGTTTATCGGCGTGGTTATCTTCTGCCGTGGCCCGTTGATCCTCGTTATCGCTCTCCTTTAGGGTGTCTACCATATATATGTCATATGACGAGGTAGTCCTCCTGTGCCTTATAGGCTCTGTTTCTTGTTCGTCTCCAGCATTGTCGTCTATTCCGTCAATGTCTTCGGAGTCAAGGTCTAGCATGTCGGTTTAGATCGTCGACAGTGGCTACAAAGTGGGTGGTGGGTGGGCTCTGAATTTCTTCATCGTCCGTATCCCAACCATCCTGGCCATAATCCAGCCAGGACTCTCCTGATAACGAGAGGTGCTTTGGTGAATTTAACATATCGCCGAAAGGCGAGCATTGGAAGATGTCCGCGGCGGTGAATTCCATTACCGACGCCCAATCCGGACCGATTGGTAGGGGCGCGGGAGGTTCGGAGTCCGGCGAGGAGTCCGGCGCCTCGGAATCACGAGTCTCGCAGGGGACAAGATTAGTGTTCGGCTCCATGGCCGTGGATGTTGAAGCCCCCAGGGCGGCGTCTATCCACCGACCCTCGATCTGGGCGATCGGCTCCGGGCTAATGGCCGAAGCGGATCCGTGTGCGGCCACCAAGGCACTGTTCGGTGGCAGAGCTAAATCATGCCCGTCGTCACAGTGCGGCGCGCTTGGCTGTGGCTCGAGTCCGTCGAAGATCAAGTCTCCGCGGACGTCGGCCGTGAAGTTTAAGCTTCCAAATCTGACCTGACGACCAGGGGCGTAGCTTTCGATCTGCTCCAGATGGCCAAGCGAATTGGCCCGCAGGGCGAAGCCGCCGAATACGAAGATCTGTCCGGGGAGAAAAGTCTCACCCTGGACAGCGTTGCAGGTTGAAGATGCCATCAAGCCTATCGGCGACGGGCGGAGGCATCCGCTCTATCGGTGACGACACAGAGGAACTCTCAATGAAAGCACCAATGTCGGTGTCAAAACCGGCGGATCTCGGGTAGGGGGTCCCGAACTGTGCGTCTAGGCGGATGGTAACAGGAGACGAGGGACACGATGTTTTTACCCAGGTTCGGGCCCTCTCGATGGAGGTAAAACCCTACTCCTGCTTGATTAATATTGATGATATGGGTAGTACAAGAGTAGATCTACCACGAGATCAAGGAGGCTAAACCCTAGAATCTAGCCTATGGTATGATTGTTGTAATGTATGTTGTCCTACGGACTAAAGCCCTCCGGTTTATATAGACATCGGAGGGGGCTAGGGTTACACAGAGTCGGTTACAATGGTAGGAGATCTACATATCCGTATCGCCAAGCTTGCCTTCCACGCCAAGGAAAGTACCATCCGGACACGAGCCGGAGTCTTCAATCTTGTATCTTCGTAGTCTTTGAGTCCGGCGGATATTGATAGTCCGGCTGTCCGGACACCCCCTAGTCCAGGACTCCCTCACGCATGCTCTCCACCGCACCAATCCTGACCGCGCCGACCGACAAGGAGACGCTGTTGCTCTACATTGCCGTGACCTCGCGGGCGGTCAGCACGGTGCTGGTGGTCGAGCGACCAGAGAAGGGCAAGATCCAAGCCGTCCAACGCCCAGTCTATTACCTGAGCGAGGTGCTCTCCATCTCCAAGCAGAACTACCCGCACTACCAGAAGATGTGTTACGGCGTGTACTTCACCGCCAAGAAGCTGAAGCAGTATTTCCAAGAGCACGTTGTCACCGTGGTCAGCATGGCGCCTATCGGAGAAATCATCGGGTGCCAGGATGCCTCTAGCCGGGTTGCCAAGTGGGCGATCCAGCTAGCCGGCCACACCATCCTCTACAAGCCCCGCACCACGATCATGTCTCAGGCCCTGGCCAACTTCCTCGTCGACTGGACCAAGACCCAGTACTTTCCGCCGCCCCCGACTCGATGCATTGGTGCATGCACTTCGACTGGTCCAAGATGTGACTCGGCTTGGGGGCCGGCATCGTACTATCATCCCCAAAGGGCGACCGGCTCCGCTACGCGCTCCAGATCCACTTCACCGCCTCCAACAATGTCGCCGAGTATGAAGCCCTCGTGCACGGCCTCCGGCTTGCCAAGGAACTCGGCATCCAATGCATCCTGTGCTACGGCGACTCGGACCTGGTGGTGCAGCAGTGCTCCGGCGAATGGGACGCCCGTGACTCCAACATGGCAAGCTACCGCTTCCTCGTCCAAAAGCTGTCCGGATCCTTCAAGGGCTACGAGTTCCTCCATGTCCCGCGTGCGGAGAACGAAGCAGCCGACACGCTCGCCAAGATCGCCTCGTCACGACAAGCCATCCCGTCCGGCGTCTCCCTCGAGCACCTGTGCAAGCCGTCCGTCAAGCCATCGCCGGACTCCGAGTCCATCCACGTTCCAGACGACCTGACCACACCTCAAGCCGGCCCAGGGGCTGCTGAACCCGGCCCGGGGGCTGCTCAGCTCGACCCGGCCACCATCATCCCGGACCCGGCCGTCGCCATCGCCGACCTGGGGTCTGCTCAACCCGGCTCGGGGCTGCCGACTCGGAACCCACCCTGGTGGCCGTCTTCGCCGTGGTCACGGCTCCATCTTGGGCCCTCCCAATATCAGATTTTCTAGAGAACGGGGTTCTCCCCATGGACGAGACCGAAGCTCGGCAAGTGCAGCGCCAGACGTCCGCCTACAACATCATCAACATCGAGCTCGTCAAGTGCAGCTCCACCGACGTATTCCAGCGCTGTGTCGATCAGGAACAGGGCACCTGTAGGACCTTGAGAAGAGGTGTCTAGAGGGGGGGTGATTAGACACTAAGAGCCAAAGTTGCAGTTTTTAAATTTCCTTAAAGTTTAGGTGGAGTTTAGGCACAAGTTTAACATTCACAACACATATCAAGCAAGCATGCAAAGAGTATATGAGCAGCGGAAAGTAAAGCATGCAACTTGCAAGAATGTAAAGGGAAGGGATTGGAGGATTCAAACGCAATTGGAGACACGGATGTTTTTGGCGTGGTTCCGATAGGTGGTGCTATCGTACATCCACGTTGATGGAGACTTCAACCCACGAAGGGTAACGGCTGCGCGAGTCCACAAAGGGCTCCACCCACGAAGAGAAGCAACCTTGTCTATCCCACCATGGCCGTCGCCCACGAAGGACTTGCCTCACTAGCGGTAGATCTTCACGAAGTAGGCGATCTCCTTGCCCTTACAAACTCCTTGGTTCAACTCCACAATCTTGTCGGAGGCTCCCAAGTGACACCTAGCCAATCTAGGAGATACCACTCTCCAAGAAGTAACAAATGGTGCGTTGATGATGAACTCCTTGCTCTTGTGCTTCAAATGATAGTCTCCCCAACACTCAGCTCTCTCTCATAGGATTTGGATCTGGTGGAAGGAGGGTTTGAGTGGAAAGCCACTTGGGGAAGTCTAGAGATCAAGATTCATATGGTAGGAATGGAATATCTTGGTCTCAACACATGAGTAGGTAGTTCTCTCTCAGAAATAGGATGCTGGAAGTGTAGGTTCAGTCTGATGGCTCTCTCCACGAATGAAGAGGAGGTGGAGGGGTATATATAGCCTCCACACAAAATCTAACCATTACAAACAATCTACCAAACTCGGTGGGACCAAATTGTTAAACTCGGTCAGACCGATTTAGCAAATAATGTGACCGTTAGGGTTTTCGGTGGGACCGAAATGCATCTCGGTGAGACCGATTCGGTTAGGGTTAGGGCATAACGTAATCTCGGTAAGACTGATTACACAAACTCGGTGAGACCGATTTTGGTAATAATCTAACCGGAGAGTTGGTCAGGCAAACTCGGTTGGACCGATTATTAAACTCGGTGGGACCGATTTTGATAATAAGTCAACCAGAAAGTTTGCATTGTAATCTCGGTAGTACCGATTGCTCAAACTCGGTGAGACCGATTTTGATAATGGACATACACAGAGAGATTACAATCCCATCTCGGTGAGACCGAGATCCCTATCGATGAGACCGATTTGCTTAGGGTTTGTGGCAGTGGCTATGACTTTTGGAATCGGTGGCGCCGGATAGAAAGAATCGAGGCCGATTTTGACTTTGGGTTTAGGACATATGTGTGGAAGTGGGAAAGTAGTCGAGGGTATTTGGAGCATATCACAAAGCACTTGAAGCAAGAGGCTCATTAAGCAACACCTCATCCCTCCTTGATAGTATTGGCTTTTCCTATAGACTCAATGTGATCTTGGATCACTAAAATGTAAAATGAAGAGTCTTGAGCTTGAAGCTTGAGCCAATCCTTTGTCCTTAGCATCTTGAAGGAGTTCCCAAATCCTTTAGTCCATGCCACTCCATTGTTGAACTTATCTGAAATATACTAGATAAAAGTGTTAGTCCAACAAGAGATATGTTGACATTAATTACCAAAACCACCTAGGGAGCACTTGTGCTTTCAATCTCCCCCTTTTTGGTAATTGATGGCAACATACATCAAAGCTTTAGATAAAGATATAAAGAATAGCAAGTAAAGCTTTGGAAAGACATGTAACAAGCATAGGCTCCCCCTACATGTATGCAATCATGTGAATATGGAACATAGAAGCATGTGAGGGCATAAACATAATAGAGCAGGCGATGTGTTACATGTATCTTGGCCATATGCATCAGAGCAAAGGATGTTGAAGAGAATACCTTCATGCTCATGAGTCCTTCTTGCAAACAACATGTACATCAGCAAGAATTCCTCATACACATGATTGTGATGCATATACTTACCTTGTAGTCTTGAGTTTGCTTAGGATGGAATGAACCTGCGTAAACAAGGTTAGATAACACAGATGCATCTACTAGCCATAACAAACAAAAGAAACCACAAGAATACCAAGACTGGGATGACATGTAGAGAGTGAGTACTGAGTACCACATTGAATTAGACATGTCCCCAAGAGTAAAGATATGCAATGAATTTAAATGATCTCTTTCCCTTAGATGTCTTGCTCCCCCCGAATCTAACATGGGATACTGGGAGAAGATAGGGAACAGAAAATCAGAGCTGAAGGAAAACAGAGCTGAAAGATATGAATGATGATCAGAGCTAAAGTTCAGAGCTAATGTATGCTAATGCAAAATGAGCACAATAGATCATATGAACATGTCTCTCCCCTCAAGAAGACATGTGGACATCTCTCCTCTTGAACACCAAGCATCTGGGATCCTTGATAAATACTTTCTACTTAAGTATCCTCTCCTCCTGGAGATATCTCTCTTCTTTTGAGGGTCTCTCCCCCTAGAAGGTCTCTCTCTCCCTTAAGAAGGAAGGTGAAAAGTTTTGATGCTCTCTCTCTATCTCCAAATGATAAGCTTTGATGTTCTCTCTCTCTCCCTTTGACATCAATTTCCAAGAAGGGTCTTCTGGAATCTGTCAAATGGGTTTGGTCCTTGAGACACAGAACAAAGCAATGATAAATATGTGATGCTTGTAGAGGACAAGATTCATTGAGTGGAGCTGGATCAGAAGAAACACAGAATATGTGGCAAAGAGTTTTTCCTGTTATGAAATCGGTGGCACCGAGTGGTATGCTTCGGTGATACCGAAAGTTTTCAGTTGGACCGAAAATAACAAATCGGTGTACCCGAGTTCATCGCAGAGAAAACACTTGTCACCTCAGCTCACTAGACTAGTAAGATCTCCCAAAGATTTGCAAGGAATTAACTGAATGATATGCATGGAATTGGATGCAGAAAATGCAGAGCAAACAGAAAGAAATCTAGATGAAGTTTTTTTTAAATTGAAAGAGGGGTAAATTTAAAGAGGGGAAACAAATATGCATGAGACAAATGCAAAAACACAGAAAAGAACACAAGAGAACTTCATCTAGAGATGGTCGGCGACAAAGTCACCTATGTTAGAGCATATTGACTTAGGAGTCAAGTGAGATCACTTGATCATAGGTCATACTCATCGTTTAAGCTCAAAACGGGGTTGCCATTTTTCGTTTAAGCATCTTGATGTATTCACATCTTGTCGAGTTGCTTTAACTCATGTCTTGGAGTAAAGCTTCTCTAAGATGGAATAACATACCTTGGTTGGTGGTGTTGTCCATGTAGTTGAACTTGTTTGGGTTGCTCAAGGTTGATGTTTGGAGCACCACTTGGAATTTGAGTCCATCTACCTACATGGGTTAGTTCTTGCAAGGAAGAGCACTTGTGTATCCAAAAATGACAATCATGAAGCTCAACATAGAATTTTTCAAAGGATATGTTTGAATGGTTTTGTGCTTCCTTGGCTTCAACCACCTTGTGTAGAGACTTGGTGATGTAGAGATTGCTCAAGATATGAGTAGGTTTGAACCTCATGGAATTTGATTCAACCAAGTACCTACATGGGTTATATGACATGCAAGATACAAATATATCCAAGACATAATATTTTCATCATAAGAGAAATATCAAGGATTAGTCATAAGCACATGTCTTGCATGTATCCAATGGAGTTTCTACTCCAAGTTTGAAGCATCAATGATGTTCAATTCTCCTCTTAGCCTGCAAAACACTTTCTCATCAAGAGGTTTAGTGAATATATCCGCTAATTGCTTTTCGGTGCGAACATGCTTAAGATCAGTGTCACCCTTAGCAACATGATCTCGAATGAAATGATGAAGAACTTCAATATGCTTAGTTCGAGAATGTTGCACAGGATTATGACCAATTTTGATAGCACTTTCATTGTCACAAAGCAATGGAACATGTCTCACATATATCCCATAATCCTTAAGAGTTTGGGTCATCCAAAGTAATTGAGCACAACATGAACCAGCGGCAATATATTCAGCTTCGGCGGTGGATAAGGATACCGAGTTTTGTTTCTTGGAGGACAAAGACACAAGAGATCTACCAAGAAATTGACAAGTTCCTGAAGTGGACTTTCTATCAACCTTGTCTCCGGCATAGTCCGAGTCGGAGTAGCCAACAAGATCGAAAGAGGCCCTCTTAGGACACCAAATGCCAAAATTTGGTATATGGATTAAGTATCTCACTATCCTTTTCACAGCCTTAAGATGACATTCTTTAGGAGCAGCTTGATATCGTGCACACATGCACACACTTAGCATAATATCGGGACGTGAAGCACATAGCATAACAATGAACCAATCATAGAGTGATAAACCTTTTGATCAACCGGTTCACCATCTTTGGTCAAGTCAAGATGTCGACTAGTAGACATGGGTGTAGTCATACCTTTGCATTCTTGCATATTGAACTTCTTGAATAAGTACTTGGTGTACTTCGTTTGAGAGACAAAAGTACCTTCCTTAGTTTGCCTTATTTGCAAACCAAGAAAGAATTTGAGTTCACTCATCATAGACATCTCAAACTTCTCCGACATTAGCTTCCCAAACTTTTCACTAAAATGAGGGTTAGTTGAACCAAATATAATATCATCAACATAGATTTGGCACACAAATAGTTCTCCATTAACCCCTTTAGTAAAAGGAGTAGAATCAATTTTCCCAATTTCAAAGCCTTTCTCAATAAGGAACTTGGTCAAGCATTTATACCATGCTCTAGGAGCTTGTTTAAGACCATAAAGAGCTTTGTGAAGTTTGTAAACATGATTGGGTTTCTTAGGATTGACAAAGCCGGTAGGTTGCTTAACATAAACTTCCTCGTCTATTTCACCATTTAGAAAAGCACTTTTAATGTCCATTTGGTACAAGGTGATATCATGGTGATTAGCATAGGCAAGTAAGATGCGAATGGACTCAAGTCTAGCAACGGGGGCGTAAGTCTCACCATAGTCCATACGTTCGACTTTTGTGTAGCCTTGGGCGACGAGACGTGCTTTGTTGCGAACTACTTGTCCATCTTCATCTTGCTTGTTGCGAAACACCCATTTGGTACAGATGATGTTGTGGTTGTTGTCGGGCTTCTCAACCAATGTCCAAACTTGGTTCCTCTCAAAGTTGTGTAGCTCTTCATGCATAGCATTTATCCAATCCGGATCTTCCAATGCTTCTTCAACCTTCATAGGTTCAATGCTAGAGATGAAAGAATAGTTTTCACAAAAGTTAGCTAAATGAGTTTTAGAGCGAGTGATTCTCCCGGTTTGAATGTCATTGTAGATTTGCTCAACGGGATGATCTTTAGTAATTCTTGCTCGAACTCGTGAAAGCTTTTGCTTGGGTCTTTGTTGAACATCTTCATCATCTTGTTCTTCTTCTTGGCCTTCATCATTGTTGGCGTTGCCGTTCTCTTGTCGTGGTGGAGAAGGAGGTTGTTGACGTTCATCTTGATGCACTTCCTCGTTTTTTTCATCTTGGTGTGTCCCGCTTGTGGATGCTTCCGTATCAACTCTTGGTTCACCTTGTTGTGAAGTTGAAGCTTCCACTTGGACGGACGAAGTACTCTCCTTCACCTCCATTGGACGGACCTTGCCAATAGCCAAGTCTTGAATTGCTTTCGAAGGATCTTTGTCACCTACATCAATTGGCAATTGCTCTACTTGCGAGCCGTTAGATTCATCAAACTTCACATCTACCATTTCTTCAACCTTTCGGATGAAATTGTTGTAGACACGATAAGTGTGAGAGTTTGAGCCATAACCTAGTAGGAAACCTTCATGAGACTTAGGAGCAAATTTAGAACGATGATGCTTATCAAGAATGTAGCACTTTGAGCCGAATACTCAAAAGTATCCAACTTGGGGTTTGTTACCGGTGAGGAGCTCGTATGCCGTCTTTCCGAGTAGCTTGTGAAGATGCAAGCGATTTGTTGCATGACAAGCTGTCTCAACCGCTTCTTCCCAAAAGTGCTTCGGTGTCTTGTACTCATCAAGCATCGTTCTCGCCATTTCAATGAGCGTCCGGTTCTTCCTCTCAACAACTCCGTTTTGTTGAGGTGTGTACGTAGCTGAGAACTCGTGTGAAATCCCTTCTTCATCAAGAAAGGTGTCCACATTTGCGTTCTTGAACTCCGTTCCATTATCGCTGCGAACCTTCTTGATCTTCACTTCAAATTGATTTTGAGCCTTCCTTGCGAAGTTTTTGAAGATCTTTTGGACCTGCGATTTATCATCGAGAAAGAACACCCACGTAAATCTTGAAAAATCATCAACTATAACTAGACCAAAAGAATTTCCACCGAGATTCTTGTAAGAGTTGGGGCCAAAAAGATCCATGTGTAGTAGCTCAAGTGGCCTCCTTGTGGTCATGATGTTCTTCACGGGATGCCTTCCTCCAACCTGTTTACCTGCTTGACAAGCACTACAAAGTCTATCCTTATCAAATATGACATCATTAACTCCAAGGATATGATTTCCTTTAATAAGCTTGTCAAGGTTTCGCATACCAACATGACCTAATCGTCTATGCCATAGCCAACCTTTTGAGGATTTAGTAATGAAGCAAGTTTTAGGTTGAGCCTTTTTAGTGAAATCAACAATGTATAGATCACCTCTACGCACACCGGTAAAGACCATTTTATGATTATCTCGACGAAACACTTGGCAATCTACTTCAGTAAATAGAACGTTGAAACCGAAATCAGCAAGTCTAGATACTGAAAGTAAGTTGTATCCAAGAGATTCAACAAGCATGACATTTTGTATGGAGCTATCATGTGATATGGCCACCTTACCGAGGCCAACCACCTTACCCTTTGAGTTGTCACCGAAAGTGACATACTTTCGAGGACTATCATTATCAGCAAGCTCACGAAACATGTCTTTATCTCCGGTCATGTGATCGGTACATCCACTATCAAGAACCCATTCCTTTCCTCCTGACATATATCCCCGAAGATTTTCCATAAGACCAAAATGTCTCATTGCATCATCAAGATCGAAGTCACTATCATCATCCTCATCATAGTATCCATGTTCAACATCGTCATGTGGTGGATCAAATCCTAGAGAGGGTGATTCATTAGGGTGAGTTTGACAATAATCTTGTCTATGAATTCTTATAGCTTCGGAAATAATGTCACTAATAATACCAACATTTCCTTTGGCACGCATAAGGTTTGTAAGCTCAAATAGACGATCACCAAACATAGGATCACTAGTATTCATCTTAGTCAAAGCAATAGACTTATGAAGAATTTCATCAAGATTTTTCAAGGAATAATTTGGAAATCGTTCCTCAAGAAATTTCCATATGGTGTAGGCACACTTAAAAGTAGGCAAACATCCAATCAAGTTTCTAGGCAATCCTCTAATGATAAGTTCGGCAGTTCTAAGATTCCTAATCATGTCAATAGACTCATCATGGGTAGGATGCATAGGATCAATATAAGGTGCACAAGGGCTAGCAATGTACTTGTTAAAATGATATTGATTGAAAATAACAAGCATCTCATTTTTCCACTCATGAAAATACTCTCCATCAAGAATAGGCACTCTATGTCTAAGACTCCCAATAGTAGACTCATCCATCTTCCTTCAATGGCGATTAAACCAAAGCAATGGAAACTTGGCTCTGATACCACTTGTAGGACCTTGAGAAGAGGTGTCTAGAGGGGGGGTGATTAGACACTAAGAGCCAAAGTTGCAGTTTTTAAATTTCCTTAAAGTTTGAGTGGAGTTTAGGCACAAGTTTAACATTCACAACACATATCAAGCAAGCATGCAAAGAGTATATGAGCAGCGGAAAGTAAAGCATGCAACTTGCAAGAATGTAAAGGGAAGGGATTGGAGGATTCAAACGCAATTGGAGACACGGATGTTTTTGGCATGGTTCCGATAGGTGGTGCTATCGTACATCCACGTTGATGGAGACTTCAACCCACGAAGGGTAACGGCTGCGCGAGTCCACGGAGGGCTCCACCCACGAAGGGTCCACGAAGAAGCAACCTTGTCTATCCCAACATGGCCGTCGCCCACGAAGGACTTGCCTCACTAGCAGTAGATCTTCACGAAGTAGGCGATCTCCTTGCCCTTAGAAACTCCTTGGTTCAACTCCACAATCTTGTCAGAGGCTCCCAAGTGACACCTAGCCAATCTAGGAGACACCACTCTCCAAGAAGTAACAAATGGTGCGTTGATGATGAACTCCTTGCTCTTGTGCTTCAAATGATAGTCTCCCCAACACTCAGCTCTCTCTCACAGGATTTGGATCTGGTGGAAGGAGGGTTTGAGTGGTAAGCCACTTGGGGAACGCTAGAGATCAAGATTCATATGGTAGGAATGGAATATCTTGGTCTCAACACATGAGTAGGTAGTTCTCTCTCAGAAATAGGATGCTGGAAGTGTAGGTTCAGTCTGATGGCTCTCTCCATGAATGAAGAGGAGGTGGAGGGGTATATATAGCCTCCACACAAAATCTAACCATTACACACAATCTACCAAACTCGGTGGGACCGAATTGTTAAACTCGGTCAGACCGATTTAGCAAATAATGTGACCGTTAGGGTTTTTGGTGGGACCGAAATGCATCTCGGTGAGACCGATTCGGTTAGGGTTAGGGCATAAGGTAATCTCGGTAAGACTGATTACACAAACTCGGTGAGACCGATTTTGGTAATACTCTAACCGTAGAGTTGGTCAGGCAAACTCGGTTGGACCGATTATCAAACTCGGTGGGACCGATTTTGATAATAAGTCAACCAGAAAGTTTGCATTGTAATCTCGGTAGTACCGATTGCTCAAACTCGGTGAGACCGATTTTGATAATGGACATACACAGAGAGATTACAATCCCATCTCGGTGAGACCGAGATCCCTATCGATGAGACCGATTTGCTTAGGGTTTGTGGCAGTGGCTATGACTTTTGGAATCGGTGGTGCCGGATAGAAAGAATCGGGGCCGATTTTGACTTTGGGTTTAGGACATATGTGTGGAAGTGGGAAAGTAGTCGAGGGTATTTGGAGCATATCACAAAGCACTTGAAGCAAGAGGCTCATTAAGCAACACCTCATCCCTCCTTGATAGTATTGGCTTTTCCTATAGACTCAATGTGATCTTGGATCACTAAAATGTAAAATGAAGAGTCTTGAGCTTGAAGCTTGAGCCAATCCTTTGTCCTTAGCATCTTGAAGGAGTTCCCAAATCCTTTAGTCCATGCCACTCCATTGTTGAACTTATCTGAAATATACTAGATAAAAGTGTTAGTCCAACAAGAGATATGTTGACATTAATTACCAAAACCACCTAGGGAGCACTTGTGCTTTCAATCTCCCCCTTTTTGGTAATTGATGGCAACATACATCAAAGCTTTAGATAAAGATATAAAGAATAGCAAGTAAAGCTTTGGAAAGACATGTAACAAGCATAGGCTCCCCCTACATGTATGCAATCATGTGAATATGGAACATAGAAGCATGTGAGGGCATAAACATAATAGAGCAGGCGATGTGTTACATGTATCTTGGACATATGCATCAGAGCAAAGGATGTTGAAGAGAATACCTTCATGCTCATGAGTCCTTCTTGCAAACAATATGTACATCAGCAAGAATTCCTCATACACATGATTGTGATGCATATACTTACCTTGTAGTCTTGAGTTGGCTTAGGATGGAATGAACCTGCGTAAACAAGGTTAGATAACACAGATGCATCTACTAGCCATAACAAACAAAAGAAACCACAAGAATACCAAGACTGGGATGACATGTAGAGAGTGAGTACTGAGTACCACATTGAATTAGACATGTCCCCAAGAATAAAGATATGCAATGAATTTAAATGATCTCTTTCCCTTAGATGTCTTGCTCCCCCTGAATCTAACATGGGATACTGGGAGAAGATAGGGAACAGAAAATCAGAGCTGAAGGAAAACAGAGCTGAAAGATATGAATGATGATCAGAGCTAAAGTTCAGAGCTAATGTATGCTAATGCAAAATGAGCACTATAGATCATATGAACAGTGGATCGAGGCGGCATGACACACCTGCTGGTGGCAGTGGATAAATTCACCAAGTGGATCGAGGCAAGACCGATCAAGAAACTGGACAGGCCAACAGCCGTCCAGTTCATCAAGGACATAGCGGTGCACTACGGCATGCGGAACAACATCATCACCGACAACGGCACCAACTTCACCAAGGGCGTGCTCGAGCAATACTACTCTGTCTCGGGCATCCGCCTCGACCTGGCCTCCGTTGCGCATCCGCAGTCCAACAGGCAGGTCGAGCAGGCCAATGGACTCATCCTGTTTGGCGTCAAGCCGCGACTCGTCGAGCCACTCATCCGCTCACCCGGTAGCTGGCATGACGAGTTGCTGGGCATTCTCTGGAGTGTACGCACCATGCCGAATCGGTCGACCGGGTTCACCCCGTTCTTCCTCGTCTATGGGGCCGAAGCCGTCATCCCAATCAACGTCGAGTTCGACTCGCCGCGCGTCGCGATGTACACAGAAGCCGAAGCCAGAGAAGCCCACGAAGATGGCGTCGACCTGCTCGAAGAAGCACGCCTCCTGGCGCTCAGTCGCTCGGCCATCTACCAGCAAGGCCTGAGGCACTACCACAACAAGAAGATCAAGCCCCTCGCATTCTGCGAGGGTGACCTCGTCCTCCGACTCATCCAAGAGTAGGCATGCCAGCACAAGCTATCCCCTCCATGGGAGGGCCCATTCATAGTGAACAGGGCCTTGCGCGACCGCAACGCCTACTACCTCATCGACGCACGCAAGTCAAGGAAGCGCAAGAAGGACACTGCTGGTGAAGAAACGAACCGGCCGTGGAACGCAGAACTCCTTCGCCCGTTTTACAGTTAGCTGCACGAGTGTATGTATCGTCGCCTTTTGTAAACGCATGAAACTATGGGGTCCCCGAATGAGACTCGGGGGCTGCCTTTTGTTGACCAATTTATTGTGTCCTATTTTCTTGCATCGCTATACCACTGAACCCGGCCACCGGTCCGACTCGTTCGACCCAGGGGCTCGGGGGCTGGCTGGCTTGGTCGCCACCCCGCCGCCTTACTTGGTGATTCCTGAGAAAGTTAGGATGCCGCGGTCCCCCACTTCACCCTAAAGCCACAGATCCAGCTTTGGCTATCGGCTGGCAAGCACAACGGGCCAAAGCTCCTTTACGCTTCATACACTAAGTCAAAGGCTGCCAGGTCGATCAACCCGGCCCGCCATTCATCAAATGAACAGCCGCACGACCGGCTGCTCGCCAACCAGCTTCGCCGCATTGCCGCCAGCCGGCCCAGTGGGTGTTTCGCTCGTGCTCAACGTTTCGAGGGACCCAAGTCCTGCGCGCTCCTTTTGAAGAACCGAACTCCTTGTGATGGACCGAAGCCTCGGCCGCCTGACTCGCGGGGGGGGGGGGGGGGGGGGGAGGGGGGGCTTGAGAAAGGAAAAGCGCATGAAATCGGTCCAAAAAAACGGAAGGCAAAAGCAAAAGCACTCACGACATTTACACAATTATTTAAGAAAAGGCCCATGACCCGAGTTCATTACACCCTAAAAAAACCCAGTGGGTGGGTGGACCTGCTACTTAACAAATTTTATGAAGTGTCTCAGGCATCTCCAGCACTGCGTTGCGAGGTCGACGGCCCTCCCCTGGCGACCTCCGGGTCCGGCGAGGCGCCGATGTCCTCCTCGGCATCCGTGTCACCGTAGATGCCCGTCTCCTCCGAGCTCCCCTCCGGATCGTGGAGAAGCAAGCCGTAGTCGTCACCGTCCACGACCCTGCCGTCTTCCGTCCGCTCCGGATGGAACTCGTCGTGGAAGGCGAACTCGGTGATGTAGCTGGACCGGGAGGCGATCCGGTCCGCTTGCTCCTGCAACAATTGCTCCGAGCCGGCCCGCTGGCCCATCAGCCCGTCTAGCTGAAGATCCGGATGCCAAGACAGCACGAACCAGAGTGCCATCTCCGCACTGACACGAGCGGCGGAGACACGCCACTCGCCAAGCCGGTCCAGCCCCATCTCCAACCAACGCGCCAGGCGCGAGAAGCTGCTCGGTTGGACGGAGTCTGACCATAGGGCCGCCGTCATTGCGGTGCCGGCCCGGGACAGCCACTCCATCTGCGTTCCCAGGACCTGTAGGCGGGCCTCAGCGGCGGCGATGTCTCCGGGAAGGTCCAGGCCGTCCGCGGATCCGTCCCGGACCCAACGACACCGGTCAGGTCGCGCTGATAGCTGACGGCTTCCTCCTCCAGCCGCTGCGTCTCCGGGAAGGTCCCTGCCACAGAGGAAGAAGTAAGTCAAAAGAAGAATAACAGGAAAGAAAGGCCGGATCCCGACCCGACAAAGTACAAGAAAAAGCACTTACTGGAGAAGGACTCTTCCAGGTGATGCGCCTCAAGCAACGTACCACGCCGCTCCCATTCGATGGCGCGGTCGCGCTCCTCGAGCGCCTTCTCCAGATTGGCCGCCTTGGCAAGGGCCGCCTTCAGCTCGGCGTCCTTGTCTTCGGCCGCCTTCTTGGCCGCCTCGCAGTGGCGAGCCTCGTCCTTGACGGGCCCCCTCAGCCGTGGTGACCTGCCACTGCAGGCGATCCACCTCGGCCTGGAGCCGGCCCTTGTCGTCGGCCAGCTGGCCGCGCTGTTGGTCCGCCTCCACCAGGACCTGCTGCGCCTCCGCCACCTTGGCGGCTTCTGCCTTAAGGAGCTCCACCTCTGCCTCGAGGCGGCTCTTTTGACCTGCCAGCTGCTCATGCAGCCGGTTGGCCTTGTCGAGAGACCGTCGGGCCGCGGCCGCCTCCGCCCTCGCCTGCGCCGCCTCGACGCCAAGATGGCCGGTGTCGGCAACGAGCCAGTCATAGTAATGACCGGCCCGGAGCAGACGAGTCCGCCAGGACAGCACCTCGGCTGTGAAAAAGAAGGATTCAACAGAAGAAAAAAGCAAGACTTAAGATTTGGCCCAACTGTTACACAGTTGGTCCGAATCTCGGGGGCTACACCTAGTGGGTGCGCTAGCGCACCACCACTAGAAAAGAGCACAAGAATAATTGCGGCGACGCGGAGCTCCTCCTCCTTGGCGGCGAGCTGCTCCATGAGCTCCCGGTGCTTGCCCATGAGACGGTTGTAGGCGGCAACCCGGAAGGCGTCGAGATGCTGAAGAAAGCAGAAGTCAGAACAAGGCCAACACTCTAAAGATTCGACCCAAGTACTACGTAGTTGGCCCAAACCTCGGGGGCTACACCCAGTGGGTGCGCTGGCGCGCCCCCACAAAGAATAAATTACAAGAAAAGGAAGACTTACCAGAACGGCGCGCTCCAGGTCACGCGTCCGCACCACCTCGGCCTGGGCAAAGGCCTCGAGCCATTCCGTCCGGCCTCGCAGGCGGTGGCTGACGGCGTCCAGCGCCGCCTCCTCCTTGGTCTGAGGCCCAAAGACAACGGCGCCCCCGCTCCGCACCGGCTGCGGCACGGCAGCTCGGCGCCCTCCCTGCCGGGGCACCAAGGCGTGCCCCCCGCTGGCCGCTCGCGACGCGGCCAGCACCTCCTCCGACGCCCCTCCCGGCACCGACGACCACCCGGACGCCGGGACGCCCTGCGTCGCCACCTCTGGTCCGGACACCAGGACGGCCTGCTGCGCCACCACCGGCCCAGCTACCGGGGTGGCCTTCGGCACCGCCGCCCGCGGTGCCTCCTCCAAAATTGGCAGCGCCTCCGCCGCCGCTGCCCGCAGCGCCTTGATACGTCTCCAACGTATCTACTTTTCCAAACACTTTTGCCCTTGTTTTCGACTCTAACTTGCATGATTTGGATGAAACTAACCCGGACTGACGCTGTTTTCAGCAGAACTGCCATGATATTGTTTTATGTGTAGAAAACAAAAGTTCTCAGAATGTCCTGAAAATCCACAGAGGCACTTTTTGGAATTAATAAGAATTTCTGGGCGAAAGAAATACACCAGGGGGGCCCAGGGCCTGTCCACGAGACAGGGGGCGCGCCCCCTATCTCGTGGGCCCCCTGGACCTCCACCAATGTCAACTCCAACTCCATATATTCACGTTCGGGGAGAAAAAATCAGAGAGAAAGTTCCTCCACGGAGCCGCCGCCAAGCCCTAATCTCTCTCGGGAGGGCTGATCTGGAGTCCGTTTGGGGCTCCGGAGAGGAGGATTCGTCGCCGTCGTCATCATCAACCTTCCTCCATCACCAATTTCATGATGCTCACCGCCGTGCATGAGTAATTCCATCATAGGCTTGCTGGACGGTGATGGGTTGGATGAGATTTACCATGTAATCAAGTTAGTTTTGTTAGGTTTGATCCCTACTATCCACTATGTTCTGAGATTGATGTTGCTATGACTTTGCTATGCTTAATGCTTGTCACTAGGGCCCGAGTGACATGATTTTAGATCTGAACCTATTATGTTTTCATGAATATATGTGTTTTCTTGATCCTATCTTGCTAGTCTATAGGCACCTATTATATGTTATGATCTGACAACCCCGAAGTGACAATAATCGGGATACTTCTCGGTGATGACCGTAGTTTAAGGAGTTCATGTATGCACTATGTGCTAATGCTTTGTGACGGTTCTCTATTAAAAGGAGGCCTTAATATCCCTTAGTTTCCACTAGGACCCCACTGCCACGGGAGGGTAGGACAAAAGATGTCATGCAAGTTCTTTTCCATAAGCACGTATGACTATTTACGGAATACATGCCTACATTACATTGATGAATTGGAGCTAGTTCTGTGTCACCCTATGTTATAGCTATTACATGAAGAATCGCATCCAACATAATTATCCATCACTGATCCATTGCCTACGAGCTTGTCACATATTGTTCTTCGCTTATTTACTTTTCCGTTGCTACTGTTACAATTACTACAAAAACCCAAAAACATTACTTTTGCTACCGTTACCTTTATTATCATACTACTTTGCTACTAAATACTTTGCTGCAGATACTAAGTTATCCAAGTGTGGTTGAATTGACAACTCAACTGCTAATACTCAAGAATATTCTTTGGCTCCCCTTGTGTCGAATCAATAAATTTGGGTTGAATACTTTACCCTCGAATGCTGTTGCGATCACTTGTGGGTTATCAAGACTAATTTCTGGCGCCGTTGCCGGGGAGCATAGCTCTATTCTCTGAGTCACTTGGGATTTATATCTGTTGATCACTATGAAGAACTTGAAAGACGCTAAAACCAAGATCTATCCCTCAACTATGAGGGGAGGTAAGGTACTGCCATCTAGCTCTGCACTAGATTCTCCTTCTGTTATGAGTAAGCTTGCGACACCTAAACCTGCTACTGCTATGAATTCTGATATGTCGCATGTTATTGATGATGCCACTTCTGTTATGCATGATGAAACTACTTCTGTGCGTGATACTACTTTGCCATTAGGTGAATTTCTTGATGAACAACTTGCTAGAGTTAGGGGGAATGAAAATATTGAAGATGCTATTATTGATGATAGTGATGATGAAAGTTCTCCCAATGATTATGTATTGCCTGTTGTTCCTGAGGGTTATGTTATGAATGAAGAAGCTGCTAGGGAAATCTTTGCTTGCAATGATAGATATGATCTTAAGAAATTATTAGCTAAATGGAAGCAGCAGTCTCTTAATGCTAGAATGAAACCTGACCCTGCTTTTGCTACTTCACCTATCTGTGTTACTGATAAGGATTATGAATTCTTTGTTGATCCTGAGATTATTACTTTAGTTGAATCTGATCCTTTTTATGGCCTTGAATCTAAAACTGTCGTGGCACATCTTACCAAGTTGAATGATAGAGCTACCCTATTTACTAATGATGAGAAGTCTCGCTATTATTATATCCTTAAGATATTTCCATTCTCGTTAAAGGGTGATGCTAAGACTTGGTATAATTCTCTTGCTCCTGGTTGTGTGCGTAGTCCCCAGGATATGATTTATTACTTCTTTGCTAAATATTTCCCTGCTCATAAGAAACAAGCTGCCTTGCGGGAAATATATAACTTTGTGCAAATCAAAGAAGAGAGTCTCCCACAAGCTTGGGGGAGGCTTCTCCGGTTACTTAATGCTTTGCCTGATCATCCTCTTAAGAAAAATGAAATACTTGATATCTTTTATAATGGACTAACCAATGCTTCCAAGGACTACTTGGATAGTTGTGCTGGTTGTGTTTTCAGGGAAAGAACAGTCGATGAAGCTGAGATATTATTGAATAATATGTTGACTAATGAAAATAATTGGACTCTTCCTGAGCCAATTCCTGAACCAATTGAGCCAACTCCTGAGCCTATTCCTAAACCCACTCCGAAGAAGAGAGGTGTTTTATTTCTCAGTCCTGAAGATATGCAAGAGGCAAAGAAATCAATGAAAGAAAAAGGTATTAAAGCTGAAGATGTTAAGAATTTACCTCCTATTAAAGAAATACATGGTCTTAATATACCACCTGTTGAAGAACCATATTGTCTTGATAACCCGACACAGGTAGTAAAGGTAAATTCTCTCTATAGATATGATAAAGTTGAAATACCCTCTACTAAATTTCATAGCCCATGCTCAGATGAATTTGATGACTTTATGGCTAGACAAGAAAGTTTTAATGCTTATGTAGGTAGAGAGTTAAAGAATAATTCTTTCGAGATAGGACGTGTAAGTGATAATCTGGCTAGAGTTAAAGGTGAACTTCACCTCGTTAGCAAATATGCTTCTATGGTTGCTACTCAAGCTGAGCAAGTACTTAAAGCTGAAAATGATTTGCTTGACGAATTAAATAATAAGAATGACTTTGCTGTTAGAGTGGCTACTAGAACTGGTAGAATGACTCAGGAACCTTTGTATCCTGAAGGCCACCCTAAGAGAATCGAGCAAGATTCTTAGATAAATAATTTAGAGGTACCTAGTTCTTCTAAAAAGAAGAAGAAGAAAAATGACAGGACTTTGCATGCTTCTAGTGAACCTACTGTAGACACACCTGAGAATCCCAATGATATTTCTATTTTTGATGCTGAAGCTCAATCAGGTGATGAACATGAACCTAGTGATAATGTTAATGATAATGTTCCTGTTGATGCTCAACCTAGCAAAAACAATGAAGTAGAGGTTGAACCTGTTATTGATCTTGATAACCCACAATCAAAGAATCAACGTTATGATAAGAGAGACTTTGTTGCTAGGAAGCACGGTAAAGAAAGAGAACCATGGGTTCAGAAACCCATGCCCTTTCCGCCTAAACCATCCAAGACAAAGGATGATGAGGATTTTGAGCGCTTTGCTGAAATGATTAGACCTATTTTCTTACGTATGCGCTAAACTGATATGCTCAAAGTAAATCCTTATGCTAAGTATATGAAGGATATCATCACAAATAAAAGAAAGATACCAGAAGCTGAAATTTCCACCGTGCTTGCTAATTACACTTTTAAGGGTGGAATACCAAAGAAACTTGGAGATCCGGGGGTACCAACTATACCATGATCCATTAAGAGAAATTATGTTAGAACTGCTTTATGTGATCTTGGAGCCGGTGTTAGTGTTATGCCTCTCTCTTTATATCATAGACTTGAATTGAATAAGTTGACACCTACTGAAATATCTTTGCAAATGGCTGATAAATCAACTGCTATACCTGTCGGTATTTGTGAGGATGTGCCTGTTGTGGTTGCAAATGTCACTATCTTAACGGACTTTGTTATTCTTGATATTCCCGAGGATGATAGTATGTCTATTATCCTTGGTAGACCTTTTCTTAATACTGCAGGGGCTGTTATTGATTGCAACAAAGGCAATGTCACTTTTCATGTTAATGGTAATGAGCATACGGTACACTTCCCGAGGAAACAATCTCAAGTTCATAGCATCAATTCTATTGGAAAAGTTCCAACTATTATTATTGGAGGTTTTGAATTTCCTCTCCCTACTGTCAAGAAAAAGTATGATATTCTTATTGTTGGGAATTTTCATATCCCGTTGAGGTAACTTAGTGTTATTCGAAATTTCTCCGGTTCCGTGTTATTCGGAATGAGTTTGTTAACAAGACTTGATCAACCTTGTTAGTGGATTCATTTTGATGATCGCGAGATGGATGAAACTAGAAGGCACAACCTTCTGTACCCTCTTTTTACTTTCTGTTATTTAGAATAAATAAAGAAAAAATAGTATTATCTGTCTGTTTTCTGAATTTTCCGTGCAATAAAAAAAGTCCGAAAATAAAGTGCTCCAAATGCCCTGGAAATTTAGTATGATTTTTTCCTAGAATATTTGAGGATTTTAGGCACTGAAAACACTGCAGGAGGGGAAAGCACCAGGCCACGAGAGTGGAGGGCGCCCCCCCCCCTATAGGGCGCGCCCCCTATCTCGTGGGCCCGTGGTGGCCCCCCTCCACTTATTTCAGCACCCACACACTTCATCTTCTACCCAAAAGAATCCCCATCCAGCTCAAGCACGAGTTCTAGCTCGTTTTGCTCCGATTTTTGATCTCCTTGCTCAAAGCTCCATTCACAAAACTGCTTTGGGAGATTGTTGCTTGGTATGTGACTCCTCCATTGGTCCAATTAGTTTTTCTTCTAGTGCTTTATTAATTGCAAATCTTTGCTGCATAGGTGACCATGTTCTTGAGCTTGCATGTCAAATTTTTGAGGTCCCAAGCAATTCCAATGCATGATATAGGCTCTAGGCACTTGTAGGAGTAGTGGCTACCAATCTGGTTTAGTTCTATTCACTTTTATTTTGAAGTTACTAAAATTTCAAAAAAAATCAGAAAAAGAATTATGCTTAGAAGAATGTACCAAGGTGGTTCCTCGGCAAAGAAAGGGCCAAGGATTGATATACGTGAGCAAGATGTTGAATTGCCAAGGGACGCAAATGTACGGGCTTGTGAGTGGCCATCCGATGATTTTATGGTTGAAGCAGGCTTCAAGGAGGAATTTGACGTGTATGCAAAAGGAAGATATGTTGTCACCAGGGAGGAAGCAGCTGAATACGAATGGGGAGTGGAGGCAGCTCGCCAACACACTGCAGCTCAGGAGGCGGTTGCCGCTGCATCTCAGTACAACCCCGGTTTCACTTATGGATATCAGCCAGGCGGTCCTTGGTACTAGACCAACTTAGGCCAAAAGCCTAAGCTTGGGGGAGTACGTATTTCTCACCGACTTTACATTCATGTTCACACACTAGTCGTCGGTGCTCATACTCTTTCATTGTATTATCTATGCTAGTTTAAATTTCTTTTTCTAGTTTTCTTCTTATGTGTTTGATAAATCTTAAGAAAAACAAAAAAATTAGTTAGTTTAATTCTTATGCCTGTAGTAGAAATTAAAATGAAAACCCAAAAAGATTTCTTGTTCTTCTTCTTACTTGTTGGGAGCTTTCCCGTGTAAATAGTTTTATTTTCTTTTCTTTCCTTTGGGGGTCGAGAAGACCATATTGAAAATGTTTAGTGGCTCTCATATGCTTGATTGTTTATTTAACTTAGAGCCCATATTATCTTGTCTTCTCTCTTGAGTTGAATGCTTGCAGATTCCAGCTTAGTCCAATGCACGTGCACTCTTATTATTATACACATCGTTCGGTCGTGCAAGTGAAAGGCAATAATGACGATATATGATGGACTTATTGGGATGAGAAAAGCTAGTATGAACTCGACCTATCTTGTTTTTGTAAATATGATGAGTTCATCGTTTCTGAGTCAGTTATTATGAAGTAAACATATTTGCAATGACATTTAGAGATTATAGTTGCTTGTGCCATGCTTGATTAGCTATGAGTTATAATGGTTTACCTTGCGTGCCAGCATGCTATTAGAATGATTATGATGTGGTATGATGGGATGGTATCCTCCTTTGAATGAATTGAGTGACTCGACTTGGCACATGTTCACGCATGTAGTTGAAACAAATCAACATAGCCTTCACGATATTTATGTTCATGGTGGATTATATCCTACTCATGCTTGTATTCGATGTGAATTAATTTTAATGCATGTTTATGACTGTTGTCGCTCTCACAGTTAGTCGCTTCCCAGTCTTTTGCTAGCCTTCACCTGTACTAAGCGGGAATACTGCTTGTGCATCCAAACTCCTTAAACCCCAAAGTTGTTCCGTATGAGTCCACTATACCTACCTATATGCGATATCTACCTGCCGTTCCAAGTAAATTTGTATGTGCCAAACTCCAAACCTTCAAATGAAATTCCATTTTGTATGCTCGAGCAGCTCATGTTACAACTAGGGCTGCCTATATCTTCCATGATAGGTGGGTTATTCTCAAGAGGAGTGTACTCCGCTCCTCATTCACGAGAAAGGGCCGGTAACCGGGATGCCCAGTCCCTTGATCCAAAAAGATCAAAGCAAATCAAATTAATTAAACAAAACTCCCCCAGGGCTGTTGTTAGTTGGAGGCACTCGTTGTTTCGAGCAAGCCATGGATTGATGCTTGTTGGTGGTTGGGGGAGTATAAACCTTTACCATTCTGATTGGGAACTGCCTATAATGCATGTAGTATGGAAGATACAGCCATCTCATAGTTGTTGCGTTGACAGTGAAAGTATGCTGCTCAAAATGTTATTCAATCTCTATTTTAAAATCAAGCTCTGGAACCTCTACAAATCCCTGCTTCCCTCCGCGAAGGGCCTATCTATTTACTTTTATGTTGAGTCATCACCCTTCTTATAAAAAGCACCCGCTGGAGAGCACACTGTCATTTGCATTCATTATTATTGGTTTATATTGGGTATGACTTGACTGGATCTCTTTTACCATGAATTACAATGTTTAGTCAGTCCTTGATCTTTAAAGGTGCTCTGCATTTATGTTTTGTGGTCTCAGAAAGGGCTAGCGAGATACCATTTTGTTATATCATGTTATGATTGTTTTGAGAAAGTGTTGTCATCCGAGTTTTATTATTATGGCTCGCTAGCTGATTATGTTATTGATATGAGTAATTGTGAGAGCTATGTGTTATTGTGAGTATGGTTAGTTCATAATATTTGCTGAAACTTGAATGCTGGCTTTTCATGTTTACAACAACAAGAGCAAACAGAGTTTGTAAAAGTTTTTATTTATCACTTTCAGTTTATCAACTAAATTGGTTGAGGACAAGCAAAGGTTTAAGCTTGGGGGAGTTGATACGCCTCCAACGTATCTACTTTTCCAAACACTTTTGCCCTTGTTTGGACTCTAACTTGCATGATTTGGATGAAACTAACCCGGATTGATGTTGTTTTCAGCAGAACTGCCATGATATTGTTTTATGTGTAGAAAACAAAAGTTCTTGGAATGTCCTAAAAATCCACGGAGGCACTCTTTGGAATTAATAAGAATTTCTGGGTGAAAGAAATACACCAGGGGGCCCAGGGCCTATCCACGAGAAAGGGGGGCGCACCCCCCCTGTAGGGCGCGCCCCCCTATCTCGTGGGCCCCCTGGACCTCTACCGACGTCAATTCCAACTCCATATATTCACGTTCGGGGAGAAAAAAATCAGAGAGAAAGTTTCATCGCGTTTTACGACACAGAGCCGCCGCCAAGCCCTAATCTCTCTCGGGAGGGCTGATCTGGAGTCTGTTCGGGGCTCCGGAGAGGGGGATTCATCGCTGTCGTCATCATCAACCATCCTCCTTCACCAATTTCATGATGCTCACTGCTGTGCGTGAGTAATTCCATCGTAGGCTTGCTAGACGGTGATGGGTTGGATGAGATTTACCATGTAATCAAGTTAGTTTTGTTAGGGTTTGATACCTAGTATCCACTATGTTCTGAGATTGATGTTGCTATGACTTTGCTATGCTTAATGCTTGTCACTAGGGCCCGAGTGCCATGATTTCAGATCTGAACCTATTATGTTTTCATGAATATATGTGTGTTCTGGATCCTATCTTGCAAGTCTATAGTCACCTATTATGTGTTATGATCCGACAACCTCGAAGTGACAATAGTCGGGATACTTCTTGGTGATGACCGCAGTTTGAGGAGTTCATGTATTCACTATGTGCTAATGCTTTGTTCCGGTTCTCTATTAAAAGGAGGCCTTAATATCCCTTAGTTTCCACTAGGACCCCGCTGCCATGGGAGGGTAGGACAAAAGATTTCATGCAAGTTCTTTTCCATAAGCACGTATGGCGATTTATGAAATACATGCCTACATTACATTGATGAATTGGAGCTAGTTCTGTGTCACCCTATGTTATAGCTATTACATGAGGAATCGCATCCAACATAATTATCCATCACTGATCCATTGCCTACGAGCTTTTCACATATTGTTCTTCGCTTATTTACTTTTCCGTTGCTACTGTTACAATTACTACAAAAACCCAAAAACATTACTTTTGCTACCGTTACCTTTATTATCATACTACTTTGCTACTAAATACTTTGCTGCAGATACTAAGTTATCCAGGTGTGGTTGAATTGACAACTCAACTGCTAATACTCAAGAATATTCTTTGGCTCCCCTTGTGTTGACTCAATAAATTTGGATTGAATACGTTACCCTTGAAAGCCGTTGCGATCCCCTACACTTGTGGGTTATCACGCCTCTTCCAAGACGACGCTGCCTCCACCACTATCAGTCCCCGCTCGTTCGACCACGTCGCCCCGCGGCGGGGTGTCATCCGCCACCTCCATGACCTCCCGGTCGAGGATCACCACCTCAGCACAGCCTCCACGGCCGCGCTCCCTCACCGACGACGGCTTAAAGACCGTCGCCGCCACCACCGTGCTCTCCGGCATCTCAGGCCAGGCCGGCTCCGCGCCCATACCACCGCCGCATTAGTACAAGCCCGGACCGACGCCGCCTCCAGCTCCGCCTCGGCCCGGTTCCTGTCCCGCCAGGCCAAGGCTTCGGCGTCGTTCGGGTCCAGGCCGAGGTCCGAGCCGGCCCGTCCCTCCACCTCGGCCTGATCGGCGAGGTCGGACCAGCTCATGCGGAACACGGCCCCTTCGGCGACCGCGGCTTCTATCGCTGCCCTCGCCAGCGCGATCGGCGACCAGAAGAAGAAGACAGAATGAGCAAAAAAGAAACAAGACTAGCTCAAAAAATCTGGGCACAGACGAGAGATGAAGCTTACCCCAACAAGACCGGGACCGGGGTTGGCCTCCCGTGCCCGCCGCCGCGCTTCTTCTTGGCCGGCCTCTCGGCCCCAGTCGGGTCCGCCGTGTGCTTCAGGGCCTTGGGTCGCGGCGCGACACTGTCTTTCCCATGCGGGTGGCTTGGCGCCGCCCCATGCAAGGACCCGGCTCCGCCCGCATCGCCGCCTCCCCCGCCCAATGCCACTACACCAACAACCGGCGTCAGCATCGCCCGCGCCGTGCCATGATCAGCAATTCAAGACACATAAAGAAAGATACGAGACTTACCCACGTGACGCCTAGCGTCGGCATCGGACTCGGCCACCTCCTCCCCGCCATGGGCCGCGGGCTCCTCTGGCGCCACCGGCGCCACCTACGACAGAGCCCGGGCGTAAGGATGCTGAATCGCATTCAGAAGTACCTCTCGCGTCGCGTCAGGATGGATGAGAAGGTGCACAACAGCAAAGTAAGAAGACCATACACTCACCTGCGGCGCCGGGTTCGACTCGCTATACGGCGCCTTGCCGAACCGCCAATCCTCTCCAAGATTGGCCTTGGAGATGTCATTCACGCCGCGCGCGATCTGCTCCGCGGACAGCCGCGTCGACCCCATGCGGTTGGGATCTTGAAGGCCGACCATTTCGCCGATGAGGCAGGAGCGCCCCTGAAGCGGAAGGACCCGGTGCATGATGAACGCGGCAAGGAGGTCGGTGCCGGTGAGCCCCTCCTGCGTCCTCATCACTGTCACCCGCTCGCAGAGATTGACGATCTCCTACGATGGGCACCGGGGCGAGTAGCCCCAGTTCGTCTTCGCCCGCGGCGACACGATGGCGAAGGCCGGAAGGTTGATGCGATCCGCACCAAGGTTGCGGATGTAGAAGAAGGAGTTCTGCCACTTCTTGGCAGAATGCTCCAGCGGAATCTTGGGGAAATCCGCCCCCGACCGCTTCGAGATGACGGCAGCGCTGCAGTCGGCGAACCCCCCGGCCGACGGCCCCTGCTGCTTGAAGGAGAAGAAGCGCGCCCAGAGGTCGATCGAGGGCTCGACCCCCAGGTACCCCTCACAGAGGGTCACGAAGCCGGAGAGCTGGACGATGGCGCCGGCGCCAAGATGATGCGGCTGGAGCCCGAATATCTCCAGGAACGCACGGAAGAAGGTGCTCGCCGGCAGCCCGAACCCGCTCTCGAAGTGTGTGAGGAAGACCACGCGCTCCTGCCCTTCGGGCCGAGGCCTCTGCTCGCTGCGTGGCAGACGGACGCCGACGTCCGTCTCCCGCGGCAGGCGCCACGTCGCCCGGAGTTGGGTGATGTCCTCGGTGGTGACATTCGAACCCATTCAGGAACCCGATGGCAGCGCCATGATCAAAGGAAGGAGGAAGAAGATGAATGGCGAAGGAGTTCTGCTCGGAGCAGCGGGCGTCGCAGTGCGTGAGTTGCAAAGAGCGGAGCGAGAGCAAAGGGACAGGAGGGCGCGAGCGAGAATAATGTCCGCCGCCCCCTGCCCCCCGATTTATAACCCTTAGTTTGAACATGGAGAAGTGGGGAAGTGGGATCGTCTGCACGCGCCCGCTCTACTACCCCGCATAAGTGCGCACGTACACGCGCAATAACTTCCCGGGGAAGTGCAACCGACCCCCGGACGCCGTAATAAATCCGCGCACGTGGGCCAAGGGTGCGCGGTGGTGGGCCCCAGCTCGTCGCCCAGTCCCGTCATGCGCGTGGCCTGTTAGGCCCCTCCGACTTCCTGGCACCACGTGGCGCCCGGCCGAAGCCCGAGGGATTGCCCCAAGATTTGACAGACTCCTTGGTTCCCGCCACGACCGGGATGCCGCGATCCGGTTTCTGAGAAAACCAGCACACAATAGGTGTTGCCGGACCCGACGCTCGCAGAATCCGCCTTGCTTAAGGGGGAAACTGCGAAGGCCCACTCATCCGAAGACGGCGGACCTTCATAGCTTCGGGGACTACTGTCGGGGGGATGGACCCCGGGCTGGCAACGGAACCCAGATCCTCTTCAAAAACAATGGGGCTGGCACCACCCCTCAAAACCGGCACGCGCTTGGCCATGTCGCTCGACCCGGCCAAGCCCCGCAAGCCGGCCAGACTCGCCGACCCGGCAAGACACGTCGACTCGGCCCCAACAACTAGCGTAAGACAGCCAAACCTAGCACGACCAAAGCTTCCTCGACAAGCCCGCGCCACCCGTGGCATGCTATGCAACCCAGCCACGGGTCAGCTCCCGTCCCATCCAGGTCGTACAATGGGGACGGGTCTTCAATCAACAATGATCGAGGCAACAGTGCCCCGCCCATGCCTCTGGTCAGCTGGGCCGTGGCAACAGTGCCCCTCACCTACCCGCTGACCAGGGCCGGCATGGCTACAGTGCCCCCGCCCTCACTGCTGACGACATCAAGCGGCAACCTAACGGAGAGCACTATACGCGACTCGACTTGGCCACGCCCTGACGATCGACAAGACGACACACAGTCCCCCTAGTCACGCGGGCCCCGCACCTAAGGGAACCCGCCGAACCATAAGCCCTCAGCAGGACCCAGCCCGGGTCCCCGAACACCGACAATACGAACCCACCGACTTGTAACATTACCATTGTACCCCGCAGGGTTGGTCTATAAAACCCCCCGGGAGCCCACGGTCATGCAGAAGAAAGGCAAGCAGGCGAGAAACAGACACGAGAGAAAAGCAAGTAAGCATAGGACTAGCCACCAAACAGCAACACCGGAGAGAAGGAGTAGCCCAAGCCTTGGCCAGCTTCCTTCCTCCTCCATACAGCTCCAGGGGCAACATTGTACTATCGATCATCCAACTACACTTGGCAGCACTAGGGGTATTATCTCTCCGGAGAGCCCCGAACCTGGGTATGTCCGGCGTCCCGCGCCCGCTCATGCCAACCTCGCCTCTGGAGTCCACCAGCGCCCTCGAGGCTCCTCCTCTCTTTAGCCATCCCTTGGCATCTGCCGTGCGCCCACAACGACACTATTTTTTCCGTTCGATCTATCCTAGAGTTCGTACTAGAATAACACCAAAGCAAAATCATATTCATAATACTCAATCCACACAAAGAACTATAAAGAGACCCCAAAGTTTCGATCGGAGAAAAACGTGCATCAACCCCTATGCATAGATTACCCCAATATCACCGCGGGAATGCGCGAGTTGAATGCCATAACACATATCAAGTGAATCAATAAGATACCTCATTGTCACCTCAAGTATTCATATTGCAAGACATATATCATGTGTTCTCATCTCTGAGTATTCAATCCGACAAGACAAAACTTTGAAGGGTAAAGATTCAATTCATCGTACAAGAGTATAGTGGGGAGAAACATCATATGATCCGACTATATTAACAAATCCCATGATATAGATCACAAGAGAGAGAGATCAAACACATAGTTACTGGTACAAACCCTCAACCCTGAGGGTGGACTACTCCCTCCTCATCGTGGTGGCCGTCGGGATGATGAAGATGGCCACCGGAGATGATTCCCCCCTTTGGCAGGGTGCCGGAATGGTCTCTAGATTGGTTTTCACGGATACAGAGACCTTGAGGCAGCGGAACTTCTGATCTAGGTTAACCCCGAAGGGTTTCAGATTATTAGGGAATTTATAGTGCAAAGAGGGAGTGCAGGAGGCCACCGAGGTGAGCACAACCAACCTGGGTGCGCCTGGGGGCCCAGGCGCGCCCTGGTGGGTTGTTCCCCCCTCAGGGCACCCCCAGGTGCTGCTCTGGCCCATCTTGAGTGTTCTGGTCCATAAAAAATCTCCAAAAATTTACGCGGTGTTTGGACTCCGTTTGATATTGATTTCCTACGATGTAGAAAACAAGCAAAAAACAGCAACTGGCATTGGGCACTGGGTCAATAGGTTAGTCCCAAAAAATGATATAAAGTTGCTATAAAATGATTGTAAAACACCCAAGAATGATAATATAACAACATGGAACAATAAAAAATTATAGATACGTTGGAGACGTATCAGCATCCCTAAGCTTAATTCCTGCTCGTCCTCGAGTAGGTAAATGATAAAAACAGAATTTTTGATGTGGAATGCTGCCTATCATGTTCATCACATTTTTTTCTTTATAGCATGGACATATGGACTTTTATATGATTCAAAGCAATAGTCTAGTTTTTACATGAAGACTTTAATACTCAAGCATACCAACAAGCAACCATGTCTTTCAAAATATCAACACTAAAGCAAGTTATCCCTAGCCCATCATGCTCAGTCATTGATCCATTCATGAAACACACTCGAATATTAGCTACACCCAATGCTCAAATATGATCATAGTGCCCCTTAGTTGGTGCTTTATAAGAGAAGATGGAGACTCAAATTCAAAATAAAAATTGCATATGTAAAAGAAAGGCCCTTCGCGGAGGGAAGTAGTGATTTTTAGAGGTGCCAGAGCTCGAAGCTTAAATTGAGAGATAAAATTTTATTTGAGAGGCATACTTTTCCTACCAACGAAAACGACTTGGAGCATCCCAACACTTTCCATGCTAGATACATCATAGGCAGTTCCCAAATAGAAAATAAAGTTTATTCCTTTTTCCACCATACTTTCACTTTCCATGGCTAGACGTATCCACGGGTGCCCTCCATACCAATACTTTCCAAGGAATTTGTTATTTGACAACATAAAGTAAATTCATTTATTCATTTCGGGAATGGGCATCCCTAGTACCTTTGTCGTACTCTCGTGCAATGACAAGTGAATAAACACTCATCGTGAGAATAACACATCTAGCATGGAAATTATTGGCTACCATTTACCGCCTCGTGAGTAGTAGAGCACACAAAAGAGAAATTTATTTTGAACATTAGAGATGGCACATGCAAATTTGCTTAGAACGGCATGGAAATACCGCATATAGGTAGGTATAGTGGACTCATAAGGCAAAACTGGTTTAAAGGGTTTTGGATGCACAAGTAGTGATCATACTTAGTGCAAAAAGAAGGCTAGCAAAAATATTGAGAAGCGACCAACCAAAAAGCAAAAAATCTCGTATCCAAGCATTAAGCATAAGTAACACCAAATGATGCACCATAAGTAGGATATAAATTTCATTGCATAACTATTGACTTTCGTGCTTGCATAGGGAATCACAAACCTTAACATCAATGTTCTTACTAAAGCACAATTACTCATCAACATGACTCACATATCATATCGTCATATCTCAAAACCATTACTAAGAGTCAAGTTTATTTTGTCCAATGATCTTCATGAAAGTTTTTATTATACCCTCCTTGGATATCTATCACTTTGGGACTATTTTCATTTGTTGCTTTTGATAGGCTCAAACAAATATAAGTGAAGATCATGAGCATAATTTTGTATTTCTCTCAAAATAATCTAAGTGAAGCAAGAGAGAATTTCTTAAAAATTTACTAACTCCCAAATAAATCTAAGTGAAGCATGAGAGCATTTCTTCAAAATTAACAAAGCACACCATGCTCAAAAAGATATAAGTGAAGTACTAGAGCAATTCCATAGAAAAGAGCTTCGTTGATAGGATGTGAACACCGCTTATCTAGCCTCCTATTTGAAAACTTTTAGGTCAGCAAGCAAAACAAAACAAAATGACATTTCAATCATAGCACAACTCATGTGAAGAAGCAAAAACTTAGGCTCAACTGATACTAACCGATAATTGTTGATTAAGAAAGGTGGGATGCCTACCGGCGCATCCCCAAGCTTAGATGCTTGAGACTTCTTGAAATATTGTCTTGGGGTGCCTTGGGCATCCCCAAGCTTGAGCTTTTGTGTCTCCTTAATTCTTCTCATATCATGGTTTTCCTAAATCTCAAAAGCTTCATCCACACAAAACTCAACAAGAACTCATGAGATAAGTTAGTATAAACCAATGCAAAACCTTATCATTATCCACTATAGCAAATCACTAAAATTATTATTCAGCATTTCATACTAAATGCCTCTGCATATTTAATACTCCTATCCTCAAATAGAATCATTAAACAAGCAAACATATGCAGACAATGCAAACGTAACAGCAATCTGCCAAAACAGTACAGTATGTAAACAATGCAAGAGTATCAATACTTCTTAAACTACAAAAATTATGAAATAAATTAAAAACTGTAGAAAATTCATCAGAGCTTATTTTTCAAAAAGTTTCAACAATTTATCACATTCTGACTTTTCTAGGGAATTTTTGCAACATCGATAAACTTTCTGTTTTCAAACAGAAACAAGTATACTTGCAAAATAAGCATGTAAAAGGCTATCATTGCCACTTTTATTGAAATAAAAGATGCAAAACATTATTCTAAATAACATCAAGCAAATCCTAAAAAAATAAATTGACTTTCCAAGCAAAACACATATCATGTGACGATTGAAAACATAGCTCCAAATGAGGTTACCGATAATGTTGGAACGAAAGAAGGGATGCCATCCGGGGCATCCCCAAGCTTAGTTGCTTGGATTTTTCCTTGAATATTACCTTGGGGGTGCCTTGGGAATCCCCAAGCTTAGGGTATTGTTACTCCTTATTCTCCTCATATCGACCTCTCACCCAAAACTTGAAAACTTCAATCACACAATACTTAACGGAACCTTGTGAGATAGGTTAGTATGATAAAGAGCAAACCATTTCACTTTTGGTACTGTAAAAGACAATATTCATAATTGTTTCCACACAATGCATACTGTAGCATATCATTTCTGCAATTTATATTGAGCAATATAAGCCATAGAAACAAGGAAAGTATGCATTGAAAACAGAATCTGTCAAAAACAGAATAGTGTGTAGTAATCTGTACTCAAACCATACTTCTGCTACTCTACAAATTATGAAAAAAAACTAGACCACGTGAGAAATTTTTATATTAATCTTATGCAAAAATAATCAACTCAAAATCACTCTTCTGTCAAAAATGAGAGCTATTTTCATGAGCGCAAGAGTTTCTGTTTTTCAGCAAGATCAAATCAACTACCACCCAACATGATCCCAAAGGCTTTACTTAGCACTTTATTGAAACAAAGACAATAAAACATGATTACTAGAGTAGCCTAGTCATGTGAACATACAAAAACAGTTGGTAAAAGTGTTGGGTTGTCTTCCAACAAGCGCTTTTCTTTAATGCCTTTTAGCTAGGCATGATGATTTCAATGATGCTCGCATAAAAGATAAGAATTGAAACATGAAAAGAGCATCATGAATCACATGGCAAGAATATTTAAGCCTAACACACTTCTTATGCATAGGGATTTTGTTAGCAAATAATTTATGGGAACAAGAATCAACTAGCATAGGAAGGCAAAACAAGCAAAACTTCAAGACTTTCAACGCATAGAGAGGAAACTTGGTATTTTTGCAATTCCTACAAGCATAAGTTTGTCCCTCATAATAATTTTCAGTAGCATCATGAATGAATTCAACAATATAACTATCACATAAAGCATTCTTTTCATGATCCATAAGCAAGAAATTTTCTTGCTCTCCACATAAGCAAATTTATTCTCATGAATAGTAGTGGGAGCAAACTCAACAAAGTAACTATCATATGATTGAAAATTAAAATCATGATGACAAGTTTCATGGTTATCATTATTCAATATAGCATACATGTCATCACCATAATCATCAAAGATAGGAGGCATGCTTTCATCATAACAAACTTGCACATCAAAACTTGGGGTACTAAAAATATCATCTTCATCAAACATAACATCCCCAAGCTTATGGCTTTGCATATCATTAACATCATGGATATTCAAAGAGTTCATGCCAACAACATTGCAATCACGCTCATCATTCAAAGATTCTATGCCAAACATTTTATAGCATTCTTCTTCTAATAATTGAGCACAACTTTCCGATCCATCATTTTCAAGAAAGATATTATAAAGATGATCAATAATATGATGCAACATTAATTCCATTTTTATGTAGTTTTCTTTTATAAACCAAACTAGTAATAAAACAAGAAACTAAAAGATTCAATTTCAATATCTAAAGATATACCTTCATGCACTCACCTCCCCGGCAACGGCGCAAGAAAAGAGCTTGATGTCTACTACACAACTTTATTGTTGTAGACACGTGTTGGGCCTCCAAGCGCAAAGTTTTGTACGACAGTAGCAATTTTTCCCTCAAGTGGATGACCTAAGGTTTATCAATCTGTGAAAGGTGTAGGATGAAGATGGTCTCTCTCAAATGACCCTGCAACCAAATACAAGAAATCTCTTGTGTCCCCAACACACCCAATACAAAGGCAAATTGTATAGGTGCACTAGTTCGGCGAAGAGATGGTGATAAAAGTGTAATATGGATGGTACAAATATATTTTTATAATCTGAATAAATAAAAACAGCAAGGTAGCAAATAGTAAACAGGAACAAAAATGGTGTTGCAATGCTTAAAAATGAGGCCTAGGGTCCGTACTTTCACTAGTGCAACCTCTCAACAATGCTAACATAGTTGGATCATATGATTATCCCTTAAAGTGCAATAAATAATCACTCCCGAGTTCCTATTAGTGGAGAACAAAAGATAGGAATTGTTTGTAGGTCATGAGACCACCTCAAAGTTGTTCTTTCCGTTCAATCTATTCAAGAGTTCGTACTAAAATAACACAAAGCTATTTTTTACGTTCGATCTATCATAGAGTTCATACTAGAATAACACCAAAGCAAATTCTTATTCATAATACTCAATCCACACAAAGAACTATAAAGAGACCCCAAAGTTTCCGTCGAAGAAAAACGTGCATCAACCCCTATGCATAGATTACCCCAATATCACCGCAGGAATCCATGATTTGAATGCCATAACACATATCAAGTGAATCAACAAGATACCTCATTGTCACCTCAAGTATTCATATTGCAAGACATATATCATGTGTTCTCATCTCTGAATATTCAATGCGACAAGACAAAACTTTGAAGGGTAAAGATTCAATTCATCATAACAATAGTATAGAGGGGAACATCATATGATCCAACTATATTAACAAAGCCCATGATATAGATCACGAGAGAGAGAGAGAGATCAAACACATAGCTACTGGTACAAACCCTCAGCCCCGAGGGTGGACTACTCCCTCCTCATCGTGGTGATTGCCGGGATGATGAAGATGGCCATCGGAGATGATTCCCCCTCCGGTAGGGTGCCGGAACGGGGTCTAGTTTGGTTTTTGCGGATACAGAGACCTTGCGGCAGCTAAACTTCTAATCTAGGTTAACCCTGAAGGGTTTCGGAATATTTGGGAATTTAAAGTGCAAAGAGGGGGTGCAGGAGGCCACCGAGGTGGGCACAACCCACCTGGGCGTGCTAGGGGGCCCTGGTGGGCCCTGGTGGGTTGTGCCCCCCTTAGAGCACCCCCAGGTGCATCTCAGGCCCATTGGGTTCCTTCTGGTCCATAAAAAAATCTCCAAAAAGTTACGTGGTGTTTGGACTCTGTTTGATATTGATTTCCCGCGATGTAAAAAACAAGCAAAAAACAGCAACTGGCACTGGGCACTGGGTCAATAGGTTAGTCCCAAAAAATGATATAAAGTTGCTATAAAATGATTGTGAAACATCCAAGAATTATAATATAATGGCATGAATACTTCATAAATTATAGATACGTTGGAGACATATCACTGATCATCACGTGAGATGAAGTAGTCTTCAATGGTGACCATCTCTATGTTGATCATATCCACTATATGATTCACGTTTGACCTTTTAGTCTCCAGTGTTCCTAGGCTATATCTGTATATGCTAGACTTGTCAAGTTTAACCCGAGTATTCCGCATGTGCAAAACTGGCTTGCACCCATTGTATTTGAATGTAGAGCTTATCACACCCGATCATGACGTGGTGTCTCAGCACGAAGAACTTTCACAACGGTGCATACTCGGGGAAAACACTTATACCTTGAAATTATAGTAAGGGATCATCTTATAATGCTACTGCCGTACTAAACAAAATAAGATGCATAAAGATAAACATCACATGTAATCAAAATATGTGACATGATATGGCCATCATCATCTTGTGCTTTTGATCTCCATCACTAAAGCAACGTCATGATCTCCATCATCACCGGCTTGACACCTTGATCTCCATCGAAGCGTTGTGGTCGTCTCGCCAACTATTGCTTCTATGACTATCGCTACCGCTTAGTGATAAAGTAAAGCAATTAGACGGCGTTTGCATTTCATACAATAAAGCGACAACCATAAGCCTCCTACCAGTTGCCGGTAACATTTACAAAAAATGATCATCTCATACAACATTGTATATCACATCATGTCTTGACCATATCACATCACAAGATGCCCTTCAAAAACAAGTTAGACGTCCTCTACTTTGTTTGTTGCAAGTTTTTCGTGGCTGCTACGGGCTTCTAGCATGAACCGTACTTACCTACGGCACAAAAACCACAATGGTGATTTAAGAAGTTTGCTGTTTTAACCTTCACAAGGACCGGCCGTAGTCAAATTTGATTCAACTGAAGTTGGAGAAATAGACACCTGCTAGCCACCTTTATGCAAAGCCAGTTGCATGTCTATCGGTGGAACCGGTCTCGTGAATGCGGTCATGTAAGGTTGGTCCGGGCCGCTTCATCCAACAATACCGCCAAATCAAAATAAGACATTGGTGGTAAGCAGTATGAAGATCACCGCCCACAACTCTTTGCGTTCTACTCGTGCATATCATCTACGCATAGACCTGGCTCGGATGCCATAGTTGGGAAACGTAGCATGCAATTTCAAAAAAATTCCTACGCTCATGCAAGATCAATCGAGCAGATGCATAGCAACGAGGTGGGAAGAGTGTGTCCACGTACCCTTGTAGACCGAAAGCGGAAGCATTTACTTAACGCGGTTGATGTAGTCGAACTTCTTCTTGTTCCGACCAATCAAGTACCAAACATACGACACCTCCGAGTTCTGCACACGTTCAACGCGATAACGTAGTTCGAGCTCTTGATACAGTAGAGGGTCGAAGGAGTAGATGAGTTCTGTCAGCACGACGGCGTGGTGACGGTGATGGTGATGTGATCCGCGCAGAGCTTCGCCTAAGCACCGCGAGAATATGACCGGAGGCGTAAACTGTGGAGGGGGCGCCGCACATGGCTAAGAGCAATTGTTGTGTCTCCTAGGGGCGCCCCCTGTATACAAAGGAGGGAGGGAGAGGAGGCCGGCCTAGGCGCTCCCCAAGTGGGGGGGGGGGGGGGGGGGGAGTCCTACTCGGACTCCCACTAGGATTCGACCCCCCTTTTCCTTTTTCCGGAGGTGGAAAGGGGGGAGGAAAGGGAGTAGGAGAAGGAAAGGGGGGTGGCACACCCTTTCCCTAGTACAATTAGGATTCCTCCCTTGTGGGGGGGGGGGGTGCACCAGCCCCTTGTGGGCTGGTTAGCCACCCTTCTATGGCTGATATGGCTCATATCCTCCACCGAGGAGTTCCGGTAACCCCTCCGGTACTCCGGTATGTACCCGATACACTCCGGAACCCTTTTGATGTCTGAATACCACCTTCCAATATATCAATATTTACCTCTCAACCATTTGGAGACTCCTCGTCATCTCCGTGATCTCATCCGGGACTCCGAACAACCTTCGGTCACCAAAACACATAACTCATATAATACATATCATCATCGAACGTTAAGTGTGCGGACCCTAAGGGTTCGAGAACTATGTAGACATGACTGAGACACCTCTCCGGTCAATAACCAATAGCGAAACATGGATTCTCATACTGGTTCCCACATATTCTACAAAGATATTATCAGTCGAACCGCAATGTCAACATACATTATTCCCTTTGTCATCGGTATGTTACTTGCGCGAGATTCGATCGTCGGTATCATCATACCTAGTTCAATCTCGTTACTGGAAAGTCTCTTTACTTGTTCCGTAGTGCATCATTCCGCAACTAACTCATTAGTCACATTGCTTGCAAGGCTTCATATGATGTGCATTACCGAGAGGGCCGAGAGATACCTCTCCGATACTCGGAGTGACAAATCCTAATATCAATCTATGCCAACCCAACAAACACCTTTGGAGATACCTATACAGCATCTTTATAATCACCCAGTTACGTTGTGACGTTTGATAGCACGCAAGGGATTCCTCAGGTGTCCGGGAGTTGCATAATGTGATAGTCGAAGGAATATATATTTGACATGAAGAAAGCAGTAGCAATAAAACTGAACAATCATTATGCTAAGCTAATGGATGGGTCTTGTCCATGACATCATTCCACTAATGATGTGATCCCGCTCATCAAATGACAACACATGTCCATGGCTAGGAAACTTAACCATCTTTGATCAACGAACTAGTCAAGTAGAGGCATACTAGGGACACGGTGTTTTGTCTATGTATTCACACATGTATCAAGTTTCCGATTAATACAATTCTAGCATGAATAATAGACATTTATCATGATATAAGGAAATATAAAATAACAACTTTATTACTGCCTCTAGGGCATATTTCCTTCAAAAAGCTCCAATGAGCTTCAAGATGAAGTCGAATTCGACGGTTATGGCTCCTTCGGGTAGATTAGGTGGTCAAGAGGATGTGACACATCATTGAGAAGTCGACATGCAACAAGAGAGGGGTAGGGGAGGTCTCACTGTCGGTGTCAAAACCGGCGGATCTCGGGTAGGGGGTCCCAAGCTGTGCGTCTTAGGATCGATGGTAACATGAACCTGGGATTTTACCCAGCTTCGGGCTCTCTTGATGAGATAATACCCTACATGCTACTTGATTGACTTTAATGAGTATAGGGGTTACAAGAGTTGATCTACCCCGAGATCATATGTTGTGGTCTAAACCCTAGAGGTATGATGAGCAATGTCATAATAATCTATCGACTAGCCTAGACTCGGTTTATATAATGTACCATAGGCCTAGGGTAACAAGAGTCCTAGCCTAATACGCCAGTGGGGGAGGAGTCCTTGTCTTGATCACCAAGTCTTGTGGAATCTTCCTTGTATGCGGCAACTGTCCTAACTGGCCCATGAGTATACGGCCATGGGGTCCTCGGCCCAATCCAACTGATCGGGAGACGACGTGGTGAGCACCCCCTAGTCCAGGACACCGTAGTAGCCCCCTGAACCGGTCTTCAAGTTGGGGACACTCCTCAATTCTTCCGAACTGTTCTTCATCTTCGGTCGTCGGTCTTGAAAACTGGTTCAACAAATCTTCTCATCTTCGATCTTGAGGATCGCCGAAGTAAATCCGAAGAGTTTACACGTCAGGTATCCGAGGAGCCCGTTTAAGTTTCCGGCAGTGTCCTCTTGCATCCGAGCTCCAACGCCGACTTGCATTCGAAGTATCTTTTGCAGCCAAGCACCAACGTCGGACTGCTTCCAAGCTCCAACGCCGGAATGTATCTGAGCTCCAACGCCGGACTGTGTCCAAGCTCCAACGCCGGACTATGTCCAAGCTCCAACGCCGGACTGTCATAGATCATCTTGGTTCAAAAAAGTTGAAGGAGTTTAGCCGACCTTAATGCCGGGAATGCCCTCTATGGAGCCAGCTACTGGTGCCCGAGCTTTATGCCGGACTGCTTCCGAGGTGGTGCACCACCCCTGACTGCGGGATGATTTTTTAATTGGTGCAATTTATTCTCTGCCGAGATATTTAGCCAGTAGCCCTCAAGGTGTGTGCGTCGGTCTAAAACCCGAGATGCACCTAAAGGAAAACATGAAACCGCTGATCCTAGTTTCCCCTGAGACTCAGGTCGATGCGCGAAATCGGCATGAGGATCAACTCCTAGCTCGGTAGCATACACAGGAATAGAAACGCGGTGTGCAAAGTCCTCGAGACTCAGGTTGGGTGTGGCCGACCAACCTGAGGATAATAATCTCCTCGAAAACTATATTGCACTTTAAATTTTCTGCATTGGACAGGCAATGCTGTAGCCCCTGAGACACTGGTCGGGTGGCGACACCAGATCAGGGGATCGATGTACCCCTTTAATATTTGTAAATAATAAGCACGAAGCCCAGTAGCCCCCGAGCCTTAATGTGGGCACGAGTGGCCGAATTAAGGATCAATATCCAAAGTAAAATCACAAATTATGTGTAATGATTCTATGTATCCAAGTACTCTACATCATCAATGCTCGGATCCGCATTGTACAGAACTTTTTTGACCGGCCATCGGCTTCAACCTCCTCGGCCAGTAGCCGGGGAGTGTTTGTCCCACTTTATAAAGCCTTTATGAGGGCAAAGATTTACGACAAACAAGGCAATTCGGCCATACGGTTTTATAAACGAAGGTACATAGAGAGACATGTTATATTATTGTTTTAACATAAGAAACATCATCCAAAGAAAATAGTCCCGCTATCGGTTCCTTTCTTTGGGTTGTCATGCTAAGCATGATCATGAAACCTCAGCTCCGATCGATGTGGGAGGAAAATACTGAGGATTTAGTTCGGGAAAAGCTTCCAAACTCTGTTGTCTAGATGAACCCAAATTTTCACTTCCGTTGCGACCGTTTATAATCTAAAAGTGGCCCATCATCGGCTTCTACCCCCTTGTAGATGCTATGAAGGGTGTTTCCGGAATAACAAAACAACCCTTAGCCGATGTCTTGGTGCTCGAAGGCGGTTGTGCTGGCGGAAACGTGGCAATCAGATATGCGGGCTTTATAACTTTCACTTAGTCATAGGAGCTTAAAGTTGGGAGGCCAGCAAGTAGCCCCCCGCTTAGTGTTCAGCGACAGACGAGGTCAAGCCGTAACACTTCGGCCAATGTTATGAATGGCCCGTCATTTAATACAGTCATCAGACCGCTGACCAGTTTACGCTTATTGTGACAGTCAATTTTCGGCTTTCTCCACTGAGGTGCTTAACCATGCGAGCTGGAAGCACAATCACAGTGGTTCTCCGTTTGCACACCTAGCCGAACAAAGCGGAACGTAGGAGGCAAGCTCAGGAGCCGGGCAACCCAACTACTGACCAAAGACACAATTCGAAACTAATGCATATATAGCAATATCCGAGAATTTTTGCCGAATCTCTAAAGGTGTCCGGCGCTGCACTGCGAGACTTATGCGGAAAACACACAAATAGTTGAAAAGTGCCGCAGGATTGGAAAACCAAAAAACGTCAGGAAAAACTCGACGTCCGAACTAGATCAATTTATTCGGTGCCAATCAGAAAATTGGTCTTAGAGAAAAAAATTGTGCTTCTGTCGTGCTTTAACATGACACATCCTATCTCAAGACTTCAAGCAGGTCAGCCTACGGCTTCAACCTCCTATCCCGAAGGCGGAGTACTTCTCGTTAGGCCAGTTTAGTGAACTTTAGTGGCTTTGAGAGAGAAATTGGGCTCCTCGGCTATTGACCGCACACTCGCGTCGAAAAAAGGAGTGATAGAAAAAAGACTTTTCAACGACTAAGAAGAAGAACACTTATTATAAAACAGATCACATAAATTTAAGAGCCCCCGAGTGAATTTTATGTTATAATGATTGTGCGTACCGAAGTACTTATATCATATCTGTGTTCACCCGAACTTTGAATGCGTCTTAACCGACCATCGGCTTCTCCCTCTTCGGTCAAGGACTGAAGAGTGTTATGTACTCCACCTGTCGAGAATATCGATGGTGTTTCCGATAACCAGACAATTAGGCCATAAGGCTGTAACAGACAAAGCACGCCCAGGGAACTTATGCTATATTACTAACGAAGTGTAAAAAGCATATTCGAAGAAAATAGTACCCCCACCGATACCTTTCTTTGGTTGCTCATTATTATTATGAGACTTGTGCAATAGATTTTTTGTACTCATGAGTTCCGTTGTGTGCCGACCATTGTTGAAAACAGTAAGAGAGCTAGCTTTCGGCTTCACCCAGTCCGAGGTCCGGCTCGGATGAACCGATCGTGACAATCGCAGAGGTGCTCCCTTTACTCCCTAGCCAAACAATCGGGAACATAGGGTTAAGCACAGGAGCCAGGCAACCCAGCTTGCAAGTCCCTTGAGTCAACATGGTGCATATTGTGGCATAATACACGAACAAGGAACAAAGTCGTACAAGTATACTCATATGCATGAGGAAAAGCTCCATCAAGGGAGCCCCCAAATAAATGGGGTATTTGAATATGTGCGTCACAAACAAAGTTTTAACAAGGAACTTTGTCACAAACAACTTTGTGCCAAAAAGTATAATGCTTGTTCGAACCGAACAAAATTTAAAACTGAAAGTTTTTGAGCATGGAAGCAACTTAGATGGTTAATGTGCTCGGTGTTGATGATGTGCGCGGGACGAAGATGCCCATTGATCTGCGACAGATCCGGCAAGGTTCGCAGTCCTCGGCATGGCCAATGTCCTAGCCCCAGGCCCGAGGTGTCTGAGAAAGGAGTTCGGCACTTCGGAGTAGTGACCACGTAACACAGTCAAAATCGATTACCTGCACACATAAAACAATGCGGTCCAGGAAATAATAATGTATGTATATATAATCCTTGCTTAATTTATTTAAGGAGATGTGGCCTGGTGCTGGAGCCAATGTCGATGCAGGGCGTCAGCGCGACGCAGTGAAGGCGCGACAAAAGCCTGAATTTGTAGGGCGGTCCGGGCTCCGGATACGGCGTTTGCCAAACTATGCATGGAAACTGACTGAACCACCACCGCAATCATTGCTAATGCGGCCACCATTTGAGACTTGTGTACATATGATGAAACAAAGCAGAGTAATAATTCCTTGGAAAAATGAACCCAAACGAGCAAAAATTGCTAGGATTAATAGCACCTGGTTTATTTGTTGTAGAGGTCCGAAGAAAGGTTACTCCCAAAATTGGGACTCGACGCGCACACCCATTGCCTGATGGCTGATGAAGCGATGGCATGGCGATCCTGGCAAAGGTTGGCTCACCACGGCAAAGCCCGTAGTCCAGCTAATGTGATGAAGCTGGTCGGCTGGTGACGCCGAAGTCTCCGAAGTAAGTTGATGAAGGGATGGAGAAGTCCTCGGTCTAGCCGAGGTGACGGAGCAAGTCGATAAGGAGACGTTGCAGCTGCCGTGTCAGCCGAGGTGTTGAAGTAGTTTGGCATGATGGACATCGTCTTGAAGAAGCAACAGTGCGGCTATGCCGAGGCAGGTCGTAACTTGTGATGCGGTCAATGCTGGCTTGATGAAGTGACCGTGCAGCGATGCCGTTGTGCCCGCTCCGTGTAATCCGTGGGGCGGTGATGTCGGTGACGATTTATCCTTCGCGATGCCGAACTATTGTTCGGCTGGCCGAGATGATGATCCGAAGAAGTTGAGATCGGCTCAACAAAGCGACAACATGTCTAACACAGGTCGGCCACTGTGGAGTGATGTTGTCGAGCTGGTTTGACACCGGCGCGACGGTGAAGTTCGTATTGTAAAAATACTTTTAATACTAGTGGGATGTGTTTGAGAATAAAACACAATAGCCCATACAAAAAAGTCCTTCAAAAAGGATGTTCGAAATCCCGTTCGTAAAGAAGATGAACTTGGGTCGGATTCGTTCTCGTGCAGAAAACAGATCCGAAAAGTGATGCACTAATCGGAAGGTTCTCGGAGTTTGGACGGTCGGATCAAGCTGAAGTTTTGGAAGGTGGTAGATATGGGAATTCTGCAGCCGATCAACGGTTGGATCTTCCAAAGGACGTCCGAGCTAGATGCTGGACACCCCGCTCCAAACTCGTCCAGATTCTCGTCCAGATTTAACAGGGCTCCGGTATATTAGAGATTGCCGGAGATTCCTCCATCGGAACTCGAAAATTTTTTTGCAGGGTTATTGTAGACTTTATTCCGCATAATTCCACTGAAGCAATCGTTTAGGCAACACTCGAGGAGGCGGGTGGCGGCGGATACGAGTTTGCTGTCCAGAAAAACAACACGGTCGCCCGAGGGCAATGTTGATGTTGAGCCCCCGAGCTCCATGGATGACTCCTCCACGATCTTGATAGAGATCAGAGTTGATTTTGATGAAGGCCCTCATCCGAACATGACGATCGGAGGTAGGGCGCAGTCCTCGGTCAAGCCAAGGTGACCAGTCGAGCTGGTGACGAAGAAACCGATGTTGCAGCTGACCTGTAGTCGAGCCATTGATCCTCTCGCCGATCACACAGCAGAACTCTTAATGAAAGCATCAATGTCGGTGTAAAAACCGGCGGATCTCGGGTAGGGTGTCCCAAGCTGTGCGTCTTAGGATCGATGGTAACATGAACACGGGATTTTACCCAGCTTCGGGCTCTCTTAATGAGATAGTACCCTACATGCTGCTTGATTGACTTTAATGAGTATTGGGGTTACAAGAGTTGATCTACCCCAAGATCATATGTTGTGGTCTAAACCCTAGAGGTATGATGAGCAATGTCATAATAATCTATCGACTAGCCTAGCCTCGGTTTATATAATGTACCATAGGCCTAGGGTAACAAGAGTCCTAGCCGAATACGCCGGTGGGGGAGGAGTCCTTGTCTTGATCACCAAGTCTTGTGGAATCTTCCTGGTATGCGGCAATTGTCCAAACTGGCCCATGAGTATACGGCCATGGGGTCCTCGGCCTAATCCAACTGATCGGGAGACGATGTGGTGAGCACCCCCTAGTCCAGGACACCGTCACTCACCTCGTATGAATCATCTCCGTGATGATGGAGTGTTCAGATGAGGTTGAGATTGTTCTCACTAGCATTCCTGGGCATGTTGAATACATTAAACAGATGCGAACAGCTGAGGGAAGGAGCTGTCAGAATCATCGGTAGATGACCGCGGTAGAGGTGGTGCCGTGAGGTTGATTTGTGGTGTCTTGGTAGCGGTTTTGTTGGCTTACAGGGGTCTTTTGGAGGGGGAAACTCTTAATTTAAATGGGCGTGGAGGCGTGTCCTGTCGTGCTTGAAGTTGTGGGGATTGTGGGGCATGCACGACATGGGTGCTCTGGTTGCACACGCGACCATTGTAGGAGGTCAGGGATGACCCTGACTTGTCAGTCCTACTGGTTAGTATTCCAAAGGAGAGAGAGAGAGAGAGCCCTTGGAGCCGGTGATCATTACTTAAATTGGACAATTGTCATGTTGGTTTGACCCAACTGAGTTAAATGGGCTCGACCCATTGTGTTACTACTTTCACGTTGAGCGGGTAGGCATTAGGGAGGGGTAGGCCTAGTGGACTAGGCCTAGTGGCTAGGGCTACATAGGGTAGGCATTAGGTAGGGGTAGGCCTAGTGCCTAGGGCTAGATAGGTTTATGTTTTTATCCGTCTTTCCTTTTTTGTTTTGTTTTCACTTCTGAACTTACGATTGATTCAAAAAACCAAAGTGCCTCAATTGATTTTGGGAATTTTACACAGACTCAAGATAATATTGAGGATTAGGGAAAATTATTCCCTCCTAAAATATTAGTAAGTTTGTTGCCTTATTTTGAATATTTCAGTTATTCCCTTTTTTATTTTGAATTGATTCAAGAATCCAATTCACTCGAATCCTTGTGGGAAAAGATTATAAAGGTTTAAAAGGATATTAGGGACTTAGGAACATACTAATACGTCCCCATCATATCTACCTTTCCAAACACTTTTGCCCTTGTTTTGGACTCTAACTTGCATGATTTGAATGAAACTAACCCGGACTGACGCTTTTTTCAGCAGAACTGCCATGGTGTTGTTTATTGTGCAGAAAACAAAAGTTCTCGGAATGACCTGAAAATCCATGGAGATAACTTTTGGAAAATATAAAAAATACTGGCGAAAGAATCAAGGCTAGGGGGCCCACACCCTATCCACAAGGGTGGGGGAGCGCCCCCTCCCCCTGGGCACCCCCCTGTCTCGTGGGCCCCCTGATGCTCCACCGACCTCAACTCCAACTCTATATATTTTGTTTCGTGGAGAAAAAAATCAGAGAGAAAGTTTCATCGCGTTTTACGATACGGAGCCGCTTCCAAGCCCTAATCTCTCTCGGGAGGGCTGATCTGGAGTCTGTTCGGGGCTCCGGAGAGGGGGATTCGTCGCCGTCGTCATCATCAACCATCCTCCATCACCAATTTCATGATGCTCACGGCCGTGCGTGAGTAATTCCATCGTAGGCTTGCTGGACGGTGATGGGTTGGATGATATTTACCATGTAATCAAGTTAGTTTTGTTAGGGTTTGATCCCTAGTATCCACTATGTTCTGAGGTTGATGTTGCTATGACTTTGCTATGCTTAATGCTTGTCACTAGGGCCCGAGTGCCATGATTTCAGATCTGAACCTATTATGTTTTCATGAATATATGTGTGTTCTTGATCCTATCTTGCAAGTCTATAGTCACCTATTATGTGTTATGATCCGACAACCCCGAAGTGACAATAATCGGGATACTTCTTGGTGATGGCCGTAGTTTGAGGAGTTCATGTATTCACTAAGTGCTAATGCTTTGGTCTGGTTCTCTATTAAAAGGAGGCCTTAATATCCCTTAGTTTCCATTAGGACCCCGCTGCCATGGGAGGGTAGGACAAAAGATGTCATGCAAGTTCTTTTCCATAAGCACGTATGACTATTTACGGAATACATGCCTACATTACATTGATGAATTGGAGCTAGTTCTGTGTCACCCTATGTTATAGCTATTACATGAAGAATTGCATCCAACATAATTATCCATCACTGATCCATTGCCTACGAGCTTGTCACATATTGTTCTTCGCTTATTTACTTTTCCGTTGCTACTATTACAATTACTACAAAAACCCAAAAACATTACTTTTGCTCATACTACTTTGCTACTAAATACTTTGTTGCAGATACTAAGTTATCCAGGTGTGGTTGAATTGACAACTCAACTGCTAATACTCAAGAATATTCTTTGGCTCCCCTTGTGTCGAATCAATAAATTTGGGTTGAATATTTTACCCTCGAAAGCTGTTGCGATCACTTGTGGGTTATCAAGACTAATTTCTGGCGCCGCCGGGGAGCATAGCTCTATTCTCTGAGTCACTTGGGATTTATATCTGTTGATCACTATGAAGAACTTGAAAGACGCTAAAACCAAGATCTATCCCTCAACTATGAGGGGAGGTAAGGTACTGCCATGTAGCTCTGCACTAGATTATACTTCCGTTTTGAGTAAGCTTGCGACACCTAAACCTGCTACCGCTATGAATTCTGATATGTCGCATGTTATTGATGATGCCACTTCTGCTATGCATGATACTTATGATGAAACTACTTCTATGCTTGATACTACTGTGCCATTAGGTGAATTTCTAGATGAACAACTTGCTAGGGTTAGAGAGAATGAAATTATTGAAGATGAACTTATTGATGATAGTGATGATGAAGGTTCTCCCCCTAAGTATGAATTGCATGTTGTTCCCGAGGGTTATGTTATGGATGAAGAAACTGCTAAAGATCTTTTTGCTTGCAATGATAGATCTGATCTTAAGAAATTACTAGCTAAACTTAAACAGAAAACTTTGAATGCTAGAATGAAATATGACCCTGCTTTTGCTACTTCACCTATCTTTGTTACTGATAAGGATTATGAATTCTCTGTTGATCGTGAAATAATTACTTTAGTTGAATCTGATCCTTTTTATGGTAATGAATGTGAAACTGTTGTGCCACACCTTACCAAGTTGAATGATATAGCCACCCTGTTCACTAATGATGAGAAATCCCTCTATTATTATATCCTTAAAATATTTCCATTCTCATTAAAGGGTGATGCTAAAACTTGGTTTAATTCTCTTGATCCTGGTTGTGTGCGTAGTCCCCAGGATATGATTTATTACTTCTCTGCTAAATATTTCCATGCTCATAAGAAACAAGCTACCTTGCGGGAAATATATAATTTTGTGCAAATCAAAGAAGAGAGTCTCCCACAAGCTTGGGGAAGGCTTCTCCGATTACTTAATGCTTTGCCTGATCATCCTCTTAAGAAAAATGAAATACTTGATATCTTTTATAATGGACTAACCGATGCTTCCAAGGACCACTTGGATAGTTATGCTGGTTGTGTTTTCAGGGAAAGAACAGTCGACCAAGTTGAATTGTTATTGAATAATATGTTAACTAATGAAAATAATTGGACTCTTCCTGAGCCAATTCCTGAGCCAATTGAGCCAACTCCTGAGCCTATTCTAAAACCAACTCCGAAGAAGAGGGGTGTTCTATTTCTCAGTCGTGAAGATATGCAAGAGGCAAAGAAATCAATGAAAGAAAAAGGTATTAAAGCTGAAGATGTTAAGAATTTACCTCCTATTGAAGAAATACATGGTCTTAATATAGCACCTGTTGAAGAAACACATTGTCTTGATAACCCGACACAGGTAGTAAAGGTAAATTCTCTCTATAGATATGATAAAGTTGAAATCCCGTCTATTAAATTTCATAGCCAATGCTTAGATGAATTTGATGACTTTATTGCTAGACAAGAAAGTTTTCATGCTTATGTTGGTAGAGAATTAAAGAGTAATGCTTTCATGATAGGACGCTTGAGTGATTATATGGCTAGAGTTAAAGGTGAACTCAAACTCATTAGCAAATATGCTTCTATGGTTACCACTCAAGCAGAGCAAGTACTTAAAGCTCAAAGTGATTTGCTCGATGAATTAAATAATAAACATGACTTTGCTGTTAGAGTGGCTACTAGAACTGGTAGAATGACTCAGGAACCTTTGTATCCTGAAGGCCGCCCTAAGAGAATTGAGCAAGATTCCCAGAGAAATAATTTAGAGGCACCTAGTTCTTCTAAAAAGAAGAAAAAGAAAAACGATAGGACTTTGCATGCTTCTAGTGAACCTGTTGTAGACACACCTGAGAATCCCAATGATATTTCTATTTCTGATGCTGAAACACAATCAGGTGATGAACACGAACCTAGTGATAATGTTCATGTTGATGCTCAACCTAGCAATAATAATGATGTAGAGATTGAACCTGCTGCTGATCTTGATAACCCACAATCAAAGAATCAACGTTATGATAAGAGAGATTTTGTTGCTAGGAAGCACGGTAGAGAAAGAGAACCATGGGTTCAGAAACCCATGCCTTTTCCTCCTAAACCATCCAAGACAAAGGATGATGAGGATTTTGAGCGCTTTGCTGAAATGATTAGACATATCTTCTTACGTATGCGCTTAACTGATATGCTTAAAGTAAATCCTTATGCTAAATATATGAAGGATATCATTACGAATAAAAGAAAGATACCAAAAGCTGAAATTTCCACCATCTTGCTAATTTACCTTTAAGGGTGGAATACCAAAGGAACTTGGAGATCCAGGGGTACCAACTATACCATGCTCCATTAAAATAAACTATGTTAAAACTTCTTTATGTGATCTTGGAGCCGGTGTTAGTGTTATGCCTCTCTCTTTATATCATAGACTTGAATTGAATAAGTTGACACCTACTGAAATATCTTTGCAAATGGCCGATAAATCAACTGCTATACCTGTCGGTATTTGTGAGGATGTGCCTGTTGTGGTTGCAAATGTCACTATCTTAACGGACTTTGTTATTCTTGATATTCCTGAGGACGATAGTATGTCGATTATCCTTGGTAGACCCTTTTTGAATACTGTAGGGGCTGTTATTGATTGCAACAAAGGCAATATCACTTTTCATGTTAATGGTAATGACCATATGATACACTTTCCAAGGAAACAACCTCAAGTTCATAGCATCAATTCTATTGAAAAAATTCCAACTATAATTATTGGAGGTTTTGAATTTCCTCTTCCTACTGTCAAGAAAAAAGTATGATATTCTTATTGTTGGAGATGTTCATATATCCGTTGAGGTAACCTAGTGTTATTCGAAATTTCTCCGGTTCCATGTTATTCAGAATGAGTTTGTTCATAAGACTTGATCAACCTTGTTAGTGGATTCCTTTTGATGATCATGAGATGGATGAAATTAGAAGGCACAACCTCCTGTACCCTCTTTTTACTTTCTGTTATTTAGAATAAATAAAACATAAATAGTATTATCTGTCTGTTTTCTGAATTATCCATCCAATAAAAAAATATCCCGAAAATAAAAGTTCTCCAAATGCCGTGCAAACTTAGTATGATGTTTTATGGAATATTTGAGGATTTTAGGCACTGAGAACACACCAGGGGGAGCAAGCACCTAGCCACGAGGGTCCAGGGCGCGCCCCCCTATCTCGTGGGCCCACGGTGGGCCCCTGTCGGTGTCAAAACCGGCGGATCTCGGGTAGGGGGTCCCGAACTGTGCGTCTAGGCGGATGGTAACAGGAGACGAGGGACACGATGTTTTTACCCAGGTTCGGGCCCTCTCGATGGAGGTAAAACCCTACGTCCTGCTTGATTAATATTGATGATATGGGTAGTACAAGAGTAGATCTACCACGAGATCAAGGAGGCTAAACCCTAGAAGCTAGCCTATGGTATGATTGTTGTAATGTATGTTGTCCTACGGACTAAAGCCCTCCGATTTATATATATACCGGAGAGGGCTAGGGTTACACAGAGTCGGTTACAATGGTAGGAGATCTACATATCCATATTGCCAAGCTTGCCTTCCACGCCAAGTAAAGTCCCATCCGGACACGGGGCGGAGTCTTCAATCTTGTATCTTCGTAGTCTTGATAGTCCGGCGGACATTGATAGTCCGGCTGTCCGGACTCCCCCTAGTCCAGGACTCCCTCAATAGCCCCCGAACCAGGCTTCAATGATGATAAGTCCAGCGCGTTTATAGTCTTCGGCGTTGCAAGGCGGGTTCTCCCTTCAAATTCCATGTACTTGCCGAACAGTGTCCGGCTTCATCTTGAATACTGTGTTCCTCGGCTTCTACGCCAAATAATGGCCCTCTTCCATGCGTCGCACGAATGCGAAAAGCCAGGGTGTTTTTTGCATTTCACCCCCAATTGCGCGAGTTGACCGCCTACAAAAGAGGCAAGAATCCAGATCCAAACCACACCGTCTTCCTCCCGCGAATACTCCATCGAAGCGCCTTTGACCTAGAAATCCATTCCACCATGGATCGTCAACACGGCTCTTCTTCGCGTGCTCCCAGCCCATCGCCGGGGAGTTGGAGGAGGTGCTCTATTTCGCACAACGAGCTCGAGAAGCTCCAAACAGGGGGATTCCTCCCTCCGGCCATTATGGTCCCAGTCCGGGCCGGACTGGTTATTTATCAAGGTGGGAGACAGGCGGAGGACACTCCAAGCCCCAATAAGGGGGAGCGAGTATGTTTTGTCCCTTATCTAACAAGGGGACTCGGATTTCCAATACATCCGTTCCTCCGCGGGCTCCTGAAGTTCTACGGACTCCAGCTCCACCACCTCACGCCCGCCTCTGTTCTGCATATCGCGGGCTACGTAGCTCTTTGCGAGCTATTCCTGGGCATTGAGCCCCATTTCGCATTGTGGAAGAGGCTGTTTTGCCTCGTACCCCGTTCTTACCAGGGGTCCATATATCAAGTGGGCGGCGCCGAAATATGGCGCATCGCCGGGACCGGATACCTATCCGGCACTCCCAAGAAGGCGTCCGAAGACTAGCCCTCGGAATGGTTTTATATAGAAGACGCTCCGCTGCCAGACCCAGTCCGGATCGGCCTCCCGGAGTTTAATGCTGCTCCCTTGAAGAAACGCCTCAGCTGGCGCCCGCGGAGCCCCCGATTGGAGGAAGACAAGAGCGTCCATTACTTGATGGGCCGGATAAGATTAATGGCTCATTCCGGCTTGACCATGATCGGAGTCATGGCGACATGCATCAAGCGAGGGGTACAACCACGGCAATACAGAGGCCACCCCATGTGGGATTTCAATGGGGAAGACGATGCTACCCGGCATGGCCGCAAAGGGCCGGATTCGACCGAGGATCTGGTGAAGATCCTGTCCAGCCTGTACAAGGGGGAGAAGGAGGATTTCCTTCGAACGAACCCTTTGAATGGGTTTTCCATGATCAACCCCAGAGGATGGGTAAGTGAACACCTTGAAGGGCCTAGCCCATGCTTTCGAAGTTTAAGCTTCTTACATTATGTCTTCGGCGCAGGGTCTACGCCGGATTGTGGAGGACATGGTAAGTCCTGCTCCGCAACCCGAGGACCCAGAAGGATCCCTGGGTCCGGCCTCCGAAGAGGACCCGGATATCGAGGTGGAGCTGATCGACGGGGTGTATCACCAGCTCAGCATAGACAATGCTTTGGTCGCCATTATGGCGGACTACCCCGGACTAAGTCCGGCTTCCCAGGTGACCGCGACCGAAGTCCGGACACCATTATCCCATCCCTGCCCATTTCTGACCTTCGCGAACGATGGTGTTTTGCAGGAAGCGCCTTTACGGCAGGAAGCCGAGCCCGCGGCGGCCGACCAACAGAGGTCAGTCCGTACCAGCAGGCGGAAAAGGAGCGCAGTGCGGACGGAAACGTCGCCGCAAAGGTATAGCTCGTATTTGAATTTTTAGAGCAACGTTCCGAGGAAACGTCTAAGTGCCCATGATTTTTGTAGGAGAAAAAGCGCTCGCCGGACTGCGAGCGCAGGAATTGCCAATCCGACCAACACCGGCCTGGAGGGGGAGGCAAGCGCAAGACGCGAGCCGGATCCTTCTCCAATGGAGGATACCGACAGACTGTCCTCCACCAAGTCTGAGGTGGAGAGCGCCATGAACCATAGGCGCCGCCGGACAGTATTTCAAGAAGCGTGCTTTTCCCCTGAGGCATTGGATGCCATTAACGCAGGGGACGCGCATCTCCGTGCTGCTCAAAATGGTTTTACCAGAGCCACGGAGCAGTATGTGAAAGACATACGGGTAAGGGAATTTTAATGGTTGTATATACCAGTAGCCCCCGAGACTTAAATTAGTTATGCTAACTGATTTAAGGATCATTATAAATTTCAGGCATTTAACGAGAAGAACGCCCAGCTGTCTCGGGAGCTGCAAGATTGCAAGGCCCAACTTGAGGCCGCACTTGCTGCCGCAGGAGGAGGCGGAAAGACCCCTCCTGGTAACACATTTTTATTAATAAATATAAGCGCTGTGCGGCGTGCACGCGAGTCTAATAATGACATTTGCAGGTACCGCCGGACAAGATCCGGACAGGCAAGCATTGCTACGCCAGCTAAAGGCCGGCGAGAGTGTGCTGAATAGAGTTCAGCAGGAAAGGAACAAGCTCCAAGATGCCAACGCCAAGCTCGGAGAAGAGCTGAAAGGCGTACAGGCCGAGCTGTCCGGCTCCGTTAAGGAGAATCAGCGGCTTCGTCGCAGCATTTATAGTAAGTGCTTGAGCGAACTCTTTTGAAAAGAAGAGTTTGGCGAGGAAGCGTTTTGACATGATATGTCTTGTAGGTATACTCACGGGTCGTCCTGCAGAGGAGATGCCCATATCAATGGGTGATCAACTTCCCGAACTGTTGCAGCTACTCGAACGAGTTCGGCAGGCAATGAGCGGCGTCGTTCAGGCTTTATGGCCAGCCCTCACCCTACCCGAGGGCCTCGGGGAGCTTGCGGAGAAGCTGCAGGGAGTGCGGCAGCGCTTTCGTTTGTGGAAGATTTCGGCTTGCCGTCAAGGTGCGAGGGAGGCTTGGGCCATGGTGAAGACGCGGTACAAGAAGGCAGATCCCAACCACATGGCCGAAGTTGGACCGGTGGGGCCCGATGGGAAGGAGATCCCTGTGAGTTTAGTGTATAGCCAAGTAGAGTTGGCTGCTAAATTTTCCCAACAGGACTGTAAACTAGACAGCCTGTTAGATGGGATTGAGGAGGAATACAATCAATAAATTTGACAATGTATGTTATCCTTTAAAGTGACATGTGAAATGCCTTCTAGCCGGATTGTAGATCGTTTGTCTTTGCCGACCTTTTCGCTTCGACCTCGGGAACCTAGAGTCCGGAGTGTGTCCGAATACCTTTTTGGTTAAGAAACAACCATGGTATGCATGGAGACCAGGCGTAGGGGTCATTAGTGCTTTATTAGACAAGTGCCCAACTAGTTATGTTATATTACATGGTTAGTAAGAAACATCTTCCAGGGAGAATAGTTCCGTTAAGGGTTCCTTTCGCTGGGAGGCATGCCCTAAAGTGCATGTCCGGACTGCAAAGAAAGCAGTAAAACATCTGGGGGCAGATAGATAAATAGGTAAAAAGTCATCTTTTAAGTCACCGACCGAATATTCCCTTAAGAACGCTAGCTTTCGGCTTCACCCAGTCTGAGGTACACATCCGGCTGACCGGGCAGTAACAATCGCAGAGGTGCTCCCTTTACCTCCTAGCCGAACAATCGGAAACGTAGGGGTAAGCACAGGAGCCAGGCAACCCAACTTGGCCAAAACTTAAGTCATATCGATGCATATAATGGCGAATAAAAGGTACATGTGGAAGCTTGACACATGTGATGGGTATAAAATCCGTATAATTGAGCTTCTGTAAAAGAAGCCCCCAGGAATAATGAGTGCGGATGGCACATCATGCATATAATTGAGCTTCTGTAAAAGAAGCCCCCAGGAATAATGAGTGCGGATGGCACATCATGCGTATGCAAAGAATGCAAAAATAGGCCCGAAAGGGCTTTTAAATGAGAAGGATAAAAAGAGAAACAAAAGACAGCCGAAGTGCAAAAGTATGGACGGGGGAAGGGGACGAACTCTTAGTCCGGCGCTAGGCATAGAATCGTCGGAGGCAGGCTGCGTTCCATGGGTTCGGCTCGAGTCGGTGATCTGACGCATTTCGTAGATGGTACGCTCCGTCGGTCAGTACTTGATCGATGATGAAGGGACCCTCCCATTTGGGCTTGAGCTTGTCCTTTTTCTTGTCCGGCAGGCGTAGAACTAGTCCACCAATGTTGTAAGTCTTGGCCCGTACTTCTCTGCTTTGATATCTTCGGGCCTGCTGCTGATAGAATGCGGAACGAGCCTTCACGACGTCACGTTCTTCCTCCAATGTGTCCAAGCTGTCCTGCCGATCAAGCTCGGCCTCTCTTTCCTCATACATGCGCACTCGAGGTGAGTCATGAATAATGTCACAGGGCAAAACCGCCTCTGCGCTGTATACCATAAAAAATGGTGTGAATCCGGTAGTACGGTTAGGCGTTGTCCGCAGCCCCCAGAGTACGGAGTCGAGCTCCTCGACCCATTGTGTGTCGGATTTGGTGAGTGACCTCACTAGTCTGGGTTTAATGCCGCTCATTATTAGACCATTTGCTCTTTCCACTTGACCGTTGGTTTGAGGGTGATAGACTGACGCATAGTCGAGCATGATGCCCATATTTTTGCACCATGACTTAACCTCGTCGGCTGTGAAGTTCATGCCGTTGTCGGTGATGATGCTGTGGGGGACTCCGTAACGGTGTACCACCCCTGATATAAAGTCTATCACTGGTCCGAACTCTGCCGTTTTGACCGGTTTAGCCTCTATCCATTTGGTGAATTTATCCACCATGACCAATAGGTACTTTTTCTTGTGGGTTCCCCCTTTAAGGGGTCCAACCATGTCAAGCCCCCAGACCGCGAACGGCTAGGTAATGGGTATGGTTTTGAGGGCGGTGGGTGGCATATGGCTCTGATTAGCAAAGAGCTAACAACCAACGCATCGCTGGACCAAGTCCTGTGCATCTGCCCGAGCCATCGGCCAATAAAATCCTGTACGGAATGCCTTTCCTACAAGGGCCCGGGCTGCTGCGTGGTGTCCGCCTAGTCCGGCATGAATTTCAGCCAGGAGGTTTCGCCCTTCTTCTTCGGAGATACACCTTTGAAGGACTCCGGTGGTACTTTTCTTATAAAGTTCTCCCTCATGGACCTTGTAGGCCTTCGATCGCCGGACTATGCAGCGGGCCTCATTTTGGTCTTCGGGAAGTTCCTGCCTAAGTAAGTAGGCTAGGAAAGGTTCTGTCCACGCGGCGATTACTACCATTATGACGAGGGCGGAGGGTGTTATGTCGTCTGCCGAATCACCAGTTGGTGCGGTTTTCTCTGGTTTGTAGCTACCGGGCTCCTCTTCCCATAGTACGGATGGCTTGAAGAGCCGTTCCAGGAAGATATTTGGAGGGACAGCATCACGTTTCACACCGATGCGTGCCAGAACGTCGGCCGCTTGGTTATTATCTCGGGCTATGTGATGGAATTCGAGTCCTTCAAACCGAGCTGACATTTTTAGAACAGCGTTGCGATATGCTGCCATTTTCGGATCCTTGGCGTCGAAGTCTCCATTTATTTGGGATATTGCAAGGTTTGAGTCCCCGCGCACCTCTAGGCGTTGAATGCCCATGGAGACCGCCATCCGGAGACCATGTAACAGGGCCTCGTATTCGGCTGCATTGTTGGAGTCCGTGTACATTATTTGAAGTACATACTGGACTGTATCTCCGGTGGGGGACGTCAGTACGACGCTAGCCCCCAGTCCGGCCAACATTTTGGAGCCGTCGAAATGCATAGTCCAATTGGAGTATGCGCCGTACTCTTTAGGGAGTTCGGCTTTAGTCCATTCGGCGACGAAGTCAGCCAAAACTTGTGACTTTATAGCTCGTCGAGGTTTGTAAGTGATGTCGAATGGCAAGAGCTCAATGGCCCATTTTGCTATCCTGCCCGTTGCGTCGTGATTATTTATAATGTCATTGAGTGGAACTTCAGAGGCCACTATTATCGAGCACTCTTGAAAGTAGTGTCGGAGCTTTCGAGACGCCATGAACACCGCATATGCTATCTTCTGATAGTGCGGGTAACGGGATTTGCAGGGGGTTAACACAGTGGATACATAATACACTGGTTTTTGAAGAGGGAATTTATGCCCTTCTGTCGCTCGTTCGACGACGAGGACTGCGCTCACAACTTGATGTGTTGCTGCGATGTATAACAACATTGGTTCGCCCAGAGTGGGCGCGGCCAGGACCGGATTTGTTGCGAGTATGGCCTTTATTTCTTCGAGTCCGGCAGTGGCAGCCTCCGTCCACTCGAAGTGTTCGGTGCGCCTGAGGAGGCGATAGAGGGGCAGCGCCTTTTCTCCTAAACGGGAGATAAAGCGGCTTAAGGCTGCCACGCATCCTGTTAATTTTTGTATTTGTTTGAGGTCTTTTGGAATATCCAACTGTGATAGAGCTCGGATTTTGGCCGGATTTGCTTCAATTCCTCTACCGGATACGATGAAGCCCAGCAGCTTTCCGGCTGGTACGCCGAAAACGCATTTTTCCGGATTCAGCTTGATGTCATATGCTCTGAGGTTGTCGAATGTGAGCCTCAAATGGCGTTTAGTATTCCCTTGTCCGTGCAGTTATTGCGGAAGATTGATATTGCGTTTTCCTCTCGGCAGTCCTTTATCCTGTCCATAACCAGGAGGAATCTGGCCCAGTAGTGATGTACTGTTTCTGTAGGCTCTTGCCGTATTAGAGATAGATCGCATATGTCTGGGCGGGTGGGTGGAATGAAATCCGGATCCCTGCCCATCTTGAGGCTCAAAGGCCAAGGGGTTTCCGAATTCGGAAGTGTGTTTTGCTGGGGACAATCCAGCGAGTCCGGGGCGATGCATGATTTTAAGTTCAATGCTCGATCGAAGTCCGTCCCTCCGCGGGAATCCGACATGGAGGGTTCGGGAATCTGGACATGAATTGTTTTCAACACTGGCAAAGAGTTGCCGTATTGCTCTTCCACCACTGCGATGTGGTGGATGGCCTGGGGAGAGTTAATCTCTCTCAGATCGGTTTTGAGCCCAATCTGGTTGTAGTCTGTAGCGACTCCCAGGGCGGCGATGCGATCCAAGAGCTCGTTAATAGACGAGAGCTCTGTTGGATCTAACTGTTCGACAGCTTTAGGGTTGACGCGAAGATTGCTTTCGACGACTTGAGAAGTCATTGCCGAAGCGGCGGCCGGACAGGCGGTCATGAGAAAACCACCGAGCCGAATAGTTTGGCCGGCTGCCAAGGCCCCTCCGGCGAAAACACCGTCTTTGAAGACGGGCGGAGGCATCCGCTCTATCGGTGACGACACAGAGGAACTCTCAATGAAAGCACCAATGTCGGTGTCAAAACCGGCGGATCTCGGGTAGGGGGTCCCGAACTGTGCGTCTAGGCGGATGGTAACAGGAGACGAGGGACACGATGTTTTTACCCAGGTTCGGGCCCTCTCGATGGAGGTAAAACCCTACGTCCTACTTGATTAATATTGATGATATGGGTAGTACAAGAGTAGATCTACCACGAGATCAAGGAGGCTAAACCCTAGAAGCTAGCCTATGGTATGATTGTTGTAATGTATGTTGTCCTACGGACTAAAGCCCTCCGGTTTATATATATACCGGAGAGGGCTAGGGTTACACAGAGTCGGTTACAATGGTAGGAGATCTACATATCCGTATTGCCAAGCTTGCCTTCCACGCCAAGTAAAGTCCCATCCGGACACGGGGCGGAGTCTTCAATCTTGTATCTTCGTAGTCTTGATAGTCCGGCAGACATTGATAGTCCGGCTGTCCGGACACCCCCTAGTCCAGGACTCCCTCAGCCCCCTCCACTTATTCCTGCACCCACAAACTCCATCTTCCTCCCCAAAAAATCCCCATCCAGCTCAAGCACGAGTTCTAGCTCATTTTGCTGCGGTTTTTGATCTCCTTGCTCAAAGTTCCATTCACAAAACTGCTTTGGGAGATTGTTGCTTTGTATGTGACTCCTCCACTGGTCCAAAATAGTTTTTGTTCTAGTGCTTTATTCATTGCAAATTTTTGCTGCATAGGTGACCCTGTTCTTGAGCTTGCATGTCAAATTTATGAGGTCCCAAGTATTTCTAATGCATGATATAGGCTCTAGGCACTTGTGGGAGTAGTTGCTATCAATCTTGTTTAGTTTGATTCACTTTTATTTTGAAGTTACTAAAATTTTCAGAAATTTTCAGAAAAATATGAAGAGGTTGTTCTTGAGGGGCTCTTCTAGCCAAAGCTCCAAGGATAAACAAGCTAAGGAGAAAGAAAAGGCCAAGTATAATCTTCCTCGCGTAGCGGAAGTACAACGGTGTGAATGGCCTTGTGATAATTTCTTGAGAGCAGCCGGGATTTATGAAGACTTTTATTCTTTGGCTGAAAATGCGGGCCTCACCGACTTCCTCCATGACCGGATCGAATAGTATCTCTTACTTACCAATACTTTCGTGCAAAACTTTTACTATTATCCTAAAAATTCACCTCCTTCAGTATTTTTTCATTTATATGATGAGGCTAAGGAAATGTCATTACATAATTTTTGCGCAGCTTGTAGAATACCCTTTGAGGGCAGCTTAGATGAACCACATCATAAAGATGTGGATGGTTTTATTGATACTATCACTGTAGGGGAATCAAGGAAGGGTTCCGATGCGAGAATCACTAGCATACATTTTCCTGTTTTACGCTACTTTGCCATATTTGCTAGTCGATGCTTAATTGGTCGTGGAAATAGTGGAAACTTCAGCGTTCCTGATATTATTATTCTGCTGCATGCCTTATTCGGTGATAACACTTTTAGTATGGGTGCCATTATTGCTAAACGGTTGAGCCTATACCGTACAAAGGGTCCCATCTTTGGAGGTATCTTTGATGCGCGCCTTGCTAAGAATTTCAAGATACCTATTAGGCATGATGAGAAAGAGGAGACACTGCTGCCCCTTATCTTTTTAGATTACAGGAGCATGGTAGCGCATGAGTTTATTGTTGACAACGATGATAAGATGCTCCTGTATAACCTGAGATTTAATAAGAAACACAATGAGATTATTACCCTGCCTGCGCCTTCTTTGTTTGATTTAACTGCAGGCCAGTACCTCGTCTTGCTGAAGGCCGTGTACGCGCACCGAGGCCAGACATCAGCTCCAGAGCCTGAGCCGGAACCACCACTGGATCCTTATCGTCCATCATGTTATTAGTGGGATCCGGAGGAGATTGCTAGCCAGTGGTATCCAGATGACACTCCTCAGTACACGGGGGAGAGTATCCGCTATCCTTGGCATTAGACCAACTTAGGCCAAAAGCCTAAGCTTGGGAGAGTACGTATTTCTCACCGACTTTACATTCATGTTCACACACTATTCTAGTTGTCGGTGCTCATACTCTTTCATTGTATTATCCATGCTAGTTTAATTTTCTTTTTCTAGTTTTCTTCTTGTGTGTTTGATAAACCTTAAGAAAACCAAAAAAATTAGTTAGTTTAATTTCCATGCTTGTAGTAGTAATCAAAATGAAAACCCCAAAAGATTTCTCGTTCTTCTTTTTACTTGTTGGGAGCTTTCCCGTGTAAAGAGTTTTATTTCTTTTCTTTCCTTTGGGGGTCGAGAGGAGAAGACCATAATGAAATTGTTTAGTGGCTCTACTATGCATGATTGTTGATTTAACTTAGAGCCCATATTACCTTGTCTTCTCTCTTGATTTGAATGCTTGTAGATTCCAGCTTAGTCCAATGCACGTGCACTATCATTATTATACACACTGTTCGGTCGTGCAAATGAAAGGCAATAATGACGATATATGATGGACTGATTGAGATGAGAGAACCTGGTATGAACTCGACCTCTTTTGTTTTTGTAAATATGATGAGTTCATCATTCCTGATTCAGTCTATTACGAATAAACATGTTTGCAATGAAAATTAGAGATTATAGTTACTTATGCCATGCTTAATTAGCTAGGAGCTTATAATGGTTTACCTTGCATGCCAACATGCTATTAAAATGGTTGTAATGTGGTATGATAGGGTGGTATCCTCCTTTGAATGATTCGAGTGACTTGACTTGGCACATGTTCACACATGTAGTTGAAACAAATCAACATAGCCTTCATGATATTTATGTTCATGGTGGATTATATCCTACTCATGCTTGCACTCAGTGTTGATTCATTTTAATGCATGTTCTTGACTGTTGTCACTCTCTAATTGGTCACTTCCCAGTCTTTTGCTAGCCTTCACCTGTACTAAGCGGGAATACTGCTTGTGCATCCAAACACCATAAACCACAAAGTTATTCCATATGAGTCCACCATACCTTCCTATATGCGGTATCTACCTGCCGTTCCAAGTAAATTTGTATGTGCCAAACTCCAAACCTTCAAATGAAATTCTGTTTTGTATGCTCGAGCAGCTCATGTTTCAACTAGGGCTATCTGTATCTTCCATGCTAGGTGGGTTATTCTCAAGAGGAGTGGACTCCGCTCCTCATTCACGAGAAAATGGCCGGTAACCGGGATGCCCGGTCCCATGATCAAAAAGATCAAAGCAAATAAAAATAATTAAAACAAAACTCCCCAGGACTGTTGTTGGTATGGACGGTACCCCGTTGTTTCGGATGGCCGTGGAGTGTGCTCGTTGGTGGTGGGGGAGTATAAACTTTTACCATTCTGTTTGGGAACCGCCTATAATGTATGTAGCATGGAAGATATCGAGATCTCATAGTTGTTGCGTTGATAGTAAAAGTATACCGCTCAAAATGTTATTCATCTCTATTTTAAAATCGAGCTCTGGAACCTCTACAAATCCCTGCTTCCCTCTGAGAAGGGCCTATCTATTTACTTTTATGTTGAGTCATCACATTCTTATTAAAAAGCACCCGCTGGAGAGCCCACTATCATTTGCATTCATTACTATTAGTTTATATTGGGTATGACTTGACTGGATCTCTTTTACCATGAATTACAATGTTTAGTCAGTCCTTAATCTTTAAAGGTGCTCTGCATTTATGTTTTGCGGTCTCAGAAAGGGCTAGCGAGATACCATCTTGTTATATCATATTATGATTGTTTTGAGAAAGTGTTGTCATCCGAGATTTATTATTATTGCTCGCTAGTTAATTATGCCATTGATATGAGTAAATATGAGACCTAAGTGTTATTGTGAATATGGTTAGTTCATAACCTTTGCTGAAAACTTGAATGCTGGCTTTACATATTTGCAACAACAAGAGCAAACAGAGTTTGTAAAAGTTTTTCTTTATCACTTTCAGTTTATCAACTGAATTGCTTGAGGACAAGCAAAGGTTTAAGCTTGGGGGAGTTGATACGTCTCCAACGTATCTACTTTTCCAAACACTTTTGCCCTTGTTTTGGACTCTAACTTCCATGATTTGAATGAAACTAACCCGGACTAACGCTGTTTTCAGCACAACAACAATGGTGTTGTTTATTGTGCAGAAAACAAAAGTTCTCGGAATGACCTGAAAATCCACGGAGATAACTTTTGGAAAATATAAAAAATACTGGCGAAATAATCAAGGCCAGGGGGCCCACACCCTGTCCACGAGGGTAGGGGGCGTGCCCCCTCCCCCTGGGCGTGCCCCCTGTTTCGTGGGCCCTCTGATGCTCCACCAACCTCAACTCCAACTCTATATATTCCGTTCCACTGAGAAAAAAAGTCAGAGAGAAAGTTTCATCGCATTTTACGATACGGAGCCGCCGCCAAGCCCTAATCTCTCTCGGGAGGACTGATCTGGAGTCCGTTTGGGGCTCCGGAGAGGGGGATTCGTCACCGTCGTCATCATCAACCATCCTCCATCACCAATTTCATGATGCTCACCGCCGTGCATGAGTAATTCCATCGTAGGCTTGCTGGACGGTGATGGATTGGATGAGATTTACCATGTAATCAAGTTAGTTTTGTTAGGGTTTGATCCCTAGTATCCACTATGTTCTGAGATTGATGTTGCCATGACTTTGCTATGCTTAATGCTTGTCACTAGGGCCCGAGTGCCATGATTTCAGATATGAACCTATTATGTTTTCATGAATATATGTGAGTTTTTGATCCTATCTTGCAAGTCTATAGTCACCTATTATGTGTTATGATCCGACAACCCCGAAGTGACAATAATCGGGATACTTCTTGGTGATGGCCGTAGTTTGAGGAGTTCATGTATTCACTAAGTGCTAATGCTTTGGTCTGGTTCTCTATTAAAAGGAGGCCTTAATATCCCTTAGTTTCCATTAGGACCCCGCTGCCACGGGAGGGTAGGACAAAAGATGTCATGCAAGTTCTTTCCATAAGCACGTATGACTATATTCTGAATACGTATGCCTACATTACATTGATGAACTGGAGCTAGTTCTGCATCACCCTATGTTATAACTATTACATGATGAATTGCATCCGACATAATTATCCATCACTGATCCAATGCCTACGAGCTTTTCACATATTGTGCTTTGCTTATTTACTTTACCGTTGTTACTGTTACAATTACTACAAAACTACTACCGTTACTTTTATCACTGTTACCATTACCATCATACTACTTTGTTGTAGATACTAAGTTATCCAGGTGTGGTTGAATTGACAACTCAACTGTTAATACTTTAGAATATTCTTTGGCTCCCCTTGTGTCGAATCAATAAATTTGGGTTGAATACTCTAACCTCGAAAACTGTTGCGATCCCCTATACTTGTGGGTTATCACATACTTTCCATCCTAAATTAACTAAATAAATTCCACCCTATTTTGGGATACTTATTTTATTCCCTAATCTTTTAGGGTTCAATTTTAGTTCCCAATTTAACTTTAGGGTTCAACAATATTTGGGGTTTATGACATTAAACATGATGTAGCACATATTTTTGTCGCTCAATTTTGGTTTCAGAAATGATCCCTAATTTACAATCTAGGATTATGAATAATCCCAAAATTTTATTTGAGCCATAATTTCACTCAATTCAATCAACTCCTAGTAAAATTTAGCTTATGCCACCGTAATACATCAACTCCCCCGCTTCACGATGATAGTAACAGCCTAAGTCCACATGGGCTAAATGTTGTGTAGTCAACATTCACATAATATCATGGACAATTGTTAACATAAACAAATGCTATAAATTGAATATCTTATTCGAGGATGTGAAATTTAAAAAGACTGTGAAATGATTGTGGTTTGAATTCAAACAAAGGAGAGGGTGAAAAAGTCGAGGAGAAATGGTTCCGGATATGTGCGATGGCTACATGTCGAGGGAACTGATGGGAGAACCAGGATGTAGCCAATCAATACTGGATAGCACGGACCGAAGAGCGGTCTCAGCAACGACATGGCCAACACACATGTGAACGCGACATAGTTTGCACTGTCATATAAGGTGCCCCTCCACTCAAGGGAGCGGTCTTCCCAACGGTGATACGTCTCCAACGTGTCTATAATTTTTGATTGTTCCATGCTATTATATTACCCGTTTTGGATGTTTATGGGCTTTACTCTACACTTTTATATCACTTTTGGGACTAACCTACTAGCCGGAGGCCCAGCTCGAATTGCTGTTTTTTGCCTATTTCAGTGTTTCGAAGAAAAGGAATATCAAACGGAGTCCAAACGGAATGAAACCTTCGGGAGCGATCTTTTTGGAACAAACGCAATCCAGGAGACTTGGAGTGGACGTCAAGAAGTAAACGAGGTGACCACGAGGGTGCCCGTCGCGCCCTAGGGGGGCAGGCGCGCCCCCACCCTCATGGGCCCCTCATGGCTCCCCTGACCTACCTCCTTCGCCTATATATATCTACGTACCCCGAAAACATCCAGGAGCACCAAGAAAAACTATTTCCACCACCGCAACCTTCTGTATCCACGAGATCCCATCTTGGAGCCTTCGCCGGCACTCCGCTGGAGGGGGAATCGACTATGGAGGGCCTCTACATCATCTCCAAGGCCTCCCCGATGAGTTGTGAGTAGTTTACCACAGACCTTCGGGTCCATAGTTATTAGCTAGATGGCTTCTTCTCTCTCTTTGAATCTCAATACAAAGTTCTCCTCGATCTTCTTGGAGATCTATTCGATGTAACTCTTTTTGCGGTGTGTTTGTCGAGATCCGATGAATTGTGGGTTTATGATCAAGTTTATCTATGAGAAATAATTGAATCTTCTCTGAATTCTTTTATGTGTGATTGGTTATCTTTGCAAGTCTCTTCGAATTATCAGTTTGGTTTGGCCTACTAGATTGATCTTTCTTGCAATGGGAGAAGTGCTTAGCTTTGGGTTCAATCTTGCGGTGTCCTTTCCCAATGACAGCAGGGGAAGCAAGGCACGTATTGTATTGTTGCCATCGAGGATAAAAAGATGGGGTTTATATCATATTGCATGAGTTTATCCCTCTACATCATGTCATCTTTCTTAATGTGTTACTCTGTTCTTATGAACTTAATACTCTAGATGCAGGCAGGATTCGGTCGATGTGTGGAGTAATAGTAGTAGATGCAGAATCGTTTCGATCTACTTGTTGTGGACGTGATGCCTATATACATGATCATGCCTAGATAATCTCATAACTATGCACTTTTCTATCAATTGCTCGATAGTAATTTGTTCACCCACCGTAATACTTATGCTATCTTGAGAGAAGCCACTAGTGAAACCTATGGCCCCCCGGGTCTATCTTTTATCATATAAGTTTTCCATCTATCTTTTATTTGCATCTTTTACTTTCCAATCTATATCATAAAAATACCAAAAATATTTATCTTATCTTATTATCTCTATCATATCTCAATTTCACAAGTTACCGTGAAGGGATTGACAACCCCTTTATCGTGTTGGTTGTGAGGTTCTTGTTTGTTTGTGTAGGTGCGTGGGACTTTTGAGGAGCCTCCTACTGGATTGATACCTTGGTTCTCAAAAACTAAGGGAAATAGTTACGCTACTTTGCTGCATCACCCTTTCCTCTTCAAGGGAAAACGAACGCAGTTCTCAAGAGGTAGGAAGAAGGATTTCTGGCACCGCTGCTGGGGAGGTCTTCGCTCAAGTCAAGACATACCAAGTACCCATCACATACTCATCTCCCTCGCATTACATTATTTGTCATTTGCCTCTCGTTTTCCTGTCCCCCACTTCACCCTTGCCATTTTATTCGCCCTCTCTTTCCCGTTCGCCTCTCTTTTTCGCTTGCCTCGTGTGTGCTTGTGTGTTGGATTGCTTGTCACGATGGCTCAAGATAATACCAAATTGTGTGACTTTTCCAATACCAATAATAGTGATTTCATTAGCACTCCGATTGCTCCTCTTAATGATGCCGAATCTTGTGAAATCAATGCTGCTTTGTTGAATCTTGTTATGAAAGATCAATTATCCGGCCTTCCTAGTGAAGATGCCGCTACTCATCTAAACAACTTTGTTGATTTGTGTGTATGCAAAAGAAGAAAGATACGGATAATGATATTGTTAAATTGAAGTTATTTCCATTTTCACTTAGAGATCGTGCTAAAACTTGGTTTTCGTCTTTGCCTAAAAATAGTATTGATTCGTGGAATAAGTGCAAAGATGCTTTTATCTCTAAGTATTTTCCTCCCGCTAAGAGTATCTCTCTTAGAAACGATGTTATAAATTTTAAACAACTTGATCATGAGCATGTTGCCCAATCTTGGGAAAGAATGAAATTAATGATTCGCAATTGCCCTACACATGGTTTGAATTTATGGATGGCCTTACAAAATTTTTATGCCGGATTGAATTTTGCTTCTAGAAATCTTTTAGATTCGACCGCGGGAGGCACTTTTATGGAAATCACTTTAGGAGAAGCTACTAAACTCCTAGATAATATTATGGTTAATTATTCTCAATGGCACACCGAAAGATCTACTAGTAAAAAAGTGCATGCTATAGAAGAAGTTAATGTTTTGAGTGGAAAGATGGATGAACTTATGAAATTGTTTGCTACTAAGAGTGCTCCTATTGATCCTAATAATATTCCTTTGTCTACTTTGATTGAGAATAGTAATGAATCTATGGATGTGAATTTTGTTGGTAGGAATAATTTTGGTAACAACGCGTATAGAGGAAACTTTAATCCTAGGCCGTTTCCTCGTAATTCCTCTAATAATTATGGTAATTCCTACAACAATTCTTATGGAAATTTTAATAAGATGCCCTCTGATTTTGAGAATAGTGTTAAAGAATTTATGATCTCTCAAAAGAATTTCAATGCTTTGGTTGAAGAAAAATTGCTTAAAGTTGATGAATTGGCTAGGAATGTTGATAGACTTTCGCTTGATGTTGATTCTTTGAAACTTAGATCTATTCCACCTAATCATGATATCAATGAGTTTCTCAAAGCATGAGACTTTCCAGTGATGAGTGCAAAGAAAGAACCGCTAGGATGCGTGCTAAGAAAGATTGCTTTGTAAAAGCGTGTTCTTCTAGTTTCCATGAAAATAATGATGAAGATCTAAAAGTTATTGATGTGTCTCCTATTAAGTCTTTGTTTTGCAATATGAATCTTGATAATGATGGGCCTGGAGATGAGTCAACTTTAGTTAAAAGGCATCCCAATGATTCAGAGTTTTTAGATCTTGGTGCTAAATTTGGTAAAAGTGGGATTGGAGAGGTCAAAACTTTACATAGCATTGAACCCACTATTATGGATTTCAAGGAATTTAATTATGATAATTGTTCCTTAATGCATTGTATTTCCTTGTTGCAATCTGTGTTGAATTCTCCTCATGCTTATAGTCAAAATAAAGCTTTTACCAAACATATGGTTGATGCCTTGATGCAATCTTATGAAGAAAAACTTGAATTGGAAGTTTCTATACCTAGAAAACTTTATGATGAGTGGGAAACTACAATTAGAATTAAAATTAAATATCATGAATGCTATGCTTTGTGTGATTTGGGTGCTAGTGTTTCCATGATTCCGAAAACTTTTTGTGATGTGCTAGGTTTCCATGAATTTGATGATTGATCTTTAAACTTGCACCTTGCGGATTCCACTATTAAGAAACCTATTGGAAGGATTAATGATGTTCTTATTGTTGCAAATAGGAATTATGTGCCCGTAGATTTTATCGTTCTTGATATAGATTGCAATCTTTCATGTCCTATAATTCTTGGTAGACCTTTCCTTAGAACGATTGGTGCAATTATTGATATGAAGGAAGGGAATATTAGATTACAATTTCCATTAAGGAAAGGCATGGAACACTTCCCTAGAAAGATAGTCAAATTACCTTATGAATCTATTATGTGAGCTACTTATGATTTGAATGCCAAAGATGGCAATACGTAGATCTATCCTTGCTTTTATGCCTAGCTAGGGGCGTTAAACGATAGCGCTTGTTGGGAGGCAACCCAATTTTATTTTAGTTTCTTACTTTTTGCTTATGTTTAGTAATAAAAATTTCATCTAGCCTCTGTTTGGATGTGTTTTTATGTTTTAATTAGTTTTTGTGCCAAGTAGAACCTATAGGATAACCTACGGTGATAGTTAATTTAATTCTGCTGAAAAACAGAAACTTTTGCACGCACGAGAATAATTTTAATAAATCACAGAAACGTGCTTTTGCATTGATTCTTTTTTAAGTAGATAAATAGACAAATTCCCCAGGACTTCCTATTTTTGTAGTAGTTTTAGAGTTCCATAAGTATTCGAAAGTTACAGATTGCTACAGACTGATCTGTTTTTGACAGATTCTGTTTTTCGTGTGTTGTTTGCTTATTTTGATGCATCTATGGCTAGTATCGGGGGGGGGGGGGGGGGTATGAACCATAGAGAAGTTGGAATACAGTAGGTTTAACACCAATATAAATAAAGAATGAGTTCATTACAGTACCTTATGTGGTGGTTTTTCTTTCTTGCACTAACGGAGCTTATGAGATTTCCTGTTGAGTTTTGTGTTGTGAAGTTTTCAAGTTTTGGGTAAAGATTTGATGGACTATGGAATAAGGAGTGGCAAGAGCCTAAGCTTAGGGATGCCCATGGCACCCAAAGATATTCAAGGACAACCAAAAGCCTAATCTTGGGGATGCCCCGGAAGGCATCCCCTCTTTCGTCTTCATCTATCGGTAACTTTACTTGGAGCTATATTTTTATTCGCCACATGATATGTGTTTTGCTTGGAGCGTCGTGTATTATATTAGTCTTTACTTTTTAGTTTACCACAATCATCCTTTCTGTACACACCTTTTGGGAGAAGACTACTTGATTAGAATTTGCTAGAATACACTATGTGCTTCAATTATATCTTTTGAGCTTGATAGTTTTTGCTCTATGTGCTTCACTTATACTTTTTAGAGCACGATGGTGGCTTGATTTTGTAGAAATTGTTGATATCTCATGCTTCACTTATATTATTTTGAGAGTCTTTTAGAACAGCATGGTATTTTCTATGGTTATAAATTTGGTCCTAGAATGATGAGCATCCAAGTTGGGTATAATAAAAACTATCATAGAAAGTGCATTAAACACTATGATCATTTTGGTGCTTGATAATTGTTTTGAGATATAAAGGTGGTAATGTTAGAGTCATGCTAGTTGGGTAATTATGAAATTGAGAAATACTTGTGTTGAAGTTGCAAGTCCCGTAGCATGCACGTATGGTAGAAGTTGTGTGACAAATTTGTTGCATGGGGTGGTCTTTTAATTGTCTTCCTTATGTGTGGAGGTCGGGATCGCACGATGGTTAACTCCTACCAACCCTTCCCCTAGGAGAATGCATAATAGTACTTTTCTTCGAGGGCAAGTAGACTTTTGCAATAAGTATATGAGTTCTTTATGACTAATGTGAGTCCATGGATTATACGCCCTCTCACCCTTCCACCATTGCTAGCCTTTATTATACCGCGCAACTTTCACCGGTATCATGCACCCATTATTTACCTTCCTCAAAACAGCCACCATACCTACCTATTATGACATTTCCATAGCCATTCCGAGATATATTGCCATGCAACTTTCCACCATTCCGTTTATTATGACACGCTCCATCATTGTCATATTGCTCTTTGCATGATCATGTAGTGGACATCGTATTTGTGGCAAGGCCACCTTCATAATTTTTCATACATGTCACTCTTGATTCATTGCATATCCCGGTACACCGCCGAAGGCATTCTCATAGAGTCATATTTTGTTCTAAGTAATTCTTGAGTTGTAAATCAATAAAAGTGTGATGATCTTAATTATTAGAGCATTGTCCCAAGGGAGGAAAGGATGATGAAGACTATGATTCCCCCACAAGTCGGGATGAGACTTCGGACTTTATAAAAATAAAAGAGGCCAAAGAAGCCCATACAAAAAAAGAGGCCAAAGAAGCCCACCAAAAAAAAGAAAAAAAGAAAAAATAAAAAAAAGAAAAAAATGAGAGAAAAGAGAGAAGGGACAATGCTACTATCTCTTTTCCACACTTGTGCTTCAAAGTAGCACCACGATCTTTATGATAGAGAGTCTCCTATGTTGTCACTTTCATATACTAGTGGGAATTTTTCATTATAGAACTTGGCTTGTATATTCCAATGATGGGCTTCCTCAAAATGCCATAGGTCTTCGTGAGCAAGCAAGTTGGATGCACACCCACTTAGTTTCTTTTGTTGAGCTTTCATATATTTATAGCTCTAGTGCATCCGTTGCATGGCAATCCCTACTCACTCACATTGATATCTATTAATGGGCATCTCCATAGCCCGTTGATACACCTAGTTTATGTGAGACTATCTTCTCCCTTTTTGTCTTCACAACCACCACCCTATTCCACATATAGTGTTATGTCCATGGCTTGTGCTCATGTATTGCGTACGAGTTGAAAAAGTTGAAGCGCGTTAAAAAGTATGAACCAATTGCTTGGCTGAAACCGGGGTTGTGCATGATGGGAGTATTTTGTGTGATGAAAATGAAGCATGTCCTAACTATATGATTTTGTAGGGATGAGCTTTCTTTGGCTATGCTATTTTGATAAGACATGATTACTTGTTAGTATGCTTGAAGTATTACTATTTTTATGTTTATAAGCTTTCATCTTGAATCACTTGGATCTGAACAATCATGCCACAATAAAGAAAATTACATTGAGAATTATGCTAGGTAATATTCCACATCAAAAATTCTGTTTTTATCATTTACCTACTCGAGGACGAGCAGGAATTAAGATTGGGGATGCTTGATACGTCTCCAACATATCTATAATTTTTTATTGTTCCATGCTATTATATTACCCGTTTTGGATGTTTATGGGATTTACTCTACACTTTTATATCATTTTTGGGACTAACCTACTAACCGGAGGCCCAGCCCAAATTGCTGTTTTTTTGCCTATTTCAGTGTGTCGAAGAAAAGGAATATCAAACGGAGTCCAAACGGAATCAAACCTTCGAGAGCGATCTTTTTGGAACAAATGCAATCCAAGAGACTTAGAGTGGACGTCAAGAAGTAAACGAGGTGGCCACGAGGTTGCCCGGCGCGCCCTAGGGGGGCAGGCGCGCTGATGCGGAGCATCCCTCGACCATCACCATGCACGTCACACCATCACCGCAAGGACGGAGAGGACGGTCGAGGAGAAGGAGGAGAGGAGTGACAAGAGAGAAGACGGAGAAGGCACAAGTACCCGGGCCTCCAGCCACCACCCCGGGCAGGCCCTCTGCACACCCCAGGTGCCCGGCCCCGTGTGCCCCGGGTGCCCGCCCCCCCTGCGCTGGAGCTGCTGCTCCACCCCTGGGTGCCCGGGCCTCCGCACCCCGGGTGCCCGGACTCCTCCGCGGGCCTGCGGGCCTTGTTGGGATTTTGCCCATGTTCCCCTCTCCACCTCTTATTTCGCCCCTAGACTATAAGTACCCCCCACCTAGCTCATTTAGAGGACAGCAAAGTACATGATAGATATTTGTGAGCTTTGCTCCATGGATCCACTCCACTAGGAGATCAAGACCTCCTCTTGGAGTGACCAAACATCAAGACCTCCTCCTTGGGGAAGGATCCCCATCATAGGATCATCAAGCCCTCATCTCCTTCATAGGATTTGGGATGAACTCTACCATGTATCTTATTTCCCTTTGATTGTTCATGTACCTTGTGGATCTTGTGTGATTGTTAGTCTAGTGGATGTGTGATTTGGACTTGTTCTTGAGTGTTCCTCTTGTTTTCCCTCTTGTGTTCATCTTGTTATTGGGGATTCCCCCTCCAATTCGTGAAAGATCTTCACCTAGGGTTCCACCCTACAACATCTTGGTATCATGAGCCATGGTTTCTCACAAAATTGGAGCCCCCCATCTTGTTTTCTAGCCTAATTTTGTGTGTTCTTCCCCAATTTCAAAAATTCCCCACCAAAAATAGCCCCAATTGTTTTTTGTGATTTGTTGGTTTGATGAGATTTTGTTGGATTTGATCCGTGGATTTTCTTGGTTTCAAGTGGATCTAGCATTCCCCCATCCATCTCCACCTTTCCCTCCACAAAATCCACCAATTTCTTCCATTTTGCCACGAATTTCCGCCCAAACCCGACACCCCCGGGCACCCGGACCTCAAACCCTGGGCACCCGGACCCCCGTGCACCCCCCCCCCCCCCCCCGCTGACCACCCCGGGTGCCCGCACCCCAAGACCCGGGCACCCGCACCCCCGGGCTGTTTTCCCCTGCCCACCCCGGGCACCCGCACCCCCAAACCCCGGGTGCCCACACCCCTCAGAATCAGTCGCGCGCACTTTACGTTTTCGGCCATAACTTTTGCTCCCGGAGTCCGATTTTCGTGTTCTTTAGCTTGTTGAGTAGCTATTGACATCCCCCATCCATCTAGATATATTCCAACACCATTTGACTCCATAAATTTTTTTGGCATTTTGGCATCTTTGCATAGTGCCATCGACCATATCATCCGCAAAACCACCATAGCTTTCCGCAACTTAACCCATTTTCGATCCATATAGCATTTGTGGTTGCTTGAGTGGTGACTTGAGTCTCCTAAGGTGTTTCGGCTACTTAGGGATGGTTGCTTCGTCATCAACCACCACCACTTCCGCATTGCTAACTCCGGAACCACCAACGCTTTTCGCTACCACCATTTGACATTTTCCTTGAGATTTTGAGTTCGCGGGGTTTTACCGTTTCCTAAGGTGTTTTGGCTACTTAGGGACGGGTCTACATCATCTTGGTATCTACATCAAGAACACCACCACTCATCATCGCCGCGAGGTCGTCATTGACATCGACCACTTCACCAACTTGACACCCTAACCGTAAGCAAGAACGGTACCCTCTATATCATCTTGGTATTGTGGTATCCTATCATTGTACATTCTTGCCATTACATTGTTAACCCCTTAGCCCATTTTGCGTCACTTGCCTATCGAGACTAGCCATTTGAGTATTGCCGGCAATGTTACTTGTGCACATTAGTGATCCGTACCTTCCATTGCATACATACCATATCATATTGGTATCATCGTGGTATCATCATATCATCCCTTGTGTCACAAGATTGTTCCCGCATATACACACGCTATCTTAGTTTGTGCATTTCACATAAGTGTCCATACAAAAAAAAGAATAAGCTTTTAAGCAAAAGGAAAAGAGAGCAAAGAGCTTGTAACCAAGAGCCATAACATCATACCATTGCACATGAGATTGTCATATCCTATCATCTTGGATCATCTTGAGAAGAACATCGGGAACATCATACACATAGCATACTTGGGATCGAAAGCTCATACATCTTGCATCTTATAGGTTGTGCACAAGTGTTGTATCCGCCTATTGAGCAATCGTGCTAGCACCTCTCTTGAGTTGTGCAACACGAGCGTTTTCCATGGATTCCACATTTTGTGCTCATTCCTTGGTTGCACGACCCCATTTATCTATCTCTGTGTGTGTTTCTGTGTGCCACATATTGCTATTGGTCTACTTGTTTCACTTACGAATTTGTGAATCTTTTCCAACATTATTGACTCTTGCTAACATTTTGCATCAAATTTTTGTGCCACTATCCTCACCGAGATCCACCATAAGCTTTACTTGATAGGTGTGAGTGAACAAGTCCGGTACCAATTCCACTATTCTTTCATCTCACATTGAGTGAAATGGGATATATCCTCAACTTTGGGAAAAGGTAACTTGGTATTGTTTATCTCATTTCCTACTCACCTCTACTCGAGTCTTGTGATGGATAGGCAAGGAATTTCATCTTCGGTCTTCCACGACAACGACGGCATGAACAACTACATCACCAAAATGCCCATCTTCGGACTACAACGAGCAACGCGAGGCATTGAGCGACTCACCGCCGACATTCATCAACTTGAAGCACGAACAAGAGACTACCTCGACACCAAGTTGGCCGAACAAAGGGATCAAGTACGCGACATGTTGGCCAACTACAAGTCTTCTTCCCCTTGGTCATCTTCAAGGTGGCAATGCTCAAGTGGCCAATCTTTGGAACGTCATCGAGCTCAAGCACTACAACACCATCAAGATGAAGATGCTCGCGAAGTGTACACCTACAAGTCCCAAAAAGTTCTACATCAAGCTACGGCCAAACTTCATGAGCACAAGAGAAGACCGCGAGACAAGCACCACCGAGATGGAGCTACGACTACTACCACCACTTCGGCATCTTCGCCAAGTGTTCTCAAGGCCATCCACGGTGACAATGACAAGATGATCGAGCATGGGATTTTCCCTTCGGTCATGGAGGAGAGTGATGATGTGCCATCTTCGGCCTTCATCCACGGCGACGACGACGAGATGGTTGAGGATGGGATTTTCCCTTCGACCACGGCAACGTATGATGACTTGAGTGACTTGTGCCACCATATTGAGAGTGAGCATGACTTCACCACTAGCCCCATATATGATGAGTTGACACGATTCCCATGTGAGGAGAGCCACCAACACCACCACTTGAGTGATTTGAGTGACTCCACCATATGTGACATTGAGTGCACCTACCTTGAGGGAGAGAGTGAGCCACCACCACATAGATAGTGTGAGGTAGTTGATAGGGCATGTGAGGCCATTTCAATTTCTAACAACTTAACATCTACCTCCTTTGTGTCTTCTCATTTGGTGCTAGGTCCCATTTATGATGATGCGCCGACCCGCGACGACTTCATCCTTCCTTTGGACAAGATGATGGCCATGGTGGAATATGATGCACCCCCCCACATGGTTCCATCAAGATGAAGATGATGACCACCATTTGGTCTTTGCCACCTCACCTACACCGCTTGAGTGGAATGAACAAGGTAACATAGGTGAAGGTGATGCTATAGTCCCACTAGTGGACATCCTTGGTATTGATTGCTTGCATGATGTTGATCCACCTATTGGCATCCTTCATTCTAGTTCGACTTCCCCATGCGATGATTTACCCATTTATGATGAGTTTGATGATTGCCACGTGGAGTCTATTAGTTGTGATGCCATGTTACATAGGATTTCTTGTGATAATTCTCTTGGTCACATCATGTTTGACAATCCTCTTGACTTGTCATATGCTATGCATGAGATCAACAATATGTCATATTTGCAATCTCTTCATAGTGATTATGCATATGCCATCAACATAAACCCAATTAGCACATATGGCATAGATGACAAGCCCATGGTTATTGGCATTTGTTTTTCTTGTGATGACATTGATATGCTTCCTTTGCATCATTTATCTCATATGCCATGCCATGATCACCTAGCTTCGGATATGCATTGTTTTGGATGTTCTCCATTTTCTCCATATGATGTTTCCGCTATTGCTCATGAGGAGACCCCCATAGTTTCCTCATACATTTTAGGAGATTTTGATCAATCCTATCCTTTGCATGATCTCAATACTTGTGTGCACAATATGCTTCCCATGAATAAACATACTATTGATGTGCCATATACTTCTATGCTAAATTTGCATCCCCATCGTGTCATACATAACAACTATTCTTTCATGATGGATGACATGTTCTTATACCATGCATCAAATTTGTTTGAGCGATGCTATTCTTGTGCTAACTCACATGTGCACATACACATCATGATGGATGATGTGTACATTTACCACACGCACAATTTCTTTGGTTTGTGTTTCTTTTGTGTAGGTACCCATGAATACTTGTCAACCTCGCAATCCCACGAGTTGACAAAGCAAGCTCTAGAGAGTAACGATGGCTTGGGATCCCTTGGAGTGTCTTTCCCACCGCTCTCTTCGCGCAAGGACTTCGCGAATTTCTTCTACATGGCTCTCACTTGGTTATGGGTTATTTACCACTTCTCACTTTATGCCCATATTGGCATGTTCACTTTGCATGATATGCTCATTCCTATGCCTTTGCCATGCATTTGTGAGCCATGCTTTGCATTACACATGATGATTGACTCTACTACTTGTATGTGTATTTGCAAGCTTGGTGGAGATATTGCTTGTTATTGCCATGTTTGCTATGAGCCCCATGACTATGATGATATCTTGCTTTGTGTTTGTACTTGCGATATGTCATGTGCATTGTCTATGCCTATTATTTGCTCACATGATATGATTGCCATGATTTCCTCTAGTGTGTTGCATCTTTGCTCCACTAGTTTGCTTCATTTGATTGCCTCACACATGATGAACAATTGGTCTTGCTATCGTGTTGAGTGCCACTCGATTTTCACTACACCCCATGCACATTATGCTTGGATTGTCTTACACTTGACCCATGTATTTAGACATTGCCTTTCATTTGGTGTTGTGAATGATTCTTATGCCTACCATAGACCATTTGTTGAGCGCCTCATGCATGTTTACTATGATCTTGAGGTAGATGCTTATTCTCTTGACACACATATTTGCATCGCAACCTTCCATTTACATGCTCGTTTCCATGATGTTTTTCCATGTGCTCAATTTCGATGCTTACATTCCATGCCACACTTCTTTGTCAAACCATATGCTATGCTTGATGACAACACTTGTTGGGTGAATCACCTCTCGAATGCTTGGTTTTGCTTTAATGCCAATCACATTTGTTTTTCCAAGTGCTTGTTATCTTTGCTCCTTTTGAAGGAACTACAAGACGGTGCGACAGCGGAGAGTGACCATTTCGAGGTTGACGATGATGAGTGCTTGGTGGTTGTCCACTCCTACACGACGACACACTCTCTTTCCCACGGTGATGAAGATCACGATCTGTGGACGGATCTCTCCCAAGGGGGGGGAGATGATGCGGAGCATCCCTCAACCATCACCATGCACGTCACACCATCACCGCAAGGACGGAGAGGACCGTGGACTAGAGCACACGCATGCACCATCAAAACCGAGGTTGACTCCTTCCTCTTCAAACTCCATTCTAATTCACACGAGAATTGGGTCCTACCTCAAATGGAAGTACTATGCATGATTAGGTGTCAAGGTGTTGATCATGGAGAGGCTAGCACGAAGACCCAAGCACCTACGGTCGAGGAGAAGGAGGAGAGGAGTGACAAGAGAGAAGACGGAGAAGGCACAAGTACCCGGGCCTCCAGCCACCACACCGGGCAGGCCCTCTGCACACCCCGGGTGCCCGGCCCCGTGTGCCCCGGGTGCCCGGCCAAACCTGGGAGGCGCCCCGGGTGCCCGGCCAACTGGCCCCGGGTGCCCGGCCCCCTGCGCTGGAGCTGCTGCTCCACCCCCGGGTGCCCGGGCCACCACACCCCGGGTGCCCGGTCCCCTCTAGCCGGCCACCGACCCGGTCCGAGTGCCCGGACCATGCTTACCCGGGTGCCCGGACTCCCCCCTGGCGCGGCCCAGCCCCCCCCACCGGGTGCCCGGGCCATCAACCCCGGGTGCCCGACCCAGCTCCAGCCAGCCTCGGCCTAGTCCGGGTGCCCGGTCCTCCGCACTCCCGGTGCCCGGACTCCTCCGCGGGCCTGCGGGCCTTGTTGGGATTTTGCCCCATGTACCCCTCTCCACCTCTTATTTCGCCCCTAGACTATAAGTACCCCCCACCTAGCTCATTTAGAGGACAGCAAAGTATATGATAGATATTTGTGAGCTTTGCTCCATGGATCCACTCCACTAGGAGATCAAGACCTCCTCTTGGAGTGACCAAACATCAAGACCTCCTCCTTGGGGAAGGATCCCCATCATAGGATCATCAAGCCCTCATCTCCTTCATAGGATTTGGGATGAACTCTACCATGTATCTTATTTCCCTTTGATTATTCATGTACCTTGTGGATCTTGTGTGATTGTTAGTCTAGTGGATGTGTGATTTGGACTTGTTATTGAGTGTTCCTCTTGTTTCCCTCTTGTGTTCATCTTGTTCTTGGGGATTCCCCCTCCAATTCGTGAAAGATCTTCACCTAGGGTTCCACCCTACAACACGCGCCCTCCACCCTCGTGGGCCCCTCGTGGCTCCCCTGACCTACCTCCTTTTCCTATATATATCTACGTACCCCGAAAACATCCAGGAGCACCACGAAAAACTATTTCCACCGCCGCAACCTTCTGTATCAGCGAGATCCCATCTTGGAGCCTTCGCCGGCGCTCCACCAGAGGGGGAATCGACCATGGAGGGCCTCTACATCATCTCCAAGGCCTCTCCGATGAGTTGTGAGTAGTTTACCATAGACCTTCGGGTCCATAGTTATTAGCTAGATGGCTTCTTCTCTCTCTTTGAATCTCAATACAAAGTTCTCCTCGGTCTTCTTGGAGATCTATTCGATGTAACTCTTTTTGCAGTGTGTTTATCGAGATCCGATGAATTGTGGGTTTATGATCAAGTTTATCTATGAGAAATAATTGAATCTTCTCTGAATTCTTTTATGTGTGATTGGTTATCTTTGCAAGTCTCTTCGAATTATCAGTTTGGTTTGGCCTACTAGATTGATCTTTCTTGCAATGGGAGAAGTGCTTAGCTTTGGGTTCAATCTTGCGGTGTCCTTTCCTAGTGACAACAGGGGCAGCAAGGCACATATTGTATTGTTGCCATCGAGGATAAAATGATGGGGTTTATATCATATTGCATGAGTTTATCCCTCTACATCATGTCATCTTTCTTAATGCGTTACTCTGTTTGTATGAACTTAATACTCTAGATGCAGGCAGGAGTCGGTCGACGTGTGGAGTAATAGTAGTAGATGCAGAATCGTTTCGATCTACTTGTTGCGGACGTGATGCCTATATACATGATCATGCCTAGATAATCTCATAACTATGCACTTTTCTATCAATTGCTCGACAGTAATTTGTTCACCCACCGTAATACTTATGCTATAATGAGAGAAGCCACTAGTGAAACCTATGGCCCCTGGGTCTATCTTTTATCATATAAGTTTTCCATCTATCTTTTATTTGCATCTTTTACTTTCCAATCTATATCATAAAAATACCAAAAAATATTTATCTTATCTTATTATCTCTATCAGATCTCACTTTTGCAAGTTACCATGAAGGGATTGACAACCCCTTTATCGCGTCGGTTGCGAGGTTCTTGTTTGTTTGTGTAGGTGCGTGGGACTTTTGAGGAGCCTCCTACTGGATTGATACCTTGGTTCTCAAAAACTGAGGGAAATACTTATGCTACTTTGCTGCATCACCCTTTCCTCTTCAAGGGAAAACCAACGCAGTGCTCAAGAGGTAGCAAACGACATGGACAACACACATGTGAATGCGACATAGTTTGCACTATCATATAAGGCGCCCCTCCACTCAATCAATCTACAAAATCACATGCACCTATGCACCTAGACCAAGGGAAAGAGTGATTCCTCCAATCTCAAAATCAAGTGCCCAGGATTCAGACAGATGGAGGAGATCCTCGCAAGCAGCAGGCGGTTGCGCCATATGGTACATGATTCCAGGATACAGCCCGACACCGAGCAACACATTTGCACAGTGCTGGCGGCCGACATGATGAAAGTCCTCTTCAACGTCCGCTTTGTCTCTTAGTCCCACAAGGCCTTTGTCATCTTCGACAAGTTTACCGTCATCACGAAGCTCACGGATGACCTAGCATACGCCTTCAGCCCATGTCTTGGGGAACGTAGTAATTTCAAAAAAATTCCTACGCACACGCAAGATCATGGTGATGCATAGCAACAAGAGGGGAGAGTGTCGTCCATGTACCCTCGTAGACCGTAAGCGAAAGAGTTATGACAACACAGTTGATGTAGTCGTATGTCTTCATGATCGACCGGTCCTAGTACCGAACGTACGACACCTCCGCGATCTGCACACGTTCAGCTCGGTGACGTCCCAAGAACTCACGATCCAGTAGAGCTTTGGGAGAGAGTTCCGTCAGCACGACGATGTGATGACGGTGTTGATGAAGTTAACGACGCAGGGCTTCGCCTAACCACCACTACGATATGACCGAGGTGGATTATGGTGGAGGGGGGGCACCGCACACGGCTAAAGATCAATGAACAACTTGTGTCTTGGGGTGCCCCCTGCCCCCGTATATAAAGGAGCCAAGGGGAGGCGGCCGGCCAAGGAGGAGGGCGTGCCAAGGGGGGAGTCCTACTCCCACCAGGAGTAGGACTCCTTCTTTCCTAGTAGGAGTAGGAGAAGGGGGAAGGGAAGTTGAGAGGAGGAAGGAAAGGGGGGCGTGATATGTCTCCAACGTATCTATAATTTTTTATTGCTCCATGCTACTTTATCTACTGTTTTGGACTATATTGGGCTTTATTTTCCACTTTTATATTATTTTTGGGACTAACCTATTAACCGGAGGCCCAGCCCAGAATTGTTGTTTTTTGCCTTTTTCAGTGTTTCGAAGAAACAGAATATCAAACGAAGTCCAAACGGAATGAAACCTTCGGGAACGTGATTTCCTCATCAGATAAGATCCAGGAGACTTGGACCCTCCATCAAGAAAGACACGAGGCAGTCACGAGGGTGGAGGGCGCGCCCCCTACCTCGTGGGCCCCTCGGAGCTCCACCGACGTACTCCTTCCTCCTATATATACCTACGTATCCCCGGATGACCAGAGAGGGAGCCAAAAACCTAATTCCACCGCCGCAACTTCCTGTATCCACGAGATCCCATCTTGGGGCCTGTTCCGGAGCTCCGCCGGAGAGGGCATCCACCACGGAGGGCTTCTACATCAACACCATAGCCCCTCCGATGAAGTGTGAGTAGTTTACTTCAGACCTTCGGGTCCATAGTTAGTAGCTAGATGGCTTCTTCTCTCTTTTTGGATCTCAATACAATGCTCTCCCCCTCTCTCGTGGAGATCTATTCGATGTAATCTTCTTTTTGCGGTGTGTTTGTTGAGACCGATGAATTGTGGGTTTATGATCCAGCTTATCTATGAATAATATTTGAATCTTCTCTGAATTCTTTTATGTATGATTGAGTTATCTTTGCAAGTCTCTTCGAATTATCCGTTTGGTTTGGCCGACTAGATTGGTAGTTCTTGCAATGGGAGAAGTGCATGGCTTTGGCTTCAATCTTGCGGTGTCCTTACTCAGTGACAGAAAGAGTTGCAAGGCACGTATTGTATTGTTGCCATCGAGGATAACAAGATGGGGTATTTATCATATTGCATGAATTTATTCCTCTACATCATGTCATCTTGCTTAAGGCGTTACTCTGTTTTTAACTTAATACTCTAGATGCATGCTGGATAGCGGTCGATGAGTGGAGTAATAGTAGTAGATGCAGAATCGTTTCGATCTACTTGTCATGGACGTGATGCCTATATACATGATCATACCTAGATAACCTCATAACTATGCTCAATTCTATCAATTGCTCGACAGTAATTTGTTCACCCACCGTAGAATACTTATGCTCTTGAGAGAAGCCACTAGTGAAACCTATGGCCCCCAGGTCTATTCTCATCATATCAATCTCCATCACTTTATTTACTTGTTTTGCTTTTACTTTTTACTTTGCATCCTTATACCAAAAATACCAAAAATATTATCTCTATCAGATCTCACTCTCGTAAGTGACCGTGAAGGGATTGACAACCCCTAAGCGTTGGTTGCGAGTTGCTATCGTTTTGTGCAGGTACGAGGGACTTGTACGCGACCTCCTACTGGATTGATACCTTGGTTCCCAAAAACTGAGGGAAATACTTACGCTACTGTGCTGCATCACCCCCTCCTCTTCGAGGAAAACCAACGCAAGCTCGAGACGTAGCAGGGCGCCGCCCCCCCCCCCCCTTGTCCAATTTGGACTGAGGGGGAGGGGGCGCGTGGCCTGCCCTGGCCGCCCCTCCTCTTCTCCACTAAGGCCCTATAGGCCCATTACACTCCCCGGGGGGTTCTGGTAAACCCCCCCCCCCCCAGTACTCCGGTATATGTCCGAACTTGCCCAGAACCCTTCCGAAGTTCAAACATAGTCATCCAATATATCGATCTTTATGTCTCGACCATTTTGAGACTCCTCGTCATGTCCGTGATCATATCCAGGACTCCGAGCTACCTTCAGTACATCAAAACACATAAACTCATAATACTGATCGTCACCGAACGTTAAGCGTGCGGACCCTATGGGTTCGAGAACTATGTAGACATGACCGAGACATGTCTCCGGTCAATAACCAATAGCGGAACCTGGATGCTCATATTGGCTCCTACATATTCTACGAATATCTTTACCGGTCAAACCGCATAACATAATATGTTGTTCCCTTTGTCATCGGTATGTTACTTGCCCGAGATTCGATCGTCGGTATCTCAATACCTAGTTCAATCTCGTTACCGGTAAGTATCTTTACTCGTTCCGTAATGCATCATCCCGCAACTAACTTTTATTAGTCACATTGCTTGCAAGGCTTATAGTTATGTGCATTACCAAGAGGGCCCAAAGATACCCCTCCGAAACACGGAGTGACAAATCCTAATCTTGATGTATGCCAACTCAACAAGTACCATTGGAGACACCTGTAGAGCACCTTTATAATCACCCAGTTACGTTGTGATGTTTGGTAGCACATTGATGTCTACTACACAACCTTCTTCTTGTAGACGTTGTTGGGCCTCCAAGTGTAGAGGTTTGTAGGACATCAGCAAATTTCCCTCAAGTGGATGACCTAAGGTTTATCAATCCGTGGGAGGCGTAGGATGAAGATGGTCTCTCTCAAGCAACCCTGCAACCAAATAACAAAGAGTCTCTTGTGTCCCCAACACACCCAATACAATCGTAAATTGTATATGTGCACTAGTTCGGCGAAGAGATGGTGATACAAGTGCAATATGGATGGTAGATATAGGTTTTTGTAATCTGAAAATATAAAAACAGCAAGGTAACTAGTGGTAAAAGTGAGCGTAAACGGTATTGCAATGCTAGGAAACAAGTTCTAAGGTTCATACTTTCACTAGTGCAAGTTCTCTCAACAATAATAACATAACTGGATTAGATAACTATCCCTCAACATGCAACAAAGAGTCACTCCAAAGTCACTAATAGCGGAGAACAAATGAAGAGATTATGGTAGGGTACGAAACCACCTCAAAGTTATCCTTTCTGATCGATCTATTCAAGAGTCCATAGTAAAATAGCACGAAGCTATTCTTTCCGTTCGATCTATCATAGAGTTCGTACTAGAATAACACCTTAAGACACAAATCAACCAAAACCCTAATGTCACCTAGATACTCCAATGTCACCTCAAGTATCCGTGGGCATGATTATACGATATGCATCACACAATCTCAGATTCATCTATTCAACCAACACAAAGTACTCAAAGAGTGCCCCAAAGTTTCTACCGGAGAGTCAAGACGAAAACGTGTGCCAACCCCTATGCATAAGTTCATTCAACCCACAAGTTGATCACCAAAACATACATCAAGTAGATCACGTGAATATCCCATTGTCACCACAGATAAGCACGGCAAGACATACATGAAGTGTTCTCAAATCCTTAAAGACTCAATCCGATAAGATAACTCACAGGGAAAACTCAATCCATTACAAGAGAGTAGAGGGGAGAAACATCATAAGATCCAACTATAATAGCAAAGCTCGCGATACATCAAGATCGTATCACCTCAAGAACATGAGAGAGAGAGGGAGATCAAACACATAGCTACTGGTACATACCCTCAGCCCCGAGGGTGAACTACTCCCTCCTCATCATGGAGAGCGCCGGGATGATGAAGATGACCACCGGTGAGGGATCCCCCCTCCGGCAGGGTGCTGGAACAGGGTCCCGATTGGTTTTTGGTGGATACAGAGGCTTGCAGCGGCGGAACTCCCGATCTATTGTCTGGACGTTTTGGTATTTATAGGAATTTTTGGCGCCGGTCTCACGTCAAAGGGTTCTCCAAGTCATCCACGAGGCAGGGGGGCGCGCCCAGGGGGGTAGGGCTTGCCCTCCACCCTCGTGGACGGCTCGGGACTCTTCTGGCTCAAATCTTTTACTCCGAGGGCTTCTTTTGGTCCATAAAAAATCGTCAAAATTGGCACATCAATTGGACTCCGTTTGGTATTTCTTTTGTGTAAAACTCAAAAACAAGGAAAAAACAGAAACTGGCAATGGGTTGTAGGTTAATAGGTTAGTCTCAAAAATTATATAAAATAGCATATAAAACATCCAAGATTGATAATATAATAGCATGGAACAATAAAAAATTATGGATACATTGGAGATGTATCACACACAAAGTGTTCCTCTAGTAATCGGGACTTGCATAATCTCATAGTCATAGGAACATGTATAAGTCATGAAGAAAGCAATAGCAATAAACTAAATCGATCAAGTGCTAAGCTAACAGAATGGGTCAAGTCAATCACGTCATTCTCTTAATGATGTGATCTCGTTTATCAAATGGAAACTCATGTCTATGGTCAGGAAACTTAACCATCTTTGATCAACAAGCTAGTTAAGTAGAGGCATACTAGTGACACTCTGTTTAACTATGTATTCACACATGTATTATGTTTCCGGTTAATACAATTCTAGCATGAATAATAAACATTTATCATGAATTAAGGAAATAAATAATAACTTTATTATTGCCTCTAGGGCATATTTCCTTCAGTCTCCCACTTGCACTAGAGTCAGTAATCTAGATTACACACTAATGATTCTAACACCCATGGAGTCTTGGTGCTGATCATGTTTTGCTCGTGAGAGAGGCTTAGTTAACAGTTCGGCAACATTCAGATCTGTATGTATCTTGCAAATCTCTATGTCTCCCACCTGGACTTGGTCACGGATGGAATTGAAGCGTCTCTTGATGTGCCTGGTTCTCTTGTGAAATCTGGATTCCTTTGCCAAGGCAATTTCACCAGTATTGTCACAAAAGATTTTCATTGGACCCGATGCACTAGGTATGACACCTAGATCAGATATGAACTCCTTCATCCAGACTCCTTCATTTGCTGCTTCCGAAGCAGCTATGTACTCTGCTTCACACGTAGATCCTGCCACGACGCTTTGTTTAGAACTGCACCAACTGACAGCTCCACCTTTCAATATAAAAACGTATCTGGTTGGCGATTTTGAATCGTCCGGATCAGTGTCAAAGCTTGCATTGACGTAACCATTTACGACGAGCTCTTTGTCACCTCCATAAACGAGAAACATATCTTTAGTCCTTTTCAGGTATTTCAGGATGTTCTTGACCGCTGTCCAGTGATCCACTCCTGGATTACTTTGATGCCTCCCTGCTAAACTAATAGCAAGGCACACATCAGATCTGGTACACAACATTGCATACATGATAGAGCCTATGGCTGAAGCATAGGGAACATTTTTCATTTTCTCTCTATCTTCTGCAATGGTCGGGCATTGAGTCTGACTCAACTTCACACCTTGTAACACAGGCAAGTACCCTTTCTTTGCTTGATCCATTTTGAACTTTTTCAAAACTTTATCAAGGTATGTGCTTTGTGAAAGTCCAATAAGCGTCTTGATCTATCTCTATAGATCTTGATGCCCAATATATAAGTAGCTTCACCGAGGTCTTTCATTGAAAAACTTTTATTCAAGTATCCTTTTATGTATCCAGAAACTCTATATCATTTCCAATCAACAATATGTTGTCCACATATAGTATTAGAAATGCTACAGAGCTCCCACTCACTTTCTTGTAAATACAGGCTTCTCCAAAAGTCTGTATAAAACCATATGCTTTGATCACACTATAAAAACATTTATTCCAACTCCGAGAGGCTTGCACCAGTCCATAAATGGATTGCTGGAGCTTGCACACTTTAGCACCTTTTGGATCGACAAAACCTTCTGGTTGCATCATATACAACTCTTCTTCTAGAAATCCATTCAGGAATGCAGTTTTGACATCCATTTGCCAAATTTCATAATCATAAATTGCGGCAATTGCTAACATGATTCGGACAGACTTAATCATCGCTACGAGTGAGAAAGTCTCATCGTAGTCAACCCCTTGAACTTGTCGAAAACCTTTCGCAACAAGTCAAGCTTTGTAGACAGTAACATTACCGTCAGTGTTAGTCTTCTTATTAAAGATCTATTTATTCTCGATGGCTTGCCGATCATCGGGCAAGTCAACCAAAGTCCACACTTTGTTCTCATACATGGATCCCATCTCAGATTTCATGGCCTCAAGCCATTTGTGGAATCTGGGCTCATCATCGCTTCCTCATAGTTTGTAGGTTCGCCATGGTCAAGTAACATGACCTCCAGAATAGGATTTCCGTACCACTCTGGTGCGGATCTTACTCTTTTTGACTTATGAGGTTCTGTAGTAACTTGATCTGAAGTTTCTTGATCAATATCATTAGCTTCCTCACTAATTGTAGTAGGTGTCACAGGAACCGGTTTCTGTGATGAACTACTTTCCAATAAGGGAGCAGGTACAGTTACCTCATCAAGTTCTACTTTCCTCCCACTCACTTCTTTCAAGAGAAACTCCTTCTCTAGAAAGGATCCATTCTTAGCAACGAATGTCTTGCCTTCGAATCTGTGATAGAAGGTGTACCCAACAGTCTCCATTGGGTATCCTATGAAGACACATTTCTCCGATTTGGGTTCGAGCTTATTAGGTTGAAGCTTTTTCACATAAGCATCGCAGCCCCGAACTTTGAGAAACGACAACTTTGGTTTCTTGCCAAACCACAGTTCATAAGGCGTCGCCTCAACGGATTTAGATGGTGCCCTATTTAACGTGAATGCAATCGTCTCTAAAGCATAACCCCAAAACGATAGCGGTAAATCAGTAAGAGACATCGTAGATCACACCATATCTAGTAAAGTACAATTACGATGTTCGGACACACCATTACGCTGTGGTGTTCCGGGTGGCGTGAGTTGCGAAATTATTCCGTATTGTTTCAAATGAAGACCAAACTCGTAAGTCAAATATTCTCCTCCACGATCAGATCGTATAAACTTTATTTTCTTGTTATGATGATTTTCCACTTCACTCTGAAATTCTTTGAACTTTTCAAATATTTCAGACTTATGTTTCATTAAGTAGATATACCCATATCTGCTTAAATCATCTGTGAAGGTGAGAAAATAACGATACCCGCCGCAAGCCTCAATATTCATTGACCACATACATCAATATGTATGATTTCCAACAAATCCGTTGCTCGCTCCATTGTTTCGGAGAACGGCGTTTTAGTCATCTTGCCCATGAGGCATGGTTCACAAGTACCAAGTGATTTATAATCAAGTGATTCCAAAAGTCCATTAGTATGGAGTTTCTTCATGCGCTTTACACCAATATGACCTAAACGGCAGTGCCACAAATAAGTTGCACTATCACTATCAACTCTGCATCTTTTGGCTTCAACATTATTAATATGTGTATTACTACAATCGAGATTCAACAAAAACAGACCACTCTTCAAGGGTGCATGACCATAAAAGATATTACCCATATAAATAGAACAACCATTATTCTCATATTTAAATGAATAACCGTCTCGCATCAAACAAGATCCAGATATAATGTTCATGCTTAACGCTGGCACCAAATAACAATTATTCAGGCCTAAAACTAATCCCGAAGGTAGATGTAGAGGTAGCGTGCCGACCGCGATCACATCGACTTTGTAACCATTTCCCACGCGCATCGTCACCTCATCCTTAGCCAATCTTTGCTTAATCCGTAGTCCCTGTTTCGAGTTGCAAATATTAGCAACAGAACCAGTATCAAATACCCAGGTGCTATTGTGAGCTTTAGTAAGGTACACATAAATAACATGTATATCAAATAAACCTTTGTTCACCTTACCATCCTTCTTATCCGCCAAATACTTGGGGCAGTTCCGCTTCTAGTGGCTAGTCCCTTTGCAGTAGAAGCACTCAGTCTCAGGCTTAGGTCCAGAATTGGGTTTTTTCTCCTGAGCAGCAACTTGTTTGTCGTTCTTCTTGAAGTTCCCCTTCTTCTTCCCTTTACCCTTTTTCTTGAAACTGGTGGTCTTGTTGACCATCAACACTTGATGCTCCTTTTTGATTTCTACCTCCACAACCTTTAGCATCGCGAAGAGCTCGGGAATTGTCTTTTCCATCCCTTGCATATTATAGTTCATCACGAAGCTCTTGTAGCTTGGTGGTAGTGATTGAAGAATTCTGTCAATGGCACTATCATCCGGAAGATTAACTCCCAGTTGAATCAAGTGGTTATTATACCCAGACATTTTGAGTATATGTTCACTGACAGAACTATTCTCCTCCATCTTGCAGCTATAGAACTTATTGGATACTTCATATCTCTCAATCCGGGCATTTGCTTGAAATATTAACTTCAACTCCTAGAACATCTCATATGCTCCATTACGTTCAAAACATCATTGAAGTCCCGGTTCTAAGCCGTAAAGCATGGCACACTGAACTATCGAGTAGTCATCAGCTTTGCTCTACCAGACGTTCACAATGTCCGACGTTGCTCCTGTAGCGGTCTTGCACCTAGCGGTGCTTCCAGGACATAATTCTTCTATGCAGCAATGAGGATAATCCTCAAGTTACGGACCCAGTTCGTGTAATTGCTACCATCATCTTCCAACTTAGCCTTGTCAAGGAACGCATTAAAATTCAACGGAACAGCAGCACGGGCCATCTATCTACAACAACATAGACAAATTAAGAACTCCCACTTAATCAAATTAAAGTTCAGTTAATCAAATTACTTAAGAACTCCCACTTAGATAGACATCCCTCTAATCATCTAAGTGATCACGTGATCCAAATCAACTAAACCATGTCCGATCATCACGTGAAATGGAGTAGTTTTCAATGGTGAACATCACTATGTTGATCATATCTACTATATGATTCACGCTCGACCTTTTGGTCTCAGTGTTCCGAGGCCATATCTGCATATGCTAGGCTCATCAAGTTTAACCCGAGTATTTCTGCGTGTGCAAAACTGGCTTGCACCCGTTGTATGTGAACTTAGAGCTTATCACACCTGATCATCACGTGGTGTCTCAGCACGACGAACTTTGGCAACGGTGCATACTCAGGGAGAACACTTATACCTTGAAATTTAGTGAGAGATCATCTTATAATGCTACTGTCAATCAAAGCAAAATAAGATGCATTAAAGATAAACATCACATTCAATTGATATAAGTGATATGATATGGCCATCATCATCTTGTGCCTTTGATCTCCATCTCCAAAGCACCGTCATGATCACCATCATCACCGGCGCGACACCTTGATCTCCATCGTAGCATCATTGTCGTATCGCCAACTATTGTTTCTACGACTATTGCTACCCCTTAGTGATAAAGTAAAAACAATTACAGGGCGATTGCATTGCATACAATAAGGCGACAACCATATGGCTCCTGCCAATTGCCGATAACTCTGTTACAAAACATGATCATCTCATACAATAAAATTTAGCATCATGTCCTGACCATATCACATCACAACATGCCCTGCAAAAACAAGTTAGACGTCCTCTACTTTGTTGTTGCAAGTTTTACGTGGCTGCTACGGGCTAAGCAAGAACCGTTCTTACCTACGCATCAAAACAACAATGATATTTCGTCAAGTATGTGTTGTTTTAACCTTCACAAGGACCGGGCGTAGCCACACTCGATTCAACTAAAGTCGGAGAAACTGACACCCGCCAGCGACCTATGTGCGAAGCACATCGGTAGAACCAGTCTCGTGTAAGCGTACATGTAACATCGGTCCGAGCCGCTTCATCCAACAATACCGCCGAATCAAAGTACAACATGCTAGTAAGCAGTATGACTAGTATCGCCCACAACTCATTTGTGTTCTACTCGTGCATATAACATCTACGCATAAACTTGGCACGGATGCCACTATTGGGGAACGTAGTAACTTTGAAAATTTTCCTACGCACACGCAAGATCATGGTGATCCATAGCAACGAGGGGGGAGAGTGTCATCCACGTACACTCGTAGACCATAAGCGGAAGCGTTATGAAAATGCAGTTGATGTAGTCGTACGTCTTCACCATCGACCGATCCTAGTACCAAACGTATGGCACCTCCGCGATCTGCACACGTTCAGCTCGGTGACATCCCACGAACTCACGATCCAGTAGAGCTTCGAGGGAGAGTTCCGTCAGCATGACGGCGTGATGACGGTGTTGATGAAGTTACCGACACAGGGCTTCACCTAAGCACCGCTACTATATGACCGAGGTGGATTATGGTGGAGGAGGGCACCGCACACGGCTAAAGATCAATGATCAACTTGTGTCTTGGGGTGCCCCCTACCCCCGCATACAAAGGAGCTAGGGGGGAGGCGGCCGGCCAAGGAGGAGGGCACGCCAAGGGGGGAGTCCTACTATAGGATCGGAAGTATGTCTAGAGGGGGGGTGATTAGACTACTTGACCAAATAAAAACTTATCCTTTTCCCAATTTTAGTCTTTGGCAGATTTTAGCAAACTTAGCACAAGTCAAGAAATCTTAACACAATTCAAGCAAGCATGCAAGGAGTATATGAGCAGCGGAAAATAAAGCATGCAACTTGCTAGAATGTAAAGGGAAGGGTTTGGAGAATTCAAACACAATTGGAGACACGGATGTTTTTGTCGTGGTTCCAATAGGTGGTGCTATCGTACATCCATGTTGATGGAGACTTCAACCCACAAAGGGTAACGGCTGCGCGAGTCCACGGAGGGCTCCACCCAAGAAGGGACCACGAAGAAGCAACCTTGTCTATCCCACCATGGTCATCGCCCATGAAGGACTTGCCTCACTAGTGGTAGATCTTTACGAAGTAGGCGATCTCCTTTCCCTTACAAACTCCTTGGTTCAACTCCACAATCTTGTCGGAGGCTCCCAAGTGACACCTAGCCAATCTAGGAGACACCACTCTCCAAGAAGTAACAAATGGTGTGTTGATGATGAACTCCTTGTTGTTGTTCTTCAAATGATAGTCTCCCCAACACTCAACTCTCTCTCACAGGATTTGGATTTGGTGGAAAGAAGATTTGAGTGGAAAGCAACTTGGGGAAGGCTAGAGATCAAGATTCATATGGTAGGAATGGAATATCTTGGTCTCAACACATGAGTAGGTTGTTCTCTCTCAGAAAATGTAAGTTGGAAGTGTAGGTTTGTTCTGATGGCTCTCTCTACGAATGAAGAGGGGGTGGAGGGGTATATATAGCCTCCACACAAAAAACTAACCGTTACACACAACTTGCCAATATCGGTGGGACCGAATTGAGAGACTCAGTCTGACCGATTCAACAAATCTAGTGACCGTTAGGATTTTCGGTGGGACCGACATGCAACTCGGTAGGACCGATATGGTTAGGGTTAGGGCATAACGTAATCTCGGTGAGACCGATTACACAAACTTGGTGGGATCAATTTTTTTAATAAGCTAACCAGAGAGTTGGTCAGGTAAACTCAGTGGGACCGGTTCCCTCATTTCGGTGGGACCGAAATGTTACGAAAAGGAAATAGAGAGTTTACATTGCAATCTCGGTGGGACCGATCGCTCATCTCGGTGGTACGGAAACGTTACGAAGGGAAACAGTGAGATTACAATCCCATCTCGGTAAGACCGAGATCCCTATCGGTGAGACCGATTTGCCTAGGGTTTGTGACAGTGGCTATGACATCCAAACTCGGTGGCGCCGGATAGGAAGAATCGGTAGGGTCGAGTTTGACTTTAGGTTTAGGTCATATGTGGATGTGGGAAAGTAGTTGAGGGTTTTGGAGCATATCACTAAGCACTATGAAGCAAGAACCTCATTAAGCAACACCTCATCCCTCCTTGATAGTATTGGCTTTTCCTATATACTCAATGTGATCTTGGATCACTAAAATATATAAAATGTAGAGTCTTGAGCTTTGAGCTTGAGCCAATGCTTTTGTCCTTAGAATTTTGAGGGGTCCACTTATCACATCCATGCCATGCCATTCGTTGAGCTTTTCCTGAAATATTTAACTTGAAGTAGCATTAGCTCAATGAGCTATATGTTGTTAGGAATTACCAAAACCACCTAGGGATAGTTGCACTTTCAATCTCCCCCTTTTTGGTAATTGATGACAACATATAGATCAAAGCTTCTACAAATGATAATAAGAGTGAAAAACATTGTCGCTTTGAGAAGTATGTGATAAGCAAGAGCTCCCCCCTAAATTTGTGCATAGTTTAAGATTTCCTTTGGACTGCAAATGCACAAAGAGTTAGGATCATGGATTACTCTTCCATGTCACATACATCTTGGTGGAGCGCTCAAAATGATAATAATTAAATACATGCACTCATCACCAAGCAAAGTGAATGATCATATAAAGATAAGAAAAGGATAATGTCATCCAACAAGCATTAAGGTAGCATATGATCAATCACATGATCATCCAAGTATCACACAGACATAAAGTATCTCAAACAAGCGAAAGCAAACAAAGTTCAACCACCAAAACAGGAGAGAATAAAAGCAAACACTCTCTCTCGAAGCCTATGATCTATACATTTTTCTCCCCCTTTGGCAACAAGTTACCAAAAAGTTCCTAGAAAATGCATAGTGCTATATCGACTCTCAGGCTTGGTCTTGAAGTGGTGGTGTAGAAATGACTCCAAGGACGAAGGCCTCAGTTGATGTGGATGGAGCTGGTGGAGTAGGTGCTGGAGCTGGTTGCACAGAAGTTGTAGCTGGTGCAGATGAAGTTGCTCTAGTGTCAGTCACTGGCACTGCAGCTGATCTCTGGCTCTTGGGCACTCTGGCAAAAGCATCTGTAGTTTTCTTGCCCTTCCTCTCCTACATGTCATCCTGAAGTTGCTCAACAACATACTGGATCTCAGTTACCTTCACATCCAAGTCATAGAACTTCTGCTCCATGATCCTCTCCAGGCTCTCCTGGTTTTGAGTTAGGGTGGACAACCCCTTCTCAATCCTTAGAGTGGATGCAATCAAGTAGCCAAGGTGATCTTGCTTGATCTTAAGGAAGTACTCAGATGCCTCATCAATTGTTGGCATCTTGGCAGCTTTCTCAGTCCTTGCCTTCTCCTTCTTTGTTTGTGCTTGCACAAAAGATGGTTCATCTTCATCCATAAACACTTGGTTATCCTCAAAATCTGGATATATGGGCATGTGTTCCTTGTCCAACAAGTATGTCCCTGTGCCCATCTTGGAGTTAATCAGTTCCTGGATCTGTGGGGCATACCCACAACTTCTCTTCTGATCTGCAGCAGTCCTCTTGATAGTTTCAACTGTGAGGCTCATGAACTTGAACTTTTGTGGCACATCAAATAAGTGTAGAAGATTAATTGCATGGCCTCTGATCATATTGTGATCACCTGACTTGGGCAAAAGAGTGTGCCTGAGGATCCAGTTGATGGTTGGCAGCCCTGGCAGAAGGTAATGTACTGATCTAAACTTGTGTGTTTCAACAGCAGCATCTGGGATCTCCTTGTACATATGTGCCATAGTGTTGTGATCCATCTTCTTCTTGGCATAGACATCCAAGTCATCCTCTTTCTCCTTAGGTGCATTGATCAGATTGGCCCATTCTTCAATTGATGATTGGTACCTAGTACCTTCAGACATCTAAACTATCCTACCATCTGGATAAAAGTGTGTTGTGGAGTAGAATTGCATTATTAACTCATCATTCCACTTTGTGAGCTTCTGCCCAACAAAGTCTGCCACTCCACAAACACTGAAACTGTCATGCACACCAGGATAGTGCTTTTCATTTTCCCTGATATATTTCCAGTCCACCCATCTCATATCACAAACAATTGGCTTCTTATCAAGCAGCACTGTCTCATAGAAATCCTGATGTTCCTTAGTATGGAACCTGTAGTCCACAACAGTCCTTCTCCTGACAACATAGGGATCTGTCATCCTCCACTGCCTAAGAGCATTACTAGTAGAACCCTCAAACCCTCAAACCCTCACTAGCATTTTAAGGGTCCAAAAATGGTCTTTTTGTGCACTTTTACGGGTTAAAAAACAGGGGCAAAGATTAGAACCCTCAAACCCAACCCTCATAACCGAATATTCCCCATGAACGATGTTGTCATTGCGGGCATACCGTCGAGCACCTCGTGCACGACGGGCGGAGGGCAGCGCAGGGGCGGAGGGCTGAGGGCAGGGCAGGCGCGGGCGGAGGGTAGTGGCCGGGGGGTGGGAGGCGGAGGCAGAGGGCGCGGGGGCGGGAGGCGGGCGGCGCGGGTGGCAAGCACGGGTCAGAGGGCGGTGGCGGCGGGTCGAGGCGGAGGGCGCGGAGGCGGAGGGGCGCGGGAGGAGGAGAGGCCGGGGGCGGGAGCCGGAGGCGGCGGGCGGGCGCGCGGGAGTAGAAGCCGGCGGGGCGGCGGGCGGCGCGGGCAGCGGGACAGATGGCGACAGTCGGGGGCGGGGCGACCGCGGCCGCGGCCGAGAGGAGGTGGAGGAGAGGCCGGTGGCTAGGGGCAGGGCGGGCGCGGGCGCGCGGGAGGTCGACGGGGCGGCCACCGGCGACGGGGACGACTAGCAGCGGCGGTCGCGGGCGTGGGCGCGGGAGTTGGGAGGATTTTTCCCTCCCGCGCGAGGATAACCGCCAAATGAGGGTTGGGGTAGGTTTTGCTCCCCAGCCCTTACTTTTGAAGGTTGGGAGAGGGTTTGAGGGTTGGACCTTTAAATTTTTTTGAGGGTTTGAGGGTTAAGGGGTTCTAGTCTACGGCTTTTTTTCGACGAAAACTGTAAAAAAGCAGTTAATTTTATAGGTTTGAGGGTTTGAGGGTTCTACTAGTAATGCTCTAAGTCCTGCATCCTTTCTCAGCTTCATGTTCTCAGCTACAGGATGAGCATCATTATGATCTGGAATTTTAGGCTTCAATTTTCTTAAGACATGCTCTTCTTCATCTTCCTCTTCAGCAACAACTTCAAGCACTGGGGCCTTGTTCTTCTCAGCAGCTGATATGTTCCTGGTATTCCTCTTAGGTGCAGTCTTGGGTTTGGAAGAAGCCTTGGGTGCTTCTTTGGGCTTTGATGAAGCAGCCCCTGACCTGATGGCATCACCCATAAGCTTCTGACCTTTGGGTGCTGGTGCAGCAACCTCTTCTTCTTCCTCTTCCATCATGGAAGGCTTTCCAACAACCCTGGCCATGGTCTTCTTGACCCTTTCCTTCCTCTTCTTCTCAGTCACTTCTGGCTCTTTGGGATCAGATTTCTCAGGTTCTTTAGTGGATCCTCTGACCTTCAGCATAGGAGTCCTTTTGGCTGGAATTTTCCTGTTCAGACCAGGCTTAGTGGCTGCAGTTGTGCCATATTCCTTATTGACCACCTTTTTGGAAGCGGCTTCATCCTCTTCTGCCACATAATCTTCATCCTCAGAGTCTGAGGTTCTCATCTTTCTGGCCCTGGTGGCAGCTTTGGGTAAGTTGCTTGGGGTGCTCCTCCTGCCATCATATGAGGAACTGGAGGGACTAGTGCCCTCACTCATGTGAACCTGCTCCTCTGACTTGTTCTGTCTATCACTTTGATTAGACATCTTGCAAACACTGACAAATGACCCTGTGAATAGATATAGATGAGATAGATGGGATGAGCATCACAAAATTCAAAGGTTTTTGCTAAAGAATGGGTTAAAAACTTAGTTTTAGTTTTCCACAAAAAGCATTTCGGATCTACCAATTTGTAAACTCGGTGATACCGAAGCAGCTTTTGGAACCTAAACTAGTGAACTCGGTCAGACCGAGTCACAGTTCGGTGGCACCGAGACTGCTAGGGTTTCACAAAGTTCTGAACTCGGTCACACCGATTTGCAATTCTCGGTCAGACTGAGAATTACATGTGCAATGGCCTTAGCCGAATCGATGGTACCGAGTTCTACAACTCGGTGGGTCCGAGATGGTTTCGGCGGAAACCTAACCCTAAATTTTCAATCCAAACCTAATCTACGGAGTGTTTTGACTAGATAAGATAGTTTCAATCGTGGCAAGATACATGGCGAACACAATGTGCTAGGAATCAGATAGGGATAGCACAGCGATCAAGTCCATACCCTAGTTCGGTGATGGACTCGCTACGGCAGCAACGGCGGGGACGAATTCCGTTGACGGCAGCGGAGACCAGCGGCGGGAGGCAGCTGGCGACGAGGAGGACAATCCGGAGACCCAGGAGGCAGAGAGGGCTGAGCGCGGGCAAAGAGTTTTGGAGAAATTTCCAAAAAATTTGCTCGTGAATATATATAGCCCGACCCTGTCGGTGTGACCGAGTGGAACAACTCAGTGGCACTGAGATGCATAACTGCTAGCAGTTACAGCAACTCGGTGTGACCGAAATGTTCAAATCGGTTGCACCGAGATTGAAAACCTAGATCGACTTAGTGATCTCGGTATGACCGAAATGGAAGAATTGGTCAGACCGAAAAGCACAAAGAAGTTTTGGAAGTTTAAGTCCATAACGAATCGAGGACTCCGAGTGCTCCTCACACAGAGTGGTTCGAATCTGACTTGATCAAATTTTGTGATGTAGCATGAATAGAGTTTGAGACAAAAAAGCATAGATAGCTAGAGAAAGTTCTTAGGCATTCTTATCCATCCACTTGGTAGAATAAAAGAGACCAATCAATCAGAACAACAAGTGGATGTCCTCGAATGAGTAAAATATGCAACCAACATGCTCACACAATAAAATGTCAAATGAAATATGTGGCAAAGCATGCACAACCAATTCTAGCATCTATCAAGCAATTGGCGATGACTAGGTCATCTATATATGAGTATATTGACTTAGGAGTCAAATGAGAACATTTGATCATAGGTCATACTCATCGTTTAAGCTCAAGTGGGGTTACCACTTTTACATAATGCATCGATGTGTTCACACCATTAGAGTTGCTTTAACTCAATTCTTAGAGTAAAGCTCCCCCTAGATGTGAGATCCCCCCTTAGAGGGATGAACTAACCTTGGGTTTTGTTGATGATGACTTCATGTAGGTGTTGAAGATGTGGATGCTCAAAGTTGATGTAGATCATTTGGAGCAATCCATTGGAGTGAGTTGCACTTTCAATACCTACACGGGTTATTCCCACAAGGAACAAACAAGGATATCCATAGACATAGAGTGATGGACACACCAGATGATGTCCATGAAAGCATTAGGTTACCTTGTCCCTTATCTTACCAACAAGAGGGTTTGTGACTCCTTGAACTAGTACAAGATCTGGAAGTTGATTGCACTTGTTCTTGCCAAAATGATAAGAGTGAAATATGTTGGCGGAGTCACCCTCAAGAACTCTCTAGTTCTTCTTCTTCGGAATCCACATCATCTTGATGGGAATCCTTGGGGTTGTAGTTGTACTTGATGAAGTAGAACTTGACGTAGTCTTGGGAACCCACTTGACCAAAGCCTTGGGAGCTTCTTCAAATGCATCAATCTCCTCTTGAAGCTCATCCTTGCCTTTTTGCTTGTGGTCTTGTGGAGGAAGATCATCTTGAGCTTGTGTCCCTTTGAAGGAAGTAGGATCATACTTCTCTTGTTGAGGGACAAACTTCGTCTTGGGGTATTGATCTTCTTCCCACTCAACTCCATTGGCATTGAACTTTCGTTCAAAACCAACACCTTGGTTCTTCCGGTGCCTTCCTTGCTTGCGCACAATTTCTTCGAATTGCTTACTTCCGGCAAGGCTCTTGTAAACACCTTTCTCTATAATTCCCTTCAATAAGATATTTTCTTGCTCAAGTGTAACTTGGCTAAGAGAATCATTAGTGGAATCAAGAGAACTACTAGAAGCAACAACATTGGATTTAGCATGATTATTGTTACTACTAGAGGAAGAATCCTTCTTGTTCTTGTTACTAGACTTGACTTGAGGCATGTAAGTAGATAAGAGTAAACGCTTGGCAATATAAGAAGAACTTTTCTTGTGAAGATCATCATTGATTGCCTTTAAGAACTCATGCTCTTGCTCAAGGTTGACCTTTTAAAAGTGTAACTTCTCATGAGTCCTCAAAAGTTCTCGATGATCTTCTAAGATAGTTTCATGAGCTAACTTAAGAGTGTTTAGTTCTTTAGTTAGAAGCTCCATCTTATCCTTCTCCTTATCATTTGTTTTATCTCGATTAGCATGATTAATTGACGTTTCATCATAGTATTCATCACTAGAGTTGTCAACAAGTAAATCATCATCACCTAACAAGTCATCTTCATCACTATTGAAATCAACATACTTGGGGTGTGTTACCTTTGGGCCTTTAGCCATGAAGCATCTTCCAAGTCCTTCATTTGGTGAATCAAATATGTCGTAGGAGTTGGTTGACACAAGTGCTAGACCGGCAACACCTTCATCTTGAGTATGTTCGGAGTCGGAGTGATAGCTTCTCTCGGAGTGATGGTCGGAGTCGGAACCGGATACCCATCACCAACATGAGCTTGATGTCTTCGTTTTGTGTAGCTCCTTGATGACTTGTCCTTCCTTTCCGAATCCTTGCTTCTCCGGGATGTTCTTCGTTCATAACGATCATCTCTACTCCTTCTCTCTCTTGGCGGTGATTCTTCTCTTCTACTTCTCCTTTTAGGTGATTCTTCTCTTCTTTTGTAGGGAGCCGTACACTCATTGTAATAGTGTCTAGGTCTTCCACAATTGTAGCAATTACGCTCTCGACTAGAAGATCTTTTGTCATTGTAGGACCTTGACTTGGAGCTTCTTTCCTTGCTTCTACTCTTGTAGAATTTGTTGAAGTTCTTCACCATTAGGCTCAATTCTTCATTGAAGGTTTGTTTCTCACTTGATGATGTGGGGGCTTCACATGAGGCTTTGTAAGCACCACTTGACTTGTTGTGGAGCTCCTCCTTATCCTTGAGTGACATCCCATGAGCAACAATTCTTCCAATGACTTCCGTTGGCTTGAGATTCTTGTAATTTGGCATCATTTGGATCAATGTGCACACGGTATCATATTTTCCATCCAATGCTCTTAGGATCTTCTTGATGATGAATTTGTCGGTCATCTCTTCACTTCCTAAGCCGACAACCTCATTTTTAATGAGAGCAAGCCTAGAGTACATTTTAGCGACACCTTCACCATCCTTCATTTTGAACTTGTCAAGTTGACTTTGAAGCACATCCAACTTGGATTCCTTGACGGAGTCGGTACCTTCGTGCATATCAATCAAAGTTTCCCAAATTTCCTTTGCATTCTCAAGACGGCTGATTTTGTTGAATTCTTCAGGGCATAATCCGTTGAAGAGGATATCACAAGCTTGAGCGTTATATTGCAGCATCTTCAACTCATCCGTGCTAGCTTCACGGTTCGGTTCTCTCCCATCAAAGAATTCACCTTGCAAGCCAATACACACAATAGCCCAAACGGCGGGGTTATGTCCAAGAATATGGATTTTCATCTTATGCTTCCAACTAGCAAAATTAGTACCATCAAAGTAAGGACCTCTACGAGGGTAGCTTCCCTCGCTAGACGCCATACTCTCCTAGGTTGTGAAACCAAGGATATGACCACCAAAAGCTATGGAAATCAAAACAAATGGAGACCAAAGCTCTAATACCACTTGTAGGATCAGAAGTATGTCTAGAGGGGGGGTGATTAGACTACTTGACCAAATAAAAACTTATCCTTTTCCCAATTTTAGTCTTTGGCAGATTTTAGCAAACTTAGAGCAAGTCAAGCAATCTTAACACAATTCAAGCAAGCATGCAAAGAGTATATGAGCAGCGGAAAATAAGGCATGCAACTTGCAAGAATGTAAAGGGAAGGGTTTGGAGAATTCAAACGCGATTGGAGACATGGATGTTTTTGTCGTGGTTCCGATAGGTGGTGCTATCGTACATCCACGTTGATGGAGACTTCAACCCACAAAGGGTAACGGCTGCGCGAGTCCACGGAGGGCTCCACCCAAGAAGGGACCACGAAGAAGCAACCTTGTCTATCCCACCATGGTCGTCGCCCATGAAGGACTTGCCTCACTAGCGGTAGATCTTTACGAAGTAGGCGATCTCCTTGCCCTTACAAACTCCTTGGTTCAACTCCACAATCTTGTCGGAGGCTCCCAAGTGACACCTAGCCAATCTAGGAGACACCGCTCTCCAAAAAGTAACAAATGGTGTGTTGATGATGAACTCCTTGCTCTTGTTCTTCAAATGATAGTCTCCCCAACACTCAACTCTCTCTCATAGGATTTGGATTTGGTGGAAAGAAGATTTGAGTGGAAAGCAACTTGGGGAAGGCTAGAGATCAAGATTCATATGGTAGGAATGGAATATCTTGGTCTCAACACATGAGTAGGTGGTTCTCTCTCAGAAAATGTAAGTTGGAAGTGTAGGTTTGTTCTGATGGCTCTCTCTACGAATGAAGAGGGGTGGAGGGGTATATATAGCCTCCACACAAAAAACTAACCGTTACACACAACTTGCCAATCTCGGTGGGACCGAATTGAGAAACCCGGTCTGACCGATTCAGCAACTCTAGTGACCATTAGGATTTTCGATGGGACCGACATGCAACTCAGTAGGACCGATATGGTTAGGGTTAGGGCATAACGTAATCTCGGTGAGACCGATTACACAAACTCGGTGGGACCGATTTTGGTAATAAGCTAACCAGAGAGTTGGTCAGGTAAACTCGGTGGGACCGGTTCGCTCATTTCGGTGGGACCGAAATGTTATGAAAAGGAAACAGACAGTTTACATTGCAATCTCGGTGGGACCGGTCGCTCATCTCGGTGGTACCGAAACGTTACGAAGGGAAACAGAGAGATTATAATCCCATCTCGGTGAGACCGAGATCCCTATCGGTGAGACCGATTTGCCTAGGGTTTGTGGCAGTGGCTATGACATCCAAACTCGGTGGCGCCGGATAGGAAGAATCGGTAGGGCCGAGTTTGACTTTAGGTTTAGGTCATATGTGGATGTGGGAAAGTAGTTGATGGTTTTGGAGCATATCACTAAGCACTATGAAGCAAGAACCTCATTAAGCAACACCTCATCGCTCCTTGATAGTATTGGCTTTTCCTATAGACTCAATGTGATCTTGGATCACTAAAATATATAAAATGTAGAGTCTTGAGCTTTCAGATTGAGCCAATGCTTTTGTCCTTAGCATTTTGAGGGGTCCACTTATCACATCCATGCCATGCCATTCATTGAGCTTTTCTTGAAATATTTAACTTGAAGTGGCATTGGCTCAATGAGCTATATGTTGTTAGAAATTACCAAAACCACCTAGGGATAGTTGCACTTTCACCTACTCCCACCGAGAGTAGGGACTCCTTCTTTCCTAGTAGGAGTAGGAGAAGGGGGAAGGGAAGGAGGAGGAAGGAAAGGGGGGCGTCGCCCCCCTCCCCCTCCTTGTCCAATTCGGACTAGAGGGGGAGGGGGCGCGCGGCCTGCCCTGGCCGCCCCTCCTCTTCTCCACTAAGGCCCAATAGGCCCATTACACTCACCGGGGGGTTCCGGTAACCCCCGGTACTCCGGTATATGTCCGAACTTGCCCGGAACCCTTCCGAAGTTCAAACATAGCCATCCAATATATTGATCTTTATGTCTCAACCATTTCGAGACTCCTCGTCATGTCCGTGATCATATTTGGGACTCTGAACTACCTTCGGTACATTAAAACACATAAACTCATAATATCGATCGTCACCGAACGTTAAGCGTGCAGACCCTACGGGTTCGAGAACTATGTAGACATGACCAAGACACGTCTCCGGTCAATAACCAATAGCGGAACCTAGATGCTCATATTTGTTCCTACATATTCTACAAAGATCTTTATCGGTCAAACCGCATAACATCATACGTTGTTCCCTTTGTCATCGGTAAGTTACTTGCCCGATATTTGATCGTCGGTACCTCAATACCTAGTTCAATCCCATTACCGGTAAGTCTCTTTACTCGTTCCGTAATGCATCATCCCGCAAATAACTCATTAGTCACAATGCTTGCAAGGCTTACAGTGATGTACATTACCGAGAGGGCCCAGAGATACCTCTCTGAAACACGGAGTGAAAAATCCTAATCTCGATCTATGCCAACTCAACAAGTACCATTCGAGACACCTTTAGAGTGCTACGTCTTGAGCTTGCGTTGGTTTTCCTTGAAGAGGAAAGGGTGATGCAGCAGAGTAGCGTAAGTATTTCCCTCAGTTTTTGAGAACCAAGGTATCAATCCAGTAGGAGGCTCCTCAAAAGTCCCACACACCTACACAAACAAACAAAGAACTCGCAACCAACGCAATAAAGGGGTTGTCAATCCCTTCACGGCCACTTGCGAAAGTGAGATCTAATAGAGATAGTATAATAAGATAAATATATTTCTGGTATTTTATAATATAGATGCAGAAAGTAAAGATGCAAATAAAAGTAGATTATAAGCAAATATGATAAGAGATAGTCCCAGGGGCCATAGGTTTTACTAGAGGCTTCTCTCAAGATAGCATAAGTATTACGATGGGTGAACAAATTACTGTCGAGCAATTGATAGAAAAGCGAATAATTATGAGATTATCTAGGCATGATCATGTATATAAGCATCACGTCCGCAACAATTAGACCGACTCCTGCCTGCATCTAGAGTATTAAGTTCACAAAGAACAGAGTAACGCCTTAAGCAAGATGACATGATGTAGAGGGATAAACTCATGCAACATGATATAAACCCCATCTTGTTATCCTCGATGGCAACAATACAATACGTGCCTTGCAACCCTTTCTGTCACTTGGTAAGGACACCGCAAGATTGAACCCAAAGCTAAGCACTTCTCCCATGGCAAGAAAGATCAATCTAGTAGGCCAAACCAAACTAATAATTCTAAGAGACTTGCAAAGGTAACTCAATCATACATAAAAGAATTCAGAGAAGATTCAAATATTATTCATAGATAAACTTAATCATAGACCCACAATTCATCGGATCTCGACAAACACACCGCAAAAAGAGATTACATCGAATAGATGTCCACAAGAGAGGGGGAGAACATTGTATTGAGATCCAAAAAGAGAGAAGAAGCCATCTAGCTAATAACTATGGACCCGTAGGTGTGTGGTAAACTACTCACAACTCATCGGAAGGGCTATGGTGTTGATGTAGAAGCCCTTCGTGGTCGATTCCCCATCCGGTAGAACGCCGGCAAAGGCTCCAAGATGGGATCTCGCGGATACAGAAGGTTACAACGGTGGAAATTGTGTTTCGGGTGCTCCCTGGATGTTTTTGGGGTACGTCGGCTTATATAGGAGGAAGAAGTACGTCGGTGGCTGCACGAGGGGCCCACGAGACAGGGGGGCGCCCTCCTATCTCGTGACTACCTCGGCTGCTTCTTGAGTTGCACTCCAAGTCCTCCGGATCACGTTCGTTCCAAAAATCACGCCTCCGAAGGTTTCATTCCATTTGGACTCCGTTTGATATTCCTTTTCTTCGAAATACTAAAATAGGCAAAAAAACAGCAATACGGGCCGGGCCTCCGGTTAGTAGGTTAGTCTCAAAAATGATATAAATGTGTAAAATAAAGCCCATATACATCCAAAAGAGGTAATATAATAGCATGGACCAATCAAAAATTATAGATACGTTGGAGACGTATCAAGCATCCCCAAGCTTAATTCCTGCTCGTCCTCGAGTAGGTAAATGATAAAAAGATAATTTTTGATGTGGAATGCTACCTAGCATTATTCTCAATGTAATTTTCTTTAATGTGTCATGAATGTTTAGATCCAAATGATTCAAGATAAAAGCTTATAAAACATAAAAATAATAATGCTTCAAAGCATACTAACAAATAATCATGTCCTATCGGAATAGCATAGCCAAAGAAAGCTTATCCCTACAAAATCATATAGTTAGGCCATGCTTCATTTTCATTACACAAAATACTCCCATCATGTACAACCCCGATGACGAGCCGAGCAATTGTTTCATACTTTTTAACGCGCTTCAGCTTTTTCAACTCTTACGCAATACATGAGCGTAAGCCATGGACATAGCACTAAGGTGGTAAACGGTGGTGGTTGTAAGGACAAAAAGGGAGAAGATAGTCTCACATCAACTAGGCGTATCAACGGGCTATGGAGATGCCCATCAATAGATATCAATGTGAGTGAGTAGCGATTGCCGTGCAACGGATGCACTAGAGCTATAAATATATGAAAGCTCAACAAAAAGAAACTAAGTGGGTGTGCATCCAACTTGCTTGCTCACGAAGATCTAGGGCATTTTGAGGAAGCCCATCATTGGAATATACAAGGCAAGTTCTATAATGAAAAATTCCCACTAGTAAATGAAAGTGACAATATATGAGACTCTCGATCATGAAGATCATGGTGCTACTTTAAAGCACAAGTGTGGAAAAAGAGATAGTAGCATTGTCCCTTCTCTCTTTTTCTCTCATTTTATTTTTTTTCTTTTTCTCTTTCTTTTTTTTCTTTGGCCTTTCTTCTTTTTTTGGCCTTTCTTTTTTTTGTAAAGTCCGAAGTCTCATCCTGACTTGTGGGGGAATCATAGTCTTCATCATCCTTTCCTCACCGAGACAATGCTCTAATAATGAAGATCATCACAGTTTTATGGATTTACAACTCAAGAATTACAACTCAAAGCTAGAACAAGTTATGACTCTATATGAATGCCTCCGGCGGTGTACCGGGATATGCAATGAATCAAGAGCGACATGTATGAAAATTATGAAGGTGGCATTGCCACAAATACGATGTCAACTAAATGATCATGCAAAGAGCAATATGACAATGATGAAACGTGTCATAATAAACGGAACGGTGGAAAGTTGCATGGCGATATATCTCGGAATGGCTATGGAAATGCCATAATAGGTAGGTATGGTGGCTGTTTTGAGGAAGGTAAATAATGGGTTCAATACCAGCGAAAGTTGCACGGTAATAAGAAAGGCTAGCAAAGTGGAAGGATGAGTGTGCGTATATCCGTGGACTCACATTAGTCATACAGAACTCATATACTTATTGCAAAAGTCTACTTAGCCCTCAAAGCAAAGTACTACTACGCATGCCCCAAGAGAGATAGATTGGTAGGAAAAGACCATCGCTCGTCCCCGACTGCCACTCATAAGGAAGACAATCAAAAGAGCACCTCATGCAACAAATTTGTCACACAACTTTTACCATACGTGCATGCTACGGGACTTGCCAACTTCAACAAAAGTATTTCTCAATTTCATAATTATCCACTAGCATGACCCTAACATTACTACCTTTATATCTCAAAACAATTATCAAGCAACAAATTGATCATAGCATCCAATTCAATTTCTATGATAGTTTTTATTATACCCAACTTGGATGCTCAACAAAAAGAAACTAAGTGGGTGTGCATCCAACTTGCTTGCTCACGAAGATCTAGAGCATTTTGAGGAAGCCCATCATTGGAATATACAAGCCAAGTTCTATAATGAAAAATTCCCACTAGTAAATGAAAGTGACAATATATGAGACTCTCTATCATGAAGATCATGGTGCTACTTTAAAGCACAAGTGTGGAAAAAGAGATAGTAGCATTGTCCCTTCTCACTTTTTCTCTCATTCTATTTTTTTTCTTTTTCTCTTTCTTTTTTTTCTTTGGCCTTTCTTCTTTTTTTGGCCTTTCTTTTTTTTGTAAAGTCCGAAGTCTCATCCCGACTTGTGGGGGAATCATAGTCTTCATCATCCTTTCCTCACCGAGACAATGCTCTAATAATGAAGATCATCACAGTTTTATGGATTTACAACTCAAGAATTACAACTCAAAGCTAGAACAAGTTATGACTCTATATGAATGCCTCCGGCAGTGTACCGGGATATGCGATGAATCAAGAGCGACATGTATGAAAATTATGAAGGTGGCATTGCCACAAATACGATGTCAACTAAATGATCATGCAAAGAGCAATATGACAATGATGAAACGTGTCATAATAAACAGAACGGTGGAAAGTTGCATGGCGATATATCTTGGAATGGCTATGGAAATGCCATAATAGGTAGGTATGGTGGCTGTTTTGAGGAAGGTAAATAATGGGTTCAATACCGGCGAAAGTTGCACGGTAATAAGAAAGGCTAGCAAAGTGGAAGGATGAGTGTGCGTATATCCGTGGACTCACATTAGTCATAAAGAACTCATATACTTATTGCAAAAGTCTACTTAGCCCTCAAAGCAAAGTACTACTACGCATGCCCCAAGAGGGATAGATTGGTAGGAAAAGACCATCGCTCGTCCCCGACTGCCACTCATAAGGAAGACAATCAAAAGAGCACCTCATGCAACAAATTTGTCACACAACTTTTACCATACGTGCATGCTACGGGACTTGCCAACTTCAACAAAAGTATTTCTCAATTTCATAATTATCCACTAGCATGACCCTAACATTACTACCTTTATATCTCAAAACAATTATCAAGCAACAAATTGATTATAACATCCAATTCAATTTCTATGATAGTTTTTATTATACCCAACTTGGATGCTCAACAAAAAGAAACTAAGTGGGTGTGCATCCAACTTGCTTGCTCACGAAGATCTAGGGCATTTTGAGGAAGCCCATCATTGGAATATACAAGCCAAGTTCTATAATGAAAAATTCCCACTAGTAAATGAAAGTGACAATATATGAGACTCTCTATCATGAAGATCATGGTGCTACTTTAAAGCACAAGTGTGGAAAAAGAGATATAGCATTGTCCCTTCTCTCTTTTTCTCTCATTTTATTTTTTTTCCTTTTCTCTTTCTTTTTTTTCTTTGGCCTTTCTTCTTTTTTTTGGCCTTTCTTTTTTTTTTGTAAAGTCCGAAGTCTCATCCCGACTTGTGGGGGAATCATAGTCTTCATCATCCTTTCCTCACCGAGACAATGCTCTAATAATGAAGATCATCACAGTTTTATGGATTTACAACTCAAGAATTACAACTCAAAGCTAGAACAAGTTATGACTCTATATGAATGCCTCCGGCGGTGTACCGGGATATGCGATGAATCAAGAGCGACATGTATGAAAATTATGAAGGTGGCATTGCCACAAATACGATGTCAACTACATGATCATGCAAAGAGCAATATGACAATGATGAAACGTGTCATAACAAACGGAACGGTGGAAAGTTGCATGGCGATATATCTCGGAATGGCTATGGAAATGCCATAATAGGTAGGTATGGTGGCTGTTTTGAGGAAGGTAAATAATGGGTTCAATACCGGCGAAAGTTGCACGGTAATAAGAAAGGCTAGCAAAGTGGAAGGATGAGTGTGCGTATATTTGTGGACTCACATTAGTCATAAAGAACTCATATACTTATTGCAAAAGTCTACTTAGCCCTCAAAGCAAAGTACTACTACGCATGCCCCAAGAGGGATAGATTGGTAGGAAAAGACCATCGCTCGTCCCCGACTGCGACTCATAAGGAAGACAATCAAAAGAGCACCTCATGCAACAAATTTGTCACACAACTTTTACCATACGTGCATGCTACGGGACTCGCCAACTTCAACAAAAGTATTTCTCAATTTCATAATTATCCACTAGCATGACCCTAACATTACTACCTTTATATCTCAAAACAATTATCAAGCAACAAATTGATCATAGCATCCAATTCAATTTCTATGATAGTTTTTATTATACCCAACTTGGATGCTCATCATTCTAGGACCAAATTTGTAACCAAAGCAAATACCATGCTGTTCTAGAAGACTCTCAAAATAATATAAGTGAAGCATGAGAGACTAGTAATTTTTTTAAAATCAAGCCACCGCCGTTCTCTAAAAGATATAAGTGAAGCACTAGAGCAAAAACTATCAAGCTCAAAAGATATAAGTGAAGCACATAGAGTATTCTAGCAAATTCTAATCAAGTAGGCTTCTCCCAAAAGGTGTCTACAGCAAGGATGATTGTGGTAAACTAAAAATTAAAGACTAATATAATACACGACGCTCCAAGCAAAACACATATCATGTGGTGAATAAAAATATAGCTCCAAGTAAAGTTACCAATGAACGAAGACGAAAGAGGGGATGCCTTCCCGAGGCATCCCCAAGCTTAGTATTTTGGCTATTCTTGAATATCTTGGGGTGCCTTGGGAATCCCCAAGCTTAAGCTTTTGCCACTCCTTATTCCATAGTCCATAAAAGCTTACCCAAAACTTGAAAACTTCACAACACAAAACTCAACAGGAAATCTTATAAGCTCCGTTAGTGAAAGAAAACAAAACCACCACATAAGGTACTGTAATGAACTCATTCTTTATTTATTTTGGTGTTAAACCTACTGTATTCCAACTTCTCTATGGTTTATAAACTATTTGACTAGCCATAGATGCATCAAAATAAGCAAACAACACACGAAAAACAGAATCTGTCAAAAACAGAACTGTCTATAGCAATCTGTAACTAACGCAAACTTCTGGAACTCTAAAAATCCTACCAAAATAGGAAGTCCCTGAAAATTTGTTTACTGATCAGCATCAATAAGAATCAACGCAAAATCACATTTCTGTGATTTAACAAAACTAAATTCGTGCGCGCAAAGTTTCTGTTTTTCAGCAGAATCAAATCAACTATCATCTTAGGTTATCCTATAGGTTCTACTTGGCACAAACATTAATTAAAAGATAAAAAAATATCTAAATAGAGAGTAGATGCAAAATTTATTACTAAACAGAAACAAAAACAAAAAACATAAAGAAAATTGGGTTGCCTCCCAACTAGCGCTATCGTTTAACGCTCCTAGCTAGGCATAAAAGCGAAGATAGATCTAAGTAGTGCCATCTTTGGCACTTGATTCATAAGTAGATCGCATGATAGATTCATAAGGTAATTTGACTTTATTTCTTGGAAAGTGCTCCATGCCTTTCTTTAATGGAAACTGGAATCTAATATTCCCTTCCTTCATATCAATAATCGCGCCAATCGTTCTAAGGAAAGGTCTACCAAGAATAATAGGGCAAGAAAGATTGCAATCTATATCAAGAACGATAAAATCTATGGGCACCTAATTCCTATTTTCAACAATGAGAACATCATTGATCCTTCCCATTGGCTTTTTAATGGTGGAATCCGCAAGGTGCAAATTTAAAGAGCAATCATCAATATCATGGAAACCTAGAATATCACATAAAGTTTTCGGAATCATGGAAACACTAGCACCCAAATCACACAAAGCAAAACACTCATGATCTTTAATTATAATCTTTATAGTAGGTTCCCACTCATCATTAAGTTTTCTAGGTATAGAAACTTCCAAATTAAGTTTTTCATCATAAGATTGTAACAAGGCATCAACGATATGTTTGGTAAAAGCTTTATTTTGACTATAAGCATGAGGAGAATTAACAACGGATTGCAACAAGGAAATACAACCTTCCAAAGAACAATTATCATAATCAAATTCCTTGAAATCCGAGATAGTGGGTTCAATACTATTTAAAGTCATAACCTCTCCAATCCCACTTTTACCAAATTTAGCATCAAGGTCTAAAAATTCTGAATTTTTGGGACGCCTTCTAGGTAAAGTTGACTCATCATCAGTCCCATAATTATTAAGATTCATATTGCAAAACATAGATCTAATTGGAGACGCATCAATAACTTTAAGATCTTCATCATTATTTTCATGGAAACTAGAGGAACACGCTTTTATAAAGCTATCTTTTTTAGCACGCAATCTAGCAGTTCTTTCCTTACACTCATCAATGGAAATTCTCATTACTTTGAGAGACTCATTGATATCATGCTTAGGAGAATAAGATCTAATTTTAAGAGAATCAACATCAAGCAAAAGTCTATCAATGTTCCTAGCCAAATCATCAACTTTGAGCAATTTTTCTTCAAGCAAAGCATTAAAATTCTTTTGAGATATCATAAATTCTTTCACACTATTCTCAAAATTAGAGGGCATCTTATTAAAATTACCATAAGAATTATTGTAGGAATTTCCATAATTATTAGAGGAATTACTAGGGAACGGTCTAGCATTAAAGTTTCCTCTATAAGCATTGTTTCCAAAACTATTCCTACCAACAGAATTCACATCCATAGATTCCTTATTATTCTCAATCAAAGAAGACAGAGGCATATCATTGGGATCAAGAGGAGTATTTTTAGTAGCAAACAACTTCATAAGTTCATCCATCTTTCCACTCAAAACATTGATTTCTTCTATAGCATGCACTTTTTTACTAGAAGATCTTTTGGTGTGCCATTGAGAATAATTAGCCATAATATTATCAAGAAGTTTTGTAGCATCTCCTAATGTGATTTCCATAAACGTGCCTCCCGCGGTCGAATCTAAGAGATTTCTAGAAGCAAAGTTCAAACCGGCATAAAAATTTTGTATGATCATCCATAAATTCAAACCATGAGTAGGGCAATTGTGAAGCATCAATTTCATTCTTTCCCAATTGGGCAACATGCTCATGATCAAGTTGTTTAAAATTCATAATATCGTCCCTACGAGTGATAATCTTAGCGGGAGGAAAATACTTAGAGATAAAAGCATCCTTGCACTTGTTCCAAGAATCAATACTATTTTTAGGCAAAGACGAAAACCAAACTTTAGCGCGATCTCTAAGTGAAAATAGAAATAACTTCAATTTGACAATATTGTTATCTGTATCTTTCTTCTTTTGCATATCACACAAATCAACAAAGTTGTTTAGATGAGAAGCGGCATCTTCACTAGGAAGGCCAGCGAATTGATCTTTCATACAAGATTCAGCAAAGCAGCATTGATTTCACAAGACTCAACATCATTAAGAGGAGCAATCAGAGTACTAAGGAAATCATTATTATTGGTATTCGAGAAATCACACAATTTGGTATTGTCTTGCGCCATGGAAACAAGTAATCCAACACACAAGCAAACAGAAAAGGCAAGCGAAAAGAGAAGAGGAAATTGGGAAAGAGAGGGCGAATAAAACGGCAAGGGTGAAGTGGGGGAGAGGAAAACAAGAGGCAAATGGCAAATAATGTAAATGCGAGGGAGATGAATTTGTGATGGGTACTTGGTATGCCTTGACTTGAGCGAAGACCTCCCCGGTAACGGCGCCAGAAATCCTTCTTGCTACGTCTTGAGCTTGCGTTGGTTTTCCTTGAAGAGGAAAGGGTGATGCAGCAGAGTAGCATAAGTATTTCCCTCAGTTTTTGAGAACCAAGGTATCAATCCAGTAAGAGGCTCCTTAATAGTCCCACGTACCTACACAAACAAACAAAGAACTCGCAACCAACACAATAAAGGGGTTCTCAATCCCTTCATGGCCACTTGAGAAAGTGAGATCTAATAGAGATAGTATAATAAGATAAATATATTTTTGGTATTTTATGATATAGATGCAGAAAGTAAAGATGCAAATAAAAGTAGATTGGAAGAAAATATGATAAGAGATAGACCCGGGGGCCATAGGTTTCACTAGAGGCTTCTCTCAAGATAGCATAAGTATTACGGTGGGTGAACAAATTACTGTCGAGCAATTGATAGAAAAGCGAATAATTATGAGATTATCTAGGCATGATCATGTATATAGGCATCACGTCCGCAACAAGTAGACCGACTCCTGCCTGCATCTACAACTATTACTCCACACATCGCCCGACTCCTGCCTGCATCTAGAGTATTAAGTTCACAAAGAATAGAGTAACGCCTTAAGCAAGATGACATGATGTAGAGGGATAAACTCATGCAATATGATATAAACCCCATCTTGTTATCCTCGATGGCAACAATACAATACGTGCCTTGCAACCCTTTCTGTCACTGGGTAAGGACACCGCAAGATTGAACCCAAAGCTAAGCACTTCTCCCATGGCAAGAAAGATCAATCTAGTAGGCCAAACCAAACTGATAATTCGAAGAGACTTGCAAAGATAACTCAATCATACATAAAAGAATTCAGAGAAGATTCAAATATTATTCATAGATAAACTTAATCATAAACCCACAATTCATCGGATCTCGACAAACACACCGCAAAAAGAGATTACATCGAATAGATCTCCACAAGAGAGGGGGGAACATTGTATTGAGATCCAAAAAGAGAGAAGAAGCCATCTAGATAATAACTATGGACCCGTAGGTCTGTGGTAAACTACTCACAACTCATCGGAAGGGCTATGGTGTTGATGTATAAGACTTCCATGGTCGATTCCCCCTCCGGCAGAACACCGACGAAGGCTCCAAGATGGGATCTTGCTGATACAGAAGGTTACGGCGGTGGAAATTGTGTTTCGGGTGCTTCCTGGATGTTTTCGGGGTACATAGGCTTATATAGGAGGAAGAAGTACGTCGGTGACCGCCCGAAGGGCCCACGAGACAGGGGGCGCGCCCTACAGGGGGGTGGCCGCCTCGGCTGCTTCTTGACTTGCACTACAAGTCCTCTGGATCACGTTCGTTCCAAAAATCATGTCTCCGAAGGTTTCATTCCATTTGGACTGCATTTGATATTCCTTTTCTTCGAAATACTGAAATAGGCAAAAAAACAGCAATACGGGCTGGGCCTCCGGTTAGTAGGTTAGTCCCAAAAATGATATAAATGTGTAAAATAAAGCCCATAAACATCCAAAAGAGGTAATATAATAGCATGGAACAATAAAAAATTATAGATATGTTGGAGACGTATCATAGAGCACCTTTATAATCACCCAGTTACGTTATGACGTTTGGTAGCACACAAAGTGTTCCTCTGGTAATCGGGAGTTGCATAATCTCATAGTCATGGGAACATGTATAAGTCATGAACAAAGCAATAGCAATAAACTATATCACTCAAGTGCTAAGCTAACGAAATGGGTCAAATCAATCACATCATTCTCCTAATGATGTGATCTCGTTTATCAGATGACAACTCATGTCTATGATCAGGAAACTACACCATCCTTGATCAACGAGCTAGTTAAGTAGAGGCATACTAGTGACACTCTGTTTGTCTATGTATTCACACATGTATTATGTTTCCGGTTAATACAATTCTAGCATAAATAATAAACATTTGTCATGAACTAAGGAAATAAATAATAACTTTATTATTGCCTCTAGGGCATATTTCCTTTACCATGCACCTAGGTTCCACGTTGCCCTCTGATATGTCTCCAACGTATCTATAATTTTTGATTGTTCCATGTTGTTATATTATTATTCTTGGATGTTTTACAATCATTTTATAGTCATTTTATATCATTTTTTGGTACTAACCTATTGACATAGTGCCTAGTGCCAGTTGTTGTTTTCTTCATGTTTTTTGCATCTCAGGGAATCAATATCAAATGGAGTCCAAACACAACGAAACTCCTGGAATAATTTTTTGGGCCAGAAGACATCCAGTGGGCCAAGAAAGCACCTGGGGGTGGCTCTACGGGAGTAGCACCCACCAGGGCGCGCCAGGAGGCCCAGGCGCGCCCAGGTGGGTTGTGCCCACCTCGGGTGCCCCTTGAACTGCCTCTTTGCTCTATAAATACCCCAATATTCCAGAAACCCTAGGGGAGTCGACAAAAATCAATTCCAGCCGCCGCAGAGTCCAGAACCACCAGATCCAATCTAGACACTGTCATGGAGGGGTTCACCACTTCCATTGGTGCCTCTCAGATGATGTGCGAGTAGTTCTTTGTAGACCTACGGGTCCGTAGTTAGTAGCTAGATGGCTTCCTCTCTCTCTCTCTCTCTCTCTCTTGATTATCAATACAATGGTCTCTTGGAGATCTATATGATGTAAGTTCTTTTGCGGTGTGTTTGTTGGGATCCGATGAACTTTGAGTTTATGATCAGATCTATGTTTTTATCCATGAAAGTTATTTGAGTCTTCTTTGATCTCTTATATGCATGATTGCTTATAGCCTCGTATTTCTTCTCCGATATTTGGGTTTTGTTTGGCTAACTTGATCTATTTATCTTGCAATGGTAAGAGGTGCTTTGTAGTGGGTTCGATCTTATGGTGCTTGATCCCAATGACAGAAGGGGAACCGACACGTATGTATCGTTGCTACTAAGGATAACAAGATGGGATCTATATCTCCGCAATAGATAAATGGATCCCGTCTACATCATGTAATCACTCTTATTGCATTACTCCGTTTTTCTATGAACTTAATACACTAGATGCATGCTGGATAACGGTCGACGTGTGGAGTAATAGTAGTAGATGCAGGTAGGAGTCGGTCTACTAATCTAGGACGTGATGCCTATATAATGATCATTGCCTGGATATCGTCATGATTATTTGAAGTTCTATCAATTGCCCAACAGTAATTGTTTTCCCACCGTTTGCTATTTTTCTTGAGAGAAGCCACTAGTGAAACCTACGGCCCCCGGGTCTCTTTTCATCATATTTGCCTTTGCGATCTATTTTCCCTTGTATTATTTTCAGATCTATTAAACCAAAAATACAAAAGTACCTTGCTACAATTGATTTTTTCCATGATCTATTTATCCTATCTACCACTTTTACCTCACGTTATTTGCCTATCTTGAGGTGCCATACCCGAAAGGGATTGACAACCCCTTTAACACGTCGGGTTGCGAGTATTTGTTATTTGTGTGCAGGTGCTGTTTACGTGGTGTGAGGAGGTTCTCCTACTGGTTCGATAACCTTGGTCTCATCACTGAGGGAAATACCTACCGTCACTATACTGCATCATCCCTTCCTCTTTGGGGACATACCGACGTAGTTCTAGCAGACATCAAAAGGAATTTCTGGCGCCGTTGCCGGGGAGGATCTTCAACATCAACCAGGTTCCTAATCATAAATCTCATCTCCTTGCAATTTACATTATTAGCCATTTTCCTCTCATTTTCCTCTCCCCCACTTCACAAAAACTTGCCGTTTTATTTGCCCTCTTTTCCGTTCGCCTTTTTCTCATCATATCTGTTTTTCGTGTGCAATCTTGTTTATCACTTTTTGTCGTTATGGATTTCTCTTCTTCTATTGCGTGCACCCCCGAGAACGAGGTTTTCAACTTCAAACAAAGGGGAGGAGAAAATCTAAAAGATGCTTGGTATAGTATTTGCAATGCTCATAATAGATCTATCCGTAAGCAATCTATCGTTGTTCTTCTTCGTTGTTTTTATGTGGGCATCACCACTTGGTATAGATTCGTCCTTGATACGTTTACCGGTGGGAATTTCTTGATGTGTCCTTCTCTTGATGCTTTTAATGCTTTGGGAAATTTAGTGGGTTCACCACCACTCGTGATCAATGAAACAATATTGACTCTCGAGCATGTTTGGAAGGACTAGATGCTATTGAAAAGAAAATGCTTACCATAGAACATATTGAAAACTTGGATAGAAAAATGCAAATTTATGCTACTAAAGTTGGGTCAAAAGCGGGAGACGTTTTTACGTTGTTAAAGGAAAAAGGGAACTATAATTCACGAAAGAACCGTAAAAAGTCCGTCTAGGATTGATAAACTGGAAGAAATCTTTTCTAATCTAGGTACGGCTTTTGCTTCCGCTACAACTCCCGTGAAAATTAGCAAGACTACTCAAGTCACTAAAAACAAGGGTGCATCTTCTAGCAACGATAAAGGAGATCTTAAGATGATTAGTATCCATCCTAACTATATTGAAGTCATAAGAGATCTTTTTTGCAACAATAAATTTTTCAATCTCATGCCTAGAAGTATTTCCACGGATAATTTATATGCAAAATCCTTGAAAAATCCCAAGTGCTCGATCAAGGAATTGGATAAAGATGACAACACTTATGTCCTATGCGTTATGCCTAGCTAGGGGCGTAAAACGATAACGTTTGTTGGGAGGCAACCCAATGAATAAAATTTATTTTCGATTTTTGCTTCTGTTCTTGAGTGTTCGAAAAATTATGCTACTTTTATGATTGTGTTTTTTGTGTTTTAATTAGTGTTTGTACCAAGCAATGCCTTTTAGAAGACTTGGGTGAAAGTTTGTTTGATCTTGCTGAAAAACAGAAACTTTTGCGCTCACGAGATTATTTGTCATTTCTTACAGAAGAGTGCTTTTGAGTTGATTATTTTTGCAGAGGATTAATAGACAAATTCCTCACGTCCACCATTTGATTTCATAATTTTTGGAGTAACATAAGTATTCAAAAAATTCACATTGCTACAGACTATTCTGTTTTTGACAGATTATGTTTTCTTTGCGTTGTGTGCTTGTTTCGATGATTCTATGGTTTTCTTTGATGATTTTTTGCCATAGAAAAGTTGGAATACAGTAGATATAATGCAAAAAGTAAATAATAATAGGTTTTCTACAGTACTTATAGTAGTGGTTTGGTTTCTTATACTAACCGATCTCACGAAGAATTTGTTTGAGTTTTGTGTGATTGAAGTTTTCAAGTTTTGGGTTATCTTACGATGGATGAAGGAATAAGGATAAGCAAAAGGCTAAGCTTGGGGATGCCCAAGGCATCCCAAGATAATATTCAAAGAAGTAGCAAGCAACTAAGCTTGGGGATGCCCCCCAGTGGCATCCCCGCTTTCTTCTAACAACCATCGGTATTTTACTTGAAACTATATTTTTATTCATCACATGATATGAGTTTTGCTTGGAAAGTCTTGTATGATATGAGTCTTTGCTTTTTTTGCTTTGTGTTTTAAGTGTTGAATCCCTGCTGGACTAACCCTTTTGAGAATGCCAAAAATTATGCTATGCTTACTCCTATGCTTCACTTAAATTTTTAAGAGCCATGGATTTCCTTTAGTACTTCACTTATATCTTCTTGAGCATGGTGTGCTTTGTTAATTTTGAAGAAATGCTCTCATGCTTCACTTAGATTTATTTGGGAGTTAGTAATTTTTTAATAAATTCTCTCTTGCGTCACTTAGATTATTTTGAGAGAAAGAAAAAAAATATGCTCATGATCTTCACTTATATTTGTTTGAGCTTATCAAAAGCAACATATGAAATTAGTACCAAAGTGATAGATATCCAGGGAGGATATAATAAAAAATTTCATGAAGATCATTGGGCAAAATAAACTTGAGATATGACGATATGTGAGTCATGTTGATGAGCAATTGTGCTTTAGTAAGAATATTGATGTTAATGTTTGTGATTCCCTATGCAAGCACGAAAGTCAATAGTTATGGAATGAAATTTATATCCTACTTATGGTGCATTATTAGGTGTTACATATGCTTAATGCTTGGGTACGAGATTTTTTGCTTTTTGGTTGGTTGCTTCTCAATCTTTTTGCTAGCCTTCATTTTGCACTAAGTATGATCACTATTTGTGCATCCAAAACCTTTAAACCAGTTTTGCCATATGAGTCCACGATACCTACCTATATGCGGTATTTCCATTCCGTTCTAAGAAAATTTGCATGTGCCATCTTTAGTGTTCAAAATAAATTTCCCTTTTGTGTGCTACTACTCGCGAAGCGGTAAAGGGTAGCTAATATTTTCCATGCTAGATGTGTTATTCTCACGATGAGTGCTTATTCACTTGTCATTGCACGAGAGTAAGGCAAAGGTACTAGGGATGCCCAGTCTCGAAATGAATAATGAATTTAGTTTATGTTGTCAAATAATAAATTCCTTGAAAAGTGTTGGTATGGAGGGCACTCGTGGATATGGTTAGCCATGGAAAGTGAAAGTAATGGTGGAAAAATGAATAAACTTTATTTTCTGTTTGGGAACCGCCTATGATGTATCTAGCATGGAAAGTGTTGGGATGCTCCAAGTCGTTTTTGTTGGTGGGATAAGTTTGCCTCTCAAAATAATTTTTTATCTCTCAATTTAAGCTTTGAGCTCTGGCACCTCCACAAATCACTAATTCCCTCCGCGAAGGGCCTTTTTTTACTTATGCAATTTTTATTTTGAATTTGAGTCTCCATCTTCTCTTATAAAGCACCAACTAAGGGGCACTATGATCATATTTGAGCATTGGGTGTAGCTAATTTTAGAGAGTGTTTCATGAATGGATCAATGATTGAGCATGATGGGCTAGGGATAACTTGCTTTAGTGTTGATATTTTGAAAGACATGGTTGCTTGTTGGTATGCTTGAGTATTAAAGTCTTCATGTCAAAACTAGACTATTGCTTTGAGTCATATAAAAGTCCATATGTCCATGCTATAAAGAAAAAGAAATGTGATGAACATGTTAGGCAACATTCCACATAAAAAATGCTTTTATCATTTAGCTACTCGAGGACGAGCTGGAATTAAGCTTGGGGATACTGATACATCTCCAACGTATCTATAATTTTCGATTGTTCCATGTTATTATATTACCATTCTTGGATGTTTTACAATCATTTTATAGTCATTTTATATCATTTTTTGGTACTAACCTATTGACATAGTGCCTAGTGCCAGTTGATGTTTTCTGCATGTTTTTTACATTGCAGGAAATCAATATCAAATGGAGTACAAATGCAACGAAACTCCTGGAGGATTTTTTTGGGCCAGAAGACATCCAGTGGGCCAAGAAAGCACCTGGGGGTGGCTCGAGGGGAGCAGCACCCACCAGGGCACGCCAGGAGGCCCAGGCGCGCCCTGGTGGGTTGTGCCCACCTCGGGTGCCTCCTGAACCGCCTCTTTGCTCTATAAATACCCCAATATTTCAGAAACCCTAGGGGAATCGACGAAAATCAATTCCAGCCGTCGCAGAGTCGAGAACCTCCAGATCCAATATAGACACCGTCATGGAGGGGTTCACCACTTCCATTGGTGCCTCTCCAATGATGCGTCAGTAGTTCTTTGTAGACCTACGGGTCCGTAGTTAGTAGCTAGATGGCTTCCTCTCTTTCTCTCTCTCTCTCTATTATCAATTGGTCTCTTGGAGATCTATATGATGTAAGTTCTTTTGCGGCGTGTTTGTTTGGATCCGATGAACTTTGAGTTTATGGTCAAATTTATGTTTTTATCCATGAAAGTTATTTGAGTCTTCTTTGATCTCTTATATGCATGATTACTTAAAGCCTCGTATTTCTTCTCCGATATTTGGGTTTTGTTTGGCCAACTTGATTTCTTTATCTTGCAATGGGAAAAGGTGCTTTGTAGTGGGTTCGATCTTACGGTGCTTGATCCCAATGACAGAAAGGGAACCGACACGTATGTATCATTGCTACTAAGGATAACAAGATGGGATCTATATCTCCGCAATAGATAAACGGATCCCGTCTACATCATGTCATCGTTCTTATTGCATTACTCCGTTTTTTCATGAACTTAATACACTAGATGCATGCTGGATAGCGATCGATGTGCGGAGTAATAGTAGTAGATGCAGGCATGAGTTGGTCTACTGGACGTGATGCCTATATAATGATCATTGCCTGGATATCGTAATGATTATTTGAAGTTCTATCAATTGGCCAACAGTAATTGTTTTCTCACCGTTTGCTATTTTTCTCGAGAGAAATCACTAGTGAAACCTATGCCCCCCGTGTCTCTTTCCATTATATTTGCCTTTGCGATCTATTTCCCCTTGCATTTATTTTCAGATCTATTAAACCAAAAATACAAAAATACCTTGCTGCAATTTATTTGTTTCGCGATCTATTTATCCTATCTACCACTTTTACCTCACGTTATTTGCCTATCTTGAGGCGCCGTACCTGAAAGGGATTGACAATCCCTTTAACACGTCGGATTGCGAGTATTTTTTATTTGTGTGCAGGTGCTGTTTACATGGTGTGAGGAGGTTCTCCTACTGGTTCGATAACCTTGGTCTCATCACTGACGGAAATACCTACCGTCGCTATACTGGATCATCTCTTCCTTTTGGGAGAAATAACACGTAATTCTAGCAGACATCACCCTCCGCCCTTATCGACCTCTACGGAGATAACCTCTTCCACACTAGTGGCCCCGCGACTGCCGCTGTTGCACCGGAGAACGTCCACCTCGAGGTCGCCCGTGCCGTGCAGCGCCTCGCCCAGTAAGACACCATCGACCTAATAACCCATGCCTATGAGCAAAGTCTTTCATAAGGACCACTACATTGGCGCAAGCGAACCAGCCCGACCGTAGCTGGCGCTTGCGGATGCTGACGTGACCTAGCCTCCTCGTCTCGCGCGGGGCAGCGAGTGAGAGGGCGCACGCGGGCGTAACGAAAACCACTATAGAGAGGTGTCCTCGGTCACGCCCGCGGCCCACATATCGTGGACTCCAGAAAGACAGTTGACTGATGCGCGCCCGAGCAGATCGGATGATGCAGAACTCCCCACGGAGCCAGCGGCACAAGACCAACGCAAAATGGATGTTACGGAGGCCACTCTCACGCGGCCAAGCCTCCAGGATGCAGGTACTCAAGAAACTTTTATAGGAGTATTTCGCCAATCTGCTAGTTTGCGGTGGCTATCTTGTTCATCCCACTTTGCATGTGGAGGGACATTTCTTCTATGGCTAGTTGTGGCGATGTTAATCATGGACCAAACCAAACATGTTCTTAATCTTTATCTTTACCTAATAATAAAGAAAATTGGGTTTCTGTCGTACGTCGTCGGCCTTTTTGCAAAAACATCCCTAAGGTTTTGGGTATTCAACCCGCAGTCCTCTGTTTAAGTGGATGACGACCACGGCTGCGTCCTGACTCCCCCGACGCCCGTGCGGCTCCTCGCCGTCCGTGGCGGTTCGGTGGCGGCACTCCCTGAAGAGGGGAGGGCGTGGCGACGGGGAGGGAGAGGGCGGGTGACGGGGAGAAAGAGGGGCAGCGAGGATGGAGGCGGAGGAGGAGTCCGCGGGGAGGGAGAGGGGCGGGGGCGGGGATGGGAAGGAAGAGGGGCGGGTGTGGGGATGGGGATGAAGAGGGGTGGATGCGGAGGAGGAGACCGTCGGGAGGGAGAGGGGCGGAGCGGGGACAGGGAGGAACAGGGGTGTCGAGAGTGAAGACAGAGGAGGAGTCTGCGGGGAGGGAGAAGGGTGGGGCGGGATGGGGAGGAAGAGGGCTGGGGGTGGAGACGGGGAGGAAGAGGAGCGGTGAGGGTGGAGGCGGAGGAGGAAACCGCGGGCGCTGTGGGGCGAGATGGAGTGTTGGAATAAGCCACGACATGTGTGGTTGGGCTCGTCGGGCGCACCGGGTGCGCGCGGGACGGGCAGGACACATTTGTGTTGTCGGGCTCGTCGGGTTCGTCAGGCGTGTCGGTGATGCGCGGGACGAACGGGGCGCGCGGGACGCAGCGGCAACGTGGCATAGGTGTGCGTGCGTGTGTGACGTAGTGGTATTAGTCCGTGCATGCATTGTTGATTAGTCTGTGCATGCAACGGATGGATAAGCTACCTACTTGCGTGGGCCGGTCAAGTAAGTTTGTTAGTGCATGGGTGGATTAGCTAGCTAGTGGCCGGAAGTGGTGCGTGCATGCATGGATTAGTGGCCATGGCCGGGTCATGTGTGCGTGGGCGCTACTCTGCTGTAGGACTACAAAGCACGGTCACGAGTGTGTTTGTAAATTGAGTCAGTACTCTGGGAATAGTAACGGGGCTACGAAGCCGGGTGAAACTCCAGTGTACTGTGTGCTCCTCCTTCTTCTACCTCTAGCTACGAGAGAGAGAGCTGCAACAACAATTGGTATACAGAGCTTCGGTTCGGGCGATCACCGGCGACCATGGCGCTCGTCCCACACGGCGGTGGCGTGGGCGGATCGGCGACGATAGCGATGCCGATGCTGACCGCGGACAACTACACGGTCTGGGCCATCAAGGCGCAGTCGATCCTCGACGTCCACACCGTATGGGAGGCGGTGGCACCGGGCGACGCGGCGGTGAACGCGCGGAAGGACAAGATGGCGCGTGCGTTGCTCCTCGGGGCGTTGCCGGAGGATGTGCTGCTGCAGGTGTCGACGAAGCTCACCGCCAGGGAGGTATGGGACTCCCTGAAGGTGAGGTTCGTTGGCGCCGATCGGGTCCGTGCGGCGAGGCTGGGGACGCTGCGCGGCGAATTCGACCGGATGAAGATGGCGGACGGCGAGGAGCTCGACGTGTACGGCGGGAGGCTCGCGGCGATGGCGGCGAGGTATGCCAACCTCGGGGAGACGCTGGGCGACGCGGCACTTGTCAAGAAGTTGCTGGATATGGTGCCGGATCGCCTCTTCCCCGTCGTCGCCGGCATCGAGCAGTTCCACGACGTGACGACAATGGCGTTCGACGAGGCGCTCGGGCGGCTGCATGCGTTCGACGAGCGGGTTCGGCGCCGTGGACAAGACGGCGGCGAGCGCGTGGGTGAGCAGCTGCTCATGACGGCGGCGCAGTGGGCAGCACGGGAGCGTCGACACGGTGGTGCTCGGGGCGACGACGACGGGCGCAGCGTGGCGTCGGGGAGCGGCGGCAACAGGCGCAGGCGGTGCTACAAGTGCGGGGAGCACGGGCACTTTCGGCGCGAGTGCCCGCAGCTGCGGAAAGGACCGGCGGCGGAGCAGGCTCTCTTGGCCGGTGTGAACGTCGACGACGACGGACTCCTCTAAGCCGTGGCTTAGGGGATGTGTGTTGGAATAAGCCACGGCATGTGTGGTCGGGCTCGTCGGGCGCGCCGGGTGCGCGCGGGACGGGCGGGACACACTTGTGCTGTCGGGCTCGTCGGGTTCGTCGGGCGTGTCGGTGACGCGCGGGACGAACGGGACGCGCGGGACGCAGCGGCAATGTGGCGTAGGTGTGCGTGCGTGTGTGACGTAGTGGTATTAGTCCGTGCATGCATTGTTGATTAGTCCGTGCATGCAACGGATGGATAAGCTACCTACTTGCGTGGGCCGGTCAAGTAAGTTTGTTAGTGCATGGGTGTATTAGCTAGCTAGTGGCCGGAAGTGGTGCGTGCATGCATGGATTAGTGGCCATGGCCGGGTCATGTGTGCGTGGGCGCTACTCTGCTGTAGGACTACAAAGCACGGTCACGAGTGTGTTTGTAAATTGAGTCAGTACTCTGGGAATAGTAACGGGGCTGCGAAGCCGGGTGAAACTCCAGTGTACTGTGTGCTCCTCCTTCTTCTACCTCTAGCTACGAGAGAGAGAGAGCTGCAACAACATGGAGGAGGAGCGCCTTGCCGCGGCCAACGCCGCCAGCAAGGCCACGGACATGATGCGGCGCCTGCACAACGAGAAGGCCGAGGTCTAGATGGAGCTCCGTCAGCTCCGCCGCTTCGACGCCGAGATCGACCACCTCTGCGCCCTCATCGCCCGCCTCGCGCGAGTCCGCTACAGGCTTCACGCCTACAGGAATCTCTTGTTACCGTCAGTGTTCACCTCATCATCAACGTGTTCTCCTTGTTGTCTCGGGTCGCTGAATATTAACACCCAAGCATGATCTATGCTAGAGCGTTTCCGGCAATTCGGAACTGAACTCTTCATTTTCTGAAGTCCTTCAAAATTTTCAGGGTCAAGATGATGAAGATAGAAAACTGCAGAGGGCCTGACCGGTGGTACTCGTGCAAGAACCTCACCCATGGCGGAGCTGATATGATAGAGAAGCAAAACTAAGGTCGTTGTCTTATTTCCGATTCTTTTATTACAATTACAATACTTCTTTGGTTGGATACCTATTTTATCAGATCGTTTCTTCTTAGTATATGGACAACAATAATTGATGGCCTTATGCTTCTGTACATATGTTTCTTAATCACCTGTTGGACTAACTAACTTACCGGGATTCAAGAAATCAAGAGTCTGTTAGTTGGTGAATTCGTGCTTTAGTAGAGTCAATAGCTGGTCAAGTTCATGGGTCCGGTTTATGGTCGTTGAGACGCGGTGATATTTCTGTATTGGCAGCATGACTGCTTGGTTTTTTTGTATCCTTGGACATTTTGGTTTCATAATAATATATGCAACTGTAAATGCATGCTTATTACAAAAAGATTATTTGAACAACAATGTCAAAGCTACAAGAACGTCAAGTTGTCTTGACCTGAAACTTGTGAAGAACAATAATTATTAGGTGTCTAGGTCTTCAGTTTGGGCATTCCAGTATTTTGAGTGGAGTAATTCCACAATGTATAGCCATTTTCATTGAAAAACATAATGTTATATATAAAAGACAATCGCTTGTTTATTTCTTAGCAACCAATTGATTTGCTAACTATTCTATTCTTAGAGTACAAGGCAAAGTTATGTGGTGGGTTAGATGGAGAGCTTGTCGCGGCGATGTGGCAGGCTGCTCTGCAGTGGCACGAATGGAGAGCTCGGTCAACAATGGCGGGACGACCGACTGATCTGCGGCAGCGTGGAAGGAGAGCTCGGCGGTCAACAGCGGCTCGACCAGCTGTTCTGCGATGTTTCAAAGGGAGAACTTCTTTTACTGCTGCGCGTATGCATATGTGTTGTACTATCCTGTGAGCTCACTCCCCCAGGATCCCACAAGTTCGCATAGACCTCGGACGTTGGTGGCGGCGTGGCAGGATAATCTGCCGCCTCCACATGAGGAGTTGTGAGATTAGTGCATCACATTCAAAAGTCGTCGCTCCGTGATTAGGGCATTGCATTCAGGCATTCAGTAAATTAGAAGGCATATTTAGCTAGCACTGGGATCCATCGCCATTGTAGGGCCTTGAATCTTTTCAATCCTTGCCAGGACAGTTCTTGCCATGAACGACGGGTCTCTCTCTGTGGTGTTAGTCCAAAAGCTGAAATAGGGAACAAGATGTGCCTTGCCCTGTGGAGTGTTGGGTATCTTTTTCACTTGCTCCATCAGCTGTAGAAACTATAGCCCAAAAGCAGCATACTGTTACGATTTCATATCATCTATTGATGATTTGTTTTTTCATAATTGAATTGGTGAATGATTAAAAGGTGTAATGTTCAAGGTTTTTTGCTAGATGATTTGTTGATTCGATTTAATTTTAGTAGGCATCTGGGTACTGTTTATGAATTGATAGTGCACCTTGCTTAAATCCGACAGTATTATTTTTACCTTTCTGAAACAATCTTCCCGATATTTCATACTAACATGTGGCTCGGCTCGTACCAATGATAAAGTCCTGCTTTATATTGCCCAATCCTAAGTTGTGCCATCCTTTTTTGTAGTGATAGTTGTGTTCGGTCGGGTTGCAATGGATGTATTGAACACGTTTCAAGGGTCTTGTTTGTCGATCTGGAGCCACTGTACGTAGATTATGGCAGGAAATCAAAGTCAGTTTCCTCATTTATCTTTCACTGTAGGACTATTATGACTACTGCATTGTATTTTATTTTGCAGATAAGTCATGTTGTCGAAATTACTTCTTATTTGCAACTGATTGGTGTTGACGGGGCCACAGGCCACCAGAAGGTACTCATTGTTGTGCTCCTGGGACCCCTCAAGCACCTCTCTGAATTTTCGACACCACCAGCTCCTGGTGAGTTTGCTCACCTGAGTCATAATAGAGGGAGTGAGAAGGTAAGAAGGGAGAAGAAGAAATAACCTTGCTGCCGGAGACGACATCCACACCATTTTTTGTGTGTTGGAGTGATTGAACCATGGCAATGAGAGCTGACATCACATCTCCTTCCTCATACACACTTTTTGGGTAGTTGTGCATCTATATTCCATTCTGCACACCAACAGATTATGTTATTTTCCTTTTACAAATCTGAACTATGTGAGACATTGCTATTTACTGAAGCGGTTACGGTTTAGTACATCGTTATCATTCTCAACATCTTCATGCATGGCACCAATTATATATACTCATGTATGAGAAAGAACTTTCTGTGATTGAGTTACTTTATTGAACTTTATGTTGTTCGGGGGGGAGGCGGGATGGCCGGCAGGGGCATTCTTTTCGGGGTTGTGTGGATCTGGAGATGCTGGAGCACAGGAACAAGAAACATCACCTCCGCCACTTTCAAGTAGCCAATTCACCTTTCTCCCTAAAGATTTCTTACTCTGCTGTCAGTATCACTGGGCTTGGGGTTTAGATTTTGTTAATATCAAAATCTGGATACTTACCAGCAAACGAGTTGTTGAGCTATTTACTTAGTATTGTTCATTTCTTCTATACCCTGCAAAAAAATGTTCATTTCTGATATGTTCTTCAGTCAAGCTTCAAATTCTAGCCTTGATTAAATGGCAATGGCATTCTCCAAAATCTACTAATGTCAGAAATCCTACTACTTAACAAGATTTCCAGAATTCTGGTGGATCTGGTTTCTATAAAATGGTTTGCCAACCGCTATGAGCATTGATCAGTGTGTGGCAGCCGTTTATTAGGATTGGAAACAGGACTTGGGATGTAGGTGTAGGTTAAATTTTGTAAAATTAGGGGTCTGCCGGTACAAAATTATATGTACGCAATTTTACGGTTTTCTGAGAGTAAATATTCAAGAATGAATTTGAATATAGTTTCATGGTTTTTTTGCTCACAAGTTTTCTTATATTTACTTCTCTTTCTATGATATTGGAATTTATATCCTTACTTAACTGTTGAAAGATATCTATTTTATTTATCGATCGGAATTTACCACATATAAGCTTGAGTTCATGTGAACTGACACACTGTTTGGAGCAAAATATAACTTCGTACTGTAGAATGTGTCCTTCTCCATGGTGGATCACTTTTTTCTTTCCCTAGCCTCATCTATACTGCATTACTGTGTACGCCCATCAACTTTGTGACAACTGGGACCTTAGCCATGTCTATGTAGGTGGTAGCAATATGGCAGTAGCAACAGGGGAAATAGGTTGTTATTAGATTTTCTATTACAATAGTGTATTAAATGAATTGTGTGTTGTACATATGTTTACGGGCAATTGGACGGCCTACTAATTAAGAGCTTTATTGTAGTTTCAACTTTTCAGGAGTTTCTTACGCTTGGCCAGATGCTCTCTTTATTCAGATTTTTTTATTTCTCGTAATCATGATCAGACACTATAGGATATATGGTCTGGATATGTTGAAACTGAACATAAAAGCAGTACAAGTCCTGTCGTGAGCTACATTGCACATTCAATTGTGTTTTACAACAGATTTTTTATCTTTCTCTCGGCTATATGAACATGAAGTTGCTGCTATTTTTCTGCCATCATAGGAGAGGAGGTTTGATCTTTTTGCACATTATTCACACTGGAAATTACGTAGTGCAGCGCGAGTGCTGCTGCCCTATTAGTGCCCGCGACCGAGCACTGCCCCGCCCAGCCGCGCGTCCAGGATGCGGAAGACGCAGAGCTTGCTGGAAAGCTGGTCAAGGAGGCCCCCGGCTGTGAGTTTTAGCTGATTGATCTTACACATCACACTAATTGGTAAAAACAAATAGGCTTGCAGAAATTTCCAATCATCAGTCGGATATTTGCTGATTAAAACAAATGATGCTTTCTATGTTGAGTTTATATATTCGATCTCACCATTGTTTAGCTTCCTTTCCTGATGTCCGGACACAAGGATTGTGAGATCAAATTTATTTTGTTTATTTTTTACATGAGAGTGATCCATTTATATGTATTACTGTTGAGACATGGGAATCCTCAAGGTGGCAGGCTTGTTCTTATTGTTGCTCATGTAACCAGTATGCTTTATCTAGATTGTAATTTCAGCATCATTATTCTTTTTTGGATTGTATTACTTTTTAGGTTTCATAGTCTGAATGTTCAGTACAAAACAAAGTCGAGAGTATATGCCACTTTAGGAGTATTGCCACCAAGATCGACTTTTTGTCTTGTTCCTCAAATTTTCCCAGTTTTCTTCTAGAGTTAAATGTGTTGTTGGTAGTTTGCCTTCATAGAGTTTTCATAAAAACTGCTAGATTATATTGGTAACAAATTTGCAACTATTTATAACCACAATAGTAAATTCTATGAAGAGGTCAAGCGAGCAGACTGTCACTGGGTCGCATATGTTCATTTTTCTCCCTCAAATTTCATTGGATGCTCTCAATTTAACAGAGAGGTAAATAATTGTATGCTGAGTAATTCAATTGCGTAAAAATACTAAAATTAGTGTGAAGTTTTGGAAAATATGCTTCTGTTTTCTTTGTGCATTTTCCTGTCATAATAAGTTAATGACACTTTCATCATGGATAATCTGTGCCCTTTGTCTGGTAAGATAGTGTGTTTTCAAAGTACAAGTGACTAAACAATGGTGATCGTTTTTGCTTAAACTGTCACTAAGATTCACATTAGATGTAACTTATTATTTTTATTATATGCAGCTTTCTATGCATATAAATTATATATTAAGACATAGTTTTTCATGTCATTCAGTTCATTTCTTTACCCATGCTTTTGGTTGAGGCCGTTGTTTGGTTCCCAGGTTAATTCATTTATTTAGGGCGTGCAGCTGTGAGGTATCATTTCCGTGATGCAATGTGAACTGGTCGAGTCGGAGGTTGTATCAAATACAACGGGGCTTTCCGCTCGTCCACGCCAGTGCCGTATAGATCCATATGTGTGGGATGTCGTTATTGGGTTAAAGGCATGTGATATTTTCTTTTCCAGTTACAGTGGACGGGCATGTTCACTTGCAATATTTTTAAGAAAAAAGATAAACTCTACACAAGCAAACAACCAACTATCTTTAGAAAAATTCAACATAGTAAAATAGTTTAAAATGATCACAGTTTTACATATGTTTACACTTTTTTAAAAAGGTTCAAAATTCCCAAAAATGTTTGACTTTTTCTAAAAAATATTTTCATTTAAAAATGTACAAAAAAAATCAATCTTTGCTTTTCAAAATAGACATCTGTTAAAAAAATCTTCAAAGGAATATTAACTTTCCTTAAAAGTGTTCTAATTTTTTGTGAATTTTTATTAAAAAATAAGGATTTTTTTGCATTTTCCCAAAAAGTAAAAAATAAAACCGATGGACAAACTATTCCATGCAAAACTACTTTTCCATCAGAAGAACGCCAAGTTGGCTTCTTCATGTCCAAACTTGCTAAAAAAGTAATAATCAGTGTAACCTTATGATTGATGTTTATTTAAATTGGATATAAAAAATGACGCATAATGGCACGTGAAGTAGGTTGTTCTTTTTTTTCTTTGCCCGGTGCAACGCACGGGCATTTGTACTAGTATCTACTACTACTACAAGCGTAACAAAAATATCTTAGAAACTTTTTGTATATATCGACTCAACGAATGTTTCCCCATTCCCACGGCCTTCCCACGCACACCATATCTGACGAAATGTTCTTCCGCTTCAGGAGCCCGCGAATTGCACGCCAAGGAGAGGCGCATATGATTGTAGCTTAGCTCGCCATGGCTATGCATGCCCCACCACAATGACCACATTCCCATCGATCATTCATCATTCCATGTACCAACTCTCACGTAACAACCAGTGAAGGAATCAAGCAAGAGCCGCTAGCTAGCTTGATATTCGTGGACATGGAGGTGGTTTCCAAGCATAGGCTTTCCACTCCCATGCCATTGCTTCCATGCGCACCCATCCTTTTCCTGCGTACCCCCGGCCGCCCTCGCGTCCGCGTCCAGTCAAAGGCTGTGCTCCATTATCACCATCGGGTTCGTGTACCTCTGACAGCCAATGTACATCTACGTAGTCTATAATCGACAATGATATCTGCAAACCACTCGGGTAATTAATGTCGATGTCAGTGTGCCCGTCTGCCACACTGCTCCTATATATGCTCTCTCCGTGCTCCGAGCCTCCGACGTACAGGAACCGCAACCACCAGTTCGATCGCGCGCGTCCTCCTCACCACGCACCACCGATCGGTCGATAGGTCCTCGGCTCCGGTCGTGCCGCCGACGTCAGTTAGGCATGGCCTCAGACGGCGATGGCGTCGACGGCGGAGGAGGAGGAGGCTTCTGCAACAGCGACTTCATGGAGCTGCGGCCGGAGAAGGGCGGGGTGCGCGACCTCGTCCACCTCCTGTGGTCGCCCAACGTCGCGGAGAACGACGCTGTGGACTGCCCCGCGGGCACGGAGATCGGATCGGCGCGGCGGCGGTGGGCCGTGTTCGTGTCGCTGGTGGCGCAGATGCTGCTGCTATGGGCCAAGCGGCCCGTGGCGCTGCTGGGGCGGGCGGCCGAGTACTGGATGAACCTCCTCAACGAGAACGGCGGCGGCGTCCTCCCGCTCCTCGCCAACGCCCTGCATGGTACGTTCTTCATCAGTCATCAACATCGATCGATCGTCCCGTGGAAGGACGTACTCGATCGTATCCAACTGTTTGTTCTCTTGACCGCACTGATTGGTTGCATTTATGGTGCTTTCGCCTTCAACTACTCTGCTCCGCTGGTTTTGTTCCGAGGGCGGATAACTGGACATGAACATTCATTCCCGACCTCGTACGATCGTATGATGCAATTCTAATTACCTGCAGCGATGCGATCAACCAACCTACCTAACTTGCATATTAATTTGATGCTAGTCCATGCAAATTAAGAAAAGGAATACTGTCTCGATACTCCAAGGTAGCTACTAATATCTACTTGCAGATTTACGAGTTCATACTTATTTTAGTACTCTTGGTATATATGGTTACTCGTGGTTTCATTCTGGTCAATGGAGCCGGGGATCACTCCCTATTTTCCTAAAAAAAAAACTCTTGGTAAGCGGGTGGAAAGTCATATATACGTGGTTATCAATTAGGAGTATCATGGAGCTAGTAAACAGAAACTGAGGGGGTATGTTGGATTTTGACCTGATGGACGCTGCTAATATATATCTTGTGTGGCCCTGAACCGCTGATTCTTCAACGAATTAAGAACACATATTTTCAGGACTAGTCTTTGACTAGAGACTGCCCACCATAAAAGCAGAAATTACAAGTCGTTTTCTAAAAACTGATAAAAGGTCGTTTTTCATACTTAAAACTGAATGATAATGTTCTGCTGTAGCAGTCCAGCTTACTGTTCAAAATGTTGACGATTGCGTCCTGAAGAGGACAATCCCTATAATTGATTGATTGAGCACCAGTTCTGAGAATTATTGCCCCGCTATGTACATTGTCACACACTCAGAGCAAGTATAATAAGATGATGTAGGCGGGCTGTGAGACATTAAATATTATATTTTTGCTTACTTGGATGAGAGAGAAGAGGAGAAAGAAGAGAAGCGGGCTACTAGTTAACAGCTGGCTGCAACACGTGTTCCTAGGTACTTTGTGAAAGAGTTGGGTGGACCATGTATCAACAAAGTAGTACATATTTATATCTAACTATTGTACTTGTTGGCTATAAGCTTGACTATATGTGACATGACAATATCATATAGCCAACAGCTGGCTATATTATTAACCATGCTCTCACAGAGCCAGTTGCGTGTGACAAAATGACAAGTAAAGTATGTCTGTTGTGTGGTACCACCCCGAATCCCTAAAACAAGGAGAATATATGCTAGTAATACCAACTCTTTGCTGCAGGGAAGGTGAAAATGCCAGACAGATCATCCCTGAACTACCGTTCCTGCATCGGGCTGCTCGACACGAGGGTCGAGCTCGACAAGAAGATCAAACCCGGGGAAAGCAACTACCACGCCGCGCTGTCGATCATGGCGGCGAAGTTGGCCTACGAGAACGAGCTCGTCATCAGCAGCGTCGTGCAGAACCACTGGCACATGGAGTTCCTGGGCTTCTACAACTGCTGGAACGGTAAGCCAACCAACAACTCCGCCATCCTCGGTCACATGCATGACGATGCATGCGCTTAATTAATGGCGTGTCGCGCTCTGGTGGATGGATCTACCGTTCCAGACTTCGAAGGGGACTACACGACGCAGGCGTTCATGCTGGCGGACGCGCCGGCGCCGGACGCGACGCTGGCGGTGGTGGCCTTCTGCGGCACCAAGCCGTTCGACACGGAGCAGTGGTGCACGGACGTGGACTTCTCCTGGTACGAGCTCCCGGGCGCCGGCGCCGGCTGCCGCGTCCACGGCGGCTTCATGAAGGCCCTGGGCCTGCAGCGGCGCGGCGGCGGCTGGCCGAGGGACGTCGCCGACCCCACCGGCGCCGGCGACGGAAGACCGTTCGCCTACTACGCCATTAGGGAGAAGCTCAAGAGGTTCCTGGACGGCAACCCGGGCGCCAGGTTCGCGGTGGCCGGGCACAGCCTGGGCGGCGCGCTGGCCGTGCTGTTCCCGACAGTGCTGGCGCTGCACGAGGAGGAGGCCGTGCTGGGGAGGCTGCAGGGCGTGTACACGTTCGGGCAGCCCCGCGTGGGCGACGAGCGGCTCGGGGCGCTCATGGCGCCGCACCTGGAGAACCCCAGCCGGTACTTCAGGTTCGTCTACTGCAACGACATCGTGCCCCGGGTGCCCTACGACGATTCCACGCTCCTCTTCAAGCACTTCGGGACCTGCCTCTACTTCGACAGCTTCTACAGAGGACAGGTCCGTCTAGTCACTCACCATGTCACTTCATTTTTCTTTTAGAAGATCTCTCATTTTTTATCCAAAATCGAACGAATTTTCTGTCTTGCAACAAGGAAATGAATGTCTCTACAAGTTACTACCAAAAAAGTAAGTTATTCTACTACTTAAGATGGATAGATAGACACTAGAAGAAATGCATTTGCTGCTGTAACAGGAGTAAACTTTCAAGGCAAGGCAAGGCAAGAAAATCATGGCTTAGAAGCAAGAACCTCGTCTCATTTCACTTTTGGAGAAGAGACCACAGATCCATATGCTTCGTGGATCCCACCGATCGAGACTGTACCTGACCTGACAGACGCGTTTGATTAAAGCAGGTGACCGCGGAGGAGCCCAACAAGAACTACTTCTCGGTGCTGGCGGTGGCGCCCAAGCTGGTGAACGCGTGGTGGGAGCTCGCCCGGAGCTTCCTCATCGGCTATGCGGAGGGGCCGGAGTACGCCGAGGGGTGGCTGATGCGGCTCGCCAGGGTCGCCGCGCTGGTGATGCCGGGGCTGCCGCCGCACGCGCCGCAGGACTACGTCAACGCCACCAGGCTCGGAGCGGCGTCGCTCGGGCCGCTGGAGCTATCCGAGCAGCCATTGTAACTTTATTTTTTAGTACTCCCTCCATTTGGAATTGCGATGGTTAATTCCGGACGGAGGTTGTAGTTCAGAATCAGATTAAACATCTCTAACTATGTATATATATATATATATGAATTATTCTTGTTCCATCGTTCATTGTTCTAGCAAATGATTCAGTGGACATGCTAATAATAGTGCACCCTTCTTATTATTACGGTCATATTTTTCAGTAAAGGGTAACATATTAATGTCAAGATGATACCAATTATATCTGGAGTAAAGAAACATGTGCAGGCGCCAGTGTCGTGGAATCCCATCACTACGGGCTAGAGTTTGGGTTTCCACCTTGAAGAGCGCGTCTGGGTAGACTCCAAAGAAATGTTTCCATTTGTGCTTGAAGCTTAGTTGATGACTGTTTGGAAGCAAGAATAGTGCACGAACAGTTAACCGTTTCACAGTCATCAAATTTGTCTTTTTTGCTGGAGCTACTTAGATCTCCGAACAAGCTAAAAAGTGGAACGGACATCACGCACTCAAACACCGTCCATGCAAAAATAATTCAGTTTTTTTGTTTTTATATATTCTTGAATTACTGTTCATCTGGTAAAAAATCTAAATTGAAAAAAATGAAAATTATTTTTAGAATTTGTATTTCAATTTTCTTTTGAATTTACTGTTCACCCAGTGAAAAACGATTTTTTTAAAAACCCAATTTATTTTAAATTTACTGTTCACCCGGTCAACTAAGTCAAAAATGGTCAACAGGGGGAGGAGGGTTGAATTCTAGCTGGTTTTGAGAATTCGGGGGTGTAAACTAGACGATATTAAAGTTCGGAGGTGTATATTAGACTAGGGCTAGAGTTGAGGGATGTAATATGCACTTCTCTCTTTCAACAAAGATACAATGCTCCCCATAAAGAAAAACAAGGATACCACGCATAAACACAACCATTGCGAGGTGCAAGCACGAAAAGCACCTTGGTTTTAAACCCGGTGCTCAAAAAGCACCACCAAAGCAAAGTTATCGTTTGTTGCCATCACCCACGATGTTGCATGGAGGGGTGCACACACCCTGATCAAGAGAAATTGAAATCAACTGTTCCATGGCATACATGCATGGAGGCAGCTGCTTCCATGCATACACTAGTGCAGAACCGGGCAATAGCACCGGTTCGTAAGGTCCTTTAGTGCCGGTTCCATAACCGGCACTAAAGTGTGGTCACTAAAGCCCCCCCCCCCCTTAGTACCGGTTCAGCACGAACCGGTGCTAAAGGGCAACCACGTGGCACGAGCCAGCTCCGGGGGCCTGAAGCCCTTTAGTATCGGTTGCTAAGACCAACCGGTACTATAAGGTTTGGGGGTTTTTAGTTTTATGATTTATTTTTCATTTAATTTTGTGTTTCCATTTTAATTCTTTTTCGTTTGCTGGTATTTTATGATACTACACATTGTAAACGTTATGCATATATATATATATATATATATATATATATATATATATATATATATATATATATATATATATATATATATATATATATAATTTCTAGTAGAACCAATCATCGAGTTCAACATGATTGTCATGATATTATAAGCGTTCATATATAACACCACAAAAGCAAATCACTTAAGTTCAGAACGAAGAACATAGACATGAAAAGACAAGTACTAATTAAGAGCGGCATGAAGAACTACCTAAATCACTCCTGCTAGCTACTCTCTCTCTGGTAAAATAGCATAGAACATGTATAGCTCTCCTGATTGATCATACTGGAGCATGCCGATGATCCTGTCTCCTAATCGTGGGCTGCGCTTCTCATTGCTGCCCCCTAGTACTTCTCTGCGATCATTAACAATTTTCCTCCAATCTTTCACTATTAAGCATTCATCGCTTCTAGAAATCCTGAATGCATTCATGTGCAATGCAGGATATCTTGGCCTTAAGCTAACAATTGGCATCTGACCTTTAGTCTCGATCCCCTGAGGCACAACTGTCATCGGGAGTCCCTGTTGAAGAACATCGTATAGTACTTAATTAATATACTTAGCAATGAAAGTTTAGCAAAAAAAATATGTATGCAAAATATGCACTGAGGACAAATAGTAAATATCTTACCATCATTCCTAAATAGATATGACCGTAGTTCAATACCATCACTATTGGTCGCACGTTTTAAGTACTAACATTTCCAAGTGCAGGAAAAAAATTTGTCTTGACAGTATGAAGATCCTCAAGCCATAAAACATAATGACTTATCTCCTCGCAGTTTAGTTCAGCTCCGGGACAGTAGAAGGTCCTGTCTACCAAGCGCCGGACATGTTTGGTTGAATGGAGATAAGCTGTCAATAGAAATTAGTTGTCAGTTATTTTTGAAATAAGCAATATCAAAGACAAAAATATATTTGAGAAGAACTCACATAATGGTAGAACTGGAGGCATCTGCACATCGACCCATATGTCTCTATTACCTTCAATATCATCTTCCGGACGAATATCAAAGGTGATAACCATAACAGGCTCAAATGCATAAGCCTTACATAGTGCTTGCCAAGTTTTGCATTCAAAATAGGTGTACGTGTGTGCATTGTATACTTTGACGTTGAAAGTATAACCATCATGCTCAGTTTTCATGTAAGCTCTCTTTACCTCCATAGTTTCCATATCTTTGAAACCTATCTTATCCAAGACAAAAATTCTTGCATGGCATGAGATGCGCTAGTAGAATAGTGAAAATTAAAAATTATAAGTCAGACAAATGAAGCATATATAAGTCATGCTTAATTACGAAAACAGACTTGTCGTTGTGACTTACTATATCGAATTCGAAAGTCTCATCCAGCTTGATGCTGAATCGCCTACCATCAACAAGAAAATTTCTGTCGCACTGGCCGCGCTCATCTTCACAGTATGTGCACATACCGAAATTTTTTCTGTCGTCAGACGACATTTCCTATGTTCATATTAGGCGAAACATTAAAGACTTACTAATTCAATTAATTCAACTACTTCTATTAATTCAACTAAGCATTTACTAAAAATAAACTAGTTATATTAATTCAATTAGTTCAACTAAGCATTTGCTAAAAATAAACTAGTTATATTAATTCAATTAGTTCAACTAAGTATTTACTAAAAATAAACTAGTTCTATATATTAATTCAACTAGTTCAACTAAGTATTTACTAAAAATAAACTAGTTCTATATATTAATTCAACAAGTTCAACTAAGCATTTACTAAAAATAAACTAGTTCTAATCCTCCATCTCTTTCTCAGACTTATCCCACTTAGGTGAAACATTAAACACTTATTACTCTCTAACATTAATTAATATCTAGCCAATTCAAATATATATCTAACTATATTCATCTCTAACAATTGACATTACTATATATTTAACTTTTCTATCTAATTCATCTAACATTCGACATTAATCTAACATTTATATAAACTCAAAATATATAAAAATATTAAATAAACAGAAAAACTCATTAACAAATAATATTTTAATTAGATAATCAAATCTCAGATACGACAATTTTCTTACTAAAAATAAACTAGTTATATTAATTATTCAACTAGTTCAAATCTCATATACCTAAATAAACTAGTTCGACAATTTTCTTACTAAAAATAAACTAGTTATATTAATTATTCAACTAGTTCAAATCTCACATACCTAGCTAATTAATATCTAATTAAATTTTCTAAAAAACAGAAAACAGAAAACAGAAAATAAGTAAAAAATGTGTGTGTGTGTGTGTGTGTATGTGTGTAGTGTGTGTATATGTGTGTACGCCGCTCCGTACGCCGCCGCCCCATACGTACGAGCGGGGGCGGCGGCGTACGGGGCGGGGGCGGCGGCGTATGGGGCGGGGGCGCCGGCGCGCTGGTGCGAGAGACATACGGGACCGCGGCGACGACGACGGACGGCGGCGGCGTTCGGAGCGGCGGTGCGAGACGACGACGACGACGGGCGGCGGCGGGGACAGCGACGACGACGACGGACGACGGGCGACGGGCGGCGACGACGGGATCGAGCGGCGCGCGGCGATGTCGAGAGGTTGGAGACGAAAGTGGGGAGATGTAACTGAAATTTTCGTAAGTGCTATATATATAGGATGGGCTTGGCTAGGCCAAGAGGCGGGAAGAGCAGGCCTTTAGTACCGGTTGGTGGCTCCAACCGGTACTAAAGGGTGATCTTTAGTACCGGTTGGAGCCACCAACCGGTACTAAAAGCCTCGCGCTGCCACCCCAAAGTTTAGTCCCACCTCGCCGGGCGAAGGGCAGCCGCACTGGTTTATAAACCCAGCCGCGGCTACCTCTTTGAACTCCTCTATATAGCAGGCTTGTGGGCCTAAATTCTGCGCGCTGCCCTGTGAGTCTGCTGGGCCTTTAAGGCCTGTAATTGCACGCCCGTGGCCTAGCAGGCCCACAGGGCAGCGCCCCAATTTTTTTTATAGTTTTTTCTTTTCTGCTTTATTTTCTTCTATTTATTTTTGCGTAGTTTTTTGTATAGTTTTTTCTTTTCTGTTATATTTATTTTCTTCTATTTATTTCTGAGTAGTTTTTCATCTAGTTTGCCAAAATTCAACATTTTCAGAGTTCATTTTGTACTGATTTTCAATTTCACGGTCATTTTATATAGTTTTTTTTCTTTTCAGCTATAGTTTTTTTTCTGCTATTTTGTCTTTTCTGCAAAACTTATTGGTCAAAGTCTGGAGTTATAACCAAAGTTTAAAAAAAAGAAATGCCGACGTGCAATTAAGAAACGTGAGCATTGAGCCTCTTCTTCATCGTCTCTCTGCACTCAGGGCTTATAAACCGCTCCTAGTCCCTCTCTTCGCGAGGTGGGACTAAAAAACAGCTTACTAAGAAACTGTAGTACTGGTTCATCCATGAACCGGTACTAAAGGTGCTCGTGGGGCCCCAGCCTTACCTGACACAACCTCATTAGTACCAGTTCGTGGCACGAACCGGTGCTAAAGGTTCGCCACGAACCGGTACTAAACAGCTCCTCCCGCCTAGCAGTTGGTGCATACTGAACGCAAAAAATATAAGAGCATTTAGATCATGATCTTATATTTCTTTACAGTCTAAATTGTCAATATGATCTTATAACATCAAAAATACTTTGATCATCAATGATCTTTGTGTGTACAATCTGAATTGTCAATATGAGTCATCATCGATTTATAAACCGATGAAGACTCATATTGCGGCCACAAATTCTACACATAGAGTTCAATGAAGACCAAGTGCTTGTGATAGTTTGAGAAATAATATATTTAAGGTGGTAAAAGGCTTGTTAGGGGAGCGAGGTGGGACTAAAAATAGCTTGCCATAACCTCATTAGTACCGGTTCGTGGTACGAACCGGCACTAAATGGTGATGGTGGGGCCATAGCCTGACCGCAGGCTGACACAGCCTCTTTAGTACCGATTCGTGGCAAGAACCGGTACTAAAGGTTCGCCACGAACCGGTGCTATTGATCGCCGCCACGAACCGCACTAATGTACACATTAGTGCCGGCTGAAATTCAAACCGGCACTATTGTGCTTCACATTTGACCCTTTTTCTACTACTGATATTCCTAACATGGACATTCACCCAAATCCATTCTTACAAAGACAAAACTACTCTCTCCGTTCCGTTATATAAGGTGTATTTGTTTTTTGAAAAGTCAACCGAGTACAAGTTTGACTAGGTTTTTAGAAAAATATATCAACATTTAGAATACGAAGTATATATCATCGGGAGATTTGACGATAACCCCCCCAGGCCACTTAAACCCCACATGTTAGAGACAGCGGCGGGGGGTATATGATCAAGGATTTGCGAACAAGGGGGGTTATCGTCAATTATCCCTATATCATTTGATTCATCATGAAAAGTAGTTTCATATTTTATGTACTAGGTATTGCAGATGTTTCACAAAAAAAAAGTATTGCAGATGTTGTTATTGTATTCTATAATCTTGATCAAACATTCAAATGGTTGACTTGCATGGAAACCAATACGCCTTATATTCTGAAATGGAGGGAGTATCATAGAACGCGGAGAGCCGAACGTCACCAGCAGGTTCAACTCACTCGCCTGCTCCAGAGCCACTCTGGTAGAAGCCGATCATTACAACGTGCCAAGGTACAACGTAAACTTCATGGCCTCACAGGCCGTAGCCGCGCGCACCACCCCGCGCTGTCGCTGCATCACTTCATGTCGCCACCATAGCAGCCACATCACCGCTGACTAGGCCACCAATCAACCTCCGAGCCGCAGCTAACGATCGATGACTACACATAAACAGCCCTAAAACAACTACATCTAGGCGCCGAAGGCCATCCACGCCATCCGCCGCTGCCCACGCGACACTGTGGCACAACCACGTCCTCGAGTGCTCAGGGATACCGTCTCTGCATCCAAGCCCCATCTCGTGCATCGCAGGCGTATGATAAGGAGCGCTCCTCACACGAGAAGGCAACCCCATCATCACCGTCCTCTGGCGACAGCGAGGAGGGGAGAAGAGAGGGTCGCACACTCCCCTTCCCCAGAGCGACCCGGGCTAGGCCACTCTAATCGGAAGCCTCCTATTACGGCCACATGACCACTACACTCACAGCCTTACGAACAAGTGAACCTCGTTTCCAAAACCACCATTTGTGGATCGAAGGAAGAAAAAACTAAGGGAATTTTGGTTAAAAAAAAGGTGTGCTAATAGAGGTAACATCACTTACAATGAGCCTATTTCCTCTTACGTTTCACTTGGTGGTGTAACTTATGTTCTGCTTTGCTTAGAGCATCTCCAGCCATTGAGCCCCACAGGAGGCATTTTTTTCGCCGCCTGGGGGGCTGCCGGCGAAAACTTTGGCATGGGAATGAAAATATCCCCAGCCATTTCCACAACCTACTCCCCAAGCGAGGCCGTGCCCGTCCTCCACGCTGCGCTCCGCAACACGCTCGGCGAGGCCGTGAGCGCTGTTGGGGCCGTCGCCGGCCTGGACCTTGGCGTTGGGGCGCTTGACGGCGGCATCGAAGATGAGCTCAAGCGCGTCCGTTCCTGACGGCGGAGGCCAAGTACGCGGCTACCTCGCCCCGCCACCGCGATGACACCCCACGCCGCACAGCCGTGCCCCGGTGGCGGTGGTCGCGTCGGAGTGCGCGTCACTCGAGCAGGGCATCTGCGTCTGCTACTGCGAGGTTGCCTGTGCCGGTGCGCCAACTACTGCGAGGCTGCCTGTGCCGGTGGCCGGGCCAGCATCGAGGAGGAGAAGATGGGAAGCGGGCATGGCCGGTGCGGCCGAGGATGTCGATGACCCGGCAGAACCCCGACAATGCTTGGTCTATGATCTCCCCGAGCGGCGGCGGCGCGCAGTCGGCGTGGGGGGAGAGCGATGCGGCGAGGAGCTCGAGGTTGCGGAGCCCTCGGCGGCGGCTTCGTGGATGGCCAGCTGCTGCTCCCGGCCGGGGCACATGCATGGCACCAGGTGCATGGCTCTGGGCCGGACCTGTCGCGCGAGCTCCGCCCCATCCTGGCCGCCGCGCGCGCCCCGCTGCGCCCCTTGTCGTGGTCCTAAGACTGACAGTAGAAAGGGGGGGTAGGTATGGAGAGGCAAGATCTCAGCTATGGTGAAGATGTACACACGAGGTTTACGAGTTCAGGCCCTTCACGGTGGAAGTAACAACCCTACGTTTCGGTGCCCGGGGACGGTCGATTGGATTATGTGTGTGATATTACAGGGGGTGCGAACCCTTGTGCCAGAGGGGGAGTGTGGCTTATATAGAGTGCGCCAGGACTCTCAGCCACCTCCATTACAAGGGACTTAATGTACGTAAAGTATGGGGCGTTACTGGTAACGTCTGCCTTAAGTGTTGTTTATGATCTTAATGACTACGGAGTGAACGCTTGACCGTTACAGTGCTGAGTGACTCCAGGTCTTCAGTAAGGTCGAGTGACTCTCCATATGGTCGAGTGACGGTAGGGAGGAGGACCTCCTAGTGATGTGGCCATCGAGTGGATTGCACTCGACGTGTACAATCGGGGCTCTCCTGTTGTCTCTTGGTCCTTTCATCTTCCACGGTAGTGACCTTGGGTAGGGTGTATAGGTCGGGCCTATGACCCTACCCCAAGTCTGTATCCTCATCAGTAGCCCCCGAATGGATTAAGGTGCGAGTGGAAAGTAGGTCGAAGTTGAACCTGCTTCGAGCTTAGTGTCATCACGAGTGTTTTCTGCAAATCTGAACACCTGCGTCGGTACTTCGGTGTCGACTCAGTCGCCTTGATCCATTCAGTGAACTGTCGAATGAACTGGTGACTTCATGTGTCGAGTATTGTGGTGGAGCGCGGGATCTTGGGCGCGATTGTCTGCGGTGTATCCCGGATTTTGCGGGATACGAAATTTTGGGGAAGCGTGCGGGACGGGGAGTGCCGAAGCGGGCGGAGCGGATAAACAGTGATTTCTTGATTTCCGCGCCGCCTTTTTCGCCACGTACGCTGCGCACGACTGTTGCAGGATTTGATAGAATCGCCTGGTCCCACACGTCAGTCACTCGGAAGGGACCCTTTATAAGGTGACGGAACCGAGGCGCCTGCACTGTGCACACCCTTTCCTCCTTCTTCTTTCTCTACTTCTCCGTCGCGCCCTGCTCTTCTGCTTCGACGCCGCCGCTCCGTCTCCATGGTGAAGGACAAAACGGCGGCGCTAGAACACACAAAGAAGACAAAGGGGGCGGCGAAGGGCAAGAAGCAGCAACGCAGATCGTCTTCCCGTGCGGGGTTGCCGTCGGGCTGGATCCAGGGCGATTGGATCCGGTCTTCGATTCGGCAGGCGGATCTGGACGAGCTAGCAGAGTCTGGGCTAATCGCCAAGGGAGCGGCGAGGCTTCCGGAGGGGGAGATGAGTCCCCAGCCTCGACCGGGTGAGTGCGTTCTGCTCGCCACTAACGTCGATCGCGGTTTTTCGCTTCCTCCGCATCCTTTCTTCCGGGGGTTCCTGAACTTTTTCGGTGCTTAGCTCCACCATTTTTCTCCCAACAGCATCACGTATTTAGCTGCGTTTGTATCGATGTGCGAGAACTTCTTAGGGTGTCGACTGCACTGGGGTCTTTTCAAACACATCTTCACCATTCGTTCCCAGTCGGTAAAAAAGGCGCGAAGTCGAGTGACTCGAAAACCCATGTCATCCAGATGTGTGGTGGTTTAGGTATCCAAAAGAGGAATAGGAGTGCCTTTCCCGCCATGACTCTCCCTGATTCTGTTAGAGGCCGGCAGTCGACCTGATTCTACTGCCAGGACGTCGCAGCTCCAGGTAAGTCGACTGGTCTTCCCCACTTCTCGTTTGACCGTGTTCAGACTCCTGCTCCACTGAAAGTAACCGCTGATGAGACCATGGAGACAAGGATGTTGGTGGATAGAGTGGTCTGGCTCATCAATGGTGGCGTTACCGGCCTGGACCTGCTAGAAGTGTTCCTCAGTCGATGCATCCAGCCTCTCCAGGCCCGCGATCACCCGATGTGGCTGTATTCCGGACTGGACGACACCACTCGGGTCCATCCAGAAGAAGTGCCGTCTGAAACTGTAGCCTTGTGGCCGAGGAGCATCACAGGCAACCAGGACAACCCCAGAGGATCCAGGCGAGTGGTCCCCTTCAATGACGGGTACCTGCCCGACAAGGTATACTTTTTGTTCCGACTGCTTCCCGCTCACGCTCCGACTGTACTTGATGTTGACTGACTCTAACTCGACCGATTTGTTCTGCAGGTATTCACTGAAATGCATTCGATGCCCAATGGTGAACAAGCTTTGGAGCAGGACCAGGAGGGAGGAGACAATGCGGAGGAGAGTGGTGAGTGGGAGTCTCCGGGAGAGGCGGAGGAGGAGAGCGAGGAGTCGGACGAGGAGGAAGAAGTCGACTCGCCACCGCGCTCCGAACGCCGATCCAAACAGCAACATGACCTGTCTGGCGGGAGCGGAAAAAGCGTGGCCCCGAGTGCCCATACTCAAAAACGCACTCGGACGTCGACCCCGGAGCCGACGGAGAAGGTGGACAAGTAGCCTAAAGTTGCTCCTCCAAAGGCTCGGAAGACATTGCCACGGATTAAGATGGACGTCCCTGTTGCTTCGGGGTGAGTATCTCGCTTGTGTTTTCGTAGGTTAATTGAAGATTTACTTGTTCTGACCGACCAATTCATGTGTCTTTCCAGTCCCACCTCTGCTGCCACGGACATGGAAATTGACAAGGCGCCAGGAGACGAGGAGGCCACCTCACGAGTCGGTAAGTCCGATCGACCGAGCTTCATTAAGTTGGATGGACCGTCAATCGGCAGAATTTCTGACATTTCTCTCTTTCTGTAGTTCCGCAAGAAGTTGTTGTGCTTCCTGACAATGAAGAAGAAGCCCCTCTACCGGAGAGGAAGAGGAGGAGTGGGAGCACTAGCAGGAAGAGGCTTGAGGTTCAGGTTCCTCAGTCGACGCCGCGTTCGAGACGGTGGTCGATCGTTCCGGAGAACCTGTTCGGACCAGCGTCACTTTTGCCAGCCCGCTGACGATTGATCGTCCGGCGGACTCGACTGCACCAACTTTTGCTGCTCCAATGCAACTCCGCGCATCGGACCCAGTGACTGCTTCGGCTGCTCTGCAGCCATCACTTTTTGTTGTGTATCGAACTCCAGATGACTTGCTGGTCGCCGCTAGGGAAGCTTTTCGTCAGGTGAACCTTGTCATGGAGCAGGTGAAAGTGATGCATGAGGCTAGTCAGGTAGCTTACAATGCCAGCACCGCTCTTCAGACCAATGTTCAGGTCAGCAAAATTTCGACTGAACTTTTGAGTGTTGCCTTTATATCTTTGTATCTGATCACCCACTGGGGTGTTCCTTTGCATAGAATTTAGGAAAACTTCAACTCCGCTCGCCTTGAGCTGAGTCTCAGTAAACTGTTCGAACCAGTGGAGGCACGCCTAGTGCACCCAGTGGGTGTAGTCCCCGAGACCACGGTCGACTGCTTGCAGTCGACTGAGGTCTAATGTTGTATCCTCACGTTGAGTAGGCCTTGCTGAGTATTGATCTGATCCAGTGGGGGCACGCTAAGTGCACCCACTGGGTGTAGTCCCCGAGACTACTGTTGAATAATTGATTCAGCAGTACTCTTACAGTAATTCTTCTCTGTTACTGTCGCTTATTTCTGCCGACTGACATGTCTGTCTTTCTGGTTGCAGAGGTCGTGTGATCTTGGAGCTTGGCTCACCAAATTAAAGAAGAAGCATATCAGCGTTGAACTTGACCTTGAACTCGCGAAGAAGAATCTCAAGACTGCTAAAGAAGAAACGGCCATCATGGGAGGTAAACACTCGACCGTTCTGTCTGCTTTGTAGCTCCCACTTCGCGCTGGTTTTTCCTTTCAGTCTTTTTGAACCAAGTGATTTCACACAAGCAGATGTACGTAGTGAAAATCGCCAACTTCAGTCCCATCTGAAGAGTGTTGTTTCCTTAGAGAGAATGAAGGAGGCTTTGGAGCAGAAGGATCTGGATCTGGCAGCTGCTCAGAAGGAAGCACGTGAGAAGACGAAGCTTGCAGACCAGAAGCTGACTTCAGTCGGCAAATTGGAGGAGGAGAACAAGAAGCTGAAGATTGCCATCTCGGATGCTAATCGGGAAGTCGAGCAACTGAGGAAGGACAAGGAGAATCTGACCACTGAAGTCGGCGACCTCAAGACCAAGACAGAGAAGCTAGAGTCCTATCTGGAGCAACTCGCCTCGAAACTTGTTCTGAAGCTTGAAGGTATGATCATTCGATTGCAGTTAATTTGTCTCTGACTAAACTTTGTTGTCATGCCATCGACTCATCGTTTTTCACAATGGGACAGAACTGTGTCAAGACTTTGAAGCTGAAACTGGGCGGGTCGAGACGGGTCTCGACCCCATCAACTGTCCTATGAAAGATGATGTTGCAATGAATCTGCTGCGATTGGAGTCGCGCTTGGATGGTGCAGTTACTTATCTGGCTTGACTGAAGGCCGCGATGACTCAAGTGGATGCTGAACTCTAGCCTCAGGCGGAGCTATCTCAAGACCTCGAGTCCCTGATGACTCGACTAAATCAAATTCCAGCCCGAGTGCAAGAGTGGAAGAAATCTGCCGCTCGCTGTGGTGCCGATGTTGCCTTGTCGTTGGTCCAAGTGCACTGAAAGGAGGCAAAGGAAGACAAGCTGGCAGCTCTCAAAGTAGCGAATACTAAGAAGCACTCTTTCCAGGACTTCATGGACACCTTCCTCGAGGTGGCCACTCGCATTGCCGACAGCATTGACCTCGACAGCTTCTGTGATCCGGCCAGTCCTTCTCCCGCCAAGTGATTGAAAGAAGAAAAACATTACGCTTCACCTTTATTTGCCTCAGGATGCCGAGTGATTTTGTAACCGTTAAAACTCCTTCAGGTCTGGTGCCCGAGTACTTTTAATCTGCGGTTAGGAAACTCTGGATTTATCTTTGAATATGTTGGGTTTATCTTCGAGTGAAGTCTGTTCTGCACTCGGATCGGATTCCCATTGTTTGATGCAGGTCTTGAAGAAGGATCAGCAGTCGACCCTTTGATGAGCCCTTGGTAGCATTGATCAGCTCAACAGTGAGGTACTCAGCAATGGTCTTGACGTTCCTGTCATCAGCGAGGGGCCAATCGTTGGGTGCAGACAATCTCGTCCTTCTTCTTGACGATGCAGCCTCCGGGTGGGGGGGGGGGGGGGGGTTGTGGCCGACCCACAGCCTCATTCACCACTCGGTATGATGTTTCAAACTTAGGTGAGCACTGGGCCGCAGCTAAGCCCCCGAGTGGGAGGGCTGCTCACCACTCGTTAGGCTTTTTCAAACTTAGGCGAGCACCGGGCTACAACTAAGCCTCCGAGTGCGAGGGCTGCTCACCACTCAGTAGGATTTTTCAAACTTAGGCGAGCACTGGGCTGTAGCTAAGCCCCCGAGTGGAAGGGTTGCTCACCACTCGGTAGGATTTTTCAAACTTAGGCAAGCACTGGGCTGCAGCTAAGCCCCTGAGTGGGAGGGTTGCTCACCACTCGTAGGATTTTTGAAACTTAGGCGAGCACTGGGCTGCAGCTAAGCCTCCGAGTGGGAGGGCTGCTCACCACTCGGTAGGATTTTTCAAACTTAGGCGAGCACTGGGCTGCAGCTAAGCCCCCGAGTGGAAGGGTTGCTCACCACTCGGTAGGATTTTTCAAGCTTAGGCGAGCACTGAGCTGCAGCTAAGCCTCCGAGTGGGAGGTTTTCTCACCACTCGATAGGATTTTTCAAACTTAGGCGAGTACTGCTCACCACAATCTCGTCCTTCTTCTTGACGGTGTGACCCCCAGGGGGGGGGGGTTGTGGTCGACCCACACCGATTAGAAGGGCTCTTTTTTTATTATTACTTAGGCGAGCACTGGGCTGCAGCTAAGCCCCCGAGTGAGAGGCAGACTCACCACTCGGTAGGATTTTTGTCCCTTAGGCGAGCACTAGGCTGCAGCTAAGCCTCCGTGTGAGAGGGAGACTCACCACTCGGTAGGATTTTTATCACTTAGGCGAGTACTGGACTGCAGCTAAGCCCCCGAGTGAAAGGAAGACTCACCACTCGGTGGGATTTTTGTCACTTAGGCGAGCACTGGGCTGTAGCTAAGCCCCCGAGTGAGAGGCTGACTCACCACTCGGTAGGATTTTTATCACTTAGGCGAGTACTGGACTGCAGCTAAGCCCCCGAGTGAGAGGCGGACTCACCACTCGGTAGGATTTTTATCACTTAGGCGAGTACTGGACTGCAGCTAAGCCCCCGAGTGAGAGGCAGACTCATCACTCGATGCGATTTTTATCACTTCATCTTAGGCGAAGCAGATTCGCAGCTAAGGCGATATGTACAAAAGAAATAAACAACAATCATTCGGAAGAAAGTAAAATTATGTCTTTTGATAGCCGAACCAAGAGGTATTTCTTATTACATCCCATCAGTCTAAATACTTAAGGGTAAAAAGGGCGGAGCAAATCTGCATTCCAAGTGTGTGGTTCATCTTTGTTGTGCTCGACATTGAAGAGACGGTATGCTCCGTTGTGGAGCACCTTGGTGACGACGAAAGGGCCCTCCCAAGCAGGAGCGATCTTGTGTGGCTTCTGCTGATCCACTCGAAGAACCAAGTCTCCTTCTTGAAATGCCGGACCCCTTACGTTCCTGGCATGGAATCGACGCAGGTCTTGTTGATAAATGGTCGACCGGATCAAGGCCATCTCTCTTTCTTCCTCCAGGAGGTTGACTGCATCTTGTCAAGCTTGTTCTGCTTCTTCTTCCGAGAAGAGTTCGACTCGGGGAGCATTGTGGAGCAAATCACTCGGAAGTACGGCTTCGGCTCCGTAGACTAAGAAGAATGGAGTCCGTCCGGTCGACCGATTGGGAGTTGTTCTTAGGCCCCAAAGCACTGATGGGAGCTCATCAACCCAAGCTTCTGCTGCATGCTTAAGGTCATGCATCAACCAGGGCTTCAGTCCCTTGAGAATCAATCCATTCGCTCACTCATCTTGCCCATTCGACTGAGGATGGGCGACCAAAGCATAATCGACCCTCGTACCTTGGGTGGCACAAAAGGCTCTGAATTCATCGGAGTCGAAGTTCGATCTGTTGTCCGTGATGATGCTGTGTGGCACACCATATCTGAATATCAACTCTCTGATGAAACTCACGGCAGTACTTGCTTCAAGGTTTTTAATGGGCTTATCTTCGATCCACTTGGTAAACTTGTCGACTGCTACTAGCACGTGGGTAAATCCGCTCCTGCCAGTCCTCAGGGGTCCAACCATGTCCAATCCCCAAACAGCAAAAGGCCAGACGAGTGGGATAGTCTTCAGAGCTGATGCAGGTTTATGGGACATGTTGGAGTAAAACTGACAGCCTTCACACTTGTCCACTATTTCCTTTGCCATCTCATTGGCACGAGGCCAGTAAAATCCGGCTCGGTATGCTTTGGCCACGATGGTCCGAGAGGACGCATGATGAACACAGGTCTCCAAGTGAATATCATTGAGGATCATTTGGCCTTCTTCTGGCATGATGCACTTTTGGCAAACCCCAGTTACACTTTCTCTGAACAACTGACCTTTTATCACAGTAAAGGCTTTAGAACGTCGGACGATCTGTCGAGCCTCTTCTTCATCCTATGGAAGTTCTTTCCTAAGAATGTATGCAATGTACAGCACTGTCCAGTCGGGAGTGATGACTAAAACCTCCATGACTAAGTCGACCACGACTGGAATTTTGACTTCAGTCGGATCTGTGGCACTCTTGGGCTGTGGTGATTCTTCGGCGAAAGGATCTTCTTGAACTGAAGGTGAATGGATATGTTCCAAAAAAATCATTTCGGGGAATGGCCTCCCTCTTTGAACCTATCTTGGCCAACTCATCTGCAGCTTGATTTTTCAGTCGGGGTATATGGTGAAGCTCCAAGCATTCAAACCTCTTCTCTAGCTTTCTCACTACATTGCAATAACCAGTCATGGCTGGGCTCCTAACATCCCATTCCTTCATCACTTGATTAACCACCAAATCTGAGTCGCCGTAGACCGTAAGGCGACAGACGTCGAGTGAAATGGCCATAGGCAACCCGTATAAAAGTGCTTCATATTCGGCTTCATTATTGGAGGAATCAAAATGAATCTGTAGAACATAACTAAGCTTGTCTCCGCGGGGGGGATACTAAAACTACTCCAGCGCCTGAACCATTCAACATCTTGGAGCCATCAAAGAACATAGTCCAGTGCTTCGAGTGAACTTGAGTCGGCAATTGCTGCTCAATCCACTCGGCAAGGAAATCTGCAATTGCTTGGGACTTGATAGCCTTCTTTGCCTCAAACTTGATATCTAATGGAAGGAGTTCAATCGCCCATTTTGCCACTCGACCAGTTGCGTCTCTGTTATTCAGAATTTCAAATAATGGCGCGTCACTGACGACTGTAATGAAGTGATCAGAGAAATAATATGCAACCTTTTTCATGGTCATATATATTCCATAGACAAGCTTCTGATAATGTGGATATCGTTGCTTGGATGGAGTCAAAACTTCAGATAGATAATAAACTGGGCGTTGAACCTTGAAAGCTTTCCCTTCCTCTTCTCGCTCGACTGTGAGCACTGTACTGACAACTTGTCCAGTGGCTGCAATGTAAAGCAGTAAAGGCTCTTTGCTGATTGGCACAGCGAGCACCGACTGGGTGGAAAGCAGGGCTTTGAGCTCTGCAAACGCTGCATCAGCTTCCTCAGTCCACTCGAAGTTATCAGATTTCTTCATCAATCGGTAAAGAGGCAAGGCCTTTTTCACTGAGACGAGAAATGAATCGACTCAAGGCGGCCAAACAACCAGTCAGCTTCTGAGCGTCATGCACTCGCACGGGGCGTTTCATTCGGAGAATGAAATCGACTTTTTCTGGGTTGACGTCGATCCCTCGTTCGGAAACGAGAAAACCGAGTAACTTTCCTCCTGGAACTCCGAATGTGCAGTTTGACGGATTAAGCTTGATATCGTACCTTCTTAGGTTGTCAAAGGTTTCTGCGAGGTGAGTCAATAGGTCAGAACCTTTGCGAGACTTGACCACAATGTCATCCATGTATGCTTCCACATTTCGACTGATTTGAGTGAGCAGGCACTTCTGAATCATTCTCATGAATGTGGCTCCAGCATTTTTAAGACCGAATGGCATGGTGACATAGCAAAAGCACCCGAATGGCGTGATGAAGGCTGTTTTTATTTCATCAGGACCATACAGTCGGATCTGATGATACCCGGAATTTGCATCTAAGAAAGACAAGCGCTCGCACCCTGCAGTCGAGTCAACAATCTGATCGATGCGAGGGAGAGGGAAGTGATCTTTCGGGCAGGCCCGATTGATATGCTGGAAGTCGATGCACATACAAAGTGAATCATCCTTCTTCGGGACCATGACTACATTGGCTAGCCACTCGGAGTGGTAGATTTCACGGATGAACTCTGCTGCCAACAGTCGAGCCACTTCTTCGCCAATTGCTTTTCTCTTCTGCACGGCGGACCGCCGAAGGTGCTCTTTGATGGGTTTTACCTTGGGGTCGACACGCAAACGGTGCTCAGCCAGTCCCCTGGGTACACCTGGTGTTGGGGAACGTTGCAGAAAACAAAAAATTTCCTATGGTTTCACCAAGATCAATCTATGAGTTCATCTAGCAACAAGAGAGAGGAGTGCATCTACATACCCTTGTAGATCGAGCGGAAGCGTTCAAGAGAACGGGATTGAGGGAGTCGTACTCGTCGTGATCCAAATCACTGGATATCCTAGCGCCGAACGGACGACACTGCGTTCAACACACGTACGGTCAGTGTGACGTCTCCTCCTTCTTGGTCCAGCAAGGGGAAAGGAGAGGTTGATGAAGATCCAGCAGCATGACGGCGTGGTGGTGGATGCAGCAGGGATCCCGGCAGGGCTTCGCCAAGCGTCTGCGGGAGAGAGAGGTGTAGCAATGGGGAAGGGAGGCGCCAAGTGCAAGGGTTGCGGCTGCCCTCCGTCCCCCCTCTATATATAGGGTCCTCAGGGGGGCGCCGGCCCTAGGAGATCCCATCTCCAAGGGGGGCGGCGGCCAAGGGGGTGGCTTGCCCCCCAAGGCAAGTGGAGGCGCCCCCCCACCCTAGGGTTTCCAACCCTAGGTGCAGGGGGGCCAAGGGGGGGCACACCAGCCCACCAGGGGCTGGTTCCCCTCCCACTTCAGCCCACGGGGCCCTCCGGGATAGGTGGCCCCACCCGGTGGACCCCCGGGACCCTTCCAGTGGCCCGGTACAAAACCGGTGACCCCCGAAACTTTCCCGATGGCCGAAACTCGACTTCCCATATATAATTCTTGTTGGGGAACGTTGCAGAAAATAAAATTTTTCCTACGGTTTCACCAAGATCCATCTATGAGTTCATCTAAGCAACGAGTGAAAGGAAAGATGCATCTACATACCACTTTGTAGATCGCGAGCGGAAGCGTTCAAACGAACGGGGTTGAGGTAGTCGTTCTCGTCGTGATCCTATCACCGGAGATCCTAGCGCCGAACGGACGACACCTCCACGTTCAACACACGTACGGTCAGCGTGACGTCTCCTCTGTCTTGATACATCAAGGGGGAAGGAGAGGTTGATGATGATCCAGCAGCACGATGGTGTGGTGGTGGATGCAGCAGGACTCCGGCAGAGCTTCGCCAAGCTACCGCGGGAGGAGGAAGAGGTGTAGCAGGGGGAGGGAGGCGCCAAGACTTAGGTGCGGCTGCCCTCCCTCCCCCCCACCTTTATATAGGCCCCCAGGGGGGGCGCCGGCCCTGGAGATCCAATCTCCCAGGGGGGCGGCGGCCAGGGAGGTGGAGTGCCCCCCAAGGCAAGTGGGGAGCCCCTCACCCTAGGGTTTCCAACCCTAGGCGCAGGGGGGGCCCAAGGGGGGGGCGCACCAGCCCACTAGGGGCTGGTTCTCCTCCCACTTCAGCCCACGGGGCCCTCCGGGATAGGTGACCCCACCTGGTGGACCCCCGGGACCCTTCCGGTGGTCCCGGTACAATACCGGGTGACCCCGAAACTTTCCCGATGGCCGAAACATCACTTCCTATATATAATTCTTTACCTCCGGACCATTCCGGAACTCCTCGTGACATCCGAGATCTCATCCGAGACTCCGAACAACATTCGGTTTGCTGCATACTCATATTCATACAACCCTAGTGTCACCGAACCTTAAGTGTGTAGACCCTACGGGTTCGGGAGACATGTAAACATGACCGAGATGGCTCTCCGGTCAATAACCAACAGCGGGATCTGGATACCCATGTTGGCTCCCACATACTCCTCGATGATCTCATCGGATGAACCACGATGTCGAGGATTCAAGCAACCCCGTATACTATTCCCTTTGTCAGACGGTATGTTACTTGCCCGAGATTCGATCGTCAGTATCCCAATACCTCGTTCAATCTCGTTACCGGCAAGTCACTTTACTCGTACCGTAATGCATGATCCCGTGACCAGACACTTGGTCACTTTGAGCTCATTATGATGATGCACTACTGAGTGGGCCCAGTGATACCTCTCCGTTATACGGAGTGACAAATCCCAGTCTCGATCCGTGTCAACCCAACAGACACTTTCGGAGATACCTGTAGTGCACCTTTATAGTCACCCAGTTACATTGTGACGTTTGGTACACCCAAAGCACTCCTACGGTATCCGGGAGTTACACGATCTCATGGTCTAAGGAAGAGATACTTGACATTGGAAAACCTCTAGCAAAACGAACTACACGATCTTGTGCTATGCTTAGGATTGGGTCTTGTCCATCACATCATTCTCCTAATGATGTGATCCCGTTATCAACGACATCTAATGTCCATAGTCAGGAAACCATGACTATCTGTTGATCAACGAGCTAGTCAACTAGAGGCTCACTAGGGACATATTATGGTCTATGTATTCACACGTGTATTACGATTTCCGGATAATACAATTATAGCATGAATAAAGACAATTATCATGAACAAGGAAATATATTAATAATCCTTTTATTATTGCCTCTAGGGCATATTTCCAATAGTCTCCCACTTGCACTAGAGTCAATAATCTAGTTACACTGTGATGAATCGAACACCCATAGAGTTCTGGTGTTGATCATGTTTTGCTCGCGAGAGAGGTTTAGTCAACGGATCTGCGACATTCAGATCCGTATGTACTTTGCAAATATCTATGTCTCCATCTTGAACATTTTCACGGATGGAGTTGAAGCGACGCTTGATGTGCCTGGTCTTCTTGTGAAACCTGGGCTCTTTGGCAAGGGTAATAGCTCCAGTGTTGTCACAGAAGAGTTTGATCGGCCCCGACGCATTGGGTATGACTCCTAGGTCGGTGATGAACTCCTTCACCCAAATTGCTTCATGCGCTGCCTCCGAGGCTGCCATGTACTCCGCTTCACATGTAGATCCCGCCACGACGCTCTGCTTGCAACTGCACCAGCTTACTGCTCCACCATTCAACATATACACGTATCCGGTTTGTGACTTAGAGTCATCCAGATCTGTGTCCAAGCTAGCATCGACGTAACCCTTTACGGCGAGCTCTTCGTCACCTCCATAAACGAGAAACATGTCCTTTGTCCTTTTCAGGTACTTCAGGATATTCTTGACCGCTATCCAGTGTTCCTTGCCGGGACTACTTTGGTACCTTCCTACCAAACTTACGACAAGGTTTACATCAGGTCTGGTGCACAGCATGGCATACATAATAGATCCTATGGCTGAAGCATAGGGGATGACACTCATCTCTTCTTTATCTTTTGCTGTGGTCGGGCATTGAGCTGAGCTCAATCTCACACCATGCAATACAGCCAAGAACCCCTTCTTGGACTGATCCATTTTGAACTTCTTCAAAATCTTATCAAGGTATGTGCTTTGTGAAAGACCTATGAGGCGTCTTGATCTATCCCTATAGATCTTGATGCCTAATATGTAAGCAGCTTCTCCAAGGTCCTTCATTGAAAAACACTTATTCAAGTAGGCCTTAATGCTATCCAAAAGTTTTGTATCATTTCCCATCAAAAGTATGTCATCTACATATAATATGAGAAATGCTACAGAGCGCCCACTCACTTTCTTGTAAACGCGGGCTTCTCCATAAGTCTGCATAAACCCAAACGCTTTGATCATCTCATCAAAGCGAATGTTCCAACTCCAAGATGCTTGCACCAGCCCATAAATGGATCGCTGGAGCTTGCATACTTTGTTAGCATTCTTAGGATCGACAAAACCCTCCGACTGCATCATATACAGTTCTTCCTTAAGATGCCCGTTAAGGAATGCCGTTTTGACGTCCATCTGCCATATCTCATAATCATAGTATGCGGCAATTGCTAACGTGATTCAGACGGACTTCAGCTTCGCTACGGGAGAGAAGTCGAGCTTTATAGACGGTAATGTCTCATTGTAGTCAACCCCTTGAACTTGCCGATAACCCTTAGCGACAAGTCGAGCTTTATAGACGGTAATGTTACCATCCGCGTCCGTCTTCTTCTTAAAGATCCATTTGTTTTCTATCGCTCGCCGATCATCGGGCAAGTTTGTCAAAGTCCATACTTTGTTTTCATACATGGATTCTATCTCGGATTGCATGGCTTCAAGCCATTTGTTGGAATCTGGGCCCGCCATCGCTTCTTCATAGTTCGAAGGTTCACCGTTGTCTAACAACATGATTCCCAGGACAGGGTTGCCATACCACTCTGGTGTGGAACGTGTCCTTGTGGACCTACAAGGTTCTATAGCAACTTGATCCGAAGTACCTTAATAATCATCATTAATTTCCTCTCCAGTTGGTGTAGGCACCACAGGAACATTTTCCTGAGCTGTACTACTTTCCGGTTCAAGAGGTAGTACTTCATCAAGTTCTACTTTCCTCCCACTTACTTCTTTTGAGAGAAACTCTTTTTCTAGAAAGGATCCGTTCTTGGCAACAAAGGTCTTGCCCTCGGATCTTAAGTAGAAGGTATACCCAACGGTTTCCTTAGGGTATCCTATGAAGACGCATTTTTCCGACTTGGGTTCGAGCTTTTCAGGTTGTAATTTCTTGACATAAGAATCGCATCCCCAAACTTTTAGAAATGACAGCTTAGGTTTCTTCCCAAACCATAATTCATACGGTGTCGTCTCAACGGATTTAGACGGTGCCCTATTTAAAGTGAATGTAGCTGTCTCTAGAGCGTATACCCAAAATGATAGCGGTAAATCGGTAAGAGACATCATAGACCGCACCATATCCAATAGAGTGCGATTACGACGTTCGGACACACCGTTACGCTGAGGTGTTCCAGGCGGCGTGAGTTGTGAAATGATTCCACATTTCCTTAAGTGTGTACCAAATTCGTGACTTAAGTATTCTCCTCCACGATCTGATCGTAGGAACTTTATCTTTCGGTCACGTTGATTCTCTACCTCATTCTGAAATTCCTTGAACTTTTCAAAGGTCTCAGACTTGTGTTTCATCAACTAGACATACCCATATCTACTCAAGTCATCAGTGAGAGTGAGAACATAACGATATCCTCCGCGAGCCTCAACGCTCATTGGACCGCACACATCGGTATGTATGATTTCCAATAAGTTGGTTGCTCGCTCCATTGTTCCGGAGAATGGAGTCTTGGTCATTTTGCCCATGAGGCATAGTTCGCATGTGTCAAATGATTCATAATCTAGAGACTCTAAAAGTCCATCAGCATGGAGCTTCTTCATGCGCTTGACACCAATGTGACCAAGGCGGCAGTGCCACAAGTATGTGGGACTATCGTTATCAACTTTACATCTTTTGCTATTCACGCTATGAATATGTGTAACATTACATTCGAGATTCATTAAGAATAAACCATTGACCATCGGGGCATGACCATAAAACATATCTCTCATATAAATAGAACAACCATTATTCTCGGATTTAAATGAGTAGCCATCACGTATTAAACGAGATCCAGATACAATGTTCATGCTCAAACTTGGAACTAAATAACAATTATTGAGGTTCATAACTAATCCCGTGGGTAAATGTAGAGGTAGGGTGCCGACGGCGATCACATCGACCTTGGAACCATTCCCGACGCGCATCGTCACCTCGTCCTTCACCAGTCTCCGCTTATTCCTCAGCTCCTGTTGTGAGTTACAAATATGAGCAACGGCACCTGTATCAAATACCCAGGAGCTACTACGAGTACTGGTAAGGTACACATCAATTACATGTATATCAAATATACCTTTAGTGTTGCCGGCCTTCTTGTCCGCTAAGTATTTGGGGAAGTTCTACTTCCAGTGACCCTTCCCTTTGCAATAAAAGCACTCAGTCTCAGGCTTGGGTCCATTCTTTGACTTCTTCCCGGCAACTGGCTTACCGGGCGCGGCAACATCTTTGCCGTCCTTCTTGAAGTTCTTCTTACCCTTGCCCTTCTTGAACTTAGTGGTCTTATTGACCATCAACACTTGATGTTCTTTCTTGATTTCAACCTCTGCTGACTTCAGCATTGAAAATACTTCAGGAAAGGTCTTCACCATCCCCTGCATATTGTAGTTCAACACAAAGCTCTTGTAGCTCGGTGGGAGCGACTGAAGGATTCTGTCAATGACCGCCTCGTCCGGGAGGTTGATCTCCAGCTGGGACAAGTGGTTGTGCAACCCAGACATTTTGAGTATGTGCTCACTGACAGAACTGTTTTCCTCCATCTTACAACTATAGAACTTGTCGGAGACTTCATATCTCTCGACCCGGGCATGAGCTTGAAAAACCATTTTCAGCTCCTCGAACATCTCATATGCTCCATGTTTCTCAAAATGCTTTTGGAGCCCCGGTTCTAAGCTGTAAAGCATGCCGCACTAAACGAGGGAGTAATCATCAGCACGTGACTGCCAAGCGTTCATAACGTCTTGGTTCTCTGGGATGGGTGCTTCACCTAGCGGTTCATCTAGGACATATGCTTTCTTGGCTGCTATGAGGATGATCCTCAGGTTCCGGACCCAGTCCGAATAGTTGCTGCCATCATCTTTCAGCTTGGTTTTCTCTAGGAACGCGTTCAAGTTCATGTTGACATGAGCGTTGGCCATTTGATCTACAAGACATATTTGCAAAGGTTTTATACTAAGTTCATGATAATTAAGTTCATCTAATCAAATTATTTAATGAACTCCCACTCAGATTGACATCCCTCTAGTCATCTAAGTGTTACACGATCCGAGTCGACTAGGCCATGTCCGATCATCACGTGAGACGGACTAGTCATCATCGGTGAACATCTCCATGTTGATCGTATCTTCCATACGACTCATGTTCGACCTTTCGGTCTCTTGTGTTCCGAGGCCATGTCTGTACATGCTAGGCTCGTCAAGTTAACCCTAAGTGTTCTACATGTGTAAATCTGTCTTACACCCGTTGTATGTGAACGTAAGGATCTATCACACCCGATCATCATGTGGTGCTTCGAAACGACGAACTTTAGCAATGGTGCATAGTTAGGGGGAACACTTTCTTGAAATTATTATAAGGGATCATCTTATTTACTACTGCCGTTCTAAGTAAACAAGATGCATAAAACATAATAAACATCACATGCAATTATATAGTAGTGACATGATATGGCAAATATCATATAGCTCCTTCGATCTCCATCTTCGGGGCTCCATGATCATCTTCGTCACCGGCATGACACCATGATCTCCATCATCATGATCTCCATCATTGTGTCTTCATGAAGTTGTCACGCCAATGACTACTTCTACTTCTATGGCTAACGCGTTTAGCAATAAAGTAAAGTAATTTACATGGCGTTCTTCAATGACACGCAGGTCATACAAAAAGTAAAGACAACTCCTATGGCTCCTACCGGTTGTCATACTCATCGACATGCAAGTCGTGATTCCTATTACAAGAACATGATCTCATACATCACAATATATCAATCATCATTCATCACAACTTCTGGCCATATCACATCACATGACAATTGCTGCAAAAACAAGTTAGACGTCATCTAATTGTTGTTGCATCTTTTACGTGGCTGCAATTGGGTTCTAGAAAGAACGTTTTCTTACCTACGAATAACCACAACGTGATTTTGTCAACTTCTATTTACCCTTCATAAGGACCCTTTTCATCAAATCCACTCCAACTAAAGTAGGAGATACAGACACCCGCTAGCCACCTTATGCAACTAGTGCATGTCAGTCGGTGGAACCTGTCTTGCGTAAGCTTATGTGTAAGGTCGGTCCGGGCCGCTTCATCCCACAATACTGCTGAAGCAAGAAGAGACTAGTAGTGGCAAGCAAGTTGACAAGATCTACACCCACAACAAAATTGTGTTCTACTCGTGCAATAGAGAACTACGCATAGACCTAGCTCATGATGCCACTTTTGGGGAACGTTGCAGAAAATAAAAAAATTCCTACGGTTTCACCAAGATCCATCTATGAGTTCATCTAAGCAACGAGTGAAAGGAGAGATGCATCTACATACCACTTTGTAGATCGCGAGCGGAAGCGTTCAAAGGAACGGGGTTGAGGTAGTCGTTCTCGTCGTGATCCTATCACCGGAGATCCTAGCGCCGAACGGACGGCACCTCCGCGTTCAACACACGTACGGTCAGCGTGACGTCTCCTCCGTCTTGATCCAGCAAGGGGGAAGGATATGTTGATGATGATCTAGCAGCACGACGGCGTGGTGGTGGATGCGGCAGGACTCCGGCAGAGCTTCGCCAAGCTACTGCGGGAGGAGGAAGAGGTGTAGCAGGGGGAGGGAGGCGCCAAGACTTAGGTGCGGCTGCCCTCCCTCCCCCCTCCTTTATATAGGCCCCCAGGGGGGGCGCCAGCCCTGGAGATCCAATCTCCCAGGGGGGCGGCGGCCAGGGGGGTGGAGTGCCCCCCAAGGCAAGTGGGGAGCCCCCCCCCCACCCTAGGGTTTCCAACCCTAGGCATAGGGGGGGCAAGGGGGGGCGCACCAGCCCACTAGGGGATGGTTCCCCTCCCACTTCAGCCCATGGGGCCCTCCGGGATAGGTGACCCCACCCGGTGGACCCCCGGGACCCTTCCGGTGGTCCCGGTACAATACCGAGTGACCCCGAAACTTTCCCGATGGCCGAAACATCACTTCCTATATATAATTATTTACCTCCAGACCATTCCAGAACTCCTCGTGACGTCCGGGATCTCATCCGGGACTCCGAACAACATTCAGTTTGCTGCATACTCATATTCAAACAACCCTAGCGTCACCGAACCTTAAGTGTGTAGACCCTACAGGTTCGGGAGACATGTAGACATGACCGAGACGGCTCTCCGGTCAATAACCAACATCGGGATCTGGATACCCATGTTGGCTCCCACATACTCCTCGATGATCTCATCGGATGAACCACGATGTCGAGGATTCAAGCAACCCCGTATACTATTCCCTTTGTCAGACGGTATGTTACTTGCCCGAGATTCGATCGTCGGTATCCCAATACCTCGTTCAATCTCGTTACCGGCAAGTCACTTTACTCGTACCGTAATGCATGATCCCGTTACCAGACACTTGATCACTTTGAGCTCATTATGATTATGCACTACCGAGTGGGCCCAGTGATACCTCTCCATTATACGGAGTGACAAATCCCAGTCTCGATCCGTGTCAACCCAACAGACACTTTCTGAGATACCTGTAGTGCACCTTTATAGTCACCCAGTTACGTTGTGACGTTTGGTACACCCAAAGCACTCCTACGGTATCCGGGAGTTACACGATCTCATGGTCTAAGGAAGAGATACTTGACATTGGAAAAGCTCTAGCAAAACGAACTACACGATCTTGTGCTATGCTTAGGATTGGGTCTTGTCCATCACATCATTCTCCTAATGACGTAATCCCGTTATCAACGACATCTAATGTCCATAGTTAGGAAACCATGACTATCTGTTGATCAACGAGCTAGTCAACTAGAGGCTCACTAGGGACATATTATGGTCTATGTATTCACACATGTATTACGATTTCCGGATAATACAATTATAGCATGAATAAAGACAATTATCATGAACAAGGAAATATAATAATAATCCTTTTATTATTGCCTCTAGGGCATATTTCCAACAATTCTTTACCTCCGGACCATTCCGGAACTCATCTTGACGTCCGGGATCTCATTCGGGACTCCGAACAACTTTTGATTTGCTACATACTAATATCTCTACAACCCTAGCGTCACCGAACCTTAAGTGTGTAGACCCTACGGGTTCGGGAGACACGTAGACTTGACCGAGACGGCTCTCCGGTCAATAACCAACAGCGGGATCTGGATACCCATGTTGGCTCCCACGTGCTCCTCGATGATCTCATCGGATGAACCACGATCTCAGGGATTCAAGCAACCCCGTATACAATTCCCTTTGTTAATTGGTATGTTACTTGCATGAGATTCGATCGTCGGTATCCCAATACCTCGTTCAATCTCGTTACCGGCAAGTCACTTTACTCGTACAGTAATGCATGATCCCGTGACCAGACACTTGGTCACTTTGAGCTCATTATGATGATGCATTACCGAGTGGGCCCAGAGATACCTCTCCGTCATACGGAGTGACAAATCCCAGTCTCGATCCGTGTCAACCCAACAGACACTTTCAGAGATACCCGCAGTATACCTTTATAGTCACCCAGTTACGTTGTGATGTTTGGTACACCCAAAGCACTCCTAGGGTATCCGGGAGTTACACGATCTCATGGTCTCAGGAAAAGATACTTGACATTGAAAAAGCTCTAGCAAACGAACTACACAATCTTGTGCTATGCTTAGGATTGGGTCTTGTCCATCACAACATTCTCCTAATGATGTGATCTCGTTATCAATGACATCCAATGTCCATAGTGAGGAAACCATGACTATCTGTTAATTAATGAGCTAGTCAACTAGAGGCTCACTAGGGACATGTTGTGTTCTATGTATTCACACATGTATTACGATTTCCGGATAATACAATTATAGCATGAATAAAAGACAATTATCATGAACAAGGAAATATAATAATAATCCTTTTATTATTGCCTCTAGGGCATATTTCCAACAGTCTCCCATTTGCACTAGAGTCAATAATCTAGTTACATTGTGATGAATCGAACACCCATAGAGTTCTGGTGTTGATCATGTTTTGCTCGCGGAAGATGTTTAGTCAACGGATCTGCGACATTTTGATCCGTATGTACTTTGCAAATATCTATGTCTCCATCTTGAACATTTTCACGGATGGAGTTGAAACGACGCTTGATGTGCCTGGTCTTCTTGTGAAACGTGGGCTCCTTGGCAAGGGCAATAGCTCCAGTGTTGTCACAGAAGAGAGTGATCGGCCCCGACGCATTGGGTATGACTCCTAGGTCGGTGATGAACTCCTTCATCCATATTGCTTGATGCGCTGCCTCCGAGGCTGCCATGTACTCCGCTTCACATGTAGATCACGCCACGATGCTCTGCTTGCAACTACACCAGCTTACTGCTCCACGATTCAACATATACACGTATCTGGTTTGTGACTTAGAGTCATCCAGATCTGTGTCGAAGCTAGCGTCGACGTAACCATTTACGACGAGCTCTTCGTCACCTCCATAGACGAGAAACATGTCCTTTGTCCTTTTCAGGTACTTCAGGATATTCTTGACCGCTGTCCCATGTTCCTTGCCGGGATTACTTTGGTACCTTCCTACCAAACTTACGGCAAGGTTTACATCAGGTCTGGTACACAGCATGTCATACATAATAGATCCTATGGCTGAGGCATAGGGAATGACACTCATCTCTTCTTTATCTTCTGATGTGGCCGGGCATTGAGCCGAGCTCAATCTCACACCTTGCAATACAGGCAAGAACCCTTTCTTGGACTGATCCATATTGAACTTCTTCAATATCTTATCAAGGTATGTGCTTTGTGAAACACCTATGAGGCGTCTCGATCTATCCCTATAGATCTTGATGCCTAGTATGTAAGCAGCTTCTCCAAGGTCCTTCATTGAAAAACACTTATTCAAGTAGGCCTTAATGTTGTCCAAAAGTTCTATATCATTTCCCATCAAAAGTATGTCATCTACATATAATATGAGAAATGCTACAGAGCTCCCACTCACTTTCTTGTAAACGCAGGCTTCTCCATAAGTATGCATAAACCCAAACGCTTTGACCATCTAATCAAAGCGAATGTTCCAACTCCGAGATGCTTGCACCAGCCCATAAATGGATCGCTGGAGCTTGCACACCTTGTTAGCATTCTTAGGATCGACAAAACCTTCCGGCTGCATCATATACAGTTCTTCCTTAAGATGTCCGTTAAGGAATGCCGTTTTGACGTCCATCTGCCATATCTCATAATCATAGTATGCGGCAATTGCTAACATGATTCGAATGGACTTTAGCTTCGCTACAGGAGAGAATGTCTCATCGTAGTCAACCCCTTGAACTTGTTGATAACCCTTAGCGACAAGTCCAGCTTTATAGATGGTAACATTACCATTCGCGTCCGTCTTCTTCTTAAAGATCCATTTGTTTTCTATCGCTCGCCATTGGGCAAGTCTATCAAAGTCCATACTTCGTTTTTATACATGGATCCTATCTCGGATTGCATGGCTTCAAGCCATTTGTTGGAATCTGGACCCGCCATCGCTTCTTCATAGTTCGAAGGTTCACCGTTGTCTAACAACATGATTTCCAGGACAGGGTTGCCATACCACTCTGGTGTGGAACGTGTCCTTGTGGACCTACGAAGTTCAGTAGCAACTTGATCGGAAGTACCTTGATCATCATCATTAATTTCCTCTTCAGTCGGTGTAGGCACCACAGGAACATTTTCCTGAGCTGCACTACTTTCCGGTTCAAGAGGTAGTACTTCATCGAGTTCTACTTTCCTCCCACTTACTCCTTTCGAGAGAAACTCTTTTTCCAGAAAGGATCCGTTCTTGGCAACAAAGATCTTGCCTTCGGATCTAAGGTAGAAGGTATACCTAATGGTTTCCTTAGGGTGTCCTATGAAGACGCATTTTTCCGACTTGGGTTCGAGCTTTTCAGGTTGAAGTTTCTTGACATAAGCATCGCATCCCCAAACTTTTATAAACGACAGCTTAGGTTTCTTCCCAAACCATAATTCATATGGTGTCATCTCAACGGATTTAGACGAAGCCCTATTTAAAGTGAATGTAGTTGTCCCTAGAGCGTATCCCCAAAATGATAGCGGTCAATCGGTAAGAGACATCATAGATCGCACAATATCCAATAGAGTGCGATTACGACGTTCGGACACACCGTTACGCTGACGTGTTCCAGGCGGCGTGAGTTGTGAAACGATTCCACATTTCTTTAAGTGCGTACCAAATTCGTCACTTAAATATTCTCCTCCACGATCTGATCGTAAGAACTTTATCTTTTGGTCACGTTGATTCTCTACCTCATTATGAAATTCCTTGAACTTTTCAAAGGTCTCAGACTTGTGTTTCATCAAGTAGACATACCCATATCTACTCAAGTCATCAGTGAGAGTGAGAACATAACGATATCCTCCGCGAGCCTCAATGCTCATTGGACCGCACACATCGGTATGTATGATTTCCAATAAGTTGGTTGCTCGCTACATTGTTCCGGAGAATGGAGTCTTGGTCATTTTGCCCATGAGGCATGGTTCGCATGTGTCAAATGATTCATAACTGAGAGACTCTAAAAGTCCATCAGCATGGAGCTTCTTCATGCGCTTGACACCAATGTGACCAAGGCGGCAGTGCCACAAGTATGTGGGACTATCGTTATTAACTTTACATCTTTTGGTATTCACACTATGAATATGTGTAACATTACGTTCGAGATTCATTAAGAATAAACCATTGACCATCGGGGCATGACCATAAAACATGTCTCTCATATAAATAGAACAACCATTATTCTCAGATTTAAATGAGTAGCCATCTCGTATTAAACGAGATCCAGGTACAATGTTCATGCTCAAACTTGGCACTAAATAACAATTATTAAGGTTTAAAACTAATCCCGTAGGTAAATGTAGAGGTAACGTGCCGACGGCGATCACATCGACCTTGGAACCATTCCCGATGCGCATCGTCACCTCGTCCTTCGCCAGTCTCCGCTTATTCCGCAGCTCCTGCTTTGAGTTACAAATATGAGCAACGGCACCGGTATCAAATACCCAGGAGCTACTACGAGCACTGGTAAGGTACACATCAATTACATGTATATCACATATAACTTTAGTGTTGCCGGCCTTCTTGTCCGCTAAGTATTTGGGGCAGTTCCGCTTCCAGTGACCCTTCCCTTTGCAATAAAAGCACTCAGTTTCAGGCTTGGGTCCATTCTTTGACTTCTTCCCGGCAACTGGCTTACCGGGCGCGGCAACATCCTTGCCGTCCTTCTTGAAGTTCTTCTTACCCTTGCCTTTCTTGAACTTGGTGGTTTTATTGACCATCAACACTTGATGTTCCTTTTTGATTAATACCTCTGCTGACTTCAGCATTGAAAATACTTCAGGAATAGTTTTCACCATCCCCTGCATATTGTAGTTCATCACAAAGCTCTTGTAGCTCGGTGGGAGCGACTGAAGGATTCTGTCAATAACCGCCTTGTCCGGGTGGTTAATGTCCAGCTAGGACAGGCGGTTGTGCAACCCAGACATTTTGAGTATGTGCTCACTGACAGAACTATTTTCCTCCATCTTACAACTATAGAACTTGTCAGAGACTTCATATCTCTCGACCCGGGCGTGAGCTTGGAAAACCATTTTCAGCTCCTCAAACATCTCATATGCTCCGTGTTGCTCAAAACGCTTTTGGAGCCCCGGTTCTAAGCTGTAAAGCATGCCGCACTGAACAAGGGAGTAATCATCAGCACGTGACTGCCAAACATTCAAATCGTCTTGCAGTGCTGGGAGAGCAGGTGGGTCACCTAGCGGTGCTTCTAGGACATATGCTTTCTTGGCAGCTATGAGGATGATCCTCAGGTTCCGGACCCAGTCCGTATAGTTGCTACCATCATCTTTCAGCTTGGTTTTCTCTAGGAACGCGTTGAAGTTCATGTTGACATGAGCGTTGGCCATTTGATCTACAACACATTTTTTTGCAAACATTTTAGACTAGGTTCATGATAATTAATTTCATCTAATCAAATTATTTAATGAACTCCCACTCAGATTAGACATCCCTCTAGTCATCTAAGTGTTACATGATCCGAGTCGACTGGGCCATGTGCAATCATCACGTGAGACGGACTAGTCATCATCGGTGAACATCTCCATGTTGATCGTATCTTTCATATGACTCATGTTCGACCTTTCGGTCTCTTGTGTTCCAAGGCCATGTCTGTACATGCTAGGCTCGTCAAGTTAACCTAAGTGTTTTGCATGTGTAAATCTGTCTTACACCCGTTGTATGTGAATGTTAGAATCTATCACACCCGATCATCACGTGGTGCTTCGAAACAACGAACTGTCGCAACGGCGCATAGTTAGGGGAACACTTTCTTGAAATTATTATGAGGGATCATCTTATTTACTACCATCGTTCTAAGTAAACAAGATGCAAAAACATGATAAACATCACATGCAATCAAATAGTAGTGACATGATATGGCCAATATCATATATCTCCTTTGATCTCCATCTTCGGGGCTCCATGATCATCTTCGTCACCGGCATGACACCATGATCTCCATCATCGTGTCTCCATGAAGTTGCTGGCCAACTATTACTTCTACTACTATAGCTAACGGTTTAGCAATAAAGTAAAGTAATTACATGGCGTTAAATCATTGACACGCAGGTCATACAATAATTAAGACAACTCCTATGGCTCCTGCCGGTTGTCATACTCATCGACATGCAAGTCGTGATTCCTATTACAAGAACATGATCTCATACATCACAATATGTCATTCATCATTCATCACAACTTTTGGCCATATCACATCACAAAGCAATTGCTGCAAAAACAAGTTAGATGTCCTCTAATTGTTGTTGCATCTTTTACGTGGCTGCAATAGGGTTCTAGCAAGAACGTTTTCTTACCTACGAAAAAGCCACAACGTGATTTGTCAACTTCTATTTACCCTTCATAAGGACCCTTTTCATCGAATCCGCTCCAACTAAAGTGGGAGAGACAGACACCCGCTAGCCACCTTATGCAACTAGTGCATGTCAGTCGGTGGAACCTGTCTCACGTAAGCGTACGTGTAAGGTCGGTCTGGGCCGCTTCATCCCACAATACCACTGAAGCAAAATAAGACTAGTAGTGGCAAGAAAGTTGACAACATCTACGCCCACAACAAACTTGTGTTCTACTCGTGCAAAGAGAACTACGCATAGACCTAGCTCATAATGCCACTATTGGGGAACGTTGCAGAAAACAAAAAATTTCCTATGGTTTCACCAAGATCAATCTATGAGTTCATCTAGCAACGAGAGAGAGGAGTGCATCTACATACCCTTGTAGATCGAGCGGAAGCGTTCAAGAGAACGGGGTTGAGGGAGTCGTACTCGTCGTGATCCAAATCACCGGAGATCCTAGCGCCGAACGGACGGCACCCCGTGTTCAACAAACATACGGTCAGCGTGACGTCTCCTCCTTCTTGATCCAGCAAGGGTAAAGGAGAGGTTGATGAAGATCCAGCAGCACGACGGCGTGGTGGTGGATGTAGCAGGGATCCCGGTAGGGCTTCGCCAAGCATCTGCGGGAGAGAGAGGTGTAGCAAGGGGGAAGGGAGGCGCCAAGTGCAAGGGTTGTGGCTGCCCTCCCTCCCCCCCTCTATATATTGGGTCCCCAGGGCGGGCGCCGGCCCTAGGAGATCACATCTCCAAGGGGGACGGCGGCCAAGGGGGTGGCTTGCCCCCCAAGGCAAGTGGATGCACCAGCCCACCAGGGGCTGGTTCCCCTCCCCACTTCAGCCCACGGGGCCCTCCGGGATAGGTGGCCCCACCCGGTGGACCCCCGGGACCCTTCCGGTGGTCCCGGTACAAAACCGGTGACCCCCGAAACTTTCCCGATGGCCGAAACTCGACTTCCCATATATAATTCTTTACCTCCGGACCATTCCGGAACTCCTCGTGACACCCGGGATCTCATCCGGGACTCCGAACAACTTTCGGTTTGCTGCATACTAATATCTCTACAACCCTAGCGTCACCGAACCTTAAGTGTGTAGACCCTACGGGTTCGGAAGACACATAGACATGACCGAGACGGCTCTCCGGTCAATAACCAACAGCGGGATCTAGATACCCATGTTGGCTCCCACATGCTCCTCAATGATCTCATCGGATGAACCACGATGTCGAGGATTCAAGCAACCCCGCATACAATTCCCTTTGTCAATCGGTATGTTACTTGCCCGAGATTCGATCGTCGGTATCCCAATACCTCGTTCAATCTCGTTACCGGCAAGTAACTATACTCGTACCATAATGCATGATCCCGTGACCAGACACTTGGTCACTTTGAGCTCATTATGATGATGCATTACCGAGTGGGCCCAGAGATACCTCTCCATCATACGGAGTGACAAATCCCAGGCTCGATCCGTGTCAACCCAATAGACACTTTCGGAGATACCTGCAGTATACCTTTATAGTCACCCAGTTATGTTGTGACGTTTGGTACACCCAAAGCACTCCTATGGTATCCAGTAGTTACACGATCTCATGGTCTAAGGAAAAGATACTTGACATTGAAAAAGCTCTAGCAAACGAACTACACGATCTTGTGCTATGCTTAGGATTGGGTCTTGTCCATCACATCATTCTCCTAATGATGTGATCTCGTTATCAATGACATCCAATGTCCATAGTCAGGAAACCATGACTATCTGTTGATTAACGAGCTAGTCAACTAGAGGCTCACTAGGGACATGTTGTGGTCTATGTATTCACACGTTTATTACGATTTCTGGATAATAAAATTATAGCAAGAATAAAAGACAATTATCATGAACAAGGAAATATAATAATAATCCTTTTATTATTGCCTCTAGGGCATATTTCCAACACCTGGCATGTCAGAGGGTTTCCATGCAAAGATGTCCCAGTTCTCACGGAGGAACTGGATGTCCCAGATCTCGAGTGTTGTTGATATATGAGTCGGTGCAGCATTGGGATCGGTCGGGTGAATATGAATCGGCTTCGTTTCACCGGTCGACTGAAATGCAGAGTCTGTAGCAGGCTTCTTGGCTCGGAGCAAATCACTTGGATCTGCACTCTTCTGATACTCTTGCAATTCAATTGCTGCTATCTGTGCATCGGCGATTTTGGAACCTTTCTGGAAACATTCCTCTGCCTTCTATCGTTTGCCAGAAACTGTGATCACACCTCTGGGGCCAGGCATCTTCAGCTTGAGATACACATAACATGGTCGAGCCATAAAACGTGTGTAGGCTGGCCTACCTAGGATGGCATGATAGGCACTCTGGAAATACACGACTTCAAATGTCACATCTCCTTACGGTAATGCTTGGAATCACCATAAACCACGTTGTCGGTGTCAAAACTGGCGGATCTCGGGTAGGGGGTCCCGAACTGTGCGTCTAGGCGGATGGTAACAGGAGACAAGGGACACGATGTTTTTACCCAGGTTCGGGCCCTCTCGATGGAGGTAAAACCCTACTCCTGCTTGATTGATATTAATTATATGGGTAGTACAAGAGTAGATCTACCACGAGATCAAAGAGGCTAAACCCTAGAAGCTAGCTTATGGTATGATTGTTGTTCGTCCTACGGACTAAAACCCTCCGGTTTATATAGACACCGGAGAGGGTTAGGGTAACACAGAGTTGGTTACAATGGTAGGAGATCTACATATCCGTATCGCCAAGCTTGCCTTCCATGACAAGGAAAGTCCCATCCAGACACGGGACGAAGTCTTCAATCTTGTATCTTCATAGTTCAGGAGTCCGGCCAAGGGTGATAGTTCGGCTATCCAGACATCCCCTAATCCAGGACTCCCTCAGTAGCCCTTGAACCAGGCTTCAATGACGACGAGTCTGGCGCACATATTGTCTTCGGCATTGCAAGGCGGGTTCCTCCTCCGAATACTTCATAGAAGATTTTGAACACAAGGATAGTGTCTGGCTCTGCAAAATAAGTTCCACATACCACCGTAGAGATAATAATCTTTACACAAATTCAATCTGCTGACGTATTCTGTGGCGTGATGTCACACCACGACCAAGCCTTTATTGGAATCGTTTTTACTGTCCCACCTCAGCGCGTTTAGCGAGGCGGTTTCTTTGGCACGTCTTGTCAAAGCAGAGATCGTGTCCCCTTATTCCGGGATTCTCATCAATACGGGCGTGGGTAACCCAGTCGTGCCCGTTGGTGCGCCTCCTCTATCGAAGGCGAGTCCCGAACGGTCACGGGGAGGGCTCTTGGTATTCAACCTCTTTATAATGACACCAAGGCCCGCTCCTTTCTTTCAATCTCAATCGAATCCGCCCCTCGCCTCGAGTTCCAACACCCAAAGCTCTAGATTCAGGCGCTTCGGACCTCCGAGGATGTCCGGCTCCGACCTGCAAGGCCGGTGGATGCCTTCCTCCGTCACGGAAGAAGACGTGCTAAAGCTGAGAAACGCCTGGTATCTAACCGACGAAATTTCGCACAGGTTGCCTACCCAAGGGCAGGTTATTCCCACTCCCAAGCCTGGTGAGAGCGTGGTGTTCATGTCTCACTTCCTTCGGGGGTTAGGCTTCCCGATGGACCCCTTCATGAGGGGGCTCATGTTTTATTATGGGCTGGAATTTCATGACTTGGATCCAGAGTCCATCCTCCACATCTCATCGTTCATTGTCGTATGTGAAGCCTTCCTCCGCATTATCCCTCACTTCGGGTTGTGGCTCAAAACCTTCAAAGTGGAGCCGAAGATGATCAGGGGGCAGCAGGTAGAGTGCGGAGGGGCTGTTATAAGCCAAAATGTTGACGCTCCATGGCCCGAGGGCTCTTTTCAAGAGGAGCTCAGTCTGTGGCAACAAGAGTGGTTTTATATCACAGCTCCCAGGGGCACCAAATGGGTGGCTCCACCTGCCTTTCGCTCGGGTCCTCCACTGCGGCTGGCGTCATGGGTCAATAAAGGGCTCGACTGGGGGCCGTCCAAGGACGTGCCCTTGTTGCAGGGCCGTATTTGAGACCTCCTAGAGAGAGAGATCAATCTGGTCGTAGTAGCGCAGGTCATGCTGATTCGTTGCACCCTGCCCTGCAAACTTCGCCCCCTCCACCTGTGGGAGTTCAATCCGGAGGGACCACGAGCTCTCCAACATTTTATGGGTGTAACGCCCGTGAAGATGTACCAACTGTTCTTGGGATCACGAGCAATGTGTCCGGAATTGACCGAGGACGCATGTCTAAGCTGCAATCGCCCGGATACTCAAGTAAGTAGTCCTGTACCTGGACATGCTATCCGTATACCTATCATAACTTGTCTTTAAAAGAACTGTCCTTTGAACAGGAGTGGATAGCGAAAGCAAAACTGATCTGGTGTCCGGCCCTCCTCCCTGAGACCACGCCGGATCCTGTGTTAACCAGGATGCTAGAGGTTGCGCCTTTTGAAGAAGGCGAAGGGGGGAACAAGGGAGCTACTGCCTCCGTGAAGGAGTTTATCAAGAAGGGAGGGATCAAGAATCCCTCCCTCCAAGGGGGGAAGAGGACCGCTCTGAAGATCCGGGGACCAAGGCCTCGAAGTGGGGGAAGAAATCCTCGCCAGAGGGTCCTGCATCAGGAGATGCCCCCGCCGCACTATTTCCCCAAGGAGATCAGCCCTCCAGCGAGCCGTAAGTAAAGAGGGGCGTTTTCTTAAAATGAGAGACATCCCTGTTTTATTTCTAAAGATAACCGAAATTTTTCTTGTAGTTCGGATCTGAGCCCTTCTCAGCAGAGCTCCTCTTCAGGGGATCTCGATCCGGAGATGATGAGTGAAACGCCTCCACCTACCGCACCGTCATGCGAGGCAGACGACCCTGAGGTGTCGTCACAGAGGGTTTCTCCAAATTCGGCGGGGCTCGAAGGCAGTCGTATGTCCCCTCAAAGCCCTCGCGTCCGACCTTCGAAAAAGGCCATCAGACGAGTCCGGCACCGACTGGTGTACGGTCGGAGGAGCTGAAAGATCTACTCGGGCGAGCATCTATCTCGGAAGATCACCATGCGCTGATGGGTACGGTGATTGAAAGGATTTCATCTGCTGAAAGCAGATTGCATGAAGCTGTCATAAGTTTACTGATGGGTTTTGAGGTACGCAAAATGATGTACCTTCTAACAGTTTGGCATATAGAATGCGCCCTGTATAGATAGTAGCCCCTGAGACTCGGTGCATTGTCAAAAATGACAACGCGCCGAGGATCATAATCCCAGGTATAATATGCGCTCTTCCTATGTAGTTGGTGAAGCGTCCGGTGGCAAGCCGGACTGATGAATTTGCCGAACTAAAGAGGCAACTTGACGTGGCGGATTCTGACATCGCGCTTGTCAATAAGCGGCTTGATGAGTCACAAGGTATGCAGCTTCTCCGTGGACACCTGGTAAGGTAGCTTAATGTATGTGCCTTACAACTTGTATGCTTGACGCAGATGGTGCCGCTGCCATGGAGAACCTTCAGGCGGAACTCGCCCGAGCCAAGGAGCAAGCCCGAAAAAGTGATGCGGCTGCCTTAAAAGCGGCCGAAGAGCTGAAAGCCGAACAGGCTGCTCACTGTCGAAGCAAGAAAGGAATGGCCGAGATGGCCGTAAAGTTGAAGAATGCTACCGACCGTTGCAAGCTTCTTGAAAAAGAAGGTCGAGCGGAACAAGAGGACCTGAAAAAGGCCGCTACTGATGCCAAGGATGCTCGCTCTGCAATGAGAGCTATGAAAGAGGAGCTACGTCAGGCCGAAGATATTGCGGCTGGAAAGCCTTTTCTGCTGCGGAGGAAATTCACGGATCCCAAGTATGCTCAGTTGGGCCAGCTGTGGGGTGCGGAGGATGCTTATCTGGATTTGGCGGCGAGTGCCGCGGACGCGGCCAAACACTTCCGAGGCCAATAGGATCACGGAATGGAAGAGCTTTTTTGGTCGCAGTTCCATAGTCCAGAGCGTCCGCTTCCATTGACCGATCGTTTGGCCGAATGGGCTGAGCTCAACAGGTTATCCAGACTTGCCATGAAGTCTGTCGTGACTCATTTGTGGCCAAAGAGGCCCGAGCGGAAGAGTTATTTTGGCTTGGTGCAGCAGTTCCTTGGTGTCGTGCCGCATATTAGTGCAATGAAGCGGTCAGCATGCATAAAGGGTGCACGGATGGCTCTCGCCCGTGTCAAGACATACTGGGCGGAGATGAAGGCCACTGACGTTGCATCCCAGGATTCGGACGGAAGCCGAGTACCTGCTGAGCACTATTTTGAGGAAGTCCTGCAGGGCGCTCGTTTAATAGAGACGCAGTTCTCGAAGGATATTATGTTCAAATGACATGTATGATTTGGGAAACAATGTTTCAATATAATATAAGGGCTTTTTATACTTGTGTGTTCAAGTATTAAAGTACCTCCTGTGCGGCCGTTAACGTATATGTGTATATAACCTGAAAGATGGCAGTCCTTGGCTTCAGCCCCCACGCACATAGTGCGGGGGTGTTTGCAAAAAAAAGCGCATTTTCACACTTAATCCAACGTCTTGGTCCTGTAAAGGAGGTGATAGCGTAGCAAACTAGGCAACCGGACTATAATGCTTTACCACTTTCACTTAGCCATAGGAGTTCGATGGTGGGGCTACTATATAGCCCCTAGGGGCACCGCGCTCTCCCGAATTCGGGGCGCGTATGTGCCTGACCAGGAAGCGGTCCTTCGTTAATGCAGAGGAATTCTAAACATTCCGGTGGGTCATCGAGTGGTTGACCAGTCTCATGCTATATCATGACAGTCAGTTTTCGGCTTTCTCTACTGAGGTGCTCGCCAGGCTGAACCGGGGCACAAGTTCTCCTGGTGCCGCGTTAGCCGATAGAACAGAACGTAAGGTAGAAAAACACAGGAGCCGGGCAAACCCAACATTTGACCAAAGACATGATTCGGAGCTGATGCATATAAGGCCTAACTCGAGACGCCAAACACTCCCTAAGGTATTCGGTCTTTATGAAAACAGGCAGAACAATGCCCTAAGCCCCTGGTGTCCAGGTACGTGCAAAAAATTCTGACGCGGCCGATGCCAAAACGCCAGCCTCCTCCTCGGTTATAGCAAGAAACCGGGGGATGTGTATCAACAAGAGACAGTAAAACAGGTTTACGCAGGGTCTTAATCTGAAAAGAATCATTGCAACGGGTCCCTACTGCACGTCTGCGCCCGTGTCTTCGTTGTGCCATATCCTGGACGGGTGTAGAATGGTGTTCATCTGTAAAGGAGAAGAACTTAGTTGAAGAAAGATCGTGCGAAAAATGTACTTTATATTAAATAAAAGGAGTACGATTCGAAAAGCGAATAAACTTGAGCTTTATTGTCTCTTGTTGTACATGCATGCAGCCCCTTGTACGGGGGTGTGCGGCTAGTAGGCTTTCATATGTTTACGCCGGACTCGTCTAGCCGTGTCCGGGGTCCGAATGACCTATTCAGGTGCTTGGTTTAGCAGAGCCGGATTAGTGTGTGACTGTCCAGGCAGTCTCACGTTCTTCCGTGCTCGAGTAACACTTGATATTTCCCTTTAATGAGATGATGCCGCGTGGACCGGGCATTTTAAGTGTAAGGGATGCATAATGTGGTATTGCGTTAAAGCGGGCGAAAGCTTCACGTCCCAATAGTGCTTGATAACTACTTTTGAATGGGGCGATATGGAAGGTTAACTTTTCGCGGCGGAAGTTGTTGGATGAGCCAAACACAACTTCTAGCAGTAGATAGCCCGTGCAATGGGCATATAGGCCTGGCATTACCCCCTTGAAGGAGGTGTTACTGTGGCAAATTTTGGTTGGGTCTATCCCCATTTTGCGGATTGTGTCCTGATATAGCAGGTTTAGATCACTACCGCCGTCCATTAGGACTTCTGTGAATTGGAGTCCGTCGATTATAGGATCTAATATCAGGGCAGTCCATCCTGCGCTCCGGATACGTCCGGAGTAATCCTGATGATCAAAGGTGATTGGTTTTGACAACCAATGTCGGGACTCCGCTGGGATAGGCCGTGCGGCGCATATTTCTATGGGTGCCGCTCTGATTTTCCCTTTTGTTACCTGAAGTGAGTTTATTGTTTTGACTTCTTGTGGGAAATTCTTTTGTTTTCCGGTGCTCTGCTTGTGGGGTTCGTCATCGTCCTTGCTTGGTGTGTCGAGCCCCTTGTGTTCGGCATTGAGTTTGCCGGACTGCTTGAAGACCCAACAATCTCTGTGGGTATGGTTTGCAGGCTTCCTAGGGGTACTGTGGATTTGGCATATTTTGTCCAAGATTTTGTTTAAGTTGGATAGCTCGTGGCTGTTATCCTTGAGGGGCAGTTTTTTATGATTCTACCGAGAGCTTTTGAATCCGGCGTTGACTGTCGTGCTCTTCGGGCTGTTTCCCCTTGTCCGGCGCTGGTCCTTGATGCGTCGTGGTTTCCCATTTCCATCTCTCATTTCAGATGTACTTGGGTCACTGGTACTACATCTTGCCAGCCAACTATCCTCTCCCGCGCAAAAGCGGGTCATGAGGCTTGTTAGTGCGGCCATTGTTCTTGGCTTTTCCTGGCCAAGGTGCCTGGCGAGCCATTCGTCTCGGACGTTGTGTTTGAAAGCTGCTAAGGCTTCGGCGTTTGGATAGTCGACTATTTGGTTCTTTCTAGTGAGGAACCTGTTCCAGAATTTGCAGGCTGACTCTCCGGGTTGTTGAGTTATGTGACTTAAATCGTCTGCATCTGGAGGGCGGACATAAGTCCCTTGAAAGTTTGCCCGAAAAGCATCCACGAGCTCTTCCCAACTTCCAATGGTATTTTCAGGGAGGCTTTTAAGCCAGTGCCGTGCTGGCCCTTTGAGATTGAGGGGTAAGTATTTTATGGCGTGGAGATCATCTCCTCTAGCCATGTGTATGTGGAGGATGTAGTCCTCAATCCAGACACCCGGGTCTGTTGTTCCGTCGTATGCCTCTATGTTTACGTGTTTAAATCTCGCTGGGAATTCGTGATCCAGCACCTCATCGATGAAACATAGGGGGTGTGCGGCTCCCCTATATTTGGGTGTGCCGTGATGTCCGGATATTTGGCGTGTTGCATTTCTTAGAAGAGCTTGCTTTCTTGGCCCGTAGATGGACCTAACTGGGCCATCCTTTTGATGTGAATCCTTACGCGGATCGCGTGCCGGCTTGTGTGCGGTGCTGCTTGCCGCTCTATGCTTGTCATGTGGTCGTCTATCCGACCGGGCGGCCTCTTTGTTCTTTGATTTCGGGGGCTCTAAGGCCTCCTCATCGAATTCGGGCAGTAGTTTGCGCTTCGGGTAGCTCTTTGTTTGGGGACTGTCGCCGTATTTGTCTGCGGTGTTGAGTACCTTGGTCCATCTGATTCTGAGTGCATCTTCCGCTGTTTTGAGCTTCTGCTTCTGATTTTTCAGGCTACGTGCAGTGGCAACGAGCCTTTTGTGGAGGTTCTTCTGCTCCAACAATTTGTCCGGTGTGAGATCGTCCGGACTGTTATCTTCGCCGGGGACGGGTTGTTTATCCAATTTGTCCTATTCGAACAGTTGTTCAATGGCATGTTCGTCGTCCACCAGTTCGACCTGCTCTATGGCTGGGTCTGTATGGCCGCCGTCTTTGTCGAGGCGGGACTTTGTGTGGCGCTTTTGTCACCGTCTTGATTGCTTTTCGAGGGATTTATCCTTCATAGAGTCCCGTTGTTCCTCGTCGTCACTTCCTTTAGGTGTATCCACCATGTATACATCGTGAGATGGGGTGGCTGTCCAGTACCCTGTAGGTGCTGGTTCGTGGTTATCTCCTACATCGTCGTCCATATCGTCGATGTCTTCGGAGTCAAAATTGAGCACGTCGTTTAAACTTTCGACAGTGGCTATGAAGTGGGTGGTGGGCGGGTGTTGAATTTCTTCGTCGTCCGTATCCCAACCTTCCTGACCATAGTCTAGCCAGGGCTCTCCTGCTGAAGAGAGAAACTTTAGTGAATTCAGGATGTCGCCAAGGGGCGAGTGCTGAAAGATGTCCGCGGCAGTGAACTCCATAACCGGCGCCCAATCAGATTTGATTGGCAGGGGCGTGGGAGGTTCGGAGTCCGGAGAGGAGTCCGGCACCTCGGAGTCACGGGCTTTGCAAAGGACAGGGATGGTGTTCGGCTCGATCATCGTAGAGATCGTAGCCCCCGAGGCGGTGTCCAGCCACTCGTCCTCGGTCGGCAAAGTCGGCTCTGAGCTAAGGGTCGGAGCGGACGCTGGTGCGGCCTCCAGGGCACTGTTCGGCGGCAGAGCTAGATCATACCCATCGAGACAGTGCGGCGCGCTTGGCTGTGGCTCGAATCCGTCGAAGATCAAGTCTCCGTGGATGTCAGCCGTGTAGTTCAAACTCCCAAATCTGACCTGATGGCCAGGGGCGTAGCTTTCGATCTGCTCCAGATGGCCAAGTGAATTGGCCCGCAGTGCAAAGCCGCCAAATACGAAGATCTGTCTAGGAAGAAAAGTCTCACCCTGGACCGCGTCGTTGTTGATGATCGAAGGAGCCATCGGGCCTAAAGGTGACGACACAGAGGAACTCTCAATGAAAGCACCAATGTCGGTGTCAAAACCGGCGGATCTCGGGTAGGGGGTCCCGAACTGTGCGTCTAGGCGGATGGTAACAGGAGACAAGGGACACGATGTTTTTACCCAGGTTCGGGCCCTCTCGATGGAGGTAAAACCCTACTCCTGCTTGATTGATATTGACGATATGGGCAGTACAAGAGTAGATCTACCACGAGATCAAAGAGGCTAAACCCTAGAAGCTAGCCTATGGTATGATTGTTGTTCGTCCTACGGACTAAAACCCTTCGGTTTATATAGACACCGGAGAGGGTTAGGGTTACAAAGAGTCGGTTACAATGGTAGGAGATCTACATATCCGTATCGCCAAGCTTGCCTTCCATGCCAAGGAAAGTCCCATCCGGACACGGGACGAAGTCTTCAATCTTGTATCTTCATAGTTCAGGAGTCCGGCCAACGGTGATAGTTCGGCTATCCGGACACCCCCTAATCCAGGACTCCCTCACACATCAAGGGCGATCTGGCCGAGTGATTTGGCTTTCTTTCCAGGGATTACACCATGGAAACTTATGTCGCTAAGTTTGGACATCGGAATGCCCATCCCCTTCAAGGTTTCAGCGTAAAGAATGTTCAAACCACTGCCACCGTCCATCAGAACTTTCACTACACCATGACAAAAATTTAAGGGTCACTACATCTGCCGGGAAAACTAGCCATTGGAGGCATACCAGCTGCCGGGAATGCTTTTTGCCGGCAAATATGAACTGCCCTTGAAAGTCCTGTCGGGGAAAACAATTCCCGGCAGTTAGTATAAACCCCGGCAGATTCTCTGCCATTAATATTCATACCTTTGCCGGCAGTTAGAATTATGCCCGGCGTACAGCTTTTTCCCGGCAGAATGACAATTTAGGGCATATACAAGATTTCCCCGGCAAACAAACTGCCTGTATTTGTTTCCACTGCAAACTAACAAATCTCCGATATTGCATACATGTATTTCAACAACTATCATTTATCTTCACTCCTTTTTGTACCATCTATATATAACAACACACATACATACAGTAATTAAGATTACATCACTTAATAGATAATTTGTGCTTGTATATGTAAGCGATATATCATCCATACATAGGTTCACAAGTGCAGGACATCCAAAAGCACAATGATCAGTAACAGGACAAGCTAAAAGCACATCCATCCATCAGGTCTACATGCACACATGCATGCATGTACGTTCATATGCCAGTATTACATCATAGACAAAAGCGCAAAATATAAGATCTGCCAGTATTACATCATAGACAAAAGCGCAAAATATAAGATCTGCCTTTAGGTAGAAACATATTCCAGCAGAAGATCCTTTTAGCTCATCAAACACACCTCTAGAAACTTGTGGATGCAAAGGCATTATACTGGTGACCTGTAATAAAAGGGAAATGGCCAAATAGATCAGCTCAGAAGAACACATGTTCCAAACATAGAAGTTGCATGGCTGAAAAAGAAAATTGGCTCATCCAAATGAATGACACATGTGTGTCGCCCTGTACTTTGCATTCCACAAGGCACAAATAGAATGTGTGTATGTACTCATAAGAACAGATTATGCACTATGTATGGATCATCAGAAAGATCGATATAACCTATCACTATAAATATTTACCAGTAGTCATCTTCTTTTGGTGTATTGATTTCTCTTGATTGCTGTCAAGTTAATAGAACATCCAAAAAACTGCAGGTAAGGATTAATTACTAGCAATCTAGTGGCAACGCAAGGTGTCCCCCGTTCTACTTTTCTGTACATGTTTGTTCTGTATAAGTGTGTAGTAGTGCTAGACAGTGAGAATCAATAATTATGAGAATGTATACCAACTGAACAGCCCTCTGATTAAATCTGCTGCTTGGTTTTAGAAAAAAAGTGTTGATTCAACAAAAAGAAGAAGAATTTGCAGGCACATAAATCATTTGCTGAAATGAATATAGGTTGCTCAAAGTAAAAGAATGTTGGTTTGCTGAACATATAGCTGTGTGGTCCCTCTTATTAATCCATGATGTTTGTACAACTGTGTGCAAAGTTTAAGTAGTAGCTGCAGAATTGTTTAAGGAACAGAGTTGCTTGTTGAGTCGGAATGAAAGGAGTTAAGCACGTGTTTAAAAATAGGCGCATTTTTAATCTACTGGGAAAACAAAAAAAAAGTACTAGTTACTCAGGAGAAAATAGGAAACTTGTAGGTTCCTACTTTCAAACACATGCTTGACTTTAACTCAGAAAAATAATAAATCGTTAGCATGTGAGAGGAGAAACATATCTTGCTAGCTCCCAGAGTGTCGGTGCTTGTTACTTCAGTCCTAGAACTAAATCGACATGGAGAGAGATGAGCGTTTCTATAGAATGGCAAGCTATGATTGCTACTCAGACAAGATGGCAAGCTATGATTGATTTTCAATAGAATGGCCCTTGTGATCAGAAGTATTTTTTGCAAGACCTAGTTCATTATACGCCTTGTCTATATACTAATGGAATTTTTTATCTTTTCTTTAGTGTAATATTCAAGAATTCTAAGAATATGCAGCACCTTCTAGATGTGGGGACTGCCACCGGCTATCATGGTTGCGTCTGCATAACTTTACAAACAACCTCGATCTGCATACATACAAAGAATTAGAACTACCTATCATGTTATGTCGCTACATCATGCTTTGCTTGTACTAAATTTCAAACCTTGCCTAAATATCGCAAGCCAACACAAATCAATATTTTTTTTTACAAAGCTAAACAAGGCCTTGAAAATATAATTACTAACAAAAGCAATCTTTGAGGTATTCAAAATATTGTCAAACGATATCATGCAACGATAGAAGAAAATTACAAGGTATTCAAACTAAAATCAAAAGATTATGCAGTGTATGACAGCCCTATGCCTTTTCTTGCTTCTTATCCAAGGACATGTCACAAATAGAAGAAGGCTATAGAGTACAGACTAAAGAATGTAGACTTAGGCGACACAAATAGTATATGAACTATGACATTGTAACTTCTTTATTTCAAAATTAACTTTTGAATTGGTATTTTGCAGCTGGGAGATAGACACATATTTATTACTGACTACCATCGAATATTCTGCTCACCAAAAGAAAAGGGAAATAAATAAATGCATGGTTCATCAACAAAACTGAACAGTTACCTACATATATAAGAGGCCATGTGGAAATTGACTACATTAAGGAAATTGGGGCATTAAACAACCATGATAAACATCATGTGAGTCGTCAAATTTACTTACTATATTTTCAGTTTGATTGATGATGTTAGCATAATGTAGTGGCAGACCACATGAACCTAGCCTTTTGTTCCGACCTTGCTCCATGAAGTCGGTACCTACATGAACTGTTTATTCAGGGAGATGTATCAGGAAATTATCAGATACATTTTTGTCCAAACAATAAAGCAGCCAATCAATAAATTACCAGCTTCATCGAATGCATCCCAGATTTGTTTATGCAAAAAAATGACGATATTGACAAGCTTTTCTACAGTCTAGATAGAGGATCACACAAAGCAATGTTAGCACCTTTCAGAAGAAAGAGAGGGCAATATGTGAGTAGCGCATTCATCAAAAACTATTTAAACTAAACGCTACCAAGCAAAGCCCAACAGACAGAATTACAGAAGGTCAAGACAAAGTAATGAAGTAGTCCCTCCGTCTCATAATATAAGAGCGTTTTTTACACTAGTGGGTGGTGTCAAAAACGCTCTTATATTATGGCATGGAGGGAGTAAATTTGTATGAGGATAATTACATCCTCCAAAGGTCTGGACCACAAGGATTTCTTCTTCAATGTTTTCACAAGCTTCCTTTGGCGCATTAGTTCACTGTTGAATATAATGAATATCTTCAATAGCATACTTGCAGTACAGTTTTACAATCTACTTAAGTTCTTTAAAAATGTCATCAGTCTGGCAGTACCTCTTCTAGCTGACACAAGTATGTGTGTGCGTGTGTGATGCAGGTTTGGATTTGATGGGTGTGAAAATCGTACTTTGCTTGAGGGCTGGCTTGGTCGTGATGTTGATGAAGCGCAGCATGAAGTGGGTTGGGCTCCTTCTCCTCTTGAGCTTGGCGAACAGGTCGGGTCCATCTAGGGGTCATCCTGCGACCAACCCATCCGTCAGAGAATCTAGTCGAAGGAAAGGAAGGTAGAAAAGGAGAGCAAATCGAGAGGGGGGCGGACCTTGTCCCGTATACTAGGGTCGGAGCAGCGCCGGTTGTGGGCAAGGAGCTGAGCCATGAAGACCTCCCGGTGGTCCTTCTCCTAGTCCTCCTCCGTCAGGTCCCTCTGGGCACCGTGGATCTGGACGAACTTGAAGGGTACGCTGAGTTCTTCTGCAGCAGTAGCACTAACTTAACAAAGACAGGAACCATGTGCGAAAACTCAAATTGAGAGAGAGAGAGAGAGAGAGAGGGAGAGGAGCGAGAAGGGACCTTCTGGATGAGCTCCATTGCTTGGACACCGCGGATCTGAAGCACCGTGGTGGATCTGGCCACCGGCTGCTCGATTTGGACCGGATGCGGTGGCGGCTCTGGGCGTGGATGTGGGTGCGACATGGATGCGGATGGACGGCGGCGTGCGTCGGAGGTGCGGGTGTGGGGAATTGTCGATGGGGATTTGGTGGCAGCGTGAGTATGGGATTCAGAGGCACGCGGCGGTGCTGGGTCGAGGCGGGGGTTGCAGGAGGCCGGCTAGGTGTTGGAGGGGATGGGGGCAGTGGCGCTGGGCGGGGCGGGGCGGGGCGGGGCGGAGGGGTGAGTCGGCGATGCCGCTAGGGTTGGCGGAGTCGATGGCGAGAAGCAGTGCGACAGCTGATGCGGGAGAACGATGGCAGCCAAAGATGCAGGCAGTGTGGATAAGGCCGCGTGGATATGGGCTTCGAGTGCCTTCTAATTTTTCATTCTCCCGTGACTGAGCCTCGCGCGCCTTTTTGGGCCTCAATTCTTTCGTGCGCGCTGTGTTTTCGCCCTCAAATGGAATTCAGGGCAATTGGGCTGACCTGAAGATGCCGGCAGGTTGTCTGCCCGTGTGACTCCACCATTCCCGGCAGTTATGTTGACCCGCATAATTTTGCCCGGCATAGAGAGCTTTAGGGGCAGTTAATTGACCTCAATTCTTGATCATTCCCGGCAGTTAAGTGCCCTTAAATTTTTGTCATGGTGTAGTGTTTGGTCAGTCGAGTGCCCCCGACCACGAGATCGACCAGCAGTGCTTGCCTCCCAGGGGTGGCTACACGAGCAGGATGGTCAGACTGGTCGAATGTGATGGCTGTCTGAGACCATCTCAGGTACGTGGTCATCGCCGCCGGAGCGGCTATGTTCACTTCTCTGTTGATGACCTTCAATCGACTCTTGCTCTCAACATCAGCAAAGATCATCAGAGTTGAATAGACTTTGGGATAACCATCGTCTTCCTCTTCATCCTCATCTTTGTCCGGCTCTTTCTCCTTTTCATTGGCTTGTTTCTCTCGGAACTGTTGGATAAGGAGTCGACATTGCCGAGTGGTATGCTTCGGGTAAATCAGATTACCTTCTTCATCCTTCTTCGTGTGGATATGACATGGCAAATCCAGCACATCATTTCTTGCTTGATCCTTTACCTTCTTAGGGGGCTAGGGCCCTTTGGGTTTTCCCTTAAACTTTCCTTGAGCCACTGCTGCAATCTCTCCAGGTGCCACTGGTTCGGCCTTACGCTTCTGTTTCCGAATGGAGTTACCTCCACCAGCTTCCTGGCCGACTGGTTTACTCTTCCCGCTACGGAGTCGATCATCTTCTTCTCCGTTAGCGTACCAGGTTATTATCTCTATCATCTGAGTCAAAGTCATATCCCCAGTCCGACCGAACTTCAAGACCAACTCTTTGTATTTGACGCCTTCCTTGAAAGCGCATACTGCTTGGTGCTCTCATACATTCTCAACAGTGTGATGAAGAGTGGTCCATCTCTGAATGAACTCCCTCAAAGTCTCACTCGGCTTCTGCACACAATGCTGTAACTCGGGTAACCCTGCTGGTCGCTTGCACGTTCCCTCAAAAGTCCTTATGAACACTCGAGCTAACTCCTCCCAACTGTGTATACTGCCTGGAGTCAACTGAGTCAACCACGCTCGGGCCGACCCTTTCAACATAAGAGGGAGATGCTTCATCGCTATCTCATCGTTTTCGCCTCCAATCTACACCGCCACTCGGTAATCCTCGAGCCAGGTTTCGGGCTTGGATTCTCCAGTGAACTTACTGACTCCGGTTGCCAACCTGAAGTTTGGAGGAATTATTGCCGCTCTGATGGCTCTGCTGAAGCACTCTTGGCCTAAAACATGCAGTTTGCTGCCATTCGGACGATCTCTGCCAAGGTCTTCTCTATGTGCTCTGTTCCGGTCGACCAAGCCTTGGACGAGAATGGATCTCGCATCGAAGCCTGGCTCTCTTGGGTCGACTAGAGCTCTGCGCTCGCCGCTGTGACGGCGTCTGTCATCATTCTACAGAGGCACGTACGACACACTCCTCGGAGGAGGCGTAGGCACTCGACGATGATAGTGGCGGTCGAACTGGCGATCATACTGTCCACGGCCTTCCCGTCGTAGGAGCGATCTTGGGCTATGGGCCGACTGGACTGTATCCGCTACTACGGATCTGCTGTGAATCCTATTCCGCGACTGAGACACTACAGTGTTCTGCTCTCCTGCTGCCTGGAACAAGGCCCGGATCTGCATCAGCTCTCTGCCAGCCTCCGACTGGGAAAGCTGAATCGACTCTGCTATTTGGGCCGCAGCTGTGAGGTTTTGAATTGAAGTACAGTATACCTTAGGTGGAGGTGGGAAAAACTGTCGTCGACTGGATTCATGAATCCGCTCTTGAGCGCGCTCGTCGAGAGCACACTGAAGGTAATCCATTCAAGTGCGCTCAGCCAGATTGGCTAGGCGCACCTCTTCCAAGGCCCGAGCCTCTTGGGTTTCTCCAACGATGGGCGTATGGAGTGCATCCATGTTGCAGCAACGAAGTTCTTCTCTCTGCTGCGAAGAGAGGGGTTCGGGTCGGTATTCCTCGTGGACACGCGACGGATCATCGTCTCTGTTTTCGCCGGCCTCACGGCGAAAACCAGGCGGACTGTGAGGCCCGTCGACCATCAAAACTTTAGCCGCAGGGTCGCTGCTATCGCATTCGGATGCGGTCTCCGCGGAGCCAGTCGAACAGGCCGTGGAGGGTTTTGTCGGGCTCGATTGCCGCGACTTGATGGGTGGTCGAACGCCGAGCCACCACGTGCTTCACCCACCGCTGGAGTCGCGAACGACCGGATCGCTTGCAACGGCGGATAGCGGGGAGGGAAAACACAGTCGGAGCCGACTGATCCTGAGTCGAGGGATACCAGAGAAGGACATCATGGACGCACGCGCGGAAGTGTGTCGCCCCTCGGACGGGGAGTGCCTCGACATCCAGGGGAGCTTCTTGAAGCCACGCGGAGTCGTCGGCGACGAAAACGAGCATGCCGAGATGGATCTCGCGGCCCTCAGCAAGTCCGCCGCCGGAAAGCATGATGAAGATGATCGGTAAACTTGCAGCTTCACCAACAAATCGCCAAGACACCTTGCCCCACGGTGGGCGCCAACTGTCGTGGTCCTAAGACTGACAGTAAAAAGGGGGGTAGGTATGGAGAGGCAAGATCTCAGCTATGGTGAAGATGTACACATGAGGTTTACGAGTTCAGGCCCTTCATAGTGGAAGTAACAGCCCTACGTCTCGGTGCCCGGGGGCGGTCGATTGGATTATGTGTGTGATATTACAGGGGGTGCAAACCCTTGTGCCAGAGGCGGAGTGTGGCTTATATAGAGTGCGCCAAGACTCTCGGCCACCTCCATTACAAGGGACTTAATGTACATAAAGTATGGGGCGTTACTGGTAACATCTGCCTTAAGTGCTGTTTATGATCTTAATGACTACGGAGTGAACGCCTGACCATTACAGTGCTGAGTGACTCTAGGTCTTCAGTAAGGTCGAGTGACTCTCCATATGGTCGAGTGACGGTAGGGAGGAGGACCTCCGAGTGATGTGACCGTCGAGTGGATTGCACTCAACGTGTACAACCTGGGTCTCCTGTTGTCTCTTGGTCCTTTCATCTTCCAGGGTAGTGACCTTGGGTAGGGTGTATAGGTCAGGCCTATGACCCTACCACAAGTCTGTATCCTCATCACCCCTGGCGGCCACACGGGCCCTGCCCCGCCGCGCTCGCCCTGCCTTATCGCTGGTCGGGCCTGCCGCTGCTGCTTCTTGACCTTCGGCCACTGCGCGAGCTCCACCCCGGCCACGCACAGGGGAGGCACTAGCCGCGGGCGGCGATGCTGCGGGGAGGCACCGGGGCCGCGGGCGGAGCAGGGAGAGAGAAGCGGATGGGGAGAGAGAAGGTGGGGGCCGGGCTGAAAGCGACGGGGGAGGGGGAGATGTGGCTGCATGTGGGCCTTTGCATGCATAAATAAACCGCTAGCGCTCTCAGATGCCTCCCCGGGGGCTGGTTTTTGGGTGATAGTACCGGCACTGAAATTGCATGAGACCGGCGAAAAAAGCGATCCTGGGGGCGTGAGTGGAGACTTTTTTCACTACCGGTGCTCTCAAAGTTAGAAAAAAGGGCCCCTTGGGGAGCCTAGTGGAGATGCTCTTAGATGCTGGTCACTGACCGTCATATTTGTTATGATTACAGTGTCACATTTACTTGCATATGCGGTTGGTATGTGATCCAAACAACCGGCGTGTATTACCTAGCTAATGCGGACTGGCAGCTCAACTCTTATATTTTCTTTTGAGAGTTACTAAACTCTTATAGTAACCACATTTGATCGATCTGTCTGAGTTTTATCATTGCTTGTTATCAGCGGTAATGTAAGAAGAAAAGTACAGATGAGAAGCTTTCATATGCCTCGCTATCCATGCAAGTAGTGTCACATCCCTAATTCTGGCCTGACCTATGCTAGCTTCCATGTGAGCATCATGTTTAAATTCAAATGAAACTTGAATTGAGGAATTTTTAAAAGCCTTAGAAAACCTCTAAAAATAACCAACATTTAAATCTCATCAAATGAGTCCAAGAAAATGTTCCTATTATTCTGTGAAAATATTGGCATGAGGTAAAATTCAAACCAATATTTTTGGAGTCACAGAAATAATTTATTTTGGGTCTTTGATTTAAATCAATAATATATTTGGGTTGAAATTATTTCTGCTATATGAGAAATAATGTTCAAATATTTTGTAAGTTTGCATGTGACCTTGGACTAGCTCTCTGAGCTCACATAAAAATTTACAGAAAGTTTTAAAATGGTTTAGTTTCCAAACTAAATCAAAACAAAAAAACAGAAATAGAAAAGAAAAATAAAAGAGAGAGAGAGAGAGAGAGAGAAGAAACTTACCTGGCGCCACCAACCGGCCCAGCACTGCAGCTGGCCAGCCCAGCCCACCACTGCCTCCTCCCTGTCATCTTCCTCCCCCGCTAGAAGGACGGAGGTGCGTGGCCGCCCCGCGCCGGCCACCTCCTCCCTGCCTGGTTGCCTCCTCCTCCCCTTGGATATCTCTCGCAGCGCCACGCCACCCCCTGGAACCCTCTCACTCTCTCCCGACCTCTTTCCCCTCCTCCGCTCTCTCTCCCTCTCGCGCTCGAGCGCAGTCGCAGCCCCGCCGCCGTAACATCGTAGCCTCCGTGCTCCCCTCACCTCCCCGATGTGACCACGAGCATCGCCGCACCTCCCTCGTCCTCTCTGTCCAACCACATCTCCCGGAGGCCCTGCATCGCCGCCATCTTCGTCATCTTCGTCGGCGGCCGCTGGAGATCCCCCTCGTCGCTCCACTCGCTTCGGTGCTTCCCCGAGCACGCCGAGGCCACCACTGCACTCCGTCTGAGCTCCTGATCATCATCCCCCTCTCCGTTTTCTCTCTAGCATGCCTTAGCCACCACGCCTCTCTCACCCGACAGCACTGCCGCCAAAGCTCACCGGCGGTGACGCTCCGGTGACCATTTGGTCCCGGGCATGCGTCCAATGTCCTCGCCGCACCGCGTAGATGCCGTAGGTGTTAATCCCACATCGCCAAGGCCGTTGTGGCCTCGACCCCGAGTTTGCCCGAGCTCCAGCCGCTGCCGCGAGCTCGACTCCAGCGAGTACAGCGCACCCCGTCCGCTCCTTCCTGCTCTGTTGGATGTGGAAGAGCACGGGCTCCCTCCTGGTAGTCTCCCCGCACCTAAACGCAGCCCCTAGCGCCGCCCAGTAGCAGCTCCGCCGTGCGGAATGGTTGCCGCCGGCCAAACTCCGGCGAGCCGACGTGGCTTCGTCATTAGGCGCTAACCCAGCCAGGTAAGCACCCTACAGCCACTAACAGTGGGCCCTACCCCTGGTCAAACCCCAGTCAGCGCTGGGTTTGACCGGGATTAGTTCATGTGTCACCGACATGTGGACCCCACACATCAGGTTTGACCTGGACTAGCCCCGTTGACCTGCTGATGTAGTGCTGATGTCATGCTGACGCAGTAAATAGCTTCTGTTTTTAAATTAATTGAGGAAATTCCAGAAAATTGTATAAACTTCTAAAATTCATAGAAATTCAACCATAACTGCAAATGAAACAAATTATATATGAGAAATGATCAGAAAAATCCAAAGAATCTGTTTATGGCATTATCATGCATGTTTGAACAACTTAAAGTTGCTGTATATGACAATTTGAATTGATGGCATTTGAAATGTCATATATGGAGTTTGAATTTGAATCTTAGATTCAAACCAACCCATTTAACTTGCTGCTAGTTGCATTAGCTCAACCCACAGCATATTGCCATGTCATGATCATGCATCATATTGTGCATTGCATTGATTGTGTTCTTCCTTGCTTGTCGGTGTTTGTCCCCTCTCGATAAACGTGGTTTCGACGATGTGATCAATGACACCGATGAAGAACTATACTATCTTCAGAAGTGCCAGGCAAGCAAAACCCCCTTGTTCATTCCGATACAATCCCACTCTCTCGCTCCTGCTCTCTTTTACTGCATTAGGAAAACAACGATTCATCTGTTACTTGCTATGATAGTTGAACCCCTTTATCCTCTGCATGACCTATCATTGCCACAGTAAATAGATGAAACCCACTAGCATGAGTAGGAGTTGTTTGAGCCCTGGTGTGCCTACTCATTCATGCTTGTTTGTCATGCTTGCTACTGCTTAGAGTTGAGTCTGGTCTGATTCATCGGGGATGAATTGGAAGGTTGTGAACATGTCCTACGGTGTGCGAGCTAAGTGTGTGAACATGATTTGGTAAAGGTAGCGGTGAGAGGCCATGTAGGAGTACATGGTGGGTTGTCTCATTGAAGCTTTCCTCAGGAACTGAGTTCTATGTTTGTGATCCATGAAACAGCTACTACCATGCATTGGGCCCTGAAATATGACCCCGCTCGACTTCTTAATCACCCTTGTCATCTGTCCAGGAGTTGCAAGTAGTTTCTGGTGTTTGTAGTATGCTGGAGGCCGTGGGCAGCACTGACCCGAGGGGTGGGCTGTGATGCGGTAGGCACGTGGCCGGGTATGCCGGGCGCCTGTTTGGTGTCGCGGAACCTTGTACACATCGTTCGGGGCCGTATGTGGAAACCTCGGCCGGACTCCCTGTGGATGGAACCTGAATAGGCGATAAACCTGGACTAGAGACTTGAGTGTTTAGGTAGGTCGTGGTCTACACCCACGTCGGCTTTCGCTTGAAGTCTGCCGAGCACATGTCGAGTGCAGACGCTAAGTGGTGGAAACATGTATGAAGAAGTACACCCCTGCAGGGTTATAAATGATCTATTCGAATAGCTGCATCCGCGGTAAAGGACCTCTGGGTTGCCTATACAATTCATAGACAAGTTAAAGTGGATACTCTAAAATGCACAAGATAAGCGTGAGTGCTATGTATGGCATTTTCGTAGGGAGATGGGAGCGGAACCATAGTGGTGTATTGATATGGTGAATATGTGGACTCATGTGCGCCACCTCAAAAGAGTTACTTGTAGTCGTAGTTCAGGATAGCCACCGTGTCAAAGCTGGCTTGCTGCAGTTAAACTCCACCACCCCCTTTGTTGAAAATGATGCATATGTAGTTAGTTCTGATGTAAGTCTTGCTGGGTACATTTGTACTCACGTTTGCCTATTTTATGTTTTTGCAGAGAGACTTCCGTCTCACTAGTAGTTCCGCACGGACTTCGACGTTCAGCTTGTTACCTCAGCTACAATCTTGTGTCCTCGGCAGGATCTAGTAGATAGTCAGGCTTCTCAGCCTTTTTCATTTGTAGATGTCTGTAGACATGTTAAGCTTCCGCTTGTGCTTTGACTTGTATGCTCTGAATGTTGGGTCATGAGACCCATGTTTGTAATATCTCGCTCCTCGGATCCTATTGAATAAAATACTTGAGTTGTAGAGTCATGTTGTGATGCCATGTTGTATTTGCACATATCGAGCATATTGTGTGTATGTTATTGAAATTCTTGGTATGTGTGGGATCTGACTATCTAGTTGTTTATCCTTGGTAGCCTCTCTTACCGGGAAATATCTACTAGTGCTTCCACTGAGCCTTGGTAGCTTGCTACTGCTCCGGAACACTTAGGTTGGCCGGCATGTGTCCTTCTTCGTTCCTGTGTCTATCCCTTCGGGGAAATGTCACGCGGTGTCTACCGGAGTCCTGTTAGCCTGCTACAGCCCGTTTTACTGGAGTCCTTCTAGCCCAGTTGCTACAGCCCGGATTCACTCGCTGATGACCGACACGTTCGTTGCTGGGTCATGTATGCATGTCCCTGTAAGTTAGTGTCACTTTGGGTTCACGACTAGTCATGTCAGCCCGGGCTCCTTGTCATATGGATGTTAGTGACACTATCATATATGTGTGCCAAAAGGCGCAAACGGTCCCGGGCCTGGTAAGGCGACACCCATGGGAATACTGTGCGTGAGGCCGCAAAGTGATATGAGGTGTTACATGCTAGATCAGTGTGGCATTGAGTCGGGGTCCTGACAGCTTTGGTATCAGAGCCTGACTGCATGTAGGATTACCAAGCCAAACTGGTCGAAGTTGAGTCTAGAAATGCTTTAGTTATATAAGGGAATTGAATGTGGAAGGGAACGTAAGGCTCTTTTTACACCTTTACCTTATGCCCTTCTGATCTGAGTCAACCTCTTCTTTTCTATGGGAATTAAGAACTAGGCTTCTCATCTTTCTATCAGGTTCACGTGTTACTAATCTGTAGACTCATAGGATTGATGGATTCAAGCCTTAGTTCAGTCTCTAGTACCTCCGTGTGTTAACAGTTGATCTCAGAACCTTGATATTGTGATGTTGAGTGGTTATGTCACCATCTTGCAGGATGTCTCAAATCTTTTTGTGCATTTACAGCCGTTATGCTGTCCGAGTCATCCCAGGTTTCTAAATAGTCTAATGAATTTGCAAATCCATTCTTCTCGTTTCTGATGTCCTTTTGAGCCAGATTAAGCACACTAAACGGTCTGTTGAGGTACTCCATTGCCTTGACATATATGTTGGAGCTAGTATTATGACCCTAGGTGTCTTAGAGTACCACCTAGTAAGCTAGCCATGATTTGTGTACCCAGTGTGATGATTCTGGCCGTCATCCTCGAAAGAATCCTGTGATGCAATTTAGTTAGTAGGTATTCTACTCATGGGTTCTGAACCCAAGAATTACCCTACCTACTTCATCTTGATAGTGTTTGCTAGTTTCTTTAGGTTATTAGCAACCTTTGTGATATTCCTCGAGGTCCTGGTATTTCCTTCTTCCAATACCATGAACTGCTTATGGAAGTTCTTTGAACCAAAAGATAACAACAAGTGTGCTCTCGATGAGTTTCCCTTCTATTTTGCGACTCTGCCAGTTCTACCTTTCTGCATGGCTTATCCGAAAGAAACCTGTTGAACTTGATTCAACATACTAATATATGCATCCGCAACCCAGAAAACTATATGTTCCTTTGAGTTGCCCCTCCTTAGTGGTCTTCTAACCTCCGTCTATCCATTGATAGTAAGGAGTAGTTGTGCAATCGTGTTTATCGATGCTTATTACTCTCGTGGTCCGTCAAGCCATTCTATTCTGGAATGACTAGGAGAAACAAACTCTAGTACCTTATCCATTTCCAGGATGGGTCAAAGTCGTTGTACTTCGCAGATCAAAATGCTAATCTAGCTCTTATTCTGTTCTACCTTGGAGTATTACCATCTTTATATCAAGAATATCATGGGAATTGCACACCATTCTATGAACTTTTGATACAGTGATACTTCTTGCCCTCATTATTCATTTCTCGGCTTCCGTGTTGTTGCAACCGGAATGCCGAGAGGTGAACTATGATGTGTGAAATCAATACTCCTAGCAACCTTATTTCTTGGTAGTTAAAGGACAATAATTTCATTCTTAGCGTGTTGGTTCTTGAATCATCATTCTAAGATTGATCGTGCTACCTAGTCCTTATTTCCGGTGCACTCCTCGATCAATGAGTTAGGATTGTGTCAATACCCCGCTCTTTGATCATATCGTCTTGCCCAGAAAAGCAAGATTGTTCTCGAGCTTAGTAACATACCGGTGGTTCATGATTTTCCAAATATCTTCTCGGAGGTATCACCAGGTTGTCACCTGACCGCTATGTTGATCTCGTGATCAAGTTGGTTCTCTTTTAACCACCCCTTCTCCAAGAGTCTATGTTGGATACCCCTGAGCTAGTTGGTTAAGCTGAACGACAACTTGGAGAGTTGGAAGATAAAAGCTTTGTCCGACTCAGCTCATTTTAAGGGATATCTTGTATGTGTGTTGAAGAAAGATGGTATTTTCATCGACTGGCCCTCGCGATCAGTTAATGGACCTATCATCTTATCCAAATTTTTGATTTGAGTATGGGCTATTGTCAAATCAAATCAGAACCAACGATATTCATAATGTTGTCTTACTCGTGGTTGATTCCTTGAGCATACACCATTATGTCCTTTGGTCTGACCAATGCTATCACCGTGTTCACGTAATTGTGGAATTCCATTGATATGGAAATTGGATAAATTGTTGTTGAGCCCATCAACAACATCCTTATCTTCTCCATAATCATGTTGGACATTAAGCTAGTATTGGAAACTTCTATAAGCATCATCTTCATGTCCTGTGCATGAAGCATATGTTCGGACGAAAGAAGTGACTTCCTCTAATTCATGTGCGCTTGGTGTAAGTTGCAGCCGTGGATCCGAGAAAGATTGTTTTGTTTCCTTTGGAATCATCCCAAGTTAGTCACACATGTGCAAAGTATACTATGGTTTGGTAGATTAATTACCTCCACTCCATATGTATTCCGTAGCACACCAAGCCACTGGTTGACTTGTTCAAGGAGAAGAAGCTCCTTCTTAAGAGTATACCTTATGCAAGGACTTTGATATCCTCGATGATGGTTCCCCACCTGAACTCGTTAGTGTTTTATTATAAGACTACTACGTGGTCATGCTTGTCTGAGACAGCGTGTTCACATATGTGTAGCAGAACCAGCTCATGTTTTTGAGCATGCTATTGTAGTTCATTTCCCGAGAATCTCGCAACGTCATCTCATCGATTTGTGTTGCAAACTTTCATTTTTCCTTCTAGACTTGATGAGTCTGGAATATTCTGACACCAACCAGATCTGAATCTCAGGCAGATATGATGGTTGGAACATCTCCCAAGAACTATAATATTGGTCTCTCTGTAACCTAGTAAAGAGAATATCGTGGCCAACACACCCAGCCGGAAGACCTATTATTGTAGTATCTTGATTGAGAAAGTTGGCCACCTCCCCATAGGGATTTCGTAAGATTTACTTCCTAGTTGTTCCTTATGGATTTTGTGTTTCTGAAGTCCGATCTTTTACTTGATGTTCTAGATATCAAACCATATCTATGAATGGGTTACGCCAGCACATCAAGGAGAACATTAGAAGTGGAGTGCTAAATGTCTCTCGGTCGATCATCCAGATTCTGTTTCCTTGGCCTTGCTAAGGTGAAATCTGAGAAAGTGTTGCCTTTCTTTGCATCTGCATCCTCCACCAATATCCATCATGGTAGTATGTTGTGTTGCCAGGATCCTTGTCACGGATATTGGTAAAACCTTGATGAATATGGAAATTCTCAAGTTCTTGAGAGCACACACAAGCACTAGGTGCTATCATAGTTACTAACCGGGATTGCTCCCAGCTTCCCCGGTTATGCTATAACCATTCCAATAGTGGAATCACTCTCTACTGTTGAGTTTCTTCCCAGTCACTAGAATCATTTCCAGCATTTGTGTTTTGTTCCCATCTTGCACCGCCAATGTGCCATTCCACCATGGGTCCCATTCATTTCCGGTGATAAGCAAAATCACCCCTTGTGTTGTCTTCAACAAGGTAATCCACATCATCCATCCTAGTCTGGGTATGCCATTCTACCAAACTTCTCCAAACGATTGCTCGAGAATTGCCCTAGGCTGGTTCAGAGAGTTTCAATGATCTCTATATCAAAGGTAATTCTTTTTGTCACTTAAGGTAATAACTTACAAGTCACCTCCTCTAAGATGTCTCGTTATGGTATCATGGCAACTCAACTGCTCGCTACGTTGACAACCGTTCACCATCCTCTTAAGTGTGGAATTGTTGTCTATGTAGTGAACCTTCGTCATCTGTTCCACTCCATCCCTCTAGTTGTATGCTTCGTGTCTCAGCTCGAGAGTTGTTTCAATGTTTCACCCCGTGAGTTGATCCTGAGTTGTTCGATCTTCGAGGAGATCGATCCTTTGGAGTTTTCCCTTCCTCTCGTTGTCCTGCTGGTTGGAGTTCTTAGAGTAAGACATCGAGACAATGATGGTGATCAAATCAACGTTCTTTTGAAGTGCAACCTGGATCATGAAGATTGTGTTAGCTTGCGCCCCCCCCTTCATCTTACCCTACGCTTGAATCTCGGGATGAGATTCTTGTTTAGTGGGGTGAGTTGTCACATCCCTAATTCTGGTTTGACCTATGCTAGCTTCCATGTGAGCATCATGTTTAAATTCGAATGAAACTTGAATTGAGGAATTTTTGAAAGCCTCGGAAAACCTCTAAAAATAACCAACATTTAAATCTCATCAAATGAGTCCAAGAAAATGTTCCTGTTATTCTATGAAAATATTGGCATGAGGTAAAATTCAAACCAATATTTTTGGAGTCACAGAAATAATTTATTTTGGGTCTTTGATTTAAATCAATAATATATTTGGGTTGAAATTTTTTCTGCTATATAAGAAATAATGTTCAAATATTTTGTAAGTTTGCATGTGACTTTGGACTAGCTGTTTGAGCTCACATAAAAATTTACAGCAAGTTTTAAAATGGTTTAGTTTCCAAACTAAATCAAAAAAAAAATAACATAAATAGAAAAGAAAAATAAAAGAGAGAGAGAGAGAGTATGTATGCAATGCTATGTACCAGACCTGATGTATGCTTAGCAATAAGTTTGGCAGGGAGGTACCAAAGTAATCCAGGAGTGGATCACTGGACAGCGGTCAAGAATATCCTGAAATACCTGAAAAGGACTAAGGATATGTTTCTCGTTTATGGAGGTGACAAAGAGCTAGTCGTAAATGGTTACGTCGATGCAAGCTTTGACACTGATCCGGACGATTCTAAATTGCAAACCGGATACATGTTTATATTGAACAGTGGAGCTGTCAGTTGGTGCAGTTCTAAACAAAGCGTCGTGGCGGGATCTACATGTGAAGCGGAGTACATAGTTGCTTCGGAAGCAGCAAATGAAGGAGTCTGGATGAAAGAGTTCATTTCCGATCTAGGTGTCATACCTAGTGCATCGGGACCAATGAAGATCTTCTGTGACAATACGGGTGCAATTGCCTTGGCAAAGGAATCCAGATTTCACAAGAGGATCAAGCACATCAAGAGACGCTTCAATTCCATCCGGGACCAAGTCCAGGTGGGAGACATCGAGATTTCCAAGATACATACGGATATGGATGTTGCAGACCCATTGACTAAGCCTCTTCCACGAGCAAAACATGATCAGCACCAAGACTCCATGGGTGTTAGAATCATTACTATGTAATCTAGATCATTGACTCTAGTGCAAGTGGGAGACTGAAGGAAATATGCCCTAGAGGCAATAATAAAGTTATTATTTATTTCCTCATATCATGATAAATGTTTATTATTCATGCTATAATTGTATTAACCGGAAACATGATACATGTGTGAATACATAGACAAACTTAATGTCACTATTATGCCTCTACTTGACTAGCTCATTAATCAAAGATGGTTATGTTTCCTAACCATAGACATGTGTTGTCATTTGATTAACGGGGTCGCATCATTAGGAGAATGATGTGATTGACTTGACCCATTCCGTTAGCTTAGCACTTGATCATTTAGTATGTTGCTATTGCTTTCTTCATGACTTATACAAGGTTCCTATAACTATGAGATTATGCAACTCCCGTTTACCGGAGGAACACTTTGTGTGCTACCAAAAGTCACAATGTACCTGGGTGATTATAAAGGAGCTCTACAGGTTTCTCCAAAGGTACATGTTGAGTTGGCGTATTTTGAGATTAGGTTTTGTCACTCCGATTGTCGGAGAGGTATCTCTGGGCCCTCTCGGTAATGCACATCACTATAAGCCTTGCAAGCAATGTAGCTAATGAGTTAGTTACAGAATGATGCATTACGTAACGAGTAAAGAGACTTGCCGGTAACGAGATTGAACTAGGTATTAGATACCAACGATCGAATCTCGGGCAAGTAACATACCGATGACAAAGGGAACAACGTATGTTGTTATGCGGTTTGACCGATAAAGATCTTCGTAGAATATGTAGGAGCCAATATGAGCATCCAAGTTCCGCTATTAGTTATTGACCGGAAACAGTTCTAGGTCATGTCTACATAGTTCTCGAACCCATAGGGTCCGCACGCTTAAGGTTTCGATGACAATTATATTATGAGTTTATGAGTTTTGATGTACTGAAGTTTGTTCGGAGTCCCGGATGAGATTACGGACATGACGAGGAGTCTAGAAATGGTCGAGACATGAAGATTGATATATTGGAAGCCTATATTTAGATATCGGAAGTGTTCCAAGTGAAATCGAGATTTTACCGGAGTACCGGGAGGTTACCGGAACCCCCCGGGGGCTTAATGGGCCTACATGGGCCCTAGTGGAGAGGAGGAGAGGAGGCAAGGGATGGGCCGCGTGCCCCTCCCCCCCTAGTCCAAATAGGACAAGGAGAGGGGGCGGCGCCCCCCCTTTCCTTCCTCTCTCCCTCCTCCTTCCCCCCTTCTCCTACTCCAACTAGGAAAGAAGGGAGTCCTACTCCCGGTGGGAGTAGGACTCCCCTTGGTGCGCCCCTCCTTGGACGCCCGCCCCCTCCCCCTTGGCTCCTTTATATACGGGGGCAGGGGGCACCTCTAGACACAACAATTGATCTCTTGATCTCTTAGCCGTTTGCGGTGCCCCCCTCCACCATAGTCCTCGATAATATTGTAGCGGTGCTTAGGCGAAGCCCTGCGATGGTAGAACATCAAGATCGTCACCACGCCGTCATGCTGACGGAACTCTTCCCCGACATTCTGCTGGCTCGGAGTCCGGGGATCGTCATCGAGCTGAACGTGTGCTAGAACTCGAAGGTGACGTAGTTTCGGTGCTTGATCAGTAGGGCCGTGAAGACGTACGACTACATCAACCGCGTTGTTCTAACGCTTCCGCTTTCGGTCTACGAGGGTACGTGGACAACACTCTCCCCTCTCGTTGCTATGCATCACCATGATCTTGCGTGTGTGTAGGAAACTTTTTGAAATTACTACGTTTCCCAACACTTGGTAGCTTGCTACTGCTCCGGAACACTTAGTTGGCCGACATGTGTCCTTATTCGTTCCTGTGTCTGTCCCATCGGGGAAATGTCACACGGTGTCTACCAGAGTCCTGTTAGCCTGCTACAGCCCGGTTTACCGGAGTCCTGCTAGCCCAGTTGCTACATGAAAGCACAAGTGCTCCCTGGGTGGTTTTGGTAATTAATGTCAACATATCTCTTGTTGGACTAAAACTTTTACCTAGTATATTTCAGACAAGTTCAACAATGCAGTGGCATGGACTAAAGGATGTGGAATCCCTTCAAGATGCTAAGGACAAAGGATTGGCTCAAGCTCCAAGCTCAAGACTCTACATTTTCTATTTTAGTGATCCAAGATCACATTAGGTCTATAGGAAAAGCCAATACTATCAAGAGGGGATGAGGTGTTGCTTAATGGCTTGCTTGCTCAAAGTGCTTAGTGATATGCTCCAAAGCCCTCAACTACTTTCTCACATCCACATATGTCCTAAACCAAAAGTCTAACTCGTCCCCACCGATTCTTTCTATCCCGCGCCACCGAGTTCGGATGTCATAGCGACTGCCACAAACCCTAGGCAAATCGGTCTCACCGATAGGGATCTCGGTCTCACCGAGTTGGGATTGTAATCTCTCTGTGTATGTCCATTACCAAAATTGGTCTCGCCGAGTTTGAGCAATCGGTACTACCGAAATTACAATGCAAGCTCTCTGGTTAGCCTATTACCAAAATTGGTCCTACCGAGTTTGTGTAATTGGTCTCACCGAGTTTGCATGACCAACTCTCTGGTTAGCTTATTACCAAAATTGGTCCCACCGAGTTTGTGTAATCGGTCTCACCGAGATTACGTTATGCCCTAACCCTAACCATATCGGTCCTACCGAGTTGCATGTCGGTCTCACCGAAAATCCTAACGGTCACTAGATTTGCTGAATCGGTCTGACCGAGTTTGTTGATTCGGTCCCACCGAGATTGGTAAATTGTGTATAATGGTTAGATTTTGTGTGGAGGCTATATATACCCCTCCACCTCCTCTTCATTCATTGGGAGAGCCATCTGAACGAACCTACACTTCCAGCATCCTATTTCTGAGAGAGAACTACCTACTCATGTGTTGAGGCCAAGATATTCCATTCCTACCATATGAATCTTGATCTCTAGCCTTCCCCAAGTTGCTTTCCACTCAAATCTTCTTTCCACCAAATCCAAATCCTGTGAGAGAGAGTTGAGTGTTGGGGAGACTATCATTTGAAGCACAAGAGCAAGGAGTTCATCATCAACACACCATTTGTTACTTCTTGGAGAGTGGTGTCTCCTAGATTGGCTAGGTGTCACTTGCGAGCCTCCGACAAGATTGTGGAGTTGAACCAAGGAGTTTGTAAGGGCAAGGAGATCGGCTACTTCGTGAAGATCTACCGCTAGTGAGGCAAGTCCTTCGTGGGCGACGGCCATGGTGGGATAGACAAGGTTGCTTCTTCGTGGACCCTTCGTGGGTGGAGCCCTCCGTGGACTCGCGCAGCCATTACCCTTCGTGGGTTGAAGTCTCCATCAACGTGGATGTATGATAGCACCACCTATCGGAACCACGACAAAAACATCTGTGTCTCCAATTGCGTTTGAATCCTCCAATCCCTTCCCTTTACATTCTTGCAAGTTGCATGCTTTACTTTCCGCTGCTCATATACTCTTTGCATGCTTGCTTGATATGTATTGAGAGTGTTAAACTTGTGCCTAAACTCCATTTAAACTTAAAGAAGTTAAAAACTGCAACTTTTGGTACTTAGTGTCTAATCACTCCCCCTCTAGACACCTCTTCTCGATCCTTTCAATTGGTATCAGAGCATTGGTCTCCATTGCTTTGGTTTAAACACCATTGGAGGAAGATGGATGAGTCTACTACTGGGAGTCTTAGACATAGAGTGCCTATACTTCATGGAGAGTATTTTCATGAGTGGAAAAATGAGATGCTTGTGATTTTCAATCAATACCATTTGAACAAGTACATTGCTAGCCCTTGTGCACCTTATGTTGATCCTATGCATCCTACCCTTGATGAGTCAATTGACATGATTAGGAATCTTAGAACTGTTAATCTTATCACTAGAGGCTTGCCTAGAAACTTGATAAGAAACTTGCCTACTCTTGAGTGTGCCTACACTATATGGAAATTTCTTAAGGAACGCTTTCCAAATTATTCCTTGAAAAATCTAGATGAAATTCTCCATAAGTCTATTGCCTTGAGTAAGATGAATTCTAGTGACCCTATGTTTGGTGATTGTCTATTTGAGCTTACACACCTTATGCGTACCAAAGGAGATGTTGGAATTATTAGTGATATTATTTCCGAAGCTATAAAAATTCATAAGCAAGATCATTGTCAAGCTCACTCTAACGAATCACCCTCTCTAGGATTTGATCCACCACACAACGATGTTGAACATGGATACTATGATGAGGATGATGATAGTGACTTCGATCTTGATGATGCAGTGAGACATTTTGGTCTTATGGCAAATCTTCGGGGATATATAGCAGGAGGGAAGGAATGGGTTCTTGATAGTGGATGTACCGATCACATGACCGGAGATAAAGACATGTTTCGTGAGCTTGCTAAAAACAATGGTCCTCGAAAGTATGTCACTTTAGGTGACAACTCAAATGGTAAGGTGGTTGGCCTCGGTAAGGTGGCCATATCACATGATAGCTCCATACAAAATGTCATGCTCGTTGAATCTCTTAGCTACAACTTACTTTCAGTATCTAAACTTGCTGATTTCGGTTTCAATGTTCTATTCACTGAAGTAGATTGCCAAGTGTTTCGTAGAGATAATCATAAAATGGTCTTTACCGGTATACGTAGAGGTGATCTTTACATTGTTGAATTCACTAAAAAGGCTCAATCTAGAACTCGTTTTATTGCTAAATCTTCTAAAGGTTGGTTATGGCATAGACGATTAGGTCATGTTGGTATGCGAAACCTTGACAAGCTTATTAAAGGAAATCATATCCTTGGAGTTAATGATGTCATATTTGATAAGGATAGACTTTGCAGCGCTTGTCAAGCAGGTAAATAGGTTGGAGGAAGGCATCCCGTGAAGAACATCATGACCACAAGGAGGCCACTCGAGCTACTTCACATGGATCTTTTTGGTCCCAACGCTTACAAAAGTCTCGGCAGAAATTCTTTTGGTCTAGTTATAGTTGATGGTTTTTCAAGATTTACGTGGGTGTTCTTTCTCGATGACAAATCGCAGGTCCAAAAGATCTTCAAAAACTTCGCTTGATGAGTACAAGACGCCGAAGCACTTTTGGGCAGAATCGGTTGAGACAGCTTGTCATGCAACAAATCGCTTGTATCTTCACAAGCTACTCAGCAAGACGGCATATGATCTTCTCACCGGTAACAAACCCCAAGTTGGATACTTTCGAGTATTCGGCTCAAAGTGCTACATTCTTGATAAGCATCACCGTTCTAAATTTGCTCCTCAGTCTCATGAAGGTTTCCTACTTGGTTATGGATCAAACTCTCACATATCGTGTCTACAATAATTTCACCCGAAAGGTTGAAGAAATGGTAGATGTGAAGTTTGATGAATCTAACGGCTCGCAAGTAGAGCAATTGCCAATTGATGTAGGAGACAAAGATCACTCGGAAGCAATCCAAGACTTGTCTATTGGCAAGATTCGCCCAACGGAGGTGAAGGAGAGTACCTCGTCCGTCCAAGTGGAAGCTTCTACCTCACGACAAGGTGAACTAAGAGTTGATGCGGAAGCATCCACAAGTGGGACACACCAAGATGAAGAAAATAAGGAAGTGCATCAAGATGAACGTCAACAACCTCCTTCTCCACCACGACAAGAGAACGACAACGCCAACAATGAAGAAGGCCAAGAAGAAGAACAAGATGAAAAAGATGTTCAACCAAGACCCAAGCAAAAGCTTTCACGAGTTCGAGCAAGAATTGCTAAAGACCATCCCATCGAGCAAATCTACAACGATATCCAAACCGGGAGAATCACTCGCTCTAAAACTCATTTAGCTAACTTTTGTGAACACTATTCATTCATCTCTAGCATTGAACCTATGAAGGATGAAGAAGCATTGGAAGATCCGGATTGGATAAATGCCATGCATGAAGAGCTATACAACTTTGAGAGAAATCAAGTTTGGACATTGGTTGAGAAGCCCGATAACAACCACAACATCATCGGTACCAAATGGGTGTTCCGCAACAAGCAAGATGAAGATGGACAAGTAGTTCGCAACAAAGCACGTCTCATCACCCAAGGCTACACACAATTCGAAGGTAAGGACTATGGTGAGACTTATGCTCCCGTTGCTAGACTTGAGTCCATTCGCATCTTACTTGCCTATGTTAATCACCATGATATCACCTTGTACCAAATGAACATTAAAAGTGCTTTTCTAAATGGTGAAATAGAGCAGGAAGTTTATGTTAAGCAACCTCCCGGCTTTGTCAATCCTAAGAAACCAAATCATGTTTACAAACTTCAAAAGCTCTTTATGGTCTTAAACAAGCTCCTAGAGCGTGTTATAAATGCTTGACCAAGTTCCTTATTGAAAAAGGCTTTGAAATTGGAAAAATAGATTCTACTCTTTTTACTAAAAGGGTCAATGGAGAACTATTTGTGTGCCAAATCTATGTTGATGATATTATATTTGGTTCTACTAACCTCATTTTAGTGAAAAGTTTGGGAAGCTAATGTCGGATAAGTTTGAGATGTCAATGATGAGTGAACACAAATTCTTTCTTGGTTTGCAAATCAAGCAAACTAAGGAGGGAACCTTTGTCTCTCAAACGAAGTACACCAAGGACTTATTCAAGAAGTTCAATATGCAAGAATGCAAAGGTAGGACTACACCCATGCCTACTAGTGGACATCTTGACTTGACCAAAGATGGTGAACCGGTTTATCAAAAGGTTTATCGCTCTATGATTGGTTCATTGTTATAACTATGTGCTTCATGTCCCGATATCATGCTAAGTGTGTGCATGTGTGCACGATATCAAGCTGCTCCTAAAGAATGTCACCTTAAGGCCGTGAAAAGGATAGTGAGATACTTAATCCATACACCAAATTTTGGCATTTGGTATCCTAAGAGAGCCTCATTCGATCTTGTTGGCTACTCCGACTCGGACTATGCCGGTGACAAGGTTGATAGAAAGTCCACTTCAGGTACTTGTCAATTTCTTGGTAGATCTCTTGTGTCTTGGTCTTCCAAGAAACAAAACTCGGTATCCTTATCCACCGCCAAAGCGGAATACATTGCCGCTGGTTCATGTTGTGCTCAATTACTTTGGATGACCCAAACTCTTAAAGATTATGGGATATATGTGAAACATGTTCCATCACTTTGTGATAATGAAAGTGCTATCAAGATTGCTCACAATCCCGTGCAACACTCTCGAACTAAGCATATTGAAGTTCGTCATCATTTCATTCGAGATCATGTTGCTAAGGGTGACATTAATCTTAAGCATGTTCGCACCGAAAAACAATTAGCGTATATTTTCACTAAACCACTTGATTAGAAAGTGTTTTGCAGGTTAAGAGGTGAATTGAAATCATTGATGCTTGAAACTTGGAGTAGGAACTCCATTGGATGCATGCAAGACATGAGCCTATGACTAATCCTTGATATTTCTCTTATGATGATAATCTTATGTCTTGGATATATTTGCACCTTGCATATTCTCTAACCCTTGTAGGTACTTGGATGAATCGAATTCCATGAGATTGTAACCTACTCATATCATGAGCAATCTGTACATCACCAAGTCTCTACACAATGGTGGTTGAAGACAAGGAAGCACGGAACCATTCAAACATATCCTTTGACAAATTCTATGTTGAGTTTCATAATTGTCATTTTGGACACACACGTGCTCCTCCTTGCAAAAACTAACCCATGTAGGTAGATGAACTCAAATTCCAAGTGGTGCTCCCAACTCTTGATGAGCTACATCAACCTTGAGAAACCCACACAAGTTCAACTACATGATCAACACCACCACCCAAGGTATGTCATTCCATCTTAGAGAAGCTTTACTCCAAGTCATGAGTCAAAGCAACTCGACAAGATGTGAATACATCAAGATGCTTAAACGATAAATGGTAACCCCATTTTGAGCTTAAACGATGAGTATGACCTATGATCAAGTGATCTCACTTGACTCCTAAGTCAATATACTCTAACATAGGTGACCTTGTCGCCGACCATCTCTAGATGAAGTTTACCTATGTTCTTTTCTGTGCTCTTGCATTTGTCTCATGCATGTTTGTTTCCCCTTTAAAAAAAACTTCATCTAGATTTCTTTCTTTTTTATTTCTTCTGCATTCCCTGCATCCAATTCATTGCAAATCTTTCAGTTAATTCCTTGCAAATCCTTATGAGATCTTACTTGTCTAAGTGAGCTGAGGTGACAAGTGTTTTCTCTGCGATGAACTCGATCTCACCGGTTTGTTGTTTTCGGTCCAACCGACTCCTTTCGGTGCAACCAAAGCATACCACTCAGTGCCATCGATTTCACAACAGGAAAACCATTTTGCCATTTATTCCTACTTTACTTTTGGTCCAGCTCCACTCAATGAATCTTGTCCTCTACAAGCATCACATTTTTATCAGTGCTTTGTGTTGTGACTCAAGGACCAAACCCATTCACGACAAATTCCAGAAGGCCCTTCTTGGAAATTGATGTCAAAGGGGGAGAGAGAGATCACATCAAAGCTTATCATCTCCATAGAGGGAGAGAGAGAGAGAGAGAGATCTCCAGGGGCAGAGAATACTCAAGAAGAGAGTAATCCTCAAGGATACCAGATGCTTGGTGTTCAAGAGGAGAGATGCCACATGTCTTCTTGAGGGGAAAGAAAGACATGTTCATATGTGCTTATTTGCATTAGCTCTGATTTTGCTTTTTGCTCTGATTTTCTATTCCCTATCTTCTCCCAGTATCCCATGCTAGATTCAGGGGGAGCAAGACATCTAAGGGAAATAAATTCCTTAAATTCATTACACATCTTTACCTTTGGGGACATGTCTACATCAAATGTGGTACTTAGTACTCACTCTCTACATGTCATCCCAGTCTTGGTATTCTTGTGGTTTCTTCTGTTTGCTCTGGCTAGTAGGTGTATCTGTGTTATCTAACCTTGTTTACACAGGTTCATTCCATCCTAAGCCAACTCAAGACCACAAGGTAAGTATATGCATCACAGTCATGTGTATGAGGAATTCTTGTTGATGTACATATTGTTTGCAAGAAGGACTCATGAGCATGAAGGTGCATTTCCCACATACACATCTGTTGCTATCTTTTGCTCTGATGCATATGGCCAAGATACATGTAATACACTGCTTACTCTGTCCACTACAAAAAAAAGACACATCCGTGACATTTTGGGCCGAACGAATTTTTTTTCTGTCATACATATGACACTTCTGTGATGATAATTGTGACAAAACCTAGTATCATCATAGATGTGGTGGGCTCCTACTTCTATGACAAAAAATCATGACAGAAAATGGGCTTTTTGTCCTGGGCGGGCCGGAGACGCAACTGCATGACATTCTTTGGGCCGTCCATGACAGAAAAACCGTGGAAGAAGCGAGGGGGGCGAAAATTTCGGGGAGTTGCCGGTTAGGGTGGGAGGTCGGGGGCGGAGCGATGCGCATTTCTCTCGTACGTACGTGTGTGTGTGCGAGGCGTTGGCTCTAACTGAAGCCGAGCGAGGCGTTGGGCTCTAACTAAACCTGAGCGATTGCACTGCAGGCTACGCATTACTGAACCCGAGCGATCGATCGATGGCTGTTAACTGAACTCGATGGAGCGATTCCTTCGCTACTGCTGCTAACTGAAGTCGATCGATGTTGCCTCTGGGATGAACAGTGAGCGTTACGGGGGGGTTTGGATGAACAATGAGCAGTGGCGTTGCCTCTGGATGATTAGGAACCCGTGGTGTGGAGGGCTGGATGAACAGTAGACGGTGGAGGGGTGGCCGTGGAGGGGTGGTTGAACAGGACCCCGCGGTGTGGAGGGCTGGATGAACAATAGACGGTGGAGGGGTGCCTGTGGAGGGGTGGTTGAACAGTAGCCGGTGGAGTAGCGCGCGGTGGAGGCTGGATGAACAGGAGCCCGTGGGGGCTGGAGGAGGTCGACGGTAGCCCGTGTAGGCTGGAGGAGGTCGACGGTGGAGATGAACAGTATCCCATGGAGTCCCGTTTTGCGGTACGCCACACCCCTCCCTCCCCCCCCCCCCCGTTTCGACCATAGCGCTCCAACACAAGTCTGTTTCGTCCGTTTTGCGGTATGCCACACCCCTCCCGATCAACAAAACCCCAGTTTCGATCGTACGAGGTCCGTTTCGTCCATTTTGCGGTACGCCACACCCCTCCCGATCAACAGGACCCCCGTTTCGACCGTAGGAGGTCCGTTTCCTCCGTTTTGCGGTACGCCAAGCCCCTCCCGATCAACATGACCCCGTTTCAAACGTGGCCGGTCGAACACAAGGTCGTTTCCTCCATTGTGCGGTACGCCAGGCCTCGTTTCCATCGCCTGTTCCGTCCAAGCCCTCCCGATGAACACGACCACGCATTCTGTTCCGACCCAGCCGGTTGGCTCCCCATGAACACGAAGACAATGTTGTTTCTCTGTTCTGACCCAGCCATGTACGTATGCGCGAGTAGGCGTTCGAGACCCTGCCCGTATGTATGTATGTGGCCGTATTTTCTTTCTTGCACCCTCGCCGCTGTACGTACGTGTACATGCGACGTGATTGCCTCTACCACGACACGTGCGCGCCTCTACATCTACGACACGTGCGCGCCTCTACATCGACCAGTATGTACATACACATTCGCGACCAGAATGACAACACTACGTACACTTCGACCAGGTGGGTCCCGACTGTCAGGCACTTCCTTGTGTGTGAAGATGTAGCTGGTGGGTCCCAGCAGTCAGGGGGGCGAATCGTTTTCTTTGCCCGAACGCACTTCCTTGCGTGCAAAGGTGTAGCTGGTGGGTCCTAGCAGTCAGGGGGGAAACGTTTTTTTTCACGAAATATGGTGGCCTGTCCGGTGGGTCCCCGCTGTCAGGTGGAGAAATAATTATTTTGCGCGTAATAAGGAGGCACTTCCTTGCTGCGGCCGTGGACCCAGCTGTCAGCCTCTCCACGTACAGTCCACATCCGATGGAAGCCGTTCCTTGACCACGTTGACCATGCCGCGCTGAGACCACCAGGGCGGTGGACGACGGCGAGGCCTAGGAAGGGGACGACGCGGAGCCGGGGAAGACGCGGTAGTGGATGCCCACGCGTAGAGGAGTACGAGGGTTCACTGGTTCGCTGCGGTGTGAGGCTGCCGTCGCCGCAGAATAACAGGGGGTGTGGGTGAGTAGAGGGATGGCCTGGCCAGGGGTGGGAGTAGTAGGGGGAGGTGAGGCCTCCACCGCATCGTAGCCGGCCACGGGAGGCAGGAGCACGAGGCACGACCGGCACTGGTTTGGGCGGCTGGAGCAAGAAGACCAGAGGTTGAATAAGCACTACGGCCGTTGGATGGACATCATACGGTCACTGGAGCTAGAATCGTGCATATTGATTAAGTTGACAAAGCCCTCCGTCCCCGTCAACTTAGTAGGCCCACAAGTCAGCCTGCCACTATACTGGGTCCTAGCTAACAGGGGGAGTATTCATTTTTTTGTGCGTAATAAGGAGGCACTTCCTTGCGTGCGAAGATATAGCTGGTGGGTCCGAGCTGTCAGCGGCGGTAACGTTTTTTTCGTGAAATACTGAGGCCCTTTCTGTGGGTCCCCGATGTCAGGTGGAGGACTCATTATTTTGCACGTAATAAGGAGGCATTTCCTTGCGTGCGGCCGTGGACCCAGCTGTCGGCCTCTCCACGTACAGTCCACTTCAGATGCATGTCGGTCGTTGACCACGTTGACCAGGCCACGCCGAGAGCACCAGGGCGGTGGACGACGGCGAGGCCTAGGAAGGGAACGACACGGAGGCAGGGAAGACTCCGCAGTTGTTTCCCACGCGGAGGGGAGTACGACTGAACGAGGGTTTACTGGTTCATCTGCCGTCGCCGGAGAATAACAGCAGGTGTGGGTGAGTAGAGGGATGGCTAGGACAGCGATGGGAGTACGGTGGGGCGGTGAGGCCTGCGCGGCAGCACAGCCGGCCCCGGGGAGGAGGGAGCAGGCAGTCCCGTCGGCGCTTGTTTGAGCGGCTGGAGCAGGAAGAGCAGAGATTGAAGAAGCACGACGGCCGTTGGATGGCCATCCAACAGTCACTGCTTGTGCGTCAACCTTTTTTTTAGGAAAGCCTCAAATCTATGGAAAACAACATACAACCCATCTACCATTATTTTTAATAATTTACAGCCCATTTGCTAATTCTTAAGGTTTTTTTTGGAGCCCATATTCTTTTTGTTAGCATTACAGCCCATATTGTGGCCATGGTTAAAAACTTATACGAAATTTTGCATATTTCGGTGCGGTCCAAACTATTTTTAATCCCAAAATTTCGACTCACATTCAAACTGATTTTAAAAATAAATGTATATCAATATAAAATAAAACAAATTCTCCATGCATAAAAATTAATGTAATTTAAAATCTTGAAATGAAGAAAAGATATTTGAAACTAACTGCCGGTTTGATGTGTTTTAAAAATGTACAACCCATTTCTCATTACTGATGGGCTATTTTCTCGGCCAGCCGAATGAAAGCTCTCCTCGTCTTGAAAGATTTGCAGCCCAACAGGCCTAACAAAGCGACTTACTTGGCAAATCACAAAAAAACTGGGCTGTGGCCGTGGACCCAGCTGTCAGCCTCTACACGTATAGTACTCTCCCGATGGAATGTCATTGACCACATTGACCACGCCGCGCCGAGAGCAGCAAGGCGGTGGACTATGGCGAGGCCTAGGAAGGGGATGGCGCGGAGCCCGGGAAGACGCGGCAGTGGATGCCCACGCGGAGAGGAGTACCAGGGTTCACTAGTTTGGCTGCGGTGTGAGGCTGCCGTCGCCGCAGGGCTTGGCTAGCGGTGGGAGTAGTAGGGGGCGATGAGGCCTCAACGGCAGCACAGCCGGCCACTGGAGGCAGGAGCAGGCGGTCTCCCCGGCGCTGGTTTGGGCGGCTGGTGCAAGAAAAGCAGCGATTGAAGAAGCAGCAGGACCGTTCGATTCAAATCCAATGGTTACTGCTGCTAGAATCATTTGTTGACTAAGTTGACAAGCCCTGCGTACGTGTCAACGCAGTAGGCCCACAGGTCACCCTCCCAACCGGTGTGCCCCAGATGCCAGTGGGAGGAATCATTTTTTCGCATAATAAAGAGGCAGTTGATTGCGTGCGGCCAGGCCAGCGGAGGGAGTAGGGTGGGCCAGGGAAGCCTGCGCGGCATCACAGAGGGACACAAGAGGAGGGAGCAGGCAGTCCCGTCGGCGCTAGTTTAGGCGGCTGGAGCAGGAAGATCAAAGATTGAAGAAGCACGGCGGCTAGAATCGTGTGTTCACTGACAAAGCCTTGCGTAAACAAGTCAGCCTCGAAATCTGTGGCGTGTACAGCTCATTTGCTATTATTTTTATAATTTTTACTCATTTTCTAATTCATATGGAATTTATTGCAGCCTGTTTTCCATTTTTAGAATTGCCGGCCATTTTCTGGTTAGCACCAGGGTCAAAAAATTAACTAAATATGTGGGAAATTTTTGCTGGGGAACGAAATATTCTTAATCCAAAAATTAATAGCCATAGTAAAACAAATTTAAAAATAAGTTAGTACTATGTCATGTTAAATCCGATGAAATACGTATAAGATATCAGTGAAGAACAAAATTCAAAAAAAAAACTAATATCCCATTTGCTCGTCTTGAAAGATTTGCAGCCTAGTAATTCGGAGAAAACAAATAGGCCTAGCTTGGGTATTCTTCAAAAATAAATACTGGGCTACCTATTTTCCCAAAGAACTGGTGCATGAGCATTTAGCTTTATTTATTTATTTACTTATTTATGTTTAGGGTACCATGAGCATGTACCTGGGCCGGATTCATGTGAGAGTGTCCCTTCCAGTTAATTATGGGCTTCTCTATTGGGCCTTCATTAGGGGGTTGCATGTTATCAACAAGTGGAAAATGTGTTCCGTACGAAAAATAGTATGAGCTACGTACGGTACGGGGCACTAAAGGATCGAACCGTGCAACGACTTCCTAAACATTGTGTTTGTCGTTCTAACAACACATTTATATTCAACCAACAGACGAAATATACTACTGATTGTACATTGAAAACAGCAGCAACAGCAACCAGGGCTGGGGGTGCAACAGAAGTAGTAAGCAGGCCAGAAGAGTGAAGACGCAGCTCTCTCTTCCAAACCAAACATCAGCCATCATTACAAAAGGGCTACCAAAAAAGAACAAGTGTATGCATCAAACTAAATAAAGATCCTACTACACCAAGTGTACGCATCTAACTAACTGGTGGAGTTAGACGTTACTATTTATTAAGCTGTGGAGATTGGCTGACGGCTTGAACCAGATGGGTGCCTGACAGGGGAAACTCCAGCCAGCAGGTCGAAGTCTGATACTTGCGACCCTCTCTCCTACTTTGGGCTGCAGAGCATGGCGGCACATATCAGGGCATGGTGCATGCAGAGACGCATGGTACGCTGTGTACACACAGTTTTGCCTGATGAATGAAACCGCACTGCCATCATGATCCTTGCCGTCTGTTATCTCCTGGTTAATCGGATAATTCAGTCCGACAAACAGAGAGCGTGTGCCAAGGCTACTTACCAGCCTCCAGTCAAAAATTCCTGAAGGCCCAGAGAAGCTGGGATCCTGCTCAAAGACCTTGCAGTGACTGTGATTGTATTCCACAAAACAACACGTCCGATACGTGCGAACAATCATCAATCTTTCACCGTCGTCTGATTGAGCCAGGAACCACCTGCAACTGCCATGCCGCTTTTCTTTGAAAGGTTCTGGGATTAGGAAGGGTAGGGACACCAGGCGGCCTACAACATCATATCAAGTTGGAGTCAAATAAAAAAGGGCTCTTGATTTAGTCAATCTTAAGAACAGCATGTTATGAGCATGAATATTTTCTCAGTAAATGTTGACAGTAATATAAGCAAGCCATCATGGTATCATAGGAAAGTAACATACTGCTGTAACAGCCGTTTGTAGCGATGACTGGAGTGGGCCAGCAATACGTCCAGCCATAGAAGGAGCCGACAACGTAAATGAAGCCCTTGTGTTCAATGGCATCAGAGAACCATGGAGGATGTATGATCCTGCGATGGACGTGCAAATTTATCCACTTACCGCATTGACCTGTCAGATAGGCGAGACCGCGGTTGAAGAACGCAATTAACCTGAAATCTTTATAATTCCCAGATCTTGTGGGCACTTGGCAGATTACAACCTTGAGAAAATCAAACTTGGTACCATGTTGGCTACTGTAAGATTCCAAGTATTCTGGGCCGCGGTGCCAAAGCAGTGCAGTGTTAATCGAAGGAAGGGGGATCAATCGCCGGGTGTAGACCTCCACGAGCATCCAGCTGCCGCGACCGTCGACGAGCACCATCCAAGACGTGTTCATGTCGACCCAGTACATACCGTTAATGTAGCTGAGGCTGACGGGGATCAGATCACAGTGAAGGGGGTTGATGCTCACCACCCTACGATCGTTATGCTACGTGACATGCCGTTTCTGAAGATCAAGCGGCATCAACAAGCAAGGAGCTGGCTTAAAAAGCTCCGGCCTGAGGGCTTTGAGTAAACGGTACAGCCCCGACGAGCACGCATCGAGCGGCATGGTACTGAGATTGTCCACACGCGAAACAATGAGCTTGATTACCTCTGTGGGGAGCGAATTCTAGCCACTCTTTCGGCGGATGCTGCTCGGTTCTGCCATTGTTAGTGCTTGGGTTTCAGACGAGGGGGGGAGGCGCCTTAGCGGGGATGGAAGCTTGGATGAGATTATGTACGGACAAAGATGGAGAAGCGAATATGTGCTGCGGGAAGTGGACAGGTGATGATGACTATAGCATGCCGCTTGACTTACAAGACACATACCAGCAGCGTAGGGTCATATCGATGCCAGACAACTTGCTTGAGTGATCACAGTACTGGTACTCCCTACAGTACCTACTACAGTACTATGCCCTAGCTTTCTAGAGTAGAGTAGTAGAGTAGGACTCTGCTCTACTACTAGCACCGGAGGAGTAGTATATTCTAATCTAAAATAGTTACAAACTTCGATGCTCGATCGTGGAACGACTACGAACCGTGCTCAAAGACCATGTCTACGTGGTGTTTGGACTTATATGCAAAAAAATAGCAAGATGCCCGTGCATTGCACGGCACACCATCATCACCAACTCGGTTTTTTCTCTACTCCTACTATAAAAGACTCAGTTGGTGATGATGGAGGCGAGGAGGCGTGTTCAGCCGGGCGTGCAGCGGATGGCGCAGCACTATTCAATTTGTTATAAAAAAAGTACTTGTAGAGATAGAGACATAGGGAGGAGCACGAGGTAAGGCCTTATCTGTAAATGTGGAGAGAGGTGCGGGTATCTTTTGTAAAATTGTCATAGTTGGCTTTATATCCGTCAGATATAGATCGAACGGTCTATATTACAAGATGGCAGGCAAACCATCATCGCCAACTCCGTTTTCTATAAGAGTAGATATATATATATATATATAGATAGATAGAGACTAGGGAGTACTAGTAAGGACACCATCTACTGCTTCGTGTGCTACTCCTGCGCTCCATTCGGCGGCCGCAACGTCCCCACTCCCTCCTGCGCTCCATTCGGTGGGCGCTGTTGAACTCTGGGGAGCGCACTCTCATGACTGCTGGCAGCCACGACTTCACCGACGACGACTTCTTCCCCAACCCCGGCAACCTCTTCCTCAACGACATGGGCGACAACCTCAACGCCAACGGTGCTGCTCCCGTTGCACCGTATGTGTTTATGTCCTTCCTGTTTGAAATCGTGGTAGAATTCATGTTTCTACTATGTATCCTACTACTATGCTAGTCCACATGATTAGTTTCATCTCTGTTATAGCCGTCATGATTTATTTTGTGCTTATTCGGATTAAATCTCATAGTAACTTGCTCACATATTCAACTGGCGCAATGTCCCCTACAGCCAGTCATGTTTCATGGACGGCCTGGTCGATGCCTCCAAGGAGCCCTTCGTCCACTGCTACGAGTGCCCGATGCCGTTTTGTGGCTCGCCGGCGGACATGGTGCATCACCTCAAGGATGCGTGCAGCGGTCACTGTTGGCCCTTGGCGGAGAACATCAAGTACGACACATGCTACCGGTTCACCATGTCGGAGTCGCTGGAGGATCACCGCCGCCTACTAGTCTCGGAGGAGGACGGCAGCATCTTCCTCTTGATCGTGGGCACCGGCGAGGCCCGTGCAGGCCGCCGCCCCGTCTTTGTAGCGTGCGTCGGGGGCGTTGCCGCTGACGCTGACAATGACACGAGGCAGATGTACGGGTGCAAGGTCAATGTTACTACCCCTCCGGGTCACGTGGGTGGCGGAACCGGCCTCATCGGATAGACTTGGAATCTGAGGAGCTGGGACTATCCCGCCAATGTGGACTTGGAAAACCCATGGCATCCGTTCTATCGTTTACCTGCTGACTCAGTGCACGGGGACTCCAAGGAGGTTCACCTGGACATACGCATTATCAAGTGCACTTAGAAAACATGTAGTGTGTGTGTGGGCGCTTATGGCCCGTGTCTTTTCCGCTTTTGATTCTGTAAGCTTGTCGTTAAACTTGAGTGGCTGTCGCCGCAGTCCTTCCTTTGAACTGCTCCTCTCAGTGAGCTCATGTAAGACACTTTGGGTTTCATTTGATAATGGAACCGGGGAGGAGCCTCCCTGTTCTTCTAAAAAAATACGCATTATCAAGTTAAATGTTAATCATTAGTCTTCGCTCAATGTAATCCACTGTCTAAGCATGTGGAGACTTCCATGCAGGATCTTGCTCTATTGGAGTATCACGCATGAATAAAAGTGTATCCGTTTATGGTTTAGTATAGAATCTTCCATGTATGAATTTTTACTACAGTACTGGTGAAAGACTTATGATGAACCATTTCTTACATCTCCTCTGCTCCCTTGCAAGTCATCCTGATTTAATCCCTCCGTCTAGGTGTATAAGGGCATGGTTAATATTACTTAATAGTATAGCCAACTGTTGACTATAAGAAAGTGCCATGTCATCAGTAGCAAACATGTATAACAATCGATACTCAAAAACTAATTCTTAAAGATCATTTCTTGCAAAGCACAATAAGTGTTATTTCTTCACAAGTTTTGGATGCAGGTTGAATAGTTGAACGCTTTTGTTTGCAAAAGATACCTTTTTATCTATTTCACCCGGATGTTTGTGAGCTCTAGAGATGAGATAATATCCGAAGAAACCTATCGATACCCGTTACACATGAGATGACCCCCACATCCTTTGTCAAAATAAACAACTCCCCGATCAATGCATTTCACTCTTCGGTGCAACGCACGGGCACCTTACTACTATAGATTAGTACGACCAAAAATTGAACTAACTATATATATAGTACGATAAATACTGATGCATGTCACTAAAATTATATCATTCAAAACTATGTTCAAATACGAATCCAACGATATAGTTTTTGTTGACATGCACTAACATTTTGTCAGTTAAATCTTCAGTCAAATTCAATGGGGGACTAATAAACCACGACCGATGTAGTACAAGTGTAGAGGGCGGCGCTGCACAGGAGTCTCACCTCTCACCCCGCTCGTGGTGCGGCAGTAAAGCCGTCATATCACAAAACCCAACCACTCCCAGTAATAAATGGCCTGGTAAAATAAACGGACAAGCAACCATCACATCCCTCCGTCTTTTTTGCATTTCATCTCTCTGCATTTACTTTCTCCGGTTCATCTCCCACGCTCAATCCCTAGCTACTACTCCTAGGGCCAGTTCTTTTGGCGGCATCCCCAGCTTTTCCCACAAGACTAGTCACAGTGGAGAGTAACAATAAGGCGCCTCACTCATTTATTTGGGCTTCTAAACTACTACTCCGTCCTGGTTTATTCCTCACCATTGTAATTTGTGCTAAATTTTGACCAAATATTTAACTGATAAAATGTGACTCAAAACACTTAGGCGCGGTGCATCTAGGTGTGTAAGTCATCTTACGAAAACCAAACAATCCGAAAACACTTAGGTGCGGTGCATTAACTTCTACCTCGTTTCTTGTTTCTTGACATATCAACCAATAAGAGATAAAGAGTGTGCATACTTTTAGTGACTTGAGATATCAAACACGACATGCAGTGGTTAGTTCATTGCATGCAATACTATTAATTAGCAAATAAACATTAACATTTCTCGTTTTCTCCTCCTCCTTGGTCACGGTGCACAGAGAAATAACCACAAAGAAGGAAGCTAAAATTAAACAATCAAACGAGCATTTTGTATTTGTTTTGCATTGAATCGTTTCACAAGCTTGACTAGTGCTGTTTTTCCACTTTTACAAAAACCGCATCGTAATGTTCAAACGTGCATTTGCACGTACATAAGTAATAGTAGTACTCCCTCCGTCTAGGTGTACAAGTCTTCCCTCCTTCTTGGTCAACGTGCACAACCAAAGATGACTTATTGACCTGGACGGAGGGAGTAGCACAGTATGCAAGCATATATCGAGAGAGACATGTAGTCCGATAGTATATAGTAAAGTTTGTGCTATATGCACGTACTTGCAAAATGCGTAATAATACAAAATGTTTCCAAACTTTCCCTTTTACATACTTAATTAAGGACGCTAAAAATTCCTGAACGTTCGGGATTTATCATTTGCGTCCCAAAACTAATGAGATCGCCTTACGAAACAAATTTTATACTCCTCCTAAAAGCCACGACGCTCATAGGAGCGCTGGCGGCGCGCCACAAGTGCCTTGGTGCGCGGCCGTTTCCCAGCGCGCCGACACAACGCCTCTTCCTTAGCCTCGCAACTCATGAGGTGATGATTGGCGGCTTGCCGGCGGGCGAGCGCGATCTCACCGGTGAGGTGATCCGGCGCCAACAGGTACTCCTCCTGGCTGGAAGCGTGCACCCGGTCCACGTACCGCCAAGCGTAGATGAGGCGCTTGTGCCCGACTGCACTCAGGGCGTCGGCACGGGCGTCCTCCGCCACCCTCACGGCCCTCGCACGAGCCTTCTACCAAAGAACCAACTGCTTGACTCTCTCGGACGCGACATAGAACTCCCAGAAAGCTTGTTGTGCGATGCGCTTCTCTTCCTCGGCCTTCTTCTCCGCCTCTATTTTGGCGTGCTCTGCTGGAGGCAAAGCCTCCCACAAGGCGACATCCATTTCTTTCCAAAGCTCCTCATGGCTGGGGGGCTCGGTGGGCGGTGCGGCGTTCTCCTTGTAGCGGGGAGCCAACGCGTCCTCTGACGCGTGTGCCGGCGAGATTGAGAACACCGACGCGTCACGGCGAGGAGCGGAACACCGACGCGTCCTCCTTGACTAGTGGCGGCGAGGAACAGAACGGCGACGCGTCGCATTGCGGCGAGGAGCGGAATGCCGACGCGTCCTCCTCGACTAGTGGTGGCGAGGAGCGGAACGCCGACGCGTCCTCCTCGACTAGTGGCGGCGAGGAACGGAAAGGCGACGCGTGACCGTCTGCGTGGTGCAGCGAGGGGCTCCTAGGGCTTGGGAGGGGAGATGCCATGGTGGTCGACGTGAGAGGGAGGGGGAGGAGATAGCGATGAACATGAACGTGAGGGGGAGGAGATAGCGATGTCATGGGAGGCCCAGTATTTATAGAGAGCAATGGCACACCTACGTAAGATATGGACTGAGCTGCACTGACTTAACTGCAGGTCCAGTTGCGTCACTGACATGTGGGCCAGTACACCGCTGGGCCCGTATGTCAGTGACCCAATGCACCTGAAATTAAGTAAAAGCTACGTGGGCATATTTGTTGGAGTAAATTACGGGGGAGCGAAGGGGTGGAAATATTGCTGGTCACAACGGATTGGACGAGCGTGGGGGGGAGGAGAGTCATGCATGCAGATTTTTTCACACGGGGTGGAGTGGTGGGACCGCCGGAGGGAGAAGGAGAGTTTGGCAGGCATATTGTTTCCACACATGGAGAGGAAAAGATTTAGAGACGAACGGGCTTCCTGCAGGTATGGGGAAAGGTGCATAATAAGTCATCTTGCATGCCGGGCTAGGTATATAGTCTCAAGTCATTAAAAACATACACGCCCCACACATGTTCATATTTCAAGGTGCACTAAATTATTGCATGCGATGATTAAGGCTGGCCATCATGGTCGTATCTTAGCTGGTACACGGGAATAGCAAACATGCTGATGTGGCAAAGAATTAAAGAAGAGAGGGGGGTTAGACTAACTAGTGTTCATGCATGCATTGGTAAACACATTTTTTTGTGAAGAACGTCAGCATTAGTTGAGTACTTTTGCAGACTTCAAAAACTATTCCACCGCCTCTACTATCTTGCTAAGAGTAGGTGAAATTTTTGAGTCGAGCCCTTTAAACTAGAAGGGAGGTAGTGGTACTCTAATAGCTAGGTGTGTAAGTCATCTTTCGAAAACCAAATAATCCCAAAACACGTAGGCACGGTGCATTAACTTCTACCTCATTTCTTGTTTCTTGACATATCAACCAATAAGAGATGAGGGTGTGCATGCTTTTAATGACCTGAGACTATCAAACATGACATGCAGTGGTTAGTTCATTGCATGCAATACTATTTAATTAGCAAATAAACATTAATGTCTCTCGTTTCCCCCTCCTCCTTGGTCACGGTGCACAGCCTAAGATGACTTACTCACCTAGACGGAGGGAGTATCAACATTCACAATGTCAAATCAATATTTTTACACTCATTATAAAACGTAGTTCTTATACTCATTATAACCAGTATTGATATTTTTAGTATAAATTTGGTCGTGGGATTTCATTGATGCCTGTCAAAGCGTGGAGGAAGCGGAGCTTAGGGCTTGCATTGCTGGTCTCTACATAGGTATTTCTCTTCATAATCCTATAATTTTAGAGACTCATTGCGCTTTTGTGGTAGCTTCTCTTGCATCGGGGGACTATGACAGGTCTACTATGCGTGACCTGAAGATGAAAGCATTGAGCATCTCGAAGTTGATCAACAATCTTCAATTGTCAAAGATTAGCCATTCGGCCAATAAGGTGGCACACTTAATCGCTAAGTATAGCTTTGACAATAGATTAGATGGTATTCTTGTAAAGAATGTACCACCCTGTGTGGTGAATATTGTATCGAATGAGTGTACTGGTGTGGCTGGTTAATTAATATAAGGTGGTGTTTAAAAAAAGTATATATTTGGTCAAACACTTTGCAAACGGTTGACGGGAGTAAAAAGGACCAGAGGGAGTATCATGCATGCGGAGTAGGAAAAAAATTGCTCATTTTTAGCCGGTCGAAGTCTCAAAGGGCACGACCGCGCGAGGGAGGCGAAGGTCGTGGGAGGCGCGACGGTTGACGGAATTAAGTGAAGTTACATCCACGCACCGGCATGGCGTGCGAACAGGTAGAAGCTATACCGTCAGGCCTATGATATGGGTCTAGTAGACATGACATCTAGTGGGTCCCGCATAGTTCTCGAGAACTCTTTGGGGGCTTGCAGCCGTTTATCCATCGGGCAAGCCAGCAACCCCACGCCGTTCGCACACCCTACTCGTCCCCGTCTTCTACCTCACAACAGTTCGCGCCCAGTCGTCCCGTCCTTTCACATTAGTTCGCTCCCAGTTTTTGCGGGGTACAACAGTTCAACTTCTCCTAACCCTCCTCCAAAATCCATGGCCTCCCAAATCTCCATGGTCGCCGCTGAGTACCAGGTTAGAGCCATCACCGGCGATCAGTTCATCATCATCTACACACGTGGATCCGCGACGGTGAAAGCATGGCTTGCTCGCTTCCTACGCATGTTCAACAGCTCAACGGATGAGTGGGTCGCTGGGCTAGATGTTGAGTACACCACAGTCCTGGGACGAGAGAAGGATCTAAAGGACGAAGAGAGGAATAAGCCCGCCGTGATCCAGGTTTGCGTACATAACGTTTGCTTGGTCTACCACATATGCCATGCCGACGCTGAGTGCCAGGATTTTAAGAACTTCCTTAAGGACAAAAGAGTGAAATTCGTTACTGTAGGCTTTAAGAACGACAAAGAAGTCCTGCATCGGATAGGTCTCGTTGTAGGCCAGCCCTTCGGTCTCCAGAAGGCAAGCCTGGTGTCCTCCTCTCAACCTTCAATGCTGACCCTGGCAGCAGCCATGATTGATCCTTCGTACGCTAAACTGAAGAAACCTCATCACGAGTTTCATCATGCATGGGAGTCGAAGACATTAGATGAAGATCACATCCTGTACGCAGCAATGGATGCCTACCTTTGTTTAAATATCTACATGGGTTCGATGAAGAAGCAGAGCCCAGTGTCCGGTTCAAGCAAAGAAGCGTCGGCGAAGAGGAAGAGGAAGAGGGACGAGGACGAAGTCGAGGACGTGGACTCGGACTCCGAGTAGGTGGCAGTGCCGTCGCTCATGCTGGTTCTACTGCAGTGTCAAGTTGACTAGTTACTTAGTTTATTTTCAAGGGTGTGTTGTGCTGAGGCCCCAACAGAACTATTTTTATGTTCTTTCTCGTTATTTGAACTGTTTAGTACGTAGAGTAGTACTAGTACTATGTCTTACTACTGTTCTTTATTGCAGTTGGTACTACTGCTCGTACCTTCGTGTTCCCACTGTACTTAATACGTTCGTACTAGTAGTATAATTTGGGTCAGTCGATTTGTGAAAGAAGTTCGACGGAGCGAAGGAAGAAGACGGCAGAAGCGGTGGAAGAAGCCCTTCTAGCCATCCATGTTGCATCAAACGGCTCACATGAGTCGACTGACCCAAATTGCTCCTTCAGATTGCAGGATCCATGTGGCATTCAAGGTCTCGAAGGTAGATTCCGCGTCCGCACCCGGTTTGTGGGCTCGACGCGCGCGCGACCGGCTTTCGCCGCGACAGCCACCATGCGCGCCTCCTCCGCGTGGGCAGAGACAACAATGACACGCTAGTTCCTCCTCTCCGGCGTGCTGGAGCACGCACTCGTCCTCCTCTTCGTATGCTGCATGCATAGACGCGGCTCCACCAGCTGCTCATGTGCTTGGTAGCGCGGCAGCATGGCGAGGAGCGACTGCAAACGACGTGAGTGGGCGAGCCTTCGGCTTCATGGCACAGGGATGGCGGCGACACGACGGTGATGGGCGAGAAATTGTTGGCCGGAGCAGGCGGGTGCCGGCATGCGCAACGGCGATGGCGGCATATTTATGAGTGCGCGTATGGGAGCTTACTTTAGTTTTATATGAGGTTGGTCAAACTTAAAAGAAAACCGTACTAGTACACGTAAACATTAGACTTAGGCAGCGCTTTTTTTTTGAAGTTAGTACCACAACCACGATACAGAATCATGTGCAAGAGCGTGAACCGCGGTCGCGCGGTCGATCGAACGGTGCGTCACCGTGTCGCGCTCGAAGGACATCCACCTAACCTTTTTGTGTGTGTGAAAACAATCCTCGAATATTACTCAACTTTTTTTTCCTGGGAAAGTTCTTGACGTTGCAATATTTCCATATATTTGAATTTAGCTCCAGTTTGTGTTTATTTGTATTTGGACGTTTTAGGTGCGCCCTGGGTTTTTTTAATACTTATTTTGTGTGTGTGACTGAGAGAGAACGTGTGTATGTGTCCATATGTGTGTTGTGGCGGAAGGGCAATGTGGAGACGGTGTGCGTGTGATACAGACATAGAGAGGTGTGAATATGCAAACAATCATGCATGAGTGAGACATAGACAGATGACGATACGTTGTGTATATTTGAGAGAACGGTCTTCTAGTTTACTTGTGTGTGTGTGTGTGAGAGAGAGAGAGAGAGAGGGAGAGAGAGGAGCATCCGTAACACAACAACCATATCTCTCGATTCGTCCGCCCTCGCCCGATCGCATGCAACATATGCATCAAAGCGCACATTTTGATACCCTCACTCGGCCCCTCACTACAGGAATCTGCTACTTTGCCATCTGCCACGGCGGACGGCAAAGGCATGGATGGCGGACGGCAAAGGTCTTTGCCGTCGGCCGCGGACGACAAAAGTGAACGACAATGTAAGGGACGACAAAGAGCTACATTGCCGTCCGCTTCGGGCGGCTGACAGCAAAGGGTCCTTTGCCATCAGCTGCCGATGGCAAAGAATGCTGAAGGCAATAATTGCGCTGTTACTCCGTTAGGTGGTTAACGGCAAGCCTTTGCGGTCCGCCGCTGTAGGCAAAGTTTTTTTCCTCTTTGCCGTCCGCCGCTGTAGGCAAAGTTTTTTTCCTCTTTGCCGTCAGCCACTGTTGGCAAACTGACCAAATAGGTCAGCCTCCCAGGAAGCACAGTTGCCTGCCATGTGGCCTCTTTGCCGTCCGCTGCTGATGGCAAAGAGCCCTTTGCCGTCGGTGGTAGACGGCAAAGAGCCTGCATATTGTCTCTTTTTTCTGTTTTTTTTAAATACAACAATTTTCACAGCAAATATATATGACATATATAGATATATTTCACAGGGCTATTTAACAGCACATAAGTTTCATCGTACATACATATATAGTTCCATCCACTCATACATAGCAAGTTGCACATACACATAAGTTGCAACCATTAGGAGGTTGCACATACATATTACAATGCAAAGTTTCATCAAGATAGCAAGTTCCATCGTAGCATACACATAAGTTGCAACCATTAGAAGAATACTAGAAGAGAATGAAATAAAAACAAGCACTCCATAGCAAGCTAGCTTCCGAGAAGTGAATGAAATCTGCAAAATGGCAAATAAGAAAGTTAGGAAAAGGTGACTAGAAGAAGAAGACTAGAAGAAGAAGCACGCCATCGTTTGTGAGGTAACTTAGGTGAAATGGATCGTTTATGAGCTAACTTAGGTAAAATGCATCATTTTAGAGCTAATGTAGGTAAAATGGATCGTTTATGAGCTAACTAAGCTAATTATGCCGTTTTTTTACATAAGTAAGGTAAGTACATGTCATTATTGAGCAAACGTAGTTAACTAAGCATATTATAACTAACTTAGGTCATTTTGGAGGAAACAAAGCTAAGTATAGATCATTTTAGAGCTAACTTAGGTAAAATGGCTGGTTTTGGAGGTCGGTAAGCTTATTAAGTCATTTTGCAGGAAAAGAAGCTAACTCTAGGTCATTAAGGTAAGCATATTGGATGAAATAAAGCTAACTCTAGGTCTTTATGCATTTGTTAAGCAAAAAACTAGAGAAACTTACCTTGATCATGGAGGTGTGGGAGCGGGCTGGCTCATGCCAGTAGCTGGAGAAGGATCGTGTGATGCTTGTGTGGAGTTACGCTGCAGCAAAGATCATTTCCAATGTTTCGTTAGCATGATGACACTCAAATGTTAAGACTAGCAAGTAACGCCCATTCAAATTAAACTCACCGTGGTCTCAGGAGCAATCTCTGGATCAATGGCTATGGAGCCATGGGACCTCCCGCCACTAGATATCATCACCTGCTCTGGATTGTAGGGGATCTGGCTCGGGTTAAACTCCTCCACTTTCCTCGCCTTCCCCTTGACTTGCTTGTAAGAGGCAGTGTGGGCCATGGCATACAGGTCGTACCCCTCTGGCACCTTATCCGTCTTATTGTAGCATGCCTGAAAGAGAGAAACAAAGTAAATTAGTAATTAAAGGGCTCAAGCTAGCATGATGAATGAATTGCATTAATCATGAAGCAAACCACATTACCCAATTCCGCCCGAACTGATATAAGCTGGAGCTACCTTGATGGTGTGGCACACCTTCAATTTGGGCACGTTTGTCCTTGGCCTCAGTCGGCTCCCCTTCCATCTTTCAACACCTGCCATGACAAAGAGTAAACGAAATTAGTACAACATAAAAAAATACCAACATGAATAATAATATGTATATCACTTAAGCGTATCATCATCAAGTACAACATAAAAAAATTGAATACCTGACACTACTAATAATCTCGATCAGTATCATCAATAAATGCATAATCATCATCATCACTTTAATCAATGACGGTCTCATAGGGTTCAGTGGCATCAACATGTGGAAGGCCACCTTTACGTAATCGTTCAAGCATTGAGAGGTCTTCCGCAGCAGTAACCTCTTCTTGTTCCGGCTCTTCTTGTTCCTCCTCTGGGGTGATGTGGGATTCACTGTCGCTGTCTACTTCAATGTTTTGGGGTGAAGTATACCGGTTCTTGAAACGCTTTTTGGAAAGACGTGTCTCTTGGAAGAATTCTCCTTCATATGTGTCTGGGTTAATGTGAGGTTCATAATCCTCTTCCTTTGGGGGAGATAGTCTAGCACGTGGCGGCACTTCATAAACGACATCCCAACCTTTCAGATTTGGATTAGTTTGGCAGGCCCAGGGTAGATAGGATACTTGGGCCGCCTGTTGAGCCATAATATAGACATCAGGAACATCTAAATGGGTGCTTTGGGTGATTTCAACTAGCCCTATATGTTCATGAGTCCGTCTAGTCTCCTTCGGCTGAAACCAATAACATTTGAAGACTACGACATTCGGTGGGTTTTCACCATAGAATAGAAGTTCATAAATTGCTTCAACTCTCCCATAATACTCGGTACCTCCTTCGCCGATAGCAGATACACCACAATTTGTAGACTTTCGGTCGGCCATAGATAGCTCTTTGCCATAGGTACGAAAACGATACCCGTTGATGTCATATTTGTCAAATGAACGGACCTTATAGTCAAAACCATTAGCGACTTGTATCAATTCGGCGTCCATAGACTCTGAATTAGCCTACAAGTTTAATATGAAAGGATTGTTGCATTACGCACAAATTAGCAAATGAAATGAAATTGTCCAATAGAATTTACCGTTTGTTTGAACCAAGAGATGAAACCGGGATAGCCGCCTCCTTGCTTTGCGAGAAGCTCATACTCTTCGACGGAATCCTTTTGGATCACCGCTCCATACGAGAATAGGGTGACGTATCGACTGTATGAAATATCCAGGAATAAGAGCAGTTCAAAGGAAATAGAAGTTGCGAAACAATGTACTGAGAACTTACTCGATGTACGGTCGCACTTCTATCAGGTTGTTGAAGATATACAACGAAATGGTCCGCCATTCTTCGTTATCCAAAGATACTGGATTTGAAACACTAGCTGGTGCGAGATTGCCTTTGAATAGGCTGAGGTTGGATCCACCCTTTTTAGGCTCGTCAGCATTGTACCGAGGCTTCGGATTATGCAAATGACGATTTTTGGTTTCGTAGTGTGCTGTCACGAAGTTTGCCGCCTCCTCAGTGATGAATGCCTCAGCCATAGACGCTTCAATTCTATGTTTATTTTTACATTTTTCTCGAAGCGTCTTCTGCATCCTCTCAGTTGGGTAGCACCAACGATTTTGCACGGGCCCCCCCAATCTTGCCTCTGTCGGGAGATGCGAAATCAAATGCTGCATTGGATTAAAGAAGCCCGGTGGAAAGATCTTCTCTAACTTGCAGATCAACTCTGGCGCCAACTCTTCCATTTCTTCTAGCACGCCAGGCGATAGTTCTTTCGCACAAAGAACACAGAAGAAATAGCTGAGTTCTGCCAGTACTAGCCATTCATCCTCAGGGATGAAGCCACGCAACATCACCGGCATTACCCGCTCAATCCATATGTGCCAATCATGACTCTTGAGACCAAATATCTTCAATTTATCAAGACTCTCTCCCCTCTTTAGATTCACTGCATACCCATCGGGGAACATCAACTGCATTTTCACCCACAAGATAATTTCCCTCATAGCTGGCCTTCCAAGATTGAACCATGCCTTTGGCTTCGTCCAGTTCTGCTTTCCTTTCGGTTCTTTCATGTTTTGTAACGGCCTATCACATAGCGCCTCCAGATCGACTCTAGCTTTCGTATTATCCTTTGACTTCCCATCTATGCCGAACAATGTACCAAAAAGTGCCTCAGTGATATTCTTCTCAGTGTGCATCACGTAGATGTTGTGTGGGCAAAGGAGGTCTTTGAAGTAAGGCAGATCCCATAAGCATGTTTTGTGAGTCCAGGCGTGCTCAGAATTATACCCCTTGAAGTACCCTGGACGCTCTGGATCTGGCTTGAGAGCGTTTAACTGATCCAGGGTCTGTTGGCCTGTCAACGCAGGTGGTGTAGAGTTTTTTACAACTCTACCTCTGATGAAGTTCTTCTTGTCTTTCCTGAACTTATGGCGAGGATCCAGGAACTGTCTATGCATGTCGAAGCAAGAAAACTTGCGACCGGCCTGAAGCCAACGAAACTCAAGAGCTCCCTTGCATGTGGGGCACGGGAACCTTCCATGCACACACCAGCCAATGAATAGCGCACACGCCGGCAAGTCATGCGTCGAGTACATGTACCAGACACGCATTATGAAGTTTCGTTTGCTATAGGCGTCGTATGTCTTGAACCCATTATCCCAGGCTTCTTGCAATTCGTCCTTAAGCGGCTGCATGTACACATTCATATTTTTCCCCGGATAGTTGGGCCCTGGAATTATCAACGTCAGGAAAATGTTCTTTCTTTGCATAATCTGTCCGGGGGGAGATTGAGTGGAAAGACAAATACGGGCCAACAACTGTATTGGGCTGCCGTCATACCAAACACACTGAACCCATCGGTGCTGATGCCGACTCGAGGATGCCTCGGATCTGCCGCTTTGTCAGCATGTAATTCATCAAACCTTTTCCATGCAACACCATCCGATGTGTGTACCATCATCAGTTTCCCATCTGCATCTAGTTCGGTTCTTTTGCCTGTTTTGTGCCATGTCATCTGTCTGGCCGTCTCTTCGACCATGAAAAGATGTTGAAGTCTTGGTATGATTGGCATATACCGAAGAACACTAACAGGGATTTTGGTCTGTGTCTTCTCACCCATACCGTTGTCTACCACAATATACCTGGAACACTTGCAAATGGGATAATAGTTCAAGTCCGCATAGTCAAGCCTAAATAAGGCACATCCTTTCTCACAGGCATGTATCTTCTCATAGGGCATCTTCAGTGCACGGAGGATTTTGTCCGACTGGTACAGGTTTGTAGGCATTACATGGCCTTTGGGTAGAAAGCGTCCAAATACTGTCATAATTGCGTCATAGCATTCTCTGCCCAAGTTGAACTGAGCCTTCAAAGCCATTACTTGTGAGATGGCATCCAACTGACAAAGCTCAGTGTGCTCGTGGAGTGGACGTTTTGAAGACTCCAACATTTCATTGAAGGCCTTTGCAGATTCCTCCATCTCCTCGTCCGAATCCCGAGCATCATCATAGTATTGCACCATGTTTTCCATCCCGGTACCATGCTCGTCGGTGCGACGATGATCCACCTTAGCTCGGTCACGTTGGGCAGACTCACCATGAAATGTCCACACTGTATAATCGGGCGTAAAACCATTCTTCTGCAGGTGTTTACCCATTTCAGCCTCTGTCCACTTTTCCCAATTGCCGCATCGGAAACAGGGGCACCAAGTTTTCCTCTGGCCATTTGCAAATGCGGCTTGCACAAACCCCTTGGTTTTTGTGAACCATTCAACGCTCCATTTGTTCTGACCAGTGTGATCAGTATACATCCACGCACAATCAGTCATCTTGACTTTCAGAGCTACTGGACACACAACAATTATATATATAATTCACCATGTATATATTCATCAGTTGATCTACTTTGTCAATTTTATTACGTCCATGCAACCTACACTCTAATAGGTAATGATAGGTCCTAGTCCCACCCGAGTATGTGTAGATTGGGTTCATTTTCCCATATGCTATGCTCCGGATCCGACGCAAAATTTCGGCAGCACCTCCCCGCTGTTCTCCTGATACACGTCTCTGCAATAAACAGAGAGGATGTGTACCCGGAGAACAACAGGGGAGGCACTGACGAAATTTATGCGTCGGATCCGGAGCAAAGCATATGGGAAAACGAACCCAATCTACACATACTCAGGCTGTCCATGGATAGCGTTGGACAATTCGAAAGAATCAAGGTTATAAATATGCAAATGCATGCATATTTATAACTATGACGCTTTCGAACGGGAGACACATATTGGTTACGCATACTGATGATTCAAGACACATATATAGCTAGCTACCAAATTTCATGTCATTTGTGCAAATAATTAATGGGGGAGAAGGACATGTCATTTATGCTCACCCACGAACGAAGGGGCAGAGCTCGTCAAACGCACGGCGAGGTCGTTGAACACCAAACCTTGCAGCGATGAAACAACTGCACATTTCAATCTACCCGATCAACACAATTATATATGATGTTTTTCATAACAAAATCGAAAAATATATGACCTAACTAATAATTCACAAATATATAACCACGTCAGCCTCTGGAAGGCCAAAGAGCACCTTTTCGGGAGGTTTAGGGGGTCGGGGTGTCATGTCGGTGTCGGGGTGCTGTTTCGGGATTAGGGTGTCGTGTCGGGGTCGGGGTGTGGTGTCGTGGTCTGTGTGTCGGGGTGTAGTGTCGGGGTCGGGGTGTCGGGGTCAGGGTGTCGGGGTCAGGTGTCGGGGTGTGGTGTCGGGGTCGGGGTGTCGGGGTCAGTGGTCGGGGTGTTTCCTTCTATCCTTCTTCTTCTTTCCTTCTCTTCTTCTTTTTTTTCTTCTTCTTTCCTTTCTTCTTCTTCTTCTATCCTTCTTCTTCTTTCCTTTCTTCTTCTTCTTCTTCTTCTTCTTTCCTTTCTTCTTTTTTCCTTTCTTCTTCTTCTTCTTTTTTCATCTTTTTTCTACTTCTTTTACTTCTTTTCTTTTCTTCTATTCATCTTCTTCTACTTCTTCTACATCTTCTACTTCTTTTCTTCTTCTTCTTTTTCATCTTTTTTCTACTTCTTTTCTTTTCTTCTTTTTTATCTTTTTTCCACTTCTTGTTTTCTTCTACATATTCTTTTTTCTAACACTAACACTAAATTTTCTTTTTTTCTAACACTAAATCTAACACTAACACTAACACTAACAATTAAACAAGAATTAAACAGAAAAAAAAGAAAAAAAGAAAGAAAAAAACTCACCGGAGCAGGGGGCGACGGGGGCGGGGGCGGCGCCGGGCGGCGGGGGCGGCGCTGGGCGGGAGGGGCGGGGGCGGGGGCAGTGGGATGGCCGGGCGGCGGGCGCGGGGGCGCCCGGCGGGAGGGACGGGGGCGGGGCCGGGAGGGGCGGGGGCAGCGCCGGGCGGCGGGACGGTGGGGGCGGTGGCGGGTGGGGGAGGGGGTGGGAGCGGCGGCGGCGCCGGGCAGCGGGGGGCGGTGGCGGGTGCGGCGAGGGCGGGGGCGGGGGCGGGGGCGGAGGAGGTCGAGGGAGAGAGATGAGTAACGGGCGGGGGAGGGGGCTCGACCGTTAGTTAGGTTAGTTAGGGTAGCCTTTGCCGTCCGCCCTCCTTTGCCGTCCGCTTTTCTTCATATTTGCCGTCTACGGCGGACGGCAAAGCGGGGGGACGTTAAGTATTTTTTAACCAGCTCCTCAGTGCCCCCCCTCCCTCTTTGCCGTCTGCTAGCGGACGGCAAAGATTCTTTGCCGTCAGCTAGCGGACGACAAAGAGCTGGCTGATGGCAAAGGCTTTCTTTGCCATCAGCCAGTTCTTTGCCGTCTGCTTTCGGGTAGCTGATGGCAAAGAGCTTCTTTGCCGTCCGCTAGCTGACGGCAAAGAGCAGGCAGATGGCAAAGTAGCTGATTCCAGTAGTGCCTGCCCACCTCAAGGCCCGCGCAGTCTCTTCGTGAATACCCATTTCTCTCCTTAGGTTTGTTTTCGCTCAATATCTGACACACACACATAGACACACGGAGCACAACACACACACACACACTCCCCCGAGCACACAATTCATCCCCATCCAAGGTTATACGGCGACCACTCTCGCTTGTGCTTCTTTACACCCCAACATGCACAACACCTCAATCTTCAAAGAGGGCATCGAGCAGATCGAAGACGGCAACCACACCGCGCGAGAGAATGCGGGGTCATTTGGAAGCAGGGTGATGTGACGACGGCAGACTGACTCCTCCCCCCACCCTCTCTCTCTCTTGCACAAAATTACCAATCCCTCTCTCCCCCGCACAAAATTGTCAATCCCTCAACCCATGAGATCCTTCCCCTCTCGTCCATGTTTTTCCAGCTCTCTCATCAAACATGTTGTCTCTTCTCCTTCCACGTATACAGAATCACGTATATTACATGTCTCCATCTTTCTCACAGACCTAACTTCTTCCTCTCTCTTTCTCTCTCTCTCTCTCTCTCTCTGTGTGTGTGTGTGTGTGTGTGTGTGTGTGTGTGTGTGTGTGTCTCGTTAGGTTTGTCTCCTACTCTCTCGTCCACATACATACAATCTTTCCCTCCCTATCTGCTCCATCTTCAAAAGCTCTCTCTGCACGTTTCATTCACACAATGGGATATGTCAAAATGTTGCTTCTATAATGGCTGATGTAGAGTTTTGGTTGTTTTTGTTGCATCCTACAAAGTAATAACTATGAAATGCATTTAGATTCTCATTTGACTGGGATTATGTGAGTTTGAGCATGTTGTGAAGTACTATAGACCTTGTATACATCTTGGGATTCGACAATGATTGTAACTATTGAATTGTATAGACCATTACATTCGAAGTCAATAGCCTAATATATTTATTTCACAATTTCAACAAATGATTAGTTCACTACAAACTAAGAAAACAAATGTGTACTCCCTCCGTTTTTATTTAAGTCTGCGTATTAGCATTGGTCAAAGTCAAGTTTAACTCTCAGAAAGCTTATAACAAAAAATATTAACATATACAATAACAAATAAATACCATTAGATTCATTATTGAATGTACTTCCACATCATACATATTTGTTATGGTAAATGTTTATATTTTTATATAAACTTGGTCAAACTTTAGGAAGTTTGACTTCAATCAAACCTAATATGCAGAGTTTACTACTACTACTCGCTAGTTGCTTAGCCGAATCACTGAACACGCCACACGGGGAGTTCAGTGTCACAAAATTTTGAGGTCGGCGGGAAAATCTCCCGCGACCCTGATTCGAGCAGTGGGAAGTTACCATCATAGCCTTCGGAACAGGCCTACGTATGATGCTTGGTAGGGGGCTGTTTTCGTAACTTCAGGTTCACCCTACCCAGCCAGCCCCACCCCGGCACCCAGAGTAGTACACCTGAATACTCCCCATTTTCTATCCCCACCACAAAATAGACTTCTCCACGGCACCGCAGCCTTCGTGCTCCTCCCCTTTACATCGGCGCACTCGTCCACCGCAGCGCATCTGCCTCATCGACGACCTCGTACGCCGCACTAGAGTCGGTCCACCGTCGTCATCGTAGACAGAGCCTCTTCCCCGGCATCATCTTCCATGGTCTCGGATTTGCTTCCCGGAAGCCGACGCCAAGCGCAGAAGTACCACCGTCATGGACAATGAACTGACTCCCGTTGCCGACCATGACTCACAGAGGTCGCCGCGACCATCGTTCTCCTCCTCGATTGGTAATGTGTGTATTGAATCACTTAGCAGTACATGTGCAGTTCCAATTTTGTTCATACCTACCCTTCAATTTTCCTGGGTACTATTGTTCCCGTAAAAGTAATTGGTTATAGCCTCCATTGTCCAACAGAATATCAGCTTGTAACTGTGCGTCGCTCCTGTATCGCGCTGTACTTGGGTAGGTTTTTCATCTGCAACCAGCAGTGTGGCAAATGATGGAAAGGTTTTTAGAACTAGCAAGATGCCCATGCGTTGCACGCATCAAGATGCATTTGTATGAGTAGTTTATCTTGTGGGAGAAAATGATGAATGAGGGAAGGCCTTATTTGCAAATCTGGAGAGGGTATGGGTATCTTTTTGCAAAATTCCCATTTGTTTCCTTCCTATCTGTCAGATATAAATCAGATGGCCTATATTGAAAGAAAAAAAAGTATAGAGAAAAAAAGTAGATAGTAAGGAAGTAGAGATAAATATTAAATATTAAATATAAAATAAATATAACCATAGAGAAGAGAGTAGAGATAGCAGAGACGTCAGGAAAGGATCGCGCGAGCGCGGGAAAAAGCGGTCGGGCGTGCGCTAGTTTTGGCGCGCGGCGTCCGACGCGCTTTATAAAATCCAACGCCCTCCCACCGCTCTGTGCCTTGTCACCGCTCTGTGCCTCGCCACCGCTCTCTCCCCTCTCTTTTTCGCCTCGCCGCTGCCACACCACCATGCCACCGCGTCGCCGGGAAACTTGGGGATACCGCGGCGTCTGCCGCGCCCCTCCGGCGGCTTCTCCGCCGAGATCCGGTTCCGCGAGATGCGCCTCGGCCTCGAAAATTTCGACACCGCCACCAGGGCCGCCCGCGCGTACGACGCGGCAGTGTGGCGCCTCCGGTGGCCTCATAGAACATTGAACTTCCCCAACATGCCGACGCGGGAGCGGGCGCAGGAGCTCGCACCTCTGCCACGGCTTAGCACCGACAAGGATCGTCGCGACAACCAGAGGCGGGAGCACCGTCTCGGCATCGCCGAGATGGATGAGGAAGCCATTGCGCTGTGGCGCCAACACTTCCCGCATGACATCATCAACGAGCGCGAGTTCTACGTGCAAAGGAGGGCGGAGAGGGATAAGAGGAGGGCGGAGCGAGCCGCCTATCGCGAGGACAAGCATAGGCGAAAAGCGGACGATAATTCAACATGAGGCTAGGAGCAGCATCGCCCTAGGAATCCGACAACGATCGGTATCTTCACGCCTACAGTCAGACATCGGAGGAGGACATCACCGAGGAGCAGTCGGACGAGGAGTAGTTGAATTATCTTTTTTGTATCTATCTATGGTGAGAACTATCCTCTACTCTCTAGTATCTACTTCTCGATCTCAGCACTATAAATGCTTTTTTAAAGTGCCGCGCGTTGCGATTCTGTTGGAGATGCTTTAACATGGCAGATGAGTGCTTTAGTGTTGCCCACAAGATGCGCGAGTATTACTAGTAGTATTTTTCTTGCCATGTTGAGATTTTGAAACCACGAGTGTGAACATGCATAGGAGCAATGAAGACCAAACACGGGATATTCGGGAGATCTTTAAGGAGCATGGCAAGTTAAAGAGGAGCTGCACCAAACCTGTAAAACGAGCTTTGGTAAGTAACACCCTTTCAATTACTTTCGTTTAGCCTCGTGTTCTTCGATGTGTATATGTTGTAGTTTCTGTTTCTCTTAAGCGTGGTGTTCTTCGATGTGTAATAAGAAGAGTCTTAATCGTCCTAATGCTTTCGTTTTTAACTTGATGTAGGAAGTGGGTGTTCTCACCGTGTAGTCTGTTTTTATATTTCTTTTCCTTTTGAATTCACTTCTTCGAGTTCTGTTTATCTGGCTTCTACTAAATGGATCTAGGTTTCTCTGAGTATTGATCTAAAAAAGAAGTAACTTCATGTCAGGATGCAGTTCCTGCAAGGAAGGAAGTATGGTCAACCTCAAGATCATGTTTCCAAAATGAGGCTGGATTACACACAAGGTGCCAGTTCCCGAATGATGCTGGATTAGACACAAGGTGCAAATTCCCAGATGATGCTGGATTACACACAAGCCAGGTGGAGTCGTCAGCTGTTTGTGTCCTCATGGCATTAGTAAAGGCTGAAAGAAAGCGTGTAGCAGCCCTTGAGAATGTAGCTGAGTTCCTGAAGAAGCGAAAAGAGCAATCAGATGCTCTCTTCACCCAAGCCAAAGAAGAGATGGAAGAAGCCAAAAATAAGCTAGCAGAGGCAGAGCAGGCTAGGCGTCTCCTGCTATCTAAAACTGTTGTCAATACAAAATTTCCTTCATAATATCTAGGTTCAAATGTTTATCCAGTCAGCATGCCTGTTGTGATGTCTGTGCATCTACTGATGTGGCACAAAATGTTTTTTTTCGGGTCATGTAATAACAGCAATTACTTTCCAAACAATAACACATGAAGCATTGGACATGGTATAGTTCACGCGCAAGCCCGGCATTCCAAGTACAACTTCCACATCAAACTCATGTTCACAGATATCTGCACATTCATACATAATGTCCACAACCATGATTCACTTCAAAGCCAAAAAAAATGTGAGGAGAGTTATAAATAAATAAAAACATCTACTAGTTCCTGCTACCAGTGCGAGCATAAGAAGTCAAGACCATGCGTAAATTAATTATATTTTAGTCATTTTTTGTGTTCTAAAATGCCTGCTGGCTCGCGGAAGGATGTGTTGCCGGCACACGCGCGGATTCAACGAAGGCAGGCGGGGAAGTCTTAAGCTGGTTGCACACGGCGAGGAGGCGTTCTCAGTCGGGCCTGCAGCGAGTGCGGCCCTCTTGGCTGGCGCGCCAGTTCAATGCCTGCGCTATGAGGGGTCGCGTCCGTGTCAGAGCAATCACTCCCTCCAGTCCTTTTTTGTTTGGGTATAACAAAATCTCGTTTTCTATTAACATTTTACAAGTAAAATTCGTGGACAAACTTTGACCCAAAGTACGATGGGGACTAGTAAACCAGAATGGAGGTAGTAGTTTTTTCTAATCAAAGAAGGGTTTCCCCTTCCGATTACTGAAAACCAGCATCTAAATCTAAACCATAGTATTTGCCCTAGAACTACCAGATTCAACATCTCGTAACATAAACCCATACAACCATATGCCAAGGAGGTATGTAGTACTATGAATTCCATTTTCGCTCCATACCAATCGTTCTAAAAACTACTTACTACTTATAACGTGCCATTTAAAATCAGAACTCTTAACCCTGCTAAAAAACGATATTTTAAACATGGCTACTCAGTCTGTGGCAACTGGCAAGCCACCGCGCTCCAAGTCGTTCACCTGTGGTCCCGACCATCAACTCCTACAAAGGTGCTCCACCACATACCCGGTACCCGCGAATGCAACAATCATGCACCTAGGGTTTTAGGGTTTATTTGTTAACGTCACCTTTACGTAACACTCATGTGTGCGAGACAGCGAGAGGCCGACTACGTGTGTGCGCCTCTTCTCTTCGTATATGTACTCCACCATTTGTCTGGTGTCCAAAAAACTATAATAACTACTAGCAATGTGCCAATGCGTTGCCACACGATCAAAGTAGATTAATACATATTCATCGATTTGATAGAAACAAAAGTCTAGTTTTGAAATACGTATATCACTAAAAATATGTTATGTTTCACTCAAAATATATTCCTTTGGCGGTTTTGATGAGATAAGGGAGGCATGTTGTTGGTTTCAAGATTCGAGAAGTGGTATATGTCTAATTTCTACTCTTACTAGCAAGATGCCCGTGCGTTGCACGGAACATCAAAATCTCGTGGGAGAAAAGGATGAACGAGGGAAGGCCTTATCTGCAAATGTGGTGAAGAGTGTGGGTAAATTGCCATATTTTCCTTCCTATCTGTCAGATATAAATCGGACGACCTACATTGCAGGATGGCAGGCCCACCATCATCACCAACTCTATTTTTTATCCCTACTCTTATAAAAAGCATTGTCGGTGATGATTGTGTGTCTGCCATCCTGCAATATAGGCCGTCTGATCTATATCTGACGGATAGGAAGGAAACTATGGCAATTTTGCAAAAAGATACCCACACCCCTCTCCATATTTGCAAATAAGGTCTTCCCTCGTTCATCCTTTTCCCCCACAAGATAAACTACTCATACAAATGCATCTTGATGTTCCGTGCAAAGCATGGCATCTTGCTAGTTGTTGCAAAAAACCCATGTGTGTGTGAGAGAGAGGGAGAGTGGAGGAGGACGGAGTGCATGTGTGACAAAGACACAAGTAGTGTGTGTGCAATAGGTATCAGCTTAAATTGAGGCGATAGTGTGTGTGTGCACGATCGAGAGGGCGTGTCTCAAGAAGGGAAGAAAAAGCTACATAGATACAAGGAGCGAGAGAGAGAGACATGTATGCGATGGTGGAAGCATGAGTGTGCGGGTGTATAAACCTATCTAGAGGCTAGCTAGTCGATAAATGCTTGTGAGAGAAATACGAGTCGGAGTGCGAAAGCAAGAGTTTTGTGAGAGAGAGAGAGAGACGGTAGTCGTGAAGGGGGGTGGAAGTAGGAGTTGTGTGTGTGTGTCTGTGAGAGAGAGAGAGAGAGGAGACGGTAGTCGGGGTTGTCTGATTGGTATCAGTCTGGGATGGAGACGAAAAGGAGACCGCAACAAATGTTGTGTCTACAGGAGAGAGAGAGAGAGATTAATTTTAGTGGTATGAGTCATATGTAGAGACATATATGGTGTGTGAGAGAATCCCATAGAGAGAAAGACAAGGTGAAAGACGAGTGGAGACTGTGTGTGTGGCGGTGAAAAAGAAAGCTCGGGTACCGAGTGATACCAGAGAACAGTATAGACATGAGAGATAATGAAAACCGTGTAATGTATAATGATAGGGAGAGTGTGACACTTCTCAAGGGAGACGTCGAGAGACCATGTTTGCGAGGATAGGAGAAACATGAAGTGAGCGTGCGGATGAGCTGGAGAAAAGAGAGTGATGGCTACCTGAAGGAGCATGCATGCGAGAGAGATGGGCGTGAAAGGAGTGAACAAAAAAGGGATTCAAATATTTGAATTCGAGATGATGATACATGTAATCCATACTCGAACCAAAATTGATCTATCAAACATGCATACTCATATGAATTCACACACATCTATGTTATTTAATATGTAGATATTACTGATCCATACATTTTAGTAGAACATAATTTGGTTAAATTTTTCGAATTCAACCTTAAGATTTCGAGATCGTTGTATTTGTAAATCATATTATACATATAAAGGAGAAAATTTCTTTGTTGTGCTTTTGAAAGTATATATGTAAAAAAAATGATGTATATAGAATGTAATTCCAATTGAAAATGGATCCCGCCCGAAAAAAAATTAGTAGAATACAAACGGGATTCGAATTGAGTTGGCACGGTAAACGTGCACTATGCAAAATTTGAACGAAGCGGGGAAAGTCGCGGTAACCACCCGAAACCAAAATCTGCGAGATGGAAATCACTACTGCCTATCCCTGCCGCGCAAAGCCTATCTGCTGGATTTCTATAGGTTTCGAGAGGGGTAGGTTTGTAATTTCACCCAAACATGACGTAACCGCCTCTCACCCGGATTCATACACGGTGGGCGCCAAAACACAGTGTGCCCTCGGTCGAAATCGACTCCCTCCCCGATTCATATTCATACACGGTGGGCGCCAAAAACAAACTCTCGTCGGCAAATATTCGGTGTATGCGAGATTACCGTCCTATCCCCAACCAACTAATGTTGTTGTGATGTAGTAGAAATTTGAAACGGGGGCTAAGTTTGTAAATTTCCTCGCATTTGAGACAAGCGCGCCCTGACTACATGGTCCCCCCTTCCTCTCTACCTCCCTTTTCCCCATTTGTACTCCATGGGCGCCAAAACACCCTCTCCACCCCACCTTCCTCCGTCCGCCGCCGTCTGCCACCCCATCCACCGCCGTCCTCCTCCACCATGCCGAAGCTGATACCCCGACGCCGCCGTCCATTACAAGAGATCGACCTCTCTCATCCACACCTTCGGACCGGGATCCTTGCATCCCGTCCTCTCGCTTCATCCCCGTCGTCGTCCACCTTGCCGGCGCCGCTCCTACGATCGTCTTGTCCACGGCGCCCCGCCGCCACCGTCTACCCTCCTAGATCTGCTTCCACGCCACCGACAGCCATCCCTACCGCAGCACCGTCAAATTCTCACCAGGTGCGTAAACAGCGCCGCACCAGAGGCGGTACTCTTTCGTATCTGCTCAACTTATTTATCGCATCAAGAAAATAGATCACCACTGCTTTACTCTGATTTCTTGTCTTGGTTGCGAAGTTGCCTTTGTCCGGTTTGCACCTTCAGATCCACCATGGCACACTCAACACTATACTCCCAATGCTTATGGTTTTCCCCTTTTATATTCCACACTAGTTAAATCACAGTAGACTAAATTTCAAAATTGGGTCAGTCGATTTTTCAAAGCTCGCCGGAGTTTGCCGGTGCGATCCAAGGGGCTCGGGTGGTTGTGGGGCCTCGCCGAACGAATAAAACTCGACGTGGGTGGGGGTGGGGGTGGCAGAGAAACACAAGCGGTGGGGGCCGGTGGTCCGGCCGGTGGCCCGTGCGGTGTTCTGTATGGGAAGAATCACAGACGAGGAATAAGAAGGGTTAGGAGACGTAGGATCTTCATCCAACCGCCTGAAATGGTCGAGAGACAGCTGGGAGTTGCATTCTTAATGCGCTCTGGTTCATCATGTGTGGACACTGCGCAACCAACATTTTATTATCCAAAATTTGCTTGCTCTTCTTTACCATGTTCGATAGAGCTGTGACACAAAACGTAGGACCGACTCCAGCAGACTGTACCCATACTTCACTGGCCACACCACTAGCCCCACCACACAGGACCTACACTCTAGCAAAAGGTATACCGATTTCATTTGCCATAGCACCAGCTGTACCACAAAAAATCCCACTCCAGCAAAAAGTACAACAAGTCCACCGGCCGAAGACCTATCCCAACTGCAGAGACGGCCAATTCCTGCAGATTGGAACCCCACTCCATTTATTCCCAGTTTAAAAGACAATGCTTTCAATGTTGTTAGGGACTACGTGCATATATTCCCATCATGGGAAGATTATTGTGAAGACAAACACCATTTTCACATCTTCCTGTCCAACTTACGTGTAAGTGCTATTATTCATGGTTATTATTTTCCTGTTTTCTGCTGATTGAACACATCAATGATTTACATTACATTGTTGTAACTAGGCGAGGGTCAATCTGGATAGTCATGACGAGGAAAGCTTTCTTGTGCTTTTCAAGGAAGCATTGCAGTAGTATCGGTGTTACCTGAGGAAATCACACTTTGGTGGCAAATCTATAAACGAATTTCCGGTGAGGTCTCATGTGCTAAATTTAGAAGACATTGAATGGAAAAACATTTTTATGCACTGGTCTCGTTCCCAGGATGAGGTACTGTCTATGAAATCACATGACAATTTGAACTTCTACTTTTCCGCATGTGCCTTACGGATCTTGTTTGCAGGAAATCTGCTCAAAGAAGAATTCCGGTTTGAAAAGAACGACAGGATATCACAAATATGCTGCCCGCTACTTTGCTCTTGTTAGTACCTGTTGTCCTGTACCACTGTACTTGCATACATACCTGGTTCATTATGTGACAGCAGTATGCATGATAGCTTGCTTATCAATTGTTCGCTCCAAATTCTTCAGTATCCAATGCCAATGTTTTTTTAGCTCTGCATTGTTCTTGTAAGTACATGCTGTCCTTTATCACTGTACTTATAATTACAGGTAGTTGTTCATGTACCATCACTCTGCAGCTTATTTTTCTCTGTCCTCCATTTTCTACACATCAGATCTATATTTACTCTTACCATAAGGTTGGTACTGAAGAAGTTTAGCTGTGCATTGCTTTTGGTTGTACCTTTTGTCTGTATCGCTGCACTTACATTTATAGCTACTTGGTTATGTAGCATCACTCTTCATCTTATCTTAAATATTCTCCATTTTTTCATATATTATGACATCTATATTTACTCTTAACAAAATGTAGAATAAAGGCAATGCTTATGAAGAAGATTCTGTGGTAAACTTCTTGAATTGCCCCCCCCCCCCATCGGCATGGACAAGGCCTTTATAGAGCCTGTCTTCACCAATAATGTAAGTTTGTCCATCTCAAGCCTTCAAACTTTCTTGTATATATTTGGTTAGACATGACTGCAACAACTGTTTTTTTGGTGTTTGCATCAAATTGCATGTTTAAAGTTTATTATGTACTCCCTCCGTTCCAAAATAGATGACCCAATTTTGTACTGAAGTTAGTATAAAGTTGGGTCATCTATTTTAGAACGGAGGGAGTAGTTCATAAACAAAAGTTTGTCCTTTCTCAATTTAAGTTTTCAGTTGTACAACCAAGTTCCTTATTCATACCATGTAAATTAAAGTATACAGAGCAAGTGATCTTCTTTTGCACTGCATGTATGCTTCTGTTCTTCATCCGTAATCTAGTGGTGTGGTGAACCTACCCACTACAGCACAATGTCATATTCTGCAATGTCTTAACTATGAACAATGTCATATCATTCTACTACTCCCTCCGTCCAAAAATACTTGTCATTGAAATGGATGTATCTAGATGTATTTTATTTCTAGACACATCCATTTTGATGACAAGTAATTCCGGACGGAGGGAGTATTATTTAAACCGTCTCTTTATTTGCCAATCTGAAATGGGATAAATTGACAGCACACTAACCATTGATACTTATGAGTTCTTGATCTGTAATCCAGTGGTGTCGTGAAGCTGCCAACTCCTTCACAATGTCATTTCCTGCCATGTCTTGACCTGAACAATACCATATTGTGTTAATGCAATTTTAAACTGTGTCACTTTATTCGTCGGTAAGAAATGTGATGAATTGTCAGCACTGATACTTTTATGTGCAAAACCTGTCATCTATCTGCTTGTTTATCTTTCAGAGTGAGGAAGATTTAAGTGTTGAACAAGCGCAGTCTCATCATCTTGCTCAGCTGCTTGCGCTGCAGCTCCCCAGCAGGGCTAACCTTTCTTGAACTCTATTGAAGTGCTGTCGGTTTTGTATATTATTTTGTCGGTGTGTTTATTTGCACTGGTGGCGATCTTTGATGCCCAGTGTATGTAATCTGCTATCTGCTTGTGCTTTATTATCATAGTGGCGAACTTTGATGCCCAGTGGATGTAATATACTGTAATTTCTTTATTATATAGTCTACGTTTTTTCTTATTCACGATGCTGCAGTTATTTTACTGTCTTCGCAGTAAACCGGCCAAACCATAAAATTACGGTACATAATCGGGCAGTCATGCAATCACGATGTAGGTTGGGCCTGAAACATGCCGAACAGCTAACGGGCCGGCAGCAGCCCGAAATGAACCCCGGCCCATGATTGTGCGAATCAAATCAAGGGCTTTTAACAGACCAAAATTGTCTCGGTACTTGTTTGGCCCAATCAGATATCGGCTGCGAGCAGGCCGGATGCAAACCAGGTCGTAGTTAGGCCCAACTATATGACGGGCATTTAACAGGCCGAAATTAATATAGGGCTGAAATGTTAAACGGGTCCTTAAGAGGCCAAAACTAATGTCAGGCTGAATTACTAAGTGGGCCTCTAGCAAGTGAGCCCAAAAGCATAGTGTCCAGTTGACGGGCCGAATCTGATATGGGCCATAATTGAGCCCATAGCCTCTTAAAGGGCCGAACCTGATCTGGACCGTAATTTGGCCCAGAACGTGGTAGGCTTTTAACGGGCCGGATCTCATATGGGCCACTATTAGGCCCGGAACGTGGCAGGCCATTAATGGACTGGATCAAATATGGGCCGGCATTTGGCCCAAAACATGGCAGCCAATTAATGGGCCAGCCTACCAGGGCCCTCAAATTCTTGTGGGCCTACAACTGGGCCGGCCCGTTATTGTCAGTGAAATCTCGTGGGCCTTTAGCCGGGCCGGCCCATTATGATTCGCAAGAATCTTGTGGGCCTTTACCTGGGCCGGCCCATTATGGCCCGCGAAATCTTGTGGGCCGTTAGCTGGGCCAGCCCATTATGGCCCGCAAAATCTCGTGGGCCTTTAGCTGGGCCGGTCCATTATGGTCCGCAAAATCTTGTGGGTCTTTAGTTGGGCCGGCCCATTTAAACTTGATGGGCCGGTCCATGTGTCAACATATCATAGGCGCGTCTCGCCCATTGGATGAGTGACACCTGTGCCAGCGCGGACCTGACACGTGTGTCCTCCAGCCAATGATGATTTTACACGTGGAAAATCCCCATTGGTCGGGGCTGTTAACGGGTTATCGGATTCAAAACCCGACCCGATAGCTTAACGGTGTTCCGTTACGGTGGATGCCACGTGTTGGTCACCCTTGACGAAAGCACTTCTGTGACGCGCGATTTATCGTCATGGAAGTGGACACTTCCGTGGTGATAATTTTGGTAATGTCATGGAACACTTCTACGACAGCACATGTATGACTATCTTGATTCTGTCATAAATTTGTCATGGATGTACATGCATGACAAAAAACACGACCTACTGTGACAAACACGTATCATCACGGAAGTGTATTTTTTTGGTAGTGGTCATGTTCATGCATTCACATGCTTCTATATTCCATATTCACATGATTGCATACATGTAGGGGGAGCTTATGCCCGTTACATGTCTTTCCAAAGCTTTACTTGCTATTCTCTATATCTTTATATAAGGCTTTGATGTATGTTGTCATCAATTACCAAAAAGGGGGAGATTGAAAGCACAAGTGCTCCCTGGGTGGTTTTGGTAATTAATGTCAACATATCTCTTGTTGGACTAACACTTTTACCTAGTATATTTCAAACAAGTTCAACAATGCAGTGGCATGGACTAAAGGATGTGGAATCCCTTCAAGATGCTAAGGACAAAGGATTGGCTCAAGCTCCAAGCTCAAGACTCTACATTTTCTATTTTAGTGATCCAAGATCACATTGAGTCTATAGGAAAAGCCAATACTATCAAGAGGGGATGAGGTGTTGCTTAATGGCTTGCTTGCTCAAAGTGCTTAGTGATATGATCGAAAGACCTCAACTACTTTCTCACATCCACATATGTCCTAAACCAAAAGTCTAACTCGGCACCACCGATTCTTTCTATCCGGCGCCACCGAGTTCAGATGTCATAGCCACTGCCACAAACCCTAGGCAAATCGGTCTCACTGATAGGGATCTCGGTCTCACCGAGTTGGGATTGTAATCTCTCTGTGTATGTCCATTACCAAATTCGGTCTCACCGAGTTTGAGCAATCGGTACTACCGAAATTACAATGCAAACTCTTTGGTTAGCCTATTACCAAAATCGGTCCTACCGAGTTTGTGTAATCGTTCTCACCGAGTTTGCCTGACCAACTCTCTAGTTAGCTTATTACCAAAATCGGTCCCACCGAGTTTGTGTAATCGGTCTCACCGAGATTACGTTATGCCCTAACCCTAACCATATCGGTCCTACCTAGTTGCATGTCGGTCCCACCGAAAATCCTAATGGTCACTAGATTTGCTGAATCGGTCTGACCGAGTTTGTTGATTCGGTCCCACCGAGATTGGTAAATTGTGTGTAACAGTTAGATTTTATGTGGAGGCTATATATACCCCTCCACCTCCTCTTGATTCGTGGAGAGAGCCATCAGAACGAACCTACACTTCCAGCATCCTATTTCTGAGAGAAAACTACCTACTCATGTGTTGAGGCCAAGATATTCCATTCCTACCATATGAATCTTGATCTCTAGCCTTCCCCAAGTTGCTTTCCACTCAAATCTTCTTTCCACCAAATCCAAATCCTGTGAGAGAGAGTTGAGTGCTGGCGAGACTATCATTTAAAGCACAAGAGCAAGGAGTTCATCATCAACACACCATTTGTTACTTCTTGGAGAGTGGTGTTTCCTAGATTGGCTAGGTGTCACTTGGGAGCCTCCGACAAGATTGTGGAGTTGAACCAAGGAGTTTGTAAGGGAAAGGAGATCGCCTACTTCATGAAGATCTACCGCTAGTGAGGCAAGTCCTTCGTGGTCGACGGCCATGGTGGGATAGACAAGGTTGCTTCTTCGTGGACCCTTCGTGGGTGGAGCCCTCCGTGGACTCGCACAGCCGTTACCCTTCATGGCTTGAAGTCTCCATCAATGTGGATGTACGATAGCACCACCTATCGGAACCACGACAAAAACATTCGTGTCTCCAATTGCGTTTGAATCCTCCAATCCCTTCCCTTTACATTCTTGCAAGTTGCATGATTTACTTTCCGCTGCTCATATACTCTTTGCATGCTTGCTTGATATGTATTGAGAGTGTTATAACTTGTGCCTAAACTCCACTTAAACTTAAAGAAGTTAAAAACTGTAACTTTTGGTACTTAGTGTCTAATCACCCCCCCTAGACACCTCTTCTCGATCCTTTCACTACAGCCCGGATTCACTCGCTGATGACCAACACGTTCGTTGCTGGGTCATGTATGCCTGTCCCTGTAAGTTAGTGTCACTTTGGGTTCACGACTAGTCATGTCAGCCCGGGCTCCTCGTCATATGGATGCTACCGACACTATCATATACGTGTGCCAAAAGGCGCAAACGGTCCCGGGCCTGGTAAGGCGGCACCCGTAGAAATATAGTGTGTGAGGCCGCAAAGTGATATGAGGTGTTACATGCTAGATCGGTGTGTTATTGAGTCAGGGTCCTGACAAGTAGGCAAATAAATGCAGGTTAATATAAGAACCAGTAAATTTTAGTGCTAACTATCAGGTGCAAAACTAACAAAAATAGAGAGCCGACGTCAAAAGTGACTAAAATTTCCTAGCATATTTTTTTGAAACACAATTATCCAATGAGCAACTTGGAATTGCAACACGTCTCACAAACAACCAAAGTATGGACTTGGCGTTCACATATCATTGTCGGATACAATCATCCTTGTTGAAACATAACGAGGAAATCATCCTTTAGAAAGCTGAGAAAATAACTACAAAAACGTCTATATCGCAAGCAGTTTCGATGATGGCATGGTGGCTCTTTCACACAGGTGGAAGCACCTAGAAAACACAAAAATGATTGATACTTGAGGGTGGCGATTAATACTGAGATGCAGTCCAATACCTCAAGTAGGGCTGAGTTTTAACTCGGTAACTCGCGAGCTAAACGAGTAGCTCGTGACTCGGCTCGGCTCAACTTGAACTCGATGACTAACATGTCGAGTCGAGTTTTGATCTGAGCTCTTTAACAGAAACAAAAGTAAGATGATTGAACAATGCACCCATTAAGAAACAAAATTACAACAACATGGTGAAGTAACATTAGGGTGTAAATATACTTAATTGGCTGTTGATTATTCTAAAAATATTAGGCAGACTGGAACGATATTTACGAAGAACATAAGGTGAATCAGTTGCAAATGAAAAAAAAAGGCCAGTGGGAACGCTGAGTACAAATTATTGGCATAAAATTCTTTGAAGCACCATTGTCCAATGACCAACTTGGAATTGACAAAGGTCACAGTCAACCAAGGCAAAGATTTGGCGCACTCACATCATTGAAGCAACACAAGGAGAAATCGTTAGATATCTAACTATCTTGGAAAAGTTAAACAACAAGCTCACAGCATGAGTTTAAGTGACCAAAGCATAGTTTGTGTAACCACTTATGTTTCATCGAATAAACTACTCCCTCCGTCCCCAAATAAATGTCTTAACTTTGTACATTATTAAGCTTGAGATACTTATTTTGAGACAAAGGGAATACTAACTTGGTATATACTCTAGGTGCAGAGGTGCTTACTGAGATTAAAAATTATGATCAAGTGAAGGCGATGATTACAATCCCCAGTTTCAAGTTGGTGTCAGAATCAGAGTCTATAAATACGGCCAGTCACAAACTGAGCAATACACAACTACTCAAGTACCATATTAGCAGCAGCTGATTGGCCGATTAGGCACTAATAACTAGTTGCAGGAGTAACTAGCTAGGCATGGCCATGGAGTTCACCGTCGGTGGCACGAGGATGCCGGTGACGGTGTTGGTTCTCGTGGCATTGGTCATGGTCTGCCTGTCCGCCAACGGGGCGGCGGCGCAGCGAGCGAGCGGCGTGGCGGCGACGTACAATCTGTACCACCCAGAGAAGATCAACTGGGACCTGCGCGTCGCCAGCGTCTACTGCGCCACGTGGGACGCCGACAAGCCGCTGGCGTGGCGGCAGAGGTTCGGCTGGACAGCGTTTTGCGGCCCCGCCGGGGCGCACGGCCAGTCGTCCTGCGGTCGGTGCCTCAAGGTACGTACTCATATGCTTGCCGATCTCCGTCCATGGATGATTTGCATGAGAAAATGGTTAGCTTTATTATGGATCGCGTGTTGTTTGATCGGTGGGACACTGTCATGTCATCAGGTGACGAACAGGGCGACGGGGGCGCGGACGGTAGCGAGGGTGGTGGACCAGTGCGACAACGGCGGGCTCGACCTTGACGCCGCCGTGTTCCGGCGGATCGACACCGACGGAGGCGGCGTGGCCAACGGCCACCTCCTCGTCGACTACGAGTTCGTCGGCTGCCAAGACTGATCATTCTCCAGATCACCGCATGCTACACATAATGATGCTCGTTGCACAGAATAAGTATGCATGAAGATAAGTAGCCCCTGCAAGAATAAAACGCAACCAAAATCAGTACGTCGGCTTCGAGGCCTGCAGCACATGTTGTTTCCGATTCTGAATAGTATCTCTTTTCATGTAACTCAGATGTCAGAATTGATCGTCGCAACGTGCAAGTTAATTATATATCTCATTGACATCGACAAGCCATGTACTCCCTCAGTAAAGAGCGTTTAGATCACAACTTAGTGATCTAAGCGCTCTTCTATTTCTTTACCGAGGGAGTAACTTGCTAAGTTGCTGTTGGCTTATTATACGCTATTTTCAAATAATTAAATTTATACTGTATTAGAAAAACGTCATGACATTTGCACTAAAACCAAGGGTCCGAATAACTGCCACACGTGTGGCGTCGACGGGAACCCGCCCGCACGCCTCGTGTGGCATGGACGGGAACCGGCCCGCACGACCACGTCCGCGCGCACAAAAGAACGGCCCACACGTCCGTTGCGTGCCAACCCCGCCCGCACTGCACCGTCCGGGCAAGCCGACCCGCTGCCCGCACGACCAAGCAGTTCCCGGCCTCCGATCCATCCCCTCTCCCGTCTGCCGCCATCGTCCCCCACCTCTCGAACCCCGACCTCCGTCGCCGGCCTTCTCTGGTTGCCATGGCAAACAGAACAGATCCGTAGGGCACTCCCACCTCAAAACCACACCCCAACCCTCCCCACCCCCAGCCCCAAACTCCAACCCAGCCCTCCAGAGACGATCATCTAAAACCAGGTGAAAATCTCCCGATCTCATCCTTCTCATCCTTAAGGCTGGAAATCTCCCGATCTTGTGCTGGATTCATGCTATAGGGGTAGAACACTGCATGGTTCAGTGTATAGTCGCAATCGCCAGGCAGAGTACACCAGATCTGCCATGTACTACGTTTGAAATTGACTTAAGTTCCTAGTTTAATTGACGCAAGTAGTTGGGTATGAAAAATGGATGAGTAGGAATCACTAAAGAAGGACAGGAGGGACAAATTGTGGAATGAACAGGGCTGGAAGAAATTAATTGCCACTTGTGTATAACGACAGTTGCCACCTTTCGTTGTCAGTAGTTGCCACCTATTTTGACCCGTCGCTTGCCATACATATCTTCTATGTGCAAGCAGCAGAAGAATACAATTCTTGTGGATTGTTGATGCCTTCTTGTTCATGCAGTGATTGAGAACACATTGGAAAGAAGCGAGACACGGAAAGAATGAATCACGAAGATGGCGCTGATGCTTGGGGTTCTCAAAGGCCAGAAACACCCCCTTGGGATGCAACAGAGTACAGTCAGCTCATCTCTTCAGGGCCGTTGCTGCCACTACTAGAACAGTATGCAGGCGTAGGTATGATGCGTGATAACAAAAGAAGAGAACAGTTGCCACCTTCGCAACGATGAAGATGACATTCTACTTATGTCGTACACTGTCATTTTTTCGCAGGTTCTTGTGACCAAAACACAATTAGGGGGCCCCCGTGGCAAGTTCACTCACAAGGCGCTAACACTGACAAATGTACGGGAAGCCAACTTCAACTAGCTTGTATGGATAATCAAGGTAATGCAAAACGAGAAAAGAGCACATACTGTTGTGGACATGAAAAATGAACATGCAAAAAAATGGCAAAAGGACTCATGAGTTACCACGGGTGAAAATGCAGAGCCTTCATGCAGCGCGTGGCATCAGGCAGCACCAATGTACCTGCCATCGACGTCATACACAGGTGAGTCCATAAAAAAAGTGAAGTTGCGGATGATCAATTAGCAGAAGGAGCATAGTTGACAACTACAATTGCCATGACTGGACATCTACAGTTGCCATGTATTAGAAACTACACTTGACATCCTTGGACAACTGTTGTTGCCATCATGGACACCTGCAGTTGCCAGGGAAGAACAACTTCAGTTGCCATGCCAGTGCGACTACATTTGCTATGCCATGGCAACTGCAGCTGCCATGAAGGAACAACTGCGGTTGCCATGCCGATGCAAATACAGTTGCCATGCTAGTAAAACTGCAGTTGCCACATCAGGGGCAACTGCAGTTGCCGTGCTAACACAAAATGCATTTGCCATGAATTGACCAACCACTACTTTGCGTACAGGTTATTACGCTGGTGGTAACCCGGCAAACGTCTCGTGGCAAGCTTCACAAATTGCAGGTGGAGCACGTCATTTTGGTGTCACAGACCACACAAGAAGGTCAAATGCAACACAACAAGGTAAGGGAAAAAACAGAACCACAAAAACAGCACTACATTTGTTATTTGTAGTTATTTGTAGGCAAAAACAATAGTTGCCATGTTTGTTGAACAGTAGCTGCCATCAGTGGACAGCTATAGCTGCCGTACATGTCCACGCACAGACTCACGGCTTGCCGTTTGAAATGATGTCGTGCCAAATCACTCGTAGATGGTGTGATCCGTTGCAATACACATGTTATTCAAACAAAAAACTTACTCCCGTACCTGTTTTTCCTATTACATGGCCTACAACTACAGTTAACAGCGGCGCGGGGATATCTGCTACGGGGAGCTCTGAGCGCACGGAAGACGCGTTCCACCAGCCAGCAAACAATCATGCCGCAGACAATTTCGAGTCACAGTCGGGAATGGCAATCATTCCAGCAATACTGACAAGCACCCCTTTGAACACAAGCACTGCCAACACTCAAGTAGATGGAACTGCCGCCGATACTGAAGTGAATGATGAAACTGACGACGAGGCAGAAGGGGATGAAGATGGTGGGCAATCAGAGATCATGGTACCTCAGCCACCGTACATTGGGCAGAGATTTGAATCGTTCGAAGAAGCAAAGGAATACTACCAGACATATGCAAAGTTCCATGGATTTGCGGTCAACACCGAGTACCATAGGAAAATTAAGAAAACTAATGAGTACAGCAGAGGTGAGATGAGGTGCCACAAGGCACGGAGGAACAAGAAGGGGAAAGGTGATGCGCCTTTCGTTCCGGAACGAAAAAGAGGAATCATTTTCAAGACGGGATGCCCTGTCCGGTGTAAGCTAAACGTAGATGGAACACAGTATGTGGTCACTGAATATTTTGATGAGCACAACCACAAACTCATAAAGAAGTTTGACCTGGTCAAATTTCTAACCGCCCACAGAGGATTCACCCCAGTCGAAAGGCAATTCGTAAAGCTGCTACATGATTGTAACGTCGGTCCATCAAGAATGGTCCAGATACTATCACTCATCCACAGCAAAAAGGGGAAACTGAGTAGCATGCCGTACATACTGGCTGACATCACAAACCTACAGGCCAAGTACCATAGGGAGAGCAGGCTGGCTGACATAGAGGCTACAATTGCCTACTTCGATGAGAAAGCAAAGGAAGATCCAGATTTCTTCTACAGGATAAGGTTGGACGATGAGGACCGTGTCAGGAACATGTATTGGGTGGATGGTGCTGCAAGGAGAGCCTACAAAAATTTCTGAGATTGCATTTCATTCGACGCGACATACCTCACCAATATGTACAAGATGCCATGCGCTCCGTTCATAGGAATAAATAACCACAATCAGTGCTTGCAGTTCGGCTGCGGGCTCGTTCGGAACGAAGACACGGATGGGTACGTCTGGTTGTTCAAGACCTTCTTGGAGTGCATGGATGGACTTGATCCGATGAACATAATAACAGACCAGGATTTCAGCATGCGTGCAGGCATAGAGAAGGTATTTCCGTTGGCAGTGCACAGGCACTGCAGGTGGCACATTATAAAGAAGGCTGAGGAGACGCTAGGACCGTTCTTTGCTGACTGTCCAGAGCTGCACAAGGCATTCGAGCTGTGCGTGGACCACAGTTTGACGGTCGAGGAGTTTGAAAGGAGCTGGGTGGCCATGGTTGAAACACATCAAGTCCACGACAACGATACACTTGCTAGTCTGTGGGAGGAGTGAATGTACTGGGTGCCCGCCTACTTCATGCAGTGCTTCTTCCCCTTTCTGCAGACTACGCAGCGCAGTGAGGGGTTCAATGCTGTTTTGAAGTGATACGTGAGCCCTGGCAACTCATTGCTACAGTTTGCCAAGCAGTATACACAGCTCTGCAACAAAAAAATCTGGGATCTGAGCTACAGCAAGAAGCTACCACCGCGCTAAAGCAGCCGAAATTGCTAACGTATTTACCAATGGAGAGGCAAATGAGCAAGATATACACAAACAAGATCTTTAACAAGTAAGTCAGTTGCGTTACGGTCTTATTTGCGCAAAAGCACTAAGGCAGTAGGTGCCATATAGAGTGCAATGCAGTTGCCATGATATGCAGTTTCCATCTTTAATGAAATACTGTTTGCCATGCTTACTCAGCTGCAGTTGCCACGTTCAATGAAAATTCTGTTTACAATGCTTACTCGGATACATTTTCCATGTTCAATGAAGTGCAGTTGCCATGTTTAATGCACTGTACTTCCATTGGGGCATGTTGGTATGCAAATGCCAATGTCAACTGAAAAATGTTATATTGTCAACACATATACTGAAATGCAATTGCCATGTTTACTAAAAAATGCAACTGCCATGTTTGTTGAAAATGCAATTGCCATGTTTACTCAACTGTATATGCCATGTTTAATAAAAATGCAGTTGCCATGTTTTGTGCAATGTGCTTCCATTGAGGAAATATTGGTGTGGAAATGAAGATGGCCAGTTGAAAATGTAGTACAGTTGCCATGTCTAGTGTACTGCAGTTGCCATGTCTAGTGTACTGCAGTTGCCATGTCTGGTATACTACAGTTTCCATGTTCAGTGTACTACAGTTGCCATGTTCAATGTACTATGTTTGCCATATTCAGTATACTATGTTTGCCATATTCAAACAAAAATCTATTTCTATTTCCATGACAACGTAACGTGCTACAAAAAAGATCACACGATAGATTAACATAAAACACACAAAACTTGCAGATTCCAGGAAGAAATAAAGCGTGCCAGCATGTTCACAGCTTTCCAGGTGGACGAACATACGTTCAAGGTGTATTCTATTTTGGGCATGTCGGATCAGAACCTGAAGACCCGGACAAAGGAAGGAACTACTTCGTGAAAGCCTCGATCGAGCAAGGCGAATACTACTGCCAATGCTGCAAGTTCGAACGGGACGGCATTGTGTGTTGCCACATACTAAAAGTAATGGACATGAACGCTGTGACACGGATGCCCCGCCATTTCATAAGGCGACGATGGACTTGGGACGCTGACGACGCGTTGGCGCCGCAGACAACACACGCGGTTCTGGCTGTGCATGACGAGAGACCTGAGTCAACCATGGAAGCCGTGAGGCATGTTGTGCTGACAAAGAACTATGCTGAGCTAATTGATGAAGCGTGCAAGAGTGATGAGACAGCGAGAGTCGCAGAAAAACACAAGAAGGCACTGAAAAGAGAGCTTGATGACATCAAGAAGAGGAAAGCTGAGGAAGCCTTACACCTGTTCCCCCGCACATCAAGTGTGCCTTCATCGACGGGGCCATCATCTGAAAACTCGGAGATAGGATCTGGAACAGCAAGCACACAAACCCAGGTCAGAAACCCACCCCGTTTCATCACAAAGGGTCGTCCAAGAGAGATAAGATACAAGTCAGGATTGGAGATTCAAGCAAAACACAAGAAAACGAAGAAAGGGGCGGGCAATCCATGAGCAGAAATTGGAGCGATGTGACATGGTCCTTGTGGACGTTTTGTTTTGTACCATAGACGATGAGAATTTTTTTTAAAATTGGGAGAATAACTCTTGAGGGGCATCAGAAGTGGAAGGAAAATTCATTGAGTGGAGAAATGCAGTTGCCATGTTATGGGTACTTAATCTGCCATGTTATGTGTAGTTAATCTGCCATGTTATGTGTAGTTAGTGTGCCATGCTATTGTATACTAAATATATGCCATGCTATTTTGTACTAAATATGCCATGCTAGTTGTACTGGATCTGCCATTTTAGTTGTACTGGATCTGCCATGTTAGTTGTACTGTATCTGCCATGTTAAATATGCTGGATCTGCCATGTTGTTTGAACTGTATCTGCCATGTTAGCTGTGCTGAAAATATGCCATGGTATTTGAAATGACTCTGCATGACATATATTTCCATGACAAATACAACGTGGTTTAGAGAAACATAGTGTGTTGTGGGCAATGTATGAGAAACAAGTTGGAAAAAGGCGTAACGTGCATAAACCGCAGCCAAGGTTGTGGCTGCATGATCAACCTACCCCATGCTAGCCAGTGCACTTAGCGATGAAAAAGAAGAAGCAAAAACAAAAAAAATGAAAACCGACGATGACTTTCACTACCCATGTATGTTGAACTACATTTGCCATCTGTTTTAAAACATCATAGACGCAATCAAAACAGCAAACCGGTGCTATAAACGATGAAACCATTGTAAAAATGATAAAACATAAAAACATATGTGCATTAACGCCTAAAATAGGTTCACGTCCACACATATATTACAGAAACTACTCAAATGTCGCTCACACACCACCACTACATAGTAGCCTACGCGGGGTTGCAGTCGTAACATAGCACACAAACATAGTTTTCGATGATAACAAAAGAGATAGTACCTTACATTCCTCAGCAAAAGAGATAGTACCTTACATTCCTCAGCAACAGAATGTAATGTAAATGTCGCTCACACACCACCACTACATCACTTGTACTTCTTGTTGATTTTCTTGACAGCTTCCTCCACGAACTCGCATGCTCCGGACCGCTTGTTGAAATCTTCATTCGTCAACCAGTTCCATGTGTGGATTTTTCGGAGCTCGACGACCGTTGCAGCTGTGATAGCGGGGACAACTCTGCCTTCCCACTTTGCAAAGTATTCCAGCGCGTGAAAGCCACAGTCCGTCCTGCGCGAGAAAAAGATTCAGATGAACACGCAAAAAGGGCAGACGTAGCAAAGATAGACTTCAATTCAGATGTGACAACAAAAAGAGGGGGTTGCATTGATGTAAACGGCACATGAAGGAGGGGGTTAAGAAATTACGTGTTCCCTTGCTTCACAGTCGCCACATACTCAATCGGGAAATGTCTGATCTGGACCTTTGAATGTTCCTAGTGACGGTTCCATGTCTCTTTGAGGTTGTTGATGAAGAATTCGGCATGCATAGTAAGATATGAATCAGCTTCCGAACGGATTGAATCAAGCACCTCAAAACGTTGGTTCTTCAGGTCAAGACAGATCGCATAGTGGTGACAACACTTGTCATGTGTGTCATGTGGTGCAAGATCCTGGAACATGGGGAACATGACCTGCATTTGAAAAGTGAATAAATGATAAGCAGACTACACAAAAAGAACAGCAGAGGAACAAAAAAATAGAATCACGTAGAATGTTTGGTTATGGGTGGGGGTAGTTGAAAGAAAGTTGCCGTCCATGTATGAACAAAATGTGCCGTGCATTTTACTATCAAGTTGCCACATAGTTCGCACGGGATGCAAAAATCAAAAGATGTCAATGTGCACGGCAGCTATTGCCACATGAAAACATCTGCCACATAATCACAAGTGCAGAAGATGGCAAAAACCACACCATGTGAAAAAACAGTGCAGACAGGGGAAGACTACTCACATATTTCTTCAGTGTGAGCTTGAATTCACCATGTTGAGCAAAATTCTTCCTCGGGATTTTGTGGTGGAAGTCACCATCCCATATTTTGCATGTCACACTATAATGCATGATGATCTTGTCGGCACACACATCGATGTGATTGTTGATGTAGTCGATTCCACATGCAACTACATTCGTCGACATTTTACCGTTTGGCCTCACGGACTCGGCAAGATCACCCAGGTCGACGTACGTCACTCCGCATTGAATGACTTTGGTTCTATCCAAACATGAGCTGTATGAAAACGACATAACATGGAAGAATCATGCCTACCAAGTAAAAAATATATGAAAAGAACTAAAACGTAAGCGGATCGTGTATAGAAAGTACGAAGAAGATGAATGGTAAAAAGGGAGCAAAGCAAAGTGAGAGATTATGGGGTGTGGTCATTTACGCTTTCAGCTCCTTCATGTGCTTGCTGCTGGCCCTAGCATTTCCAAAACGCTTGATGATATCGTACAGTTGGGTCTGTTCCTTAGTGGCCCTGATTTCGGGCTCGTAGTCTTCCGCGCGAGGTGGGTGAACTACCCTCTGCTGCCTCACAGGACCAGGGGTGGCACTCCTGATGGTATCCTCAGATGCCGTATCTGCAGGCACGTTGGAACTTGATTGCCCTTTCCCTCGTGAGGTCCTCCTCTGCGATGCTTCCTCCTCGATCTTGTAGTAAGTTTCTTCAAGTGACGGTGAAATCTTCTCAGGGGTGCCTGCAATGATTTAAAAAATAAAAAGTGTGTTAGGATACGTACCTAGAAAATCAGAAAACAGATGGATTGTGAGGAGATGTAGGTAGAAATAGTGGGGAAGTTGACATGTGTGGTCCAACTACAGTGGCCATGTCATGGCAACTACAGTTGCCATGCAGTTGCGCTGGAGTTACCATCTAGATGGATTGTAGTTGCCATGTCACATCAAATGCAGTTGCCATGTTGTGTCAACTCCACTTGCCATGTGATTGCCGTATAGAAAAAATGCAGAATGGTAACAAAAAAATGCAGGTGACTGGGTGTGGCAAATCTAGTTGCCATGTGTAATACACTGTATTTGCCACGTAACACAAATACAGTTGCCATGTTGAATCAACTTCAGTTGCCACGTGTTTACCCAAATGTCAAATGCAGCATGGCAGCAAAAAAATGTAGGTGACATGGTGCATCAAATCCACTTGCCATGTCATCACATGTCAGTTGCCATCACAAGTGAGAACACCCAAAAAATATGATTGGGACAAAATTCAAACTACAAAGATGTATACAGGAAAATTATAAGGACATGACAAGTGTACCTTGCACAATCGGCTCCGCGAACTTGACAGCCTTCCTGCCCTCGACCATTGGCTGCGCCATCATTGCGGGCATGCCTCCTGGGAAAGCAAAGGCAACTGGCAAAGGATCTTGCACCACCGGTTGATCTTGACTGATGCCAAGGTTGAAGCTCGATGGGGTAAATGCCATTGGGTGCCTCTCATTCCTACTGGCCGGACCACGAATGATTTGCGGGGCAGAGTCCAATGGTGAAAGATCGACAAACATATCTGAATCGGCCGCTACAGAATGATTGGGCTTATTTGCAGGGTGGGGCGTGTTGTCAGCGGTATCAGCAGCAGCTTTCATGACAATCTTCTTGTTTGGGCTGTAGGGGACACCGACATTGACTGGGAGCCTGGAAGTGCGAAAATTTATGCCGGGGATTTGCACTGTGGGTAAAGGCGCAGTCTGCTCCGGCCGTTCACCTGTGTCACTAGTGCCCGGCTTGACACCTGCATCAGTTGTGCTCCAGTCTTGCGGTTTCTCCATCACATAGCTTTTGGCAGGTGGCGGGAACAGTGTGGACACAGGAACATACCCAGACTCGTCTCTCCTGCTCCTAGCTACAGCTGGTGCGTTGGGTATGACTATTGGTTGCTTGCGGGGGTTGCGACGCCTAGGTGGAAGACCAGCACGCGGCACGGTCGCCTTAGCAGTATCTGCACTGACAGGGGCTGGAGCTGTTGTGCCAGGACTCTCACCTGTAGATGGCATATCCTTGTGAACTGCCGCCTCAGCGGCTTCTGTCGTGGACACAGGTGTGCCACCACGCACACGCTTGGAATCAGTGTCAGAAGAGCGGGAATATTCCTTGCCTAGGTTCGTCTCGGGAGCGTCCACTTCAACGCTTGCTGATGGGGTGGCATGGCTCACAGCAGCATCCTTCATAGCCAGAAGAGTTGGCAATATTTCAGCTATCCTGGCAGATACCGACTCGTCACTCCCCGATGTACAGATGCCTGTTGTTCTAGCCTGGACATCTGCAGCCGGCGGAGATGGTCGGCCACTTGCATCAGAGTTGGCGGGAGTGGTCAACGGTGCAGCAGCAGTATTGTCACCGGGTGCCTCATGTACATCTGAGTTGCCCCCCCCTTGACAACTTTGAATGTAGGCGTTCGAGCGGGTCCGTACTGATATGTTTGGCCCCGCGCGTAGTAGTCTTCTTCATCCTGCAAATAAAAAAAATCATATGAGAATGGTATGAAAAAATGAACAAAAATATGTTTGCAATGGTAGAAATCTTAAAAGAATGAAAAACAAGTGGAAAAGCTGGTAGTTGCCATGTGTCATAGTTAGCAGTTGCCATCCAGTAGCAGTTGCCATGTTAGCCAACTTGAAGAGTGATAGAAATGTATGTTCTGTCAGGAATGCAATTTGAAACCTATGTGTGGGATGAGCTCACAAAGCCAAAGGTAAAACATGGCAGTTGCCATTAGGTAGAGTGGTAGTTGCCAGTTGGCCTAGATGCCAGTTGCCATGTAAAGACCAATAGGAGTTGCCGTAAACTAAAAAAATGAAGGAAGAAATCATTTGGAAAAACAGCAGTTGCCGCGTGGGGGACAATAACAGAAGAACATGTGACAAGCTGAACAGTAGCATTGGAAATTCAAGGAAAAATACCACTATGTAAATGAAAGCACATGGATAAACCTACTTCTTGACTGGCTTCCTCGGGTCTGGCAACATGATAGGATCCCCGATGTTGGTCGCCGTCGTACGAGGAGAAGACCTGGTGGAAGGGGCGTCACCGGCAATGGGTGCACCTTTTTTCAAGTGAGCAGAAACACGGGTTGGCGTTGGTGTTGGGGAACGTAGTAATTTCAAAAAATTTCCTACGCACATGCAAGATCATGGTGATGGCATAGCAACGAGAGGGGAGAGTGTATGTCCACGTACCCTCGTAGACCGTTAGCGGAAGCGTTATGACAACGCGGTTGATGTAGTCGTACGTCATCACGATCCGACCGATCCAAGCTCCGAACGTACGGGGCCTCCGAGTTCAGCACACGTTCAGCTCGATGACGATCTCCGGCCTCCGATCCAGCCGAGCTCCGGAGATGAGTTCCGTCAGCACGACGGCGTGGTGACGATGTTGATGTTCTACCGGCGCAGGGCTTCGCCTAAGCTTCGTGACGATATGACCGAGGTGGAATATGGTGGAAGGGGGCACCGCACACGGCTAAGGAATGATCCGTAGATCAACTTGTGTCTATGGGGTGCCCCCTGCCCCCGTATATAAAGGAGGGAGGGGGAGGCCGGCCGGCCCCTTTGGGCGCGCCAAGGGAGGAGGACTCCTCCTCCTAGTAGGAGTAGGACTCCTCCTTTCCTACTCCTACTAGGAGGGGGAAGGAAGGGGGAGAGGGGGAAGGAAAGGGGGGGCGCCGCCCCCCCTCCTAGTCCAATTCGGACCAGAGGGGGGAGGGGCGCGTGGCCCATGCTGGCTGCCTCTCTCTCCTTTCCCTTAAGGCCCATAGGCCCAATACTCTCCCGGGGGGTTCCGGTAACCCCCCCCCCCCCCCCCCGGCACTCCGGTTTTCTCCGAAATCACCCGGAACCTTTCCGGTGTCCGAATATAGTCGTCCAATATATCAATCTTTATGTCTCGACTATTTCGAGACTCCTCGTCATGTTCGTGATCACATCTGGGACTCCGGACAAACTTCGGTACATCAAAACTTATAAACTCATAATAAAACTGTCATCGTAACGTTAAGCGTGCGGACCCTACGGGTTCGAGAACTATGTAGACATGACCTAGAACCATTCTCGGTCAATAACCAATAGCGGGACCTGGATGCCCATATTGGTTCCTACATATTCTACGAAGATCTTTATCGATCAAACCGCATAACAACATACTTTGTTCCCTTTGTCATCGGTATGTTACTTGCCCGAGATTTGATCGTCGGTATCCAATACCTAGTTCAATCTCGTTACCGGTAAGTCTCTTTACTCGTTCCGTAATACATCATCTCATAACTAACTCATTAGTTACATGCTTGCAAGGCTTAGGTGATGAGTATTACCGAGAGGGCCCAGAGATACCTCTCCGACAATCGGAGTGACAAATCCTAATCTCGAATTATGCCAACCCAACATGTACCTTTCGAAACACCTGTAGAGCACCTTTATAATCACCCAGTTACGTTGTGACGTTTGGTAGCACACAAAGTGTTCTTCCGGTAAATGGGAGTTGCATAATCTCATAGTTGCAGGAACTTTGTATAAGTCATGAAGAAAGCAATAGCAGTATACTAAACGATCAAGTGCTAGGCTAACGGAATGGGTCATGTCAATCACATCATTCTCCTAATGATGTGATCCCGTTAATCAAATGACAACACATGTCTATGGTTAGGAAACATAACCATCTTTGATTAATGAGCTAGTCAAGTAGAGGCATACTAGTGACTTTATTATTGTCTATGTATTCACACATGTATCATGTTTCCGGTTAATACAATTCTAGCATGAATAATAAACATTTATCATGATATGAGGAAATAAACAATAACTTTATTATTGCCTCTAGGGCATATTTCCTTCAGTCTCCCACTTGCACTAGAGTCAATAATCTAGATTACATAGTAATGATTCTAACACCCATGGAGTCTTGGTGCTGATCATGTTTTGCTCGTGAGAGAGGCTTAGTCAACGGGTCTGCGACATTCAGATCCGTGTGTATCTTGCAAATCTCTATGTCTCCCACTTGGACTTGGTCCCGAATGGAATTGAAGCGTCTCTTGATGTGCTTGGTCCTCTTGTGAAATCTGGATTCCTTTGCCAAGGCAATTGCACCAGTATTGTCACAGAAGATCTTCATTGGTCCCGATGCACTAGGTATGACACCTAGATCGGAAATGAACTCCTTCATCCAGACTCCTTCATTTGCTGCTTTCGAAGCAGCTATGTATTCCGCTTCACATGTAGATCCCGCCACGACACTTTGTTTAGAACTGCACCAACTTACAGCTCCACCGTTTAATAAAAACACGTATCCGGTTTGCGATTTATAATCGTCCGGATCAGTGTCAAAGCTTGCATCGATGTAACCATTTACGACTAGCTCTTTGTCACCTCCATATACGAGAAACATATCCTTAGTCCTTTTCAGGTATTTCAGGATGTTCTTGACCGCTGTCCAATGATCCACTCCTGGATTACTTTGGTACCTTCCTGCCAAGCTTATTGCTAAGCATACGTCAGGTCTGGTACACAGCATTGCATACATGATAGAGCCTATGGCTGAAGCATAGGGAACATTTTTCATTTTCTCTCTATCTTCTGCTGTGGTCGGGCATTGAGTTTGACTCAACTTCACACCTTGTAGCACAGGCAAGAAACCTTTCTTTGCCTGATCCATTTTAAACTTTTTCAAAATTTTGTCAAGGTATGTGCTTTGTGAAAGTCCTATTAAGCGTCTTGATCTATCTCTATAGATCTTGATGCCCAATATGTAAGCAGCTTCACCGAGGTCTTTCATTGAAAAACTTTTATTCAAGTATCCCTTTATGCTATCCAGAAATTCTATATCATTTCCAATTAATAATATGTCATCTACATATAAAATCAGAAATGCTACAGAGCTCCCACTCACTTTCTTGTAAATACAGGCTTCTCCAAAAGTCTGTATAAAACCATATGCTTTGATCACACTATCAAAGCATTTATTCCAACTCCGAGATGCTTGCACCAGTCCATAAATGGAACGCTGGAGCTTGCATAATTTGTCAGCACCTTTTGGATCAACAAAACCTTCTGGCTACATCATATACAACTCTTCTTCTAGAAATCCATTCAAGAATGCAGTCTTGACATCCATTTGCCAAATTTCATAATCATGAAATGCAGCAATAGCTAACATGATTCGGACAGACTTAAGCATCGCTACAGGTGAGAAAGTCTCATCGTAGTCAACCCCTTGAACTTGTCGAAAAACCTTTTGCAACAAGTCGAGCTTTATAGACAGTTATATTACCATCAGCGTGAGTCTTCTTCTTAAAAATCCATTTATTCTCAATGGCTTGCCGATCATCGGGCAAGTCAACCAAAGTCCACACTTTGTTTTCATACATGGATCCCATCTCAGATTTCATGGCCTCTAGCCATTTTGCGGAATCTGGGCTCATCATCGCTTCCTCATAGTTTGTAGGTTCATCATGGTCAAGTAACATGACTTCCAGAATAGGATTACCGTACCACTCTGGTGCGGATCTTACTCTGGTAGACCTACGAGGTTCAGTAGAAACTTGATCTGAAGTTTCATGATCATTATCATTAGCTTCCTCACTAATTGGTGTAGTTGACACAGGAACCGGTTCTTGTGATGAACTACTTTCCAATAAGGGAGTAGATACAGTTATCACATCAAGTTCTACTTTCCTCCCACTCACTTCTTTCGAGAGAAACTCCTTCTCTAGAAAGGATCCATTCTTAGCAACGAATGTCTTGCCTTCGGATCTGTGATAGAAGGTGTACCCAACAGTCTCTTTTGGGTATCCTATGAAGACACATTTCTCCGATTTGGGTTCGAGCTTATCTAGTTGAAGTTTCTTCACATAAGCATCGCAGCCCCAAACTTTAAGAAACGACAACTTTGTTTTCTTGCCAAACCACAGTTCATAAGGCGTTGTCTCAATGGATTTTGATGGTGCCCTATTTAACGTGAATGCGGCCGTCTCTAAAGCATAACCCCAAAACGATAGCGATAAATCAGTAAGAGACATCATAGATCGCACCATATCTAGTAAAGTACGATTACGACGTTCGGACACACCATTACGTTGTGGTGTTCCGGGTGGCGTGAGTTGCGAAACTATTCCGCATTGTTTCAAGTGTAGGCCAAACTCGTAACTCAAATATTCTCCTCCACGATCAGATCGTAGAAACTTTATTTTCTTGTTACGATGATTTTCCACTTCACTCTGAAATTCTTTGAACTTTTAAAATGTTTCAGACTTGTGTTTCATCAAGCAGATATACCCATATCTGCTCAAATCATCTGTGAAGGTGAGAAAATAACGATACCTGCCGCGAGCCTCAATATTCATTAGACCACAAACATCAGTATGTATGATTTCCAACAATTCAGTTGCTCGCTCCATAGTTCCGGAGAACGGCGTTTTAGTCATCTTGCCCATGAGGCACGGTTCGCAAGTACCAAGTGATTCCAAAAGTCCATCAGTATGGAGTTTCTTCATGCGTTTTATACCGATATGACCTAAATGGCAGTGCCACAAATAAGTTGTACTATCGTTATCAACTCTGCATCTTTTGGTTTCCACACTATGAATATGTGTATCACTACTATCGAGATTTAATAAAAATAGACCACTCCTCAAGGGTGCATGACCATAAAAGATATTACTCATATAAATAGAACAACCATTATTCTCTGATTTAAATGAATAACTGTCTCGCATTAAACAAGATCCAGATATAATGTTCATGCTCAATGCTGGCACCAAATAACAATTATTTAGGTCTAATACTAATCCCGATGGTAGATGTAGAGGTAGCGTGCCGACCGCGATCACATCGACTTTGGAACCGTTTCCCACGCGCATCGTCACCTCGTCCTTGGCCAGTGCTCGCTTATTTTGTAGTCCCTGTTTCGAGTTGCAAATATTAGCAACAGAACCAGTATCAAATACCCAGGTGCTACTACGAGCTCTAGTTAGGTACACATCAATAACATGTATATCACATATACCTTTGTTTACTTTGCCATCCTTCTTATCCGCCCAATACTTGGGGCAGTTCCGCTTCCAGTGGCCAGTCTGCTTGCAGTAGAAGCACTCAGTTTCAGGCTTAGGTCCAGACTTGGGTTTCTTCTCTTGAGCAGCAACTTGCTTGTTGTTCTTCTTGAAGTTCCCCTTCTTCTTCCCTTTGCCCTTTTTCTTGAAACTAGTGGTCTTGTTGACCATCAACACTTGATGCTCCTTTTTGATTTCTACCTCCGCGGCTTTTAGCATTGCGAAGAGCTCGGGAATAGTCTTGTTCATCCCTTGCATATTATAGTTCATCACAAATCTCTTGTAGCTTGGTGGCAGTGATTGAAGAATTCTGTCAATGACGCTATCATCCGGAAGATTAACTCCTAGTTGAATCAAGTGATTATTATACCCAGACATTTTGAGTATATGTTCACTGACAGAACTATTCTCCTCCATCTTGCAGCTATAGAACTTATTGGAGACTTCATATCTCTCAATCCGGGCATTTGCTTGAAATATTAACTTCAACTCCTGGAACATCTCATATGCTCCATGACGTTCAAAACGTCGTTGAAGACCCGGTTCTAAGCCGTAAAGCATGGCACATTGAACTATCGAGTAGTCATCAGCTTTGCTCTGCCAGACGTTCTTAACGTTGTCAGTTGCATCAGCAGCAGGCCTGGCACCCAGCGGTGCTTCCAGGACGTAACTTTTCTGTGCAGCAATGAGGATAATCCTCAGGTTACGGACCTAGTCCGTGTAATTGCTACCATCAACATTCAACTTTGCTTTCTCAAGGAACACATTAAAATTCAACGGAACAACAGCACGAGCCATCTATCTACAAACAAACATAGACAAGCAAGATACTATCAGGTACTAAGTTCATGATAAATTTAAGTTCAATTAATCATATTACTTAAGAACTCCCACTTAGACAGACATCTCTCTAGTCATCTAAGTGATTACGTGATCCAAATCAACTAAACCATAACCGATCATCACGTGAGATGGAGTAGTTTTCAATGGTGAACATCACTATGTTGATCATATCTTCTATATGATTCACACTCGACCTTTCGGTCTCCGTGTTCCGAGGCCATATCTGCATATGCTAGGCTCGTCAAGTTTAACCTGAGTATTCCGCGTGTGCAAAACTGGCTTGCACCCGTTGTAGATGGACGTAGAGCTTATCACACCCGATCATCACGTGGTGTCTGGGCACGACGAACTTTGGCAACGGTGCATACTCAGGGAGAACACTTCTTGATAATTTTAGTGAGAGATCATCTTAAAATGCTACCGTCAATCAAAGCAAGATAAGATGCATAAAGGATAAACATCACATGCAATCAATATAAGTGATATGATATGGCCATCATCATCTTGTGCTTGTGATCTCCATCTTCGAAGCACCGTCGTGATCACCATTGTCACCGGCGCGACACCTTGATCTCCATCGTAGCATCGCTATCGTCTACGCCATCTATTGCTTCTACGACTATCGCTACCGCTTAGTGATAAAGTAAAGCAATTACAGGGCGTTTGCATTTCATACAATAAAGCGACAACCATATGGCCCCTGCCAGTTGCCGATAACTTCGGTTACAAAACATGATCATCTCATACAATAAAATGTAGCATCACGTCTTGGCCATATCACATCACAGCATGCCCTGCAAAAATAAGTTAGACGTCCTCTACTTTGTTGTTGCAAATTTTACGTGGCTGCTACGGGCTTAGCAAGAACCGTTCTTACCTACGCATCAAAAACCACAACGATAGTTCGTCAAGTTGGTGCTGTTTTAACCTTCGCAAGGACCGGGCGTAGCCACACTCGATTCAGCTAAAGTGAGAGAGACAGACACCCGCCAGTCACCTTTAAGCACGAGTGCTCGTAGCGGTGAAACCAGTCTCGCGTAAGCGTACGCGTAATGTCGGTCCGGGCCGCTTCATCTCACAATACCGCCGAACCAAAGTATGACATGCTGGTAAGCAGTATGACTTGTATCGCCCACAACTCACTTGTGTTCTACTCGTGCATATAACATCAACGCATAAAACCTAGGCTCGGATGCCACTGTTTGGGAACGTAGTAATTTCAAAAAAATTCCTACGCACACGCAAGATCATGGTGATGGCATAGCAACAAGAGGGGAGAGTGTATGTCCACGTACCCTCGTAGACCGTTAGCGGAAGCGTTATGACAACGCGGTTGATGTAGTCGTACGTCTTCACGATCCGACCGATCCAAGCTCCGAACGTACGGGGCCTCCGAGTTCAGCACACATTCAACTCGATGACGATCTCCGGCCTCCGATCCAGCCGAGCTTCGGAGATGAGTTCCGTCAGCACGACGGCGTGGTGACGATGTTGATGTTCTACCGGCGCAGGGCTTCGCCTAAGCTTCGCGACGATATGACCGAGGAGGAATATGGTGGAAGGGGGCATCGCACACGGCTAAGGAACGATCCGTAGATCAACTTGTGTCTATGGGGTGCCCCCTGCCCCCGTATATAAAGGAGGGAGGGGGGAGGCCGGCCGGCCCCTTTGGGCGCGCCAAGGGAGGAGGAATCCTCCTCCTAGTAGGAGTAGGACTCCTCCTTTCCTACTCCTACTAGGAGGGGGAAGGAAGGGGGAGAGGGGGAAGGAAAGGGGGGGCGCCGCCCCCCCCCTCCTAGTCCAATTCGGACCAGAGGGGGGAGGGGGGCGTGGCCCATGCTGGCCGCCCCTCTCTCCTTTCCCTTAAGGCCCATAGGCCCAATACTCTCCCGGGGGGTTCCGGTAACCCCCCCGGCACTCCGGTTTTCTTCGAAATCACCCGGAACCTTTCCGGTGTCCGAATATAGTCGTCCAATATATCAATCTTTATGTCTCGACTATTTCGAGACTCCTCGTCATGTCCGTGATCACATCTGGGACTCCGAACAAACTTCGGTACATCAAAACTTATAAACTCATAATAAAACTGTCATCGTAACGTTAAGCGTGCGGACCCTACAGGTTCAAGAACTATGTAGACATGACCTAGAACCATTCTCGGTTAATAACCAATAGCGGGAACTGGATGCCCATATTGGTTCCGACATATTCTACGAAGATCTTTATCGGTCAAACCGCATAACAACATACTTTGTTCCCTTTGTCATCGGTATGTTACTTGCCCGAGATTTGATCGTCGGTATCCAATACCTAGTTCAATCTCGTTACCGGCAAGTCTCTTTACTCGTTCTGTAATACATCATCTCATAACTAACTCATTAGTTACATGCTTGCAAGGCTTAGGTGATGAGTATTACCGAGAGGGCCCAGAGATACCTCTTCGACAATCGGAGTGACAAATCCTAATCTCGAATTATGCCAACCCAACATGTACCTTTGGAAACACCTGTAGAGCATCTTTATAATCACCCAGTTACGTTGTGACGTTTGGTAGCACACAAAGTGTTCTTCCGGTAAATGGGAGTTGCATAATCTCATAGTTGCAGGAACTTTGTATAAGTCATGAAGAAAGCAATAGCAGTATACTAAACGATCAAGTGCTAGGCTAACGGAATGGGTCATGTCAATCACATCATTCTCCTAATGATGTGATCCCGTTAATCAAATGACAACACATGTCTATGGTTAGGAAACATAACCATCTTTGATTAATGAGCTAGTCAAGTAGAGGCATACTAGTGACTTTATTATTGTCTATGTATTCACACATGTATCATGTTTCCGGTTAATACAATTCTAGCATGAATAATAAACATTTATCATGATATGAGGAAATAAATAATAACTTTATTATTGCCTCTAGGGCATATTTCCTTCAGTTGGCACCTGTTTCTTCGTAACTGCTCGTCCACCAGCAGTCGGCTCACTACACGTAACAGATGGAGGGAAAAAATGTGGCAATTGTCAGACAACAAACTCATTGTCGCGCTTGACAAAAAACAAGTGCAAGAAATGGATGAGACTGTTCCAAGAAAAATAGACATAGAAAAAAAAACTAAAATTAAAAGTCAAACCTCCTCCTGGCAGCTACGGGATCGGTCCTAGACCTCTTGCCACGAGAACCCTGCCCAACATCCTCTGGGGCCCTCCCCCTCCTTGATGGAAACACCCCCTCGCCTCTCACAGCCATATGTTCTTTCACTTTCTCCGATGGGGGGACATCTGTTGCATCCTTGCCCTTGTTGACGCCTGTGCGAACTTCAGCATGTTCATCGTCATCGGTGTCCTGATGCACATTATCCATGTCATCGTCGTCATCCTTGCTGAGGCCAGCGTCTCCATCTACATCATCTTGTGTGTCACCGGGCTCTTGGGAACTGTTGTAGTCGTACCGGCCACGGCAACCAATTGGCCGATGTGTACGTTCTGGGACAAATGAAGTGAACTGCCTCGCAAGCGTGTCGCTGTCAGAGGCACTGAGGGACGTCCACCCCTCAACCAACTTCCCGAGCAAGCCGGTCATTCCGGATGCAAACTGCCCAATTAGATGCTCAACAGGTGCCCTCGCCTGTGCACGAAAAACAAGAAGCATCAACAACCACCCATATTGCAGTCTCTTGCGCGACGTCAACAAGAAATCCACGGCAAGCCATGGATGTAGATATTTTGATTACCTCAGAAGGGCAAGACGGAGCTGAGTGCATGTCCATCCACTTTCCAAAGTTTTGAGGCCCCCCAAACACGCTGTAGTCTATAGCATGCTTGGCCATCAGCTAGGAAAAACAAAAATAAATTGTAAGCATGCCTTATAAACCACGGATGGTTGCCTCATGTCAAATTTGTAAGCATGCCGTGTGGAGATAAAAACAAAAACTAACCTGCAGTTTTCCATATGTGGTATCAGTTGCCCTGTTTGCGGCAAGCACAGCCTTGACAGTGTTGATAGTCCATGCAGAAACAGCAAACTTATGCGTAGGCGGCGGGCCTCCTACCCCAGTGAAATCCACAGTGGACAGATCAAGACAGTCGACATACATGAGATGATTTAAAACAATTTTACAAAGAAAGAAATATCAGTTGCCATCATGGGTACTTTGTAGTTCAAAAAAGAGGAGGATAATGTATGATCCAATGATAATCAAGTTGATGTGCATGACAAGAATGGAATGAAAACAAGAAGTTGCATTATGTATATGCTAGTTGCCATCATAGTGTGCTGGTAGTTGCCATCATACTGTGATAGCAGTTGTCATGCTAATATGATGGCAGTTGCCATATTGTCATTATGGCAGCTTCCATATTGTCATTACGGCAGTTGCCACATTGTCATTATGGCAGTTGCCACCTTGTTATGATCAGGTTGCCATGCATGAATAAAAGTCTATTATAAAACAGAGTTCACAGAGATATCTGATAAAAAAAATACCATTAAATGCAGTCGACAACCCTTTTGGTACATCTTGTTTGCGAAAGCATCGTGGAGGAAGTCGGCAATAAACTTACACCAGTTCATGTTCTTCACATTTTTCAGATTCGCCTGCACCACACAAAATTTCAGGGCAAAAAGTTTGCCGCATCAGAAATCAAACGGAAAAAAAACATCGAAAACACTACCAGACATTAGCTTTACACATGACATCGGAGCCAAAAAGATTGAAGGAAAATAAAGTAGTAAAGATGGATCATTCAACAGGATGGGGAAGCATTTGTTGCTTGAGCGAAGAGAAGTGGTCGACGCAAAAACAGCTGAGATGAGGTACATGAGTAGCTTCATCTTGAAAATATCTCTGTGCGTCGTCATGTCCTGCAGCGAATCTGCCAATGCACATGTGTTCGGCATGGACTCCAATCCAGGAAACAAACGGGCGAATAGCGCTTCCTCGATCTCATTATTGACCTCATACGGGACTTTGATATGTCCACGAGGCACACCCAAAGTGCAGAACACAGATTCCTCGTTCAACGGAAGTCTTCCACTTCCCGGAATCACGAATTCCCTGGAGGCGGGCTCGTAGATCTCACCAAGCCAGTCGCATACAGGGTTGACAAGGTTCGTGCACCGTACATCCATCAGAGCCTGCATACCCATCTCAGCAGCAGCTCCCTTTTGATCATCGGTGAATTTGTCAATCAACACAGTCAGACGTTCTTGGGAGGCTCTGTTGCGAATACGTTTCTTCTTCCGCAAAAAACAGACACAAAGTGATCAGTTGTTGCCATGTTTTGCAATGTCATGAAAATATAGTTCATGACAGACGACTGCAAAAGATCTAGGTGCCAACCAATAACATAAATCAGGAGGAGGGGCGGGTGTGTGGACAGTTACCTCATCACCCTCTTTTCTCCGTCTAGTTGCCCGATTACGTTGTGGTGGATCCATGAAATCATTGTCATCATTTTGATGACCGCCACGAGCCATTCTGCTGATGTAGGAACAGACCAAAATGTCAAGGTGGAAATGTAAATGCAAGGGGTAAGCATTTACCACCTAACAGAAAAATGTCAACTAGTGAATGCAAAAATATAGCATGAACACACACGCGGCCCCCCTATGATTGTCGAGAACATAAACGTGGCAAGTAAGCATGTTGGTTACGCTATCAAGTAAAAAAAAGTGTACATATGGTAAATGCACTTGAAAACAAAATGTTGAAGTTGCCATGTTAGCCCAAGATAGTACAAAAAAGCAATGAAACCACGTCTGAATCAATAACCTGAAAACTGGCACAGTGTGTTCAGATATCACAAAGTCATTGTGGCAAACGAAAAAATTGCGTCCGCAGTACAATGAAGTTGCCACATTGTACTGACTGTAACATGGCAACAGACATGATGTGGTCAGCCAAAAAACTTGCCACATGCAAAAACATATGTATGGCATCTGGCACAATTGGTACGCAAATGTGGTTGCCATATTATGCAGCCAATTTGCCACACTGTCATATCTACAGTATGGCAACAGACAGTGTGTTCACATTCCATTTGCCACATGAATATACTATCCAAATGGCAACAGGCACACTTGATGTGCACATTAGTTGCCGTCCAGTGCAGTTGGCCGCTGAAACTGCATTGACTACCGATTTACTACACTTTACCATTCTCATCGTGTGGTAACTATCACAAATCATTCAGGAAAAATAGTTGCCACAATGAAAAAGCATGTTTGTGGCTACTATCACAATAATTCACCAAATTAGTTGCCACATGGAAGAGCGTGTGTGTGGCAACTATCACAGTCATTCAATAAATTAGTTGCCGCATGGGAGAGCTTGTATGTGGCAACTATAACAGTCATTTCAGTAAGCTAGTTGCCACATGGGAAAGCATGTTTGTGGCAACTATCACATTCATTCAGGAAGTTTGTTGCCATACAGTCATGATAGTTAATCAAACTAACACGTTTGCCTCATACTGCAGTTTCAAAAACATCTAACTAGATCTAGGGTTCAATGGCAACTACAATGACTTCAAATTCAACCTCAAAATTCTCCCCCGAACTGATTGCAAACACCAATTCGAACGAATGCACAACTAACAAACTAGAAGACATCTGCCCAATCCCAAGGCACAACTAGTGCGTGCCTCCGGACAGGCAGAACCACACCGACGAGGCCGCCGCGGCGGCGGCGACGAAACTACCCGGTGCCACCAAAAACAGCTAGCAGACGACTTCGCCACCGGCGGGAACGCCGACGCGGCGGCGAATCGCCTGAATCTCTACGAATCTTGATCGAGGAATCGAACAGGGAGAGAAGGGGGGGAAATGCAGGAAGGGATTGCGAGATTTGTAGCGAGCATTACCTTCAACCCGCAGGTGCTCCAGCGAAGCCGCTCCGTTCCGGCGACCACCACTGACGGCCGCAAACACTGTCGACTCCTCTGCCTCCGCCGTCCCCTTCTCCCCTCGCCTTCTCCTCTAGTGGTTTGAAGTGCGAGCGGGTTGTGCCAGTAATTGCGTCGTGGGTGAGTAAATGGAACCGTGAGGGAGAGGGTGGAGGGGTGTGCGACGTGTTTGACGTCAACCGCGGTCGGAGCGTGGCGTGCGGGCGCATGGCAGTTCCACCACACGCCTCTGAGTGGCAACCGCTGACCACGGGATGGCAACCACCGTGCGGGCGAACTGACTCGCACACCGCACACGAGACTCGTCCTACGTGGCGCCGAAAACCGGCCTGTTTGTTCCAAGATTCATGCACACAGTTGCCAACGGAGATGGTTGCGTGTGGTCGGGGTGGTGAACGCCCACACGTGTGGACGTTAACATTTCCGAAAACCAATTATATACTAGTGTGATAGATGCGCTCCAGGGCACCAATTGCTATTCGGTTTTACAATTAGAGTGGATAACTTCGTAATGAAATTCTTGTATTTTCCAAAAAATAAAAATCTTATATTTAGTAATTGGGGGCATCTTTTTTTGTGGAATTATTGAACTTGGGTGAGAAAAATCACAACAAAGCCCAAGATGGAGGTGATGGGGATAGAACCAACCTGTGGCAATCCGTGAGAGACGTGATTCAGGACCATGGTTCAGCCGAACCTATGGTCTATGTCGTACGATTTAACATCCTACTACATGTGGATTTATGACATTTATGTCAACTGCATTTTTTAATCAACCATGCGTGGATCCTCATGAATAGTGTCTAGAAATCAATGATGTCGAGCGTAGGTTCGGCTGAACCATGGTTCCGTGCAACATTTTCGGGCAATCCGTGCGCTTATACCAAATGGTGCAAGGAGATCTATTTCCGGCAAGGATGACTGTTCTTCACGGATTGGAGGAGGAAAAAGTGGCAAATTAACAAGAACGAAGGATAAATAGTGAAGCCTATTCGAATAGCACAAACCGACAACAAACATCTATAGATATGCAAGCCTCAATTTGGATTCCAAGTGAACAACGCTCTTGTTCAATCAGTCCAAATCGATCCACTCATTTCAAGAGAGAATATAGGACAAGGTAGATTTCTTCCCCAAATCCTAAGAGATGGATGGCTTCAAACGCTCCACGAGCTACTCGTTTAGCTCGCGAGCTTCAAGTCGATGCAACCTTAAGGGTACCAATTTTCTTATGTTTGCAACATGGGCACAAATAATCTAGTAATTCAACATTAACTATGTCAAACATATATCTTTGGGAGGATGGACATGCACATCAGATGACATATTCTAATAAAACATAACCAACTTTTTTGTACCACTAAATAGCTCTTGTCTTCCTCCACCACTATTTTCGTCTCACAAATCCAAGCAACTATATATTGTGAAAATCAATGACTAAATTTCGATAAAGCACCCTCTATCAAAAAAATGAAGTAAATTCCATCATGTATAATTCAAATCAAACCAATTCAGCGAACAAGCTAAAGAGGATCAACATAGACAGTTATAGAACTAGACGTTATATGTCTGGTCCAATGCCATCACAAATCAATGTGAAGGTCGCATCTTGGAGTTTTGAGTTAACTTCTCTTGAGCGCTCCTTTCTCCTTGTGTTCTTTTTCTCCCTTGAGGCCTTCCTTCCTACTCATTAGTTAAATTTTAGTACCACATTAACAAGGCAAATTTTAGTACAACAATGTGAAATTTTCGTAACAAGGTAAATTTAGTACAACAAGGTAAATTATAGTACAACAGTTAGAGGGTAAAGTTTAGTACAAGAAGTCTGAGTATCTTGACAAAAATCCAGTAGGAATCAAATTTAGGCGCAAGTGGATATTTCAATGGCTCCAGAAAAAAAATCAATACACATGGCTCCCATGTCACTGTAACTTTATTCGGTAGTTTAGAACTTCAGATTAAAGATAATATTGTTATACAAATAGTCTGCATTGTTCTTGTTCCAGTGTTCGAGCAAATGATAAAGTGAATATGCTAACAATAGTTCGTCCAATGTGTACACCCTCCATTCTAGTACGGCTACATTTTTCTACAAAGAATAATATATTAATATCAAGGTATATCAATTACATCCGACTTCTGCAACAACATAATCTCGAAACCAAATTGAAACACCAGTATGCACACAACCAAAAAGATTTAAAAGAACAAGAAGGGAAAATAGAGCTCACACAACCAACAACTCACAACAGATAAGCAACAACCTCACCCATCATCCTTGATAGCACACGAACTACAAGAAAGGTTCTTCAGAAGCAATGTCTCTAGAAGGAAATGATGCGCACGCGCCGACATCGTCGGATCCAATCAGTGAGGGTGAGATCCGGGTTTTCAACCCGAAGAGCACATCTAAGCAAACTCCAAAGCAATGCATTTAACAAAGACACAATACGTAAATATCGTCATTGTGAGGTGCAACCACGGGAGGCCAGACCTAGGTCCACCATGGGAGGCCAGATCTAAGCAAACTCCGAAGCAATGCCATTGAACAAGCTCCATCGCGTACGTCATGCCGTTCAGGGCCACCATGCCGTTCGAGTGAACCTCCTTTCCAAAACTACCATTTGTGGAGAGAGAGAAAACAAGTAAGGTAATTTTGGTACTAAGACATAAGTTAAAAAAATCAAAACTTTGCAAATGAAGGTAACATCGCTTACAATGAGCCTATTTCGTCTTATCTTTCACTTGGTGGCGTAAATTATGTCCTGCTTTGATTAGATGCTGGACATTGACAGTCAAATTTGTTAAGATTACCGTGTCATATTTACTTGCATATGCGGTTGATATGTGATCCAAAGGGCCAGCGTGTATTACCTAGTTGATGCGGACTGGCAGCTCAACTCTTATATTTTCTTTTGAGAGTTACTCAACTCTTATAGTAATCACATTTGGTTCATCTCTCTCAGTCTTATCATTACTTGTTATCAGCGATAATGTAAGAAGAAAAATACAGATGGGAAGCTTTCATTGCCTAGTTATCCATGCAAGTAGGCAAATTACTGCAGCTTAATCTAAGAACTAGTGCAATTTAATGCTAACGAACACCTGCAAAAATAACAGAAAGAGAGAGGGTGACGTTAACAATGACTACAAACTCCTAGCATAAAATCTTTGAAATGCAATTATCCAATGAGCAACTTGGAATTGGCAACACGTATCACAAACAACCAAAGCAAGGGTTTGGCATTCACATATCATTGTCAGATACAATCATCCTTGTTGAAACATAACGAGAAAAGCAACATTTAGAAAGCTGACAAAATAATTACAAAAACGTCTATATCTCAAGCAGTTTCGATGATGGCGTGGTAGCTCTTTCACACAGGTGGAAGCCTAGAAAACACAAAAATGATTGATACTTGAGGGTTGTGATTAATACTGAGATGCAGTCCAATACCTCAAGTAGGGCCGAATTTAAACTCCGAAACTTGCGAGCTAAACGAGTAGCTCGTGGCTCGGCTTGACTCGACTTGAACTTGATGAATAACAAGTTGAGTCAAGTTTTAATCTGAGCTCTTTAACAGAAACAAAATTAAGATAATTGAAGAATGCATCCATTAAGAAACAAAATTACAACAACATGCAGACTAAGGCATAGCCTAGTGGTGGGAAGGGGCTGATGCCTTCCCATCCGCCCAGATTCAAGGCATGGTACTTGTAAATTGTGTTTGTTGCACCAATTATACTGTAGGGGGTTCACTTATAGTCTTTCTGTCAAAAAAGGATATTTACGAAGAACATAAGGTGAATCTGTTGCAAATGGAAGAAACTGGGAGGCCCGTGTCAACATTGAGTACAAATTATTGTCATAAAATTATTTGAAGCACAATTGTCCAATGAGCAACTTGGAATTGACAAAGGTCACAATCAACGAAGGCAAAGATTTGGCGCCCTCACATCACTGAAGCAACATAAGGAGAAATAGTTATATGTCTAAGTATCTTGGAAGAGCTAAACAACAAGCTCACATCATGAGTTTAAGTGACCAAAGCATAGTTTGTGTAACCGCTTATGTCCATGCTTACCGAGATTAAAATTTTAATCAAGTGGAGGCGATGATTACAATCCCTGCTTGAAGCTGGTGTCAGAATCAGGGTCTATAAATACGGCCAATCACAAACTGAGCAATACACTACTACTCAAGTACCATATTAGCAGTAGCTGATTGGCCAATTAGGCACTAATAACTAGTTGCAGCAGTAACTAGCTAGAAAGAGGCATGGCAACGGAGGTCGCCGCCCCTGGCGCAAGAATGCCGGTGTCGGTGCTGGTTCTCGTGGCATTGGTCGTGGTCTGCCTGTCCGCCAACGGGGCGGCGGCGCAGCAGGCGAGCGGCGTGGCAGCAACGTACAACCTGTACCACCCAGAGAAGATCAACTGGGACCTGCGCGTGGCCAGCGTCTTCTGCGCGACGTGGGACGCCGACATGCCGCTGGCGTGGCGGCAGAGGTACGGCTGGACGGCGTTCTGCGGCCCCGCCGGCGCTCACGGCCAGCCGTCCTGCGGCCGCTGCCTCCAGGTACGTACTCATATCATATGCTTTGCCTATCTCCGTCGATGCATCATGGATAGTTCCTATAAGGAAATGTGTATCTTGCTATGCATCGCGCGTTGTTTGATCGGCGGGACACTATCATGTCATCAGGTGACGAACAGGGCGACAGGGGCGCGGACGGTGGCGAGGGTGGTGGACCAGTGCGACAACGGCGGGCTCGACCTTGACGTCGCCGTGTTCCACCGGATCGACACCGACGGAGGCGGCGTCGCCAACGGCCACCTCGTCGTCGACTACCAGTTCGTCGGCTGCCAGGACTGATCACGCACGAGGTCACCGCATGCTGCTGCATATGCCTACGATCGTTGCGGCGAATAAATATGCATGGGAAATCAGTAGTACCGGCAAGAATAAAACGCAACTGAAATCAATATCGGCTTCGATGTTCGATCCAGGCATGCAACACGTGTGGTCTTCCGATTCTGAATATCTCGTTATGTAACTCGGAATCGATTGTCGAAATGACAGGTTTTATGTCTCAGCGTCAAGCCACGTAATCTGGCTACTTGCTGTTGGAGTATCGAGCATTTTCCAAATAATTTTAACTCATAAATTCATTTCTAACCGATCCCCTAAATTTAGGCCCTCAAACGGGCCCTCAAACCTTAACTCCTCAAAATGGAGGAGTTAGAAACGGTCCCTTAAGGGCATCTTCAATGCTAGGCGCTAAGAGAGGGCGCTAGGAAAATGATCCTAGCCAATTGACAGTTACGGCAGCAATTCCTTGCGTCGGGCGCCGCTGCGACGTAAAACAAGGCACCGAGAGCTAGCGTTTTCTTTCCCGCGAGATAACACATGGATCGCTATTTTCCACCAATGTTTAGCGCCGATGGTTAGCGCCTAGCATTGGGATAGATGACGCTTGGTGCTTTAAAAAAATTATGGTATTTACTTTTTTTCTATTTAAGCGCCCAGATAAGCGCTCCCAATTGTAGATGCCCTAAATTTAACTTTCAAAAACTTTTTTTCCTCACAAATTCATCTCAAACATAGAACTACTTGATTCAAACACAAAGTTAAACAAAGGTAGCACAATTCGATACACTGCATAACATGAACATAAACTACTCGATTGAAACTTAAACTAAATAAAACTAATCTTCTCCGGCCATGATTTTCTCCCAATCCACTTCACCCTCGCCAGAGCCGAAGTCGGAGTCGCTAGATGAAAGATATATCGCTTGCGGTCAGGCCTCATCGTCGACCTCCCCACCGGACAGCTCAGCCTCATCGGCTGTCTTCTTGTAGAGCTCGTAGACTCTAAGCTCCTCGGCGGCGAGCTCTGGATGTTTCGCTCGGAGCGAGACCATGTATGCCTCGTCGGTGCGCGGGGTCTCGATTTGCTCGAAGGCCTCCTGATTCTCCCGCACCTTGTGGCGGCAAAAAACCGGGAAACTACTCGGGGGGTCGACGGTGATAAGCTCCAGGACATCGTGGATGTCAATATCTTCGCACGACTGTCGTGGAGGCAAACCACCATCACGTCGTAAGTGTGAGCCCCTTGCTCCGCTCACTAGAACAAGCTGATCCAGTGCAGCTTCCCCATGTACCGATCCTCGATCTCACACACCCAATCCTCCACGGTCACTCCCGCACGTCGTGGTACTTCCTCTTATGCGAGGACGGCAAGTCCGAAATGGATCGGGAGTGGGGTGTATCGGTGGGTGCTTAGGGTGGCTGTGTGGCCCCTTCTAGTCGCGACGCCGACTAGGTGTTGCCCATTTCGTCCAGTTGAAAGAGAGGAGGGTGTTGGCAGGGAGGGTGCGGGGTGGATTAGGGTGGCTGCAGTGTGGGGGCAGGAGCTGCGGGGTGGATTTGCGCGGCACTAGCATGGTTGTGGACTGAGCGAGGGAGAGGATCGTCGCAGGGGAGGGGGTCGAAATTATCCCACTAGTGCAGAACCGGGCTTTAGTGCCGGTTCGTGACGGCCTTTAGTGCCGGTTGGCGAACTGGCACTAAAGAGTGGGGACTAAAGCCCCCCCCCTTTAGTACCCACTAGTAGAAAACCACCCATTAGTCCCGGTTCGTAAGGGCCTTTAGTCCCGGTTCATGAACCGGGACTAATGGGTCGTTACTAATACCTCCACCCATTAGTCCCGGTTCAATCCAGAACCGGGACCAATGTGCCTCCACGTGGCTCTGTGCGCCCACCCCAGTCAGGGGGCCTTTGGTCCCGGTTGGTGGCACCAACCGGGACCAAAATGCATCCACGCGTCAGCATTCCAGTTGCTGGGGTTTTTGTGTTTTTTTTTTTTTGAAAGGAGGGGAGGTTGGGGGTTTTGGGGGGTTAATTTAATTAGGTGTTTCATATATTGTGTTAACTAGCTAATTAATAGAGAGAAGTGTCCTCTCTTATGTCCGTGCTTGGACGCTACGTACTATATATACATAAGTGATCGAGAGAACCATTCAGTACAGAAGTTCGTCATGCATACCGAGAGAAGTGATCGATCGACCTCTCCTTCTCCGAGAGGTTGGTCGAACAACAAGTTTTCGTATCATGTATCCGACGCTACTGGCTACATACATGTACAATATGTATAAGATCTCTTATAATTACAAACCCCTAGCTAGCATTTGAAATCAATTTCCACATGGTATTCTCCGGTTTTACTGATGATGTGGTCAAGAAAGAATCCCGTCAATTCCTCTTGAATTGCTTTCATGCGATCTGGTTCTAGGAGTTCATTCCGCATCTGCCACGTCTAATTTGAAGAAGGGGGTTAATTAATACATATATATGAATGAAACTCAATAGAAATGATGGTGTAATAAAATGAAATTGTGAATATTATTGCTTACGCACTTCATATTGTCTTTGAGAGTAGCCCCGCTTGTTTTTCAAAGTCGCGGTGTGGATGAACTCGCACATGTAGTATCCACAGAAATCATTCCCTTCCTCCTGCCACAAGCACTTTACGAGAAATAGAGGTCAATCAACCTGATAATGAAGCATTATAAATGGCATTGATGAAAGTATAGCTATATATAGAATCAACGGGAGATGCGCGCAACTAGCTAGCCAGTAGTACTTACTTTCGGGTATGTATATTGCAGCTCCTTCGGCAGTCCCGGAGCTTCTGCAGTGAACTGTTTCCAAACCCTGCAAGACAAAGAAAATAATTATTATTACTTGAGATATCAGAAAATGAACAAAAAGTTACCAATATGGTGCGATAATTATGATCGATTGAACTTACTTGCTGAGCATTTCAGTCATGTCCGCATAGGTTTTGGGATCTTTCCGTCTCGAGTCTAAGACGGTTACTAGTCCACGCTCAAGCTTAATCTCCAGAAGAATATAGTGGTACCTGCGCACGCATGCATAACTCATCAATTACATTACTATAACCTCGCTTGAGTAATAAGGGAAACCAAATATGCACACGACAGTAACACTCACGGGCCGTTGTAAGGAAAGAGTATGGTATCTTTGTTTTGATTTTTTATCAACGATCGTAGCAAGTTGTCCTCGGCCTCTTTGACGTTCTTTTCAACCAGAAATACATCTATGATATTTGTGTTAATGAACCCAATATCATAAATTTCTTGTTTTTTGCACTCGACGATCTTCAATCTGCATAATATATTGAGGATAATTAATTATAAATACATGCATGCAATGAAAGAGCCAAGCTATATATAGAGACTTAATGACAGAAATAGTACTTACAGGCAGTAGCAAAAGACCATTAATTTATCGAGGGCCTTTTGATTGAAAAACTCGAAGAACTCCTCAAATGGAACAGTCAACAGATCATTTGCAACGAGATCGTGCTCCTCTTTAATATGCAGATACAAAGCATTCTTACCATCAGACTCTCTGCAGGTTTCCATGTACCAATTATGAAATCTTCGCATCATTGTTGTCAGAGATTTTTCATCTTTGACGAGAGGCTTCCCGTACTCGTATCTGTGTCCGTCCACCTTCAAGAAATCAGGAAGTGCATTGTCAGGCAGGTAATCGTCAAGATTGCCATAACCGGCCACCGTCCCCGGAGCATTAGACACATTGAGCGGGGGGCACGATTGCTGTGCTTGTTCGCCGAGCTGGGCAATTTTTTTCTCCTTTGCTCGTTGTTTTGACCTTTTAGCACTGACAGTAGTTCCCGACCGCTGGGCTTGGAGATATGTCTGTTCAGTAATGCGCTCATAGTTGGTTCTCAGCGGAGACTTTGGTGGTTTCCTCAGGGCATCGATAGTGCGCTTTGCTTTCACCGGATCTACCTTCTCCTCCGGAGGTGGATGTCTCTTTGCTTTCACCCCTTCAAAGAACTCCTTCACGTGGGCCTGCACAATCGTACCGTTTTCCTCCTCAGACCTCTCGTACGGTAACTTCTCTAGAGGCTTGAGAGACGATGGACCGTATTTGTATTGCCTCCCGCCTCTGGTTGTGCTGCTAGACGCCGGAGCAGACGGAGCGGCTGCGGCGTCTGTCTTCTTTCGTGCTTGCTTACGAGGCGGAGGAGAAGGAGTACGACACGCCGGAGCAGCCGGGGCGGCGGCGGGTCTCTTCCGCCCTTGCTGGCGAGGCGGAGAAGGAGGATGCTGCTGGCTGCTCGGGAGCGCCGGCGCGGGCGGAGAAGGAGGCGGAGTGCCGCCATGCGCCGGAGAAGGAGGCGGAGTGCCGCCACGCGTGCCCTGATCGTCACTCGCCGGAGGAGGAGGCGGTGGAGGAGGCGGAGTGCCCTGACTCGCCGGAGCAGGAGGAGGAGGCGGAGGCGTCCAGTTCAGAAGGTTGATGAGCTCCTTCTTCCATAGGCATGGAGTCTTCAGAGCAGAACCCAGCCTAGTCTCCCCTTCACCGGTAGGATGGTCAAGCACGAGGTCCTCAAATCCCTCCGTTATTTCATCCACCATCACCTTAGCATATCCTTTTGGAATCGGCTGGCAGTGATAAGTTGTGCCGGGTCCACTAGGATAAACTTGGCCAACAGCCGCCTTGACCTTCAAATTCATCCATCGTGCCATCATGTGGCAATTTTGAGACTCCGTGATACCATCCACGGGATAGCTGGCAGGAGCCGTCAAGACATGCTCCGGCTGAAGCAGCTCGGTGGAAGCCACGCTGCTTCTCCGCTGAGATGGCGAGGTAGCTTCGGGGGAAGCTTCGGCATGTCGTTTGTTGCGATCTACTGCTTCTCGTTCCTCTTCTCGATCCTCTAGCCCCATTACCCTTCCAAGCAGCGCCTGCATTTGGTCATGCTCCAGTTTCTTCCTCCTCTCGTGGGTTTTGTAACCCCCTGCGTCCGGAAAACCAACCTTCCATGGAATGGAGCCTGGTGTGCCTCGTGTCCGTCCAGGGTTCTCGGGATTCCCAAGGGCCATTGTGAGCTCGTCCTTCTCCCTGTTTGGAAGGAACGTCCCTCGCTGCACTGCATTGATATAGTGTCGAAGGTTCTTGACTGGTGTTTGCAGTTGTTCGTCCATCCACTGACACTTCCCTGTTACAGGGTCCAAGGTTCCGCCAGCCCCGAAGAACCAAGTCCGGCAACGGTCTGGCCAGCGCATTGTTTCTGGTTCGATCCCTTTTTCAAGCAGATCATGCTCAGCCTTGGACCACTTAGGCCGGGCTTTGAGGTAGCCACCTGACCCTGTGCGATGGTGAAGCTTCTTCTTCGCAGCATTTTTCTTGTTTGTCTCCGACATCTTCTTACTCTTTTCCGATGTCTTGTGGGCTACAAATGCGGGCCAGTGATCTTTGATCTTCTCATATTTGCCGATGAATTCTGGTGTCTTTTTTTCCTTGACAAACTGGTTCAGCTCTTTCCTCCACCTCCTCATTAGGCCTGTCATCTTCTTAAGAGCACAAGACTTGATTAATTGCTCTTTAACTGGCTTCTCCGGATCCTCCTCTGGCGGTAGGGTGAAATTTGCCTTTAGCTCAGTCCAAAGATCTTCTTTCTGCATATCATTGACATAAGACACCTCAGCGTCTTCATCCTTAGCAGGCTTATACCATTGCTGGATGCTGATCGGGATCATGTCCCTAACAAGAACCCCGCACTGAGCAGAAAATGCCTTCCTTGTCCGGATGGGTTCAATCGGTTCGCCGTCGGGCGCGATTTCTATAATCTCAAACTTTTCATCCGAGCTCAACTTTTTCTTCGGGCCTCGTCTCCTTACCGAAGTTTTGCTCGATCCGGAGGGCTAGAAATTATAAGGAAGAAAGACGACAGTAATTAATATGTGTACATATACCAAAACAATGGATGCATCAATTAACTAGTCAGCACGGGCTTAACTAATATATATATATATATATATACCTGGCCGGACTCGGTTCGGTGACCGGAGCAGTCAGCATGGTCTCCTTCGTCTTGTACCTCCATTGTGTCACCGGAGCCATCATGAACATAGTCCTCCTCTCGTACCGGCATTAATGGGTCGAAGCCACCATCATAAACATAGCCCTCTTCTTCATCTAGCTGATCAACGGTGTCGAGGAGAAATGACGCAACATCATCACTTGATCCATTTGCGATTATGTCCCCCAACATCGCTTCTGTTTCTTCGTCTCGGGAGTGCTCCATAGTTTCTGCAAATATTTACAACATGTCAATTATTATTAAAACATGGTACAGATGGATATATATATATATATATATATATATATATATATATATATATATATATATATTAGTGGCAAACGTAGAACTAGCTAGCTAATCACAATAAGGAATCATGTTAGTGGCCTCGACACAATGCTTCAAGGGTTTGGGGTGGCCTCGACGATAACGCTCTTTTAACTTGATAAATTTGGGTGGCCTCGAGAGAGTTAATTTGTCGGGTAGGGGCGCGGCGGGAGGGGTAGGAGACCAACATCGTTTTCTCTCTAGGGTTTGGGTGTCCTCGAGAGTTTTGGTCGAGCGAGAGGGCCAAGGGGGTGCTGCAGTTGTATAAGTTATCACGGTCGAGAGGGGGTATATATATATATCGACCGCCCCTCATGTCGAAGTTATCTAGAGGGGGTTATATCGACAATGACGCGACATACATATACATGGGAAAATAATGTTATCGGGGAGGGGGTATCGGTACCACCCCCAAGCTCGTGTTGAAGTTTCTTCTTTCTCCTCTATTCCTTTCTTTCTTCTTCTCCTCTTCTTTTTCTTCTTCTCCCTCGAGAAAGGAAAATAATTAAGGAAAAGGAAGAAAAGAGAAAAAGGAAGAAGGAAGAAGAAGAAGAAAAAAAAGAGGAGAAGAAGAAAGGAATATTTTTCTTCTTTCTCCTCTATTCCTTTCTTCTTCTCCTCTTTTTTTTCTTCTTTTTTCCTCTTCTTATTTATTTCTCCCCTTCTTCCTCTCCTCTTTTTCTCCTTTCTTCCTCTTCTTATTTTCCTTTTTCCTCTCATTCTTTTAGTATTGCTTGTTTTAAAAAAAATGTTCAAATAGAAAATTTCGAAAAAAAACAAAGGTTTTGCCTAATGCATTGTTCATATGAATATACAAACATTTGCATATTATACAATAATTAATATCACCAATAGATACAATAAATACAGAGCGACGAAGAGCCAATAGATAAAAAAAATCTATGAACAGAAAAAAACATGAACAATAAATACACATATGAACAATAAATACATATATGAACAAAAACATGCTCTGAACAATTTTTGAACATTACATACACATAGCCACATACATACACATATACATTATATATATATGAACAAAAAAATTAAACTAATAAAAATGAAAAAAACAGAGCCGCATATATATATATAGCCACATACATACACATATATATACATTGAACAAAAAAATTAAACTAATAAAAATGAAAAAAAACAGAGCCGGTGCGGCGCGGCGGCTCACAGCGGTGGCGGCGCGCGGGGGCGGGCGACGGCGACGGGGCAGGGGCTCGGGGCGCGGCGCGCGGGGGCAGGCGACGGCGACGGGGCAGCCTGGCGGCGACGACGGCGGGCGCGGGCTCGGGGAGGACGGCGCGGGCTCGGGGAGGCCGGCGACGACGACGGGCGCGGGCGACGGCGACGGCGACGGCGGGGGCGGCGGGCGGCGTCAGGGCAGCCTGGCGGCGTCGATGTGCTCGACGTCGTTGGGGGGCAACTGGTGGCGATGAACTCTGCAAAACTGCGAAGTGCTACTTATATACAAGGAGCATTGGTCCCGGTTGGTGGCACAAACCGGGACTAATGCACCCTTTAGTCCCGGTTGGTGCCACCAACCGGGACCAAAGGCCTCTTTTTCGGCAGCCCAAAGGGCGGGAAGCTGCGGCCTTTAGTACCGTTTGGTGGCACCAACCGGGACCAATGCCCCCCCTTTAGTCCCGGTTGGAGCCACCAACCGGGACCAAAGGCCCCTGTGCTGCCCGCGTCGGGGCCAAAGTTTAGTCCCACCTCGCTAGTTGAGAGGGGCGCGCAGTGGTTTATAAGCCCCACTGTCGCACCCCTCTCGAACTCCTCTCTACTGCAGGCTTATGGGCCTACTTGCGACTGCTTTGCCCGATGGGTCTTCTGGGCCTACTGCGGGCCTGAATCATGGCCCATAGTAGGGATTCAAGTCGTATTCAGGCTGTGGGGGCCCAATGGGGGGCATTTTTTTGTTTCCTTTACTTATTGTTGCTATTTTTATTTTTTTCCAGTTTTTTTGTTTTGTTTTGTGCATTATTTATTTTCTTTTGTTTTTTTGCTTTATTTTTAATTCTTTTTGCTTTTAGTTTTAGGAAAATTATAAACTTTCCACTTTTTTTGTTTTTTTGTTTTCTTTCTTGATTTATTTATTTTATTTTGTTTCTACTTACAACAAAATATTTATTGTTGTTTTTTTGTTTTGTTTTCTGCATTATTTATTTTCTTTTGTTTTTTACTTTATTTTTTAATTCTTTTTGCTTTTAGTTTTAGGAAAATTATAAACTTTCCACTTTTTTTGTTTTTTTGTTTTCTTTCTTGCTTTATTTATTTTATTTTGTTTCTACTTACAACAAAATACTTACTGTTGCTATTTTTAATTATTACGAGAGCCGAACCATAAGACATTAAAGCATTTCAAATGAACTCTGAAAAAGTTGAAAGTTGGCATGGTATCATAAATTGACCCACACATAGCATGTGCATGTACAAAACGGACAATGGTATCATACTCGTTAGTTACAAAGTTGGCATGGTATCATCATAATAGTTGCGGGAGAAAGTCTTCACTTTTTCTTCGCTTGTGTCATTTGCTTATTGCGCCGTAACCATGGATAATCTTCATCGTTTATCAGGATGCTGGGGTCAGCCTTGACTTTAAAGGGAGGAATTTCATGAAACTTTTCATAATCTTCAGACATGTCTCTCTTGTCCTCCACTCCCACGATGTCCCTTTTTCCTGAAAGAACTATGTGGCGCTTTGGCTCATCGTATGATGTATTCGCTTCCTTATCTTTTCTCTTTCTCGGTCTGGTAGACATGTCCTTCACATAATAACCTGTGCCACATCATTGGCTAGGACGAACGGTTCGTCAGTGTACCCAAGATTTTTCAGATCCACTGTTGTCATTCCGTACTGTGGGTCTACCTGTACCCCGCCTCCTGACACATTGACCCATTTGCACTTAAACAAAGGGACCTTAAAATCATGTCCGTAGTCAAGCTCCCATATGTCCACTATGTAACCATAATATGTGTCATTTCCCCTCTCGGTTGTTGCATCAAAGCGGACACCGCTGTTTTGGTTAGTGCTCTTTTGATCTTGGTCAATCGTGTAAAATGTATTCCCATTTATCTCGTATCCTTTCCAAATCAATACAGTCAAAGATTGTCCCCTGGATAACAAGTACAGCTCATCACAAACAGTGTTGTCACCTCTGATACGTGCTTCCAACCAACTGCTGAAAGTCCTGATGTGTTCACATGTAATCCAGTCATCGCACTACTCCGGGTGTTTGGAGCGCAGACTGTTCTTGTGTTCATCAACATACGGGGTCACCAAGGTAGAGTTCTGTAGAACTGTGTAGTGTGCTTGAGACCAAGAATATCCGTCCTGCATATTATTGAGTCCCTTCCAAGCGTGCCTTTTCCAGTCAGTCTCCCCTCATACCGCGATTTAGGGAGACTTATCTTCTTAAGGCCAGGAATGAAGTCAACACAAAACCCGATGACATCCTCTGTTTGATGGCCCATGGAGATGCTTCCTTCTGGCCTAGCGCGGTTACGGACATATTTCTTTAGGACTCCCATGAACCTCTCAAAGGGGTACATATTGTGTAGAAATATGGGGCCCAAAATGACAATCTCGTCAACTAGATGAACTAGGACGTGCGTCATGATATTGAAGAAGGATGGTGGGAACACCAACTCGAAACTGACAAGACATTGCACCACATCACTCCTTAGCCTTGGTATGATTTTTGGATCGATCACCTTCTGAGATATTGCATTGAGGAATGCACATAGCTTCACAATGGCTAACCGGACGTTTTCCGGTAGAAGCCCCCTCAATGCAACCAGAAGCAGTTGCGTCATAATCACGTGGCAGTCATGAGACTTTAGGTTCTGAAACTTTTTCTCTGCCATATTTATTATTCCTTTTATATTCGACGAGAAGCCAGTCGGGACCTTCATACTAAGCATGCATTCAAAGAAGATTTCCTTCTCTTCTTTGGTAAGAGCATAGCTAGCAGGACCTTCATACTGCTTTGGAGGCATGCCGTTTTTTTCGTGCAAACGTTGCAGGTCCTCCTGTGCCTCAGCTGTATCTTTTGTCTTCCCATATACGCCCAAGAAGCCTAGCAGGTTAACGCAAAGGTTCTTCGTCACGTGCATCACGTCGATCGAAGAGCGGACCTCTAGGTCTTTCCAGTAGGGTAGGTCCCAAAATATAGATTTCTTCTTCCACATGGGTGCGTGTCCCCCAGCGTCACTCGGAACAGCTAGTCCGCCGGGACCCTTTCCAAAGATTACGTGTAAATCATTGACCATAGCAAGTACGTGATCACCGGTACGCATGACGGGCTTCTTCCGATGATCTAAATTAATTAAACCATACACTGAAACTATGTAAAACATTTCAATGGAAAACAAATGCGATCATAATCGCAACCAATGTAACAACTGATCCAACGGCATAATGATACCAAGCCTCGGTATGAATGGCATATTTTCTAATCTTTCTAATCTTCAAGCGCATTGCATCCATCTTGATCTTGTGATCATCGACGACATCCGCAACATGCAACTCCAATATCATCTTCTCCTCCTCAATTTTTCTAATTTTTTCCTTCAACAAATTGTTTTCTTCTTCAACTAAATCTAACCTTTCGACAATAGGGTCGGTTGGAATTTCCGGTTCAACAACCTCCTAGATAAATAAAATCTATGTCACGTTGGTCGGCATAATTGTCATAAACAATAAATGAACCAATAGTTATGAAAAGATAATATATACCACATCTGAATCATAGATAGGACGAGGGCCGACGGGGGCGGATACCAAAACCATCGCACTATATAAGATGCAATAATAAAAGTAAGAAAATTATACAAGTATCTATATAAACATACAAGTAAGAGTTTTTTTTCCTTTCAGAAAGAAGATAAGAACAAGAGGCTCACCACGGTGGTGCCGGCGACGCGGGCGATCGACGGCGGTGAAGACGGGGACGGGACGTGACGGACCGCTAAACCTAGACAAATATTGAGAAAAATGGAGCTTGGAGGTGGAGCTTGGAGAGGAGAAAGCTTAAGTAGTGTGGCTCGGGCATTCCATCGAACACCTCGTGTGCATAGGAGGTGAGCTAGAGCAACACAAAGCTCTCTCCTCGCCGGCCACGAAAAACAGAGCAGTGAGAGTGCTCTGCTCGCGGGGTATATATAGGCAATTAATTGGTCCCGGTTCGTGGCATGAACCGGGACTAAAGGGAAGCCTTTGGTCCCGGTTCATTCCCCCAACCGGGACCAATGGTGGTGGGCCAGGAGCAAGGCACATTGGTCCCGGTTCGTCCCGCCAACCGGGACCAAAAGGTCCAGACGAACCGGGACCAATGGCCCACGTGGCCCGGCCGGCCCCCGGGGCTCAAGAACTGGGTCCAATGCCCCCATTGGTCCCGGTTCTGGATTGAACCATAGACCATTGCCCCCTTTTCTACTAGTGACCGGTTCGTCACGAACCGGCGCTAAAGTGCCACCACGTGGCACGAGCCAGACCCGTTTGCGTGGAGGGCATTAGTACCGGTTGGTAACACCAACCGGTACTAAATGTTTGGGTGTTTTTTTAATTTTCTTTAATTTTGTGTTTTCAATTTAATTTAGTGATTGTTTTACATTATAATGAGTTGTTAAACATTAGGTGAAAGTGCCGCGGATTAGTTTCGACTAGATGTATTATTGGATATCTCTACTAGCTAGCTAGCTAGCTAGAGTATATGCCATATCCATATTATACTTGATCAACTATAATATATACGGATATGGCATATACTTGATCACTTAGGTAGGATCCATCCAGCTGAAACTAATCTACGGTTTCTTTCATTAAATGATATAATAATTAACTAGCTATCTAATCACCACCAGCACTACTAGCTTAAAGAAGAAACATTCACTTGTACCAGAAGCAAAAATATTATCGATCAAGTTCAACATGATTGTCATGATATTATAAGCGTTCATATATAACACCACAAAAGCAAATCACTTAAGTTCAGAACGAAGAACACAGACATGAAAGGACAAGTACTAATTAAGAGCAGCGTGAAGAACTAGCTAAATCACTCCTGCTAGCTACTCTCTCTCTGATAAAATAGCATAGAACATGTATAGCTCTCCTGATTGATCATACTGGAGCATGCCGATGAACCTGTCTCCTAATCGTGGGCTGCGCTTCTCATTGTTGCCCCCTAGTACTTCTCTGCGATCATTAACAATTTTCCTCCAATCTTTCACTATTAAGCATTCATCGCTTCTAGAAATCCTGAATGCATTCATGTGCAATGTAGGATATCTTGACTGTAAGCTAACAATTGACATCTGACCTTTAGTCTCGATCCCCTGAGACACAACTGTCATCGGGAGTCCCTGTTGAAGAACATTGTATAGTACTTAATTAATATACTTAGTAATGAAAGTTTAGCAAAAAAAATTATGTATGCAAAATATGCACTGAGGACAAATAGTAAATATCTTACCATCATTCCTAAATAGATGTGACCGTAGTTCAATACCATCACTATTGGTCGCACGTTTTGAGTACTAACATTTCTAAGTGCAGGAAGAAAATTTGTCTTCACAGTATGAAGATCCTCAAGCCATGAAACATAATGACTTATCTCCTCGCAGTTTAATTCAGCTCCGGGACAGTAGTAGGTCATGTCTACCAAGCGCCGGACATGTTTGGTTGAATGGAGATAAGCTGTCAATAGAAATTAGTTGTCAGTTATTTTTGAATAAGCAATATCAAAGACAAAAATATAGTTGAGAAGAACTCACATAATGGTAGAACTGGAGGCGTCTGCACATCGACCCATATGTCTCTATTACCTTCAATATTATCTTCCGGACGAATATCAAAGGTGATAACCATACCAGGCTCAAATGCATAAGGCTTGCATAGTGCTTGCCAAGTTTTGCATTCAAAATAGGTGTACGTGTGTGCATTGTAAACTTTGACATTGAAAGTATAACCATCATGCTCAGTTTTCAGGTAAGCTCTCTTTACCTTCATAGTTTCCATATCTTTGAAACCTATCTTATCCAAGACAAAAATTCTTGCATGGCACGGGATGCGCTAGTAGAATAGTGAAAATTAAAAATTATAAGTCAGGCAAATGAAGCATATATAAGTCATGCTTAATTACGAAAACAGACTTGTCGTTGTGACTTACTGTATCGAATTCGAAAGTCTCATCCAGCTTGATGCTGAATCGCCTACCATCAACAAGGAAATTTCTGTCGCACTGGTCGCGCTGGTCTTCATAGTATTCGCACATAATGAAATTTTTTCCGTCATCAGACGGCATTTCCTATGTTCATATTAGGTGAAACATTAAACACTTACTAATTCAATTAATTCAACTACTTCTATTAATTCAACTAAGCATTTACTAAAAATAAACTAGTTATTTATTCAATTAGTTCAACTAAGCATTTACTAAAAATAAACTAGTTCTATATATTAATTCAACTAGTTCAATTAAACATTTACTAAAAATAAACTAGTTATATTAATTCAATTAGTTCAACTAAGCATTTACTAAAAATAAACTAGTTTTATATAATAGTTCAACTAGTTCAACTAAACATTTATTAAAAATAAACGAGTTCTATATATTAATTCAACTAGTTCAACTAAGCATTTACTAAAAATAAACTAGTTATATTAATTCAACTAGTTCAACTAAGCATTTAATTACTAAAAATAAACTAGTTCTATATATTAATTCAACAAGTTCAACTAAGCATTTACTAAAAATAAACTAGTTCTATATATTAATTCAACTAGTTCAACTAAGCATTATATTTACTAAAAATAAACTAGTTATTATATTAATTCAACTAGTTCAACTAAACATTAACATATTTCTAATTCGTCGATGATAACATTTCTAACATTCTAAAAATAAACTAGATATAGTTCTAATTCATCTAAACATTAGAAAACTGAAAATAAGTAAAAAAATATGTGTGTGTAGTGTGTGTATATGTGTGTACGTACATGTGTAGTGTACGTGTAGTGTGTGTGTGTCTGTGTGTATGTGTGTGCAGTGTGTGTGTGTGTGTGTGTGTGTGTGTGTGTAGTGTGCGTGTGTGTGTGTATGGAGCGGGTCGGGCGCGTACGGGCGGGCGGCGACGACGGGCGGCGGGGGCCGGTGACGGCGACGAGACGGGCGGCGGCGGCCGGGGACGGCGACAAGACGGCCGGGCTGGCGGCGGCCGGGGACGGCGACGAGACGGGCGCGACAACGACGACGGGCGGCGGGGGTGGTGACGACGACGGGCAGTGGGGGCGCGCGGCAACGACGACGACGGGCGGCGGGGCGGCGAGGGCGACGGCACGGCGGCGCGGGTGGCGTCGGCGTCATCGAAATCGAGACTCGCGCGCGCGAGAAGTGGAACGAACTGGCGACGATAACTGAATTTTCGTAAGTGCCATATATATAGGAGGGGTCTTTAGTACCGGTTGGAGCCACCAACCGGTACTAAAGGCCAACACATTAGTACCGGTTGGAGCCACCAACCGGTACTAATGCCCGTGCGCTGCCACCCGCAGTGCGCTACGTTTAGTCCCACCTCGCCGAGCGAAGGGCAGCCGCACTGGTTTATAAACCCAGCCACGGCTGCCCTTTCGAACTCCTCTATATAGCAGGCTTCTGGGCCTACCTAGGGCGCGCTGCCCTGTGAGCCTGCTGGCCCTACTAGGCATGTATTTGCACACCCAAGGTCTGGCAGGCCCACCGGGCAGCGCCCCAACATTTTTTTATAAATTTTTTTCTTTTCTGCATTATTTATTTTCTTCTATTTATTTTTGAGTAATTTTTTATATAGTTATTTCTTTTCTGCTTTATTTTTTTTCTTCTATTTATTTCTGATTTGGGGTGGGCGGGTGGGAGGGGTAGGGGGTTGAGGAGGGAAGGGAGTGCTGGGGGGTTATATATTTTTTTCTTTATTTATTCTGATTATTTAGTTTTTTTAGTTATGGGGAGGAGGGATGGGGGGCGGTATCCTTTGGCTGGAGTTTGTGGCTGGTCTATTTATTCTAAATAGTATTAATTTTCTTCTATTTAGTTTTTGGAGGAATTGTTTAGATAGTTAGTGGGTGGGCGGTGGTGGGGGGGGAGGGGGTGGGAGAGAGGGCGATGTGGGGCGCTTAGTTTCTTTGTGAATATTTTCTCCTTCTTCTTCCTCCTCTCTCCTTCTTCTTCCTCCTCCTCTTCTTCTTCTTCCTCTTCTTCTTCCTCTTCTTATTCTTCTTCTCCTTCTTCTTCCTCCTCCTCCTCCTCCTCCTCATCTTCTTCTTCTTCTCCTTCTTCTTCCTCCTCCTCCTCCTCCTCTTCTTCTTCTTCTTCTTCTTCTTCTTCTTCTCCTTCTCCTTCTTCTTCTTCTTCTTCTTCTTCTTCTTCTTCTTCTTCTTCTTCCTCCTCCTCCTCCTCTTCCTCTTATTCCTCTTCTTCTTCTTCCTCCTCTTCTTCCTGGGCTTCTTCTTCTTCATCATCATCATCTTCTTCTTCTTCTTCTTCTTCTTCTTCTCCTTCTTCTTCCTCTTCTCCTTCTTCTTCCTCTTCTTCTTCTTCTTCTTCTTCTTCTTCTTCTTCTTCTTCTTCTTCTTCTTCTTCTTCTTCTTCTTCTTCTTCTTCTTCTTCTTCTTCTTCTTCTTCTCCCTCCTCCTCCTCCTCCTCCTCTTCTTCTTCTTCTTCTTCTTCTTCTTCTTCTTCTTCTTCTTCTTCTTCTTCTGCTTCTTCTTCTTCTTCTTCTCCTTCTTCTTCCTCTTCTCCTTCTTCTCCTTCTTCTTCCTCTTCTTCTTCTTCTTCTTCTTCTTCTTCCTCTTCTTCTTCTTCTTCTTCTTATTATTATTATTATTATTATTATTATTATTATTATTCTTCCTCCTCCTCCTCCTCCTCCTCCTCCTCCTCCTCCTCCTCCTCCTCCTCTTCCTCTTCTTCTTCTTCCCCCTCTTCTTCCTGGGCTTCTTCTTCTTCTTCTTCTTCCTCCTCCTCCTCCTCCTCCTCCTCCTCTTCTTCTTCTTCTTCTTCTTCTTCTTCTTCTTCTTCTTCTTCTCCTCCTCCTTCTCCTTCTCCTCCTTCTCCTTCTTCCTCCTCCTCTTCTTCTTCTTCTTCCTCTTCTTATTCTTCTTCTCCTTCTTCCTCCTCCTCCTCCTCCTCCTCCTCTTCTTCTTCCTCCTCCTCCTCCTCCTCCTCCTCCTCCTCTTCTTCTTTCTTCCTCCTCCTCCTCCTCCTCTTCCTCTTCTTCTTCTTCTTCTTCCTCCTCTTCTTCTTCTTCTTCTTGTTGTTCTTCTTCTTCTCCTCCTCCTCTTCTTCTTCTTCTTCCTCCTCTTCTTCCTCTTCTTCTGCTTCTTCTTCCTCTTTTTTATATATAGAGTTCAATGAAGACCAAATGCTTGTGATAGTTTGAAAAATAACATATTTAAATTGTGCATCTGAACGCAGAAAAAATACATTGATCAGTACCGCCTTTCAGCCAAAACGCGCGCTACTGCTACACAGAAATACATATAAAAAATACATTAATCATCAACGATCTTTTTGTATAGAATCTAAATCATCAATAGGAATCTACCACCGATTTAAGAACCGGCAAAGACTCCTATTGTAGCCATAGATCCTACACATAGAGTTCAATGAAGACCAAATGCTTGGGATGGTTTGAGAAGTAACATACTTAAGGTGGTCAAATTCTTGTTAGGGGAGCGAGGTGGGACTAAAAATTGCGCCTGCCACAACCTTTTTAGTACCGGTTCGTGCCACGAACCGGTACTAAAGGTGCTGGCCGGGCACCAGCATCTTTAGTACCGATTCGTGGCACGAACCGGTACTAAAGATTCCCAAAGAACCGGTACTAAAGGTCACCTCCCGCCAAGTCATTTGAACCGGCACTAATGGGAGCATTAGTTCCGGCTCATATGTCAACCGGTACTAATGTTTCACATATTAGGTCCTTTTTCTACTAGTGATCCTAAGACTTGGCTGTGGCAACACTTCCATTTTTTGATGAGTTAAACCAGATAAAAATTTGGCTAGGTCCAGTTTAACCTCCTCAAAACAATCTCTTTTTTAAGGAGTAAACCGGTTTTGAGGGATCGGCTAGAGATGGTCTAGTGGCTGCATATTGTGTCTCTCTTGGCCCGTGCACATGTTCAAGTATTTTCAAATTGCATCACCTCCGGCTTCAGTGAGAAAATTGGTTACGAGTAGATGTGATCTATACGAATAGGGAAACTGTCCTTAGATTTACTATTCAATAGTTCCTTGATCCAAACGCACCAAAGATGAAAAATCCTTGGAAATCTTTCTTCAAAGCTTCCTGCAAGATTCCTCTAAACCAAACGCACCCTTAGAGCATCTCCAGCAGCTTATCCAATTTATGAGATATAGACAATATAAAGCTTCCTATAAAAATTCTATAAACCAAACGCACCTTTAGAGCATCTTCAACAGATTGTCTATAAGGCTGAAAATGACCTTATATAAAGGAACGGAGGGAGTAGGATTCTACCACTCGGAATTTAGACTAGACAACATAAGGAGAAATAGCTACATATCAAAATATCTTGGAAAGCTAAACAACAAGCTCACAGCCTAAGTTGGACATGCACCAGCGTTTGATTGCCATCGATGGCGAACCCTGATCAACTGGTGGCAGCGCTCAAGTACTACAATGGCCAAGGAACAGGCTAAGTCGTGGAGATCCATTATCGCTCTGGTGTGGTGGAACATATGGAAAGAACGGAATGCCAGAGTTTTTAGAAATTCCTCTTGCAGCCCAAGACCACTATTTCTGAAAATTCAGGTGGAGGCCAAGGATTGGATTGATGATGGTCGTAGGCGGGTTCTGCATTGTCGAACGACCCTAAGAACCAAATTGATGTAACCATATGACCTAAACTCCCTCCCCCTGTACTTCTCGTGCAGTTTGTAAACCTTTATTCCTTCTAAGCACAATGAAAAACAGTGGTCTTGTCTTTTCATCAAAAAAAAAATCATGGCTGCACCTGAGCCAGCCATGGCTGAGCCGCTCAAGCTCGTCTATAGAGAGGAATGTGAGGTGTGAGCAGAGGGCAGACTGGCCGAAGGGGAGAGGAGAGAAAGAAGCAGGCGACCGATGGATACGTGATTAGCTTTTTTTTAACATATATTTTTTATGTCTACTTTTTTCATCAGGAACATTTTATATATGTACGTTTAACATTTTTCAAATACACAATTAACATTCTTTTTTATATACACATTTAACATTGTCCAAATACATGATTAACATTTTAGAAAACTTTTTTATACCTACTTTTTTTATACACATTGTACTTTTTTGTATACATCAGAAACATTTTCTATAAATATTTAAAAAAATTCAAATGCATTATCAATATTTTTCAAAAAAATAAAAAATCTGCTTTTTTCATACACATTGTACAATTTTTGTATACATCAGAATCATTGTTTCTATACACATTTAACATTTTTAAATGCATGATAACATTTTTTAAGTTTTGCATATAAATTGATTTTTATAGTGGATACTTTCAGAATATTTCAAACTCCAAGCAAAAGTAAAAAATAAATAAAAAATGAATGCAAAAATAAAAGAAAAAACACTGAAGACCTGTGTCTGGGCTGGGCCAGCCCAATCGGGCGGCTGCCTAAGCGACGTCCTACTGTCTGGCCTCAAGCGAGACATAGGCGCGGGGACACAGTACACGATCACGCCTGTTCATACCAAATTACGTGGACTTTGTTCAATGTTTCGTCGATTTTTTGGTTGTCTCCGGCACTGCTACCAGCACAGCCGTTCATGAGCTACTCTATCTCATATGCTACAACGTAGGCTAACGGTCGACATAACATTCTTTCGCAAAAAATAAACCGGTTTACATAACATTACTGGCTTAATTTTCTCACGTTGGCTATTTCACTGGCAACTGAAAAAAGTTTTTCAGTTCAGTCGAGTTTCTTGCCACATAGAAGAGCAGTGACCGAGGTTGAGACCGGGCCTCACTAACTTTCTCTGTGGTGTTCTCTCTGCTAATTGAAATTGAAGAGACTATGGAGAAGGAAGAAATATATTGGGTCCAACGCAGCAGAGCAAATTGGTTAAAGTTCGGCGATAGGAATACAAACTTCTTTAACAACTTTGTATCTGCCCGCAAGAAAAGGAACTTCATTCGGCGATTGATGGATGAGAACGGAGGCTGACTAGAGGATAATGAATCTATGAAAAACCTTATAGATGCTTATTTGCAGAACCTCTTTACTTCTGAGGTTGATGTACCAAATTTTGATGTTATTAATAAAGTTCAACCGCGAGTTACTCCTTACATGAATGAAGCACTACTGGCACCCTATTCGGAGGAGGAAGTTAAGCGGGCTCTGTTTAGCATTGGTGACTTGAAAGCACCAGGGCCGGATGGATTACATGCGGTTTTTTATAAGAAGTTTTGGCATCTGTTGGGAGAAGATCTAGTGAAGGAGGTACTAGAGGCGGTAAACAGTGGAGTCATACCGGCAGGATGGAATACTACCACCATTGTTCTGATCCCAAAAGTGGACAACCCTGAGAAAGTAACACAATTCAGACCTATTAGCCTCTGCAACGTCGTTTATAAGGTGATTGCAAAGATGTTGGCAGCAAGGTTGAAGGTTTTCCTTCCTGACATTATTAGTGAGACTTAGAGTGCCTTTGTGCCTAGTAGGATCATCACAGATAATGTTATTGTGGCATATGAATGTGTCCATACTATGAAGAAGAAGACGAAGAAAGGGAAGGTGGGATCTTGTGCGGTGAAACTTGACATGCACAAAGCATATGACAGGGTTGAATGGGTGTTCCTGAAGGCAATACTTGGCAGATTGGGTTTTGATGAAAGATGGATTGAGCTTATTATGGCATGTGTGACATCAGTGGAATATAAAGTCAGATTTAACTCTAACAAAACTGAACCATTTAGCCCCGCGAGAGGATTAAGACAAGGGGACCCCCTCTCCCCCTACTTATTTCTCTTATGTGCGGAGGGCCTTTCAAATCGGATTGCTCATGAGGAAGCAGGTGGCAATCTCAAAGGGGTTCAGGTGTGCCGTGACTCCCCTTTTATTTCTCACCTTTTGTTTGCTGACGACTCACTAGTAGAAAAGGGGGCATTTGTCCCGGGGCATTTCTCCAATTCTTGCGCTTCACTGTCTTTTGCTTCCAAGAAACTCCTTACGACTGTCCATACATTTTTTCCATTCTTTGATTGGCATGTCTCCACTTCTTTTAGAAACCCGGTATGGACAGTTCAGATTCGTAGGAAGACCTGGTTGTATGTTCAAACATGAAGGTTACCGTGCGTATACATCAGATGAGGCACACAATCATTCGGGATTATCTGTTGAAAAACATAATAATAACTTCGTAGTTAGCAATGATGTATTAGTTTTAGAAGTGTGCAAAAAGATGCACGGATGTCGTAATAGTAAAAAATCTTACCAGGGTATCTCCATGGTAGTTATCGTAGTTCAACACGTGCACTAGTGGCACGTATTGACCACAATGTTGAGGAGTTCGATTGTAGACATTGTAATTCTCAAGATCAGTACAAAATGCGATTAGATGATTTTTCTCCCTATAAGTTAATTCGGAGCCATCGGTGTAGTGGGTTTTGTCTACCATCTTCCGCACATTTTTTGAAGAATGAAAATAAGCTGTCAATGGAAATAAGATGTCAACTATTTTGAAATAAACAATATAAATTACTTAATAACTATGTTAAGCTTACATGGGGCAAGAATTGAAGGTGTATCCACAAGGATCCAAATCGAAGGTCTGTCTTGCTCGATTGTAGGATCACCAAGATCCATGGTGACAAGCATACCCTCATCAAAACCATACATCTTGTAAAGTGCTTCCCAATTTTTGCAACCAAAATGGGTTACACTCTCAGCATTGTACAGCTTTACTTGAAAATCCACACCATGATGGGTCCTTAGGAGAATTGTTTTGGTTTCCATACTTTCATGGTCTTCAAAACCCATCCTCTCCAAGACATAGCGTCTTGCATAGCATGGGATAAGCTAGTCGAATTGGAAAAGATGAAAAATACACGTTAAAATAGTTGAAGTCGTGCTTAATTACGAAAAAAAACTATTATCGTTGTTGCGTACCGTATGAACATTGAAGGTCTCCTCGAGCTTAATGCTGAAGTGCCGATCTTCGTCTAGCTCAATGAACCTGCCGCACATACCTCGGTCGTCGTGGCACCAGTCGCACTCCCCCGAGCGGTTTATGTCGTCCGAGTACGACATTTCCGTCCTATGTTCATAATTCAAATATTAAACTAGATCATTATTATTAATCACGGGTTGACTATCGGTGATGGTATGTAGCTCCTCCTTTCATTCCCGAGTGCATTATTACACCAAATTGTCTAGCACACGGGAATGAAGGAGAACTTTTCCAATATGAGCATTCAATAAGCAAAACCAAATCATAAAATAAGCAAACCAAATCATAAAATAAAGTAGTATTCAAATTAGCATGCACTCAATTATAAGCAAAAGTACATCATCTCTTGATGTCCGTACATCGTCGAATATAATCACTAATGTAGCATCACTAATACAACTAGAACCATAGGGCCCGACGGGTATCGTCGCGGGCGGTGGACACCCAAAGATAAGGAACCATCACAGGATCATAGCTCCAGTGAAATCCCTGAAGAATCTGTCAGGTATTGTCGAACCTGCCCTCCAATGCAACCATGTAGCGACGGACGTGCTCGTCCTCCTTGCTGACACGGTGACGTACCACCTCCGCGGTGTCCGGAAGCCTCGGCACCATCACTGGCCCACACGACCGCCACCAAACAAGGATCGGGTCAACAACGGGCTGCCTCCTCACCAACCTACGTCCCCCGGGAGGTAGCACCTTCCAATACCAGCCCGACGGAGCCCAGTCCCGAACATGGCCCTGATCAAGCAGGCCTCCACCGCTGAGTCGACGACGATGAGGATGCGGGATAGGCATCGCCGACGTCGATGCGGGAACTACTTATATATATATAGTTAAAAAAAGTAGTTTTAATAATTAAATCAAATAGTTCAACTACTAAGCACTTACTATAAATAAATAAAGTAGTACTTACTAAAAACAAACTACTTCTATATATAATAAAATAAAGTAGTTTATTAAATCAACTAGCTAGTTCAACTATATATGAAGCACTTACTATAAATAAAATAAAGTAGTACTTACTAAAAATAAACTAGTTTAACTATAGTTCTATTATTTTTCTAACTAATTATATTAAACACTTTCTCTTCTTATTTTTTTCATTTTTCCTCTATTATAAATATGAACATATTCATAAATGACTTATATCATTCACAATTTTCCTATACATACACAATAAGTTGACAAAGAAAATACTATGAACAAAAAAATCATGAAAATTCTATGAACAAAATTACAATAGAAAAGAATCATAAAAATTCTATGAACAAAAAAAATCATAAAAATTTGACATATTCGATCTTTGCATATATATGAACATACAAACATGCATATTCAACAATAATATCACCAAAAAAAATCTATTAACAGAAAAAAAAATCTAACACAACATGAACAAATTAATTGCGCAATATGAAAAAAAATGTAACAGAAAAATCTATGAACTACACATCTAAATTACTACTCATCTAACAAAAAAATCTATGAACTACAAAAAAATCTTAAAAAATCTAACAAAATTAACTACACATCTAAATTAACTACTACTAACTTCAAATTAAATTAGTTGCTCACGGCGACAGCGACGGCAACGGCGACGGCGAGGTGCAGCGCGGGGCGGGGCGGGGCGGCGACGGCGTCGGGGCGGCGCGGGACGGCGTCGAGATGGCGCGGGACGGGGCGGCGTGGGACAGGGCGGCGCGGGGCGAGGGCTGGCTCAGGCAGCCTGTCGGCGTCGTGGATGGATTCGCCGCTGTCGAGGGAGAGCAGGAGAAGAGATTGAAGTGGGGGTGGGCAGTTCTGAAATTTTCCTAAGTGCTACTTATATAGCAAAGGCATTGGTCCCGGTTCGTGGCACAAACCGGGACTAATGCCCCCCTTTAGTCCCGGTTGGGGCTACCAACCGGGACCAAATGCCTCTTTTCAGTAGCCCAAAGGGCGGGAAACAGAGACCTTTGGTCCCGGTTGGAGGCACCAACCGGGACTAAAGGTGGGTCATTGGTCCCGGTTGGTGCCACCAACCGGTACCAATGCACCCGTCTAATTACTTATTTATTTTCTTTTATGATAATTCTTTTTGCTATTAAAGTTTGTAACAAAATTCTAATTGCTTATTTATTTTTTCTTTTATGATAATTCTTTTTGCTTTTAATGTTTTGAACAGAATTCTAATTACTTATTTATTTTCTTTTATGGTAATTCTTTTTGCTATTAAAGTTTGTAACAAAATTCTAATTACTTATTTATTTTCTTTTATGATAATTCTTTTTGCTTTTAATGTTTTGAACAGAATTCCAATTACTTATTTATTTTCTTTTATGATAATTCTTTTTGCTATTAAAGTTTGTAACAAAATTCTAATTACTTATTTATTTCTTTTATGATAATTCTTTTTGCTATTAAAGTTTGTAACAAAATTATATATAATTTTAGTTTCAATAATACTAGAGGTTTATAAAAGCTTTTTAGTTGATTCCTTCAGTACCAGTTCTAAGGCTGTTACAAAGGCATTTTATTTGGTACAGGTTTTAAGGCTGGTGCCCCACAAGCACCTTTTAGTATTGGTTCGTGGCATGAACCGGTAAAAGAGTTTTTTAGTTGATTCTTTCTACAGCTATTTTTTAGTCCCACCTCGCCAAGCGGGAGGCACTCGCGGCGGTTTATAAGCCCTGAGTGTAGAGACGATGAAGAAGAGGCTCAATGCTAACCTGCACGTTGCTTAGCTTCAAGCCTTGAGGAATAGGGTAGACTGCACGGAGCTATGTGCAGTGCAGTTTACACTATTCCGAAAGGCTTGAAGCTAATTAACGAGCATTGCACCTCTTTTTTATTTTTAATGACTTATTACAACTCAGAAATAAATAGAAAAAAATAAATATAGCAGAAAAGAAAAAAAACTATATAAAAAACTACTCAGAAATAAATAGAAGAAAAAAATAGTTGTGATTAACTTTACTAAAAAAATGAGCATAGATGCGCTTATAGAGAGAATTCAACCTAAATTCATAATAAATTTCTACTAACTTCAGAGAAATTCAATATGAATTTAGGTCAAATTCCCTGTATAAGGGCATCTATTTTCACTTTGAGAGGAGCTCAACAAGGCAGAGAGGGAGGGTCTTATAAACCGGTGTGAGCGCCCTTCGGTTGGCGAGGTGGGACTAAACTCTGACCGCAACGAGGAGTCGAGGACCAACCCTTTAGTCCCGGTTGGTGGCATGAACCGGGACTAAAGGGCAGCCTTTGGTCCCGGTTCATGCCACCAACCGGGACCAATGGTGGTGGGCCAGGAGCGAGGCCCATTGATCCCGGTTCGTCCCACCAACCGGGACCAAAAGGTCCGGACGAACCGGGACCAATGGCCCACGTGGCCCGGCCGGCCCCCGGGGCTCACGAACCGGGTCCAATGCCCCCATGGGTCCCGGTTCTGGACTGAACCGGGACTAATGGGGTGGCCCTGCCTGGACCATTGCCCCCTTTTCTAGTAGTGACTCATTGATCCTGATGAAGGCTGACGCGGAGAATGCTACCACTTTGAAAAGGATCATGGATGACTATTGCTCGGCGTCAGGGCAGATGGTAAGTCCAGCAAAATCATCAATTTATTTCAGCCCAAATACTGATGTTGACAGGAAAGTGGAGGTCTGCCAGATTTTGGATATCATGACAGAATCACTATCGGATAAATATTTGGGTCTTCCATCCATGATTGGGGTGGACCGCGTTGACTGTTTTAAGCATATCATTGAGAGGATTCAAAAAATGATTAATGGGTGGAAGGAAAGGACTCTCTCTTTTGGCGATAAGGAAGCATTGATTAAGGCGGTGGCCCAAGCCATCCCTACGTATGTGATGAGTGTTTTCAAATTCCCAAAGAAAATTTGTAAGGGAATCACTGATGCCATTTCAAACTACTGGTGGGATGACGGGGAAAACCAATGAAAGATGCATTGGTTTGCTTGGTGGAGGATGTGTATCCATAACGCTTTGTTTGGATGTTTGCATTGGGAGGCTTGGCATTGCATTGGGTTGAATACCAATATCACAGGATATTGGTATTGAAATTGAATGCTAATATTTCTGCTTGGATGTTTACGTATTCAGAACGCAGACTTGATATTGAGGTTGAATGTCAAATGTTGGTCAAAGTGAGGAATTCAGTTGCAAGAGACTTTGATTTTTATGTTTAACATCCGAACATAGGTCAAAGTGAGGAATAGTGCGGGACCGAGGGCAAGAGAGCCATGGGGGTAAGTGCCATGGCAGCAGAAGGACGCAACAGGCTCCACGGGGTGCCGACAGTGTTGGTCGAGGGATGGAGGCACGGTCGGCATGAGTGGCACGAGGCAGAGGTCGCCATGGGGGTGCTAGTCGTGCTAGGCGAGCCACCAGGGAGAGATGGGGGCGCCGACGTCCAACTCGCAGGTAGCCGCTTCTAGTCTCTACCAGCCGAATCAATTTTTTAGGGCCGAAGTGGGATGCGACATGCGGGGGGGAGCGAACTGTGCGAATGCCAAGCAACACCAAGGGGTAGAGCTCTGAATTGGTGACTGGGTCGTGCAAGTGTTGCGGTGGGGCATCGAATATTGGGATTCAATCCCAAGCGCGAATGCCATGGCCTGCCAAACAGCGGTATTCGGCTACCCGAATGCCAAAATCTAATTCTCGCTCTCAATGCCAACATCCAAACACAGTCTAAGGAAAAAGGGGGAATGGGCTTTCGCGATATTCACAGTTTCAACCTGGCACTTTTGGCAAAACAATGTTGGAGACTGATTGTACATCACGATTCTTTGTGTGCAAGAGTGCTCCGATCGAAGTACTACCCTACTGGTGAGCTGCTCAATTGTGGCTTGAAGAAGGGCTCCTCTTATGTATGGCAAAGCATCTGGGCTGGAGCACAAACTTTTAAAAAAGGTTGCATATGGAGGGTTGGAAATGGCTAAAGTTAAACATATGGGAGGATTGTTGGATCCTGAACAGTTCTTCGAGGAAAGTTGTGACTGCCCGAGGGAACAGAGTGCTCACCCGTGTCAGCGAGCTCATTGATCCATCGTCTGGAGAATGGGATGAGCAGCTCATCAGGGATAATTTCTGGCCCATTGATGTTGATCAGATATTGCAGATTCCATTGCATCAGGAGGACAAGATTATGTGGCATGGCATCTGACAAAGTCGGGTACGTTTAGTGTACGTACAACTTACTACAAACAGTTAGAAGAGTCCTACGGAAGTATTAATCCCAGCTCTCTTTCAAGTGCATCAGTTTCCCACCCCGTTTGGAAGAAGCTTTGGGGTTTGAAGGTTCCAAGCAAAGTGAAAATTCTGATATGGCATGCCCTACAGGACGCTATTCCTTGCTTTGGTGTTTTGGCCAATCGCCACATAATGACATCGGCGCAATGCCCAATATGTAAACTGCAGGCGGAAGATGTGTCGCACGCTTTCTTTGGCTGCTGCAGAGCTGGACAGATATGGACGCTTCTTGGCTTACATGAAATAATAAGGACAGCTAAAACCCCAGGCAAATCAGGAGCTGAGATTCTGGACTTTCTCTTGTGCGATGAATCAAACCAGACGATTTATTCGGATGTTATTGAATTACCATAGATGATCGCGGTATCATGTTGGTATCTTTGGTGGCAGCGGCGACAAATTGAGAAGGGAGAGAGCATTCAAAATCCAGAACGATCCGAGCAAGCTATTCTAGCTGTAACGCTTAATTATGTGCGAGCGCATTCGAAGAAGAATGCAAGTCCAAGAACGAATAGCTGGATGAAACCCCTAGGGGGGCAGCTGGTTTTGAACACGGATGCCTCTTTCCTGGAGAACGATCACGCTGGATCATGCGGCGTTGTTATCTGTGACAGTGTAGGCTTCTTCATCGCTGCCTCCACCGCCAAGCATGAGCATGTGGCTGATGTTGAAACAGCGGAGGCGGCAGCACTACTTGAAGGGTTGAAGCTTGCCAGATCAATAGGGATCCACTCTGTCGTTGCCGAGCATACAATATGACAATTGTGGAGGCAATGGCAAGTAACATTGGTCATTCTATGGTGGCTGGCCCTATTCTGGAAGAATGTCGACAGGCTTGTGCAGATTTCGGGAAGGTCTCTTTTGAATTTTGCATGAGAGAATCAAATATGGTTTCTCACGCGGTAGCTCAACGGGGTAGGGATGATCCACCGTCCCCCCCCCCCCCCCCCCCCCCGCCGGATTTTATTTTTGTCCTGCTTGCGGATGATGTAAGTGTTATTTAAAGTTTAATAAAGCTAGCCGTAAGGCCTTCCCCTCAAAAAAAACTTTCTCTATGGTGTTCCCTAGCGAATTTTTTATTTTACTGCAATGGTCGAGGAATCTGGGTTATCCACTCAACTCAATTTGATCATAATTCATAATAGATTGTCTTGCAGTGTGTGCACCTTCTTCCTGTTACGACCGCATGACCACTACTCTCACAGCCTAACGAACAACAGAACAAGTGGACCTCCTTTGGAGCATCTACAACCGGAGCGCTATATTCATCCCAAACGCCCCCGCTTGGACAGATAACAGCTCATAACCGGACCCGGCAAATCCGGCCCGAACTCCAGGGCTGGCCGGGACTCCCTATACCCGGCCTATATCTGGGGCGGATATGGGGACGTCCGGACGCGTCTGCCACGTAGGATTGATTGCAAGAGTCCATGCCGACACACGCAGAAACCATCGGTCCGACGGGCGCCTCCTCCGTTTTTCAGTGAGGACGCATTCATGGCTTCGCGTGGCGCTACTCCGGCAAGCCGCCTGATGGACCAAATCCGACTATTTAAGCCGGATGATGGTGACCCAACCCTAGCCCGTCCACATTTCTACCCTCTTCCCTCCACGCCGCCACCTTCAATTCGGTCACCATCAGCCGCTAGCCATGGCTCGATTACCACCTACGCCATCTCACTCCGGACCGGCGGTTGCAGGTGTTGGAGGAGATCTGGGCCGGGCGCGAAGCTCGGATCGTAGCCGGCTTGCCTCAACCGGAGGAGGAGCGGGAATATGAGCAGGCGGAGGGGCAGGGCCGGAGAAGGACGACGCGGCCGTGGAGGAGGAGGAGCCGGAAGAGGCATATCCGGAGGCTCCGATTGCAGGCTTCGCTATGGCCAATGCGCTCGCGCAGTTCGAGGTGGCCCAAACGGAGGAGGCAGCGGAGCAACAGGCCATTCTCGATTCCATCCAGTCGGAAGTGGAGGTGGAGGCCAACCGTCGGTTCCTCTATCAGGCGGACACGGAGATATTTGCCGACGAGGAGCAAGAGGAGGCGGAGCCGGAGCCGGAGATGCGCCCGAAGGCCAATGATCACAAGGCCGGCGGCTCCAACACAAACTTCATCAACATCTCCAACGAGAAGTACGAGTGGTGTAGTTGATAGTAGTGTAGTTTGCCACGTCGTTGCATGCTTTTGTGTGAAAATGATAATCGTGAAATAGCTATTATGGTTGTTGTAGGTGAAATATAGGGTATGACCGGTCACTGTCCGCGAACGCGTCCATACATATCCGCAGATGTTTGGCAGGTTAAAGTAGCCATGTGTGGTTGGGACGAGACTTGCCTGCTCCCTTCTCATGCTCCCATCCGTGCTCCCGCATACGTGGCTTGATTTGATTGGAAGAAAATAAGACCCGGCCCCACCCCCTGAAAATCAGGGGGAGGGGGGGGGGGGAGATGATTAGATTAAAAAAGAAAAAGGGAAAAGGACAACCGTTGGATGAAGGGGGAGCACGGATGGGAGCATGAAAAGGGAGCAGGCAAGCCTGATCCGTGTGGTTGTACTAGGTGCTCTTATAGTACTATTATGCCATTTGTGGACGGGCTAATGGAGGTAACACCACCTACAATGACCCTATTTCGTCTCGTCTACTTGGTGGCTTACCTTATGTCCTCCGCTGATTAGACGCCGGCCATTAACTGCAACATTTATATTAAGATTACTGTGTCATATTTACTTCCATATGCGGTTGATATATGATCCAAACGGCCAGCGTGCGTTAACAAGCTGATAACATCTGGCAGCTCAAGTCTTATTCTTGGCTGTGGTGAAAGACGTTCGACTGTCTGAAACGATATTTACAAGAACATAAGATGAACCAGTTGGAAATAGAAGAAACAACAAAGAGGCTGATGTAAACACTGAGTACAAACTCACCTAAATAAAGTATAAAAAAAACCGGAGTACAGAGTATTGGCATAAATTCTTTGAAGCGCAATTGTCCAATGAGCAACTTGGAATTGACAAAGCTCTAACAAACAACCACAGCAATGATTTGACACACTCACATCACTGAAGCAACGTAAGGAGAAATAGCTTCTCCCTCCGTCCCATAATATAAGAAGATTTTTGACACTAGTGTAGTGTTAAAAACGTTCTTATATTTTGGAACAGAGGGAGTACATTTCTAAATACCATGGAAAGCTAAACAACAAGCTTGCATCGTGAGTTTAAGTGACAAAAAGCATAGTTTGTGTTTTTCGATAAATTGTGTTTTTATTAACGCAAAGTGTAGACTCAAGCGGATGCAAAGCATTAAGAGTGACACCCGGCCAATGGACATATAGCTAGGATGCACAAAGCCAAAAGTAACAGGTCCGACTAAAAACATAAATACATACATAATGGTAACCGCAGATGCGTATTGAGATTGAAAATTATGATCAAACTGAAGGCGATGATTACAATCCCGAGCTTGTAGAATTCAGAATCTATAAATATGGCCAGTCACAACCTCAGCAATACTCAAGTACCATATTAGCAGTAGGTGATTGGCCAATTAGGCACTAATTAACTAGGCAGAAAGAGGTATGGCAACGGAGGTCGCCGTCGTTCCTGGCACGAGGACGCCGGTGTCAGTGCTGGTTCTCTTGGCATTGGCCGTGGTCTGCCTGTCCGCAAACGGCGCGGCGGCGCAGCAGGCGAGCGGCGTGGCGGCGACGTACAACCTGTACAACCCGGAGAAGATCAACTGGGACCTGCGCGCCGCCAGCGTCTTCTGCGCGACGTGGGACGCCGACATGCCGCTGGCGTGGCGGCAGAGGTACGGCTGGGCGGCGTTCTGCGGCCCCGCCGGCGCGCACGGCCAGCCGTCCTGCGGCCGCTGCCTCCAGGTACGTACTCCGTCGATGGATGATTCGCGTAAGAAAATGTGCATCTTGCTATGGATCGCGCGTTGTTTGATCGCTGGGACGTTGTCACCTGCAGGTGACGAACGGGGCGACGGGGGCGCGTACGGTGGCCAGGGTGGTGGACCAGTGCGGCAACGGCGGGCTCGACCTTGACGCCGCCGTGTTCCAGCAGATCGACACCGACGGAGGCGGCGCCGCCAACGGCCACCTCCTCATCGATTATGAGTTCGTCGGCTGCCAAGATTAAAGCGCATGGGAAATCAGCCCCAGCAAGAATGGAACGCAATCAAAATCAATACTACTCGAGGCCTTCAGCACGTGTTGTTTTCCGATTCTGAATATCTCGTCATCATGTCACTCATAATCGATAGTCAAATGACAGATTTTATGTCTCATCAAAGGCACGTAATCTGGCTACTAAGGCCCTGTTCCGAGTCACTCCAGCTCCTAAAAATACAAGGAGCTGCGGAGCATCTGGGAATGTTTCCCAGCTCCGTGCTTTTCAACTCCAGCTTCGGGAGCGGAGTTGTGGAGTGGCGGGTCTCCAAACAGGGTCTGAATAACAAAATTAGTTCATATAAACATCTTCAGCCAGGAGGCGCGTACCATCGCGTTCACTATTGGTTTTGACACTTGGCTATGTTTGATAGCAAAGTATTGTATGAGTTTGTTGTTTTTCACCGTTATAGCCTAATATAGGTTAGAAGCCACGAAAAAAGACAGAAAAATGCACCGATTTGGTAGTTCAGATTAAACATACAGTTTGGGAACTTATAATCTACACAATCGGAAGAACGAAACCTGTCTGTCTGTCTGGCTTAGAAGATGAACAAGCAAGCCTGACCAGCAGCACCAAGACCACTATCAAGGCACGCAATGCAGGCATGCAATCTGTCTGTTGCTTGATGCTGCATGGACCAAGTATGCGGAGAGTTTCGGTATTCTTGTGATTGCATATCAAACATCATAATGCCATAATGGTTAGTAGAAAACTATCGTCAGGCAACAGGGAAGCATCTCTCTCCAGCCTCGTGGACAAGCTTGGCAACTGCTACTGTTGTCAGACCATGTTAGTTCCAGTACTGGAAAAAAGGTTTCTCTGTACCATGGAATGGCAGTTTCAGCATCTCCGTTTTCCTCCGAATGACAAACAATATGCGTGCCAACTCAACTGGCTATCAACCAAGATCACAAATGACTAGAGCAAACGTCACCTCGCCAATAGATGGTCTGTCTGCGGTCTCTTCCCCTGACCGATCTAGTGAGCATGGTTCCACTGACTGGTTTGCAGAGCCCAACATCAATCACTGAAGTAACTTTCCTTTTCTCGTGATCCTCGTCCAAATGCATATCAAATAACATAGCCAGGCACAGAACTTGGTGGGTTAATATATAGTCCTCATACGAGCGAGGCAGAATTCGGAGGATGTGAAGATTCACCTGCAAGTCACAAGAGCATTTTACCCATGAGAGGCATGCGGCAGATAAAAATTGAGAAAAAGCTCATAATACAAACCTCAGCTTCCATTGCACGAAGATCATTGTGCCATTTCAAATCTTCGGTCTTCTCAGAAACCATCTGTAATCTGAAAAGTGGTGGCCTAAGAGGATACTCCATGCTAATTTTAATCTGCAATTGCAAACCAACAGTGAGAAAGCAAGTACACATGGAGATTCCTGCAACTAGGCCTATAGGAAGAGTGGCTGGAAAATTACCTTGGCTTCCAGCATGACTTTTGAACCATTCTTCAAAGTTTTACTCAAGACCATGGTGAACTCTCTGGAAGCATAATCCTCCCAGGATTTATCTATAGTTAGGTTACCTTGCTCAGTTTCTTGGTCAGCACATGCCAGCTCCTCCAACTCACTGTCACTGTCCATTAAGAAATCAAGATCATCCTCATTTCTACCAAAACTGTGTGAGATACTTAGCTTAGATGGTGCAGAGCCCTTTGATATAAGTGATAAGCCTCTAGAATGGTTTAGAACTTCAGGTGAGATCTCCACCTGTGATACTTTAGAATCATCTGGCATATCTTCAGCATGAACCACAATTGGAAGCTCACCATCCTCTCTGTTACCCTCGGTTTCTTGCCCATTTGTCACAGATCTTCTCTCCAAATCACTGTCAACACTTCCTGCAGGCCCACTCACCACTAAAGCAGAACGAGCCGAAGGCTCAGGAAAAACTCCTGTCAATGACCAACTGTGCATACTACACGATGGGGTGCGTGATGCCCATGGTGTATTCTCGTGTTCTATTTGAGGCCACCTCAGCTTAGTTAAATAATTAAGTTGCCACCTGTAAATGACAGACCCAAAAACTTCAAAGGGATGCATTCAATCAAACAAGATATGCGAGTCATAAGTAGCAAGAGAAAGATGGTTGACAAGAACCAGCTTAGATCAAAGAGAAGACATGAAGAAGCTGTAAACGAGGTGTTCACAATTTTTTTCCCAATGAAATGTTTCATTAACTCATGCAGCATGTCTCAGAATGACATGTACAATGAAGCAAAAGCATCATCCGACCGAAATGTCAGCCAAAGTACAATGCACACATCTGTAAAGATCTATCATCCGGATTTGGCTATTGACATCCCAAACTGCAAACATGGTAGAGCAGGTGACTCACGTGAGAGTCATTTGTGCAATTTTCCGAGAGCGGATTCTCTGCAAAATAGTCTGTGCACGATTCTGCTGACGGTATAGTGCAAGCCCAGATGACAAATCAGCATTTCTCGACGCTCTGTTAGAACTATCCCCAACAGATTGAGGAACCTCCGGGAGGAAATCTATACCAGCTAGATGCTGTGCCCACTTGTATGGACGTGAATCCTTTTCACTAAAATTTGGAGTCTCCCCAGCATAAAGCTTAGCCATCTGCATAAAATTATAGGTCACCTTTTTAGATTGTATGGAGAAAAGCTACAGATAATCTGGAATCATAATGCCCGACAGCTTTTTTGCTGCCAAAAATTAAACAAAAACCATGGTAACTAAATGCTGCCTATGAAGAAATAAAAGGACAAAAGCATGTAACTGCTGGCCAGAGGCTTCAATAACAACAGGGATACATGTGAAAAGAAGCTGCTCTAGGAAACACACCTGATGAGGCAGCTCTAAGCCAGTGTCATCTGGAAATAGGTTGCACAGGATATTGCTGTCCATTCCATCTGAATCTTCAGATCCAACACAAACAACATTCAACTTTGCCAAGTATTCAAACCTCAAAGTGATGAGCTTACGACGCTTGGTTCCAGAATCTTCAGTATCATATACATGGAGAACAACTTTGAGTGGATGAAGTTGATATGCTAATGCAGGATTACTAGCTTCCTTTGAACTCTTCCTAGACCTTGATCTTCTTCTCTGAGCATCTTCTTCCTCATCAATTGCATCGTCATCCATCCTATTATTATCATCATTTGCCAAAGTGCCTGCTATTGCAGATACATAAGAAACAATTCATCCATCATAATATTAATATCCTCAAAGTTATGACTTACAAACTGTACATAATCAATTTGATTCTGACTGTGTTCATCTGCTCAGAAACTCAAGTGTAAAGATGAACAAAGCAGCAACTGTGTACTGTTGGCATGTTATTCCATTTCCAGTGGAAAATTATAATAGATCACACAGCTTCTAAAAAGGCTTTGATAAATGCGCCTATGCTGCAATACAGAACACAAACTGTTCTAAAACATTCACTAGGAAAAAAATATGTTTGGTTATTAAGTGCCTCACATGACCAGCACGTTCCTTTTGCACTGTTGTAAAAATAGTAAGCCTAAAAGAATTTTGCACAGACTATATAGGATACGTCCAAGGTTGCAAAAAAGGTTTTTTTTTAAAGACCACAAGTCCTTGTTCTTTCAAGGACACGGCCGCTCGTCTATTAAGAAACAGCAATGTTGAGAAATGCAATAAAGGAACAAGTGCAGGGAGACATAGCATGCTAGATTTACACATTAATCAGATGTGCTACATTCCCAAACAGATACAACATACCCATTTCCTGCTTGGCTTGCTGTTGAGCAAAAGTTTGAGCATCCTTTGTGCTTCCATTTACCTCCACTTCAATATTCTCGCCAAATGCTTCTTTCTGTCCTAACAACTGGGTGTAAGTTATATAAAGAGGAGATGGGAGCAACTCGGCTGCATGGTGCTGCTTTAATTTCTTGGTATGCAGCATCCCAAGCTGCTGCTGCACTGGCAATGATGCTTTCTTCAGTGATTTCAAATGCGATGGGAGGCTTGAAAGGAACTTCTTCTGATTTGCAATTGTCCCCAGCAAACTGTTCTTCTGTTGTTCCAATTTCTCATGTCGCTCACATAGCTCTTTACGCTGTATCAGAATTAACACATATTTTAGATGACAGAAATCAAATCCTGAACAGACCAGTGACAGCGATAATCGACTTCTGACTAGCAAGGGCACACAGATTCAGAACACATGAGACACAAGCTATTTTATAGCACGATGAAAAATCTATGTGCAGAATTCATGAATGAAATTAGAGTCGGAGCACAAAGGACCTCACACACATTTGTAATAGTACGCAAACTGACCTGGTGCATTGTACATGTAAGGTAAGTTAAATAGAGTTGCCAGCAGACATTGTATTCTAGTTATTAAACAAATGTTCGCCGGAGCAGTGCTGAACCGAACACGGTAATAATCCAAATGTGATTCTAATAAGCAGCAGGAACCTCCTACTTTGTGATATAAAACTAATATCATACCAATCTTGTACCAAGTTAAAGTTACTTCAGATTGTGAACAGTTAGCTCAGCTTAATTTTTCTAATCCTTACAATTAAGCTCCCTAGCATAAACACACTATGAAACCATTCGTGTGCCCTCTGTCAAGCTGAATTTAGGTTTTACATGCATGTATGAAACCATGGACACCCTCTCCACTAAAGCCCAACTACATTAAACCAGCAATCATCGAACAAACCACATCAAATTCACTTGATGACAATTAGTGCTCCTATGCGAATGGCAGCTGCTAACAGTACACAACCTGGACGAGCTCGAAGTTGAGGCGCTTGAGCATGAGGTCGTGGGCGGTGTCAGCCGCGAGCGTCTTGTCGCGGATGTCAGCCGGGGCGGCGCGGTGGAACTCCTCCTCGGGCACGAGCTCTATCCCCGGGTGCTTCGTCTGGAAGTCGAGGCACGACCTGATGGCCTTCACGTAGTGGTTCTTCTCGTACAGCAGGTTGTGCAGCCTCAGCGTCGTGGAGTCCACGGGCGCCTTCGCCGCCTCCGTCTCGCCCTTCACCTTATCCTCCTCCATCAGTATCTCCCTGTTCACCTGCGCGCAAAAAAAAAAAATCCAGCTCGAGTTAGAGCGGCGGATCTAGAGCTAGGGTTTCTGCTGCAAGGTGGGTCGGGGTTTTGGGGCGAGGGACGCACCTGGCGGAGCGTGATGAGGAGGAGGGACATCTGCGCGACGAGCTCGCGGAGCTCGGACTTGGGGGCGCCGTCCTTCTTGATGGCGAGTATGCGGGCGGCGACCTCCTCGACGGAGGCGCGGGTCTCGGCGAGGAGGTCGTGGGGGGAGCGTGGCTTTGGCGCAGTTGTGGCGCTGGGCGGACGAGCCGGTGCCTCGACGTCCATGGCTTCCGCCGCCGGCACCTTTGCCATCGATGCGGCCGGAGACGAGAGAGACGATGCCAAGCGCCGGAAGTGGGAGCGGAAGTGGTAAATGGGTCGGGTTCTGGCTGACCTAGTTCGTTCAGGTAAGACGCTCGGGCCGTTCGTTTCTTGGGAAATTGAGACCAGCCCAATTTTGCGGAGGTATCCGGCCCAAATCAGGAGAGCTACATGGGTCCTTTGTCTCGAGAGAGGGGGAGGGAAAATCCTACTCGCCGCTCGCTGCGGCGAACTGTCGAGCGATCGCACAGGGGCAGCGCAGCGAGCGACAGAAATGAGCAGGCCCACTTATATATAATGCGTTCAAACCGGTTTTGGGAACCTTCTAGAAGGTTCCCTGAACCGGGTTTTTTCCTGTATCGCTTTTTTTCTGGTTCTTTTTCGGCTTTCTATTGTTTTTTTATTTATCTTTTTTTCGTTTTTGTTTCTTTTTCATTTTTTGTTTCACTTTCTTTTTCAAGTTTATTTTTCTTTTTCAGAATATGTTTGCAGTTTTACAAAATGCTTATAATTTTACTTTTATTTATTTCTCTTTTCTTCTCTTTCTTTAAAAATAATAAAAAAATTAAATTTTGTTCGTGTTTCCAAAAAATGTTCAGTTTTTGAAAAATGTTCTCAAAATTCAAAAATGGTTGTCGTTACACAAAAAAGTACAAAACTTCTGAAATTCAGAAAATGTATTGGATTTCAATTTTTTGTTCACATATTCAAAAAATGTTCGCGCTTTCAGATTTGTTCAGGATTTTGCAAAAATTCTCTTTGTTTCAAAATATGTTCTTAAGATTCAAAAAATGTTCATGCTTTAAAAAATTGTTTGCGCTTCCAAATTTGTTCAGGATTTTTTAAAATTGTTCACCTTTTCAAAATTTGTTCTCAAGATTCAAAAAATGTTTGGCAATTGAAAAAAAATGTTCCAGCTTTCCAAATTTGTTCACAAATTCAATAATAGTTCATGTTTTTTCAATTTTGTTCACAAATTCAAAAAATGTTCTGATAGTTTTAAAAACGTAAACATTTTTATTTTTTGTTCACAGATTCAAGAAATGTTCCCCTTTTTCAAATTTGTTCACATCATCAAAATGTTCCTGTTTTGCAAAACTTGTACGAAAATTCGGAAGATGTTTTTATTTTTGAAGAAAATATTCATAATTTTGAAAAACAAATCTGTTGTAGGAGGACCTCTGTTCGACCCTATAAATGGACTGTGGTCTTTAAGTGTCGTGCTGCTACTTTAACATGAGAACGTCTACATCGCAGTGGTTTGCGCGGCAGGCCGATTAGTGGGAAGTCGTGTGTTCGAGCTACATGTGTGCGTTATTTTCTTTTTTGCGATTTTTCCTCTCGGGAAGGTGCCGCCGCGTGCCACTGTAAATGGGCTGGCCCACACTAGCCGCTCCTGTGCGAAGCGCCGGCATTTCGCCGCAGCGAGCGGCCTATAGGAGCTCCCTGGAAAAAACTAGTTCAATCGACGCTATAAAAAAGATTGTTACATTAAAAAAACTGGGAGTAGCGGGACTCGAACTCCTCACAAAGTCGCAAATAACCACCAGACCAAGCTGCCATTGACGAACAATAACGGGAAAGAGCTCTATTTGACCTTTTTCTAGTACAGCATTAAGATATACTATTATATACCTTATATATGAAAAAAAAAACGTAAACTTTGAAAAGAAATTCAAGAAACTTTTTAAAACCACGAATTGCGTTATTTTCTTTTTTGCGATTTTTCCTCTCGGGAAGGTGCCGCCGCGTGCCACTGTAAATGGGCTGGCCCACGCTAGCCGCTCCTGTGCGAAGCGCCGGCATTTCGCCGCAGCGAGCGGCCTATAGGAGCTCCCTGGAAAAAACTAGTTCAATCGACGCTATAAAAAAGATTGTTACATTAAAAAAACTGGGAGTAGCGGGACTCGAACTCCTCACAAAGTCGCAAATAACCACCAGACCAAGCTGCCATTGACGAACAATAACGGGAAAGAGCTCTATTTGACCTTTTTCTAGTACAGCATTAAGATATACTATTATATACCTTATATATGAAAAAAAAACGTAAACTTTGAAAAGAAATTCAAGAAACTTTTTAAAACCACGAATTGCGTTATTTTCTTTTTTGCGATTTTTCCTCTCGGGAAGGTGCCGCCGCGTGCCACTGTAAATGGGCTGGCCCACGCTAGCCGCTCCTGTGCGAAGCGCCGGCATTTCGCCGCAGCGAGCGGCCTATAGGAGCTCCCTGGAAAAAACTAGTTCAATCGACGCTATAAAAAAGATTGTTACATTAAAAAAACTGGGAGTAGCGGGACTCGAACTCCTCACAAAGTCGCAAATAACCACCAGACCAAGCTGCCATTGACGAACAATAACGGGAAAGAGCTCTATTTGACCTTTTTCTAGTACAGCATTAAGATATACTATTATATACCTTATATATGAAAAAAAAACGTAAACTTTGAAAAGAAATTCAAGAAACTTTTTAAAACCACGAATTTTCGAAACAATTCAAAAAAAGATTCGTACAAATTGAAAAACAAATCATGAAATTTCGAAATGTGTTCACAAATTTGAAGAAAGTTCATCGAATCTGAAGAAAGTTCATCAAATTTGAAAAAAAGTTCATCCAAATTGAAAATAGTTCACCTAATTTGAAAAAAAGTTCATCAAATTTAAAAACAGTTCATCCAAATTGAAAACTCGGTGAACTGTTTTCAATTTATGATTTTGAGAAAAAGTTCGTCGATTTTTTTAAAAAAATTCAGATATCAATAAAGTTCATCGAATAGGAAAAAAGTTCATCAAATTTGGTTCAAATTTGAAAACATGGAAAAAGTTCATCGATTATGAAAAAAAGTTCACGAATTTGAAAAATCAAGCACGAACTCTATAAGAACCATAAGAGCCGCGCTATTTATAGCACATGACACTGCAGTTTACTTTATATCTTGGATTTTCAAATTTCTTAAAATTTGTACGTTTTACTTTATAGCTTGAACAAAAGTTCATTAAATTTAAAAAATAAGATAATCAAATTTGAAAAAAGTTTATATATTTTGAAAGAAGTTCATCGAATTTGGAAAAAGTTCATCGATTTTGAAAAGAGTTCATTCCATTTTTGAAAAAAAGTTCATCAAATTTTGAAAAAAGTTCTTCAGATTTGAAAAAAGTTCATCGAATTTTGAAGAAAAGTTCATCAATTTTGAAAACAGATCATCTGATTCAAAAAAAGTTCATCGGATTTGAATAAAAGTTCATCGAATTTGATAAAAAGTTCACAAATCTGAAGAAAGTTCATCGATTTGAAGAAAAAAAATCATCGAACTCGGAAGAAGAAAAAGGAAAAAACAGAAAAAGGAAAATAGAAAACAAAAAAGGAAAAAAGAAAAAAGAAAAATGGAAAATGGAAAAATGGAAAAAGATAAAGGAAAGTAAAAGTTCATTCTAAACAAATAAGGGGTGTTGGCGTGCTGGTTGCACCCGCGGTACTACATGCGCGAGGTCCCTGGTTCGAAACACAGCAAACGAAGAAAGGGAAGAGGGAAGCGAAAATCCATCTCTGCACCCGAGCTCATCTGCACCCGCACTGAAGAAAAAAAATAAAAACAAATACTAGAAAAAAACAAAAAATTCCAAAAAAAATTGTGCGGTAGACAATTTGTTGTGTGAGGTCCGCTCCAATTTTCAAATCAATTGGACATCTAAGGAGCTCTCAGCAAAAAAGACAAATTGAGACAAAAATGACTTGAAATTTGGAGCGGGCATCACACATCAAATTGTCTACCGCATAAAAAAATTGGAATTTTTTGAAATTTTTACGAATTTGTTATGAATTTTTTTCTAACCGGGTGCAGATGAGCATAGGGAAGTCTTCGATTTATGTTAGTTTTGTTTCTTATTCACCTCACTAGGAACAATGCACGTGCAACGCACGCGTAACCACTTGAATGAATTTCCTCATTCATCAGACTGCGAAGCGGTTAATAAGAGATGAAAAAATAACAGATATCTAGAACCAACATTGCATGACATATGCATGTGCTCATTCTTGGTCGAGGTAATCTTCCTTTTTTGAGATCAATTCACTTCTGATGGAGCAAATACACAACTAATATTCAAACACATAACACATTGATACTTGTAGATAATTATCGTCATTACATGACCTGGAAGCAGCATAACACACAAGCCTTCACTACTAGAAAATAGGGCTTTGGTAACAGCTTAATGTACACATTAGTCCCGGTTCGAGCGGCTAAGGTGTCGGGAAGGCATTAGTCCCGGTTCAAATGGGACCTTTAGACCCGGTTTGAGACACGAACCAGGATTAAAGGGTGCGATGCCCTTTAGTCCCAGTTCGTGTCTCAAATCGGGACTAAAGGCCAATTTTCAAACTCTACCCCCCCCCCCCCCTCGCCTTTTCAGTTTTGTAAAAAACAAAAGGAGATGATAAGACCTTCAAAAATTAAAATCCTTCGAGATGTAGTTATGTTACTACATCTAATAGTTAGGAAAATTTAAAAACTTAAATTTGGACATGTTTTGCAAAAAAAGTGTTATGAAAAAGTAAAACGGTCATATATTTTTGCATACGATGTCGAAAAAATGCATAATATATCAAAAAAATCAGCACGAAATTCCGCATCCGATTTTGACAACCGTAGGCCTGTTTGCATTTTTATAATCCTCAAATTCTAAAAGGAAAAAAAAAGATATGCTCAAATTTCAGCATTTTTGAATTTTGGTCAAACTGTGGTCAAACTACTTATTCAAGAAATATCAGTGTTACTAAATAATTATTCAAGAATATTAGAGTTACTAAATAATTATTTCAGTTTTTTTAATTTTGGTCAAATCTGGTTAAATCTAGTCAAACTATGGTCAAACTACTTAATCAAGAAATATTAGTGTTACTAAATAATTATTGGTTTTAAAAATAATAGTTCCAAACTCAAACGGTGTAATGTGTGACTTCATGCTCAACTTCAACTCCTAAGAATTAATAGGATTGACAGCTTAGTATTTGTTGGGGAACGTAGTAATTTCAATAAAATTCCTGCGCACACGCAAAATCATGGTGATGATATAGCAACGAGAGGGGAGAGTGTTCGTCTACGTACCCTCGTAGACCGTAAGCGGAAGCATTAGCACAACGCGGTTGATGTAGTCGTATGTCTTCACGATCCGACCGATCCAAGCACCGAACGTACGGGGCCTCCGAGTTCAGCACACGTTCAGCTCGATGACGATCTCTGACCCTCCGATCCAGCAAAGGCTCCGGAGATGAGTTCCGTCAGCACGACGGCGTGGTGACGATGATGATGTTCTACCGACGCAGGGCTTCGCCTAAACTCCGCGACGATATGACCGAGGTGGAATATGGTGGAAGGGGGCACCACACACGGCTAAGGAACGATCCGTAGATCAACTTGTGTGTCTTTGGGGTGCCCCCCGCCCCCGTATATAAAGGAGCCAGGGGGGAGGAGGCAGCCGGCCTAGAGGGCGCGCCAAGGGGGGGAGTCCTACTCCCACCGGGAGTAGGACTCCCTCTTTCCAAGTAGGAGTAGGAGAAGGGGGGAAAGAGGAGGAAGAGGGGAAGGAAAGGGGGGGCGCCGCCCCCCTTCCCTTGTCCTATTCGAACTAGGAGGGGGAGGGGCGCGCGACCCCCTCCTGGCTCCTTCCCTCTTCTCCCTCGAGGCCCATGTAGGCCCATTAACCCCCCGGGGGGTTCCGGTAACCTCCCGGTACTCCGGTAAAATGCCGATTTCACCCGGAACCATTCCGATGTCCAAACATAGGCTTCCAATATATCAATCTTTATGTCTCGACCATTCCGAGACTCCTCGTCATGTCTGTGATCACATCCGGGACTCCGAACAAACTTCGGTACATCAAAACTTATAAACTCATAATAAAACTGTCATCAAAACGTTAAGCGTGCGGACCCTACGGGTTTGAGAACTATGTAGACATGACCTAAAACCATTCTCGGTCAATAACCAATAGCGGGACCTGGATGCCCATATTGGTTCCTACATATTCTATGAAGATCTTTATCGGTCAAACCGCATAACAACATACGTTGTTCCCTTTGTCATCGGTATGTTACTTGCCCGAGATTTGATCGTCAGTATCCAATACTTAGTTCAATCTCGTTACCGGCAAGTCTCTTTACTCGTTCTGTAATACATCATCTCATAACTAACTTATTAGTTATAATGCTTGCAAGGCTTAGGTGATGAGTATTACCGAGAGGGCCCAGAGATACCTCTCCGACAATCGGAGTGACAAAACCTAATCTCGAAATACGCCAACTCAACATGTACCTTCGGAGACACCTGTAGTACTCCTTTATAATCACCCAGTTACGTTGTGACGTTTGGTAGTACCCAAAGTGTTCCTCCGGTAAACGGGAGTTGCATAATTCTCATAGTTACAGGAACATGTATAAGTCGTGAAGAAAGCAATAGCAGAATACTAAACGTTCAAGTGCTAAGCTAACGGGATGGGTCATGTCAATCACATCATTCTCCTAATGATGTGATCCCATTAATCAAATGACAACACATGTCTATGGTTAGGAAACATAACCATCTTTGATTAATGAGCTAGTCAAGTAGAGGTATACTAGTGACACTATGTTTGTCTATGTATTCACACATGTATTATGTTTCCGGTTAATACAATTCTAGCATGAATAATAAACATTTATCATGAAATAAGGAAATAAATAATAACTTTATTATTGCCTCTAGGGCATATTTCCTTCAGTCTCCCACTTGCACTAGAGTTAATAATCTAGTTCACAACGCCATGTGATTTAACACCAATATTCATATATGTATATGATTAACACCCATTGTTCACATCGTCATGTGACCAACACCCAAAGGGTTTACTAGAGTCAATAATCTAGTTCACATCGCTATGTGATTAACACCCAAAGAGTACTAAGGTGTGATCATGTTTTGCTCGTGAGAGAAGCTTAGTTAACGGGTCTGTCACATTCAGAGCCGTATTTATTTTGCAAATATTCTATGTTTACAATGTTCTGCACGGAGCTACTCTAGCTAATTGCTCCCACTTTCAATATGTATCCAGATTGAGACTTAGAGTCATCTGGATCGGTGTAAAAGATTGCACCAATGTAACTCTTTATGATGGGCTCTTTTATCACCTCCATAATCGAGAAATATTTCGTTAGTCCTTACTAAGGATATTCTTGACCAATGTCCAGTGATCTACTCCTAGATCACTATTGTATTCCCTTACCAAATACAGAACAAGGTATACAATAGGTCTGGTACATAGCATAGCATACTTTATAGAACCTATGACTGAGGCATAGGGAATGACTTTCATTCTCTTTTCTATTTTCTGCTGTGGTCGGGATTTGAGTCTTACTCAATTTCATACCTTTGCAACACAGGCAAGAACTCCTTCTTTGACTGTTCCATTTTGAACTATTTCAAAATCTTGCCAAGGTATGTACTCATTGAAAATCTTATCAAGCGTCTTGATCTATCTCAATAGATCTTGATGCTCAATATGTAAGCAGCTTCACCGAGGTCTTGTTTTGAAAAACTCTTATTCAAGTATCCTTTCATGCTATCCAGAATTTCGATATCATTTCCAATCAACAATATGTCATCCACATATAATATTAGAAATGCTACAGAGCTCCCACTCACTTTCTTGTAAATACAGGCTTCTTCAAAAGTCTGTATAAAACCATATGCTTTGATCAACTCATCAAAGCGTATATTCCAACTCTGAGATGCTTGCACCAGTCCATAGATGGATCGCTGGAGCTTGCACACTTTGTTAGCATCTTTAGGATTGACAAAAACTTTTTGGTTGCACCATATACAACTCTTCTTTAATAAATCCATTAAGGAATGCAGTTTTGACATCCATTTGCCAGATTTCATAAAATGTGGCAATTGCTAACATGATTCAGACAGACTTAAGCTTCGATACGAGTGAGAAAATCTCATCGTATTCAACACCTTGAACTTGTTGAAAACCTTTCGCAACAAGTCGAGCTTAGTAGATAGTAACACTACTATCAGTGTCCGTCTTCCTCTTGAAGATCCATTTATTTAACATGGCTTGCTGATCATCGAGAAAGTCAATCAAAGTCCATACTTTGTTCTCATACATGGACCATATCTCAGATTTTATGGCCTCAAGCCATTTCGTGGAATCTGGGCTCATCATCGCTTCCTCATAGTTCGTAGATTCGTCATGGTCAAGTAACATGACCTCCAGAATAGGATTACCGTACCACTCTGGTGCGGATCTTACTCTGGAAGACCTACGAGGTTTGGTAGCAACTTGATCAGAAGTTTCATGATCATCATCATTAGCTTCCTCACTAATTGGTGTAGGAATCACTGGAACTGATTTCAGTGATGAACTATTTTCCAATTTGGGAGAAGGTACAGTTACCTCATCAAGTTCTACTTTCCTCCCACTCACTTCTTTCGAGAGAAACTCCTTCTCAAGAAAGGATCCATTCTTAGCAACAATTGTTTTGCCTTTGGATCTGTGATAGAAGGAGTACCCAATAGTTTCCTTTGGGTATTCTATGAAGACGCACTTCTCCGATCTGGGTTTGAGCTTATCAGGTTGAAAACCTTTTTCATATAAGGATCGCAACTCCAAACTTTAAGAAACGACAGCTTAGGTTTACTTCTAAACCATAGTTCATACGATGTCGTCTCAACGGATTTAGATGGTGCCCTTTTAACGTGAATGCAGCTGTCTCTAATGCATAACCCCAAAACGATAATGGTAAATCAGTAAGAGACATCATAGATCGCACCATATCCAATAAAGTGCGGTTACGATGTTCGGACACACCATAACGTTGTGGTGTTCCAGGTGACGTGAGCTGTGAAACTATTCCATATTGTTTTAATTGAATACCAAACTCGTAACTCAAATATTCGTCTCCGCGATCAGATCGCAGAAACTTTATTTTCTTGTTATGATGATTTTTCCACTTCACTCTGAAATTCTTTGAACCTTTCAACTATTTCAGACTTATGTTTCATCAAGTAGATATACCCATATCTGCTCAAATCATCTTGTGAAGGTCAGAAAATAACGATACTTGCCACGAGCATCAACACTCATTGGATCGCATACATCGGTATGTATTATTTCCAATAAGTCAGTAGCTTGTTCCATTGTTCCGGAGAACGGAGTTTTTAGTCATCTTGCCCAAAAGGCACGGTTCGCAAGCATCAAATGATTCATAACCAAGTGATTCCGAAAATCCATCTTTATGGAGTTTCTTCATGCGCTTTATACCGATATGACCCAAACGGCAGTGCCACAAATAGGTTGCACTATCATTATTAACTTTGCATCTTTTGGCATCAATATTATGAATATGTGTATCACTACGATCGAGATCCAACAAACTATTTTCATTGGGTGTATGACCATCAAATGTTTTATTCATTTAAACAGAACAACAATTATTCTCTGATTTTAAATGAATAACCGTATTGCAATAAACATGATCAAATCATATTCATGTTCAACGCAAACACCAAATAACATTTATTTAGGTTCAACACTAATCTCGAAAGTATAGGGACTGTGCGATGATGATCATATCAATCTTGGAACCACTTCCAACACACATCGTCACTTCACCCTCAACTAGTTTCTGTTTATTCTATAACTCCTATTTTGAGTTACTAATCTTAGCAACCGAACAAGTATCAAATACTCAGGGGTTACTATAAACACTAGTAAGGTACACATCAATAACATGTATATCAAATATACCCTTGTTCACTTTGCCATCCTTCTTATCTACCAAATATTCAAGGCATTTCCGCTTCTAGTGACCATTTCCTTTGCAGTATAATCACTCAGTTTCAGGCTTTGGTCCAGCTTTGGGCCTCTTCGCGGGAGTGACAACTTGCTTGCCATTCTGCTTGAAGTTCCCTTTCTTTCCCTTTGCCCTTTTCTTGAAACTAGTGGTCTTGTCAATCATCAACACTTGATGCTCCTTTTTGATTTCTACCTTCGTCGATTTCAGCATCACAAAGAGCTCGGGAATTGTTTTCGTCATCCCTTGCATTATAGTTCATCACGAAGTTCTACTAACTTGGTGGTGGTGACTAGAGAATTCTGTCAATCACTATCTTATCTGGAAGATTAACTCCCACTTGATTCAAGCGATTGTAGTACCCAGACAATCTGAGCACATGCTCACTAGTTGAGCGATTCTCCTCCATCTTTTAGCTATAGAACTTGTTGGAGGCTTCATATCTCTCAACTCGGGTATTTGCTGGAAATATTAACTTCAACTCCTGGAACATCTCATATGGTCCATGACGTTCAAAACGTCTTTGAAGTCCCGATTCTAAGCCGTTAAGCATGGTGCACTAAACTATCAAGTAGTCATCATATTGAGCTAGCCAAACGTTCATAATGTCTGTATCTGCTCCTGCAATAGGTTTGTCACCTAGCGGTGCATTAAGGACATAATTCTTCTGTGCAGCAATGAGGATAAACCTCAGATCACGGATCCAATCCGCATCATTGCTACTAACATCTTTCAACACAATTTTCTCTAGGAACATATCAAAATAAACATATGAAAGCAACAACGCGAGCTATTGATCTATAACATAATTTGCAAAATACTACCAGGACTAAGTTCATGATAAATTAAAGTTCAATTAATCATATTACTGAAGAACTCCCACTTAGATAGACATCCCTCTAATCCTCTAAGTGATCACGTGATCCATATCAACTAAACCATGTCCGATCATCACGTGAGATGGAGTAGTTTCAACGGTGGACATCAATATGTTGATCATATCTACTATATGATTCACGCTCGACCTTTCGGTCTCCATGTTCCGAGGCCATATCTGTATATGCTAGGCTCGTCAAGTTTAACCTGAGTATTCCGCGTGCGCAACTGTTTTGCACCCGTTGTATTTGAACGTAGAGCCTATCACACCCGTTCATCACGTGGTGTCTCAGCACGAAGAACTTTCGCAATGGTGCATACTCAGGGAGAACACTTCTTGATAATTAGTGAGAGATCATCTTAAAATGCTACCGTCAATCAAAGCAAGATAAGATGCATAAAGGATAAACATCACATGCAATCAATATAAGTGATATGATATGGCCATCATCATCTTGTGCTTGTGATCTCCATCTTCGAAGCACTGTCATGATCACCATCGTCACCGCCGCGACACCTTGATCTCCATCGTAGCATCGTTGTCGTTACGCCATCTATTGCTTCTACGACTATCGCTACCGCTTAGTGATGAAGTAAAGCAATTATAGGGCGTTTGCATTTCATACAATAAAGCGACAACCATATGGCTCCTGCCAGTTGCCGATAACTTCGGTTACAAAACATGATCATCTCATACAATAAAATATAGCATCACGTCTTGACCATATCACACCACAACATGCCCTGCAAAAACAAGTTAGACGTCCTCTACTTTGTTGTTGCAAATTTTACATGGCTGCTACGGGCTTAGCAAGAACCGTTCTTACCTACGCATCAAAAACCATAACGATAGTTCATCAAGTTGGTGCTGTTTTAACCTTCACAAGGACTGGGCGTAGCCACACTCGATTCAGCTAAAGTGAGAGAGACAGACAACCGCCAGTCACCTTTAAGCACGAGTGCTCGCAACGGTGAAACCAGTCTCGCGTAAGCGTACGCGTAATGTCGGTCCGGGCCGCTTCATCTCACAATACCGCCGAACCAAAGTATGACATGCTGGTAAGCAGTATGACTTGTATCGCCCACAACTCACTTGTGTTCTACTCGTGCATATAACATCAACGCATAAAACCTAGGCTCGGATGCCACTGTTGGGGAACGTAGTAATTTCAAAAAATTTCCTACGCACACGCAAAATCATGGTGATGATATAGCAACGAGAGGGGAGAGTGTTCGTCTACGTACCCTCGTAGACCGTAAGCGGAAGCGTTAGCACAACACGGTTGATGTAGTCGTACGTCTTCACGATCCGACTGATCCAAGCACCGAACGTACGGGGCCTCCGAGTTCAGCACACGTTCAGCTCGATGCCGATCTCCGACCCTCCGATCCAGCAAAGGCTCCGGAGATGAGTTCCGTCAGCACGACGGCGTGGTGACGATGATGATGTTCTACCGATGCAGGGCTTCGCCTAAACTCCGCGACGATATGACCGAGGTGGAATATGGTGGAAGGGGGCACCGCACACGGCTAAGGAACGATCCGTAGATCAACTTGTGTGTCTTTGGGGTGCCCCCCGCCCCCGTATATAAAGGAGCCAGGGGGGAGGAGGCGGCCGGCCTAGAGGGCGCGCCAAGGGGGGGAGTCCTACTCCCATCGGGAGTAGGACTCCCTCTTTCCAAGTAGGAGTAGGAGAAGGGGGGAAAGAGGAGGAAGAGGGGAAGGAAAGGGGGGGCGCCGCCCCCCTTCCCTTGTCCTATTCGGACTAGGAGTGGGAGGGGCACGCGGCCCCCTCCTGGCTCCTTCCCTCTTCTCCCTCGAGGCCCATGTAGGCCCATTAACCCCCCGGGGGGTTCCGGTAACCTGCCGGTACTCCGGTAAAATGCCGATTTCACCCGGAACCATTCCGATGTCCAAACATAGGCTTCCAATATATCAATCTTTATGTCTCGACCATTCCGAGACTCCTCGTCATGTCCGTGATCACATCCGGGACTCCGAACAAACTTCGGTACATCAAAACTTATAAACTCATAATAAAACTGTCATCGAAACGTTAAGCGTGCGGACCCTACGGGTTTGAGAACTATGTAGACATGACCTAAAACCATTCTCGGTCAATAACCAATAGCGGGACCTGGATGCCCATATTGGTTCCTACATATTCTACGAAGATCTTTATCGGTCAAACCGCATAACAACATACGTTGTTCCCTTTGTCATCGGTATGTTACTTGCCCGAGATTTGATCGTCAGTATCCAATACTTAGTTCAATCTCGTTACCGCAAGTCTCTTTACTCATTCTGTAATACGCCAACTCATAACTAACTTATTAGTTATAATGCTTGCAAGGCTTAGGTGATGAATATTACCGAGAGGGCCCAGAGATACCTCTCCGACAATCGGAGTGACAAAACCTAATCTCGAAATACGCCAACTCAACATGTACCTTCGGAGACACCTGTAGTACTCCTTTATAATCACCCAGTTACGTTGTGACGTTTGGTAGTACCCAAAGTGTTCCTCCGGTAAACGGGAGTTGCATAATTCTCATAGTTACAGGAACATGTATAAGTCATGAAGAAAGCAATAGCAGAATACTAAACGATCAAGTGCTAAGCTAACGGGATGGGTCATGTCAATCACATCATTCTCCTAATGATGTGATCCCATTAATTAAATGACAACACATGTCTATGGTTAGGAAACATAACCATCTTTGATTAATGAGCTAGTCAAGTAGAGGCATACTAGTGACACTATGTTTGTCTATGTATTCACACATGTATTATGTTTCCGGTTAATACAATTCTAGCATGAATAATAAACATTTATCATGAAATAAGGAAATAAATAATAACTTTATTATTGCCTCTAGGGCATATTTCCTTCAGTATTATCAGGAAAACAACAAGTGTAGACTTGGAAACAAGGGAGAATAAAACTCGAAAGTTAAGCGTGCTCAGTCTGAAGTAGTGAGAGGATGGGTGACCGACCGGGAAGTTAGACGATTTGGAATGAAGAGGGGTAATTAGAGATTAGAGATTAAATTGAGCAGTGATGAGGGGTGATTAGAGATTAAATACAATAATTTAGGAATTTGAAAATCGAGAAAAAAATTCAAAAAAAAATAAAAAAAATTCCTTTAGTCCCTGTTGGTGTTACTAACTGGGACTAAGGGTCAAGTTCCAGATAACGGCCGCGTGGAGGGCCTTTAGTCCCGGTTCATAACACAACTGGGACTAAAGGGGGGCCTTTAGTACCGACCCTTTAGTCCCGATTTCGGAACCGGGACAAATGGGTCTTATGAACCGGGACAAATGGGCCTTTTTCTACTAGTGCTTACATCTACACTATTAGCAACGTGTATACGAAACTTCATGAACAATTGAACAAAGTATGTCCACATCAAAAAATATGTTAAGCCTTGCTAGAAATCAGATTGAGACAGATGAGAAACATGACACCCATGGTAGGGTCAGAGAATGGAAAAGTAGAGATTGGCAAGTCATGATAGCAGAATAGCATGCCGACGGACTGCTGGATAGAGCTTGACTTTCTCAAAGTTGTTGCGCGACAAATCTCTATTTTGGAAAGCCAAATCAGCTCCAACTACAAAATGGGCATCACACAACAACTACAAAATCCAATTCATCCAATTGATAGAACACCCCTAAAACTTGGTACTAGGGGATAGGAGCATGGTAGCATACAAGAATGCAAACATCAACTTACATGTGCGAGATAGATAGCAGGGCAAGTTGCACACTTCGTAAACTGATGACGTCATAACACTAAAGAGTTATTTTACAACATGAAGTCAATCACCCTATGTAGATTCTATTTTTATTGCCCTTCCTTTATTCGTCTTCTTTTCCTTTCCTTTGTTCTTTTTTCTTTCTTTCCCCGTATTTGATAATTCTTTCATTTTCTTGAGATAATAAAAATTTAAAGTAGGAACAAACCTTACCGCTTGAGGGTAAAAAAATAATATGAAGTCAATCTATTAATCAGCGAGTCATGTTTGGAACTAATGCTTTTTTGCGAATATGTTTGGTGAAGGAAATATGCCCTAGAGGCAATAATAAAGTTGTTAATAAATGTTTATTATTCATGCTAGAATTGTATTAACCGGAAACTTAGCACATGTGTGAATACATAGACAAAACAAAGTGTCCCTAGTATGCCTCTACTTGACTAGCTCGTTAATCAAAGATGGTTATGTTTCCTGACCATAGACATGTGTTGTCATTTGATGAACGGGATCACATCATTAGAGGATGATGTAATGGACAAGACCCACCCGTTAGCTTAGCATAATGATCGTTAAGTTTTATTTGCTATTGCTTTCTTCATGACTTATACATGTTCCTCTGACTATGAGATTATGCAACTCTCGAATACCGGAGGAACACCTTGTGTGCTATCAAACGTCACAACCTAACTGGGTGATTATAAAGATGCTCTATAGGTGTATCCGAAGGTGTTTGTTGGGTTGGCATAGATCGAGATTAGGATTTGTCATTCCATGTATCGGAGAGGTATCTTTGGGTCCTCTCGGTAATGCTCATCATTATAAGCCTTGCAAGCAATGTGACTAATGAGTTAGTCGCGGGATGAAGCATTACGGAACGAGTAAAGAGACTTGTCGGTAACGAGATTGAACTAGTGAAAGGATCAATATAGTTGACTAGAGGGGGGGTGAATAGTGAGGGAGTCCTGGATTAAGGGGTCCTCTGCCGTTCGGCCTATGTGACGTGGGCCGGACTGATGGGCTATGAAGATACAAGACATAAGACTTCTTCCCGTGTTCGGATGGGGCTCTCCTTTGCGTGGATGGCAAGCTTGGCATTCGGACATGTAGATTCCTTTCTCTGTAACCGACCTTGTACAACCCTAGTCCCCTCCGGTGTCTATATAAACAGGAGGGTTTAGTCCGTAGAGGCAATCATAATCATACAGGCTAGACTTCTAGGGTTTTAGCCATTATGATCTCGTGGTAGATCAACTATTGTAATACTCATATTCATCAAGATCAATCAAGCAGGAAGTAGGGTATTACCTCCATAGAGAGGGCCCGAACCTGGGTAAACATCGTGTCCCCCGCCTCCTGTTACCATCAACCTTAGACGCACAGTTCGGGACCCCCTACTCGAGATCCGCCGGTTTTGACACCGACATTGGTGCTTTCATTGAGAGTTCCAATGCGTCATCACCAAAAGGTTTGATGGCTCCATCAATCATCTACAACAATACAGTCCAGGGGAGGTTTTCCTCCCCGGACAGATCTTCGTATTCGGCGGCTTCGCACTGTAGGCCAACTCGCTTGGCCATCTAGAGCAGATCGACAACTATGCCCCTGGCCATCAGGTCAGGTTTGGAAGCTTGAATTACGTTGCCGATATCCGCGGAGACTTGACCTTTGATGGATTCGAGCCCATGACAGCCGCTCCCTGCCACCACGATGAACATGACCTAAATATGTCATTGGACCGTGCCCAGGAGATAGCGCATGTAACTGCTCTGGCCCTAGATCCAGAGCAGACTACGCCGTCCGAGGACGGGAAGCTCAAACCCGCCGCGGAAGCCGCAGACTCAGTGGCGTTAGAGCCACACACAGATCCAACCTCGAGCGGGGCCTGCGTCACCGGAACCTCGGATTCGTCTCTGGCCATAGGTTCTGAACCGCGTGCATCCGCGCCCATCGAACCTGACCAGGCACCGATCGTTGAATTCAGCTCTGCGGACATCTTCCGGCACTCACCTTTAGGTGATGTGCTAAACTCATTAAAAGCCCTCTCCTTATCAGGGGACTCTCAGCCGAACTATATCTGGTTTGGATTGGAAGCTAACGACGGAGAATTCCGCTTCCCACCCACCACCCACTACATAGCCACTGTCGAAGACTTAACCGACATGCTCAATTACGGCTCCGAAGACATCGACGGTATGGACGACGATGCCGGAGAGGAGCAGGCACAAAAACCACCGCTTATAGGGTGGTGGACAACCACCTCCTCGTATGACGTATACATGGTGGATACACTCAAAGAGAACAATGGCGACAATGAGAAGGATCCAGTCAAGGATAAGCCTCCTAAGATACAGCCAAAGCACCGACATCAGCGGCGCCGCTCTAAGCCACGCCGCGAAAAAGACAGCAATACCGACACAGGAGAAAACAATACTCTCGACGATGCCGAAGACAATGAAGACCCCGTTAAGCCAACCTCCGAGCAGGACGAACGGGAAGATGGGTGAGTTAGCCTTGATGAACAGGCCATGAACGAAGACTCGGAGGACAGTAACTACCTTCCACTCTCTGAGGATGAGGTGAGCCTCGGCAATGAGGATTTTATCGTGCCTGAGGAACCTCTCAAGCAGGAGCGCTTTAAGCGCCAGCTAATAGCCACTGCAAGGAGCCTGAAAAAGAAGTAGCATCAGCTTCAAGCTGATCAAGATCTGCTCAACGACAGATGGACTAATGTCCTACCAGCCGAAGAATACGTCCTCAAGTGCCCAACCAAAAGTTACTCGAAGCGCAAATTGTTACCCCAATTCGATGATGAGGCGTTGGAGCCCGTCCTACCATCGCATAATGCGGCTGGCCGACCACCACGTGGAGAGGACAAAGCGGCAACTCAAGCCGAACACCAGCCCATACTACCTCACCATAAAAACAGAGACACAACAGCTCGGGGATACACATATGACCTGCGACATGACCTAGAAAATAGACCAGGTTAGACCAGATCGACCTATGGATCGCGGGGGGCGCGCCCCGATGCGCGACGATGGCCATCAGGCTGGACGTGACAAACATAACCACACCCATGCCGAAAACCATAGACAAACTCCATCCGAGCTATGTCGCGACTTGACCCGATATAGAGGCGTCGCACACCCCCTCTGCTTCATTGATGAAGTAATGGAACATGAATTCTCGGAAGGGTTTAAACCCGTGAACATCGAATCATATGACGGGACAACAGACCCCGTGGTATGTGTCCGTGTCAAAACCGGCGGATCTTGGGTAGGGGGTCCCGAACTGTGCGTCTAAGCGGATGGTAACATGAGACAAGGGACACGATGTTTTTACCCAGGTTCGGGCCCTCTCGGTGGAGGTAAAACCCTACTCCTGCTTGATTAATATTGATGATATGGGTAGTACAAGAGTTGATCTACCACGAGATCAGAGAGGCTAAACCCTAGAATCTAGCCTATGATATGATTGTTGTTCGTCCTATGAACTAAAACTCTCCGGTTTATATAGACACCGGAGAGGGCTAGGGTTACACAGAGTCGGTTACAATGGGAGGAGATCTTCATATCGTATCGCCAAGCTTGCCTTCCACGCCAAGGAAAGTCCCTATCCGGACACGGGACGAAGTCTTCAATCTTGTATCTTCATAGTCCGGGAGTCCGGCCAAAGGTCATAGTTTGACCATCCGGACACCCCCTAATCCAGGACTCCCTCAGTAGCCCCTGAACCTGGCTTCAATGACGACGAGTCCGGCGCGCCAATTGTCTTCGGCATTGCGAGGCGGGTTCCTCCTCCGAATACTTCGTAGAAGATGTTTGAACACAAGGATAGTGTCCGGCTCTGCAAAAACAAGTTCCACATACCACTGTAGAGAGAATAATATATGCACAAATCTAATCTGCTGACGTATTCCGCAACGTGACATCACACCACGGTCAAACCTTTATTCGAATCGTTTTACTGCCCCACCTCAGCGTGTTTAGCGAGGCGGTTTCCTTGGCACGTCTTGTCGAAGCAGAGATCGTGTCCCCTTATTCCGGGATTCTCATCAATACGGGCGCGGATAACCCAACCGTGCCTTTTGGTATGACTCTCTAATTGAAAGCGAGTCCCAAACGGTTACGGGGAAGGTTCTTGGTATTCAACTCCTTTATAAAGAAACCAAGGCTCGATTCCCTTTTCTTTCAATCCAATCGAATCCGCCTCTTGCCTCGAGTTCCAACACTCAAAGCTTCTAGTTTTAGGCGCTTCAGACTTTCGACGATGTCCGATTCCGACCTTCAAGGCCGGTGGGTGCCTTCCTCCGTTACGAAAGAAAACATGCGAAAGTTGAGAGATGCCAGGTATCTAACCGGCGAAATCTCGCATAGGCTGCCTGCTTAAGGGCAGGACATTCCTTCTCCCCAGCCCGGTGAGAGCGTGGTGTTCACATCTCACTTCCTTCGGGGGCTAGGCTTCCCGATTGATCCCTTCGTGAGGGGGCTGATGTTCTATTACGGGCTGGAATTCCACGACCTGGCTCCGGAGTCCATCCTCCAAATTTCATCATTAATTGTTGTGTGTGAAGCCTTCCTCCATATCACCCCTCACTTCGGATTGTGGCTTAGAACCTTCAAGGTGGAGTCGAAGATGATCGAGGGGCAGCACGCTGAGTGCGGAGGAGCTATCATAAGCAAGATAGCCGGCGCTCCATGGCCCGAGGGCACTTTCCAAGAAGAGTTCGGCTTATGGCAACGGGGCTGGTTTTACATCACAGCCCCCAAGGGCACCACATGGGTGGCGCCACCTGCTTTTCACTCGGGTCCCCCACCACGGCGAGCGTCATGGTTCAATGAAGGGCTTATCTGGGGGCTGTCCAAAGACGTGCCCCTTCTGCAGGACCACATTCGAGATCTCCTAGAAAGAGATATTAACTTGACCGTGGTGGCGCAAGTTATGCTGATTCGCCGCACGCTGCCCTGCAAACGTCGCCCTCTTCACCTGTGGGAATTTAATCCGGAAGGACCGCGAGTCCTCCAACACTTTATGGGCGCGACGCCGGTGGAGATGTACAAATTGTTCTTCGGACCACAAGCAAGGTGTCCGGACTTGTCCGAGGACGCAGGCCTGAGCTGCAATCGCCAGGATGCTAAGGTAAGTAGCCCAGTATTTGGACACACCATCCGTATTTTCATCATAAAGTTGCCCTTTAACAGAGCTATCCTTTGAACAGGAGTGGATAGCGAAGGCAAATCTTATCAGGTGTCCAGCCCCCTGCCCGAGACCGCGCCGGATCCTGTGTTAACCAGGATGCCGGAGATTACGCTTTCGGCAGAGGGCGAAGAGGGGAACCAAGGAGCTACCGCCTCCACGGAGGAGACTGTCAGGAAGGGAGGAATCGAGAATCCCCCCAACCCGGGAAAGAAAAGGAGTGCCTATGAAGACCCGGAGGGGATGACCTCGAAACGGGGGAAGAAATCTTTGTCAGAGGATCCGGCGCCGAAGACTGCCCTGGCCGCATTGCGCCCTCAAGGGGATCAGCTTTCCTCCGAGCCGTAAGTAAAGAGAGGGGTTCGAAAATTAGTGGCATCCTTGTTTTATTTCTGAGGAAGATAACCAAAATATTACCTTGCAGTTCGAACCTCAACCCTTCTCAGCAGAGCTTGTCTTCACGGGATCTTCGTCCGGAAATGATGGAGAGTGAAACGCCTCCCCTAGCTGCACCGACTTACAAGGTAGGCGACCCCGAGGTGTCGTCCCAGCGGGTATCTCCAAGTCCGGATCCTGAAAAAGGTCATCGGGCTAGTCTGGTGCTCTCTGGTGCGCAGTCGGAGAGGCTGAGGGATCTGCTCGGGCGAGCGTCCGTCTCAGAAGAACATCGTATGTTGATGAACACGGTGATAGGAAGGATTTCCTCCGCGGAAAGCGGGTTGTACGAGGTCGCCAGGAGTTTACTGACAGGCTTTGAGGTACGCAAAAAGGTGTACCTTTTGGTAGAGCCGCATAAAATGTGCCCTGTATAAATAGTAGCCCCTGAGACTTTGTGTGTCGTCCAGAATGATGGCGCACAGAGGATCAAAACCCCAGGTATAAAATGTCACCTTTTTATGAAGGTGGCGAGGCGTTCGGTGGCTAGCCGGACTGATGAATCTGCCGAGCTAAAGCGGCAACTTGACGTGGCGGATGCCGACATCACGCTTGTAAATAAGCGGCTAGACGAGGCACAAGGTATGCTCCACAGATATCTGATAAGAGGAGTTTGATGCCCGTGACTTACAATATATGTGCTTATTGTAGATAGTGCTGCTGCCGTGGAGAACCTGCGGGCGGAACTTGCCCGAGCCAAGGAGCAAGCAAGAAAAAGTGATGCGGCTGCCGTTAAGGCGGCTGAAGAGCTGAAAGCCGAACAGGTTGCTCACTGCCAGAGTAAGAAGGTAATAACCGAGATGGCTATAAAATTGAAGGATGCTGCCGACCGCTATAAATTTCTTGAACAAGAAGAAAGGGCGGCTCAGAAGGACCTTGAGAATATCACTGCCGAGGCCAAGGATGCTCGCTCTGCAATGAGAGCTATGAAGGAGGAGCTGCGTCAGGCCGGAGATATCACGGCTGGAAAGCCCTATATGCTGCGGATGAAGTTCGGGGATCCTAAGTATGCTCCGTTAGACCGGCAGTGGAGTGCGGAAAACACTTATCTGGATGTGGCAGCGAGTGCAACAGACGCAACTGAACACTTCCGAGGTCGAGGTGACCATAAATTGGAAGAACTTTTTTGGTCGCAGTTCCACAATCCAGAACGCCCACTTTCGGTATCCGACCGTTTGGCTGCCTTTGGGGAGCTGAACAGGTTATCCGGACTCGCCATGAAGTATGTTGCGAGTCGTTTGTGGCCGGGGGAGCCAGAGCCGAAGAGTTATTTTGGATTGGTGCAGCAGTTCCTTGGTTCTGTGCCGCATGTTGATGTGATGAAGAGGTCGGCGTGCATAGAGGGTGCATAAATGGCTCTTGCCCATGTCAAGACATACTGGGCGGATATGAAGGCCAGTGTTGTCGCATCCCGGGATTTGGACGAAGGTCGGGTACCTGCCAGGCGCTACTTTGAGGAAGTTCTTCCGGGCGCTCGTTTAATAGAAGCGCAGTGCTCGAAGGATGTTGTGTTCGAATAGCATGTGCTATTGTAAAAGAAATATTTTGATAGAATATAAAAACTTTTATACTTGTGCTTTGCAAAATTATAATACCTCCTGTGTGGCCGTTAATGTATATGTGTATATAACCTGAAAGATGGCAGTCGTTGGCTTTAGGCCCCACGCATATAATGCGGGGGTGTTCGCAAAAAGGCGCCTTTTCACACTTAATCCAACGTCTTGGTCCTACAAAGGAGGTGATAGCGCGGTGAACTAGGCAACCGGACTATAATGCTTTATCACTTTCACTTAGCCATAGGAGTTTGACATTGGGGCTACTTAATAGCCGCTGGAGGCACCACGCTCGCTCGAATTCGGGGCGCGTGTGTGCCTGACCGGGAAGCGGTCCTTCGTTGATGCGGAGAAATCCTAAATATTTCGAGAGTCATCGAGTGGTTGACCAGTCTCTCGCTATATCATGACAGTCAGTTTTCGGCTTTCTCTACTGAGGTGCTCGCCTGGCTGAACCAGGGCACAATCTAGTAGTTCTCCTGGTGCCGTGTTAGCCGATATAACGGAACGTAAGGCAGCAAAACACAGGAGCCGGGCAAACCCAACATTTGACCAAAGACATGATTCGGAGCTGATGCATATAAGGCCAAACTCGCGACGCCGAACACTCCCTAAGGTATTCGGTCTTTATGAAGACGGGCCGAAACAGAGCCCTTGGTAAAAAAGCCCCTGGTGTCCAGGTACGCGCAAAATTCTGGCGTGGCCACATGCCAAGACGCCAGCCTCCTCCTCGGTTATAGCAAAAACCGGGGGATGTTGTCAACAAGAGACAGTAAAAAAGGTTTATGCAGGGTCTTAATCTAAAAAGAATCCTTAAAACGGGTCCCTACTGCATGTCTGCGCCCGTGTCTCCGTTGTGCCGTATCCTGGACGGGCGTAGCACGATGTTCGTCTGCGAGAAAGAGGAACTTTAGTAAAAAAAATAAACGTGCGAGAAATCTATATTAGAATAAACAAAATATAGTTGGAGCAAGAAGTGAGCCGTATTGTCTCCTGGCGTGAACACGTGGAGTCCCTTGTACAGGGTTATGCAGCTATTAAGCCCATGTATGTTGACGCCGGACTCGTCGAGCCGTGTACGGGATAGTAGGGCTGAATTAGTGTGCGGCTGTCCAGGCGGCCGCACCATTACCCATACTTTGGGGGTCAATTGATATTCCCCTGTAATGAGATGATGCCTCGTGGGCCGGGCATTTTAAGTGTAAGGGATGCATAATGCAGTATTGCGTTAAAGCGGGCGAAAGCTTCACGTCCCAGTAGCACTTGATAGCGACTTACGAATGGGGCGATGTGGAAGGTTAGATTTTCGCTTCAGAAGTTGTCGGGTGAGCCGAACGTGACTTCTAACGAAAGGGAACCCATACTCTGGGTATCTGGGCCCGGCGTGACTCCTTGAAAGGAAGTGTTGCCATGGCAGATTATAGCTGGGTTTACCCCTAGTTTGCGGATTGTGTCCTGATATAACAGGTTTAAGTCACTGCCGCCGTCCATAAGGACTCGTGTAAATTGTAGTCCGTCAATAACCGGATTCAAGACCAAGGCAGTCCAGCCTGCATTCCAGGCCCCTTTGGAGTAATCCTGATAATCAAAGGTGATTGGTTGTAACAACCAGCGGTGGTGCTCCTCTGGGGCTGGCCATATGGCGCGTGTCTTCATGGGCGCCGTTCTGTTTTTCCCTTTTGTCATCTGAAGTGAATTTACTGTTTTGACTTCTTGTGGGAACTTCTTTTGTTGTCCGGTGTTCTGCTTGTGGGGTGCGTCGTCATCCTCACTTGGTGTGTCAAGCCCCTTGTGTTCGGCGTTGAGTTTACCGGACTGTTTGAAGACTCAACAATCTCTGTGGGTATGGTTTGCAGGTCTCCCGGGGGTACTGTGGATTTGACATATTTTGTCTAGGATTTTGTTGAGGTTAGACAGCTCGTCCCTGTCATCTTTGGGTGGCGGTTTTTTCCTGATTTTGCCGAGAGCTTTTGAATCCGGGCGTTGACTGCCATGCTCATCGGGCTATTATCCTTGATCCGGCGTTGTTCTTTGTTATGGCGCGGTTTCCCGTTTCCATCTCTGAGTTCGGATGTACTCGGGTCGCTGGTGCTGCTTCTTGCCAACCAGCTATCCTCTCCTGTGCAAAAGCGGGTCATGAGGCTTGTTAATGCGGCCATTGTTCTTGGCTTTTCTTGGCCGAGGTGTCTGGTGAGCCATTCGTCTCGGACGCTATGTTTGAAAGCTGCTAGGGCCTCAGCGTCCGGACAGTCGACTATCTGATTCTTTTTAGTAAGGAATCTGTTCCAGAGTTTCCGGGCTGACTCTCCGGGCTGCTGAGTTATATGACTCAGATCATCCGCATCCGGAGGTTGGACATAGGTCCCTTGAAAATTTGCCCGGAAAGCATCCTCGAGCGCTTCCCAACTTCCTATGGTGTTTTCGGGAAGGCTTTTAAGCCAATGCCGGGCTGACCCTTTGAGCTTAAGGGGTAAGTATTTTATGGCGTGAAGGTCATCTCCTCTAGCCATGTGTATGTGGAGGATATAATCCTTGATCCAGACTCCGGGGTCTGTTGTTCCGTCGTATGCTTCTATGTTCACGGGCTTGAATCCCGCTGGAAATTCGTGATCCAGCACCTCATCGGTAAAACATAGGGGATGTGCGGCGCCCCTGTATGTAGGTGTGCCGCGATGTTCGGATATTTTTTGCATTGCATTGCTTGCTGGAGCTTGCTTTCTTGGCCCGTATATGGATCTAGTTGGGCCAGTTTTTTGATGCGAATCCTTAGGCGGATCGCGTGTTGTATTGAGTGCGGTGCCCTTTGTCGCTTGAGACCGATCGTGGAGTCATTTATCCGACCTGGTGGCTTCCTTATTTTTTGATTGTGGGGGCTTTATGGTCTCTTCATCAAATTCCGGCAGTAGTTTCTGCTCCGGATAGCTCTTTGTGTGACGACTGTTGCGTACTTATGTGCGGTATTGAGTACTTTGCCCCATCTAATTCTGAGTGCATCTTCCGCTGTTTTGAGCCTCTGCTTCTGCTCTTTCAGGCTACGTGCAGTGGTAACAAGCCTTTGGTGGAGGTTCTGATGTTCCAGAAATTTGTCCGGCGTGAGGTCGTCCGGACTATTATCTTTCCCGGGGATTGGTTGTTCGGATTGTCCGCCTTGTTTGGACGGTTGCTCGATGGCATGTTCGTCTTCCATTGATTCGCCCTGCTCTATGGCTGGGTCTTTGTCGAGGTGGGGCTTGGCGTGGCGCTTACGTCGCCGCTTTGATTGTTTTTCGAGGGAGCTATCCCTGGTTGTGCCCTTTTGATCCTCGTTATCATTTCTTTTAGGTGTGTCCACCATGTATACATCGTATGATGAGGTGGCTTTCCAGTGCCCTATAGGTGCTGGTTCTTGGTCGTCTCCTCCATCAGCGTCCATACCGTCGATGTCTTCGGAGTCGTAGTCGAGCATGTCGGTTAGATCGTCGATAGTGGCTATCAAGTGGGTGGTGGGTGGGTTTCAAATTTCTTCGTCGTCTGCGTCCCAACCCTGCTGACCATAGTCCGGCTAGGGCTCTCCTGACAAAGAGAGAGACTTTAGTAAATCTAGGATATCGCCAAAGGGCGAGTGCTGAAAGACATCCGCGGCAGTGAACTCCATGATCGGAGCCCAATCGGGTTCGGTCGGAAGGGGTGCAGAATATTCAGAGTCCGGAACGGAGTCCGGCACCTTGGAGTCACGGGCCTTGCAAAGGACTAGGCTGGTATTCGGCTCTATAGTCGTAGAGATTGCGGCTCCTGGGGCGGCGTCCAACTGTCCGTCCCTGGCTAGCGCAGTCGGCTCCGAGCTAACGATCGGAGCGGACACCTGAGCGGCACTCTGGGCGCTGTCCGGCGGCAGAGCTAGATCATGCCCAGCGAGACAGTGCGGCACGCTCGGCCATGGCTCGAATCCATCGAAGATCAAGTCCCCGTGGATGTCGGCCGTGTAGTTTAAGCTTCCAAACCTGACCTGATGGCCAGGGGCGTAGCTTCCGATCTGCTCCAGATGGCCAAGCGAGTTGGCCCGCAGTGCGAAGCCGCCGAATACGAAGATCTGTCTGGGGAGAAAAGTCTCACCCTAGATCGCGTCGTGGTTGACGATCGAAGAAGCCATCGGGCCTAAAGGTGACGACACGGAGGAACTCTCAATGAAAGCACCAATGTAGGTGTCAAAACCGGCGGATCTCGGGTAGGGGGTCCCGAACTATGCGTCTAAGCGGATGGTAACAGGAGACAAGGGACACGATGTTTTTACCCAGGTTCGAGCCCTCTCGTTGGAGGTAAAACCCTACTCCTGCTTGATTAATATTGATGATATGGGTAGTACAAGAGTTGATCTACCACGATATCGGAGAGGCTAAACCCTAGAATCTAGCCTATGGTATGATTGTTGTTCGTCCTATGGACTAAAACTCTCCGGTTTATATAGACACCGGAGAGGGCTAGGGTTACACAGAGTCGGTTACAATGGGAGGAGATCTTCATATCGTATCGCCAAGCTTGCCTTCCACGCCAAGGAAAGTCCCTATCCGGACACGGGACGAAGTCTTCAATCTTGTATCTTCATAATCCGGGAGTCCGGCCAAAGGTCATAGTCCGTCCATTCGGACACCCCCTAATCCAGGTGAGGATTTTCTCCTCCATATTCATATGGCCCGCGGTGATGATCTTCACGCCATCAAATACCTCCCGCTAAAACTCAAGGGACCTACTCGGCACTGGTTGAACAGTTTGCCCGAAAACTCGATTGGCAGCTGGGAAGACTTGGAAGACGCCTTCCTCGACAACTTCCAGGGTACATTTGTCCAACCTCCAGATGCCGATGACTTAATTCACATAGTTCAACAGCCCAGAGAGTCAGCCAGAAAATTTTGGACTAGGTTCTTAACTAACCAGATCATCGACTGTCCGGATGCCGAAGCCCTAGCGGCCTTTAAACATAGCATCCATGACGAATGGCTCGCCCGACACCTCGGCCAAGAAAAGCCGAAGTCTATGGCAGCCCTCACGATGCTTATGACCCGCTTCTGCGTGGGCAAGGATAGCTGGCTAGCCCGTAGCAATAATAATACAAGCGAACCTGGCACTTCTGAAGCCAGAAATAGCAACGGCAAGCCCTGACGCAACAGACACAAGCGTCGAAGCAACGGTGACAACACCAAGGACACAACGGTCAACGCCGGGTTCAGTGGCTCTAAGTCCGGTCAGCGGAAGAAGCCACATAAAAGAAACAATCCGGGCTCGTCCAGCTTGGACCGCATACTTGATCGTCCATGTCAAATCCACGACACTCCTGATAAACCAGCCAATCATACAACAGAGACTGTTGTGTTTTTAAATAGGCTGGCAAGTTAAATGTCGAGAACAAGGAGAAGGGGTCACAAAGCGAGGACGATGACGAGGAGCCCCGGCCACCGAACACAGGGGGACAGAAGAAGTCCCCTCTCCAAGTTAAAACGATGAACATGATATACGCTAGCCATATCCCCAAGAGGGAGCGCAAGAGCGCGCTCAGGGATGTCTACGTGATGGAGCTAGTCGCCCCAAAGTTCAACCCATGGTCGTCCTGCCCGATCACCTTCAATCACAGGGACCATCCGACCAGTATCCGTCATAGCGGTTTAGCCGCACTGGTCCTCGACCCAATCATTGATGGATTCCATCTTACGTGAGTCCTCATGGACGGTGGCAGCAGCCTGAACCTGCTCTATCAGGATACAGTGCGCAAAATGGGTATAGATCCCTCAAGGATCAAGCCCACAAAAACCACCTTTAAAGGTGTCATACCAGGTGTAGAGGCCCGCTGTCGGTGTCAAAACCGGCGGATCTCGGGTAGGGGGTCCCAGGCAGTGCGTCTTAGGATCAATGGTAACAGGAGGCAAGGGACACGATGTTTTACCTAGGTTTGGGCCCTCTGGATGGAGGTAAAACCCTATGTCTTGCTTGATTAATATTGATGATATGGGTAGTACAAGAGTAGGTCTACCACGAGATCGTAGAGGCTAAACCCTAAAAGCTAGCCTATGGTATGATTGTTGTTATCGTTGTTGTATATCTCTATCGACTAGCCTGGCCTCGGTTTATATAATGCACCAGAGGCCTAGGATAACAAGAGTCCTAGCCGAATATGCCGGTGGGGGAGGAGTCCTTGTCTTGATCGCCAAGTCTTGTTGATTCTTCCTTGTATGCGGCAGCTGTCCGGACTGGCCCATGAGTATACGGCCATGGGGGTCCTCGGCCCAATACAACTGATCGGGAGACGACGCGTTGAGTACCCCCTAGTCCAGGACACCGTCAGTAGCCCCCTGAACCGGTCTTCAAGTTAGGGACGCTCCTCGATTCTTCCGAACTGTTCTTCATCTTCGGTTGCCGGTCTTGAAAACTGGTTCAACAAATCTTCTGATCTTCTATCTTGAGGATCGCCGAAATGCATTCGACAAGTTTATACGTCGGGTATCCGAGGAGCCCCTTTAAGTTTCTGGCCTTTATCAATGCCTTGTTATTTTTATGCCACACCTCGGGTTTGAAGTTGTTCCCGGGCGGCAGCGTCCTCTTGCGTCCGAGGTCCAACGCCAGACCGCATTCGAGGTATCTTTTGCAGCCGAGCACCAACGCCGGACCGCTTCCCAGCTCTAACGCCGGAACGTATCCGAGCTCCAACGCCGGACTATGTATCCGAGCTCCAACGCCAGACTGTATCTGAGCTCCAACGCCGGACTATGTATCCGAGCTCCAACGCCAGACTGTATCCGAGGTGTCGTAAATCACCTTGGTTCAAAGAAGTTTGAAGGAGTTTAGCCGAGCTTAACGCCGGAAATGCCCTCTATGGAGCCAGCCACTAGTGCCCGAGCTTTATGCCGGACTGCTTCCGAGGTGGTGCACCACCCCGAATGTGGGCCGATTTTTGTCAATATTTTTGATTGATGCCAGTAGCCCTCAAGGTGGGTATCAGTCTAAAACCCTAGATGCACATGAAGGATGACATAAGACCGCTGATCCCCGTAGCTGCTGAGACTCAGGTTGATTTGCAAAATCGGTCTGAGGATCAAGTCCTAGCTCGGCAGAATACTTCGGGACACAAAAAGCGGCGTGCTCAGTTCTCAAGACTCAGGTTGGGTGCGGCCGACCACCCTGAGGATCAAAATCTCCTCGGAAACTGTATTGCACTTAAAATTTTCTGCATAGAACAAGCAATGCAGTAGCCCCTGAGACACTGGTCGGGTGGCAACACTAGATCAGGGGATCGATGTGCCCCTTTAATATTTGTAAATAATAAGCCCGAAGCCCAGTATCCCCTGAGCCTTAATGCGGGCACGGGAGGCCGAATTAAGGATCGATATCCATAGTAAAATCACAAATTATGTGTAATGACTCTATGTATCCAAGTACTTTACATCATTAATGCTCGGATCCGCATTGTACAAAACTTTGTTGACCAACCATCGGCTTCCACCTCCTCGGCCAATAGCCTAGGAGTGTTTGTCCTATTTTGTAAAGCCTTTATGAGGGCAAAGATTTACAACAAACAAGGCAATCTGGCCATACGGTTTTATAAACAAAGGTACACGGAGAGACATGTTATATTACTGTTTAACAAAAGAAATGTCTTCCAAAGAAAATAGTCCCGCTATCGGTTCCTTTCTTTGGGTTGTCATGCTAAGAAAGCACCAATGTCGGTGTCAAAACCGGCGGATCTCGGGTAGGGGGTCCCAGGCAGTGCATCTTAGGATCAATGGTAACATGAGGCAAGGGACACGATGTTTTACCCAGGTTCGGGCCCTCTCGATGGAGGTAAAACCCTACGTCCTGCTTGATTAATATTGATGATATGGGTAGTACAAGAGTAGATCTACCACGAGATCGTAGAGGCTAAACCCTAAAAGCTAGCCTATGGTATGATTGTTGTTATTGTTGTTGTATATCTCTATCGACTAGCCTGGCCTCGGTTTATATAATGCACCAGAGGCCTAGGATAACAAGAGTCCTAGCCGAATACGCTGGTGGGGGAGGAGTCCTTGTCTTGATCGCCAAGTCTTGTTGATTCTTCCTTGTATGCGGCAGCTGTCCGGACTGGCCCATGAGTATACGGCCATGGGGGTCCTCGGCCCAATCCAACTGATCGGGAGACGACGCGTTGAGTACCCCCTAGTCCAGGACACCGTCACCCGCTGTACGGGCTCAATCAAACTGGAGGTGGTCTTCGGATCCCCAGACAACTTCCAAAGTGAAGAGTTGATCTTCAATATCATCCCCTTCCGACAGTGGCTATCACGCACTGCTCGGACGAACCACATTTGCTCGATTCAATGCGGTGCCACACTACGCTTATCTCAAGCTCAAGATGCCCAGACCATGCTGTGTCATAACAGTCAATGGAAACATGGAGCGCTCCCTCCATACTGAGGAGCACACCGTTGCCCTTGCAGCAGAAGCACAAAGCGGCCTTTTCAGGCAGAACCTTAATTCGGCGGCCAAGCTATCGGACACTGTCAAACGAGCCTAAACTACTGTGCAGCAGGACAGTCCAGCTCGTCAAAAGCTTGACTAGCAATTCAGCCTCCGTCCTAGTCCTGACCAAACGGCGGCATTCGTACCGCGCGTGCATAACTATGCACTCAAAATACCATGGGCATAGACGGAGGCACAGCTAGATCGTGGTCCATAATACGGCTCAACCTCTCCTGGACCCACATACTTTTACTTTTTCTTTTTCTTTTTAGGTTCTTTTCTAGGCCTTTCCTAGTGGCCTGATTGTCGGACCTATCAAGGGATGGATACACCAAGACGGCAAGAAGCATTTACGTATAAGGGAATTTCCAGGTGGTCTCTTTAAACGATCGTTATGCCTGTTTTAAGGACCCGCATGCAGCTCTCCCTTGGTCGTGGCATGTTAAATAGCCATGTTGCTTATTGCACTACTTGTATAAATACGCTTTGACGTATTAATCAAACTATAATGGAAAATAGTTTGCGACCCAATTTCTGTGGCATTAGCCTATTACTTCATTTTTCTTGATATTCTTATCAATTGCACCCGTACACTCTGGTACGCCTTAATTCGCTAGGGGCTTCATTACGCCCAATAATACGGCAACAAAGTCCGAACACTTTTTTACAGTATAGTTCGGCACCCCGAACTTTAGCATTATATGCATCGGCTCCGAATCATGTCTTTGGTCAATAGTTGGGTTGCCCGGCTCCTGTGCTTACTACCTTACGTTCCACTATATCGGCTAGGGTAGTAAAGGGAGAACTACTGCGATTGTGTCCTCGTTTATCCGGATGAGCACCTCAGTAGAGAAAGCCGAAAACTAACTATCATGATGCAGCATGAGCCGGTCAGCTGTTCGAGAGGTTACAAATCTTTTACGATTTTTTCCGCATTATGAGATGAATCGGTTTTTATCCGATCAGGTGTTTACAGCACCCCAAGTTCGGACTTACAAATACTAGGGGTTGCGCCTAAATTTCTATTATCAAACTTGTTGGGTTCTACGGTAGGGTGCGTCGACTGCAAATTAAAGTTTCCTACGTGCAGAACAACCAAGAACATGCTACGGGAGATGGATCACAGTTCGTTACCACTAGACGCGCAGTGTCGTGCAGCGGAAGAAGAGTTGGGGCAGCGCGTCCGCATGGATTGTCTCCTCCTTGTCTGATCTCCCTAGAACTTCTGGTCGTCCGATCCCACGTACAAGTTCACCGGAGCGGCGCAAGTGCACCACCTCTAACGGTATCCGCGCGTGCAGGAGGAACACCGTGCGGCAGACTGCTAGGTCCGATCACACAGTCGGCGGCGAGTGGAGGCGGCTATTCGCAACACATGCAAACCCTAGTGACAACACCGAAGCGATCAACCGCATGAGTGTGCCGCACCTCCACTTTATATAGGCGTCCATCGTGGGCTCAACACTTGGGCCTCACACGGACCCTAAAGCCCAAAGTCTACTCGGTCGCGTTCCAAGTCCAGCTCGGATCACATCCGACCAGTGTCCTCCGAACTAACCTTGTAGGTTCCTTCCCTTAAGCGTGCGACCCCTTAGGTTCAAGTCGGCTTGGTCAAAGTTCGGATCACCTTCGACCTCCACGATTGGTAGCGGCCTCTAGCAACGCATGCCGAACACCAAGTAGACTATGAAGCTGGTTAGGCGAACCTGTACAACGTGTCACACTTCTGTTCCCTTTGCCCCACGATATATGTTGTCGGGCTCAAGGCGAGACTGTCATCCTTGTGCTAGCCCGACCTCTTTCTCATTCCAGTGATATCGACCACTATCCAGATTATCTCATAATCCTTGTTGCATGGCCATGCTTCTCTTGGTCAGATCACACGAGGGGCCCAGAGTATATCTCTCCTGATCGGAGGTGCAAATCCCATCTTGCTCGACCATGTCTCGCAACATGGGTCTGGACAAGCCTGAAACCTACCTTTGTAACTACCTAGTCATGGAGTAGCGTTTGGTCGGCCCAAAGCAAGTCTGTCACCATCCCGAGTACATGCGTCAGCTCAGGTCTTTGGACATAGAACGTATGTTGTACTAGAGACTCACAGATGACATATCGCTGCCTCTCATAGTTGGGTCTATTCGACTCGGATGTTATCTCGACTTGGATCCGACTATGTCCATATTATCCGGTTAGCATCCAATGCTCCATGGCTAGTGAGACCGAGCCATCGACCGTGTCATATGCTAGTCTAGTCAGTTGTGCGTCCACATAGCCCTTTCGACTAGGGACCTTTTAAGACAATCATCATACAATGCATAGTCCCACAAACAAGTCACATACTTTGCTGATACACATCATTGATAATGTCCAAGGACTATCTTTATTCATAAACACATAAGAAATATCATCATACATGATTGCCTCTAGGGCATATCTCCAAGTCTCCCACTTGCACTAGAGTCAATCAAATAGACATCGAATGCCCATAGCTCTAACGTGCCCCTCATACTTGGGTTGTGGAAGCGGCTTAGTTAACGGATCTGCAACATTTGCATCCGTGTGAATCTTGCATAACTCTACATCACCATTCTTTACGATCTTACGTATCAGGTGATATTTCCGATCTATGTGTCTGACCTTGTGGTGATTCCTCGGCTCCTTGGCTTGTGCGATGGCACCAGAATTATCACAATAAAGGTCCAACGGTTTCACCGAGGCTGGGAAAACACCATGAACATCCAGAAAATGCCGGATCCAAACACCTTCCTTTGCAGCTTCACAAGCCGCAATGTATTCGGCTTCTGTGGTAGAATCGGCCACCGTATCCTGCTTGGAACTCATCCAGTGCACTGCCCCTCCGTTCAGGACGTACACGAATCCGGACTGTGATCGACAATCATCTCTGTCGGTTTAGAAACTAGCATCGGCGTAACCCCTTACGACGAGCTCTTCCTCACCTCCATAAACTAGGAACATCTCTTTAGTCCTTTTCAGGTACTTCAAAATAGTCTTTACCGCTGCCCAGTGACTCTCACCTGGGTTGGCCCGGTATCTGCTTGTTAGGCTTATTGCAAAAGCAACATCGGGCCTTGTACATATCATGGCATACATGATGGATCCGATTGCCGAGCCATACGGAATCCTACTCATCCTGCTTCGCTCATCAGATGTCGAAGGACTCCGAGTCTCGCTTAGCCTTATACCATATGAGAGTGGCAAGAACCCTTTCTTCACCTCACTCATGTTGAACTGCTTCAACACTTTATCTATGTACGTGCTCTAGCTTAAGCCGAGCAGCCTCCTCGATCTATCTCTATAGATCTTAATGCCTAAAATATACACTGCCTCACCAAGGTCTTTCATCGAAAACTTGCCATTCAATGACTCCTTGACTGAGTTCAGCATCAAAACATTGTTCCAGATCAGTAGTATGTCATCCACATACAAGATCAAAAACACTATCGAGCTCCCACTTAACTTCTTGTTCCCAAGAACGTTGAAAATTTGTCCGAGAGTAGCTCCACCGACCGGAACACTGAGAGGAGGTCCCGTGTCAATCACTTCCATTCCTCTCATCAACACGTCTGTAGCACTCATAGCTACAGCTCTAACTTGATTATTTCCTAATAATTGTTGTACCTCACAAGTCACATTAATTTGCTTATCGTTAGTGTCTCTACTCTAGACTACCAAAGCGTTATAAATATAAGGTAACTTGCCTGGGGGAAAAGCGACATCCAGCACGGGTCCAATAATTTGATACGACCTATACTTTTTTCTTCAATTGTGGAAGCCCCGGGAGGAGAAGTAGTAGGATTGGTTCTCATAATTATCACATAATTAAAAAAAGGAATTTGTCGAATTTTTTCTTTTTTTAACAAGAGTCCTCTTTGCTTTTGATGAAACCGAGACCAGTGACGACCTCACCAAAACAAATGTTCCAACTCCGAGATGCTTGCCTCAACCCATAAATGGATCTCTTGAGCTTGCATACCTTAATAGTGCTAGTCCGATCGACAAAACCCTCGGGTTGTATCATATACACGTCCTCGGTTAAATTTCCGTGAAGGAAAGCCATTTTGACATCCATCTGCCATATCTCAGTAATTGTAATATGCAGCTATAGTGTAGGATCGAAAGTATGTCTAGAGGGGGGGTGATTAGACTAATTGACCAAATAAAAATCTATCCTTTTCCCAATTTTAGTTCTTGGCAGATTTTAGCAACTTAACACGTTTCAAGCAATCTTAACACAATTCAAGCAAACATGCAAAGAGTATATGAGCAGCGGAAAGTAAAGCATGCAACTTGCAAGAATGTAAAGGGAAGGGTTTGGAGAGTGCAAACGCAATAGGAGACGCAGATGTTTTTGTCGTGGTTCCGATAGGTGCTGCTATCGTACATCCACGTTGATGGAGACTTCAACCCACGAAGGGTAACGGCTGCGCGAGTCCACGGAGGGCTCCACCCATGAAGGGTCCATGAAGAAGCAACCTTGTCTATCCCACCATGGCCGTCGCCCACGAAGGACTTGCCTCACTAGGGGTAGATCTTCATGAAGTAGGCGATCTCCTTGCCCTTACAAACTCCTTGGTTCAACTCCACAATCTTGTCGGAGGCTCCCAAGTGACACCTAGCCAATCTAGGAGACACCACTCTCCAAGAAGTAACAAATGGTGTGTTGATGATGAACTCCTTGCTCTTGTGCTTCAAATGATAGTCTCCCCAACACTCAACTCTCTCTCACAGGATTTGAATTTGGTTGAAAGAAGATTTGAGTGGAAAGCAACTTGGGAAAGGCTAGAGATCAAGATTCATATGGTAGGAATGGAATATCTTGGTCTCAACACATGAGTAGGTGGTTCTCTCTTAGAAAATGTATGTTGGGAGTGTAGGCATGTTGTGATGGCTCTCTCCACGAATGAAGAGTGGGTGGAGGGGTATATATTGCCTCCACACAAAATCTAACCGTTACACACAACTTACCAAACTCGGTGGGATCGGATTGTAAAACTCGGTCGGACCGATTCAGCAAATCATGTGACCGTTAGGATTTTCGGTGGGACCAACATGCAACTCGGTAGGACCGATATGATTAGGGTTAGGGCATAACGTAATCTCGGTGAGACCGATTACACAAACTCGGTGGGACCGATTTTGGTAATGGACAAACAGAGGGTTGGTGACGCAAACTCGGTGGAACCGATTCGCTCATCTCGGTAAGACCGAAACGTTACGAAAAGGAAACAGAGAGTTTGCATTGTAATCTCGGTGGGACCGATCGCTCATCTCAGTTTGACCGAAATGTTACGAAGGGAAACAGAGAGATGACACCCCCATCTCAGTGAGATCGAGATCCCTATCGGTGAGACCGATTTGCCTAGGGTTTGTGGTAGTGGCTATGACATCTGAACTCGGTGGCACCGGATGGAAAGAATCGGTGGGGCCGAGTTGGATTTTTGGTTTAGGTCATATGTGGATATGAGAAAGTACTTGAGGGCTTTGGAGCATATCACTAAGCATTTTGAGCAAGAAAGCCATTAAGCAACACCTCATCCCTCCTTGATAGTATTGTCTTTTCCTATAGACTCAATGTGATCTTGGATCACTAAAATAGAAAATGTAGAGTCTTGTGCTTTGAGCTTGAGCCAATCCTTTTGTCCTTAGCATTTTGAGGGATCCACTTTTCTCATCCATGCCATGCCAATCATTGAGCTTTCTTGAAATATTTATCTTGAAGTAGCATTAGCTCAATGAAATAGATGTTGTTAGGAATTACCAAAACCACCCAGGGATAGTTGCACTTTCATATAGCTAGTACGATCCTCACCAATTTCAGCATCGCTATCGGCGAGTAAGTCTCGTCGTAGTCAATTCCTTGAACTTGTCCATAACCTTTAGCGACAAGCCGAGCTTTGTGGATCTGAACATTTCCATCCACATCGGTTTTCTTCTTAAAGACCCATTTGCAACCAATGGCAGTTACGCCAGGTGGCGGATTAACCAAGTCCGAGACTTGATTCTCATCCATGGACTTTAACTCGGATCTCATGGCCTCCAGCCATGCCTCAGAATCTGGGCTCACCATCGCTTCCGCATATGTGGCCGGCTCGTCGCTTTCTAGCAAAAATACATCACGCACTCTGCGCAATCTTTCCGACCTTCGTGGTTCCGGTGCCGCTTCCACTACGGGTTCCCTAACTGACTCCAGTATGATCTCATCAATAGACGAGCCGTCCCTGAGTGGTCCTCGAATTTCTTTGAGTTGAACCGTCCTCCCACTGGTCTCCTGACTGAGATATTCTTTCTCAAGGAAAACCCCGTTCCGAGCAACAAACACTACTTCTCTTCCCGGTTGTAGAAGCTATATCCCAAGGTTTCCCTCGGATATCCCACGAATATGCATTTATCCGACTTGGGTGTAAGCTTGTCTGACATAAGTCGCTTGACAAATGCTTCACAACCCCAAATATTTAGAAAAGACAAACTGGGACTCTTCCCGGTCCACATCTCATGTGGTGTCTTGTCTACGGATTTTGATGGTACCCTGTTAAGTGTGAAAGCTGCAGTTTCTAGAGCGTATCCCCAAAATGACAAGGATAAATCCAATTTGCTCATCATAGACCGGACCATGTCCAACAAGGTCCTATTCCTCCGTTCTGACATGCCATTTCTTTGTGGCGTACCCAGAGGTGTGAGCTGAGGTACTATACCTCGACTTTTCAGATGATCATCAAACTCCTGGCTCATGTACTCACCTCCATGATCTAATCGTAGAAGCTTTATTGTCTTGTCGAGCTGATTTTCAACCTCGTTCTGAAACTCTTTGAACTTTTCAAAAGTTTCTGACTTGTGCCTCATCAAATAGATATATCCATATCTACTCAAGTCGTCGATAAAAGTCACAAAGTACTGATAACCACCTCTGCCAGTTGTGCTCATTGGACCACACACATCACTATGTATAAGTTCTAATAGCTCGGACACCCTCTTGCAACTCTTTGCAAAAGGAGACTTAGTCATCTTGCCAAGCAAGCATGATTCACATGTCTCGAACGACCCGAAGTCGGACGAAGTTAGGAGCCCATCATCATGGAGCTTCTTCATGCGTTTTAGACTAATGTGTCCAAGCCGGCAATGCCAGAAGTATGTCAAATTTATCTCATTAGGCTTATGCCTCTTGACATTCACGTTATAGACCGGTTCTTGTTCTAGATTCAATATAAATAGCCCATCAACAATGGGTGCATAGCCGTGGAACATACCATTCAAAAATATCGAACAACCATTGTCCTTTAAATTGAATTCATAACCTTGACTCATCAAACATGAGGCAGAAATAATGTTCCGACTAAGTGCAGGAATGTAATAAAAATTATTCAATTCCATAATGAATCCGGAAGGAAGCTGGAGCAGCATCGTGCCGACCTCCAACACAGCAACTCTTGCTTTGTTGCCGACCCTGATGTCAATCTCCCGTTGTGCCACATGCCTAGTTCTTACCAGCCCCTGCATCGAGTTGCAAATATGAACAACCGATCCGGTATCATATACCCAAGAGCTACTAGGTATGTCAGCAAGGTAAATGTCTATGGCATATGCAACAAGTGTACCTTTGCCTGAAGCAGCATTCTCGGCCTTCTTGCCATGCTCTGCAAGCCACTTGCTATAGTTCCTCTTCTAGTGACCGGTCTCCTTGCAGTGATAGCAAACGATCTTCGAGTCCGGTCCAGACTTTGGCGCAGCGGTGGAGGTTACCGTCTCCGTGCCCTTTGCCTTAGCCTTTTTCTTGGACCAACTCTTCTTGAACTTAGTCGATTTCTGCACCATCAACACTTCATGCGTGCCTTTCTTAATATTCTGCTCTGCCACTTTGAGCATCCCATGCAATTCAGTGAGCTTCTTATCCATGCCATGCATATGATAGTTCGAGATGAACGTCCCATAGCTGGGCAGAAGAGAACCCAGAACTGCATCAGTAGCCAGCTCATCCAAGAGCGGGAAGCCCAAACGATCCAAAGCTTGCACATATCCGATCATTTTGATCACATGTGGGCTCAGTGGATCACCTTCCTTCAGCTTGCAATCCATCAAGGATCGCCAGACGTTGAACCTTTCGGTCCTAGCCTGTGTCTAAAACATGCTCTTGAGACTCTCGATCATATCGTAAGCCTCAACATTTTCGAAATGCTATTGTAAATCGGGCTCCATACAAGCCAGCATCAGACAGCCGATCTCCATTGATTCATCAACGAGTTTTTGGTAGGCATTCTTAGTTGTGGCACTAGCATTATCGGCAGGTTCCTCTGGAAGTGGATCCTCTAGAACATGTTCCTTTTTATCATGCTTGAGGACAATTCTCAGATTTCTATACCAGGTGGTAAAGTTTGTTCCATTTAGTTTATCCTTTTCCAGAATTGATTTCAATGCAAACTTGGGTTGAGCAGGTGGTGCCATTGATCTACAACAGAAAATATGCAATCACTAAGCAATGTGTTTATGTTGAGTAATTCTAGCCTAAACAGAAATACTCCCACTGAAGTCAGCATCCCTCCGCAAACTCTCAGTGATTCAGGATCTGACTAGCGCATGCGACTAGTGAGCTTTAGCATCACTGCTAGCCAACATACCTATCCGTAAGCAACTCCTTGCTAATCGTATCTCTATACGACTCCTGTCGGTCAGGAAGGTATCTCATACCCCAGCTCCCAACCTTCTTTGCCACAAGGCCCAAAACCGTTTTGATAGCCTTGTCAAGTTAACCTGATGCAGTGCATGTCCGTGTCCGACACGAACCCTTTAGTTCAAGGACACCTAGCAGCACCCCAATTTTATGAGCCCACTACTAGACGTACTTGACGTGCGAAGGTGCAACATCAGGGATGGCAATTCGCTTGATATTCACGAGGGATCATTCTATCATTCTAACATGCATAGAAACAAAGAAGCATAACAATCACAAATAACCACATATTGTGAAATAGTATGGCTCCTTCATGGATGTTTTTCTAGGTTGGCTCCGACTCCGATGATCATCCAGGAACTCCATCTTGTTTGTCATGCCGAGACACCAAACCACCAACCTGATCTCTATTATCCAACTACTACAACTAGTAATGAATTTTACATAGAGTCACACGTTAACACGCAGGTAGTTATACAATATAATGACAACACTTTGGCTCCTACCAGCTGACAAACATGACATGCAGGCCATGTATAATTTACACACATGCATCACATACACATGAGCCATACTATTCACATCAAACCCTGCAAAATAAAGTTATGCATAGAATCGCATTCTACCGGTTTGTGTGATCGTGTACGAAATATAAGGCGCTATGCACATGGCGGTCGTGTCACGACCTCATCGATCCTGATTGACAGAAAACATAGCCTCTTCAATCCCCATGTGCAGCTGATCACATCAACCGTGCACATAGCCGATCTCAGAAACAACAACCGATCTCATCTGCCGCCTCCACATATCTAATATGCATATGATCAAATCCAAATCCTATAGCAGAGGCTCTGATACCACTGTTGGGTTCTACGATAGGGTGCGTCGACTACAAATTAAAGTTTCCTACACGCAGAACAACCAAGAACATGCTACGGGAGATGGATCACAGTTCATTACCACTAGACGCGCGGTGTCGTGCAGCGGAAGAAGAGTTGGGGCAGCGTGTTCGTGAGGATCGTCTCCTCCTCGTCTGATCTCCCTCGAACTTCCGGTCGTCCGATCCCATGTACAAGTTCGCCGGAGCGGCGCAAGTGCACCACCTCTAACTGTATCCGCGCGTGCAGGAGGAACACCGTGCGGCAGACTGCTAGGTCCGATCACACAGATGGCAGCGAGTGGAGGTGGCTATTCGCAACACATGCAAACCCTAGTGACAACGCCGAAGCGATCAACCGCATGAGTGTGCCGCACCTCCACTTTATATAGGCGTCCGTCACGGGCTCAACACTTGGGACTCGCACGGACCCTAAAGCCCAAAGTCTACTTGGTCGCGTTCCAAGTCCATCTCGGATCACATACGACCAGTGTCCTCTGAACCGACCTTGTAGGTTCCTTCCCTTAAGCGCGTGACCCCTTAGGTTCAAGTCGGCTTGGTCATAGTTCGGATCACCTCCCGACCTGCATGGTTGGTAGAGGCCTCTAGCAAGGCATGCCGACCACCAAGTAGACTATGAAGCTGGTTAGGCAAACCTGTACAATGTGTCACACTTCTGTTCCCTTTGCCCCACGATATATGTTGTCAGGATCAAGGCGAGACTGTCATCCTTGTGCTAGCCTGACCTATTTCTCATTCCAGTGATACCGACCACTATCCGGATTATCTCATAATCCTTGTCGCATGGCCATGCTTCTCTTGGTCGGATCACACGAGGGGCCCAGAGTATATCTCTCCTGATCGGAGGGGAAATCCCACCTTGCTCGACCATGTCTCGCAGCATGGGTCTGGACAAGACTTAAACCTACCTAACTACCCAGTCACGGAGTAGCGTTTGGTCGGCCCAAAGCAAGTCTGTCACCATCCCGAGTACATGCGTCAACTCAGGTCTTAGGACATAGAATGTATGTTGTACTAGAGACTCACATATGACATATCACTGCGTCTCATAGTTGGGTCTGTCTGACTCGAACCTTATCTCGACTCGGATCTGATTATGTCAAATCCGACCAGATCCTTCCGAGTCCATATTATCCGGTTAGCATCCAATGCTCCATGGCTAGTGAGACCGAGCCATCGACCGTGTCATATGCTAGTCTAGTCGGCTGCGCGTCCACACAACCCTTTCGACTAGGGACCTTTTAAGACAGTCATCATACAATGCATAGTCCCACAAACAAGTTACGTACTTGTTGATACACATCATTGATAATGTCCAAGGACTATCTTTATTCATAAACACATAGGAAATATCATCATACATGATTGCCTCTAGGGCATATCTCCAACAAAGCTCCTATGGCTAAGTGAGGGTGATAAAGCCACGTAGTCCGATTGCCTGGTTCATTGCGCTAAACACCTCCTTCAAGGACCAAACCTTTGGATCAAGAGTGTTTAGATTCCATCCCGAACACCCTCATACTAACTACGTGGGGGCTGAAGCCGACGACTGGCCAACTCTCAGATTCAATGAAAATAGACGCATAGGAGGTAACATTTTAAAATAAAAAACAAGCATTATATTACATCACGACCTCGTTTCATAGTACAGGACAGGATAACATGAATGTATTCATTCAAAGATAATATCCTTAGCACATTGCTCCACCACAATGCGGGATCCCTCCAGGACATTGTCAAAATATAGCTCGGGCGTGTGATGCTCCTTGCCAGCGGGCGGTCCTTCGGTCGCAAGCTTGACGGCATCCATCTTCGCCCACTGAACTTTGACACGGGCGAAGGCCATTCGCGTGCCTTTGATGCAGACCGACCACTTGATGGTATCCAGCCGAGGGTAGACATTGACCAGCCACTTCACAAGCCCAAAGTAGCTGCTGGGTATGGCTCCGGCAGGCCATAGCCGGATTATTAAATCCTTCATGGCTAGTTCGTCCACCCTATGCAGTTCGACCAACTGTTTTAGCTGATCGCTAAAGGGCACCGGATGTTCTGGCGCAAGGTATTGCGACCAAAACAACTTCTTTGTGGAGCTCCCCTCTTCGGCTCGGAAGAACTCCGCAGCGTCTGAAATGCGGCAGATCTAAAAACGCCCCTGGAGAACTCCAAATCCGGGTCAGTAAGAGGAACCTTTCCTTCACATATTTGCTCTACATAATAAAGGCCTTACCCGCCGCTATTTTTCTGGCCTCCTAGACTTCCTGGAGGGCGCCCTGTGCTTCAACCCGGGCATCATGTGCACTTTGGCGGGCCTTGGCAAGTTCGGACTCTTGATCCGCAATGTTGCGCTCCAAGGACTCACATTTCTTCACGACGTCCTGGAGCTCCTGCTGGACCTCACCGCCCCTAGCCTCATGCTTTTCACGGGCGGCTCGTTCCTTGGCCGCTCTCTCCTCGGCCTCGGCCAGCGCCTTATTGAAGATCTCCACCTCGGTCGCCGCTCCTAATAAATATCATGGAATTTTAGTCAGCACAAATCATTCATCCTTCCTGAATATAGACAAGGTTATTGCATACCTTGATTGTCTTCCAACTGTTTCTTCACACGACCGAGCTCTTCCTTGGTCCACTCCAGACTCTCCTTCAGTCCGGAGACCTCAGCAGCCTGAGAGGTTGCAGCTAGCAACGACGCCTGCTTATTCACATAGACATGTCAAGTTAGTCTCATGCGAAAATTATTTGATCTTCTGTTCGGCTTTTCTTTCTGAACACAGGACAGAGTCTCAGGGGCTACTATCTATGATGTGACATTCTTTTTATATAATTGTGTTGCTCACCTCACTTGTTAGAAGGCTGGTACAGGCATCGGTCAGTCCGCTCTTAACGGACCGCACCCTCTTAACCACCGTACCCATAAGGATACAATGTTCCTCAACAATGGAAGCGCCTCGCAGCGCTTCCAACAAATTATTCGGTGCCTCTGGATGGACAGAGGTCACTGGTGGAATAGGCGCACCTCCTTCTTTCGAAAGAGGTTTCTTGCGTGATTCCGGAGCCGTATAGGTCTCCGGAATTGTATTTGGCTGGGGCCAAATTGGATATGGCCCCCATCACTAGTATACATGGGGATTTGCTCCCCCATGTGTCCGGCGGCCGAGGTTTCACCCTCTGGCGCCGCCTTGACGGCCTCCTGCGTCTCTCCCTGACCCGGGGTCCTTCGGGACAACACCTCGGTGTCATCCATGGCCTTGGGAGAGGAGCCCGCCGGAAGGGACCCGCTGTCCATCACCTTTGGGTCCAGCGAATTCCCCGTTGATGAGGATCGCTGGAGGACGGAACGGGCCGGGTTGCAGCACATGATTTGACATGTTAGAGCCATGAAGGAAAAGTGCCGGATATATGAGTGCATCTTCGAGTACTTACGATTCGGCTAGGGGCTTATCCCTGGGGCGCCATTCCGAGCTGTTGTCGGTGTCCGCTGTGGAGTTGTCCGGGAGGGAAGCCTTGCCCTTATTGGACGCTTCAGCCTCCAGACGCGTGGAGGCCGTCCTTTTCTTTCTTCCCCCCTCAGGGGGGGAATGGCTCTCTTCTTCTTCCTCCTCTTCCTCATCGTCTTCGGCGGCAGAGGAATGAGTCTCGGCCTCTCCGGACATCATGTCTGAAGTGCCCTTATGACGGAGACCACCTCTGGTCTCCTTGGCCTTCTTCTTGGCCTTTTTCTCCGGCGCTTGATAGGGCGCCGGAACCAGCATCTTCGTCAAAAGTGGAATTGCTGGGTCTTCGGGCAGCAGAGTTGGACAGTGAATCCGCTCCGCCTTCTTTGTCCAGCCCTGAGAGAATTAGTAGGTAGCCTTTGGCGTCTTCCTCAAGTATGCAAGTAAAGCATATACCTTGAAAACATGAAAAAACTTACCGGACTAGCGGGATGGGCCAAGTCGTGCCCACGGTCCTCGGTCGTATCCGGCCACGTCTTGTTGGACTTGAAAAGCACCTTCAAGATGTCTTTGTGCGTAGTGCCGAAGAACTGCAACAAGGTCTAGTGCTTGGCAGGATCGTACTCCCACAAATGGCAAGTCCGGCTTTGGCATGGAAGGATCCGATGAACAAGCATCACCTGGATCACATTAACAAGCTTGATATTCTTGTCTATCATACTCCTGATGTGCGTCTGAAGCGCTGTCAGCTTGTCTGACGAAGACCAGTCCAGGCCCTTCTCTAGCTAGGAGGTGAGCCACATCGGGGCTCCAGACTGGAATTCGGGAGCCGCGGCCCAGGTGGTGTTGCGCGGCTCTGTGACATAGAACCACTGTTGTTGCCACCCTTTAACTGTCTCCACGAAGGTACCTATTGGCCATGTGACGTTGGTCATCTTGCTCAGCACGGCGCCTCCGCACCCCGCGTGTCGACTTTCCATGACCTTCGGCTTCACATTGAAGATCTTTAACCATAATCCGAAGTGGGGTGGGATGCGGGGGAAGGCCTCGCACACGACAATGAATGTCGAGATGTTGAGTAAGGAGTTGGGGGCCAAATCATGGAAATCCAGCCCATAGTAGAACATGAGTCCGCGGACGAACGGGTGGAGAGGAAATCCCAACCCGCGAATGAAGTGGGGGATGAATACTACCCTCTCATGGGGCTCCGGGGTGGGGACGATCTGTCCCTGGGTCGGAAGCTGGCGGGCGATTTCCTTGGCCAAATACCCAGCCTCCCGGAGCTAGGTAATGTCCTTCTCCTTGACGGAGGAGGCCATCCACTTGCCCCATGCTCTGGATCTGGACATGGTTGGAGTGCTTTCTTGGGGCGGAAAGGATGCAAACTTGGGTGCTGGAGCTCGAGAATGGGGGAGGCAGAGAGAGCGAGAAGGCATGGGTGAAAAACGGGTGAATCCTTATCTCCTTATAAAGGCAGTGAATATCAAGCGCCTCCCCACTCGCCTTAAAACTTGCCTATTCCCCAAGGGCCATGCAGGCGGCACGGTTGGGTTACCCACGCCCGTATTGATGAGAATCCTGCAATAAGGGGACGCGATCTCTACTTTGACAAGACATGCCAATGAAACTGCATCTCAAAATATGGAGTGGCAGGCTAAAAAACGGTTCGAATAATGGATGGGCGGCAACGTGATGTCATGCTACAAAAAGTTGTCAGTGGATTGGACTCGTGAAATACTATACTCTCTGCGGTTGTGTGTGGTACTTGTTTTGTAGAGCCGGACACATTTTTTGTATTCGAAGGATGCTTTGGAGTATTCGGAGGAGGAACCCGCCTTGCAATGCCGAAGACAATCTGCGCGCCGGACACCTCGTCATTGAAGCCTGGTTTAGGGGCTATTGAGGGAGTCCTAGATTAAGGGGTCCTCGTCCGTCCGGCCTATGTGACGTGGCCCGGACTGATGGGCTATGAAGATACAAGACAGAAGACTTCTTCCCGTGTTCGGATGGGGCTCTCCTTTGTGTGGATGGCAAGCTTGGCATTCGGATATGTAGATTCCTTTCTCTGTAACCGACCTTGTACAACCCTAGTCCCCTCCGGTGTCTATATAAACCAGAGGGTTTAGTCCGTAGAGGCAATCATAATCATACATGCTAGACTTCTAGTGTTTTAGCCATTATGATCTCGTGGTAGATCAACTATTGTAATACTCATATTCATCAAGATCAATCAAGCAGGAAGTAGGGTATTACCTCCATAGAGAGGGCCCGAACCTGGGTAAACATCGTGTCCCCCGCCTCCTGTTACCATCAACCTTAGATGCACAGTTCGGGACCCCCTACACGAGATCCGCCGGTTTTGACACCGACAAATAGGCAACTAACAATTTTTAGCTTTTCTTTACCAAATTAAACTTTGCATCAAAATAGGTTGTCTAGATATGCAACTAGGTGAGCAACCTATATGATGCAACAACAATAAGCATGCAAGTAAGCAAGGGAAATAACACAATATAGCTTGCACAAGTAAAGGGGAGAGATAATCAAAAGAGGAACCGATGGAGACGAGGATGTGTTACCGAAGTTCCTTCCTTTTGAAGGGAAGTACGTCTCTGATGGAGCGGTGTGGAGGCACAATGCTCCCCAAGAAGCCACTAGGGCCACCGTATTCTCCTCACGCCCTCACACAATGCGAGATGCCGTGATTCCACTATTGGTGCCCTTGAAGGCGGCAATCGGACCTTTACAAACAAGGTTGGGGATCTCTCCAAAACTTAATTAGAGGCTCCCAACGAAACCTCGGAGCTTCACCACAATGGAATGTGGCTTCGAGCTGACCTCTTCAGACTAGGGTGCCCAAGCACCTAAGAGTAACAAAATCCACACAAGAAAGTATGGGGGAATCAAGTTTCCTTTGGTGAGAGTGTAGATCTAGGTCTCCTCCTTCAATCCGTAGCAAATCAACAAGTTTGAGTGGCTAGGGAGAGAGATCGGGAAAGAAAGCTTTGATGGCATTAATGGAGGAGAGAAAGAGGCAAGAGGTAGTTAGGAGGTGGGAGAAGCACCTCCTTAAATAGGGTCCCCTCAGATCCAACCGTTATGCGCAGAAACACATAGGAGCGGTACTTCCGCAAGGATCACCAGTACAACCAGTGAATGCGGGAAACCCCTGCTAGGGCACCAGGGCGGTACTTCTGGTGGGGCAACCGGTAGTACCGGTATATCGGAATAAACCGAAACTACCATTCCACCACCGCTCAACCACCGCTACCCAACAGAAGGTTTTCACCCTAGACCGGTAGTTCGAGCAGTGGTAGAGCCGGAACTACCGGTGGACCAGCAATTCCTGGGCGGTGGAGTTGCAGGCGGTACTACCGCCCTGAACACCGGTAGTACTGGTTTGTCAAGACAAACCAGAACTTCCGTTCCACCACCGGTCTACCATCGTACCCGGTACAGAAGGGTGTGACCCCTAAGCGGTACTTGGAGCGGTGGTTTGAATGGAACTGCATGCCAGCGGTACAACCGCTCAAGAGAGTGGTACTACCGCCCTGGGCACAACTGCACAGTCACAGAGGACTTTGGGAACCTCTCTCTCCTCGAATGGAGGGTGTATGGTGGGTGCAAGGAATGTGTATGTGTAGAGATTCACCCAATACCTTCCGATGTGGATTCCCTCTTAAAGATACGGATATCCTACGACCAAAGAAATAAAAACACCGGGAACTCCATCTTCGATCTTTTCCGCATATAGGGAAGGCCTAACCATCTTGCGCCGCACAATGTGTACATGAGAAATCTAGGACGCATGATTAGTCCACACGAGTGTTGTCATCATCACCAAAACCTTAAGGCAGAAGATGCCCTTATAATCTCCCCCTTTTTGGTGGATGATGACAACCACTCGAAAGCACAGGAGGTATAGAAAATATAGACGGGGCTCCCCCTGAGTGTGAGCACTATATAGAGTTTGCTTTGAGATTGCAAAATGCTCACACTAGGATCAATGCTCCCCCTAGATTTCATAGACCAACCAGTGACAGCGAAACACAATACCAAACATAAAGCACATATTAGCAGAACATTAGCATGCAAGCTTTACTGACAGAAGAGTGCATAGATAAATAGAAAAGGGACGCATGTCTTACACCATGCACACAGTCACAACATAGGACAAGTTCACAAGACACTAGAAAGAGCAACTGCAAATGAACGCAACAACTGCAAAAGAACCCCCCATGCAACTCCCGTGACCTAATAGAGCTCTCCCCCTTTGGCATCAAGACACCAAAATGGAAAAGAGCAAAACTAGCGCCCCGGGGCTCAGTAGATCTCCTCGCCAGTTGCCGCAGAGCTGTCAGAATCATCAGCATCATCAGCACCCTCAGACTCCTCAGTCCCCCCAGACTCCGTCCTAACACCCTTAGGACCACGAACAGTCGAGGTAGCTGGCTATTCATCAGAGCACTGACAGTTCTCCAAGCACCGCATATCCTCAGGAGTGATAGTCTTCTCAGAGCCACTCTTCACATCTGGCACATTAAGGTGCTTCATCAACTGAATCTGCCTGCAACGCGCCATCTTCTCAGCAACATGAGCCTGGTATAGCTTCTTCTGAATATGAGTCTGCAAGAAAAAGGTCTTCTTGATCTTGGTAGTCATCTTTTCAACCCAAGTGGGCTAGGCCCCAGCCTCCAACTCAAAGTCATCGTCGTCCGAGGTAGCATACACATCGTCCTGATTGCCCGTAGAAAAACGGGGAGTCTTATCCTTCTTCTTCCTCAACACCTTAACCTCATGCTCTGTGAGATTAGCTAGAGTGGTGAGAGGTTCTCCTGGCCTACGGACTGCCCAAACAGAGTTCAGAAACTGCATCACAGAACGAGCATAGATCGGTACCTTGCGGTACCACACCATATTGTACATCTCCTTCCACATCCACTTGGGGACAACAAACGTGGCACCGGAACCCCTTTTGGTCTTCATGGCCACAATACAATCCACAAGATAACCATAAATATTGTCTTGATTCCCAACCTTGGGTAGCAGCACACAGCGGAACACACGATGCAGAATATCATAGACTGGCAGAAGGTCATTGGATTTGCCCACGATACCATGATCCGGGATGTACAGAGGAGCAAGCTTCACCTTGTCCATGGGGTGGGTCGGTCGTGAGGACGGAGACCACCTTGGCCCTTCAACCCGGTATCCTCATAGCCAAGAGCATTGCAAAAGGCTCTCCAAGGGACATGAAAGAACTCATCACGGCACATAAAAGACAGGTGGCACTCATCATTGGTGCCGAAGTGGACTGTAGCATAGAACTGATGAATGAGCTGCACATCAAAGTCATAATTCACAGTCATGAGCTTGGTCAAATCAAACTCCTCACAGATCTCCAGAGCCTCTCCAAAGTAACCAAGGTTGTTCCTCCAGTGATCAATGTCAATGGACCACATCCGGGTGAACTTGTTCTTGTGGTGCTCGAAAATTTCTGACACAACCCTTAACTACAACTCATTCCGGAACTGAGGGTTGTTCCACCGAGGATGTGGCGGCACGGTGTAGGGATCCTGGAAACAAAACTTTTCCCAGTCCAAGAGCTTCCATTTGTGCATAGCTAACACAGCACGCTGCTTGGCAGCAGCAGACTTCTCCCGGCGAGTGGCCTTGGTAGGGAGCACAACCTCGCGAGTATCCTCACTGTCATCCGATGGTTTGCCCCTATTGGCCCTCTTCTTGGTGTTCCGAGGCTTCTGAGCAACACAAGATCTAGAGCCACCTGCAAACACACACAAAGAGCACACAAAGACCCCGACAAAGATGAGAGGAATGTACACAAGATCAGAAGAATAAATCTCAAGGTTGTAAGTAGAAGATGAACAGTGCAGATGGGTTCAGAGAAAGCGGTTGTTCCAGTTGTTCGACCGGTAGAACCGCCAAGGCGGTAGTACCGCTCGCGAGGAGCGGTAGTATCGCTAAGAGCGGATCTGCCGAGTTGAAGAACGGGTACAACCCTACTTTGAATCTAGATGTAATATTCCTACTTCTAACTACGCACAAGAAACTGAGGAGTTTATAAAGACCTCTCCCACCAATCATTTGGCCAAAAATGCGGGAGTACAAGTAATTCCCTAGAGAAAGGATTCAACAAAAGGAACCCTAGGAACAAGAAGAAACATGGCATTACCGGTATCCATGGAAAGAGATCGGAAGGAAGGCGACCTCCACGGAGCGGATTCGAGGAAGGGCCGCCCGATCCAAAATGCCTGAGGGCGCGCCGGGGCAATGGGAGGAGCAACCGGCGGCTAGGGTTCAGACGAGGGACGGGCGCGAAGGGGAAAATGGAATACCCCTTCAGCCCGTGCCCTTTATATATGCACCCCAGATGTCAGCCGGTGGTACCGCTCTGAAGAGCGGTAGTGCCGCTCTTGTAGCTAGTCGGTGTTTGAGGGCGGTACTTCCGCGCTAGAAGCAGCGGTAGTACCGCTTCCAAATACCGGTGCTACTGGCCAGAGGTACAAGTACAATTAAGAGCGGTAGAACCACTTTGACCACCGGTTGTACCGCCAAGTTGCATCAGCCCATGCACAAAAGATCAAACTTGTGTACATTTGGAAAAGATGGCTTGAGATGAGAAGGTTTAGGATAGAAGCAAGACACTGTAATATGATGATGAAGCCCCCAAGAGTGCAAGAACCAAACAACAAAAGCCACTCCTTGGAGAGTTCAAGCATCTAGGAGAACCGAAAGCACAAGGCACAAGGAAACACACAAAAGAAAACACCCTTGCACATGCGCGATGGCCGGAGCCACCTATGTTTGAGTCGAATGGTATGGCGCCGCAAAGAATTATCCTTGGGCCCATGACCAAAACTCGTCTTTGAAGCACAAGTACCATAAAAAATGGCTAATGTGAAAGACTCAATCAATTTATGCATAATGGGGGGAGGGAGAGTTCATTGAGAGAACAACACTCCCCCTATGTCCATGCCTACACCTAAACAAGACATCATGAAGAGTATGGTGGGGTGTGCAATGGTTCAAGCCACATTGCTCGAATCAATGATATTTAGCTCATGCCTTAACTCGCGAAATCTTGCTCCATCCAAGGGCTTTGTGAAAATATCTGCAAGGTTATCATGAGTGTTGACATACTTGAGCTTGATCTCCCCTCGCCTAATGTGATCCTGGATGAAGTGATACTGAATCTCAATATGCTACGTCTTGAAGTGTTGCACCGGGTTGAGAGAGATCTTGATGAAACTTTCATTATCACACCAAAGAGGCACTTCGTCACAAATGACATCGTAATCCTTCAAAGTTTGACTCATCCATAGAAGTTGAGCACAACAACTACCGGCATCCACATACTCCGCTTCTGTGGACGAGAGAGACACACAACTGCGCTTCTTAGAAGACCAACTCACCAAAGAGCAACCAAGAAATTGGCACCCTCCGGAGGTGGGCTTCCTATCCACTTTGTGTCCCGCCCAATCTGAGTCTGAATAGCCCAAAAGATCAAAGTTGGCTCCTCTTGGGTACCATAAGCCAAAGTTTGGGGTATGGGCCAAATATCGAAAGATTCGCTTGACCGCCACAAAGTGGCTTTCCTTAGGTGCGGCTTGAAACCCTGCACACATTCCCACACTCAACATGATATCCAGTCTAGATGCACAAAGGTAAAGCAAGGAGCCAATCATGGAGCGACCACTACAAAAAAAAGACACATCCGTGACATTTTGGGCTGAACGAAATTTTTTCTGTCATACTTATGACACTTCTATGGCGATAATTGTGACAAAACCCGGTATCATCATAGATGTGGTGGGCTCCTACTTCTATGACAAAAAATCATGACAGAAAATGGGCTTTTCGTCTTGGGCGGGCCGGAGACGCAGCTGCATGACATTCTTTGGGCCGTCCATGACAGAAAAAACCATGGTAGAAGCAAGGGCGAGGAAAATTTTGGCAAGTTCTCGGTTATGGTGGGTGGTCGGGGACCGAGCGATGCGCGTTTCTCTCGTACATGTACGCACGTGTGCGAGGTGTTGGGCTCTAACTGAACCCGAGCGAGGCGTTGGGCTCTAACTGAACCCGAGTGATTGCACTGTAGGCTACGCGTTACTGAACCCGAGCGATCGATTGATGCCTATGAACTGAACCCAATCGAGCGATTCCTTCGCTACTGTTGCTAACTGAAGCCGATCGATGCTGCCTCTTGATGAACAGTGAGCGTGGCGGGGGGGGGGGGGGGGGGTTGGATGAACAGTGAGTGGTCGGGGTGGATGAACATGCCCCGTGGCATTGCCTCTGGATGAACATGACCCCGATCGATCAAGCCGGTTGGGGCTGGATGAACAGGACCCTGTGGAGGGCTAGATGAACAGGATGACCCCGTGGAGGGCAGGATGAATAGTAGACGGTGGAGGGGGGATGAACAGTAGCCCGTGGAGGGGTGGTTGGACAGGAACCCGTGGAGGGGTGGTTGAACAGTAGCCGGTGGAGTAGCTCGCGGTGGAGGCTGGATGAACAGGAGCCCGTGGAGGCTGGAGGAGGTCGATGGTGGATGAACAGTATCCCTTCGAGGCTGGAGGAGGTCGACGGTGGAGATGAACAGTATCCCATGGAGTCCCATTTTGTGGTACGCCACACACCTCCCGATGAACAGGACCCCTGTTTCGGCCGTAGCGCTCCAACACAAGTCTGTTTTGTCCGTTTTGTGGTACGCCACACCCCTCCCGATCATCAGGACCCCTGTTTCGACCGTAGGAGGTCCGTTTCCTCCGTTTGCGATATGCCAGACCCCTCCCGATGAACAGGATCCTGTTTCAAACATGGCTGGTCGAACACAAGGCCGTTTCCTCCGTTCTGCGGTACGCCAAGCCTCGTTTCCATCGCCTGTTCCATCCAAGCCCTCCCGATGAACACGACGACGCATTCCGTTCTGACCTAGCTGACTGGCTCCCCATGAACACGATGACAACACTGTTTCTCTGTTTCAACCCAGCCATGTACACGAGCCTTGGCCGTACGTATGCGCGAGTAGGCGTTCGAGACCCCGCCCGTATGTACACATACGTGGCCATATTTTCTTTCTTGCACACTGGCCGCTGTATGTACGTGTACATGCTACGTGCGCGCCTCTACTACGGCACGTGCGCGCCTCTACATCCACCAATATGTACGTACACGTTCGTGACCAGAATGACAACACTACGTACGCTTCGACCAGGTGGGTCCCGACTGTCAGGCACTTCCTTACGTGCGAAGATATAGTTGGTGGGTGATAACCCACAAGTGTAGGGGATCGCAACAGATTTCGAGGGTAAAATATTCAACCCAAATTTATTGATTCGACACAAGGGGAGCCAAAGAATATTTTTGAGTATTAGCAGTTGAGTTGTCAATTCAACCACACCTGCATAACTTAGTATCTGTAGCAAAGTATTTAGTAGCAAAGTAATATGATAATAAAGGTAACGGTAGCAAAAATAATGTATTTGGGTTTTGTAGTGATTGTAGCAATAGCAACAGAAAAGTAAATAAGCAAAGCACAAGATGTGAAAAGCTTATAGGCAATGGATCAGTGATGGATAATTATGTCGGATGCGATTCCTCATGTAATAGCTATAACATAGGGTGACACAGAACTAGCTCCAAGTCATCAATGTAATGTAGGCATGTATTCCGAATATAGTCAGACGTGCTTATGGAAAAGAACTTGCATGACATCTTTTGTCCTACCCTCCTGTGGCAGCGGGGTCCTAGCGGAAACTAAGGGATATTAAGGCCTCCTTTTAATAGAGAACCGGAACAAAGCATTAGCACATAGTGAATACATGAACTCCTCAAACTACGGTCATCACCGAGAAGTATCCCGATTATTGTCACTTCGGGGTTGTCGGATCATAACACATAATAGGTGACTATAGACTTGCAAGATAGGATCAAGAACACACATATATTCATGAAAACATAATAGGTTCAGATCTGAAATCATGGCACTCGGGCCCTAGTGACAAGCATTAAGCATAGCAAAGTCATAGCAACATCAATCTCAGAACATAGTGGATACTAGGGATCAAACCCTAACAAAACTAACTTGATTGCATGGTAAATCTCATCCAACCCATCACCGTCCAGCAAGCCTACGATGGAATTACTCATGCACGGCGGTGAGCATCATGAAATAAGTGATGGAGGATGGTTGATGATGACGACGACGACGAATCTCCCTCTCCGGAGCCCCGAACGGACTCCAGATCAGCCCTCCCGAGAGAGATTAGGGCTTGGCGGTGGCTCCGTATCATAAAACGGGATGAAACTTTCTCTCTGATTTTTTTCTCCACGAGACGGAATATATGGAGTTGGAGTTGAAGTCGGCGGAGCCTCAGGGGGCCCACGAGACAGGGGGCGCGCCCAGGGGGAGGGCGCGCCCCGACCCTCGTGGACAGGGTGTTGGCCCCCTGGTCTTGATTCTTTCGCCAGTATTTTTTATATTTTCCAAAAAGTACCTCCGTGGATTTTCAGGACATTCCGAGAACTTCTGTTTTCTACACATGAAACAACATCATGGCAGTTATGGTGAAAACAACGTCAGTCCGGGTTAGTTTCATTCAAATCATGCAAGTTAGAGTCAAAACCAAGGGCAAAAGTGTTTGGAAAAGTAGATATGTTGGAGACGTATCAACTCCCCCAAGCTTAAACCTTTGCTTGTCCTCAAGCAATTCAGTTGATAAACTGAAAGTGATAAATAAAAACTTTTACAAACTCTGTTTGCTCTTGCTCTTGTAAACATGCAAAGCCAGCATTCAGGTTTCAGCAAATATTATGAACTAACCATACTCATAATATCACCCAGGTCTCACAATTACTCATATCAATAGCATAATCAGCTAGCGAGCCATAATAATAAAACTCGGATGACAACACTTTCTCAAAACAATCATAACATGATATAACAAAATGGTATCTTGCTAGCCCTTTCTGAGACCGCAAAACATAAATGCAGAGCACCTTTAAAGATCAAGGACTGACTAAACATTGTAATTCATGGTAAAAGAGATCCAGTCAAGTCATACCCAACATAAACCAATAGTAATGAATGCAAATGACAGTGTGCTCTCCAGCGGGTGCTCTTAATAAGAAGGGTGATGACTCAACATAAAAGTAAATAGATAGGCCCTTCGCGGAGGGAAGCAGGTATTTGTAGAGGTGCCAGAGCTCGATTTTAAAATAGAGATTGAATAACATTTTGAGCGGCATACTTTCGCTGTCAACGCAACAACTATGAGATGGCCGTATCTTCCATACTACATGCATTATAGGCAGTTCCCAAACAGAATGGTAAAGGTTTATACTCCCCCAACCACCAACAAGCATCAATCCATGGCTTGCTCGAAACAACGAGTGCCTCCAACTAACGACAACCCCGGGGGAGTTTTGTTTAATTATATTGATTTGCTTTGATCTTTTTGAATCATGGGACTGGGCATCCCGGTTACCGGCCGTTTCTCGTGAATGAGGAGCGGAGTCCACTCCTCTTGAGAATAACCCACCTAGCATGGAAGATATAGGCAGCCCTAGTTGAAACATGAGCTGCTCGAGCATACAAAACATAATTTCATTTGAAGGTTTAGAGTTTGGCACATACAAATTTACTTGGAACGGCAAGTAAATACCGCATATAGGAAGGTATGGTGGACTCATATGGAACAACTTTGGGGTTTAAGGAGTTTGGATGCACAAGCAGTATTCCCGCTTAGTACAGGTCAAGGCTAGCAAAAGACTGGGAAGCGACTAACTGAGAGAGCGACAACAGTCATGAACATGCATTAAAATTAATTCACACCAAGCACAAGCATGAGTAGGATATAATCCACCATGAACATAAATATCATGAAGGCTATGTTGATTTGTTTCAACTACATGCGTGAACATGTGCCAAGTCGAGTCACTCAATTCATTCAAAGGAGGATACCATCCCATCATACCACATCATAATCATTCTAATAGCATGTTGGCACGCAAGGTAAACAGTTATAACTCATAGCTAATCAAGCATGGCACAAGAAACTATAATCTCTAAATGTCATTGCAAATATGTTTACTTCATAATAAGCTGAATCAGGAACGATGAACTCATCATATTTACAAAAACAAGAGAGGTCGAGTTCATACCAGCTTTTCTCATCTCAATAAATCCATCATATATCGTCATTATTGCCTTTCACTTGCACGACCGAACGAAGTGTATAATAATAATAGTGCACGTGCATTGGACTAAGCTGGAATCTGCAAGCATTCAACTCAAGAGAGAAGTGAAGTAATATGGGCTCTAAGTTAAATAAACAATCATGCATATGAGAACCACTAAACATTTGCAATATGGTCTTCTACTCTCGACCCCCAAAGAAAAGAAAGGAAAATAAAACTATTTACACGGGAAAGCTCCCAACAAGTAAGAAGAACAACGAGAAATCTTTTTGGGTTTTCATTTTAATTTCTACTACAAGCATGAAAATTAAACTAACTAATTTTTTTGTTTTTTCTTAAGATTTATCAAACACACAAGAAGAAAGTGAGAAAAAGAAATTAAACTAACATGGATAATACAATGAAAGAGTATGAGCACCGACGACTAGAATAGTGTGTAACATGAATGTAAAGTTAGTGAGAAATACGTACTCCCCCAAGCTTAGGCTTTTGGCCTAAGTTGGTCTAATACCAAGGACCGCCTGGATGATATCCGTAGTTATAGCTGGGGTCGTACTGAGATGCAGCAACAACTGCCTCCTGAGCAACGACATGTTGGCAAGCTGTCTCCACTCTCCCCTCGTGTTCAGCTGCTTCCTCCCTGGTAACAACATATCTTCCTTTTGCCTAGTAATCAAAAAGGAGAGGAGCAGGAAGAGTAACATGGACGACGTTGCGTCTGTCATAGATTAGTCGATAATGGAGGAATTGTTCATTCCTCCTAAGAAAATGATGGTTGACCATAGTGTCATAATCTAAATAAGCAGGAGGTAACATCATATCTCCCTCTCGTGGGGCTATTCCAAGATAATTAGCCACACGGGTTGCATAAATTCCTCCAAATAAATCTCCAACTCTACCGTTATTCTGCAACCTACGTGCAACTATTGCCCCCAAGTTATAACCTTTATAACCTAACACAGCACTCTTGAGGACACAAAGATCAGGGACACACATATGACATGCTTCGTCTTTACTGTTAATGCATCTACCAATGAAGACAGCAAAATAATGTATAGCAGGAAAATGAATGCTCCCTATGGTAGCTTGTGCTATGTCCCTGGATTCTCCCACAGTAATACTAGCAAGGAAATCTCTAAATTCAGATTTATGAGGATCAATAGTATTACCCCACTGCGGAAGTTTGCAAGCAGTTGTAAAATCCTCTAAGTCCATGGTATAAGATGTATCATAAATATCAAATAGGACACTAGGAGAATTACGCGTACAGTTATATTTAAACCTCCGCACAAAGGAATCAGTTAATTGATAATACCGAGGACACTTATCTTGTAAGAATTCCTCCAGCTCAGCATTACACACATACGCGTCAAATTCCTCATTAAAGCCGGCTTCGACCATAAAATCATCGGATGGCCACTCACAAGCTCGTACATCCGCGTCCCTTGGTAATTCAACATCTTGCTCACGTATAGCAACCCTAGGTCCTTTCTTTACCAAAGAACCACCTTGGTACATTCTCCTAGACATTATTCTTTTTCTGAAAAATTTCTAAAATTTTAGTAACTTCAAAATAAAAGTGAATAAAACTAAACAAGATTGGTAGCCACTACTCCTACAAGTGACTAGAGCCTATATCATGTATTGGAATTACTTGGGACCTCATAAATTTAACATGCAAGCTCAAGAACATGGTCACCTAAGCAGCAAAAAATTTCAATGAATAAAGCACTAGAGCAAAAACTAATTGGACCAATGGAGGAGTCACATACCAAGCAAAAATCTCCCAAAGCAGTTTTGTGAATGGAGCTTTGAGCAAGGAGATCGAAAATCGCAGCAAAACGAGCTAGAACTCGTGCTTGAGCTGGATGGGGATTTTTTTGGGAAGAAGATGGAGTGTGTGGGTGCTGGCATAAGTGGAGGGGGCCCACCAGGGGCCCACGAGACAGGGGGCGTGCCCAGGGGGTGGGCGCACCCTCCACTCTCGTGGCCTGGTGCTTGCCCCTCCTGTAGTGATTTCAGTGCCTAAAATCCTCAAATAATCCATAAAAAAATCATACTAAATTTGCAGGGCATTTGGAGCACTTTTATTTTTGGGATATTTTTTATTGCATGGATGATTCACAAAACAGACGGATAATACTATATTTTTCTTTATTTATTCTAAATAACGGAAAGTGAAAAGAGGGTACAGAAGGTTGTGCCTTCTAGTTTCATCCATCTCATGATCATCAAAATGAATCCACTAACAAGGTTGATCAAGTCTTGTTAACAAACTCATTCCGAATAACACAGAACCGGAGAAATTTCAAAGAACACTAAGTTACCTCACGGGGATATGAACATCCCTAATAATAAGAATATCATACTTTTTCTTGACAGTAGGGAGAGGAAATTCAAAACCTCCAATAATGATAGTTGGAACTTTTACAATAGAATTAATGCTATGAACTTGAGATTGTTTCCTCTCGGAAAGTGTACCGTATGCTCATTACCATTAACATGAAAAGTGACATTGCCTTTGTTGCAATCAATAACAGCCCCTGCAGTATTCAAAAAGGGTCTACCAAGGATAATCGACATACTATCGTCCTCGGGAATATCAAGAATAACGAAGTCCGTTAAGATAGTGACTTTTGCAACCACAATAGGCACATCCTCACAAATACCGACAGGTATGGCAGTTGATTTATCAGCCATTTGCAAAGATATTTCAGTAGGTGTCAACTTATTCAATTCAAGTCTACGATATAAAGAGAAAGGCATAACACTAACACCGGCTCCAAGATCACATAAAGCAGTTCTAACATAATTTCTTTTAATGGAGCATGGTATAGTTGGTACCCCCGGATCTCCAAGTTTCTTTGGTATTCCACCTTTAAAAGTGTAATTAGCAAGCATGGTGGAAATTTCAGCTTCCGGTATCTTTCTTTTATTTGTAATGATATCCTTCATATATTTAGCATAAGGGTTTACTTTAAGCATATCAGTTAAGAGCATACGTAAGAAGATAGGTCTAATCATTTCAGCAAAGCGCTCAAAATCCTCATCATCCTTTATCTTGGATGGTTTAGGAGGAAAGGGCATGGGTTTCTGAACCCATGGTTCTCTTTCTCTACCGTGCTTCCTAGCAACAAAATCTCTCTTATCATAACGTTGATTCTTTGATTGTGGGTTATCAAGATCAACAGTTGGTTCATTCTCTACTTCATTGTTTCTGCTAGGTTTAGCATCAACATGAACATTATCACTAGGTTCATGTTCATCACCTGATTGTATTTCAGCATTAGAGATAGAAATATCATTGGGATTCTCAGGTGTGTCTACAGTAGGTTCACTAGAAGCATGCAAAGTCCTATCGTTTTTTTCTTCTTTTTAGAAGAACTAGGTGCTTCTAAATTATTTCTCTGAGAATCTTGCTCGATTCTCTTAGGGTGGCCTTCAGGATACAAAGGTTCCCGAGTCATTCTACCCGTTCTAGTAGCCACTCTAACAACAAAGTCATTTTTATTATTTAATTCATCAAGCAAATCATTTTGAGCTTTAAGTACTTGCTCAGCTTGAGTAGCAACCATAGAAGCATATTTGCTAATGAGTTTAAGTTCACCTTTAACTCTAGCCATATTATCGCTCACATGTCCTATCTCGAAAGCATTATTATTTAACTCTCTACCAACATAAGCATTAAAACTTTCTTGTCTAGCCATAAAGTCATCAAATTCATCTAAGCACGGGCTATGAAATTTAGTAGAGGGGATTTCAACTTTATCATATCTATAGAGAGAATTTACCTTTACTACCCGTGTTGGGTTATCAAGACAATGTGGTTCTTCAACAGGCGGTATATTAAGACCATGTATTTCTTCAATAGGTGGTAAATTCTTAACATCTTCAGCTTTAATACCTTTTTCTTTCATTGATTTCTTTGCCTCTTGCATATCTTCAGGACTAAGAAATACAACACCTCTCTTCTTCGGAGTGGGTTTAGGAATAGGCTCAGGAGTTGTCTCAATTGGTTCAGGAATTGCCTCAGGAATAGGCTCAGGAAGAGTCCAATTATTTTCATTAGTCAACATATTATTCAAGAGTAATTCAGCTTCCTCGACTGTTCTTTCCCTGAAAACACAACCGGCACAACTATCCAAGTAGTCCTTGGAAGCATCAGTTAGTCCATTATAAAAGATATCAAGTATTTCATTTTTCTTAAGAGGATGATCAGGCAAAGCATTAAGTAACCGGAAGCCCCCCCCCCAAGCTTGTGGGAGACTCTCTTCTTTGATTTGCACAAAATTATAAATTTCCCGCAAGGCAGCTTGTTTCTTATGAGCAGGGAAATATTTTGCAGAGAAGTAATAAATCATATCCTGGGGACTACGCACACAACCAGGAGTAAGAGAATTATACCAAGTCTTAGCATCACCCTTGAACGAGAACGGAAATATCTTAAGTATATAATAATAGCGAGATTTATCATCATGAGTAAACATGGTGGCTATATCATTCAACTTGGTAAGATGTGCCACAACAGTTTCAGCTTCAAGGCCATAAAAAGGATCGGATTCAACTAAAGTAATAATCTCAGGGTCAACACAGAATTCATAATCCTTATCAGTAACACAGATATGTGAAGTAGCAAAAGCAGGGCCAGGTTTCATTCTAGCATTAAGAAACTGCTGCTTCCATTTAGCTAATAATTTCTTAAGATCATATCTATCATTGCAAGCAAAGATAGCACTAGCAGCTTCTACATTCATAACATAACCCTCAGGAACAACAGGCAATTCATAATCATTCGAAGAACTTTCATCATCACTATCATCAATAATAGATCTTCAATAATTTCATTCTCTCTAGCCCTAGCAAGTTGTTCATCAAGAAATTCACCTAATGGCAAAGTAGTATCACGCACAGAAGTAGTTTCATCATAAGTATCATGCATAGCAGAAGTGGCATCATCAATAACATGCGACATATCAGAATTCATAGCAGTAGCAGGTTTAGGTGTCGCAAGCTTACTAATAACAGAAGGAGAATCTAGTGCAGAGCTAGATGGCAGTTCCTTACCCCCCCTCGTAGTTGAGGGCAAAATCTTGGTTCTTTCGTCTTTCAAGTTCCTCATAGTGATCAACAGATATAAATCCCAAGTGACTCAGAGAATAGAGCTATGCTCCCCGACAACGGCGCCAAAAATTAGTCCTGATAACCCACAAGTGTAGAGGATCGCAACAGCTTTCGAGGGTAAAGTATTCAACCCAAATTTATTGATTCGACACAAGGGGAGCCAAAGAATATTCTTGAGTATTAGCAGTTGAGTTGTCAATTCAACCACACCTGCATAACTTAGTATCTGCAGCAAAGTATTTAGTAGCAAAGTAATATGATAATAAAGGTAGCGGTAGCAAAAGTAATGTTTTTGGGTTTTGTAGTGATTGTAGCAATAGCAACGGAAAAGTAAATAAGCGAAGCACAAGATGTGAAAAGCTCGTAGGCAATGGATCAGTGATGGATAATTATGTCGGATGCGATTCCTCATGTAATAGCTATAACATAGGGTGACACAGAACTAGCTCCAAGTCATCAATGTAATGTAGGCATGTATTCCGAATATAGTCATACGTGCTTATGGAAAAGAACCTGCATGACATCTTTTGTCCTACCCTCCCGTGGCAGCGGGGTCCTAGCAGAAACTAAGGGATATTAAGGCCTCCTTTTAATAGAGAACCGGAACAAAGCATTAGCACATAGTGAATACATGAACTCCTCAAACTATGGTCATCACCGAGAAGTATCCCGATTATTGTCACTTCGGGGTTGTCGGATCATAACACATAATAGGTGACTATAGACTTGCAAGATAGGATCAAGAACACACATATATTCATGAAAATATAATAGGTTCAGATCTGAAATCATGGCACTCGGGCCCTAGTGACAAGCATTAAGCATAGCAAAGTCATAGCAACATCAATCTCAGAACATAGTGGATACTAGGGATCAAACCCCAACAAAACTAACTTGATTACATGGTAAATCTCATCCAACCCATCACCGTCCAGCAAGCCTACGATGGAATTACTCACGCACGGCGGTGAGCATCATGAAATTGGTGATGGAGGATGGTTGATGATGACGACGGCGACGAATCCCCCTCTCCAGAGCCCCGAACGGACTCCAGATCAGCCCTCCTGAGAGAGATTAGGGCTTGGCGGCGGCTCCGTATCGTAAAACGCAATGAAACTTTCTCTCTGATCTTTTTCTCTGCGAGACGGAATATATGGAGTTGGAGTTGAGGTCGGCGGAGCCTCAGGGGGCCCACAAGACAGGAGGGCGCGCCCAGGGGCTAGGGCGCGCCCCCCACCCTCGTGGACAGGGTGTGGGCCCCCTGGTCTTGATTCTTTCTCCAGTATTTTTTATATTTTCCAAAAAGTACCTCCGAGGATTTTCAGGACATTCCGAGAACTTTTGTTTCTACACATAAAACAACATCATGGCAGTTCTGCTGAAAACAACATTAGTCCGGGTTAGTTTCATTCAAATCATGCAAGTTAGAGTCCAAAACAAGGGCAAAAGTGTTTGGAAAAGTAGATACGTTGGAGACGTATCATGGGTCCCAGCAGTCAGGGGGGAGAATCATTTTTTTTTGCCCAGACGCATTTCCTTGCATGCGAAGATGTAGCTGATGGGTCCCAGCAGTCAGGGGGAAATGTTTTTTTATAGGAAATACGGTGGCCTGTCTGGTGGGTGCCCGCTGTCAGGTGGAGGAATAATTATTTTGCACGTAATAAGGAGGCACTTCCTTCCTGCGGCCGTGGACCCAGCTGTCAGCCTCTCCACGTACAGTCCACGTCCGATGGAAGGCATTCCTTGACTACGTTGACCATGCCGTGCCGAGAGCACCAGGGCGATGGACGACGGCGAGGCCTAGGAAGGGGACGACGTGGAGCCGGGGAAGACGCGGCAGTGGATGCCCACACATAGAGGAGTATGAGGGTTCACTGGTTCAACTGCGGTGTGAGGCTGCCGTCGCCGCAGAATAACAGGGGGTCTGGGTGAGTAGAGGGATGGCCTGACCAGTGGTGGAGTAGTATGGGGCGGTGAGGCCTCCGCGGCAGCACAGCCGGCCACGGGAGGCAGGAGTAGGCGGCACGACCGGCGCTGCTTTGCGCGGCTGGAGCAAGAAGACCAGAGGTTGAAGAAGCACTATGGCCGTTGGATGGACATCATACGGTCACTGGAGTATTGACTAAGTTGACAAAGCCCTCCGTCCCCGTCAACTTAGTAGGCCCACAAGTCAGCCACCCACTATGGTGGGTCCCAGCTAGCAGGGGGTATTCATTTTTTTGTGCGTAATAAGGAGACACTTCCTCGCGTGCGAAGATATAGCTGGTGGGTCCGACCTATCAGTGGGGGGAACATTTTTTTCGCGAAATACAGAGGCCCTTCCGGTGGGTCCCAGATGTTAGCTAGAGGAATCATCATTTTGCGCGTAATAAGGAGGCATTTCCTTGTGTGCGGCCGTGGACCCAGCTGTCAGCCTTTCCACGTACAGTCCACGTCCGAGGAAGTCGTTCCATGACCATGTTGACCACGCTGCACCGAGAGCACCAGGGCGGTGGACGACGTCGAAGCCTAGGAAGGGGACAATGCGGAGCCGGGGAAGATGCGGCAGTGGATGCCCACGCGGAGAGGAGTACGAGGGTTCACTAGTTCGGCTGCGGTGTGAGGCTGCCGTCGCCGCAGGGCCTGGCTAGCGGTGGGAGTAGTAGGGGGCGGTGAGGCCTCAACGGCAGCACAGCCGGCCACTGGAGGTAGGAGCAGGCGGTCTCGCCAGCCCTAGTTTGGGCGGCTGGTGCAAGAAGAGCATCACTTGAAGAAGCAGCAGGACCGTTTGATTCAAATCCAACGGTTACTGCTGCTACAATCGTTTGTTGACTAAGTTGACAAGCCCTGCGTATGCATCAACTTAGTAGGCCCACAGGTCAGCCTCCCAACCGGTGCGCCCCAGATGTCAGTGGGAGGAATCATTTTTTTCGCGTAATAAGGAGGCAGTTGATTGCGTGTGGCCAGGCCAGCGGAGGGAGTAGGGTGGGCCGGGGAAGCCTACACCGCATCACAGCGGGCCACAAGAGGAGGGAGTAGGTAGTCCCGCCGGCGCTAGTTTAGGCGGCTGGAGCAGGAAGATCAAAGATTGAAAAAGCACGTCGGCCGTTGGATGGACATCCAACAGTCACTGCTGCTAGAATCGTGTGTTGACTGACAAAGCCTTGCGTAAACAAGTCAGCCTCGAAATCTGTGGCGTGTACAACCCATTTGCTATTATTTTTATAATTTTTTACTCATTTTCTAATTAATTTGGAAATTATTGCAACCCGTTTTCCATTTTTAGAATTGCTGCACATTTTCTGGTCAGTACCAGGGTTAAAAAATTTAACTAAATATGTGCGAAATTTTGAAAATTCGCAAATTTTGGCTGGGGAACAAAATATTCTTAATCCAAAAATTAGTAGCCATACTAAAACAAATTTAAAAATAAATTAGTACTATGTCATGTTAAATCCAATGAAATACTATAAAATATCAGTGAAGAACCAAAACAAAAGAAGAAACTAATATCCCATTTGCTATATTTTTTTGGAATTTTCAACCCCTTTGATATTACTTTTAATAGACACTGACCATACTCTTTGGCCAGGCCGGAATGCATCCCTCGTCGTCTTGAAAGATTTGCAGCCCAGTAAGTCGAAGAAAACAAATAGGCCTAGCTTGGGTATTCTTCAAAAAGAAATACTGGGCTACCTATTTTCCCAAAGAAAAACTTGCTGGGCTGGTCATGTTGTTAGACGGGCCACAGAGACCGCACAACCCAGTTTTTAGCCTGCTCCTCCGAATTACTACTCAAAAAAAATTGTGTAATTCTGTCGTTAATTGACTATACGTTAAAAATGATGTGGGTCTCGGATATCAGCAGGGTGGATTAGAGTAAAAAAACCAGGGGTGCATCTGAGTAGTAAAAGAGGCGCTTGCTTGTGTTCAGGAGTGGACCTAGTGGGTCCGTATTGTCATACTCATAACTACAGTTCTCTCCCGATTCACTATGTTGACAGGGACCGTTTCAAAAAAACTATGTTGACAGGGCCGGACGGCGGCGCCGCGGCGAGCACGCCAAGGCGGAGGATAAAGTGATGTCGCCAATGTGCTAGGCTGGGTTGGACATTCTTATTGAAAAATAAAAATGGACCAGAACTATTTACGACGTTGACTACAATTTGCATGGGTCCGCTGGTTGCAGGAAGAAAATGCTGGGAGAAAGAAGACTGATCGCTATCTTTGCCTAAGAATAATATCGATTGAATGTAATGACACTATCATAGGAAATAATATCCTCGTGTTAAATCTTGAATTTAAAGAACTGGTGCATGAGCATTTAGCTTTATTTATTTATTTACTTATTTATGTTTAGGGGGGCCATGAGCATGTACCTGGGCTGGATTCATGTGAGAGCCTCCCTTCCAGTTAATTATGGGCTCCTCTATTGGGCCTTCATCAGTGGGCTGCATGTTATCAACAAGTGGAAAATGTGTTCCGTACGAAAAATAGTATGCGTTACGTACGGTACGGGGCACTAAGGATCAAACCGTGCAACGACTTCCAAAACATTGTGTTTATTGTTCTAACAACACATTTATTCAACCAACAGATGAAATATACTACTGATTGTACATTGAAAACAACAGCAACAGCAACCAGGGCTGGGGCTGCAACAGAAGCAGTAAGCAGACCAGAAGAGTGAAGATGCAACTCTCTCTTCCAAACCAAACATCAGCCATTATTACAAAAGGGCTACCAAAAAAGAACAAGTGTATGCATCAAACTAAATAAAGATCCTACTACACCAAGTGTATGCATCTAACTAACTGGCTCAGTTAGATGTTACTATTTATTAACCCGTGGAGATTGGCTGACGACTTGAACCAGGTTGGTGCCTGATGGGGGAAACTCCAGCCAGCAGGTCGAAGTTTGATACTTGTGACCCTGTCTCCTACTTTGGTCTGCAGAGCGTGGCGGCACATATCAGGGTATGGTGCATGCAGAGACGCATGGTACGCTGTGTACACACAGTTTTGCCTAATGAACGAAACCGCGCTGCCATCATGATCCTTGCCGTCGGTTATCTCTTGGTTAACCGGATAATTCAGTCTAACAAATAGAGAGCGTGTATCAAGGCTACTTACCAGCCTCGAGTCAAAAATTCCTGAAGGCCCAGAGAAGCTGGGATCCTGCTCAAAGACCTTGCAGTGATTGTGATTGTATTCCGCAAAACAACACGTCCGATACGTGCGAACGATCATCAATTGTTCACCATCGTCTGATCGAGCCAGGAACCACCTGCAACTGCCATGCCGCTTTTCTTTGAAAGGTTCTGGGATTAGGAAGGGTAGGGACACCAGGCGGCCTACAACATCATATCAAGTTGGAGTCAAATAAAAAAGGGCTCTTGATGTAGTCAATCTTAAGAATAACATGTTATGAGCATGAATATTTTTTCAGTAAATGTTGACAGTAATATAAGCAAGCCATCATGATATCATAGGAAAGTAATATACTGCTGTAACAGCCGATTGTAGCGATGACTGGAGTAGGCCAGCAATACGTCCAACCATAGAAGGAGTCAACAGCATAAATGAAGCCCTTGTGTTCAATGGCATCAGAGAACCATGGAGGATGTATGATCCTGCGATGGACGTGCAGATTTATCCACTTACCGTAGTGACCTGTCAGATAGGCAAGACCGCGGTTGAAGAACGCAATTAGCCTGAAGTCTTTATAATCCATAGATCTTGTGGGCACTTGGCAGATTACAACCTTGAGCAAATCAAACTTGGTATCATGTTGGCTATTGTAAGATTCCGAGTATTCCAGGCCACGGTGCCAAAGCAGTGCAGTGTTAATCGAAGGAAGGGGGATCAATCGCCGGGTGTAGACCTCCACGAGCATCTAGCTGCCGCGACCGTTGACGAGCACCATCCAAGACGTGTTCATGCCGACCCAATACATATCGTTAATGTAGTTGAGGGTGACGGGGATCAGATCGCAGTCAAGGGGGTCGATGCTCGCCACCCTACGATCTTTATGTTGCGTGACACGCCGTTTCTGAAGATCAGGCCGCATCAGCAAGCAAGGAGTTGGCTTAAAAAGCTCCGGCTTGAGGGCTTTGAGTAAACGGTGCAGCCTCGACAAGCACGCGGCGAGCGGCATGGTACTGAGATTGTCCACACGCGAAACAATGAGCTTGATTACCTCTGTGGGGAGCGAATTCCAGCCACTCTTTCGTTGGACGCTGCTCGGTTCTGCCATTGTTAGTGCTTGGGTTTCGGACGAGGGGGGGGGGGGAGGCGCCTTAGCGGGGATGGAAGATTGGACGAGATTATGTGCGGACAAAGATGGAGAAGCGAATATGTGCTGTGGGAAGTGGACAGGTGATGATGACTACATCACGTCGCTTGACTTACGAGACACATACCAGCAGCGTAGGGTCATATCGATGCCAGACAACTTGCTTGAGTGATCACAGTACTGGTACTCCCTACAGTACCTACTACTATGCCCTAACTTGCTTGAGTAGAGTAGTAGAGTAGGACTGTTCTCTACTACTAGCACCGGAGGAGTAGTATATTCTAATCTAAAATAGTTACAAACTTTAATGCCCGAGCATGGAACGACTATGAACCATACTCAAAGACCGTGTCTACGTGGTGTTTGGAATTATATGCAAAAAAATAGCAAGATGCTCGTGCATTGCACGGCACACCATCATCACCAACTCGGTTTTTTCTCTACTCCTACTCCTACAAAAGACTCAATTGGTGATGATGGAGGTGAGGAGGCATGTTCAGCTGGGCGTGCAGCGGACGACGCAGTACTATTCGATTTGTTATAAAAAACAAATAAGAGTAGTAGAGATAGAGATAAGAGTAGAGATAGAGACTTAGGGAGGAGCACGAGGTTGTGGGAGATAAGGATGAATGAGGCAAGGCCTTATCTATAAATGTGGAGAGAGGTGCGAGTATCTTTTGTAAAATTGTCATAGTTGGCTTTCTATCCGTCAGATATAGATCGAACGGTCTATATTACAAGATGGCAGGCACACCATCATCACCAACTCGGTTTTCTATAAGAGTAGATATAGATAGATAGAGACTAGGGAGTACTAGTAAGGACACCATCTACTACTTCGTGTGCTACTTCTGCGCTCCATTCGGCGGCCGCAACGTCCCCTACATCCACTCCCTCCTGCGCTCCATTCGGCGGGCGCTGTTGAAATTTGGGGACTGCACTCTCGTGACTGCTGGCAGCCACGACTTAACCGACGACGACTTCTTCCCCGACCTCGGCAACCTCTTCCTCAACGACATGGGCGACAACCTCAACACCAACTATGCTGCTCCCGTTGCACCGTATGTGTTTCTGTCATTCCTATTCGAAATCGTGGTAGAATTCATGTTTCTACTCTGTATCCTACTACTATGCTAGTCCACATGATTAGTTTCATCTCTGTTATAGTCGTCATGATTTATTTTGTGCTTATTCGGATTAAATCTTGTAGTAACTTGCTCATATATTCAATGGAGCAACATCCTCTACAGCCACTCCCGTTTCATGGACGGCCTGGTCGATGCCTCCAAGGAGCCCTTCGTCTACTGCTATGAGTGCCCGATGCCATTTTGGGGCTCGCCAGCGGACATGGTGCATCACCTCACGGATGCGTGCAGCGGTCACTACTGGCCCTTGGCGGAGAACATCAAGTACGAGACGTGCTACCTGTTCACCATGCCGGAGTCGCTGGAGGATCACCGCCTCCTGCTAGTCTCGTAGGAGGATGGCAGCGTCTTCTTCTTGATCGTGGGCACCGGCGAGGCCCGCGCAGGCCGCCGCCCCGTCCCTGTAGTGTGCGTCAGGGGCGATGTCGCTGACGCTGACACTGACACGAGGCCGATGTACGGGTGCGTGCTCAGTGTTACTACCTCTCCGGGTCACGTGGGCGGCGACACCGGCCTCATCGAACGGACTTGGACTATGCGGAGCTGGGACTTTCCCGCTGATGTGGACTTGGAAAACCCATGGTCTCCTTTACCCGCCAACGCGGTGCACGGGGACTCCAAGGAGGTTCACCTGGACATACACATTATCAAGTTAAATGTTGATCATTAGTCTTCGCTCAATGTAATCCGCTTTTTAAGCATGTGGAGACTTCCATGCATGATCTTGCTCTATTGGAGTATTGCACATGAATAAAAAGTGTATCAGTTTATGGTTTAGTCTAGAATGTTCCATGTATGAACTTTTACTACAGTACTGGTGAAATACTTACTATGAACCATTTCTTACATCTCCTCTGCCCCTTCCAAGTCATCCTGATTTAATCCCTCTGTCTAGGTGTATAAGGGCATGGTTAATACTTAATAGTATAGCCAACGGTTGACTACAAGAAAGTGCCATGTCATCTGTAGCCAACATGTATAACAATCGATACTCAAAAACTAATTCTTAAAGCCAACGGTGCTGCTCCCGTTGCATCATATGTGTTTCTGTCCTTCCTGTTCGAAATCGTGGTAGAATTCATGTTTCTACTTTGTATCCTACTAGATTATATCTGTTCATCTACTATGCTAGTCCACATGATTAGTTTCATCTCTGTTATAGCCGTCATGATTTATTTTGTGCCTATTCGGATTAAATCTCATAGTAACTTGATCATATATTCAACTGGCGCAACGTCCTCTACAGCCACTCCCGTTTCATGGACAGCCTGGTCGATGCCTCCAAGGATCCCTTCGTCTACTGCTATGAGTGCCCGATGCCGTTTTGGGGCTTGCCGGTGGACATGGTACATCACCTCACGGATGCGTGCAGCGGTCACAGCTGGCCCTTGGCGGAGAACATCAAGTACGAGACGTGCTACCCGTTCACCATGCCAGAGTCGCTAGAGGGTCACCGCCGCCTGCTAGTCTCGGAGGAGGACGACAGCATCTTCCTCTTGATCGTGGGCACCGGCGAGGACCGTGCAGGCTGCCGCCCCATCTCTGTAGTGTGCGTCAGGGGTGCTGACACTGACATGAGGCCGATGTACGGGTGCGTGCTCACTGTTACTACCCCTCAGAGGTACGTGGGAGGCGACACCGGCTCCATCATGCTGACTAGGATTATGCAGAGCTAGACCTTCCCGCCGATGTGGACATGGAAGACGCATGGTATGATTTACCCTGCAACGTGGTGCATGGGGATTCTAAGGAGGTTCACCTGGACATATGCATTAGCAAGTTAAATGTTGATCATTAGTCTTCGCTCAGTGAAATCCGCTGTCTAAGCATGTGGAGACTTCCATGCATGATCTTGCTCTATTGGAGTATCACGCATGAATAAAAGTGTATCCATTTATGGTTTAGTCTAGAATCTTCCATGTATGAATTTTTACTACAGTACTGGTGAAAGACTTACGATTAACCATTTCTTACATCTCCTCTGCCCCCTTCCAAGTCATCCTGATTTAATCCCTCCGTCTAGGTGTATAAGGGCATGGTTAATACTTAATAGTATAGCAAACTGTTGATTATAAGAAAGTGCCATGTCATCTGTAGCCAACATGTATAACAATCGATACTCAAAAACTAATTCTTAAAGATCATTTCTTGCAACGCACAATAAGTGTTATTTCTTCACAAGATTTGGATGCAGGTTGAACAGTTGAATGCTTTTGTTTGCAAAAGATACCTTTTTATCTATTTCACCCGGATGTTTGTGAGCTCTAGAGATGAAATAATATCCGAAGAAACCTATCGATACCCGTTACACATGAGATGACCCCCACATCCTTTGTCAAAATAAACAACTCCCCGATCAATGCATTTCACTCTTCTGTGCAACGCACGGGGACCTTACCATAGATTAGTACGACCAAAAATTGAACTAACATTATATATAATACGATAAATGCTGATGCATGTCAAACAAAATTATATCATTGAAAACTATGTTCAAATACGAATCCAACGATATAGTTTTTGTTGACATGCACTAACATTTTGTTAGTTAAATCTTCAGTCAAATTCAATGGGGGACTAATAAACCACGACGGATGTAGTACAAGTGTAGAGGGCGGCGCTTCACGGGAGTCTCACCCCGCTTGTGGCGCGACAGTAAAGCCGTCATATCAGAAAACCCAACCACTGCCAGTAATAAGTGGCCTGGTAAAATAAACGAACAAGCAACCATCACACCCCTCCGTCTTTTTTGCATTTCATCTCTCTGCATTTACTTTCCCCGGTTCATCTTGCACACTCGATCCCTGGCTACTACTCCTAGTATCCCTAGCTACTACTCCTAGGGCCAGTTCTTTTGGCGGCTTAAAAAATAAGCCATCTCTTCCCCAGCTTTTCCCATAAGACTAGTCACAGTGGAGAGTAACATTAAGGCACCTCACTCATTTATTTGGGCTTCTAAACTACTAGTACTACTAGTACTCCCTTCATTTTTATATACAAGGCCACAAACTCAAATTACAGGTACCAAGATAAAAATCAATGCACATTAGAAGAAATTGAGTGGCCGTGAGAGAGGAAGTAGATGAGTTTGTCATTATCATCCACTACATGCATGCTAGTAATTAAGCCACGGGTTACTAGTATGAGGAAACATCATTAATATTTGTCTCGATTACTGTTGGTGGCCTTGTATAGATGCAAAATGTATTTTTTATAGTGGCCTTGTATAAAAAAATGGAGGGAGTACCTCCGTCCTGGTTTATTTGTCACCATTGTAATTTGTGGTAAATTTTGACCAAAAATTTAACTAATAAAATGTTAGTGCATGTGACATCATAAACATTTCATTAGTTAAATTTATGATCAAAATTTGACACAGATTACAATGGGGACCAATAAACCAGGACGGAGCTAGTAGTAAAGGGATTACTACTAATCTAGAAGCCTAAACGAACTGGCCCCTGGTACTTCTACTAGTAGTACTAGTACTCAAGTTGGAATTCCAATTGCACGACACAACTTGTTAGGCAAAAAATTTGATACAGGGTGTAGGAAGCGGTTTGGGAATTTGCATGCCTTTCCGACCAGTGAGATACTCTGTACAAAGTATAACAGAGAAATAACCATACAGAAGGAAGCTAAAAGTAAACAATCAAACAAGCATTTTTGCATTTGTTTTGCATTGAATCGTTTGACAAGCTTGACTAGTGTGTTGGGTGAATAAGCCGCGGTGGTGCACTGGGCTCGACCGGCGCGAGTATGGGCGCGGGCCGATCGCGTCGGGTGCATCGGGTGCGCGGGGTAGGCGTGCGTGTAGGTGTGCGTGTGGTGCGTGGGAGTGTCCACGCAGGTGAACACCGCAAGGGCGCGTGCGTGACATTGCCGTTGGCGATCCGGGAGACGCGGTGAGCACGCGGTCCGTTGAGGGCTTGGCGCGGGGAGCGCGCGGGAGCGCGTCGTGTGCGCGCGCCGAGCGGGCCAGACCGGGTGGGTTAGTGGGCAGGTGCGTGCGGGTAGTGGCCCGGTGCTGTCCAGGTATAAGAGTCGCCGCGGCGATCGTTGTAAGTGTGGTGTGTGGATTCAGCTCGAGTGCGTGCTCGAGGGGAAAACTGAAAGCGTTCGTGCGCTGGTACACCACCGTGTCTATCTTCTCCTCGTGCCTTCTCCTTCCTTTGGTTCGGTTCGGTCTCTGGCATGGTGTCACAGAGAGAGAGAGCTAGGGTAGAGGGAGGGATAGGACATAGCCACGGCGACTGCGAGGGCGAGGAGAAGCGAGGCAAGGGACTGGAGGTTCCAACATAGTGCTATTTTTCTACTTTTACAAAAACCGCATCGTAATGTTAAAACATGCATTTGCCCGTACATAAGTAATAGTAGTACTCTCTCCGTCTAGGTGTATAAAGTCTTCCCTCCTACTTGGTCACGGTGCACAACCATAGATGACTTATTCACCTTGACGGAGGGAGTAGCACAGTCTGCAAGCATATATAGAGAGACGTGTAGTGCGATAGTATATAGCACTAAAGTTTGTGCTGTATCGAAAATGCGCTTTGGAGGCCGAGCTACCTAAAGGCCGTTATCACATCCCTCGGTACTCGTCGTGATCAGCGCCGAGCGGGTATGCAACTACCGTATTTTCACTGGTGGCCATTGCACAGTGCCCGTATTTGCTGGTAAATAAACATGGACGGCTCACGTACACGAGGCGGCACAGCAGTGCGGGCACACTTGCATCCCCAGCCACAAATGTACTATTATGATAGAGACCCATGTGTACGACTGCGGCGTGAGCGCGACAAGGAAAGGGTTCACGCCGGTGAGGCCATGCATGCAGGTGCTAGTAGCTACGTACGTGATGCTCTTGTACAGCTAGTGTGATGATATGAAGCACACAAACGGGTTCTGGTGCAAATCTCTGAACAACATAACACGGTGCTTCTTTTTGTTGTTGTGAATAACATAACACGGTGCTTGATAAGGACACAGTAAAATAAAATAATTGAGTTAGCTGATGCATGTATTGATTTATATAATAGGATGGCATCGAGTAGGGCAGTATCCTTTTTACACCTTTTTTTTCAAAAAAAAATCATCATAAAATACTAGAGTGCATCTTATTTGTGTTGATTCAGAAACACTAGGTGTGAATGGTTTAAGATTGAAAAGGGTACTGGTAGTCATACGGATTGCAACCTTTGGTACAAAAGGAGAGAGAAAAAGATATCATTACGTATGCATGATTTATCTTGTGTCGCGAGTATCCAGTAATTGTGTTTTAGCTATGAGAGTTCCTTGGGTTTTCACCACTGGAAAACACACACTCGAAATGGCATGGCGTTGACGTGAGAGGCAGTGATGATATGGCATCGACGAACATAACAAGGATGCATCATTCAATTGGTAAGGTTCTTACTACTAGGGGACGATCATTTTTCAAATAAATCGCTAATATGAAAGTCAAACAATTTGAAGGCACTTTTAAACCCATCAAACCAAATAATTTATCAAAATGTGATCCAAAAATAATGGAGAAAGCATGTACACGATGCATGCGTAAAAAAGGAGGTCAAATGTTATTCCAAGTAGTGACGAGAACAATTTGGATTATTCATAATTAGGCTAGTTTTTAAAAACCATCAAACGATAAAATGATGTTCTGAAGAGGTTCGTGAATCTTTTATCTCTTGATCTTGAATATCCAGTTATCCACATAGGACGAATGAGATTATCATCCCATCAGAATCAGATCCAATTACAAGGTGCAGATGAACTAGACAAAGAAATGGCAGCAAAATCCATGGGCTCTTCCATGGTAAACCGTCACTCACTCAGCTACTATGCGAAGGTGGTGAATGGTCTGACCATGCAAAAAATCTGAGCATTGCGTTTTTTTTTAGTGGAAGTAAAGCTATCTGCAGCACCCCATGGGCCCATAATACCAGAATATCCCACCAGCTCAACCTACCGCGAGTACATGTGCAAGTTTCAAAACAGGCCACCATGCATTAACGCTGTGTAGCCGAGGCCCATGCACAATCGCAGCACCTCTGCCCATGGCACCATTGTATTGCAATTTAATAGTCAGCGTATATCCATGAGAAAGCAAATCAGCACACATCACAACACTATACTAGATGGCACAGATTCCGGCCTCCAGGTAGCCCGGCCACCAAAACACCACACTCGTGCTGTATGCACCTACTTACAAAATGCGTACGGATACACAAAGTTTCCAAACTTTCCCTCTTACATACTTAATTAAGGACGCTAATAATTCCCGAACGTTTGGGATTTATCATTTGCGTCCCAAAACTAATGTGATCACCTTACGAAACTAAATTATACTCCCTACTAAAAGCAACGACGCTCACAGGAGCGCTTGCGGCACGCCACGAGTGCCCAGGTGCGCGACCGTTTCCCAGCGCGCTGACACAACGCCTCTTCCTCAGCCTCGCAACTCGCGAGGTGCTGATTGGCGGCTTGCTGGCGGGCGAGCGCGATCTCACCGGTGTGGTCATCCGGCGCCAGCAGGTACTCCTCCTCGCTGGAAGCGTGCACCCGGTCCACGTAGCGCCAAGCGTAGATGAGGCGCTTGGGCCCGACTGCACTCAGGGCTTTGGCACGGGCGTCCTCCGCCACCCTCATGACCCTTGCACGAGCCTTCTGCCAAAGAGCCAATTGCCTGACTCTCTCGGACGCGACATAGAGCTGCCAGGCAGCTTGCCCCGCGGTGCGCTTCTCTTCCTCGGCCTTCTTCTCCGCCTCTATTTTGGCGTGCTCTGCCGGCGGCAAAGCCTCCCACATGGCAACATCCATTTCTTTCCAAAGCTCCTCAAGGCTGGGGGGCTCGGCGGGCGGCGCGGCATTCTCCTCGTAGCGGGGAGCCGACGCGCGTGCTGGCGAGATTGGGAACACCGACGCATCCACCTTGACGCATCGCGGCGAGGAGTGGAACACCGATGCGTCCTTCTCGACTAGTGGCGGCGAGGAACGGAACGACAACGCGTGACTGTCCGGGCGGTGCAGCGAGGGGCGCTTAGGGCTTGGGAGGGGCGATGCCATGGTGGTCGACGTGAGAGGGAGGGGGGGAGATAGAAATGAACATGAGCGTTCTTCCGAATGCCGTGGGAGGCGCAATATTTATAGCGAGCAATGGCACACCTACGTAAGATATGGACTGAGCTGCACTGACATAACTGCAGGTCCAGTTGCATCACTGACATGTGGGCCAGACCCTTGTTGGGCCCATATGTCAGTGACCCAATGCACCTGCAGTTATGTAACTGAAGCAGCGTCCCAGAAGATATGTTGCATGATTAACAACTACATGGGCATATTTATTGGAGTAAATTATGGGGGAGGGAAGGGGTGGAAATATTGCTGGTCACAACGGATTGGACGAGCGTGGGGGGAGGAGAGTCATGCATGCAGTTTTTTTCACACGGGGTGGAGTGGTGGGACCGCCGGAGGGAGAAAGAGAGTCTGGCAGGCATATTGTTTCCACACATGGAGAGGAAAAGATTTGGAGACGAACGGGCTTCTTGCAGGTATGGGGAACGGTGCATAATAAGTCATCTTGCATGCCGGGCTAGGTATAGTCTCAAGTCATTAAAAACATACATGCCCCACACATGTTCATATTTCAATGTGCACTAAATTATTGCACGCGATGATTAAGGCTAGCCATAATGGTGGTATCTTAGCTGGTATCATGCACACGGGAATAGCAAACATGCTGCTGTGGCAAAGAATTAAAGAAGAGAGGGGGTGAGGGAGTCCTGGACTAGGGGGTGTCCGGATAGCCGAACTATCATCGTCAGCCGGACTATCATCGTCAGCCGGACTCCAAGACTATGAAGATACAAGATTGAAGACTCCGTCCCGTGTCCGGATGGGACTTTCCTTGGCGTGGAAGGCAAGCTTGGTGATACGGATATGTAGATCTCCTACCATTGTAACCGACTCTGTGTAACCATAGCCCTCTCCGGTGTCTATATAAACCGGATGGCTTTAGTCCGTAGGACAACAACAACCATTACAACAATCATACCATAGGCTAGCTTCTAGGGTTTAGCCTCCTTGATCTCGTGGTAAATCTACTCTTGTAATACCCACATTATCAATATCAATCAAGCAGGACGTAGGGTTTTACCTCCATCAAGAGGGCCCGAACCTGGGTAAAACATCGTGTCCCTTGTCTCCTGTTACCATCCACCTAGACGCACAGTTCGGGACCCCCTACCCGAGATCCGCCGGTTTTGGCACCGACATTGGTGCTTTCATTGAGAGTTCCTCTGTGTCGTCACCGATAGGCTTGATGGCCTCTTAAATCAACAACGACGCAGTCCTGGGCGAGACTTTTCTCCCCGGACAGATTTTCGTATTCGGCGGCTTCGCACTGCGGGCCAATTCGCTTGGCCATCTGGAGCAGATCGAAAGCTACGCCCCTGGCCGTCAGGTCAGGTTTGGAAGCCTAAACTTCACAGCCGATATCCGCGGAGACTTGATCTTCGATGGATCCGAGCCACAGCCGAGCGTGCCACACTGTCACGATGGGTACGACCTAACTCTGCCGCCGGACAGTACCTTGGAGGCCGCACACGAATCCGCTCCGACCCATAGTCCAGAGCCGATCGCGCAGATCGAGGACGGGTGGCTGGACACCGCCTCGGGAGCTGCAACTTCCACGGCGATGGAGCCGAACACTGACCTCGTCCCTTATAAAGCTCGTGACTCCGAGGTGCCGGACTCCCTGCCGGACTCCGAACCTCCTACGCCCCTGCCAATCGAATCTGATTGGGCGCCGACCATGGAGTTCAGCGCTGCGGACATCTTTCAACACTCACCCTTTGGTGACATCTTAAAATCGCTAAAGCATCTCTCGCTATCCGGAGAGCCCTGGCCGGACTACGGCCAGGATGGTTGGGATGCGGACGACGAAGAAATTCAAAGCCCACCCCCCACCCACTTTGTAGCCACTGTCGACGATCTAACCGATGTACTAGACTATGACTCCGAAGACATCGACGGTATGGACGACGATGCCGGAGACGATCAAGAACCAGCGCCTACAGGGCACTGGAAGACCACCTCGTCATACGACATATACATGGTGGACACCCCAAAAGATGGGGACGGCGAAGAAGCAGCGGAGGCAGATTCCTTAAAGAAACAGCCCAAGCGCCGACGTCAGCGGCGCCGCTCTAAATCCCGCCACAGCAAGAATGGAGATTCCGGCACAGGAGATAACAACACCCCAGAAAGTGCCGAAGACAACCCCCTCCAGCAAGATTCAGCGCAGGAGGATGCAGAAGCAAGCCCTCACGAGAGAGCGGCAGACGAAGAGGTCGAGGAGATAATTACATACCTCCCTCCGGAGACGAGGCAAGCCTCGACGACGACGAATTCGTCGTGCCTGAGGATCCCGTCGAACAAGAGCGTTTCAGACGCAGGCTAATGGCCACATCAAATAGTCTAAAGAAAAAGCAGCAACAGCTTCAAGCTGATCAAGACCTGCTGGCCGACAGATGGACCGAGGTCCTCGCGGCCGAAGAGTATGAACTCGAACGCCCCTCCAAAAGCTACCCAAAACGCAAGTTGCTCCCCCGACTAGAGGAGGAAGCATACAAACCTTCATCACCAGCGCACAATACGGCAGACCGACCACCTCGCGGCCGCGACAGAGAGGCATCTAAGCCCTCCACCAAAACCGTACCCCGGCACCGCTCAAAAAGTACGAAGCCACGGGGGAACGCGCCGGACTTGCGGGACATATTGGAGGACAAGGCAAGACAATCCAGATCTATCTATGGATCACGTGGGCACCCCAAGACCCACGACGAATACCGTCGCACCGGATACAACAACTCCGGCCGGGCCGAACACAGCAGACAACGCTCTCTTGAGCTACGTTGTGATATTTCTCAATACAGAGGCGCCGCACACCCATTATGCTTCACTGACGAAGTAATGGATCATCAAATCTCTGAAGGGTTTAAACCCGTTAACATCGAATCCTACGATGGCGCAACAGACCCCGCGGTTTGGATCGAGGATTATCTCCTTCATATCCATATGGCCCGCGGCGACGATCTTCATGCCATCAAATATCTCCCGCTCAAGCTTAAAGGACCAGCTCGGCATTGGCTCAACAGCCTGCCCGCAGAGTCAATTGGGTGTTGGGAGGACCTGGAAGCCGCATTCCTCGACAACTTCTAGGGCACATATGTGCGACCACCAGACGCAGATGACCTAAGCCACATAATCCAGCAGCCAGACGAATCGGCCAGACAATTCTGGACACGGTTCTTAACAAAGAAAAATCAAATTGTCGACTGTCCGGATGTAGAGGCCCTCGCTGCCTTCAAACATAACATCCGCGACGAGTGGCTGGCCCGACACCTAGGACAGGAAAAGCCGAAATCCATGGCAGCCCTCACATCACTCATGACCCGCTTCTGTGAGGGAGAGGATAGCTGGCTAGCTCGCAGCAACAACCTCAGTAAAAACACTGGCAGTCCGGATACCAAGGACCGCAATGGCAGGTCACTTCGAAACAAAAACAAACGCCGCATTAACGGCGATAGCAATGAGGATACGGTAGTCAACGCCGGATTCCGAGGCTCCAAACCCGGTCAACGGAAGAAGCCATTTAAAAGAACCACTCCGGGCTCGTCCAATTTGGACCGAATACTCGACCGCTCTTGCCAAATACATGGCACCCCCGAAAAGCCAGCTAACCACACCAACAGAGATCGTTGGGTATTCAAGCAGGCAGGCAAATTAATTGCCGAAAACAATGACAAGGGGCTACACAGCGATGACGAGGAAGAGACCCGGCCGCCGAACAATAGAGGACAGAAGGGCTTCCCCCCACAAGTTTGGACGGTAAACATGATATACACAACGCATATACCCAAGACGGAGCGGAAGCGTGCACTAAGGGACATATATGCGATGGAGCCAGTCGCCCCAAAGTTCAACCCATTGTCCTCTTGCCCGATCACTTTCGATCGAAGAGACCATCCGACCAGTATCCGCCATGGCGGATTCGCCACATTGGTTTTAGACCCAATCGTCGATGGATTTCACCTCACGAGAGTCCTGATGGACGGTGGCAGTAGCCTAAACCTGCTTTATCAGGATACAGTGCGCAAGATGGGCATAGACCCTTCAAGGATTAAACCTACAAAGATGACCTTCAAAGGCGTCATACCAGGTGTTGAGGCCAATTGTACCGGCTCAGTCACACTGGAAATGGTCTTCGGATACCCGGATAATTTCCGAAGCGAGGAGTTAATCTTCGACATAGTCCCGTTCCGCAGTGGCTATCACGCCCTGCTCGGACGGACCGCGTTCGCAAAGTTCAACGCGGTGCCGCATTATGCATACCTCAAGCTCAAGATGCCAGGCCATCGTGGAGTCATCACGGTCAACGGAAATATGGAACGCTCCCTCCGAACGGTGGAACATACAGCAGCTCTCGCGGCAGAAGTACAGAGCAGCCTTCTAAGGCAATTTTTGAGTCCGGCCGTTAAACGACCGGACACGGCCAAACGCGCCCGGAGGAACATCAACCAAGACCACCTGGCACGTTCCGAGCACGCGTAGCAATGCGGCCCCAACCCCAACCCTCGCATGATTGCAAGACAAACTCTCCGCGTACATCATTACGCTCTGGAGATACCATGGGCATAGGGGGGGGGGCACAACCACAACAGACCCAGAGTGCGGTTAGACCACACCATGGGCTCCCAAGTGTGTCGCTCTTTTTATTTTTTATTTTTCTTCTTTTTTACACAGGACTCTGTCCGGCGGCGAACCTGCCGAACTCATGATGCAACAGCTAGGGAGGGACAAAGGCTGCGACGAACACTCAGGTGGTCTCCATTACGAGCATTAAATTTGTTAAATATACAATTCCGCAGCCTACCCCTGGAGGGAGACACATTTCATTAGTCCAATCCCTTGCTTACCGCACTATTTGTATCATTCCGCACTCATAACAGAATTTCTTGAATAAATAATGCAGCACTTTTTGCCTATAATTGCATTACTTTATATATATGTTCATTTATGACATGTTGCATCCGTATATTTTGGTACGGCCGAATACACCAGGGGCTTATGTTCCCCGCATTATGGTGTGATAAGTCCGAACACTTTCACAAGTGCGGCACCCCGAACTTATAGCATTATATGAATCGGCTCCGAATCATGTCTTGGGTCAATAGTTGGGTTTTCCCGGCTCCCATGTTTGTCACCTTACGTTCCGTTCCGTCGGCTAAGGTAGCACTGGGAGAACCACTGCGATTGCACCCCGGTTGAGCTGGGTTAACGCCTCAGTGGAGAAAGCTAAAACTGACTGTCATGATAAGGCGAGAGACTGGTCGCTGTTCGAGAGGTCTTTTCGAGTCCCTAAAGACTTATGCCACTTCGAGCGAAGAACCGGATAATGTCCGGCCAAGGCGTGGATAGCGCCCCGAACTCGGTCTTCCGAATACTAGGGGCTTCACCGAAATTTAAAATTATAGAATTCTATGGCTAAGTGAGAGTGTTCAAGCATTATAAGTCCGGTTGCCTTGTTCGTTGTGTTGAGCGCCTCCCTAGATGGACCCAAAAATGGGAACAAGAGTGCTCAAGTTTATCCTGAACACCCCAGCACTCGTGGCATGGGGGCTGAAGCCGACGACTTGCCATCTCTCAGATTTAATAAACGGCCGCACAGAAGGTAATATTTTAAATCAATAAGCGTTGCTTAGCGCATATGAACAAAGTTTTCAGTGCACAGGATAACACATTGCGAATTTACTCAATAATTACATCTCTGGGGCACTCATCCGCAATCTTGCGGGCACCCTTCAGGACAGTCTTATAGTACATCTCGGGCGTACGATACTCCTTGCCCGTTGGCGGCGCGTCAGTGATAAGCCTCTCCGCATCCAGCTTGCCCCAATGCACCTTTGCGCGGGCAAGGGCCCGACGAGCACCTTCAATACAGGCGGAGCGCTTGATGACCTCCACCCAGGGGCACGCATCCACCAACCGCCGCACGAGGCCGAAATAGCTCCCAGGCATGGCCTCTCCAGGCCACAGCCGGACTATGAGGCCCTTCATGGCCTGCTCGGCTACCTTGTTGAGCTCGACCAGCTGCTTCAGCTGGTCGCTAGGGGGCACCGGATGGCCGGCCTCAGCGTACTGAGACCAGAAGACCTTCTCCGTTGAGCTCCCCTCCTCGGCCCGGTAGAATGCGGCGGCATCAGACACACTGCAAGGCAGATCTGCAAACGCCCCTGGAGAGCTCCGAATTCGGGTAAGTACCACATAATTTACATTCATATGCTTGCTTTGCATGAAAAATGCCTTACCTGCCGCTATCTTCTTCACCGACTAAATCTCCTGGAGGGACTTATGGGCTTCGGCCTTGGCGGCTTTGGCACTTTCGAGAGCCGAGGCAAGCTCGGACTCTCGAGTCTTTGAGTCGCGCTCCAAACTCTCATGCTTCTCCATGAGAGCCTGGAGCTCTTGCCGCACCTCCGCCACCCGCGCCTCCTGATTTTCTCGCTCTGCCCGTTCGGCGGCCGCATTGCGTTCGGCCGCGGACACAGCCTCCCTCAGGGTTGCCACCTCGTTCGTGGCCCCTGCAGTACCCACGTTGTCCTTGTTATTTTTGTCGCAACCTAAATCCTTTTCTGTAAGGTACAAATTCAAAGTGGTGTTACTCACCTTCTTTGTCCTCGAGCTGCTTCTTGGCACGGCCGAGCTCTTGCTCGGACCGCTTGAGCTCCTGCTTTAAAGCACCAACCTCCGAAGTCAGTGCGGCAGAGGTCAGCAGCGCAGCCTGCAAACCCATGTTGACATAATTTTTTAGCAACCCTGCGTATATCTTTTTTAGATCCTCAGTCCGGCTTTTCTTTCCGAACACCGAACTGAGCATCAGGGGCTACTGTCTATGCGGTATTACATTGCATATTTTTAACTTCTTACCTCAAAGCCTGATAGAAGGCTACTGCAGGCTTCGGTCAGCCCGCTCTTGGCGAGCTATACCTTCTGAATCACCGCACTCATAATAGTGCGGTGTTCTTCCTCGATGGAAGCGCCTTTGAGTGCCTCCAACAAGTTGTCCGGCGCCTCCGGTTGGACGGAGGCCGCCGGCGTCACGGTCTTGCTCTTCTTGAGAAGGGACCGCCGGCCGGACTCCGGAACCACTGCGGGTTCCGACGTGGAGTCCGGCGCGAAGTCCGGGAGGCCTCCTTGTGGCGCCTCTGGTGCCTCCCCCTGATGGGTCCCTTCTTGGGATCCCACCTCGACGTCCTCAGCGTCGCGAGGGGTGGAGGCGGTCGGGATGGAGTCTACATCCGATGGAGCCAACGACCCGCTCGATGAAGCGGGGAGATCATCATTGGCCGGACTACAGGCAGCATGCGGCATTAGAATGACACTATGTGACACAAAAGAGAAATTGTAAATCATTCAGGAATCCGGATACTTACGATCTCGCCGGAGGCCTGACCCTTGAGGGCCATTCTTCGTCGCCAACATTGAAGTTGGCGGAGCTGTCCGGGGGAATAGTCCTTCCCCTCTTGGACCCTCTGGCCTCCCCTGTTGGGGAAGCCTTCCTTTTCCTCTCTTCCTCCTCCGGGAGAGAGTCCTCTTTCTCCTCCTCGTTTTCGGGGGAGGAGTCCGCCTCGGAGTCGTTGGACACCTGAAAACGGGAACTCTTTTGAGTACCCATGGCCTCCTTCTTGGCCTTCTTCTCCGGCACCACGTGCGGTCCCGGAACCAGCAGCCCCGCTAGACGGGCGTCTACTGGGTTTTCTGGCATAGGAGCCGGACAGATGATCTGCTCCGCCTTCCTCATCTAGTCCTATCAAAGGAAAAGGGGAAATTGAAACCCGCATAGAGTCAAACTATGAATAGAAAGTGTCCCGTAAAGGGATAGAATCACTTACCTCGCCAGCTTGACGCTGCGAGCGAAATCCGCGATCTTCGGTGGCGGACGCGGGGGCTTCGGCGCCCTTGAAGAGCACTTTCCAGGCATCTTCGTACCTAGTGTCAAAGAGCCTACTCAAGGTCTGGTGCTGTGCCGGATTGAACTCCCACAATTTAAATGCCTGTTCTTGGCACGGGAGAATCCGGCGGATGAGCATGACCTGGACCACGTTGACAAGCTTGAGCTTCTTGTTCACCAGCCTCTGGATACAGGCTTGGAGTCCGGTCAGCTCCTCTGAATTACCCCAGGTCAGGCCGCTCTCCTTCCAAGAGGATAGCCGCATGGGGATCCCAGATCTAAATTCGGGGACCGCTACCCATCTAGGGTCACGCGGCTCGGTGATGTAGAACCACCCCGATTGCCATCCCTTGATGGTTTCCACAAAGGCACCCTCGAGCCAGACGATGTTGGGTATCTTACCCAACATGGCGCCTCCGCACTCCGCTTGAGTGCCCTTCACCACCTTCAGCTTGACGTTGAAGGTCTTAAGCCACAAGCCGAAGTGAGGCTGGATGCAGAGGAAGGCCTCGCACACGACGATAAACGCCGAGATGTTGAGGATGAAGTTTGGCGCCAGATCGTGGAAATCCAGGCTGTAATAGTACATGAGCCCCCGGACAAAGGGATGCAATGGGAAGCCCAGTCCACGGAGGAAGTGGGGAAGGAATACGACCCTCTCATGGGGCCTGGGGGTGGGGATGAGCTGCCCCTCGTCGGGCAGCCGGTGCGCGATGTCGCCGGATAGATATCCGGCGCTGCGCAGACTTTCGATGTGCCCCTCCGTAACGGAGGAGGTCATCCACTTGCCTCCCGCTCCAGACATGACTGGAGAAGGTTGAGACGAGATGTGCGGGCTTGGGCGCCGGAGCTCGAGTGCACGGAGATGGATAAGCAAAGGAGGAAGAAGGCGTAGGTGAAAGGGTGGATCCTAATCCCCTTATATATGGGCGGACGAAAACTATGCGTCCCCACTGGCCTGGTAAAACTCGCTTATCTCCCAAGCGCCACCATCAATGGCGCGGTTGGGTTACCCATGTCCGTATTGATGAGAATCCCGGAATAAGGGGGAACACGATCTCTGCTTCGACAAGACGTGCCAAGGAAACCGCTTCGCTAAATGCGCTGAGGTGGTAAAGTAAAAAACGATTCAAGTAAGGGCTTGGTAGTGGTGTGACGTCATGCCACAAAAAACGTCAGCAGATTGAACTTGTGTATATTATTCTCTCTACGGTGGAATGTGGAATTTATTTTGCAGAGCCGGACACTATCCTGGTGTTCACAATCTTCTATGAATTATTCGGAGGAGGAACCGCCTTGCAATGCTGAACAATATGCACGCCGGACTCATCGTCATTGAAGCCTAGTTCAGGGGCTACTAAGGGAGTCCTGGACTAGGGGGTCTCCGGATAGCCGGACTATCATCGTCAGCCGGACTCCAAGACTATGAAGATACAAGATTGAAGACTTCATCCCGTGTCCGGATGAGACTTTCCTTGGCGTGGAAGGCAAGCTTGGCGATACGGATATGTAGATCTCCTACCATTGTAACCGACTCTGTGTAACCCTAGCCCTCTCCGGTGTCTATATAAACCGGATGGCTTTAGTCCGTAGGACAACAACAACCATTACAACAATCATACCATAGGCTAGCTTCTAGGGTTTAGCCTCCTTGATCTCGTGGTAGATCTACTCTTGTAATACCCACATTATCAATATCAATCAAGCAGGACGTAGGGTTTTACCTCCATCAAGAGGGCCCGAACCTGGGTAAAACATCGTGTCCCTTGTCTCCTGTTACCATCCGCCTAAACGCACAGTTCGGGACCCCCTACCCGAGATCCGCCGGTTTTGACACCGACAGGGGGGTTAGAGTAACTAGTGTTCACGCATGCATTGGTAAACACATTTTTTGTGTGAAGAACGACATCATTAGTTGTGTACTTTTGCAGACTTCAAAAACTATTCCACCGCCTCTACTATCTTGCTAAGAGTAGGTGAAATTTTTGAATCGAGCCCTTTAAACTAGAAGGGAGGTAGTAGTAGTCTAATAGCTAACCTTGTTGTGATGACAAGATAGGACATGGCACGCACCTGGATGGAGGAACTAGTCTGCGTTGTGCATTTAAGTTTTGTCTAAAGTCAATGTACCTCTACTTTCACCAAACTTATAGAAAAATGTATCAACATTCACAATGTCAAATCAATATTTTTACACTCATTATAAAATGTAGTTCTTATACTCATTATAATCAGTATTGTAGATATTGATATTTTTAGTATAAATTTGGTCAAACACTTTGCAAACAGTTGACGGGAGTAAAAAGGACCAGAGGGAGTATCATGCATGCAGAGTAGGCAAAAAAATTGCTCATTTATAGCCGGTCGAAGTCTCAAAGGGCGCGACAGCGCGAGGGAGGCGAAGGTCATGGGAGGCGCGACGGTTGACAGAATTAAGTGAAGTTACATCCACGCACCAGCATGGCGTGCGAACAGGCAGAAGCTATACCGTCAGGCCTACGATATGGGTCTAGTAGACATGACATCTAGTGGGTCCTGCATAGTTCTCGAGAACTATTTGGGGGCTTGCAGCCGTTTATCCACCGGGCAAGCCAACAACCCCACGCTGTTCGCACGCCCTACTTGTCCCCGTCTTCTACCTTACAACAGTTCGCTCCCAGTCGTCCCGTCCTTTCACATTAGTTCGCTCCCAGTTTTTTTTGCGGGGTACAATAGTTCAACTTCTCCTAACCCTCCTCCAAAATCCATGGCCTCCCAAATCTCCATGGTCGTCGTTGAGTACCAGGTTATATCCATCACCGGTGATGAGTTAATTGTCATCTACACACGTGGATCCGCGATGGTGAAAGCATGGCTTGCTCGCTTCCTACGCATGTTCAACAGTTCCATGGATGACTGGGTTGCTGGGCTAGATGTTGAGTACACCACAGTCCTGGAAAGAGAGAAGATTCTAAAGGAGACAGAGAGGAAGAAGCCCGCCGTGATCCAGGTTTGCGTACATAACGTTTTCTTGGTCTACCACATATGCCATGCCGAAGTTGAGTGCCAGGATTTTAAGAACTTCCTCAAGGACAAAAGAGTGAAATTCATTACTGTAGACTTTAAGAACGACAGGGATGTCCTGCGTCGGATAGGTCTTGTTGTAGGCCATCCCTTCGATCTCCAGAAGGAAAGCCTGGTGTCCTCCTCTCAACCTTCAATGCTGACCCTGGCAGCAGCCATGATTGATCCTTCATACGCTAAACTGAAGAAACCTCATCACGAGTTTCATCATGCATGGGAGTCAAAGACATTAGATGAAGATCACATCCTGTACGAAGAAATGAATGCCTACCTTTGTTTAAATATCTACAAGGGTTGGATGAAGAAGCAGAGCCCAGTGTCTGGTTCAAGCAAAGAAGCGTCGGTGAAGAGGAAGAGGAAGAGGGATGAGGACGAAGTCGAGGACGTGGACTCGGACTCCGAGTAGGTGGCAGTGTCGTCGCTCATGCTGGTTCTACTGTAGTGTCAAGTGGACTAGCTGCTTAGTTTATTTTCAAGGGTGTGTTGTGTTGAGGCCCCAGCAGAACTATGTTTATGTTCTTTCTCATTATTTGAACTCTTTAGTACGTACAGTAGTACTAGTACTATGTCTTACTATTGTTCTTCTTGCAGTTGGTACTACTGCTCATATCTTCATGTTCCTACTATACTTAATACGTTCGTACTAGTAGTATAATTTGGGTCAGTCGATTTGTGAAAGAAGTTTGATGGAGCGAAGGAAGAAGACGACAGAAGAGGTGGAAGAAGCCCTTCTAGCCATCCATGTTGCATCAAACGGCTCACAAGAGTCGACTGACCCAAATTTCTCCTTCAGATTGCAGGATCCACATGACATTCAAGGTCCCGAAGGTAGATTCCGCATCCGCACACGGTATGCAGGCTCGACGTGCGCGTGAACGGCTTCCGCCGTGATAGGCACCATGTGCGCTGAGGGAGTCCTGGATAAGGGGGTATCTGGACAGCCGAACTGTATACATTGTCCGAACTATTGAAGCATGAAGATACAAGACTCAAGACTTCGGCCCATGTCCGGATGGGACTCTCCTTTGCGTGGAAGACAAGCTTGGCGATCCGGATATTGTGTTTCCTTCCTTGTAACCGACTCCATGTAAACCCTAGCTCTCTCCGATGTCTATATAAACCGAAGAGGATGGTCCTTAGAAGGCCGATCACAATTACAATCATACCATCATAGCTAGCTCTTAGGGTTTAACCTCTACAATCTCGTGGTAGATCTAATCTTGTACTACCCATATCTTCAATATTAATCAAGCAGGAAGTAGGGTTTTACCTCCATCGAGAGGGCCGGAACCTGGGTAAACATCTGTGTCCCTTGCTTCCTGTTACCATCAGCCTTGACGCACAGATCGGGACCCCCTACCCGAGATCCGCCGGTTTTGACACCGACATTGGTGCTTTCATTGAGAGTTCCTCTGTGTCGCTGCTTCGAGGCTTGACGGCATCTTCAATCGCCAGCAACACGGTCCAGGGCGAGACTTTTCTCCCCGGACAGATCTTTGTGTTCGGCGGCTTCGCAGTGCGAGCCAATTCGTATGGTCATCTGGAGAAAATCGACAGCTACGCCCCTGGCCACCATTTCAGGTTCGGAAACTTGAACTACATGGCGGATATTCGTGGAGACTTGATCTTCGACGGATTCGGGCCTGTACCAGAAGCGCCGGACGGTCATGACGAGCACGGCCTAGACCTGCTGTCAGACAATGCTCGAGATCCAAATCCGGAGCAGGTTGCGTTGCCTAAGGACGGAGGGGTGGATACCGCCCCACAGGCCACATACTCATCGGCGGTGGAGCCGAATGCAGGTCTCACCTCTGTGGAGGCCTGTAACCCTGTAATCTCGGACTTGTATCCGGTTGTTGACTCCGGTCCGCACGCCCTTGAGCCAGCCAAGCCAGGTTGGGCTCCGGTAATGGATTTTATCGCTGCGTACATCTTTCAGCACTCGCCCTTTGGTGACATGCCGAACTCATTAAAGTCTCTCTCTTTGTCAGGAGGCTCATGGCCGAACTATGTCTAGCTCGAGTGGGAAGCGGGCGACGAAGGAATTCGTTGTCCACCCACCACCCACTTCATTGCCACAGTTGATGATTTAACCGACGTGCTTGACTTCGACTCTGAAGACATCGACGGTATGAACGACGATGCAGGAGACACACAGGAGCCGCCGCCCACAGGGCGGTGGACAGCCACCTCTTCATACGATATATATATGGTGGACACTCCAAAAGAAACCAATGGCGATGAGGCAAGGGAGGATAACCCCTCCAAGAAGAAAGCAAAAAAACATGGGCGTCGCCAGTGCCGCTCCAAGCCCCGCCAAGGCAATACCGGCACCGGAGACGAAAACAATTCGGACGGTGCCGAAGATGAATACAACCCTGATCAGCCCACCTTTGAGCTGGCCGAGCAGGAGGATGGGCAGGACATCCCAGACGAACAGGCGACAGACGGGTATCCGGAGGACAACTACATGCCCCCCTCCGAAGACGAGATTAGCCTCGGCGACGACGAGTTTGGCATGCTCGAGGACCCCACAGAGCAGGAGCGCTTCAAGCGCCGGCTTATTGCCACTGCGAGAAGCCTGAAGAAGAAGCAGCAGCAGCTTCAAGCGGATCAAGACCTGCTCACAGATAGATGGACAGAAGTCCTGGCAGCCGAGGAATATGGACTCGAGCACCACACGGCTGACCGGCCACCTCGAGGTCGGGATAAAACGGCATATCAGCCCGAATACCAGCCTTCACCCCTGCGCTAGTTTACTACGGCCCGGGGCAATACTCAGGACCTGCGCGATAGATTGGATAACGCCGTAGGACAACCAAGATTGATCTACGGATCACGGGGGCGCGCTGCAGCACATAACGATGACCATTATACCGGATACACTAACAGCAAATCCGGCTGGGCCGAACACAACCAGCCAGACATAGCTGGACTGCATCGCGACATAGCCCGGCCCAGAGGCGCCGCACCCCCCCTCTGCTTCACTGACGAAGTGATGGATCATGAATTCCCAGAAGGGTTCAAACCCGTAAACATCGAATCATATGATGGCACAACACACCCCGCGGTATGGATTGAAGATTTCCTTCTCCACATTCACATGGCCCACGGAGACGATCTACATGCCATCAAGTACCTTCCCCTTAAGCTCAAAGGACCAGCACGTCACTGGCTAAACAGCCTGCCCGCAAATTCCATTGGCAGTTGGGAAAACCAGGAAGACGCATTCCTTGACAACTTCCAAGGCACATATGTGCGACCTCCGGACGCCGATGACTTGAGCCACATTACTCAACAGCCCGGAGAATCAGCCAGGAAATTCTGGACCCGGTTCCTAACCAAAAAGAACCAAATAGTTGACTGTCCGGACGCCGAAGCCCTGGCGGCCTTCAAGCATAATATCCGTGATGAGTGGCTCGCCCGACATCTCGGCCAGGAGAAACCCAAGTCCATGGCAGCTCTCACGACACTAATGACCCGCTTTTGCGCGGGCGAGGATAGCTGGTTGGCTCGCAGCAGCACTATGCCACATTCTGGCACTTCAGACGTCCGTGACAATAATGACAAGCTACGGTGCAACAGACACAAGCGACGGTACAATGGCGACAACACCGGATTCAGCGGATCCAAATCCGGTCAGCGGAAGAAGCCGTTCAAACGAAACAATCAGGGACCGTCCAGTCTAGACCGTATACTAGAGCGCTCGTGCCAAATTCATGGCACCCCGGACAAGCCAGCCAACCACACCAACGGAGATTGCTGGGTATTTAAACCGGCCGGCAAAGTAAATGCCGAAAACAAGGACAAGGGGCTGCACAGCGACGATGACGAGGAGCCCCGGCGTCCGAACACGGGGGGACAGAAGAGATTGCCCCCCAGGTGAAAACGGTCAATATGTTCTACGCCACTCACATCCCCAAGCGGGAACGGAAGCGAGCACTACATGACGTCTACGCGATGGAGCCAGTCGTCCCCAAATTCAACCCATGGTTAGCTTGTCCGATCACCTTTGATCGTAGGGATCATCCTACTAGCATCCATCACGGCGGCTCAGCCGCACTGGTCTTGGACCCAATCATCGACGGATTCCACCTCACGCGAGTCCTTATGGACGGCGACAGCAGCCTGAACCTGCTTTACCAGGACACATTGCGCAAAATGGGCATCGATCCTTCAAGGATCAAGCCCACGAAAACCACCTTTAAAGGTGTAATTCCTGGAGTAGAGGCCCGTTGTACGGGCTCTATAACATTGGAAGTGGTTTTCGGATCTCCGGATAACTTCCGAAGCGAGGAGTTAATCTTCGATATCGTCCCTTTCCGCAGTGGTTACCACGCACTGCTCGGAAGAATCGCATTCGCTAGATTCAATGCGGTACCACAGTATGCATACCTCAAGCTCAAGATGCCAGGACCGCGTGGGGTCATAACAGTCAACGGAAACATGGACCGCTCTCTCTGTATAGAACAGCATACTGCAGCCCTCGCGGTAGGAGTACAATGCAGCCTCCTCCGGCAAACCACCAATCCGGTGACGACAACCCCAAGCACCATCAAGCGAGTTTGGAGCACCCCGCAACAGGATCACCAGGCACGCCAAGAGCGCGACTAGCAGTCCGGCCTCCGCTCAAATCCCATCAAAGCAGCATTCGTGCCACGCGTACACAATTACACACTCGAAATACCATGGGCACAGGCGGAGGCGCAGCAGTGGCTCAGTCAACGGTGCGCTATCACCGCAACATACCTTCGTAACCTTTCCTTTTACCTTTCAGGACATTGCTTTAGTGCAGCCTCTCCAGAAGAGCCGGATTGTCGGACTTACATAGGAGAGAAAACCAAGGAGGCAACATGCTTTGCATACAGAAGGAAATACCCAGGTGGAATCTATTTATGATCATTATACCTGTTTTATCTATCTGTACGTAGCTTGCCTCTGGATAGGATATGTCAAATAATGCTATTTATCTCCGCTTAATGCATTCATTGTAAACATACGCTTAAACATATTATTCATCAATGGGAGATCATATATAGCGTCAGCTTATTATTCTTATTTAAGCGTTTTTTTCTTGCAAATGTTTATTTGATATTTTATCCGTACACCTTGGTACGTTCAGTTTGCCAGGGGCTTCTTATGACGCCCCATAATACGGCAAGACAAGTCCGAACACTTTCAACAGTGCGGCACCCCGAACTTATAGCACTATATGCATCAGCTCCAAATCATGTCTTGGGTCTACAGTTGGGTTAGCCCGGCTCCCTGGTTTTGGTGCCTTACGTTCCGTTATATTGGTTAAGGTAGCGTAGGGAGAACTACTGCGATTGTGTCCCGGTTCTTCCGGACGAGCACCTCAGTAGAGAAAGCCGAAAACTGACCGGCATGATGTGGCGAGAGCTGGTCGCTGTTCGAGAGGTCTTAAAATCCTTAAAGATTTTTCCGCTTTAGGCAATAAATCGGCTTCGTCCGATCTAGGCGTATATAGCGCCCCAATTCGGCCTTCCGGATTCTAGGGGCTTCACCGAAATTTTAAATTGTAGACTTCTGTGGCTAAGTGAAGGTTATAAAGCCGAATAGTCCGATTGCCTTGTTCGCTGCGCCGGACACCTCCTTGAGGGACCAAACATTTGGATAAAGAGTGTCCGGGTTTTCCACGAACACCCCAGTACTAGTTACGTGGGGGCGGAAGCCAACGACTGGCCTACTTTCAGAATTTTATAAACAGCCACACAGAAGGTAATATTTTAAATAACAAAAGTGCTATATAGCACAAGTAACTTCGTCTTTATATTACAAACATGACAGAAGTGAATTCATTCGAAAATGGTGTCCTTGGTACATTCATCGGCCACGAGACGAGCACCCTTCATAACACCATCATAGTACATCTCGGGATGGCGATGCGCCTTGCCCTCTGGTTGCCCGTCCTTCACCAGCTATTCCGCATCCAGCTTTCCCCAATGCACCTTCGCGTGGGCAAAGGCCCGATGGGCACCCTCAATGCAAACGGATCGCTTGATCACCTCAAGCCGTGGACAGGCATCCACCATCCGCTTGACCAGGCCGAAATAGCTAGTGGGCAGGAGCTCACCAGGCCACATCCGGACTATGAACACTTTCATAGCCAGTTCGGCCGCCCTGTGGAGTTCGACCAACTGCTTCAGTTGGTCACTCAGAGGCGTTGGATGTTCGGCCCTAGCATACTGGGACCAGAACAACTTATCCGTTGAGCTCCCCTCCTGGGCACGGTAGAACTCCGCAGCGTCTGATACGCTGCATGGCAGATCTGCGAATGCCCCTAGAGAGCTCCGTATTCAAGTAAGTAAAAGAAACGCCTCCTCCACATGCTTGCTTTGCATAAAGAATTTCTTACCTGCTGTTATCTTTTTGGCCTCCTAGATTTCCTACTGTGCCTTCTCGGCTTCGGCCTTGGCGTCTTTTATACTCACAAGGGCCTTCGCAAGCTCGACCTCTTTTGCCTTCAGCTCATGCTCCACGGACTTGAACTTTTTGCCGAGCTCCCGGAGCTCTTGTTGTACCTCGCCCACTCTAGCATCTTGCTTTTCGAGCTCTTTGCATTCCAAGGCTGCCTTGTGTTCGGCCTCAGACATCGCTTTCTTCAGAGACGCCACTTCGGTGGTGGCCCCTGTTACAAAATCACGACGCTTCGTCGTTAGAATAACCAATTTTATCTATCCTTCATTATATGAGAGAGGGGAATCATTCACCTTTGCTCTCTTTGAGCTGCCTCCTCGTGAGGTCGAGCTCTCCCTGCGCCTGCTCCAGGTCCTGTTTCAGCCCGACGATCTCGGCCGTACGGACAACAGCGGCAAGCAGCACAACCTGCTTATTCACACGAATATTTATTATTAGACTCATGCGGATCATAATTGACCCTCTGTTTGGCTTTTCCTTCCGAACACCAAACAGATTCTCAGGGGCTACTACCTATCGGGTGGTAATCTCATACATTTTTATTACTTACCTCAAAGCCTGTCAGTAGGCTGGTGCAGGCTTCGGTTAGTCCGCTCTTGGCGGACGAAACCTTCTGAATCACCGCACTCATAAGAGTACAGTGCTCTTCATCCATGGAAGCGCCGCGAAGCACTTCCCGCAGACAATCCGGCGCCTCGGGTGCAACGGAAGTCCTTGACGTAGACGGTTTGCCCTCCCTAACAAGGGGCTGCCCGCCTGAGTCCGGAAGCATTGAAGGTTCCGGAACAGTGTCGGCTGAGAGCCCGGCTTACCGTGGCTCTCATTGACACGATCCGCGGGGATATTGAACTCCGCGTATCCAACATCTGGAATCCCGCCTTGGGGCGTCTCCAGAGTCACCTCCCCCCACTCTGGGAGCCTTCGGGACAACACCTTCGTGTCATCTGCGGGCCGAGGAGTAGTGGCCGTCGGAAGCGAATTCATCTCCGAATCGCTCAGGGATCCGGAGGAAGATACCTCAGGATGAACCCTGGCTGGACTGCATATATGTTCAGCATTATAAATACAAAAACTATGAAGTAAAGTCATGGTAGAGTGCGGACACTTACCATCGCACTAGGGGCTTCCTCCTGGGCAGCCAACCCTTCTCACTGAGAGCGGCCATGGCGGAGTAGTCCGGAAGGGACACCTTTCCCTTCTTGGACTTCCCAGCTTCCCCTTCCGGGGCGGCTTTTCTCTTTTTCTCCTCCCCAGTGCGGGGAGGTAGAATTTCTTCTTGCTTCCTCCCGCCTCTGCGGGAGGAATCCGTCTCGTCGTCGTCAGACGACGTGGGTATGACGGCCTTGCACCGGGGGCCTTTTCCGCCCCCCTGGTCCGCCTCCCCAGGCCCCTCATCTTTTTCGGACAGGGCGTCTTCTTCTTCTTCCTCCTCCCCTTCATGGGAGGAGTGTGCCTCGTCATCTTCGGACGAGGCTTCCGGCACAACCTTATGCCGGAGACCCTTTCGGATCCCCGGGGCCTTCTTATCAGCCTTCTTCTCTGGCACCTTGTACGGTGCTGGGACCAGCATCTCCGTCAGGAGAGCATCAGCTGGGCCTTCTAGCAACGGAGCCGGACAGTCAACCTCTTCTGCTGTCTCCACATACTCCTGGACAAATATGCAAAACTACTTAAGTGTCACACCCTGATTTTCACGCCACAACACTTAAGTCAATGAATCATGCTAAAATGTGGTTTGACAAAAACTTTTGAGTGTTTTATCTTTGCTTTGATTGAATGTTTGTCTGCTGTTTGCAAGTGCTCTAAAAATCAAATAAACCCTCCAACTCTTATACTCCTTCTCCTTGATCCAAAACTTCTGCCCAATGATCATGCCATGTGTATAGAGCAATATAGTATTTTCTTATTAATTAAGGGCAGTAAAAATCTTTCCAAAAATATATTTGACTCCTATTAGATATAGGATACCCAGAAACCACAAAAATATAATTTTAAAAGTTATTTTACTATTTTATTTAAAAGCTTTTCCTTAAAGCCAGAAATGGTCTTTAATAGGGAAAAATTGCTTTATTGTTTCAAAAATATTTGACAAAAACCTAGAGAAACTTAGTGGACATATATTGTCCATATATAAGAGTTTCAACACATGGTCATGTTATAAATATTGGTCAAATCCCTCAAAAACCCTTTCTGGATATTTCAAGCTTTTGAAATATTTACATAGGAAATTTTCTCCAAAAATTCCAAGAAAATTCTAGCATGTCACATATGACATGTATGATGATCTTGCCAAGTCTCATGTCATGGAGAACAGTATAACCCCATGAAACCCTCTCAAAACCACTTCTGTCCTTTTTCATGTTTGAGCAACTTTACATTGCCAAACATGTCCAAATGTTCTCAAACCTTGTGAACATGCTCCAATGGTCTAATAATTCATCTAGACCAAATGGCACAAGTTGGAGAACAAGTTAACTTGATCAAAGTGCCCCAAAACCCTTCCTGTCCAGAACCAAAATTGAACAACTCTACATTGGAAACTTTCTCCTTTTGATCTCAACTTTTGTGGACATGTTCATAACCTCAAATGATGACACTACACCAAGTGGTGCATCAAGGAGAACAAATTTTCATGACTAAATCTTGGAAAGTCCATTTTTGCTCATTTCTAGGGTTTTCAAAAGTTGCATTGGCCACTTTGCCCAAATAAGCTCCAAATTGGTGGAAGGCCATATTTATATGTGTCATTTCACCCTGTGGAGTATCATGGCATTTGGAGTTCATTTGCTTAACCAAACAAGCATCAAACACCTTCTGCCATTTTTCCAAAATGCCATTTTTGACCACTTCCACTATTCTCCTTGAGCTCCCCTTTTTACCAAAGCTCCTCCTAGACCCCTTCCACCTCCAGTAACAATGGCAAGTCCATAGCTCAAATTATTGGAGGGGTAAAACCCCACTTTCTCTCTCTGGACAGCCCATCTCCCTCTCTTCTTCTACCTCTCTCCTCTCCTACTAGCTCACCAGGGCATCCAAGGCCACCACCCCTTTGTTTACTCCTCCCCTGACCCCCTAGACACAAGTGGCCACGTGCTACAAGCCAAAGACATGCCCTGGCATGCAATTGGCGTGCTCCAGAGCGCGCTACAGTGCACACCCGCACTGTAGCCGCCTCCTTCCAACCGCCCCCGGCCACCTAGGGCCTCCCCCTCGTGTCCCCCGAGGTCACCTCGACGTCCGCAGCATGCTACACTGTCGTCCCCCTACTCTCTTTCCCTCTCCGGCTCTCCTCGCGTGCGGACAGAACGCCGCCCGAGCGCGCCAGTCACTGGCCGCGGCGGGGACCCGCCATGCCGCATTCCCCGCTCCCTCTCTTCTCCCCTGGGCGTAGTCCAGCTCCACGAACTCCCTGGACTCGGTGCACCACCTTCCCGAGGGCCGTAGCGATGAGCGCGAGCTCGCCGGCGCACGAGCCCACGGTGCACCATCGCCCTGCCATAAAAGGCCATCCCCGGGGCCCTCTCTGGCCTCCTTTCGCTCTCTCTCCCTCCCAGAGACCCCTGGACTAACCCTCTCCCCTCCTTGCGCTCTCCATCCATCACCATGGCCGGAGCCTTGCCGTCGGCCTCCGCCTAAATTCGCGCCCACCTCTCCTCCTCCTTCCCTCTGGACCGCACTAGAGCATCACCACCATCACCGCGAGCCTCTCCCGTGCTTCTCCCTCTCCTTCCCATGGCCGTGCTTTCGAGTTCCCTCACCACCGCCGGCCTCGCCGCTGCGGCCAATGATGAGCTCGCGTCCGGCCACCCCTGCGGTTGTGGCGCACCTCGTCGGATGCGCCGCTCTCCCCTGAACACGCCGGTGTGCTGGGCGTCGCCGGAGGTAACCGGAGCCACCGGAACGGGCGCCGGCAAGCGCTCGGCCCCGCCTCCTCTGCCTCCTTCGTCGCGCGCGGGAGGAGGGAGACGACCCTGCGGGTGGACCCCGCAGGTCAGTGACCCCGTCAGCGGGCCCCTCTGTTTAAGTGGACACGACTTCGGGCTAATCCGCTTGCCCCGCTGGGTGGCGCACTCACAGAATGCGCCTTCTACGTCACCTCCACTCCGCGTGCGAGCGAGCCGCTGGGCCGGCCCAGTAGCTATCCTACGCCCTGTGCACGCTTTGGGTAAACCCTAAACCTTTTTCCTTTTCTTTTTCTCAGTCAATTCAAAAATCCATAAACAATTCAAATGGACTCCAAATTTGATGATTCAAATTTCCAGTGGCTCCATAAATGAAGCTCTATTTAATAGGCCACAGTGGACATTTTTGTTGTCCCTGGTTTTCACTGAACCTTTTTAAAAGGTCATTTATCCACATAACTCCACTTCAAAAATCCATATTGTATTCATTTCAACTCCAAATCCAGTGAAACCAATTTATAAATGTTTCTAAAATCATGCCTGAATTAATGGGTACTTTTACTCATTTTATAAAATGGCATTCTGTGTACAACTTGTGGATCCATCAAATCTATTGATTCCACCATATTGAAATGTTTAGAAATATCCATTGATCCGCTTCCAATGAAATCACTTTGGTCATCCCTCATATGACCAGAGGTATCCCAGAAAAGTCCAACTCATATTTTTAGAGCACTTTTATTTTTGCCTTGTTGTGTTGCTTATTTTGATTGTTTCTGACGTTAGTTGACGAAGTAGACGGAGTACCTGGAGAAGGACCAAAAGATCTCAAGACTCTGATGAAACAGGCAAGCAGCCATTTGACCATGTCTATGAAACCCTTTTTATGCATGTCATATAGCTCTTTATTATTGTTGCATCGGAATCATGATGAGATGGTGAACCACGTGGGTTGGTTGCCTCTGTTACTTCCTCGTTGATACATGCATTGTGCATGGCCCTACCTTCTTATGAGGGTTATGCCGGTGGGAGTAGATAGGATGCTAAAGTAGTGCTACGCAAAAGGGGCGGGAATATGCATGTTGAAGGAGACAAAGTATTTTCAAAAGACTTTTCGAAAACCCCACCGGGTGCCACTTATGCCCGGGGGAGATGATGAGTTGGGTAACCACTTGATGACGAAGTGGTGTACCGAGGTAAGTGTGTGTGTTGTTTTCAAAAACGGATTGGTTTAAGTTGCGACCGTTATTCCAACCTTACATGCGCAACCACTCTACCCTTATATGGGAAAGGGCATTATTGATTACCTAGACCGATACTAGCTTGGAGCCCGCATTACTAGTGACGGGAGAGTTGTTGGTGCGCTCTCTCGGGACGGGGTCGTGCCAGGTAGGGCGGCCATGACTGTTTTCACAGGGCACCGGATACACTGTTGTATCCCCTCTCGGATGTTACGATCTCGAGTTAGTCTCGTATGATGTACATCGTGAGGATACGGAGCAACGAGTGGACTCCATGTTAGTGTCGATAGGGAAAGGTAGTGATCGGGTGCTTACCCCAGGTACTTGAGGTACCGCGGGTCGTGGCTGACACGGAAGTTCCCCGGATCTTGTAGGTACAGTGTGCAACCTCTGCAGAGTGTAAAACTATTCGAATAGCCGTGTCCACGGTCAAGGACAGTTGGGTAACCGCTCTTGGGCTACGTCCACTTGTTTACAAACCTAGTGTGTGTGTTGATAATATGACTTGGGTCAAGTCAAGGGACTTGACATGATGAGATGGGTTGGTGCCCACTCTATTTATGTTAGATGGGTTGGTGCCCACTCTATTTATGTTGATATATGTAACCTGTCCTAATGGTTACTTGAATTCTCTTGATGCATGCCTTACAAAGTTGTTGAACATGTCATTGCACTCGAAACTAGCTTTCTGCAAAAATTTACCTATATCATGCATTGTTGTATCTGGAACCAAAACATGGGTTGCTTGCGAGTACATTCAAAGTACTCATTGGCTTGCCACTGGTTATTTAATTGACCAGGCATGGAAGAACCGGAGTTCGAAGAAGAGTTCTTTGGAGACGAACATACGAACTAGGACGTTTCCCAGTCAGAATGCTTGTAGGGTTGAGGCAGATGGCATGGGTTCTACTTATCGACGAAGATTTCCGCTGCTTGTGTTTCATTTGATGTTCAGCCCTTAAGGCCCTGTCAATGTAAGACTTGACCATAATGGTCATAATTTGTGTAAGACGGTATGTATGGATGTAAGACTCTTGTTATTCAGCTTCTGTGTGTTCAGTGAGCATTGATCTCTGGGACCACTGTACACGTGCATTCGATGATCTCGACTCATGAGTCGGGGTCCCCACAGAGCTGGTATCAGAGCCATCCTGACTGTAGGAAGCCTTAGTTAGCATGGTCGTTAGTTAGGGTAAAACTATTTCCAAAACTACTACTAGTTTTCAAAACTATCTATACTTCTCTTCCCTTCTCAGTTTTTCAAAAACTAAGGTATACTTTCCCTATTGATGTCTTCCCCTTCAAAACCTTTGGTCGCTAGAACCCTTATGCCCCTGACCACTGGATTCCTTGTAATCCTCGTGGATAATCTAGAAGGAGGATGCCTTTCCAGACATTCACCCACATCTCCTGAACACAAGATAGGCGACATCACAACAAGACGATACCAACAGAAGATACATCCTCGAGGAATGAGGACCTGGAGACCCAGAGGATGGTGAAACCCTTGACACTGCCCCAAGATGATGCAACCTTGGCCTACGATGATCAGGGCATAGGATATGCAAGATCATGATATACATCGCTAATAGGGTAACCCTGTCACTACCGTTGTTGTATCGGCAACCACCGGTGGATGAGAACCTAGCCATTTGGTCCGCCTCACTATAGTGAGCAGGAAAACGGTTCTCTTCATCCCCCACTCTTGGTGTCGATGTTGTCACCAACGTAACCGACAGATTGGACCTCTACTATGCGTTGTTAGTATCATGACATAAAGGATTACCTACCTGGTACCATCGACGGCTTAGAAGACAAAAAGGGATCGTCGTGATTAAGAAGACAATAGAAGACCAAGTCAATGCCAGTTACGAGGAGCCACCTTCACCCCATCACTTCAACAGGCGAGAAGTAGTTGAAGAATCTTCAGGCTCAACCCGGATTGTTTCATCGAACAACTACAAGAGACGTAGCAACACCTGAGGAAAACTCAGAAGACTGCTTGAGGCACAAGGCACGACTACTGAGTCCGAGAACCCCTAGGGTAGGATGAGTCGTGTACCCCCCTATGCGCAGTCGAGTCCGTATGGTAGTTCGAATAGAACCATGTTGTGTGTTTCTTGTTTTTATTTGATTGTGTTTTTGACATCAGTCGCCCTTTTTGCCCTAGGCAACAAGTACACGACTATATCCCCTGCCTTATTTTGTTGTTTGTGTTTGGCCTTTTTGGCACTTGTTTGTTTGCACCTGCACTATAGAACCCCCTTTAGGCATCCCACCTCCTCTATGCTACTTCTCCCTCTCGTCTCTCTCACCTCAACTGAAGACCAGCAAGACAAGAGGCACCAAGAAACCTGCTTCGGCAACCAACTAGCAATGAAGACTTTTGTTGCAGCCTCCTCGACCAAGTGAAACCCCGTTGAGTTATGTTTGACCCTCAAGGTTAGAAACCCATTCCTAGACCCTTTGAGGCTTTATAAGATACCCCAGCTAGAATCCTTAACCATGTGCTTAACCCATAGAATTGCAAGAGAACCAGTTAAGCCTCTGTAGACCTTGCTTACCACTGGTTTCATTACGGAACTAGTGGACATAGTGAACGAGCACATTATCATAGCACCAAAACTGATGATGCCATAGGGAAGACCAGTTTGAGGATATAGGAATAGAGTACCGATGACTTGATGAGTTTATATCAATGACTTTGAGGAATCATCTGAGACTATTTGGTGGATTATGAGGCTTTCGTGTTGGTAGATGAACTTGGTGGGATCATGATTATAGAGTAGCATAGCTTTCATCACCCCGAGTAAATTGGATTTATAGGACAATTATGATCGCAAGCTGAAACTCCTGGAAGTGCAAGGGTTGGCTTGATCAGATGATATTGATTGGAGACAGTTGATATTACGTAAATGACTTGGGGAACATGTAGGATTTCTCGTTGGACAAGAGATTTGGATTTAAGCAGGTGATTCTAGTTGAATATGGATGCAGAATAATTTTACATGGTTCGGAGTAAATTGGATTTAGACTATGATCTTGATCGTGATACCATGTTTCTCGGTGGACCATAAGCCAGGAAATTGGATTAATTGTCGGAATTTATTTAGGGATCTATATATGCTTGACCTTGGAGTTACTTGACCCCGATAATGGGAATTGGTGGACTGATTATAGTAGAGATAGCCTTTTCAAGTATTTGGGGATTATAGGGACCTTAGGAGATCATGTGGAACACCTTAACCATTAGATTTGTAGAATTAATGGATTATGTAGCGATTAATGGAAGTTAATGGGCTATTGGAGTTGATTCATAGGAAGGAAACAAGATCTTGGAGTGGCTTACGACGTGTTTCCTTAGGATAGAGATGCTTTATCATGGACCTTGGATCAATAGACTGAGCACTTGGATTGTGGTGATTAAATTCAAGCTTAGCAGCTTATATGCTCTACCCACGGATTTTTAGGGGTAGCCATACATACGAGTTTGGGGATTGTAGACATATATGATTTTGTTAGACCTCCTCTCGAGAATCATGAGGATATGAATCACATGAGTGATGATTGGAGTTGACCTATACGAAATGATACTATCAGTGATATGATGTGATTTGTTTAAAGGACTAGATAGCACAATTGGCATCTCAGGAATTGTGCTCAAGGATAAGATGATAAATGTTCACTCGCACACTAGAATCCTTGAAACCCTCACGCCCTACCAAGCCACAACACGGTCGGATCCTGACCTTGAGCTTTGGCTCTAGATCGATAAGACCTTGGCTGATGCTCAACCGTGACCATCACCAATGCCTCAGCCCACTTTACGTACCCCATAGACTTCATGGAGTGCTTGGACAAGTTAGTTGTCTGTCTACCCGAAGACGGAAGAAGAATCGTTGAGCTGGTCAAGGAACATCTGAAGATCGTCATGTCTAGGAGGAAGAACTACACCAACCACCATCATCAAGAAGTAAACCTCCGCATCGAAGACCGTGCGTATCTACAAACCACTCCTCTCTAAGGAACCAAACATTTTCATGACAAGGAAACCCACGCCAAGATTCATCGGCCCTCTTCGAGATCACTCCAAGATTTAACAACCCTCTCCAAGATCACCGCAAGACGAAGAATAGATGGCTACCAGCTAAAGTTAGCACCTGAGTCACCCACTGTGCACAACGTTTTTCCACACAACACCACTCCAGGAAATGTTTCCAACTTCCCAACTAGCCCGATCTCTACAAGCACATCGATCACCGAGCCATCGACCTCCAGCCCAATATGACCACCGTAAGAAACCCCTTAGCAACCTGGATCAAGCAGGACGTCATACGCGAAGCCACACCATCAAGTACTTCAAGCTCAATGGAGCACTACACGGAAGCAGAAGCAGTATGAGGACGCGAAGACTACCCCAAATCCAAGTTTCCGTATTCCTTTCCGCGCCTAGTCTGGGAATCTCGGGGACGAGATTCTTGTAAGGGGGGTAGGTCTGTCACACCCTGATTTTCATGCCACAACACTTAAGTCAATGAATCATGCTAAAATGTGGTTTGACAAAAACTTTTGAGTGTTTTGTCTTTGCTTTGATTAAATGTTTGTCTGCTGTTTGCAAGTTCTCTAAAAATCAAATAAATCCTCCAACTCTTATACTCCTTCTCCTTGATCCAAAACTTCTGCCCAATGATCATGCCATGTGTATAGAGCAATATAGTATTTTCTTATCAAAATAATTTGGCCAAAAAGTATTTTCTAAAATTAGTTTTTCAAAAACCCCTGAATTGAGGTTTGCACTGCAAGTACTTAATTAAGGGCAGTAAAAATCTTTCCAAAAACATATTTGACTCCTATTAGATATAGGATACCCAGAAACCACAAAAATATAATTTTAAAAGTTATTTTACTATTTTATTTAAAAGATTTTCCTTAAGGCCAGAAATGGTCTTTAATATGGAAAAATTGCTTTATTGTTTCAAAAATATTTGACAAAAACCTAGAGAAACTCAGTGGACATATATTGTCCATATTTAAGAGTTTCAACACATGGTCATGTTCAAAATATTGGTCAAATCCATCAAAAACCCTTTCTGGATATTTCAAGCTTTTGAAATATTTACAAAGTAAATATTCTCCAAAAATTCCAAGAAAATTCTAGCATGTCACACATGACATGTTTGATGATCTTGCCAAGTCTCATGTCAGGGAGAACAGTATAACCCCATGAAACCCTCTCAAAACCACTTCTGTCCTTTTTCAAGTTTGAGCAACTTTACATTGCCAAACATGTCCAAATGTTCTCAAACCTTGTGAACATGCTCCAATGGTCTAATAATTCATCTAGACCAAATGGCACAAGTTGGAGAACAAGTTAACTTGATCAAACTGCCCCAAAACCCTTCCTGTCCAGAACCAAAATTGAACAACTCTACATTGCAAACTTTTTCCTTTTGATCTCAACTTTTGTGGACATGTTCATAACCTCAAATGATGACACTACACCAAGTGGTGCATCAAGGAGAACATATTTTCATGACTAAATCTTGGAAAGTCCATTTCTGCTCATTTCTATGGTTTTCAAAAGTTGCATTGGCCACTTTGCCCAAATAAGCTCCAAATTGGTGGAAGGCCATATTTATATGTGTCATTTCACCCTGTGGAGTATCATGACATTTGGAGTTCATTTGCTTAACCAAACAAGCATCAAACACCTTCTGCCATTTTTCCAAAATGCCATTTTTTACCACTTCCACTATTCTCCTTGAGCTCCCCTTTTTACCAAAGCTCCTCCTAGACCCCTTCCACCTCCAGTAACAATGGCAAGTCCATAGCTCAAATTATTGGAGGGGTCAAACCCCACTTTCTCTCTCTGGACAGCCCATCTCCCTCTCTTCTTCTACCTCTCTCCTCTACTACTGGCTCACCAGGGCATCCAAGGCCACCACCCCTTTGTTTACTCCTCCCCTGACCCCCTAGACACAAGTGGCCACGCCCTACAAGCCAAAGACATGCCCTGGCATGCAATTGGCGTGCTCCAGAGCGCGCTACAGTGCACACCCGCACTGTAGCCGCCTCCTTCCAACTGCCCCCGGCCACCTAGGGCCCCCCCCCCCCTCGTGTCCCCCTCCTCTCTTTCCCTCTCCGGCTCTCCTCGCGTGCAGACAGAACGCCGCCCGAGCGCGCCAGTCGCTGGCCGCGGCGGGGACCCGCCATGACGCATTCCCCGCTCCCTCTCTTCTCCCCCTGGGCGTAGTCCACCTCCACGAACTCCCTGGACTCGGTGCACCACCTTCCCGAGGGCCGTAGCGACGAGCGTGAGCTCGCCGGCGCACGAGCCCACGGTGCACCATCGCCCCGCCATAAAAGGCCACCCCCGGGGCCCTCTCTGGCCTCCTTTCGCTCTCTCTCTCCTAGAGACCCCTAGACCAACCCTCTCCCCTCCTCGCGCTCTCCATCCGTCACCATGGCCGGAGCCTTGCCGTCGGCCTCCGCCTAAATTCGCGCCCACCTCTCCTCCTCCTTCCCTCTGGACCGCACTAGAGCATCACCACCATCACCGCGAGCCTCTCCCGTGCTTCTCCCTCTCCTTCCCATGGCCGTGCTGTCGAGTTCCCTCACCACCGCCGGCCTCGCCGCTCCGGCCAATGATGAGCTCGCGTCCGGCCACCCCTGCGGTTGTGGCGCACCTCGTCGGATGCGCCGCTCTACCCTGAACACGCCGGTGTGCTGGGCGTCGCCGGAGGTGACCGGAGCCACCGGAACGGGCGCCGGCAAGCGCTCGGCCCCGCCTCCTCTGCCTCCTTTGTCGCGCGCGGGAGGAGGGAGACGACCCTGCGGGTGGACCCCGCAGGTCAGTGACCCCATCAGCGGGCCCCTCCGTTTAAGTGGACACGACTTCGGGCTAATCCGCTTGCCCCGCTGGGTGGCGCACTCACAGAATGCGCCTTCTACGTCACCTCGACTCCGCGTGCGGGCGAGCCGCTGGGCCGGCCCAGTAGCTATCCTATGCCCTGTGCACGCTTTGGGTAAACCCTAAACCTTTTTCCTTTTCTTTTTCTCAGTCAATTCAAAAATCCATAAACAATTCAAATGGACTCCAAATTTGATGATTCAAATTTCCAGCGGCTCCATAAATCAAGCTCTATTTAATAGGCCACAGTGGACATTTTTGTTGTCCCTGGTTTTCATTGAACCTTTTTAAAAGGTCATTTATCCACATAAGTCCACTTCAAAAATCCATATTGTATTCATTTCAACTCCAAATCCAGTGAAACCAATTTCTAAATGTTTCTAAAATCATGCTTGAATTAATGGGTACTTTTACTCATTTTTATAAAAAGGCATTCTGTGTACAACTTGTGGATCCATCAAATCCATTGATTCCACCATATTGAAATGTTTAGAAATATCCATTGATCCGCTTCCAATGAAATCACTTTGGTCATCCCTCATATGACCAGAGGTATCCCAGAAAAGTCCAACTCATATTTTTAGAGCACTTTTATTTTTGCCTTGTTGTGTTGCTTATTATGATTGTTTCTGACGTTAGTTGACGAAGTAGACGGAGTACCTGGAGAAGGACCAGAAGATCTCAAGACTCTGATGAAACAGGCAAGCACCCCTTTGACCATGTCTATGAAACCCTTTTTATGCATGTCATATAGCTCTTTATTATTGTTGCATCGGAATCATGATGAGATGGTGAACCACGTGGGTTGGTTGCCTCTGTTACTTCCTCGTTGATACATGCATTGTGCATGGCCCTACCTTCTTATGAGGGTTATGCCGGTGGGAGTAGATAGGATGCTAAAGTAGTGCTACGCAAAAGGGGCGGGAATATGCATGTTGAAGGAGACAAAGTATTTTCAAAAGACTTTTCGAAAACCCCACCAGGTGCCACTTATGCCCGGGGGAGATGATGAGTTGGGTAACCACTTGATGACGAAGTGGTGTACCGAGGTAAGTGTGTGTGTTGTTTTCGAAAACGGATTGGTTTAAGTTGCGACCGTTATTCCAACCTTACATGCGCAACCACTCTACCCTTATATGGGAAAGGGCATTATTGATTACCTAGACCGATACTAGCTTGGAGCCCGCATTACTAGTGACGGGAGAGTTGTTGGTGCGCTCTCTCGGGACGGGGTCGTGCCAGGTAGGGCGGCCATGACTGTTTTCACAGGGCACCGGATACACCGTTGTGTCCCCTCTCGGATGTTACGATCTCGAGTGAGTCTCGTATGATGTACATCATGAGGATACGGAGCAACGAGTGGACTCCATGTTAGTGTCGGCTAGGGAAAGGTAGTGATCGGGTGCTTACCCCGGGTACTTGAGGTACCGTGGGTCGTGGCTGACACGGAAGTTCCCCGGATCTTGTGGGTATAGTGTGCAACCTCTGCAGAGTGTAAAACTATTCGAATAGCCATGTCCACGGTCAAGGACAGTTGTGTAACTGCTCTTGGGCTACGTCCACTTGTTTACAAACCTAGTGTGTGTGTGTTGATAATATGACTTGGGTCAAGTCAAGGGACTTGACATGATGAGATGGGTTGGTGCCCACACTATTTATGTTAGATGGGTTGGTGCCCACTATATTTATGTTGATATCTGTAACCTGTCCTAATGGTTACTTGAATTCTCTTGATGCATGCCTTACAAAGTTGTTGAACATGTCATTGCACTCAAAACTAGCTTTCTGCAAAAATTTACCTATATCATGCATTGTTGTATCTGGAACCAAAACATGGGTTGCTTGCGAGTACATTCAAAGTACTCATTGGCTTGCCACTGGTTATTTAATTGACCAGGCATGGAAGAACCGGAGTTCGAAGAAGAGTTCTTTGGAGACGAACATGCGAACTAGGACGTTTCCCAGTCAGAATGCATGTAGGGTTAAGGCAGATGGCATGGGGTCTACTTATCGTCGAAGATTTCCGCTGCTTTTGTTTCATTTGATGTTCAGCCCTTAAGGCCCTGTCAATGTAAGACTTGACCATAATGGTCATAATTTGTGTAAGACGGTATGTATGGATGTAAGACTCTTGTTATTCAGCTTCTGTGTGTTCAGTGAGCATTGATCTCTGGGATCACTGTACATGTGCATTCGGTGATCTCGACTCATGAGTCGGGGTCCCCACATTAAGGCTCCCTCATGAGTATATTGGGGAGGACTGAATCCGGTGATAGCCTAAAAACTCACCTCAATGGGAAGCCACGCGGCATGGAGCCCACGGTCCTCGGATGTGGGAGGAGGTACTTCGGAGGCCTTGAACAACGCCTTCCACGCGTCCTTGTGCTTCATGCCGTAGAGCCTCTGAAGCGTCCGGTTTCCGACCGGGACGAACTCCCACAAATTAAATGCCCGCCTTTGGCACGGGAGAATCCGGCGGACGAGCATGACCTGGATCACGTTGACAAGCTTGATGTTCTTGTCCTTCATGCTCTTGAGGCAGGTCTGGAGTCCGGTCAGCTCTGTAGGTTCGCCCCAGGCCGGGCCCTTCTTTTCCCAGGAGGTGAGCCACATGGGGGCTCCGGATTGGAACTCAGGGGCCGCCGCCCAGTTGGCGTCGCACGACTCGGTGATGTAGAACCACCCCGATTGCCACCCTTTTATGGTCTCCGCAAAGGAACCGTCCAGCCAGGTGACGTTGGGCATCTTGCCCACCATAGCCCCTCCGCACTCCGCTTGCTTGCCGCTTACAATCTTCGGCTTCACGCAGAAGATTTGCAGCCACAGACCAAAATGAGGCCTGATGCGGAGGAAGGCCTCGCATACGACGATAAACGCCGAGATGTTGAGGACAAAATTCGGGGCTAGATCATGGAAATCTAGCCCGTAGTAGAACATGAGCCCGCGGACGAAGGGATGGAGTGGAAATCCCAGTCCACGGACGAAGTGGGCGACAAATACGACCCTCTCGTGGGGTCCTGGGGTCGGAATGACTTGCCCGGCGTCCGGTAGCCGGTGCACTATGTCTGCGGCCAAGTATCCGGCCGCCCGAAGATTTGCGATATGCTTCTCCTTGACGGTGGAAGCCACCCACTTGCCTCCGGCTCTGGACATGTTTAGCTGTGCGGAGAAGACTTGGGCTTGGGCGCTGGAGCTCGAGGGGGCAAGAGTGGGCAAGGGAGAAGGAAGGCATGGGTAAAAATGAGGAAATCTTATCCCTTTATAGAGGCGACGAAAGCGGTGCGCCTCCCCACTTGCCCGTTGGGAATCGCTTGCTTTCCAAGCGTCGCGATTGATGGCGTGGTGGGATTACCCATACCCGTATTGATTAGAATCCCGTGATAAGGGGACACGATCTCTGCTTTGACAAGACGTGTCAAAGAAACCGCCTCACAATATGCATTGTGGCTGGTTGTAGGAAAACGGTTCGAATAATGACCCGACCAAAATGACACATCACGTTGTCTAAAAAGTTGTCAGCAGATTGCATTTGTGAAATATCATTCTCTCTACTACGGTATGTGAAGATTATTTTGTGGATCCGGACATGGTCTAAGTGTTCGACAATTATTTTGGAGTATTCGGAGAAGGAACCCGCCCTGCAATGCCGAAGACAGGACTGCGCGTCGGACTCATCATCATTGAAGCCTGGTCAGGGGCTACATAGGGAGTCCTGGATAAGGGGGTATCCGGACAGCCGAACTATATACATCGTCCGGACTATTGAAGCGTGAAGATACAAGAATCAATACTTTGGCCCATGTCCGGATGGGACTCTCCTTTGCGTGGAAGACAAGCTTGGCGATCCGAATATTGTGTTTCCTTCCTTGTAACCGCCTCCATGTAAACCCTAGCTCTCTCCGGTGTCTATATAAACCGGAGAGGATGGTCCTTAGAAGGCCGATCACAATTACAATCATACCATCATAGGCTAGCTCTTAGGGTTTATCATCTACGATCTCATGGTAGATCTACTCTTGTACTACACATATCTTCAATATTAATCAAGCAGGAAATAGGGTTTTACCTCCATCGAGAGGGCCCGAACTTGGGTAAACATCTGTGTCCCTTGCTTCCTGTTACCATCAGCCTTGACGCACAGATCGGGACCCCCTACCCGAGATCTGCCGGTTTTGACACCGACACGCGCCTCCTCCACGCGGGCGGAGACGACAATGACACGCTAGTTCCTCCTCGCCGGCGTGCTGGAGCACGCGCTCATCGTCCTCTTTGTACGCTGCGTGCATAGACGTGGCTCCACTAGCTGCTCGCATGCTTGGCAGTGCGGTGGCATCGCAAGGAGGGACTGCAGACGACGTGAGCGGGCGAGCCTTCGGCTTCATGGCACATGGATGGCGGCGACACAGCGGTGATGGGTGAGAAATTGTTGGCCGGAGCAGGCGGGTGCCGGCATGCGCAACGACGGCGAAGGCATATTGATGAGTGCGCGTATGGGAGCTTACTTTAGTTTTATATAAGGTTGGTCAAACTTAAAATAAAAACGTACTAGTACACGTAAACATTAGACTTAGGCAGCACTTTTATTAGTTAGTACCACAACCACGATAAGGAATCATGTGCAAGCGCGTGAACCGCGGTCGCGCGGTCGATCGAACGGTGCGTTACCGTGTCGCGCTTGAAGGACATCCACCGAACCTTTTTGTGTGTGTGAAAATAATCCCCTAATATTACTCAACTTTTTTTTCCTGGAAAAGTTCTTGACGCTGCAATATTTATATATATTTGAATTTAGCTCTAGTTCGTGTTTATTTGGATTTGGATGTTTTAGGTGCGCCCTAGTTTTCTAATACTGATTTTGTGTGTGTGACTGAGAGAGAACGTGTGTATGTGTCCATATGTGTGTTGTGGCGGAAGGTAAATGTGGAGACGGTGTGCGTGTGATACAAACATAGAGAGGTGTGAATGTGCAAATGATCATGCATGAGTGAGACATAGACAGATGCCGATACATTGTGTATACATGAGAGAACAGTCTTCTAGTTTACTTGTGTGTGTGTGTGTGTGTTTGTGTGTGAGAGAGAGAGGAGCATCCGTAACACAACAACCATCTCTCTCAATTCGTCCGTCCCCCGCACGATCGCATGTAACACATGCATCAACGCTCACATTATGACACCCTCACCCAGCCCCTGCCCACCTCAAGGCCCGCACAATCTCTTCGTGAATACCCATTTCTCTCCTTAGGTTTGTTTTCTCTCAATATCTGACACACACCCACACCCACCCACCCACACACACACACAGAGAGAGAGAGAGAGAAAGAGAGAGACACACACAACACAACACACACACACACACCCTCCCCCGAGCACACAATTCATCCCCATCCAAGGTTATACGGCGACCACTCTCGCTTGTGCTTCTTTGCACCCCAACATGCACAACACCTCAATCTTCAAAGAGGGCATCGAGGAGATCGAAGACATCGACCACACCGCACTAGAGAATGCGGGGCCATTTGGAAGCAGGATGATGTGACGACGGCTGACTCACTCCTCCCCCACCCTCTCTCTCTCTCTATCGCACAAAATTACCAATCCCTCTCTCCCCCGCACAAAATTATCAATCCCTCAACCCACGAGATCCTTCCCCTCTCGTCCATGTTTTTCCAGCTCTCTCATCAAACATGTTGTCTCTTCTCCTTCCACGTATACAGAATCTGGATGCACATTCATCTCACGTATATTACATGTCTCCATCTTTCTCACAGACCTAACTGCTTCCTCTCTCTTTCTCTTTCGATCTCTCTCTGTCTCCTTAGGTTTGTCTCCTACTCTCTCATCCACATACATACAATCTTTCCCGCCCTATCTGCTCCATCTTCGCAAGCTCTCTCTGCATGTTTCATTCACACATTGGGATATGTTCAAAATGTTGCTTCTATAATGGCTGGTGTAGAGTTATGGTTGGTTTTGTTGCATCCTACAAAGTAATAACTTTGAAATGCATTTAGATTCTCATTTGACTGGGATTATGTGAGTTTGAGCATGTTGTGAAGTACTATAGACCTTGTATACATCTTGGGATTCGACAATGATTGTAACTATTGAATTGTATAGACCATTACATTCGAAGTCAATAGCCTAATATATTTATTTAACAATTTCAACAAATGATTAGTTCACTACAAACTAAGAAAACAAATGTGTACTCCCTCCGTTTTTATTTAAGTCCGCGTATTAGCATTGGTCAAAGTCAAGTTTTGTAAACTCTCAGAAAGTTTATAACAAAAAATATTAACATATACAATAATAAATAAATACCATTAGATTCATTATTGAATGTACTTTCACATCATACATATTTGTTATTGTAAATGTTTATATTTTTCTATAAACTTGGTCAAACTTTAGGAACTTTGACTTCGGTCAAACCTAATATGCAGAGTTTACTACTACTACTCGCTAGTTGCTTAGCCGAATCACTCAACACGCCACACGGGGAGTTCAGTGTCACAAAATTTTGAGGTCGGTGGGAAAATCTCCCGTGACCCTGATTCGAGTAGTGGGAAGTTACCATCATAGCCTTCGGAACAGGCCTACGGATGACACTTGGTAGGGGGCTGTTTTTGTAACTTCAGGTTCACCCTACCTAGCCAACCCCACCCCGGCACCCAGAGTAGTACACCTGAATACTCCTCATTTTCAATCCCCATCGCAAAATAGACTTCTCCATGACACCGCAGCCTTCGTGCTCCTCCCCTTTACATCGGCGCACTCGTCCACCGCAGCGCATCTGCCTCATCAATGACCTCGTACACCGCATTGGAGCCGGTCCGCTGTCGTCTTCGTACACGGAGCCTCTTCCCCGACATCGTCTTCCACGGTCTCGGATTTGCTTCCGGGAAGCTGATGCCAAGCGCAGAAGCACCACCGTCATGGACAATGAACTGACTCCCGTTGCCGACCATGACTCACAAAGGCCGCTGCGACCATCATTCTCCTCCTCGATTGGTAATGTGTGTATTGAATCACTTAGCAGTACATGTGCAGTTCCAATTTTGTTCATACCTACCCCTTCAAATTTCCCGGGTACTATTGTCCCCGTAAAAGTAATTGGTTATAGCCTCCATTGTCCAACAGAATATTAGCTTGTAATTGTGCGTCGCTCCTGTATCGCGCTATGCTTGGGTAGGTTTTTCATCTGCAACCAGTAGTGTGGCAAATGATGGAAAGTTTTTTAGAACTAGCAAGATGCCCATGCGTTGCACGCATCAAGATGCATTTGTATGAGTAGTTTATCTTGTGGGAGAAAAGGATGAACGAGGGAAGGCCTTATTTGCAAATCTGGAGAGGGGCATGGGTATCTTTTTGCAAAATCCCCATTGTTTTTTTCCTATCTGTCAGATATAAATCGGATGGCCTATATTGCAGGATGGCAGGCACACCATCATCACCAACTCTATTTTTTATAAGAAAAAAAAGTATAGAGAAAAAAGTAGACAATAGAGAAGTAGAGATAAATATTAAATATTAAATATAAAATAAATACAACAGTAGAGAAGAGGGTAGAGATAGCAGAGACGTCGGGAAAGGATCACGCGCGCGCGGGAAAAAGCAGCCGGGCGTGTGCTAGTTTTGGCGCGCGGCGTCCGGCGCGCTTCTCTTATAAAATCCAATGCCCTCCCACCACTCTATGCCTTGCCACCGCTCTCTCCCCGCTCAGTGCCTCGCCACCACTCTCTCCCTGCTCTTTCTCGCCTCGCCGCCGCCGCGCCACCACGCCGCCGCGTCGCCGGGAAACTTGGGGATACCGCGACGTCCGCGCGCGCCCCTCCGGCGGCTTCTCCGCCGAGATCCGGTTCCACGGGATGCGCCTCGGCATCGGCAATTTCGACACCGCCAACAAGGCCGCCCGCGCGTACGACACAACGGCGTGGCGCCTCCGGTGGCCTCATAGAACATTGAACTTCCCCAACATGCCGATGACGGAGCGAGCGCAGGAGCTTGCGCCTCTGCCGCGGCTTAGCACAGACGAGGATCGTTGCGACAACCGGAGGCGGGAGCACCGTTTTGGCATCGCCGAGATGGACGAGGAAGCCATGGCACTGTGGCGCCAACACTTCCCACAGGACATCATCAACGAGCGCGAGTTCTACGCGCAAAGGAGGGCGGAGAGGGATAAGAGGAGGGCAGAGCGAGCTGCCTATCGCGAGGACAAGCGTAGGTGAAAGGAGGACGCTCATTTCAACATGAGGCTAGGAGCAGCGTCACCCTGGGAATCTGACGATGATCGGTATCTTCACGCCTACAGTCAGACGTCAGAGGAGGACATCACCAAGGAGGATTCAGACGATGAGGAGTAGTTGAATTATCTTTTTTTATCTATCTATGCTGAGAACTATCCCTACTCTCCAGTCTCTACTCTCTATCTCTACTTCTCGATCTCAGCACTATAAACGTTTTTTTTAAAGTGCCGCGCATTGCGATTCTGTTGGAGATGCTCTAACATGGCAGGCGAGTGCTTTAATGTTGCCCACAAGATGCGCGAGTATTACTAGTAGTGTATTTTTCTTGCCATCTTGAGATTTTAAAACCACAAGTGCGAACATGCAGAGGAGCAATGAAGAGCAAACACGGGATATTAGGGACATCTTCAAGGAGCGTGGCAAGTTAAAGAGGAGCTGCACCGAACCTGTAAAACGAGCTTTCGTAAGTAACACCCTATCAATTACTTTCGTTTAGCCTCGTGTTCTTCGATGTGTATATGTTGTAGTTTCTGTTTCTCTTAAGCCTCGTGTTCTTTGATGTGTAATAAGAAGAGTCTTAATCGTCCTAATGCTTTCATTTTTAGCTTGATGTAGGAAGTGGGTGTTCTCACCTTGTAGTTTGTTTTTATATTTTTTTCCTTTTGAATTCACTTCTCTGAGTTCTGTTATCTGGCTTCTACTAAATGGATCTGGGTTGCTCTCAGTATTGATCTAAAAAAGAAGTAACTTCATGTCAAGATGCAGTTTCTACGAGGAGGGAAGTATGGTCAACCTCGAGATCATGTTTCCAAAATGAGGTTGGATTACACACAAGGAGCCAGTTCCCTAATGATGCTGGATTAGACACAAGGTGCAATTTCCCAAATGATGCTGGATTACACACAAGCCAGGTGGAGTCGTTAGTTGTTCGTGTCCTCGTGGCTCTAGGAAAGGCTGAAAGAAAGCGTGCAGCAGCCCTTGATAATGTAGCCGAGTTCCTGAAGAAGCGAAAAGAGCAATCAGATGCTCTCTTCACCCAAGCCAAAGAAGAGATGGAAGAAGCCAGAAATAAGCTAGCTGAGGCAGAGCAGGCTAGGCGTCTCCTGCTATCTAAAACTGTTCTCAATACAAAATTTCCTTCATAATAGCTAGGTTCAAATGTTTATCTAGTCAGCATGCCTGTTGTGATGTCCGTGCATCTACTGATGTGGCACAAAATATATTTTTTCGGGTCATGTAATAACAACAATTACTTTCCAAACAATAACAAACAAATCATTGGACATGGTATAGTTCACGTGCAAGCCCGACATTCCAAGTTCAACTTCCACATCAAACTCATGTTCACAGATATCTGCACATTCATACATAATCTCCACAACCATGATTCACTTCAAAGCCAAAAAAATGTGAGGAGAGTTATAAATAAAGAAAAACCTCTACTAGTTCCTGCTACCAGTGCGAGCACAACAAGTCAAGACCATGCGTAAATTAATTATATTTTAGTCATTTTTTGTGTAGACGTGTTGCCGGCACACGCGTGGATTCAACAAAGGCAGACGGGGCAGTCTTAAGCTAGTTGCACGCGGCGAGGAGGCGTGCTCAGCCGGGCCTGCAGCGAGTGGGGCCCTCTTGGCCGGCACGCTGGTTCAATGCCTGCGCTATGAGAGGTCGTGTCCGTGTCAGAGCAATCAATCCCTCGAGTCCTTTTTTGTTTGGGTATAACAAAATCTCGTTTTCCATTCACATTTTACAAGTAAAATTTGTGGACAAACTTTGACCCAAAATGTGATGGGGACTAGTAAACCAGAATGGAGGTAGTAGTTTCTTTTAATCAAAGAAGGGTTTCCCCTTCGATTTTTATTACTGAAAACCAGCATCTAAATCTAAACCATAGTATTTGCCCTAGAACTACCAGGTTCAATATCTCACAAGATAAACCCATACAACCATACGCCAAGGAGGTACGTAGTACTATGAATTCCATTTTCGCTCCATACCAATCATTCTAAAAACTACTTAGTACTTATAATGCGCCATTGAAAACTGGAACTCTTAACCCCACTAAAAAATGATATTTTAAATGTGGCTACTCGGTCTGTGGCAACTAGCAAGCCACCGCGCTCCAAGTCGTTCACCTGTGGTCCCGACCATCAACTCCTACGGATCAAATTATCACACGAGATGACTATTCCTACAAAGGTGCTCCACCGCGTACCCGGTACCCGCGAATGCAGCAATCGTGCACCTAGGGTTTTAGGGTTTATTTGTTAACATCGCCTTTACGTAACACTCATGTGTGCGAGACAGCGAGAGGCCGACTACGTGCGTGCGCCTCTTCTCTTCGTATATGTACTCCACCGTTTGTTTGGTGTCCAAAAAATTATAATAACTACTAGCAATGTGCCAATGCGTTGCCACATAATCAAAGTAGATTAATACATATTCACCGATTTGATAGAAAAAAAGTCTAGTTTTGAAATACGTATATCACTAAAAATATGTTATGTTTCACTCGAAATATATTCCTTTGGCGGTTTTGATGAGATAAGGGACGAATGTTGTTGGTTTCAAGATTCGAGAAGTGGTATATGTATAATTTCTACTCTTACTAGCAAGATGCCCGTGCGTTGCACGGAACATCAAGATCTTGTGGGAGAAAAGGATGAACAAGGGAAGGCCTTATTTGCAAATGTGGTGAGGAGTGCGGGTAAATTGCCATATTTTCCTTCCTATCCGTCAGATATAAATCGGACGACCTACATTGCAGGATGGCAGGCCCACCATCATCACCAACTCTGTATTTTTATCCCTACTCTAAAAAGCATTGTCGGTGATGACCGTGTGCCTGCGATCCTGCAATATAGGCCGTCCGATCTATATCTGATGGATAGAAAGGAAACTGCAAAAAGATACCCACACCCCTCTCCACATTTGCAAATAAGGCCTTCCCTCATTCGTCCTTTTCCCCCACAAGATAAACTACTCATACAAATGCATCTTGATGTTCCGTGCAACACATGGGCATCTTGCTAGTTTTTGCAAAATGCCCATGTGTGTGTGTGAGAGAGAGGGAGAGTGGAGGAGGATGGAGTGCATGTGTGACAAAGACACAAGGAGTGTGTGTGCGATATGTATCAGCTTAAAATGAGGCGATAGTGTGTGTGTGTGTGCATGATCGAGAGGGCGTGTCTCAAGAAGGGAAGAAAAATCTACATAGATACAAGGAGCGGGAGAGAGACATGTATGCGATAGTGGAAGCACGAGTGTGCGGGTGTATAAACCTATCTAGAGGCTAGTCGATAAATGTTTGTGAGAGAAATATAAGTCGGGGTGCGAAAGCGAGAGTTTTGTGTGTGTAAGAGAGAGACGATAGTTGGGAAGGGGAGTGGAAGCAGGAGTTGTGTGTGTGTGTCTGTGAGAGAGGGGGGGGGGTTGTCTGATCGGTAAACAAATGAATAATGTCAGTCTAGGATGGAGACGAAAAGGAGATCACAACAAATGTTGTGTCTATAGGAGAGAGAGAGAGAGAGTAATTTTAGTGGTATGAGTCATATGCAGAGACATATAGGGTGTGTGAGAGAATCCCGTAGAGAGAAAGACAAACTGAAAGACGAGTGAAGACTGTGTGTGTGGCGGTGAAAAAGAAAACTTAGGTACCGAGTGATACTAGAGAACAGTAGAGACGTGAGAGATAATGAAAACCGTGTAATGTATAATGATAGGGAGAGTGTGACACTTCTCAAGGGAGACGTCGAGAGACCATGTTTGCGAGGATAGGAGAAACATGAAGTGAGCGTGCGGGTGAGCTGGAGAAAAGAGAGTGATAGCTACATGAAGGAGCATCATGTGAGAGAGATGGGCGTGAAAGGAGTGAACATAGAAGGGATTCAAATATTTGAATTCGAGATGATGATACATGTAATCCATACTCGAACCAAAATTGATCTACCAAACATGCATACTCATATGAATTCACACACATCTACGTTATTTAATATGTAGATATTACTGATCTATACATTTTAGTAGAACATAATTTGGTTAATTTTTTTTGAATTCAACCTTAAGATTTTGAGATCATTGTATTTGTAAATCATATTATACATATAAAGGAGCAGAATTCTTTGTTGTGCTTTTGAAAGTATATATAAAAAATGATGTATATAGAATTTAATTCCAATTGAAAATGGATCCCGCCCGAAAAAATAGAATACAAATAGGATTCGAATTGAGTTGGCACGGTAAACGTGCACTCTGCAAAATTTGAACGAAGCGGGGAAAAAGTCGTAGTAACCGCACGAAACCAAAATCTGCGAGATGGAAATTACTACTGCCTATCCCTGCCACGCAAAGCCTATCGGCTGGATTTCTATAGGTTTTGATAGGGGTAAGTTTGTAATTTCACCCAAACGTGACGTAACCGCCTCTCACCCGGATTCATACACGGTGGACGCCAAAACATAGTGTGTCCTCGGCCGAAATGACTCCCTCCCCGATTCATATTCATACACAGTGGGCGCCAAAAACAAACTCTCGTCGGCAAATTTCGGTGTATGCAAGATTACCGTCCTATCCCCAACCGACTAATATTGCTGTGGTGTAGGAAATTTGAAACAGGGGCTAAGTTTGTAAATTTCCTCGCATTTGAGACAAGCGCGCCCTGAATACATGGTTCCCCCTTCCTCTCTACCTCCCTTTTCCCAATTCACACTCCGTGGGCGCCAAAACACCCTCTCTACCCCACCCTCCTCCGTCCATCGTTGTCCACCACCCCATTCACAGCCGTCCTCCTCCACCATGCCGGAGCTGATACCCCGACACCGCCGTCCATTACAAGAGATCGACCTCTCTCATCCACGGCTTCAGACCGGGATCCTTGCATCCCGTCCTCTCGCTTCATCCCCACCATCGTCCACCTTACCGGCACCGCTCCTATGATCGTCTCGTCCACCGCACCCCGCCGCCACCGTCTACCCTCCTAGATCTGCTTCCACGCCGCCGACGGCCATCGCTACCGCAGCACCGTCAAATTCTTAGCAGATGCATACACGGCGCCGCACCAGAGGCGGTACTCTTTCGTATCTGCTCAACTTATTTATCGCAGCAAGAAAATAGATCGTCACTGATTTATTCTGATTTCTTGTCTTGGTTGCGAAGTTGCCTTTGTCCGGTTTGCACTTTCAGATCCGCCATGGAACGCTCAACACTATACTCCCAATGCTTATGGTTTTCCCTTTTATATTCCACACTAGTTAAATCACAGTAGACTAAATTTTAAAATTGGGTCAGTCGATTTTTCAGAGCTCGCCGGAGTTCACCGGTGCGAACAAAGGGGCTCGGGTGGTTGTGGGGCCTCGCCGAACGAAGAAAACTCAACGTGGGTGGGGGTTGGGGCGGGGGTGGGGGTGGTTGTGGCGGAGGAACATAGGTTGTGGTGGCCGGTGGTTCGGCCGGCGGCCTGTGCGGTGTTTTGTATGGGAAGAATCAGAGACGAGGAGGAAGAAGGGTTAGGAGACGTAGGATCTTCATCCAACCGCCTGAAATGGTCGAGAGACAGCTGGGAGTTACATTCTTAAAGTGCTCTAGTTCATCATGTGTGGGCACTACGCAACCAACATTTTATTATCCAAAATCTGCTTGCTCTTCTTTACCATGTTCCTCTTCCGTTCTTCTTTAATATGTACTCTCTCCGTTCCTAAATACAAGTCTTTGTATAGATTCCACCATGGACTACATATGGAGCAAAATGAGTGAATCTACACTCTAAAATGTATCTGGATACATCTGTATGTGATCCATAGTGGAAATCTCTAACAAGACTTATATTTGGGAACGGAGGGAGTATGATAGTAGTACACTGTATGGTAGTACTAGCACATATATTCCAGCAAGTTCCACTTTGCTGATTTTACTCTGATGCTTACGGTTTTCCCCGTTATATCTACACTATGATCTGTGTAGCTGCTTTGTGTCGCACTAGCAGCAGTCCACTCTTGAAGCTAAACATTGCAATGACTTACAAAATTGGCACCAAGGCATTGAGTGCCATTCTGGATGCAATGAAACTCATATGCTCCCCACCTGTTGATTCTTGTTTAGAATATGATCCTAATGACTATTCTAACCTTGAGGAGTCAAAGGCAGATGGCCTGTCCTTTTCACCCATCAAGGTGCCTGTTCTAATTTGGCATGGTTTTATTGATTGTGCGTATCTTGCATATGTTGTCTTGCATTTCTTCTACTTTGTTGCACGGCCATCTGCTTAGTTTACTCATCATATATGTCGAGATGCCATGCCCATCCATTATCAATACATATTCCATCTATCATCATACCATGTTTTTCCACTCAAATGTTGTTCTTGTGCATCCGACATCAAAAAGGAAGAGGGTGATTGCCGAACCTGAAGGAGCACCAGCAAAGTCCTTGAAAAATGTGGTGATGCTTGAGATATCAGACAGCACCCCACTTATATTGGCTGTACAACCAGTGACACAAAACATAGGACCGACTCCAGCGGACTGTACCCATACTTCACTGGCCACACTACTAGCCCCACCACACAGGACCTGCACTCCAGCAAAAGGTATACCGATTTTATTTGCCATAGCACCAGCCGTACCACAAAAAAAATCAAACTCTAGCAAAAAGTACAATAAGTCCACTGGCCAAAGACCTATCCCAACTGCAGAGGCGGCCAATTCCTGCAGATTGGAACCCCATTCCATTTATTCCCAGTTTAAAAGACAATGCTTTCAATGTTGTTAGGGACTACGTGCATATATTCCCATCATGGGAAGATTATAGTGAAGGCAAACACCATTTTCACATCTTCCTGTCCAACTTATGTGTAAGTGCTATTATTCATGGTTATTATTTTCCTGTTTTCTGTTGATTGAACACATCAACGATTTACATTACATTGTTGTAACTAGGCGAGGGTTAATCTGGATAGTCATGACGAGCAAAGCTTGCTTGTGCTTTTCAAGGAAGCATTGCAGCAGTATCGGTGTTACCTGGGGAAATCACACTTTGATGGCAAGTCTATAAACGAATTTCCGGTGAAGTCTCTTGTGCTAAATTTAGAAGACATTGAATGGAAAAACCTTGTTATGCACAGGTCTCATTCCCAGGATGAGGTACTGTCTATGAAATCACATAACAATTTGAACTTCTACTTTTCCGCATGTGCCTTACGGATCTTTTTTGCAGGAAATCTGCTCGAAGAAGAATTCCGGTTTGAAAAGAACGATAGGATATCGCAAATATGCTGCCCACTGCTTTGCTCTTGTTAGTACATGTTGTCCTGTATCACTATACTTGCATACATACCTGGTTCATTATGTGACAGCAGTATGCATGATAGCTTGCTTATCAATTGTTTGCTCCAAATTATCTGATCTGTATGAATGGTTACATTAGTCTAGAATATATCCAATGCCAATGAATTTTTTTTAGCTCTGCATTGTTCTTGTAAGTACACACTGTCCTTTATCAGTGTACTTATATTGACTGGTAGTTGGTCGTGTACCATCACTCTGTAGCTTATTTTCCTTTGCCGTCCACTTTCTATACACCAGATCTATATTTACTCTTACCATAAGGTTGGTACTGAAGAAGTTTAGCTGTGCATTGCTCTTGGCTGTACCTTTTGTCTGTATAGCTGCACTTACATTTATAGCTACTTGGTTATGTAGCATCACTCTTCATCTTATCTTAAATATTCTCCATTTTTTCGTATATTATCACATCTATATTTACTCTTAACAAAATGTAGAATAAAGACAATGCTTATGAAGAAGATTCTGTGGTAAACTTCTTGAATTTCCCCCCCATCAGCATGGACAAGGGCTTTATAGAGCCTGTCTTCACCAATAATGTAAGTTTGTCCTTCTCAAGCCTTCAAACTTTGTTGTGTATATTTGGTTAGGCATGACTGCAGTAGCTGTTTATTTTTGGTGTTTGCATCAAATTGCATGTTTAAAGTTTATTATGTAGTTCATAAACAAAAGCTTGTCCTTCTCAATTTAAGTTTTCAGTTGTAGAACCAAGTTCCTTCTTCATACCATGTAAATTAAACTATACAGAGCAAGTGATCTTGTTTTGCACTGCATGTATGCTTATGTTCTTCATCCGTAATCCAGTGGTGTGGTGAGCCTACCCACTACAGCACAATGTCATATTCTGCAATGTCTTAACTATGAACAATGTCATATCATTCTACTATTATTTAAAACGTCTCTTTATTTGCCAATCTGAAATGGGATAAATTGACAGCACACTAACCATTGATACTTATGAGTTCTTGATCTGTAATCTAGTGGTGTCGTGAAGCTGTCAACTCCTTCACAATGTCATTTCCTGCCATGTCTTGACCTGAACAATACCATATTGTGTTAATGCAGTTTTAAATTGTGTCACTTTATTCGTCAGTAAGAAATGTGATGAATTGTCAGCTTTGATACTTTTATCTGCAAAACCTGCCATTTGTCTGCTTTTTTATCTTTCAGAGTGAGGAAGATATAAGTGTTGAACATGCACAGTCTCATCAGCTTGCTCAGCTGCTTGCGTTGCAGCTCCCCAGCAGGGATAACCTTTCTTGAACTCTATTGAAGTGTTGTCGGTTTTGTATATTATTTTGTCGGCGTGTTTATTTGCACTGGTGGCGATCTTTGATGCCCAGTGTATGTAATCTGCTGTTTGCTTGTGCTTTATTATCAAAGTGGCGAACTTTGATGCCTAGTGGATGTAATATGCTGTAATTTCTTTATTGTATAGTCTAGGTTTTTTCTTATTCACGATGCTGCAGTTATTTTACTGTATATATATATATATATATATATATATATATATATATATATATATATATATATATATATATATATATATATATATATATCCTGTCTTCGCAGTAAACCGGCCAAACCGTAAAATTACGGTACATAATAGGGTCGTCATGCAATCACGATGTATGATCCGCATCACAGGCCCCGTCATCTTGGTCCGTTAAAAGGCCAAAAGTAAACTGGCCCACTAGTAGATTCAGGCCTTTAATAGGCTGAGTAACCCCCGACCCTCTTTTCGCAAGAAAACTCAATGGGCTTTTAGGAGGCTGAGAAGCAGGTTGGGCCTGGAACGTGCCGAACAGCTCACGGGCCGGCAGCAGCCCGAAATGGACCCCAGCCCATGATTGTGCGAATCAAATCATGGACTTTTAACATGCCAAAATTGTCTCGGTCCTTGTTTGGCCCAATCAGATATCGGCTGTGAGCAGGCCGGATGCAAACTGGGCCATAGTTAGGCCCAACTATATGACGAGCTTTTAACAGGCCGAAATTAATATAGGACCGAAATGTTAAATGGGCCCTTAACAGGCGAAAACTAAGATCAGGCCAACTTACTAAATGAGACTTTAGCAAGTGGGCCCAAAAGCATAGCGTCCAGTTGACGGGCCGAATCTGATATTGGCCATAATTTAGCCCAAAGCCTCTTAAAGGGTCGGACCTGATATGGGCCATAATTTGGCCCAGAACGTGGTAGGCTTTCAACGGGTCGGATCTCATATGGGCCATTATTAGGGTCGGAACATGGCAGGCCATTAATGGACTGGATCAAATATGGGCCGACATTCGGCCCAAAACATGGCAGCCAGTTAATGGGCCGGCCTACTAGGGTCCTCAAAATCTTGTGGGCCTATAGCTGGGCCGGCCCATTAATGTCGGCGAAATCTCATGGGCCTTTAGCTGGGCCGGCCCGTTATGACCCGCAAGAATCTTGTGGGCCTTTACCTGGGCCAACCCATTATGGCACACAAAAATCTTGTGGGCCTTTACCTGGGCTGGCCCATTATGGCCCACAAAATCTTGTGGGCGTTTAGCTGGGCCGGCCCATTATGGTCCGCAAAATCTCGTGGGCCTTTAGCTGGGCCGACCCATTATGGTCCGCAAAATCTTGTGGGTCTTTAGTTGGGCCAGCCCATTTAAACTTGATGGGCCGGTCACGTGTCAACATATCATAGGCGCGTCTCGCCCATTGGATGAGTGACACCTGTGCCAACGCGGAGCTGACACGTGTCTACTCCAGCCAATGATGATTTTACACATGGAAAATCCCCATTGGTCGGGGCTGTTAATGGGTTATCGGATCCAAAACCCGACCCGATAGCTTAACGGTGTTCCGTTACGATGGATGCCACGTGTCGGTCACCCTTGACGAAAGCACTTCTGTGACGCGCGATTTATCATCATGGAAGTGGACACTTCCGTGATGATAATTTTGGTAATGTCATGGAACACTTCTACGACATCACAAGTATGACTATCTTCATTCTGTCATAAAATCGTCATGGATGTACATGCATGACAAAAAACGCGACCTACTGTGACAAACATGTATCATCACGGAAGTGTATTTTTTTGTAGTGGATATACCTTTTGATCCACCACTTTACCATTGGGATCTATGTCAAGTTGGCATTTGACGGGCATTGGAGAGGAGGCCGGCTTGACACCACTTAGCTTGAATCTTTTGAGCATGTCTTGAGTGTATTTTGCTTGGTTGATGAAGGTGCCTTCTCTTCCTTGCTTGATTTCGAACCAGAGAAAGAACTTCAAGTCTCCCATCATGGACATCTTTAACTTTGAGGTCATGAGAGCGGCAAATTCCTCATTGAAAGCTTTGTTAGAGGAACTAAAGATAATATCATCAACATATAGTTGGCATACAAACAACTCCCCTTTGACCTTCTTAGTAAAAAGAGTGGGGTCGGTTTTCCCAATTTCAAACCCATGATCTTGCAACAACTCGGTAAGATGCTCATACCACACACGTGGGGCTTGTTTAAGGCCATAGAGTGCCTTGTCAAGTTGGTACACATGATCGGGGAAATAGGGATCCTTGAACCTAGGGGGTTGTTTGACATACACCAACTCATTAATAGGACTGTTAAGAAAAGCACTCTTCACATTGATTTGTTGCAACTTGAAGTTATGATGAGAAGCATAAGCAATCAACAAACGAATAGATTCAAGGCGAGCAACGGGAGCAAAGGTTTCACCGTAGTCGATACCCTCGACTTGGGAGTAGCCTTGTGCCACCAAACGAGCCTTGTTGCGAATAATGATTCCATGAGAATCTTGCTTGTTCTTGAATATCCACTTGGTTCCAATGACATTAAGATTCCCTGTTGGCCTTGGCACCAATCTCCACACCTGGTTGTGCTCAAAGTTGTTGAGTTCTTCATGCATGGCATTGAACCAATCCGGATCCTCGAGCGCTTCATAGACCTTTTGGGGTTCGACACAAGAAACTAATGCGTGATGTTCACAATTGTTTGCTAATTGTCTACGAGTGCTTACCCCCTTTCTTAGTCTTCCAAGCACATTCTTCATGAGATGACCTTTGGTTGTGAGCTTGGATGCAGCCTTAGCGGCATGTGTTCCAATTCCTCCTCAGGTGTGAGTGTTGGGGAACGCAGTAATTTCAAAAAAATTCCTACGATCATGCAAGATCTATCTAGGTGATGAATAGAAACAAGAGGGGAGAGTGTGTCTACGCACCCTCGTAGACTGAAAACGGAAGTGTTTCAATAACGTGGTTGATGTAGTCGAACTTCTTTGCGATCCAACCGATCAAGTACTGTAATCTGGAATTATAAAAATAACAAGGTAACAAGTGATAAAAGTGAGCATAAATGGTATTTCAATGCTAGGAAACAAGGCCTAAGGTTCATACTTTCACTAGTGCAAGTTCTCTCAACAATAATAACATAATTGGATCATATAACTATCCCTCAACATGCAACAAAGAGTCACTTCAAAGTCACTAATAGCGGAGAACAAATGAAGAGATTATTGTAGGGTACGAAACCACCTCAAAGTTATCCTTTCTGATCGATCTATTCAAGAGTCCTAGTAAAATAAGACAAAGCTATTCTTTCCGTTCGATCTATCATAGAGTTCGTACTAGAATAACACCTTAAGACACATATCAACCAAAACCCTAATTGCACCTAGATAATCCAATGTCACCTTAAGTATCTGTGGATTTGATTATACGATATGCATCACACAATCTCATATTCATCTATTCAACCAACACAAAGAACTTCAAAGAGTGCCCCAAAGTTTCTACTGGAGATTCAAGACGAAAACGTGTGCCAACCCCTATGCACGAGAGCATCTCCAGCCCTGTCCCCAACAAAGCCCCCAGGCGACTTTTCGGCCACCGGCGCCAAAAAATCGGCCCAGTCGTGCCCCCAAGGGCCCATTTTTTGCCGGCTTGGGCCGAAATTGGCGCTGGCAGACCCAACCCGAACCCGGCGCGCTGGGGGGCGCTCGGGGGTGCCGGGCGAATCGTTTTTGGCGTGAAAGAGCCGCGGGCCCTCCTTGCCAGCGACTCGTCTCTCTTCTCGCTGCTTCATCTTCCTCATCGCCTCGTTTCCCGTGGCGAATCAATGCCAAAGCTGCCGCGTGCTGTCGCGCCGGTCAGCCTCCATTGATGCCTCACGGGCGACGCAGTGATGACCGGACGACACGCGTCCCCTCGCCCGCCACACGTACACGCGGCGGCCACGCGTACGCGCGGCGCCTCGGCCTATATAAGTCGACCCCCGGCGCGCCGGTGACACACACAGAGTCTCCACCGCCGACGCGCCATTTCTCCCCCTTCTTCCCTCTCCTACCGCCGTCTCCAGTTAGCATGGCCGAGCGCTTCCCAGGCAACGACACAGCGGCGAACGGCTTAGGCCTTTGCCACCTTCACGAGGACGAAGCTCGGCTCCTCTTCGTGGCCGAGTACCCGGTCCCGCCGGACATGCGGGTGCCCAGTGCATGGAGAATCAGCGCCGGTGGGGTCCCGGTGCCACCACCGCCCACCGGGGCGGCATGACGTGCGGAGATCGCGCGTATCTGCGCCCCCCCTCTGGCCGCCTCGTCCTCGTCGTGCCCAAGCCAGAGACTGGCCTTCTTGCGGAGTACGAGGAGATAGCCCGGTGCGGCTTCTCCGACGAGGCGGCCCTACAGTGGGCGCGGGACGACTACCTCCGCGATGAGATGGTCCGGCAGCGCCGGGCCCTGGAGGAGATAGCCGCCCGCAACCGTGCGTGCGAGGACAAGCACGACGTCATGATCCTCGACAGCAACGACGACGAGGACGCTCCCGGACCATCCAACCTGCCGCGCCAACCGGGGGAGGGTTGCAGAGACGGCGGCCGCGGCGGAGGCGGCGACGGCGACGATGACGACGATGATGACTACACGCGGTTCTACAGCCTCCTCGGCATGTAGAACTGCAAGGGCAGCGGGCGGCGAGGAGCAGCCTAGTAGCTTTTTTTTGTAAAATATTTTTAAATATGAACAAGATCGCCGAAGTTTGGTTGAATTTGCGCCATGTTTGTGCCGTAATTTAAATTTTCAAAAAAACGTGGGCGCCGCGACTGGGGGGCATCACGCCCCTAGCGCGCGGTTTAGCACCGGTGCGCCCCCAGGGGGCGATTTTTAGCGCCTCCTGGGGGGCCAACGGCTGGAGTTGCTCTAAGTTCACAAGGTCACTAAACCCGCAAGTTGATCACCATAACATACATCAAGTAGATCACGTGAATATCCCATTGTCACCACAGATAAGCACATGCAAGACATACATCAAGTGTTCTCAAATCCTTAAAGACTCAATCCGATAAGATAACTTCAAAGGGAAAACTCAATCCATTACAAGAGAGTAGAGGGGAAGAAACATCATAAGATCCAACTATAATAGCAAAGCTTGCGATACATCAAGATCGTGCCGAATCAAGAACACGAGAGAGAGAGAGAGAGATCAAACACATAGCTACTGGTACATACCCTCAGCCCCGAGGGTGAACTACTCCCTCCTCGTCATGGAGAGCGCTGGGATGATGAAGATGGCCATCGGTGATGGATTTCCCCTCCGGCAGGGTGCCGGAACGGGCTCCCGAGAGGTTTTTGGTGGCTACAGAGGCTTGCGGTGGCGGAACTCCCGATCTATGGTGCTCCCGGATGTTTTCAGGGTATATGGATATATATAGGTGAAAGAAGTCGGTCAGGGGAGCCACGAGGGGCCCACGAGGGTGGGGGCACATCCAGGGGGTAGGGCGCGCCCTGCACCCTCATGGCTTCCTTGAAGCTTCTCTGACGTCTACTCCAAGTCTCTTGGATTGCATTTGTTCCAAAAATAACTCTCCCAAAGGTTTCATTCCGTTTGGAATCCATTTGATATTCCTTTTCTGCGAAACACTGAAATAGGCAAGAAAACAACAATTTGGGCTGGGCCTCTGGTTAATAGGTTAGTCCCAAAAATAATATAAAAGTGTATAGTAAAGCCCATTAAACATCCAAAACAGGTAATATAATAGCATGGAACAATAAAAAATTATAGATATGTTGGAGACGTATCAAGCACCCCCAAGCTTAATTCCTGCTCGTCCTCGAGTAGGTAAATGATAAAAACAGAATTTTTGATGTGGAATGCTACCTAGTATATTTCTCAATGTAATTTTCTTATTGTGGCATGAATGTTCAGATCCGAAAGATTCAAGATAAAAGTTTAATATTGACAAAAAAATAATAATACTTCAAGCATGCTAACAAAGTAATTATGTCTTCTCAAAATAACAAGGCCATAGAAGCCCAAATAAAAAAAGAGGCCAAAGAAGCCTACCAAAATAAAAAAATGAGAGAAAAAGAGAGAAGGGACAATGTTACTATCCTTTTCCACACTTATGCTTCAAAGTAGCACTATGATCTTCATGATAGAGAGTCTCCTATGTTGTCACTTTCATATACTAGTGGGAATTTTTCATTATAGAACTTGGCTTGTATATTCCAACGATGGGCTTCCTCAAATTGCCCTAGGTCTTCATGGGGGAGCAAGTTAGATGCACACCCACTTAGTTTCTTTTGATGAGCTTTCATACACTTATAGCTCTAGTGCATCCGTTGAATGGCAATCCCTACTCACTCACATTGATATCTATTGATGGGCATCTCCATAAACCGATGATACACCTATTTAAGGTGTGATCTAGCATAGCAATGACATCAAAAAAGGACAAGCCATGAGAACATCATGCTATCTATCTTACGATCATGCAAAGCAATATGACAATGAATGCTCAAGTCATGTATATGATGATGATGGAAGTTGCATGGCAATATATCTCGGAATGGCTATGGAAATGCCATAATAGGTAGGTATGGTGGTTGTTTTGAGGAAGATATAAGGAGGCTTATGTGTGATAGAGCGTATTGTATCACGGGGTTTGGATGCACCGGCGAAGTTTGCACCAACTCTCGAGGTGAGAAAGGGCAATGCACGGTACCGAAGAGGCTAGCAATGATGGAAGGGTGAGAGTGCATATAATCCATGGACTCACATTAGTCATAAAGAACTCATATACTTATTGCAAAAGTTTATTAGCCCTCGAAGCAAAGTACTACTACGCATACTCCTAGGGGAAGGGTTGGTAGGAGTTAACCATCGCGCGATCCCGACCTCCTCGCATTGACATCAATTGATGGGCATCTCAATAGCCCGTTGATTAGCCACGTCGATGTGAGACTTTCTCCCTTTTTGTCTTCTCCACACAACCTCCACCATCATACTCTATTCCACCTATAGGGCTATATTCATGGCTTACGCTCATGTATTGTGTGAGGGTTGAAAAGGCTGAAGCACGTTAAAAAGTATGTACCAATTGCTTGGCTGAAACCGGGGTTGTGCATTATGGGAGCATTTTGCGTGACGAAAATGAAGCATGGTCAAACTATATGATTTTGTAGTGATAAGCTTTCTTTGGCTATGTTATTTTGATAAGACATAATTGCTTTATTAGTATGCTTGAAGTATTATTGTCTTAATGTCAAATGATAGACTATTGCTTTGAATCACTCATGTCTTAATATTCATGCCATGATTAGATATATGATCAAGATTATGCTAGGTAGCATTCCACATCAAAAATTATATTTTTTATCATTTACCTACTCGAGGACGAGCAGGAATTAAGCTTGGGGATGCTGATACGTCTTCATCGTATCTATAATTTTTGGTTGTTCCATGCCAATATTCTACAACTTTTACATACTTTTGGCAACTTTTTATACTATTTTTGGGACTAACATATTGATCCAGTGCCCAGTGCCAGCTCCTGTTTGTTGCAAGTTTTTTGTTTTGCAGAAAATCCATATCAAACAGAGTCCAAACAGGATAAAAATGGATGGAGATTTTTTTGGAATATTTATGATTTTTGGAAGAAGAATCAACACGAGACGATGTCCGAGGGGGCCACGAGGCAGGGGGCACGCCCCAGGGGGTCAGGCGCACCCTTGGCCCTCGTGGCCACCCTGTAAGGCGGTTGGTGCCCTTCTTTCGCCGCAAGAAAGCTAATATCCGGATAGAAATCTTGTTAAAATTTCAGCCCAATCGGAGGTATGGATCTCCGGGAATATACGAAACGGTGAAAGGCTATAATCTGGAACGCAGAAACACACAGAGAGAGAGACAGAGAGACAAATCCAATCTCGGAGGGGCTCTCGCCCCTCCCACGCCATGGAAACCATGGACCATAGGGGAAACCCTTCTCCCATCGACGGAGTAGGTCAAGGAAGAAGAAGAAGAAGAAGGGGGGGCTCTCTCCCCCTCTCTCCCGGTGGCACCGGAACGCCGCCGGGGCCATCATCATCACCGTGATCTAAACCAACACCTCCGTCATCTTCACCAACATTTCCATCACCTTCCCCCATCTATCTACAGTGGTCCACTCTCTCGCAACCCGCTGTACCCTCTACTTGAACATGGTGCTTTATGCTTCATATTATTATCCAATGATGTGTTGCCATCTGTTGGGGATATGACTACTGGGTATAAACCGCCCAGGAGGGGCCGGATTACACTCACCAGGAGTCCTGTATAAGAGTCCATAAAGATAAAGGGTATGGCGCTTTAACTATGGAGGCTTAGAGGCCCAGAGCCCAATGGCGGATTAGGGCCCATAGTAATAAACCGACATAGATGTATAACTTGTATTGGAAGTTAGGGAAAGGAAGAACCCGAGCCGGACACTTGTATGAGACGGCCTCGGGATTCTGTAGACCGGCCGGGCGTCAACCTGTGTATATAAAGGGACCACCCGACGGCAGTTCAGGGATAGGAAACAACAACTCGAGAGATAGGTAAAGCGGATACGCTCCCTGCTCATCGAGATCAATCAATCCCACAACAACTGGATCGTAGGCTTTTACCTTCACTGCAAGGGGCCGAACCAGTATAAACTCCCCGTGTCCTTTGTCCGGTTTAACCCCTTTTTGCTAATCTCGTTGCGATGGCTCCACGACTAAGTCCTTTCGCTAGGACATCTGACGTGTTAATTCCATGACAGTTGGCGCCCACCGGGCGTGGTGGTGCGCGCCTATGACTCCAGCTTCAGAGGGCGGGTTGGCATATGATGGGCTTGGGGTTTCGGCTCGAGCCCGTGGCAATTGGTGCGACAAATTCGACGAAAGACTCACAACCTGTGTGTGTCGTAACTCGTGTCCCCCAAAAGATAAGAAGGTCGGTCCTGGAGTCTGTTCAGGTGCTTATATATATATATATATATATATATATATATATATATATATATATATATATATACATATATATATATATACATATACATATACATATATATATATATATACATATATATATATATATACATATATATATATACATATACATATACATATATATACATCTGGGCTATTCTGTTACGCGTAACAGAATATTATTCTGTTACCCTTTTTGAACTGACGTTTTCAGGTGGTTGTACTGATGTTTTCGAAGGAGTTGAACTGATGCTTTCAGTTGTGTTTAACAGATCGTCTTCTTTAGTTCAAAAACTTTTTGTAATTTTTTATCTGAATGGGGCGTGTAATATATCGTTGGAAAGCTCTTGACAACCATATTTCAAGTATATTGAACACTTTTGCAAAATCATTGTGGTTTAAGAGCAGTTTTGAAAAAACTGTTTTTTCAAAACCGAAAACGCGAATCGTATTTTGGACTCAATTTTCAAACCATTTGTTGGAATTGAGTAAATAAGATGGCATTGGAAAGCTGGTGAAAATCCGCATCTTAAATATATGTATTGTTTTTCCTAATTCTATATGATTTAAAAGTAATTTGAAAAACGGTGAAATTCTGGGCGAAACATATTTTCGTGATTTTTTGCAAACAGTTTGTCGGATTAACACAAATGATACGGCATTGGAAAGCTATGGAAAATGCGCAACTTTTTCATATAGAAATGTTTTTCTAATTCCTTACGGTTTAAAAACGAATTTGAATACGGTCAAATTTGATTCTGAACGCGATTTTTTTAAAAAGTTTGTCGAAATATGGCAAATAATATACCGTTGGATAGCCATCGAAAATGCGAAACTTAGTCATGTTGAACGTTTTCTCCACTTCGCAACCGTTTATTAGAATACGGCATGACGGATCTTACTGTTTTCTTTTTTGAAAAACAGACTAGTCTTACTGATATATGTGTATATTTGTACTGAGCTATTTTTTGTAGAGTAATTTTGAATGGTTCCGAAAAAGGGTACTTGTACTGATGCTTGCATGGGTTTGTACTAAGCTTGTTTTCACTAACTAGACTTTGCTCTATTTTTGGGTAATATTTTTTTCATAAGTTGTCAACGGTTTACTGTATCGTCGTCCCTGTACTTGTATGGTTTGTATCATCGAACTGAATTATATTTTATTCAAAAAGAAAATGTGTTTGTTTTGTTTCTTTTTTTAACTCAACATTTTTTTGACAACGTTGTTCTAAACTTCTCTCATTTTACGACTTGTACTGAGGTACTTACTAAGCAGGATTTTCATGGGGTTTCTTTTTTTGCTTGAACTTTACAATTTGAATTTCCGTCATTTCTTTTATTCCGAACGGATCATCATTTTTAACTCGTACTGAGGTACTTACTACGCCCGAACTGGGATGGCTGTCGCGTGTCTCGGCGTGTTTTTTAACAAGAACAAGCAACCAAGTTTTTTAACGAATTTGAGAGAAAAGAAAGAGATCCACGTGGGGTTGTAGCGAAGTGGGCGGCTCCTGCATCATCAGTCCGCTAGTCCAAGATGAGGAATAGGAGCAGGTCACAAAGAGGGCGGCTGTCTGCCTCGACATCGTAGTACTGAGGGACGCGGCCCTGTCGAACTGCTAGAGATGGTGCCACCCGGCGGTGAGCAGAACCTCTCCACAAACCACGGCATATTTTAAGTTTTTATTCCGAAGAGACCACCGTTTTTAACTCGTACTGATCAATATTTTTAATTCAAACCATTTTTCCTTTCATCATCTCATAAAAATTGTTTCCACACATATAATACATGTACATAAATCATATTATCCATAGCACAAAAATCATCGGCCTATTCCTATACAGAACTTTCAAGAACCCACATGAATACATGTACTTCCTGTACCATCTGTTTTGAACTTTGAAAGAAGTTATAACATCTGCACCACACCGACTGCACATTTTTCATACATGAATGGCATATAGAACACACTGACTGTACATTTTCTTGCTATTAGAAGCCTCTTCAGATTTAACGGTTTGTACTGGGCATAACAAATTAACAAAAAACCGAATTAGGAAGCTCAAAGTTCTTGAATTACAGACCAAAAAACAAGCAGGCTAAATAGAGGATTGCCAAGGTCTAATACAGATCAAATCCAATACACTTTCACTCCATTTTCACTCAGTAATAGCATGACTGAATAAGAAGTTCAAAACTGGAGCAGTTTTTCCTTTCAGTGTCGTTGTACACGAGCTCCTTGAGGAAGCTTGCGTGGTCAGTAGCACGTTAGTCCTGCAATTGTGTCAACATGGAGAAGGAGCATCGAGGTCAGCCCATGACAGGGTAAGTTCTCTGCACTACAAGAAGTCAAAAGCAGTAACTGTACACATTTTTGGACATACAAGCATAATGGAAATTTGTATAACTAACATGGTGTATCCTAATACAAAGTACTGATGCTTTGGGAATTTTCGAACAGAGAAAAGAAGTGCAGGCGGCTCAAGCATGAAGTGCAGAAGAGCATGGGCTCACCAGGGAAGGAGGTAGACAGACGACAGCGGTTGGCCCAACGCCCAACTCGCCGACAGGCTTCAGTTCGGCCTGGATTCATCAAAGATGTCAAGCTTATAAGCATTGCAAGAACAACCAAGGTTGAGAGAATACACTGAGCACCATGTCTAATTCTCAGGTCAGTGGTTGGTCAAAATAAATCCAAAAGTGGCAGCAACATATATCTCTCTATAGTGAACCTCAAGGGAGATCAATTCCCCATGTTGAATAGCATCCCAGCAACAGCAAGGTCACTTACCCCTTCAAAGACCGACTATCTTTCCTCGTGAATGGCGACAAGCACCAGGATCAACACCTACAGGAAAGAGGTAGACTTCAGAGGCATCACAACAAGTTCAGCTTCATAGCTCAACCCATGGACCAACACCCCACCAACGCCAAACAATTCCTAACCTATTTAGTACTGACCCAAAACCTATTTTGTATTTTTTTCTCTATTCATTATTTATCAGTAAGATGAATTCTCCCCAAAATCCAATGATTGAACTCTCTAGACTATAATCTTTGAACTCCCAGATTACTTTAAAAAATACATAGTTCTTTAGGTGCATGTAAATGGAGAAGTTCGCACTTAATTAGTGTTTGCTGGTACTGCATAAAATTCTGTTTTTTTAGAGTGCACACTTATAAGACGTGGACCATCAGACAAAAAATGCAAATGGTAGTGGCGGCTTGAAATACAACAAGAAACAAACATGGGAGGGGGTGAATATATATGAGATATCTTTTTAGCATGTTCAGTACATGGAGATCCTAGTGCACATAAATCTTTTCAGTCGGATAGAAACTCACGGCATGTGGCCACATACACAGGCTGAATGCATGCCACCTTGGTAGCCACATACACAAGCTAGCTGAAGCTGAAGTAGCTAACAAATTGTTGAACAGAAAAAAGTTAAAGAGGGAATTGCTCTCACAATAAGTCTCCCTTTTCAGGATTCAACAAAAGTTGAACTTGATGGTGGGTAGCAGGATCCGGGCTGTAGTGTTAACAAACGGTCGGCAGCTCCGTCGTTGAATGGCCCGGGGCTGCGTACTTGAACGGCTCAGGGCTCCTTTGGGAGGACTCGGGGCGCTGCTGTAGATCGGATCAGCGTGAGGGTGCTTCCACTAACCTGAAGAAAATGCTCTGCAGGACAAAACACACACGCAAGAAACTTTGGATATAAGTGCGCGACGGATTTAGGAGCTAGAGGATCAGTAGAAATTGAACTGCAGAGTGGATAGGAGTTGACCTTCGCTCCTACGCTTAGGAGGTGCTGAGCGTGGCAAAGGATGCCGACGACGCGCGACCATGCCACCAATCAGTGGCTGCGCGCAGGGGATGTCGGCCTAAGGCGGGGCAACTCTGGGCGTCGAAGCAGCATCACGTAGACGGCGGCGGTGAAGCCCTGGGGCAGGTCGCTGCGGCGGCAGCGCCTCTGGGCAGGTTGCGACGGTGGCAGCGCCCTAGAGCAGGTCGCAACGACAGCGGTTAGGGCGGAAGGAGGCCACTGCCGCAGTGGGGCAAGGGAGGAAGGCCGTCGATGGGCTGAATCGGCTGGGCGCATAGCGAGGGTGTTCGGGATGGAGGGCAGCGACGGAGGTGGTCGGGTAGTGCCTGCGGTGGTGGGCGACGACGGATGTGGTAGGGGACTGGCGGGCGATGCGGTGGCGGCGTCCCGCTTCAGGCGGAGGTCTGGCGGCGGGTAGGTGGTGGTGGCGCACTGTAGGAGGAGATGAGGATAGGGAAGGATGGAGCTAGCTATTTTTTTTCTTTTGGATCGGGCCGGTTCGAGCTGGTGGACTGGGTCGGGGAGAGGGAAAGGGAGAGATGGTGTCGCGATCGCTCCTTATAGGGGCGAGGGGTAACAGAATAATATTCTGTTACCGGTAACAGAATAGCTCAGCCACACACATATATATATATATATATATATATATATATATATATATATATATGCTGCGCGGGCTCAGTCTCCTAGCCGAGCAAGCAACTGCGATCCCTCTGTATCAGATGTTGAAGAAAACAGACAATTTTGTCTGGAGTGATGCTGCTAATACGTAAAGAAGTAGTTGGCTGAACCGTCGGTTCTTGCTGCTCCAATTGATAAGGAGCCACTGTTGTTATACGTGGCTGCTAATGCCCGGGCTGTCAGTGTAGCCATTGTGGTGGAGCGCAAGGAGGCTGGGAAGGAATACCCGGTTCAAAGGCCGGTTTATTATATCAGTGAAGTGCTCATTGAGTCAAAGCAAAGATATCCGCATTGGCAGAGGCTGGTATATGGGGTTTTCATGGCAAGTCGGAAGCTTAAACAGTACTTTCAGGGCCATTCCATCACAGTGGTCAGTTCCGCTCCTTTGGGGGATATAATCCAGAACAGGGAGGCAACTGGCCGGGTTGCTAAGTGGGCTATTGAGCTTGGACCACACGGTTTGAAATATATGCCTCACACAACTATCAAGTCCCAGGCCCTGGTGGATTTCATCAATGATTTGACAGAGTTGCAGGCACCGGAAGACAAACCGGACAACACATACTGGACTATCCACTTCGATGGGTCCAGGCAATTGGATGGCTCAGGGGCTGGAGTTTTCCTTACTTTCCCTCGAGGTGATAAAATTCATTATGTTCTTCGCTTACTGTTTCCTTGTACTAACAATGCAGCTGAGTACGAGACTTTACTCCATGGTTTTCGAGTGGCTAAGGAAATGAACTTAAGCCGGGTAAGATGCTTTGGGGACTCTGATCTGGTGGCCCAGCAAGTTTTAGGTACTTGGTATTCCAAGGATACATTCATGGCGGCTTACCGACGAGAGGTGGATATTGTCGCTGGTCACTTCAAGGGTTATCAAGTTGAGCACATTGGTCGGTGCAAAAATGAGGCAGCAGATGCTTTAAGCCGGCTGGGATCTCAACGTAAACCGGTGCCGCCCAATACCTTTTTGGATATCTTGCACAACCCATTAGTTCAGTTGCCTACAGAGGAGGACCTCGCTATTCCTAATCCGGAGGCACAATTGGTGGCCGCTTTACACATTATTCCGGATTGGACGGTTCCATATTTGGTGTATATGAACCGGGGTGAGTTGCCAGAAGATACAGTTTTGGCCAGGCAGATAATCCGGTGCTCCAAGTCTATGGTTATTCACAATGGTGAGTTACACCATTGCAGTGTCTCAGGTGTGTTCCAGCGCTGTGTTTCTCCTGAGGAAGGCCGTGAGATTCTACATGAGATTCACAAAGGAGACTGTGGTCACCACGCCGGTTCAAAATCCTTGGTTGCTAAAGCTTTGCGTCATGGCTTCTATTGGTTGACGGCTCATGCTGATGCTGAGGACTTGGTGAGGCGGTGCGACGGTTGTCAGAAATTCTCACGACGAGCTCATGTTCCGGCTCAGGAGCTAAGAATGATTCCAATTACTTGGCCGTTTGCTAGTTGGGGGCTTGATATGGTAGGGCCCTTTAAGAGATCCCAAGATAAGAAGACCCACCTGTTGGTGGCGGTTGACAAGTTTACTAAATGGGTTGAAGCGGACCCAGTAAGCTAGTGTGATGCAGCCACGATGGTTCGATTCATCAAGAAAGTGATCTTCCGCTTTGGTTTTCCACACAACATCATCACAGATAATGGCACGAACCTCTCCAAAGGCGAGATGGAGGACTTTTGTCAATGAGAGCACATCCGGCTTGATGTGTCGTCTGTGGCTCACCCCCAGTCTAATGGTCAAGCTGAGAGAGCTAATCAGGAAATCTTGAAGGGTATCAAGCCCCGGCTTATGGTTCCTTTGAAGAGGACGCCGGGTTGTTGGGTGGAGGAATTACCATCTATGTTATGGAGCATAAACACCACCCCAAATAGATCTACGGGTTATACACCTTCCTTCATGGTTTACGGGGCAGAGGCGGTACTCCCAAGTGATATTCGTCATGACTCGCCCCGGGTTGCCAATTTTGTTGAAGCGGACAACGAGCAAGCACGTCAAGAAGCACTAGACCTGTTAGATGAACAACGGGACATGGAGTTGCCTCGTTCGGCGGTTTATCAGCAAGACCTGCGGCGTTATCACAGCCGCTGGGTTAAAACAAGAACCTTTCAAGAAGGCGACTTAGTGCTCCGGCTCATCCAGGATCATACCAATATGCACAAGTTATCCCTACCTTGGGAAGGGCCCTTTGTGGTCAGCAAGAATCTGCACAACGGATCATACTACCTCATCGACGTTCGAGAGCACAAAGACTCAAGCAAATCGGAGGAGGAGACCCGTCGGCCGTGGAATATCGCTCATCTACGGCTTTACTACACCTGAGCCATAGGCTCCCATTATGTACATATTTTGACAATGTATATATTATGATCAATATAATAAACGGCATCCTTGCTACAAGCAGGGCCTCTGCTGTTCTTCCAATATTTCTTGGTTACAAGGGGGATTCTGCTTATAAAGCGACATCCTATTTGTCCATTAAACCGGCTATCATGCCACAACAAAGCTTGGGAGCTTCACACCCAAGGGGCCAAAGAGAGTATTGTTGCTAAAGCACAACTCAAACATAGGCAACCATTGAGCACAGCTCACAAAGTTACTTGGGGGCTCTTTGTGCAAAGCAACAAAGAGTTTGAAAGGACCCTTGTAATTGGCTATCAAGCCACGACTTGGAAGCCTGGTGTATTCACCTAAAACCCCGGGTTAACCTGCCTTCATCAAGTAAGCCACTCCTGTCTAGGTAATCGTGGTATGACCCGCCGAACGTTTGACAAGTCAATCTTATACAAACCCTGAACTTGTCAAAGTTAAAACGATGATTGGTTAATTGGAGGCCCATCTTAAAAGGCTTTGTCAAATGGTTTAATCAGCGGCCTGGCAGCCCATGAAAAGCTTCGAATTTGGGCCTGGCAGCCCTTGAAAAGCCTCGACTACAAGTTTTATTTGATTTTGTTTTTGCAAAGTTTCATCTCCTTTGATAAGGTTTTGAGTTAAACCGGCGTCTATTGACCCGAGCCGACTATAAGTCATTACATTAACCCGGTGTTTTTTAACCCGGCGTAGCTTTCAACTACCAGTTGTTAGCACATAACCAATTATAAACCAACGTTTCTTAGCCCAGTCTGGCATTCACTATAAGTCGTCAGGATGATCGTCCGGTGTTTATCATAACCCGGCCTGGTTTATTATGCACCAGTACAACATGGTGGGAGTTATCAACACTCAAGATTGGGTTATCACCCTTACTACGCAAGTTGGTAAACCAACGATGTGGGTTAATACCACAGGTATGATATATTTTATATGTTATTGCTTTATAGCCTTGGTTATAAAAACTCTGGTTCTGTATTGGGTATCGTAACACGTCCGGCGGTAAACCGCCAGGGCACATTTAAGTTTTTCAAATGCAGAAGGCAGGATTTTATGAAAATACGAAGGCATATGAACAAGCATAGCAACAATCATGATGGATTGCACAGTGTCATGTAGCAGTGCACGATGACACAAGATCAAAGTATTTCAACTAGCCTATTACAAGGCGCTTTGATGCCCAAAAGAATAATTGTTTGTTGCACAAGATATAATCTATGAAGCTAAGGCCAGCTGCCGGATTATGATTCGTCACTAGGTTGACGTGAAGTTGATGGATCATCTCGCGTCGGTTCAACCTCCTCCTCCTCATCCAGTGGCTGGAAGTCAATGGTGGCCCAATCAATCCCGGTTAAAGCTTGGAAGACAGCTTCGTCACTTATAAGATTGGACGGTTCAACGTCGGGGGCATAAGTGTGCTTACGGATTGGCAGGATAAGATTCTGTGCTTCTTTCACAGCTGCATCAACCCATTTGTTGTTTGTATCATAGCTAGACCGATGGACAGACAAGTCAACTTCTTCGGCCAATTGGCTTGCCAGCGGGCGCATCTCCTTTGTCAAGGCTTTGAGGGCTTCATTGTCAAATTCTGACCCATCTTCTTGTTGGCCAGAATAGGCCTTTCCGATATCAGCCGAATCAAGATCAGCTATCCAAGCCTTGGCCCGAGTCAGTGCTGATAAAGCGCCAGCCCTTGCAGCAGATCGCTTTACCTCTTTTATCTGGGCAGGTGTCATAGATAATTTGGCTAAAGTGTCCTTGATCAAGATCGGCGGCGGTTTATTGTATGAGGCCGCGCAGATGACTCGTTGAGCACCGGTATACAATTGTTCTATCAAAGTATAGGTTGCTTTTAACTTCATATGCAAATCTGAGCCCAGATGAGCAACACGACTACCTGCACCGGTTTAAGAATTTGCTGTTAAACCGGCAAAGATGTTTAAGAAAGGCTCTTGCAAGGTGTACTTACCAAATATAGCAGAAGTCATCACATTGATATGACGATTTAACCCAATGACCTCTTCTGCCACCGGTTTAAGAGCTGCTTCAGCATCCTAAGCTCGTTTTAACAGAGCGGCCCTTTCAGTTTCCCAGTTTGCCCGCTCGCTTTTGAAGCCATCCTTTAATTGCTCCATGGCACTTAAAAGCACCCTTCAATTCATCCTTGGCTTTGGAAGTTTCTGCTTGCTGGGACTTGATATTTTCTTGAAGATCGGCGATTTGGGAATCTTTGTTGCGCAAGTCAGCCTGCAAAAGACAGATATTTTCTCAAAAAGTCCCAAGCACATAACAAGTTATATACTTGGCACTTGGGGGCTAATGCGGCTTGCTTGTTTTTTACTAATATTTTAAAGTCCCAAGTCTCAATACAAGTATTAATCTTGGCACTTGGGGGCTAATGCTTAATTGATCAGATAAACCGGAGGTGAAGAAATTCAACAAGGACAAGCTTTGCAACACGAAGTTTCGGTTCATCTTGAAGAGATAAACCGGCCCTTGGGGGCTACACACTTGAAGTCTTTTTATCAAAAGTCCTGGTTCATCTTGAAGAGATAAACCGGCCCTTGGGAGCTACAATGGAGTTGATATAAAGCACAAACAAAGATTTATAGATGTTACCTCATAGCGCTCCTTCATCAAGTTGACTAAACCGGCCTCATAATCGTGACTTGTATACAGGCGATTTCGATAACTAGAATGGAGCTCCTGAGTGTTGAGATGAGCATAGCTTGACAAGTCAGTCTTCCACTTGCCTTTGTCCACAGCAGTAAATTCCTCCTTAGTACTGTGCTTTGATAAAGCGACAGGATTGCCTGCAACAGTGTGACCAAAACCAGTGATCACAACGTCATCTATGGCATCAACAGTCTTTGGTGGGCTTGGCGGCTTATTAGATGGTCTGGCCGGGCTTGGTGGGTCAGCGGCTGGGTTTGGCGGATCAGCATGAGGGCTGGCTGGGTTAACTTCTGGCGGATCAACATAAGTATCCTGACCTTGTGGTGCAGGATCATCCAGAGCAATGTCAGTATCTTCATCAGCAGCTCCTGAGGTTCTCTCCGGTTCAAAAGATGGATTTTACTCAGTGGGAGCACTCAGTTTGGCTTTTTTACTGAGTCAGGCTTTGGCACTGCAAGTAACAAACAGAGGTTAATATGGTAAACCGATGCAAGAAAGCAAAACTAAATTAACTATACTTACCCAGGGACAGTCTTTAGAGGAGGCATCTGTGTGGTTGATGATTCGCCAGATGATGAATTGGAAGTTCCCTGATAATTCGAATCAGATGGATTAAGAGGGTATCGGAAGCAACCCGCCAAGGGATAAGATTTATTAGAAGAACAAGAGACATCTGCACGGCGTTTTCGAACCGGTGTGTCTGGTAAACCGGAGGAAGTAACCTGTTGGCCACTATGCCGGGTTGTGCGACGAGCTTCATGTTGCTGTGTCTTCAAAGAAAAGTGTGGATCCAGATGAGCAAGGGGATGTGAATGTTTTACTTTCCGGACTGCGCAACGAAGTTTTTGAGTTGGCACATGATCTAAATCGGAGGAAAGGGAGGTTACCTCTATGTGGTCAGCGCGGCTGGCTTCCACATCATCCTGATAAGGATCATTTTCAATAAGATGTATGAAAAATGAACCAAGGGAGTCAAGTTCTACCTCTAATTCCGAGTCATCAACATCTTCGGGCGGATCAGAGGACTCGCTGGTTTTCTTCTTTGTTGGCCTCTTTGAGGCCTTGCTCTTAGCACGAGGTGCTCTCACCGGTTTGTCCTATGGTTTGGCCGGTTTGTCTTGAGATTTCCTTTTCCAGAACGGATCTTTGTCCTACAAGGATAAAACAGAAGGCTATCAGAAAATGTTAAGAGGGAGACGGATTAAAAGCAGAAGGATAAAACTCTTACAGCTGGCGGTTTGTTGGAGGCATAAAAGGGACGCAGCCCAGTCTTGCTGCATTCAGATATCGGTTCATCTAACATCTTTTTAACAAACTCAGTGACCTCGTCATCAGTCATCTGTATTTCAGTGTGCCGTTGAGGATCTTTGACATCCCCAGTATATTCACATTAATCTGGGGCGACGGCTTAAGGGCAAGATTCCCCATGAAACCCAACAACGGACAAGGTCGATGCCGGTTAAATTGTTCGCCATAAGAGCCCGGAGTTTAGAAATCTGTGGTGCATATGTACATCGCTCTTTGGTAGTAAGCCGTTGAGGTAGTGGATGTTCATTGCTGAGCAGGTAAGCACAATAACCCGGCAGAGGATTTTCATCTTCAGGAGCAGTATTCTGGCAATAGAACCATGTCTGATTCCAATCCTTGGGGTGGCTATGATGTTTGGTATGAGGAAAATTAACTTCTTTCCTTTTTTGAATCGACACCCTGCCAAGTTCAGTATTGGGGCCGTCGGTAAATTCAGTACGACGGTTCAAATGGAAGAAGTCTCTAAAACGTTCAACAGTCGGTTCTTCTTGCAGATAAACTTCATAGAACACTTGGAAGTTGCAAATGTTGGACACAGAGTTCGGTCCAATATCTTGAGGGTGGAGTTGGAAGTTGGCAAGTACATCAAGGAAAAATTTCGATCTGGGAGGGCTAAACCCTCGGTCCAAATGCTGCATAAACACAACTACTTCTCCATCTTGCGATTCAGGAGGATTTCCAGTCCCAAGTACTCTCCAATGGATGATCACTTTCTTGGCTAAAGCGCCAGTCAGAACATACCCAGTAAGTTACTCTTCTTTAATCTGGGAGGGAACCCAATTGCAAGAAGAGAACTGTTTGGCCATTTTTGATGACAAACTGTAAAGGAAGTTCAAATGACGGTTCACGGTTCAAGATTGATATGCATAAACCGGTGTTAAACCAGGGGATTTAATTAGAGCATGTATGCATGTTAAACTGGATACTGATGCTCAAGTAAAGATGGCAGTTTACGTGAGGGCTAATGGTACCTGGCGGATTATCATTTTCTAAAGGTCAAACCGCCTACGTCAGTGTGGACGAAAATAGATTTGAAAATTTCTAAGTGCTACGCAAACAGGTTTCACAAGCTAAGGTTATCATTATGGATCTAGTACAGTTCAAGAAAAGGAAAAATATCAAAGCCCTAAAAAGGCGACAGCAGAACAGAAAGGATCCAGATAGGATCTGCTTATAGCTGAAAGGATACTATGGCAAGGCAAAATAAACTACAGCTTCGGCCGCAAGGGAAAGATGTCAAGCATATCTAGATTTGATGAGACAGTAAGGTCGGAGCAATGAACACTGATGAACACGAATGAACACCGAAGCCTTAACACAGATCTAGGGTTGAGGGAAGGAGGCTTGCCGGATTCACATGAGTGGCGGAGAAGTGCCGCAAATCTCTGGTACATTCAGGTTGATGCAGCTGCCAGGGGCGATGCAGAGCTTGAGAGTTGAGGGCGGCGGCGGAGCTGTAGGGCTCGGAGTCGCGAGGAGGAAGAAGAAGCATGGAAGGGGAAAAGAAAAAGACCTTCTGGTCTTATTTATAAGGAGAATGGATAAGTAAGGAAAGCGCGGGAATCGAGGAGCCTGAAACGGAGAATGGGGCACAACTGTCACCTCGATCTTCGGAGATCAAATAATAAAAGGGGGGAATCTTTATGAGTTTTTTTACACAGATGACGTCACGACGGTTTACATTGATTTCAGAAGATGACGTCATGGCGATTTACAAGGACAACACAAAGATGTTCAAATCTGAATTTCTCTAAGTTGAAGATTGACATGAATAGGTTCAAATCAATTCGGGGCCTAATGTTGGGGATATGACTACTGGGTATAAACCGCCCAGGAGGGTCCGGCTTACACTTACCAGGAGTCTTGTATAAGAGTCCATAAAGATAAAGGGTATGTCGATTTAACTATGGAGGCTTAGAGGCCCAGAGCCCAATGGCGGATTAGGGCCCATAGTAATAAACTGCCATAGATGTATAACTTGTATTGTAAGTTAGGGAAAGGAAGAAACCGAGCCGGACACTTGTATAATCCGGCCTTGGGATTCTGTAGACCGGCCGGGCGTCAACCTATGTATATAAAGGGACGACCCGGCGGCGGTTCAGGGATAGGAAACAACAGCTCGAGAGATAGGTAAAGCGGATTTGCTCCCTGCTCATCAAGATCAATCAATCCCACAACAACTGGATCGTAGGCTTTTACCTTCACCGCAAGGGGCCGAACCAGTATAAACTCCGCGTGTCCTTTGTCCGGTTTAACCCCTTTTTGCTAATCTTGTTGCGATGGCTCCACGACTAAGTCCTTCCGCTAGGAGATCTGACGTGTTAATTCCACGACACCATCCTATGATGTTTGAGTAGATTTTCATTGTCCTATCGGTAATTGGTGAATTGCTATGATTGGTTTAATTTGCTTGTGGTTATGTTGCTGTCCTTTGGTGCCCATCATGTGAGCGCGCACGTGGATCACACCCTAGGGTTAGTTGTATGTTGATAGGACTATGTATTGGAGGGCAAGAGTGACAGAAGCTTCAACCTAGCATAGAAATTGATGCATATGGGATTGAAGGGGGACCAATATATCTTAATGCTATGGTTGGGTTTTAACTTAATGAACGTTAGTAGTTGCAGCGTTCATAGGATTCCAAGTCAGGGATGACATGCTAGTAGTGGCCTCTCCCACATAAAACTTTCTATTGGTCTAGTAAAGTAGTTAATTGCTTAGGGACAATTTCGCAACTCCTACCACCACTTTTCCACACTCGCTATACTAACTTTATTGCTTCCTTATCTAAAAAGCCCCTAGCTTTTATTTACGTGCTCTTTATATTCTTGCAAACCTATCCAATAACACCTACAAAGTTCTTCTAGTTTCATACTTGTTTTAGGTAAAGCGAATGTTAAGTGTGTGTAGAGTTGTATCGATGGTCGATAGAACTTGAGGGAATATTTGTTCTACCTTTAGCTCCTCGTTGGGTTCGACACTCTTACTTATCGAAAGAGGCTACAATTGATCCCCTATACTTGTGGGTTATCAAGACCTTTTTATGGTGCCGTTGCCGGGGTCACCCGCGTGACAGGCGGGATATTCACGTGATCTACTTGATGTATGTTTTGGTGATCAACTTGCGGGTTTAGTAACCTTGTGAACTTATGCATAGGGGTTGGCATACGTTCCGTCTTGAATCTCTAGTAGAAACTTTGGGGCGCTCTTTGAAGTTCTTTTGTTGGTTGAATAGATGAATATGAGATTGTGTGATGCATATCGTATAATCAAACCCACAGATACTTGAGGTGACATTGGAGTATCTAGGTGACATTAGGGTTTTGGTTGATTTTTGTCTTAATGTGTTATTCTAGTACAAACTCTATGATAGATCGAACGGAAAGAATAGCTTCGTGTTATTTTACTATGGACTCTTGAATAGATCGATCAGAAATGATAACTTTGAGGTGGTTTCGTACCCTACAATAATCTCTTCATTTGTTCTCCGCTATTAGTGACTTTGGAGTGACTCTTTGTTGCATGTTGAGGGATAGTTATATGATCCAATTATGTTATTATTGTTGAGAGAACTTGCATTAGTGAAAGTATGAACCTTAGGCCTTGTTTCCTAGCATTGCAATACCGTTTACGCTCACTTTTATCACTTGTTACCTTGCTGTTTTTATAATTTCAGATTACAAAAAACTATATCTACCAAGTACCAAACGACGGTACCTCCGCGTTCAGCACACGTTCAGCTCGATGACGTCTCTCGTGCTCTTGGTCTAGTTGAGGACGAGGGTGAGTTCCGTCAGCACGACGACGTGGCGACGGTGATGATGATGCTACCAGCGCAGGGCTTCTCCTAGGCACTGTATGATCGAGGTGTGTAACAGTGGAGAGGGGAACCGCACACGGTTAAGAGAAACTTGTGTGTCTTTGGGGTGCCCCTGCCCCCATATATAAAGAATGGAGGGAAAGAGGCCGCCCCCTAGGGGCGCGCCAAGTGTATGGAGTCCTACTAGGACTTCCTAGTCCTAGTAGGAATCCCTTTCCCTTTTGGAGTAGGAGAGAAGGAAAGAGGGAAAGAGAGAGGGAGTAGGAAAGGCAAGGGGGGGGGGGGGGGGGGCGGCGCCCCCTTCCCCTAGTCCAATTCGGACCCATGGGGGGCACCTCCCCTTGGCCTGCCTCCTCTATTTCCCGTATGGCCCAATAAGGCCCATTACTTCTCCTCGGTGAATTCCCATAACTCCCCGGTACTCCAAAAAAAATACCTGAATCACTCGAAACCTTTCCGATGTCCGAATATAGCCTTCCAATATATCGATCTTTACATCTCGACCATTCCTAGACTCCTCGTCATGTCCGTGATCTCAGCCGGAACTCTGAACAAACTTTGGTCATCAAAACACATAACTCATAATACAAATCGTCATCGAACGTTAAGCATGCGGACCCTACGGGTTCGAGAACTATCTAGACATGATCGAGACACATCTCCGATCAATAACCAATAGCGGAACCTGGATGTGTGCTCAAATTGGGCCCTACATATTCTATGAAGATCTTTATCGGTCAAACCGCATAACAACATATGTTGTTCCCTTTGTCATCAGTATGTTACTTGCCCGAGATTCGATTGTTGGTATCATCATACCTAGTTCAATATCGTTACTGGCAAGTCTCTTTACTCATTCCGTAATACTTCTGTTGGGGAACGTAGTAATTTCAAAAAATTTCCTACGCACACGCAAGATCATGGTGATGATATAGCAACGAGAGGGGAGAGTGTTCGTCTACGTACCCTCGTAGACCGTAAGAGGAAGCGTTAGCACAACGCGGTTGATGTAGTCATATGTCTTCACGATCCGACCGATCCAAGCACCGAACGTACGGAGCCTCCGAGTTCAGCACACGTTCAGCTCGATGACGATCTCCGACCCTCCGATCCAGCAAAGGCTCCGGAGATGAGTTCCGTCAGCATGACGGTGTGGTGACGATGATGATGTTATACCGGCGCAGGGCTTCGCCTAAACTCCGCGACGATATGACCGAGGTGGAATATGGTGGAAGGGGGCACCGCACACGGCTAAGGAACGATCCGTAGATCAACTTGTGTGTCTTTGGGGTGCCCCCCGCCCCCGTATATAAAGGAGCCAAGGGGGAGGAGGCGGCCGGCTTAGAGGGCGCGCCAAGGGGGGAGTCCTACTCCCACCGGGAGTAGGACTCCCTCTTTCCAAGTAGGAGTAGGAGAAGGGGGGAAAGAGGAGGAAGAGGGGAAGGAAAGGGGGGGCGCCGCCCCCCTTCCCTTGTCCTATTCGGACTAGGAGGGGGAGGGGCGCGCGGCCCCCTCCTGGCTCCTTCCCTCTTCTCCCTCGAGGCCCATGTAGGCCCATTAACCCCCGGGGGGGGGGGGGGGGGTTCCGGTAACCTCCCGGTACTCCGGTAAAATGCCGATTTCACCCAGAACCATTCCGATGTCCAAACATAGGCTTCCAATATATCAATTTTTATGTCTTGACCATTCCGAGACTCCTCGTCATGTCCGTGATCACATCCGGGACTCCGAACAAACTTCGGTACATCAAAACTTATAAACTCATAATAAAATTGTCATCGAAACATTAAGCGTGCGGACCCTACGGGTTCGAGAACTATGTAGACATGACCTAAAACCATTCTCGGTCAATAACCAATAGCGGGACCTGGATGCCCATATTGGTTCCTACATATTCTACGAAGATCTTTATCGGTCAAACCGCATAACAACATATGTTGTTCCCTTTGTCATCGGTATGTTACTTGCCCGAGATTTGATCGTCGGTATCCAATACCTAGTTCAATCCCGTTACCGGAAAGTCTCTTTACTCGTTCTGTAATACGTCATCTCATAACTAACTTATAATGCTTGCAAGGCTTAAGTGATGAGTATTACCGAGAGGGCCCAGACATAACTCTCCGACAATCGGAGTGACAAAACCTAATCTCGAAATATGCCAACTCAACATGTACCTTCGGAGACACCTGTAGTACTCCTTTATAATCACCCAGTTACGTTGTGACGTTTGGTAGTACCCAAAGTGTTCCTCCGGTAAACGGGAGTTGCATAATTCTCATAGTTACAGGAACATGTATAAGTCATGAAGAAAGCAATAGCAGAATACTAAACGATCAAGTGCTAAGCTAACGGGATGGGTCATGTCAATCACATTATTCTCCTAATGAAGTGATCCCATTAATCAAATGACAACACATGTCTATGGTTAGGAAACATAACCATCTTTGATTAATGAGCTAGTCAAGTAGAGGCATACTAGTGACTATATGTTTGTCTATGTATTCACACATGTATCATGTTTCCAGTTAATACAATTCTAGCATGAATAATAAACATTTATCATGATATAAGGAAATAAATAATAACTTTATTATTGCCTCTAGGGCATATTTCCTTCAGTCTCCCACTTGCACTAGAGTCAATAATCTAGATTACATAGTAATGATTCTAACACCTATGGAGTCTTGGTGCTGATCATGTTTTGCTCGTGAGAGAGGTTTAGTCAACGGGTCTGCAACATTCAGATCCGTATGTATCTTGCAAATCTCTATGTCTCCCACTTGGACTTGGTCCCGAATGGAATTGAAGCGTCTCTTGATGTGCTTGGTCCTCTTGTGAAATCTGGATTCCTTTGCCAAGGCAATTGCACCAGTATTGTCACAGAAGATCTTCATTGGTCCCGATGCACTAGGTATGACACCTAGATCGGAAATGAACTCCTTCATCCAGACTCCTTCATTCGCTGCTTCAGAAGCAGCTATGTACTCCGCTTCACATTTAGATCCCGCCACGACGCTTTGTTTAGAACTGCACCAACTTACAGCTCCACCGTTTAATATAAACACGTATCCGGTTTGCGATTTAGAATCGTCCGGATCAGTGTCAAAGCTTGCATCGATGTAACCTTTTACGACTAGCTCTTTGTCACCTCCATATACGAGAAACATATCCTTAGTCCTTTTCAGGTATTTCAGGATGTTCTTGACCGCTGTCCAGTGATCCACTCCTGGATTACTTTGGTACCTTCCTGCCAAGCTTATTGCTAAGCATACGTCAGGTCTGGTACACAGCATTGCATACATGATAGAGCCTATGGCTGAAGCATAGGGAACATCTTTCATTTTATCTCTATCTTCTGCTGTGGTCGGGCATTGAGTTTGACTCAACTTCACACCTTGTAGTACAGGCAAGAATCCTTTCTTTGCCTGATCCATTTTGAACTTTTTCAAAATTTTGTCAAGGTATGTGCTTTGTGAAAGTCCTATTAAGCGTCTTGATCTATCTCTATAGATCTTGATGCCCAATATATAAGCAGCTTCACCGAGGTCTTTCATTGAAAAACTTTTATTCAAGTATCCCTTTATGCTATCCAGAAATTCTATATCATTTCCAATTAACAATATGTCATCTACATATAAAACTAGAAATGCTACAGAGCTTCCACTCACTTTCTTGTAAATACAGGCTTCTCCAAAAGTCTGTATAAAACCATATGCTTTGATCACACTATCAAAGTGTTTATTCCAACTCCAAGATGCTTGCACCAGTCCATAAATGGAACGCTGGAGCTTGCACACTTTGTTAGCACCTTTTGGATTAACAAAACCTTCCGGCTGCATCATATACAACTCTTCTTCTAGAAATCCATTCAAGAATGCGGTCTTGACATCCATTTGCCAAATTTCATAATCATGAAATGAAGCAATAGCTAACATGATTCAGACAGACTTAAGCATCGCTACGGGTGAGAAAGTCTCATCGTAGTCAACCCCTTGAACTTGTCGAAAACCTTTCGCAACAAGTCAAGCTTTATAGATAGTTACATTACCATCAGCGTCAGTCTTCTTCTTAAAAATCCATTTATTCTCAATAGCTTGCCGATCATCGGGCAAGTCAACCAAAGTCCATACTTTGTTTTCATACATGGATCCCATCGCAGATTTCATGGCTTCTAGCCATTTTGCGGAATCTGGGCTCATCATCGCTTCCTCATAGTTCGTAGGTTCATCATGGTCAAGTAACATGACTTCCAGAATAGGATTACCGTACCACTCTGGTGCGGATCTTACTCTGGTAGACCTACGAGGTTCTGTAGAAACTTGATCTGAAGTTTCATGATCAATATCATCAGCTTCCTCACTGATTGGTGTAGTTGTCACAGGAACCGGTTCTTGTGATGAACTACTTTCCAATAAGGGAGTAGATACAGTTATCTCATCAATTTCTACTTTCCTCCCACTCACTTCTTTCGAGAGAAACTCCTTCTCTAGAAAGGATCCGAATTTAGCAACGAAAATCTTGCCCTCAGATCTGTGATAGAAGGTGTACCCAGTAGTCTCCTTTGGGTATCCTATGAAGACACATTTCTCCGATTTGGGTTCGAGCTTATCTGGTTGAAGTTTCTTCACATAAGCATCGCAGCCCCAAACTTTAAGAAACGACAACTTTGGTTTCTTGCCAAACCACAGTTCATAAGGTGTCGTCTCAACGGATTTTGATGGTGCCCTATTTAACGTGAATGCGGCCGTCTCTAAAGCATAACCCCAAAACGATAGCGGTAAATCAGTAAGAGACATCATAGATCGCACCATATCAAGTAATGTACGATTACGACATTCGGACACACCATTTCGTTGTGGTGTTCCAGGTGGCGTGAGTTGCGAGACTATCCCGCATTGTTTCAAGTGTAGACCAAACTCGTAACTCACATATTCTCCTCCACGATCAGATCGTAGAAACTTTATTTTCTTGTTACTATGATTTTCCACTTCACTCTGAAATTCTTTGAACTTTTCAAATGTTTCAGACTTGTGTTTCATTAAGTAGATGTACCCATATCTGCTTAAATCATCTGTGAAGGTGAGAAAATAACGATATCCGCCACGAGCCTCAACATTCATTGGACCACATACATCTGTATGTATGATCTCCAACAAATCTGTTGCTCTCTCCATAGTACCGGAGAACGACGTTTTAGTCATCTTGCCCATAAGGCACGGTTCACAAGTACCAAGTGATTCATAATCAAGTGATTCCAAAAGCCCATCAGTATGGAGTTTCTTCATGCGTTTTCCACCGATATGACCTAAACGGCAGTGCCACAAATAAGTTGCACTATCATTATCAACTCTGCATCTTTTGGTTTCAACACTATGAATATGTGTATCAATACTATCGAGATTCAATAAAAATAGACCACTCTTCAAGGGTGCATGACCATAAAAGATATTACTCATATAAATAGAACAACCATTATTCTCTGATTTAAATGAATAACCGTCTCACATCAAACAAGATCCAGATATAATGTTCATGCTCAACGCTGGCACCAAATAACAATTATTTAGGTCTAATACTAATCCCGATGGTAGATGTAGAGGTAGCGTGCCGACCGCGATCACATCGACTTTGGAACCATTTCCCAAGCGCATCGTCACCTCATCCTTAGCTAATCTTTGCTTAATCCGTAGTCCCTGTTTCGAGTTGCAAATATTAGCAACAGAACTAGTATCAAATACCCAGGTAATACTGCGAGCATTAGTAAGGTACACATCAATAACATGTATATCACATATACCTTTGTTTACTTTGCCATCCTTCTTATCCGCCAAATACTTGGGGAAGTTCCGCTTCCAGTGTCCAGTCTGCTTGCAGTAGAAGCACTCAGTTTCAGGCTTAGGTCCAGACTTGGGTTTCTTCTCTTGAGCAGCAACTTGCTTGCCGTTCTGTTTGAAGTTCCCCTTCTTCTTCCCTTTGCCCTTCTTCTTGAAACTAGTGGTTTTGTTAACCATCAACACTTGATGCTCCTTCTTGATTTCTACCTCCGCGGCTTTCAGCATCGCGAAGAGCTCGGGAATAGTCTTGTTCATCCCTTGCATATTATAGTTCATTACGAAGCTCTTGTAGCTTGGTGGCAGTGATTGGAGAATTCTGTCAATGACACTATCATCAGGAAGATTAACTCCCAGTTGAATCAAGTGATTATTATACCCAGACATTTTGAGTATGTGTTCACTGACAGAACTATTCTCCTCCATCTTGCAGTTATAGAACTTATTGGAGACTTCATATCTCTCAATCCGGGCATTTGCTTGAAATATTAACTTCAACTCCTGGAACATCTCATATGCTCCATGACGTTCAAAATGCCGTTGAAGGCCCGGTTCTAAGCCGTAAAGCATGGCACACTGAACTATAGAGTAGTCACCAGCTTTGCTCTGCCAGACGTTCTTAACATCGTCAGTTGCATCAGCAGCAGGCCTGGCACCCAGCGGTGCTTCCAGGACGTAAGTTTTCTGTGCAACAATGAGGATAATCCTCAGGTTACGGACCCTGTCCGTGTAATTGCTACCATCATCTTTCAACTTTGCTTTCTCAAGGAACGCATTAAAATTCAACGGAACAACAACGCGAGCCATCTATCTACAAACAAACATAGACAAGCAATATACTATCAGGTACTAAGTTCATGATAAATTTAAGTTCAATTAATCATATTACTTAAGAACTCCCACTTAGACAGACATCTCTCTAGTCATCTAAGTGATTACGTGATCCAAATCAACCAAACCATGTCCGATCATCACGTGAGATGGAGTAGTTTCAATGGTAAACATCGCTATGTTGATCATATCTACTATATGATTCATGCTCGACCTTTCGGTCTCCGTGTTCCGAGGCCATATCTGTATATGCTAGGCTCGTCAAGTATAACCTGAGTATTCCGCGTGTGCAACTATTTTGCACCCGTTGTATTTGGACGTAGAGCCTATCACACCCGATCATCACGTGGTGTCTCAGCACGAAGAACTTTCGCAACGGTGCATACTCAGGGAGAACACTTCTTGATAATTAGTGAGAGATCATCTTAAAATGCTACCGTCAATCAAAGCAAGATAAGATGCATAAAGGATAAACATCACATGCAATCAATATAAGTGATATGATATGGCCATCATCATCTTGTGCTTGTGATCTCCATCTTCGAAGCACCGTCATGATCACCATCGTCACCGGCGCGACACCTTGATCTCCATCGTAGCATCGTTGTCGTTACGCCATCTATTGCTTCTATGACTATCACTACCGCTTAGTGATAAAGTAAAGCAATTACAGGGCGTTTGCATTTCATACAATAAAGCGACAACCATATGGCTCCTGGCAGTTGCCGATAACTTCGGTTACAAAACATGATCATCTCATACAATAAAATATAGCATCACGTCTTGACCATATCACATCACAACATGCCCTGCAAAAACAAGTTAGACGTCCTCTACTTTGTTGTTGCAAATTTTACGTGGCTGCTACGGGCTTAGCAAGAACCGTTCTTACCTACGCATCAAAAACCACAACGATAGTTCGTCAAGTTGGTGCTGTTTTAACCTTCGCAAGGACCGGGCGTAGCCACACTCGATTCAGCTAAAGTGAGAGAGACAGACACCCGCCAGTCACCTTTAAGCACGAGTGCTCGTAACGGTGAAACCAGTCTCGCGTAAGCGTATGCGTAATGTCGGTCCGGGCCGCTTCATCTCACAATACCGCCGAACCAAAGTATGACATGCTGGTAAGCAGTATGACTTGTATCGCCCACAACTCACTTGTGTTCTACTCGTGCATATAACATCAACGCATAAAACCTAGGCTCGGATGCCACTATTGGGGAACGTAGTAATTTCAAAAAATTTCCTACGCACACGCAAGATCATGGTGATGATATAGCAACGAGAGGGGAGAGTGTTCGTCTACGTACCCTCGTAGACCGTAAGCGGAAGCATTAGCACAACGCGGTTGATGTAGTCGTACGTCTTCACGATCCGACCGATCCAAGCACCGAATGTATGGAGCCTTCGAGTTCAGCACATGTTCAGCTCGATGACGATCTCCGACCCTCCGATCCAGCAAAGGCTCCAGAGATGAGTTCCATCAGCACGACGGCGTGGTGACGATGATGATGTTCTACCGGCGCAGGGCTTCGCCTAAACTCCGCGACGATATGACCGAGGTGGAATATGGTGGAAGGGGGCACCGCACACGGCTAAGGAACGATCCGTAGATCAACTTGTGTGTCTTTGGGGTGCCCCCCGCCCCCGTATATAAAGGAGCCAAGGGGGAGGAGGCGGCCGGCCTATAGGGCGCACCAAGGGGGGGGGAGTCCTACTCCCACCGGGAGTAGGACTCCCTCTTTCCAAGTAGGAGTAGGAGAAGGGGGGAAAGAGGAGGAAGAGGGGAAGGAAAGGGGGGGCGCCGCCCCCCTTCCCTTGTCCTATTCGGACTAGGAGGGGGAGGGGCGCGCAGCCCCCTCCTGGCTCCTTCCCTCTTCTCCCTCGAGGCCCATGTATGCCCATTAACCCCGGGGGGGGGGGGGGGGGTTCCGGTAACCTCCCGGTACTCCGGTAAAATGCCGATTTCACCCGGAACCATTCCGATGTCCAAACATAGGCTTCCAATATATCAATCTTTATGTCTCGACCATTCCGAGACTCCTCGTCATGTCCGTGATCACATCCGGGACTCCGAACAAACTTCGGTACATCAAAACTTATAAACTCATAATAAAATTGTCATCGAAACGTTAAGCGTGCGGACCCTACGGGTTCGAGAACTATGTAGACATGACCTAAAGCCATTCTCGGTCAATAACCAATAGCGGGACCTGGATGCCCATATTGGTTCCGACATATTCTACGAAGATCTTTATCGGTCAAACCGCATAACAACATACGTTGTTCCCTTTGTCATCGGTATGTTACTTGCCCGAGATTTGATCATCGGTATCCAATACCTAGTTCAATCTCGTTACCGGCAAGTCTCTTTACTCGTTCTGTAATACGTCATCTCATAACTAACTTATAATGCTTGCAAGGCTTAAGTGATGAGTATTACCGAGAGGGCCCAGAGATACCTCTCCGACAATCAGAGTGACAAAACCTAATCTCGAAATACGCCAACTCAACATGTACCTTCCGAGACACCTGTAGTACTCCTTTATAATCACCCAGTTACGTTGTGACGTTTGGTAGTACCCAAAGTGTTCCTCCGGTAAACGGGAGTTGCATAATTCTCATAGTTACTAGAACATGTATAAGTCATGAAGAAAGCAATAGCAGAATACTAAACGATCAAGTGCTAAGCTAACGGGATGGGTCATGTCAATCACATTATTCTCCTAATGATGTGATCCCATTAATCAAATGACAACACATGTCTATGGTTAGGAAACATAACCATCTTTGATTAATGAGCTAGTCAAGTAGAGGCATACTAGTGACTATATGTTCGTCTATGTATTCACACATGTATCATGTTTCCGGTTAATACAATTCTAGCATGAATAATAAACATTTATCATGATATAAGGAAATAAATAATAACTTTATTATTGCCTCTAGGGCATATTTCCTTCAACTTCATCCCGCAACGAACTCATTAGTCACAATGCTTGCAAAGCTTATAGTGATGAGTATTACCGAAAGGGCCCAGAGATACCTCTGTGAGACACAGAGTGACAACTCCTAATCTTGATCTATGCCAACCCAAAAAACACCTTCGGAGGCACATTTAGAGCACCTTTATAATCACCCATTTACGTTGTGACGTTTGGTAGCACACAAAGTGTTCCTCCTGTATTCGGGAGTTTCATAATCTCATAGTCTGAGGAACATGTATAAGTCATGAAGAAAGCAGTAGCAATGAAACTGTAACGATCATAATGCTAAGCTAACGGATGGGTCATGTCCATCACATAATTCTCCTAATGATGTGATCCCATTCATCAAATGACAACACATGTCTATGGTTAGGAAACATAACCATCTTTGATAAACGAGCTAGTCAAGTAGAGGCATACTAGTGACACTTATGTTTTTTCTATGTATTCACACATGTACTAAGTCTCCGGGTAATACAATTCTAGCATGAATATTAAACATTTATGATGAAATAAGGAAAAAAATAATAACTTTATTATTGCCTCTAGAGTCAATAATCTAGTTCACATCACCATGTGATTTAACACCAATAGTTCACATCTGTATGTGATTAATACCCATAGTTCACATCACCATGTGACCAACACCCAAAGGGTTTACTAGAATCAATAATATAGTTCACATTGCTATGTGATTAACACCCAAAGAGTACTAAGGTGTGATCATGTTGTGCTTGGGAGAGAAGTTTAGCCAACGGGTCTGTCACATTCAGAGCCATATGTATTTTACAAATATTCTATGTCTACAATGCTCTGCATGGAGCTACTCTAGCTAATTGCTCCCACTTCACCTTCACTAACCTCCTGGCTGGGCAGATTCAAGAAGGATTTTGGTCTTCTTCAACATAAAGTCAAAGAGGAGCATAGGCTCCTTGTGCTGAACCTTGTACACTCCCTTTAGTGGTTTCACTCTGTTTTTACTTAGTTCTGCTTGCCACAAAGTTGGCAACTTGTATACTACCCCCCCTCCCCCCATCATGTAAATACCCTTTGTACAACCTATTCTTATATATAATATAGCAACACAGTAGGAGCCTTTCCTACTGTTCTTGGTCAAAAAAAATTGCTCCCACTTTTTAATATGTATCTAGATTGAGACTTAGAGTCATCTAGATCGGTGTAAAAGCTTGCATCGACGTAACTCTTTATGACGAACTCTTTATCACCCCCATAACCGAGAAACATTTCCTTAGTCCTCACTAAGGATAATTTTGACCACTGTCCAGTAATCTACTTCTAGATCACTTATTGTACCCCCTTGCCAAACTCATGGCAAGGTACACAATAGGTCTGGTACACAACATAGCATACTTCATAGAACCTATGACCGAAGCATATGGAATGACTTTCATTCTCTTTCTATCTTCTGCTGTGGTCGGGTTTTGAGTCTTACTCAACTTTACACCTTGTTATATAGACAAGAACTTCTTCTTTGACTGATCCATATTGAACTCTTTCAAAAACTTTTCAAGGTATGTATTCATTGAAAAAACTTATCAAGCGTTTTGATCTATCTCTATAGATCTTGATGCCCAATATATAAGCAAGTTCACTGAGGTATTTCTTTGAAAAAAATCTCCTTTCAAACTCTCCTTTATGCTTTCCAGAAAATTCAACATTATTTTCGATCAACAATATGTTAATCACATATACTTATCAGAAAGGCTATAGTGCTCCCACTCACTTTCTTGTAAATACAGGCTTCTCCAAAAGTCTGTATAAAACCATATGCTTTAATCACACCATTAAAGCATTTATTCCAACTCCGAGAGGCTTGCACCAGTCCATAAATGGATTGCTGGAGCTTCCACACTTTGTTAGTACCTTTAGGATTGACAAAACCTTCTGGTTGCATCGTATACAACTCTTCTTTAAGAAATATCCATTTAAGGAATGTAGTTTTGACATCCATTTGCCAGATTTCATAAAATATGGCAACTGCTAACATGATTCGGACGGATTTAAGAATCACTACAGTTGAGAAAATCTCATTGTAGTCAACACCTTGAACTTGTCGAAAACCTTTTTGCGACAAGTTGAGCTTTCTAGATAGTAACACTACTATCAGTGTCTGTCTTCCTCTTGAAGATCCATTTATTTAATATGGCTTGCCGACCATCGGGCAAGTCCACCAAAGTCCACACTTTGTTTTCATACATGGATCCCATCTTAGATTTCATGGCCTCAAGCCATTTCACGGAATCTGGGCTCATCATCGCTTCCTCATAGTTCGTAGGTTCATCATGATCTAGTAACATGACTTCTAGAATAGGATTACCGTACCACTCTGGTGCGCACCGTACTCTGAAAGACCTACGAGGTTCTATAGTAACTTGATCTGAAGTTTCACGATCATCATCATTAGCTTCCTTACTAATTTGTGTAGGAATCACTGGAACTGATTTCCGTGATGAACTACTTTCCAATTCGGGAGAAGGTACAATCCAATTCGGGAGAAGGTACAATTACCTCATCAAGCTCTACTTTCCTCCCATTCACTTCTTTCGAGAGAAACTCCTTCTCTAGAAAGGATCCATTCTTAGCAACGAATATCTTGCCTTCGGATCTGTGATAGAAGGTATACCAAACAGTTTCCTTTGTGTATCCTATGAAGATACACTTCTCCGATTTGGGTTCGAGCTTATCAAGTTAAAGCTTTTTCACATATGCATCATAGCCCCAAACTTTAAGAAATGACAACTTTGGTTTCTTGCCAAACCACAGTTCATAAGGCGTCGTATCCACGGATTTTGGTGGTGCCCTATTTAACGTGAATGTAGCTGTATCTAATGCATAAACCCAAAATGATAGTGGTAAATCGGTAAGAGACATCATAGATCGCACCATATCCAATAAAGTGCGCTTACGATGTTCGGACACACCATTACCCTGTGGTGTTCCAAGTGGCGTGAGCTGTGAACCTATTCCACATTGTTTTAAATGAACGCCAAACTCGTAACTCAAATATTCTCCTCCACGATCAGATCGTAGAAACTTTATTTTCTTGTTACAATGATTTTCCACTTCACTCTGAAATTCTTTGAACTTTTCAAATGTTTTAGACTTGTGTTCCATTAAGTAGATATACCCGTATTTGCTCAAATCATCTGTGAAGGTTAGAAAATAATGATACCCGCCACGAGCATCAACACTAATTGGACCGCATACATTGGTATGTATTATTTTCAATAAGTCACTAGCTCGTTCCATTGTTCTGGAGAACAGAGTTTTAGTCATCTTGCCCATAAGGCACGGTTCGCAAGCATCAAATGATTCATAATCAAGTGATTCCAAAAGTCCATCAACATGGAGTTTCTTCCTGCGCTTTACACCGATGTGACCCAAACGATAGTGCCACAAATATGTTGCACTATCATTATCAACTTTGCATCTTTTGTCATCAATATTATGAATATGTGTATCACTACAATCAAGATTCAATAAACCATCAACATTGGGTGTCTGACCACAGAAGGTTTTATTCATGTAAACAGAATAACAATTTATTCTCTGTCTTAGATGAATAATCGTATCGCAATAAACATGATATAATCATATTTATGCTCAACAAAAACACCAAATAACATTTATTTACGTTCAACACTATTCTCAAAAGTATAGGGAGTGTGCGATGATGATCATATCAATCTTGGAACCACTTCCAACACACATCGTCACTTCACCCTCAACTAGTCTCTGTTTATTCAGTAACTCCTGTTTTGAGTTACTAATCTTAGTAACCAAACAAGTATCAAATACCCAGGGATTACTACGAGCACTAGTAAGGCACACATCAATAATATGTATATCAAATATACCTTTGTTCACTTTGCCATCCTTCTTATCTGCCAATATTTGGGGCAGTTCCACTTCTAGTGACCATTTCCTTTGCAGTAGAAGCACTCAGTTTCAGGCTTAGGTCCAACTTTGGGCTTCTTCACGGGAGTGACAACTTGCTTGCCATTCTTCTTGAAGTTCCCTTTCTTTCCCTTTGCCCTTTTCTTGAAACTAGTGGTCTTGTTTAATCATCAACACTTGATGCTTTTTCTTGATTTCTATCTTCATCGATTTCAGCATCACGAAGAGCTCGGGAATCGTTTTCGTCATCCCTTGCATACTATAGTTCATCACGAAGTTCAAGTAACTTGGTGATGGTGACTACAGAACTCTATTAATCACTATCTTATCTGGAGGATTAACTCCCACTTGATTCAAGTGATTGTAGTACCCAGACATTCTGAGCACACGCTCACTAGTTGAGCAATTCTCCTCCATCTTATAGGCAAAGTACTTGTTAGTGGTCTCATACCTCTTGACACGGGCATGAGTCGGAAATACCAATTTCAGCTCTTGGAACATCTCATATGCTCCGTGACATTTCAAAAATGTTTTTTGAAGTCCCGGTTCTAAGTCGTAAAGCATGGTGCACTAAACTATCAAGTAGTCATCATATTGAGCTAGCCAAACGTTCATAACGTTTGTGTCTAATCCGGCAATAGGCATGTCACCTAGCGATGCATGAAGGACATAATTCTTCTGTACAGCAATGAGGATACACCACAGATCACGGACCCAGTCCACATCATTGCTACTATCATCTTTCAACTTAGTTTTGTCTAGGAACATATATATATATATATATATATATATATATATATATATATATATATATATATATATATATATATATATATATATATATATATATATAAACATAGTGAAACTATAACGCGAGCTATTGATCTACAACATAATTTGCAAAATACTATCAAGACTAAGTTCATGGTAAATTAAAGTTCAATTAATCATATTACTTAAGAACTCCCACTTAGATAGACATCCCTCTAGTGATCTAAATGATCACGTGATCCAAATCAACTAAACCATGTCCGATCATCACGTGAGATGGAGTAGTTTTCAATGGCGAACATCACTATGTTGATCATATCTACTATATGATTCAAGCTCGACCTTTCGGTCTCCAGTGTTCTGAGGCCATATCTGCATATGCTAGGCTCGTCAAGTTTAACCCGAGTATTCTGCGTGTGCAAAACTGGCTTGCACCCGTTGTATGTGAATGTGGAGCTTATCACACCCGACCACCACGTGGTGTCTCGGCACGAAGAACTATCGCAATGGTGCATACTCAGGGAGAACACTTATACCTTGAAATTTTAGCAAGGGATCATCTTGTAATGCTACGCCGAACTAAGCAAAATAAGAATATAAAAGATAAACATCACATGCAATCAAAATATGTGACATGATATGGCCATCATCATATTATGCTTTCGATCTCCATCTCCAAAGTACCATCATGATCTCCATCGTCACCGCCATGACACCATGATCTCCATCATCTTGATCTTTATCAACGTGTCATCACATGGTCGTCTCGCCAACTATTGCTTTTGCAACTATTGCTATCGCATAGCTTTAAAGTAAAGCAATTATATGGCTCTTGCATCTTATGCAATAAAGAGACAATCATAAGGCTCATGCCAGTTGCCGATAACTTTAACAAAACATGATCATCTCATAGAACCCATCATTCATGTCTTGACCATATCACATCACAACATGCCCTACAAAAACAAGTTAGACATCCTCTACTTTGTTGTTGCAAGTTTTACATGGCTGCTACGGGCTTCTAGCAAGAACCGTTCTTACCTACGCATCAAAACCACAACGATTTTTTTGTCAAGTGTGCTATTTTAACCTTCAACAAGGACCGGTTGCAGTCAAACTCGATTCAACTAAAGTTGGAGAAACAGACACCCGCCAGCCACCCATGTGCAAAAGTACGTCGGTAGACCCAGTCTCATGAACGCGTTCATGTAATGTCGGTCCGGGCCGCTTCATCCAACAATACCGCCGAATCAAAGTAAGACGTTGGTGGTAAGCAGTATGACAATTATCGCCCACAATTCTTTGTGTTCTACTCGTGCATATAACATCTACGCATAGACCTGGCTCTGATACCACTGTTGGGGAACGCAGTAATTTCAAAAAAAATCCTACGATCACGCAAGATCTATCTAGGTGATTCATAGCAACGGGAGGGGAGAATGTGTCTACGTACCCTCGTAGACCGAAAGCGGAAGCGTTTCAACAACGCAGTTGATGTAGCCGAACTTCTTCGCGATCCAACCGATCAAGTACCAAACGTATGACACCTCCGTGTTCATCACACGTTCAGCTCGATGATGTCCCTCGTGCTCTTGATCCAGTTGAGGATGAGGGTGAGTTCCGTCAGCATGATGGCGTGGCGACAGTGATGATGATGCTACCAGCGCAGGGCTTCGCCTAGGCACTATGATGGTATGATCGAGGTGTGTAACTGTGGAGGGGTGCACCACACACGGTTAAGAGAAACTTGTGTGTCTTTGGGGTGCCCCTGCCCCCGTATATAAAGGAGGGAGGGAGAGAGGCCGTCCCCCTAGGGGCGCGCGAAGTGTATGGAGTCCTACTAGGACTTCCTAGTCCTAGTAGGAATCCCTTTCCCTTTTTGAGTAGGAGAGAAGGAAAGAGGGAAAGAGAGAGGGAGTAGGAAAGGGCAAGGGGGCGCCGCCCCCTTCCCCTAGTCCAATTCAGACCCCATGGGGGGGAGCGCCACCTCCCCTTGGCCTGCCTCCTCTATTTCCCGTATGGCCAAATAAGGCCCATTACTTCTTCCGGTGAATTCCTGTAACTCCCTAGTACTCCGAAAAATACCCGAATCACTCGGAACCTTTACGATGTCCGAATATAGCCTTCCAATATATCGATCTTTACGTCTTGACCATTTCGAGACTCCTCGTTTCATCCGTGATCTCATCTGGGACTCCGAACAAACTTCGGTCATCAAAACACATAACTCATAATCATAATACAAATTATCATCCAACATTAAGCGTGCGGACCCTATGGGTTCGAGAACTATGTAGACATGATCGAGACACATCTCCGATCAATAACCAATAGCAGAACATAGATGCTCATATTGGCTCCTACATATTCTACAAAGATCTTTATCGGTCAAACCGCATAACAACATATGTTGTTCCCTTTGTAATTAGTATGTTACTTGCCCGAGATTCGATCATCGGTATCATCATACCTAGTTCAATCTCGTTACCGGCAAGTCTCTTTACTCATTCCATAATATTTCATCCTGCAACTAACTCATTAGTCACAATGCTTGCAAGGCTTATAGTGATGAGTATTACCGATAGGGCCCAGAGATACCTCTCCAAAACACGGAGTGACAAATCCTAATCTCGATCTATGCCAACCCAACAAACACCTTCGGAGACACCTATAGAGAACCTTTATAATCACCCATTTAAGTTGTGATGTTTGGTAGCACACAAAGTGTTCCTCCGGTATTCGGGAGTTGCATAATCTCATAGTCTGAGGAACATGCATGTATAAGTCATGAAGAAAGCAGTAGCAATGAAACTGTAATGATCATAATGCTAAGCTAACAGATGGGTCATGTCCATCACATCATTCTCCTAATGATGTGATCCCGTTCATCAAATGACAACACATGTCTATGGTTAGGAAACATAACCATCTTTGATAAACGAGCTAGTCAAGTAGAGGCATACTACGGACACTTATGTTTTGTCTATGTATTCACACATGTACTAAGTTTCCGGTTAATATAATTCTAGCATGAATATTAAACATTTATCATGAAATAAGGAAATAAATAATAACTTTATTATTGCCTTTAGGGCATATTTCCTTCAGTGAGAGGAGGAGCAGAAACTTGATCATCTTGAGCGCCGTCATGAGCTTGTTCTTGATCTTGAGCTTGCTCTTGATCTTCAACTTGCTCAGAAGGGAGAACTCGACCTTGGGCATCACTTGGTGGATCACCACCATCTTGAGGTTGATCTTGCCCTTGATCTTGTTCACTTGGTTGAGGGCCTTCACTTTGTTCTTCGGAAGCGTGTGGGTCTTGGGTCGATGATGGCTCCACTTGAGTGGAGCATTGTCCGTCTCCTTCAGCCACAAGGGTTTCGTCAATGGGTAGGATATGACCAACACCCATTCTTCTTATGGCCTGGGGAGGAATTTCATCACCTACATCACAAGTACCACTTTGCTCCACTTGGGAGCTATTATTCTCGTCAAACTCCACATTACACGTCTCCTCAATGAGTCCCGTGGACTTGTTGAGGACACGGTAAGCATGAGACTTTGTAGCATAACCAACAAATATGCCATCCTGAGATCTAGCCTCAAATTTTGACAAATGAACACCTTTCTTGAGAATGAAACACTTACAACTGAACACCTAGAAGTACTTGAGGTTGGGCTTGTAATCAGTGAGTATTTCATATGGAGTCTTATTCAAGCCTTTGCGGAGATAGAGCCGATTGGATGCACGACGCGGTGTTGATGGCTTCAGCCCAAAATTTGTAAGGAGACTTGAACTCCGCCATCATGGTCCTTGCCGCATCCATCAACATCTGATTCTTCCTCTCTGCAACACCATTTTGTTGAGGAGTGTATGGTGCAGAATATTGATGCTTGATCCCCTCATCACTAAGAAACTCATCCAAGGTGTAGTTCTTGGTCTCGGTGCCGTAGTCACTTCTTATTGTCAAGATCTTTGCATCGTGTTGACGTTGAGCTTCATTTGCAAAGTCGATGGCAGTTTGTTGAGTTTCACTCTTCCTATTGAAGAAATATACCCAAGTGTACCTTGAGTAATCATCAACAATCACCAAGCAATACTTTCTACCCCCAAGACTATCAAAGGATGGAGGCCCAAAGAGATCCATGTGAAGGAGCTCCAAGGGTCTCTTCGAGTATATGATAGTCATGGGAGGGTGAGCCTTCTCATGTAACTTTCCTTCGATACAAGCACTGCGAGCACTGCAAGCACGATCTTTGGCAAAGCTAACATTTGTTAGTCCACGGACATGGTCCCCCTTGAGAAGACTTTGCAAAGATCTCATATTGACATGGGCTAAACAGCGATGCCAAAGCCATCCCACATCAACTTTAGCCATTAGGCATGTCGCGGTCTTAGTGGGTCGCTCCGAAAAGTTAATCACATAAATACCGTTCTCGACATGCCCAACAAAGGCTACTTTAAGAGTCTTGCTCCACAAGAGGGCCATAGTATCAATATGAAAGAATGTGGAAAAACCCATGAGTGCAAGTTGACGAACGGAAAGTAAATTGTATGCAAGGGACTCAACAAGCATGACTTTTCTCGATCATGAGATCATGAGAAATGACAACCTTGCCAAGACCCAATACCTTGGAGGACGAGGCATCACCCCAATCGACATTGATGGGCATAGATGGAATCTTGTGCATGTCCACCACCAAGTCCTTGCTTCCGGTCATATGATTTGTGGCTCCACTACCGAGCAACCATGATACCCCACCGGAAGCAAACACCTACAAGAGATCAATGCTTGGTTTTAGGTACCCATTTTGTAATGGGTCCTTTGATGTTAGTAACAAGGGTCTTAGGAGCCCAAATAGACCACTCAATGTACTCATAAGGAGAACCAATAAATTTAGCATAAACATGCCCATCACTAGGATGTCACAACACATAAGAAGGGTTAAAGTCGCCAGCTTTGTTGGAAGGGGTTGCATTGCCCTTTTTGACATCACCACCCCTCACATTGTTCTTCTTCTCCTTAGGAGCACCCTCTCCCTCCTTCACAAAAGTTTGCTTGAGAGGAGGAGGTCGTTTCGCCTTGTCATTCTTCTTCTTGTTCTTGGACTTGGGTGCGAACCCAACGCCCTCCTTGGCCACAACTTCCTTTTGATTGCTCAAAAGGTCATTGAGATTCTTCTCACCTTGTATGCAAGACACAAGGCCTTTCTTAAGTTGCTCCTTCAACTTGGCATTCTCCTCCAAAAGATGCACATGCTCACAACACGGGTTAGCAAGGTAGTCAGAGTCGGGATTCGGAGTTGGATCGATTTTCCTTAGACAGAATCGAGTCGTAGTATCGAGTCGTGGAATCGAGGATTCTACTGGATTTACTCAAATGAGATATTTTGTATCCACTAAAGAAATTTATATGGGTTTATAGAGTTTTGGCACTAAATATAGAGCAAAGACATACACATCAAAGCTAGATCTATTCCACTTCTTTTTATGGCTAACCTACTATTAGCTTGGATGTACGGAACATATATGAGAGGCAAATATATAGAACATTGAAATCTTCGACGCACGAAATTTACTTACATTTTTTTTAGAATACGTCAATAGCCGATCACTTGTATATCCGCCATGCAGTGCTGAACCTTGAAGGGTCTTTCTCTCCTTATCCGATCAATCTTGATGCATCCTCCTTACCACGCCAATTCCATTTGTCGACAAGTCTGTTCCTCAATTTTGATCTAGGTTTTGAGAGCCAGATCAAAGGTGTCGGCGGCTGAGCATGTGGGCTTGGGAGGGGAATAAAGGGCCATGAGGCATGTGAAAATGGTTTGGATGATGGCATATTATTCTGCTACAACTAAACAAATGGCTTAGATAAATTAGTAGAATCGGACATAGTGCATAGCATAGTCGGGATTCTATAGTTTTGTACATGATTCTATGATTTGGATCGCGACTCAACATGGATTATACCTGATTCGGATTCATAGTGGGACTTGGATCGACATGGTTCCGTAGGGTCGTGAAGTCGTAGGATTCTAGGAGTCAAGTCGGGATTCTGACTACCTTGCGGGTTAGTAGCATTTGCATTCTCAATTAAAACCATATGAGGAAAAGTGGCTTTCTCCTTGGTTAGCTTCACTTGGAGTTGATCATGAGACTCCTTAAGGCTAGCATGAGCACCCTTCAAGGACTTGTGAGCCTTGTCAAGTATCTCAAACTCCTCCATGAGTCTAGCATGGTCAACCCCAAGTTTAGCCTTCTCGGAGTCGAGCACATGAGATACAACAAGAGCATGATCAAGATCTTTCTTTAACTTAGCATGGTCATCATTGTGTGACTCCTCAAGAGCCAAACAATGAACATGCTCTTCCTCAAGCGCATTAGAGATATCCGATATCTCATCGGCATAGTCACGACTATGACCTTCCATCTTAGAGATGGTTTCTTCATGATCCTCGATCATGTCATTGGCTTCACCAAGTTGTTCCAAGAGAGCAACGAATTGCTTCTTGGATTTGTGTCGGATTTCAGGTTCCGGCAGACCCTTGAGGATCGAACTCTGGGGTGCACGCGAAGATCTCTCCTCTACCAACCCACGTCCCAACGCCTCACTCGGAATCTATGCTAGCAAGATGAACAACACAAGGGACGCAAGGTTTATACTAGTTCTGGCCACCGTTGTGGTGTAATACCCTACTCTAGTTTGTGGTGCGTGTGGATTGCCTCAGGGGCTGATGATGAACAATACAAAGGAAGAACTGCCTCACGAGAGGTGTTCTTGAACTGATGCGATGAACTGCTTGGGTGAGTTCGATTGCCTCTCGGTCTAATGAGCACTCGATGAGTCCATCCCTTCTCTTTGTGGTGGCTAGTCCTATTTATAGAGGCCCTGGTCCTCTTCCCAAATATTGAGCGGGAAGGGCGCCAACAACGGCCATTTTGAAGGGGAACATCTAGTACAAGTTATCCTGACTAAAGTTGGTCTTCGGCTGCCAAAGACACTGGCGATGACACCGTCTTGGGCTCCACGGTGACCTACATCCTGCAGCTCCACTGGTCTTGGTCTTGTTGCACTGAAATGGCAACCTTTTCCTGATGCCTTGGTACTCTGCGCCTGCGCTTGCTCCCTTTGCACCAAAGAGGAAACAAGGACACTGCCTAGGCCGACGCCCGCCTGGCACCCTCCTGGTCTTGATCGTCATGGCTTGCGTCATGAGCACCTTGTGAGGTACCCTGCCTTGATCTCTCTGCCTCCTCGCGAGCCTGCCTGGCGAGGCCACTCCTGAGGAAGTTTCCTGTCGTCCACCTTGCGAGGCTTGGCCCCTCGCGAGGGTCTTGAGCTTGAGTCGATGAAGATGGGACGCACTGGGCCACCACTTGAGCCACGCCGCAGGCCGCAGGCAGGCAAGTCTGGGGACCCCCATTCCCAGAACGCCGACAGTAGCCCCCGGGCCCAAGGCGCGCCCGGACTTGGCTTAGCAGAGAAGCGAAGGGGCAAGTGCAAAGTGCCGCGGGCGCCAACAGCCTGCGGCCTTGGGTGCCGCATGGCGGTTGATTGGACGTGAGCGTCCCGCTTCCCCACGACGCCTTGGCAACTGCCCAACTGACAAGTCCCTGCATGCAAAATGAGTCATGATTACCTGCGATCCTGGAGGCCGACGGTTGGCCTCCTCTGACTATAAGTACGGAACGTCGTGAGCCCTTCTAGTCCATCTCTCCTTGCTCCGCCTCTTCTTCTTCGCTCCTCCTCCATTTTGACGACGATGGAGCCGATTCGCCGGTTCTCCGCCAAAGAGAAGGGGAAGGCCCCCCGAGAGGGGCCCGTCCCACTCCCACTGAAGAAGCAGCCAGTCCCACATTGCCGCGACGAGGGTGTTCATCAGGAGTCGTCGAGGCCTTGGTATGAGCGGCCACCACCGGGGTTTCTGCTGCCCTTATACGCCTGAATCGGCCCTGGAGAAGAAGATGCCGAGCAACATCGACGGCATCACCAGTGACGCCGACAAGTTACGGCGGTGCACATCATCACCCCTGGAGTCCACGCCGAGGGCTCTTCTCGTGAGCTTGTGCTTGACGCTGCTATGCCTCCGCGGTCTTGGATTCACCTTCCTCCCTCCTTCGCCTTCGAGATACCGCCAAGGGGGCCTCGGGAGCTCTGTCTGCAGCATGCTGACTGCAGCATTCCCGTGACTGAGGTGGAGGTTGAGGTTGTCACCCCGGGCAAGGTCTTCATGACCCGAGGCTGGGGCGAGATCGCCTGGGTCTGCCGGACAGGGGGTGCCCCTGTAATTCATCTTGAATACGATGGCGCCTCCTTGATGCACTTCAAGGTCTTCGACGCGGAAGGACGCTGGCTGGAGTGCTGCCCCAAGGAAGGCGGCCGGGGCATCGGAGTGGCAAGGTCCAGGCCTGCCAACCGCTTCCCCAGTAGCTCCTCAGGCAGCAGCGGAGGAGCCGGTGCACCTAGCGACTCTCCCGAGCTTCTTGCGACTCCAAAGACGAGCGACGACAGCTACGAGCCCCCAAGCTCGGGCCGCGCTCGGAGCAGGGCAGCTTCGTCTGGCCGCCGACGCTGCTGATCTGGATGGGGTCGGTGCCGGCGCCTGGCGGCCCATTGTTGATGATGGCGTCTCCTGCAGAGGCGCGCGTAGTTAGCGTTCCTTAGGATTAACGCCTTTTGTTCTCTGCGAGGAATCGAAGTAACACCCCGCGGGGGTATGTAAGGCGTCTGCCATGCCTTTTGTGCATATTATCCTTATTATGAATTGATGTGAGGTGCTTGCCCTGTCTCGGCTCGGCTTCCCCTTTCTATCCTCACGAAGGCTTGGTGCTCTATGTTGACAGGTCCCGGTGCCCAGGCAGGATTCAGCCGTGGCTGGTATGCCAGGTCGCGATGCCGTGGTCAAGGCCAGGAGGTGAGCGGCCCGAGGTCCAATAAGAGCCCCCGAGGCGCGATGCTCAGGAGGTCCCCTTTAGCACGCAAGAAGCCTCTGCTGGGCGAGAAAGGAAGGTAGCGTCGCCATGACAGGAATGCACTGGGTGAGGGTTTGATGTTGCGTCGATCTAGCTTCTGCAGAGGCGCGACTTATCTCATGGGCTTGGAGTCGTTATCCGGCGAGGTGCCTGGCCTGCGTGCCGGCAGCTGTGGTGTCGCTGGGTTGGGTACTCGTGAGCTTCTCCCCTCTTCCCCGCACTTTCCTTTATGCTCTACGTCCTCAGTTCCCGACCCTCGAGCGAGCTCAGCCGCCGCTAGTATGACAGGTCGCGATGCCGTGGGTCAAGGCCAGGGGGTGAGGGAGGGAGAGCCAATAAGAGCCCATGAGTCGCGATGCTTAGGTGCCCCCTTTTAACGCGCGAGCGGATCACACAAAAGAGAGGGAGAGGGAGCTCATGATGCCCGCCGCGCTACTCCTTAGGAGGATCCTGTACACCAACACGAGGAAAACAAGGGGTGCCATTATGGTTGTCAGCCACCCATTGGTTGCTCCGAGGGAGTGATTGAGGCACTGATGGCCCGGTGAGGTAGCGCTATGCGGGGCTGCCGCGGCCAGAGCTCGACCTCTCAGATTTGTCAGCGTTGCAGGGACGGATCCATGCGCAAGCGCTGTGCCAGAGCGAGCGGCTCCAGAGGTAGGTGTCAATCGAGCAGGCGATTATCTCAAGCAGGTTAATCATGAAGGAGCAAATCAACTTAGATAGATGCGGGAAAGATACACGCCACTAAGTTAGGCCTGAGCGGCTTGGGGATAATGCAGCCCGAGGGGTGCCCCCAGCAAGGTAAACTGAAGACATAAGAAAAAGACACATGCCGCAGGGACAGACCCACGTGACCTGGGAATGATGCAGCCCTGGGGGCGCTCCCAGTTGAAATGGAACTTGAAAGATGTCACCTAATACTGTTGGAGACGAAGGAGTGTTGGAGTAGCTGACGACGCGTGGTGAGGAAGCCGACCCTCACGAGCCCCCAGGGCCCTGAGCCTCGGGAGGCTCCGGGGGCCTCGGCGGCTCATCAAAGACCATCTCCATTTCCGCCAGGACCGCGCTGCGCCTGACCTCCTAAGCCTCCAGAATACTCCGCACCAGGCGCTGATGAGCAGCGGCCGTGTTTGGCAGGCCGAGGGGCATGCGAACGTAGCTGTGAGGCGGACCCTCGCAACGTCCCACGTGCGATGGGCAGAGGCATTCCTGAGACGCGGCTCGGTTGAGCGTTGGTACGTCGATGCAGACGTGCAGCCCACCATCCTCGCCTAGATGGGGAACTACGGCGGGTAAGCGGCAGCCGCCGCGCATGACTCTTGACTCCTGCAGCTCCTGGGTGGTTTTAGCGATGAACTCCTAAGGGTTGAACCTTCCTTACTTTGTACCTTCCTGAGGGAAACATGCCGCAAAGCATGCTTCCAAGTGGTGCCCGAGCACCTCCCTCGTGACCTGGGCAAAGTCTGTGGCCCTCCAAGAGATAGCCCCCGAACTTTGCCCGAGGAGGGCGCCAGGCGCGCCTTCCTATGCGACGGAGGGAGGCGCCCCTTGACCGGGTGCGGATCCCGTCGCCGTGCCACCAGAGGTGCCTACCTCCCGAGGGCTCGGTCCAGGTGATGTCTTCTTCTTGGGAACTGCCTCGGGAAGGCTCCTGCTCTTGCAATCTAGGTCTTCAATTGACGCGGCCTGGAAGGCACGCTCGAGAGAACATACCGCATCCTTTTCCTCACAGGGGACTGTGATGACCCCACCGCTTCCTGGCATCTTGAGGACGTTGTAGCCATGGTGAGTCACTTCTATGAACTTGGCTAGGGCTAGATACCCGAGGATGGCGTTGTACGGCAGGTGATGTGGGCAATGTCGAAGTCGATGAGCTCAGTACGATAGTTTTTGCGCTGTACAAAGGTGATAGGGAGGCGGACGTGCCCTATCGGGGTGGTAGAACCATCAGTGACTCCTGAGAAAGGCTTGGTTGGCTGAAGCTGATCATACGACACATGGAGATTGTTGAACGTCTCGACAGATAGAACATTGAGCCCCGCGCCACCATTGATGAGGGTCCTGGTTACCTGCACATTGCTGATGACTGGGGAACAGAGCATCGGGAGGACCCCGGCTATTGCTGCGCACTTGAGCTGATTCGCTGAGCTGAATGTGATGGCACATGTGGACCATCTGAGAGGGCGCGAGGCGTCAAGCTTTGGGAGGACTGCATTCACCTCACGAGCAAACTGCTTGAAGATGCGCTGGGAGGTTCGGGCTTCAGCTCCGCCCAAGATGCAAGCGATGGCACGCGGCTCCTGGAAGCCCCCAGCCCCCTCGTCCTAATGCTGGTCTCCATTCCTCCTTGGCGGCGGTGGCAGAGGAGGGAGGCCTGCGCTGCCTTGCGGGCGATCCTCACGAGGCTGATCCCTCCAAGCCCCCTCGTGAGGCTGGTCCTGCCAGTGGTCCTCGCGAGGGCGGTCACGCCACCCTTGGCGAGGGCCACAATCTTCCCATCGTCCTCCACCTCTTCCTCCTCCTCGGCCGTAGCCCCGATCACTACGCTCGGGGTGTCGGCCGACATGCCCATCTCGCACGGCCCCGAGCTCTTGGCATTCGTTGGTGTTGTGAGTGTGGAGGTCGTGGTACACGCAGTACCGGCTGCCCTTGGACGACTCCGGTTGATCTCTGCCTTGCTTGGTGTCTGGCTCGACTGCGAGCAACTGTTCCTTTGCGCTTCACGTCCTTGGCCTTGGGCTTCTTCTCTTCAGGATCGGCGGCTGGGAGCTCGAGGAGGGAGAGGCGTCCCTCCTCAGCCCTGGCGCACTTGGTCGCCAAGTTGAACAACTCCAGAGATGTGCACAGGTCTTCGTGGATCGCCAGTTCCTCCTTCATCTTGATGTCGCGGACGCCATCAGAGAAGGCTGAGATGATGGCCTCTTCAGTCACCCTGGGGATCTTGAGGCGAGCGTTGTTGAAGCGCTGAATGTATTTCTACAAGGTCTCTCTAGGTTGTTGCTTGATGCGGCGCAAGTCGCTCATGGCCGGGGGCCGGTTGCGAGTGCCTTGGAAGTTGGCGATGAATCGGGTGTGCATCTTGTCCCAAGAGGAGATCATGCTGGGAGGCAGGTTCAGGAGCCAAGTGCGAGCACCATTCTTGAGCGCCATGGGAAACCAATTCGCCATGACCTTTTCGTCTCCGTTGGCTGCCTCGATGCCCAGCTCGTAGAGCTGGAGGAACTCCGCAGGGTCGGCGGTGCCGTCATAGCGAGGAGGCAGATCCGGCTTGAACTTGCCCGGCCAGGCCATGCTGCGCAGCTCGGCGGTGAAGGCACGGCAGCCTGCGGTGGCCATCAGGGGCCTTTGCTGACGAAGGGCTTGATCCTGAGGGTCTTCACGCGCTGCCGCCAGGAGCAGCACGGGGTCTTGGCGCGCCGAAGCAGGAACGCGATCACGACGCACTGGTGCAGGGAGCACACAAGCGCCTTTGTGAGGGCGAGGGACTTCTTGGAAGCTACTTTCTTGCTACGCGGGCGCTGGGCGCGGTGGGTCTCGCCTAGGGGCCGCGCACCATGGAGCTAGGACGCCTTCTTGGGGAGGAGGCGGCGGAGGCGCCTCCGGGGCTGCGTTGCCCGCGCAGGACGGAGGGCGATGCAGCAAAAGGGACGGAGCGGGGAGCCCCCTATGGCGCTGACGAGCTTGGTGATGCGAGCGAGCCACTCCTCATAGAGGTCGTCGATGGGGCGGTAGTGCAGGAGCTCACGCGCCAGGAGCAATGCGGCATGCGCGTTCGCAGGAGCGTGACGAGCGTGCGACGACGAGCCCGCTGGAGTCAGCAATGGGGTGGCGGTGCGGCCTTCTCGCTGCACCGAGGGATGCAGTGATGACGCCTGCTGCTCGTTTCCTGCTGGGCCGGTCGCGGCGTGGGCGGCAGGCGCCGGGGAACGATGGGAAGCCCGCCGACAGGAGCCGTCTGGGTGACGTGGGCGGCAAGAGCAGCCCGACGCTCGGCACGGGCTTGGCGAGCGTCAGCCATGGACGCGACGGATGGTGGAACGCGAGGATGCGGAAGGAAGGATTCCAGTGCACCCCTACCTGGCGCGCCAAATGTCGGATTTCGGGTTCCTGCAGACCCTTGAGGTTCGAACTATGGGGTGCGCGCGAAGATCTCTCCTCTACCAACCCACGTCCCAACGCCTCGCTCGGAATCTATGCTAGCAAGATGAACAACACAAAGGACGCAGGGTTTATACTAGTTCGGGCCACCGTTGTGGTGTAATACCCTACTCTAGTTTGTGGTGTGTGTGTGGATTGCCTCAGGGGCTGATGATGAACAATACAAAGGAAGAACTGCCTCGTGAGAGGTGTTCTCGAACTGATGCGATGAACTGCTTGGGTGAGTTCGATCACCTCTCGGTCTAATGAGCACTCGATGAGTCTGTCCCTTCTCTCTGTGGTGGGTAGTCCTATTTATAGAGGCCCTAGTCCTCTTCCCAAATATTGAGCGGGAAGGGCGCCAACAACGGCCATTTTGAAGGGGAACATCTAGTACAAGTTATCCTGACTAAAGTTGGTCTTCGGCTACCAAAGGCACTGGCGATGACGCCGTCTTGGGCTCCACGGTGACCTCCTTCTTGCCGCGCCGCTGGTCTTGGTCTTGTTGCACTGAAATGGCAACCTTTGCCTGATGCCTTGGTACTCCGCGCCTGCGCTTTCTCCCTTTGCACCAAAGAGGAAACAAGGACATTGCCCAGGCCGGCGCCCGCATGGCGCCTGTCTGGTCTAGATCATCCTGGCTTGCGTCATGAGCACCTCGTGAGGTACCCTGCCTTGATCTCTCCGCCTCCTCGCGAGCTTGCCTGGCGAGGCCGCTCCTGAGGAAGCTTACTGTCGTCCGCCTCGTGGGGCTTGGCCCCTCGCGAGGGTCTTGAGCTTGAGTTGATGAAGATGGGCCGCACTGGGCCACCACTTAAGCCACGCCGCAGGCCGCAGACAAGCAAGTTTGGGGACCCCCGTTCCCAGAACACCGACAATTTGCCCTTGAGCTTAATCATAAAAGACTCAAATTCATTTACTTCCTCATTAGACCCCTCACTTTCATCAATGCAGTCCGTCAAGGAGGGATTAGTAATGATGGTAGTTTTGATGTTGGGGGTTACCTTGTTGGTAGCTTTGGCCATGAGGCACTTGGCGGTGATGTTTTCGTTGGGAGAATCATAGAGAGACACCCGTGGAGTTGTGGCAATGGCAATGGAGGCCATGGCCATGGCTTCACCATGCTCCTCCTCCTCATCATCATCCTCATTGTATTCTTCTTGATCCACCAACCCTTTGGTTGGAGTCTTCTTGGTGAAGTTGTTCTTGTTAGGGAAGGACTTGGCTTTATCTTTTCGGATGAGCTTGCCACCATTGTCTTCCCTCTTCTCGTAAGGGCACTCCACTACAAAGTGGCTCACATTGCCACAATTGTAACATGTTCTCACACGTTGTTTGCCCTTGAATCCACTAGAGTTGTTCTTGTTGAAATTGGGCCTTGAATTCTTCTTGCTCCAAAATTACCTTGAAGCAAGAGCCATGTGCTCATGGTAATCATATTTCGTATCTTCGGGGTTGCTCTCCTCATCTTCCTCTTCATCCTCTTCTTCAACACTAGCCTTGGCCTTCAAGGAAATGTTGGGCTTCTTTGCTCTTTGAGGGAGTCCCGGATTAGGGGGTGTCCGGATACCCGGACTAGACCTTTGGCCGGACACCTGGACTATGAAGATACAAGATTGAAGACTTCGTCCCGTGTCCGGATGGGACTTTCCTTGGCGTGGAAGGCAAGCTTGGCGATACGGATATGTAGATCTCCTACCATTGTAACCAACTCTGGGTAACCCTAGCCCTCTCCGGTGTCTATATAAACCGGAGGGTTTTAGTCCGTAGGACGAACAACAATCATACCATAGGCTAGCTTCTAGGGTTTAGCCTCTCTGATCTCGTGGTAGATCTACTCTTGTACTACCCATATCATCAATATTAATCAAGCAGGAGTAGGGTTTTACCTCCATCGAGAGGGCCCGAACCTGGGTAAAAACATCGTGTCCCTTGTCTCCTATTACCATCCGCCTAGACGCACAGTTCGGGACCCCTACCCGAGATCCGCCGGTTTTGACACCGACATTGGTGCTTTCATTGAGAGTTCCGTTGTGCCGTCGCCATCAGGAAGGATGCTTCATCCCGTCTTTAAATACGGCACTATTGCTAAAGGAGCTTTGGCTATCGGCCAAACTCTCCGGCTAGGCGGTTTTCTTATGACCGCCTGTTCGGCCGCTGCGCCGACGATGACTTCTCGGGTCATCGAAAGAAATCTCCATGTCAACTCGGAACTCACCGAGCAGTTAGATCCGATGGAGCTCTCTTCCTTAAACGAGCTCTTGGATCGCATCGCCACCTAGGAAGTCGCTACAGACTACGATCAGATTGGGCCTAAACCCGATCCGAGAGAGATTAACTCTCCCCAGGTCACCCACCACGTTGCAGTGGTGGAGGAACAATGCGGCAAGCCTTCATCTATCTTAAGGAATAGTTATGTCCGGATTCCCGATCCCTCCAAGCCGGATACCCACGGAGGGGAGGACGTCACTCAAGCCCTGAACCTAAAGTCAGGCAGCAGGCTAGATTCATTGGACAACATCCAAGAACCCAAGGTTCTGAGTTTGGAAACTCATTGGCCCCTGAGTCTCAGATTGGGCGAGGTTCCGGATTTAATTCCACCCGCCCACCCAAATATAAGCGATCTATTCCAAATTCGGCAAGAGCCCGCAGAAACAGTACACCATTACTGGGCCAGATTCCTCCTGGTCATGAACAGGATAAAGGACTGCCGCGAGGAGGATGCAATTTCATTCTTCTGCAATAATTGCACGGATAATGGAATCCTCAATGCCATAAGTCGCCGTGAAATTACACACTTCACTGACTTGGCATCCATAGTATGAAAGTACTGTGCGATGGAAGCGCCTGGAAAACCGAAATAAAATTTTGGGACAATCCGACCCTGAATACAACCCCAGTCCGAAATAAAAGGGTGCATTATCGCTAGGCACCTGGGTTAAACACCAAAAAGCAAAAACCCTCTATAGGGCATGGAACTGTACTAGAGGGATGGCTCAATGGACCCTGTAAAATTCATAGTACAGAGGGCGCCACACCAACTCATAGCCTTAGAGCATGTTGGATACTCTGGCAGGTGGCCAGAAGTGGTGAAGAGCTTCTAACTCCAGAATTCACAGAGCACCAGCCCAGGGATACCAGTACGGTATTAACAGTCTTCGAGACTTTCGCATCAAATAATATGTGGAAATGAACACTCCGCAGCCTTGCCAAAGTCTACCAAGTAGCAACAATAAACCCATGGAGTGACACGGCTATTACCTTTAATGCCAGTGATGAACCTAAATTCCGAACAGCCCGAGCACCAGCCGCATTGGCCCTCAGTCCAATAGTGGACGGCCTTCACCTTACCAAGGTACTCATGGACGGTGGCAGCGGATTGAACCTCATTTGTGAGGAAACCCTTCGAAAAATGGAAATAGACCGGAGCCACATTGAGCGAAGCAGCACAACCTTTAGAGGAATAATCCCCAGTCGAGAAGCGTGCTGTACAGGAAAAATCACACTGGATGTGGTGTTCGGCACGCCGGATAATTACAGGTCCGAGGAGGTCACGTTCCAAGTGGCCCTGTTCAGCAGCGGATACCACACTCTATTAGGGCGAGAGGCATTCACAATTTTTCAAGCTATACCCCATTACGGCTACATGAAGCTCAAAATGCCCGGACCCAACGGAATCATCACTCTCGCTAGAGACCCGGACATAGCACTCCGCGCCGAAAATAAGACAGCAGCACTGGCCCTTGAGGCACTATCCGAAGCCCTAGAGGCCGAGGAACTGACTGCGCTGTGCTCCACGGTGAACAGGGACGACATGATACTCGATAAAAGATCCAAGTCCACCTCCTTTAAACCGGCGGACGAAATAGTCAAATTCCAAGTCCATCCAACGGACCCTACAAAACGGCCTCCATCGGGGCACAATTAAACCCTGATGTAGACGCCGCACTACGAGAATTCCTATGCAAAAATTGGGACATTTTTGCCTGGCACCCTTTAGACATGCCAGGAATCCCACGCCGGCTGGCCGAGCACAGCCTGAACATCCTAAAAGGATTCAAGCCAGTCAAGCAGGCTCTTTGGCGTTTCTCCAAACCTAAGAGACAAGTCATGGGAGAGGAGCTAGCCAAACTACTGGAGGCCGGATTCATCAGAGATATAAAACATCTGGACTGGCTAGCAAACCTGGTGATGGTACCAAAGAAGGACAAATCCTGGCGCCTATGCGTCGATTTCAAGGACCTCAACAAGGCTTGCCCAAAGGATCCCTTCCCCCTCCCCCGCATATATCAAATTATCGATGCTACCGCAGGACACGATTCATTGTGTTTCCTCGACGCATACTCCGTGTCGGGGAAACTGATCCACGAACACCTATGGGACCGGCAGACCGAGCCCCTTTCGGTTCGGCGGGGGGCGGAGATCGCACGAAGAGCGGATCGAGGCGAAGCACACGAGCAGTTTACCCAGCTTCGGAGCTCTCCAGAGAGATAACACTCCTACTGCTGCATGTCTGAGTGTATTGAGTTCATGTTCGGGAGCGCTGAGTGCTACAGTACACACTAGCTGCTAACGAGACCGAGCGTGAGTGTTTTTCTGCCTTCGAACCTCTCCTCTACGTTGCGCATGGGCCTCCTTTTATATGCTAAAGGGGTCACCGACAGGTGGCAACGTAGACAAGGGTAAAAATGGAAAAGGAATTGCGGTTGGTACAACTACCTGTACAGTGTATCATACCTAACCCTGACGGCAGGGGACAAAGGCATTAAATGCCCGTCTGCGTCGCCCAAATAGTGCAAAAAGGGACCGTCAGGGATGCCACCGCTTGCCATGATGGCAATCTTGTCAGCACCGCTTGCCACCGCGCACCGCTGGCTGCACAGCCTCTTGCCACGCGCTCCTAGAAAGGCCCCAGGGCGACACGTTGGTGGATGTGCTGGAGCGCGGGTACAGAGTGGTAGCTTGCCGCGGCAAGCGCCTTGCCGCGGTCGTTGTCTTGTCGCGTCCGGAAGCTTGTCGCTCACCGGGCCTCGCCGGGACGCGTGGCGCGTCGCGGCAAGTTCCTTGAGATGCCTTGGTTGGCCTTCCCGGCAAGCTCCTCTTGCCGGGGCCTTGTCTCCTTGGCTTGAATACTTTGTTCTTGAATGGCTCCAAAGGAACCACGGAGGACCTTGGCGGTCACCCGGCAAGCCTTGCCACGGGGTGCTGCGACTGCCCGTGCACAAGTTCGGGATACTAGGGTACCCCTACTCTAGTACACCGACAGGAGCCCCCGGGCCTGGGCCACACACGGTGCCGAGCGCTGTTGGGCCAGGCCCAAAACAGGGCACGGACACGCGCGGCCTGGGTTACGCCGTATCTCACTCTGTATCCACCGCGCCCTCTTTGAACGGCACGCGTTGAATGCTGCATCGTGGGAGAGATCGTGGGTGGTTTCTTTATTCGGAAAGACAGAACGTCCGCCCCCTCCCTCTTTATAAGCAGGGGAAACAGGGGCAGTTCGCCCATCTCACCGGTTGCTATTCCAATCTCAAAAACCTCCGCCGCTCCCCCCTTCTTCCCAAAGCTGAAAGAGAGCAGCGCTCCGCCCCCCATCGCCACCGGCACCACCAACGCCGTCGATCTCTCTCACCACCTCCGCCATGGCTCCGAAAGCCGGGAAGGTTGTGAAGTCGGCCGAGGCGCAGCGGCTCGCGGCACTGCGAAAGGAGCGGGCAACCTTCCCCCCCCCCCATGCTTGCCGCGAAGGAGTTGAGGGAGTATTACTACCTCTTCTGGTCGACGGAGACACGAGCGCATCCGCGCACGAAGGTACTCTCAGCTGCCACTTCGGAAATAGCTCCGAATGGATATCCCTTCTTCGCGTTGTTCTTCTACTGCGGGCTCTGCCCGCCTTTCTCCGAGTTTTTCTGCGACATTATGAACACCTACGGGTTCCGCCTCCTTGACTTCACCCCCAGTGCCGTTCTGACCATGGCATTTTTTGCACATCTCTGCGAAAACTTTGTCGGAGTCTATCCAAATGTAGCTCCTTTTCGCCACTTCTTTATGCCCCGAGTTGAGAGAGGGGAGCCTTTATCCGGCGGAATTGCCTGGATCTCGAGAACTGGCAAGAAGGAAGCTTATCTATAGGGAGAGCTGCGCAGCAAGTGGGAGGAATGGAGAGCAGAATGGTGCTGGATTGTCGAGGAGAACCCGCAGCCATTTACCGCCCAGCGCCAAACCCCAGTAGCGCGCGGCAACGATTGGAGCAACGTGGCCCCGGAAGACGATAGGCTGAAGATTGCCGTCACCCGGATCCAATGCCTCAGGCTTGCCGGGCTCACTGTAGGCGCCGTTGGCGTAGATTTTCTTCGCTGCCGCATCGCCCCCCTGCAGGAGAGGAGGAGACCCGCCTGGGAGTTCTAGAATGCGGCGGATATCATGAGGCTGCACCCAGGCCTCAACTTCAACTTCACTGTCCTGGAACTGGACGTGATGCTCCTGGAACTGTTCAAGCACGATCCTCAACATCCCGAAGTGTTCAGGTTGCCGAGGGGTGTCGTTCTGCTGTGCAACAACTCCTCGCTCGACCGCATCCATGCAATGATGCCGCTGTGCGATTTGCATGGAATTGTCACAACTTCGCAAGAGCCTGCAGACGACGTCGTGCAGGAGTTCTTTGACGGCTTGGTAGAAGTGCCGGTCCGCTCCGATGAACAGAAAAGCCTTACTCGCGACACCACCGATGCGGAGATGCAGCGCATCGCCACTAGGCTAGAAGAGGCGGCGGCAGCCGCTGCCGCGGGCGAGTTTGGATTCACCGTGGAGGAGGCAGAGGCAGCAGAGGCGGCAAGCCTTGCCGAGTGAGAGGGGCTTGCCGACGAGGGAGAGCTTGCCAGGCCTGAAGTTGAGTCGAGCGAGCCCGCCGAGGGCGCAAGCGACTCATTGAAGATCAACTCCTCCTCTTCCTCATCTTCAGACAGCTTGCCGCAAGCGGAGCCCCCAGCTCCACCAAGAAGGCGTCTCCGCAAGGCCGGGGACGTAGCGGGGCGGCAGACGGGTCAACAGCCGCCGTGCCGCGCGATGTGCTCCACCGTGGTAAGCACTGTTGCCGCGGGAGCACCTCACGCCGCTGCGGCAACTGGAGCGGGGTCCTCCCGGACCACCGCTTCTGCTCCTGCCGCTTCTCACGCCGCGGTGGCGGCCGGAGCTGGGCCGTCTCAGACCACCGCCACTGCCCCCGCCAAGCGGCTAAGGGAACCTATTCTTCCGCCTTGTCGTGCCGGAGGCGAGCCGGACTTCGATATCTCTGCGCTCAGCTCCGACGGGGAAGAAGAAGAGTAAGATTCTCTGCTATACTTGTAGTTCTTCAATTCTTGCTATTTTGTCTTGTATCTGATTTGCTTTACTCCGAACCCATTCCTTTTCAGGACTCTGGTCCAGAGAGCAGCAAAGAGAGCCAAGGTCCCGGTGATTTTCATCGAGGACGAACCCACCGCGACAGCAGGGGACGTGTCCGAGACCACCTTGCCGGACCCGGCAACTATTCCCCAAAGCAGCCCCCAGCGCAGCCCCCAGCGTAAGTATATGGTTTACTTCCTGTTGTTAGGCGCGCATGGGTACTCTTTCTTTGCTGACATCTGACTATTGGGTTGCGTAGGAGCAGAGCAGTCTCACCAGGAGTGCCCGGAAGCCGCTCCCGACATGCCATCTGCTTCGACTACACCGCCAAGGGAGGATTCCTCGGCAAGGGAACGTTCTCCGGCAAGGGAGAATTTTCCGGTAAGGGAGAAGTCTCCGGCAAGGGACAGTACCAGCGACCCCCCGGTGGCGGAGACCATGACTGTAGATCCTAGTACAGGTAATCCTCTTGCTTGAAAACTTCCCTTGGGTTCTTCTTCATCTGATTTTCTTTTTGAATAATTGCTTGACTTTTCTCCCTTTTCCGGTCATCAGATCCATCTGCCACGGAGCCGATGGAAACCGAGGTCACCGGCGAGGAGAATGCGCACGGCAATACCGACGACGCCGCTGCCACCAAAGAAGAAGCCGGCGCGGATGATCCCGCCGGCGAAGAGGCCGCCAAAGCTGCCGCCGCAGAAGCTGGCGAGGGGTCCGGCGATCGCACTGACGGCCCCGAGGCAGCAGGAGCGTCAGGCGCTACGCCGACCGCCGATCCCTCCGCTGCAGCTGCAGCATCACGCTCCGAAGAGCCCCAGCCCAGCGCCTATTTGAAGGCCGGCGATGGCGTCTTCATCAAGCTCCCCTGGGCGTCAAGCTCCAGGGCGCCGGTCGAAGGAGAAATCTTGGATGGAGAGGTGCTCGCCTCCGCTGGGCTGACGCTGGTTGATGCGCCGAGCAGTAGCAGCGGCGAGCCTGAGGAGGAGCGGCTGCTGCGGAAATTGTTGTCACTATACTGCGCTCGACAGGCCAAGCTGGAATCCCGAGAAGCGCTTGTCGCAAAGGCGGGAGTGGACATCGAGAAGCGCGCGAAGGAGCTTCGGGGTCTCAACCAGGAAGCTCTCCGGTCCCTGGCAGAGGAGCGGGAGCAACTCACCGAGGAGCGGAAAGCCTTCCTCCTCGAGAAGGCTGAAGTTGAAGAGCAACAGCGGCTTGCTGCCGAGAAGCTGTCTGCGCAGGAAGGCGAGTTGGCGCAGCGGAAGGTCAACCTTGACAGCCACGAGGAGGAGCTTGCCGCGCGCGAGCAAACATTCGGCGGGGCTCTCAAGGAAGCAGAGGATGCTGCCGCAGCTGCCGAGGCTGCCAGGAAGGAGCTGGAGACGAAGGTGGCGCAGCTGGAGGCCGATCTCAAGGCGAGCGGCGAGGAGCTTGCTGCGCTCAAGCGTGAGCGCGAGAAGGACGCCTACACCCTTGGCGAGCTGCAGGGTCGTCTCGCCGAGAGGAGCAAGGAGCTTAGCGCCGCCAAGGACTCCAACGCAGATCTTGAGTAAAGACGCTGGACGGCGCCAGGGAGCAGGAGGTGGCCTTGAAGGAGAAGATCAAGGCCGACGAGGCGCTGCTGGCGAGTGCTGTTGCCGCCTAGAACACTTTTAGGGAGAATGTGGAGCACTGGACGGAGGGTCTCGTGGATGTTGCCGCAGCCATCGACAGGGAGCTGGCGCAGCTGGGGATGGAGGATCTCGCGTATTCCTCCGATGAGGACCTCCGACCCAGCGCCAAGCTCAGCTTGTTCTTCAAAGGCGTGTCGACGGCCCTCCAGCGACTCCGGGAGAAGATCCCAAAGCAGCTGGCCGACGAGTCGCGCAAGATCTGCGCGGGAGCTCTTCAAAAGGTGCTGGTGAAGGTGGCCTTCCGCAACCCAGGCCTCAACCTCACCAACGTCCTCAGGACCTTGCCGCCGGATGCTGATCTGGAAGCGCTCAAGACCCTTCTCACACCCATTGTGGACAAGGTGAGCGGGATCAAGAGGGTTGAGGGCGATCGCGTAGATTAGGCCGCCCGTTTTCTCTTTTTCTTGTCGCTGCTGGTCATGTTATGAGAACAATCTGTTAGGGCTGCGACAAGCTATCTTGTAATATGACTCTATTTTGGGTAGCGATTGCTATGTTATTTCCTTTACTTGATTCCTTCCTTTGTATGTTTTTGCCCTACGCTTTTAGGGAACTTGTCGGCGCAGGCATCTTAGCCGCGAGCGCTGAGTGCGGGACGTCAGCAGCCTGCTGGCGGTGCTGCTACCGACAAGAAACCTTGTCGCAACTAGTCGCAGCTCACTTAAGTTGTTGAGCGGACTCGAAACAAAGTAAGGGCGCAACTAGCTACGAGTTGGTTCCTCTGCGCACAGGTTTTCCATACAAAGCACGGTCGTTCGAGGAAGATAACTTAAAAAATTTAAAACTGATTGCTCAAACTTTAGCAACTTAGCTTTTCTGTCGTTTGCTTCCCGGTAAGGCAAAACTTCCTCGAACGACGCTTGGTCCACACCATTATCTTCTCCTTTCCCCCCGGCAAAGTTGTGGGCGAGGGAACCTTCCTTTCTTTGAGAAAGAGAAAGAAGAGAAAATAAAGATATGGAGCCTTATGACTTGTTATTGCTTACCGGGGGTAGGCGCTGCACAAAGTGTCAGATAACATATGCAAAAAAGTAGAAAGCATGAAATTGACAAGATGTGAGGAGCACATGAGCTTTACTTATGCACGGGGTCTGCGCCCGGCTTCGTACGAAGGATTACATGCAACATCGGCAAGACTTGTACAAAAGGTGGTTGCCGGAACGGGTTCCGGCAATAGCGCCCTATGGGTAAAACTTACGAAGATGCTCAATGTTCCAGGAGTTGCTCACCGGAATGCCATCTTCGGTCTCAAGGAGGACAGCACCAGGCCTAGTGACTCGTTTCACCCGGTAAGGGCCTTCCCACTCCGGCGTCAACTTGTTGGAAATCTTGGCGGACTGAACGCGCCGAAGAACAAGGTCACCTTCCTCGAGACTTCTGGCATTAACTTTGCGGCTATGGTAGTGGCGCAAAGCTTGCTGGTATCGAGCAGCTCGTACAGCGGCCTGAAGACGGTCCTCCTCAAGGAGCAGTGCGTCATCTTGTCGCAGCTGCTCTTGCTCAAGCTCATCATAAGCGAGCACTCGAGGTGACCCGTATACGAGTTCCGTGGGGAGAACTGCCTCTGCTCCATAGACTAGAGCGAAAGGTGTCTGGCCAGTGGCTCGATTTGGCGTCATCCTGATAGACCAAAGAACCACCGGCAGCTCCTCAATCCAGTTCTTTCCGCACTTGTGCAGCCTGTCGAAAGTCCTGGTCTTGAGCCCGCGCAGCACTTCAGCATTTGCCCTCTCCGCTTGACCGTTGCTTCTCGGGTGAGCAACAGAAGCGAAGCAGACCTTGGCGCCAAGATCTTGGACGTACTGCATGAAGGTGCGGCTCGTGAATTGCATGCCGTTGTCGGTGATGATCCTGTTAGGGATCCCGAAGCGGCAAACAATCGACCTGAAGAACTTGACTTCTGACTATGCTGTCACCTTCCTCACTGCTTCCACTTCCGGCCACTTTGTGAACTTGTCGATTGCAACGTACAAGTACTCAAAGCCCCCGACAGCTCGGGGAAAGGGTCCGAGGATGTTGAGCCCCCAGACCGAAAATGGCCAGGATAAAGGGATCGTGTGGAGAGCTTGAGCTGGCTGGTGTATCTTCTTGGAATGGAACTGGCACGCTTCACACTTGGTTACTTGTGCAGTTGCATCCTGGAGGGCTGTCGGCCAAAAGAAACCTTGCTGGAATGCCTTGCCGGCAAGTGCTCTTGCGCCAATGTGGTGACCACATATGCCTCCATGTATCTCCGCCAACAGCTTTTGTCCGCCTTCCCGGTGAATACACTTCAATTTCACACCGTTTAGTCTTATTCTGTACAGTGTGTTGTCGACAAACTGGTACATACTTGACTGCCGGGCTACTCTTTCCGCTTCTTCTTGCTCTTCGGGAAGTTCTCCTGTCTGAAGGAAACGGACAATCTGTTGTGCCCATGCTAGAGCTTGCGGCTCGACAACAAGGACTAAAGGCACATCTGCTGCTGCGGGAACATCCGCTTCTACGGCGAGAACCTGCGGCTCAGCCGGAGCTTGACGTTCCCCGGCAAGCTTGCCGGAGCAAAACTTGTCGGGAGCGTCTGCTTCAACAGGACAAACCCTAGGGCTTGCCGGAGCAGACTGCTTCTCAGCACCCTTGGTGTTGATCTTGGGGACCTTCTTGGCGGCGGCTTCGGGGAGCTCTGCCGGAAAATAGTCACCAGAAATCAACTTCCTCTTCTTGCTCTGTCCAGTTGATGGCGTTACAGACGGTTGAGTCAGTTTGAGCACAAAGATCCCTGGTTCCACAGGTAACTTAAGTGCGGCGCACTTCGACAGGCCATCGGCAATGTCGTTCTGAGCTCTTGGAACATGTTCCATCTGTAGGCCGTCAAAGTGCTCTTCTAGCTTTGTCACTTCATAAACATAAGCTTCCATCAACGGACTCTGATAATTCTTTTTCACTTGGCAGACAACAAGCTGTGGGTCACCCCTGACAATGAGCTTCTTGATCCCAAGGTCTGCTGCGATCCTGAGACCGGCAAGCAAACCTTCATACTCTGCGGTATTGTTCGTTTCTTGCTCCTTGGGAAAGTGCATCTATACTACGTACTTGAGGTGCTCTCCGGTGGGTGCAACAAGTAGCACGCCCGCACCGGCGCCTTGCAGCGAGAAGGCACCATCAAAGTATATCAACCACTCTTTGCTTGCTTCCTTGACGGGGATGCTCGTTTCTGGAATTTCTTCATCTTGAGTTGGCGTCCACTCTGCTATGAACTCTGCCAATGCTCTGCTTTGGATAGTTGAAGTGCTCTCAAACCTGAGGCCAAAGCTTGACAGTTCCAGTGCCCACTCGACAATCCTGCCCATTGCTTCTGGATTTTGCAGTATCCTCTTCAGCGGAAAACGAGTGACGACTGTGATCTCATGTGCTTGGAAGTAATGGCGCAGCTTTCTCGAAGCCATGAGAAGGCCGAAAAGCAATTTCTGCACACTAGAGTACCTTGACCTAGCCCCCTGCAGAAGGAACTGACAAAGTAAACTGGGCGCTGCACCATTCTCTTCTGCATCTCCTCACGCGCCTGCGCAGATCCATCTTTGTCGGGACCAGAGCTTGTCGGTGAAGTCCCCTGCTTGTCGATGGATGCGTCTGCCGTGGTTGCTGGCTCATCATCCGCCTCCCTCTCCGCTACTAACGCAGCACTAACCACTTGATTGGTTGCCACTATATACAGCAGCAACTTCTCTTGTGGCTTAGGTGCGACAAGTGTTGGAGTGGAGGACAGGTATCTCTTCAAGTCCTGCAGCGCAGCCTCCGCCTCTGGAGTCCATTTCATTGGACCTGCCTTTTTCAATATTTTGAAAAATGGCAGGGCGCGCTCAGCAGACCTAGAGATAAACCTGCTGAGAGCAGCCAAGCAACCGGCAAGTCTTCGTACATCCTTGACGCGCTTTGGTGCTTCAATCTGCTCAATGGCCTTGATCTTGTCGGGATTGGCTTCAATTCCCCGCTGAGACACGAAGAACCCGAGAAGCTTGCCGGAGGGGACTCCAAACACACACTTATCGGGGTTAAGCTTGAGGTTGATCTTGCGCAGATTTGCAAAGGTTTCGTCTAAATCTTGAATCAGAGTCGCCTTGTCCTTGCTCTTGACCACTATGTCATCCATGTAGGCTTCCACATTTCTGTGTATTTGTGGCTCAAAAGCGTCATGGAATACCCTTGCAAATGTTGAACCAGCATTCTTTAAACCGAAAGGCATCCGTACGAAACAGTATGTGCCACATGGGGTGATGAATGCGGTCTTCTCTTCATCCTCTTCTGCCATGAAGATCTGATGGTATCCTGAGTATGCGTCAAGAAATGAAAGCAAGTCACATCCGGCCGTGGAGTCAACAATCTGGTCGATGCGCGGCAAGGGAAATGGGTCTTTGGGACAAGCTTTATTGACATCGGTAAAGTCGATACAAAGCCTCCATTTCCCATTTGCCTTGCGCACGACTACAGGATTGGCCAACCACGTAGGATGGAGCACTCCTCTAACAAGGCCTGCTGCTTCCAATTTCTTGATTTCTTCTGCGATGAATTCTTGGCGCTCCACTGCCTGTTTCCTGACTTTCTGCTTGACGGGCCGCGCATGAGGACAGACGGCAAGATGGTGCTCGATTACTTTCCTGGGAACACCGAGGATGTCAGACGGTTGCCACGCAAACACGTCGATGTTCGCCCGCAGGAAAGCAACGAGCGCGCTTTCCTATTTAGGGTCGAGAGTGGCACTGATGGTGAAAGTACCACCAGTGCCGTCCTCCTTGGCGGACACCCTCTTGGTCTCTGGTGGAGCTGCCATTGTCTTCTTACACTTGCCGGTGGAGCTCGATGGTGCGTCCTCGACGGTAGCGCAGCACTCCGAAGAGGTGCGCTTGCTAGAGTGGGCATCAGAACTCTTGCCGGACTTGGTCTTCTTCTTCCCCCCGGGAGCTTCAACGGCAAGTGACTTGCGATCTGTTGCGGCTGCTGCTTCCTGGTAGATCTTGTCGGCGCAGATAAAAGCATCCTTCTTGTCGCCAGGGACAGAGATGACACTTATCGGGCCTGGCATCTTCAGCATGTTGTAGGCATAGTGAGAGGCTACCATGAATTTGGCGAGTGCTGGACGGCCGAGTATCCCATTGTAAGGCAATGGAAAGTCATCAACGTCAAAAGTGACCCTCTCAGTCCTGAAGTTCTCTGAATCTCTGAATGTACTTGCGCAGGGGCTCGCCCAAAAGTGACCGCGGCAGGGTGGACATCTGGGATGTTGTGCTGTACGCGGCTGAATCTCTGAATGTACTTGCGCAGGGGCTCTCCTTCCTTCTGGGCGAGCAGATGAAGGTCGCTCTCTTGGCCATGAGGCTTGTGGCCGCCTGTAAAGGCGCCGACAAACTGATGGCATAGGTCTGCCCAGGAGGATATGGAGTTGTTCGGCAAGTGCATGAGCCAGGACCTGACATTGGGCTTGAGCACCAGCGGGAAGTAGTTGGCAAGGATCTTGTCGTCCCGCCCCCCGGCAGCTTGCACCGCGATGGTGTAGATGCTGAGGAACTCCGACGGATGCGACTTGCCGTCGTACTTCTCTGGTACGTATGGCTTGAAATTCTTCGTGCTGGGCCACTGGACTTGCCGCAGCTCACGAGTGAACGCAGGGCAACCTACTGCGTACGGCAAGTCGCCTGGTTCCCCTGGTGCATGCATGTCAACAGAGGGCCCAGCGCGCTGGTCCGATTGATGCCGCGCTTCTCTTCGGCGCTCGATGCGAGTATGAGCGTCTTCTTGCTATCGTTCGTGAAGAACTTGGCACTGATCGCGACGAGCTCGTGGATCTGATGATGCGGTGGAGTCGCTGTCGAGGTGGATCCGGCGAGTCGGTGATCTTGGCCTTCGGGGTGGAGAGTGCATGGTGGTTGCACCCCCACCGGTTTTGTCGCCATCGGCTCGTGCCTGGCAGTCCTGCCGCGGCAGCGATGTACTTGGCTGCCGCGGAGTGTCGCCGTTGGCGAAGCCGATGAGACTCTGAATGGTGGCCCTCCATTCGTTGATCTTGTCTACCGTTGGAGGGTAATCCAGGAGCAGTTGAGCTCGCGTCAAAGCTTCTGCTGGAGTGGTGGGCGGCAGTGGCGAACGGTGCGAGGAGCGGGATATGCTCGAACTTCTAACTATATTAGAAGGAGCAGTATCCCGTCCAGGCGACCGTGTCTCGCTCGTGCCAGCATGTTGGCGTGCATGCTGGTCTTGAGCACCCCGAGATCCACCAGCTCGATCTTGGTCCAACGAACGTATGTCACCGCGAGTACCATGACGCTATCGGTCCTGCGCCTCCTGAGATGGGCGCGGTGCATGTACGGACGCCGAGGTCTGCGCAGCCTTGTCCTTGGACCTGGCAGCACCGTGAGCTCCCTCGTCGACGCCCGTTCTTCCGCCGGCGTCTACCCCACCACCCGTTTGCTCCGGTGGTGGTGGGATCGACGTGGACGGAACAGCTGCCACTGAAGCCTTCTTCTTCGGTGGCATGTCGATGAAGAAGATGAAGATCTAGTTCATGTGAACGCCGGATCAGGTTCACACAACCTCGACGCCCCCTACCTGGCGCGCCAAAGATGTCGGGGAAACTGATCCACGAACACCTATGGGACCGGCGGACCGAGCCCCTTTCGGTTCGGCGGGGGGCGGAGATCGCACGAAGAGCGGATCGAGGCAAAGCACACGAGCAGTTTACCCAGCTTCGGAGCTCTCCAGAGAGATAACACTCCTACTGCTGCATTTCTGAGTGTATTGAGTTCTTGTTCGGGAGCGCCGAGTGCTACAGTACACACTAGCTGCTAACGAGACCGAGCGTGAGTGTTTTTCTGCCTTCAAACCTCTCCTCTATGTTGCGCATGGGCCTCCTTTTATATGCTAAAGGGGTCACCGACAGGTGGCAACGCAGACAAGGGTAAAAATGGAAAAGGAATTGCGGTGGGTACAACTACCTGTACAGTGTATCATACCTAACCCCGACGGCAGGGGACAAAGGCATTAAATGCCCGTCTGCGTCGCCCAAATAGTCCAAAAAGGGACCGTCAGGGACGCCACCGCTTGCCACGATGGCAATCTTGTCAGCGCCGCTTGCCACCGCGCACCGCTGGCTGCACAGCCTCTTGCCACACGCGCCTGGAAAGGCCCCAGGGCGACACGTTGGTGGATGTGCTGGAGCGCGGGTACAGAGTGGTAGTTTGCCGCGGCAAGCACCTTGCCGCGGTCGTTGTCTTGTCGCGTCCGGAAGCTTGTCGCTCACCGGGCCTCGCCGGGACGCGTGGCGCGTCGCAGCAAGTTCCTTGAGATGCCTTGGTTGGCCTTCCCGGCAAGCTCCTCTTGCCGGGGCCTTGTCTCCTCGGCTTGAATACTTTGTTCTTGAATGGCTCCAAAGGAACCACGGAGGACCTTGGCGGTCACCCGGCAAGCCTTGCCACGGCGTGCTGCGACTGCCCGTGCACAAGTTCGGGATACTAGGGTACCCCTACTCTAGTACACCGACACTCCGGCTACCATCAAATTAAGATGGCAGAGCCAGACCAAACCGCAACGGCATTCATCACCCCATACGGCCCATTCTGCTTCAACACAATGCCCTTCGGGCTCAAAAACGCCGGCGTAACATATCAGCGCATGATTCAGACATGTCTGGCAAACCAGATCGGCAAAACTGTGGAGGCATACGTAGATGACGTGGTCGTCAAAACCAAGCATGTCGAAACTCTAGTAGATGACTTGAGGCTCACATTCGATAACCTCCGAACATATGACATCAAGCTTAACCCGGAAAAATGCGTTTTCGGTGTGCCAGCCGGAAAGCTCTTGGGCTTCATTGTATCTGGTAGAGGAATTGAAGCAAACCCAGCCAAGATCCAAGCTGTGTCACAATTGGAATTCCAAAGCAGCTCAAACAAATACAAAAATTGACTGGATGCATGGCAGCTCTAAGCCGCTTTATCTCCCGCTTGGGAGAAAAGGCATTACCCCTTTAGCGCCTCCTCCGGCACACTGAACACTTCGAGTGGACGGATGCCGCCACGGTTGGACTCAAAGAAATAAAAGCCATATTGGCGACAAACCCGGTCCTGGCCGCGCCTAACATCAGCGAACCAAAGCTATTATACATTGTAGCAACTTATCAAGTTATAAGCGCAGTGCTCGTCGTCGAACGAGAAATGGACGGACACAAATTCCTCCTTCAAAAACCAGTTTACTACGTGTCCACTGTCCTCACTCCATGCAAGTCACGGCACCCGCATTATCAAAAGATAGCGTACACGGTGTTTATGGCATCCCGAAAGCTGCGACACTACTTTCAAGAGTGTTCGATAACAGTAGCCTCCAAAGTACCTCTTAACGATATTATAAACAACCGTGACGCAACGGGCCGGATTGCCAAATGGGCCATTGAGCTCCTCCCGTTCGACATAACCTATAAGCCACAGCGAGCTATTAAGTCGCAAGTTTTGGCCGACTTCGTCGCCGAATGGACTGAAGCCGAACTCCCTAAAGAGTACGACACATATTCCAACTGGATCATGCACTTCGTCGGCTCCAAAATGTTAGCCGGTCTGGGGGCTAGCGTCGTTCTGACTTCCCCAATAGGAGATACAGTTCAATACGTACTCCAGATAATGTATACGGACTCCAACAACGCAGCCGAATACGAGGCCCTTCTACATGGTCTCTGGATGGCAGTCTCCATGGGCATCCAACGCCTAGAGGTGCACGGGGATTCGAACCTCGCGATATCCCAAATAAATGGAGACTTTGATACCAAGGATCCGAAAATGGCAGCTTATCGCAACGCCGTCCTAAAAATGTCAGCTCGGTTCGAGGGGCTCGGATTTCACCATATAGCCCGGGAGAACAATCAGGCAGCAGACGTCTTGGCACGCATTGGCGCAAAGCATGATGCAGTCCCCCCAACATTTTCTTGGAGAGGCTATTCAAGCCATCCGTATTATGGGAAGGGGAATCCGGAAATAATAGCCCGGACCCAACCGCACTGCCCGACACCGAACATTCTGACACAACGGGAGGCTCTGCCAACAAAGTAACATCCTCAGCCCACGTAATAATGGTAGTCATTGCCCCGTGGACAGAACCATTCCTAGCCTACCTAACCAGGCAGGAACTTCCGGAGGACCAAAACGAGGCACGCTGCATAGTGCGGTGATCTAAAGCCTATAAAGTCCATGAGGGAGAGCTTTATAAGAAAAGCACCACCGGAGTCCTTCAAAGGTGTATCTCCGAAGAGGAAGGGCGGAATCTTCTGGCTGAAATTCATGCCGGACTCGGCGGGCACCACGCTGCAGCCCGGGCCCTTGTAAGCAAGGCCTTCCGTACAGGATTTTATTGGCCGATGGCCCGGGCAGATGCTCAGGACTTAGTCCAACGATGCGTCGGTTGCCAGCTCTTTGCTAACCAAGGCCATATGCCACCCTCTGCCCTCCAAACTATACCCATCACCTGGCCCTTCGCGGTCTGGGGGCTTGACATGGTTGGACCCCTTAAAGGAGGAACCCACAAGCAAAAATACCTACTGGTCATGGTGGATAAATTCACCGAATGGATAGAGGCCAAGCCTATTAAGACGGCCGAATCCGGACCGGTGATAGACTTCCTATCAGGGGTCATACACCGTTACGGCGTCCCCCACAGCATCATCACTGATAACGGCATGAACTTTACGGCCGACTAGGTCAAACTCTGGTGCAAAAACATAGGCATCAAGCTCGACTACGCTTCAGTCTATCACCCACAAACTAACGGTCAAGTCAAGCGAGCAAATGGTCTAATCATGAGCGGCATCAAACCCAGATTAGTGCGGTCCCTCAAGGAATCTAACACGCACTGGGTAGAGGAGCTTGACTCCGTACTCTGGGGGCTGCGGATCATGCCGAATTGCACCACCGGATTCAGACCATTCTTTATGGTATACGGTGCAGAGGCAGTTCTGCCCTGCGACATAATTCATGACTCACCTCGCGTGCGCATGTATGAAGAAAGAGAAGCCGAACTCGATCGGCGGGACAGTTTGGACGCCATGGAGGAGGAGCGTGACGTGGCAAAAGCCCGTTCCGCATTCTATCAACAGCAGGCTTGAAGATATCAAAGCAGAGAAGTACGGGCTAAAACTTACAGTGTTGGCGAGTTAGTTCTACGCCTGCCGGACAAGAAAAAGGACAAACTCAAGCCCAAATGGGAAGGTCCCTTTATTATTGACCAAGTCCTGACTGGTGGAGCGTACCGTCTGCGAGATGCATCGGATAACCGACTCGAGCCGAACCCATGGAACGCAGCCCGTATCCGAAGATTCTAAGCCTAGCGCCGGACTCTGTGTTCGTCTCCTTCCTCTATCTATTTTTTACACATTAGCTGTCTTATATTTCTCTCCTTCTCCCTCCCTTTCTCTTACAGCCTTTAAGGGCTCATTCACGCCTTGTTCGCACACAATTGACGCGCTATCTGCGCTCACTATACCTGGGGGCTTCTTTAACAGAAGCTTGTTTATACGGGCCTTATGCCCAACACATGTGTCACACTTCCGCATGTACCTTTTATTCACCATTATATCCATCGATATGACTTAAGTTTTGGCCAAGCTGGGTTGCCTGGCTCCTGTGCTTACCCCTACGTCCCCGATTGTTCGGCTAGGCGGTAAAGGGGGCACCTCTGCCATTATTACTACCGGGTCAGCCAGATGTGTACCTCAGACTGGGTGAAGCCGAAAGCTAGCGTTCTTAAGGGAATATTCGGTCGGTGAACTAAAGATGATTTCTCACTCGTTTATTTATCCGCCCCCATATGCTTTTCTACTTTTTTTGCAGTCCGGACATGCACTTTAGGGCATGCCTCCTAGGGAAAGGAACCCCTAACAGAACTATTCTCCCTGGAAAATGTTTCTTACTAACCATGTAATATAACATAACTAGTTGGCCACTTGTCTGTTCAAGCACTAATGACCCCTAGGCCTTGTCTCCACGCATGCCCCGACTCTTACATAACTGAGAGGGTATTCGGACACACTCCGGACTATCGGGTCCCGAGGTTGAAGCGAAAAGGTCCGCCATGACAAACGATCTACAATCCGGCTAGAAGGCATTTTACATGTCATCTTAAATTACATAGTAAATTTGACTGGGTATATTCCTCTTCAATACCATCCAACATGTTGTCTAGTTTACAGTCCTGTTGGGAATATTTGGCGGCCAACTCTACCTGGCCCTACACTAAGCTCACAGGGATCTCCTTCCCATCGGGCCCCACAGGTCCAACCTCAGCCATGTGGTTTGGGTCAGCCTTCGTGTACCGCGTCTTCACTATGGCCCAGGCCTCCCTGGCGCCTTGACGATAGGCCGATATCTTCCATAATTGGAAGCGCCACCGCGCTCCCTTCAGCTTCTCTGCAAGCTCTCCAAGGCCTTCGGGCATGGAGACGGATGGCCACAAGGCCTGGGCGACGCCTTGCATTACCTGCCGAACTCGTTCGTGCAGTTGTGAGAGCTCGGGAAGAAGGTCACCCGTAGAACCGGGCATTTCCTCTGCAGGCCGACCTGTCAGCATACCTACAGACATAACTCTATCAATTGACTTCCTCGCCAAACTCTTTTTTGAAGTTCGTTCAAGCACTTACTAAAAATGCCGCGTCGAAGCCACCGATTCTCCTTCACGGAGTCCGACAGCTGGGCACGAACATCCTTTAGTTCCTCGCGCAGCTGGGTGTTGGCATCTTGGAGATTATTCTTCTCCTGCCTCACCTTCGTAAGCATGCTCTCACCGGCCTTTAACCGACGCAAGAGTTGTTGCTTGTCCGGATCTACTCCGGCACCATCTGCAATGTTATTGTCAGATTTGCACACACGCCGCACTTCACGACATACTTATCTTTCGAAGCATATATTACCAGAGGGGGTCTCCTTGGCCTCCCCTGCCGCGGCTAGTGCGGCCTCAAGTTGGGCTTTGCACTCTTCCAGCTCCTGGGACAGTTGGGTATTCTTTTCTGTAAGATCCTGCATAACAAATGATCCTTAAATCAGTTATTCTAACTGTTTCAAGTCTCGGGGGCTACTGACATATATAACCATCAAATTTTCTCACCCGTATGTATTTTACATACTGCTCCGTGGCTCTGGCTAGACCATTTTGAGCGGCACGGAGGTACGCATCTCCCGTATTGAAGGCATCCAATGCCTCTTGGGAGAAACAAGCGTCACGAACAACTGTCCGGCGACGCCTGTGGTTCATGGCACTCTCCACCTCAGAATTGGTGGCAGACAGCCCGTCCGCATCCTCTGTCGAAGGAGCGTCCGGTGCACGCCTCGTGTTCGCCTCCGCTTCCGGACCCGGCCTTGGAGCCTGGCTGGTGGAGGCGCGATTGGCAACCTCTCCAGATATAGTGCGGCGAGCGCTCTTTTTCCTGAAGAGAGCACGAGCATTAGTATGCCTTGAGGGAATAAAACCTGGTAATAAAATGGCACGCCATACCGTTGCGCCGGCGTCTCAATCCGGACCGCACTTCTTTTCAGCCTGCTGGGCCTTGATGCCCCTTGTCGGCTAGCCACCGCAGGCTCGGCCCTCCACCTCAAGGACTTCCCCTGCAAAAATGCCATTGGTATATGGTGATCAAAAATAAGCAGGGATGGATCATCTTAAAAGTACTGGGACTTCGGTCTTGGTTACTTGTGAGGCTGGAAGTAGTCCGGGATAATCAACCGTAATGGCCACTAAGGCGTTGTCCTTTCTCAGTTGATGAAACACCCCATCGATCAGCTCCACAGATAAGTCCGGGTCCTCTTGGGAGACCGGGTCGAAGTACTGTTCCGGGTCCTCGGGTTGTGGAGGAGGGCTGTTTATCTCCTTTACAGCCTGGCATAGCTCCTGCGTTGAAATTGCTAGACTAAATGCTTAACTATGGGAATATGGAACGGATGAGCGAGTGAAAGTGTTCGCTTACCCAGCTTGGAGGATTGTACATAGAAAATCCGCCCCGTGGATTGACGCGGAGAAATTCCTCCTCTTCTCCCTTGTACAAAGCGGACAAGATCTTTATTAGAGCGGCAACCGATTCCGGCCCCTTATGGCCGCACCGCGTGGCATCGTCCTCCCCGTTGAAATCCCACATGGGGTGGCCTCTATATTGAAGCGGCTGCACCCCCCGCATAATGCATGTGGCCATGACCTCGATCATGGTCAGTCCAGAATGAGCTAACAACCGTATCCGGCTCATCAGGTAAAGGACGTCCTTGTCATTTTCCTTCTGAGGGCTTCGTGGACGCCAGCTTAGGCGCTTCTTCAAAGGAGCATTATCGAACTCAGGGAGGCCGATCCGAACAGGGTCCGGCAGGGGGACATCTTCTATATAAAACCATTCTAAAGGCCAATCTTCGGACGCCTTCTTTGGGGTTCCAGATAGATATCCGGTCCCGGCGATGCGCCATAGTTCGGCTCCGCCCACTTGATATATCGACCCCTCCTGAGAACGGGGCACAAGGCAGAACAACTTCTTCCACAACGTGAAATGAGCCTCGATGCCCAAAAACAGCTCGCAAACGGCTACAAAGCCTGCAATATGCAATATGGAGGCAGGCGTAAGGTTGTGCAATTGGAGGCTGTAGAACTCCAGGAGCCCCCGGAGAAACGGATGAATTAGAAATCCGAGCCCTCTTATCAAATAAGGGACAAGGCATACCCGCTCTCCTTCGGAGGGATTGGGGACGCTCTCCGCTTGCTCTCCACCATTATAGGTGGCAAGCCCGGCTCGAACCGGGACCATGTAGGCTGGGGGGAGAAACCCCTTGGCTTGGAGCGCCACTAGCTTGCTGTGCGGGACGGAGCATCTCTCCCAATCTCCAGGCTGAGGGCTGGGAGGGCGAGAGGAGGAGTTGCGTCGACTGGCCATGATGGAATGGATCTCTGTCGAATACGCTCCGATGAATGCTCGCGAAGGGAACATGGTGTGATTCGAATCTAAATCCTCGTCTCTTTTATAGGCAGCTCATTTGCGCAGCTAGGGGGGTAAATGAAAAAACACCTTGGCTTTTCGCATTCGTTTGACAGGTGGAAGATGGCCATTATTGGGCGTGGAAGCCAAGGTGCGCAACATTCACCAGAAGTCGGACACTATTCAACAGGTATATGTAATTTGGAGAATAACCCACCTTGCAATGCCGAAGACAAATCTGCGCGCCGGACTCATCGTCATTGAAGCCTGGTTCGGGGGCTACTGAGGGAGTCCCGGATTAGGGGGTGTCCGGATAGCCGGACTATACCTTTGGCCGGACTCCTGGACTATGAAGATACAAGATTGAAGACTTCGTCCCGTGTCCGGATGGGACTTTCCTTGGCGTGGAAGGCAAGCTTGGTGATACGGATATGTAGATTTCCTCCCATTGTAACTGACTCTAGGTAACCCTAGCCCTCTCCGGTGTCTATATAAACCGGAGGGTTTTAGTCCATAGGACGAACAACAATCATACCATAGGCTAGCTTCTAGGGTTTAGCCTCTCTGATCTCGTGGTAGATCTACTATTGTACTACCCATATCATCAATACTAATCAAGCAGGAGTAGGGTTTTACCTCCATCGAGAGGGCCCGAACCTGGGTAAAAACATCGTGTCCCTTGTCTCCTGTTACCATCCGCCTAGACGCACAGTTCGGGACCCCCTACCCGAGATCCGCCAGTTTTGACACCGACACTCTTTGAGAAAGCAGCACCACATTGTCGGCGGTCTTGTCCAAGATCCTCATCGCCACAAACTCATCCAACAACTCACTTGAGGACAAGGTGTGGAAGTCCAGCCTTTGACGGATGACAAAGGACATGGCCTTGTGGTAAGGCATGATGGACTTGAGGAATTTGCGCTTGATCCAATTATCATCGGTATCCTTGCTCCCATGATCTCGGAGAGAGACTGCAAGAGTGGTTAATCTCCGGTAAAGCTCATGAGGTTCTTCATCTTCATTCATTGCAAACTCATCGGCTTCATCTTGCACCACTTCATAGTTGGAGCATTGAATGCTTGCGCTTACCTTGTAAAGAGAAACAACATGGTGCCATGCTTCCTTGGCCACGGTGAACGGTCGGAGATGTGCAATGTCTTCAGATGGAATTGCGTCTTGGATGATGAAGAGGGCATTCTCATTGAATTGATGATCTGCAGCTTCTCTCGGGGTAAAGTTGCTTGGGTCATGCGGATAGAAACCTTGCTCAGTAATTCTCCAAAGATTAGTATTAACATGGTTTAAATGACATTTAAAGCGATAGACCCAAGAGTCAAAATCCTCATTTTCACAATCTTAGGAGGAGAACCCGCATGATTTAAATGAGTGGAGGGAACCGGTCCTCCATAAGTAAGAGGTGGTTCAACATGGGCATAGATGCCATTTCCACTTTTACCACTAGTCAAAGGAACTTTTTCACTAGTAGCTTCCCCTTGTCGGAGTTAGCATCCGTCACCTTGTTAGTGGGTTCGACCACTTCCAAAGGTGCGGTGGACAATTTAGGACCATCAAGAAAGTTCTTAAGCATGCCTTTGACCTTGGCCGTCATGGAGGTTTTCAATGTGTCCGAAGCCACATTGAACTCCTCACGTGAGATTGAGGTTCCCCCACAGGCTGTAGATGAGGATGGAATCACACCGGGGTGCTCCTCCTCACTGTCTACGATGTCAACCATACTCTTCGGACGACAAAGTCCTAATAAAGAGACAAGGCTCTGCTACCAATTGAAATGATCGATATAGTTGACTAGAGGGGGGGTGAATAGGCAACTAACATTTTTTAGCTTTTCTTTACCAAATTAAACTTTGCATCAAAGTAGGTTGTCTAGATATGCAACTAGGTGAGCAACCTATATGATGCAACAACAATAAGCACACAAGTAAGCAAGGGAAATAACACAATATAGCTTGCATAAGTAAAGGGGGGAGATAACCAAAAGAGGAACCGATGGAGACGAGGATGTGTTACTGAAGTTCCTTCCTTTTGAAGGGAAGTACGTCTATGTTGGAGCGGTGTGGAGGCACAATGCTCCCCAAGAAGCCACTGGGGCCACCGTATTCTCCTCACGCCCTCACACAATGCGAGATGCCGTGATTCCACTATTGGTACCCTTGAAGGTGGCAACCAGACCTTTACAAACAAGGTTGGGGCTCTCTCCACAACTTAATTGGAGGCTCCCAACGAAACCCCGGAGCTTCACCACAATGGAATGTGGCTCTGAAGTGACCTCTTCCAACTAGGGCGCCCAAGCACCTAAGAGTAACAAAATCCACACACGAAAGTATGGGGGAATCAAGTTTCCCTTGGTTGGAGTGTAGATCTAGGTCTCCTCCTTCAATCCCTAGCAAATCAACAAGTTTGAGTGGCTAGGGAGAGAGATCGGGAAAGAAAGCTTTGAGGGCATTAATGGACGAGAGAGAGAGGCAAGAGGTAGTTGGGAGGTGGGAGAAGCACCACCTTAAATAGGGTCCCCTCAGATCCAACCGTTATGCGCAGAAACACATAGGAGCAGTACTTCCGCAAGGGTCACTAGTACAACCGGTGAATGCGAGAAACCCCTGCTAGGGCACCAGGGCATTACTTCCGGTGGGGCAACCGGTAGTACTAGTATATCGGAATAAAATGGAACTACCGTTCCACCACCGCCTCAACCACCGCTACCCAACAGAAGGTTTTCACCCTAGACCGGTAGTTCGAGCGATGGTAGAGCCGAAACTACCGCTCACCAGCAATTCCTGGGCAGTGGAGTTTCATGCGGTACTACTGCCCTGAACACCGGTAGTACCAGTTTGTCAAGACAAACCGGAACTTCCGTTCCACCACCGGTCTACCACCGTACCCAGCATAGAAGGGTGTCACCCCTGAGCGGTGCATGGAGCGGTGGTTTGACCGGAACTGCATGCTAGCGGTACAACCGCTCAAGAGAGTGGTACTACCGCCCTGGGCACAACTACACAGTCACAGAGGACTTTGGGAACCTCTCTCTCCTCGAATGGCGGGTGTATGGTGGGTGCAAGGAATGTGTACGTGTAGAGATTGACCCAATACCTTCCGATGTGGATCCCCTCTTAAAGATACTTATATCCTACGACCAAAGAAATAAAAATGTCGGAAACTCCGTCTTCGATCTTTTCCGCATAAAGGGAAGGCCTAACCGTCTTGCGCCGCACAATGTGTACCTAAGAAATCTAGGATGCATGATTAGTCCACATGAGTGTTGTCATCATCACCAAAACCTTAAGGCAAAAGATGCCCTTACAACTAGGTATGATGATACCGAGGATCAAATCTTGGGCAAGTAACATACCGATGACATAGGGAACAACGTATGTTGTTGTGCGGTTTGACCGATAAAGATCTTTGTAGAATATGTAGGAACCAGTATGAGCATCCAGCTTCCGCTATTGGTTATTGATCGGAGATGTGTCTCGGTCATGTCTACATAGTTCTCGAACCCGTAGGATCCGCACGCTTAACGTTCGATGACGATTTGTATTATGAGTTATGTGTTTTGGTGGCCAAAGTTTGTTCGAAGACCCGGATGAGATCATGGACATGAAAGGAGTCTCAAAATGGTCGAGAGGTAACGATTGATATATTGGAAGGTCACATTCGGACACCGGAATGGTTTCGGGAAGTATCGGATAAGTTTCGGAGTACCAGGAGGTTACCAGAACCACCCAGGGGACTATTGGGCCTTCATGGGCCCTAGTGGAGAGAGGAGGCCGGCGGCCAGGTGGAGGCGCCCCCCAAGCCCAAACCGAATTGGACTAGGGGTGGGGGTGTGGCCCCCTTTTCCTTCTTCTCCTCCACCTCTTTCCCCTTCTCCCTTCTCCGGAAAGGAAAGGGGAATCCTACTAGGACTAGGAGTCCTAGTAGGACTCCTCCCTTGGCGCGCCCCCTCTAGGCCGGCCGCCCCCTCCTTCCCTCCTTTATATAAGTGGGCAAGGGGCACCCCAAAGACACACCAATTGTTCTCTTAACCATGTGTGGTGCCCCCCTCCACAGTTTACTCCTCCGGTCATAGTGTCGTAGTGCTTAGGCAAAGCCCTGTGTGGATCACATCACCAACACCATCATCACGCCGTCGTGCTGACGTAACTCTCCCTCGACCCTCTGCTGGATCAAGAGTTCGAGGGACGTCATTGAGTTGAACGTGTGCTGAACATGGAGGTGCTGTACATTCGGTACTTGGATCGGTTGGATCGTGAAGATGTTCGACTACATCACCCGCGTTAACATAACGCTTCCACTTTCGGTCTACGAGGGTACTTGGACACACTCTCCCCCTCTCGTTGCTATGCATCTCCTAGATAGATCTTGCGTGATCGTAGGAATTTTTTTGAAATTGCATGCTACGTTCCCTAATAGTGGTATCAAAGCCAGGTCTATGCGTAGATAATATGCACGAGTAGAACACAAAGAGTTGTGGGCGATAATTTTCATACTGTTTACCACCAACGTCTTACTTTGATTCGGCGGTATTGTTGGATGAAGCGACCGGGACCGACATTACATGACCGCGTTCATGAGACTGGTTCTACCGACGTGCTTTGCACACAGGTGGCTGGCGGGTGTCTGTTCCTCCAACTTTAGTTGAATCGAGTTTGACTACGGCCGATCCTTGTTGAAGGTTAAAACATCACACTTGATGAAAAATTGTTGACGGTTCTTGCTAGAAGCTCGTAGCAGCCATGCAAAACTTGCAACAACAAAGTAGAGGACGTCTATCTTGTTTTTGCAGGGCTTGTTGTGATGTGATATGGTCAATACATGATGTGATATATAAATGATCATGTTTTGTAATAGAGTTATCGGCAACTGGCAGGAGCCATATGGTTGTCGCTTTATTGTATGAAATGCAATCGCGATGTAATTGCTTTACTTTATCACTAAGCGGTAGCGATAGTCGTAGAAGCAATAGTTGGCGAGATGACAATGATGCTACGATGGAGATCAAGGTGTCAAGCCGGTGACAATGGAGATCATGACGGTGCTTTGGAGATGGTGATCAAAGGCACAAGATGATGATGGCCATATCATGTCACATATTTTGATTGCATGTGATGTTTATCTTTTATGCATCTTATTTTGCTTAGTACGATGGTAGCATTATAAGATGATCCCTCACTAAATTTCAAGGTATAAGAGTTGTCCCTGAGTATGCACCGTTGCTATAGTTCGTCGTGCCGAGACACCACGTCATGATTGCAGGGGAGGGCCCTAGAAAATAATTGAGAGGGGGCAAAAAATGTATGGCCATATTCATAAATGATAAATCAACAAGACAAAAAACATACATGTAAACTTAAACACGGGAATAATCACTTTATTATCCACATGGTAGCCAAGTTCATTGAAATGGGAAAGGAAACTAACCATTTGAGGTAAAAGTAATCACAACAATATAACCATATCATGTCCTGAAGCTGCAAAAGAGAACATTGACAAATTGTTCTAACACTTAATCTACAACCTGCAACAACAGCGGAAAAACATGATCAAAATTGACAGGGTGGAAACGTTGAAAATTTCTGGTATTAAAAAAGGTAAGAGCTTTAGGCCGAGCATTACCTTCCATTTCATCCCACGACGTTCTTTCACCACATGAAAACGTTTAACTATCACTTCATTTTGAATTTTGTTTAGCAATTCTTTTTCTACAAAGAAGATAAGGCTATGGTGCATAAAATCATCACTAGTTTTGCTACATAGAGCATTCTTCACAGTATTCATAGCTGAGAAGCACCTCTCAACGGTTGTAGTGGCAACAGGAAAAGTAAGTGCTAGCTTTATAAGGCGATATACTAAAAGATAAGAAAGATGCTTCTTTGTAGTCACCATTAGTTCAGCCAGATCACCAATATTATCCAAGCTAGCAAACCTTGTATCATGGGTTATATTATCCAAATAGATATCAAGTTCATGCTCAAGACCCACCAAATCATTGAAGTCGTATGAGTAAAACTAAGCCAATTTCTTCAACTTCTCAACATTATAGTGACCAAACCGATCACTTGGACTCAAAGCTGGCATACAACAAAGTAACTCAGAAATGATAACATTGAATCTGCCATTTAACTCTTCTACCAACATATCTAGGACAACAAAGAAACAATCAATCCGATAATGATGCTCATTGTTAATACCGTTCCTTTGCCTTATCTTCTTTGGATTCACATAATCATCTTCCATGTCCATCACTAAAATGTCATTCTTCTCACAAAAAGAATGTACCTTGTGTAGAAGATCATTCCAACCATGCTCAGATCTAAGCTTTAGTAGCTCTCTCTAGTAGATTCCATATCTGATATGGCATTTATAATGTCCATATCCTTTCTCTAAAATGTTTTAGATAGCCCATTTGTTAAAACAAATATAATCATCATCATGTGTAGATAGAATACATAATCAAATGATTGAAAATATTTCAGAATCCCACTAGCTTGACGTTTTTAATAGGATCAGTACCATCTTCCTCAACATATTCTAGCACTTCAACCACCGATGGAAACATCTTTGACAAACCTACCAAAGTTCTATAGTGAGAGTTCCATCTAGTATCTCTCGGTCTTTGAAGAGAAAGCTCTTGATTTAGTCTAGTTCCTGTAGCAATCTCACCCTTGCCAATTGTTTTCCTCACTTCTTCTTGATGATCCACTCTAAGTTCATCCTTTCTCTTGCAAGATGATCCAACAACAGTCACCATAAGTGATATCATATCAAAGAAATCTCCAACATCAATAATTTTCTTTGCAATGGCCACAACAACCAAGTTAAGTTTGTGCGCAAAACAATGTACAAAATAAGCTGAACTGTTATCTCTCATAATTTTTGCTTGCAAACCATTGAACTCACCTGCCATGTTGCTTGCACCATCATACCATTATCCTCTCACTTGTTTTAAACTCAAACCAAACTTTGCAATCATAAAATCAATTTTTGACTTGAGAAAAGTAGTTGTAGTCTCCTCAACATGAACAACACCTACAAACCTCTCATATGACAGTCCACCACTCACGTATCGTAGAACCAATGCCATCTGCTCTTTGTCAGAAATATCACGACACTCATCAACCAATAAGCTGAACACATCCTTGCCAATTTCTTGGAAAATACATGACAAGATTTCTTCTGCAAAGCATTCAGTAATACTTTTCTGAATTTTTGGAGACAACATTTGATTATTATGTGGGGCGTTTTTGAATGCCTTGGCTACAATTTCATTCTGACTAATAGTATACTCCATCAACTGCAAATAGTTTCCTTTATTTACCGACTCTTCTGATTCATCATGACAACGGAATGGTTGTCCCTAATGCAACAAGTATCGACATACATCAATTGCAGCATTGACCTGAATAAGATGCTCAGTTTTCTCAATTTGACTTGGCTTGTGTAAGGCTACTGTGATTGATTGATCTATGTTCTCCAAATCCTCACAGTTTTTTAGTGCTCTATTGTGGAAACCGTTGCGATCACCTACATGAGTCACAAATCTTTCTGGCTTCTTCCAATTGTGAAAGCCATCTACTACAAATGCATCATGCCCAGGGTTGTTACCTTTGATGTTGTCCCTGAATAAATAGCAACATAAGCAATATGAATTGTCATTTGCCTCACTGTACTCTAGCAAAGTACCACCATACTCCTCATACCAATCAGGATTAAAATACCTATTGGTCCCCAATCATCCTTGGCTTAAAAGTTTTTGGTTCAGGTCAATGGGCCCCCCACATCAAGTATTTCCTCCATATGTCCTCATGCTGATTGGGATTGTAATCTATAATCCTCTTCCTTTTAGATGGATCCTTAGGAAGATTCTCCAAATAAACTAGTTCGGGCATCGCGGAAGTTGTTGATTTTTTAAAAAACCTCTCCATTAGCTGTTCTATCATATTAAGTGCCAATAATTCAAACGTCAATGGAAGAAAGGTCCGAACTGATATAATCACACAAACTGATCATTTTTACACATGACTTAACAAGACTAAGATGTTTTTCAATATAGAAACAAACAAACAAAAAGCTTGAATAAAAAAGTTCTAGGGATTTACCTTGATGTCAATTGAAGTTAGGGAATTGCATGAGGTCAGGAGATTGGATCACCGTCGACTGTCGCTGTGTTGCTGCAGTGCCACTGCAATGTTGCTGGCCAGGTCGCCAGCAGCGCGACCAGCAAGGACGAACGAGGGTCGAGGGGGAGTCGACGATTGCCACCGGCGGCACAGCGAGCTGGCGACTCACGGCGGTTCGAGATTGAGGCGATACGATAGGCGAGGGATTTCTTTAGTCCCATGTAATTTTTTTAATTGGAGGCGTTGCAGGCTGCGTACATGTGTAGGCTGTAGGTAGGTGAGAGTTACGATACGGGGATGTGGCAATCCTTTTTGCTGGGCTTACTTTTTTAGTATTGGGCTTCTAAAATATCTAAGGAATTAGGCTTAGTGGGGGCACGTCATTAGCCTTTATGGGGGCACTAATGAATCACATGGTACTACTATACCTTGATGAAAAAAAATCAAGTGGGGGCAGCTGCCCCCACGGCTCTTCATGTAGGTCCGCCCATGGATGGTTGGGTGTGATAAGCTCTACGTTCACATACAATGAGTGCAAGCCATCTTTGCACGTGCAGAATACTCGGGTTAAACTTGACGAGCCTAGCATATGCAGATATGGCCTCGGAACACTGAGACCGAAAGGTCAAACGTGTATCATATAGTAGATATGATCAACATAGAGATGTTCACCATTGAAAACTACTCCATCTCACGTGACGATAGGACATGGTTTAGTTGATATGGATCACATGGTGATAACCCACAAGTGTAGGGGATCGCAACAGCTTTCGAGGGTAGAGTACTCAACCAAAATTTATTGATTCGACACAAGGGGGGCCAAAGAATATTCTTAAGTATTAGCAGTTGAGTTGTCAATTCAACCACACCTGGATAACTTAGTATCTGCAGCAAAGTATTTAGTAGCAAAGTGGTATGATAGTAATGGTAACAGTGGCAAAAGTAAAGATAATAGTTTTGTAGTTGTTGTAATAGTAGCAACAGAAAAGTAAATAAGCGAAACACAAGATGTGAAAAGCTCGTAGGCATTGGATCAGTGATGGATAATTATGTCGGATGCGATTCCTCATGTAATAGCTATAACATAGGGTGACACAGAACTAGCTCCAATTCATCAATGTAATGTAGGCATGTATTCCGAATATAGTCATATGTGCTTATGGAAAAGAACTTGCATGACATCTTTTGTCCTACCATCCCGTGGTAGCGGGGTCCTAGTGGAAACTAAGGGATATTAAGGCCTCCTTTTAATAGAGAACCGGAACAAAGCATTAGCACATAGTGAATACATGAACTCCTCAAACTATGGTCATCACCGAGAAGTATCCCGATTATTGTCACTTCGGGGTTGTCGGATCATAACACATAATAGGTGACTATAGACTTGCAAGATAGGATCAAGAACTCACATATATTCATGAAAACATAATAGGTTCAGATCTGAAATCATGGCACTCGGGCCCTAGTGACAAGCATTAAGCATAGCAAAGTCATAGCAACATCAATCTCAGAACATAGTGGATACTAGGGATCAAACCCTAACAAAACTAACTTGATTACATGGTAAATCTCATCCAACCCATCACCGTCCAGCAAGCCTACGATGGAATTACTCATGCACGGCGGTGAGCATCATGAAATTGGTGATGGAGGATGGTTGATGATGATGACGGCGATGAATCCCCCTCTCCGAAGCCCCGAACGGACTCCAGATCAGCCCTCCTGAGAGAGATTAGGGATTGGCGGCGGCTCCGTATCATAAAACACGATGAAACTTTCTCTCTCATTTTTTTTCTCCGCGAAACAGAATATATAGAGTTGGAGTTGAGGTCGGCGGAGCTCTAGGGGGCCCACGAGATAGGGGGCGCGCCCAGGAGGGGAGGGCGCGCCCCCCACCCATGTGGACAGGGTGTGGGCCCCCTGATCTTCATATTTTGCCAGTATTTTTTATATTTTCCAAAACTTATCTCCGTGGATTTTCAGGTCATTCCGAGAAGTTTTGTTTTCTGCACAATAAACAACATCATGGCAGTTCTGCTAAAAACAACGTCAGTCCGGGTTAGTTTCATTCAAATCATGCAAGTTAGAGTCCAAAACAAGGGCAAAAGTGTTTGGAAAAGTAGATACGTTGGAGACGTATAAACTCCCCCAAGCTTAAACCTTTGCTTGTCCTCAAGCAATTCAGTTGATAAACTGAAACTGATAAAGAAAAACTTTTACAAACTCTATTTGCTCTTGTTGTTGTAAATATGTAAAGCTAGCATTCAAGTTTCAACAAGTATTATGAACTAACCATACTCACAATAACACTTAGGTCTCACAATTACTCATATCAATAGCATAATCAGCTAGCGAGCCATAATAATAAAACTCGGATGACAACACTTTCTCAAAACAATCATAATATAATATAACAAAATGGTATCTCGCTAGCCCTTTCTAAGACCGCAAAACATAAATGCACAACACCTTTAAAGATCAAGGACTGACTAAACATTGTAATTCATGGTAAAAGAGATCCAGTCAAGTCATACCCAATATAACCAATAGTAATGAATGCAAATGACAGTGCGCTCTCCAGCGGGTGCTTTTTAATAAGAAGGTGATGACTCAACATAAAAGTAAATAGATAGGCCCTTCACAGAGGGAAGCAGGGATTTGTAGAGGTGCCAGAGCTCGATTTTAAAATAGAGATTGAATAACATTTTGAGCGGCATACTTTCACTGTCAACGCAACAACTATGAGATGGCTATATCTTCCATACTACATGCATTGTAGGCAGTTCCCAAATAGAATGGTAAAAGTTTATACTCCCCCACCACCAACAAGCATCAATCCATGGCTTGCTTGAAACAACGAGTGCCTCCAACTAACAACAGCCCTGCGGGAGTTTTGTTTAATTATATTGATTTGCTTTGATCTTTTTGGATCATGGGACTGGGCATCCCGGTTACCGGCCGTTTCTCGTGAATGAGGAATGGGGTCCACTCCTCTTGAGAATAACCTACCTAGCATGGAAGATACAGGCAGCCCTAGTTGAAACATGAGCTGCTCGAGCATACAGAACAGAATTTTATTTGAAGGTTTGGAGTTTGGCACATACAAATTTACTTGGAATGGCAGGTAGATACCGCATATAGGAAGGTATGGTGGACTCATATGGAACAACTTTGGGGTTTAAGGAGTTTGGATGCACAAGCAGTATTCCCACTTAGTACAGGTGAAGGCTAGCAAAAGACTGGGAAACGACCAACTGAGAGAGCGACAACAGTCAGGAACATGCATTAAAATTAATTCACACCGAATACAAGCATGAGTAGGATATAATCCACCATGAACATAAATATCGTGAAGGCTATGTTGATTTGTTTCAACTGCATGCATGAACATGTGCCAAGTCGAGTCACTCAATTTATTCAAAGGAGGATACCATCCCATTATACCACATCACAATCATTTTAATAGCATGTTCGCACGCAAGGTAAACCATTATAACTCATAGCTAATCAAGCATGGCACAAGCAACTATAATCTCTGAATGTCATTGCAAATATGTTTACTTCATAATAAGCTGAATCAGGAATGATGAACTCATCATATTTACAAAAACAAGAGAGGTCGAGTTCATACCAGCTTCTCTCATCTCAATCAGTCCATCATATATCGTCATTATTGCCTTTCACTTGCACGACCGAACGATGTGTATAATAATAATAGTGCACATGCATTGGACTAAGCTGGACTCTGCAAGCATTCAACTCAAGAGAGAAGACAAGTAATATGGGCTCTAAGTTAAATAAACAATCATGCATGTGAGAGCCACTAAACATTTTCAATATGGTCTTCTACTCTCGATCCCCAAAGGAAGGAAAAGAAAATAGAACTATTTAACCGTGAAAGCTCCCAACAAGTAAAAGAAGAACGAGAAATCTTTTTGGGTTCTCATTTTAATTACTACTACAAGCATGGAAATTAAACTAACTATTTTTTTGGTTTTTCTTAAGGTTTATCAAACACACAAGAAGAAAACTAGAAAAATAAAATTAAACTAGCATGGATAATACAATGAAAGAGTATGAATACTGACAACTAGAATAGTGTGTGAACATGAATGTAAAGTCGGTGAGAAATACGTACTCCCCCAAGCTTAGGCTTTTGGCTTAAGTTGGTCTAATGCCAAGGACCGCGACTACTCTCGCCGGTGTACTGAGGGGTGTAATCAGGATACCACGGGCTGGCCATCTCCTCCGGATCCCACTAGTAAGATGATGTACGATAAGGGTCGAGTGAAGGTTCCAGCTCAGGCTCAGGAGTGGATGCTTGGCCTCGATGAGCGTACACTTCTTCTGGCGTGACAAGATAATTAACTGTAGTCAAATCAAACAACAAAGATGCAGGCAGAATAATAGTCTCATTGTGTTTCTTATTAAATCTCAGGTTATACAGGAGCATCTTATCATCGTTGTGAACAATAAACTCATGTGCTACCATGCTCCTGTAATCTAAAATGTAAGGAGGCAATATTGTCTCCTCTTTCTCATGGTGCCTAATAGGTATCTCAAAATGTTTAGCAAGACGTGCAGCATAGATACCTCCAAAGATGGGGCCTTTTGTACGATTCAGGCTTAGACGTTTAGCAATAACGACACCTATACTAAAACTATTGTCACCAAACAAGGCATGGAGCAGAATAATAATATCAGGGACATTGAAGTTTCCACTGTTTCAATGACCAATTAAGCATCTACTAGCAAATATGGCAAAGTAGCGTAAAACAGGAAAGTGTATGCTAGAGATTCTCGCATCGGAACCCTTCTTTGGAACCCCTACAGTAATGGTGTTAACAAAGCCATCCACATCTTTACGATGTGGTTCATCTAATTTACCCTCAAAGGGTATTTTACATACTGCGCAAAAATTACGTAAAGACATTTCCCCGAATTCATCATATAAATGAAATGATACTGAAGGCGGTGAATTCTTAGGATAAAAATAAAAGTTTTGCACGAAAGTATTGGTGAGTAAGAGGTACTGATCGATCCGGTCGTGGAAGAAGTTGGTGAGGCCAACATTTTCAACCAAGGAATAAAAGTCTTCATAAATACCGGCTTCTCTTAAGAAATCATCGCATGGCCATTCACACGGTCGTACTTCCGCTACGTGAGGAAGATTATACTTAGCCTTTTCCTTCTCTTTAGCTTGTTTTTCCTGGGAGCCTTGGCTAGAAGAGCCCCTCAAAAATCTCCTTAACATTTTTTGAAGATTTCTGAAATTTTAGTAACTTCAAAATAAAAGTGAATAAAACTAAACAAGATTGGTAGCAACTACTCCTACAAGTGCCTAGAGCCTATATCATGCATTAGAACTACTCGGGACCTCATAAATTTGACATGCAAGCTCAAGAACAGGATCACCTATGCAGCAAAAATTTGCAATGAATAAAGCACTAGAACAAAAACTATTTGGACCAATGGAGGAGTCACATACCAAGCAACAATCTCCCAAAGCAGTTCTGTGAATGGAGCTTTGAGCAAGGAGGTCAAAAATCGTAGCAAAACGAGCTAGAACTCGTGCTTGAGCTGGATGAGGATTTTTTTGGGAAGAAGATGGAGGGTGTGGGTGCAGGAATAAGTGGAGGGGGGCCACCGTGGGCCCACGAGACAGGGGGGCACGCCCAGGGGGTGTGGGCGCGCCCTCCACCCTCGTGGCCAGGTGCTTGCCCCTCCTGCAGTGTTTTTAGTGCCTAAAATCCTCAAATATTCCATAAAAAATCATAGTAAATTTGCAGGGCATTTGGAGCACTTTTATTTCCGGGATATTTTTTATTGCATGGATAATTCAGAAAACAAACAGATAATACTATTTTTGCTTTATTTATTCTAAATAACAGAAAGTAAAAAGAGGGTACAGAAGGTTGTGCCTTCTAGTTTCATCCATCTCGTGATAATGAAAATGAATCCACTAACAAGGTTGATCAAGTCTTGTGAATAAACTCATTCCGAATAACGTGGAACCTGAGAAATTTCGAATAACACTGGGTTACCTCAACGGGGATATGAACATCCCCAACAATAAGAATATCATACTTTTTCTTGACAGTAGGAAGAGGAAATTCAAAACCTCCAGTAATAATAGTTGGAACTTTTTCAATAGAATTGATGCTATGAACTTGAGATTGTTTCCTCGGAAAGTGTACCGTATGCTCATTAACATTAACATGAAAAGTGACATTGCCTTTGTTGCAATCAATAACAGCCCCTGCAGTATTCAAAAAGGGTCTACCAAGGATAATCGACATACTATCGTCCTCGGGAATATCAAGAATAACAAAGTCCGTTAAGATAGTGACATTTGCAACCAGAACAGGCACTTCCTCACAAATACCGACAGGTATAGCAGTTGATTTATCGGCCATTTGCAAAGATATTTCAGTAGGTGTCAACTTATTCAATTCAAGTTTATGATATAAAGAGAGAGGCATAACACTAACACCGGCTCCAAGATCACATAAAGTAGTTTTAACATAATTTCTTTTAATGGAGCATGGTATAGTAGGTGCCCCTGGATCCCCAAGTTTCTTTGGTATTCCACCCTTAAAAGTATAATTATCAAGCATGGTGGAGATTTCAGCTTTCGGTATCTTTCTTTTATTTGTAATGATATCCTTCATATACTTAGCATAAGGATTTAACTTAAGCATATCAGTTAAGCGCATACGTAAGAAGATAGGTCTAATCATTTCAGCAAAGCACTCAAAATCCTCATCATCCTTTGTCTTGGATGGTTTAGGAGGAAAGGGCATGGGTTTCTGAACCCATGGTTCTCTTTCCCTACCGTGTTTCCTAGCAACAAAATCTCTCTTATCATAACGCTGATTCTTTGATTGTGGGTTATCAAGATCAACAGCAGGTTCAACCTCTACTTCATTGGTATTGCTAGGTTGAGCATCAACATGAGCATTATCATTAACATTATCACTAGGTTCATGTTCATCACCTGACTGTGTTTCAGCATCAGAGATAGAAATATCATTGGGATTCTCAGGTGTGTCTACAACAGGTTCACTAGAAGCATGCAAAGTCCTATCATTTTTCTTTTTCTTCTTGTTAGAAGAACTAGGTGCCTCTAAATTATTTCTCTGAGAATCTTGCTCGATTCTCTTATGGTGGCCTTCAAGATATAAAGGTTCCTGAGTCATTCTACCAGTTCTAGTAGCCACTCTAACAGCAAAGTCATGTTTATTATTTAAATTCATCAAGCAAATCATTTTGAGCTTTAAGTACTTGTTCATCTTGAGTGGTAACCATAGAAGCATATTTGCTAATGAGTTTAAGTTCACCTTTAACTCTAGCGATATAATCACTCAAGTGTCCTATCTCGAAGGCATTATTCTTTAATTCTCTACAAACATAAGCACTAAAACCTTCTTGCCTAGCCATAAAGTCATCAAATTTATCTAAGCATGGGCTATGAAATTTAGTAGAGGGAATTTCAACTTTATCATATCTATAGAGAGAATTTACCTTTACTACCCGTGTCGGGTTATCAAGACAATGTGTTTCTTCAACAGGCGGTAGATTAAGACCATGTATTTCTTCAATAGGAGGTAAATTCTTAACATCTTCAGCTTTAATACCTTTTTCTTTCATTGATTTTTTTGCCTCTTGCATATCTCCAGGACTGAGAAATAGAACACCTCTCTTCTTAGGAGTGGGTTTAGGAATAGGCTCAGGAGTTGGCTCAATTGGTTCAGGAATTGCCTCAGGAATTGGCTCAGGGAGAGTCCAATTATTTTCATTAGTCAACATACTATTCAATAGTAATTCAGCTTCATCAACTTTTCTTTCCTTGAAAACACAACCAGCACAACTATCCAAGTAGTCCCTGGAATCATCGGTTAGTCCATTATAAAAGATATCAAGTATTTCATTTTTCTTAAGAGGATGATCAGGCAAAGCATTAAGTAATCGGAGAAGCCTCCCCAAGCTTGTGGGAGACTCTCTTCTTTGATTTGCACAAAATTATATATTTCCTGCAAGGCAGCTTGTTTCTTATGAGCAGGAAAATATTTAGTAGAGAAGTAATAAATCATATCCTGGGGACTACGCACACAACCAGGATCAAGAGAATTAAACCAAGTCTTAGCATCACCCTTTAATGAGAACGGAAATATCTTAAGGATATAATAATAGTGAGACTTCTCATCATTAGTAAACAGGGTGGCTATATCATTCAACTTGGTAAGATGTGCCACAACAGTTTCAGATTCAAGGCCATAAAAAGGATCAATTCAACCAAAGTAATTATTTCAGGATCAACAGAGAATTCATAATCCTTATCAGTAACACACATAGATGAAGTAGCAAAAGCAGGGTAAGGTTTCATTCTAGCATGAAGGGATTGCTGCTTCCATTTAGCTAATAACTTTTTAAGATCATATCTATCTTTGCAAGAAAAAATAGCTCTAGCAGCTTCCTCATTAATAACATAACGCTCAGGAACAACAGGTAATTCATAATCAGGGGGAGAACTTTCATCATCACTATCATCAATAATAGCATCTTCAATAATTTCATTCTCGCTAACCCTAGCAAGTTGTTCATCAAGAAATTCACCTAATGGCACAGTAGTATCACACACAGAAGTAGTTTCATCATAAGTATCATGCATAGCAGTGGCATCATCAATAACATGCAACATATCAGAATTCATAGCAGTACCAAGTTTAGGTGTCGCAAACTTACTCATAACAGAAGGAGAATCTAGTGCAGAGCTAGATGGAAGTTCCTTACCTCCCCTCATAGTTGAGGGAAAAATATTGGTTCTTTCGTCTTTCAAGTTACTCATAGTGGTCAACAGATATAAATCCCAAGTGACTCAAAGAATAGAGCTATGCTCCCTAGCAACGGTGCCAGAAATTAGTCTTGATAACCCACAAGTGGAGCGGATCGCAACAACTTTCGTGGGTAGAGTATTCAACCCAAATTTATTGATTCGACACAAGGGGAGCCAAAGAATATTCTTAAGTATTAGCAGTTGAGTTGTCAATTCAACCACACCTGGATAACTTAGTATCTACAGCAAAGTATTTAGTAGCAAAGTGGTATGATAGTAATGGTAACAGTGGCAAAAGTAAATATAATAGTTTTGTAGTAGTTGTAACAGTGGCAACGGAAAAGTAAATAAGCGAAACACAAGATGTGAAAAGCTCGTAGGCATTGGATCAGTGATGGATAATTATGTCGGATGGGATTTCTCATGTAATAGCTATAACATAGGGTGACACAGAACTAGCTCCAATTCATCAATGTAATGTAGGCATGTATTCCGAATATAGTCATACGTGCTTATGGAGAAGAACTTGCATGGCATCTTTTGTCCTACCCTCCTGTGGCAATGGGGTCCTACTGGAAACTAAGGGATATTAAGGCCTCCTCTTAATCGAGAACCGGAACAAAGCATTAGCACATAGTGAATACATGAACTCCTCATACTATGGTTATCACCGAGAAGTATCCTGATTATTGTCACTTCGGGGTTGTCGGATCATAACACATAATAGGTGACTATAGACTTGCAAGATAGGATCAAGAACTCACATATATTCATGAAAACATAATAGGTTCAGATTTGAAATCATGGCACTCGGGCCCTAGTGACAAGCATTAAACATAGCAAAGTCATAGCAACATCAATCTCAAAACATAGTGGATACTAGGGATTAAACCCTAACAAAACTAACTTGATTACATGGTAAATCTCATCCAACCCATCACCTTCCAGCAAGCCTACGATGGAATTACTCACGCGCAGTAGTGAGCATCATGAAATTGGTGATGGAGGATGGTTGATGATGACGACAGCAACGAACCCCCCTCTCCGGAGGCCCAAACGGACTCCAGATCAGCCCTCCCGAGAGAGATTAGGGCTTGGCGGTGGCTCCATATCGTAAAACATGATGAAACTTTCTCTCTGATTTTTTTATCCGTGAAACGGAATATATAGAGTTGGAGTTGAGGTCGGCGGAGCTCCAGGGGGGCCATGAGATAGGGGGGTGCGCCCAGGAGGGGAGGGCGCGTTCCCCACCCTCGTGGACAGGGTGTGGACCCCTGGTCTTCATCTTTTGCCAGTATTTTTTATATTTTCCAAAACTTATCTCCGTGGATTTTCAGGTCATTCTGAGAAGTTTTGTTTTCTGCACAATAAACAAAATCATGGCAGTTCTGCTGAAAACAACGCCAGTCCAGGTTAGTTTCATTCAAATCATGCAAGTTAGAATCCAAAACAAGGGCAAAAGTGTTTGGAAAAGTAGATACATTGGAGACGTATCACATGGTCATTTAGATGACTAGGGGGGATGTCTATCTAAGTGGGAGTTCTTAATTAATATGATTTATTGAACTTTAATTTATCATGAACTTGGTCCTGATAGTTTTTTGCATATCTATGTTATTGTAGATCAATGGCCCGTGCTACCATTCCCTTGAATTTTAATCTGTTCCTAGAGAAAGCTAAGTTGAAAGATGATGGTAGCAACTACATAGACTGGGTCCATAACTTGAGGATTATCCTTATTGTTGCACAGAAGAATTATGTCCTTGAAGCACCGCTAGGTGTACCACCTGCGCCAGCAACTGCAGACATTGTGAATGCCTGGCAGTCGCGTGTTGATGACTACTCGATAGTTCAGTGCGCAATGCTTTACAGCTTAGAATTGGGACTTCAAAGACGTTTTGAACGTCATGGAGCATATGATATGTTCCAAGAGTTGAAGTTAATATTTCAAGCAAATGCCCGAGTTGAGAGATATGAAATCTCCAGCAAGTTCTATAGCTGCAAAATGGAGGAGAATAGTTCTGTCAGTGAACACATACTCAGAATGTCTAGGTACCATAACCACTTGACTCAGCTCGGAGTTAATCTTCCTGATGATAGTGTCATTGACAGAGTTCTTCAATCACTACAACCAAGCTATAAAGGCTTTGTGATGAACTATAATATGCAAGGGGTGGAAAGACAATTCCCAAGCTCTTCGCAATGCTAAAGGCTGCAGAGGTAGAAATCAAGAAGGAACATCAAGTGTTGATAGTTAACAAGACCACTAGTTTCAAGAAAAAAGGACAAAGGGAAGAAGGGGAACTTCAAGAAGAATAGCAAGCAAGTTGCTAATCCCGGGAAGAAACCCAAGTCTGGACCTAAGCCTGAAACTGAGTGCTTCTATTGCAAAGGGATTAGTCACTGGAAGCGAAACTGCCCCAAGTATTTGACGGATAAGAAGGATGGCAAAGTGAAAGGTATATTTGATATACATGTTATTGATGTGTACCTTACTAATGCTCGTAGTAGCGTCTGGGTATTTGATATTGGTTCTTGCTGGGGATATGACTACTGGGTATAAACCGCCCAGGAGGGGCCGGATTACACTCACCAAGAGTCATGTATAAGAGTCCATAAAGATAAAGGGTAAGGCGCTTTAACTATGGAGGCTTAGAAGCCCAGAGCCCAATGGCGGATTAGGGCCCATAGTAATAAACCGCCATAGATGTATAACTTGTATTGTAAGTTAGGGAAAGGAAGAAACCGAGCCAGACACTTGTATGAGCTGGCCTCGGGATTCTGTAGACCGGACGGGCGTCAACCTATGTATATAAAGGGACGACCCGGTGGCGGTTCAGGGACAGGAAACAACAGCTCGAGAGATAGGTAAAGCGGATTCGCTCCCTGCTCGTCGAGATCAATCAATCCACAACAACTAGATCGTAGGCTTTTACCTTCACCGCAAGGGGCCGAACCAGTATAAACTCCCCATGTCCTTTGTCCGGTTTAACCCCTTTTTGCTAATCTTGTTGCAATGGCTCCACGACTAAGTCCTTCCGCTAGGACATCTGACGTGTTAATTCCACGACAGTTGGCGCCCACCGTGGGGCTATCGCACGATGGTTTCGAGTTCTTAAAGGGCAACTTTGAAGGACTCAAGGGATACACGGTTGGCCGGATGACCAAGAGTCGTTGCGATAAGCTCTACATCGACGACGCGGAATGGGGCCCCGAGGCCGGCTCAATTGAGTACGGGTACCGGGTCCCCTTTGGCGGAATTCATGTTTTCATCGGCAAGATTGGCGAACCGGGCCCTGAGCTGGACATCTTCACCCACCTCATCGAGACGGCTCAGCGTGCGAGCGCTGCCCGGGTTCAGCCTGCCATGAAGCATGCGTTCATAGGGTTCATCCATGGTGCGGGATCTGAACCGGTGTTTGATGGTGAGACAACCATCTACTCAGATGGCGAATCATCCACTGGTGAAACCGAGTCACTGTACCAATTGCAAGACGGCTGGATTGGGGGCTGCTCCGATGGCGACAGTATTCCGGACCCCTTTGGACCGCCGAACTGGGTTGCAATCTTCATGGCCGAAACATAGCCCACATTGCAGTCTCCCTCTACAGCAGCAATGATGTCCGGATTCAGCAACAGGGGCAGGAGGCCCTGTGCGCCGGCCGGCTCAAGTTCTTTCCGGTTTGTTGGATGCTTTGACGACATTATTGACCGCGCCAGTCACCCCGGAGACCCAGGATCAGCATAATACAGAGGTTACAAGGCTGAGGGACTAGATAACTCAGGCCAAGGAGGACTTGGCGGCTGAGGAAGCTAGGATGACTGAAGAGCAAGCCGCTTTAGATGCTCAGTCACAGCAGATCCGAGCGCAGAATTACCGGCTTATGTTGGATCAGAATGCGTCAAACGAAGTACTATAGAGGAAGTACCGGTCTCGTCTGCCACCGATTTATGAAGGATTGAATCTCTTCAATACGCCGGGAGCCGGGCCAAGTAATCCGTCAGCAGCAAACCGGACCGAGGCACCCGTGGGAGCGCCGGATCAGCCAGGGGTGACGGACCCGCCTCGACGGATAGATAACCCGCCGAAATATGTATCGACACTGCCGGGTCATTTCTCTAGCCCATTGGATAACATGATTGCCATGGCGTCTCGTTTAGCAGCTCTTCCGATGGAGGGTGATTCACTGGCGGCGGTTGAGACACGACGGGCCAGGGATCTTCTTAAAACCGCTGTCGTGCAACAGCAGACTTATTCCTACAGCCGAGACAGAATACATTCAACCCCCCGTCTGAGCAAAAATTACAGTAGGCACATGGATGAACCGGCTGTGTCAAGCAGTGCGCGGCACCGTGATGCCCCTCGAGGGCCTAATCCGGTGCGTCGTGATATGAATGCTCAGGATGTGGTAAATAATGGCAGAGCACGACGCGAAGCAGAGTTAGCGGCGCAGTTGGCAGCACAGTACCAGAATCATCAAACCGCTCCGGTTTAACCAGCAGCATCATTTGAACGTGGCTTGGCTTTTAGCTCTTGGGGAGTGCCGTGCCTCACCCCGGCTCTGCGTAATGTGCGGTTGCCCAAGGATTTCAAGGGTCCGCGTAAAGTGCCTAATTATACCGCCGATCAACCCCCCGGGGTGTGGGTTGAGAGTTATGAGATGGCAATGGAGATACTGGATGTGGATGAAGCGGCATGTGCAAAATACTTCACCATGATGTTAGACGGAACGGCTTGCACTTGGCTAAAGAGCCTACCCATTAACTTGATCAGTTCATGGGACGAGTTGAAAGCCCGGTTTATAGCAAACTTCAAAGATACGTGCAAACAACCCATGTCCATTGTGGATCTGGCTGCTTGTGTTCAAGGAGAGAACGAATCAACAACTCATTGGGTGTACCAGGTTTCAGAAATCCTGCATTCCTCAGACCGTATCAATGCTGATACGGCAATTGTAACATTGGAGGGTAATTGCCGGTTTAAGTCGTTGAAGATGAAGTTGGGACGGCTCAAGCGCCACTGCAACGATATGGGAATGCTCATGGCAGCTTTGGTTAAGTATGCTAATTATGATAATATCAAGGATCCCGATTCTGACGAAGAGAAGCCGGAGAAGGGAAAGAAGAACGCTGGTACAAAAGGACAGCATAACCAGGCGAGCTACGGGAATAATGGTAAGCGTAAAGCGGACAATTCGGATTTTGTGGCTAACACCAATGTACAGGGCAATGCGCAGCGTCGTAAGGGTAAACCACCCCAGCATGGTGGAGCCATGAATCTGGAGCGCCTGTTAAACCAACCCTGCCCAAAGCACGGGGCAAAGGAGGTTCCGGCCACGCACCTCTGGAAGGATTGTTTCCTTATCAGGGAATTCAAAAACTCTGATCTCTTCCGGTATGATCACGGTCCATCTGGCGGTTCAGCTCCAGGGTCTCATGGGCCGGGTTATGGTGGAGGCGGTTCAAACTCAGGAATTCAGGGTAACCAGCGTAACCAGAACAACCAAGGTTGTCAAAACCAGCAGAACAATCAGGGGAATCAGCAGCAATCAGGTTATCAGAGTCACCCGAAATAGTTGAATGGTGGGCAGTATCATGTTTTTACCGCTAGCTTGTGCAAGCGCGATCAGAAGCTTCACAAGAGGGCGGTCAACACTATTGAGCCGGCCGTACCCCATTACTTACGTTGGTCTGAGCAGCCCATCGTATGGAGCAGAGAAGATCATCCGCCCCGGGTTGATAATCCAGGTCATTTGGCTTTAGTGGTGGCACCCCAGGTGGGGGGTTATAAGTTCACCAAGGTACTCATGGATGGAGGGAGCAGCATCAACATTCTGTATTATGAAACCTTCTGTCGCATGGGATTGACAGATAAGAATCTTAAACCGTCGAACACTGTTTTTCACGGTGTGGTACCAGGTAAATCAGCATATCCGGTTGGCAAGATAGCTTTGGAGGTTGTATTTGGTGATGAGCATGATTCCAGGTCAGAAACCTTGACCTTTGAGGTGGTGAAAATCCAGAGCCCGTATCACGCCCTGTTTGGGCGGCCAGCTTACGCAAGGTTCATGGCAAGGCCCTGTTATGTTTATTTGCAGCTCAAAATGCTGGGTCATAAGGGGACCATCACAGTGCACGGGAGTCGTAAGATCGCTTTGGACTGTGAAGAGGGGGATGCGGCCTATGCTGAATCGGTTTATGCAGCGGAAGAGTTGAAGTTCTACAAGGATAACGTTGATACGGCAGATATGACTCCCCTGAAGAAACCCACCACAGAACATGACCCGATCCTGAAGTTCAAACCGGCTGATGAAACTAAGTTGGTTGATTTTGTTCCTGGCGATTCATCCAAGCAGTTTAGTATCAGTACTACTCTGGATCTGAAATAGGAAAGTGCGCTCATCGAGTTCATCCGTGAGAACCGGGACATCTTTGCATGGAAACCTTCTGATATGCTTGGTGTACTGAGGGAACTCACTGAGCACAATCTCAATATTGATCATAAGTTTAAACTGGTCAAGCAGTTTCTCCGCCGTTTCAATGAAGAAAGACGCAAGGCTATTGGTGAGGAGATAGCCCGGCTCTTAGCAGCAGGGTTTATAATTGAAGTTTTTCATCCAGAATGGTTGGCTAATCCGGTGCTAGTACTTAAGAAAAATGGCACTTGGCGAATGTGTGTGGATTACACGGACTTGAACAACGCTTGTCTGGCTGATCCTTTTGCTCTCCCTTGTATTGATCAGATCATTGATGCTACGACGGGCTGTGAGCATTTGAGTTTCTTGGATGCTTATTCTGGTTATCATCAGATCAAAATGGCAGTTAAGGACCAGGAGAAGACGGCCTTCATCACTCCCTTTGGAGCCTTCTATTATGTATCTATGCCCTTTGGGCTCAAGAGTGCCCAGGCAATTTATCAGCGATGTGTGCAGAATTGTCTTCATACTCAGATTGGGTGCAATGTTCATGCTTATGTGGATGATATTGTGGTGAAATCCAGGAAAAAGGAGACATTAATAGATGACCTCAAGGAGACCTTTGACAATCTTCGGGTTTATAAGATGATGCTCAATCCGGACAAGTGTGTTTTCGGTGTTCCGGCAGGCAAGCTCCTGGGTTTTCTAGTATCTAACAAGGGCATTGAGGCTAATCCGGAAAAGATCAAGGATATTACGTCTCTGGCTAAACCAGCATGTATCAATGATGTTCAATGGCTGGCGGGTCGCATTGCGGCTCTAAGCCGGTTTATCAGCAGGTTGGGAGAGAAGCCAATCCCTCTGTATTAGATGTTGAAGAAAACAGACAATTTTGTCTGGAGTGATGCTGCTAATACGACATTTGAGGATTTAGAGAAGCAGTTGGCTGAACCGCCGGTTCTTGCTGCTCCGGTTGATAAGGAGCCACTGTTGTTATACATGGCTGCTAATTCCCAGGCTGTCAGCGTAGCCATCGTGGTGGAGCGCAAGGAGGCTGGGAAGGAATACCCGGTTCAAAGGCCGGTTTATTATATCAGCGAAGTGCTCATTGAGTCAAAGCAAAGATATCCGCATTGGGAGAAGCTGGTATATGGGGTTTTCATGGCAAGTCAGAAACTTAAGCAGTACTTTCAGGGCCATCCCATCACAGTGGTCAGTTCCGCTCCTTTGGGGGATATAATCCAGAACAGGGAGGCAACTGGCCGGGTTGCTAAGTGGGCTATTGAGCTTGGACCACACAGTTTGAAATATATGCCTCGCACAGCTATCAAGTCCCAGGCCCTGGTGGATTTCATCAATGATTGGATAGAGTTGCAGGCATCGGAAGACAAACCGTATAGCACATACTGGACTATCCACTTCGATGGGTTCAGGCAATTGGAAGGCTCGGGGGCTGGAGTTGTCCTTACTTCCCCTCGAGGTGATAAAATTCGTTATGTTCTTTGCTTACTGTTTCCTTGTACTAACAATGCAGCTGAGTACGGGACTTTACTCCATGGTCTTCGAGTGGCTAAGGAAATGAACTTAAGCCGGGTAAGATGCTTTGGGGACTCTGATTTGGTGGCCCAGCAAGTTTCAGGTACTTGGGATTCCAAGGATCCACTCATGACGGCTTATCGATGAGAGGTGGATATTGTTGCTGGTCACTTCAAGGGTTATCAAGTTGAGCACATTGATCGGCGCAAAAATGAGGCAGCAGATGCTTTAAGCCGGCTGGGATCTCAACGTAAACCGGTGCCGCCCAATACCTTTCTGGATATCTTGCACAACCCGTCAGTTCAGTTGCCTACAGAGGAGGACCTTGCTATTCCTGATCCGGATGCACAATTGGTGCCCTCTTTACACATTATTCCAGATTGGACGGTTCCATATTTGGCGTATATGAACCGGGGTGAGTTGCCAGAAGATGCAGTTTTGGCTAGGCAAATAATCCGGCGCTCCAAGTCTATGGTTATTCACAACGGCGAGTTACACCATTGCAGTGTCTCAGGTGTGTTCCAACGCTGTGTTTCTCCTGAGGAAGGCCATGAGATTCTACGTGAGATTCACGAAGGAGACTATGGTCACCACACCGGTTCAAAATCCTTGGTTGCTAAAGCTTTTTGTCATGGCTTCTATTGGTTGACGGCTCATGCTGATGCTGAGGACTTGGTGAGGCGGTGCGACGGTTGTCAGAAATTCTCACGACGAGCTCATGTTCCGGCTCAGGAGCTAAGAATGATTCCAATTACTTGGCTGTTTGCTACTTGGGGGCTTGATATGGTAGGGCCCTTTAAGCGATCCCAAGATAAGAAGACCCACCTGTTGGTGGCGGTTGACAAGTTTACTAAATGGGTTGAAGCGGATCCAGTAAGCAAGTGTGATGCAGCCACGACAGTTCAATTCATCAAAAAAGTGATCTTCCGCTTTGGTTTTCCACATAGCATCATCACAGATAATGGCACGAATCTCTCCAAAGGCGAGATGGAGACTTTTGTCAATGAGAGCACATCCGGCTTGATGTGTCGTCCGTGGCTCACCCCCAGTCTAATGGTCAAGCCGAGAGAGCTAATCAGGAAATCTTGAAGGGTATCAAGCCCCGGCTTATGGTTCCTTTGAAGAGGATGCCGGGTTGTTGGGTGGAGGAATTACCATCTGTGTTATGGAGCATAAACACCACCCCAAATAGATCTACAGGTTATACACCTTTCTTCATGGTTTACGGGGCAGAGGCGGTACTCCCAAGTGATATTCGTCATGACTCGCCCGGGTTGCCAATTATGTTGAAGCGGATAACGAGCCAGCACGTCAAGAAGCACTGGACCTGTTAGATGAACAACGGGACATGGCGTTGGCTCGTTCGGAAGTTTATCAGCAAGACCTACGGCGTTATCACAGCCGTCGGGTTAAAACAAGAACCTTTCAAGAAGGCGACTTAGTGCTCCGGCTCATCCAGGATCAGACCGATATGCACAAGTTATCCCCACCTTGGGAAGGGCCCTTTGTGGTCAGCAAGAATCTGCACAACGGATCATACTACCTCATCGACGTCCGAGAGCACAAAGACTCAAACAAATCGAAGGAGGACACCCATCGGCCGTGGAATATCGCTCATCTACAGCCTTACTACACTTGAGCCATAGGCTCCCATTATGTACATATTTTTACAATGTATATATATTATGATCAATATAATAAACCGACATCCTTGCTACAAGCAGGGCCTCTGTTGTTCTCCCAATATTTCTTGGTTACAAGGGGGCTTCTGCTTATAAAGCAACGTCCTATTTGTCCATTAAACCGGCTATCATGCCACAACAAAGCTTGGGAGCTTCACACCCAAGGGGCCAAAGAGAGTATTGTTGCTAAAGCACAACTCAAACATAGGCACCCATTGAGCACAGCTCACAAAGTTACTTGGGGGCTCTTTGTGCAAAGCAACAAAGAGTTTGAAAGGACCCTTGTAATTGGCTATCAAGCCACGGCTTGGAAGCCTGGTGTATTCACCTAAAACCCTGGGTTAACCTGCCTTCATCAAGTAAGCCACTCATGTCTAGGTAATCCTGGTATGACCCGCCGAACGTTTGACAAGTCAATCTTATATAGACCCTGAACTTGTCAAAGTTAAAACGATGATTGGTTAATTGGAGGCCCATCTTAAAAGGCTTTGTCAAATGGTTTAACTCAGCGGCCTGGCATCCCATGAAAAGCCTCGAATTTGGGCCTGGCAGCACTTGAAAAGCCTCGACTACAAGTTTTATTTGATTTTGTTTTTGCAAAGTTTCATCTCCTTTGATAAGGTTTTGAGTTAAACTGGCGTCTATTGACCCGGCCCGACTATAAGTCATTACATTAACCCAGTGTTTTTTAACCCGGCATAGATTTCAACTACCAGTTGTTAGCACATAACCAATTATAAACCGGCATTTCTTAGCTCGGTCTGGCATTGACTATAAGTCGTCAGGATGATCGTCCAGTGTTTATCATAACCCGACCTGGTTTATTATGCACCAGTACAACATGGTGGGAGTTATCAACACTCAAGATTGGGGTTATCACCCTTACTACGCAAGTTGGTAAACCAACGATGTGGGTTAATACCACAGGTATGATATATTTTATATGTTATTGCTTTACAGCCTTGGTTATAAAAACTCTGGTTCTGTATTGGGTATCGTAACCCGTCCGGCGATAAACCGCCAGGGCACATTTAAGTTTTTCAAATGCAGAAGGCAGAATTTTATGAAAATACTAAGGCATATGAACAAGCATAGCAATAATCATGACGGATTGCACAGTGTCATGTAGCAGTGCACGATGACACAAGATCAAAGTATTTCAACTAGCCTATTACAAGGCGCTTTGATGCCCAAAAGAATAACTGTTTGTTGCACAAGATATAATCTACGAAGCTAAGGCCAGCTGCCGGATTTTGATTCATCACCAGGTTGACGTGAAGTTGATGGATCATCTTGCGTTGGTTCAACCTCCTCCTCCTCATCTAGTGGCTGGAAGTCAATGGTGGCCCAATCAATCCCGGTTAAACCTTGGAAGACAGCTTCGTCACTTATAAGATTGTACAGTTCAACGTCGGGGGCATAAGTGTTCTTACGGATTGGCGGGATAAGATTTTGTGCTTCTTTTGCAGCTGCATCAACCCGTTTGTTGTCTGTATCATAGCTGGACCGATGGATAGACAAGTCAACTTCTTCGTCCAATTGGCTTGCCAGTGGGCGCATCTCCTTTGTCAAGGCTTTGAGGGCTTCATTTTCAAATTCTGACCCATCTTCTTGTTGGCCAGGATAGCCCTTTCCGATATCGGCCGGATCAAGATCAGCTATCCAAGCTTTGGCCCGAGGCAATGCTGATAAAGTGCCAACCCTTGCAGCTGATCACTTTACCTCTTTTATCTGGGCAGATGTCATAGATAATTTGGCTAAAGTGTCCTTGATCAAGATCGGCGGCGGTTTATTGTATGAGGCCGCACAGATGACTCGTTGAGCACCGGTATACAATTGTTCTATCAAAGTATAGGTTGCTTTTAACTTCATACACATATCTGAGCCCAGATGAGAAACACGACTACCTGCACCGGTTTAAGAATTTGCTGTTAAACCGGCAGTTTCAAAGATGTTTAAGAAAGGCTCTTGCAAGGTGTACTTACCAAATATAGCATAAGTTATCGCATTGATCTGACAGTTTAACCCAGTGACCTCTTCTGCCACCGGTTTAAGAGTTGCTTCAGCATCCTCAGCTCGTTTTAACAGAGCGGCCCTTTCAGTTTCCCAGTCTGCCCGCTCACTTTTGAAGCCATCCTTTAATTGCTCCATGGTAGTTAAAGCACCCTTAAATTCATCCTTGGCTTTGGAAGTTTCTGCTTGCTGGGACTTGATATTTTCTTGAAGATCGGTGATTTGGGAATCTTTGTTGCGCAAGTCAGCCTGCAAAAGACAGATATTTTCTCAAAAAGTCCCAAGCACATAACAAGTTATATACTTCGCACTTGGGGGCTAATGCGGCTTGCTTCCTTTTTACTAATATTTTAAAGTCCCAAGGCTCAATACAAGTATTAATCTTGGCACTTGGGGGCTAATGCTTAATTGATCAGATAAACCGGAGGTGAAGAAATTCAACAAGGACAAGCTTTGCAACAAGAAGTTCCGGTTCATCTTGAAGAGATAAACCGGCCCTTGGGGGCTACACAGTTGAAGTCTTTTTATCAAAAGTCCCGATTCATCTTGAAGAGATAATCTGGCCCTTGGGAGCTACAATGGAGTTGACATAAAGCACAAAGAAAGATTTATAGAGGTTACCTCATAGCGCTCCTTCATCAAGTTGACTAAACCGGCCTCATAATCGCGACTTGTATACAGGCGGTTTAGATAACCAGAATGGAGCTCCTGAGTGTTGAGATGAGCATAGCTTGACAAGTCAGTCTTCCACTTCCCTTTGTCCACAACAGTAAATTCCTCCTTAGCATTGTGCGTTGATAAAGCGACATGATTGCCTGCAACAGTGTGACCAAAACCGGTGATCACAACGTCATACGTGGCATCAACAGTCTTTGGTGGGCTTGGCGGCTTATCAGATGGTCTGGCCGGGCTTCGTGGGTCAGCGGCTGGGCTTGGCGGATCAGCATGAGGGCTGGCCGGGTTAACTTCTGGCGGATTGATACGTCTCCAACGTATCTATAATTTTTTATTGTTCCATGCAATTATATTACCTATTTTGAATGATTATGGGCTTTATTATACACTTTTATATTACTTTTGGGACTAACCTATTAACCGGAGGCCCAGCCCATATTGATGTTTTATTGCCTGTTTCAGTATTTCGAAGAAAAGGAATATCAAACGGAGTCAAACGGAATGAAACCTTTGGCAGCATGAATTTTGGGAAGAATATCACCCAGGAGACTTGGAGTTCAGGTTAGAAGAGCCTCGAGGAGGTCACGAGATAGGAAGGCGCCCCCCCCTACAGGGCGCGGCCCCCTGTCTCGTGGACCCCTCAAGCACCCCTCGACCGACTTCTTTCACCTATATATGCCTACGTACCCTAAAACCATCGAATATCAAGATAGATCGGGAGTTCCACCGCCGCAAGCCTCTGTAGCCACCAAAAACCTCTTGGGAGCCCGTTCCGGCACCCTGTCGGAGGGGGGATCCCTCACCGGTGGCCATCTTCATCATCCCGACGCTCTCCATGACGAGGATGAAGTACTTCACCCTCGTGGCTGAGGGTATGTACTAGTAGCTATGTGTTTGATCTCTCTCTCGTGTTCTCTCTCGTGTTCCCTCTATGGCACGATCTTGATGTATCCCGAGCTTTGCTATTATAGTTGGATCTTATGATGTTTCTCCCCCTCTACTCTCTTGTGATGAATTGAGTTTCCCTCTTGAAGTTATCTTATCGGATTGAGTCTTTATTTGAGAACACTTGATGTATGTCTTGCCGTGCTTATCTGTGGTGACAATGGGATTTCACGTGCCACTTGATTTATGTTTTGGTGACCAACTTGCGGGTTCCGCCCATGAACCTATGCTTAGGGGTTGGCACACGTTCTTGACTCTCCGGTAGAAACTTTGGGGCACTCTTTGAAGTACTTTGTGTTGGTTGGATGGATCTGAGATTGTGTGATGCATATCGTATAATCATGCTCACGGATACTTGATGTGACAATGGAGTATCTAGGTGACATTAGGGTTTTGGTTGATTTGTTTCTTAAGGTGTTATTCTAGTATGAACTCTTTTATAGATCGATCCGAAAGAATAACTTTGAGGTGGTTTCATACCCTACCATAATCTCTACGTTGTTCTCCGCTATTAGTGGCTTTGGAGTGACTCTTTGTTGCATGTTGAGGGCTGGTTATATGATCTATCTATGTTATTATTGTTGAGAGAACTTGCACTAGTGAAAGTATGAACCCTAGGCCTTGTTTCCTATCATTGCAATACCATTTACGCTCACTTTTACCATTTTTTACCTTGCTGTTTTTATAATTTCAGATTACAAATACCTTTATCTACCATCCATATTGCACTTGTATCACCATCTCTTCGCCGAACTAGTGCACCTATACAATTTACCATTGTATTGGGTGTGTTGGGGACCCAAGAGGCTCTTTGTTATTTGGTTGCAGGGTTGCTTGAGAGAGACCATCTTCATCCTACGCCTCCTACGGATCGATAAACCTTAGGTCATCCACTTGAGGGAAATTTGCTATTGTCCTACAAACCTGTGCACTTGCAGGCCCAACAACGTCTACAAGAAGAAGGTTGTGTAGTAGACATCAAGCTTTTTTCTGGCGCCGTTGCCGGGGAGGTGAGTGCTTGAAGGTATATCTTTAGATCTTGCAATCGAATCTTTTTGTTTCTTGTTTTATCACTAGTTTAGTTTATAAAATAAAACTACAAAAAAATGGAGTTAAGTTTGTCTCATACGCTTCGTCTTTTTAATATCTTTTGTGAGTTTGATGGAAAGGAAAATTGTGCTCAAGTGCTAGAAGAAGAATGCTTTAAAATGCTTGGTACTAAATCTTTGAATGATGAGCATGATTGCAATGTTGTTAGTATAAACTCCTTGAATATCCATAGTACTAATGATGATTGCTCTAGTCATGATGAGAATATATCTTATGAGCATGTCAACTTTTGTGGAGTGCATGTTTGCATGAACATAGCAAATAGAGAAGATATATATTGCAAGAGGCATAAGTATTTAGAAACTAAGAGGTTGCAAGAAAGGCTAGATAAGTGTGCGGAGAATTTAAGATATCTTTCCCGATGTGAATTTTGAAATAAACAAGATCATTTACATCTCCAATGCAAATTGTTTCATGATCGGATCGTGTCCAAAAATTGTGATGATTTGATCTCCCTTTCTAATTACAATGAACTTATATTGCTTTTGGGTTATGAAGAGTTGAAACGTTTAACTAAGCCTATTCCAAAATTTAATCTTAAGCATTTCCTTGATATTGATCTAGAAAAGATTTATATGTTTTGTGCGGTGAATTGCATTGAAAATCCTTATATTGCCAATTACATAAAGAAAAGAAAGCAAATAGAAGATGATGAGAATACTAATGAAAGGGAAGAGACTTCCCAATATCCTCCTATTGTTTCTCATGATGAATCAGGTAATGAGGAGGAGCTTTCTATTCAACCAATCTCATCAATAAGGAGCTCAAAGAGGAAGGTTGAACCTACACATAATGTGAAGAAGAAAAAGAAAAGAAGGAGCAACAACGGTAGAAAGGTATCCCTCCCAAATGATGTTGCTCCTACTACTCATTGTGATGATGATAATTGCTTTACTATTGGTGCTATCCATATTTTTAATGATGAGAGTGATTATGCTTACGATATGAAAGAGCCCAAGCTTGGGGAAGCTATGTTTGATGAGGATGAAATATTTGAGAATATATTTTCTGAAATTATTGTTTGTCCCAAGCTTGGGGATGCTACGTTTAATGAAGATGATATTTTTAGTATCCCAAGTTTTGATGTGCAAAGTTGTTATGATGATAGCATGCCTCCTACCTATGATGATTATATTGATGAAAGTGGGTTCGGAAGAGTGTCAACTTTAGGAATTAGTGAGTCCACTATTTTGTAGGATGTTGAATCTTGTTGTGATGAATATGAAAGTGGATTTGGAAGAGTGTCAACTTTATTTAGTGATTCCACTATCTTGGGAGAGTTTCAATCGATTATTATGAGAACGAAGTTGCTACTTATGATGATTATTGTGATGAAACTTATGATATAAAAAGTAGTGATGATTATATTTATAAAACTTGTCATGATTATGATTACCCTTTTTCTGAACATTACTCTTTTAATGTGGAAACAATTTTTAGTGTTCAAGTCTCTTATGATACTCCCACTATTCCGAATGAGAAGAATTTTGCTTGTGTGGAGAGTAGTAAATTTTCTATGCTAGTAGATCATGAAAATAATGCTTTAGGTGATGGTTATATTGTTGAATTCATTCATGATTCTACTGAAAATTATTATGAGGGAGGAACATATGCTTGCAGGAATTGCAATAATATCAAGTTTCCTCTCTATGTGCTTAAAGTTGTGAAGCTATGCTTGTTTTACCTTCCTATGCTAGTTGATTATTGTTCTCATAAGTTATTTGCTCACAAAATCCCTATGCATAGGAAGTGGGTTAGACTTAAATGTGCTAGTCATATGCTTCATGATGCTCCCGTTATGTTTCAATTCTTATCTTTTATGTGAGCATCATTGCCATCATCATGCCTAGCTAAAAAGGCATTAAAGAAAAGCGCTTGTTGGGAGACAACCCAATATTTACCCTTACTGTTTTTGTGTGTCCACATGATTATGCTACTGTATTAATCATGTTTTATAGCTTTTGTTTCAATAAAGTGCCAAGTAGAACCTTTGGGAAGACTTGAGTGAAGTTTATGTGATCTTGCTGTAAAAAACAGAAACTTTAGCGCTCACGAGATTAGCTGCCATTTTTTTACTGGAGAGTGCTTTTAGGTTGATTCTTTTTGCAAATGATTAATAGACAAATTCCTCAGGTCCAGCAAGTTATTTCATAATTGTTTCAGTTCCAGAAGTATACGTTTGATACAGATTACTACAGACTGTTCTGTTTTTGACAGATTCTGTTTTCTATGTGTTGTTTGTTTATTTTGATGCATCTATGGCTATTATTAAGTGGTATGAACCATAGAGAAGTTGGAATACAGTATATATTACACCAATATGAATTTAGAATGAGTTCATTACAGTACCTAAGTGGTGGTTTTATTTTCTTATACTAATGGAGCTTACGAGTTTTGTTTTGAGTTTTGTGTGGTTGAAGCTTTCAAGTTTTGGGTAAAGATTCGATGGACTATGGAATAAGGAGTGGCAAGAGCCTAAGCTTGGGGATGCCCAAGGCACCCCAAGGTAATATTCAAGGACAACCAAGAGCCTAAGGTTGGGGATGCCCCGGATGGCATCCCCTCTTTCGTCTTCGTTCATCGGTAACTTTACTTGGAGCTATACTTTTATTTGCCACATGATATGTGTTTTGCTTGGAGCGTCATTTTCTATTGTTAGTAGTTGCTTTCTGTTAGTTAGAATAATGTTTTGCATCTTTAGTTTCAATAAAAAACTCAAGGATAGACTTTACCATGCTTATTTTGCTAGTATACATGTTGCTCTTTGAAAACAGAAAGTTTACCGCTGTTGCAAAAATTCCCTAGAAAAGTCACAGAATGGTATAATGTTGAATCTTTTTACATGTTGAGCTCTGAAAAATTCATTACAGTGGGAATTTTATTTCATAATTTTTGGAGTCAGGGAAGTATTGATACTCTTGCATTCTTTACAGACTGTACTGTTTAGGCAGATTGCTGTTATGGTTGCATTGTTTGCATATGTTTGTTTTTTTAATGATTCTATTTGAGGATAGGAGTATTGAATATGCAGAGGCATTTAGTATGCAATGTTGAATAATTATTTAAGTGATTTTTTACAGTAGAAAATGATAAGGTTTTGCATTGGTTTATACTAACCTATCTCACGAGTTCTTGTTGAGTTTGTTGTGGATGAAGCTTTTGATAAAAAGAAAAACCATGATATGAGAGGAATTAAGGAGACACAAAAGTTCAAGCTTGGGGATGCCCAAGGCACCCCAAGATAATATTTCAAGAAGTCTCAAGCATCTAAGCTTGGGGATGCCCCGGTAGGCATCCCACCTTTCCTCTTCAACAACTATCGGTTAATATCGGTTGAGCCTAAGTTTTTGCTTCTTCACATGAATTGTGCTATCCTTGCAATGTCATTTTATTTTGTTTTGCTTGCTGTTTGAATACAATACCAAGATCTGAAATTCTTTAATGAGAGAGAGTCTTCACATAGTTGCATAATTATTTAGCTACTCATTGATCTTCATTTATATCTTTCGGAGTAGTTTGTCATTTGCTCTAGTACTTCACTTATATCTTTTAGAGCACGGAGGTGGTTTTATTTTGTAGAAATTAATGAAATCCCATGCTTCACTTATATTATTTTGAGAGTCTTAAACAGCATGGTAATTTGAATGAAAACTATCATAGGAAGTGAATTGGATGCTATGATCAATTTGATACTTGATAATTGTTTTGAGATATGGAGGTAGTGATATTAAAGTCATGCTAGTTGGGTTATTATGAATTTAAAGAATGCTTGTGTTGAAGTTAGAAAGTCTCGTAGCATGCACGTATGGTTAAAGTTGTGTAACAAATTTGAAACATGAAGTGTACCTGGCTTGTGCATCCTTATGAGTGGCGGTCGGGGACGAGCGATGGTCTTTTCCTACCAATCTATCCCCCTAGGAGCATGCGCGTAGTGCTTGATTTTTGATGACTTCTAAATTTTTGCAATAAGTATATGAGTTCTTTTGACTAATGTTGAGTCCATGGATTATACGCACTTTTACCTTTCCACCATTGCTAGCCTCTTCGGTACCGTGCATTGCCCTTTCTCACCTTGAGAGTTGGTGCAAACTTCGTCGGTGCATACAAACCCTGTGATACGATACACTCTATCACACATAAACCTCGTTATATCTTCCTCAAAACAGCCACCATACCTACCTATTATGGCATTTCCATAGCCATTCCGAGATATATTGCCATGCAAATTCCCACCGTTCCATTTATCATCATCATCACATACTTTACTTTTGTCATATTGCCATTGCATGATCAGGTAGTTGACATCGTATTTGTGGCAAAGCCACCATGCATTATTTTTCATACATGTCACTCTTGATTCATTGCACCATCCCGGTACACCGCCGGAGGCATTCATATGGTGTCATATCTTGTTCTAGTTTCGAGTTGTAATTCATATGTTGTAATCAATGAAAGTGTGATGATCATCATTATTAGAGAATTGCCCAAAAAAGGGGGAAAAAGAAAGGCCAAAAAAAGGCCAAAGTAAAAAAAGGAAAAAAAGGGGAAATGCTACTATCTCTTTTTCCACACTTGTGCTTCGAAGTAGCACCTTGTTCTTCATGTAGTGAGTCTCATATATTATGCTTCAAAGTAGCACCATGTTTTTCATATAATGAGTCTCATAGGTTGTCTTTTTAATACTAGTGGGAATTTTTAATTATAGAACTTGGCTTGTATATTCCTACAATGGGCATCCTCAAATGCCCTAGGTCTTCGTGAGCAAGCAAGTTAGATGCACACCCACTAGTTTTCTTTTGTTGAGCATTCATTTGTAGCTCTAGTGCATCCGTTGCATGGCAATCCCTACTCCTCATGTTGACATCAATTGATGGGCATCTCCATAGCCCGTTGATTATCCTCGTCAATGTGAGACTTTCTCATTTTTTGTCGTCTCCACACAATCCCCATCATCATATTCTATTTCACCCATAGTGTTATATCCATGGCTCATGCTCATGTATTGCGTGAAGGTTGAATTTTTTTTAGATTATTTAAGTATGAAACAATTGCTTGGCTTGTCATCGGGGGTATAGAAGTTGGGAACATCTTTGTGTGACAAAAATGAAGCATAGCCTAACTATATGATTTTGTAGGGATGAACTTTCTTTTGCCATGTAATTTTGAGAAGACATGATTACTTTGATTATTATGCTTGAAGTGTTACTATTTCTTTTATCAATATGAACTTTTATTTTGACTCATTTGGATCTGAACATTCATGCCACAATAAAGAAAATTACTTTGAGAATCATACTAGGTAGCATTCCACAACAAAAATTCTGTTTTTATCATTTACCTACTAGAGGACGAGCGGGAATTAAGCTTGGGGATGCTTGATATGTCTCCAACGTATCTATAATTTTGATTGTTCCATGCTATTATATTACCTGTTTTGAATGATTATGGGCTTTATTATACACTTTTATATTACTTTTGGGACTAACCTATTAACCGGAGGCCCAACCCATATTGCTGTTTCATTGTCTGTTTCAGTATTTCGAAGAAAAGGAATGTCAAACGAAGTCCAAACGGAATGAAACCTTCGGCAGCGTGATTTTTGGGAAGAATATCACCCAGGAGACTTGGAGTTCATGTCAGAAGAGCCTCGAGAAGGGCGCCCCCCCCTACAGGGCGCGGCCCCCTGTCTCATGGACCCCTCGAGCACCCCCCCGACCGACTTCTTTCGCCTATATATGCCTACGTACCCTAAAACCATCGAATATCAAGATAGATCGGGAGTTCCGCCGCCGCAAGCCTCTGTAGCCACCAAAAACCTCTCGGGATCCCGTTCCGGCACCCTGCCGGAGGTGAGATCCCTCACCGATGGCCATCTTCATCATCCCGGCGCTCTCCATGACGAGGAGGGAGTAGTTCACCCTCGGGGCTGATGGTATGTACCAGTAGCTATGTGTTTGATCTCTCTCTCGTGTTCTCTCTCGTGTTCCCTCTATGGCACGATCTTGATGTATCCCGAGCTTTGCTATTATAGTTGGATCTTATGATGTTTCTCCCCCTCTACTCTCTTGTGATGAATTGAGTTTCCCTCTTGAAGTTATCTTATCGGATTGAGTCTTTATTTGAGAACACTTGATGTATGTCTTGCCGTGCTTATCTATGGTGACAATGGGATTTCACGTGCCACTTGATGTATGTTTTGGTGACCAACTTGCGGGTTCCGCCCATGAACCTATGCATAGGGGTTGGCACACGTTCTTTACTCTCCAGAAGAAACTTTGGGCCACTCTTTGAAGTACTTTGTGTTGGTTGGATGGATCTGAGATTGTGTGATGCATATCGTATAATCATGCTCACGGATACTTGATGTGACAATGGAGTATCTAGGTGACATTAGGGTTTTGGTTGATTTGTGTCTTAAGGTGTTATTCTAGTATGAACTCTTTTATAGATCGATCCGAAAGAATAACTTTGAGGTGGTTTCATACCCTACCATAATCTCTACGTTGTTCTCCGCTATTAGTGGCTTTGGAGTGACTCTTTGTTGCATGTTGAGGGCTGGTTATATGATCTATCTATGTTATTATTGTTGAGAGAACTTGCACTAGTGAAAGTATGAACCCTAGGCCTTGTTTCCTATCATTGCAATACCATTTACGCTCACTTTTACCATTTGTTACCTTGCTGTTTTTATAATTTCAGATTACAAATACCTTTATCTACCATCCATATTGCACTTGTATCACCATCTCTTCGCTGAACTAGTGCACCTATACAATTTACCATTGTATTGGGTGTGTTGGGGACCCAAGAGGCTCTTTGTTATTTGGTTGCAGGGTTGCTTGAGAGAGACCATCTTCATCCTACGCCTCCTACGGATTGATAAACCTTAGGTCATCCACTTGAGGGAAATTTGCTACTGTCCTACAAACCTGTGCTCTTGCAGACCCAACAACGTCTACAAGAAGAAGGTTGTGTAGTAGACATCACAGATCAACATAAGTATCCCGACCTTGTGGTGCACGATCATCCAGAGAAATGTCAGTATCTTCATCAGCAGTTCCTGAGGTTCTCTCCGATTCAAAAGACGGATTTTCCTCAGTGGGAGCACTCAGTTTGGCTTTTTTTACTCAGTCGGGCTTTGGCACTGCAAGTAACAAATAGAGGTTAATTGTGACGCCCTCGATTCAATCGTACACTAATCATACATGCAAATGTGTACGATCAAGATCAAGGACTCACGGGAAGATATCACAACACAACTCTAGACACTAATTAAAATAATACAAGCTTTATATTACAAGCCAGGGGCCTCGAGGGCTCGAATACATAAGCTCGAATATACAAGAGTCAGCGGAAGCAATAATATCTGAGTACAGACATAAGTTAAACAAGTTTGCCTTTAGAAGGCCAGCACAAAAGCATCTACGATCGAAAAGGCAAGGCCTCCTGCCTGGGAGCCTCCTAACTACTCCTGGTTAACATCAGAAGTCTTGTAGAGGTCTCACCCTCAGCACTCGATAGTAACCCAGCAGTGTCGAGCAACTAAGGGGAAAGTGATGTGCGGTGCCGGGGCTTGGTCTTCGATCCTGTTGATTGGGTCTTCGATGATGAGGCAGGGGCAACAAGGACAAGGTGGGGGTCACTGATGGATCACTAACCGACCTATACTAAGAAGTTTAGGATAAGCAGGTAAGGTAACAATAAGCAGGTTAACAAAGCAGGCTATGCATCCGAATAGGAGCAAACAATAACAATAGCAAAATCTAATGCAAGCATGAGAGAATGGAATGGGCGATATCAAGATGATCAAAGGGGGGCTTGCCTGGTTGCTCTGGCAAGGAGGAGTCGTCGTCGACGTAGTCGATCACAGGGGCAACATCGGTCTCGGGGTCTACTGAAGAGAAGAGGGGGAGAAACAGTAAATACGTAGCAAGCAAGTGCATAACAGGACAACAAGCAGAGCTAAACGTGTTCTAACGCGGTGCTACACGATACTGGTGAAGGGGAAGTCATCCGGGAATGTTTTCCCGGTTCCGGACCTGTGTCAGACAGATGACCGGAGGGGGAAAGTTCCATGTTCAGCATGCTAGGGGCATGTGATAGATGAACGGACCGCGTACCCGGATTAATCACGTTTTTCTGAGCAACTTTCATTTGGAAAACATTTTCATCCGAGTTATGGATTATTTTCTATGAATTATCAAAGATTTAAACAATTTTTGAATTTATTATTAAATCTAAAACAGAGTTATTGCACCAGCATGACGTCATCATGATGTCAGCAGTCAACACAGACCGTTGACTAGTCAAACAGGGTAGTCGGGCCCATTTGTCATTAACCTAACTAATTAACCGATTTAAATTAACTAAATAAGTTCATTAGGCTAATTAAGCAAGGTTAATTAAGATAATTAATTGCTTAATTATTTATTTATTTAATTAACTTTGTTATATTTATTTATTTTTAAAATCTTTTTTTACAGGGGGCGGGCCCAGTGGTCAGTGGCCCACTATGGCAACCGGGTGTGCGGGTGCAGCGGGCTAACGGGGCGAGCGCCCGTGCATGCACGCAGCATCAGGGGGTGCCGGCTAGGCCACTATGCGGGTGGAGGGGCGGCCGCGGCCACGGCGAGGCCGCCGGCGGTGTAGGGAGCAGAGGTGGTGCGGCAGCAATCGCGCCTGGAGCTGCGGGCGTCGGAGGGCGAGCGGCGTAGGAGCGAGCGAGGCCGGACGGCAGCAACTGGAGGCGGCGGGATTAGTAGCAGCCGCAGCATTTCAGAACAACAACGGCAGTAGTGGTAGAGAGCAGCAGCCGAGCAAAGCATCAACGGCAGCAATAAGGAGCAGCCCAGGGCACAACCACGAGCAGTGGTAGGAGGCAGTAGCAGCAGCACGTACGCGTACGCGGATGCAGAGCTTCAGGGCAGCCATGGCAAACGGACCTCGCGGGGCGGACCCTACGGGCGCAGATCATAAGGGGAAAAGCTGAGAATTGGAGGAGGTGCTCACAGCCCACTCGAGGGCGTGGTCGGGAAGGCCGGAGCGGGTCGGGATGGTGCAGATCGACGATGGCAACCGCGGGAGGCCCCTGCTTGCTTCCGTTGTCGTGGAGGTCAAGGATGTGGAGGCACGACCCCTGGACAGCAACAGTGGCTCGGGGAAGCTCCAGAGCGCGAAGACGGCGATGGCGCGGCGGCGGCTATGCTCGGATTAGGTCCAGATCGAGGAAAGCGACGAGGAGAGGGGCGGGCAAGGGGATAGGGACTGGGGCTGTCCCCGAGGAGCCGTGGTGGCCTTCTTATCCCCTCCCCGATGATTGTAGCGACGCGGAGCGCGCGAGGTGGCTCGGCAGCAACGGCGTGGGTGTGGTCGGCTCGACAGGTGAACAGGGGAGGAAGGGGACAACCCGGGAGTGGGCTGGGTTGTGCACTGTAGCAGTGGGCTGCAGTGCATAGTGCAGCCTTTTCACTTTTCTTTTCTTCTATTTTTCCCTTTTAACTAAAACAGAGACAACTAGGGAAAAGTTTGGGCTACCAAATTACTTTGGAAAAAAATGTGGGATTAGGCCACTTAAATTCTTTGTAGTAATTGGCACTGCCACAAAAAGTTTTGTGGCCATCAGGAATTGTCCAAGCATTTTTAGAAAATGAAAAGGACATCTTAAATATTGCTGGAGCAGATAATAAATTTCCAAGGGCAAATTGGGAATTCCAAAAATGTTGGATTCATCATGACAAATATCTAGGGATTATTTTCCATAGGATGAACTATTTTATTTGCATGAAATAAGAAGCAAATATTTGACATGCTATTTGAAATTGAATTTGAAGCAGATTTTGGACAAGTGGCATTTTGGCATGATGATCATGATGGCATGACCTTCATTAGGGGGGAGATTACAGTAGTGTGATGCTGGGGATGTTACAAATCTCCTCCACTACAAGAAATCTCGTCCCGAGATTTAAGTGGGGAAGTAAAAAGTAACTTCGGGAGAACTGACCCTTATAGGGTTAATTATCTGCTGAACAATTCAGGGAATGAGGGAAGTATCTCTCGTGTTGAAACTTAATAAAACATCGAGAGAAAAGTATGAAGGTACAATAGGAAGTTTCAACCGAATGGACAAACGATTGATACCTAAACAGAGTGTGAGAAAGGGGTTCAGAGCATCGGGAATAGATCATCTTTCGGAAGGTGGCTCGTGACATGATACGATACCAAATGCAAGAATATTTTGGAATCAAAGATATACAGGAGAGTCGGGTTTCGATCCTGTGGAACTGTGGGTTATGGGCCCACCATGTGGGTCAAAAGTAGGAAGGACGCCGACATATTGCACGGTCATGGTAGCAAAGCATGGCAGAGGATAGCCTGTCAGCTATGTTGGCAACAATGTTGGTACCAAGGGCGAGGGACGAAGTGAACCATTTTCCTTCTCGTTGAACGAGGCGCACCAATGGGCAAAGTTCTCGTCCATCGGGGGTTACCAGGATGTCGTCAGCAATAGTAACAGGGTCACACTAACAGGGTTATAAACCGAGGTATTTCCATAAGCAGGGAATTTTTCCCGCTTATAACATATATAGATCACAAGAAAGGTTAAGCAAACCAATGGAAAGGAAAATGTGTTTATACACAAGATTTAGGAGTGTAACTTTCCCCAAGGAAAACTAGAGCATGATATACATGTTAGACCAACAAGTACATCACCATTTGGATAAAGGGGCAAGGAAATTCATGATTTTATCCATACAACGCTGTTTGAATAATAAATCAAGAAACATTTAGCATTGCGCTTCCAATGTTCTTATTGATATACATGTACCATAGTCATGCTTCGAGGTAGCAATAACATGGTGTTTCGGGTAAGAGTTGGATCTGAAGATCTCAAAAGATACAATGGAACACTTCCAAGATTATGTTGGAACGTAAGGAATAACCAAACACGACCAAGTCTGTGTTGGCAGGAAGTCAAGGATGTCATCGATGATATCACAAATCAGCGAGGGGTAGGGATGGTATTTCTAGCCATGAATTCGATTGACATCTCTGAAGAAGCCAAAGTGTTGAGGGTGATCATGACAAATTTTGTTGAGAGACTCTATGAAGATGCCATCGAGCTGCGACGACATCAAGCAAAAGGAAGGATGAAGTGAAAGACTACGAGAACCACTGATTTGACACAAGCTTGAAATCAAGCTTGTTGTTCGAGGTGAAATGATAAGATGGGGAAGATCGACGTAGGCTTAGCTCGTCGATGGAAGTTGCTCCGGGCATAAGGACTAGGTAGCACCATTAGAATTAGCACGATAATGATTTAGTCGATCAGGCTAGGAATGAGATGACGGAGTATCACTCCAAATAAGAATTTACAAGAGGTAGTTCAATGACACAATATCCTCGAGATAACATGGGGCAATACTCGAGGTAGAACAAAATAGAGGTTGGACAGATGAAATGGTCTGCAGAAGACAAGTATTTTAACCTGTCCGGGAAATGGAATCAAGGAGAAAAATATGGTTCAGAACCATGATTGCAAAGAATCAATTTATAGATGCAAGATGAGCTCATACCAAAAGAGCATTTGATTATAAGAGAAGCTTCCATGATAAGATCTACATCGTTTCTATGGGCATGAACACAAAGTTCAAGGTCGACTCCCACTTCTTCAATGCATAACCTCTCATTTACTCCTCGTTTTCGAAGAAATTGTAGTGTTGAAATTATATCTGGCAAAACACCAGAAGAGTATGACTCATGAAAACTCTCGGGTTCACGCGGATTAGGGAAGGCATAGGTTCAACCCATAGGGGCATCTTAGGAACATATACCACGAACTTCAGGAGTAAATAACATCATCTCAATAGCAGAGCATGGTGGACAATAAGCAGAGGATACAATTTACCGAAGGCAATATGTATCAGGGGAAGAGCGCGCGAGATTTTAAATATGAAGGACATTGCCAGATAATAATCCAACAAGGGATTCGGCGGTCCTCAATGAATCTGATGTGAGTATCGATACTCGATCAGAAGAAGAAAAAGAATGCACAAGATCAGATTATAGAAACAGCTGAATAATTCGGCGTTCAAGTTGAAGGGAACTAGGCGGACAATCAATTACAACAAGATTGGCCGAGATCCAACTCATGTACAGAATGACGTATGAGCAGGAAGGTCAAATTTCAGGGTTCGACTGATGATTGCGAGCAATCGCAACATAATGAATCAATAGGCTCAGGATGACAATGACAAAGGATGTTAATGAATATTGCCGGGCATATGGATTTAACCATAATGCAGGCAGACAAGACTTTCGAAGCACTAGGCTGTAGAGGATCTTCGGGAGATTGAATTGCATTCGAAGAATTTTGTGAGACATATAATCAACTGGGGATGAACGAATCCCCAATAAGTGTGAGGAATTATTCGTAGGGGTATTTAGGCAGAAAGGAGCTACAAGGCAGTCGGAAAAAGGATTCTCGAAAGTCGGCGAATACTTTCGGGTATCTTGTAATAACAAGAACAACTATGGATGGAAGTATTAACGGCGAGGGTACGCAGTTGTCCATAGGGATTCAACGGTGTTAAGGGACTGCAAAAGAAATGAACACAAGTTCTCGGGAGTAGATCGGAGAATATCTTTGAAGTCTTCTAGTGAAGCAGGCAACCATCCGGAATGAAGGGGCTCTCCGGGGAAAGTCGTTACGAGAACTTAATGTAGTTAGTAAATTCATTTAACCCGAATAGAAGAGAGAACAGAGTCCCAGAGTATAGACGAGGAGTAAAAGATCCTAATACCACCCATATGGCGACATGGGCCCGTAAGACACACAGCCATGTTAGTAAAAGTTTTTGTAGTGACTAGACTCGACTTCGGCCAAGGAGTTGGAAAGGGGGCTACCTACAGGCAGTCGGCTCGGATACCAACTTGTACGCCCTCAATTCAATTGTACACTAATCATACACGCAAATGTGTACGATCAAGATCAAGGACTCACAGGAAGATATCACAACACAACTCTAGACAAAAATTAAAATAATACAAGCTTTATATTACAAGCCAGGGGCCTCGAGGGCTCGAATACATAAGCTCGAATATACAAGAGTCAGCGGAAGCAATAATATCTGAGTACAGACATAAGTTAAACAAGTTTGCCTTAAGAAGGCCAGCACAAAAGCATCTACGATCGAAAAGGCAAGGCCTCCTGCCTGGGAGCCTCCTAACTACTCCTGGTTGTCAGCGGTCTCCACGTAGTAGTAGGCACCGGCGGTGGCATCTGGCTCCTGGGCTCCGACATTTGGTTGCATCAACCGGAAAGAAAAAGAAAGGGGAAAAAGGGGGAGCAAAGCAACTGTGAGTACTCATCCAAAGTACTCGCAAGCAAGGATCTACACTACATATGCAACATTATCAAAGGAAGGTTGTATATGTGGACTGGGCTGTAGAAATGCCAGAATAGAGAGAAAGCCTAGTCCTATCAAAGACTAGCATCTTATGGAAACCATCATCCTGCAGCAAACAGGAGGGAGTAGAGTAGCATAAAGTAAAGTAGTAGTAGTGTTATCAACCTCGGCCAGAGATCCTTTCTCGACTCCCTGCGAGAAAGCAATCCCAGAGCCATACTATCCAATTCTCATCACAAGTATCCAGTTCTAGTTGTATCGATCAGGATACAACTCCGAGCGTCCGTTACCATAGGACATGCTATCGATAAATGTTTTCTTCCCTGCAAGGGTGCACCAACTTACCCACCACGCTCGATTAACTCCGGCCGGACACACTTTCCTGGGTCATTGCCCGGCCTCGGCCAAACAATACGCCGCAACCCGACCTAGGCTTAATAGAGAGGTCAAGCACGCCGGACTAAACCTATGCCCCCAGGGGTCATGGGCTATCTCCCCGGGAACTCCTGCATGTTGCGTGGGCGGCCGGTGAGCAGACCTAGCTACCTCCTTAAAAACGGCAGGTGCTTACCAATCCAACCCGGCGCGCTCCGCTCAGTCGCTGACGTCTATTAAGCTTCGGCTGATGTATACGACGCAGAACGCCCATACTATGCCCACGTGATGGTTAGTGCTATCAGGCCAGAGGCCCCTCAGATCAAATATCCATATCGTAGTGGATTAGGAACGCGCGGTAACAAGCAGAGACTCACGAAAGATGTGACCTCGTTGCCCCATCTCGAGGACTTGCGGCAAGGGCTAAGAATGCCCGGCCACGACTCGTAATTATCTCACGAGCACTTTCCAGGTCAACCCGACTCCGCAAATGTGTACGATCAAGATCAAGGACTCACGGGAAGATATCACAACACAACTCTAGACACAAATTAAAATAATACAAGCTTTATATTACAAGCCAGGGGCCTCGAGGCTCGAATACATAAGCTCGAATATACAAGAGTTAGCGGAAGCAATAATATCTGAGTACAGACATAAGTTAGACAAGTTTGCCTTAAGAAGGCCAGCACAAAAGCATCTACGATCGAAAAGGCAAGGCCTCCTACCTGGGAGCCTCCTAACTACTCCTGGTTGTCAGCAGTCTCCACGTAGTAGTAGGCACCGGGGGTGGCATCTGGCTCCTGGGCTCCGACATCTGGTTGCATCAACCGGAAAGAAAAAGAAAGGGGAAAAAGGGGGAGCAAAGCACCCGTGAGTACTCAGCCAAAGTACTCGCAAGCAAGGATCTACACTTCATATGCAACATTATCAAAGGAAGCTTGTATATGTGGACTGGGCTGCATAAATGCCAGAATAGAGAGAAAGCCTAGTCCTATCAAAGACTAGCATCTTCTGGAAACCACCATCTTGCAGCAAACAGGAGGGAGTAGAGTAGCATAAAGTAAAGTAGTAGTAGTGTTATCAACCTCAGCCAGAGATCCTTTCTCGACTCCCTGCGAGAAAGCAATCCCAGCGCCATACTATCCAATTCTCATCACAAGTATCCAGTACTAGTTGTATCGATCGTGATACAATTCTGAGCGTCCGTTACTGTAGGACAGGCTATCAGTAGATGTTTTCTTCCGTGCAGGGGTGCACCAACTTACCCACCACGCTCGATTAACTCCGGCCGAACACACTTTCCTGGGTCATTGCCCGGCCTCGGCCAAACAATACGCCGCAACCCGACCTAGGCTTAATAGAGTGGTCAAGCACGCCGGACTAAACCTATGCCCCCAGGGGTCATGGCTATCTCACCGGGAACTCCTGCATGTTGCGTGGGCGGCCGGTGAGCAGACCTAGCTACCTCCTTAAAAACGGCAGGTGCTTACCAGTCCAACCCGGCGTGCGCCGCTCAGTCGCTGACGTCTATTAAGCTTCGGCTGATGTATACGACGCAGAACGCCCATACTATGCCCACGTGATGGTTAGTGCTATCAGGCCAGAAGCCCCTCGGATCAAATATCCATACGGTAGTGGATTAGGAACGCGCGGTAACAAGCAGAGGCTCACGAAAGATGTGACCCCGTTGCCCCATGTCGAGGACTTGCGGCAAGGGCTAAGAATGCCCGGCCACGCCTCATAATTATCTCACGGGCACCTTCCAGGTCAACCCGACTCCGTAAATGTGTACGATCCAGATCAAGGACTCATGGGAAGATATCACAACACAACTCTAGACACAAATTAAAATAATACAAGCTTTATATTAAAAGCCAGGGGCCTCGAGGGCTCGAATACATAAGCTCGAATATACAAGAGTTAGCAGAAGCAATAATATCTGAGTACAGACATAAGTGAAACAAGTTTGCCTTAAGAAGGCGAGCAGAAAAGCATCTACGGTCAAAAAGGCAAGGCCTCCCACCTGGGAGCCTCCTAACTACTCTTGGTTGTCAGCGGTCTCCACGTAGTAGTAGGCACCGGCGGTGGCATTTGGCTCCTCGGCTCCGACATCTGGTTGCATCAACCGGAAAGAAAAAGAAAGGGGAAAAACGGGGAGCAAAGCAACCGTGAGTACTCAGCCAAAGTACTCGCAAGCAAGGGTCTACACTACATATGCAACATTATCAAAGGAAGGTTGTATATGTGGACTGGGTTGCAGAAATGCCAGAATAGAGAGAAAGCCTAGTCCTATCGAAGACTAGCATCTTCTGGAAACCACCATCTTGCAGCAAACGGGAGGGAGTAGAGTAGCATAAAGTAAAGTAGTAGTAGTGTTATCAACCTCGGCCAGATATCCTTTCTCGACTCCCTGCGAGAAAGCAATCCCAGAGCCATACTATCCAATTCTCATCACAAGTATCCAGTTCTAGTTCTATCGATCGGGATACAACTCCGAGCGTCCGTTACCGTAGGACAGGCTATCGGTAGATGTTTTCTTCCCTGCAGGGGTGCACCAACTTACCCACCACGCTCGATTAACTCCGGCCGGACACACTTTCCTGGGTCATGCCCGGCCTCGGCCAAACAATACGCGGCAACCCGACCTAGGGTTAATAGAGAGGTCAAGCACGCCGGACTAAACCTATGCCCCCAGGGGTCATGGGCCATCTCCCCGAGAACTCCTGCACGTTGCGTGGGCGGCCGGTGTGCAGACCTAGCTACCTCCTTAAAAAAGGCAGGTGCTTACCAGTCCAACCCGACGTGCGCCGCTTAGTCGCTGACGTCTATTAAGCTTCGGCTGATGTATACGACGCAGAACGCCCATACTATGCCCACGTGATGGTTAGTGCTATCAGGCCAGAGGCCCCTCGGATCAAATATCCAAATCGTAGTGGATTAGGAACACGCGGTAACAAGCAGAGGCTCACGAAAGATATGACCCCGTTTCCCCGTCTCGAGGACTTGCGGCAAGGGCTAAGAATGCCCGGCCACGCCTCGTAATTATCTTACGGGCACCTTCCAGGTCAACCCGACTCCGCAAATGTTTACGATCAAGATCAAGGACTCACGGGAAGATATCACAACACAACTCTAGACACAAATTTAAATAATACAAGCTTTATATTACAAGCCAGGGGCCTCGAGGGCTCGAATACATAAGCTCGAATATTCAAGAGTCAGCAAAAGCAATAATATCTGAGTACAGACATAAGTTAAACAAGTTTGCCTTAAGAAGGCCAGCACAAAAGCATCTACAATCGAAAAGGCAAGGCCTCCTTCCTGGGAGCCTCCTAACTACTCCTGGTTGTCAGCGGTCTCCTCGTAGTAGTAGGCACCGGCGGTGGCATCTGGCTCCTGGGCTCCGACATCTGGTTGCATCGACCGGAAAGAAAAAGAAAGGGGAAAGGGGGGAGCAAAGTAACTGTGAGTACTCAGCCAAAGTACTCGCAAGCAAGGATCTACACTACATATGCAACATAATCAAAGGAAGGCTGTATATGTGGACTGGGCTGCAGAAATGCCAGAATAGAGAGAAAGCCTAGTCCTATCGAAGACTAGCATCTTCTGGAAACCACCATCTTGCAGCAAACAGGAGGGAGTAGAGTAGCAGAAAGTAAAGTAGTAGTGGTTTTATCAACCTCGGCCAGAGATCCTTTCTCGACTCCCTGCGAGAAAGCAATCTCAGAGCCATACTATCCAATTCTCATCACAAGTATCCAGTTCTAGTAGTATCAATCGGGATACAACTCTGAGCGTCCGTTACCGTAGGACAGGCTATCGATAGATGTTTTCTTCCCTGCATGGGTGCACTAACTTACCCACCACGCTCGATTAACTCCAGCCGGACACACTTTCCTGGGTCATGCCTAGCCTCGGCCAAACAATACGCCGCAGCCCGACCTAGGCTTAATAGAAAGGTCAAGCACGCCGGACTAAACCTATGCCCCCAGGGCTCATGGGCCATCTCCCCGGGAACTCATGCACGTTGCGTGGGCGGCCGGTGAGCAGACCTAGCTACCTCCTTAAAAAGGCAGGTGCTTACCAGTCCAACCCGGCGCGCGCTGCTCAGTCGCTGACGTCTATTAAGCTTCGGCTGATGTATACGACGCAGAACGCCCATACTATGCCCACGTGATCGTTAGTGCTATTAGGCCAGAGGCCCCTCGGATCAAATATCCAAATCGTAGTGGATTAGGAACGCGCGGTAACAAGCAGAGGCTCACGAAAGATGTGCCCCCGTTGCCCCGTCTCGAGGATTTGCGGCAAGGGCTAAGAATGCCTGACCACTCATCGTAATTATCTCACAGGCACCTTCCAGGTCAACCCGACTCCGCAAATGTGTACGATCAAGATCAAGGACTCACGAGAAGATATCACAACACAACTCTAGACACAAATTAAAATAATACAAGCTTTATATTACAAGCCAGGGGCCTCGAGGGCTCGAATACATAAGCTCGAATATACAAGAGTCAGCGGAAGCAATAATATTTGAGTACAGACATAAGTTAAACAAGTTTGCCTTAAGAAGGCCAGCACAAAAGCATCTACGATTGAAAGGCAAGGCCTCTTGCCTGGGAGCCTCCTAACTACTCCTGGTTGTCAGCGGTCTCCACGTAGTGCTGTTGATGCTCCTTCAGTGTTTTACTGTCAAGAAGTATATCATAAAACCAACACAAATCTTCTGGGCTTGAACACATCATTCATGAGTGCTTGAAACGTTGCAGGAGCATTTGTAAGCCCGCGTCACATTGAATTCATAGTTACAGGGTTCTGAATGAAGTTTTGGGCTTGTCTTCCTCTCTCATCCTGATCTGATGATAGCCAGATCTTAAGTCAATCTTGCTGTAATATTTAGCACCACTCATCCAATAGGGCATCTGGCAACGGCGATGGCATCTGTCTCCTGGGCTCCGACATCTGGTTGCATCAACCGGAAAGAAAAAGAAAGGGGAAAAGGGGGAGCAAAGCAACCGTGAGTACTCAGCCAAAGTACTCGCAAGCAAGGATCTACACTACATATGCAACATTATCAAAGGAAGGTTGTATATGTGGACTGGGCTGCAGAAATGCCAGAATAGAGAGAAAGCCTAGTCCTATCGAAGACTAGCATCTTCTGGAAACCACCATCTTGCAGCAAACAGGAGGGAATAGAGTAGCATAAAGTAAAGTAGTAGTAGTGTTATCAACCTTGGCTAGAGATCCTTTCTTGACTCCCTGCGAGAAAGCAATCCTAGAGCCATACTATCCAATTCTCATCACAAGTATCCAGTTCTAGTTGTATCGATCGGGATACAACTCCGAGCGTCCGTTACCGTAGGACAGGCTATCGATAGATGTTTTCTTCCCTGCAGGGGTGCACCAACTTACCCACCACGCTGGATTAACTCCGGCCGGACACACTTTCCTGGGTCATGCCCGGCCTCGGCCAAACAATACGCCGCAACCTGACCTAGGCTTAATAGAGAGGTCAAGCACGCCGGACTAAACCTATGCCCCAAGGGGTCGTGGGCCATCTCCCAGGGAACTCCTGCACGTTGCGTGGGCGGCCGGTGAGCACACCTAGCTACCTCCTTAAAAAAGGCAGGTGCTTACCAGTCCAACCCGGCGCGCGCCGCTCAGTCGCTGACGTCTATTAAGCTTCGGCTGATGTATACAACGCTGAACACCCATACTATGCCCATGTGATGGTTAGTGCTATCAGGACAGAGGCCCCTCGGATCAAATATCCAAATTGTAGTGGATTAGGAACGCGCAGTAACAAGAAGAGGCTCACAAAAGATGTGACCCCGTTGCCCCGTCTCGAGGACTTACGGCAAGGGCTAAGAATGCCCGACCACGCCTCGTAATTATCTCACGGGCACCTTCCAGGTCAACCCAACTCCACATCACTCGCAATTATGCTCGCGCGGGTACCCCTCAGGGTCGACCCGTCTTTAGTAACATGGTTTAGTGTAAAGTCATAGTAACCATAGTAACCGTGTGTCCAAACATCAAGGGGAAAACCCGAGGAATCACCCCCGGTGAATTCCACTCGATGTAATCATCAAGGTGAACGTAAGAGGAATCACCCCCGAGGTTCACACTTGAGGGGTTGCACGACAAAGTCGTATCGGAAGTGGTTAAGGCGGAATCACCCTCGATGACTGAGGGAGTCCTGGACTAGGGGGTGTCCGGATAGCCGGACTATCATCATCGGTCAGACTATCATCATCGGCCGGACTATCATCGTCAGCCGGACTATCATCGTCAGCCGGACTCCAAGACTATGAAGATACAAGATTGAAGACTTCATCCCGTGTCCGGATGGGACTTTCCTTGGCGTGGAAGGAAAGCTTGGCGATACAGATATGTAGATCTCCTACCATTGTAACCGACTCTATGTAACCCTAGCCCTCTCCGGTGTCTATATAAACCGGATGGCTTTAGTCCGTAGGACACAACGACAACCATTACAACAATCATACCATAGGCTAGTTTCTAGGGTTTAGCCTCCTTGATCTCGTGGTAGATCTACTCTTGTAATACCCACATTATCAATATCAATCAAGCAGGACATAGGGTTTTACCTCCATCAAGAGGGCCCGAACCTGGGTAAAACATCGTGTCCCTTGTCTCCTGTTACCATCCGCCTAGACGCACAGTTCGGGACCCCCTACCCGAGATCCGCCGGTTTTGACACCGACATTGGTGCTTTCATTGAGAGTTCCTCTGTGTCGTCACCGATAGGCTCGATGGCCTCTTCAATCAACAACGACGCAGTCCTGGGCGAGACTCTTCCTCCCGGATAGATTTTCGTATTCGGCGGCTTCGCACTGCGGGCCAATTCGCTTGGCCATCTGGAGCAGATCGAAAGCTACGCCCCTGGCCGTCAGGTCAGGTTTGGAAGCCTAGACTTCACGGCCGATATCCGCAGAGACCTGATCTTCGATGGATCCGAGCCGCAGCCAAGCGTGCCGCACTGTCACAATGGGCACGACCTAACTCTGCCGCCGGACAGTACCTTGGAGGCCGCACACGAATCCGCTCCGACCCATAATCCGGAGCCGATCGCGCAGACCGAGGACGGGTGGCTGGACACCGCCTTGGGAGCTGCAACTTCCACGGCGATGGAGCCGAACACTGACCTCGTCCCTTATAAAGCTCGTGACTCCGAGGTGCCGGACTCCCTGCCGGACTCCGAACCTCCTACGCCCCTGCCAATCGAATCTGATTGGGCGCCGATCATGGAGTTCACCGTTGTGGACATCTTTCAGCACTTTCCCTTTGGCGACATCTTAAAATCGCTAAAGCATCTCTCGCTATCCGGAGAGCCCTGGCCGGACTACGGCCAGGACGGTTGGGAGGCGGACGACGAATAAATTCAAAGCCCACCCACCGCCCACTTTATAGCAACTGTCGACGATCTAACCGACACGCTAAACTACGACTCCGAAGACATCGATGGTATGGACGACGATGCCGGAGACGATCAAGAAGCAGCGTTCACTGAGCACTGGAAGGCCACCCCATCACATGACATATATATGGAGAACACCCCAAAAGGAAGCAATAACGAGGAACAACGGGGCGCGGCAAAGGATAATCCCGCCGATAAACAACCAAAACGGCGACGCAGACGCCGCCCTAAGTCCCGCCTCGACAAAAACAGCATTCCTAATGACCCAGCAATAGAGCAGGGCAAACTAGTGGACGACGATCATGCAACCAAGCAACCGTCCGAACAGGACGAATCGGATAATCAAGACATGTCCGGCGAAACCAACAGTCCGGACAACCTCACGCCAGACACACCATCGGAGCATAAGAACCTCCACAAAAAACTCGTCGCCACTGCAAGAAGTCTGAAGAAGGAAAAGCGGAAGCTCAAAACAGCGGAATACATACTCAGAAAGAGGTGGAGCAAAGTACTCAAGACCGCAGACAAATATGGCAATGGGCACCAAACAAAGAGCTATCCGAAGCGCAAGCTGCTGCCAGAATTTGACGAGGAAGCCATAGAGCCCTCACAGTCAAAAAACAAAGAGGCCGCCTGGCCGGATAGACGACAGATGACAGGCCAAAAAGGACAAGCGGCGCCGCACACAATCCGATTTACGATCTTGGGAAAACAGACGGCCCAGCCAGGTCCATTTACGGGCCAAAAAAGAGGATCCCAGGAAGCAACACAACACGGCAAGTGTTCGAAGACAGCGGCACACCCAAATACAGGGGCGCCGCACACCCACTATGTTTCACCGATGAGGTGCTGGATCATGAATTTCCAGCAGGGTTCAAACCCATAAACATAGAGGCATACGACGGAACAACAGACCCCGGAGTCTGGATAGAAGATTACATACTACACATACACATGGCTAGAGGAGATGATCTCCACGCCATAAAATACCTACCCCTCAAGCTCAAAGGGCCAGCTCGGCATTGGCTCAAAAGCCTCCCAGAAAACATTGTTGGAAGTTGGGAAGAGCTTGAGGACGCGTTTAGAGCAAATTTTCAAGGGATTTATGTCCGCCCTCCGGATGCAGACGATCTAAGTCATATAACTCAATAGCCCGGAGAGTCAGCGCGCAAATTCTGGAACAGGTTCCTTACCAAAAAGAACCAAATAATCGACTATCCGGACGCGGAAGCCTTAGCAGCTTTTAAACACAACGTCCGAGACAAATGGCTCGCCAGACTCCTCGGCCAAGAAAAGCCAAGAACAATGGCCGCGCTAACAAGCCTCATGACCCGCTTTTGCGCAGGGGAAGACAGCTAGCTAGCAAGATGCAGCACCAGCGACCCGAGTACATCCGAGATCAAAGATGGAAACGGAAAATCACGGCGCAGAAAAGATCAGCGCCGGAATAAAGGAAAAAGCCCAAAGAGCACGGCGGTCAATGCCGGATTCAAAAGCTCGCGGCCAAACAATAAAACACTGTCTCTTAAGGACAACAGTGATGAGCTATCCAACTTAAACAAAATTTTGGATTGGATATGTCAAATCCACAGTACCTCCGGAAGGCCTGCAAACCATACCAACCGAGATTGTTGGGTTTTTAAACAGTCCGGCAGACTCAACGCCGAACACAAGGGGCTCGATGCGCCAAGTGAGGACGATTACGAACCCCACCAGCAGAGCACCGGAAGACAAAAGACTTTCCCACAAGAAGTCAAAACAGTAAACTCACTTCATGTGATAGTACGGAAACACAATGCGGCACCCGCTAAGATAGGTGTCGCACGGTCCACCCCAGCGGAACATCGAGATTGGATGTCAAAACCAATCACTTTTGACCACCTGGATTATTCCAGAAGTATCCGGAACGCAGGATGGACTGCTCTGATATTGGATCCTATAATAGACGGACTGCAATTTACACAAGTCCTGATGGACGGTGGCAGTGACTTAAACCTGCTATATCCGGACACAATCCGCAAGTTGGGGATAGACCTTACTACAATTCGACATAGCCGCACTTCCTTCAAAGGAGTGGCGCCAGGCCCTTACGCCAGGTGCACCGGTTCCTTATTACCAGAAGTTGTGTTCGGGTCACCTGACAAATTCCGACGCGAAAAGCTAACCTTTCATGTCGCCCCATTTAAAAGTAGCTATCAAGCACTATTGGGACGTGAAGCTTTCGTCCGCTTTTACGCAATACCACACTACGCGTCTCTTACACTTAAAATGCCCGGTCCACGTGGCATCATTTCATTAAAAGGTCGTCTAAGACCCCGGACACGGCTGGACGAGTCCGGAATAAATAAGCTAGGGGCTACCTAGCCGCACACCCCTTCACAAGGGGTTGTGCATATAAGCTATAATGAGCTAGCATAGGCTCAGCTTTATTAATTTATATTTCAATTTTTTATGCACTTTTTCGCACGATTTCTTTTCAAACTAAGTTCCTCTCTTTTTACAGATGAACAACGTGCACACCCGTCCAGGATACGGCACAACGGAGACACAGGCGCATACATGCAGTAGGGACCCGTTTCAAGGATTCTTTTAAGACTAAGACCCTACGTAAACCTTTCTTACTGTCTCTTGTTGCTATAATCCCCTGGTTTCTCATTATAACCAGAGTGGAGACTGGCATTTTGGCATCGGCCGCGTCAGAGGAACTTGCCCGTACCTGGACACAAGGGGCTTAGGGCATTGTTCTGCCCGTTATTATAAAGACCGAACACCTTCGGGGGTGTTTGGCGTCTCGAGTTAGGCCTTATATGCATCAGCTCCGAATCATGTCTTTGGTCAAATGTTGGGTTTGCTCGGCTCCTGTGTTTTGCTGCCTTACGTTCCGTATCATCGGCTAACGCGGCACCAGGAGAACTACTGCAATTGTGCCCCAGTTCGGCTGGGCGAGCACCTCAGTAGAGAAAGCCGAAAACTGACTGTCATGATACAGCGAGAGACTGGTCAACCACTCGATCGACCAATGGAATGTTTAGAATTCCTCCGCTTTGACGAAGGGCCGTTTCCCGGTCAGGCACATACGCGCCCCAAATTCGGAGAGCGTGGTGCCCCCAGGGGCTATATCGTAGCCCCACCCTCGAACTCCCATGGCTAAGTGAAAGTGATAAAGCATTATAGTCCGGTTGCCTCGTTTGCTACGCTACCACCTCCTTTACAGGACCGAGACGTCGGATTAAGTGTGAAAATGCGCTATTTTTGCGAACACCCCCACACCTTGTGCGTCGGGGCTGAAGCCGACGACTGCCATCTTTCAGGTTATACACACGTATACATGAACGGCCGCACAGGAGATATTCCACTACTTGAACGCACAAGTATAAAAGGCGCTTACATCATAAACATTGTTTTACAACATAAAACGTTCATTTGAACTTAACATTTTTTGAGCACTGCGACTCTATTACACGAGCACCACGCAGAACTTCGCCAAAATAGTACTCGGCGGGTAACCGGCTATCGTCCGAACCCGGGGTCGCAACAGCGGTGGCATCCATCTCTGTCCAATGTGTCTTCACATGGGCGAGTGCCATCCGCGCACCCTCTATGCAGGCCGACCGCTTCATCGCCTTGATATGCGGCACCGCCCCAAGAAATTGCTGCAATAAGCCAAAGTAGCTCTTCGGCTTGGGCCTATCCGGCCAGACATGGGTCACGATATCCATCATGGCAAGCCCGGACAACCTATTCAGCTCAGCCCACTCGGCCAACCGGTCGGTCAGCAGAAGTGAATGCTCCGGACTATGGAATTGAGACCAAAACAGCTCTTCCGTCTTGTGATCCTTCTGGCTTCGAAAATGCACAACGGCATCCGCCGCACTCGCTGCTAAGTCCATATAAGGGTCCTCCGGATCCCACAGCTGGCCCAGCTGAGCATACTTTGGATCCGTAAACCTTCGGTGCAGCAGAAAAGGCTTGCCAGCTACAATGTCTCTGGCCTGGCGCAGCTCTTCCTTTATAGCCCGCATTGCAGAACGGGCATCCTTGGCTTCGGCGGTGGCCTTCCCCAGGTCTTCTTGCCCCGCTAGGCGCTCCTTTTCAAGAGCCTCATTGCGGTCGGTAGCATCTTTTAACTTCACGGCCATTTCGGCCATCTCTTCCCTGCTTCGGTAGTGTGCAGCCCTTTCGGCTTCTAACTCCTCGGCCTCCCTTGAGACCGCCGCATTACTCCTTCTGGCTTGCTCCTTGGCTTGAGCAAGTTCGGCCCGAAGGCTCTCCATAGCAGCGGCACTATCTGCATTTCACACACATGTTGTAAGGAGCGGGCTTCGGCTCCCTTACCAAGTGACCGCAAAGAAACACTTACCTTGCGACTCATCAAGTCGCCTGTTGACTAGCGCGATGTCCGCATCCGCAACATCGAGTTGCCGCTTTAGTTCAGCAACTCCATCAGTCCGGCTGGCCCCCGGACGATTCGCCACCTACATAGGCACGATGAAAATTGAAACCTGCGATTTTGATCCTCGGCACGATGTCACTTTCGACAACCTACCGAGTCTCAGGGGCTACTATCTATACAGGGCGCACTCTATATGCAAAACTGTCAAAAGGTGTGTCATTTTTACGTACCTCAAACCCCGCCAGCAAACTCCTGACGGCATTATGCAATCCTCCTTCGGCGGACAAAATCCTTCCAATCACCATACTCATCAATGCATGGTGATCTTCTGAGATAGACGCCTTCTCAAGCAGATCCTTCAGCCGTACACCAGTTGGTGCCGAACTATCCGGCTTTGCCAAACCCGGGGGCTCCCTCCGTGATGACACTTCAGGCTCGTCCGCCCTATCCGACGGCGCCCCGGACGGAGGCGTCTCTCTCTCCACCATCTCCGGACGAAGGTCCCCCGAAGACGAGCTCATTTGCGAAGGACGGAGATCCGAACTACAAGGTAAAAACTTGAGTTATCCTCAGAAGCACAAATAGGGGTGTCCCTTATTATAAAACTCCCTTCTTTCTACTTACGGCTCGTTGGAGGGCTGATTCTTTAGGGGAGACTATGCGGCTGGGGCCTCCCCGAACGCAGGACCCTCTGGCGAAGATTTCTTCCCCCGCTTAGGGGCTTTGGCCCCCGGGTCCTCGGAGGCAGTCCTCTTCTCCCCTTGGAGGGAGGGATTCTCGATCCCCCCCTCTTTCAAGAGCCTCCTTAGGCGAGGCGGTAGCTCTTCTACTTTCCCCTTTGCCTTCCTCTGAAGGTGCAACCTCTAGCATCCTGACCAGCACGGAATCCGGCGCGGTCTCTGGGAGGGGGGCCGGACACCATATCAGTTTTGCTTGCGCTATCCACTCCTGTTTAGAAGGAAATTGGTCATAAGGCGAATCATCGAAAGGCAAACAAACGGTATGTCCGGACTCAGAGCTACTTACTTGAGTATCCGGACGATTGCAGCTTAGGCCAGCATCCTCGATCAATTCCGGACACGCCTCTTGCGATCCAAAGAATAATTTGTACATCTCCATGGGTGTCATACCCATGAAGTGTTGAAGAATCCGTGGCCCCTCCGGATTAAACTCCCACAGCTGGAGAGGGCGGCGTTTGCAGGGCAGGAGACGCCTAATCAGCATGACCTGCATTACCACCACCATATCAATCTCCCTCGCTTGGAGATCTCGAATCCGGCCCTGCAGTAAGGGCACGTCCTTTGACGGCCCCCAGTTGAGCCCTTGGTTGACCCACGACATCAACCGTCGTGGAGGTCCCGAGCGGAATAAGGGCGGCGGCTTCTGTCTGCTGCCCCTCGGAGCGGTAATATAGAACCACTCCTGCTGCCACAGGCCGAGCTCCTCTTGGAAGGAGCCCGCAGGCCACGGGGCATCGGCCCTCCTACTTACGGCCGCCCCGCCGCACTCTGCTTGACGCCCCTCGATCATCTTCGGCTCCACATTGAAGGTCTTCAGCCACAGGCCGAAGTGGGGGGTGACGCGGAGGAAGGCTTCACATATGACAATAAATGCGGAAATATGGAGGATGGACTCCGGAGCCAAGTCGTGGAATTCCAACCCATAGTAAAACATGAGCCCTCTCACAAAAGGATCCATCGGGAAGCCTAAACCCCAACGAAGATGGGATACAAAAACGACGTTTTCGCTGGGCTCGGGGGTGGGGATGGCCTGCCCTTTGGCGGGCAGCCTATGCGAAATCTCATAAGTCAGGTACTTGGCCTCTCGCAGCTTTAGCACGTCCTCCTCCGTGACGGAGGAAGGCATCCACCGGCCCTGGAGGTCGGAACCGGACATTGTTGAAGGTCCGAAGCGCTCGAATCTGGGGCTCTAGGTGTTGGAACTTGGAGCAAGAAGAAGATTCGATGGAGGATTGAAGAAAAGAAACGAGCCTTGGTCCTGTTATAAAGAGGGAGAATACCGAGAGCCGTCTCCGTGACCGTTCGGAACTCGCCCTCGATAGAGGGGGCGTGGCGACGGGCGCGGTTGGGTTACCCACGTCCGTATTGATGAGAATCCCGGAATAAGGGGGAACACGATCTCTGCTTCGACAAGACGTGCCAAGGAAACCGCTTTGCTAAACGCGCTGAGGTGGTAAAGTGAAAAAAACGATTCAAGTAAAGGCTTGGTAGTAGTGTGACGTCATGCCGCAAAAAACGTCAGCAGATTGAACTTGTGTATATATTATTCTCTCTACGGTGGAATGTGGAACTTATTTTGCAGAGCCGGACACTATCCTCGTGTTCACAATCTTCTATGAATTATTCGGAGGAGGAACCCGCCTTGCAATGCCGAACAATATGCGCGCCGGACTCATCGTCATTGAAGCCTGGTTCAGGGGCTACTGAGGGAGTCCTGGACTAGGGGGTGTCCGGATAGCCGGACTATCATCATCGGCCGGACTATCATCGTCAGCCGGACTATCATCGTCAGCCGGACTCCAAGACTATGAAGATACAAGATTGAAGACTTTGTCCCGTGTCCGGATGGGACTTTCCTTGGCATGGAAGGCAAGCTTGGCGATACGGATATATAGATCTCCTACCATTGTAACCGACTCTATGTAACCCTAGCCCTCTCCGGTGTCTATATAAACCGGATGGCTTTAGTTCGTAGGACACAACAACAACCATTACAACAATCATACCATAGGCTAGCTTCTAGGGTTTAGCCTCCTTGATCTCGTGGTAGATCTACTCTTGTAATACCCACATTATCAATATCAATCAAGCAGGACGTAGGGTTTTACCTCCATCAAGAGGGTCCGAACCTGGGTAAAACATCGTGTCCCTTGTCTCCTGTTACCATCCGCCTAGACGCACAGTTCGGGACCCCCTACCCGAGATCCGCCGGTTTTGACACCGACAATGACCACGACCGAATAGCTACACTACAGGGTTAACATCAGAAGTCTTGTAGAAGTCTCACCCTCGGCACTCGATAGTAACCCAGCAGTGTCGAGCAACTAAGGGGAAAGTGATGTGCGGTGCCGGGGCCTGGTCTTCGATCCCGTTGATCGGGTCATCGATGATGAGGCAGGGGCAACAAGGACAAGGTGGGGGTCACTGATGGATCACTAACCGACCTATACTAAGCAGTTTAGGAGAAGCAGGTAAGGTAACAATAAGCAGGTTACAAAAATAGGCTATGCATCCGAATAGGAGCAAACAATAACAATAGCAAAATCTAATGCAAGCATGAGAGAATGGAATGGGTGATATCAGGATGATCAAAGGGGGGCTTGCCTGGTTGCTCTGGCAAGGAGGAGTCGTCATCGACGTAGTCGATTACAGGGGCAACATCGGTCTAGGGGTCTACCGAAGAGAAGAGGGGGAGGAACAGTAAATACATAGGAAGCAAGTGCATAACAGGACAACAAGCAGAGTTAGACGTGTTCTAACGCGGTGCTACATGATACTGGTGAAGGGGGAAGTCATCCGGGAATGTTTTCCCGGTTCCGGACCTATGTCAGACAGATGACCGGAGGGGGAAAGTTCCATGTTCAGCATGCTAGGGGCATGTGACAGATGAACAAACCGCGTACCCGGATTAGTCACGTTTTTCTAAGCAACTTTCATGTAGAAAAAACATTTTCATCCGAGTTATGATTATTTTCTATGAATTATCAAAGATTTAAACAATTTCTGAAATTATTATTAAATTTAAAACGGAGTTATTACATCAGCATGACGTCATCATGATGCCAGCGGTCAACACAAACCGTTGATTGGTCAAACAGGGCAGTGGGGCCCGTCTGTCATTAACCTAACTAATTAACCGATTTAAATTAACTAAATAAGTTCATTAGGCCAATTAAGCAAGGTTAATTAAGATAATTAATTGCTTATTTATTTATTTATTTATTTATTTAACTTTGTTATATTTATTTATTTTTAAAATCTTTTTTATAGGGGCCGGGCCCAGTGGTCAGTGGCCCACTGTGGCAACCGGGTGTGCGGGTGCAGCGGGCTAACGGGGCGAGCGCCCGTGCATGCACGCAGCATCAGGGGGCGCCGGCTAGGCCACGACGCGGGTGGAGGGGCGGCCGCGGCCACGACGAGGCCGGCTGCGGCGTAGGGAGCAGAGGTGGTGCGGCAACAACGGCGCCTGGAGCTGCGGGCGTCGGAGGGCGAGCGGCGTAGGAGCGGGCGAGGCCGGATGGCAGCAGCTGGAGGCGGCGGGATTAGTAGCAGCCATAGCAGTACAGAACAACAGGAGGCAGTAGTGGTAGAGAGCAGCAGCCGAGCAAAGCATCAGCGGCAGCAACAAGGAGCAGCCCAGGTCAAAGCCACGAGCAGTGGTAGGAGGCAGTAGCAGCAGCACGTACGCGTACGCGGACGCAGAGCTTCAGGGCGGCCATGGCGAACGGACCTCGCGGGGCGGACACAACGGGCACGGATCGAAAGGGGAAAAGCCGAGAATTGGAGGAGGTGCTCACAGCGCACTCAAGGGCGTGGTCGGGGAGGCCGGAGGGGGTCGGGATGGTGCAGATCGACGATGGCGACCGCGGGTGCCTGAGGTTGAGGAGGAGTCGATGGCGGCGGCCTGGGGAGGCCCCTGCTTGCTTCCGTTGTCGTGGAGGTCGAGGATGTGGAGGCACGACCCCTGGATAGCAACGATGGCTCGGGGAAGCTCCAGAGCGCGAAGACGGCGATGGCGCGGCGGCGGCTATGCTCGGGTTAGGTCCAGATCGAGGAAAGCGACGAGGATAGGGGCGGGCGAGGGGATAGGGACCGGGGCTGTCCCCGAGGAGCCGTGGTGGCCTTCTTATCCCCTCCCCGACGACTGTAGCGACGCGGAGCGCGCGAGGTGGCTCGGCGGCAACGGTGTGGGTGTGGTCGGCTCGATAGGTGAACAGGGGAGGAAGGGGACAACCCGGGAGTGGGCTGGGTTGTGCACTGTAGCAGTGGGCTGCAGTGCATAGTGCAGCCTTTTCACTCTTCTTTTCTTCTATTTTTCCCTTTTAACTAAAACAGAGACAACTAGGGAAAAGTTTGGGCTACCAAATTACTTTGGAAAAAAATGTGGGATTAGGCCACTTAAATTCTTTGTAGTAATTGGCACTGCCACAAAAAGTTTTGTGGCCATCAGGAGTTGTCCAAGCATTTTTAGAAAATGAAAAGGACATCTTAAATACTGCTGGACCAGATAATAAATTTCCAAGGGCAATTTGGGAATTCCAAAAAGGTTGGATTCATCATGACAAATATGTAGGGATTATTTTCCATAGGATGAACTATTTTATTTGCATGAAAGAAGAAGCGAATATTTGACATGCAATTTGAAATTGAATTTGAAGCAGATTTTGGACAAGTGGCATTTTGGCATGATGATCATGATGGCATGACCTTCATTAGGGGGGAGAGTACAATAGTGTGATGCTGGGGATGTTACATTAATATGGTAAACCAGCGCAAGAAAGCAAAACTAAATTAACTATACTTACCTAGGGTTAGTCTTCAAAGGAGGCATCTGTGTGGTTGATGAGTCGCCAGATGATGAATTGGAGGTTCCCTGATAATTCGAATCAGACGGATTAAGAGGGTATCGGAAGCAACCCGCCAAGGGATAATATTTATTAGAAGAACAAGAGACCTGTGCACGGTGTTTTCGAACCGGTGTGTCCGGTAAACCGGAGGAAGTAACCTGTTGGCCACTATGCCAGGTTGTGCGACGAGCTTCATGTTGATGTGTCTTCAAAGAAAAGTGTGGATCCAGATGAGCAAGGGGATGTGAATGTTTTACTTTCTGGACTGCGCGGCGAAGTTTTTGAATTGGCACATGATCTGAATCGGAGGAAAGGGAGATTACCTCTATGTGGTCTGCGCGGCTGGCTTCCGCATCATCCTTATAAGGATCATTGTCAATAAGATGTATGAAAAATGAACCAAGGGAGTCAAGTTCTACCTCTGGTTCCGAGTCATCAACATCTTCGGGCGGATCAGAGGACTCGGCGGTTTTCTTCTTTGCTTGCCTCTTTGAGGCCATGCTCTTAGCACGAGGTGCTCTCACCAGTTTGTCTTGTGGTTTGGCCGGTTTGTCTTGAGATTTACTTTTCCAGAACGGATCTTTGTCCTGCAAGGATAAAATAGAAGGCTATCAGAAAATGTTAAGAGGGAGACGGATTAAAAGCAGAAGCATAAAACTCTTACAGCCGGCGGTTTGTTGGAGGCATAAAAGGGACGCAGCCCAGTCTTGCTGCATTCAGATATCGGTTCATCTAACATCATTTTAACAGACTCAGTGACCTTGTCATCAGTCATCTGTATTTCAGTGTGTTGTTGAGGGTCTTTGACATCCCCAGTATATTCACATTAATCCGGGGCGACGGCTTAAGGCAAGATTCCCCATGAAACCCAGCAACGGACAAGGTCGATGCCGGTTAAACCGTTCGCCATAAGAGCCCGGAGTCTAGAAATCTGTGGTGCATATGTACATCGCTCTTTGGCAGTAAGCCATTGAGGTAGTGGATGTTCATTGCTGAGCCGGTAAGCACGATAACCCGGCAGAGGATTTTCATCTTCAGGAGCAGTATTCCGGCAATAGAACCATGTCTGATTCCAATCCTTGGGGTGGCTCTGATGTTTGGCATGAGGAAAAATAACTTCTTTCCTTTTTTGAATCGACACCCCGCCAAGTTTAGTATTGGGGCCGTCGGTAAATTCAGTATGGAGGTTCAAATGGAAGAAGTCTCTAAAAAGTTCAATAGTCAGTTCTTCTTGCAGATAAACTTCACAGAACACTTGGAAGTTGCAAATGTTGGACACAAAGTTCGGTCCAATGTCTTGAGGGTGGAGTTGGAAGTTGGCAAGTACATCACGGAAAAATTTCGATCCGGGAGGGCTAAACCCTCGGTCCAGATGCTGCATAAACACAACTACTTCTCCATCTTGCGGTTCAGGAGGATTTTCAGTCCCAGGTACTCTCCAATGGATGATCTCTTTCTTGGCTAAAGCGTCAGTCAGAACATACCCAGTAAGTTGCTCTTTTTTAATCCGGGAGGGAACCCAATTGCAAGAAGAGAACTGTTTGGCCATTTTTGATGACAAACTATAAAGGAAGTTCAAATGATAGTTCACGGTTCAAGATTGATATGCATAAATCGGTGTTAAACTGGGGGATTTAATTAGAGCATGTATGCACATTAAACCGGATACTGATGCTCAAGTAAAGATGGTGGTTTACGTGAGGGCTAATGGTACCTGGCGGATTATCATTTTCTAAAGGTTAAACCGCCTACGGCGGTGTGTACGAAAACAGATCTGAAAATTGCTAAGTGCTACGCAAACAGGTTTCACAAGCTAAGGTTGCATTATGGATCTAGTTCAGTTCAGGAAAAGGAAAAATATCAAAGCCCTAAAAAGGCGACAACAGAACAGAAAGGATCCAGATAGGATCTGCTCATAGCTGAAAGGATACTATGGCGAGGCAAAATAAACTACAGCTTCGGCCGCAAGGGAAAGATGTCAAGCTTATATAGATTCAATGAGATAGTAAGGTCGGAGCAATGAACACTGATGAACACCGAAGCCTTAACACGGATCTAGGGTTGAGGGAAGGAGGCTTATCGGATTCACAGGAGTGGCGGAGAAGTGCCGCAGATCTCTGGTACGTTCAGGTTAATGCAGCGGCCAGGGGCGATGCAGAGCTTGAGAGTCGAGGGCGGCGGCAGAGCTGTAGGGCTCGGAGTCACGAGGAGGAAGAAGAAGCACGGAAGAGGAAAAGAAAAAGACCTTCCGGGCCTATTTATAAGGCGAATGGATAAGTAAGGCACGCGCGGGAATCGAGGAGCCTAAAACGGAGAATGGGGCACAGCTGTCGCCTCGATCTTTGGAGATCAATTAATAAAAGGGGGGGAATCTTTATGAGTTTTTTTACACAGATGACGTCATGGCGGTTTACGGTGATTTCAAAAGATGACGTCATGGCGATTTACAAGGACAACACAAAGATGTTCAAATCAGAATTTCTCTAAGTTGAAGATTGACATGAACAGGTTCAAATCAATTCGGGGCCTAATGTTGGGGATATGACTACTGGGTATAAACCGCCCAGGAGGGGCCGGATTACACTCACCAGGAGTCATGTATAAGAGTCCATAAAGATAAAGGGTATGGGGCTTTAACTATGGAGGCTTAGAGTCCCAGAGCCCAATGGAGGATTAGGGCCCATAGTAATTAACCGCCATAGATGTATAACTTGTATTGTAAGTTAGGGAAAGGAAGAAACCGAGCCTGACACTTGTATGAGCCGGCCTCGGGATTCTGTAGACCGGCCGGGCGTCAACCTGTGTATATAAAGGGATGACCCAGTGGCAGTTCAGGGACAGGAAACAACAGCTCGAGAGATAGGTAAAGCGGATTCGCTCCCTGCTCATCGAGATCAATCAATCCCACAACAACTGGATCATAGGCTTTTACCTTCACCACAAGGGGCCGAACCAGTATAAACTCCCCGTGTCCTTTGTCTGGTTTAACCCCTTTTTGCTAACCTTGTTGCGATGGCTCCATGACTAAGTCCTTCCGCTAGGACATCTAACGTGTTAATTCCACGACAGTTCTGTTGCTCATATTTGCAACTCGAAACAGGGGCTACGGATTAAACAAAGATTGGCTAAGGACGAGGTGACGATGCGCGTCGGAAATGGTTCCAAGGTCGGTGTGATCGCCGTCGGCACACTACCTCTACATCTACCTTCGGGATTAGTTTTAGACCTGAATAATTGTTATTTGGTGCCAGCGTTGAGCATGAACATTATATCTGGATCTTGTTTGATGCGAGACAGTTATTCATTTATACTAGAGAATAATGGTTGTTCTATTTATATGAGTAATATATTTTATGGTCATGCGCCCTTGTCAAGTGGTCTATTCTTGTTGGATCTCGATCGTAGTGATACACATGTTCATAATATTGAAGCCAAAAGATGCAAAGTTAGTAATGATAGTGCAACTTATTTGTGGCACTGCCGTTTAGGTCATATTGGTGTAAAGCGCATGAAGAAACTCCATGCTAATGGGCTTTTGGAATCACTTTATTATGAATTACTTGATGCTTCCGAAGCACGCCTCATGGGCAAGATGACTAAGACTCCGTTCTTCGGAACAATGGAGTGAGCCACTGACTTATTGGAAATAATACATACCGATGTATGCGGTCCGATGAGTGTTGAGGCTTGCGGCGGGTATCGTTATTTTCTGACCTTCACAGATGATTTGAGCAGATATGGGTATATCTACTTAATGAAATATAAGTCTAAAACAATTGAAAAGTTCAAAGAATTTTAGAGTGAAGTGGAAAATCATCGTAACAAGAAAATAAAGTTTCTATGATCTGATCGCGGAGGCAAATATTTGAGTTATGAATTTGGTCTTCATTTGAAACAATGTGGAATAGTTTCGCAACTCGCGCCACCTAGAACACCACAACATAATAGTGTGTCCGAACGTCGTAACTGTACTTTATTAGATATGGTGCGATATATGATGTCTCTTACTGATTTACCACTATCGTTTTGGGGTTATGCTTAAGAGACAACTGCATTCACGTTAAATAGGGCACCATCTAAATCCATTGAGATGACACCATATGAACTGTGGTTTGGCAAGAAACCTAAGCTGTCGTTTCCTAAAGTTTGGGGTTGCGATGCTTATGTGAAAAAGCTTCAAACTGATAAGCTCGAACCCAAATCAAAGAAATGCTTCTTCAAAGGATACCCAAAGGAAACTGTTGGGTACACCTTCTATCACAGATCCGAAGGCAAGATATTCGTTGCTAAGGATCCTTTCTAGAAAAGGAGTTTCTCTCGAAAGAAGTGAGTGGGAGGAAAGTAGAACTTGATGAGGTAATTGTACCTTCTCCCGAATTGGAAAGTAGTTTATCACAGAAATCAGTTCCAGTGATTCCTACACCAATTAGTGAGGAAGCTAATGATGATGATCATGAAACTTCAGATCAAGTTACTACCGAACCTCGTAGGTCAACCAGAGTATGGTCCGCACCAGAGTGGTACGGTAATCCTATTCTGGAAGTCATGTTACTATATCATGATGAACCTACGAACTATGAGGAAGCGATGATGAGCCCAGATTCTGTGAAATGGCTTGAGGCCATGAAATATGAGATGGGATCCATGTATGAAAATAAAGTGTGGACTTTGGTGGACTTGCCCGATGATCGGCAAGCCATAGAAAATAAATGGATCTTAAAGAAGAAGACTAACGCTGACGGTAATGTTACTGTCTACAAAGCTTGACTTGTTGCAAAAGGTTTTCGACAAGTTCAAGGAGTTGACTACGATGAGACCTTCTCACCCGTAGCGATACTTAAGTCTATCCGAATCATGTTAGCAATTGCCGCATTTTATGATTATGAAATTTGGCAAATGGATGTCAAAACTGCATCCCTTAATGAATTTCTTAAAGAAGAGTTTTATATGATGCAACCAGAAGGTTTTGTCGATCCAAAAGGTGCTAAAAAATGTGCAAGCTGCAGCGATCCATTTATGGACTAGTGCAAGCCTCTCGAAGTTGGAATATACGCTTTGATACTGTGATCAAAGCATATGGTTTTATATAGACTTTTGGAGAAGCCTGTATTTACAAGAAAGTGAGTGGGAGCTCTGTAGCATTTCTAATATTATATGTGGATGACATATTGTTGATTGGAAATAATACAGAATTTCTGGATAGCATAAAAGGATACTTGAATAAGAAATTTTCAATGAAAGACCTTGGTGAAGCTGCTTATATATTGGGCATCAAGATCTATAGAGATAGATCAAGACGCTTAATTGGACTTTCACAAAGCACGTACCTTGATAAAGTTTTGAAGAAGTTCAAAATGGATCAGTCAAAGAAAGGGTTCTTGCCTGTGTTACACGGTGTGAAGTTGAGTCAGACTCAATGCCTGACCACTGCAGAAGATAGAGAGAAAATGAATGTCATTCCCTATGCCTCAGCCATAGGTTCTATCATGTATGCAATGCTGTGTACCAGACCTGATGTGTGCCTTGCTATAAGTTTAGCGGGGAGGTATCAAAGTAATCCAAGAGTGGATCACTGGACAGCGGTCAAGAACATCCTGAAATACCTGAAAAGTACTAAGGATATGTTTCTCATTTATGGAGGTGATAGAGAGCTTGTCGTAAATGGTTACGTCGATGCAAGCTTTGACACTGATCCGAATGACTCTAAGTCGCAAATCGGATACATATTTATATTGAATGGTGGAGCTGTCAGTTGGTGTAGTTCCAAGCAGAGCGTCATGGAGGGATCTATGTGTGAAGTGGAGTACATAGCTGCTTCAGAAGCAGCAAATGAAGGGGTCTGGATGAAGGAGTTCATATCCGATCTAGGTGTAATACCTAGTGCATCGGGTCCAATGAAAATCTTTTGTGACAATACTGGAGCAATTGCCTTGGCAAAGGAATCCAGATTTCACAAGAGAACCAAACACATCAACAGACGCTTCAATTCCATCCGCGATCAAGTCAAGGAGGGATACATAGAGATTTGCAAGATACATACAGATCTGAATGTTGCAGACCCATTGACTAAGCCTCTTCCACAAGCAAAACATGATCAACACCAAGACTCCATGGGTTTTAGAATCATTACTATGTAATCTAGATTATTGACTCTAGTGCAAGTGGGAGACTGAAGGAAATATGCCCTAGAGGCAATAATAAAGTTGTTATATATATTTCCTTATATCATGATAAATTTTTATTATTCATGCTAGAATTTTATTAATCGGAAACTTAGTACATGTGTGAATACATAGACAAAACAAAGTGTCCCTAGTATGGCTCTACTTGACTAGCTCGTTAACCAAAGATGGTTATGTTTCCTGACCATGGACATGTGTTATCATTTGATGAACGGGATCACATCATTAGAGAATGATGTGATGGACAAGACCCATCCGTTAGCTTAGCATAATGATCGTTAAGTTTTATTGCTACTGCTTTCTTCATGACTTATACATGTTCCTCTGACTATGAGATTATGCAACTCCCGAATACCGGAGGAACACCTTGTGTGCTATCAAATGTCACAACCCAACTAGGTGATTATAAAGATGCTCTATAGGTGTCTTCGAAGGTGTTTGTTGGGTTGGCATAGATCAAGATTAGGATTTGTCACTCTGTGTACTGGAGAGGTATCTTTGGGCCCTCTCAGTAATGCTCATCATTATAAGCCTTGCAAGCACTAATGAGTTAGTTGCGGGATGAAGCATTACGTAACGAGTAAAGAGACTTGTGGTAATGAGATTGAACTAGGTATGATGATACTGATGATCGAATCTCGGGCAAGTAACATACCGATGACAAAGGGAACAACGTATGCTGTTGTGCGGTTTGACAGATAAAGATCTTCGTAGAATATGTAGGAACCAATATGAGCACCCAGGTTCCGCTATTGGTTATTGATCGGAGATGTGTCTCGATCATGTCTACATAGTTCTCGAACCTGTAGGGTCCGCACGTTTAACGTTTGATGACGATTTATATTATGAGTTATGCGTTTTGGTGACTGAAGTTTGTTCTGAGTCTCGGATGAGAGCAAGGACACGACGAGGAGTTTCGAAATGGTTGAGAGGTAAATATTGATATATTGGAAGGTTATATTCGAACACCAGAATGGTTTTGGGAAGTATCGGATAAGTTTGGAAGTACTGGGAGGTTACCGGAACCCCCCCCCCCCCGGGGGACTATTGGGCCTTCATGGGCCCTAGTGGAGAGAGGAGGCCGGCGGCCAGGTGGAGGCGCGTGCCTCCCAAGCCCAAACCGAATTGGACTAGGGGTGGGGGGCGCGGCCCCCCTTTCCTTCTTCTCCTCCACCTCTTTCCCCTTCCCCCTTCTCCAGAAAGGAAAGGGGAATCCTACTAGGACTGGGAGTCCTAGTATGACCCTCCCTTGGCGCACCCCCTCTAGGCTGGCCGCCCCCTCCTCCCCTCCATATACGTGGGCAGGGGGCACCCCAAAGACACACCAATTGTTCTCTTAGCCGTGTGCGCTGCCCCCCTCCACAGTTTACTCCTCCGATCTTAGCGTCGTAGTGCTTAGGCGAAGCCCTGTGCGGATCACATCACCAACACCATCATCACGCCATCGTGCTGACGTAACTCTCCCTCGACCCTCTGCTGGATCAAGAGTTCAAGGGACGTCATCGAGCTAAACGTGTGCTGAACACGGAGGTGCCGTACGTTCGGTACTTGGATCGGTTAGATCGTGAAGACGTTCGACTACATCAACCGCATTAACATAATGCTTCCGCTTTCGGTCTACGAGGGTACGTGGACACACTCTCCCCCTCTCGTTGATATGCATCGCCTAGATAGATCTTGCGTGGTCATAGGAGTTTTTTTGAAATTGCATGCTATGTTCCCTAACATTTGGAACTAATGCTAGGTAGATTCTCACCCAGGTTTATTAGGTATTTGACATTTCTCATTATTTAAACTGGCAATAAGCCTTCGATTTGTGGCTGGTGTGAAACTTGGGAAAGAATAATATAATAACACCATGTCGGCTTTGTTTATTTAGCATAAAAATGCAGAAGTCCGTTACATTCTTACCTGGTTCCAGTGTCAGCTCAATCCGATGTTCGTAGCCTTGTTAACATATTCCGTTCTCATAGGCCTGTCGATATATTCCATTAGCAGCATTCCAATTTTCCCAGAACCGCTCTCATCTTCACAAGATTTCCTACAATTACTGAAGCTAAACTCGTAGGCCTGTGAACTAAACTCCCAATACATTTTGTAATATTAATGTGTTTGAGACCATATTTTAGTACATTCCCACGAGTCTTTGGAGTGGCAGTTAAGCTTAGAAAAAAATCCTGAAAATATAAACAATACAGTTATGAATACTTAGCATGAAGCTAGTCCATAGCTACGATCATAGTAGTATGCATATTCAAATTAGCAACCAAGATTTGACAAGACACGCTAGGAAAGCAATTTATCTCAAACTGCACAAATTGGATGAATAGTATAGTATACATGGTAACCATGGGTGTTTAGAGTTGTAATGGTAACCATAGTATATATGACTGTGGATTTAATGTCACGGGGAATAGCTGCCACCAGGTATCTACCGTTCGTCCCTCTTAGAGATATGTGAAGCATGTGAATAGTTTCTTCTTAATCAGCAATGCATGAATAGTGAAACATGATTAGTACATTTGGACTTGTCCTTTCCTAGCATGGGATGGTGATGTCGGATCAAAGGACTCATGGCCGGGGAATGGTTGTCATGTTGTTTTTCATGGACAGGTTAGTGAGCAGACATTGATAGACATATTTCTTGCCAGTTATCAGTGTCTTTTGACCATATATGTTTGCTTCTGCTGGGTATTGGACAAAAGTTCTTAGTAGCTGAATAATCCAAAAAATAAGCATTGGTACGAAGCAGTGCTTGCGCACGCTGATCACATATGGACAATTTACCTTTCTAGATATGTACGTTACGTTTAGCTTTTTATCTTGTCTACTTTTTTGTCCTATGATTCATTGGGTATAATGCGATCCTTCATTTGTGCAGGTACATATTGCTGCTATCGCTCTTCTATATAAATCATAACGTAATTTATCTGACGTTGTTTTCATGTGTCTAGAATTGTGTAAATTTTTGTACATATCATTCTTGTCTATTCGATGGTACTAATTTTTATACTCGGATGAGATAAGCACAAGTGTACCGCTTATAATATTTGTTGGGAAACTCAAAATGAATTAGATAACTTCCTAAGCAGACCCGGCGCCATATGCACATAGTCTAAGCACATACCACATTCACACATTCTGGTGACATAAGCTTATATCATACCCGTGATTTGTGTACAGATAAACAATGTGTGCATGCAACTTCAGATAAAAGCCAAGATTGTATGTACAACTTTTATGTCAAACTCCCTGGCACTGTTTATCTGTAATGCTAGTCGAAAAATGACTGACACCTGCGTATGATTACTGCTCATTTCATGTATGTCTTTCAGCAAACCACTAGTTAACCTATGACACGGATCTCGAAGCTCCTTGATCGTACAATGACTACGTGGGTGGCATCTATCCCCGGTGGCATGAAACTATTTTTGTAGTATATATACATGGTAACCGCACTGAACGGGGTATACTATGCATAACTTCTCATCATTCAATATATTTCAGATGCAACAATGGCAGCACTAAATTTTTGCAATAGAATGTGTACTTCCTGACAGAGAAGCATGTTACCTTGACAGGATATGACAACTTTAGATCTTATACAACCTATTTAACATGGAAGCATGTTGATCTACGGCAGCAAACTGTGCGGGATGTTGATAATTTCGGGGAGATGCTTTTCTTAACATTCAATTGTTGTCTCCTATGCATACTGATACGTCCATCTTGCATCATGCTTTTATATTGATATTTATTGCATTATGGGCTGTTATTACACGTTATGTCACAATACTTATGGATATTCTCTCTTATTTTACAAGGTTTATCATGAATCGGGAGAATGCCGGCAGCTGGGATTCGAGCTGGAAAAGGAGCAAATATTGGAAACCTATTCTGCACAGCTCCAAAAGTCCTGAAACTCCACGAAAGTCATTTTTGGAATTAATAAGAATTATTAAGCAAAGAAAGTACCAGAGGGGGCCCACACCCTGGCCATGAGGGTGGGGGGCGTGCCACCCTGCCTCGTGGGCCCCCTGGTGGCCCTCCGGTGCCCATCTTCTGCTATATGAAGTCTTTTATCCTGGAAAAAAATCATAAGCAAGCTGACGGGACGAAACTCCGCCGCCATGAGGCGGAACCAATCTAGGGCTCCGGCGGAGCTGTTTTGCCGGGGAAACTTTCCTCCGGGAGGGGGAAATCATCACCATTATCATCACCAATGATCCTCTCATCAGGAGGGGTTCAATCTCCATCAACATCTTCACCAGCACCATCTCCTCTCAAAACCCTAGTTCATCTCTTGTATCCAATCTTGTATCAAAACCACAAATTTGTACCTGTGGGTTGCTAGTAGTGTTGATTACTCCTTGTAGTTGATGCTAATTGGTTTATTTGGTGGAAGATCATATGTTCAGATCCTTAATGCATATTAATACTCCTATGATCATGAACATGAATATGCTTTGTGATTAGTTGCATTTGTTCCTGAGGACATGGGTGAAGTCTTGCTATTAGTAGTCATGTGAATTTGGTATTCGTTCGATATTTTGATGAGATGTATGTTGTCTCTCCTCTAGTGGTGTTATGTGAACGTCGACTACCTGAAACTTCACCATTATTTGGGCCTAGAGGAAGGCATTGGGAAGTAATAAGTAGATGATGGGTTGCTAGAGTGACAGAAGCTTAAACCCTAGTTTATGCATTGCTTCGTAAGGGGCTGATTTGGATCCACTAGTTTCATGCTATGGTTAGGTTTACCTTAATACTTCTTTTGTAGTTGCGGATGCTTGCAATAGGGGTTAATCATAAGTGGGATGCTTGTCCAAGATAGGGCAGTACCCAAACACCGGTCCACCCACATATCAAATTATCAAAGTAACGAACGTGAATCATATGAGCGTGATGAAAACTAGCTTGGCGATAATTCCCATGTGTCCTCGGGAGCGCTTTTCTCATTATAAGAATTTGTCCAGGCTTGTCCTTTGCTACAAAAAGGATTGGTCCACCTTGCTGCACCTTATTTACTTTCATTGCTTGTTACCCGTTACAAATTATCTTATCACAAAACTTTCTGTTACTTACAATTTCAGTGCTTGCAGAGAATACCTTACTGAAAACCGCTTGTCATTTCCTTCTGCTCCTCGTTGGGTTCTACACTCTTACTTATCGAAAGTAGTATGATAGATCCCCTATATTTGTGGGTCATTAAGACTATTTTCTGGCCCCATTACCGGGGAGTGAAGCGTCTTTGGTGAGTGGAACTTGGTAAGGAAACATTTACATAGTGTGCTGAAATTTTCTGTCACTTGTTACTATGGAAGCTAATCCTTTGAGGGGCTTGTTCGGGGCATCTTCGTCCCGACCAGTAGAGCAAAGAGTTGCTCCTCAACCTACTGAACCTACTGAAAATTTTTACTTTGAGATTCCTTCGGGTATGATAGAGAAACTGCTAGCTAATCCCTTTGCAGGAGATGGAACATTGCATCCCGATTTACACCTTATCTATGTGGATGAAGTTTGTAGATTATTTAAGCTTGCAGGTATTCCCGATGATGTTGTTAAGAGGAAGGTCTTCCCTTTATATTTGAAGGGAGATGCATTGACATGGTATAGGCTATGTGATGATACGGGATCTTGGAACTATAAACGATTGAAATTGGAATTTCACCAGAAGTTCTATCCTATGCATCTTGTTCATCGTGATCATAATTATATATATAATTTTTGGCCTCGCGAAGGAGAAAGCATCGCTCAAGCTTGGGGAGGCTTAAGTCAATGTTATATTCATGCCCCAATCATGAGCTCTCAAGAGAAATGATTATTCAAAAAAATTATGCTCAGCTTTCTCTCAATGATCGCATCATGCTCGATACTTCATGTGCTGGTTCTTACATGCTGAAGACTATTGAATTCAAGTGGGATTTATTGGAAAGAATTAAACGCAACTCTGAAGATTGGGGTTCCAACGATGGTAAGGAGTCAGGTATGACACCTCAGTTTGATTGTGTTAAATCTTTTATGGATACCGATGCTTTTCGTGGATTTAGCGCTAAATATGGACTTGACTCTGAGATAGTAGCTTCTTTCTGTGAATCTTTTGCTACTCACATTGATCTCCCTAAGGAGAAGTGGTTTAAATATAATCCCCCCATTGAAGTAAAAGTAGTTGCACCTGTTACAGTTGAAGAAAAGACTATCACTTATAATGATCCTATTGTTCCTACTACTTGTGTTGAGAAACCACCTTTCCCTGTTAGGATAAAGGATCATGGTAAACCTTCAACTATTGTTCGTAAGAGTAATACTAGAACATATACACCACCTGAGCAAATTAAAGTTGAACCTAGTATTGCTATGGTTAAAGATCTCTTGGCTGATAATATAGATGGGCATGTTATTTACTTCTGTGATGAAGCTGCTAATATTGCTAGACCAGATGCTAAGATACATAGACCTGTTGTAGGCATGCCTGGTATTTCTGTTAAAATAGGAGATCATTGTTATCATGGCTTATGTGATATGGGTGCTAGTGCTAGTGCAATACCTCATTCCTTATATGAAGAAATTATGCATGATATCTCACCCGTGGAAATAGAAGATATTGATGTTACTATTAAGCTTGCAAATAGAGACACTATTTCACCAATCGAGATTGTTAGGGATGTCGAAGTCTTGTGTGGGAAGGTTAAATATCCTGCTGATTTTCTTGTTCTTGGTTCCCCACAAGATAGCTTTTGTCCCATTATATTTGGTAGACCCTTCTTGAATATTGTCAATTCTAGGATTGATCGTGAAAAGGATATTGTTACAATTGGCTGGGGGACACGAAACATGAATTTAATTTTGCTAAATTTCTTAGACAACCCATGATAAAGAATTGCCTAGTAAGGATGAAATTATTGGTCTTGCTTCTATTGTGGTGCCTCCTACTGATCCTTTAGAACAATATTTGCTAGACCATGAAAATGATATGTTTATGAATGAAAGAAGGGAGATAGATGAAGTATTCTTTCAGCAGGGTCCTATTCTGAAACACAACTTGCCTGTTAAAATCCTAGGGGACCCCCCTCCACCCAAGGGTGATCCCGTGTTTGAGCTTAAACCTTTACATGATAATCTTAAATATGCTTATCTTGATGAAAAGAAGATATATCCTGTTATTATTAGTTCTAACCTTTCAGAGAAGGAAGAGGAAAGATTGTTGAAAACTCTGAAAAAGCACTGTGCTGCTATTGGATATACTCTCGATGATCTTAAGGGCATTAGTCCCACTCTATGCCAACACAAAATTAAATTGGACGAAGGTTCCAAACCAGTTAGAGATCATCAACGACGACTAAACCCGAAGATGAAGGAAGTGGTAAGAAAGGAGATACTAAAACTCCTTGAGGCAGGTATAATTTATCCAGTTGCTGATAGTGATTGGGTAAGTCCTGTCCATTGTCTCCCTAGGAAGGGAGGTATTACTGTTGTTCCTAATGATAAAGATGAATTGATTCCGCAAAGAATTATTACAGGTTATAGGATGGTAATTGATTTCCATAAATTAAATAAAGCTACTAAGAAAGATAATTACCCTTTACCTTTTATTGATCAAATGCTAGAAAGACTATCCAAACATACACATTTCTGCTTTCTAGATGGTTATTCTGGTTTCTCTCAAATACCTGTGTTAGCGGATGATCAATCAAAAACTACTTTTACTTGCCCTTTCGGTACTTTTGCTTATAGACGTATGCGTTTTGGTTTATGTAATCCACCTGCTACCTTTCAAAGATGTATGATGGCTATATTCTCTGACTTTTGTGAAAAGATTTGTGAGGTATTCATGGATGACTTCTGCGTTTATGGATCCTCTTTTGATGATTGCTTGAGCAACCTTAATCAAGTTTTGCAGAGATGTGAAGATACTAGTCTCGTCTTGAATTGGGAAAAGTGCCACTTTATGGTTGAGGAAGTCCTGGATTAGGGGGTGTCCGGATAGCCGAACTATCACCTTTGGCCGGACTCCTGGACTATAAAAAAACAAGATTGAAGACTTCGTCCCGTGTCCGGATGGGACTTTCCTTGGCGTGGAGGGCAAGCTTGGCGATACGGATATGTAGATCTCCTACCATTGTAACCGACTCTGTGTAACCCTAACCCTCTTCAGTGCCTATATAAATCGGAGGGTTTTAGTTCATAGGACGAACAACAATCATACCATAGGTTAGCTTCTAGGGTTTAGCCTCTCTGATCTCGTGGTATATCTACTCTTGTACTACCCATATCATCAATATTAATCAAGCAGGAGTAGGGTTTTACCTCCATCGAGAGGGCCCAAACCTGGGTAAAACCATCATGTCCCTTGTCTCCTGTTACCATCCGCCTAGACGCACAGTTCGGGACCCCCTACCCGAGATCCGCCGGTTTTGACACCGACATTGGTGCTTTCATTGAGAGTTCCTCTGTGCCGTCATCTTTAGGCCCGATGGCTCCTCCGATCATCAACAACGATGTTATCTAGGGTGAGACCTTTCTCCCCAGACAGATCTTCGTGTCCGGCGGCTTTGCACTGCGGGCCAATTTGCTTGGCTGTCTGGAGCAGATTGAAAGCTACGCCCCTGGCAATCAGATCAGATTTGGAAGTTTGAACTATACGACTGACGTCCGCGGAGACTTGATCTTCGACGGGTTCGAGCCACAGCCAAGCACACCGCACTGTCACGATGGGAACGATCTAGCTCTGCCGCCGGACAGTGCCCTGGAGGCCGCACAAGTGTCCGCTCCGACCCTTAGCTCGGAGCCGACTATGTCGACCGAGGACGGGTGGCTGGACACCGCCTCGGGGGCTGCTATCTCTACGGCGATGGAGCCGAATACTATCCCTGTCCTTTGCAAGGCTCGTAACTCCAAGGTACCGGACTCCTCTCCGGACTCCAGACCTTCCGCGCCCCTGCCAATCGAACCCGATTGGGCGCCGGTCACAAAGTTCACCGCCGCAGACATTTTTCAGCACTCGCCCTTTGGCGACATCCTGAATTCACTAAAGTCTCTCTCTTTATCAGGAGAGCCCTGGCCGGACTATGGTCAGGAAGGTTGGGATGCGGACGACGAAGAAATTCAAAGCCCACCCACCACCCACTTCGTAGCCACTGTCGATGATTTCACCGACATGCTCGACTTCGACTCCGAAGACATCGACGGTATGGACGAAGATGCAGGAGACGACCAATAACCAGCACCTACAGGGCACTGGAAGGCCACCTCGTCATACGACATTTACATCGTGGACATCCCAAAAGATGGGAATGGCGATGGAACAACGGAGGATGACCCCTCCAAGAAACAACCTAAGCGCCGGCGTCAGCGGCGCCGCTCTATATCCCGCCACGGCAAAAACAGTGATTCCGGCACGGGAGACAATAACAGACCAAAAAGTGCCGAAGATAACCCCCTCCAGCAAGATTCAGCACAGGAGGATGGAGAAGCCCGCCCTCATGAGAGAGCGACAGACAGAGAGGTAGAGGACGATAATTACATGTGTCCCTCCGAAGACGAGGCAAGCCTCGACGACAATGAATTTGTCGTGCCTGAGGATCCCGTCGAACAAGAGTGTTTCAAACGCAGGCTTATGGACACAGCAAGCAGCCTCAAGAAAAAACAGCAACAACTTAGAGCTGATCAAGATTTGCTAGCTGACAGATGGACTGAAGTCCATGCAGCCGAAGAGTACGAACTCGAACACCCCTCCAAGGGCTACCCAAAACGCAGGCTGCTACCCCGACTAGAGGAGGAAGCACTCAAACCTACATCATCAGCACAGGATGCGGCAGACCGGCCACCTCGTGGCCCCGACAGAGAGGGCTCTCAGCCCTCCACTCAAACCGCACCCTGGCGCTGCTCAAAAAATACCAAGGCACGGGGAAGTGCGCCAGACCTGCGAGACATATTGGAAGACAAGGGAAGGAAAACAAGATCGATCTACGGATCGCATGGGCGCCTCACTACACGTGACGACAACCATCATGCCGAATACAGCAAATCCGGCCGGGCCGAACACAGCAGACAAAACCCATTTGAGCAACATCGTGATATAGCCCAATACAGAGGCACCGCACACCCACTATGCTTCACAGACGAAGTGATGGATCATCAGATCCCTGAGGGTTTCAAACCCGTGAACATTGAATCATACGATGGCACAACAAATCCTGTGGTCTGGATCGAGGACTATCTCCTTCATATCCACATGGCCCACGGTGATGATCTACACGCCATCAAATACCTCCCACTCAAGCTTAAAGGACCAGCTCGGCATTAGCTTAACAGCTTGCCAGCAGAATCAATTGATTGTTGGGAAGACCTGGAAGCCGAATTCCTCGACAATTTCCAGGGCACCTATGTGCGACCACCAGACATCGATGACCTAAGCCACATAATTCAGCAGCCAGAGGAATCGGCCAGACAATTCTGGACATGGTTCCTAACCAAGAAAATTCAAATCTTCGACTGTCCGGATGCAGAGGCCCTTGCAGCCTTCAAACATAACATCCGCGACGAGTGGCTCGCCCGGCACCTAGGACAGGAAAAGCCGAAATCCATGGCAGCCCTCACAACACTCATGACCCACTTTTGCGCGGGAGAAGACAGCTGGCTAGCTCGTAGTAACAACATGACCAAGAGCCCTGGTAATTCGGATACCAAGGACAGCAATGGCAGGTCGCGTCGCAACAAGCACAAGCGCCGCATTAACGGCGATAATGCTGAAGATACAGCAGTCAACACCGGATTCAGAGGCTCTAAACCGGTCAGCGGAAAAAGCCATTCAAAAGAAATACTCTGGGCCCGTCCAATTTGGACCGAATACTCGATCGCTCATGCCAGATACACGGCACCCCTGAAAAACCAGCCAACCACACCAACAGGGATTGTTGGGTGCTCAAGCAGGCAGGCAAGTTACATGCCAAAAACAATGACAAGGGGCTGCATAGCGACGACGAGCAGGAACCCCGACTGTCGAACAATAGAGGACAGAAGGGCTTCCCCCTACAAGTGCGTACGGTGAACATGATATACGCAACCCACATACCCAAAAGGGAGCGGAAGCGTGCACTGGCTCCATCGCATATACGTCCCTTACTCGCCCCAAAGTTCAACCCGTGGTCCTCTTGCCCGATCACTTTTGATCGAAGGGACCACCCCACTAGCATCCACCATGGCGGATTCGCCGCATTGGTTCTAGACCCAATCGTTGATGGATTTCACCTCACTCGAGTCCTGATGGACGGCGGCAACAGCCTGAACCTGCTTTATCAGGATACAATGCACAAAATGGGCATAGACCCCTCAAGGATTAAACCCACAAAGACAACCTTTAAAGGCGTCATACCAGGTGTAGAGGCCAATTGTACAGGCCCAGTTACACTTGAAGTGGTCTTCGGATCCCCGAATAACTTCCGAGGCGAGGAGTTAATCTTCGACATAATCCCGGTCCGCAGCGGCTATCACGCACTGCTCGGACGAACCGCATTTGCAAAGTTCAATGCTGTGTCGCACTACGCATATCTCAAGCTCAAGATGCCAGGCCCTCGAGGAGTCATTACGTTCAACGGAAACACCGGACGCTCTCTCCGAATGGAGGAGCACACGGTGGCTCTCGCGGCGGAAGTACAAAGCAGCCTCTTAAGGCAATTCTCAAGTCCGACTATTAAGCGTCCGGACACCGCCAAGTGCGCCCGGAGTAACCTACAACAGGACCGCCCGGCACGTTCCGAGCACGCATAGCAATGCGGCCCCAACCCCAGCCCTCGCGACATTGCGAAACCAGTACTACGCATACATAATTATGCTCTGGAAATACCATGGGTATAGGGGGAGGGGCACGACCATGGCAGGCCCAGAATGCGGCTCAACCGCACCAGGGGCTCCCGATTGTGTAATTCTTTTTCTTACTTTCAGGACTCCTTTATCAAGAAGCCCTGCCCGGCAGTAGAATCGCCGAACACATGATACAACAGTCAGGGAAGCAGAAAGCTACGTTGAATGTCCAGGTGGTCTCTATAACGAGCAGTGTACTTGTTTTACATATCATCCCGCAGCTCGCTCCTGGAGGGGGACATGTCAAATAGTACCGTCCCTTGCTTATCACACTATTTGTATCGTTCTGCTTTTACCGCAGCTTTTTTAATGAACAATGCACAACTTTTGCCTATTATTGCATTCCTTTTTCTTATCTATATATGTTCACTTATGACATATTGCATCCGTATGCTTTGGTACGGCCAAATACACCAGGGGCTTAAGTACCCCAAAATATGGTGTGATAAGTCCGAACACTTTCACAAGTGCGGCACCCCGAACTTATAGCATTATATGCATCGGCTCCGAATCATGTCTTGGGTCAATAGTTGGGTTTGCCCGGCTCCCATGTTTTGGTACCTTACGTTCCGTTATATCGGCTAAGGTAGCGCTGGGAGAACCACTGCGATTGTGCCCTGGTTGAGCTAGGTTGAGCACCTCAGTGGAGAAAGCTAAAACTGACCGTCATGATAGGGTGAGAGCCGGTCGCTGTTCGAGAGGTTTTTTGAGTCCCTAAAGACTTATGCCGCTTAGAGCGAGGAGCCGGCTTTGTCCGTCCCAGGCATGGATAGCGCCCCGAATTCGGTCTTCCGAATACTAGGGGCTACGCCGAAATTTAAAATTATAGAATTCTATGGCTAAGTGAGAGTGTTCAAGCATTATAGTCCGGTTGACTTGTTCGTTGCGTTGAGCGCCTCCCTCGAAGGACCCAAGAATGGGAAAAAGAGCGCTCAAGTTTATCCCGAACACCCCAGCACTCGTGGCACGGGGGCAGAAGCCGACGACTCGCCATCTCTCAAAATTAATAAATGGCCGCACAGAAGGTAATATTTTAAATTCACAAGCGTTGCTTAGCACATATGAACTAGTTTTCAAGCGTACAGGATAACAAATGCGAGTTTACTCAAAATTTACATCTTTGGAGCATTCACCTGCTATAAGGCGGGCACCCTTCAGGACGCCTGCATAATACATCTCGGGCGTGCGATACTCCTTGCCCGGCGGTGGAGCGTCCGTCACAAGCTTCTCAGCATCCATCTTGCCCCAGTGCACTTTAGCATGGGCAAGGACCCTACGGGCACCTTCGATACAGACGGAGCGCTTGACGACTTCTATCCATGGACAGGCATCCACCAGCCGCCTCACCAGCCCGAAGTAGCTCCCAGGAATGGCTTCCTTAGGCCACGGCCGAACTATGAGGTCCTTCATGGCCTGTTCGACCACCTTATGGATCTCGACCAGCTGCTTCAGCTGGTCGCTCAAGGGCACCGGGTGTCCGGCCTCAGCATACTGAGACCAGAACACCTTCTCCGTCGAGCTCCCCTCCTCGGTCGGTAGAATGCGGCAGCGTCGGACACACTGCGGGGCAGATCTGCGAATGCTCCTGGAGAGCTCCGGATTCAGGTAAGTAACAAGTAATTCACTTTCACGTGTTTGCTTTGCATGAAGAATGCCTTACCCGCCGCTATCTTCTTCATCCCCTCAATTTCCTGGAGGGCTTTTTGGGCTTCGGCCTTAGTGGCTTTGGCACTCTCAAGAGCCGAGGCGAGCTCGGACTTTTGAGTCTTTGAGTCACGCTCCAAACTCTCGTGTTTTTCCACGAGAGCCTGGAGCTCTTGACGCACCTCCGCCACCTATGCCTCCTGCTTCTCTCGCTCGGTGCGCTCCGCGGCCGCATTGCTTTCGGCCTTGGACATCTCTTCCTTCAAGGTCGCCACCTTGTTAGTGGCCCCTGCAATTCTCATGTTATTCCTGCTATTTTTTGCAACCACATCTTTTATATACTTCCATTAGGTACAACTTACCTTCCTTGTCCTCGAGCCGCTTTTTGGCAAGGCCGAGTTTGTTCTCGGACCACTCGAGGCTCTACTTTAATGTATCGACCTCCGCAGTTAGTGCGACATAGGTCAGCAGCGCATCCTGCATTCCCCATATGGACATACCTATGTTAGACTCCTGTGTACATCTTTTTAGATCCTCAGTTCGGCTTTTCTTTCCGAATACAAAACTGAGCATCAGGGGCTATTGTCTATGCGGTAATATTTTTACTTATTTTAAATACATACGTCAAAGCCTGTTAGAAGGCTGGCACAGGCTTCGGTCAGCCCGCTCTTGGCGGACTGAACTTTCTGGATCACCACACTCATAACAGTGCAGTGCCCCTCGTCGATGAAGGCGCCGTTAAGCGCCTCCAGCAAATTATCCGGTGCCCCCGGTTGGACGGAGGTCACCGGTGTCACAGTCTCGCCCTTCTTATGAAGGGGTCGCCTGCCGGACTCCGGAACCACTGAAGGTTCCCGTGTGGAGTCCAGCCCAGGGCCTGACTTAGAGCCCTTTGGGGTTTGATTACCCTTATGCCTGGAGTCCGGAAGGTTGCCTTGCGGCGCCTCCGGGACCTCCTCCTCCTGGATGGGCCCCTTTTGGGAGCCCACCTCGGCTTCGTCCGCAGCGCGAGGAGAGGAGGCGGGCGGAAGTGAAGTACTATTCACGTCCGATGGAGCCAAGGAGCCACTCGTTGAAGTGTCGAGCCCGTCCTTGTGCAGGCTGCAGGGTTGTACTCGGCGTCAGGAGACTCTATATGACAAACGAAAGGCCATGAGTTATTCTGGTATTCGGAAACTTACGATGTCGCTGGGGGATTATCCCTTGGTGGCCACTCCTCTTCGCCGTCGTCGACGTTGGTGGAGAAGTCCGGAGGAAGGGTCCTTCCCTTCTTGGACCCTCCGGCCTCCCCAGTTGGGGCGGCCTTCCTTTTCTTCTCTCCCCCCGCTAGGGGAGAGGCCTCTTTTTCCTCCTCCTCATCTTCGCAGGAGGAGTCCGCCTCAGAGTCATCGAACGATGAGTCCGATAACACCTGGCGTTGGGAACTCTTTCGAGTTCCCGTGGCCTTTTTCTTGGCCTTCTTCTCCGGCACCACGTGAGGTGCCAGAACCAGCAACCCCGTCAATCGGGCGTTCGCTGGGTCTTCTGGCAAGGGATCCGGACAGTTAACCTGCCCGGACGTCTTCTGCCAGGCTTGTCAAAGGTAAGGGAGTTTAGATCCCGCATAGAGTCAAACTATGAAAAGCAAGTGTCCTGTAAAGGGTAAAATAGCTTACCTCGTGTAACGCCCCGGATTCGTTGTGCCAGGTGTCCGCCAGTTATTCGCTGTCTTTGCCATATCATTTGCTTGCGTGTTGCATTTTATCATGTCATCATGTGCATCTCATTTTGCATACGTGTTTGTCTCATGCATCCGAGCATTTTCCCCGTTGTCCGTTTTGCAATCCGGCAGTCCTATGTCCTCCGGCGTCCCCCTTTTGTCTCTCGTTGTGAGCGGGTGTTAAACTTTCTTGGAATGGACCGAGGTTTTCCAAGCAGCCTTGGTATAGCACCGGTAGACCGTCTGTCAAGTTTCGTGTCATTTGGAGGTCGTTTGGTACTCCAACGGTTAACCGAGTAACCGTAAAGGCCTCTTTTGTGTGCAGCCCAACACCCCTTCCAAAGTGGCCCAAAACCCAGCAAACTCCCCTCCATGCTCTCGGTCGTTCGATCACGATCGCGTGGCCGAAAACCGCTCCTCATTTGGACTCTCCTAGCTCCTTCTACCTATATATTTGTGCCTCCCCCCGAAAATCCCGCAGATCAAACCCTAGCAACTCCTCCCGGTGCCGCTGGACGCGTCGGCGTTGCGCCGGACGTGTCCGACCTGCTCCGCCGCCGCCACGTGTCACCGCCCGCTTGCCTCCGCGCCTCGCGCCACCGCTCGGCCCGTCCCGAGGCGCCCGCGCCGCGCCCGTGGCCGCCCGCCGCCGCCGCCATCCCGCTCGCGGTCGCCGCCGACTGCCGCCTCCATCCCGGCCGCCCGCGCCTCCCCGTGCTCCCCGGCCGGAGCTCGCCGCGCCTCGCCGGCCCTGCCCCTCCGTGGCCTGGCCGCGCCTCGCTAGCCCCGCGCCGCCGCCCTGCCGCCCTACGCCGGCGTCCCGGCCACGCCGCCCGGCCGGAGCTGCCGCGCCCTCGCCTCGGCCTCGTTGCCGCCGCCGGTGCCCGAGCTCCTCCGCCTCGCCCCGCGCCTTCCCATCGCCGTCCTGCCTCGCCCCGGGACGGATCCGGCGAGATCCGCCCGGATCCGTCCGTCTCCAGCCATCTCCCTCCTCTCCGGCGAGATTCCGGTGAAATCCTCGCCGCGGTTGACTTTTCCCCGAGGTCGAAATTTCACCAAGTCCCGTATATTTTGCATTATCATGCCATGTTCATCGCATCATAACTTGCTGCATACTGCTCCGTTTCGTGCGTGTAATATGTCAAATTGTTCGCCTCAACGAGTACATCATTTCATTCCATTGCGCCATTTTCATTTGAGCTCATCTTGATTCCCGAAATGCTGTTGGAAGAGTGCTATGTGATGTTAATCTGCTGAAACTGTTATAACATGCTCATTTGTCATTTTTGCCATGATTGATGTGTGCATCCGATGAGGTTGATGTCTACATGTGTTTTGATCTATGCCATGCCATCGTTCCAGGGGTGTATGCCATGTATTTTTGTGATCAATGTGGTGACTAGCACAAGCATGTAAACTAGGCCTCGTGATGTTGCTGATTTCAGTCCCTGTTCTGCTGTTATTTTTATGCCATGTAAACTTGATACTACAGAGAGATCCATGCTTATTTTGAGATACTTCAGTAAGGACGTTTTGTACATATGGTTATGCTATATCCACTCATGCCCCTGGTTGCATTTATAGCTTGCTGTAGATTGTTAATATCTTGCTCCAAAGTTGCTAAATGATGTTGCTGTCAGCTTGTTAACATGAAGTGCAATGTTTCCATGATTGTTGTTAGTTATCCATGCACCCTATGATCTTGCTCTTGCCATGCTTTACTTCATAAAGATGTCTTATTACTGTTGGTTGCCTTGCCATGCCATGTATTGCTCTGTGGTGAGTGGTTCAAGCTCACCAACATGCCTACTTATTGTTGTTCCTGCCATGTATGAATCTGTCATATAACTTGTTATGTTTACATGGGTGCCATCATATCTTCTGATCCTTTTTGGCTCTTGGTCAGTAAGGGACTTTTGTTCTATGCAATTATTATATTCATGTCATGCCTTTAGTTGCCATGATAAGTTCCTGTAACATGTTGTTTGATAGCTCTAAACATTGCAACCTGATGTTATTTCCTGATAAGTCTGAAACTGTTATTATTTGCAATCTTGCCATGTGTGTTTGAGCATGTTCTAGTGATTTCTGGAGATAGCTCAGTGTTCATGTTTTGTTATGCTTTACCTGTACTTCATGCCAATGCCTTTTGTTTTCATATTGGGGTGCTGTAGCATATTGTTTTGATGCTTGCAATATGCCTAGTTGCTGTTTTGGACAGATTGTTGCTATAACTTGTATAGTGCGTATGTGATGCATCGTTGCTCCGTTTTGAGTGTGCTCTGTATGAAACTTGCTTGATTGTGCATGTAGCTTCATATTATCATGTTGCATCCTTGTTTTGAGGTGTTTGCTTGATGTTTGAATGCCTTTTGCATCAATGCCATGTTTAACTTGTTTTGCTCATATCTTCTAGGCCGTAGCTCCGAATCTAATGAACTTTATATGTAACTTGACTAGAATCTCGTGTAGATCATCATGGTGCATCTTAACTTGCTGTTTAACAACTTGAACATAAGGTTTATTCAGATCTGGACCAAATTCGAAATTTGCATATGAGGACTTACCGGAATTGTTATATGTTGTTCCCGGCCTCATTTAAACTTGCCTTGATGTGTTGTTCTTGTTTACATCATCTCTTGCCATGAGTAGCTTCAGGTAGCCTTGTCAAGCATCATGCTTGTTGTGCATCATGTCTTGCCTACGTGTGGTGTGTTTACCATGTTGTGTGCTTCTTCTCGATAGTTCCCGTTTCGTTGCGATCACGAGGATGCGTTCGTCTACGTGTGGTTCGTCTTCGTGGCTTCATCTTCTTCATGGACTCGTTCTTCTTCCTTGCGGGATTTCAGGCAAGATGACCGCTACCCTGGATCTCACTACTATCATTGCTATGCTAGTTGCTTCGTTCTATCGCTATGCTGCGTTACCTATCATTTGCTCTTCAAGCCTCCCTAATTGCCATGAACCTCTAACCTTTGACACCCTTCCTAGCAAACCATTGCTTGGCTATGTTACGGCTTTGCTCAGCCCCTCTTATAGCGTTGTTAGTTGCAGGTGAAGTTGAAGATTTCTCCATGGTGGACAGGATTTTGGTTGGGATATCACAATATCTCTTATTTATTAATGCATCTATATATTTGGTAAAGGGTGGAAAACTCGGCCTTATGCCTGGTGTTTTGTTCCACTCTTGCCGCCCTAGTTTCCGTCATACCGGTGTTATGTTCCCAGATTTTGCGTTCCTTACGCGGTCGGGTGATTTATGGGACCCCCTTGACAGTTCGCTTTAAATAAAACTCCTCCAGCAAGGCCCAACCTTGGTTTTACCATTTGCCTCACCACCACCTACTTTTACCTTGGGAGTCGCTCTCTCGAGGGTCATCTTTATTTTAGCCCCCCCGGGCCAGTGCTTGTCTAAGTGTTGGTCCGAACCAGGCAGACTGCGGGGCCACCTCGGGGCAACTCGAGGGTTGGTTTTACTCGTAGGCTGACCTATCCGGTGTTGCCCTGAGAACGAGATATGCGCAGCTCCTATCGGGATTGTCGGCGCATCGGGCGGCTTTGCTGGTCTTGTTTTACCATTGTCGAAATGTCTTGTAAACCGGGATTTCGAGTCTGATCGGGTCTTCCTAGGAGAAGGTTTATCCTTCGTTGGTCGCGAGAGCTTATCATGGGCTAAGTTGGGACACCCCTGCAGGGTATAATCTTTCGAAAGCCGTGCCTGCGGTTATAGGCAGATGGGAATTTGTTAATGTCCGGTTGTAGATAACTTGACACCAGATCCAAATTAAAACGCATCAACCGCGTGTGTAGCCGTGATGGTCTCTTCTCGGCGGAGTCCGGGAAGTGAACTTGGTTTCTGGGTTATGTTTGACGTAAGTAGGAGTTTAGGATCACTTCTTGATCATTGCTAGCTTCACGACCGTTCCGTTGGCTCTCTTCTCGCTCTTAATTGCGTATGTTAGCCACCATATCATGCTTAGTCACTGCTGCAACCTCACCACTTTACCCCTTCCTTTCCCATTAAGCTTTGCTAGTCTTGATACCCATGGTAATGGGATTGCTGAGTCCTCGTGGCTCACAGATTACTACAACAACAGTTGCAGGTACAGGGTTATGCGATGATCATGACGCGAGAGCGATGCTTGCTTGTTTTGGAGTTCATCTTCTGCTGCTTCTTCGATCAGGGGATAGGTTCCAGGTCGGCAGCCTGGGCTAGCAGGGTGGATGTCGTTTGAGCTTCTGTTTGTGTTTCATCCGTAGTCGGATGTTGTTCTCATGTATTGATGTGATGTTGTATTCATGTGGCATTGTATGCCTCTTGTATGTATCCCCATCTATTATGTAATGTTGATGTAATGATATCCACCTTGCAAAAGTGTTTCAATATGCGGGTCTATCCTTGGTGGGACCTTTGAGTTCCTTTTGGATAGGGTCGCATATTGGGCGTGACACCTCGCTGGCTTGACGCTGCGAGCTGAATCCGCGATCTTCGGTAGCGGATGCGGGAGCCTCGGCGCCCTTGAACAACACCTTCCAGGCATCTTCGTATGTAGTGTCGAAGAGCCTGCTCAAGGTTTGGTGCTGTGCTGGATCAAACTCCCACAGGTTAAAGGCCCGTTGTTGGCACGGGAGGATCCGGCGGATGAGCATGACCTGGACTACGTGGACAAGCTTGAGCTTCTTGTTCACCAGGGTTTGGACGTAGGTTTGGAGTCCAATCAGCTCTTCTGAATCGCCCCATGTTAGACCCGTCTCTTTCCAAGAGGTGAGCCATGTAGGGAAGCCATATCGAAATTCGGGGGCCGCCACCCATTTGGGGTCATGCGGCTCGGTGATGTAGAACCACCCCGATTGCCACCACTTTATGGTCTCCTCGAAGGAGCCCTCGAGCCATAAAACGTTGGGCATCCTGCCCACCATGGCACCTCCGCACTCCGCTTGATGGCCGCCCACTACCTTCGGCTTTACATTGAAGGTCTTCAGCCATAAGCCGAAGTGGGGCCGGATGCAGAGGAAGGCCTCGCACATGACGATGAACGCCGAGATGTTGAGGACAAAATTCGGGGCCAGATCGTGGAAATCCAGGCCGTAGTAGAACATGAGCCCCCAGACAAATGGGTGAAGTGGAAAACCTAGTCCGCGGAGGAAGTGGGTGAGGAACACCACCCTCTCATGGGGCCTGGGGGTGGGAATAAGCTGCCCCTTGTCGGGGAGCCGATGTGCGATGTCGCTGGACAAGTATCCGGCTTTCCGCAACTTTTTGATGTGTCCCTCCGTGACGGAGGAGACCATCCACTTGCCTCCCCCTCCGGACATGGCTGGGGAAGGTTGAGGCGAGATGTGCAGACTTGGGAGTTGGATCTCGAGTGCGCGGGAATGGATGAGCAAAGAAGGAAGAAGGCGTGTGTGAAAAAGTGGATCCTTATCCCCTTATATGGACGGACGAAACTATGTGTCCCCACCAGCCTGGTAAAACTCGCTTATCTCCCAAGCGCTGTAATTGAAGGCGCGGTTGGGTTACCCACGCCCGTATTGATGAGAATCCCAGAATAAGGGGACACGATCTCTGCTTTGACAAGACGTGCCAAGGAAACCGCCTCGCTAGACACGCTGAGGTGGGACAATAAAATGATTCGAATAAAGTCTTGGCCGCGGTGTGATGTCACGCCACGAAATACGTCAGCAGATTGAATTTGTGTAAATATTATTCTCTCTATGGTGGTATGTGGAACTTATTTTGCAGAGCCAGACACTATCCTTGTGTTCAAAATCGTCTATGAAGTATTTGGAGGAGGAACCCGCCTTGCAATGCCGAAGACAATATGCGCACCGGACTCGTCGTCATTGAAGCCTGGTTCAGGGGCTACTGAGGGAGTCCTGGATTAGGGGGTGTCCGGACAGACGAACTATCACCTTTGGCCGGACTCCTGGACTATGAAGATACAAGATTGAAGACTTCATCCCGTGTCGGGATGGGACTTTCCTTGGCATGGAGGGCAAGCTTGGCAATACGGATATGTAGATCTCCTACCATTGTAACCGACTTTGTGTAACCCTAACCCTCTTCGGTGCCTATATAAACCGGAGGGTTTTAGTCCGTAGGACGAACAACAATCATACCATAGGCTAGCTTCTAGGGTTTAGCCTCTCTGATCTCGTGGTATATCTACTCTTGTACTACCCATATCATCAATATTAATCAAGTAGGAGTAGGGTTTTACCTCCATCGAGAGGGCCCGAACCTGGGTAAAAACATCGTGTCCCTTGTCTCCTGTTACCATCCGCCTAGACGCACAGTTCGGGACCCCCTACCCGAGATCCGACGGTTTTGACACCGACAATGGTTAATGAAGGCATTGTCTTGGGGCATAAAATTTCTAAAAGAGGTATTGAAGTTGATAAAGCTAAAGATGATGCTATTGAAAAGATTGCTCAAGCAACGGCAATATGGTCAAGAAAAGGAGGGACTACAAGTTGCAGGTGGAGTCATATTGAGTCTTTGGAGTAGCAGCGGTGCTCATGGGATAAACTCAAGTCCAATGTACATGGAAGTTTGACGCATGGACGAATTCAGGGTGGTGGAGTATATTCGCCAAGGTGGAGTTTGTTGGAGTTGTGTCGAATATAGTGTACAAGGTAGGTTACAGTTGGACTATGAGTTGTATTGTGTTTACATAGGATATGGAGTCGTGTCCTAGTAGGACACTTGTATCCTAGGCCTCTCATATATATCGGGGATAGACACACGATGTAACCTATGCCAACATAGTAGCACCGGAACACAGGGGAAGCTGGATGACTTCTGCGTTTAAGGATCCACTTTTGATGATTGCTTTAGCAACCTTGATCAAGTTTTGCAGAGATGTGAAGACACTAGTCTCGTCTTGAATTGGGAAAAGTGCCACTTTATGGTTAATGAAGGCATTGTCTTGGGGCATAAAATTTCTGAAAGAGGTACTGAAATTGATAAAGCTAAAGTTGATGCTATTGAAAAGATGACGTGTCCCAATGACATTAAAGGTATAAGAAGTTTCCTTGGTCATGTCGGTTTTTATAGGAGGTTCATTAAGGACTTTTCTAAAATCTCTAGGCCTCTGACTAATCTATTGCAAAAGATATTCCTTTTGTTTTCGATGATGATTGTGTAGAAGCATTTGAAATACTTAAGAAAGCTTTGATAACTGCACCTATTGGTTAGCCACCAGATTGGAATTTACCCTTTGAAATTATGTGTGATGCTAGCGATTATGCTGTAGGTGCTGTCCTAGGGCAAAGAGTTGACAAGAAAGTAAATGTTATCCAGTATGCTAGTAAAACTCTTGATACTGCCCAGAGAAATTATGCTACTATTGAAAATTAATTCTTAGCAGTTGTATTTGCATGTGATAAGTTCAAACTTTATATTGTTGATTCTAAAGTAACTATTCACACTGATCATGCTACTATTAAATATCTTATGGAAAAGAAAGTTGCTAAACCTAGACTTATTAGATGGGTTCTCTTCCTTCAAGAATTTGATTTGCATATTATTGATAGAAAGGGAACTGAGAACCCCGTTGCAAACAACTTGTCTAGGTTAGAGAATATTCTTGATGACCCACTACCAATAGATGATAGCTTTCCTAATGAACAATTAACGGTTATTAATGCTTCTCGTACTGCTCCATGGTATGCTAATTATGCTAATTACATTGTTGCTAAATTTATACCACCTAGTTTCACATACCAGCCAAAGAAAAAGTTCTTTTATGATTTAAGACGTTACTTCTGGGATGACCGACACCTTATAAATAAGGAGTAGATGGTGTTATTAGACGTTGTGTACCTGAGCATGAACAGGAACAGATCCTACGCAAGTGTCACTCCAAACCATATGGGGGACACCAGGCTGGAGATAGAACTGCACATAAGGTATTGCAATCCGGTTTTTGTTGGCCTACTCTCTTCAAAGATGCCCGTAAATTTGTCTTGTGTTGTGATGAATGTCAAAGAATTGGTAATATTAGTAGACGTCAAGAAATGCCTATGAATTATTCCCTTGTTATTGAACCATTTGATGTCTGGGGCTTTGATTATATGGGACCTTTTCCTGCCTCTAATGGATATACACATATTTTAGTTGCTATTGATTATGTTACTAAGTGGGTACAAGCTATTCCAACTAGTAGTGCTAATCATAACACCTCTATTAAGATGCTTAAAGAAGTTATTTTTCCGAGGTTTGGAGTCCCTAGATACTTAATGACTGATGGTGGTTCACATTTTATTCATGGTGCTTTTCGTAAAATGCTTGCTAAGTATGATGTTAATCATAGAATTGCATCTCCTTATCACCCGCAGTCTAGTGGTGAAGTAGAATTGAGCAATAGAGAGCTCAAATTAATTTTGCAAAAGACTGTTAATAGATCTAGAAAGAATTGGTCCAAGAAACTTGATGATGCATTGTGGGCCTATAGAACTGCATATAAAAATCCTATGGGTATGTCTCCGTATAAGATGGTTTGCGGAAAAGCATGTCACTTACCTCTTGAACTTGAACATAAGGCATATGGGACATTAAAGAGCTCAATTATGATTTCAAACTTGCCGGTGAGAAGAGGTTATTTGATATTAGCTCACTTGATGAATGGAGAACCCAAGCATATGAGAATGGCAAGCTGTTTAAAGAAAAAGTTAAAAGATGGCATGACAAAAGGATACAAAAGCGCGAGTTTAACGTAGGTGATTATGTGTTGCTATTCAACTATCGTTTAAGATTTTTTTGTAGGAAAACTTCTCTCTAAATGTGAAGGTCCTTACATTATCGAGGAGGTCTATCGTTCCGGTGCCATTAAAATCAACAACTTCGAAGGCACAAGTCCGAGGGTGGTGAACGGTCAAAGAATCAAACATTATATCTCAGGTAATCCTATAAATGTTGAAACTAATATTATTGAAACCGTAATACTGGAGGAATACATAAGGGACACTTTCCAAAACGTTTCAGACTCTGAAAAGGAATAGGTATGTGGTACGGTAAGTAAACCGACTCCAAAACAGTTCCAATGGCAATTTTTCTCCGTTTTGGAATATTTAAGAATTTAGGAAAGCAAGAAGTAATCTGGGAAGGACACGAGGCCTCCACGAGGGTGGAGGGCGCGCCCACCCTTACTGGGCGCACCCCCCTGCCTCGTGGGCACCTCATGTGCTCTCCGAACTCCGTTTTCTTGCACGTCACTTCTTTCGGTCGGTAAAAATTCATTATATAATCTCCCGAAGGTTTTGACCACCGTATCACGCAAAAATCTTCTGTTTTTGTTTCGAGCTATTTTTCTGACAGATCTAGATCACCATGACGTCTCCAAGCGCTCCCAAGGACAAGTTCTCCGAGAGGGTCATCAACCCCTATCTCGCGGAGGTGCTGCAATACCCTCAAACCATTGAGATGCGTCAGGGGGTGCTGCACATCGGCGATGTGGAGGGACCAAGGCATACCGAAAGCGTGGAGACAAAGCTCGAAGCTATGGAACAACAAGTTTTCAAGTGCCAAGGGATGGTGGAGCGTGGACTTAACGCCAACCAGATGATGATCGCGGAGTTCACCAACAACCACAACTGGACGCCAAGAACATTGGGGAGACCATCTTCAAGCTTCATGAGAAAATTGAGCACCTTCAAGCCTAGATCTATGACCTGCAAAACCAAAACTTTGAGTATGAATATAGATTCAAGAGGATGAGTTTGGCTGCAGATTTAAGGATGTTGGAGACTCGATCATCCTTCTATGATGGTGAGCCTATGCCTTGGAAGACGTACGACAAGCCTACATCATCAACAACTCCTTCTTCACCACCTCCGAGGACATAATCACATGGGTATGGGCACTCCCCTTGGCAACTGCCAAGCTTGGGGGAGGTGCCCCGGTATCATATCACCATCACACTCCTAACTTTACTGTTTTACTTAGTTCGATCCTTTTAGTAATATCTTGATCTAGTAGAATAAAGTTTTGGTACGAATTAGTTTTGAGTTTGCTTTGTGATCCTTTTTGTAATCGAGTCCGTAAGCTATATATAATAAAGATTAGTGTTGAGTCAAGGGCTTTGCTATCTTGCTATGATCTTGAGAAAATAGAAAGTATAAAAAGAAATAAAAGAGTTCGTATCGATCTTATGGATAGTAATGACTTCACATATAGAGAGTATGAGGCATAAAAGTTGCTGAGAGTTGACAAACATAGTTTTGGTCATCGTTGCAATTAATAGTAAGTAATAAAGAAAGAGAGGTTTTCACATATAAATATACTATCCTGGACATCTTTTATAATTGTGAGCACTCATTAAGTATGACATGCTAAAGAGTTGATGTTGGACAAGGAAGACAACATAATGGGTTATGTTTGCTCACATCTTAGTTAAAGTATATTTTCATGGATCGTCCAACATGTTGAGCTTGCCTTTCCCCCTCATGCTAGCCAAATTCCTTGCACCAAGTAGAGATACTACTTGTGCTTCCAAATATCCTTAAACCCAGTTTTGCCATGAGAGTCCACCATACCGACCTATGGATTGAGTAAGATCCTCCAAGTAAGTTGTCATGTTGCAAGCAATAAAAATTGCTCTCTAAATATGTATGACTTATTAGTGCGGAGAAAATAAGCTTTATACGATCTTGTGATATGGAAGTAATAAAAGCGACAGACTGCATAATAAAGGTTCATATCACAAGTGGCAATATAAATTGACGTTCTTTTGCATTAAGATTTTGTGCATCCAACCCTAAAAGCACATGAGAATCTCTGCTTCCCTCTGCGAAGGGCCTATCCTTTATTTTATGTCTTATACTTTATGCAAGAGTCAAGGTGATTTTCACCTTTCCCTTTTTCATTTTATCCTTTGGCAAGCACCTCGTGTTGGAAAGATCCTGATATATATATCCAATTGGATGTAAGTTAGTATGAACCATTATTGTTGACATCACCCAAAGGTGAATACTTTGGGAGGCGAAATTATAAGCCCCTATCTTTCTCATTGTCCGATTAAAACTCCATAACCATAAGTATTGTGTGGGTGTTAGCAATTGTAGAAGACTATATGATAGTTGAGTATGTGGACTTGCTGAAAAGCTCTATTCTTGACTCTTTCTAATGTTATGATAAATTGCAATTGCTTCAATAACTGAGATTATAGTTTGTTAGTTCTCAATGAAGTTTATGATCCATACTTGACATTGTGAATAGATTTTTACTTGAGCATAAGAAATCATATGACAAAATCTATATATGTTGCTGCTATAAGAATGATCATGATGCCCTCATGTCCGTATTTTATTTTTTATCGACACCTCTATCTCTAAACATGTGGACATATTTTTCGATATCGGCTTCCGCTTGAGGACAAGTGAGGTCTAAGCTTGGGGGAGTTGATACGTCCATTTTGCATCATGCTTTTATATCGATATTTATTGCATTATGGGCTGTTATTACACGTTATGTCAATACTTATGGCTATTCTCTCTTATTTTACAAGGTTTATCATGAAGAGGGAGAATGTCGGCAGCTGGGATTCTGGCTGGAAAAGGAGCAAATATTGGAAACCTATTCTGCACAGCTCCAAAAGTCCCGAAACTCCACGAAAGTCATTTTTGGAATTAATAAGAATTATTGAGCAAAGAAAGTACCAGAGGGGGCCCACACCCTGGCCACAAGGGTGGGGGGCGCGCCCACCCCTACTGGGCGCGCCCCCTGTCTCATGGGCCCCCTGGTGGCCCTCCGGTGCCCATCTTTTGCTATATGAAGTCTTTTACCCTGGAAAAAATCATAAGCAAGCTCACGGTACGAAACTCCGCTGCCACGAGGCGGAACCTTGGCGAAACCAATCTAGGGCTCCGGCGGAGCTGTTCTACCGGGGAAACTTCCCTCCGGGAGGGGGAAATCATCACCATCGTCATCACCAATGATCCTCTCATCGGGACGGGGTCAATCTGCATGAACATCTTCACCAGCACCATCTCCTCTCAAAACCCTAGTTCATATCTTGTATCCAATCTTGTATCAAAACCACAAATTGGTACATGTGGGTTGCTAGTAGTGTTGATTACTCCTTGTAGTTGATGCTAATTGGTTTATTTGGTGGAAGATCATATGTTCAGATCCTTAATGCATATTAATACTCCTATGATCATGAACATGAATATGCTTTGTGAGTAGTTACGTTTGTTCCTAAGGACATGGGTGAAGTCTTGCTATTAGTAGTCATGTGAATTTGGTATTCGTTCGATATTTTGATGAGATGTATGGTGTCTCTCCTCTAGTGGTGTTATGTGAACGTCGACTACATGACACTTCACCATTATTTGGGCCCAGAGGAAGGCATTGGGAAGTAATAAGTAGATGATGGGTTGCTAGAGTGACAGAAGCTTAAACCCTTGTTTATCCGTTGCTTCATAAGGGGTTGATTTGGATCCACTAGTTTCATGTTATGGTTAGGTTTACCTTAATACTTCTTTTGTAGTTGCGGATGCTTGCAATAGGGGTTAATCATAAGTGGGATGCTTGTCCAAGAAAGGGCAGTACCCAAGCACCGGTCCACCCACATATCAAATTATCAAAGTAACGAACGCGAATCATATGAGCTGGATGAAAACTAGCTTGACGATAATTCCCATGTGTCCTCGGGAGCGCTTTTCTCATTATAAGAATTTGTCCCGTCTTGTCCTTTGCTACAAAAAGGATTGGGCCACCTTGCTGCACCTTATTTACTTTCATTGCTTGTTACCCATTACAAATTATCTTATCACAAAACTATCGGTTACTTACAATTTCAGTGCTTGCAGAGAATACCTTACTGAAAACCGCTTGTCATTTCCTTCTGCTCCTCGCTGGGTTCGACACTCTTACTTATCGAAAGGACTATGATAGATCCCCTATACTTGTGGGTCATCATATACATACGTTGCTGATAAGAGAAATCTTGTTACTTTGAGAACAAGTTCAGTTCTAGCCTAAGAAGACAAAGCACATGCTAGGAAATGTAAGTTTAAGAAAATAAATGCTAAAACAAATTAACCTAAGCATGAATAGGTTGTTGATGGCTTGCTTGGATTGGTCCCTCTATACAAGCAAGAAATTATCAACATAGACAAATTAAATTAGACCTACAAAGTTACCTTTCTATAAAGAAAGAACAAATAGTTAAGTAGGTCTTTAGCACCCTGTTTTACGGTGACCATCTCCTATCACATATTGCCGGTAAAATTCCATGCTTCCAGGTTGTCCTGCCATGGCCCTACTTAAGCTCCTCCCGTTCTTCTGGTTCCAATTAGGCAAACCCCCTCATCTTCAAAATATTGTCTAATCTTACAACAAAACATCACCACATCATGCAGGCAGGAGAAAACTCGTGCCAAATGTACAGTTGTAGGAGCGCCGGACAACAAAGCTTGCATGATGGACCGGACAAAATAATATACCTCTCCTCAAATATTACTTGGAGATTAGTTCATAGACCTGTACATATACCTCTCACATATATCCTTATATGGGTCATCTCTAGGCTCAGGTTCCTGCAAATGAGTTAAAGGAAAATCATTGAGAAATTTACTCTGAACAAAGATAAGATCAAGAAAAGCCAAAATCAATGTCAAACTCATCACCAGCATCCTGCACTTACTCCCTCAAAAAAACATCCTGCACTTACTCCCTCAAAAAACATCCTGCACTTACCGAGTTATCATCCTCCCACTACAAAAAAAGACACATCCGTGACATTTTGGGCCGAACGAATTTTTTTTTCTGTCATACATATGACACTTCTATGACAATAATTGTGACAAAACCCGGTATCATCATAGATGTGGTGGACTCCCACATCTATGACAAAAAATCATGACAGAAAATGGGCTTTTCGTCCTGGGCGGGCCGGAGACGCAGCTGCATGACATTCTTTGGGTCGTCCATGACGGAAAAAACCGTGGTAGAAGCGGGGGGAGGGGGATTTTTGGGAGTTGCCGGTTATGGTGGGAGGTCGGGGGCCGAGCGATGCGCATTTCTCGTGTACACTTACACGCGTGTGTGCGAGGCGTTGGCTCTAACTGAACCTGAGCGAGGCGTTGGGCTCTAACTGAACCCGAGCGATTGCACTGCAGGCTACGCGTTACCGAACCTGAGAGATCGATCGATGGCTGTTAACTGAACCCGATGGAGTGATTCCTTCGCTACTGCTACTAACAGAAGCCGATCGATTGGATGAATAGTGAGTGTTGCGGGGAGATTTGGATGAACAGTGAGTGGTGGCTTTCCCTCTGGATGAACATGACCCCGTGGTGTGGAGGGCTGGATGAACAGTAGATGGTGGAGGGGTGGCCGTGGAGGGGTGGTTGAACAGGACCCCGTGGTGTGGAGGGCTGGATGAACAGTAGACGGTGGAGGGTTGGATGAACAATAGACGATGGAGGGGTGGTTGAACAGTAGCCGGTGGAGTAGCGCACGGTGGAGGCTAGATGAACAGGATCCCGTGGAGGATGGAGGAGGTCGACGGTAGCCCATGGAGGCTGGAGGAGGTCGACGGTGGAGATGAACAGTATCCCGTGGAGTCTCGTTTTGCGGCACGCCACACCCCTCCCGATGAACAAGACCACCGTTTCGACCGTAGCGCTCCAACACAAGTCCGTTTCGCCCGTTTTGCGGTACGCCACACCCCTCCCAATCAACAGGGACCCCTGTTTCGACCGTAGCGCTCCAAGACAAGTCCGTTTCATCCGTTTTGCGGTACGCCACACCCCTCCCGATCAACAGGACCCCCGTTTCGACCGTAGGAGGTCTGTTTCCTCCGTTTTGCGGTATGCCACACCCCTCCCGATCAACAGGACCCCCGTTTCGACCGTAGGAGGTCCGTTTCCTCCGTTTTGCGGTATGCCACACCCCGCCCGATCAACAGGACCCCATTCTGAATGTAGGAGGTCCGTTTCGTCCGTTGTGCAGTACGCTAGGCCTCGTTTCCATCCCCTGTTCTGTCCAAGCCCTCCTGATGAACACGACCACGCATTCCATTCCAACCCAGCCGGTTGGCTCCCCATGAACATGACAACGATGTTGTTTCTCCGTTCCAACCCAACCATGTACGTATGCGCGAGTAGGCGTTCGAGACCCTGCCCATATGTACGTACGTGGCCGTATTTTCTTTCTTCCACCCTCGCCGTTGTACGTACGTGTACATGCTACGTGCGCGCCTCTACTACGACACGTGCGTGCCTCTACAACGACCAGTATGTAGCTACACGTTCGCGACCAGAATGACAACCCTACGTATGCTTCAACCAGGTGGGTCCCGACTGTCCGGCACTTCCTTGCCTGCGAAGATGTAGCTGGTGGGTCCCAGCAGTCAGGGGGGCGAATCGTTTTTTTGCCCGGACGCACTTCCTTGCGTGTGAAGATGTAGCTGGTGGGTCCCAGCAGTCAGGGGGAATTATTTTTCTGCGAAATACGGTGGCCCGTCCGATGGGTCCCCGCTGTCAGGTGGAGGTATAATTATTTTGCGTGTAATAAGGAGGCACTTCCTTGCTGCGGCCGTGGACCCAGCTGTCAGCCTCTCCACGTACAGTCCATGTCCAATGGAAGCCATTCCTGGACCATGTTGACCACGCCGCACCGAGAGCAACAGGGCGGTGGACGACGGCGAGGCCTAGGAAGGGGACGACGCGGAGCCGGGGAAGACGCGGCAGTGGATGCCCACGCGTAGAGGAGTACGAGGGTTCACTGGTTCGCTGCGGTGTGAGGCTGCCGTCGCCACAGAATAACAGGGGGTGTGGGTGAGTAGAGGGATGGCCTGGCCAGCGGTGGGAGTAGTAGGGGGTGGTGAGGCCTCCGCCGCATCGCAGCCGGCCACGAGAGGCAGGAGCACGAGGCACGATCGGCGCTGGTTTGGGCGGCTGGAGCAAGATGACCAGAGGTTGAAGAAGCACTACGGCCGTTGGATGGACATCGTACGGTCACTAGAGCTAGAATCGTGCATATTGACTAAGTTGACAAAGACCTCCATCCCCGTCAACTTAGTAGGCCCACAAGTCAGCCTGCCACTATACTAGGTCCCAGCTAACAGGGGGAGTATTCATTTTTTTGTGCGTAATAAGGAGGCACTTCCTTGCGTGCGAAGATATAGCTGGTGGGTCCGAGCTGTCAGCGGCGGTAACGTTTTTTTCGCGAAATACAGAGGCCCTTTTGGTGGGTCCCTGATGTCAGGTGGAGGAATCATTATTTTGCGCGTAATAAGGAGGCATTTCCTTGCGTGCGGCCGTGGACCCAGCTGTCAGCCTCTCCATGTACAGTCCACTTCAGATGCATGTCGGTCATTGACCACGTTGACCAGGCCGCCACGAGAGCACCAGGGCGATGGACGATGGCGAGGCCTAGGAAGGGAACGACACGGAGGCAGGGAAGACTCGGCAGTTGTTTCCCACGCGGAGGGGAGTACGACTGTACGAGGGTTTACTGGTTCGTCTGCCGTCGCCGGAGAATAACAGCAGGTGTGGGTGAGTAGAGGGATGGCTAGGCCAGCGATGGGAGTACGATGGGCGGTGAGGCCTGCGCAGCAGCACAGCCAGCCGCGGGGAGGAGGGAGCAGGCAGTCCCGCCGGCGCTTGTTTGAGTGGCTGGAGCAAGAAGAGCAGAGATTGAAGAAGCACGACGGCCGTTGGATGGACATCCAATAGTCACTGCTTGTGTGTCAACCTTTTTTAGGAAAGCCTCAAATCTGTGGAAAACAGCATACATCCCATCTGCCATTATTTCTAATAATTTACAGCCCATTTGCTAATTCTTAAGGTTTTTTTTGGAGCCCATATTCTTTTTGTTAGCATTACAGTCCATATTGTGGGCACGGTTAAAAAATTATACGAATTTTTGCATATTTCGGTGCGGTCCGAACTGTTTTTAATCCCGAAATTTCGACTCACATTCAAACTGATTTTAAAAATAAATGTATATCAATATAAAATCCAACAAATTATCCACGCATAAAAATTAATGTAATTTAAAATCTTGAAATGAAAAAAAGATATTTCAAACTAATTGCCGGTTTGATGTGTTTTAAAAATGTATAGCCCATTTCTCATTACTGATAGGCCATTTTCTCAGCCAGCCGAATGAAGCTCTCCTCGTCTTGAAAGATTTGCAGCCCAACAGGCCTGACAAAGCGATTTACTTGGCAAATCACAAAAAAACTGGGTTGTGGCCTTGGACCCAGCTATCAGCCTCTCCACGTACAGTACTCTTCCGATGGAAGTCGGTCGTTGACCACATTGATCACATCGTGCCGAGAGCACCAAGGCAGTGGACGACGGCGAGGCCTAGGAAGGGGACGACGCGGAGCCGGGGAAGACGCGGCAGTGGATGCCCACGCAGAGAGGAGTACGAGGGTTCACTGGTTCAGCTGCGGTGTGAGGCTGTTGTCGCCGCAGAATAACAGGGGGTGTGGGTGAGTAGAGGGATACCCTGGGCCAGCGGTGGGAGTAGTAGGGGGAGGTAAGGCCTTCGCGGCATCACAGCCGACCACGAGAGGCAGGAGCACGCGGCACGACCGGCGCAGCTTTGGGCGGCTGGAGCAAGAAGACCAGAGGTTGAAGAAGCACTATGGCCGTTGGATGGACATCGTACGGTCACTGGAGCTAGAATCGTTCATATTAACTAAGTTGACAAAGCCCTCCGTCCTTGTCAACTTAGTAGGCCCACAAGTCAGCCACCCATTATGGTGGGTCCCAGCTAGCAGGGGGTATTCATTTTTTGTGCGTAATAAGGAGGCACTTCCTTGCGTGCGAAGATATAGCTGGTGGGTCCGACCTGTTAGCATTGGGAACGTTTTTTTCACGAAATACAGAAGCCCTTCCCACATACAGTGCACAGTGCGTAATAAGGAGGAACTTTCCTTGCGTGCGACCATGGACCTCATGGGTCCCACCGTCAGGCTCTCCACGTAGAGTCCTCTTCCGATGACTCTCGTATGTTGACCATGCCGCGCCGAGCGCACCGAGGCGATGGACGACGGCAAGGCCCCAAACTGGAACAACCCGGAGATGGGGAAGACGCGGCAGTGGAGTCGCAAACGGAGAGGAGTGGGAAACTTGACTGGTTCGGGTGTGGGGTGGGCCTACACTCGGCAGAGAATAATAGGAGGTGCAGAGTGGAGGGATGGCCTAGCCGTTGGCGGGGTAGCGTTTCGCTGAGGAGCGCAAAACAACGCTGCTGGACGCCGAAGGCTAGAGCAGGCGGTTCCGGCAGCGCTGGGGGAAGAAGACGAGAGATTGAAGAAGAATGCCGGCCGTTGGATGTAAATCCAACGCCTTCTTAGGCTTCGACCTACTGGCCCACATGTCAGCCAGTCCATTTGTTTTTTAGTCCATTTGGTGGGCTGGGTGAAACAATGATGTAGCATCTATGCAGCCCGTTTAAATCCCATTTGCATTTTTCTCAAAATCCGCGGACTTGCTGGGCTGGGTGAAAATATCATGTTGGGCTAGATGGAGAAATGTTATAAAAACATAAACACATGATTGCACGTCAGTAAAATCTTTGCAAGCTTATGTACACAATCACTAGGAGTTAACTTGGCAAGTTATATATAAACAATTATTATTATTATTTTGTAAGAACTTTCAACTTACGAAGTAAAATATCATTTTAATTTGATGAGTTAATAGTATGTGGGGTATTATTATTTTTTAGGCTAGACGTGGGACAGTTGAGTTGGTTCTAGGGGCAAGTACTGGGAGAAAACTCAGTTTACATCGAAAAAGAAAGTGGGAGAAAATTCAGAGACCTGCTGGGTCCACCTGAGGAGAGGAATATGTTGGGAGGAAGGAGATTCAAAGCACGGCAGCCGAGTGAACTAGTTTTTTTTTACGGACAAGTGAACTAGTTTACATACATAAGCAAATAGCCACTAAAAAAGCAATCAGGTTAATGGGTTCTTAAAAGAAATATTTCAGACAAAACTGATAATTACGACACATAGACTAATGCATGAAACACTCAGATGATAAAGGTGCTTATAAACAGATAAAGTACAACATCTAGACCTTCCTGGCATGCTTGATCATGACGCTGCGGCTGTCCGTGTACTCGTCGATTACGGGAAGCAGACACGCCCTCATGTCCAAGATCTGCCTGTACATGTCGTAGCATGCGTATGCGTCCTCGGCCGCGTAGGTTATGTAGGCTAGATTCAGAGGTACCTCCCACATGTTCAGGTCATCTTCTTTCATGTTGGCGAATCAGGGGTCGATGATGGTCTCAGCGAGGTCAACCACGGAGTCCTTCTCCTGCCCGTTGCTGATGATCTTGTATTGCTTCTGGATGTCGACAAGCTTGTTGCACCAGATGGCCAAATCGTCGCGTTCTTCCTTCTCTCCACTATAGCGAAGGTGCAGTCGGCGCTGCCGATGAAACGGGCGAATGCTCCAGAACCTAGTGCAGCCATAGGACTGAGGCGAGGTAGAGCTTCACCGAGTCCGTATCGTTGGTGTACATCACATTCAACTTGGTGCAGCCATAGGACTGAACGGTGAACTAACTCCTTGCTGAAGTCCATATCCAGCAGGCTCACCCCTCGGATCGCCATTGGAGTCTCTTCGAGTGAATGAGTGTGTAGGCGGCGACAGCAGTTCATTTTTCAGCTCTTGGGGAACTGGATTCAACAGTGAGCTGAGTGTGTACAGGCAACAACAGTTACTACCCCTCCCTTGTCCGCTGCATGCCCGGCAGAAGATGCACCCTCGGCGCATTCAAACGCCTCCATTAAGAAACCTACTCCGGCCACACGTCGGTTCACGAGCGGGTCTGTGTATTGGTACTGTAATAATAGGAGTTAGTGGTCACTTTACTTAAATTTAATTAGCTTTAATAGAAATTTATAATTAAAACAAGCAATGCATTGGCTCGTTCTATCAGTGCCACGAGATCAACATGCACAACAATTAGAATTATTATTCTCAGGACGCACACGATCAACACATCTGTCGCACTTTCACAAAGATAATACTACCAAGTTTGAACTGTTTGTTATGGTTGCTGTCCTCTGCATCATCATGCCGTGTTTCCCAGCTTGCAAGATTCAGAACCAACAAATAAGATCCAAATAATAAGTACAACAAAGATGCTTACACATCTCATTGATTGCCAGCTTGCATGATTCAGAACCAACAAATAAGATCCAAATAATAAGTACAACAAAGATGCCTACACATCTCATTGATTCCCAGCTTGCAAGATTCAGAACCAACAAATAAGATTCAAATAATAAGTACAACAAAGATGCCTACACATCTCATTGATTCCCAGCTTGCAAGATTCAGAACCAACCCATTAGAGCCTATTGATAAAGTGAATATCGGGATTAAATCCATCTTGGCTAGCCATGTCATACAATCGAATAACTTGGCGAATGCTCTTGACCGTCACAACATCTGTAGTTGAGTATTCCCGTTTGCACAACATGTTTGCACAGCACAAACAAGGAGACATGAGAGCATGATTTCACTTTAATAGCGGCATCCTTGAACTCAACCTCCAAATCCACTAGGATGAGGTCTGCCTGGAGTTCCATGATTCAATTCATGCGCCTTTTTCTATGGTTCACCTGAAATGAAGCAAAGATTGCATCATTCACCTAGCAAGAAGTACTTGCTCTTGTGAGCTGGCAGGTTCTTCTTTAGTAGTTGCACTAAAATTGAGGAACATTAAGGTTGGCTGTCCGGCTCATGTAAGGTGCAACTATAATTTTCTTATCCTTTTGTGCAGTTCCACTAAAATAAAGTGCCATTGTGGTGACAGTGACGGCTCCATCTTGCAAAGGCTAATAAAATGTTGCACGAGATTACCAGCAGAACTTGACAGAGATTTTGGAAACTCTAGTTACCATTTTGTGCAGTTCCACCAAAATTGAGAGATGTTGCCCACGTGACATTTTAGTTGAACTGCACAAGACACTCATTCCAAAAAAAAGTGTTCTGTGCAGTTCACCAAAAGGTCACAATAGCAACAAGGTGAAATGGATATCCCTATCTACACAAAATGATAGAAAGTAAATAGTTGCTGGTCAATAAGAATATACGAAACATATACAAAATGAAAAGAAGCATCTTAATTATGTTCATGGCAATCACGCAAGGACAGTAAAAAATTTAAAACGTCAGCAATGCTTCATGTTACCAGAAGCATTATGATCAACAATGAGATTCCTCAGATATGGGATTACTTTAATGGTGGCATTGCTTGTTTACCAGACACGGTAAATCAACAGCAGCTAAAGAGTTGGTTTAAGGGCATGGGACCGTGGGGACACCAGGACACTCAGCAGCGTAAAGGAGAAACTTACTTATCATACTGGGGAAAACAGCAGGAGTGCCATTTGTAACACGGTTTAATTGCATCTTATCACTGGAGGCATTAGATTAACAATAACACTGGTTAGACATGTCCCTAAGGTAACAGTGTGATCGCTTCATTTTACATGCGCCCTTACATTAACAACAGTAAAAGGTTGGTATAAGGACATGCAATAGTGGATGCATCAGCATAATGTACCTACAAGGAGGCATAAAGTGGTGATGCCGAGCTTGTTCACGCTATGTGAGGGCAGCAAACCTAATCCTGGAGACCTTTTACTATGTGAGGGCAGCAAATCTAATCATGGAGACCTTTTACTATGTGAGGGAAGCAAATATAATCCTGAGACCTTTTACTATGTGAGGGCAGCAAATCTAATCCTGGGACCTTTTACTATGTGAGGGCAGCAAATCTAATCCTGAGACCTTTTACTATGTGAGGGCAGCAAATCTAATCCTGGAGACCTTTTACTATGTGATGGCAGCAAATCTAATCATGAACATACTCTGTTGACTTGTCCACCAGCTGCCACTTTCTATCCTTTTTTCAACCAATAATAGATTTGTTCCTTATCTAGTTTGTACTGTGTTTTCCCATTATTTCCCTTTTGAACCAAGAGACCGGTTGGGTATCCGGTCTCTACTACTTTCACCATATTATTTCCTCTTTGAATCAAGACCTAGATTCATGCTACAACTTTCCCCCCTTTCTTCATTGTTCGAACAAAGCCCTAGATTCGAATGCATGAAGTAGCTTTACCTCTAATAATACTAAAAATTTAGGTGGCTTTGGAATAGATGATGGGAGTAGAAAAAGATGCACATGCAGACACGTGGGGAGCTGGGGCGATAGAGCAAGGCCGCTTTCGAAGAACTTATACCTGAGGGTCGCCGGGATGTCGGCGGCGGCAGGTCAAATCTGCGGACAATACGGCAGGGAGGAAGAAGAGTCGGAGGACCTCCCGAGCCGGTGCTGTATCGAAGAGAATGACACGGGCAGAGGATCGGGCCCCTCCGGCAGCTATGGATTTCCTCCCTCGGTGGCGATGACTGCGTGGACGATGCACCTTTTAGTCCTCTACACACACTGGACGAAGGGATCCGGCCGGATCTGTGACCAGCGGTGAGGAGAGAAAAAATGTCGCTACCGCTGTCTTGTTTATATCTGGAGAGGATGAGAGAATGAAGAGAGCAACCTTAGTAAAGCAAGCGCTCAGGCCCCTGCGTCCATATATAGTGGAGTGATTATCTTTTTTCTCTCCACAACAAGCGTTTCAATTTGTGTACGTGGCATTAAGGAAAAGAAACTCTCTATTTAAGGTGACTACTCTACGACTCCTACTTACTACTACAGTATTGTTCACTTGTGCTCCCTGCCCCTCCATTCATCGAACAACCCCACGGGTGAATAAACATACAGTAAGTATTGTATTTATATAGAACGAACAAGCTCGAACTATTTTCATGTAGTTAAAAGTTGAGGGCGGGGCTTTTCCCGGGCACTACGCGCGGCAGTTTTCGGGTAGGCGGTTTGACAGAGAGGCGAGGAGGGTGAGCAAGTGGGGCTGTGCGATTTGACGGCGCGTTACTGCTACAAAGACTTGTGATATGACCACTCACTATAGTCATGAATTACTGGCGCTCCGATCGGGGTGATGCCCCCCTTCCGTTCCGTGCTCTAATCTGGTGCATGACACGTCGACCCGGATGCTGGCTCTCCCACATGTCGGAGTAGTAAGAAGGAGCAAAGAATGATGCCGTATATACTAGTACTATACTACTCCCTCCGTTCCTAAATATAAGTCTTTGGAGAGATTTCACTATGGACCACATACGGAGAAAAATGAGTGAATCTACACATAAAATGCATCTATATACATCTGTATGTGGTCCAGAGTGAAATATCTATGAAGACTTATATTTAGGAACGGAGGGAGTACTACTCAGGTCGAAGGAGTGCGAACCACGGCAGCCTAGTGAACCAGCCGTGCGAACCATGGTAGCCCAGTGAACCAGCAGTAGAAAACAATGTGGTGATATGGTCATAAAAAACAACGTGCTACGGTCCACATTGTAGCATGTATAGTAACACTCTCTTTGTTTGGATCCCCGAGTTAGAGCTAGTTTGGGTTGAAATAGCCTCAAATTATCGAAACAAGAGGGGTTAGTTTGAGCTAGTTTGCTCTAACCCAGCTAAAAAAAACTAGCCCGGTGGAGAGGTTCTAATTGGGTTAGTTATCCTCGGGCCCACTAAAAGAGAACTAAAAAAATCTCACCTGCCCGTACCAGATCTCTCCCCTAAACAAATCTCACCTGCCCGCACCAGATCGCTCCTCCCTCTCGCACAACTCCTCTCTGTTCCCCATAGGGCCGCCCGCCCAAGCGCTGCTCGCCCTCTCTCTCCTCCGGCCGCCCTCTCCTTCCGGCCCCCGCCGCCCTACTCCAGCTGCCCTCTCCCTCCGATCTTCGAAGGTCGCCCCGCTCCCCCTTCACCAGTCGTTTTTCTTCCTCTGTCGTGCGCGGCAGCGGCGCATCTACCAGGGAGGTCGCGAGAGGGGTGAGTTTGTTCATTCCTTCTCTGTCTCACGGCCATATCATTGATCTTGCTTGCTCTAGCGCTAATTCTGATTTGGAAAAGTAGATCCTGACCAAACTTGCCATAGATTTGCGGTGCACGCATGGAATTGTTTGATGCTGCTTGAGGAGGTAATAAATCTTTCTAGAGGCCCAAAGATTCAGGTCACCTTTCTAGGTATTTCAATTTCAGGCTTGCATTATTTGTAGAGTCCCAAAGATTCAGTTCACCTTTCTAGGTATTTCAATTTCAGGCTTGCATTGTTTCTAGAGGCCCAAAGATTCAGTTCACCTTTCTAGGTATTTGAGTTTTAGGCTTGCATTATTTCTAGAGGCCCAAAGATTCAGTTCACCTTTCTAGGTATTTCAGTTTCAGGCTTGCATTATTTCTATAGGCCCAAAGATTCAGTTCACCTTTCTAGGTATTTCAGTTTCAGGCTTGCATTATTTCTAGAGGCCCAAAGATTCAGTTCACCTTTCTAGGTATTTAAGTTTCAGCTTGCATTATTTCTAGAGGCCCAAAGATTCAATTCACCTTTCTAGGTATTTCAGTTTCAGGCTTGCATTATTTCTAGAGGCCCGAAGATTCAGTTCACCTTTCTAGGTATTTTAGTTACAGGCTTGCATTGTTTCTAGAGGCCCAAAGATTAAGTTCCCAGTCGGCGGCAAGTGGCCCTGCTACCCATGCCGGTGTCGACCTCAACTCGCAAGGGCCAGCGACCTTGGCGTTGTTGTTCTTCTAGTTGCTGGGCTTCCTTCAGTTTCCTGGTTTCTTTTGATGTAATAATCGGTTTAGAATGTGGATTGAGTCGTCGGTTGTGAAATGTTGGGTTCTAGCGCGGATGTTTGGCCTTTGTTGGCCTCTTGGGATGTTGCGATTTCAATCTGGTACTCCCTACGTCTCATAATGTAAGACGTTTTTTGACACTATACTAGTGTCAAAAAGCGTCTTATATTATGGGACAGAGGGAGTAGCTTTTAGTCCTTCATGTTAGGCTGGAGTTGTGCTGAACTTCTTGTGAATTGTGGTGGTTTTCAGTAATGAAAATCGGAACGGGCAAGCCCTTCTTTGATAAAAAAATCGTCCTTATATAATCATCAATCTTGCTATAAGTCGCAGTAGATGCTATATAGGTCCATCGGTTCTTACATCAAGATCTGTGCTTTCAGATTTTCTTTTTTCTCTCTTAAATCTCAGTCGAGTGAGACATAGCCACGCCATTAAATAGAGGCTCGGGCGCCATTAATGGAGACCTTGGGAGAGAGGTGGACGGCAGATGGAGGTCAAAGGGCTCTCCTCCCGATAAGCACGCGCAGGGGTCTGATCGCACGCCTCTCGTACTCAAATAGCTACCCTGCACGGCGCCTCCTATCTAATAAAAAATGGGGACGCGTGGCGGCACGTAAATGGTACTACTAAGTAGAACACCCATGGTTTCAATAATACTTGTGTTTCCGATTGTAACGTGACAGCACTTGTTCCAAAATGACTTTGTCGATTGTTAATGTGTGCGCCTTCGCAAATCGGACTGCAAATTTACCACAGCATGTTGGTGCCATGTCGTGGCACCAAGCCAAGTTTCATTATTTTCATGCGTGTTTTGGATTTACAGGAATTAAAAAACTAAGTTTCTCACTGTTTCCAACCCGGCCACGACGCCCAGAATTTTGAATTTCATTCCCATTTCTTGCATGGAACCTAGAAATTTACCCGAGGACACACATGTGATTGTTCAACCAACTTTGGTGCACTGGAACATGTGCTTGTATTTCAAATTTGAATTATGCACACAAAGGTGACACGTTCCCTCCCAGAATCACGAGCCTTCTTGAGAGAAGCTCCGATTTGCAAGAAGCTTAAACCAAAATTTGTTCCTATTCGGCCAATTTTTTTACCACGGCATGGTACTACCATGACATGACACCATGCCAAGTTTCATGATTTTAAAACCAAGTTTCTCAATGTTCTCGACCGAGCCACGATGCCCAGATGTTTGAATCTTATTCTCATTTTTTGCATGGGAGTAGAAATTCACTCGAGGACACAAATGTGATTTTTCAACCAACTTTGGTGCACGGGAGCACGTGCTTGTAGTTCAAATTTGAATTATGCACATTAAATGACCTAAAACTCAATTAATGTGTACATAAGGCCAAACGAAGCCAGAATAATTCCAAAACTTAACAGGGCACTCATGTAGTTCTATGTTGCCTTTGTAAATAAACTCAAGGGGGACAACGTATATCGTTTCGCACTCAAAGATGACACGTTCCCTCTCAGAACCACGAGCCTTCTTGAGAGAAGCTTCGGTTTGCAAGAAGTTTATACCAAAATCTGTTCCTATTTGGCCATTTTTTTTACCACAACATGGTAGTACCATGACATGACATCCATGCCAAGTTTCATGATTTTCAGATGTGTTTTGGATTTACAAGAATTTTAAAACCAAGTTTCTCAATGTTCTCGGCCGAGCCAAGATGCCCAGATGTTTTAATTTTATTCTCATTTCTTGCATGGGACCTAGAAATTCACCTGAGGACACAAATGTGATTTTTCAACCAACTTTGGTGCACGAGAGCATGTGCTTGTAGTTCAAATTTGACTTATGCACATTAAATTACCAGAATCTCAATTAATGTATAAAAACGACAAACGAACCCAGAATAATTCCAAAATTTAACATGGCACTAATGTAGTTCTATGTTGCCTTTGTTAAGAAACTCAAGGGCGGGGGGGGGGGCGCAGCGTATATCGTTTCACACTCAAATGTGGCACGTTCCCTCTTAGAACCACGAGCTTCCAAATCGGCCCAATTTTTTACCACAACATGTTGGTGCTGTTCGAGGCACTCTGTTGATCTACCGAGGACCAAGCAATCGCACAAGCACAACACCGAGATTTGTTAACGAGGTTCACCGATATGGCTACATCCCCGGGGCAATGACTACGGGCGCTCCTCCCCCATGACACCGTCACAATACCGCACCCCGGCCGCCCGGGCGCCGGCACACGCCGCCGGCTCCCCCGCGTGCCCGTGCTATTATGTTGGCATAGGTTACATCGTGCGTCTACCCCGCTATATATGAGAGGCCTAGGATACAAGTGTCCTATTAGGACACAACTCCTACCCTGTCTACACACAGTACGACTCCAAGTCCAACTGTAACCTAACTTGTACAATAATATTCTACACAACTCTAACAAACTCCACCTTGGCGAATATTCTCCACCATCTTGAATTCGTCCGTGCATCAAACCTCCATGTACATTGGACTTGAGATACGCCATGAGCACCGCTGCTACTCCCAGACTCGATGTGACTCCACCTGCAACTTGTAGTCCCTCCTTTTCTTGACCACAGTCAACACTCGAGCAAAATTAAGTTCCTTGTTACTCTAGTCCGTGCTCTCAACTTCCGGAGAATCCGTTCAACGCCATCACACACCGACCACTGTCTGCGTTAAAGTGAACAACTCACATATTGGACGCCACATATAAGAGTTACCTGAACTCAAAGTCACCGCTCTTTCTTGACTGCTTGTCTGAAACTTGAAGGAATTTCACCGTCGCCCTATGTCACCCTGAGTCAAATTCGCAGTTGTCTCACCCTTCTTACGGATAGTCTCTGGCATGTCCCACAGCTATAGCACTCCGCCTCCTTCTGTATTTTTCATCTGCACTTTGCCATGTGCACTGAACACCACAGAATATACGGCCATGTACTCTCTCTGTTTTGACAATTCCAGACTTCCCGTCACTTTCTCAGATTCTCCATGGTCAACTCTTGTCCATCAACCGGCACCGATAGACCCAGTCACCAACTCAAATCTGGTACTCGTCAACACTGCTTCAGCACCCCCTGCACAATTTGCCTGACCACATGTCTGACCACCGATGCCTTGGCCTGTCGCTGTGTCCCATGCTTATGGCACGCCTCTGCTATCACCGCGTTGAGCCTCTGTTGTCCTGGTCGAGTCTCCCGGGTAGCTAGCCCCCACTGCCTCAACCCCCACTGCAGAGAACCATCGATCATCACCAACCGATGCCGAGTATCACGCCTCCATCAGACCACTGGCGCCCAGTCCGATCCACGTGTCTCTCGCTTTACCCGCTGAAATAGGCTTCGACTCTCCGTTAACTTACGCCGTAGCCCCTCCATCAGCTCAGAGTGAAGTCACCCATCAGACTCCAACTCCACCTTCAACATGACTCCATGGTGGTTGTACATGCCACCCCTGCACCCTATTGACTTCAAGCTCTCATGTGTACACTGCCTTGAATCAACCCTGGGTCATAGTCCGTCGAAGCCGCACAAGCCCTCAGACCTACACCACGTGTTTCCACGCCCAGAATTCGGCCACCAGCATCACGCTCCTACGTCGTTGTCGCCGAAATCACCGCCGTCTTCTGCTTTGACCCACATCCACGTCGGTCCATCAGACAGTCCAGTCCGACCCAGTCGAAATTATTCGACTGCAACCATGCTCCACCCTGTGTCGTGACCGCCCCGCACTTGTTCGTGCATTGCTTGACGCCATGTGTTTGCATGATCCTGCCACGACGCTCTCCAGACTCGTCCAAGCTTGGTACGCATGTCGCCATCCTCGGTTCCTGTTTGACTACTAGTCGAACAACACCACTGCTGCCATGCCGATCTCCTTAGCGTACGAAGCAAAAGAACCCAAAACTAGTCCCTGTAGTCTCTTGTGTACGTGTGCAACCAACTCAAACAATTTCATCCACACCTGTAGCACCATGTGACTTCCTGACTAATTTTCTTGTTCTATTCTTTTCCACGCGTGAGATCAACATGCTAGTAACCAGCAGATTCCAAGTTCCAACACGCGGCAATACCTTCCAGAACCGATTTTTTTCTTAAACAAATCTCTCTTACGCATGTCCAGCTCCTTTGCCCATGCTGCAGCTCGCCTTGAGCCAACCAACTACGCAGCCACGTGCCCTGGGCCTCCAATTCAGCCAGTGTCCAGCCACCAATGCCGGTGGATCCCTACTGCCATGCCGGTACGTGCATACGCCACGCGCCGTTGGCACGCCTGCACGCACCGATCTGAGGATCTGCCATGCAAACACGCCTTGACTAGCACGCACAACCCAGCTGGCCTCACGTACGCGTATACACGTTGGACTTCCCGCGCTGCACGGCTGCACGCCTGCTTCGTGCACCCGTCGCCATCCCTAATCCTGGATCTTCCGAGTCGCCGAGAAATCCCTAATCTCTACTTCGATCTCTTGATCCGATCTGGAGCGCTTACGTGCCACGCCCGCTGCTACTGCACCACCTGCCGAACGCTACTTCCGATGTCGCACACTTTCGATCTCATCGAAACCGTCTTCGATTGCTTTGATCTCCATGCCACAAACTATAACACGCCCTTGACGACTTCGTTCCGGATCTGGCTCCAGCAATTCAGATCGTCCGCTTCACGCATGCAACTTTGACATCAAATCCATCCTCTAAATCAAACCACGGCCTCAAATCAAACCTTGCTCATGATACCACTTGTTAGAATAAATCCGAGGCACTCCATTGATCTACCGAGGACCAAGCAATCGCACGAGCACAACACCGAGATTTGTTAACGAGGTTCACCGATATGGCTACATCCCCGGGGCAATGACTACGGGCGCTCCTCCCCCATGACACCGTCACAATACCGCACCCAGGCCTCCCGGGCGCCGGCACACGCCGCCGGCTCCCCCGCGTGCCCGTGCTATTATGTTGGCATAGGTTACATCGTGCGTCTACCCCGCTATATATGAGAGGCCTAGGATACAAGTGTCCTATTAGGACACAACTCCTACCCTATCTACACACAGTACGACTCCAAGTCCAACTGTAACCTAACTTGTACAATAATATTCGACACAATTCTAACAGGTGCCATGACATGACACCATGCCAAGTTTCATGATTTCCAGCCAAGTTTTGGATTTACATGAATTTAAAATCTAAGTTTCTCGATGTTCTCGGCAGAGTCATGACGCCCAGATGTTTGAATTTCATTCTCATTTCTTCCATGGGACCTAGAAATTCAACCAAGGACACACATGTGATTTTTCAACCCACTTTGGTGCACCGGAGCATGTGCATGCAATTCATATTTAGATTATGCACATTAAAAAGTCCAGAAACTCAACTAATGTATAAAAAGGCCAAATGAACCCGAAATAATTCCAAATTTTAACAGGGCACTCATATAGTTCTATGTTGCCTCTGTAAATAAAATCAGGGGGGAGGCAGCGTATATCGTTTCACACACAAAGGTGACACGTTCCCTCTCGGAACCACGAGGCTTGTTGAGAGAATCTCCAGTTTTGCAAGAACCTTATACCAAAACTTGTCCCAATTCAGCCAAAAATTATACGTATGAAAACAGGGTTTAGATTATCCCGAACATCTCGCTACCTAGACCAATAATGTACTATGATTTGAATTGAACATAAAATGGATACAGATATTTGAACTGGAGAGTGTATGGTACATGTAGTTCATAGTGAAATATGATTAGTGCTATATGCATGTCTTTTTGTTATCAAGATAATATTTAAATTATTGTATAACTTGACAACAATCGTATTCAAATAAGGAAAATTGATTCAAATTTAGTCCATATGGTAGACGACAATATATATGTTCACATGGTGGAGTAAAATGTTCATATATGATGGAAGATCAAAATGTACGACTACATCAATTATTAAACCGCAAGGTCACCTAATGATATATTCGAATTCAACATAACATGGATTCAAAAATTGAAATTCGAGATCATGGCATCTGTAATCATATAAAAAGGGACATTACTCTTTCTTTGGTGGGAATTGATTTGTTTTTGTTGTTGTTGAGGGAAGTGCGAATCGATTTGGTACTCTGCAGGGTAATCTTGTTCTCCCAAATTTTTTACATTTTTCTTGTAGTTTCTTCAATGGCATCTATAGCAATATAGTAAAAGGGGACATGACTCTCTTGTGTCTTGTATGATTCTTTTCTTACACGTTAAGTTTGTTCTGCCGAACAAGGAATCCGCACCTTGTTATCCCGAAATTTTCAAGCTCGAGTATCTTTTGTCTCACCTGCTTTGAAACTCCCGCTTCTTCAACCCGCGCCGCGCCTTGTTATCCCGTAATTTGGACGCGCGCGTGAACTCCCTCTTCATCCGAAATTGCTCCCGCAGCCTAGACACGTGAAATCTCCCTTCTACCCCTCAGCCGGAAATGAAGCTCCACGTCGCGGTGTCAAAACCGGTGGGGGTACACTGGTAACTTACCCTACATTTCGGACAAGTGCGTCCCTAAGCTTGGCTCCCCCCTCCCCCTCCCCCCCCCATTCATACACCGAGGCCGCCACAACCCGCGAAACCCCACGCTCCTCCGTCGGCCTCCCGACCGCCGCCCAGCCGGAGACTATTCCCCGACTACGTCATCCACCGCAACAGCTCGCCGTCCCTCATCCACCGCACCGGATGAGGATTTGTTGTCGATCTCATCGTCCCGCTGGATCAGCCGCCCCGTCCTCCACCTCCAAGGAGCTGCCCCAACATTCGCTTCGTCTATCGCGCCACCTTAATCCCCACAGCGCCGTCTTGACCTGCCCCACCGGAACCGCAGCACCCTCACCAATTCCTCCAATGAAGCCGAGGCCAACTCGGCGCCACCAAGGAGGTTCTACACTCACCGCTGCATTTTATCTTTTATTCAATCTCACGGGGCTGCCGGTGCTCGATACCGAGCAGACATGGTGTCTCCATCGATGGCACCGTCGCCGGCCACATCATCCACGGCGTCTCTCCCCCATGTCGTTGCTTCCTCGGCGGCGACTTCCACAACGGCACTAGCTGCAGCTGCTCCGGCTCTCGCTTGCGCTGTGGCTCTGTTCTTGCTGTCGTTCGTGCTACTGCACTGCTCCTGCTTTCGTTCGTGCTGCTACTCTACTCTTGCTCTCGCTTGCGCTGCTGCTGCTACTGCTGCACGACCTCCGGCAGCTACAGGAGTTGCTGCTTTAGCACTCGCTCGCGGTGCTACTGCACGACTTGCTCTCTGCTAGTGCGTTCCCTGCTCGAGCGTCTGCTGATTTAGATCACGACTTCTCTGCTACTAGTGCTCGAACGCCCTAAACATCTATTGCAATGCTCTGTTACTAGTTCAATTAGTTTCGACAGTAAAATTCAGTTTCGACTGTGAAGTTCATTTTCTTCAGTTAAGTTCAGAGTGAACAGTACTTACAGCATCTGTCGAAGCGGCCGTGGCGCGGCTGATGCGTTTTACATCTAGAACTTTTTGGTGATGTATTTTACATCATTTATTGCAGATGATATTAGGGTCCCACTACAGATTAAAGTTGTATGTTTTGTCATGCTTCAGACTCGTCGCCGTACACCTTAGCGGAGCTGCTCCAACAATGAAACCGTCCATCACAGCGGAGCAGTACCCTCGTTGCCATTTCCAGAGGCCTCGGATCTTCTTCCCCGCCTCCGACAGTCACACCAGCATCATCACCATCCTCCACATCCAACCCAATGATGATGAGGTCCACAAGGCTATGCCAAAGAGGTTGTACACTCGTCGCATCACTTTGTTTCTCCATTCCTCTGTTCTTCCAATTCATGTGAGCCAAACACCCAGGTTGACTAAAATCCTATGTTTCCAAATGCTTTGTTTTGCACGTGCATTCCTATCCTATTCCCGTGTTTTTCCTGTCCCTGCGTTTATAGAATCCTCCAATTCTAAGGAGCCCTTACAGATTTACTTCATTTTCAGATTGGCGTCAAAGAAAACTCTGTGTGTTATGTCCTGCTCCTGCCATGCCGTCATCCACCCCACCTGAGGTGCACCATCGACAGAAGCATTCACTGCAGCAGAGATCCCCCCTGCAGACTTTCTTTCGCCGCCTCAGATCATCTTCTCCGTTGCCGGTAGCCACGCCAACTGCATTACCATCATCGGCTGAGCAGATGAACCTGAGGACTACACAGTTCCAGAAGAGAGGTTGCAGTCTTTCGTGTTTGCTTACGTTATACATCGGTTATTATTACCTGCTACTTTATCGTTCAATCTTGAGTTTCGAATTGCCCATGGGTCTCATATCGAGCCAGCAACGAATAGTATCTGTCTACTATCTGGTTCATCTGGGGTCTTCTATGTGGTTCATGTTGGGTGGGCAAAAAACAATAGATGATCCATTGTCTATCTTTTTAAACTAAAGCTATAATCTACCCGCTATCATTAGTTTTGGATCCATCCACTCGTTTGCTACCATCAGTCTTGATTTTTGCATGCACCCCTTAGGCCTTACAAAATCTAACTAATTTTTTTATTATGCATGTCAGATATTGTACACAATCGTACTGAACATGTAGAGAAAAAGAGAAGACCGTTGTGTGCTAATATAATGGCATGCAGACGCTGCTCCATGGTGGGCGAAGTGCCCCCCCCCCCCCCCCTCTCCTGCATTTCCAGATTGTATTCCAGAGGAAGATAACTGTTCAGATGGAGATTCAGAAGGAGCCGACCATGCCTGTTTACCACCTGAGGTGTTTGGTCTAACTTGGCATGTTGATGTTGGTCATATCATGCATATGGCGCCTTGCATTGCTTACATTATACATCTTATATGTCATCAGCTTAGTTTAGATTTGCTTTGTGTGAATGCCACCTGTTTGGTTTCTATATCATACTCCCACCATTCCTAAATATTTGTCTTTTTAGAGATTTCAACAAGTGACTAAATACGGAACAAAATGAGTGAATCAACACTCTAAAATATGTCTATCACTACTGGAATCAGCTACTTTGCCATCTGCCAGATCTTTGCCGTCCGCTAGCGGACGACAAAGAAGCTCTTTGCCATCAGCTACCGAAAAGCAGACGACAAAGAAATGGCGGATGGGAAAGAAGGTCTTTGCCATCCGCCATTTCTTTGTCGTCCGCTGGCTGACGGCAAAGAATCTTTGTCGTCCGCTGGCTGACGGCAAAGAGGGAGGTGGCACCCACTACCGAAAAAACTTAACGTCCCCCCTCTTTGCCGTCCGCAGCAGACGACAAAGATAAACCAAAAGCTGACGGCAAAGGCTAACCTAACTAATGGCGGAGCCCCCCCCCCCCCCCGCCCGTTACTCTCTCTGTTTCTCCCTCTCTCCTCCCCGAAGCCCACATCCACCCACCGTGCCGCCCTCGCCACCACCCCCGCCCCCGCCGCCCTGCGCCGCCCCCGCCAACGCCCCGCCCTCGCCGCCCGGCGCTGCCCCCACCACCGCCCCTCCCCCACCAGCCGACGCCCCACCATCCCGCCGCCCCGCCACCCGGCACCGCCCCCGCCGCCCGGCGCCACACCCGCCCCCGCCCCCACCCCCGCCACCCGGCACCGCCCCCACCACCGCCCCTTCCCCCACATGCTGACGCCCCACCATCCCGCCGCCCCGGTGCCCCGCCGCCCCCGCCACCGCCCCCTCCCCCACCCGCCTGACCGTCCCACTGCCCTGGATCCCCGCCGCCCCCCCCCCCCCCCCCGCCCACCCGCCCACCACCCCGACGCCAGCGTCGCCCCCGGCTTTGGTGAGTATTCTTTTTTTTTGTTTTTCCTTTTTTTTGCTGTTTAATTGTTAGTGTTAGATTTAGTGCTAGATATGTGTTAGTGTTAGTGTTAGATTTAGTGCTACATATGTGTTAGTGTAAGATTTAGTGCATGGGTTTTAGATGAAAAAAGATGAAAAAAGAAGAAGAAGAAAAGAAGAAAAGAAGTAGAAGAAAAGAAGAAGAGGAAGAAAACAAGTAGAAGAAGTAGAAGAAGAAGAAAAGAAGAAAAGAAAAGAAGTATAAGAAGTAGAAAAAAGATGAAAAAAGAAGAGGAAGAAAAGAAGTAGAAGAAGTAGAAGAAGAAGAAGAAAAGAAGAAAAGAAAAGAAGTATAAGAAGTAGAAAAAAGATGAAAAAAGAAGAGGAAGAAAAGAAGTAGAAGAAGTAGAAGAAGAAGAAAAGAAGAAAAGAAAAGAGGTATAAGAAGTAGAAAAAAGATGAAAAAAGAAGAGGAAGAAAAGAAGTAGAAGAAGTAGAAGAAGAAGAAAAGAAGAAAAGAAAAGAAGTAGAAAAAGTAGAAAAAAGATGAAAAAAGAAGAAGAAGAAGTAGAAGAAGAAGAAGAAAAGAAGAAAAGAAAGGAAGTAAAAGAAGTAGAAAAAGGATGAAAAAAGAAGAAGAAGAAAAGAAATAGAAGAAGAAGAAAAGAAGAAAAGAAAAGAAGTAAAAGAAGTAGAAAAAATATGAAAAAAGAAGAAGAAAAGAAGTAGAAGTAGTAGAAGAAGAAGAAAAGAAGAAAAGAAAAGAAGTAAAAGAAGTAGAAAAAAAACACCCCGACACCCTCACCCCCTGACCCAGACACCCCGACCCCGACACCACACCCCGACCCCGACACGACCCCCCGACCCCCTGACCCCCTGACCCCGACACCACACCCCGACACCACACCCCGACACCCCGACCCCCTGACCCCGTGAGCCCATCAATGATTATAGTGATGATGATGATTATGCATTTATTGATGATACTGATCGAGGTTATTATTGTACTTGATGATGACGATGATTATGCATTTATACATAGTGTCAGGTATTCAATTTTTTTTATGTTGTACTTGATGATGATACACTTAAGTGATATGCATATTATTATTCATGTCGGTATTTTTTTGCCGTTGTACTAATTTCGTTTACTCTTTGTCATGGCAGGTGTTGAAAGATGGTGGGCGCTGGTCGGGAGCACTCCGAGGACCCTTCTTCGTCGGCGCGTGGTACGAGGTCTTCCATTCCACACGCACCTCTCCGCCGAGCATTGCTGGACAGTATGGCGACACCGCTGGGCCCTTCTTCGTCGACTGCGGTGCCGAGCAGGGGACGAGGTAAGAAGAAGAGAGGAGCTGGAGCACGTGGTCGCGGGAGAGGAGGTAGGTGCTACCTCTTGAGCACTGCGTTGGATTTCCCCGAAGAGGAGAGGATGATGCAGCAAAGTAGCGTAAGTATTTCCCTCAGTTTTTGAGAACCAAGGTATCAATCCAGTAGGAGACCACGCACAAGTCCCTCGTACCTACACAAAATGATAGCAACTCGCAACCAACGCTTAGGGGTTGTCAATCCCTTCACGGTCACTTACGAGAGTGAGATCTGATAGATAATATTTTTGGTATTTTTGATAGATATATGCAAAGTAAAAAGGTAAAAGGCAAAGTAAAAACAAGGCTAGTAAATAAAGTGATAGAGATTGATATGATGAGAATAGACCCGGAGGCCATAGGTTTCACTAGTGGCTTCTCTCGAGAGCATAAGTATTCTACGGTGGGTGAACAAATTACTGTTGAGCAATTGACAGAATTGAGCATAGTTATGAGTATATCTAGGCAATGATCATGTATATAGGCATCACGTCCAAAACAAGTAGATCCAAACGATTCTACATCTACTACTATTACTCCACTCATCAACCGCTATCCAGCATGCATCTGGAGTATTAAGTAAAAACAAAGTAACACTTTAAGCAAGATGACATGATGTAGAGGGATAAATTCATGCAATATGATAAAACCCCCATCTTCTTATCCTCAATGGCAACAATACAATACGTGCCTTGCAACCCTTTCTGTCACTAGGTAAGGACACCGCAAAATTGAACCCAAAGCTAAGCACTTCTCCCATTGCAAGAACTACCAATCTAGTTGGCCAAACCAAAAAGGATAATTCGAAGAGACTTGCAAAGATAACTCAATCATACATAAAAGAATTCAGAGAAGAATCAAATATTTTCCATAGATAATCTGAATCATAAACCCACAATTCATCGGTCTCAACAAACACACCGCAAAAAGAAGATTACATCGAATAGATCTCCACAAGAGAGGGGGAGAACATTGTATTGATATCCAAAAAGAGAGAAGAAGCCATCTAGCTACTCGCTATGGACCCGAAGGTCTGAAGTAAACTACTCACACTTCATCGGAGGGGCTATGGTGATGATGTAGAAGCCCTCCGTGGTGGATGCCCCCTCTGGCGGAGCTCCGGAACAGGCCCCAAGATGGGATCTCGTGGATACAGAAAGTTGTGGCGGTGAAATTAGGTTTTTGGCTCCAGTTCTGATCGTTCGGGGATACGTAGGTATACATAGGAGGAAGGAGTACGTCGGTGGAGCGTCGAGGGGCCCACGAGGTAGGGGGCGCACCCAGGGGGCGCGCCCTCCACCCTCGTGACCGCCTCTGGCACTGCTTGGAGTAGGGTCCAAGTCTCCTGGATCACGTTCGGTTGGAAAATCACGATCCCGAAGGTTTCATTCCGTTTGGACTCCGTTTGTTATTCTGTTTCTTTGAAATACTGAAAAAGGCAAAAAACAGCAATTCTGGGTTGGGCCTCCAGTTAATAGGTTAGTCCCAAAAGTAATATAAAAGTGGAAAATAAAGCCCAATATAGTCCAAAACAGTAGATAAAGTAGCATGGAGAAATCAAAAATTATAGATGAGTTGGAGACGTATCAGGCATCCCCAAGCTTAATTCCTGCTCGTCCTCGAGTAGGTAAATGATAAAAAAGAATTATGGTTGCGGAGTGATACTTTGGCATAATTTCAATGTAAAACTTCTTAATTGTGATATGAATATTCAGATCCGAAAGATTCAAGACAAAAGTTCATATTGACACAAAAATAATAATACTTCAAGCATACTAATCAAAGCAATCATGTCTTCTCAAAATAACATGGCAAAAGAAAGTTCATCCCTACAAAATCATATAGTTAGGCTATGCTTCATTTTCGTCACACAAAGATGTTCCCAACTTCTATACCCCCGATGACAAGCCAAGCAATTGTTTCATACTTAAATAATCTCAAACTTTTTCAACCTTCACGCAATACATGAGCGTGAGCCATGGATATAGCATTATGGGTGGAATAGAATATGATGATGGGGATTGTGTGGAGAGGACAAAAAAGGAGAAAGTCTCACATTGGCGAGGCTAATAAACAGGCTATGGAGATGCCCATCAATTGATGTCAACATGAGGAGTAGGGATTGCCATGCAACGGATGCACTAGAGCTATGAATGCTCAACAAAACAAAACTAGTGGGTGTGCATTCAACTTGCTTGCTCATGAAGACCTAGGGCATTTGAGGAAGCCCATCGTAGGAATATACAAGCCAAGTTCTATAATGAATAATACCCACTAGTATAAAAAAGACAACTTATGAGACTCACTACATGAAGAACAAGGTGCTACTTTGAAGCACAATATATGAGACTCACTACATGAAGAACAAGGTGCTACTTTGAAGCACAAGTGTGGAAAAAGAGATAGTAGCATTACCCTTTTCTTTTTAGGCATCTTTTATATATATATATATATATATATATATATATATATATATATATATATATATATTGGCCTTTCTCTTTTTTTTATTTGGGCAATGCTCTAATAATGATGATCATCACACTTCTATTGATTACAACATAAGGATTACAACTCGAAACTTGGAACAAGATATGACTCTATATGAATGCCTCCGGTGGTGTACCGGGATGGTGCAATGAATCAAGAGTGACATGTATGAAAAATAATGCATGGTGGCTTTGCCACAAATACGATGTCAACTACATGATCATGCAATGGCAAGATGACAAAAGTAATGTATGTCATGATGATGATGATGGAAGTTGCATGGCAATATATCTCGAAATGGCTATGGAAATGCCATAATAGGTAGGTATGGTGGCTGTTTTGAGGAAGATATAAGGAGGTTTATGGGTGATAGAGCGTATCGTATCACGGGGTTTGGATGCACCGGCGAAGTTTGCACCAACTCTCAAGGTGAGAAAGGGCAATGCACGGTACCGAAGAGGCTAGCAATGGCGGAAAGGTAAAAGTGCGTATAATCCATGGACTCAACATTAGTCAAAAGAACTCATATACTTATTGCAAAAAAATTAGAAGTCATCAAAAATCAAGTACTACGCGCATGCTCCTAGGGGGACAGATTGGTAGGAAAAGATCATCGCTCGTCCCCGACCGCCACTCATAAGGATGCACAAGCCAGGTACACTTCATGTTTCAAATTTGTTACATAACTTTAACCATACGTGCATGCTACGGGACTTGCAAACTTCAACACAAGTATTTCTCAAATTCATAATCACCCAACTAGCACGACTTTGATATTATCACCTCCATATCTCAAAACAATTATCAAGCATCAAACTTATCTTAGTATTCAATTCACTCAAAAGAAGGGTTCACATATCTTGAACACCAAGTATATTAACATTAAGCAAATTACCATGCTATTAACGACTCTCAAAATAATCAAAGTGAAGCATGAGAGATCAATAGTTTCTTTAAAAAAAATCCACCACCGTGCTCTTAAAAGATATAAGTGAAGCACTAGAGCAAAAATTATCACGCTCAAAAAGATATAAGTGAAGTACTATGAGCAAAACTATCAAGCTCAAAAGATATAAGTGAAGCACATAGAGTATCTTAAAAAATTCCAATTCATGTATGGCTCTCTCAAAAGGTGTGTACAGCAAGGATTATTGTGGTAAACTAACAAGCAAAGACACAAAATAATACAAGACGCTCCAAGTAAAACACATAACATGTGGTGAATAAAAATATAGCTCGAAGTAAATTACCGATGGAAGTGGACGAAAGAGGGGATGCCTTCTGGGGCATCCCCAAGCTTTGACTTTTTGGTGTCCTTGGATTATCTTGGGGGTGCCATGGGCATCCCCAAGCTTAGGCTCTTGCCACTCCTTGTTCCATAATCCATCAAAAGAATTCACCCAAAACTTGAAAACTTCACAACACAAAACTCAACAGAAATCTCGTGAGCTCCGTTAGAGAAAGAAAACAAAAGACTACTTCAAGGTACTGTAATGAACTCATTCTTTATTTATTTTGGTGTTAAACCTACTGTATTCCAACTTCTCTATGGATTATAAACTATTTTACTAGCCATAGATTCATCAAAATAAGCAAACAACACACGTAAAACAGAATCTGTCAAAAACAGAACAGTCTGTAGCAATCTGTAACTAACACAAACTTCTGGAACTCTAAAAATTCTACCAAAATAGGAAGTCCTAGACAATCTGTTTATTAAGAAGCAGCAAAAAGAATCAATGCAAAAGCACGTTCCTGTGATTTAACAAAATTATATTCGTGCATGCAAAGTTTCAGTTTTTTCAGCAGAATCAAATCAACTATCATCGTAGGTTATCCTATAGGTTCTACTTGGCACAAACACTAATTAAAAGACAAAACCACATCTAAACAGAGGCTAGATGGATTATTTATTCCTAAACATAAGCAAAAACAAAAAACACAAAATAAAATTGGGTTGCCTCCCAACAAGCACTATCGTTTAACGCCCCTAGCTAGGCATAAAAGCGAGGATAGATCTAGGTATTGCCATCTTTGGTAGGCAATCCATAAGTGGCTCTCATGATAGATTCATATGGTAATTTTATTTTCTTTCTAGGGAAGTGTTCCATACCCTTCTTTAAGGGAAATTGGAATCTAATATTCCCTTCCTTCATATCAATAATTGCACCAATCGTTCTAAGGAAAGGTCTACCAAGAATAATAGGACATGAAGGATTGCAATCTATATCAAGGACGATAAAATCTACGGTGTAACATCCCAAATTTTCAATTTGGAATGTTATACATAGACCATCATTGTATATCATATTTTATTTGCATTTTGCCTTGATCCTAGAAATTCTACGCAACTCAAGGACCCACGGAGAGAGTTGGGGATTTCGTTATTTTCATATTTGAGTTTTCACAAATTTTGAAAATAGGATCATTTGATTTTATTTATTTTATCTTCAATTATTTCGATCATAAAAATATGAGAGAGAGAATAAAATGACTTTCCCAAAATAAAGAAATAATGAGGATTTAATAAAAAATCAAATAAGATTTATTTTGGGTGTTTTTGCTATTTTATTTGGATTTAGGAAAAAATTGCTCGATTTTCAAAAATGCATTTTAGGACCAAAAATATGTTTATCTCGTTCTAAATATTTTATTTGGACGATGAAATTTTATTTTTGGTATTTTTAGATTTTTATTTAATTTTCTAGATTTTTTTCAGTTCGGAGAAATTATTTTAAAAAAAAACTCCCTGCGCCCGACTGGGCCGAAGCCCAGCCGAGCCAGGCCGGCCCGCCCACGCCACCGCCTTCCCCGCCGTGCCGCAGCCGGACTCGGGAGTCCGAGCCGCCGCCGCCACAACCCGACCCCTTCCCCAAGTCGGAGCCCCCCCCATAAATACCCACCCCGGGCCCCCCCTGGAGCCCCGAGTCGAAGTCGTCGCCGCCGCACACCCCACCGCCGGAGCCGACCCGCCCCGCCGCCTCGTGTCGCCGCTGCCGCCTCCTGCAGCCGTCGCCACCGTTGCCGCACCACGCCACCCCGCCGCCGGAGCCCCGCCGCCCTAGCCAACCCTGCCGGAGCCGCCCCGCCTCGCCGGAGGTACCGCCGCCGACGCCGTTTTTTAAGAAAAACTCTAGTTTTTTATTATATTATTAGATCGGTTTTATCGGTTTAATTATTTAACTAGCGTTAGCTCGTTCGTTCATTTTAACGGACGTATCCATCGGTTAGATCCAGATAACGAACGTTCGTTCGTTAATCTGTTCGTCGTTTTCCTTTTTCTCGAATTTATTCCGCGATTTTTCTGATCGCGATTTCTGATCTGATTTTCGTTTTAGTTTTTCTTTTCGCTCGTTTATCGGAATCAGGCGACTCAAGCGCCTAGAGTTTCGTCTCAAAACCCTCTTTCCGGATAATCTACTCAAACAAGCTTTTGCTTCTGTAAAATTTGACTTAGGTCCAGATTAGTAAACGAAGCTTGTTTCTTTCGCCGTTTGAGTTTTGTTTCTTGGTTCGATTTGATTCTTTTTGCAAACCGGAGTTCTTAAGTTGAACTTTCTGGTTAGGTCTCTTATTTGAGTTTTACCCGTGCATTAGATGAGTACTTATTGTATGCTTGTTTGTTTGCGATAGAGTACCCGGACTGCGCCGCTTGCTACTTCGAATCCCTAGGTTTCGCGGATCATTAGCAAGGCAAGTAACACTTTGATCATACTTCTTTACTACCCAGTTTTTATGCATTAGATCAATCCTCAAACAGTTGCATGATTAGGATCTAATTAAATTGTGGATTTGGGAAGTAGATGAGGTAGTACCTATTACCAGTTTTATTATTCAAACCCTTGGGAGTTACTTCTACGTTTGCTTATTATGCCATGCTATGCTAGTAGACGTTGATTGGGTGAGTGAATTTTCCATGACAGATGTGAGATTGTTAATTAATGGTTTATTTAAGGTGGCAACTTTAATACACATCTGGGTGGATTGAGGCACTTGGGTATTCCAGGATTACCTGTTTGTTTTGGACCGCCACCCAGGCTCAAAAGGGATTATAAGATTATTCATGCTAGAAACTTCCGTGTGCAGCCACATGCTATTATGGGCTCTAGCATAGTTGATTAAGTCGTGCGAACTCTTACGGTGGTAGACTAGCAGATGTAGGGGAAAGTAGGTGTATAGGTCTACCCATCGTAAGGTGTTAGCGCTTCTGAAAGACTATGTCTCGGTCATCCGTTTCTCAAACACCATGTAGTGTGAGAAAACCAATGGAGGAGATCGAGTCGTGTGGGGAAAAGTGCGCAAACCTCTACGGAGTGTATAAACTAATCATGATTAGCCGTGTCCCCGGTTATGGACGTTTTGAGTATCTAGTACTTGGATTATCATGTGAATCTCATCATTTTACTTTAACTAATATTGTTGGGATTGTTTAATGATGATGTTACTTAATTGGGATTGAGAATGCTGTCAACCATTCTCAATGTTTAACAACCACCATGATAGTTAAATAAATTTATTCCATTGTAGTAGGAAAAAACGGGCTTTACGCAAAACTGTAAGCATAGAGCTTTCCACCAGCCATATATGCATGTAGTATAGTTGTATTCTTTCATACTCTCTATGTGTTACTTTGCCAGCATATTCCGTGTGCTGACCCGTTTTCGGGCTGCAACGTTCATGTTGCAGACTTTTCAGACGACGAGTAAGATGCCTTCGGATCGTGGTTCTATACTCAGTGATGCCATTGGAGTTGATGGACTCACTTATCTTCCAAGCCTTCCGCTGTTATCGTTATTAGATGGCCTTAAGCCATATTTATTGTAATAAGTTCTCTTTGGAAACATTCGATATAATAAGTGTGTGATTGCTACTCTGTTATAAATCCTTCAAGTACTGTGCGTGTCAGCATTACTGATCCAGGGATGACACTGAAGCACAGAGATTAGATTGTTTGAGGTATGGTCTCTACAAGATGGTATCAGAGCACACGCTGGCTATAGGACACGACCACTAAGCAACAGCCATAGATCACTACTCTCTCTTCTCATTCTAACTCCTCGTCTTTTCTATTCTTCTAGGATGGCGTATGCAAGGAACAAGTTCATGCAACTGGATGAAGATACACCCTTTGGACGACACCTGAAGGAAGTTACCAAGTACCTGAAGATCGGAGTACCAAGCTTCACCGGAACCTACAATGCCACTTTACCTGAAGAGGAGCGCTCGATGATTCAATTTCAAGTTCCAGGAAGAACGTTCATGCCCGTCACTGAGCCTATAGAGTTTTCCTTTGATGCACCAACCTGGAGTTTAGGGAATAGCATGGCAGCCCACATCACCATGGGACGTATTGGAGAAGTTTATCATAGGGAGCTTAAGCACACTACTTATCAGATTTGTGGGCACCGAGATGAGCAATGGGAGATGATCAACACCAGGAAAGACAAATCAATTGCAGCTTTCATCCAGGAGTTAAACCAACACATTCGACGCCAGGAGAACCAGATGTGTGCAGGCATGATGGATCTAAAGAAGGCCATGACCAAGATCACGGAATTGGAGGAAGAACTCAAGTCTACATGCGATGGATATGAGGAGGAAATAGCAACGCTAGTCGAGAAGAATGAAGATATGAAGAAGAAGCGAAGAGTGTTCATGGGATTTCCAGCAACTGGAGAAGACGAAGATTGCACTTGTCCAGAGAATTACATCATCATTGATGACACCAACTCAGACCCAGACGATAGTGATGATGATTATGTTGACGAAGCTGGAGCAGATATCATGGAGTCTTCATCGGAGTAGTTTTTCTAGAAGACCACCATAACAGTAGTAGAATTTCCCTCCATGTATCTAGTATAGTTCGAGCACTTTCTAACGATAGATAGACCGTTGTATGCCCTTGCTTGCTTGAATGAAGTGTTTTGATTGTTATTCGTCTCATGTGCATATGGGTAGTGTTTTCCCCCTAGACCTCATTCTATTCTATATTCTCTTCTTTTCTAAACCCCAGATGCCTCCGAGACGCGACAATGGATTTGCTTTCCCACCAGAGCTCACTCAGTTGATCCAGCAGCATAATGCATTGATGCACATACTAGTTCAAAATCAGGATCAGGGGAACAACAACAACAACAATCCACCACCGCCACCACCTATTGATCACTTAACCCGTTTCCTTAGGCTGAATCCGCCAGTGTTTTCCAGTAGCACCGAGCCAATTGTTGCAGATGATTGGCTTCGCAAGACAGCCAGGGAGTTGACCACTACAGGATGCATAGATGCGGAGAAGGTGCGATTTGCCGCACATTAGCTTGAGGGACCCGCAGCATCATGGTGGGAGAATTTCATAGCCACCTATCCAGTAGACACTGTCACATGGGATCAGTTCCAGCAGGCTTTTCGTACTGCTCATGTTTCAGCAGGAGCTATAGCCATGAAGAAGCGTGAGTTTCGCAACTTACGCCAGGGAGGACGTACAGTTGGCCAATATGTGGATGACTTTAGTAAACTAGCCCATTACGCCCTGGATGACGTTGCTACAGATGCAGCTAAACAAGAGAAGTTTCTGGAAGGTCTGAATGATGAGCTGAGCATGCAGTTGATGGTAGCAAGTTTCAACAACTACCAGGAGTTGGTAGATCGTGCACTCATGATTGAAGGGAAGCAGCAGCAGATTAAAAACCGCAAGCGGAAGTATGGACAGGGGAAGTACAATTCGGGAGCTCAACAGAAGCCACGTTTTACCCCAAAGTCGGGAGGACAGTTCCAGCATACCCATGGAGGAGGTATCTCACACAACCACAGTAGTTCTAAGAATGGTAACGGGAATGGAGGAAGTAGTAGCCAGAACCGTACCAACCCCTCAACATCAGCCAAGAGAGGTCTAAGTCAAGTCACTTACTTTAAGTGCCAAAAGACCGGACATTATGCCAATGAATGTCCTGAAGGCCAGACTGGGAATGGCAATGGAAGCTCTGGGAAGAAGCCAAACCCTTTCAACAGAGGACAGGTGAACCACGTTAGCGTGGAGGAGGTTGACGCCCAGCCAGATGCAGTAATAGGTAAGTTTTTGGTTAAGTCATTTACTGCACTCGTTCTTTTTGATACTGGTGCATTGCATTCATACATATCAAGGGGATTTGTGGATAAATATAGACTTCCCACCAAGGTTCTAGGAACACCCATGCTAGTAACCTCACCAGGAGCAGAGTATATGGCCAGTCAAGGATGTTTTCAAGTGCCGTTGAGTATAGGCAAGCATGTTTTCCCCTCAGACTTAATCATTTTGGAAGCCCAAGGTTTGGATGTGATATTGGGTATGGATTGGCTATCAATGTATGGAGGAAACATTGATTGCACCAGTAAGTCGATTTTGCTTACAACGCCAGAAGGGAAGAGGATCAAGTATGTATCCAGACATGAGCCAAGGAGGATGCACGTAAATTCCTTACCAGGAGTTGTGCAGGAGGAAGTACCAGTAGTCAAGGACTTTCGTGATGTATTTCCAGAAGAGTTGCCAGGCATGCTACCGGATAGAGACATTGAGTTTTTAATTAAGATTTTGCCAGGCACAGGCCCGATATCCAAGAGACCCTACAGGATGCCAGCAAAAGATTTGGAGGAGATTAAAAGTCAGATTAAGGAGTTACTGGATAAAGGATACATTCGCCCAAGTTCTTCACCTTGGGGATCACCAGTACCTCTAGTGGAGAAGAAGGACGGATCATTAAGAATGGTTGTTGATTATCGAGGATTGAATGCAGTAACCATCAAGAACAAGTACCCACTGCCGATGATCAATGATCTATTTGACCGACTGCAAGGAGCTAAGGTATTTTCTAAGATTGATTTGCAATCGGGATACCATCAGCTGAAGATTCGAGAGCAGGATATACCTAAGACGGCCTTTACCACCAGATACGGGTTGTACGAGTATACCTTATGTCATTTGGTCTGACTAACGCACCTGCCTATTTCATGAACATGATTGAACAAAGTATTTATGGAATTTCTGGATAAGTTCGTCATGGTGTTCATTGATGATATCTTGGTCTACTCAAAGAACGAAGAGGAGCATAAGGAACATTTGCGTTTGGTATTGGAGAAGCTCAGAGAACACCAGTTATATGCCAAGTTCAGCAAATGTGAATTTTGGTTGAAGGAGGTTGGATTTCTCGGACATGTGATATCCGGAGAAGGAATAGCGGTAGACCCCACAAAGGTTGTCACAGTGACAAATTGGGTAGCACCCACGACAGTTGGGGAGATCAGAAGTTTTCTTGGACTAGTAGGATACTACCGGAGATTCATTGAGAATTTCTCGAAGATTGTGAAACCGATGACGGAATTGTTCAAGAAAGATACTAAGTTCAATTGGGCTGAGGAATGTGAGGCCAGTTTCCAAGAATTGAAGGAACGTCTAGTTACCTCACCAGTGTTGATTCTGCCAGATCAAACAAAGGATTACGAGGTGTATTATGATGCTTCATGTCGAGGACTTGGAGCAGTGCTTATGCAGGAAGGAAGAGTTGTCTCGTATGCGTCACGACAGCTTAAACCTCATGAGTTGAATTATGCCACACATGATTTGGAGTTAGCAGCCGTAGTGCATGCATTGAAAACATGGAGACATTTTCTTATCGGAAATCATTGTGAAGTGTACACGGATCACAAGAGTTTGAAGTACATTTTCACACAAAAGGAGTTAAATCTCAGGCAAAGGAGGTGTTTGGAACTCATCAATGATTACAATATGAGATTGTAGTATCACCCCGGAAAGGCTAACGTAGTAGCCGACGCGTTGAGCCGTAAGAGCCATGTCGATACACTCATGACCGCGGGATTGCCAAAGGAGTTAGCCGAGGACTTTTGCGAACTATGTTTGGAGATAGTTCCGAGAGGCTATGTAGCAACATTGGAAATTCAGTCGACTTTGATGGATAAGATCAGAGAATCTTAGAAGACCGACAAGGAGATTGCTGAGAAAAAAGAGAAGTTGAGCAAAGGAAAAGCCAAGGGATTTCGTGAGGATGAGCATGATACCCTATGGTTTGAAGACCGCGTTTATGTGCCCAATAACCCAGAAATCATGAAGTTGATTTTGCAAGAGGCCCATGATTCGCCGTATTCAATTCACCCGGGTAATACCAAGATGTACTTGGATTTGAAGGAGACTTTCTGGTGGACCGGAATGAAGAAGGATATTGCGGAGTATGTAGCAGTTTGTGATGTATGTCAGAGAGTAAAGGCAGAGCATCAGAAGCCAGCAGGGTTGTTGCAACCATTACCGATACCCGAATGGAAGTGGGATAAGCTAGGCATGGATTTTATCACGGGATTGCCCAGGGCTCGTTCAGGCTATGACTCGATTTGGGTGGTAGTCGATCGTTTGACGAAGGTAGCTCATTTCATTCCAGTGAAGACTACTTACACCAATGCCAAGTTGGCCAAGATCTACATGACCAGGATCGTATGTCTGCATGGAGTTCCAAGGAGCATCGTATCAGACAGAGGAACTCAGTTCACCTCAAAGTTCTGGAATCAGTTGCATGAAACCTTGGGTACCAGGCTAGAGTTCAGTACCGCTTTTCATCCGCAGACAGATGGACAGACCGAGAGAGTCAATCAAATTTTAGAGGATATGCTGAGAGCTTGTGCGCTAGATTATGGATCTAGTTGGGACAACAATTTACCATATGCAGAGTTCTCTTACAACAACAGTTATCAATCTAGTTTGAAAGTGGCCCCTTTCGAAGCCCTATACGGAAGGAGGTGCAGAACCCCATTGTCTTGGGACGAAGTTGGAGACCGTCAGTTGTTTGGACCAGATTTGATTAAGGAGTCTGAACGGAAAGTGAAGTTGATTCGCGATAGGCTCAAGGTAGCCAGTCCAGGCAGAAAAGCTATGCAGATGCAAAAACGCAAGGAGACCGTTTACAAAGTCGGAGATAGAGCCTATCTTCGTGTATCTCCACTTCGAGGAGTCAAGCGTTTTGGTGTTAAAGGAAAGTTAGCGCCACGTTTTTTGGGACCGTATAAAGTTTTGGAGCGTATGGGAGAAGTTGCCTACAAGTTGGAATTGCCTGAGGGATTGTCAGGAGTTCACGACGTGTTCCACATTTCCCAGTTGAAGAAGTGCCACGCAGAGATGGCTGATATACCGCTGAGAGATACAGTGCCAGTAGAGGCGATTCAGTTGGACAGTGATTTGACCTATGAGGAGAAACCAGTTAAGATTCTTGAGTATGCCAGCCGAGTCACCCACAGCAAGGTTATCAAGTTTTGTAAAGTCCCATGGAGCCACCACACCGAGGAGGAAGCCACCTGGGAACGAGAGGAAGAATTGTTGAAGGACCACCCTCACCTATTTTCTAGTCAACCCGAATCTCGAGGGCGAGATTCATCTTAAGGGGGGTAGGTTTGTAACATCCCAAATTTTCAATTTGGAATGTTATACATAGATCATCATTGTATATCATATTTTATTTGCATTTTGCCTTGATCCTAGAAATTCTACGCAACTCAAGGACCCACGGAGAGAGTTGGGGATTTCATTATTTTCATAATTGAGTTTTCTCAAATTTTGAAAATAGGATCATTTGATTTTATTTATTTTATCTTCAAATATTTCGATCATAAAAATATTAGAGAGGGAATAAAATGACTTTCCCAAAATAAAGAAATAATGAGGATTTAAAAAAATCAAATATGATTTATTTTGGGTGTTTTTGCTATTTGGATTTAGGAAAAAATTGCTCGATTTTCAAAAATGCATTTTAGGACCCAAAAAAATGTTCATCTCGTTCTAAATATTTTATTTGGATGATGAAAATTTATTTCGGTATTTTTAGAATTTTATTTAATTTTCTAGATTTTTTCCAGTTCGGCGAAATTATTTTTTAAAAAAACTCCCCGCGCCCGACTGGGCCGAAGCCCAGCCGAGCCAGGCCGGCCCGCCCACGCCACCGCCTTCCCCGCTGTGCCGCCACCGGACTCGGGAGTCCGAGGCGCCGCCGCCGCTGCCCGACCCCTTCCCCAAGTTGGAGCCGCCCCCCCCCCCCCCCCCCCTCCCCACCATAAATACCCACCCCGGGGCCCCCCTGGAGCCCCGAGTCGAAGTCGCCGCCGCCGGAGCCGACCCGCCCCGCCGCCTCGTGTCGCCGCCGCCGCCGCCGCACCATGCCACCCCACCGCCGGAGCCCCGCCGCCCTAGCGAACCCCGCCGGAGCCGCCCCGCCTCGCCGGAGGACCCCGCCGGAGGTACTGCCGCCGACGCTGTTTTTTATTAAGAAAACCACTTTAGTTTTTTTAAGAAAAACACTAGTTTTTTTATTATTTTATTAGATTGGTTTTATTGGTTTAATTATTTAACGAGCGTTCGCTTGTTCGTTCGTTTTAACGGACGTATCCGTCGGTTAGATCCAGATAACGAACGTTCGTTCGTTAATATGTTCGTCGTTTTTCTTTTTCTCAGATTTATTCCGCGATTTTTCTGATCGCGATTTCTGATCCGATTTTCGTTTTAGTTTTTCTTTTCGCTCGTTTATCGGAATCAGGCGATTCAATCGCCTAGAGTTTCGTCTCGAAACCCTCTTTCCGAATAATCTACTCCAACAAGTTTTTGCTTCTGTAAAATTTGACTTAGGTCCAGATTAGTAAACAAAGCTTGTTTCTTTCGCCGTTTGAGTTTTGTTTCTTGGTTTGATTTGATTCCTTTTCCAAACCGGAGTTCTTAAGTTGAACTTTCTGGTTAGGTCTCTTATTTGAATTCTACCCGTGCACTAGATGAGTACTTATTGTATGCTTGTTTGCTTGTTTGTTTGTGATAGAGTACCCGGACTGCGCTGCTTGCTACTTCCAATCCCTAGGTTTCGCGGATCATCAGCCAGGCAAGTAACATTTTGATCATACTTCTTTACTACCCAGTTTTTATGCATTAGATCAATCCTCAAACAATTGCATGATTAGGATCTAATTAAATTGTGGGTTTGGGAAGTAGATGAGGTAGTGCCTATTACCAGTTTTATTATTCAAACCCTTGGGAGTTACTTCTACGTTTGCTTATTATGCCATGCTATGCTAGTAGACATGGATTGGGTGAGTGAATTTTCCATGACAGATGTGAGATTGTTAATTAATGGTTTATTTAAGGTGGCAACTTTAATACACATCTGGGTGGATTGAGGCACTTGGGTATTCCAGGATTGCCTGTTTGTTTTGGACCGCCACCCAGGCTCAAAGGGATCATAAGATTATTCATGCTAGAAACTTATGTGTGCAGCCACATGCTATTATGGGCTCTAGCATAGTTGATTAAGTCGTGCGAACTCTTACGGTGGTAGACTAGCAGATGTAGGGGAAAGTAGGTGTACAGGTCTACCCATCGTAAGGTGTTAGCACTTCTGAAAGACTATGTCTCGGCCATCCATTTCTCAAACACCATGTAGTGCGAGAAAACCAACGGAGGAGATCGAGTCATGTGGGGAAAAGTGCGCAAACCTCTGCAGAGTGTATAAACTAATCATGATTAGTCGTGTCCCCGGTTATGGATGTTTTGAGTATCTAGTACTTGGATTATCATGTGAATCTCATCATGTTACTTTAACTAATATTGTTGGGATTGTTTAGTGATGATGTTACTTAATTGGGATTGAGAATGCTGTCAACCATTCTCAATGTTTAACAACCACCATGATAGTTAAATAAATTTATTCCTTTGTAGTAGGGAAAAACTGGCTTTACGCAAAACTGTAACCATAGAGCTTTCCACCAGCCATATATGCATGTAGTATAGTTTTATTCTTTTATACTCTCTATGTGTTACTTTGCCAGCATATTCCATGTGCTGACCCGTTTTTGGGCTGCAACGTTCATGTTGCAGACTTTTCAGACAACGAGTAAGATGCCTTAGGATCGTGGTTCTATACTTAGTGATGCCGTTGGAGTTGATGGACTCACTTATCTTCCAAGCCTTCCGCTGTTATCGTTATTAGATGGCCTTAAGCCATAATTATTTTAATAAGTTCTCTTTGGAGACATTCGATGTAATAAGTGTGTGATTGCTACTCTGTTATAAATCCTTCAAGTATTGTGCGTGTCAGCATTACTGATCCAGGGATGACACTGAAGCACAGAGATCAGACTGTTTGAGGTCTGGCCGCTACATACGGGCACATAATTCCTATTTGCAACAATAAGAACATCATTAATTCTTCCCATAGGTTTTTTAATAGTGGAATCCGCAAGATGCAAGTTTAGAGAGCAATCATCAAAATCACGGAAATCTAGCAAATCACACAAAGCTTTGGGAATAGTAGAGACACTAGCACCCAAATCACACAAAGCATGAAACTCATAATCTTTAATTTTAATTTTAATAGTAGGTTCCCACTCATCATAGAGCTTTCTAGGGATAGAAAATTTCAACTCAAGTTTTTCTTCATAAGATTGCATCAAAGCATCATATTTTGACTATAAGCATGAGGAGAATCTAGCACGGATTGCAACAAGGAAATACAACCAATCAAAGAGCAATTTTTATAATTAAATTCCTTGAGATCCAAAATAGTGGGTTTAGCAACATCTAGGTTTTTATTTCTTTCAATCCCACTTTCATCAATTTCATCATCAAGATCTAGAAACTCCGAATTCTTAGAATGCCTTCTAGGTAAAGGAAGATCATATTCAGTTTCATCAAGATTCATATTGCAAAACAAAGATTTAATGGGGGACACATCAATAACTTTTAGATCTTCATCTTGATTTTCATAGGAATTGAAAGAACACGCTTTAATAAAGGCATCTTTGGAAGCACGCATCCTAGCAGTTCTTTCCTTGCACTAATCAATAGAAATTCTCATGGCTTTGAGAGACTCATTGATATCATGCTTAGGAGGAATAGATCTAATCTTTAAAGAATCAATTTCAAGAGAAAGTCTATCAACGTTCCTAGCCAAATCATCAACTTTAAGCAATTTCTCTTCAAGCAAAGCATTAAAATTCTTTTGTGAATTCATGAACTCTTTAACACTACTCTCAAACTCAGAGGGCATCTTATTAAAATTTCCATAAGAGTTGTTGTAGGAATTTCCATAATTATTAGAAGGATTACTAGGATAAGGCCTAGGATTAAAATTCCCTCTATAAGCATTGTTTCCAAAACTATTCCTACCAACAAAATTCACATCCATAGATTCATTATTGTTCTCAAGCAAAGTAGACAAAGGCATATCATTGGGATCAAGAGGAGTATTTTTAGGATCAAACATCTTCATAAGTTCATCCATCTTTTCACTCAAAACATTGATTTCATCTATAGCATGCACTTTTTTACTAGAAGATCTTTCGGTGTGCCATTGTGAATAATTAGCCATAATATTATCAAGCAATTTGGTAGCATCCCTTAACGTAATTTCCATAAACGTGACTCCCGCGGCCGAATCTAAAAGATTTCTAGAAGCAAAATTCAATCCGGCATAAAAATTATATATGATCATCCATAAATTCAAACCATGAGTAGGGCAATTGCGAAGCATTAATTTCATTCTTTCCCAAGATTGGGCAACATGCTCATGATCAAGTTGTTTGAAATTCATGATATCGTTCCTAAGAGTGATAATCTTAGCGGGAGGAAAATACTTAGAGATAAAAGCGTCTTTGCACTTGTTCCAAGAATCAATACTATTTTTAGGCAAAGATGAAAACCAAGCTTTAGCACGATCTCTAAGTGAAAACGGAAATAACTTCAATTTGACAATATTGTTATCCATATCTTTCTTCTTTTGCATATCACACAAATCAACAAAATTGTTTAGATGAGTAGCGGCATCTTCACTAGGAAGGCCGGCGAATTGATCTTTCATAACAAGATTCAACAAAGCGGTATTGATTTCACAAGACTCATCATTATTAAGAGGAGCAATCGGAGTACTAAGGAAATCATTATTATTGGTATTCGAGAAATCACACAATTTGGTATTATCTTGTGTCATGGCAACAAGTAATCCAACACACAAGCAAACAGAAAGGCAACGGGAAAAAAGGCAAATAGAAAAGAGAGGAGGAGATTGGGAAAGAGAGGGCGAATAAAACGGCAAGGGTGAAGTGGGGGAGAGGAAAACGAGAGGCAAATAATGTAATGCGAGAGATAGGGATTGCGATGGGTACTTGGTATTGTTGACTTGCTTGCGTAAGCCTCCCCGGCAATGGTGCCAGAAATTCTTCTTGCTACCTCTTGAGCACTGCATTAGATTTCCCCGAAGAGGAGAGGATGATGCAGCAAAGTAGCGTAAGTATTTCCCTCAGTTTTTGAGAACCAAGGTATCAATCCAGTAGGAGACCACGCACAAGTCCCTTGTACCTACACAAAACGATAGCAACTCGCAACCAACGCTTAGGGGTTGTCAATCCCTTCATGGTCACTTACGAGAGTGAGATCTGATAGATAATGTTTTTGGTATTTTTGATAGATAGATACAAAGTAAAAAAGGTAAAAGGCAAATTAAAAACAAAGCAAGTAAATAAAGTGATAGAGATTGATATGATGAGAATAGACCCGGGGGCCATAGGTTTCACTAGTGGCTTCTCTCGAGAGCATAAGTATTCTACGGTGGGTGAATAAATTACTGTTGAGCAATTGACAGAATTGAGCATAGTTATGAGTATATCTAGGCAATGATCATGTATATAGGCATCACGTCCAAAACAAGTAGATCAAAACGATTCTGCATCTACTACTATTACTCCACTCATCGACCGCTATCCAGCATGCATCTAGAGTATTAAGTAAAAACAGAGTAACGCTTTAAGCAAGATGACATGATGTAGAGGGATAAATTCATGCAATATGATAAAAACCCCATCTTGTTATCCTCGATGGAAACAATACAATATGTGCCTTGCAACCCTTTCTGTCACTGGGTAAGGACACCGCAAGATTGAGCCCAAAGCTAAGCACTTCTCCCATTGCAAGAACTACCAATCTAGTTGGCCAAACCAAAAAGGATAATTCGAAGAGACTTGCAAAGATAACTCAATCATACATAAAATAATTCAGAGAAGAATCAAATATTTTCCATAGATAATCTGAATCATAAACCCACAATTCATCGGTCTCAACAAACACACTGCAAAAAGAAGATTACATTGAATAGATCTCCACAAGAGAGGGGGAGAACATAGTATTGAGATCCAAAAAGAGAGAAGAAGCCATCTAGCTACTAGCTATGGACCCGAAGGTCTGAAGTAAACTACTCACACTTCATCGGAGGGGCTATGGTGATGATGTAGAAGCCCTCCATGGTGGATGCCCCCTCCGGCGGAGCTCCAAGATGGGATCTCATGGATACAGAAAGTTGCGGTGGTGGAATTAGGTTTTTGGCTCCAGTTCTGATTGTTCGGGGATACGTAGGTATATATAGGAGGAAGGAGTACGTCGAGGGGCCCACAAGGTAGGGGGCGCGCCCAGGGGGCGCTCCACCCTCGTGACCGCCTCTGGCACTGCTTGGAGTAGGGTCCAAGTCTACTGGATCACGCTTGGTTGGAAAATCACGATCCCGAAGGTTTCATTCTGTTTGGACTCCGTTTGATATTATGTTTCTTCGAAATACTGAAAAAGGCAAAAAACAGCAATTCTGGGTTGGGCCTTCGGTTAATAGGTTAGTCACAAAAGTAATATAAAAGTGGAAAATAAAGCCCAATATAGTCCAAAACAGTAGATAAAGTAGCATGGAGCAATCAAAAATTATATATACGTTGGAGACGTATCAGTAGGGTGACTGCGAGGGTGCCTTCCTCGCTGCCACCCCCAGCTGTTTCACCCGAGCACGTGACTACTAGGGTGGACTCGTCCGAGGAGGAGGCTACACGGACTCCGGTCCACGAGCCTCCTGTCCACGGGCCTTCGGGCCATGAGAGTTCAGCCCACGAGACCCCGGAGGAACACACGTCTGGATGGGGTACCTGGCCGGATCAGCCTGAGGGGCCGAGTGGCCATGCTGATCATGGCGGGGAGCCGGCTGATATTGAGGAGGAGGGGGGCACCGTCTACCAGCGTGGTTCTACACGGCTCCCGGACGTGCCGGCGACCCGTGAGCAGAGGTGGTTGATTTTCCCTGATGGGGAGAGGTAAGTGCATTTAATATTTTTGTACCCTTCTGCATTCACATTTCTTCAAATATCTAATGTGTTGGCCTTGTCATGCTGCAAGGGTTGGGACCACCATCATAGTGTCCGCCGGCCCAGCTCCGTCCTTGGAGTTCTTTGTCGGCAAAACTTCCCGTGGTTTGTTGCCTGGTGAGGGTCGGCTTCCAAAGCTTGGATTGAGTTGGGAGCACTACTTGGCTACCTCGGCCCTGCCGGGTGAGATTATCGATGGTGTCTTGTGCAAGACGAGGGCAGACGTGGTGATTAGAAAGTTCTGGGTAATTTCTCCTTTACACAATTAAAAATCTTCAACTAGCTAGTTATTAATTGTACTAATCAATATTGTCTCATTTGATTGCAAACATTCTACAGGTGTGAGGAGGGATACGAGGAGGAGGCGGAAAATGTTATCGATAACGTCTGCAAGCGCCTACTACAGAACTTACGGCACGAGGCTCGGGTGTAGGCCGTTCGAGACTACTACGCCGCGCGTGGTATCAAGAAGACCAAGCCGGCGTGCCGCGAGAAGTTCTTGAGTAAGGAGGAGTACATGAAGGTAATTCTTAAGGCCTTGTACTTTACTTCCTTCATTTAGTAATTCATAGTCGTAGCGCTCAAGCTTCTATTTCCTAACTTAGGCCCCTCCGAGATGGTGTGTGGATCGGATGGATTGTTGGGAGGTGTTGGTCAATGAGTGGTGCTCAAAAGAATGGCAAGCCCTCCACAACGAGGCCAAGGACAAACGTGCCCAAATGGAAGGTGTGCCACACCATCAAGGCAGCTCCAACTTATATCAGTACGGGCGGAACTGGGTATGTGGTTTGCTTCACGATTCATGCAATTCGTTCGTCATGCTTGCTTTCAGCCCTTTAATTACTAATTTACTTTCTTTCTCTCTTTCAGACACGCTACAATAAGGCGGATAAGGTGCCAGACGTGTACGACCTATATGCCATGGCCCACACTGGCTCTTACAAGAAAGTCAAGGCATTCTCTGCGTTTGACCTCGATGATCCAAAAAACTTCACCAACATCTCCTCCCACGACAAGCTCATGAAATATAGAGATGAGGGGAAGGCGAGGAAAGGGGAGGACTTTAACCCGAGCCAGGGTCCCATTGATACCGAGCTGCTGATGATATCTGGTGGCGGGAGGTCCCATGGCTCCATAGCCATGGGAGATGGACTTATCCGTTGTCCTAGCACTCTCCCAGAGATCAAGGCGTGCCAGTCGAGCTCCGCTCCTGAGATAAGGCCTCGTGAACGGCCAGTCCAACTCGCCTTCAAGGTTAGTTATACGTACTCAGCTATCTTTCTCCATTACATTGTGTGCGCTTCCATCAATGATTACAAATGGTAACGAGGAGTGGTGTTGCAGGCTGCTATACAAAGTGAGAGAGATAGAACGCAGAAACTTCTGGCGGAGGCGGCGGAGAGGCAGCGGGAGTTGGAGGAGAGGACGACAAAGATGTTGGAGGAGGAGAGGGCACGGAATGACATGCAGGCAAGGGCCATGTACGAGCTCCTTGTGGTAAGTTTTTTCTACACATTAGCCAAAACATTCATGTAGTGTTTGTCTCATTACTAACTAGTATGATTGAGTCGTCAAAACCAAATGTGCAGTCTGTGTGCGAGAAGTCCGGTCAGACCGCTCCGCCGATGCCAGTGATTGCTCCTGGGACCACGGTGAGTTTAATTTGAATGGACATTACTTGGTAGTCTTAACATTTGAGTGTCATCATGCTAACGAGACATTGGAAATGATCTTTGGTGCAGCATAACTCCAGACAAGCATCGCACGATCCTTCTCCAGCTACCGGCACGAGCCACCCCACTACAACACCTCCATGATCACGGTAAGTGTCTCTAGTGTTTTACTTAACAAATGCATAAAGACCTAGACTTAGCTTTATTTCCTCCAATATGCTTACCATAATGACTTAGAGTTAGCTTCTTTTCCTCCAAAATGACTTAATAAGCTTACTAACCTCCAAAACCATCCATCTTACCTAGGTTAGCTCTAAAATGATGCATTTTACCCAAGTTGGCTCTAAAATGACCCATTTTACCTAGATTAGCTCATAAACGATCCATTTCACCTAGGTTAGCTCCAAAATGACCCATCTTACCTAGGTTAGCTCCAAAATGACCCATCTTACCTAGGTTAGCTCAAAAACGATCCATTTCACCGGAGTTAGCTCAAAAACGATCCATTTCACCTAAATTAGCTTTTAAATGATCCATTTCACCTTAGTTAGCTCAAAAATGATCCATTTCACCTTAGTTAGCTAAAAAACGATCCACTTCACCTAAATTAGCTCTTAAATGATCCATTTCACCTTAGTTAGCTCAAAAACGATCCATTTCACCTTAGTTAGCTAAAAAACGATCCATTTCACCTTACTTAACTTATAAACGACCCATTTCAACTAAGTTAGCTCATAAATGATCCATTTCACCTAAGTTAGCTCAAAAACGATCCATTTCAACTTAGTTAGCTCAAAAACGATCCATTTCACCTTAGTTAGCTCATAAACGACCCATTTCAACTAAGTTAGCTCATAGATGATCCATTTCACCTTAGTTAGCTCATAAACGACCCATTTCAACTTAGTTAGCTCATATATGATCCATTTCACCTAAGTTAGCTCATAAATGACATATACTTCTTGTTCTAGTCTTCTTCTTCTGGTCACCTATTTCTAACTTTCTTATTTGCCATTTTTCAGATTTCATTCACTTCATGAAAGCTAGCTTGCTATGATGGAGTGCTTGTTTTTTATTTGATGAAACTTTGCATTGTATCTAGCTTGCTATGATGGAACTTGCTATCTTGATCAAACTTTGCATTGTAATATGTATATGGATGGAACAATGTGTATGGATGGAACTTGCTTATGTATGAATGGATGAAACTTAATTATGTGCTGGATATATATGTGATATGTTTGTTGTTAAATAGCCCTGTGAAATATATCTATATATGTCATATATATTTGCTGTGAAAATTGTTGGATTCAGAAAAAACAAAAAAAAAGAGCCAATATACAGGCTCTTTGCCGTCTGCCACCGACGGCAACAGCCCCTTTGCCGTCCACGGCGGACGGCAAACAGGACACGTGGCAGCCAACTGTGCTTCCTGGGAGCTGACCCATTTGGCCAGTTTGCCTACAGTGGCAGACGGCAAAGAGTGGTGACGTCTAGCTGACATCATACGGCGGACGGCAAAGGGCTGCCGTTAGCCACCTAACGGACTAACAGCGTGATTTTTGCCGTCTGCTTTCTTTGTCGTCTGCTGCTGATGGCAAAGGACTCTTTGCCGTCAGCCGCTTAAAGCAGACGGCAAAGTAGCTGTTTGCCGGATCTTACTTTGTCGTCCACATTTGCCGTCCGCCATTCATGCCTTTGCCGTCCGCCGTGGCAGACGGCAAAGTAGCTGATTCCTGTAGTGTATATACATCCGTATGTGGTAGTCCATTTGAAATCTCTAAAAAGACAAATATTTAGGAATGGAGGGAGTATATAGGAATTATGCAATGCCATCTTCTTTAGCCAGGCATCATATACGCGAATCATGGAATGCCATCGTGTTTAGCCAGTCATCGTATATGTGAATTGTATCGTGCCATATTTTTTCCATAATGTATTCCATTTGTCAACAATGTTTATACATTCATCTACTCTTCCTGCGCATCAGCCATTTGAGTCGGTCATGGGAAAATCTGGAGTGAAAAAAGGGTCTTCTGAGTAGTCAGTGCTACCTATCGATGCAGATTTCTTGCTGGTTACAGATAGCTCCTCAGAGGAGGATTCAGAGAGAGATGACCAGTCGTATCCCCCCCCCCCCCGAGGTGCATGCTCTAACTTGGCTGGGTTATATTGCTCATATCATGCATATGGTGTCTTGCATTGCCATGCCATCTGCTTAGATTAGACATGCTTTGTGTGAATGCCTCCTGTTTGCTTTCTATATCACATATGTGAATTATGCAATGCTATGTTTTTCAGCCAGTTATCATATATGTGAATTATGCACCTCCATGGAGCCAGGCATCATATATGTGAATATCTCATGCCTTCTTTTTTTTCATTACGTATTCCATTTGTCGACAATCTGTGTAATTGAACTACTCTTCATGTATCAGCCATTTGAGCCGGTTATGGAAAAATCTGGAGTGAAAACAAGGTCTTCAAAGCAGGCAATGGTACCTGTTGAAGCATATATCTCGATGGGTTATAGGGAGCTCCTCAGAGGAGGATTCAGAGACAGATGACCAGTCCTATATCCCACCTGAGGTGTATGCTCTAAGTTGCAATGTTTATATTTCTCATATGATGCATATGGTGTCTTGCATTGCTTAGTTTAGACATCATATGCACAATATTGAATTCTATCTACTTAGTTTAGAGATCATACATGCGAATGCTAGCTGCTTAATATATGAATCAATTATGTCAATTATATCATGCCATCCTGTATACTTAGACAACATGTATGTGAATTATTTCATCCCAACCTATTTTAGAAAGACATCATATAGTTTTGTCATGTCATCCTGTTTAGGTACTCATCATATGTTGAATTATGCCATTATATCATGTTAAGTTATCCATCATATATCTGAAACTGTGTCATGCTATCCTGTTTAGTTAGGCATCATATATGTGAAATTGTGTCATGTTGTCATGTTTGGTTAGACAACATATGTCACGCCCAATATGCGACCCTATCCAGAAGGAACTCGAAGGTCCCACCAAGGATAGACCCGCATATTGAAACGCTTTTGCAAGGTGGATATCATTACATCAACATTACATAATAGATGGGGATACATACACAAGGCATACAATGCCACACGAATACAACAACATTATACATAAGAGCACCATCCGACTATGAAGCATGCCAGTTTCATGCCAAGCAGATCCATCAGCCCGTGCAGGACCTCCAGACGATACCGCTCACGTGGCCGTTCGTGGTCTGGGGGCTGGACATCTTGTGGCCATTCCCTCAGGCGCCAAGAGACTACCGATACCTCTATGTCGCCATCGACAAGTTCACCAAGTGGGCGGAGGTAGAAGCCATGCGCACCATCCCAGCAGGATCAATCGTCAAGTTCATCAAGGGAATCGTGAGCCGATTTGGGGTCCCCAATCGCATCATCACCGACCATGGCTCGCAATTTACTAGCAATCTTTTCAAAACATATTGTGCTAACCTTGGAATGCAGATCTGCTATGCCTCAATGGCACACCCCTGGAGGAATGGGCAGGCTGAGAGAGCCAACGCGTAGGTCCCGAGAGGCCTCAAGACCCACACCTTCAAGAAAAAGCTCGAGGCCTGCGGCAGGGGCTGGCTCGATGAGCTGCAGTCCGTGCTGTGGTCCATCCGCACCACCGCGACCAAGCCAACGGGAGAAACGCCTTTCTTCCTCGTCTACGAAGCAGAAGCACTTCTCCCTCACGAGGTCAAGCATCGCTCCACGCGGGTCCTGGCGTTCGACAAAATGCAGCAGGACGCCATGTGGAGGATGGATCTCGTGCTGGGGGAGGAACGCCGCCGTCAAGCCTTGCTCCGAGCAACGAGGTACCAGCAGGTGCTGCGGCGGTACCACTACCATAGCGTCTGCTCCAGGACGTTAGAGGTGGGCGATCTCGTCCTGAGGCGGGTGCTCTCTAGGGAGGGGCTGCATAAGCTCTCTCCCATGTGGGAGGGCCCGTTTAGGGTTGCCAGTGTCTCTAGGCCTAGCACCGCGCGCCTGGAGACACAGGACGGGGGGCCCATCCAGAATGCCTGGAACACCCAGCACCTCTGGAAGTTCTACCCCTAAAGAAAGGCTCCGGCCTGTGAAGCAAGGCTCCGGCATGTGAAGGTCTCCGCTGATGACACTCTCACATAATAATGAGTGGGGCTGTACATGCCCCGGAGTCTCCTGAGAGTCGCCCTGGGGCCTCATGGGGGCTCCCTCCCACGTCCTAGTGGCAGCACTTAGCTCCGCGCTCGTGAGAAGACTAGATTAGGTGTTGGACGCGGCAGTTCATTTGCTTTCTGAAGTTGCTTGCGGCTTTCTTAGTAAGTTTTTCAATGGATTTGGTATTCGCGAGCGCTGGTTCCTCAAGTGTGTTTTCTCCTGAGCTGCTTTGGTCCAAGGACGTGAGGGAGGTGGCAGTCGCCCGCCACTTCTCCTCACGCTCCTCGCCCGTGGGGCTAGGTAGGTGTCTGCGCCCAAGGCTTGCCTTTGCGTGCATGCACCACGCCAAACCCCGTTATTTCGGCTTTATCCTCGCAAGGAGCCCTCGATCGAGTCTGTTGGTGACAATACCCCTCATGTCCATGCCCCCCGGGAAGCGCGACGCGGTGCAACAGATCCAGATCACCCTATGGTAGGGGGGTCGCATAAGGAAGAGTAAGCCGCTCAACAAATTTTCTTTTCCTTCAAAAGATAGCTCTGCACTGCCGCACCTCCTAAGGGCACAAGGCGTATCTCCAGAGGGTGCAGGGTGCACGCCCTTGGGCCCTGCCAAATACCTAAGGTCAGGCCCTCACGAGGCAAAGGACGACTGCACGTATCAAGCTAAGCCTTCCTACCTTGACCCGCTCAAATTACAAACACTGCAACACTGCATCAAGGACATCAACCATAACATTAAAAGGCATAACAGCAGCAGTTCACTACACACCCTCGCAGGCTACATTCTTCTTTTTTCGATTTGCAGGAGAAAGGAAAAGCTAAAGAAGGAAGGCCCGAAGGCGTGCAGGCTTGGCACCAGCGCCGCATCCTCAAGCAGTGCCTCAAGGTGGCCCGGCGCTCCACCAGTTCTCCTACAGGAGATCTGAGGCCACTGGCCTTGAGTCCAAGTTCGCCAGTCCCTAGCTTCAGACTGGGCTCCTCTCCGACTTCACTGGAGCGCTGCGATGGGACGAGCCACCGGTGTCCTCGACACGAGCACGACGGCGCAGAGGCCAGTCGCAGCCACCGCTGCTCGAGCTCTTGTCCGAGGAAGAGCTGCCATCATGAGAGGAGTAGCGCGCGTCGCCAAGGCCAAGTTCACCGTCGCCACTGTCGTTGTCGCTGCTGTCCTCTGGGCAGCACCCCACGCGGCGGTCGTCTCCCCTGAACACCCTCACGTAGAGGGTCGCTAGGCCGTCGTACTTAAAGTGGAGGGTGCACCTTTTGCCTAGGCCACACGCACGGGCAAAAGTCTGCCAGCCGCGGGTCAGAACCACACTGTCGGAGGCGGAAACCTCGGTGCTCACCCACGAGGCTCTGCTGCAGCACCCATCAGCCTGCAGCCAGAGGCCAGCCGGCCCAGAAGAAGGAAGCTCGCCGAAGAAGAAGCGAGGGAGCCGGAGCAAGGTGTCAGTCGGGTTCTCTGACCACACCACGAACTCGGGGAGCACCTCCAGTGAAGAAAAGTGCAGCCGAGGCGGGCGCACAATCACGGTGTGCCTCCCTTTGTCATGGGGGCTGCATCGGGGCCAGTAGCCCCCGCCGCAGGAAGAGGTTCCATCACGGGCGCCCGGCGCAATGCTGCCTTTGGGGGGTGCACGCCCACGCCCCCTGGATGCTGGCGGAGGGACAATAGGATGCTTGCGGGGACGGCCACGACCCCTCTTGGGAGGAGGAGAGGTTGACCCCTGCTTGGGGGCCTTTCCTTTCTCGGCCATTGAGAACCTCTTTGGCGACACCATGGGAGCAATACGGAGAGGAAAGAAGCAGGCAGGAGCAAGACGAAGGAAAGATGGACAGGGGCTCTGCACCTCCCTCACATTTATAGCCTAGGGAGACCAACCGCCGGCCTCCACGACTTCGCGCCATCATGACCCTTGCATGTCGCGTCGACCAGTCAGGTCGAGCAGTTGCCGAGGCAGCATGGGGAAACGGAGTCGCCCACGTCTAATTAGTCGCCACGCGTCATCAAGGCCACAGGCAATTAGGGCCCACGGCGCTCCGCACTTCCCCTTTGGCTTCGCCTGAAAGCCAAGTCCGAGGGCGCATTGGGCCCGGGGGCTACTGTCGGTGTCCTGGACTTGGGGGTATCCAGTCCTGCCTGCCTGCGGCCCACCACGTGTGAAAGTGCAATCATGCCCTTAATTATATTTTGATGTTGATGACAACATGCATGTTGGGACTAATCATGTTTATCAAGTATATCTCAAGATTATGTCTCAAGGGCAGTGTGTGGATCATGACTACGGACATAAACATATATATACATATATCACTCGAGAGCAGAGACACAAGACAAAGACAGAAAGCTTCGACTTCTTTTTCGGTTTGTTCTTGAGTATAGGGATCCCGCACTATTCAGAGGGGATCGATGGATTTCGTGAAAGAACTTACTCAAAACCACAAAATTCACTCACATATCATCTCAAGATTCTTCCTCTAACTTATGCACAAATATTGGTATGGTCCTGAGAAGTTCAGCTACCACCAGACGTCCGAAAGTCTACGGACGTCCGTCCTCTCCCTGTCTACCGGGCCTCCGGCTCTCACCGTTGTCTGGTGCATCTTCACAGAACTGATATTAGCGGAAGATCAGTCCCAACGGACATTCGGCCACCAGATGTCCGCTCACCTCCCGATATCCGTTGCACTTCAATAGAATGATATTTGCAGATTTCCGACAACTCCGGACGTCCGGCCTCCGGACGACCGGCGCCTTTCGGGCGTCCGCTGGCTGTATAGTCCCATACCTCGTTTGTGCCCCTGATAGATGTTCCAGCGACCGGACGGCCGGCGGCCCAGGCGGGCTTCCAGTCTAATCTGTGGCACCGGTCGTCCGGTACCACCGGACGTCCGTCAGACCCTGTGCACTAAGTGGCTCAATGATCTGTTTTCCACTCCCACTATATGTTGGGGAATGTTGCAGAAATTAAAAAAAATTCTACGCATCACCAACATCAATCTATGGAGTAACTAGCAACGAGAGAGATGGGAGTGCATCTTCATACCCTTGAAGATCGCAAGTCAGAAGCGTTGCAAGAGCGCGGTTGGAGGAGTCATACACGTAGCGATTCAGATCGTGGTCGAATCCGATCTAAGCACCAAACAACGGTGCCTCCGCATTCAACACACGTGCAGCCCGATGATGTCTCCTGCGCCTTGATCCAGCAAGGAGGAGGGAGAGATTGAGGAAGAAGGCTCCAACAGTAGCACGACGGCGCGGTGGTGATGGAGTGGCAGTTCTCCGGCAGGGCTTTGCCAAGCTCTTGCGGAGGAGGAGAGGTGTTTGGGAGGGGAGGGGCTGCGCCTTGGATGTGGTGTTACAGCCCTCCCCTCGCCCCTCTATTTATAGGGAGAAGGGAGAAGGGGGCCGGCCCCATCTAGAAGAGATCTAGAGGGGGGCAGCGGCCAAGGGGAGGGGGCTTGCGCCCCAAGCAAGGGGGGCGCCCCCTTTAGGGTTCCCCCCCCCCCCAACCCTAGGCGCATGGTCCCTAGGGGGTGGCGCCCAGCCCTCCAAGGGGCTGGTTCCCTTCCCTCTACAGCCCATGAGGCCCTCCGAGACAGGTGGCCCCTCCCGGTGGACCCCCAGAACCCCTCCGGTGGCCCCGATACAATACCGGTATGCCCCCGAATATTTCCAGTGACCGTATGACAACTTCCCATATATAAATCTTCACCTCCGGACCATTCCAGAACTCCTCGTGACATCTGGGATCTCATCCGGGACTCCGAACAACATTCGGTAATCCTAATAACCCTAGCGTCATTGAACCTTAAGTGTGTAGACCCTATGGGTTCGGGAATCACGCAAACATGACCGAGACAGCTCTCCGACCAATAACCAACAGCGGGATCTGGATACCCATGTTGGCTCCCACATGTTCCATGATGATCTCATTGGATGAACCACGATGTCGAGGATTCAAGCAATCCCATATACAATTCCCTTTATCAATCGGTATGTTACTTGCCCGAGATTCGATCGTCGGTATCCCAATACCTCATTCAATCTCGTTACCGGCAAGTCACTTTACTCGTTCCGTAATGCATGATCCTATGACCAACTACTTAGTCACATTTGAGCTCATTATGACGATGCATTACTGAGTGGGCCCATATATACCTCTCCGTCATACGGAATGACAAATCCCAGTCTCGATTCGTGCCAACCCAACAGACACTTTCAGAGGTACCTTTAGTGCACCTTTATAGCCACCCAGTTATGTTGTGACGTTTGGTACACCCAAAGCACTCCTACGAAATACGGGAGTTGCACAATCTCATGGTCTAAGCAAATGATACTTGACATTAGAAAATCTCTAGTAGACGAACTACACGATCTTGTGCTATGCTTAGGATTGGGTCTTGTCCATCACATCATTCTCCTAATGATGTGATCCCATTATCAATGACATCCAATGTCCATAGTCTGGAAACCATGACCCTCTGTTGATCAACGAGCTAGTCAACTAGTGGCTCACTAGGGACATGGTGTGGTCTATGTATTCACACATGTATTACGGTTTCCGATCAATATAATTACAGCATGAACAATAGACAATTATCATGAACAAGGAAATATAATAATAACCTTTTTATTATTGCCTCTAGGGCATATTTCAAATAGTCTCCCACTTGCACTAGAGTCAATAATCTAGTTACATTGTGATTAATCGAACACCCATAGAGTTCTGGTGTTGATCATGTTTTGCTCGCGGAAGAGGTTTAGTCAATGGATCTACGACATTCAGATCCGTATGCACTTTACAAATATCTATGTCTCCATCTTGAACATTTTCATGAATGGAGTTGAAGCGATGCTTGATGTGTCTGGTCTTCTTGTGAAACCTAGGCTCCTTGGCAAGGGCAATAGCTCCAATGTTGTCACAGAAGAGAGTCATCGGGCCCGACGCATTGGGAATAACTCCTAGGTCGGTAATGAACTCCTTCATCCAGATTGCTTCATGCGCTGCCTCCGAGGCTGACATGTACTCCGCTTCACATGTAGATCCCGCCACGACACTTTGCTTGCAACTGCACCAGCTTACTACCCCACCATTCAAAATATACACATATCCGGTTTGTGACTTGGAGTCATCCAGATCTGTGTCGAAGCTAGCATCGATGTAACCCTTTACGACGAGCTCTTCATCACCTCCATAAACGAGAAACATATCCTTAGTCCTTTTTAGGTACTTCAGGATATTCTTTACCGATGTCCAGTGTTCCATGCCGGGATTACTTTGGTACCTTCCTACCAAACTTACAGCAAGGTTTACATCAGGTCTGGTACACAGCATGGCATACATAATAGACCCTATGGCTGAGGCATAGGGGATGACACTCATCTTTTCTCTATCTTATGTCGTGGTCGGGCTTTGAGCTGAGCTCAATTTCACACCTTGCAATACAGGCAAGAACCCCTTCTTGGACTGATCCATATTGAACTTCTTCAATATCTTATCAAGGTATGTGCTATGCGAAAGACCTATGAGGCGTCTTGATCTATCTCTATAGCTCTTGATGCCTAATATGTAAGCAGCTTCTCCAAGGTCCTTCATTGAAAAACACGTATTCAAGTAGGCCTTTATGCTTTCCAAGAGTTCTATATCATTTCCCATCAACAGTATGTCATCCACATATAATATGAGAAATGCTACAAAGCTCCCACTCACTTTCTTGTAAACGCAGGCTTCTCCATAAGTCTGCATAAACCCAAACGCTTCGATCATTTCATCAAAGCGAATGTTCCAACTCTGAGATGCTTGCACCAGCCCATAGATGGAGCGCTGGAGCTTGCATACCTTGTTAGCATTCTTAGGATCGATAAAACCTTCCGGCTGCATCATATACAATTCTTCCTCAAGGAAGCCGTTAAGGAATGTCATTTTGACGTCCATTTGCCATATCTCATAATCGTAGAATGCGGCAATTGCTAACATGATTCGGACGGACTTCAGTTTCGCTACGGGTGAGAAGGTCTCATCGTAGTCAACCCCTTGAACTTGTCGATAACCCTTAGCGACAAGTCGAGCTTTATAGATGGTAACATTACCATCCGCGTCTGTCTTCTTCTTAAAGACCCATTTATTTTCTATCGCTCGCCGATCATCGGGCAAGTCTGTCAAAGTCCATACTTTGTTTTCATACATGGATCCTATCTTGGATTGCATGGCTTCAAGCCATTTGTTGGAATCTGGGCCCGCCATCGCTTCTTCATAGTTCAAAGGTTCACCGTTGTCGAACAACATGATTTCCAGGACAGGGTTGCCATACCATTCTGCTGTGGAACGTGTCCTCGTGGACCTACGAAGTTCAGTAGCAACTTGATCTGAAGTACCTTGATCATCATCATTAACTTCCTCTCTAGTAGGTGCAGGCACCACAGGAACATCTTCCTGAGCTGCGCTACTTTTCGCTTCAAGAGGCAGTACGTCATCAAGTTATATTTTCCTCCCACTTACTTCTTTCGAGAGAAACTCTTTCTCCAGAAAGGACCCGTTCTTGGCAACAAAGATCTTGCCTTCGGATCTGAGGTAGAAGGTATACCCAATGGTTTCCTTCGGGTATCCTATGAATACGCATTTTTCCGACTTGGGTTCAAGCTTTTCAGGTTGAAGTTTCTTGACATAAGCATCGCATCCCCAAACTTTTAGAAACAACAGCTTAGGTTTCTTCCCAAACCATAATTCATACGGTGTCGTCTCAACGGATTTTGAAAGAGCCCTATTTAAAGTGAATGTGGCAGTCTCTAAAGCATAACCCCAAAATGAGAGCGGTAGATCGGTAAGAGACATCATAGATAGCACCATATCTAATAGAGTGTGATTACGATGTTCGGACACACCATTACGCTGAGGTGTTCCAGCCGGCGTGAGTTGTGAAACGATTCCACATTTCCTTAAGTGTGTGCCAAATTCATGACTCAAATATTCCCCTCCACGATCTGATCGTAAGAACTTTATTTTTCTGTCACGTTGATTTTCAACCTCACTCTAAAATTCCTTGAACTTTTCAAAGGTCTCAGACTTGTGTTTCATTAAGTAGACATACCCATATCTACTTAAGTCATCAGTGAGGGTGAGAACATAACGATTGCCACCGCGAGCCTCAATGCTCATTGGACCGCACACATTAGTATGTATGATTTCCAATAAGTTGGTTGGTCGCTCCATTGTTCCGGAGAACGGAGTCTTGGTCATTTTGCCCATGAGGCATGGTTGGCACGTGTCAAATGATTCATAATCAAGAGACTCCAAAAGTCCATCTGCATAGAGCTTCTTCATGTGTTTGACACCAATGTGACCAAGGCGGCAGTGCCACAAGTATGTGGGACTATCATTATCAACCTTACATCTTTTGGTATTCACACTATGAATATGTGTAACATCACGTTCGAGATTCATTAAGAATAAACCATTGACCAGCGGGCATGACCATAAAACATATCTCTCATATAAATAGAACAACCATTATTCTCGGATTTAAATGAGTAGCCATCTCATATTAAACGAGATCCAGATACAATGTTCATGCTCAAAGTTGGCACTAAATAACAATTATTGAGGTTTAAAACTAATCCCGTAGGTAAATGTAGAGGTAGCGTGCCGACGGCGATCACATCGACCTTGGAACCATTCCCGACGCGCAGCGTCACCTCATCCTTCGCCAGTCTCCGCTTATTTCGCAGCTCCTGTTTTGAGTTACAAATATGAGCAACCGCACCGGTATCAAATACCCAGGAGCTACTACGAGTACTGGTAAGGTACACATCAATAACATGTATATCGCATATACCTTTGGTGTTGCCGGCCTTCTTGTCCGCTAAGTACTTGGGGCAATTCTGCTTCCAGTGACCACTTCCCTTGCAATAAAAACACTCAGTCTCAGGCTTGGGTCCATTCTTTGGCTTCTTCCTGGCAGCTTGCTTACCAGGCGCGGCAACTCCCTTGCCGTCTTTCTTGAAGCCCTTTTTACCCTTGCCTTTCTTGAACTTAGTGGTTTTATTCACCATCAACACTTGATGTTCCTTTTTGATTTCCACCTCTGCTGATTTCAGCATTGAATATACCTCAGGAATGGTTTTCTCCATCCCCTGCATATTGAAGTTCATCACAAAGCTCTTGTAGCTCGGTGGAAGCGACTGAAGGATTCTGTCAACGACCACGTCATCCAGGAGATTAACTCCTAGCTGAGACAAGCTGTTGTGCTACCCAGACATTTTGAGTATGTGCTCGCTGACGGAACTATTCTCCTCCATCTTACAATTGTAGAACTTGTCGGAGACTTCATATCTCTCAACCCGGGCATGAGCTTGGAAAACCATTTTCAGCTCTTGGAACATCTCATATGCTCTGTGCTACTCGAAACAATTTTGGAGCCCCGGTTCTAAGCTGTAAAGCATGCCGCACTGAACCAGGGAGTAATCATCAACACGCGACTACCAAGCGTTCATAACGTCTTGGTTCACTGGGACAGGTGCTTCACCTAGCGGTGCTTCAAGGACATATGCTTTCTTGGCAGCTATGAGGATGATCCTCAAGTTCCGAACCCAGTTCGTATAGTTGCTACCATCATCTTTCAGCTTGGTTTTCTCTAGGAACGTGTTGAAGTTGAGGAAAACATTAGCGTGGGCCATTTCATCTACAAGACATATTGTAAATATTTTAGACTAAGTTCATGATAATTAAGTTCATCTAATCAAATTATTAATGAACTCCCACTCAGATAGACATCCCTCTAGTCATCTAAGTGATACATGATCCGAGTCAACTAGGCCGTGTCCGATCATCACGTGAGACGGACTAGTCATCATCGGTGAACATCTTCATGTTGATCGTATCTTCTATAGGACTCATGTTCGACCTTTTGGTCTCTTGCATTCCGAGGCCATGTCTGTACATGCTAGGCTCGTCAAGTCAACCTAAGTGTTTTGCTTGTGTAAACCTGGCTTACACCCATTGTATTCGAACGTTAGAATCTATCACACCCGATCATCACGTGGTGCTTCGAAACAACGAACCTTTGCAACAGTGCACAGTTAGGGGGAACACTTTCTTGAAATTTTATGAGGGGTCATCTTATTTATGCTACCGTCGTTCTAAGCAAATAAGATGTAAAACATGATAAACATCACATGCAATCAAATAGTGACATGATATGGCCAATATCATTTTGCTCCTTTTGATCTCCATCTTCGGGGCGCCATGATCATCATCGTCACCGGCATGACACCATGATCTCCATCATCATGATCTCCATCATCGTGTCTTCATGAAGTTGTCTCGCCAACTTTTACTTCTACTACTATGGCTAACGGTTTAGCAATAAATTAAAGTAATTACATGGCGTTATTCATTGACACGCAGGTCATACAATCAATTAAGACAACTCCTAGGGCTCCTGCCAGTTGTCATACTCATCAACATGCAAGTCGTGATTCCTACTACAAGAACATGATCAATCTCATACATCACATATATATCATTCATCACATCCTTTTGGCCATATCACATCACAGGGCATATGCTGCAAAATCAAGTTAGACGTCCTCTAATTGTTGTTGCAAGTTTTTTACGTGGCTGCTATAGGTTTCTAGCAAGAACGTTTCTTACCTACGCCAAAACCACAACGTGATATGCCAATTTCTATTTACCCTTCATAAGGACCCTTTTCATCAAATCCGATCCGACTAAAATGGGAGAGACAGACACCCGCTAGCAACCTTATGCAACTAGTGCATGTCAGTCGGTGGAACCAGTCTCACGTAAGCATACGTGTAAGGTCGGTCCGGGCCGCTTCATCCCACGATGCCGCCGAAACAAGATAATACTAGTAGTGGCAAGTAAAATGACAAAATCGACGCCCACAACAAACTTGTGTTCTACTCGTGCATAGAAACTACTCATAGACCTAGCTCATGATGCCACTGTTGGGGATCGTTGCAGAAATTAAAAAAAATTCTACGCATCACCAAGATCAATCTATGGAGTAACTAGCAAAGAGATAGATGGGAGTGCATCTTCATACCCTTGAAGATCGCAAGTCGGAAGCATTGCAAGAACGCGGTCGGAGGAGTCGTACACGTAGCGATTCAGATCGTGGCCGAATCCGATCTAAGCACCGAACAACGGTGCCTCCATGTTCAACACACGTGTAGCCTGGTGACGTCTCACGCGCCTTGATCCAGCAAGGAGGAGGGAGGGGTTGAGGAAGAAGGCTCCAACAGCAGCACGACGGCGTGGTGGTGATGGAGTGGCAGTTCTCCGGCAGGGCTTCGCCAAGCTCTTGCGAAGGAGGAGAGGTGTTGGGGAGGGGAGGGAATGCGCCTTGGATGTGGTGTTGCAACCCTCCCCTTGCCCCTCTATTTATAGGGAGAAGGGGGAAGGGGGCCGGCCCCCTCTAGATGAGATCTAGAGGGGGGCAGCGGCCAAGGGGACGGGGCTTGCCCCCCAAGCAAGGGGGGCGCCCCCTTTAGGGTTTCCCCCCAACCCTAGGCGCATGGGCCCTAGGGGGGTGGCGCCCAGCCCTCCAAGGGGCTGGTTCCCTTCCCTCTATAGCCCATGAGGCCCTCCGGGACAGGTGGCCCCTCTCGGTGGACCCCCGGAACCCCTCCGGTGGCCCCGGTACAATACCGGTATGCCCCCGAATATTTCCGGTGACCGTATGACAACTTCCCATATATAAATCTTCACCTCCGGACCATTCTAGAACTCCTCGTGACGTCCGGGATCTCATCCGGGACTCTGAACAACATTCGGTAATCACATACAAATCTTCCTAATAACCCTAGCGTCGTCGAACCTTAAGTGTGTAGACCCTACGGGTTCGGGAATCACGCAGACATGACCGAGGCAGCTCTCCGGCCAATAACCAACAGCGGGATCTAGATACCCATGTTGGCTCCCACATGTTCCATGATGATCTCATCGGATGAACCACGATGTCAAGGATTCAAGAAATCCCGTATACAATTCCCTTTGTCAATCGGTATGTTACTTGCCCGAGATTCGATCGTTGGTATCCCAATACCTCATTCATTCTTGTTACCGACAAGTCACTTTACTCGTTCCGTAATGCATGATCCCGTGACCAACTACTTAGTCACATTTGAGCTCATTATGATGATGCATTACCGAGTGAGCCCAGAGATACCTCTCCATCATACGGAGTGACAAATCCCAGTCTCGATTCATGCCAACCCAATAGACACTTTCGGAGATACTTGTAGTGCATGTTTATAGCCACCCAGTTACGTTGTGACGTTTGGTACACCCAAAGCACTCCTACGGTATCCAGGAGTTGCACAATCTCATGGTCTAAGGAAATGATACTTGACATTAGAAAAGCTCTAGCAGACGAACTACACGATCTTGTGCTATGCTTAGGATTGGGTCTTGTCCATCACATCATTCTTATAATGATGTGATACCATTATCAATGACATCCAATGTCCATAGTCAAGAAACCATGACCATCTGTTGATCAACGAGCTAGTCAACTAGAGGCTCACTAGGGACATGGTGTGGTCTATGTATTCACACATGTATTATGGTTTCCGATCAATACAATTACAACATGAACAATAGAAAATTATCATGAACAAGGAAATATAATAATAACCATTTTATTATTGCCTGTAGGGCATATTTCCAAAACTATATATAGCCTTCTTCCCCCATGGGAGAGGGATGACCACTCACTTTGAACAAACCCTAGAACACATTTTACTCTCTATCTCTCACTCCTCCACACCAAATCTTAGATCCCCAAGGGATTTGAGAGCATTTGAGAGAGGTTGTCCAATCAAGTGATAGATCCACTCCTTCTCCTTCTTTGCACCAAAGGAATTCGTGATTTGAGCAAGTATTGAGCTTTTCCCCATCGTTCTTGTTACTCTTGGAGGTTGGAGACTCGTAGGCGGTAGGAGTCTTTCGGAGAGGAATCGGCCTTTGTGATTACCCCAGGAAAAGTTTGTGAGGGTTTGGAGACCACCCCAAGGTCTACCACTAGTGGTTGAGAAACGCCTCCGTGGTTTTGTCTCAAAGGGAGAATAGGGTGAGCCTTCGTGGCGTTGGTGTGCCTTCGTGGTAACACCCACCTCTCTAATGGTGACGTAGCTTCCCTCCAAGGAAGTGAACATCAGCATGCATCCTCGTCTCCCAGAGTTGCGGTTATTCCTAACCATAACTCTCTACTTGTGGCTACTTGTCTCTTAGCACTTACTTATATCATATTGTGCTTGCTTCCTTACATACTCATGTTACTTGCTTAGCACTTAGTACTTCACTTGCAATTGTTAGGCTCACTCTCATATTCCGCATTATTGCCTAAACTTGCTAAGTAAAAATTAAAATTTGTAATTTTACCTATTCACCCCCCTCTAGGTCCATCTCGATCCTTTCAATTGGTATCAGAGCCTTGTGATCTATTCTTGTGGCTTAACCGCCCTAGAGCGAGATGAACCCCGATGGGACTCCCCTTGTTGCAGATCTGAAGGATAAAGGCGAGGCTTCTTCTGAAGTCAAGTCCTTTACTTCTGAAGATTTGGAACGGGGCCTTGCTAAGCAAAAAGAGGAGCATGATGCTTCTCTTGAGGCCTCGGTCCAAATGAGATTAGCCACGTTGTCCACGGTGCTTGCACCACTTTCGGGTGGTGCGGCTTCAAGGCCAACTGTGAATGCTTCGTCACTTGGTCAACAACCTCCTAGCAATGATCACTCCGGTGTTCCTTGGCTTTATGCAAGACACCAAGTTGTGAAACTGAAATATAATCCTCAAGGCAAACGTCCTTTACTTGATGCCACTTCCGATTTTGCCTTGTGGAGAGTTGCTATGCAGGATCATCTTTGATATGGAAATGATGAGATGCTGGAGATCTTGGAGTATGGGTACCATGTGGTTGATCCAAAGAATCCTACACCAAGAGAAATTTATGACAAGAATCTCAATGACACTGCAACCATGTGTATAAGGAGAGGTATGGTCGAAAAGCAAAGGAGACCGTTCATACACATCACAAGTGCCAAGGAACTATGGGAAAGCATTATAAGATCCAAGACCGGTACCTCCACCCTCCGGAGTGCTCAATATGAAATTGCCAAGGGGCCATTGCAAAACTTTTGTATGGAGAAAGGTGAAACTCCCAATCAACTCCTTGAGCGACTCATGACTCTCACCGCTGACATTGAGTCGTGTGAGTGTGACATGACACAAGATGGATTCAACATGACTAAGAGATTCCTTGTGGATAAGTTGCTTCATGCTCTTGCCCCATATCACCATCAAATGGTGTGGGACATAAGACAACACCATGCCTTCAAGGAAATGACTACAGATGACATCATATCCACCTTCCAACTATTTGAAGAGTCAAGGCAAATGCCACAAAACATCTTGCCATGCATGGTACTCCAACATCAATGATCAATCTTGCATTGAAGGCCAAACATGTATGTGAAGATGAGCAAAGTGAAGAAGAAGAAGATGATGATGATGATGAAAATGGTGATGAGATTGAATCCGATGAGGGCCCTTCATATGAAGACATGGCTCTCTTTGTCAAGAAGTTTAGAGCGGGAAAATTCAAGGGAAGATTTCAAAATAAGAAAGTAAGAAAATGCTACAACTGTGAAGAAACCAACCACTTCTCCAACGAGTGCCCTTATGAGAAGAGAGATGATAAACCAAGGTTTCCCAAGACCTTTCCCAAGAAGAAGTTGCCAAATCCTTTGAACTCCAAGCTCAAGAAGAGAGATGGGAAAGCAATGGTTGCTCAAGAAGAATCCTATCCGGATGATGTTAGTGGTGTTGTCGGAGTTGCTCAAGACTCTCAAAACACTTTGAGGTTAGTGAACAAGAGTGGTGATGTGGTCACCTACAACTACATGAAAGACTACAAGGGCAACGCTCACAAGTGCCTAATGGCAAAGGCCGTGGTAGAAGATGGAGAGGACCAAAGCTCTCCTGACAAGCTCAAGGTAACTCCACGATCAAATCCTTCTCTTTTCACTCCTTCTACTCCTAGTGATGAGTATCTTGATGCTAAGGATAGTTATGAGGATGATGATCTAGATGATCCTATGCTTGCTAAACTTAATAAGTTCATGTGCTCCCTCAAAGGAAAGAAGCTCACTATGTTTCGTATGCTTATGGAGATTGTGAGTAAGCACACCATCACCATTAAGGAACTCGAAACCCTCGTCACCGAGGAAAAGGAAAAATGTGAAATCCTTGAGAGGAAAGTCCAATATGAGGAAGCACGTAATGACGAACTATGCTTAAAAATTGGTGCAAACATTGATGTTCATACTAAAGATCTTGCCTCCTTGAAAAAGGCTATTGACTCTTGCGAAGATTTGATGAATGATAAAAGTAATCTGGTGAAGTCTCATGCTTCTCTCTCTAAGGATTGTGAGCTTCTATCCGTGTCCCTCAAGACTAAGGAAGAAGAGCTCACCCTTCTTACAAAGAGTTTTGAGATGCTCAAACTTACTTATCTTGAAACTCTAGCCAAGGCTTACTCTTCTCCTATTATCAATTCTGATGCTTGTACTACTAACTCTAGTAGTGATCTAGCATCTATTCTTGAGGAAAATCGCTTTCTCAAGTCTCAAATCGAGAAAGGTCTCATGACATGTGCTCAAGGGAAAAAGAACCTTAATGAAGTATTGAGCCAACACAATGAGGTGTTTGCCAAAGAGGGACTTGGGTTTGACCCAAGCACAAGCAAGAAGAAGATGTCCTCTCGAAAGTGCACAACCCCTCTAAAGGAAACATTTGTATGGGAAGGGCACAAGGAGAAAGGTAAGGTTGTTAGTGGGAAGGCCACAAGGGGCATGCCCACTCTCAACAAGCCAAAAGAGTTCATGCCTCCATCCTATGTACTTCGTAAGACTAAGGATGGAGAAGTTTATGCAAAATTTGTTGGTCCTCGAAATGCATTCTGATTCTATGCTATTTGGGTCCCTAAGACCCCTGTGACTAACTTGAGAGGTCCCATTGCAAAATGGGTGCCTCTAACCAAGTCATAATTGTGTGTTGGTTGCCTTCTCCGGTGGAGTAAAATGGGTGATTGATAGTGGATGTACCAATCATATGACCGGAGATAGCAAATTGCTCTACGATTTCATGGAAGCTATTCAACCATTCATGAGCATTATGTTTGGTGGAGGTTCAAAAGGACATGTACTCGGGTTGGGCAAGGTGGCTATCACAAATGACATGTCTCTTGCAAATGCCATGCTTGTCCAATCCCTTAAATACCATTTGCTTTTTGTTCGCCAATTGGCTTCTGTTGGTTATGATACACTCTTTGGACTAACTGATGTGAAAGTCTTTAAGAGAGATACTCTCGAAGTGGCCTTTGTTGGAGAGTTGGATGGCAACCTTTACACGGTTGATTTCTTGAAAGAGAGCACATTCCATGCAACTTGTCTAATGGCCAAGGCCGACAAGGGGTGGCTATGGCATCGCCGGCTAGCCCATGTCGGCATGAGAAATCTTCAAGATCTCTTAAAGGGGAATCACATCCTTGGACTAACCAATGTCTCTTTTGAGAAAGATCGCATGTGTAGTGCATGCATAGCTGGGAAGCAACATCAATCAAAGCACCCACCCAAGAACATTGTGTCTACTTCAAGGCCCCTGGAGCTCCTTCATGTGGATCTTTTTGGGCCTCCTTCATGGGATAGTCTTGGTGGGAAAAAGTATGGACTTGTCATTGTTGATGATTACTCAAGATATACATGGGTGTTTTTCCTCAAGTCCAAGGACGAGACAAAGATCACCTTCATTGATTTTGCCAAGCAAGCACAACGCAAGTTTGACAAAGAAATCTTGGCAATAAGAAGTGACAATGGCTCTGAGTTCAAGAACTATACCTTGGAAGAATTCCTTAGTGATGAAGGGATTGAGCATCAATATTCAGCTCCATACACTCCTCGGCAAAATGGTGTAGCCGAAAGGAAGAACCGTACACTTGTAGAGATGGCAAGGTCCATGTTGGATGAATACAAGTCACCACATAGTTTTTGGGCCGAAGCTGTCAACACTGCATGCCATGCATCAAACCAGTTCTTCCTCCACACTATATTGGAAAAGACTCCATATGAGCTCTTAACTGGGAACAAGCCAAATGTCAAGTACTTTCGTGTATTTGGGTGCGAATGTTTCATCCTCAACAAAAGAGAACGGTTAGGAAAATTTCAATCCAAAACAATTGAGGGCATATTTGTTGGCTATGGATCAAACTCTCACGCCTATAGAGTCTACAACAAATCCAATGGACGTGTTGTAGAAACTTGTGACGTGGTGTTTGATGAATTTAATGGCTCCCATGGGGAGCAAGTTGATCTAAGTGATGTAGGTGAAGAAGATTCCTCTCAAGATATTTTGACCATGGGTGTTGGTGCACTCCTTCCAATGGAACAAGAACCTCATGATGATGATGAAGAAGATGGAAGCTTCACACATCATCAAACTACTTCAACACCCATACCACCACAAACTCCTATTGTTCAACCGATGCCCTTAGTCCAAGTACAAGAAGATGATCAAGTTCCTCTTCATGATAATCTTCAAAAACAAGATCATCATCAAGGGCAAGAACAAGAAAGTCCAATCATTGATGATGAACCTCAACAAATGCAATATGAACAAGAAGATCTTCCACCACACATTAATGATCCATATGTTGAGGACGTGGATGATGGGCATGAAGTTGAACCTCGAGAAACTCTAACCTCCATCATGCCTCGAGTCTCGGTCGTGTTGATGTTGACAAAATTCTCACCGGCAAATTGGAAGGTAGAGTCACTCGTAAACATTTGACAAACTTTTGTGCTCACTTCTCGTTTGTGTCTAGTGTTGAGCCCCTCAAGTTACAAGATGCATTAATGGACAACGATTGGCTCGTTGCTATACAAGGAGAGTTGAACAGTTTTGAACGCAACCAAGTGTGGTCATTAGTCAAGAGGCCACCTACCAAGCACAACGTCTTTGGAACAAAATGGATTTTCAAGAACAAGCAAGACGAGAACGGTATAATCATCCGTAACAAGGCAAGGTTAGTGGCACAAGGGTACTCACAAGTGGAAGGTTTGGACTTCGGTGAGACCCTTGCCCCTGTTGCTCGTCTTGAATCCATTCGCATCTTACTTGCTTATGCCGCTTTCAATCGTTTTACTTTACATCAAATGGATGCGAAGAGTGCTTTCCTTAACGGTCCTCTACAAGAAGAAGTATATGTGTCACAACCACCTGGGTTCGTTGATCCCGATCACAAAGACCATGTGTATAAACTTCATAAGGCTTTGTATGACCTCAAACAAGCACCTTCTGCTTGGTATGATCATTTTAAGAAGTTTTTACTCGATGATGGTTTTGTGAGAGGGGTGATCGATCCCACTCTTTTACTAAGAGGGACAAGGGTGATTTGATCTTATGCCAAATCTATGTAGATGATATCATTTTTGGTTCTCCTAACATTCATTTGTGCAAGAAGTTTGTGGCTTCAATGACCAAGAATTTTGAAATGTCACTCAATGCGGATTTGAAGTTCTTTCTCGGATTTCAAATTCAACAATTTCAAGAAGGAATTTTCTTGTCTCAAGCAAAATACCTCAAGGATATCCTAGATAAGTCTGGCATGTCTGATGCTAGTCCATGCAAGACACCCATGCCAACCAAAAATGCACTCACTGAAGACACAAATGGTATTCCTTTCGACCCATCTATTTACCACTCTATGATTGGTTCATTGCTTTACCTTTGTGCATCTAGACCTGACATCATGTTTAGTGTATGCATGTGTGCTAGATTTCAAGCTTCCCCTAGGGAAAGTCATCATAAGGCGGTTAAGCATATTCATAGATACCTTGTTCACACCCCAAAGTTGGGTTTATGGTACCCCAAGGATGCTAAGTTCGATCTCATTGGGTACATGGATGCGGATTGGGCTGGAGACAAAGTGGATCGTAAGTCCACCTCCGGTGCATGTCAGTTTCTTGGACGCTCCTTGGTAAGTTGGTCCTCTAAGAAACAAAATTGTATTGCCCTCTCTACCGCAGAAGCTGAATACATTACAACCGCCAGTTGTGCAACTCAATTACTATGGATGAGGCAAACTTTGAAGGATTATGGTATCACCTATAGACATGTGCCTCTTATATGTGATAATGAAAGTGACATCAATATTGCTGAGAACCCCAAGGATCATACCCGCACCAAGAACATTTGTAACACCCCAAAAATTTAACCATGATTGGATTATTAAAATTTGGCCAGGAGATTAAAATTTTCACTTTCTGGATTTTCTTTTGATTTCAGAACCCCTCTTTTCTTTAATATTGTGAAATTTTTAACCCAAGTAAAAACATTCCAAAAATATTATTGGACTTGTATACCCTCTCAAGAAAAACAATTCTTTTATCAGTAGATTTATTTGCATAATTGTTTTTCCTGAGCTTTATTCTTTTAAAATGATTTTTCATAAGTTTTAGGGCCTCTTTTGCATTGCAACCATTTGATAAATGAATTTAAAATTTTCACCAAAATTTGGGGATGTCATGTGATGTTTTTAAATCACTCTGATGCAAAAAATATCTTTTATTCATTGGAGATTTTGAGCTCTACCCCTAGTTTTCAAAACTGGTCCAGTTGGTAAATTTTCACCACAACCTATTTAAATATTTCTTTAAAACTTCCACCAAAATTTGGGGATGTTAGTGGGAGTATATTATTCAACTTTATGCAAAAACCCATGAGTGTTCTTTGAAAATTTTGAGCAAATCATCCTCTTCTGCTCTTTGGACCAGATTGGTTTTTTCTACTGCAACCCTAATTTATTTTGCTCTAGTGCCCATGAGCTTTTTCCTGCTCATAGTCCTCCCTAGCAAACCCTTAAGTCCAGGAGAATGGACCTATTGGAACATTTTTGAAATGCTAGCCTTCAGTTTCTGTCCAGATTTAGTTTTCTCAAAAACTTGCACTAGCAATTTTCTGGTTTTGCCCAACTAACCTTGCCACCCTCTTTATCATCCAAAGAGACTATGATCTGGAGATTTTGGCCACCCCAAGAGTTTCCGAGATGCCCTTAGCATTTTTTCAAACACCTTGTGTGCATGACTAGTTTTGGCATGGTTTTTAGTTTGCACATTGGACTTGCTTGCTTTGCCTAACCAGCATGTCCCATGGCTTTACCCTAGCCTATAACCCCACCCTGCTAAACCTCTTGTGGATTGGAGCCCCCTAACATGCCTTGGCATTTTGCCGAGCACGTAGCGTGCATGCTCTGGGCGCGCCCAGAGCGCATGTTTTGCACGCGCGCGCAGCCGAGCCGCCGCGTTGCGCCCCTGGCCTTTGCTCACCCGCAGGGCCGCTCCCCAGCCTCGCCCGTTCACCAGAACACTCTAGGCCACCCCTGGAGCCCCACAGCGCCGCCGTCAGGTCGGCCACGGTGGCTAGCGGCCGGCCACAGTGGGTTCCTGCCATGTATGGCGCCGCCCTAGCCATACGCATGCGCCAGCTGCCCTCTGGAGCAGCCCGAGCTTATCCAAGAACGTGTCCGCTAGCGCCCGTCGCCGCCATGCACCCCCTGCCACAACAGAACGGCGGTTCGCCGGTGTTCTTATCCACGGCCGCGGAACCGACCTAGTTATGCTATAAATGGAGGCCCCCGAGCTCATCCAAACCCCCAGGCAGCCTCAGGCCATCCCACTAGTGCGCCCCACGGCCAGCAAGCGACGGCGGGAAGCCTTCTTCCTCGCCTCCAGCCACTTCGGCCGCCGCCACTCTTCGGCTCAGTTCGTCGCGAGCAGGCCCTCCCCGGCCATCCAGCGCCACTACCCAACTCCACTTGGTCTTGCGGAGCCGCCCAAACCCTCAGCTTCGACGGAGAGCCACCATAGCCCGAACCCCCAAATCCTCCTGAAGCCACCTCCGCCGCGGAGCTTGCCGCCGGTGACTCCCTTCGTCCCCGCCAGCCTGTCGACCACCGGGAGGACCGCCCTGGACTGGCGGATCCATCCCCGCCCTCAGAACCCCGCGGGGAACCGCCGTTCGTCGATGGCGATCGCCGGAGTCCCGCCTCCGCTCGGGCAGAGGAGAAAGGAGGGAGAGGCGACTAGTCAAACCTGACCAGTGGGCCCCGTGGACCCACTATCAGTGACCCACGAGCCGGTCCACGCTGGCGTAAGTGGAGGCGTAAACCCAGAGTACGTCTTCGACGTGTCTTTATTTCGAAACGTTTTTCTTTTTCTGTTTTATTTAAAAACAGAAATTTGACTAAACTTTGACTGGCTATAACTTTTTAAATATAACTCCAAATGAGTTGATTCCTTTTCCTACCTCTCTCAAATTTCACCTAGTTTATTTTAAGATTTATTTCAAAAATAATTAGTAAAACTTTTTGTACTGTTTTTAAAGTTTGTGTTGATTTGAATATTTTCAAAAATAGGATTTTGGAGAAGAAGGCAACTTTCAAAAGTGCACCCCCCTCTTGCATACTCTTGAAGGCAAGCATTCTGAACCCTGGCATAATATTGTCGTGTGTTGTTTGATATGGTTACGACACCCCTTGTCTCGGAGTTTTCGTTATTTTATGTGATTCCAGACACCGGTAAGTTAGACTGGTGTGTGCAGTCAGGTGTGTTTTCAATTAAAAGACCATAGACGGAATTAGTCCCGATGGACTAACGGAATCCGTTACTCATGGGTAAAGAGTACACCCTCTGCAGAGATTATATCAATTCGAATACTCGTGTCCCTGGTTAAAGACTACAGTCTGGGTTGGGTCAAGTGTCGGTCTTAGTGTTGGTCTTCGGAGGAAAAACTGCTAAACCAGAACATTGATTATGACCTGTGACATATGATGATTATGATTATTATTATTGTGGACTCACCGTTTATATTATTTGAAATTATTGGTTATCCTTGGGACGGTTCTACCTCCCGGATATTCACTGTAATTATTCTCTTAAAAGCCCTTTGTGTGGTGTCGCTTAGACGCCCGACTGCGGCATGCTTGTCATTTATATCACTTATAAGCCCTTTATGTGGTGTCGCTTAGACTGTTGGAAATATGCCCTAGAGGCAATAATAAAAGGATTATTATTATATTTCCTTGTTCATGATAATTGTCTTTTATTCATGCTACAATTGTATTATCCGAAAATCGTAATACATGTGTGAATACATAGACCACAATATGTCCCTAGTGAGCCTCTAGTTGACTAGCTCGTTGGTCAACAGATAGTCATGGTTTCCTGACTATGGACATTAGATGTCATTGATAATGGGATCACATCATTAGGAGAATGATGTGATGGACAAGACCCAATCCTAAGCATAGCACAAGATCGTGCAGTTCGTTTGCTACAGCTTTTCCAATGTCAAGTATCTTTTCCTTAGACCATGAGATCGTGTAACTCCCGGATACCGTAGGAGAGCTTTGGGTGTATCAAACGTCACAACGTAACTGGGTGACTATAAAGGTATACTACGGGCATCTCCGAAAGTGTCTGTTGGGTTGACACGGATCGAGACTGGGATTTGTCACTCCATATGACGGAGAGGTATCTCTGGGCCCACTCGGTAATGCATCATCATAATGAGCTCAAAGTGACCAAGAGTCTGGTCACGGGATCATGCATTATGGTACGAGTAAAGTGACTTGCCGGTAACGAGATTGAACGAGGTATTGGGATACCGACGATCGAATCTCGGGCAAGTAACATATCGATTAACAAAGGGAATTGTATACGGGGTTGCTTGAATCCTCGACATCGTGGTTCATCCGATGAGATCATCGAGGAGCATGTGGGAGCCAACATGGGTATCCAGATCCCGCTGTTGGTTATTGACCGGAGAGCTGTCTCGGTCATGTCTACGTGTCTCCCGAACCCGTAGGGTCTACACACTTAAGGTTCGGTGACGCTAGGGTTGTAGAGATATGAGTATGCAGCACACCAAAAGTTGTTTGGAGTCTCGGATGAGATCCCGGACGTCACGAGGAGTTCCGGAATGGTCCAGAGGTAAAGAATTATATATGGGAAGTCGAGTTTCGGCCATCGGGAAAGTTTCGGGGGGTCACCGTTATTGTACCGGGACCACCGGAAGGGTCCCGGGGGTCCACTGGGTGGGGCCACCCATCCCGGAGGGCCCCATGGTCTGAAGTGGGAGGGGAACCAGCCCCTAGTGGGCTGGTGCGCCCCCCCTGGGCCCCCCTCTGCGCCTAGGGTTGGGAACCCTAGGGGAGGGGGCGCCTCCACTTGCCTTGGGGGGCAAGTTTCCCCCCTTGGCCGCCGCCCCCCTGGAGATCCCATCTCCTAGGGTCGGAGCCCCCCTGGGGTCCCTATATAAAGAGGGGGGGTGGGAGGGCAGCCGCACCCTGACACCTGGCGCCTCCCTCCCCCCTTGCTACACCTCCTCCTCCCGCAAACGCTTGGCGAAGCCCTGCCGGAACCCTGCTGCATCCACCACCATGCCGTCGTGCTGCTGGATCTTCATCATTCTCTCCTTCCCCCTTGCTGGATCAAGAATTAGGAGACGTCACGCTGACCGTACGTGTGTCGAACGCGGAGGTGCCGTCCGTTCGGCGCTAGGATCTCCGGTGATTTGTATCACGACGAGTACGACTCCCTCAACCCCGTTCTCTTGAACGCTTCCGCTCGCGATGTACAAGGGTATGTAGATGCACTCCCCTCTCTCGTTGCTAGATGAACTCATAGATTGATCTTGGTGAATGTAGGAATTTTTTTATTTTATGCAACGTTCCCCAACAGTGGCATCATGAGCTAGGTCTATGCGTAGTTCTCTATTGCACGAGTAAAACACAATCTGTTATGGGCGTAGATGTTGTCAACTTTCTTGCCACTACTAGTCTTATTTTGCTTCAGCGGTATTGTGGGATGAAGCGGCCCGGACCGACCTTACACGTACGCTTACGTGAGACAGGTTCCATCGACTGACATGCACTAGTTGCATAAGGTGGCTAGCGGGTGTCTGTCTCTCCCACTTTAGTTGGAGCGGATTCGATGAAAAGGGTCCTTATGAAGGGTAAATAGAAGTTGACAAATCACGTTGTGGTTATTCGTAGGTAAGAAAACGTTCTTGCTAGAACCCTATTGCAGCCACGTAAAAGATGCAACAACAATTAAAGGACATCTAACTTATTTTTGCAGCAATTGCTTTGTGATGTGATATGGCCAAAAGTTGTGATGAATGATGAATGATATATTGTGATGTATGAGATCATGTTCTTGTAATAGGAATCACGACTTGCATGTTGATGAGTATGACAACCAGCAGGAGCCATAGGAGTTGTCTTAATTATTGTATGACCTGCGTGTCAATGATTTAACGCCATGTAATTACTTTACTTTATTGCTAAACCGTTAGCCATAGTAGTAGAAGTAATAGTTGGCGAGAAACTTCATGGAGACACAATGATGGAGATCATGGTGTCATGCCGGTGACGAAGATGATCATGGAGCCCCAAAGATGGAGATCAAAGGAGCTATATGATATTGTCCATATCATGTCACTACTATTTAATTGCATGTGATGTTTGTTATGTTTATGCATCTTGTTTACTTAGAACGACGGTAGTAAATAAGATGATCCCTCATCATAATTTCAAGAAAGTGTTCCCCCTAACTGTGCGCCGTTGCTAAAGTTCGTCGTTTCGAAGCACCACGTGATGATCGGGTGTGATAGATTCCTACGTTCACATACAATGGGTGTAAGACAGTTTTACACATGCAAAAACACTTAGGTTAACTTGACGAGCCTAGCATGTACAGACATGGCCTCGGAACACAGAGACCGAAAGGTCGAACATGAGTCGTATGGAAGATACGATCAACATGGAGATGTTCATCGATGATGACTAGTCCATCTCACGTGATGATCGGACACGGCCTAGTCGACTCGGATCATGTAACACTTAGATGACTAGAGGGATGTCAAATCTGAGTGGGAGTTCATTAAATAATTTGATTAGATGAACTTAATTATCATGAACTTAGTCTAAAATCTTTGCAAAAATGTCTTGTAGATCAAATGGCCAACGCTCATGTCAACATGAACTTCAACACGTTCCTAGAGAAAACCAAGCTGAAAGATGATGGCAGCAACTATACGGACTGGGTCTGAAACCTGAGGATCATCCTCATAGCTGCCAAGAAAGCATATGTCCTAGAAGGACCGCTAGGTGAAGCACCCATCCCAGAGAACCAAGACGTTATGAACGCTTGGCAGTCACGTGCTGATGATTACTCCCTCGTTCTGTGCGGCATGCTTTACAGCTTAGAACCGGGGCTCCAAAAGCGTTTTGAGCAACACGGAGCATATGAGATGTTCGAGGAGCTGAAAATGGTTTTCCAAGCTCATGCCCGGGTCGAGAGATATGAAGTCTCCGACAAGTTCTATAGTTGTAAGATGGAGGAAAATAGTTCTGTCAGTGAGCACATACTCAAAATGTCTTGGTTGCACAACCGCCTGTCCCAGCTGGACATTAACCTCCCGGACGAGGCGGTCATTGACAGAATCCTTCAGTCGCTCCCACCGAGCTACAAGAGCTTTGTGATGAACTACAATATGCATGGGATGGTGAAAACTATTCCTGAAGTATTTTCAATGCTGAAGTCAGCAGAGGTAGAAATCAAGAAGGAACATCAAGTGTTGATGGTCAATAAAACCACTAAGTTCAAGAAGGGCAAGGGTAAGAAGAACTTCAAGAAGGATGGCAAGGATGTTGCCGCGCCCGGTAAGCCAGTTGCCGGGAAGAAGTCAAAGAATGGACCCAAGCCTGAGAGTGAGTGCTTTTATTGCAAAGAGAAGGGTCACTGGAAGCGGAACTGCCCCAAATACTTAGCGGACAAGAAGGCCGGCAACACTAAAGGTATATGTGATATACATGTAATTGATGTGTACCTTACCAGTACTCGTAGTAACTCCTGGGTATTTGATACCGGTGCCGTTGCTCATATGTGTAACTCACAGCAGGAGCTACGGAATAAGCGGAGACTGGCGGAGGACGAGGTGACGATGCGCGTCGGGAATGGTTCCAAGGTCGATGTGATCGCCGTCAGCACGCTGCCTCTACATTTACTCATGGGATTAGTTTTAAACCTCAATAATTGTTATTTAGTGCCAAGTTTGAGCATGAACATTGTATCTGGATCTCGTTTAATACGAGATGGCTACTCATTTAAATCCGAGAATAATGGTTGTTCTATTTATATGAGAGATATGTTTTATGGTCATGCCCCGATGGTCAATGGTTTATTCTTAATGAATCTCGAACGTAATGTTACACATATTCATAGTGTGAATACCAAAAGATGTAAAGTTGATAACGATAGTCCCACATACTTGTGGCACTGCCGCCTTGGTCACATTGGTGTCAAGTGCATGAAGAAGCTCCATGCTGATGGACTTTTAGAGTCTCTTGATTATGAATCATTTGACACATGAGATGTTGGAAATATGCCCTAGAGGCAATAATAAATTGATTATTATTATATTTCCTTGTTCATGATAATCATTTATTATCCATGCTATAATTGTATTGATAGGAAACTTAGATACATGTGTGGATACATAGACAACACCAAGTCCCTAGTAAGCCTCTAGTTGACTAGCTCGTTGATCAATAGATGGTTACGGTTTCCTAACCATGGACATTGGATGTCATTGATAATGGGATCACATCATTAGAAGAATGATGTGATGGACAAGACCCAATCCTAAGCCTAGCACAAAGATCGTGTAGTTCGTATGCTAAAGCTTTTCTAATGTCAAGTATCTTTTCCTTAGACCATGAGATTGTGCAACTCCCGGACACCGTAGGAATGCTTTGGGTGTACCAAACATCACAACGTAACTGGGTGGCTATAAAGGTGCATTACAGGTATCTTCGAAAGTGTCTGTTGGGTTGGCACGAATCAAGACTGGGATTTGTCACTCCGTGTAAACGGAGAGGTATCTCTGGGCCCACTCGGTAGGACATCATCATAATGTGCACAATGTGATCAAGGAGTTGATCACGGGATGATGTGTTACGGAACGAGTAAAGAGACTTGCCTGTAACGAGATTGAACAAAGTATCAGGATACCGACGATCGAATCTCGGGCAAGTATCGTACCGATAGACAAAGGGAATTGTATACGGGATTGATTAAGTCCTTGACATCGTGGTTCATCCAATGAGATCATCGTGGAACATGTGGGAGCCAACATGGGTATCCAGATCCCGCTGTTGGTTATTGACCGGAGAGTCATCTCGGTCATGTCTGCATGTCTCCCGAACCCGTAGGGTCTACACACTTAAGGTTCGGTGACGCTAGGGTTATAGAGATATTAGTATGCGGTAACCCGAAAGTTGTTCAGAGTCCCGGATGAGATCCCAGACGTCATGAAGAGTTCTGGAATGGTCCGGAGGTAAAGAATTATATATAGGAAGTGCTATTTCGGCCATCGGGACAAGTTTCGGGGTCATCGGTATTGTACCGGGACCATCGGAAGGGTCCCGGGGGTCCACCGGGTGGGGACACCTGCCCCGGGGGGCCACATGGGCTGTAGGGGGTGCGCCTTGGCCTACATGGGCCAAGGGCACCAGCCCCAAGAGGCCCATGCGCCAAGAGAAGAGAAAAAGGGGAGAGTCCTAAAGGGGGAAGGCACCTCCGAGGTGCCTTGCGGATGATGGACTCCTCCCCCCCTTAGCCGCACCCTTTCCTTGGAGGAAGGGGCAAGGGCTGCGCCTCCCCCCTCTCCCTTGGCCCTAAATATAGTGGGGAAAAGGAGGAGCAACCATACCTAAGGCCTGGCGCCTCCCTCTCCCTCCCGTGACACATCTCCCTCCTCCTGCAGCGCTTAGCGAAGCCCTGTTGGAATCCCGCTACTTCCACCACGCCGTCGTGCTGCTGGATCTCCATCAACCTCTCCCTCCTCCTTGCTGGATCAAGGCATGGGAGACGTCTCCGTTCCGTACGTGTGTTGAACGCGGAGGTGCCGTCCGTTCGGCGCTAGGATCATCGGTGATTTGAATCACGACGAGTACGACTCCTTCAACCCCGTTCTCTTGAACGCTTCCGCTTAGCGATCTACAAGGGTATGTAGATGCACTCTCCTTCCCCTCGTTGCTGGTTTCTCCATAGATAGATCTTGGTGATACGTAGGAAAATTTTGAATTTCTGCTACGTTACCCAACAGTGGCATCATGAGCTAGGTTTATGCGTAGTTACTATGCACGAGTAGAACACAAAGTAGTTGTGGGTGTCGATATTGTTTAATATGCTTGCCGTTACTAGTCTTATCTTGATTCGGCGGCATCGTGGGATGAAGCGGACCGGACCAACCTTACACGTACGCTTACGTGAGACCGGTTCCACCGACAAACATGCACTAGTTGCATAAGGTGGCTAGCGGGTGTCTGTCTCTCCCACTTTAGTCGGATCGGATTCGATGAAAAGGGTCCTTATGAAGGGTAAATAGCAATTGGCATATCACGTTGTGGTCTTTGCATAGGTAAGAAATGTTCTTGCTAGTAACCCATAGCAGCCACGTAAAACATGCAAACAACAATTAGAGGACGTCTAACTTGTTTTTGCAGGGTATGCTTTGTGATGTGATATGGCCAAGAAGAATGTGATGAATAATATGTGATGTATGAGATTGATCATGTTCTTGTAATAGGAATCACGACTTGCATGTCGATGAGTATGACAACCGGCAGGAGCCATAGGAGTTGTCTTTCTTTATTGTATGACCTGCGTGTCATTGAACAACGCCATGTAATTACTTTACTTTATTGCTAACCGGTAGCCATAGTAGTAGAAGTAATAGTTGGCGAGACAACTTCATGAAGACACGATGATGGAGATCATGATGATGGAGATCATGGTGTCATGCCGGTAACGATGATGATCATGGAGCCCCGAAGATGGAGATCAAAAGGAGCAAAATGATATTGGCCATATCATGTCACTATTTGATTGCATGTGATGTTTATCATGTTTATGCATCTTATTTGCTTAGAACGACGGTAGTAAATAAGATGATCCCTCATTAAAATTTCAAGAAGTGTTCTCCCCTAACTGTGCACCGTTGCTACAGTTCGTCGTTTCGAAGCACCACGTGATGATCGGGTGTGATAGATCCTTACGTTCACATACAACGGGTGTAAGACAGATTTACACATGCAATACACTTAGGGTTAACTTGACGAGCCTAGCATGTACAGACATGGCCTCGGAACACGGAGACCGAAAGGTCGAGCATGAGTCGTATAGTAGATACGATCAACATGAAGATGTTCACCGATGATGACTAGTCCGTCTCACGTGATGATCAGACACGGCCTAGTTTGACTCGGATCATGTAATCACTTAGATGACTTGAGGGATGTCTATCTGAGTGGGAGTTCATAAGATGAACTTAATTATCTTGAACATAGTCAAAAGGATTTTGCAAATTATGTCGTAGCTCACGCTATAGTTCTACTGTTTAGATATGTTCCTAGAGAAAAAATTAGTTGAAAGTTGATAGTAGCAATTATGCGGACTAGGTCCGTAAACTGAGGATTGTCCTCATTGCTTCATAGAAGGCTTATGTCCTTAATGCACCGCTCAGTGTGCTGAACCTCGAACGTTGTATGTGGATGTTGCGAACATCTGACATACACATTTTGATAACTACGTGATAGTTCAGTTAAACGGTTTGGAATTGAGGCACCAAAGACGTTTTTGAAACGTCGCGAAACATATGAGATGTTTTGAGGGCTGAAATTGGGATTTCTGGCTCGTGCCCACGTCAAGAGGTATAAGACCTCCGACGATTTTCTTAACCTACAAACTAAGGGAGAAAAGCTCAATTGTTGAGCCTGTGCTCAGATTGTCTGAGTACAACAATCATTTGAATCAAGTGGGAGTTGATCTTCTAGATGAGATAGTGATGTTTCTCCGAAAGTAATTGCCACCAAGCTGCTAGAGCTTCGTGATGAACTATAACATATCAAGGATAGAGATGATGATCCTTGAGGTATTCGCGTTGTTTGACACCACGAAAGTAGAAATCAAGAAGGTGCATCAATTGTTGATGGTTGGTAAAACCACTAGTTTCAAGAAGGGCAAGGGCAAGAAGGGATACTTCATAAAACAGCAATTCAGCTGCTGCTCTAGTGAAGAAACCCAAGGTTGAACCCAAACCCGAGACTAAGTGCTTCTGTAATAAGGGGAAAAACCACTAGAGCAGAATTACCCTAGATACTTGGTAGATAAGAAGGCTGGCAAGGTCGATAGAAGTATATTGGATATACATTATGTTGATGTGTACTTTACTAGTACTCCTAGTAGCACCAGGGTATTAGATACCGGTTCAGTTGCTAAGTGTTAGTAACTCAAAATAAAAGCTACGGAATAAACGGGGACTAGCTAAAGGTGAGCTGACGATATGTGTTGGAAGTGTTTCCAATGTTGATATGATCAGGCATCGCACGCTCCCTCTACCATCGAGATTGGTGTTTGCGTTGAGCATAGACATGATTGGATTATGTCTACCGCAATACGGTTATTCATTTAAGGAGAATAACGGTTACTCTGTTTATTTGAATAATACCTTCAATGGTCTTGCACCTATAATGAATGGTTTATTGAATCTCGATCGTAGTGATACACATGTTCATGCCAAAAGATAGTAATGATAGTACCACCTACTTGTGGCACTGCTACTTAAGTCATATCGGTATAAAATGCATGAAGAAGCTCCATGTTGATGGATCTTTGGGCTCACTCGTTTTTGAAAAGTTTGAGACATGCGAACCATGTCTATTGGTGTATATGCATGAAGAAACTCCATGCAAATGGACCGTTTTGACTCACTTGATTTTGAATCACTTGGGACATGCAAATCATACCACATGGGCAAGATGACTGAAAGCCTCATTTTCAGTAAAATGGAACCAGAAAGCAACTTGTTGGAAGTAATACATTTTGATGTGTGCAGTCCAATGAGTGCTGAGGCATGTAGTGGATATCGTTATGTTCTTACTTCACAGATGATTTGAGTAGATGTTGAGTACATTTACTTGATAAATCACGAGTCTGAATTATTGAAAGGTTCAAGTAATTTCAGGGTGAAGTTGAAAGATCGTCGTGACAAGAGGATAAAAGATCTATGATATGATCATAGAGATGAATATATGAATTACGAGTTTGGCACAGAATTAAGACATTGTGGAAATTGTTTCACAACTAATACAGCCTGGAACACCATAGTGTGATGGTGTGTCCGAACATCATAACTGCACCCTATTGGATATGATGCATACCATGATGTCTCTTATCGAATTACCACGATAGTTTATGGGTTAGGCATTAAAGACAACCACATTCACTTTAAAATAGGGCACCACGCAATTCCGTTAAGACGACACCGTATGAACTATGGTTTAGAGAAACCTAAGCTGTCGTTTCTTGAAAGTTTGGGGCTGCGACGCTTATGTGAAAAAGTTTCAGGCTGATAAGCTCGAACCCAAAGCGGATAAATGCATCTTCATAGGACACCCAAAACAATTGGGTATACCTCCTGTCTCAGATCCGAAAGCAATAAGGGATTGTTTCTAGAATCGGGTCCTTTCCCGAGGAAAAGTTTCTCTCGAAAGAATTGAGTGGGAGGATGGTGGAGACTTGATGAGGTTATTGAACCGTCTCTTCAACTAGTGTGTGGCAGGGCACAAGAAGTTGTTCCTGTGGCACCTACACCAATTGAAGTGGAAGCTTATGATGGTGATCATGAAACTTCAGATCAAGTCACTATCAAACCTCGTGGGATGACAAGGATGCGTACTACTTCAGAGTGGTACGTAATCCTGTCTTGGAAGTCATGTTGCTAGACAACAATGAACCTACGAGCTATGGAGAAGCGATGGTGGGCCCGGATTCCAATGAATGGCTCAAAGCCATATAATCCGAGAAAGGATCCATATATGAAAACAAAGTGAAGACTTTGGCAGAACAGCTCGATGGTCGTAAGGCTGTTGAGTGCAGATGGATTTTAAAAGGAAGACGGACAATGATGGTAAGTATCACCATTAAGAAAGCTCGACTTGTCGTTAAGATGTTTTCCGACAAGTTCAAGGAGTTGACTACGATGAGACTTTCTCACTCGTAGCGATGCTAAGAGTCTGTTGGAATTATATTAGCGATTACTGCATTATTTATGAAATCTTGCAGATAGGATGTCAAAACATTGTTTCCTCGACGATTTTTCTTGAGGAAAGGTTGTATATGATACAACCGGAAGGTTTTGTCAATCCTGAAAGATGCTAATAAGTATGCAAAGTTCTAGCAATCCTTCTAAGGACTGGAGTAAGCATCTCGGAGTTGGAATGTATGCTTTGATGATGATCAAAGATTTTGGGTTTATACAAAGTTTATGAGAAACTTGTATTTCCAAAGAAGTGAGTGGGAGCACTATAGAATTTCTGATGAGTATATATTGTTGACATATTGTTGATCAGAAATGACGTAGAATTTCTGGAAAGCATATAGGGTTATTTGGAAAGTATTTTTCAATGGAAAGCCTGGATTAAGCTACTTGAACGTTGAGCATCAAGATCTATAAGGATAGATCAAAACGCTTAATGGTACTTTCAAATGAGCACATACCTTGACATGATCTTGAAGGTGTTCAAGATGGATCAGTCAAAAGGAGTTCTTGCCTGAGTTGTAAGGTATGAAGTTAAGACTTAAAGCTCGACCACGGCAGAATAGAGAGAAAGGACGAAGGTCGTCCCCTATGCTTAACACATAGGCTCTATAGTATGCTATGCTGTGTACCGCACCTGAAGTGTGCCTTGCCATGAGTTAGTCAAGGGGTACAAGAGTGATCCAAGAATGGATCACAGGACAGTGGTCAAAGTTATCCTTAGTAACTAGTGGACTAAGGAATTTTCTGGATTATGGAGGTGGTAAAAGAGTTCGTCGTAAAGGGTTACGTCGATGCAAGCTTAACACCTATCCGGATAGCTCTGAGTAGAGATACCGGATACGTATAATGGAGCAACAATTTAGAGTAGCTCCAAGTAGAACAGTTATTTGGAATAGCTCCAAATAGAACGTGGTAGCTGCATCTAGGAGATGACATAGAGATTTGTAAAGCACACACGGATCTGAAAAGGTTCAGACCCGTTGACTATAACCTCTCTCACAAGCATAACATGATCAAACCCAGAACTCATCGAGTGTTAATCACATGGTAATGTGAACTAGATTATTGACTCTAGTAAACTCTTTGGGTTTTAGTCACATAGGGATGTGACCTTGAGTGCTAATCACATATCGATGTGAACTAGATTATTGACTCTAGTGCAAGTGGGAGACTGTTGGAAATATGCCCTAGAGGCAATAATAAATTGATTATTATTATATTTCCTTGTTCATGATAATCGTTTATTATCCATGCTATAATTGTATTGATAGGAAACTTAGATACATGTGTGGATACATAGACAACACCAAGTCCCTAGTAAGCCTCTAGTTGACTAGCTCATTGATCAATAGATGGTTACGGTTTCCTAACCATGGACATTGGATGTCATTGATAACGGGATCACATCATTAGAAGAATGATGTGATGGACAAGACCCAATCCTAAGCCTAGCACAAAGATCGTGTAGTTCGTATGCTAAAGCTTTTCTAATGTCAAGTATCTTTTCCTTAGACCATGAGATTGTGCAACTCCCGGACACCGTAGGAATGCTTTGGGTGTACCAAACATCACAACGTAACTGGGTGGCTATAAAGGTGCATTACAGGTATCTCCGAAAGTGTCTGTTGGGTTGGCACGAATCGAGACTGGGATTTGTCACTCCGTGTAAACGGAGAGGTATCTCTGGGCCCACTCGGTAGGACATCATCACAATGTGCACAATGTGATCAAGGAGTTGATCACGGGATGATGTGTTACGGAACGAGTAAAGAGACTTGCCTGTAACGAGATTGAACAAGGTATCGGGATACCGACGATCGAATCTCGGGCAAGTATCGTACCGATAGACAAAGGGAATTGTATACGGGATTGATTAAGTCCTTGACATCGTGGTTCATCCGATGAGATCATCGTGGAACATGTGGGAGCCAACATGGGTATCCGGATCCCGCTGTTGGTTATTGACCGGAGAGTCATCTCGGTCATGTCTGCATGTCTCCCGAACCCGTAGGGTCTACACACTTAAGGTTCGGTGACGCTAGGGTTATAGAGATATTAGTATGCGGTAACCCGAAAGTTGTTCGGAGACCCGGATGAGATCCCAGACATCACGAGGAGTTCCGGAATGGTCCGGAGGTAAAGAATTATATATAGGAAGTGCTATTTCGGCCATCGGGACAAGTTTCGGGGTCATCGGTATTGTACCGGGACCACCGGAAGGGTCCCGGGGGTCCACCGGGTGGGGCCACCTGCCCCGGGGGGCCACATGGGCTGTGGGGGGTGCACCTTGGCCTACATGGGCCAAGGGCACCAGCCCCAAGAGGCCCATGCGCCAAGAGAAGAGAAAAAGGGGAGAGTCCTAAAGGGGGAAGGCACCTCCGAGGTGCCTTGGGGATGATTGACTCCTCCCCCCCTTAGCCGCACCCTTTCCTTGGAGGAAGGGGCAAGGGCTGAGCCTCCCCCCTCTCCCTTGGCCCTATATATAGTGGGGAAAAGGAGGAGCAACCATACCTAAGGCCTGGCGCCTCCCTCTCCCTCCCGTGACACATCTCCCTCCTCCTGTAGCGCTTAGCGAAGCCCTGTTGGAATCCCGCTACTTCCACCACGCCGTCGTGCTGCTGGATCTCCATCAACCTCTCCCTCCTCCTTGCTGGATCAAGGCATGGGAGACGTCTCCGTTCCGTACGTGTGTTGAACGCGGAGGTGCCGTCCGTTCGGCGCTAGGATCATCGGTGATTTGAATCACGACGAGTACGACTCCTTCAACCCCGTTCTCTTGAACGCTTCCGCTTAGCAATCTACAAGGGTATGTAGATGCACTCTCCTTCCCCTCGTTGCTGGTTTCTCCATAGATAGATCTTGGTGATACGTAGGAAAATTTTGAATTTCTGCTACGTTACCCAACATGAGAACCATGCCTCATGGGCAAAATGACCAAGACTCCGTTCTCCAGAACAATGGAGCGAGCAACCAACTTATTGGAGATCATACATACCGATGTGTGTGGTCCAATGAGCGTTGAGGCTCGCAGAGGATATCGTTATGTTCTCACTCTCACTGATGACTTGAGTAGATATGGGTATGTCTACTTGATGAAACACAACTCTGAGACCTTTGAAAAGTTCAGGGAATTTCAGAATGAGGTAGAGAATCAACGTGACCGAAAGATAAAGTTCTTACGATCAGATCGTGGAGGAGAATATTTAAGTCACAAATTTGGTATGCACTTAAGGAAATGTGGAATCGTTTCACAACTCACGCCGCCTGGAACACCTCAGCGTAACGGTGTGTCCGAATGTTGTAATCGCACTCTATTGGATATGGTGCGATCTATGATGTCTCTTACCGATTTAGCGCTATCATTTTGGGGATACGCTCTAGAGACAGCTACATTCACTTTAAATAGGGCTCCGTCTAAATCCGTTGAGACGACACCGTATGAATTATGGTTTGGGAAAAAACCTAAGCTGACATTTCTAAAAGATTGGGGATGCGATGCTTATGTCAAGAAACTTCAACCTGAAAAGCTCGAACCCAAGTCTAAAAAATGCGTCTTCATAGGATACCCTAAGGAAACCATTGGGTATACCTTCTACCTTAGATCCGAAGGCAAGATCTTTGTTGCCAAGAACGGATCCTTTCTGGAAAAAGAGTTTCTCTCGAAAGGAGTAAGTGGGAGGAAAGTAGAACTCGATGAAGTACTACCTCTTGAACCGGAAAGTAGTGCAGCTCAGGAAAATGTTCCTGTGATGCCTACACCGACTGGAGAGGAAATTAATGATGATGATCAAGGTACTTCGGATCAAGTTGCTACTGAACTTCGTAGGTCCACAAGGACACGTTCCACACCACAGTGGTATGGCAACCCTGTCCTGGAAATCATGTTGTTAGACAATGGTGAACCTTTGAACTATGAAGAAGCGATGGCGGGCCCAGATTCCAACAAATGGCTTGAAGCCATGCAATCCGAGACAGAATCCATGTATGAAAACAAAGTATGGACTTTGACAGACTTGCCCGATGATCGGCGAGTGATAGAAAACAAATGGATCTTTAAGAAGAAGACGGACGCGGATGGTAATGTTACCATCTATAAAGCTCAACTTGTCACTAAGGGTTATCGGCATGTTCAAGGGGTTGACTACGATGAGACTTTCTCTCCCGTAGCGAAGCTGAAGTCCGTTCGAATCATGTTAGCAATTGCCGCATACTATGATTATGAGATATGGCAGATGGACGTCAAAACAGCATTCCTTAACGGCTATCTTAAGGAAGAACTGTATATGATGCAGCCGGAAGGTTTTGTCGATCCTAAGAATGCTAACAAGGTATGCAAGCTCCAGCGATCCATTTATGGGCTGGTGCAAGCATCTCGGAGTTGGAACATTCGCTTTAATGAGATGATCAAAGCGTTTGGGTTTATGCTGACTTATGGAGAAGCTTGCGTTTACAAGAAAGTGAGTGGGAGCTCTGTAGCATTTCTCATATTATATGTAGATGACATACTTTTGATGGGAAATGATATAGAACTATTGGACAGCATTAAGGCCTACTTGAATAAGTGTTTTTCAATGAAGGACCTTGGAGAAGCTGCTTGCATATTAGGCATCAAGATCTATAGGGATAGATCGAGATGCCTCATAGGTCTTTCACAAAGCACATACCTTGACAAGATATTGAAGAAGTTCAATATGGATCAGTCCAAGAAAGGGTTCTTGCCTGTGTTGCAAGGTGTGAGATTGAGCTCGGCTCAATGACCGACCACGGCAGAAGATAAAGAAGAGATGAGTGTCATCCCCTATGCCTCAGCCATAGGATCTATTATGTATGCCATGCTGTGTACCAGACCTGATGTAAACCTTGCCGTAAGTTTGGTAGGAAGGTACCAAAGTAATCCCAGCAAGGAACACTGGACAGCGGTCAAGAATATCCTGAAGTACCTGAAAAGGACAAAGGACATGTTTCTCGTCTATGGAGGTGATGAAGAGCTCGTCGTAAAGGGTTACGTCGATGCTATCTTCGACAAAGATCTGGATGACTCTAAGTCACAAACCGGATATGTGTATATGTTGAATCATGGAGCAGTAAGCTGGTGCAGTTGCAAGCAGAGCGTCGTGCCGGGATCTACATGTGAAGCGGAGTACATGGTAGCCTCGGAGGCAGCGCATGAAGCAATATGGATGAAGGAGTTCATCACCGACCTAGGAGTCATACCCAATGCGTCGGGGCCGATCACTCTCTTCTGTGACAACACTGGAGCTATTGCCCTTGCCAAGGAGCCCAGGTTTCACAAGAAGACCAGGCACATCAAGCGTCGTTTCAACTCCATCCGTGAAAATGTTTAAGATGGAGACATAGATATTTGCAAAGTACATACGGATCTGAATGTCGCAGATCCGTTGACTAAACCTCTTCCGCGAGCAAAACATGATCAACACCAGAACTCTATAGGTGTTCGATTCATCACAATGTAACTAGATTATTGACTATAGTGCAAGTGGGAGACTATTGTAAATATGCCCTAGAGGCAATAATAAAAGGATTATTATTATATTTCCTTGTTCATGATAATTGTCTTTTATTCATGCTATAATTGTATTATCCGAAAATCGTAATACACGTGTGAATACATAGACCACAATATGTCCCAAGTGAGCCTCTAGTTGACTAGCTCATTGATCAATAGATAGTCATGGTTTCCTGACTATGGACATTAGATGTCATTGATAACGGGATCACATCATTAGGAGAATGATGTGATGGACAAGACCCAATCCTAAGCATAGCACAAGATCATGTAGTTCGTTTGCTAGAGCTTTTCCAATGTCAAGTATCTTTTCCTTAGACCATGAGATCGTGTAACTCCCAGATACCGTAGGAGTGCTTTGGGTGTATCAAACGTCACAACGTAACTGGGTGACTATAAAGGTATACTACGGGCATCTCCGAAAGTGTCTGTTGGGTTGACACGGATCGAGACTGGGATTTGTCACTCCGTATGACGGAGAGGTATCTCTAGGCCCACTCGGTAATGCATCATCATAATGAGCTCAAAGTGACCAAGAGTCTAGTCATGGGATCATGCATTATGGTACGAGTAAAGTGACTTGCCGGTAACAAGATTGAACATCATCATACCGACGATCGAATCTCGGGCAAGTAACATACCGATTAACAAAGGGAATTGTATACGGGGTTGCTTGAATCCTCGACATCGTGGTTCATCCGATGAGATCATCGAGGAGCATGTGGTTGAAGGAAATATGCCCTAGAGGCAATAATAAAGTTATTATTTATTTCCTTATATCATGATAAATGTTTATTATTCATGCTAGAATTGTATTAACCGGAAACATAATACATGTGTGAATACATAGACAAACATATAGTCACTAGTATGCCTCTACTTGACTAGCTCATTAATCAAAGATGGTTATGTTTCCTAACCATAGACATGTGTTGTCATTTGATTAATGAGATCACATCATTAGGAGAATAATGTGATTGACATGACCCACCCCGTTAGCTTAGCACTTGATCGTTTAGTATTCTGCTATTGCTTTCTTCATGACTTATATATGTTCCTGTAACTATGAGAATTATGCAACTCCCGTTTACCGGAGGAACACTTTGGGTACTACCAAACGTCACAACGTAACTGGGTGATTATAAAGGAGTACTACAGGTGTCTCCGAAGGTACATGTTGAGTTGGCGTATTTCGAGATTAGGTTTTGTCACTCCGATTGTCGGAGAGGTATCTCTGGGCCCTCTCGGTAATACTCATCACTTAATCCTTGCAAGCATTATAACTAATAAGTTAGTTATGAGATGACGTATTACAGAACGAGTAAAGAGACTTGCCGGTAACGAGATTGAACTAGGTATTGGACACCGACGATCAAATCTCGGGAAAGTAACATACCGATGACAAAGGGAACAACGTATGTTGTTATGCGGTTTGACTGATAAAGATCTTCGTAGAATATGTAGGAACCAATATGGGCATCCAGGTCCCGCTATTGGTTATTGACCGAGAATGGTTTTAGGTCATGTCTACATAGTTCTCGAACCCGTAGGGTCCGCACGCTTAAAGTTTCGATGACAGTTTTATTATGAGTTTATAAGTTTTGATGTACCGAAGTTTGTTCGGAGTCCCGGATGTGATCACGGACATGACGAGGAGTCTCGAAATGGTCGAGACATAAAGATTGATATATTGGACGACTATATTCGGACACCGGAAAGGTTCCGGGTGATTTCGGAGAAAACCGGAGTGCCGGAGGGTTACCGGACCCCCCCCCCCCCGGAGAGTTAATGGGCCACATGGGCCTTGGTGGGAAGAGAGAGGGGCGGCCAGGAAGGGCCGCGCGCCCCCTCTCCCTCTGGTCCGAATTGGACTAGGAGGGGGGGCGGCGCCCCCCTCTTTCCTTCCCCTCCTCTCCCCCTTCCTTCCCCTCCTAGTAGGAGTAGGAAAGGAGGAGTCCTACTACTACTGGGAGGAGGACTCCTCCTCCTGGTGCGCCCAACAAGGGCCGGCTGGCCTCCCCCCTCCCTCCTTTATATACGGGGGCAGGGGCACCCCATAGACACACAAGTTGATCTACAGATTGTTCCTTAGCCGTGTGCGGTGCCCCCTTCCACCATATTCCACCTCGGTCATATCGTCGCGAAGCTTAGGCGAAGCCCTGCGCCGGTAGAACATCAACATCGTCACCACGCCGTCTTGCTGACGGAACTCATCTCCGGAGCTCGGCTGGATCGGAGGCCGGAGATCGTCATCGAGCTGAACGTGTGCTGAACTCGGAGGCCCCGTACGTTCGGTGCTTGGATCGGTCGGATCGTGAAGACGTAGGACTACATCAACCGCGTTATTGTAACGCTTCCGCTAACGGTCTGCGAGGGTACGTGGACATACACTCTCCCCTCTCGTTGCTATGCCATCAACATGATCTTGCGTGTGCGTAGGAAATTTTTTGAAATTACTACGAAACCCAACAGTGGTATCAGAGCCTAGGTTTTATGCGTTGATGTTATATGCACGAGTAGAACACAAGTGAGTTGTGGGCGATACAAGTCATACTGCTTACCAGCATGTCATACTTTGGTTCGGCGGTATTGTGAGATGAAGCGGCCCGGACCGACATTACGCGTACGCTTACGCGAGACTGGTTTCACCGCTACGAGCACTCGTTGCTTAAAGGTGACCGGCGGGTGTCTGTCTCTCTCACTTTAGTTGAACCGAGTGTGGCTACGCCCGGTCCTTGCGAAGGTTAAAACAGCACCAACTTGACAAACTATCGTTGTGGTTTTGATGCGTAGGTAAGAACGGTTCTTGCTAAGCCTGTAGCAGCCACGTAAAATTTGCAACAACAAAGTAGAGGACGTCTAACTTGTTTTTGCAGGGTATGTTGTGATGTGATATGGCCAAGACGTGATGCTATATTTTATTGTATGAGATGATCATGTTTTGTAACCGAAGTTATCGGCAACTGGCAGGAGCCATATGGTTGTCGCTTTATTGTATGAAATGCAAACGCCCTGTAATTGCTTTACTTTATCACTAAGCGGTAGCGATAGTCGTAGAAGCAATAGATGGCGTAGACGACAACGATGCTACGATGGAGATCAAGGTGTCGCGCGGTGATGATGGTGATCATGACGGTGCTTCGAAGATGGAGATCACAAGCACAAGATGATGATGGCCATATCATATCACTTATATTGATTGCATGTGATGTTTATCCTTTATGCATCTTATCTTGCTTTGATTGACGGTAGCATTTTAAGATGATCTCTCACTAATTATCAAGAAGTGTTCTCCCTGAGTATGCACCGTTGCGAAAGTTCTTCGTGCTGAGACACCACGTGATGATCGGGTGTGATAGGCTCTACGTTCAAATACAACGGGTGCAAAACAGTTGCACACGCGGAATACTCAGGTTATACTTGACGAGCCTAGCATATACAGATATGGCCTCGGAACACGGAGACCGAAAGGTCGAGCGTGAATCATATAGTAGATATGATCAACATAGCGATGTTCACCATTGAAACAACTCCATCTCACATGATGATCGGACATGGTTTGGTTGATTTGGATCACGTAATCCCTTAGATGACTAGAGAGATGTCTGTCTAAGTGGGAGTTCTTAAGTAATATGATTAATTGAACTTAAATTTATCATGAACTTAGTACCTGATAGTATCTTGCTTGTCTATGTTTGTTTGTAGATAGATGGCTCGTGCTATTGTTCCGTTGAATTTTAATGCGTTCCTTGAGAAAGCAAAGTTGAAAGATGATGGTAGCAATTACACGGACTGGGTCCGTAACCTGAGGATTATCCTCATTGCTGAATAGAAAAGTTACGTCCTGGAAGCACCGCTGGGTGCCAGGCCTGCTACTGATGCAACTGACGACGTTAAGAACGTCTGGCAGAGCAAAGCTGATGACTACTCTATAGTTCAGTGTAACATGCTTTATGGCTTAGAATCGGGACTTCAAAGACGTTTTGAACGTCATGGACCATATAAGATGTTCCAGAAGTTGAAGTTAATATTTCAAGCAAATACCCGAGTTGAGAGATATGAAGTCTCCAACAAGTTCTATAGCTAAAAGATGGAGGAGAATCGCTCAGATTGTCTGGGTACTACAATCGCTTGAATCAAGTGGGAGTTAATCTTCCAGATAAGATAGTGATTGACAGAATTCTCTAGTCACCACCACCAAGTTAGTAGAACTTCGTGATGAACTATAATATGCAAGGGATGAACAAGACTATTCCCGAGCTCTTCGCGATGCTGAAAGCCGCGGAGGTAGAAATCAAGAAGGAGCATCAAGTGTTGATGGTTAACAAAACCACTAGTTTCAAGAAAAAGGGCAAAGGGAAGAAGAAGGGGAACTTCAAAAAGAACAGCAAGAAAGTTGCTGCTCGAGAGAAGAAACCCAAGTTTGGACCTAAGCCTGAAACTGAGTGCTTCTATTGCAAGCAGACTGGACACTGGAAGCGGAACTGCCCCAAGTATTTGGCGGATAAGAAGGATGGCAAAGTGAACAAAGGTATATGTGATATACATGTTATTGATGTGTACCTTACTAATGCTCGCAGTAGCACCTGGGTATTTGATACTGGTTCTGTTGCTAATATTTGCAACTCGAAACAGGGACTAGGATTAAGTGAAGATTGGCTAAGGACGAGGTGACGATGCGCGTGGGAAATGGTTCCAAAGTCGATGTGATCGCAGTCGGCACGCTACCTCTACATCTACCATCAGGATTAGTTTTAGACCTAAATAATTGTTATTTGGTGCCAGCGTTGAGCATGAACATTATATCTGGATCTTGTTTGATGCGAAACGGTTGTTCATTTAAATCAGAGAATAATGGTTGTTCTATTTACATGAGTAATATCTTTTATGGTCATGCACCTTTGAAGAGTGGTCTATTTTTATTGAATCTTGATAGTAGTGATACACATATTCATAGTGTTGAAATCAAAAGATGCAGAGTTGATAATGATAGTGCAACTTATTTGTGGCACTGCCGTTTAGGTCATATCGGTGTAAAACGCATGAAGAAACTCCATACTAATGGGCTTTTGGAATCACTTGATTTTGAATCACTTGGTACTTGCGAACCGTGCCTTATGGGCAAGATGACCAAAACACCGTTCTCCGGTAATATGGAGAGAGCAACAGATTTGTTGGAGATCATACATACAGATGTATGTGGTCCAATGAATGTTGAGGCTCGTGGCGGATATCGTTATTTTCTCACCTTCACAGATGATTTAAGCAGATATGGGTATATCTACTTAATGAAACACAAGTCTGAAACATTTGAAAAGTTCAAAGAATTTCAGAGTGAAGTGGAAAATCATCGTAACAAGAAAATAAAGTTTCTACGATCTGATCGTGGAGGAGAATATTTGAGTTACGAGTTTGGTCTACACTTGAAAAATTGCGGGATAGTCTCGCAACTCACGCCACCTGGAACACCACAATGAAATGGTGTGTCCGAACGTCGTAATCGTACATTACTAGATATGGTACGATCTATGATGTCTCTTACTGATTTACCGCTATCGTTTTCGGGTTATGCTTTAGAGACGGCCGCATTCACGTTAAATAGGGCACCATCAAAATCCGTTGAGACGACGCCTTATGAACTGTGGTTTGGCAAGAAACCAAAGTTGTCATTTCTTAAAGTTTGGGGCTGCGATGCTTATGTGAAGAAACTTCAACCAGATAAGCTCGAACCCAAATCAGAGAAATGTATCTTCATAGGATACCCAAAGGAGACTATTGGGTACACCTTCTATCACAGATCTGAGGGCAAGATTTTCGTTGCTAAATTCGGATCCTTTCTAGAGAAGGAGTTTCTCTCGAAAGAAGTGAGTGGGAGGAAAGTAGAACTTGACGAGATAACTGTATCTACTCCCTTATTGGAAAATAGTTCATCACAAGAACCGGTTCCTGTGACAACTACACCAATCAGTGAGGAAGTTGATGATATTGATCATGAAACTTCAGATCAAGTTTCTACAGAACCTCGTAGGTCTACCAGAGTAAGATCCGCACCAGAGTGGTATGGTAATCATATTTTGGAAGTCATGTTACTTGACCATGATGAACCTACGAACTATGAGGAAGCGATGATGAGTCCAGATTCCGCAAAATGGCTAGAGGCCATGAAATCTGAGATGGGATCCATGTATGAAAACAAAGTATGGACTTTGGTTGATTTGCCCGATGATCGGCAAGCCATTGAGAATAAATGGATCTTTAAGAAGAAGACTGACGCTGATGGTAATGTAACTGTCTATAAAGCTCGACTTGTTGCGAAAGGTTTTCGACAAGTTCAAGGGGTTGACTACGATGAGACTTTCTCACCCGTAGCAATGCTTAAGTCTGTCCGAATCATGTTAGCTATTTGCTGCATTTCATGATTATGAAATTTGGCAAATGGATGTCAAAACTGCATTCTTGAATGGATTTCTAGAAGAAGAGTTGTATATGATGCAGCCAGAAGGTTTTGTTGATCCAAAAGGTGCTAACAAAGTATGCAAACTCCAGCGATCCATTTATGGACTGGTGCAAGCATATCGGAGTTGGAATAAACGTTTTGATAGTGTGATCAAAGCATATGGTTTTATACAGACTTTTGGAGAAGCCTGTATTTACAAGAAAGTGAGTGGGAGCTCTATAGCATTTCTGATATTATATGTAGATGACATATTATTAATTGGAAATGATATAGAATTTCTGGATAGCATAAAGGGATACTTGAATAAAAGTTTTTCAATGAAAGACCTCGGTGAAGCTGCTTACATATTGGGCATCAAGATCTATAGAGATAGATCAAGACGCTTAATAGGACTTCCACAAAGCACATACCTTGACAAAATTTTGAAAAAGTTCAAAATGGATCAGGCAAAGAAAGGGTTCTTGCCCGTGCTACAAGGTGTGAAGTTGAGTCAAACTCAATGCCCGACCACAGCAGAAGATAGAGAGAAAATGAAAGATGTTCCCTATGCTTCAGCCATAGGCTCTATCATGTATGCAATGCTGTGTACCAGACCTGACGTATGCTTAGCAATAAGCTTGGCAGGAAGGTACCAAAGTAATCTAGGAGTGGATCACTGGACAGTGGTCAAGAACATCCTGAAATACCTAAAAAGGACTAAGGATATGTTTCTCGTATATGGGGGTGACAAAGAGCTAGTCGTAAATGGTTACGTCGATGCAAGCTTTGACACTGATCCAGAATATTCTAAATCGCAAACCGGATACGTGTTTTTATTAAACGGTGGAGCTGTAAGTTGGTGCAGTTCTAAACAAAGCGTCGTGGCGGGATCTACATGTGAAGCGGAGTACATAGCTGCTTCTGAAGCAGCAAATGAAGGAGTCTGGATGAAGGAGTTCATTTCCGATCTAGGTGTCATACCTAGTGCATCGGGACCAATGAAGATCTTCTGTGACAATACTGGTGCAATTGCCTTGGCAAAGGAATCCAGATTTCACAAGAGGACCAAGCACATCAAAAGACGCTTCAATTCCACTCGGGACCAAGTCCAAGTGGGAGACATAGAGATTTGCAAAATACATACGGATCTGAATGTTGTAGACCCGTTGACTAAGCCTCTCTCACGAGCAAAACATGATCAGCACCAAGACTCCATGGGTGTTAGAATCATTACAATGTAATCTAGATTTTTGACTCTAGTGCAAGTGGGAGACTGAAGGAAATATGCCCTAGAGGCAATAATAAAGTTATTATTTTTTTCCTTATATCATGATAAATGTTTATTATTCATGCTAGAATTGTATTAACCGGAAACATAATACATGTGTGAATACATAGACAAACATATAGTCACTAGTATGCCTCTACTTGACTAGCTCATTAATCAAAGATGGTTATGTTTCCTAACCATAGACATGTGTTGTCATTTGATTAATGAGATCACATCATTAGGAGAATAATGTGATTGACATGACCCACCCCGTTAGCTTAGCACTTGATCGTTTAGTATTCTGCTATTGCTTTCTTCATGACTTATATATGTTCCTGTAACTATGAGAATTATGCAACTCCCGTTTACCGGAGGAACACTTTGGGTACTACCAAACGTCACAACGTAACTGGGTGATTATAAAGGAGTACTACAGGTGTCTCCGAAGGTACATGTTGAGTTGGCGTATTTCGAGATTAGGTTTTGTCACTCCGATTGTCGGAGAGGTATCTCTGGTCCCTCTCGGTAATACTCATCACTTAAGCCTTGCAAGCATTATAACTAATAAGTTAGTTATGTGATGACGTATTACAGAACAAGTAAAGAGACTTGCCGGTAATGAGATTGAACTAGGTATTGGATACCGACGATCAAATCTCGGGCAAGTAACATACCGATGACAAAGGGAACAACGTATGTTGTTATGCGGTTTGACCGATAAAGATCTTCATAGAATATGTAGGAACCAATATGGGCATCCAGGTCCCGCTATTGGTTATTAACCGAGAATGGTTTTAGGTCATGTCTACATAGTTCTCGAACTCGTAGGGTCCGCACGCTTAAAGTTTCGATGACAGTTTTATTATGAGTTTATAAGTTTTGATGTACCGAAGTTTGTTCGGAGTCCCGAATGTGATCACGGACATGACGAGGAGTCTCGAAATGGTCGAGACATAAAGATTGATATATTGGACGACTATATTCGGACACCGGAAAGGTTCCGGGTGATTTCGGAGAAAATCGGAGTGCCGGAGGGTTACCGGAACCCCCCCCCCCTGGAGAGTTAATGGGCCACATGGGCCTTGGTTTGGTGGGAAGAGAGAGGGGCGGCCAGGAAGGGCCGCGCGCCCCCTCTCCCTCTGGTCCGAATTGGACTAGGAGGGGGGGCGGCGCCCCACTCTTTCCTTCCCCTCCTCTCCCCCTTCCTTCCCCTCCTAGTAGGAGTAGGAAAGGAGGAGTCCTACTCCTACTAGGAGGAGGACTCCTCCTCCTGGCGTGCCCAACAAGGGCCGGCCGGCCTTCCCCCTCCCTCCTTTATATATGGGGGCAGGGGCACCCCATAGACACACAAGTTGATCTACGGATCATTCCTTAGCCATGTGCGGTGCCCCCTTCCACCATATTCCACCTCGGTCATATCGTCGCGAAGCTTAGGCGAAGCCCTGCGCCGGTAGAACATCAACATCATCACCACGCCGTCGTGCTGACGGAACTCATCTCCGGAGCTCGGCTGGATCGGAGGCCGGAGATCGTCATCGAGCTGAACGTGTGCTGAACTCGGAGGCCCCGTACGTTTGGTGCTTGGATCGGTCAGATCGTGAAGACGTACGACTACATCAACCGCGTTATTATAATGCTTCCGCTAACGGTCTACGAGGGTACGTGGACATACACTCTCCCCTCTTGTTGCTATGCCATCAACATGATCTTGCGTGTGCGTAGGAAATTTTTTGAAATTACTACGAAACCCAACAGTGGGATCCAACATGGGTATCCAGATCCCGCTGTTGGTTATTGACCGGAGAGCCATCTCGGTCATGTCTATGTGTCTCCCGAACCCGTAGGGTTTAGACACTTAAGGTTCGGTGACGTTAGGGTTGTAGAGATATGAGTATGCAGCAAACCGAAAGTTGTTTGGAGTCCCGGATGAGATCCCGGACGTCACGAGGACTTCCGGAATGGTCCAAAGGTAAAGAATTATATATGGGAAGTCGAGTTTCGGCCATCGGGAAAGTTTCGGGGGTCACCGGTATTGTAGCGGGACCACCGGAAGGGTCCCGGGGGTCCACCCATTCCGGAGGGCCCCATGGGCTGAAGTGGGAGGGGAACCAGCCCCTGGTGGGCTGGTGCACCCCCCTGGGGCCCCCTCTGCGCCTAGGGTTGGGAACCCTAGGGGAGGGGGCGCCTCCACTTGCCTTGGGGGGCAAGTTTCCCCCCTTGGCCGCCACCCCCCTAGGAGATCCCATCTCCTAGGGCCGGCGCCCCCCTGGGGTCCCTATATAAAGAGGGGGGTGGGAGGGCAGCCGCACCCTGACACCTGGTGCCTCCCTCCCCCTTGCTACACCTTCTCCTCCCGCAAATGCTTGGCGAAGCCCTGCCGGAACCCTGCTGCATCCACCACCACGCCATCGTGCTGCTGGATCTTCATCAACCTCTCCTTCCCCCTTGCTGGATAAAGAAGGAGGAGACGTCACGCTGACCGTAAGTGTGTTGAACGTGGAGGTGCCATCCATTCGGTGCTAGGATCTCCGGTGATTTGGATCACGACGAGTACGACTCCCTCAACCCCGTTCTCTTGAACGCTTCCGCTCGCGATCTACAAGGGTATGTAGATGCACTCCCCTCTCTCATTGCTAGATGAACTCATAGATTGATCTTGGTGAACGTAGGAAAAAATTTATTTTATGCAACGTTCCCCAAGATAGACGCCCGACTGCGGCATGCTTGTCATTTATATCACTTATAAGCCCTTTATGTGGTGTCGCTCAGACGCCCGACTATGGCATGCTTGTTATTTAAATTATTTATAAGCCCTTTATGTGGTGTCGCTCAGACGCCCGACTGTGGCATGCTTGTTATTTAAATTATTTATAAGCCCTTTATGCGGTGTCGCTCAGACGTCCGACTGTGGCATGCTTTAAATTATTATCCTTTTGAGGCGTCGCTTCAGACACCCAATCGGTGCATTCTATTCCTACTCTATTATTGTATATTCAAGTTATGAATAACCTGTCTGTGTGCATCATGGGTTTTATTTTTGTGACTGACGTTGTGATTATAAAATATTTCTGAGCATGATTATCATCTGATATATTATACCTGTGTTCACAATGTCTGCGAGTACATTCAAAGTACTCACTGGCTTGTCCCTAGCTATTATCTTGGCCAGATTTCTTGTACGGAGAGGAGCGTTGTGATGACAGCCCTGGAGCCTACGCAATGATGATAGTAGCCTCGCGAAGATACGTGTTATCCTGGTCAGCTGTTCCTGTGGGAAATGGAGTCCCATAGACGCTGATGAACCACAAACCGCTTCCGCCATCAACCACTAGAAGCCTTGTGTTGTACTCATAGGCCAGAATGGTCTTGTACTAAATATTATGTAATTTGCTTGGAGTTTCTATATCAAGTCGATGTCTCGCCAGCTAACAGTAATCCTGGGGCTGGTGAGCACAAGGGCCATTTTCTGGGAAATTAATACCCCGAAAACCCGGTCCTGACAACATTGGTATCAGAGCCAGGCTAACCACTAGCTAATCCTATCTTAGCCAGGTCAATAAACCTAGGTTAACCAACCCACCAGACCTTAACCTAACCCCAGCCAAGCTTCTCGTGTAAGATAGCCACACAGTGACCCCGACACCTTTTGGCAGTTGGTGCCCAACCTATCAGCCTAGCCTGTCAATCCCGCGCCAGTGACCGACACCTAAAATGGTCCCATTCGCAAGCGTGCGAAGGAAGACTCTGTCCCCTTTTCCTATAAAAATGACACGCTAGCCTCAACCCAGCACAGCACAGCCTCTTCCCCAAACCGAGCTAAAATGCTTGGCCCCGTCATGCAAAATGAGACCACAGCAACCAACCTTGGAGGTTTTGTGACCGTGCTCGCAAACCTCACCCGCCGTGCCTTTGCATTAGAAGAGCCCCCAGAATATGTTGTGTACCAAGGACCCATGAGCGGTGAAAGACGTCAATTCTGGGCCACTGTGCACGTCTATGGTAGGGGTCTGGCGCCAGAACGCCCCTACAGGTTCACCGGAAGGACAACTTCCTTTGAGCCACAAGCCATCCAACTAGCTGCTCGAGAGGCTATAGTTTAACTCCGGCACTTGTCGCCCAGAGTTAACTGTCGCTCGTTCTACTACTACCCCAGCCGTGACGGGTATGGTAGGCCACCCCAGGTTGTCAACGGAGATCACGAGACGGATCCTGCATTGTTGCATCTGGTGCGCTATGTAGGTGCACTAGAGGAACTGTTCGATCAAATCACCCTTGATCTGATCGCAGGGAACTGGTTCGTCGAGCCCCGGCAAGAGGAGAAGATGAACCTGACGCCGACAACCCAGTCGTGCTGTTCGGACAACCGATCGAGTCCTTGAGGTCTGCCCCAGTCATCGACCAAAATACTTTGGTGTCCCCAGAAGTGCTTCGTCGCCTTTTGGGAACACGCTCTAGCGGGATTGTGGCCAACAATCCCTGGGATGGTCATCATCTCTACCCCGACCTTGCAACCCCTCAACCCCCTCCAACTAATCCCGACGCTGAAACCCATGGAGAAGCCTCGACGTCCACAAGGCACACCCACTTAGATATAAACGAGGTGGACTAAGCCACTCGGATAGTACCGGGTCTATGTCCACGCCCTGTAATTATGTAATCTTGCATCGCCTTGAATAAATGTATCCTTCTTGTGTGCCTCTGTTTTGAATAGTAGCCTTGCATAAATATGTTAGATTGCGGTTGCATTTTTTAATCCCGGGCACAGCTACCAAAATCACCCCGAAGGCACACACAGTAATACGTCACTTTTGTGAGATATGTGTACCTGTAGCATTGACCCCGACCCCATAGAGTCGATTCGACAAACTAGTTACCCTTCACCACGGTAAATAACCCAGCCCTGATGCGGTATAAAAGGCCACCTCGTGACCTTGCCAAGTATCCCTCACCTTGTGCACAACTTTCACAGCCATTTCTTTGCCATGCCGAGCCCCAGCATTTATCTGAGAACTCTAGATGCAACCCCAGGTAGTTTTGTTAAAATTTTGTGGGACTTTACCTGCAGTACCATGAGTGCCATCCGTCCACCCCAGTACGAGTTACTCAAATCGAGGATCACACCATCCACCTCGAAGTATTGGGCAGTGGTGCACATCCCTCCCACAAACCCAAACCAAGACCCAACGAAAGTCTCCTTCGTGGGAAAATCTATGCCAACTCCGCATATGGCCATAGAAGTTGCTGTGTACGAAGCGCTGGCTCGCCTTCGATTCACGGTACCCTATGCCAGCGAACGGGGGTATTATTACTTCCCGAGTTGTGCAACACCTGGAGAAGTAGCATCTTTTCCCGGTGGACGAATCGAGAGAGACCCAGTACTGGCCAACCTTGCCCAGTATGTCATCACTCAAGAGCGTTTGACCCAGCGAGTAATGGGTTATCTCCAGAGCCTCGCTGATTTAAATCCTCAGGTTGCCATCGGCAGACCACTGAGGCCCGACCAGGAGAGACGCGTTCATCGACTAGTCAATCCGCTTCCTCCGATAGAGGAAGAGTGTGCCCCAATCCCAGAGACGTTTTCTCAGGACCCTGTCCATTTACCGTTGTCGTTGTAAACGGCACTGCTATGTTTATTGTCTCAGTTTTTATTTATATGTTGCAATTTATGCATGGTATCCTAAATTTGTGCGATGAATTAAATTTTAGTTTCAATTGACGAAAGTGGTTTTTACTACTGTTAATTTTTACTGACTGTTTTCACTCTCGGTAAATTCTGAAGTGAGATTTTTCCCTGAGTTGTTGCGGCATATATCTCTTTCCGACATAGATTTTTATTTCCGCAGCACCACGACAGCAGACGCACAACCACAGCCACTCGACCTCATGCACTAATTACAAATGCACGTACACATGTTACACCTAACTGATCACCTCAGAGGGAGAGATTTGTGAGTAATTACTCGGGTACAAGTTACCTCCGGCACCCTGACGCAGTTAGCACCTGACACCGCACCTAATCCTCATGATCACCACCACCGCGGAGAGCTAACACTCGAGCGGCCATATCGCGACGATCATCAAAGATCATCACGCACAAGAGCACAGAGAACCCCAGCAACGCCGCCAACCCTACGCACATCAGGATCACGTACCAGTCCGGCATCACCTCCGCCATTAGAACCTCGTCTCGAGCTCCTGCAAACGGAAATGGAGGAGAAGGAAGGAGAAGGAGAAGCGAGGTTAGGTGGGAGGAAGAAGAAAGGAGCACCTCAGTCGTTTTATAGCTCGAGATCGGTGTACGGTGGGCGAAGTCCGCCAGCACCGCTCGTTGCTCGATCACCAGTGTTCGGAGACGAATCCGTGAGCAGTGCCGATAGCACACTGGCCCACGAGGTGAGTGCACACTGCGCCGGCAGCTAGCACGCCGCGCACTACCGCAGTACGGCCTAGATGCCCTACGAGCTAGACGTCACCGATGGAGAAAGTGTGGGAAAGCACGCGAGAGAGAGGAAGAAGAGAGAACCAGAGGAAGAGGAAGAGACTAACAGTGGGCCCCGTGTCCACCTGTCGGTCACAGAGAGCACTGTGCTCTCGGGTACGACCAACGTATTTTTTTTTGTAATTCAGAAGTTTATTCTAAATTTACTGTAACTAATAGTAGAAATTTACCGTAAATTTTTCCACGCAACGCCAGCATGCCACACTGTAGTTTTGCACCACTTATTGCCCACTCACTGTAGCTACGTTTTAATTACATGAGTAGGATGGTTATTTTTGTGATGGTAGGGGTAAGTTTTTTTTTCAAAACAACCCTTAGCAAATCTTGAGAACGAGATTTTTCTTAAGGGGGGTAGTGTCGTAACACCCCAAAAATTTAACCATGATTGGATTATTCAAATTTGGCCAGGAGATTAAAATTTTCACTTTCTGGATTTTCTTTTGATTTCAGAACCCCTCTTTTCTTTAATATTGTGAAATTTTTACCCCAAGTAAAAACATTCCAAAAATATTATTGGACCTGTATACCCTCTCAAGAAAAACAATTCTTTTATCAGTAGATTTATTTGCATAATTGTTTTTCCTGAGCTTTATTCTTTTAAAATAATTTTTCATAAGTTTTAGGGCCTCTTTTGCACTGCAACCATTTGATAAATGCATTTAAAATTTTCACCAAAATTTGGGGATGTCATGTGATGTTTTAAAATCACTCTGATTAAAAAATATCTTTTATTCATTGGAGATTTTGAGCTCTACCCCTAGTTTTCAAAAGTGGTCCAGTTGGTAAAATTTCACTACAACCTATTTAAATATTTCTTTAAAACTTCCACCAAAATTAGGGGATGTTAGTGGGAGTATATTATTCAACTTTATGCAAAAACCCATGAGTGTTATTTGAAAATTTTGAGCAAATCATCCTCTTCTGCTCTCTGGACCAGATTGGTTTTTTCTACTGCAACCCTAATTTATTTTGCTCTAGTGCCCATGAGCTTTTTCCTGCTCATAGTCCTCCCCACCAAACCCTTAAGTCCAGGAGAATGGACCCATTGGAATATTTTTACTTCATGAAATGATAGCCTTTAGTTTCTGTCCAGGTTTAGTTTTCTCAAAAACTTGCACTAGCAATTTTCTGGTTTTGCCCAACTAACCTTGCCACCCTCTTTATCATCCAAAGAGACTATGATCTAGAGATTTTGGCCACCCCAAGAGTTGCCTAGATGCCCTTAGCATTTTGTCAAACACCTTGTGTGCATGACCAGTTTTGGCATGGTTTTTAGTTTGCACATTGGACTTGCTTGCTTTGCCTAACCAGCATGTCCCATGGCTTTACCCTAGCCTATAACCCCACCCTGCTAAACCTCTTGTGGATTGGAGCCCCCTGACATGCCTTGGCATTTTGCCGAGCACGTAGCGTGCGTGCTCTGGGCGCGCCCAGAGCGCACGTTTTGCACGTGCGCGCAGCCGAGCCGCCGTGTCGTGCCCCTGGCCTTTGCTCACCCGCAGGGCTGCGGCCCGACCTCGCCCGCTCACCAGAACACTCCAGGCCGCCCCTGGAGCCCCACAGCACCGCCGTTAGGTCGGCCACGACAGCTAGCGGCCGGCCACAATGGGTTCCTGCCATGGACGGCGCCGCCCTAGCCATATGCGTGCGCCAGTTGCCCTCTGGAGTAGCACGAGCTTATCCAAGAATGCGTCCGCTAGCGCCCGTTGTCGCCACGCACCCCCTGCCGCAACAGAACAGCGGTTCACCGGCATTCTTATCCACGGTCGCGGAACCAACCTAGTTACGCTATAAATGGAGGCCCCCGAGCTCATCCAGACCCCCAGGCAGCCTCAGGCCATCCCACTAGTGCGTCCCACGACCAGCAAGCGACGGCGGGAAGCCTTCTTCCTCGCCTCCGGCCAGTTCGGCCGCCGCCACTCTCCAGCACAGTTCGTCACGAGCAGGCCCTCCCCCGTCCATCCAGCGCCACCACCCGACTCCACTTGGTCTTGCGGAGCCGCCCAAACCCTCAGCTTCGACGAAGAGCCACCATAGCCCGAACCCCCAAATCCTCCCGAAGCCACCTCCACCGCGAAGCTCGCCGCCGGCGACTCCCTTCGTCCCCGCCAGCCTGTCGACCACCGGGAGGACCGCCCTGGACTGGCGGATCCATCCCTGCCCTCAGAACCCCGCGGGGAACCGCCGTTCATCGACGGCGATCGCCGGAGTCCCGCCTCCGCTCGGGCAGAGGAGAAAGGAGGGAGAGGCGACTGGTCAAACCTGACCAGTGGGCCCCGTTGACCCATTGTTAGTGACCCACGAGCCGGTCCACGCTGGCGTAAGTGGAGGCGTAAACCCAGAGTACGTCTTCGACGTGTCTTTATTTTGAAACGTTTTTCTTTTTCTGTTTTATTTAAAAACAGAAATTTGACTAAACTTTGTCTGGCTATAACTTTTTAAATATAACTCCAAATGAGTTGATTCCTTTTCCTACCTCTCTCAAATTTCAGCTAGTTTATTTTAAGATTTATTTCAAAAATAATTAGTAAAACTTTTTGTACTGTTTTTAAAGTTTGTGTTGATTTGAATATTTTCAAAAATAGGATTTTGGAGAAGAAGGCAACTTTCAAAAGTGCACCCCCCCTCTTGCATACTCTTGAAGGCAAGCATTCTGAACCCTGGCATAATATTGTCGTGTGTTGTTTGATACGGTTACGACACCACTTGTCTTGGAGTTTTCGTTATTTTATGTGATGATATGAACATACTCATAAGTGCATATTGATGATTCCGTGCTATTGGAATTTGATACGTTGTGTTAGTAATCACCCTCATATGCCTTTCATGCCTATCAGAAGAAATCCGGGAAAGCCTCTGTCTTGGGTAGACATGAGCTTGTCTCCGGTCTTTGTCGAAACGGTTGTGTTCGGTATGGCATAGTAAGGTATGATGAGTGGTGATTCTGTTGGTTGAAATATATTTGTTGTGCTAATCATACAGGGAATACTTAAACCTCCTGAGTCGACCGTAGATCAAGTCTTGTTCCAGTAACCCCCATACTTGTTTCGTACTACCACTTGTCCCTGCCATAGGTAGGGTTCGGTTCAGTAAGTTGTCAACCCCTTTCTAGCACACACCGTACAGAGAGGCCATGGTGGAAGATACCGGCTGCATCTGGTAGGCATGCCACCTGGTCCGAGGGCATGGGCGTTTCCGGTTGTAGCCGAGGGGGTAGCTCCCCTAGCTTGCGCGCGTTATAAATTTTGTGATCCCATGCTAATCGAGGTTGTAGCCTCCCCACTTAGAGTTTTGCTTAACGAGTGTCGTGGGTGATTCCAGACACCGGTAAGTTAGACTGGTGTGTGCGGTCAGGTGTGTTTTCAATTAAAAGACCGTAGACGGAATTAGTCCCGATGGACTAACGGAATCCGTTACTCGTGGGTAAAGAGTACACCCTCTGCAGAGATTATATCTATTCAAATAGCCGTGTCCATGGTTAAGGACTACAGTCTGGGTTGGGTCAAGTGTCGGTCTTCGAAGGAAAAACTGCTAAACCAGAACATTGATTATGACCTATGACATATGATGATTATGATTATTATTATTGTGGACTAACCATTTATATTATTTGAAATTATTGGTTATCCATGGGATGGTTCTACCTCCCGGATATTCATTGTAATTATTCTCTTATAAGCCCTTTATGTGGTGTCGCTTAGACGCCCGACTGCGGCATGCTTGTCATTTATATCACTTATAAGCCCTTTATGTGGTGTCGCTTAGACGCCCGACTGCGGCATGCTTGTCATTTATATCACTTATAAGCCCTTTATGTGGTGTCGCTCAGACGCCCAACTGTGGCATGCTTGTTATTTAAATTATTAATAAGCCCTTTATGTGGTGTCGCTCAGACGCCCGACTGTGGCATGCTTGTTATTTAAATTATTTATAAGCCCTTTATGTGGTGTCGCTCAGACGCCCGACTGTGGCATGCTTTAAATTATTATCCTTTCGAGGCGTCGCTTTAGACACCCGATCGGTGCATTCTATTCCTACTCTATTATTGTATATTCAAGTTATGAATAACCTGTCTGTGTGCATCATGGGTTTTATTTTTGTGACTGGCGTTGTGATTATAAAATATTTCTGAGCATGATTATCATCTGATATATTATACATGTGCTCACAATGTTTGCGAGTACATTCAAAGTACTCACTGGCTATTGTCTTGGCCAGATTTCTTGTACGGAGAGGAGTGTTGTGATGATAGCCCCGGAGCCTACGCAATGATGATAGTAGCCTCGCGAATATAGGTGGTATCCTGGCAGCTGTTCCTATGGGAAATGGAGTCCCATAGACGCTGATGAACCACAAACCGCTTCCGCCATCAACCACTAGAAGCCTTGTGTTGTACTCATAGGCCAGAATGGTCTTGTACTACATATTATGTAATTTGCTTGGAGTTTCTATATCAAGTTGGTGTCTCGCCAGCTAACAGTAATCCTGGGGCTGGTGAGCACAAGGGCCATTTTCTGGGAAATTAATACCCCGAAAACCCGGTCCTGACAACATTGATATTAGGTATCACTTCTTGAGAGATCACATGGAAAAGGGTGATATTCACATTGATCATGTTGGTATAGATTTGCAACTAGCAGATATTTTCACCAAACCATTGGATGAAGCAAGGTTTTGTCAACTTAGGCATGAACTTGGTATCTTGGAGCTTGACAATATTATGTGAAATCTAGTACCCATTCATGCATGAAATTAATGACTTGTCTTGATGTAGGCATATATTTAGGGGGAGACACTCAACTCATGAGTATCCTCAGCCTATGAAATGCATAAAAAGAACAAACACTCTCAAAGCTATCATGTCATCTAACTATGGTGCTTTCAATGATGGAGTAGTGATTAGGCACTCAAAGTTCCAATCTTTGCGTGCCATGTCACGTATACTCATACATGGTGGCAGTAGCCACCACTCCTGTCATTAGGACAATATATGAGCGATATATGTTTTATTATTGTTGACATAGGATACTCGTTGCTTAACAGATTATGCCTTTGCATCTTACTACGTACTGTAATTGTCATCTCCTCATCATGGTTAGTAGCACAAATAATTGCACCCTACTCTTCTCACAAATTCTTATATGCTTTCGGACGTCCGCTATGTACCGGACTTCCGCCATGTACCGGTCGTCCTTAAAATTCTCTCTGGTATCATATTTCCGGTCATCCGGTCTATCCGGACTTCCGTTAATTTTTTTCCCTGGCCCAGGCGCCGGACGTCCGTAGATCTCCGGTCGTCTGGACTTCTCTTTGGCATCGGACGTCCGTCGAACTCCGGTCATCCGTAAAAAGCTCTCTGTTGTCCTCAGGCCGGTCGTCCGGTCTTTCTGGTCTTTAGTTAATTTTTCCCTGGCCCAGGCGCCAGACATCCTTAGATCTTCGGTCGTCCGGACTTCTCTCAGACACCTATATATAGCGCGGGGTGTGGTTCGGGTCAGTGTACCCTAATCCGTTCGCCCCCTCTCTTCTGTTCCCCACCACCGCCGCCCCTGTCTAGCGGCTTCTCACCGCGGCCGCACGCCGCCCGTGCCCCTCACCGTGGCCGCGCGCCGCCCGTGCCCCTCGCCGTGGCCGCTCGCCGCCCATTCCCCTCGCCTCGCCTTGCCACTCGGGTCACCCCTGTCCCCGGCGCGGCCCGCTGCCTGATTCGCTCCGGTCATCGTCTCCCTCCGCAGTCTTCACTCCAAGGTAGCACCTATCTCTTCTCCCCTCGTACATCGATTATTCGATATATGGTGGGGTGTTGATTTGGGTCTTCCTCCTCCCATAGGTCGTGATGCCCAAGACCAACCACTCCGCACGCAAGCAGGTCACCGGTGGGCCATCTCGCATGTCTCATCGTGGTGGCTCCGATGACTCACAGGAGCGGGCTCATCCTCGGAAGCGTGTTGCCCGTCCTCACAACTCATCTAGCAACTCCTCCTCAGAGGCATCCGACTACGAGAATGAATTGGATGACTTGGAGCAGCCCGAGTTTGTTGTTGTTCGCACCTCCGCACCCAAGCCGGGAACTCATAGGCCCACCTTCATGCCTCCTCCTTCTCCGGTGCAACCTCACGGTGATGCTCGTCATATCTCTCTTGAACCTCCTTTACCACTCGGCCGCAACGTTAAGCGGTTCAATGAGGTTCCCATTCCTTCCTATCTTAGGTTGCGTCGTGATGTTGATCAATTTATGATTGCTCGTGACTCTCAGGACAATCATTTTCGCACTAATGTCCAAGCTGACATCTTTACCACTATCATCATTCCTAAAGGCTTATCTCTCCATGTATGCATTGACTTAGAGCATATTCGTACTCATCCGGATAAATATCTGGGGGCTATTGAGCTCATTGAGTCATCTAATCTTGCTGCCCCATTTGCATTTCAGCATGACTTTAACCAAGCTGCCATTCATCAATTCTATGCCACATGTTATTTTGGTCCAAATAACATTGTCACTTGGATGACCTCCGACACCGTGCTCATGGCATCTTATTCTCAATTTGTTGCTGCACTTGGGTTTCCTTACACCGGTTTCAAAATCCACAAGGACGACCCCAACCATAGGCCCAAGGGCATTGATGTCTGTGCGGATTTTCTCAAACCAATAGAAACTTTGCCTGAAACGGAGAAACAAAAGGGTTTGAACCAAGTCTCCATTTGGCGCTCCCCTTTCTACATCATCTATCAGTGCATCATCCACACCATCTATCCCAAGATGGGTTACAAGGGGTCTTGCAATAGCTATTGCATTGATATCATGCATCACCTCTATGCATCTCCAAAGGGGAAGATAAATGTTCCTCATTTTCTATGGCATGAGATCCGCCTCGCTAGTTTTCAGCACAAGCGGGCCTTTCCTCATGCCCCCTTTCTTCAGGCTTTTATCGAGAGTGTTGCTCCATTTCCCATTGCCCGCACTCACTTGCATGAGCGATGGGTCATTCCACCTCACATGGCGGATGATTGGGTTCCTCCTCCTACTGCTACTGCTCGTCGCACCACAGCTAGTGTTCCTCCTCCTACTGCTCATTCTACTCCTTCCAGTTCTGCATCCTTTTGGCGCATTGCTCGCTTTCTTGGGAAGGCTCACTCTGCAATGATGAAGGTGTTCACCTTTCATTGCTCCCAAAATCACGACGTTGTCACTCGCATGGTCACTTCCAAGAATGCTCTGAAGGCTCGACTGAGAGACTCCGGAGTTTACGATGTGAGTGACGATGAACGTCTCCCTGATGAGCCACCTTATGATTTTGGTTTTCCCTCGGGTCCTGAGTGGGCTGACTTCTTTGACGAGGCTGGTGGCAGTGGTGCACATGATGATGATGATGATGATGCTCTCTAATGCTGCTATGACCCCCCCTTTGGGTATTTGATGCCAAGGGGGAGTAGGCACTATGCGTTTCTATGATATTAGCTTGTATCGAATTCATTGTTATGTTTTTATATTAGCTTGTATCGAACTCATGCTATGAGTGATGAACCTATATGGAGCTTATTTAAAAACAAACTTATGTTGTCTTGATTATCTTGTGTATGAGATTTGGTTGTGTTGGTATCATATTGAGGGGGAGCTCTCTTCATGTTTATTCTTTATGGTATCATATTGAGGGGGAGCTCCCTCCATGATTATTCTTTGTTTATTGAGCTCCATAACAGTGTGTGCATATATGTTGTCATCAACTACCAAAAGGGGGGAGATTGAAAGTGCAATCATGCCCTTAATCATATTTTGATGTTGATGACAACATGCATGTTGGGACTAATCATGTTTATCAAGTATATCTCAGGATTATGTCTCAAGGGCGGTGTGTGGATCATGACTACGGACATAAACATATATATACATATATCATTCGAGAGCAGAGACACAAGACAAAGACAGAAAGCTTCGGCTTCTTTTTCAGTTTGTTCTTGAGTATAGGGATCCCACACTATTAAGAGGGGGTCGATGGATTTCGTGAAAGAACTTGCTCAAACCCACAAAATTCACTCACATATCATCTCAAGATTCTTCCTCTAACTTATGCACAAATGTTGGTATGGTCCTGAGAAGTTCAGCTACTACCGGACGTCCGAAAGTCTACGGACGTCCGTCCTCTCTCAGTCGACCGGGCCTCCGGCTCTCACCAGTTGTCCGGTGCATCTTCACAGAACTGATATTAACGGAAGACCGGTCCCACCGGACGTCCGCTCACCTCCGGATATCCGTTGCACTTCAACAGAATGATATTTGTGGATTTCTGACAACTCTGGACGTCCGGCCTCCGGACGACCGGCGCCTTTCGGGCGTCCACTGGCTGTATAGTCCCATACCTCGTCTGTGCCCCTGATAGATGTTCCAGCAACCGGACGACCGGTGGCCCGGGCGGACGTCCGGTCTAATCTGTGACACCGGTCGTCCGGTACCCATCGGACGTCCGTCAGACCCTGTGCACTAAGTGGCTCAACGGTCTGTTTTCCACTCCCACTATATATAGCCTTCTTCCCCCACGGGAGAGGGATGACCACTCACTTTGAACAAACCCTAGAACACATTTTACTCTCTCTCTCTCACACTCCTGCACACCAAATCTTAGATCCCTGAGGGATTTGAGAGCATTTGAGAGAAGTTGTCCAATCAAGTGATAGATCCACTTCCTTCTCCTTCTTTACACCAAAGGAATTCGTGATTTGAGAAAATCTTGAGCTTTTCCACATCGTTCTTGTTACTCTTGGAGGTTGGAGACTCCTAGGCGGTAGGAGTCTTTCGGGGAGGAATCGGCCTTTGTGATTACCCCCGGAAAAGTTTGTGAGGGGTTGGAGACCACCCCAAGGTCTACCACTAGTGGTTGAGAAACGCCTCCGTGGTGTTGTCTCAAAGGGAGAATAGGGTGAGCCTTCGTGGCGTTGGTGTGCCTTCGTGGTAACATCCACCTCTCTAACGGTGACGTAGCTTCCCTCCAAGGAAGTGAACATCGGCATACATCCTCGTCTCCCGGAGTTGCGGTTATTCCTAACCATAACTCTCTACTTGTGGCTACTTGTCTCTTAGCACTTACTTATATCATATTGTGCTTGCTTCCTTACATACTCGTGTTACTTGCTTAGCACTTAGTACTTCACTTGCAATTGTTAGGCTCACTCTCATATTCCGCATTATTGCCTAAACTTGCTAAGTAATAATTAAAATTTGTAATTGTACCTATTCACCCCCCCTCTAGGTCCATCTCGATCCTTTCAACGTGGCTCCATCGACGGCCTGGTACGGCCCAGCTTCGACATCAACACAACAAGACCCTCGCGGGGGGCCAAGCCTCGCGAGGCGGACGACGCCAAGACCCCTGAAGGAGCTGGCCTCCTCAGGAGGGCTCCTGAGGGGCGGAGAGATCTATGCAGCTACCTCATGAGGTTCAGCTGACGTGAGCCATGACGACCAAGGCCAGGCGGGCGCCAGGCGGGTGCAGAGCGCAGGTTTCCTCTTCGGTGCAAGGGAGGCAAGCCACAGGCGCGGAATCCCGAGGAATCAGCCAAAGGTTTCCACTCTAGTGTAACAAGACCAAGACCGCCAGGACGGCAAGACGGAGGTCATCACCGAGCCCACCGCAGCGTCACAACCAGAGGCTTTTCGCAGGCGAAGACAACTTTTGTCAGGATAGACTGTACTGCTTGTCCCCTTTCAAATCCCGCCGTTGTGGAATCCCTTCCCGCTCATATTTGGGAAGAGGACGAAGGCGACTATATATAGGACTTAGCCACCACCATAGAAGAGGACCGAAACCAGAACAAGTAGAGCACCACACCAGCTCAAGAACACCTCACCTCCTGAGGCTTGTTCATCCTTTGTACTAGTTCATCCATAGCCCCTCGAGGCAATCTACCACACCACACTGGAGTAGGGTATTACACCACAACGGTGGCCCGAACCTGTATAAATCTCTGTGTTCTTGTGTCTCTGTGAGCTTTACGCGCTAGGCTAGGGAGGATCGCGAGTAGGCAGGCTGGACAGGTTGAGATCTCCGCACGCACCCCAGTGTTCGAACCTCTCACGGGTTGCCAGATCCCGAAATCCGACACATTGAATTTAAATCTTTAGTCATATCCAGTAGGTACCATGACCAGTAAGGAGCACCACTGATGTATCATGTTCTAGTAAACTGCATTTGTTCTTATGCTCGTACACTTGTAAACTCGGTGCAAACACCACAGCAAAAGATTTTTACCCTTCCAATAGAATTGTCCAGATATACCAATTGATTTCTTCAGCAGAGAAATTGTGAGTGGGATGCAAATCATACCTTTAGGTGGCAGTCATGAAAACCGTATGAAGGACAAGTATACCAAGCTAGCTCTAGATCAAAAGCAGAATTTAGGTTTTGTAATGGAGGTGCAATGCATCGGGTCTGGGACAGCATACCAACTTTTCCTCTACTCTAATCGTTTTATGTCAGTTTGGTTTCTTATTCACCTCATTAACTGTTGAACCAACTTGGCTGATAATGAGTGCCATTTGGACCCCAATTGTTTTACTGCTGCCGAGTGCAGGGGCGAAATTACCACACGACTTCGTGTGAAGTGCCATTTTGGGCTGTTGTGAAACGCTACTATCACACGACTTTCGCGTACGTAGCTGGCCGGATTGGGGTCGACGGTCAGCGGAGGTTTCTAAGCTCCCCATGTTCTTCTTCTTCCTCCAGCGTATCGATTTCTGCCTCCGTTGTGATCGAGTTGCTGCTTATGCGCGCGGAGGTCTCCAGGCTCTCTTCCGGCGTGGTGGCTTTCCGGTCCTCATATATGCTCCGCTCAAGCTAGCGTTCTTTTAGGTGCCAATAAGATCGCGACTGCGAGAGCTCGACCCACCATGGCCACGGCCATCGTCCTCCTCGCCACGCTCTCGGCCTCCCACACCGCGTGATGCCTGGTTCGGCCGCACGACGTCGTCGGCTGCCAGCCCAGCGGCTACCTCCCGGGCAGGTCCGGGGACTGCGAGACGAGCAACAGCCCGGACTGCTGCGTCGACGGCAAGCAGTACCAGCAGTTCCTCTGCTCGCCGCCCGTCTCCGCCGTCACCTGGGCCGTCCTCACAGTCAACGGCTTCGGCAAGGGCAAGGACGGCGGCCTCCCGTCCGAGTGCGACGGCGTGTACCACGACGACTCGGAGATGGTCGTCGCGCTCTCCACCGGCTGGTTCAGCGGCATGTCCCGCTGCGGCCGCAACATCAAGATCACTGCTGCGAAGGGTGGCGGCTATGTGTACGCCAAGGTGGTGGACGAGTGCGACTCCGTCCACGGTTGCGACGCTGAGCACAACTACGAGGAGCCATGCGCCTACAACGTCGTGGACGCCTCGCCGGCGGTGTGGGACGCCCTGGAACTCGACCAGAACATCGGGTTGCAGGATGTCACCTGGTCTGATGAGTAAACAAGTTTGTTTCACAATATAAACATGGAAAACGCTTGGCATCAACCGGCGGATCGCAAGCGAGCATCCGCCGGCTCATTCATACGACGCCTGTCCTGCCCATGCGGTTCCTTTTTTTCTTGCTTTCGTTCAACATGGCCCCTGCTCCTTGCTCACTGTCAGCTACGATGAGTTTCTGCAGCAAGGTCTCTATTGCAAAAACTGTAACTTTGTAACAAGATCTCTGTTGCAGAAAAATTAAATTTGTGATGAAATCTTGTTGCAAAATTTTTTTTACAACAAAACCTCTGTTGCAAAAAAAAACTGTAACTTGACCTCTGTCAAAAAAAATATCTTGCAAAATTTTATGCAACATTGACCCATGTTGCAGAAATTTTCTTGCAACACGACATGTGTTGCAATGATAAAAGGTAATGCTCTGTCGCTCAATGCACCGGATTCAACTGCTCGCGAGGCGGCGGATCTTTTAAAAAGATCCGCCGGCCGATGCGTAGCACCGCCCTATAAATATGGAAATGATAAATTCCGACGTTCGGATTTTAGGCATGGCAACCTTCTCACTAAATATTTACTTTTCGATACTTTTTTTCTTCTGAAGTTGTCATTATTTCTGTAGCTCTATTTGGATCCAAATGTTTTTTTTATCGATGGTTGTTCAATAGTGAGATTCTCCTAATATCCCATTAAATTCACCTTGGGATCCACAAGATCACGGATCTATTATATACTCTTACCTCTCATACACAAGATTGATTCGATATAGGCATTTTTAAAGTGGACATAAGATTTGTCTTAAGACTTCTAAAGTCAACCTTAGCATGTTTTATATACATTAAAAAGAAGTGGGCCTTAAGCTAAAAAAATCATAAAAGACCGAGTCCATAGCACATAGCAAACATTTGCTTCTCTCTCCTCTACATGTGATTACCGAATCAGCATCTTGTCACCTGATACACGACTCCAATTGCCTCCCGGGTCACTCACGGTCACAGGCGAAGAGGGCGCTGCCGCTCCCAAAGGCCTCAACACCGCTGCTCCCTCCCTCGTCGTTGTCGAAGGAGGCCGCCGGGCTAAGCTTCACGACGGACGGCGGCGGTGAGGACGTGCGTTGCCTCACCTTGGCGCCTCCACCTCGTACCTCAGATCCAACGTCCCACAACCGTCATCTGCTCTCTGGCCAGCGTGTGCCGACCCTTCGATGGCTACTCAAACTCGTCGTTGCCAATGCAGAGGCCGAATGTATGCTCATCGTATTTGTATTCACTTGATACTTCATTTTTAATCAAATAAAATCCACTCTTTATTAAAGAAGAAGAAGAATACATTTAACTACATGTTTCACCAAAATCTACCTTTCAAAGAAGGTGCTAGAGTCATGTCGACCGTGCAAATAAATGTAAGACTTTTGGGTGTTCTCAGAAAAAGGAATCCCGCCGACCATGCTATAGAAATGACTTCAACAAGACAGATGGAGCTCGATTAACTCTCTTGCAGAGACTATGATAATGATGTGTCTTTTACATACTCTTCGTTCGCTTAATGCATACTTTAACCACGAAAAAGACACTATGGTGGCAACCCACATAAATCTGCCGCGATTACATTGTTACCCATAGTACTTCTGGAGTTGTAGTGCTTCCACCATTCAGCAACATCTTTCATAATAAGAAAAGGAGAGACCTTGTGTGAGTATTTAATTAAATAAACAATCGTATATACAGAAATTAACCAGAATATAATGTGTGCTTGCGTACCTTATAAGCTTCACTGATGAAGACACTAGGCCATCCAGCATATGGCAGATAGCTGTTAGCATTGGACAAAACACAAAAATTAACGATGCAAAAACATTAATCAATTGAAACGGTAGAGCAAGGTATATATGAAGTCATATTAATACACGTCCAAATTCGATAGTAGACGCATGATAAGAGATAACAACCGGCCACGTACCCTGCAACCCGTCCAATAATGTCATGGGGTTGAAGCCAAAGCTGCCCGCTCGCATAGAGAAAACGGTCATCCAATGAATTGTTGTCTCCTTTAGTGAGTATTTGGGTTTCTCCAGTATCTCGATGCTCTTGAACCTAAAATAATTTGAGAAGATTATTTTCAAGGAAAACAAAATATAACATATGAACTTTTAATGATTTAATTGGTGTGTAGCAAGAGATACTAGAGGCCGGGCTTGCTGGTACCTTGATCACACGATGGACAATTGGATGTTCAAAGCCATTAACTCTGAAAAGAACGATCTCTCCTTCGCGGAAAGGTTCATTGCTCATGTTGTGCACAAACACCATATCGCCCTGCAAAACAAGCATATATTCCATGCATGCATCTATCAATATGACGGTTGGAATTAAAGGGGACGACAAAAACTGCAGTGCACATTTTTTTAAAAGAAAAATTGTACCACATACCTTTTTAATTGCGGGCTCCATACTTTCTGACAAAACCGCCATCGCCGGTGACTTGACACCCGTCACTAGCACAATTCCCTCGGGCATCAGCACGAACAACGCAAAGACCATAACTGCATCCCAAATTTAAGTAAAGATTCTCCGGAAAAAAAGAACTTATAGAAGCATTATCAACGCTGAAGAACACTGAAGAAACAGGCTTATATATGTACTTACCGAGGAAGATGATGGATTGGGTGAGCACATGCCGGATCTTCATGGCCTCCTCTCGGCTGGACGATGGTGGAAACACAAACTGGTTTTCTGATCGATTCTAATAATATGTTTCTAGCGAACGTCTGGCCTTGCTTTGCTGCTAGGTAGGTAGCTAGGCTATGAATATATAGGCAAAGCTGCGGAGTGCTCGACGAGTGCTCGCTCGATACGAATCGGTGACGGACACCACCGGTCACCACACGTGCGGGATTCGGTTGTAGTGTCCGACTCCGACCATGCAGTGGAATCATATACTGTGTCCGTACGTAGTAGTATCAATTAATTAGAGTAATTATTACGTGCGCGTGGTAATTACACCCAGCTACGGTATTCTCAGACTCCGAACGGCCGAAAGGAAGCCCAAGCCCAAGCCCAGGTCGGGACAGTAATACGGGCCCCGACCCGATCTCGGGAAAAAAAAATCTGGCCCGACACGACCCTCTCTCGCGATCCCGGCGCAGCGGCCCGGAGGAGACGGCGGCGGCGTGCTCCCCCTCCCTCCCTCCTTGTCGTCGCGAGCTCGGATACGACCCGGAGGTGGACTGCAGCGGCGGCAGCGCGAGCTTGGAGGCGACCCGGGGGCGCAGCCGCGCGAGCTCGGCGGCAACCCCATCTCCGGCGCCTGCTCGCTAGTGCAGTCGGGCCGTCTCTCGCCTCTGTCCCGAACCGCACAAGGGAGGCGGGCTTGCTACTCCCTTCTGTCCAGACGGCCGACGGGGAGAGGACCTCGCCGCCCCGCGTTGGACTCCGACGAGCGGCCACCGGCAAGTCCCAGCAACTTCCTTTTTTTCCCCTTCTCTTATTCCTTCTTGAAATCTCAGTTTACCAACGATTGTCCTGTCTAAAACTTAGGTTCGTGAGGTGAAATTTGATTGAGAAGATCGAAGGCTAGCCAAGTTTGGGGAAACATCACATCTCGAGAGGAAGAAACCTGCTCCTGTGCTCCAACTCCAACCCGGAGATCTTGGGCGGTGCCGGAGAGATGGGGGCGGAAGTCGACGCACTGTACGAGATCGGTCGCCACGCGACAGGATCCCACGAAATCCCTTGTGTGAGTGTGGAAGTCGAACCCATCCATCCATCCATCCAGATTTTGCATTTACCTCGGTGGCATTCACTGCATTTTTTTCCATGTCATTTTTGCTGTTAAGTAATTCTTGCAACCGCAGGAAAGAGATGAAACCGCTCGAGCGAGCGGTGGCAGTTCAGGTGAAGGAGGAGGCGTCCTCTCGTATCTCTCCTTCCAAGGTTGGATTTTCTACCCCCTACCCTCGAAGAATCAGTTTCAAATCCTCCAAATATCCATCCAGGACAGGCTCCTAACAACTAGCTTCCACGTGCTGCTACCACCTTGGAAGGCGTAAGTAAGCTCAGGGAGAGGTGGAGTAGGTACAACACTCTTGGGGGGAGTACGCGGAGGAAGAGGGAAAATGCAGCATCCTTGTTCGTCTCGTGGAATGCGGAGTATGTTGCTGTAGCTGTTGGGAACCGCATTTATATCTTGAGAAAGAGCGATGGCTATGAATCACCCTGCGGCATATATACAAGTCAGTGAATTTCTACCTGTTCCCACATTGTATCGAGTATTGTCTAGTATAATTCATTGGAAAAAACTGCACAAGCTCTTACTGGTACAAGTCCTTTTGTGAAATGTTATACCTGTGAATCTGTGATGCTTATACGTTGCATTCTTAAACATTAGCTTACACTGGGAGTTGTTTAAGCTGTCTTTCTTTTGTCATGGCAATATCGTCTCATGCTTGTAGTTTTGAATAAGAGTGCTATTCACGATTGGTGATGAGCTTTAAAGAATCTGGGTGGAAAAATATTATTTTCACACTAAGTATTCAGGAAGAAAAGTTGAACCCCTATTGTAAGTTTTTTTTTTTGTCCCTGAACATCTTGCTGTTATCTGTTCATAATCACATGTTTCGCAGAAGTTATTACTTTTGAATCTCCTAAAAATTGCAGTGCAAATTCAGACTTCATCATAGAGCTTAGGAGCCGTAGCAGTAGATTTTAATTTTCTATCATTGCCATTGATGCCAAAAAAATATGCCACACACCCAGACAGCCTGATCTGCTTTCTTTGATTTGCAATTTTGTTTCATAAAAATGACAGTGCATCTTGCAGTACTGTTTCATGTGCATTGTGCTGCATTAGTTTCACATGATTATGATGCATGGGAGTTATTAAAATTATTGTGATATGATAGTTTAACAACTATGTCCAATTCTTTCTGGTCAGATAATAATAGAATGGCCTTTTTTACAAACGGGGCCTGGCTGGAGGACCAAGGCATTTTTGGTGTGGTTGATGATTCAAACTCACTGTGTCTCATAAAAGAAAATGGAGATGTATTAACTAGGAGAACAAGCAATCAGTTGAAGCTATCTTCTCCTATCATTGATTTGCTTGTGCGGGATGCTTCAAGTTCACAAAGGTGATTCTCTGTTATTTGCAGTTAAGAGCCTTTCCTTTAAAGCATTGTTGCTAATATTTTGGCAATAGCTAATATGATCTTTGTAAATTTTATAGGGGTTTCTACATTTTTACTACTGATTGCAAGGTCCATAAATTTGATTACACTCGAGAACCAGAGGCAACTTTATACCAAGTTTCTATAGTGACTAAAGATGTGCCATCAACTAGATCTCCTCAGTTACCTCAGAGTTTGTCGTGTGTAGATTATCATCAAGATCATTCGTTGGTGGTCCTAGTTGGAGATTCCACTCACTCGTCAAGCTCCAATGGCTGTTCCGGTACACCTTTGCATTATCTGTTTTCTGCTGCTACATCCATCACTAGATATCTGTTTTGCACTATATAGTATATGTAGGGAACTTCTGCATTAGATAGCCATCGTATATTTAGTATTTTCTCTCTGGATAACATTTTCATCCAGGAAGAACATATCGTGTTTTTTTGGGTAACCTACAAGAATTTTTGTAGTGGATTTTGAACACCAAAAGCTACTGCCCAATGTTGTAGTTCTGTGGCGGACCTACGCCTTGGTCTGCAGGGGCCACTCCCCCCCCCCCCCCCCCCCCCCCCCGCTACTGTTGCAGTTATTTTTAGGGAGGGGAACCCTTGTTTCTAACTTTTTTCTCTGTTGTGTTTTAGGAGCATATTTTCTATATGTACTGCACTTCGATGAATATCTGGAACTTAGTCTTTCATTCCAAAGTGCGCCGTTGGAAGGAGTGTTTTCACCTCCTACGGATAGAAAAACTTTGGTCCCACTTCCAAAAGTCAGAATCTCACCTCAGGGCAAGCGTATTGCTACATTGGATTTGAATGGTTCTGTCGACATCTTTGTGCTCAATGGTAATATGCGCTCTGTTTCGCTTCATCCTCACGGGAGTGGCGCTGGAACACACTTGATTGGTGTGAAGGACATCAGTTGGTGGACAGATAATATTCTCATGATAGTAAAGGAAGATGGCAGGGTTAGCATGTACAGCATTGCTGAGGATATGGTAGTTTCAAAAGGTGACCTTGTTTTATCTACACCACTGTTGGAAAAGGCAAAGGCTATCGAAGGATATGCATTTGTTTTGCAATCTAGCAGACAAATGGATAGTGTTCCTGGGGATCATCAACACACTGAGATGGATAAAATATTTTGGAGTCTAGTATCATTCTCCAAAGTTACAGTACTGGAGATGTACTCCGTTCTCATCAGGAAGAATCAACAAAAGGAGGCTTTGGATTTTGCCTCCCAGTATAATCTAGATAAGGATGATGTGCTTAAAGCATGCTGGTTGCACTCTGCTGGAGATATTCATGATATACAGTCATACTTGGTGAAAATCAAAGACCAAGCATTTGTATTGTCAGAATGTGTGAATAAAGTAGGACCTACAGAAGCAGCTTTGAAAGCCCTATTTTCTTTTGGCTTTCGCGTGACAGACCGTTACAAGTTTTCGGAGCCGGATAATAGCGGTGATGGCTCAGCATGGGGCAGTCGTATCATCAGGCTTCGTTTATTGTGGTACAACGACTTGCTGGAGACATTCTTGGGAATTAATATGGGAAGGTATGTTGTTGCCATTCTTACTGTTTTCTCTTTGCATAATAAATGCAGTCAGTTCGCATTGGAAGTGTTTGCAACTATGCTCCAGCTGTTGAGCCATATTGATCCTGCAAAAGTTTACAAATATATTCGATTTAACCTTTTCCATCATACATGCATTGGCCGTTTTGAGTCTCAATGCAATATTTTAAAACGGACTATAGATACTTTTGAATACTGCTTTATTCCTCAAGCAAATCAATTACGCCTGCCACTTTTTGCAATTCCCAAATGAGCACAAAGTAATGCCAAGCTGGATCTTGGTTTGTTTAACATGAAGTAAAAGGGAAAATAAGGGGTAGTTAACACTTCAAGTGAATGCTTTGTGAATTTTCCAGTCTAGCTGGTGACTCGAACATATGTACTCTTACAGGTTGATGATTTTTTTTCCACTTCAGAATGTCAATTTCCAACTTCAATGCACATTACCGTTAGCTCTCATGGAAAGACACTTCACAAGTTGATTGCACAGGGGAGTTACGGACTTCTTGTAGCTAAATGTGGTGTTCTTTCTATTTTAGGTTCTCAGCTGGCGAATATAGCAAGTTCCGTTTGACGCCCCTTGTTGATACTGCTATTGCTCTAGCTGAAAGTGGCAAAATCGGAGCTCTTAATCTTCTCATGAAGCGCCATCCGTATACTATCTCTTCTGACATTTTACGCGTTCTGTCTGCAATTCCAGAAACTATTGCTGTACAGACTTATAGTCAGTTGCTTCCTGGGAAATATCCTCCTAGTATTGTAATATTAAGAGATGGTGATTGGGTTGAATGCAAACAGATGGCAGCATATATAAACACTTCTCCTGGTCAATTGGACAAGAGGGGAGAGGTCAAAACAGAAATACTTTTGAAGCACCCAACTGGTTTCTTATGGCCATCTGCCGCTGAACTTTCGGAGTGGTACAGGAGTAGAGCTAGGGACATTGACTGCCTAAGTGGACAGCTGGAAAATTGTCTTGCCATGATAGAGCTTGCATGTCAAAAGGGGATAGTGGAGCTGCAGCCATTCTTTGATGATATGAAATACCTCTACCAAGTTGTATATTCTGATGAGTCGAATGAGTTAATAATGAACCTTGCAACCTGGGAAGATTTACCTGACTATCAAAAGTTTAAAATCATTCTGAAAGGAGCCAAAGATGATACTGTCGTTCAGCGACTAGATGATATGGCTATCCCCTTTATGAATAAGAGATTGCACTTGGTCTCGTCAAGTAATGCTGACAAACAAGAAGAATCCTACCTGACTAGATGGATGAAAGAGGTTGCTACTGCAAATGAGCTGTCCATTTGCTTGTCTGTTATTGAAAACGGCTGTGGGGAGTCACCAATTTGTGGGCTCTTCAAGGATCTTAATGAGATGGTAGAAACTGCTATTTGCTGCATTTATGTATGCTCTGCAACTAACCAGTGGAATACCATGTCATCAATTTTGTCAAAGTTACTCCATAAGACAAAGAGAGAGAAATCTTTATTGGCTAGTGAAGAAGATTTCAGTTTGAAAGATGCTAAGCTAGCTCTTGGCACTTGTGTGGTTTCCTGTGATGATATGCAGCATGTGTGTGCTGATATCTTGTCTCGTCTGAGTGATAATTCAGGGGATTCTTATTGCAATGATTCAACGGCCTATCAATTTGATAACATAAAATCCCTTGATATGCGAGAGAAGATGCTAAAAGTTGCTGAAGGTCACGTAGAAGTAGGGAGGCTCTTTGCTTATTACCAGGTACGGTATCTCTTCAAAGAAAGTTTGCTGCTTAAATCAACTATGACATTGCACTAAATCTCCTTGGGTTCCTTCATATATTTATTTTCAATAGGCATGCGCTTTGACCTCTCAGTAAACTACGAAGCTTAAGTAGCAGTACATTCCTTTTTGTATTGGGGTTTACTTGTTTTTAATAGTTTTGAGTGGTAGGATGCCTGAATGTGATTAACTGGCTACATCATTATTTGTTTTAAAACATGTCCTACTTTGGCAGGTACCAAAGCCAACACATTTCTTCCTTGCTGCACACTCAGACGAGAAGAATGTAAAACAACTTATACGACTGATCCTGTCAAAATTTGGTAGACGTCAACCTGTTCGGTCGGACAATGAGTGGGCTAACATGTGGCGTGATTTGAAGCTCTTCCAAGAGAAGGCATTTCCTTTTCTTGATTCAGAATATATGCTTGCTGAATTCATTAGAGGGCTTCTAAAAGCTGGTAAATTTTCACTAGCCAGGAACTATCTTGGCGGTACTAGTGCAGTTTCTTTGTCCACAGAAAAAGCTGAAAATCTTGTTATCCAAGCTGCAAGGGAGTATTTCTTCTCAGCTTCAACTTTGTCCTGCAACGAAGTAAGTTCATGTCACCAAATTGTATTTCATGCAAATGCAAACCGGTATGTCGTCACTGATTAAGACTAACTTGGATTACACAATCATTTGCAGATTTGGAAGGCTAGGGAATGCCTAAATCTGTTACCAAATAGCAAAAATGTTCAAGTGGAAACTGATATAATTGATGCTCTAACTGTCAGACTTCCTTATCTAGGGGTGACTATCCTCCCTGTTCAGTTCAGACAGGTAAAGGATCCTATGGAGATCATCCGTATGGTGATTACGAGTCAAACAGGGGCATATCTTCATTTTGAAGAGATTATTGATGTTGCTAAACTACTAGGATTAAGAAGTGAAGAAGAAATAGCTGCTGTTGAGGAGGCTATTGCTAGAGAAGCAGTGGTAAATGGTGACCTCCAGCTAGCCTTTGATCTCTGTCTAAATTTGACTAAAAAGGGTCATGGTGAAGTCTGGGATTTATGTGCTGCAATTGCAAGAGGTCCTCAGCTTGATAATTTGGATACAAGTACCCGCGAAAAGCTGTTGGGCTTCTCCCTTAGCCATTGTGATGAAGAATCTGTAGGGGAACTATTGAATGCTTGGAAGGAACTTGATGTCCATGATAAATTTGAACAATTAATGGTATCAACAGGAACAAACCCTCCCAATTTCTTTGTTGATGGCTCTGCATATACACCTCTTCCTGTGCAAAGTGTGCAAGACATACTTGACCTGAGAGAAGGCGTTAGCCATGAAAGAGAGCATGATCATGTGACAATTGCTAAAGAAATGCTATCAAAGGTTTGCATGGACTTCACAAATGATGATACATATAGTCGGGAATCTAGTTTTGCAGAAAATAGGAAACTATTGTCCTTCTCTGCACTGGAATTGCCATGGCTTTTGAAGTTATCTAATGATGAGGTGCATGATGGTTACAAACATTCTTCGGAGACAAATCATCCCATCAGGAGATATCGATTTTCAACAAAAACGGAGGCAATAAATAGCATCTTATATTGGCTAGGTGTAAATAGTTTTGCTCCCAGTGATGATCTAATCATGTTTCTTGCAAAGTCTGTAATGGAGCCTCCCGTTGATGAAGATGATTATGTTCTTTCCTGTTCAATTCTTCTGAATCTCATGGACCCTTTCAACGGAGTGAAAATAATAGAGGAAGAGCTCAAAAAACGAGAATGTTATCAAGAGATTAGTAGCATAATGAATGTAGGAATGACATATAGCTCCCTCAACAGTTTGAAGAAAGAATGTTCTACTCCTGAACAGAGGAGAAATCTCTTGCTTCAAAAATTCCATGAGAAGTTTACCTCGATAGATTCAGGTAGGTGCACTAAAGACAGTAGCTCTTCCTCTATTTATTTTCTGAATAGCTGAATCACTGCCTCAGTTTATTTTCTGAATACTTATCTAGTCCAATATTCTGTGTTCTTTTTTTCATGAGATGCTATTCATTTATATGATTTTCACTTTTCTTTACTTTTACTTTGATCAGATGATTTAGACCAGATTGATATGGCACATGCCACTTACTGGGGAGAGTGGAAATCAAAATTAGAAGAGGAGAAACGAATGGCTGACCAAGCAAGAATGCTGAAAAATGTACTGCCTGATATTGACACGTCTCGATTCTTATCTGGCGATGCTAACTATATCAAAAAGGTTGTTTTCTCCTTTGTTGACTCCGTAAAGCTGGAGAGAAAACATATACTAAAGGAAGCAGTAAAGATAGCTGAGAACTATGGCTTGCAGCGAACAGAGGTATCTCTCTCTCTCTCCCTCCCTGCAGGCTGCAATCTATACAGAAACATCTTATGTTTTAGTTTCCTTGTGATGTAAGCTTCTCATATCTGATATCTATATTATCTCTTGATTAATTTAGGTGCTTTTACGATTTCTGGGCTGTGCTCTTGTCTCTGAATATTGGGATAACGATGATATTCTGAATGAAATTGCTGAATTCCGGGAGGATATTGTCAAATCAGCTAAGGGGGTGATTGATATGATATATTCGGATGTCTACCCAGAGATCGATGGGTATAATAAGCAACGCCTCTCCTACATCTTTGGCATCCTTTCAGCATGTCATTCGTATCTTAAGAGGACAAGTAAGATAGAATTGACATACCAAGAACATGTTCATACACATAAGCTTGAGCCATTTCAGTATTACAAGGTCCTCGAGGAAGAGTGCAAGAAAGTCTCTTTCATTGATGGCTTAAACTACAAAAACATTGCTAGCCTGGATAATCTGAACTTTGACCACTTCAATGAAGAAGTATGCAAGAATATCCATGCCTCAACCGTCAGTGCTCTAGCTGATATGGTCCAAGCTCTTGTGAGTATGTATGTTGATTTACAGGCTAAGGGTCTTGTATCACGCCAAGGTGTTTACAAGCATTATGTTCTTGGCATGTTGGCATCTTTAGAAGGCCGCAATGAAGCACGATCAAACAACACAGATTGTGAAAAGTTACTAGCAGTTCTTTGTGAAATTGAGTTGAACTATGATAGTTGCAAGGAGTATATCCAAACTCTTCCTGCCACAGATATTTCATACATCATTGGAAGGTATTACACACTATGTTTCCCTTGCAACTTGGCAAGAAGCCAACCACAGGAACCTTCATGGAAGGAACCTCTCTGTATGCTGATAACGCTTTGGATTAAACTTGTTGATGACATACCAAGGCAGTCAACTGATGCTAGCTCATATGAAAGGACAGGCTACTTGGATTCGAACCGGTTAACTCACTGCATGAGTGCTTTCAGACAGCTGTTAATAAATAATGAGATAACAGTGCACCAAGGTTGGGATGCCATCTCTATGTTTGTACAAGTTGGCTTTAACAGTGAAATGATAATGGACACATCACACTTTTGCCGAGCTATGATTCTTTCTGGATGTGGTTTCAAAACTGTAGTTGAAGTGTACCATGGAGGACAGGAAAATTTGGAAAGTGTAAATGCAGACTCGAGGAATCCTTTGGATCTCTTAGAGCTTTATGGTGCTTCTACAGATGGCTGTTTGTCCGGTCTGATCGAAGGCTCTTGTGAGTCTCAGGCATTGCTTCATAAGTTACTGTCTTCATTGAGCCAGTCAGTAGGGGAGCATGCTGACTCTCTTGAAATGATCCGATCTGGTGTCTGGGGAAAGTTGATAGCCTTTTCTGAGAACATGCAGCTAGGTAGCCAACTACGTGTCTATGCCCTGCAGCTGATGCAGTGTATTACGGGAAGAAACCTTAAAAGCCTCCCAAATGAGATTGTTTCCCAGGTTGAGCCATGGGAATCATGGTATGAGCCTGGAACAAGTGATTCCTTAGCTGATGAGGGCAGTACTCCCTCTTGCAGCATCACAGCGAGTCTGGTGGCACTCAGATCTAATCAGATGGCCACTGCAGTTCTGCCAGATGCTAGTATCACGCCCGAAAACTTGTCGAGTCTTGACTCTGCAGTATCTTGCTTCTTAGATTTGTCGGAACGTGCTTCTTCTGTTGAGAGTGTTGCTGTTCTGGAAGCAGTGCTAGAAGAGTGGGATCAACTGTTCTCTTCACCAAAAGAAGAATATGTTCAGCCTCAGGATTCGCCAAAAGAAGCAAGCGACTGGAGTGATGGATGGGATGATGGCTGGGAGGCCCTACCAGAAGAGTTGGAGAATCCAGCGCAAAAGCAAGATGGTGCGTCGTCATTATCTGTCCATCCTCTCCACAGTTGTTGGATGGAGATCATCAGAAAGCTCGCTGGGCTCGGCGAGCTCCAGAAGATCATTGAGCTTCTAGATCGAGCATCCTCAAAGCATAGCAGGTTGCTAGAGGACGAAGAAGCACACCGCATGCTTGAACTCCTTTCCGCAGCACCGAACTGCTTCATGGCTCTCAAAATCATGCTGCTGCTCCCATACGAAGCTCCACAGCTGCAGTGCCTGCAGACGGTCGAGGCGAAAATCAGGGAAGGAACCGCGTCCACCTCATCGAATGCCGACGACCACGAGCTGCTGGCGTTGGTCCTGTCATCCGGAGCCTTGCAGAAGATGGCTGGAGAAGAGGGGTACTCGAAACTCTTCTCTCACACATGCCACCTCGCCGGACATCTCGCGAGGTCGTTCCAGGGCGATCTCTGCGCACACTGGGAAGCCGAATCTAAGATGAATCAGAAGTCTTTGCTGTTTGGTAAGGTGCTGCTCCCGTGCTTCATATCTGAGCTGGTGCTCAAAGGGCAGTATCTGTTGGCCGGGTTCGTCGTCTCGACATGGATGCACACACCCGCATCCCTTGGCCTGATAGATGTCGTCGAGCCCGGTTTGCGGCGCTACCTGGAAGGTCAGGTTGCTCAGGCTCAGGCTCAGCAGCAGGTGGGAGAGAGCGACGCTTCTTTTGCTGAAGACGAGCTGTCTATTAGCCGCACAATGTCCAGTCTAAGGTCGAAACTGGTTTCTCTTTTGCAAGCGGCGTTGGTAGCCCTTCCGAGCCAAGAGCCTTAGATATCAAGTCTGTCTGGTGTATACATTTGTTTAACTGAACGCTGCTGGACCGGTGTAACTCGATGTAAACTGTAGCATGGTGAATATTACAAATGTTAAAAACTAGCGGTGGCAGGATGATGCTTTAAGAGAGAAGTCAAGAGATGCTGCAATGTTCTGTTACTCGATTGGAATTTACAGAGCGTTTCTTGTATATACTTCATTTGCCTTGTTTTACTGCATCGATATTTCGCACTACACTTTCTTTGCTAGTTGGATCTTGAAACACTGTCAGTTGCATTTCTCTCACTTTCACTCATATATCAGTTGCATTTCTCTCACTTTCACGCTCATATATCAGTTGCGTTCTTTTTTATAACATATCAGTTGCAGTGTATGATGATTCCATACATTTTTCCATATGTCTCCGGACGAGGACCGCCTGGACGACGGCCGGGAGAGAACCAGCGGGGGACGCCTGCTTCTCTCTCAGGAGTGGGAGCCGAGGAAGAGGCAGCCATGCGGCAACGGTGACTAAGGAAGCGGTGGCAAATTCGGTGTTTCGACCCTTTTGCGAAAGTCGAGCCAGATATGACCCAGATTCAAAAAGAATTTGGGATTTGACCCTTTTCCTACCGCTGGGTCAATGACGGTAGAGTATACCAGTCTACCGCCAAGGCCCCTGGCGGTAGACAACTTATCCACGTCAGAGAAGTGCGACCCTACCGCCAAACTAGCTGGCGGTAGCCTGTGCAACCTTACCGCCGAGGTGCCCGACGGTAGGTGGGTACAAGCACTGTATTTGACACTTAGATATTTTTTTACGATAGGGCGTGCAACCCTACCGCCAAGGGCCTCGGCGGTAGGTAGTTATACCCTACCGCCATCGACCCTGACGGTAGGTTAGATCTCGATTTTTTTTGAACAGGGTCAGATCTGGCTCAACTTTCGTAAAAGGGTCAAAACATCAAAATTGTCCTACCTCGGTTGCCAGCTATGGTCGTGGTGCGAGCGGCAACCGCAGGCGAAAGCTTTGCCAGCCCAAGCGGTAGGGGGCAAACTTTCGTGTTTTGACCCTTTTCGCATAGTTTAGCAGGATCTGACCCCGGTTTGGAAAAATTTCGAGATTTGACCCTTTTGCTACCGTCAGAGATCCTGACAGTAGCGATATACAGGCTACCGCCGCCACATCTGGCGGTAGGTGCCCTGACGGCGTCTGGCAGTAACGGCCACTGACACGTGGCAAAGGGACCTACCGTTGCCGGCCCTGGCGGTAGGCTCAAACATCCTACCGCCGGGCGCTCTGGTGGTAGGGTCCTGGATAAGGTTGTGAGGGGTGGGGACTGTGCTCGCCCACCCACTCATTCACCCCCATTCCCATTCTCCCTCTTTCGAGCTCAAGCTCTCTCCCCTCTTCTCCCCCACCAAAGCACCCACTAGATCCCCCTCCATTGCTTGAGATTTGTCCCATGGATCCGGGGCATTTGCATCACCCAAGGTACCTCTCCCACCCCCCTTCATTTGGTTGGTTGAAATCATGCATTTTGCTCATTTTGTTGGAAACCCTAGTTCATGGTTTTGTTGTGGTGAAATCAATGTATATGATGCATTTAGGGTAATGTTTGTGCTTTGACAATGTATTATGTGACTAGCATTGCTTGGGTACTAAGAACTATCATTTAGGGTTTTGTTAGGTTTAGGTTTAATGTTATGGTTAGGGTTAAGGTTATGGTTATGCTTATGCTTAAGTAAATGCCTGTATGACAAACGTTATAATAGTTACCTCTCGAATTGTAGCTCGATCTAGTCCTAGGGTTATAGTTTTTGTCAAGAGACGGTTAGGATTTTTGCCTTGGATGACTGTTATAGTAATCCCTCGACTTGTAGGATGGGATTGATCATCTTTGTTGAGATTTCTGCGGCGGCGGCGGCGAAGCGTGAACGTGCAGTCATTGAGGAAAAGATGGACGCCCGGGTCGAAGCCGTCGATGCGTTGAATGCGGCTTGTAGAGAATTTTCCAAGTATTATGTGTCCAAGTGCGACGATGACAAAGTTAAGTTATACCAAGCTAAAGAGAAAAACATAAGCAATCTCAAGAAGGAAGAGAAAATTCATAGACGTGCTCTAGCAAGGCAAATTGCATTGTGTGGAACAAGGGATGAAGTGAATGAGATGGACTTTAACAACCCTGGCCAGATCATTGACTGGCTAGTTAGGCAACCATCATCGGTGATACCTAGTCGAGCATCTCGTTGGGCTTGGGTCCGTGAAAGAAATGATGTCATTTGTTGCAACCCGGGGCCGTACGACAAAGATGTCGTGTTGATGGACGAATAGAGGGGGTTGAAACACATGATGTTGTAGTGTCATTTGGATTGTAATGGCATGTACCCTTGTCATTTATGTAACCTACGTCATTTGAACCAGTGAGAACTTTGTGTATTAGGTCATTCTAAATAATTTATGCTTTGTGTTTGTCTTGTATCATTTGATTTAAGTTTTGGTTTGTTCCATTTCATGTAGCATGGAAAATAGGACCCCGGCGATGCAGATAGCATATGAGAAGTGTGAAGGAGAACGACGCCGTAGGATGCCGAGAGAGCTTCAAAATTGGATTAAGAGTTGTGAAGAGACAAACGCGGCTATGAGTGATTTCAACAAGTATGTGTTCTGTGAGTTCCCCGAAGAGCTCGAGAGAGAAAAATGGAAGATAGTTAAAGAGTTGCAGGAGAAGGAAGATGAGTCTAGATGGACTTTGGCAATGGAGATAGGGTTCTCCGTAAGCATTGATGAATTCAAGGAGGTGGACATGGCAAAGCCCGGGCAGATCATTGGATGGGCAATCAAACAAGGAGTGTCAGATAATCCAAACCGGCATGCTCGATGGGCTTGGTTCCGTGCGACAAAGGGTTTGATGATCCATTGGGCGGGTTCTGCCGAGTATGAACCAAAGCCTAATCAAAAGCGTGCGGAACAAATCGAATGTATTAAGACAATTAGGGCCTACTTTCCGTCTTATTAGGGTCTCCATTCCGGGTATATGTCATTTGAAAATGTTCCGTGAGAAAATGTATGCTCGAGCTTGAGCTTCTAGTTTGAACTCATGTCATTCGAATCGGTAGATGTTTTAAGTCATTTGAACAAGTGTCATTTGTGGATGTAATGAACTATGCTCAGTTATGTATGTCTTTGCTACTCAATCATTTTTGGATGTCATTTGTGAATGATTACTTCATAGAAGTTTGTAAGAAAGGCAAATGCAAAGGGCTAAAAAAGAATGGCAAAGGAAGGTTGGGTGGCGACCCTACCGCCATGGACCTTGGCGAATGTGGCCGAATTAGTCACAGGACATGCAACAGAAGGTAGTAGGGTGGTGGCCAACCCTACTGCCATGGACCTTGGCGGTAGGGTGGCCAACCCTACCACCAAAAATGTGGCCGAATTGGTCACAGGAGAGGCAGCAGAACAGGCCGTAGGGTGACCAACCCTACCGTCGTCGGCCTTGGCGGTAGGGTGGCCAAACCTACCGCAAAACAGGGGAGTGTTTCCGTCACAGGACAGTTCGGCTGTTATGGCGCTGCTAGAAGGAGGGCACGAGAGGGCTGGCCGGGGGCCTTTTCGCCCACGGCCGGACAAGAGGGAAGGGATTTCCTTCTTAATTCTTGCTTGATTAGATTGATACATCTCCTCTCTTTATATAGAGAGGTTTACTTGACTCTCAAGCAAGGCTTACATGACCCCTAAGCAAACGACCCTTATCTCTAATTAACCCTAAGACTAATGGGCCCATTAGGCCCATTACGTACTCTAACACTACACTCCACCTGGACATGCAGCTTGTCCTCGAGCTGCAGCCTAACCAACTTATAACCATGACTCGACGCAATACAAACCTAACACCTAAAAACAAGCCTTTCACATCTCGGCTTGTTTTATTATTCTCAACCTGAAATAGACTAGGACGCTTTATTTTGGACGCTCACGTGTACAGGCACCTGGATCTCATGGACGCCACCTGGACAAAAGGAGTGCATGTGTATGGCTGTTGGTCTGCACCGCATAGGAAAGTGGAGGGCTTGCGATGGGGAATGACGAGGAGGGGTGCGCCCCCCTCCCCCAACCGCCGATGTCACAGACTTTGAGGTCGCTGCCCGCGAGGAAAACAGCATGCCGGCCGCCCGTGGGGGAAACCACATGCCCAAGATCCCCGACGCAGCGGACGAGATCGAGGTCCTTTGCGCAGCGAAGGGCAACTTGGAGGAGCGGCAGCTGCAGACCACGCATCTCCCGCACACGCCGACGCGCTAAGAGGCCGCACGCAGCAGCCTGCAGCCTTACCGCTGTCGACACGTGGCGGGTAGCGATACAAGACGGAAGCGGTGAAGGTGACGGCAGGGACTTGATCTGCTGGATGTGGACGCCCTAAGATGGCGGCGGCGCTGATGGGAACGAGGTCGTCGCATTCCCGTCGTAGGGCATCCCAGCGGAGCTGACTGGCGGTGGCTGCTGCAGCTGCAGCGGCTGCTGCGCTGTCGCGCCGGGCGCGGCGGAGGCCGCCAGGAGCGGTGGCTGCCACTGTAGCCAGGGCTGGGCGATGGTGGCGATGGATGGCAGCTGCAGCGGCCCGACGAGCGCGGCGAAGGCCGCCTGGTGCGGCGGCTGCCACAGCAGCCACGGCAGCGCGGGGGCGGCGATGGGCGGCGCAACCGAGTGCGGCCCGTAGGACCCGGCCAACAACAGGTGGATCTCCTGGACCGCATGGGTTAGGACCCGCAGCACCCCGGACACGTCCTCCCAAGTGAGGACGGTGGGGGCGGGCGCGATAGAGGATCCTGGCATGGGCAGGAGCGGGGTGACGGTCGTGGTGGTCGCCGGAGGCGACAAGGTGACCGGCAACGGAAGAGACGGTCTTGGCGGTGGTGAAGACATGATCAAACCAAAGCTAGCTGATACCAAATTGTTATGGCGCTGCTAGAAGGAGGTCGTGAGAGGGCTGGCCGAGGGCCTTTTTGCCCATGGCCGGGCAAGAGGGAAGGGATTTGCTTCTTAATTCTTGCTTGATTAGATTGATACATCTCCTCTCTTTGTATAGAGAGGTTTACTTGACTCTCAAGCAAGGCTTACTTGACCCCTAAGCAAATGAACCTTATCTCTAATTAACCCTAAGACTAATGGGCCCATTAGGCCCATTACATACTCTAACATCGGCACCCTACCGTCACGACATCTGGCGGTAAGGTGGCCAACCCTACCGCCATAGACCTTGGCGGTAGGGCTGGCCAACCATACCGCCAGGCATGGGCAGATTTGGGCCCCAGGCAGCCTAGGCCATTGCCTAGGGCATGGGAAATTTTCTAGACCTATATTTTTTTAGAAAGTGTTCGGCCTGGGGCGCAACCCACTTCCAAGCCCAGGCAGCCCAGGCGAACTGGCCCGGTCGCCCAGGCCGACTCCCTCTACCCGCACGAACGCGCAACCCTCACCGCCCGCAGAGACGAACCAGCCGCAGCCGCCCCTTCTGCTTCTTTCCCCAACTTGACGAACCCTAGGCGCCGCCACCGCCTGCCGTCGTGCCTGCTAGCTCTGTCCGGCAGCGCCCCCGGGCTCCCCCCACCTTCCAGTCTTCGCTCCCTTCTGCTTCTACAGCGTCCCCGCGTCAGGTTGTGCCGCTGCCGGCTGCTGGCCTGTCCGGCGAGGGCGCGAGGCGGCGACCCAGGCTAGGCAGCTACGACGGCTAGGGCGCGAGGCTACATGTCAGTATGATTAGCTCTTTGTGATTAAATTTTCTGGAGAAGTCTATTGTGCTGCTTGAACTGCAACTTTGTATTCTGAATGACCCCCGATTGTATTGTTAGTCTCATCTGTTACATTTGTTACTTTTTTATGTACTTCTGGGCTTTTGCAAATGCTCTTGTGCTGTTGTGCACATTCCTCCCAGCCAGTATCCCAACCACTTGGACTCTACTAACTCAACTCTGAAGAAAAACAAGGTTAATGATATAAGAGGACTCGAAAACTTGGCCAAGTCATTATCTGCACAGGGTTTTGGTCTGTTCTGTAATGCCATGAATAGTATAAATTATGCATTGAGAAACTGTTTCTGCTTTAACTGGAGAAATAACTTAAATGCCAAGAGTGAATACACATTCTATTCATGACCATGTAGTCTTCATGAAGCTGTTGGATAGCATAGCATATCTTAAACCTTGCAGTGGTCAGGGTAATGAATCTTCTGTTTGATCTTTTAAATCAGCCGTGGCACGGTGCAAAGCTACGAGTCAAATTCAGTACTTGAAGAAAAAATTGTGATTAAATAGCAAAAGAAGACTTGATGGCCATTTGGAATGAAATAAAAGTTGCCTTAATCTATTACTTGTATTTTGTTAGCACACCAAGTTAGGTCTTGCAAAAGTTGGCAACAACTTAAATTAGTGCTGGAAGATGATTATAAATGTTCAAATTAGACCCATGTTTCTTTCTTTCTTATGTTACTATAGGACAAAGCTTGTGCCGAATAGGCAGAAAAGGGAAGCCATGTATTTGGTGATACATGTGGCCGAATAGCATAGTGTAGAAGAACCAAGTTCTTTTGTAAGGAAGCATAACTTCAAATCAACTGTTTGGAGTAATTTTTTATGATGATTTTAGTTGCTAGATGCCACTGTTTGTTAGACCCATGGGAGGCTCAGATCAACCAATCCTTTGATTTGGTATCAATTTTTTGTATCATCTATATATGCTACATATAGTATTTTGATTTGTCTTGCTTTATTAGTTGACCCATCATGGAACAAATGCTGCCATTGAATATTATGTTTGGTTTCTTATATGTTATGCAAAATAGGTTGACTTTTGTATGCCTTGAAACTGGAGTTTTTTTGGGTAGTTTTTAGCCCTTAGTTTCTCGTCTGGGATGTCAGCCAATCCTGGGTCCGCCACGGCCGCCAGGGGTCTTGGCGGTAGGGTGGCCAACCCTACCGCAGAAAATGTGGCCGAATTGGTCACAGGAGAGGCAGCAGAACAGGCCGTAGGGTGACCAACCCTACCACCGTCTACCTTGGCGGTAGGGTTGCCAATCCTACTGTTGACCAGGGGAGCGTTTGCGTCACAGGACAGCTCGGCACCCTACCGCCACGACCTCTGGCGGTAGGGTTTCATATCCTACCGCCAAGACGTCTGGCGGTAGGGTGCAAAGTAGAGTTTGCTCTGTTTTTCTTCTTCATCATCATTTCAGACAGGCCAAAAAAACAAGTCACAGCAACAGCACAACAAATGTAGTTCATGACATAGTTTCATCACAAATCAAAGACATACTTCATGACAGGTTTCACAAATAAAGTACATAGTTCATCACAAGTTTCACAAATCAAAGACATAGTTCATCACAGGTTTCTTGAATCAAAGGCATAGTTCATGACAAGTTTCTCGAAACGAAGGCCTTATTGGGTCACACGAGGCCATTTTCCTTTATGTCGCGTGCCTCATCCTCCTCTTGGGCTTCACGAGCCCTTGCAAGCTTTCTTGCTCTCTCCTCTTCACGAGCAATTGTCTCCTTGTGTGCCCTATCCTCCTCACGCTTCTTTTGCTCCATCTTCTCCTTTTCATGACGCTCTTCATCCAAGCCTCTCTGAAATGCTTCTTCAGACAGCCGCTACCTCCTTAGACAATCTCGATGTTGATCTTTTTTAACATCTTATGGCACATCTTGATCTATCCATGTGAAGTACTTACAAAGTGGAGGTGGCGAATACGTAGGAATAAAGAACACATTTGGTCATTAGTAAGATAGGTTCAAGTTGAAGCAATGGTTGAATACTCTTTGAACTTTAACAACTTACCGGCGGTACATCATAGGCGTGAGTTGGACGAGGACGATCATAGGAATAGTTGGGACAAAAAAAATATCTTCTTCCTTCTGTCCATGATTTCTTGCAGTCAGTGGATACCTTAGCTTTGCAAACATCTCCAAACCAACATGATGGAGTTCTCATATCTTTGTCCTTCACCTTATCCAACTCGGCGTCTGTTCACTTGTCCGGCATGTCCTCGCGGTTAGCACACGGGGGCCTCATCATGTAACCGGAAGAAGCCATGCCTATGAAGAAAAAATTGGTTGTTAGTAAAGTAAATAAACATATATATGCAAAGAAAAACAAAAAACAAGACCAAATTAAGCCAATAAATTAAATTACCGTTCACATTATTTCAACCATCCGGGTTAAGCAAGATGACAATAGGCCTTCCTCTATCAACCCTTCTCGTCCTACGACCACGGCCACCGGCTCCTCTAAGAGTCGACCGTCTCCACGCCCTCCAATAGTGCCTCCTCATCCACTACCGCCAAGATTCGCCCGTCCTCCGCGCGCACCAATACTGCCTCCTCGTCCTCCACGGCCACCACTCCTACCTCCTCGTGTGCCACCGATACCTCCTCTTCGGGCACCCATTTGACTGTGGCATGGGATCCGGAGTGTTGGCATCCGTCCGTGGCTTTTTGGTGCATTTCCTAAAATTGTGTCCCAGTTCGTCACATTGACCACAACTCTTGATGTCCGGTGCCTCCATGAAATGGCCGCTACCAAATTGTTTCATTCCGGTGTATCCAGCTAGATCATCCATGTCACCCCTAAACCTCTTCTTTCTTCTTCTTCCCTTTGTAGGCACCATGAGTTCGGGGTCGGGGACGATGTGCGGCCCATCATACTCAGGCCCTGTGACTGATCGAGGAAGGGATGAAACCTAGGAGCCCATGTCAACCTTGTTTGTTCTAATGTGAACTCATGCAACCGCACGGTGGTACCATCAGATACGTTCAAGTTTCTGAACTTTGTTGCGGTCATCACATGCGAGCAAGGCCAATGATACTTGTGAGGTCTCTCACATTGACACCACCGGGTCTTGAGGCACACCTCATACGCAACTCCACCGTACGTCACACCATCCCTTGTTGTGCCACCCGGCTCATCGACTTGGTAGATTTGTTCTTTTTCATTGAAACTAATGATTTGTTGATGCAAGGACTTGAGTGCTTGATGCTACCAATCCTCAACTTTGAAGGGAAAGTCCATTTTCTCACCTATCGATTTGGTGGTGACTTCGGAATGCCTCAGAAAATACTCCTTGAGCTTGAAGAAAGTACATTTCACTATTGCAATCACCGACAAGGAATGGACACACTCGAGCACATTGTTGAAGCATTCCACCATGTTACTTGTCATGTCTCCGTATCACAAACCTCCTTTGTCGTAAGCACGTGACCACTTATGCTTCTCCGGAAGATGTCTTGTCAAGAATTCTCTCCCTCCTTTGTTCTTCTCCAACGCCTTGAATAGTTTATCATAGCGGCTTTGGAATGTATCGGTGTTGAATGCCACACAAACATGGGTAAGATCCTTGCAAAACTCCTTACTCTTGCATGCCCGGTAAAAGTTTGCCACGAAATGCCTCATGCACCAACAGTGTTGGAGCTTTGGATAGCCTAGAATGTCAACTTCTATTGCTTTGAGAATCCCATGATGGCGATCCGATATGATGCACACCTCTTTTTTGGGGACAATCACCTTCGTCCTCACATGATCCATAAACCACTCCCAAATATCATCGTGCTTAGAAGGCACCAACGCAAATGCCACCGGCAACACATTGTCATTGGACGAGTGGGCCATTGCCACCATCAACGTGCCCTTGTACTTGCCGGTCAAGAACGTGCCATCAATTGACAAGACGGGGCGGCAATGCCTAAATGCATCGATGCATCGCCCAAAGCTCCAAAAAGCTCGATGAAACACTCCCTCGATTGACTCGACCCTATGGCACATGCCCGGGTTCCAATGAGCAATGGCTCCCAACATTCTCGGAAGAATATTGTACACGGCGACATAATCACCATGCAACATCCTTATAGCGTTTGCCTTGGCCATCCACACACTACTGCAGGATGCTGCTAACGCGACACTATGATCAGAGACCCTTCGACGAAACTGTGTGCGATGCAATAATCGCAAATGGTCGTGTAAAATAACCATCAAAACAGGTGCAAACCGTTTGCGATGGCGTGTACATCAAACATGGTTCAGATTTTAGTTGCATGTGTGATGCTGAGCATACGGTTCATCCATACGAACTATTTGTGATTAGACAGAACAACAGAAACGAGCAGCCATATCAATGTGTGTGCGATATACGACATATAATTTGCTCCGATGAACTGCTTGCGATGATTGAGGTAAACACAAATGATTTGGCGTAACAAGATGTGTGTGATACCCGGCAAACAGGTCGGTAATCAGAATTGTGTGCGATCATTATAGATATCCCATACGGTCGTTTTTTGTGAATTGTGTGCTCGTCAGGGCAGATAGTTTTAACAAACCAACCTATGGGCGATAATGTAGAAGATCTCTGTCGAATACTTATTACTAACCATCTGCGATGAGATTGACAGGATAAACAGAGATAACAAATGAATATGAGCGAACGGAAACAGAGATATGTACAGTCTGCTTAATTTAGTCCTTCTTCTTCTTGTTGTTGTTGCTGTTGGATGGCCCTACAACATCGTCTTGGCGAGGACACTTTTCTTGCCGCTGACGGTTGGCTTTTCATCGCTGCCGCCATCGTCATCGTTGTTGTTGTCGTCGTCCTCCTCCTTGTTCGACCATTCCTCCTCCTCATCATTATCGTCCTCTTCTCCGTCCTCCGACGGCTCCTTGTCCGTCTGGTTGTCGTCTGACGACTTCGGAGGTGGCGTCCCTTCCATGATCCAGATATAATCAAGGTCTAGGCTCGACGCCAGACTCATGGAAGACGAGCGAGATGATTCCGATGTTGACCTATCATCGGGTGCCAGACTGCTGGCTGAACTGTCGTCCTCGTTGTCGCTCGACATGGCTGCAGAGTGTGTGCCAGTGTGTAGCGCGGCCTGCCGGGGATGATGAGGATGGTGGAAACTTAAGCAGGGTATGCAGAGAAGAGGAAATGTCCATTGAAGCGGGGGTTGACGTATTATCTAACCACTGATATAATCAACCGCAATAATTTGTACCCAGTCGCTCCAAATTCTCGGGGTTGCGCATGACTCCTATTGGCTGGTTTATTTTTTTAGGACAAAAAGAAGGAACAAGTTTTGGGATTATGCATCGGTACCGGTACGAACGGAGTAGGACAGTTGGCAAGCAATACAACTCTTCTTATTGATAAAGCCAGTAATAATCAAACTACAAAGGAAAAGAAAAAAAGATAAAGGAAAATATCTGCACGAATCTTCGCGTAACATCAATGGCATGGGACCTAGATGTGCATTACTTAGAGCACATCTAGATGTGCTTTAGCAATACTGTCAAACAAAACCCCTAATCATCATTGCAAACAGCGCATAGAACATGGCTAATGCGATAACCAGAACTACACATGCTAGTTCCTTCTTGTCCCTTGCTTTCATCTGTTGCCTGTGATTGATTCTTTCTTGCTTCATCGTACTAGTTGTACATTCCAGATCAACCAGTTTCTTCTTCATCTTTACGTTATCTTCTGCGAGCTTGGTGATAACACTCTGAGCCCTGCCATGCCATTCTTCATCTAGCCAGTTAACAAAGGCACAAGCCTCATATCCCTGCCAATGTTAAATCTTATTCAGGATGAGCGGTGGCATTAACTGATGTAAAATGATGAACTTAGCACTAACCTCTAAGGGGCAACTGAGAAACCGCCTGCCAATGTCGAATCCCTCCGTGCATACACGTCGAGCGGGAGTGTGCCCGTGCACACAACTTAGCTTTTGGTACTTCTCGATGGCGCAAAACTCGGAGTCGAACTCGCGTTGCGGGAGTCTGGAGTCATGCTCCGGATCCGGCGGCAGATCGCTTTCCTGGGGGGAGGGGGTGTCATTCAGGCCGGATTCTGCAAGGAGCTATACTTTGGACATGCTAAAAAAGATCGGGATAGATTGGAACCTGATAGGATGATTCAGATCCGTAGTACACCTACCTTCTGATGACATTAGGCAAGTGCTCGGTGGCGACCGCCAGCGTGGCGGCGATACTAGCAGGAGTAGCCGCACCGAAACCATCTGCACCACTCATCCGCATTCCACCAATGTCAGCGCCACGTGAGGGAATTTGGAGGCTATGTAGGGATTTGGGGGAAATGGGGAAACTGTGGGGATAAGCTAACAGTCGGGAACTACTTATGGCACTATATGTTGTATACGACACACTGTTTATACATGTCGTTTGTGTTAGGTATTACAACGTCAGACACAATTTCCGCACCAAACTGTGTGAGAAGACAACGTAGGTTAGACACGGTTGCCGTTACATAACCGTATGTGATGTACTACCCTGTCCATATAATCGAGTTACAATAATACCATGTAAACAGCCGCTTTGCGGATATCCATAAAAAATAGCCGCTTTGCAGATATCCATAAAAAAACAGACGCTTTGCATATAGAGATGGCGGCGGCCTCCTAGGCAGCGGCTACCGGAGAAGAGGTCAATCCTCGGTCGGTGGGCAGTGGCGGCGTCATAGGAGATCAATCCTCGGTCTGCGGCAGGAGATAGGAGGAGCTCAACCATCGGGATCGCGGCGGCGGCGTGATTCGAGCACATCCATCGCGGTCGATGGCGGGATAGTGGAGGTCGAACTTCAGGCGGCAGCCGCACTAAGCGTTGCTCCTCGACCCTGCTGTCTCAGTGTGCCGCCTCATCGTGCTTCTCTGTCTGCTGGGTGGAGGTTGCCGAGTGGCTAATTAATTAAGGTATTCTTTTCGTGAGTGGCTTAATTAAGGTATCCAATTCCTAAGGGTAGTGTTGTACTAGTACTCTGCGTGTAAATTGACTGGCCATTAATTTTTGCCATTGCACGTCTGGATAACAACATGTGAAGCGCCCTCAGTAATTATGAAAATAAAACCTTGTGATTTATGCACACATCTTTGGGCAGCAGTTAATCCGTGTATTAATGTTGTTGTTTTGTTTTTAATTACCATTCGTGTGCTGCAAATGGAACGATCTCGATGGATGAAGAATCGAAAAACCATTTTATCAGTGGTGTGATAGAGTTCCTGAATTTGGCTGAAAGTACAAAGAGGAGAATTGGTGATGCGGATTACATCATGTGTCCATGTACTGATTGTGCCAATACAGAGTCACATGAAGTTGCAGATGTCCAGTTGCACTTAGTCTCTAGGGGACTCATGGATGGATATACACGTTGGACTAGACACGATGAAGAGGAGGTCATGGATGAAGATACCCAGGGAAGCGAGATGCCAAACCCCGATCAGTGTCACATGGATGTTGAATCTAACATTGGGGCAGAGGCGTCAAGCTACCAATGGAACATCGGAAAGCCGAAACGCCCACTGGAAAACCAAGACATCGGCACAGATGACGACGATCTTGATATGCCAGATTTTGCTGCTATGATTACAGATTTCGAGGGCCCAAAAAAGGATATGATTGGGTACAAGGATCTGCCAACCATTGATGCAGACTCCAAGAAAAAATTGTATCTAGGTTGCAAAAAGAAATATTCCAAGTTGAGTGCCACCCTGGCGCTTCTTAGATTTAAAGCAGCAAACGGTCTATCAAACAAGGGCTTCACAGAGATGTTATGTCTTCTCAAAGAAATTCTTATGGAAGATAATGTGCTCCCAGAAGCTGAACAAAGCGAAGAAAATTGTTTGCCCATTGGAACTTGAAGTACAGAAGATACACGCTTGTATGAATGATTGTATATTGTACCATGGTGAGTACAAAGATTTGCATGCATGTCCCACATGCAAGCATGCACGGTACAAGCATAGGAGAGCAAAGGACAAGTACAAATTGGACGATGAGATCAAGACAGGAATCCCATTCAAGGTTGTTTGGTACTTTCCTTTAATTCCAAGGTTGAGGCATTTGTTTGCAAACCCTAGAGAGGCAAAGAGGTTGCGGTGACATCATGATGAGCGAACTGCGGATAAGTTTATGAGGCAGCCGAAAGATGGGGCTCAGTGGGAATTAATCGACAACAAGTATGTAGACTTTGCCAAGGATCCTAGAAGTATAAGGCTCGGGGAGTGTACTGACGGGATGAATCCTTTTGGCGATATGAGCACCAATGACAGCACATGGCTGGTGCTTCTGTGCATATATAACCTAGCTCCTTGGTTGTGTATGAAGAAAAAATACATTATGATGTCAGTGATTATCCAAGGCCCGAAGCAACCTGGAAATGACATCGACATAACCCTTTCAACTACTGGTAGAAGAACTGCTGATAGTGTGGATAGATGCGCCTGCTGTAAAATGTTATGATGCTTACAGAAAGGAGATTTTCAATCTACATGCGATGCTGGTGCACACCATTCAAGATATGCCGACATTAGGCAACACATCGGGGTAGAAAACAAAGGGAGATGTATGGTGTGTCACATGCATGGATAGGACAGCTAGCAGAAGACTTCCCAACTCGCACAAAACCGTGTATTTGCGTCATCGTAGGTTCTTACGGAAAACTCACCCATACCAAAAGATGAAAACTGAATTTTATGGTACGGCAGAGGCAGGTGTGGGCCCAAGACCCTATGAAGGGGAGGTGGTCCACAACATGGCTAAAAAATTTAATGTTGTGCTTGGCAAGAACCACCCTTTGACGGTGAAACAAACACCCAAGGGTCAAGTGTTTAAGAAGAAATCGGTGTTCTGGAAAATACCTTACTGGGAGATTCTACGTGTACGTCACTGCATCGATGTCATGCACATAGAGAAGAAGTATGTGAAAGCATCCTTGGTACTCTGCTCAAGATTAAAGGCAAAAGAAAGGATGGTGACGGTTCATGGCTCGATATGCTTGCTGATCAATCAAAATGCAAGAGTGAAGAAGAAGACGATGACAAATTCATCAAAGCTCGCCAGAGTTACAATTTCAGTACAAAAGAAGCAACATAGTTCTTCACCTATTTGTTGTCAGTTAAGACACCCTCTTCCTACTGCGCAAACATCAGAAGTCTCGTGGATGTGAGCTCAGGTAAAATTAAGTTGGGACACATGAAGTCACATGATTGCCACATAATGTTGACACAAATCCTCCCAGTGGCCATCAGGAATCTGATGGACAAAGATATAAGAAACACACTCATTGACCTCTATGATTTCTTCAACCAACTATGGCAGAAAGTTGTAGATCCTGAAGAGTTGGATCATATGCAAGATGATATTGCAAGAATATTGTCCAACCTAGAGATGTTTTTCCCACCATCATTCTTTGATGTCATGGTCCATCTCACTGTGCACCTTGTCAATGAGATAAAGTATTGTGGTCCTATGTTTCTTTGCAACATGTATCCCTTCGAGCGGTTCATGGGAATAATGAAGCGCTTTTGTTGGAACCGAAACCATCCAGAGGCAAGCATCCTACAAGGTTATACCGCGGAGGAGGTGGTTGTGTTCTGCACCGAATACATGAAACAAAGACCTATAGGTTTGCCCCTCTCTCGCCACATGGGAAGGCTGAAAGGTAAGCTGGTCCTTGCTGGCACGCAAATGGCTGCACCCAGAGAATTGGCAGAGAAAGCCCGTTTGACGGTACTGCTTAACAACCCAGTTCTCAACACTTAGACCGAAGAACATTTGGAGGAGATACGCCAAAGCTTCTTACCAATGGTGCCTTCATCAGATGTGGAGATGAAGGAGCACGCTAAGAACTACGCCGAATGGCTGAAGAATCGTTTGGCACAAGGATCCATCGATGACATTGCTACGTGGTTGGCACAAAAGCCATCACCTACGGTGTTGACGTACCAAGCATATGACATAAATGGATACACGTTCTACACTGAGGAACGTGATCAGAAGACCTCATATCAGAACAACTCTGTTCGAATAGAATGCATGACTGTAAATGAAGCTGATAAAAGGGTATACTATGGAACCATCAAAGAGATTTGGGATCTTGACTATGTGAAAGTTAAGGTGGCATTATTCAGGTGCGCATGGATCCCTCTTGGTCAGGTAAGGATTGATGAGTACAGGAAGACATGTGTTAACAGGACAACCATGGCATATCACGCGGACCCATTCATTCTTGCCAGCGATGCTACCCAGATTTTCTTTGTGGAAGACCCCTTGCATAAGAACTACCATGTAGTGATGCATGGGAAGAGAAGGGTACTGGGTGTCAACGATGTTGCCGATGAGGACGAGTACGATGAATTTGATGAGTTGCCAGCCAAGGGATTACACACTCGTGTAATGGAGAAGCATAAAATCATCACAAAACCCAAGTTCATTCGGGGTCAACGTAATGATCCCAGTTCCCCCATGTACATGTGAATTAAGCCGTAAGACTAGTCTTTATGCCTACCCTGCAACTTAATTCGTTCAATTTAGAACTGTCGCGTGTACTTAATTTGTGAGTTATGCCCAATTTTCTGTTGATTTAAGAACAGTTAATATGTTGACCTTGATATGCTATCAGCTCAGGCAATGAATATGAACTATTTTTTGTTATTATTATTATTATTATTATTATTATTATTATTATTATTATTATTATTATTATTATTATTATTATTATTATATCATAGAGGTAGCACACTCAATTGATCTCACTACAATATGTGCGATAAAAAATATGCAATCTGGTTTGCGAATAGCACACGGTTCGTTGGTGAAAGCCGTGTGTCGACCAAACCCCGCCCATGATCTAAGTTGTGCTTTCTGATTGGCCAGAACCCAAACAAACAATAGTGTAAGTATTTCCTCAGTTTTTTAGAACCAAGGTATCAATCCAGTAGGAGGCTCCTCAAAAGTCCCATGCACCTACACAAACAAACAAGAACTCACAACCAACACAATAAAGGGGTTGTCAATCCCTTCACGGCCACTTGCAAAAGTAAGATCTGATAGAGATAATATGATAAGATAAATATATTTTTGGTATTTTATGATATAGATTGGAAAAGTAAAGATGCAAATAAAAGTAGATTGAAAGCTTATATGATAAGAGATAGACCCGGGGCTATAGGTTTCACTAATGGCTTCTCTCAAGATAGCATAAGTATTACGGTGGGTGAACAAATTACTATTGAGTAATTGATAGAAAAGCAAATAATTATGATATTATCTAGGCATGATCATGCATATAGGCATCACGTCCATGACAAGTAGACCGACTCCTGCCTGCATCTACTACTATTACTCCACACATCGACCACTATCCAGCATGCATCTAGAGTATTAAGTTCATAAAGAACAGAGTAACGCATTAAGAAAAATGACATGATGTAGAGGGATAAACTCATGCAATATGATGTAAACCCCATCTTTTTATCCTCGATGGCAACAATACAATACGTGCCTTGCTGCCCCTGCTGTCACTGGGAAAGGACACTGCAAGATTGAACCCAAAGCTAAGCACTTCTCCCATTGCAAGAAAGATCAATCTAGTAGCTCAAACCAAACTGATAATTCAAAGAGACTTGCAAAGATAACTTAATCACACATAAAAGAATTCAGAGGATATTCAAATATTTCTCATAGATAAACTTGATCATAAACCCACAATTCATCGGATCTCGACAAACACACCACAAAAAGAGTTACATCGAATAGATCTCCACAAGAGAGGGGGAGAACATGGTATTGGGATCCAAAAAGAGAGAAGAAGCCATCTAGCTAATAATTATGGACCCGAAGGTCTGTGGTAAACTACTCACAACTCATTGGAGGGGCTATGATGTTGATGTAGAAGCCCTCCATGGTCAATTGCCCCTCCGGCATAAAACTAGGCATAAAAGCGAGGATAGATCTAAGATCTAAGAACTCCGAATCATTGGGACGCCTTTTAACTAGAGTTGACTCATCTCCAGTCCTATCATTATTAAGATTCATATTGCAAAACAAAGATGTAATAGGAGACACATCAATAACTTTTAGATCTTCATATTATTTTCATGGAAACTAGAAGAACACGCTTTTACAAAGCAATGTTTCTTAGCACGCAATCTAGCGGTTCTTTCTTTGCACTCATCAATGAAAATTCTCATAGCTACTCATTGATATCATGCTTAGGAGGAGTAGATCAAAGTTTCAAAGAATCAACATCAAGCGAAAGTCTATCAACGTTCCTAGCCAAATCATCAACCTTAAGCAATTTTTCTTCAAGCAAAGCATTAAAATTCTTTTGAGAGATCATAAATTCTTTAACACTATTCTCAAAATCAAAGGGCATCTTATTAAAATTACCATAAGAATTATGTATGAATTTCCATAATTATTAGAGGAATTACTAGGGAACGGTCTAGGATTAAAGTTTCCTCTATAAGCATTGTTACCAAAATTATTCCTACCAACAAAATTCACATCCATAGATTCATTATTATTCTCAATCAAAGTAGACAAAGGCATATCATTGGGACTAATATGAGCACTCTTAGTAGCAAACAATTCCATAAGTTCATCCATCCTTCCACTCAAAACATTGATTTCTTCTATAGCATGCACTTTCTTACTAGTAGATCTTTCGGTGTGCCATTGAGAATAATTCGCCATAATGTTATCAAGGAGTTTAGTAGCTTCTCCTAAGGTGATTTCCATAAAGGTGCCTCCCGCGGCCGAATCTAAAAGATGTCTAGAAGAAAAATTCAATCCGGCATAAATTTTTTGTATGATCATCCATAAATTCAAACCATGAGTAGGGCAATTGTGAATCATCAATTTCATTATTTTCCAAGATTGGGCAACACGCTCATGATCAAGTTGTTTAAAATTCATAATATCGTTCCTAAGAGAGATGATCTTAGCGGGAGGAAAATACTTAGAGATAAAAGCATCTTTGCACTTATTCCATGAATCAATACTATTCTTAGGCAAAGATGAAAACCAAACTTTAGCACGATCTCTAAGTGAAAACGGAAATAACTTCAATTTAACAATATCATTATCCATATCTTTCTTCGTTTGCATCTCACACAAATCAACAAAGTTTTTTAGATGGGTAGAGGCATCTTCACTAGGAAGGCCGGAGAATTGATCTTTCATAATAAGATTCAACAAAGCAACATTGATTTCACAAGAGTCATCATCATTAAGAGGAGCAATCGGAGTACTAACACTACAAAAAAATACACTTCCGTGATGATACGTGTTTGTCACAGTAGGTCGCGTTTTTTGTCATGCATGTACATCCATGACGATTTTATGACAGAATCAAGATAGTCATACCTGTGCTGTCGTAGAAGTGTTCCATGACATTACCAAAATTATCATCACGGAACTGTCCACTTCCATGATGATAAATCGCGCGTCACAGAAGTTCTTTCGTCAAGGGTGACCGACGCGTGGCATCCACCGTAACGGAACGCTGTTAAGCTATCGGGTCGGGTTTTGGTTCCGATAACCCGTTAACAGCCCCGACCAATGGGAAATTTCCACGTGTAAAATTCTTATTGGCCGGACGAAACATGTGTTAACTCGTTAGTGGGTCAGATAGGCGCCTATGATATGTCGACACGTGCCACGGCCCACCACTGGCCCATTTAGCTTACAAAGCCGGCCCATTTGACTTGGTCAAAAGTTAACGGGCTGGCCCATGAAAAGCCTGTTAACGGTCTCTTCGCAAATAGCCCATTTTACGACCCGTTAACTCACGGCCCGTTAGGCCCTAAAGGAAATCGGCCCAACAACGTCATGTGGGCCGTCGAATATAACACCAACTCATTTCACTTTCGGCCCATGTATGGCCCACGATGTCTTTCGGCCCATATGAGGCCTTTGTATCTTTTGGCCCTTTACAGGATCATGGTGACTCTAGCCCATAATGAACAGTAATTTTCTTTATACCCGTTAACGGCCCGTGATTTACATGGGCTGTTTCCAGCTCGTGTTAGCTTTCGGCCTATTGACGGCCCATACGTTCTTGGGCTCCTTTTCGGCCCTTGATTACTTCCGGCCCGTTACTGGCCTGTTCCTATACTTGGCCATACCACGGGCCGTGCCGGGCGTAGCCAAACCCGACGCAAAAAACCCAGGCCCGAGCCCAGCCCGGCCCGGCCATCGGGCCTATTTTCTGGGCCCGAGCCAGGCCCAAACATGTAAAAGCCCGTCGGGCTTCGGGCCGGCCCGGCCCGTCCTTCGGGAAAACGCGAAAACGATGGGCCCGGGCCCGGCCTTCGGGCTCAAAATCTAGGCCCAAGCCCGGTCCGGGAGCGGTGTCAGGCCGGTCTGGGTCGGGCTTTTTCGGGCCGGGCCGTCCGGGCTGGGCTGCCCATGACCAGGACTATCTGTTCCCCTAATGGGCCAAATTCAGCCCATGGCAAGAGTTGGCCCGTTATTGGCCCGTTCCCCTAATGGGCCAAACTCGGCCGATGGCAAGAGTCGGCCCGTTACTGGCCTGTTACCCTAATGGGCCAAATTCGGCCCATGGCAAGAGTCGGCCCATTTCTGGACTGTTAACCCGTTGCGCCATTTCCAGCCTGTCCTATATTCTGGCCCATTAACGACCCATTATGCCTATGACAGAATTAAGCCTTTGCTGTCCTACGGCTTGTTAACGGCCCGTTACCGTGCTGGGCCGATACCAATTACGCCCGATTATGGCCCATGTAGACCCATTTATCCGACGGCTCGAGGCCCACCGATTACAGGCCCATTTATCGATGGCCTGTAGGATACCCATGGATCCTACGACGCGTATATGGCCCATGATAGTTGCGGCCACTAGCAAACCGGGGAAAAACAAGACTAGGAAATAAATAAGGCCGAAACTAACGCTAGGCTATTAAGGCGATTGCACATATTACATCCACTCGGCATCAAAGATCGCCACCAGTGCAAATATAGGGAACACCCTACACTATACAAAAATGGCTTGCTGTTTTCTTCAGCCAGTGGCTGCACGTTAAGAATAAATTTTGTATCGCACCAAAGCAAATTACAACTATATAACAAAAGGAAGGTTGGCATAAAACTTAACAGTCTAGCAGATAAATGCACCACCAGAAGTTCAGAAGCTCAGTTCATTTGACCTGACTGTTACATTTTCATGCTGTATTGTCCGATGGAGCACCATAACCCTCGCCTTCATTTCCCCTAGGCTCCTGAACAACATAGCAAATGTCTGATAGTCTGGTTTCAAAACCATGCATATCTTGACGACATTGAGCAATGTTTCTCCTTGTTTCACAAAGGGCCTCTGTTAGGGAATGGACTTGTGTCTGGAGCGCAGATACAACATTGCTTTGAGCTTGCATATCTTAATCATGAGGCAGTTTGGACGATATTGCCTTAATAACCAACCCAGTATTACGCAGGAACATGCTTTTGGCACTGTTAGTGGACAGGTACTGACCCACTGCAGCAAGAGCTGACATTGCGGTTATAGTTGCCTCGCCACCTTCAGAAGGTGGCGGTTCCACCATTTTCTCCATAGCTCGATGAAAAGTTGAGGTTTTACATTAGTAGTACCAGAACAGAAGATATTAAGGAGGTAGAAAAACCAAACAAAATAGCTTTGGTCTATATACAGAACTTATTTTGGTGAACCCATGTAAAATATTAGTTGTATTTTATTGCAAAGTACATAATAAAACCAGGTTCCAAACATATGACCATGTACCATTGCTAATGTATTGTCTATTTCTTCACATTGTATTGAGGGCTAATGTCGGGGAAACTGATCCACGAACACCTATGGGACCGGCGGACCGAGTCCCTTTCGGTTCGGCGGAGGGCGGAGGTCGCACGAAGAGCGGATCAAGGCAATGCACATGAGCAGTTTACCCAGCTTCGGAGCTCTCCGGAGAGATAATACTCCTACTGCTGCATCTAAGTGTATATTTAGTTCTTGCTCAGGAGCGATCAGCGCTACCAAACCGAGCGTGTGAGCGTTTCTAGCTTCGAATGAGTCCCCCCTCCTCTACGTTGCGCATGGGCCTCCTTTTATATGCTCAAGGGGTCACCGACAGGTGGCAACGCAGATATAAAGGGTAAAAATGGAAAAAGAATGCAGTAGGTACAGCTACCTCTACTGTAGACACAGTGTATCATACCTAACTCTGACGGCAGGGGACAAGGGTATTAAATGCCCGTCTGTGTCACCTAAACAGTGCAAACAGAGACCGTCAGGGGCGCCAGCAATCGCCACGATGGCCTTCTCGTCAGCGCCGCTTGCCACCGTGCACCCCTGGCAACACAGCCTCCCGCCACGCGTGCCCGGGAGGGCCCCTGAGCGACACGTGGGTGGATGTGCTGGAGCGCGGGTGCGGTGTGGCCGCTTGCCGCGGCAAGTGTCTTGCCGCGGTCATTATCTTGTCGGGCTCGGGAGCTTGTCGCTCACCGAGCCTTGCCGGGACGCATGGCGCGTCGCGGCAAGCTTTCTTGAGACGCCTTGACTGGCCTTCCCGGCAAACTCCTCTTGCCGCGGCCTTGTCTCCTTGGCTTGAATACTTTGTTCTTGAATGGCTTCCCGGCAAGCTCCTCTTGCCGGGGTCTTGTCTCTTAAGGAGTCACGGAGGATCTTGGCGGTGACCCGGCGAGCCATGCCGCGGGGTGCTGCAACTGCCCGTGCACAAGTTCGGGATACTAGGGTACCCCTACTCTAGTACACCGACAGGAGCCCCCGGGCCTGGGCCACACACAGTGCCGAGCGCTGTTGGGCCAGGCCCAAAACAGGGCACGGGCACACGCGGCCTGGGTCGTGCCGTTTCCTACTCCGCATCCACCGCGCCCTCCCGAATGACACGCGTTGAATGCGGCGTCGTGGGAGAGATCGTGGGTGAATTCTTTATTCGAAAAAGCGTAACGTCCGCCCCCTCCCTCTTTATAAGCAGAGGAAACAGAGGCAGTTGCTCACCTCGTCGATTTACTACTCCAAAATCTCCGTCGTTCCCCTCTCCTCTGAGAGAGCAGTGCTCCGCCCCCCAATCACCGCCATCGCCACCAACGCCGTCGAGCTCTTCCACCACCTTCGCCATGGCTCCAAAGACCGGGAAGGTCGCGAAGTCGGCCGAGGCGCTGCGGCTCGAGGCGCTGCGAAAGGAGCGGGCCACTTTCCCTCCCGAGCTCGACGCGGCGGGGTTGAGGCAGTGGTTCTACCTTTTCTGGTCGACGGAGACGCGTGCGCATCCGCGCACGAAGGTACTCTCCGCCGCTGCTTCGAAACGGGCTCCATACGGGTATCCCTTCTTCCCGCTGTTCTTCTACTGTGGCCTCTGTCCGCCCTTCTCGGAATTTTTCTGCGACATCATGAACACCTACGGGTTTCATCTCCTTGATTTCACCCCCAACGCCGTCTTGACCATGTCCGTTTTCGCACATCTCTGCGAAAACTTTGTCGGAGTCCACCCAAACGTAGCCCTTTTCCGCCATTACTTCATGCCCCGGGTCGAGAGAGGAGAGCCACTTTCCGGCGGGATCGCCTGGATCTCGAGGGCCGGCAAGAAGGAGGCGTATCTGGAGGGGAAGCTCCGCAGAAAGTGGGAGGAGTGGAGAGCTGAGTGGTGCTAGATCATGGAGGAGGACCCGCAGCCATTCACCGCCCTGCGCCAAGTCCCAGTAGTGCGCGGCAACGATTGGAGCAGCCTGGCCCCGAAAGATGCTAGATTGAAGATCGCTGTCACCAGAATCCTGCGCCTCAGGGTTGCCGGGCTGACTGTGGGTGCCGTAGGCGCAGACTTTCTCCGCCGCCGCATCGCCCCCTACAAGAGAGGAGGAGACCCGCTTGGGAGTTTGGCGGTCCGGCAGATATCATGAGGCTGCGCCCGGGCCTCAATTTTAACTTCACCGTGCTGGAGCTGGATGCGATGCTCAAGGAGATGTTCAAGCATGATCCCCAACATCCAGAATGGTTCCGGCTGCCGGCGGGGGTCGTCCCGCTGTGCAACAATTCTTCCCTCGACCGCATCCGCGTGTTGATGCCACAGTGCGACTCGCATGGTCTTGTCCTAACGTGGCAAGAGCCAGCCGATGAAGTTGTGCGGCAATTCTTCGACGGACTAGTGGAGGTGGCGGTCCACGCCGACGAGCAGAGGAGCTTCACCCGCGACACTACCGAGGAGGAGATGCAACGCATCGCCACCAGGGCGGAAGAGGCGGCGGCAGCCGCTGCCGCAGGTGAGTTCGGGTTCACCGTGGAAGAGGCAGAGGCAGAGGCGGCGGCAGGCCTTGCCGAGCGAGAGTGGATTGACGGCGAGGAAGAACTTGCCGCGCCGGAGGTCGAGTCGAGCGAGCCCGCCGAGGGTGAGCCCGCCGAGGGTACGAGCGGCCCGCCATCTCCTGGCCACTTGCTGCAGGCGGAGCCCACAGCGCAGCCCCCAGCTCAACCAAGAAGGCGCCTTCGCAGGGGCGGGGACGCAGCGGGGCGGCAAAGGAGTCAGCAGCCGCCGCCCCGCGCGACACGCTCCACCGCGACAAGTGATGTTGCCACGGGAGCGCCTCGTACCGCTGCGGCAACTGGAGCAGGATCTTCCCGCGCCACCGCCACCACGTCCGCCAAGCGGACAAGGGATCCTACTCCTCCGCCTCGTCGCGCTGCAGGTGGGCCGGACTTCGACCTCTCCGCGCTCAGCTCTGACGAGGAGGAAGAGTAAGATTCATCTGTGCACTTGTAGTTCTTCAATTTTGTTGCTTTGCCTTGTATCTAACTTGCTTCAATTTGAACTTGTTCCTTTTCAGGATGTTGGCTCAAAGAGCGGCGAAGAGGGCCAAAGTTCGGGTGGTTATCATCGAGGACGAGCCCACCGAAACAACAGGGGGAGCGCCCGAGACCACCTTGCCGGAACCGGCAACTACTCCGCGAAGCAGCCCCCAGCGTAAGTACATGGTTTACTTTCTGCTTCTGGGCGCGCACGGGTGCTCTTTCCTTTGCTGACATCTGACTGTGGGCTTGTTTGTGGAGGAGCAGAATAGCTTCACCAGGAGGGCTCGGAAACCGTCTCCGACGTGCCATCTGCTTCCTCTACACCGCCAAGGGAGGACTCCCCGACATGGGAGCGCTCTCCGGCAAGGGAGGAGTCTCCGGCAAGGGGCAGCACTATTGACCCCCCGGTGGTGGAGCCCATGACCATGGATCCCAGTTCAGGTACTCCCTTGCTTGAAATTTTCCTTGTGTTTTTCTGATTTTTCTCTTTTTTGGATACTTGCTTGACTTCTTCTCCTTCTCCGGTCGCTAGACCCACTTTCCACAGAGCCCATGGAGACTGAAGCGGGCGGCGAGGAGAACGTGCGCGGCGATGCTGACGATGCCGCCGCTGCCTAAGAAGAAGCCGGTGCTGATGATCCCGTCGGCGAGGAGGCCGCCGAGGCTGCTGGCGCGGGAGCTGGCGAAGGGTCCGGCGGTTGCACTGACGGCCCTGAGGCCGCAGGAGCGCCAGGCGCTACACCGACCGCCGATCCTTCCGCTGCTGCCGCAGCACCAGACTCCGAGGAGCCCCAGCCCGGCTTCTATCTGAAGGCCGACGAGGGTGTCTTCATCAAGATCCCCTGGGCATCGAGCTCTAGGGCGCCAGTTGAAGGAGAAGCTTTCGATGGGGAGGTGCTCGCCTCCGCTGGGCTGTCACTGGTTGACGCGCCAAGCAGCGGCAGCGGCGAGTCTGAGGAGGAGCAGCTGCTCCGGAAGCTGGTGTTGCTCTACCGCGCCCGACAAGCCAAACTGTAGTCCCGGGAAGCGCTTGTCGCGCAGGCGGGGGCAGACATTGAGAAGCGCGCGGAGGAGCTCCGGGAGCGCAATCGGGAAGCTCTCCGGTCCATTGCAGAGGAGCGTGCGCAGCTCGTCGAGGCACGGAAGGCATTCATCCTTGAGAAGCCGAAGCCGAAGAGCAGCAGCGGCTCGCCGCCGAGGAGCTGTCTGCGCGGGAAGGGGAGCTGACTCAGCAGAAAGTAAACCTCGACAGCCAGGAGGAGGATCTTGCCGCGCGTGAGCAGGCACTTGGCGGAGCGCTCAAGGAAGCAAAGGACGCAGCCGCAGCTGCCGAGGCCGCCAAGGAGGGATTGGAGGCAAAGGTGGCGCAGCTAGAGGCTGATCTGAAAGCGAGCGGCGAGGAGCTTGCCGCGCTCAAGCTCGAGCGCAAGAAGGACGCCCTTGCCCATGGTGAGCTGCAAGTTCAACTCACCGAGAAGGGCAAGGAGCTAAGCGCCGCCAAGGATTCCAACGCCGATCTGGAGCTTAAGCTGGCCACCTTGACGGAGACGCTGGACGGTGCCAAGAAGCGGGATGCGGACTTGAAGGAGGAGATCAAGGGCAACGAAGCGCTGCTGGCGAGGGCCGCCGAAACCCAGAACACCTTCAAGGATACTGTGGAGCTCTGGACGGAGGGCCTCGTGCACATCATTGCAGTCATTGACGGGGAGCTGGCGCAGTTGGGAGTGGAGGACTTCGGGTACTCCTCCGACGAGAACCTCCCGCCCAGCGCCAAGCTCACCCTGTTCTTCAAAGGCGCGGCGACTGCCCTCCAGCAGCTCCGAGAGAAGATCCCGAAGCAGCTTGCCGACGAGTCGCGCACGATCTGCGCTAGAGTCCTGGAGAAGGTGTTGGTGAAGGTGGCCTTCCACAACCCAGGCCTCAACTTCACCAACGTCCTCAAGAAGCTGCCGGCGGATGCTGATCTGGACGCGCTCAAAGCCCTTGTCGCACCCATTGTGGACAAGGTGAATGAGGTCAAGAGGGTCGATGGTGGCCGCGTAGATTAGGCCGCCCGTTTTATTCTTTGATTGCCGCCGCTAGTCATGTCATCAGAACATTTTATTAGAGCCACAACAAGTTATTTTTGTAACATAACTCTATCTTAGGTAATGATTGCTATGTCACTTACTTTACTTGATTCTTCGCTTTGTATGTTTCTACCCTACGCTTTCTAGGGAAACTTGCCGGCGCAGGAACCCTTGCCGCGAGGGCTGAGTGCGGAACTTCAGCAGCCTGCTGGCGGTGCCGCTGCCGACAAGCAACCTTGTCGCAACTAGTCGCAGCTCACTTAAGTTGTTGAGCGGACTCAAAACAAAGTAAGGGCGCAACTAGCTACGAGTTGGTTCCTCCGCGCATAGGTTTTCCATACAAAGCACGGTCGTTCAAGGAAAATAACTTAAAATACTTAAAAACTGATTGCTCAAACTTTGGCAACTTAGCTTTTCTACCATTTGCTTCCCGGCAAGGCGAAACTTTCTTGAATGGCCCGGTCCACACCATTATCTTCTCCTCCCCCCCCCCCAGCAAACTTGTGTGCGAGGGAACCTTTTCCTTCTTGAGAAAAAGAAAGAAGAGAAAATAAAGATATGGAGCCTTACGGCTTGTTATCGCTTACCGGAGGCAGGTGCTGCACAAAATGTCAGATAACATATGCATAAAGGAAGAAAGCATGAAATTGACAAGATGTGCGGAGCACATGAGCTTTATTCATGCACGGGGTCTGCGCCCGGCTTTGTACAAAGGATTACATGCAACAGCGGCAAGACTTGTACAAAAGGTGGTTGCCGGAAGAGCTTCTGGCAACCGCGCCCTATGGGTAAAACTAACGAAGATGTTCAATGTTCCAGGAGTTGCTCACTGGAATGCCATCTTCGGTCTCAAGGCGGACAACGCCGGGCCTAGTGACTCGTTTCACCCGATAAGGGCCTTCCCACTTCGGCGTCAACTTGTTGGAATTCTTGGCGGACTGAACGCGCCGAAGAACAAGGTCGCCTTCCTCGAAACTTCTGGCCCTAACTTTGCGGCTATGGTAGCGACGCAAAGCTTTCTGGTAGCGAGCAGCTCGCACAGCAACCTGAAGACGGTTTTCCTCAAGGAGCAGCGCGTCATCTTTTCGCAGCTGCTCTTGCTCAAGCTCATCATAAGCGAGCACTCGAGGCGACCCATAAACGAGTTCCGTGGGGAGAACTGCCTCTGCTCCATAGACTAGAGCGAAAGGTGTCTGGCCAGTGGCTCGATTTGGCGTCGTTCTGATCGACCAAAGAACCACCGATAGTTCCTCGATTCAGTTTCTTCCGCACATGCGCAGCCTGTCAAAAGTTCTGGTCTTGAGTCCTCGCAGCACTTCAGCATTTGCCCTCTCCGCTTGACCGTTGCTTCTCGGATGAGCAACAAAAGCGAAGCAGACCTTGGCGCCAAGATCTTGGACGTACTGCATGAAGGTGCGGCTCGTGAATTGCGTGCCGTTGTCGGTGATGATTCTGTTAGGGATCCCGAAACGGCAAACAATCGACCTGAAGAACTTGACTGTTGACTGTGCTGTCACCTTCCTCACTGGTTCCACTTCGGCCACTTTGTGAACTTGTCGATTGCAACGTACAAGAACTCAAAGCCCCCGACAGCTCGGGGAAAGGGGCCGAGGATGTCGAGCCCCCAGACCGAAAATGGCCAGGATAAAGGGATCGTCTAGAGAGCTTGAGCTGGCTGGTGTATTTGTTTGGAATGGAACTGGCACGCTTCACACTTGGTTACTTGTGCAGTTGCATCCTGGAGGGCTGTCGGCCAAAAGAAACCTTGTCGGAACGCTTTGCCGCAAGTGCTCTTGCGCCAATGTGGTGACCACATATGCCTCCATGTATCTCTGCCAACAGCTGCTGTCCATCTTCCCGACGAATACACTTCAATTTCACACCGTTGAGGCTTATTCTGTACAGTGTGCTGTCGACAAACTTGTACATACTTGATTGCCGGGCTACTCTTTTCGCTTCTTCTTGCTCTTCGGGAAGTTCTCCTGTTTGAAGGAAACGGACAATCTGCTGCGCCCATGCTGGAGCTTGCGGCTCGACAACAAGGACTAAAGGCATATTTGTTGCTGCGGGAACATCTGCTTCTACGGCAAGAACCTGCGGCTCAGCCGGAGCTTGATGTTCCCCGGCAAGCTTGCCGGAGCATAACTTGTCGGGAGCGTCTGCTTCAACGGAGCAAACCGTAAGGCTTGCCGGAGCAGACTGCTCCTCAGCGCTCTTGGTGTTGATCTTGGGTACCTTCTTGACGGCGGCTTCGGGAAGCTCTGCCGGAAAGTAATCACCAGAAACCAACTTCCTCTTTTTGCTCTGTCCAGTTGACGGTGTCACGGATGGTTGAGTTAGCTTGAGCACAAAGATTCCTGGTTCCACAGGTAACTTTAGCGCGGCGCACTTTGACAGGACATCAGCAACGTCGTTCTGAGCTCTTGGAACATGTTCCATTTGTAAGCCGTCAAAGTGCTCTTCTAGCTTTCTCACTTCATCAACATAAGCTTCCATCAATGGACTCTGATAGTTCTTGTTCACTTGACGGACGACAAGCTGCGAGTCACCCCTGACAATTAGCTTCTTGATTCCAAGGTCTGCTGCGATCCTGAGACCGGCAAGCAGGCCTTCATACTCTGCAGTATTGTTCGTTGCTTGCTCCTTGGGAAAATGCATCTGGACTACGTACTTGAGGTGCTCTCCGGTGGGTGCGATAAGTAGCACGCCAGCACCGGCGCCCTGGAACGAGAAGGCACCATCAAAGTACATCAGCCACTCTTTGCTTGCCTCCTTGACGGGGATGCTCGTTTCTGGAATTTCTTCATCTGGTGTTGGTGTCCATTATGCTATGAACTCTGCCAATGCTCTGCTTTGGATAGTTGAAGTGCTCTCGAACTTGAGGCCAAAGCTTGACAGTTCCAGTGCCCACTCGACAATCCTGCCTGTTGCTTCCGGGTTCTGCAGTATCCTCTTCAGCGGAAAGCGAGTGACAACTGTGATCTCATGTGCTTGGAAGTAATGGCGCTGCTTTCTCGAGGCCATGAGAAGGCCGAAAAGCAACTTCTGCACACCAGAGTACCTTGACCTAGCCCCCTGCAGAAGGGAGCTGACAAAGTAAACTGGGCGCTGCACCATTTTCTTCTGCACCTCCTCGCGCATCTGTGCAGATCCATCCTTGTCGGGACCAGAGCTTGTCGGCGAAGCCCCCTGCTTGTCGCTGGATGCACTTGCCGTGGTTGCTGGCTCATCATCCGCCTCCCTCTCCGCTACTAACGCAGCACTAACCACTTGATTGGTTGCCGCTAGGTACAGCAGCAACTTCTCTTGTGGCCTAGGTGCGACAACTATTGGAGTGGAGGACAGGTACCTCTTCAAGTCTTGCAGCGCAGCCTCCGCTTCCGGAGTCCATTTCATTGGACCTGCCTTTTTCAATATTTTGAAAAATGGCAGGGCGCGCTCAGCAGACTTAGAGATAAACCTGCTGAGAGCAGCCACGCAACCGGCAAGCCTTCGCACATCCTTGACGCGCTTTGGTGCTTCAATCTGCTCGATGGCCTTGATCTTGTCGGGATTGGCTTCAATTCCCCGCTGAGACACAAAGAACCCGAGAAGCTTGCCGGATGGAACTCCAAACACGCACTTCTCGGGGTTAAGTTTGAGGTTGATCTTGCGCAGATTTGCAAAGGTTTCATCTAAATCTTGAATCAGGGTTGCCTTGTCTTTGCTCTTGACCACTATATCATCCATGTAGGCCTCCACATTTCTGTGTATCTGTGGTTCAAAAGCGACATGGACTACTCTTGCAAATGTTGAACCAACATTCTTTAACCAGAAGGGCATCCGTATGAAACAGTATGTGCCACATGGGGTGATGAATGCGGTTTTCTCCTCATCCTCTTCTGCCATGAAGATCTGATGGTATCCTGAGTATGCATCAAGAAATGAAAGCAAATCACATCCGGCTGTGGAGTCAACAATCTGGTCAATGCGCGGCAAGGGAAATGGATCTTTGGGACAAGCTTTATTGACATCGGTGAAATCGATACAAAGTCTCCATTTCCCGTTGGCTTTGCGCACGACTATAGGATTGGCCAACCACGTAGGATGGAGCACTCCTCTGACAAGGCCTGCTGCTTCCAACTTCTTGATTTCTTCTGCAATGAACTCTTGGCGCTCCACTGCTTGTTTCTTGACTTTTTGCTTGATGGGCCGCGCATGAGGACAAACGGCTAGGTGGTGCTCAATTACTTTCCTGGGAACACCGGGGATATCAGACGGTTGCCATGCAAACACGTCGACATTCGCCCGCAGGAAAGCAATGAGCGCGCTTTCCTATTTAGGGTCAAGAGTGGCACTGATGGTAAAGGTACCACCAGTGCCGTCCTCCTTGGCGGACACCTTCTTAGTCTCGGGTGGAGCTGCCATCATCTTCTTACACTTGCCGGTGGAGCTCGATGGTGCGTCCTCGACGGTAGCGCAGCACTCCGAAGAGGTGCGCTTGCCGAAGTGGGCATCAGAGCTCTTGCCGGACTTGGTCTTCTTCTTCCTCCCGGGAGCTTCAGCGGCAAGTGACTTGTGATCAGTTGCGGCTGCTGCCTCCCGGTAAATCTTGTCGGCGCAGATAAGGGCATCCTTCTTGTCGCCAGGGACAGAGATGACACTTATCGGGCCTGGCATCTTGAGCACGTTGTATGCATAGTGAGAGGCTGCCATGAACTTGGCGAGCGCAGGACGGCCGAGTATTCCATTATAGGGTAATGGAAAATCAGCAACGTCAAAAGTGACCCTCTCAGTTCTGAAGTTTAACTCGCTGCCAAATGTGACCGGCAACGTGATCTTTCCCTTCGGCTTACTCCTTCCCGGGTTGATTCCTTGGAATGTGCCGGTCTCTTCGAGCTCACTGTCAGGGATTTGGAGTTTCTGGAGGACCGCGGAGGAGATCAGGTTCAAGCCAGCCCCGCCGTCAACTAGCATCTTCGTGACCTTGAGGTTGCGGATAGTTGGGGAAACCAACATCGGCAAGCACCCGACCGCAGTTATGCGACCAGGGTGGTCCTTAATATCAAAGATGATAGGCGTGCTGGACCATTTCAGAGGCTTGCGTGACTCTACGGATGGTTCTGCAGCATTAACTTCCCGCATCCATTGCTTGAGTTGGCGGTGCAAAGTATGCAGAGAAGCGCCACCGTCAACGCACAGGACCTCCGTGGCTTTCTGGAACTCCTGCTCATCGGCCTCGTCACCATCCATGTCTTCGTCGTCGTCGTCATCTTCATCCTTATCGCGGCCGCGGGGAGGTCTGTCTCCTTGCCGCTGCTTGGCCTTGCAATGGCGTCCTCCCCGGCCGGGGCGTTTCTTGCTGGCTCCTCCAGCACCTTCCTGGGCCTTCACCTTGTCGCGTCGCTCGTACTCAGCTTTCTGCTGCTCAACAAGCTGCTCAACCTTCTTACAGCTCTAAAGGTCATGGCCCTTGGTGCGGTGGATCTTGCAGTACTGCTTGCCGGAGCTGTCCTGGTTGTCGGCGGCTGCCACAGCCTGGCTCTCCTTGCCGGAGCTTCCAACTTTAGCTTTCTTGGCGCCACCTCCGTCGCCGGACTGCTCGACAACTAGCACTTCCTTGCCCTTCTTCTTTCTGTTGTTCCGCCGCCGGCTTTTCCTTGCCGGGGCAGCATCCTCACTGTCGGATCCTCCTGCTCCTGTATTCTCTCCGGGGAGTCTCCTCCCCTCTTCAGCACGTGCACACTTGTCAGCCAGGGCATAAAGCTCGCTGACGTCCCTGATCTTGCACATCGCCATCTCCTCCCTCATCCTGCGGTTTCGCATGTTCTGATGGAACGCGCTGATGACCGCGACAGGGTGGACATCTGGGATGTTGTGCTGTACACGGCTGAATCTCTGAATGTACTTGCGCAGGGGCTCTCCTTCCTTCTGGGCAAGCAGATGAAGATCACTTTCTTGGCCATGAGGCTTGTGGCCGCCTGTAAAGGCGCCGACAAGAGCCCCCGGGCCTGGGCCACACACGGTGCCGAGCGCTGTTGGGCCAGGCCCAAAACAGGGAACGGGCACACGCGGCCTGGGTCGTGTCGTTTCCTACTCCGCATCCACCGCGCCCTCCCGAACGGCACGCGTTGAATGCGGCGTCGTGGGAGAGATCATGGGTGAATTCTTTACTCGAAAAAGCGTAATGTCCGCCCCCTCCCTCTTTATAAGCAGAGGAAACAGAGGCAGTTGCTCACCTCGTCGGTTTACTACTCCAAAATCTCCGCCGTTCCCCTCTCCTCTGAGAGAGCAGTGCTCCGCCCCCCAATCACCGCCGTCGCCACCAACGCCGTCGAGCTCCTCCACCACCTTCGCCATGGCTCCGAAGACCGGGAAGGTCGCGAAGTCGGCCGAGGCACTGCGACTCGAGGCGCTGCGAAAGGAGCGGGCCACTTTCCCTCCTGTCGGTGTACTAGAGTAGGGGTACCCTAGTATCCCGAACTTGTGCACGGGCAGTTGCAGCACCCCGCGGCATGGCTCGCCGGGTCACCGCCAAGATCCTCCGTGACTCCTTAAGAGACAAGACCCCGGTAAGAGGAGCTTTCCGGGAAGCTATTCAAGAACAAAGATTTCAAGCCAAGGAGACAAGGCCCCGTCAAGAGGAGTTTGCCGGGAAGGCCAGTCAAGGCGTCTCAAGAAAGCTTGCCGCGACGCGCCATGCGTCCCGGCAAGGCTCGGTGAGCGACAAGCTCCTGAGCCCGACAAGACAACGACCGCGGCAAGACACTTGCCACGGCAAGCGGCCACACCGCACCCGCGCTCCAGACATCCACCCACGTGTTGCTCAGGGGCCCTCCCGGGCACGCGTGGCGGGAGGCTGTGCAGCCAGGGGTGCACGGTGGCAAGCGGCGCTGACGAGAAGGCCATCGTGGCGATCACTGGCGCCCCTGACGGTCTCTGTTTGCACTGTTTAGGCGACACAGACGGGCATTTAATACCCTTGTCCCCTGCCATCAGAGTTAGGTATGATACACTGTGTCTACAGTAGAGGTAGCGGTACCTACCGCATTCTTTTTCCATTTTTACCCTTTCTATCTGCGTTGCCACCTGTCGGTGACCCCTTGAGCATATAAAAGGAGGCCCATGCGCAACGTAGAGGGGGGGGGGACTCATTCGAAGCTAGAAACGCTCACATGCTCGGTTTGGTAGCACTGATCGCTCCTGAGCAAGAACTGAATATACACTTAGATGCAGCAGTAGGAGTATTATCTCTCCGGAGAGCTCCGGAGCTGGGTAAACTGCTCGTGTGCATTGCCTCGATCCTCTCTTCGTGCGACCTCCGCCCTCCGTCGAACCGAAAGGGACTCGGTCCGCCGGTCCCATAGGTGTTCCTGGATCAGTTTCCCCGACATCTTTGGCGCGTGAATTCTTTATTCGAAAAAGCGTAACGTCCGCCCCCTCCCTCTTTATAAGCAGAGGAAACAGAGGCAGTTGCTCACCTCGTCGGTTTACTACTCCAAAATCTCCGCCGTTCCCCTCTCCTCTGAGAGAGCAGTGCTCCGCCCCCCAATCACCGCCGTCGAGCTCCTCCACCACCTTCGCCATGGCTCCGAAGACCGGGAAGGTCGCGAAGTCGGCCGAGGCGCTGCGAAAGGAGCGGGCCACTTTCCCTCCCGAGCTCGACGCGGCGGGGTTGAGGTAGTGGTTCTACCTTTTCTGGTCGACGGAGACGCGTGCGCATCCGCGCACGAAGGTACTCTCCGCCGCTGCTTCAAAACGGGATCCATACGGGTATCCCTTCTTCCCGCTGTTCTTCTACTGTGGCCTCTGTCCGCCCTTCTCGGAATTTTTCTGCGACATCATGAACACCTACGGGTTTCATCTCCTTGATTTCACCCCCAACGCCGTCTTGACCATGTCCGTTTTCGCACAACTCTGCGAAAACTTTGTCGGAGTCCACCCAAACGTAGCCCTTTTCCGCCATTACTTCATGCCCCGGGTCGAGAGAGGAGAGCCACTTTCCGGCGGGATCGCCTGGATTTCGAGGGCCGGCAAGAAGGAGGCGTATCTGGAGGGGGAGCTCCGCAGCTGGGTAAACTGCTCGTGTGCATTGCCTCGATCCGCTCTTCGTGCGACCTCCGCCCTCCGCCGAACCGAAAGGGACTCGGTCCGCCGGGAGCTAAATCTTTATCATCTTCATCGACATGCCACCGAAAAAGAAGGCTTCGGAGGCAGCTATTCCATCCGCGTCGTTTCCGCCGCCACCAGAGCAAACGGGTGGTGGAGTAGACGCCGGCGGAAGAACGGGCGTCGACGAGGGTGCTCACAGTGCTGCCAAGTCCAAGTCCAAGGACAAGGCAGCACAGACCTCGGCGTCCGTACGCGCACCGCGCCCGTCTCAGGAGGCGCGGGACCAACAGCATCATGGCGTTCGCAGCGCCATACGTCCGCTGGGCCAAGGTCAAGCTAGTGGATCTCGCGGAGTTCAAGACCAGCATGCACGCCAGCATGCTGGCCCGAGCGAAGTACGGTCGCCTGGATGAGATACTGCTCCTTCTAACATAGTTAGAAGTCCGAGCATATCCCGCTCCTCGCACCGTTCGCCGCTGCCGCCCACCACTCCAGCAGAAGCCTTGGCGCGAGCTCAACTGCTTCTAGATTACCCTCCGACGGCGGACAAGACCGACGAGTGGAGGGCCACCACTCAGAGTCTCGTCGACTTCGCCAACGGCGATACTGCGCGGCAACCAAGCACCTCGCTCCCGCGGCAAGACTGCCGAACGCGAGCCGATGGCGACAAGACCGATGGGGGTGCGACTTCCATGCACTCTCCACCACGAAGGCCAAGATCGCCGACTCGCCGGGACAACCTCGACAGCGACTCCACCGCGTCATCAGATCCGCGAGCTCATCACGATCAACGTCAAGTTCTTCACAAACAACAGCAAGAGGACGCTCGTACCCGCATCGAGCGCCGAAGAGAAGCGCGGCGTCAATCTGACCAGCGCGCTGGGCCCTCTGTCGACACGCATGTGCCAGGGGAACCAGGCGACTTGCCGTACGCGGTAGGTTGCCCTGCGTTCACTCGTGAGCTGCGTCAAGTCCAGTGGCCCAGCAAGGAGAACTTCAAGCCAGATGTACCAGAGAAGTACGACGGCAAGTCACATCCGCCGGAGTTCCTCAGCATCTACACCATCGCGGTGCAGGCTGCCGGGGGACGAGACGACAAGATCCTTGCCAACTACTTCCCGCTGGTGCTCAAGCCTAACGTCAGATCCTGGCTCATGCACTTGCCGGACAACTCCATTTCCTCTTGGGCAGATCTATGCCATCAGTTTGTCGGCGCCTTTACAGGTGGCCACAAGCCTCATGGCCAAGAAAGCGATCTTCATCTGCTTGCCCAGAAGGAAGGAGAGCCCCTGCGCAAGTACATTCAGAGATTCAGCCGTGTACAGCACAACATCCCAGATGTCCACCCTGCCGCGGTCATCAGCGCGTTCCATCAGAACGTGTGAAACCGCAGGATGAGGGAGGAGATGGCGATGTGCAAGATCAGGGACGTCAGCAAGCTTTATGCCCTGGCCGACAAGTGTGCACATGCTGAAGAGGGGAGGAGACTCCCCGGAGAGAATACAGGAGCAGGAGGATCCGACAGTGAGGATGCTGCCCCGGCAAGGAAAAGCCGGCGGCGGAACAACAGAAAGAAGAAGGGCAAGGAAGTGCTAGTTGTCGAGCAGTCTGGCGACAGAGGTGGCACCAAGAAAGCTAAAGTTGGAAGCTCCGGCAAGGAGAGCCAGGCTGTGGCAGCCACCGACAACCAGGACAGCTCCGGCAAGCAGTATTGCAAGATCCACCGCACCAAGGGCCACGACCTCCAGAGCTGTAAGAAGGTTGAGCAGCTTGTTGAGCAGCAGAAAGCTAAGTACGAGCGACGCGACAAGGAGAAGGACCAGGAAGGTGCTGGAGGAGCCAGCAAGAAACGCCCGGCCGGGGAGGACGCCGCGGCAAGGCCAAGCAGCGGCAAGGAGACAGACCTCCCCGCGGCGGCGATAAGGATGAAGACGACGACGACGACGAAGACATGGATGGTGACGAGGCCGATGAGCAGGAGTTCCAGAAAGCCACGGAGGTCCTGTGCATTGACGGTGGCGTTTCTCTGAAGAATTAGATGAAACCTTTGCAAATCTGCGCAAGATCAACCGCAAACTTAACCCCAAGAAGTGCGTGTTTGGAGTTCCATCCGGCAAGCTTCTCGGGTTCTTTGTGTCTCAGCGGGGAATTGAAGCCAATCCCAACAAGATCAATGCCATCGAGCAGATTGAAGCACCAAAGCGCGTCAAGGATGTGCGAAGGCTTGCCGGTTGAGTGGCTGTTCTCAGCAGGTTTATCTCTAAGTCTGCTAAGCACGCCCTGCCATTTTTCAAAATACTGAAAAAGGCAGGTCCAATGAAATGGACTCCGGAAGCGGAGGCGGCGCTGCAAGACTTGAAGAGGTACTTGTCCTCCACTCCAATACTTGTCGCACCTAGGCCACAAGAGAAGTTGCTGCTGTACCTAGCGGCAACCAATCAAGTGGTTAGTGCTGCGTTAGTAGCGGAGAGGGAGGCGGATGTTGAGCCAGCAACCACGGCAAGTGCATCCAGCGACAAGCAGGGGGCTTCGCCGACAAGCTCTGGTCCCGACAAGGATGGATCTGCACAGATGCGCGAGGAGGTGCAGAAGAAAATGGTGCAGCGCCCAGTTTACTTTGTCAGCTCCCTTCTGCAGGGGGCTAGGTCAAGGTACTCTGGTGTGCAGAAGTTGCTTTTCGGCCTTCTCATGGCCTCGAGAAAGCTGCGCCATTACTTCCAAGCACATGAGATCACAGTTGTCACTCGCTTTCCGCTGAAGAGGATACTGCAGAACCCAGAAGCAACAGGCAGGATTGTCGAGTGGGCACTGGAACTGTCAAGCTTTGGCCTCAAGTTCGAGAGCACTTCAACTATCCAAAGCAAAGCATTGGCAGAGTTCATAGCAGAATGGACGCCAACACCAGATGAAGAAATTCCAGAAACGAGCATCCCCGTCAAGGAGGCAAGCAAAGAGTGGCTGATGTACTTTGATGGTGCCTTCTCGCTCCAGGGCGCCGGTGCTGGCGTGCTGCTTATCGCACCCACCGGAGAGCACCTCAAGTACATAGTCCAGATGCATTTTCCCAAGGAGCAAGCAACGAACAATACTGCAGAGTATGAAGGCTTGCTTGCCGGTCTCAGGATCGCAGCAGACCTTGGAATCAAGAAGCTAATTGTCAGGGGTGACTCGCAGCTTGTCGTCTGTCAAGTGAACAAGAACTATCAGAGTCCATTGATGGAAGCTTATGTTGATGAAGTGAGAAAGCTAGAAGAGCACTTTGATGGCTTACAAATGGAACATGTTCCAAGAGCTCAGAACGACGTTGCTGATGGCCTGTCAAAGTGCGCCGCGCTAAAGTTACCTATGGAACCAGGAATCTTTGTGCTCAAGCTAACTCAACCATCCGTGACACCGTCAACTGGACAGAGCAAGAAGAGGAAGTTGGTTTCTGGTGATTACTTTCTGGTAGAGCTTCCCGAAGCCGCCGCCAAGAAGGTACCCAAGATCAACACCAAGAGCGCTGAGGAGCAGTCTGCTCCGGCAAGCCTTACGGTTTGCCCCGTTGAAGCAGATGCTCCCGACAAGTTTTGCTCCGGCAAGCTTGCCGGGGAACATCAATCTCCGGCTGAGCCGCAGGTTCTTGCCGTAGAAGCAGATGTTCCCGCAGCAACAGATATGCCTTTAGTCCTTGTTTTCGAGCCGCAAGCTCCAGCATGGGCGCAGCAGATTGTCCGTTTCCTTCAAACAGGAGAACTTCCTGAAGAGCAAGAAGAAGCGGAAAGAGTAGCCCGGCAATCAAGTATGTACAAGTTTGTCGACAGCACACTGTACAGAATAAGACTCAACGGTGTGAAATTGAAGTGTATTCGCCGGGAAGATGGACAGCAGCTGTTGGCAGAGATACATGGAGGCATATGTGGTCACCACATTGGCGCAAGAGCACTTGCCGGCAAAGCGTTCCGACAAGGTTTCTTTTGGCCGACAGCCCACCAGGATGCAACTGCACAAGTAACCAAGTGTGAAGCGTGCCAGTTCCATTCCAAACAGATACACCAGCCAGCTCAAGCTCTCTAGACGATCCCTTTATCCTGGCCATTTTCGGTCTGGGGGCTCGACATCCTCGGCCCCTTTCCCCGAGCTGTCGGGGGCTTTGAGTTCTTGTACGTTGCAATCGACAAGTTCACAAAGTGGCCGGAAGTGGAACCAGTGAGGAAGGTGACAGCACAGTCAGCAGTCAAGTTCTTCAGGTCGATTGTTTGCCGTTTTGGGATCCGTAACAGAATCATCACCGACAACGGCACGCAATTCACGAGCCGCACCTTCATGCAGTACATCCAAGATCTTGGCGCCAAGGTCTACTTCGCTTCTGTTGCTCATCCGAGAAGCAACGGTCAAGCGGAGAGGGCAAATGCTGAAGTGCTGCGAGGACTCAAGACTAGAACTTTCGACAGGCTGCGCAAGTGCGGAAGAAACTGGATCGAGGAGCTGCCGGTGGTTCTTTGGTCGATCAGAACGACGCCAAATCGAGCCACTGGCCAGACACCTTTCGCTCTAGTCTATTGAGCAGAGGCAGTTCTCCCCACGGAACTCGTTTACGGGTCGCCTCGAGTGCTCGCTTATGATGAGCTTGAGCAAGAGCAGCTGCGACAAGATGACGCGCTGCTCCTTGAGGAAAACCGTCTTCAGGCTGCTGTGCGAGCTGCTCGCTACCAGCAAGCTTTGCGTCGCTACCATAGCCGCAAAGTTAGGGCCAGAAGTTTCGAGGAAGGCGACCTTGTTCTTCGGCGCGTTCAGTCCGCCAAGAATTCCAAAAAGTTGACGCCGAAGTGGGAAGGCCCTTATCGGGTGAAATTCGTCACTAGGCCCGGCGCTGTCCGCCTTGAGACCGAAGATGGCATTCCAGTGAGCAACTCCTGGAACATTGAACATCTTCGTAAGTTTTACCGATAGGGCGCGGTTGCCGGAAGCTCTTCCGGCGACCACCTTTTGTACAAGTCTTGCCACTGTTGCATGTAATCCTTTGTACAAAGCCGGGCGCACACCCCGTGCATGAATAAAGCTCATGTGCTCCGCACATCTTGTCAATTTCATGCTTTCTTCCTTTTTGCATATGTTATCTGACATTTTGTGCAGCACTTGCCTCCGGTAAGCGATAACAAGCCGTAAGGCTCCATATCTTTATTTTCTCTTCTTTCTTTTTCTCAAGAAGGAAAAGGTTCCCTCGCACACAAGTTTGCCGGGGGGAAGGAGAAGATAATGGTGTGGACCGGGCCGTTCAAGAAAGTTTCGCCTTGCCGGGAAGCAAACGGCGGAAAAGCTAAGTTGCCAAAGTTTGAGCAATCAATTTTTAAGTATTTTAAGTTATTTTCCTTGAACGACCGTGCTCTGTATGGAAAACCTGTGCGCGGAGGAACCAACTCGTAGCTAGTTGCGCCCTTACTTTGTTTCGAGTCCGCTCAACAACTTAAGTGAGCTGCGACTAGTTGCGACAAGGTTGCTTGTCAGCAGTGGCACCGCCAGCAGGCTGCTGAAGTTCCGCACTCAGCGCTCGCGGCAAGGGTTCCTGCGCCGGCAAGTTTCCCTAGAAAGCGTATGGTAGAAACATACAAAGCCAAGAATCAAGTAAAGGAAGTGACATAGCAATCATTACCTAAGATAGAGTTATGTTACAAAAATTACTTGTCGCGGCTCTAATAAAATGTTCTCATGACATGACTAGCGGCGGCAAGCAAAGAAGAAAACGGGCGGCCTAATCTACGCGGCCACCATCGACCCTCTTGACCTCATTCACCTTGTCCACAATGGGTGCGACAACGGCTTTGAGCGCGTCCAGATCAGCATCCGCCGGCAGCTTCTTGAGGACGTTGGCGAAGTTGAGGCCTGGGTTGCGGAAGGCCACCTTCACCAACACCTTCTCCAGGACTCTGGCACAGATCGTGCGCGACTCGTCGGCAAGCTGCTTCGGGATCTTCTCTCGGAGCTGCTGGAGGGCAGTCGCCACGCCTTTGAAGAACAGGGTGAGCTTGGCGTTGGGCGGGAGGTTCTCGTCGGAGGAGTACCCGAAGTCCTCCACTCCCAACTGCGCCAGCTCCCGTCAATGACTGCAACGATGTTCACGAGGCCCTCCGTCCAGAGCTCCACAGTATCCTAGAAGGTGTTCTGGGTTTCGGCAGCCCTCGCTAGCAGCGCTTCATTGCCCTTGATCTCCTCCTTCAAGTCTGCCTCCCGCTTCTTGGCGCCGTCCAGCGTCTCCGTCAAGGTGGCCAGCTTAAGCTCCATATCAGCGTTGGAATCCTTAAGCTCCTTGCCCTTCTCGGCGAGTTGACCTTGCAGCTCACCATGGGCAAGGCCGCCCTTCTCGCGCTCGAGCTTGAGCGCGGCAAGCTCCTCGCCGCTCGCATTCAGATCAGGCTCTAGCTGCGCCACCTTTGCCTCCAATCCCTCCTTGGCGGCCTCGGCAGCTGCGGCCGCGTCCTTTGCTTCCTTGAGCGCTCCGCCAAGTGCCTGCTCACGCGCGACAAGATCCTCCTCCTAGCTGTCGAGGTTTACTTTCCGCTGAGTCAGCTCCCCTTCCCGCGCAGACAGCTCCTCGGCGGCGAGCCGCTGCTGCTCTTCGGCTTCAGCTTTCTCAAGGATGAATGCCTTCCGTGCCTCGACGAGCTGCGCACGCTCCTCTACAATGGACCGGAGAGCTTCCCGATTACGCTCCCGGAGCTCCTCCGCGCGCTTCTCAATGTCTGCCCCCGCCTGCGCGACAAGCGCTTCCCGGGACTCCAGTTTGGCTTGTCGGGCATGGTAGAGCAACACCAGCTTCCGGAGCAGCTGCTCCTCCTCAGACTCACCGCTGCCGCTGCTTGGCGCGTCAACCAGTGATAGCCCAGCGGAGGCGAGCACCTCCCCATCGAAATCTTCTCCTTCAACTGGCTCCCTGGAGCGTGACGCCCAGGGAAGCTTGATGAAGACACCCTCGCCAACCTTCAGATAGGCGCCGGGCTGGGGCTTCTCGGAGTCTGGTGCTACGGCAGCGGCGGAAGGATCGGCGGTCGGCGTAGCGCCTGGCGCTCCTGCGGCCTCAGGGCCGTCAGTGCGACCGCCGGACCCTTCGCCAGCTCCCGCGCTAGTAGCCTCGGCGGCCTCCTCGCCGGCGAGATCATCAGCACCGGCTTCTTCTTCGGCGGCGGCGGCATCGTTAGCATCGCCGCGCACGTTCTCCTCGCCGCCCGCTTCAGTCTCCATGGGCTCTGTGGAAAGTGGGTCTAGCGACCGGAGAAGGAGAAGAAGTGAAGCAAGTATCCAAAAAAGAGAAAAATCAGAAGAACACAAGGAAAATTTCAAGCAAGGGAGTACCTGAACTGGGATCCATGATCATGGGCTCCACCACCGGGGGGTCAATAGTGCCGCCCCTTGCCGGAGACTCCTCCCTTGCCGGAGATTGCTCCCTTGCCGGAGAGTGCTCCCTTGCCGGGGAGTCCTCCCTTGGCGGTGTAGAGGAAGCAGATGGCACGTCGGAGACGGTTTCCGAGCCCTCCTGGTGAAGCAGTTCTGCTCCTACACAAACAAGCCCACAGTCAGATGTCAGGAAAGGAAGGAGCACCCGTGCGCGCCCAGAAGCAGAAAGTAAACCATGTACTTACGCTGGGGGCTGCGCTGGGGGCTGCTTTGCGGAGTAGTTGCCGGTTCCGGCAAGGTGGTCTCGGGCACTCCCCCTGTTGTTTCGGTGGGCTCGTCCTCAATGATAACCACCGGAACTTTGGCCCTCTTCGCCGCTCTTTGAGCCAACGTCCTGAAAAGGAACAAGTTCAAATTGAAGCAAGTTAGATACAAGGCAAAGCAACAAAATTGAAGAACTACAAGTGCACAGATGAATCTTACTCTTCTTCCTCCTCGTCGGAGCTGAGCGTGGAGAGGTCGAAGTCCGGCCCACCTGCGGCGCGACGAGGCGGAGGAGTAGGATCCCTTGTCCGCTTGGCGGGCGCGGTGGCGGTGGCGCGGGAAGATCCTGCTCCAGTTGCCGCAGCGGTACAAGGCGCTCCCGTGGCAACATCGCTTGTCGCGGTGGAGCGTCTCGTGCGGCGCGGCGGCTGCTGACTCCTTTGCCGCCCCGCTGCATCCCCGCCCCTGCAAAGGGGCCTTCTTGGTTGAGCTGGGGGCTGCGCTGTGGGCTCCGCCTGCGGCAAGTGGCCTGGAGATGGCGGGCCGCTCGTACCCTCGGCGTGCTCACCCTCGGCGGGCTCGCTCGACTCGACCTCCGGCGCGGCAAGTTCTTCCTCGCCGTCAATCCACTCTCGCTCGGCAAGGCTTGCCGCCGCCTCTGCCTCTGCCTCTTCCACGGTGAACCCGAACTCACCCGCGGCAGCGGCTGCCGCCGCCTCTTCCGCCCTGGTGGCGATGCGTCGCATCTCCTCCGCGGTAGTGTCGCGGGTGAGGCTCCTCTGCTCGTCGGCGCGGACCGCCACCTCCACCAGTCCGTCGAAGAATTGCTGCACAACTTCATCGGCTGGCTCTTGCCACGTTGGGACAAGACCATGCGAGTCGCACTGCGGCATCATCGCGCGGATGCGGTCGAGGGAAGAATTGTTGCACAGCGGGACGACCCCCGCCAGCAGCCGGAACCATTCTGGATGTTGGGGATCATGCTTGAATAGCTCCTTGAGCATCGCATCCAGCTCCAGCACGGTGAAGTTAAAATTGAGGCCCGGGCGCAGCCTCATGATATCTGCCGGACCGCCAAACTCCCAAGCGGGTCTCCTCCTCTCTTGCAGGGGGGCGATGCAGCGGCGGAGAAAGTCTGCGCCTACGGCACCCACAGTCAGCCCGGCAACCCTGAGGCGCAGGATTCTGGTGACAGCGATCTTCAATCTAGCATCTTCCGGGGCCAGGCTGCTCCAATCGTTGCCGCGCACTACTGGGACTTGGCGCAGGGCGGTGAATGGCTGCGGGTCCTCCTCCATGATCCAGCACCACTCAGCTCTCCACTCCTCCCACTTGCTGCGGAGCTCCCCCACCAGATACGCCTCCTTCTTGCTGGCCCTCAAGATCCAGGCGATCCCGCCGGAAAGTGGCTCTCCTCTCTCGACCCGGGGCATGAAGTAATGGCGGAAAAGGGCTACGTTTGGGTGGACTCTGACAAAGTTTTCGCAAAGATGTGCAAAAACGGACATGGTCAAGACGGCGTTGGGGGTGAAATCAAGGAGATGAAACCCGTAGGTGTTCATGATGTTGCAGAAAAATTCCGAGAAGGGCGGACAGAGGCCACAGTAGAAGAACAGCGGGAAGAAGGGATACCCGTATGGAGCCCATTTCGAAGCAGCGGCGGAGAGTACCTTCGTGCGCGGATGCGCACGCGTCTCCGTTGACCAGAAAAGGTAGAACCACTGCCTCAACCCCGCCGCGTCGAGCTCGGGAGGAAAAGTGGCCCGGTCCTTTCGCAGCGCCTCGAGCCGCAGCGCCTCGGCCGACTTCGCGACCTTCCCGGTCTTTGGAGCCATGGCGAAGGTGGTGGAGGAGCTCGACAGCGTTGGTGGCGACGATGGTGATTGGGGGGCGGAGCACTGCTCTCTCAGAGGAGAGGGGAACGGCGGAGATTTTGGAGTAGTAAACCGACGAGGTGAGCAACTGCCTCTGTTTCCTCTGCTTATAAAGAGGGAGGGGGCGGACGTTATGCTTTTTCGAATAAAGAATTCACCCACGATCTCTCCCACGACGCCGCATTCAATGCGTGCTGTTCGGGAGGGCGCGGTGGATGCGGAGTAGGAAACGGCACGACCCAGGCCGCGTGTGCCCGTGCCCTATTTTGGGCCTGGCCCAAAAGCGCTCGACACCGTGTGTGTCCCAGGCCCGGGGGCTCCTGTCGGTGTACTAGAGTAGGGGTACCCTAGTATCCCGAACTTGTGCACGGGCAGTTGCAGCACCGCGCGGCATGGCTCACCGGGTCACCGCCAAGATCCTCCGTGACACCTTAAGAGACAAGACCCCGGCAAGAGGAGCTTGCCGGGAAGCCATTCAAGAACAAAATATTCAAGCCAAGGAGACAAGGCCCCGGCAAGAGGAGTTTGCCGGGAAGGCCAGTCAAGGCGTCTCAAGAAAGCTTGCTGCGACGCGCCATGCGTCCCGGCAAGGCTCGGTGAGCGACAAGCTCCCGAGCCCGACAAGACAACGACCACGGCAAGACACTTGACGCGCCAAGCGGCCACACCGTACCCGCGCTCCAGCACATCCACCCACGTGTCGCTCAGGGGCCCTCCCGGGCACGCGTGGCGGGAGGCTGTGCAGCCAGGGGTGCACGGTGGCAAGCGGCACTGACAAGAAGACCATCGTGGCGATCGCTGGCGCCCCTGACGGTCTCTGTTTGCACTGTTTAGGCGACACAGATGGGCATTTAATACGCTTGTCCCCTGCCGTCAGAGTTAGGTATGATACACTGGAACCGGCAACTACTCCGCGAAGCAGCCCCCAGCGGAGCCCCCAGCGTAAGTACATGGTTTACTTTCTGCTTCTGGGCGCGCACGGGTGCTCTTTCCTTTGCTGACATCTGACTGTGGGCTTGTTTGTGTACGAGCAGAACAGCTTCACCAGGAGGGCTCGAAAACCGTCTCCGATGTGCCATCTGCTTCCTCTACACCACCAAGGGAGGACTCCCCGGCAAGGGAGCGCTCTCCGGCAAGGGAGCAATCTCCGGCAAGGGAGGAGTCTCTGGCAAGGGGCAGCACTATTGACCCCCTGGTGGTGGAGCCCATGACCATGGATCCCAGTTCAGGTACTCCCTTGCTTGAAATTTTCCTTCTGTTCTTCTGATTTTTCTCTTTTTTGGATACTTGCTTGACTTCTTCTCCTTCTCTGGTCGCTGGACCCACTTTCCACAGAGCCCATGGAGACTGAAGCGGGCGGCGAGGAGAATGTGCGCGGCGATGCTGACGATGCCGCTGCCGCCGAAGAAGAAGCCGGTGCTGGTGATCCCGCCGGCGAGGAGGCCGCCGAGGCTGCTGGCGCGGGAGCTCGCGAAGGGTCCGGCGGTCGCACTGACGGCCCTGAGGCCGCAGGAGCGCTAGGCGCTACGCCAACCGCCGATCCTTCCGCCGCTGCCGCAGCACCAGACTCCGAGGAGCCCCAGCCCGGCGCCTATCTGAAGGCCGGCGAGGGTGTCTTCATCAAGCTCCCCTGGGCGTCGAGCTCCAGGGCGCCAGTTGAAGGAGAAGCTTTCGATGGGGAGGTGCTCGCCTCCGCTGGGCTGTCACTGGTTGACGCGCCAAGCAGCGGCAGCGGCGAGTCTGAGGAGGAGCAGCTGCTCCGGAAGCTGGTGTTGCTCTACCGCGCCCGACAAGCCAAACTGGAGTCCCGGGAAGCGCTTGTCGCGCAGGCGGGGGCAGACATTGAGAAGCGCGCGGAGGAGCTCCGGGAGCGCAATCGGGAAGCTCTCCGGTCCATTGCAGAGGAGCGTGCGCAGCTCGTTGAGGCACGGAAGGCATTCATCCTGGAGAAAGCCGAAGCCGAAGAGCAGCAGCGGCTCGCCGCCGAGGAGCTGTCTGCGCGGGAAGGGGAGCTGACTCAGCGGAAAGTAAACCTCGACAGCCAGGAGGAGGATCTTGCCGCGCGTGAGCAGGCACTTGGCGGAGCACTCAAGGAAGCAAAGGACGCGGCCGCAGCTGCCAAGGCCGCCAAGGAGGGATTGGAGGCAAAGGTGGCGCAGCTAGAGGCTGATTTGAAGGCAAGCGGCGAGGAGCTTGCCGTGCTCAAGCTCGAGCGCGAGAAGGACGCCCTTGCCCATGGTGAGCTGCAAGGTCAACTCGCCGAGAAGGGCAAGGAGCTGAGCGCCGCCAAGGATTCCAACGCCGATCTGGAGCTTAAGCTGGCCACCTTGACGGAGACGCTGGACGGCGCCAAGAAGCAGGGGGCGGACTTGAAGGAGGAGATCAAGGGCAATGAAGCGCTGCTGGCGAGGGCCGCCGAAACCCAGAACACCTTCAAGGATACTGTGGAGCTCTGGACGAAGGGCCTCGTGAACATCGTAGCAGTCATTGACGGGGAGCTGGCGCAGTTGGGAGTGGAGGACTTCGGGTACTCCTCCGACGAGAACCTCCCGCCCAGCGCCAAGCTCACCCTGTTCTTCAAAGGCGTGGCGACTGCCCTCCAGCAGCTCCGAGAGAAGATCCCGAAGCAGCTTGCCGACGAGTCGCGCACGATCTGCACCAGAGTCCTGGAGAAGGTGTTGGTGAAGGTGGCCTTCTGCAACCCAGGCCTCAACTTCACCAACGTCCTCAAGAAGCTGCCGGCGGATGCTGATCTGGACGCGCTCAAAGCCCTTGTCGCACCCATTGTGGACAAGGTGAATGAGGTCAAGAGGGTCGATGGTGGCCGCATAGATTAGGCCGCCCGTTTTCTTCTTTGCTTGCCGCCGCTAGTCATGTCATGAGAACATTTTATTAGAGCCGCGACAAGTTATTTTTGTAACATAACTCTATCTTAGGTAATGATTGCTATGTCACTTCCTTTACTTGATTCTTAGCTTTGTATGTTTCTACCCTACGCTTTCTAGGGAAACTTGCCGGCACAGGTACCCTTGCCGCGAGCGCTGAGTGCGGAACTTCAGCAGCCTGCTGGCGGTGCCGCTGCCGACAAGCAACCTTGTCGCAACTAGTCGCAGCTCACTTAAGTTGTTGAGCGGACTCGAAACAAAGTAAGGGCGCAACTAGCTACAAGTTGGTTCCTCCGCGCACAGGTTTTCCATACAAAGCACGGTCGTTCAAGGAAAATAACTTAAAATACTTAAAAACTGATTGCTCAAACTTTGGCAACTTAGCTTTTCTGCCGTTTGCTTCCCGCCAAGGCGAAACTTTCTTGAACGGCCCGGTCCTCACCATTATCTTCTCCTTCCCCCCCGGCAAACTTGTGTGCGAGGGAACCTTTTCCTTCTTGAGAAAAAGAAAGAAGAGAAAATAAAGATATGGAGCCTTACGGCTTGTTATCGCTTACCGGAGGCAGGTGCTGTACAAAATGTCAGATAACATATGCAAAAAGGAAGAAAGCATGAAATTGACAAGATGTGCGGAGCACATGAGCTTTATTCATGCACGGGGTCTACGCCCGGCTTTGTACAAAGGATTACATGCAACAGCGGCAAGACTTGTACAAAAGGTGGTTGCCGGAAGAGCTTCCGGCAACCGCGCCCTATGGGTAAAACTTACGAAGATGTTCAATGTTCCAGGAGTTGCTCACTGGAATGCCATCTTCGGTCTCAAGGCGGACAGCGCCGGGCCTAGTGACTCGTTTCACCCGATAAGGGCCTTCCCACTTCGGCGTCAACTTGTTGGAATTCTTGGCGGACTGAACGCGCCGAAGAACAAGGTCGCCTTCCTTGAAACTTTCTGGCCCTAACTTTGCGGCTATGGTAGCGACGCAAAGCTTGCTGGTAGCGAGCAGCTCGCACAGCAGCCTGAAGACGGTTTTCCTCAAGGAGCAGCGCGTCATCTTGTCGCAGCTGCTCTTGCTCAAGCTCATCATAAGCGAGCACTCGAGGCGACCCGTAAACGAGTTCCGTGGGGAGAACTGCCTCTGCTCCATAGACTAGAGCGAAAGGTGTCTGGCCAATGGCTCGATTTGGCGTCGTTCTGATCGACCAAAGAACCACCGGCAGCTCCTCGATCCAGTTTCTTCCGCACTTGCGCAGCCTGTCGAAAGTTCTGGTCTTGAGTCCTCGCAGCACTTCAGCTTTTGCCCTCTCCGCTTGACCGTTGCTTCTCGGATGAGCAACAGAAGCGAAGCAGACCTTGGCGCCAAGATCTTGGACGTACTGCATGAAGGTGCGGCTCGTGAATTGCGTGCCGTTGTCGGTGATGATTCTGTTAGGGATCCCGAAACGGCAAACAATCGACCTGAAGAACTTGACTGCTGACTGTGCTGTCACCTTCCTCACTGGTTCCACTTCCGGCCACTTTGTGAACTTGTCGATTGCAACGTACAAGAACTCAAAGCCCCCGACAGCTCGAGGAAAGGGGCCGAGGATGTCGAGCCCCCAGACCGAAAATGGCCAGGATAAAGGGATCGTCTAGAGAGCTTGAGCTGGCTGGTGTATCTGTTTGGAATGGAACTGGCACGCTTCACACTTGGTTACTTGTGCAGTTGCATCCTGGAGGGCTGTCGGCCAAAAGAAACCTTGTCGGAACGCTTTGCCGGCAAGTGCTCTTGCGCCAATGTGGTGACCACATATGCCTCCATGTATCTCTGCAAATAGCTGATGTCCATCTTCCCGGCGAATACACTTCAATTTCACACCGTTGAGTCTTATTCTGTACAATGTGCTGTCGACAAACTTGTACATACTTGATTGCCGGGCTACTCTTTCCGCTTCTTCTTGCTCTTCGGGAAGTTCTCCTGTTTGAAGGAAACGGACAATCTGCTGCGCCCATGCTGGAGCTTGCGGCTCGACAACAAGGACTAAAGGCATATCTGTTGCTGCGGAAACATCTGCTTCTACGGCAAGAACCTGCGGCTCAGCCGGAGCTTGATGTTCCCCGGCAAGCTTGCCGGAGCAAAACTTGTCGGGAGCGTCTGCTTCAACGGAGCAAACCGTAAGGCTTGCCGGAGCAGACTGCTCCTCAGCGCTCTTGGTGTTGATCTTAGGTACCTTCTTGGCGGCGGCTTCGGGAAGCTCTGCCGGAAAGTAATCACCAGAAACCAACTTCCTATTCTTGCTCTGTCCAGTTGACGGTGTCACGGATGGTTGAGTTAGCTTGAGCACAAAGATTCCTGATTCCACAGGTAACTTTAGCGCGGCGCACTTTGACAGGCCATCAGCAACGTCGTTCTGAGCTCTTGGAACATGTTCCATTTGTAAGCCGTCAAAGTGCTCTTCTAGCTTTCTCACTTCATCAACATAAGCTTCCATCAATGGACTCTGATAGTTCTTGTTCACTTGACGGACGACAAGCTGCGAGTCACCCCTGACAATTAGCTTCTTGATTCCAAGGTCTGCTGCGATCCTGAGACCGGCAAGCAAGCCTTCATACTCTGCAGTATTGTTCGTTGCTTGCTCCTTGGGAAAATGCATCTGGACTATGTACTTGAGGTGCTCTCCGGTGGGTGCGATAAGCAGCACGCCAGCACCGGCGCCCTGGAGCGAGAAGGCACCATCAAAGTACATCAGCCACTCTTTGCTTGCCTCCTTGACGGGGATGCTCGTTTCTGGAATTTCTTCATCTGGTGTTGGCGTCCATTCTGCTATGAACTCTGCCAATGCTCTGCTTTGGATAGTTGAAGTGCTCTCGAACTTGAGGCCAAAGCTTGACAGTTCCAGTGCCCACTCGACAATCCTGCCTGTTGCTTCCGGGTTCAGCAGTATCCTCTTCAGCGGAAAGCGAGTGACAACTGTGATCTCATGTGCTTGGAAGTAATGGCGAAGCTTTCTCGAGGCCATGAGAAGGCCGAAAAGCAACTTCTGCACACCAGAGTACCTTGACCTAGCCCCCTACAGAAGGGAGCTGACAAAGTAAACTGGGCGCTGCACCATTTTCTTCTGCACCTCCTCGCGCATCTGTGCAGATCCATCCTTGTCGGGACCAGAGCTTGTCGGCGAAGCCCCCTGCTTGTCGCTGGATGCACTTGCCGTGGTTGCTGGCTCATCATCCGCCTCCCTCTCCGCTACTAACGCAGCACTAACCACTTGATTGGTTGCCGCTAGGTACAGCAGCAACTTCTCTTGTGGCCTAGGTGCGACAAGTATTGGTGTGCAGGACAGGTACCTCTTCAAGTCTTGCAGCGCAGCCTCCACTTCCGGAGTCCATTTCATTGGACCTGCCTTTTTCAACATTTTGAAAAATGGCAGGGCGCGCTCAGCAGACTTAGAGATAAACCTGCTGAGAGCAGCCACGCAACCGGCAAGCCTTCGCACATCCTTGACGCGCTTTGGTGCTTCAATCTGCTCGATGGCCTTGATCTTGTTGGGATTGGCTTCAATTCCCCGCTGAGACACAAAGAACCCGAGAAGCTTGCAGGATGGAACTCCAAACACGCACTTCTTGGGGTTAAGTTTGAGGTTGATCTTGCGCAGATTTGCAAAGGTTTCATCTAATTCTTGAATCAGGGTTGCCTTGTCTTTGCTCTTGACCACTATATCATCCATGTAGGCCTCCACATTTCTGTGTATTTGTGGTTCGAAAGCGACATGGACTACTCTTGCAAATGTTGAACCAGCATTCTTTAACCCGAAGGGCATCCGTATGAAACAGTATGTGCCACATGGGGTGATGAATGCGGTTTTCTCCTCATCCTCTTCTGCCATGAAGATCTGATGGTATCCTGAGTATGCATCAAGAAATGAAAGCAAATCACATCCGGCTGTGGAGTCAACAATCTGGTCAATGCGCGGCAAGGGAAATGGATCTTTGGGACAAGCTTTATTGACATCGGTGAAATCAATACAAAGTCTCCATTTCCCGTTGGCTTTGCGCACGACTATAGGATTGGCCAACCACGTAGGATGGAGCACTCCTCTGACAAGGCCTGCTGCTTCCAACTTCTTGATTTCTTCTGCAATGAACTCTTGGCGCTCCACTGCTTGTTTCCTGACTTTTTGCTTGACGGGCCGCGCATGAGGACAAACGGCTAGGTGGTGCTCAATTACTTTCCTGGGAACACCGGGGATATCAGACGGTTGCCATGCAAACACGTCGACATGCGCCCGCAGGAAAGCAATGAGCGCGCTTTCCTATTTAGGGTCAAGAGTGGCAGTGATGGTGAAGGTACCACCAGTGCCGTCCTCCTTGGCGGACACCTTCTTGGTCTCAGGTGGAGCTGCCATCATCTTCTTACACTTGCCGGTGGAGCTTGATGGTGCGTCCTCGACGGTAGCGCAGCACTCCGAAGAGGTGCGCTTGCCAGAGTGGGCATCAGAGCTCTTGCCGGACTTGGTCTTCTTCTTCCTCCCGGGAGCTTCAGCGGCAAGTGACTTGTGATCAGCTGCGGCTACTGCCTCTCGGTAAATCTTGTCGGCGCAGATAAGGGCATCCTTCTTGTCGCCAGGGACAGAGATGACACTTATCGGGCCTGGCATCTTGAGCATGTTGTATGCATAGTGAGAGGCTGCCATGAACTAGGCGAGCGCAGGACAACCGAGTATTCCATTATAGGGTAATGGAAAATCAGCAACGTCAAAAGTGACCCTCTCAGTTCTGAAGTTTAACTCGCTGCCAAATGTGACCGGCAACGTGATCTTTCCCTTCGGCTTGCTCCTTACCGGGTTGATTCCTTGGAATGTGCCGGTCTCTTCGAGCTCACTGTCAGGCATTTGGAGTTTCTGGAGGACCGCGGAGGAGATCAGGTTCAAGCCGGCCCCGCCGTCAACTAGCATCTTCATGACCTTGAGGTTGCGGATAGTTGGGGAAACCAACATCGGCAAGCACCCGACCGCAGTTATGCGATCAGGGTGGTCCTCAATATCAAAGATGATAGGCGTGCTGGACCATTTCAGAGGCTTGCGTGACTCTACGAATGGTTCTGCTGCATTAACTTCCCGCATCCATTGCTTGAGTTGGTGGTGCGAAGTATGCAGAGAAGCGCCACCGACAACGCACAGGACCTCCGTGGCTTTTTGGAGCTCCTGCTCATCGGCCTCGTCACCATCCATGTCTTCGTCGTCGTCGTCGTCTTCATCCTTATCGTGGTCGCGGGGAGGTCTGTCTCCTTGCCGCTGCTTGGCCTTGCCATGGCGTCCTTCCCGGCCGGGGCGTTTCTTGCTGGCTCCTCCAGCACCTTCCTGGGCCTTCTTTTTCGGTGGCATGTCGATGAAGATGATAAAGATTTAGCTCGTGTGCACACCGGATCGGGTTCACACGATCTCGACGCCCCCTACCTGGCGCGCACACGAGCTAAATCTTTATCATCTTCATCGACATGCCACCGAAAAAGAAGGCTTCGGAGGCAGCTGTTCCGTCCGCGTCGTTTCCGCCGCCACCGGAGCAAACGGGTGGTGGAGTAGACGCCGGCGGAAGAACGGGCGTCGACGAGGGTGCTCACAGTGCTGCCAAGTCCAAGTCCAAGGACAAGGCAACACAGACCTCGGCGTCCGTACGCACACCGCGCCCGTCTCAGGAGGGGCGGGACCAACAGCATCATGGCGTTCGCAGCGCCATACGTCCACTGGGCCAAGGTCAAGCTGGTGGATCTCGCGGACTTCAAGACCAGCATGCACGCCAGCATGCTGGCCCGAGCGAAGTACGGTCGCCTGGACGAGATACTGCTCCTTCTAACATAGTTAGAAGTCCGAGCATATCCCGCTCCTCGCACCGTTCGCCGCTGCCGCCCACCACTCCAGCAGAAGCCTTGGCGCGAGCTCAACTGCTTCTAGATTACCCTCCGACGGCGGACAAGACCGACGAGTGGAGGGCCACCATTCAGAGTCTCATCGGCTTCGCCAACGGCGATACTGCGCGGCAACCAAGCACCTCACTCCCGCGGCAAGACTGCCGAACGCGAGCCGATGGCGACAAGACCGATGGGGGTGCGACTTCCATGCACTCTCCACCATGAAGGCCAAGATCGCCGACTCGCCGGGTCCACCTCGACAGCGACTCCACCGCATCATCAGATCCGCGAGCTCATCGCGATCAGCGTCAAGTTCTTCACAAACGACAGCAAGAGGACGCTCGTACCCGCATCGAGCGCCGAAGAGAACCGCAGCGTCAATCTGACCAGCGCGCTGGGCCCTCTGTCGACACGCATGCGCCAGGGGAACCAGGCAACTTGCTGTACGCGGTAGGTTGCCCTGCATTCACTCGTGAGCTGCGGCAAGTCCAGTGGCCCAGCAAGAAGAACTTCAAGCCAGATGTACCGGAGAAGTACGACGGCAAGTCGCATCCGTCGGAGTTCCTCAGCATCTACACCATCGCGGTGCAGGCTGCCGGGGGACGAGACGACAAGATCCTTGCCAACTACTTCCCGCTGGTGCTCAAGCCTAACGTCAGATCCTGGCTCATGCACTTGCCGGACAACTCCATTTCCTCTTGGGCAGATCTATGCCATCAGTTTGTCGGCGCCTTTACAGGCGGCCACAAGCCTCATGGCCAAGAAAGCGATCTTCATCTGCTTGCCCAGAAGGAAGGAGAGCCCCTACGCAAGTACATTCAGAGATTCAGCCGTGTACAGCACAACATCCCAGATGTCCACCCTGCCGCGGTCATCAGCGCGTTCCATCAGAACGTGCGAAACCGCAGGATGAGGGAGGAGATGGCGATGTGCAAGATCAGGGACGTCAGCGAGCTTTATGCCCTGGCCGACAAGTGTGCACGTGCTGAAGAGGGGAGGAGACTCCCCGGAGAGAATACAGGAGCAGGAGGATCCGACAGTGAGGATGCTGCCCCGGCAAGGAAAAGCCGACGGCGGAACAACAGAAAGAAGAAGGCAAGGAAGTGCTAGTTGTCGAGCAGTCCCGCGACGGAGGTGGCGCCAAGAAAGCTAAAGTTGGAAGCTCCGGCAAGGAGAGCCAGGCTGTGGCAGCCGCCGACAACCAGGACAGCTCCGGCAAGCAGTACTGCAAGATCCACCGCACCAAGGGCCACGACCTCCGGAGCTGTAAGAAGGTTGAGCAGCTTGTTGAGCAGCAGAAAGCTGAGTACGAGCGACGCGACAAGGAGAAGGCCCAGGAAGGTGCTGGAGGAGCCAGCAAGAAACGCCCCGGCCGGGGAGGACGCCGCGGCAAGGCCAAGCAGCGACAAGGAGACAGACCTCCCCGTGGCCGCGATAAGGATGAAGACGACGACGACGACGAAGACATGGATGGTGACGAGGCCGATGAGTAGGAGTTCCAGAAAGCCACGGAGGTCTTGTGCGTTGACGGTGGCGCTTCTCTGCATACTTCGCACCGCCAACTCAAGCAATGGATGCGGGAAGTTAATGCAGCAGAACCATCCATAGAGTCATGCAAGCCTCTGAAATGGTCCAGCACGCCTATCATCTTTGATATTGAGGACCAACCTGATCGCATAACTGCGGTCGGGTGCTTGCCGATGTTGGTTTCCCCAACTATCCACAACCTCAAGGTCACGAAGATGCTAGTTGACGGCGGGGCCGGCTTGAACCTAATCTCCTCCGCGGTCCTCCAGAAACTCCAAATCCTTGACAGCGAGCTCGAAGAGACCGGCACATTCCAAGGAATCAACCCGGGAAGGAGCAAGCCGAAGGGAAAGATCACGTTTCCGGTCACATTTGGCAGCGAGTTAAACTTCAGAACTGAGAGGGTCACTTTTGACGTTGCTGATTTTCCATTACCCTATAATGGAATACTCGGCCGTCCTGCGCTCGCCAAGTTCATGGCAGCCTCTCACTATGCATACAACATGCTCAAGATGCCAGGCCCGATAAGTGTCATCTCTGTCCCTGGCAACAAGAAGGATGCCCTTATCTGCGCCGACAAGATTTACCGGGAGGCAGCAGCCGCAGCTGATCACAAGTTACTTGCCGCTGAAGCTCCCGGGAGGAAGAAGAAGACCAAGTCCGGCAAGAGCTCTGATGCCCACTCCGGCAAGCGCACCTCTTTGGAGTGCTGTGCTACTGTCGAGGACGCACCATCGAGCTCCACCGGCAAGTGTAAGAAGATGATGGCAGCTCCACCCGAGACCAAGAAGGTGTCCGCCAAGGAGGACGACACTTGTGGTACCTTCACCATCAGGGCCACTCTTGACTCTAAATAGGAAAGCGCGCTCATTGCTTTCCTACGGGCAAATGTCGACGTGTTTGCATGGCAACCGTCTGATATCCCCGGTGTTCCCAGGAAAGTAACTGAGCACCACCTAGCCGTTTGTCCTCATGCGCGGCCCGTCAAGCAAAAAGTCAGGAAACAAGCAGTGGAGCGCCAAGAGTTCATTGCAGAAGAAATCAAGAAGTTGGAAGCAGCAGGCCTTGTCAGAGGAGTGCTCCATCCTATGTGGTTGGCCAATCCTGTAGTCGTGTGCAAAGCCAACGGGAAATGGAGACTTTGTATCAATTTCACCGATGTCAATAAAGCTTGTCCCAAAGATCCATTTCCCTTGCCGCGCATTGACCAGATTGTTGACTCCACAGCCGGATGTGATTTGCTTTCATTTCTTGATGCGTACTCAGGATACCATCAGATCTTCATGGCAGAAGAGGATGAGGAGAAAACCGCATTCATCACGCCATGTGGCACATATTGTTTCATACGGATGCCCTTCGGGTTAAAGAATGCTGGTTGAAAATTTGCAAGAGTAGTCCATGTCGCTTTTGAACCACAGATACATAGAAATGTGGAGGCCTACATGGATGATATAGTGGTCAAGAGCAAAGACAAGGCAACCCTAATTCAAGATTTAGATGAAACCTTTGCAAATCTATGCAAGATCAACCTCAAACTTAACCCCAAGAAGTGCGTGTTTGGAGTTCCATCCGGCAAGCTTCTCTGGTTCTTTGTGTCTCAGCGGGGAATTGAAGCCAATCCCGACAAGATCAAGGCCATCGAGCAGATTGAAGCACCAAAGCGCGTCAAGGATGTGCGAAGGAGCGTGGCTGCTCTCAGCAGGTTTATCTCTAAGTCTGCTGAGCGCGCCCTGCCATTTTTCAAAATATTAAAAAAGGTAGGTCCAATGAAATGGACTCCGGAAGCGGAGGCTGCGCTGCAAGACTTGAAGAGGTACCTGTCCTCCACTCCAATACTTGTCGCACCTAGGCCACAAGAGAAGTTGCTGCTGTACCTAGCGGCAACCAATCAAGTGGTTAGTGCTGCGTTAGTAGCGGAGAGGGAGGCGGATGATGAGCCAGCAACCACGGTAAGTGCATCCAGCGACAAGCAGGGGGCTTCGCCGACAAGCTCTGGTCCCGACAAGGATGGATCTGCACAGATGCGCTAGGAGGTGCAGAAGAAAATGGTGCAGCGCCCAGTTTACTTTGTCAGCTCCCTTCTGTAGGGGGCTAGGTCAAGGTACTCTGGTGTGCAGAAGTTGCTTTTTGGCCTTCTCCTGGCCTCGAGAAAGCTGCGCCATTACTTCCAAGCACATGAGATCACAGTTGTCACTCGCTTTCCGCTGAAGAGGATACTGCAGAACCCGGAAGCAAGAGGCAGGATTGTCGAGTGGGCACTGGAACTGTCAAGCTTTGGCTTCAAGTTCGAGAGCACTTCAACTATCCAAAGCAGAGCATTGGCAGAGTTCATAGCAGAACGGACGCCAACACCAGATGAAGAAATTCCAGAAACGAGCATCCCCGTCAAGGAGGCAAGCAAAGAGTGGCTGATGTACTTTGATGGTGCCTTCTCGCTCCAGGGCGCCGGTGCTGGCGTGCTGCTTATCGCACCCACCGGAGAGCACCTCAAGTACGTAGTCCAAATGCATTTTCCCAAGGAGCAAGCAACAAACAATACTGCAGAGTATGAAGGCTTGCTTGCCGGTCTCAGGATCGCAGCAGACCTTGGAATCAAGAAGCTAATTGTCAGGGGTGACTCGCAGCTTGTCGTCCGTCAAGTGAACAAGAACTATCAGAGTCCATTGATGGAAGCTTATGTTGATGAAGTGAGAAAGCTAGAAGAGCACTTTGACGGCTTACAAATGGAACATGTTCCAAGAGCTCAGAACGACGTTGCTGATGGCCTGTCAAAGTGCGCCGCGCTAAAGTTACCTGTGTAACCAGGAATCTTTGTGCTCAAGCTAACTCAACCATCCGTGACACCGTCAACTGGACAGAGCAAGAAGAGGAAGTTGGTTTCTGGTGATTACTTTCCGGCAGAGCTTCCCGAAGCCGCCGCCAAGAAGGTACCCAAGATCAACACCAAGAGCACTGAGGAGCAGTCTGCTCCGGCAAGCCTTACGGTTTGCTCCGTTGAAGCAGACGCTCCCGACAAGTTTTGCTCCGGCAAGCTTGCCGGGGAACATCAAGCTCCGGCTGAGCTGCAGGTTCTTGCCGTAGAAGCAGATGTTCCTGCAGCAACAGATATGCCTTTAGTCCTTGTTGTCGAGCCGCAAGCTCCAGCATGGGCGCAACAGATTGTCCGTTTCCTTCAAACAGGAGAACTTCCCGAAGAGCAAGAAGAAGCGGAAAGTGTAGCCCGGCAATCAAGTATGTACAAGTTTGTCGATAGCACACTGTACAGAATAAGACTCAACGGTGTGAAATTGAAGTGTATTCGCCGGGAAAATGGACAGCAGCTGTGGGCAGAGATACATGGAGGCATATGTGGTCACCACATTGGCGCAAGAGCACTTGCTGGCAAAGCGTTCCGACAAGGTTTCTTTTGGCCGACAGCCCTCCAGGATGCAACTGCACAAGTAACCAAGTGTGAAGCGTGCCAGTTCCATTCCAAACAGATACGCCTGCCAGCTCAAGCTCTCCAGACAATCCCTTTATCCTGGCCATTTTCGGTCTGGGGGCTCGACATCCTCGGCCCTTTTCCCCGAGCTGTCGGGGGCTTTGAGTTCTTGTACGTTGCAATCGACAAGTTCACAAAGTGGCCGGAAGTGGAACCAGTGAGGAAGGTGACAGCACAGTCAGCAGTCAAGTTCTTCAGGTCGATTGTTTGCCGTTTCGGGATCCCTAACAGAATCATCACCGACAACGACACGCAATTCACGAGCCACACCTTCATGCAGTACGTCCAAGATCTTGGTGCCAAGGTCTGCTTCGCTTCGGTTGCTCATCCGAGAAGCAACGGTCAAGCGGAGAGGGCAAATGCTGAAGTGCTGCGAGGACTCAAGACCAGAACTTTCGACAGGCTGCACAAGTGCGGAAGAAACTGGATCGAGGAGCTACCGGTGGTTCTTTGGTCGATCAGAACGACGCCAAATCGAGCCACTGGCCAGACACCTTTCGCTCTAGTCTATGGAGGAGAGGCAGTTCTCCCCACGGAACTCGTTTACGGGTTGCCTCGAGTGCTCGCTTATGATGAGCTTGAGCAAGAGCAGCTGCGACAAGATGACGCGCTGCTCCTTGAGGAAAACCGTCTTGAGGCTGCTGTGCGAGCTGCTCGCTACCAACAAGCTTTGCATCGCTACCATAGCCGCAAAGTTAGGGCCAGAAGTTTCGAGGAAGGCGACCTTGTTCTTCGGCGCGCTCAGTCCGCCAAGAATTCCAACAAGTTGACGCCGAAGTGGGAAGGCCCTTATCGGGTGAAACGAGTCACTAGGCCCGACGCTGTCCGCCTTGAGACCGAAGATGGCATTCCAGTGAGCAACTCCTGGAACATTGAACATCTTCGTAAGTTTTACCCATAGGGCACGGTTGCCGGAAGCTCTTCCGGCAACCACCTTTTGTACAAGTCTTGCCGCTGTTGCATGTAATCCTTTGTACAAAGCCGGGCGCAGACCTCGTGCATGAATAAAGCTCATGTGCTCCGCACATCTTGTCAATTTCATTCTTTCTTCCTTTTTGCATATGTTATCTGACATTTTGTGCAGCACCTGCCTCCGGTAAGCGATAACAAGCCGTAAGGCTCCATATCTTTATTTTCTCTTCTTTCTTTTTCTCAAGAAGGAAAAGGTTCCCTCGCACACAAGTTTGCCGGGGGGGAAGGAGAAGATAATGGTGTGGACCGGGCCGTTCAAGAAAGTTTCGCCTTGCCGGGAAGCAAACGGCAGAAAAGCTAAGTTGCCAAAGTTTGAGCAATCAGTTTTTAAGTATTTTAAGTTATTTTCCTTGAACGACCGTGCTTTGTATGGAAAACCTGTGCGCGGAGGAACCAACTCGTAGCTAGTTGCGCCCTTACTTTGTTTCGAGTCAGCTCAACAACTTAAGTGAGCTGCGACTAGTTGCGACAAGGTTGCTTGTCAGCAGCGGCACCGCCAGCAGGCTGCTGAAGTTCCGCACTCAGCGCTCGCGGCAAGGGTTCCTGCGCCGGCAAGTTTCCCTAGAAAGCATAGGATAGAAACATACAAAGCAAAGAATCAAGTAAAGGAAGTGACATAGCAAACATTACCTAAGATAGAGTTATGTTACAAAAATAACTTGTCGCGGCTCTAATAAAATGTTCTCATGACATGACTAGCGGCGGCAAGCAAAAAAGAAAACGGGCAGCCTAATCTATGCGGCCACCATCGACCCTCTTGACCTCATTCACCTTGTCCACAATGGGTGCGACAAGGGCTTTGAGCGCGTCCAGATCAGCATCCGCCGGCAGCTTCTTGAGGACGTTGGTGAAGTTGAGGCCTGGGTTGCGGAAGGCCACCTTCACCAACACCTTCTCCAGGACTCTGGCGCAGATCGTGCGCGACTCGTCGGCAAGCTGCTTCGGAATCTTCTCTCGGAGCTGCTGGAGGGCAGTCGCCACGCCTTTGAAGAACAGGGTGAGCTTGGCACTGGGCAGGAGGTTCTCGTCGGAGGAGTACCCGAAGTCCTCCACTCCCAACTGCGCCAGCTCCCCGTCAATGACTGCAACGATGTTCACGAGGCCCTCCGTCCAGAGCTCCATAGTATCCTTGAAGGTGTTCTGGGTTTCGGCGGCCCTCGCCAGCAGCGCTTCGTTGCCCTTGATCTCCTCCTTCAAGTCCGCCTCCCGCTTCTTGGCGCCGTCCAGCGTCTCCATCAAGGTGGCCAACTTAAGCTCCAGATCGGCGTTGGAATCCTTGGCGGTGCTCAGCTCCTTGCCCTTCTCGGCGAGTTGACCTTGCAGCTCACCATGGGCAAGGGCGTCCTTCTCGCGCTCGAGCTTGAGCACGGCAAGCTCCTCGCCGCTCGCTTTCAGATCAGCCTCTAGCTGCGCCACCTTTGCCTCCAATCCCTCCTTGGTGGCCTCGGCAGCTGCGGCCGCGTCCTTTGCTTCCTTGAGCGCTCCGCCAAGTGCCTGCTCACGCGCGGCAAGATCCTCCTCCTGGCTGTCGAGGTTTACTTTCCGCTGAGTCAGCTCCCCTTCCCGCGCAAACAGCTCCTCGGCGGCGAGCCGCTGCTGCTCTTCGGCTTCGGCTTTCTCAAGGATGAATGCCTTCCGTGCCTCGACGAGCTGCGCACGCTCCTCTGCAATGGACCGGAGAGCTTCCCAATTGCGCTCCCGGAGCTCCTCCGCGCGCTTCTCAATGTCTGCCCCCGCCTGCGCGACAAGCGCTTCCCGGGACTCTAGTTTGGCTTGTCGGGCACGGTAGAGCAACACCAGCTTCCGGAGCAGCTGCTCCTCCTCAGACTCGCCGCTGCCGCTGCTTGGCGCGTCAACCAGTGATAGCCCAGCGGAGGCGAGCACCTCCCCATCGAAAGCTTCTCCTTCAACTGGCGCCCTGGAGCTCGACGCCCAGGGGAGATTGATGAAGACACCCTCGCCGGCCTTCAGATAGGCGCCGGGCTGGGGCTCCTCGAAGACTGGTGCTGCGGCAGCGGCGGAAGGATCGGCGGTCTACGTAGCGCCTGGCGCTCCTGCGGCCTCAGGGCCGTCAGTGCGACCGCTGGACCCTTCGCCAGCTCCCGCGCCAGCAGCCTCGGCGGCCTCCTCGCCGGCGGGATCATCAGCACCGGCTTCTTCTTCGGCGGCAGCGGCATCGTCAGCATCGCCGCGCACGTTCTCCTCGCCGCCTACTTCAGTCTCCATGGGCTCGGTGGAAAGTGGGTCTAGCGACCGGAGAAGGAGAAGAAGTCAAGCAAGTATCCAAAAGAGAGAAAAATCAGAATAACACAAGGAAAATTTCAAGCAAGGGAGTACCTGAACTGGGATCCATGGTCATGGGCTCCACCACCGGGGGGTCAATAGTGCTGCCCCTTGCCGGAGACTCCTCCCTTGCCGGAGATTGCTCCCTTGACGGAGAGCGCTCCCATGCCGGGGAGTCCTCCCTTGGCGGTGTAGAGGAAGCAGATGGCACGTCGGAGATGGTTTCCGAGCCCTCCTGGTGAAGCTGTTCTGCTCCTACACAAACAAGCCCACAGTCAGATGTCAGCAAAGGAAAGAGCACCCGTGCGCACCCAGAAGCAGAAAGTAAACCATGTACTTACGCTGGGGGCTGCTTCGCGGAGTAGTTGCCGGTTCCGGCAAGGTGGTCTCGGGCGCTCCCCCTGTTGTTTCGGTGGGCTCGTCCTCGATGATAACCACCGAAACTTTGGCCCTCTTCGCCGCTCTTTGAGCCAACGTCCTGAAAAGGAACAAGTTCAAATTGAAGCAAGTTAGATACAAGGCAAAGCAACAAAATTGAAGAACTACAAGTGCACAGATGAATCTTACTCTTCTTCCTCCTCGTCGGAGCTGAGCGCGGAGAGGTCGAAGTCCGGCCCACCTGCGGCGCGACGAGGCGGAGGAGTAGGATCCCTTGTCCGCTTGGCGGGCGCGGTGGCGGTGGCGCGGGAAGATCCTACTCCAGTTGCGGCAGCAGTACGAGGCGCTCCCGTGGCAACATCGCTTTCGCGGTGGAGCGTGTCGCGCGGCGCGGCGGCTGCTGGCTCCTTTGCCGCCCCGCTGCGTCCCCGCCCTTGCGAAGGCGCCTTCTTCGTTGAGCTGGGGGCTGCACTGTGGGCTCCGCCTGCGGCAAGTGGCCTGGAGACGGCAGGCCGCACATACCCTCGGCGGGCTCACCCTCGGCGGGCTCACTCGACTCGACCTCCGGCGCGGCAAGTTCTTCCTCGCCGTCAATCCACTCTCGCTCGGCAAGGCTTGCCGCCGCCTCTGCCTCTGCCTCTTCCACGGTGAACCCGAACTCACCCGCGGGAGCGGCTGCTGCCGCCTCTTCCACCCTGGTGGCGATGCGTCGCATCTCCTCCTCGGTAGTGTCGCGGGTGAGGCTCCTCTGCTCGTCGGCGCGGACCGCCACCTCCACCAGTCCGTCTAAGAATTGCTGCACAACTTCATCGGCTGGCTCTTGCCACGTTGGGACAAGACCATGCGAGTCGCACTGCGGCATCATCGCGCGGATGCGGTCGAGGGAAGAATTGTTGCACAGCGCGATGACCCCCGCCGGCAGCCGGAACCATTCTGGGTGTTGGGGATCATGCTTGAACAGCTCCTTGAGCATCGCATCTAGCTCCAGCACGGTGAAGTTAAAATTGAGGCCCGGGCGCAGCCTCATGATATCTGCCGGACCGCCAAACTCCCAAGCGGGTCTCCTCCTCTCTTGCAGGGGGGCGATGCGGCGGCGGAGAAAGTCTGCACCTACGGCACCCACAGTCAGCCCGGCAACCCTGAGGCGCAGGATTCTAGTGACAGCGATCTTCAATCTAGCATCTTCCGGGGCCAGGCTGCTCCAATCGTTGCCGCGCACTACTGGGACTTGGCGCAGGGCGGTGAATGGCTGCGGGTCCTCCTCCATGATGCAGCACCACTCAGGTCTCCACTCCTCCCACTTGCTGCAGAGCTCCCCCTCCAGATACGCCTCCTTCTTGCCGGCCCTCGAGATCCAGGCGATCCCGCTGGAAAGTGGCTCTCCTCTCTCGACCCGGGGCATGAAGTAATGGCGGAAAAGGGCTACGTTTGGGTGGACTCCGACAAAGTTTTCGTAGAGATGTGTGAAAACGGACATGGTCAAAACGGCGTTGGGGGTGAAATCAAGGAGATGAAACCCGTAGGTGTTCATGATGTTGCAGAAAAATTCCGAGAAGGGCGGATAGAGGCCACAGTAGAAGAACATCGGGAAGAAGGGATACCCGTATGGAGCCCGTTTCGAAGTAGCGGCGGAGAGTACCTTCGTGTGTGGATGCGCAGGCGTCTCCGTCGACCAGAAAAGGTAGAACCACTGCCTCAACCCCGCCGCGTCGAGCTCGGGAGGGAAAGTGGCCCGCTCCTTTCGCAGCGCCTCGAGCCGCAGCGCCTCGGCCGACTTCGCGACCTTCCCGGTCTTCGAAGCCATGGCGAAGGTGGTGGAGGACCTCGATGGCGTTGGTGGCGACGGCGGTGATTAGGGGGCGGAGCACTGCTCTCTCAGAGGAGAGGGGAACGGCGGATATTTTGGAGTAGTAAACTGACGAGGTGAGCAACTGCCTCTGTTTCCTCTGCTTATAAAGAGGGAGGGGCGGACGTTACGCTTTTTCGAATAAAGAATTCACCCACGATCTCTCCCACGACGCCGCATTCAACGCGTGCCGTTTGGGAGGGTGCGGTGGATGCGGAGTAGGAAACGGCACGACCCAGGCCGCGTGTGCCCATGCCCTGTTTTGGGCCTGGCCCAACAGCGCTCGGCACTGTGTGTGGCCCAGGCCCGGGGGCTCCTGTCGGTGTACTAGAGTAGGGGTACCCTAGTATCCCGAACTTGTGCACGGGCAGTTGCAGCACCCCACGGCATGGCTCGCCGGGTCACCGCCAAGATCCTCCGTGACTCCTTAAGAGACAAGACCCCGGCAAGAGGAGCTTGCCGGGAAGCCATTCAAGAACAAAGTATTCAAGCCAAGGAGACAAGGCCCCGGCAAGAGAAGTTTGCCGGGAAGGCCAGTCAAGGCGTCTCAAGAAAGCTTGCCGCGACGCGCCATGTGTCCCGGCAAGGCTCGGTGAGTGACAAGCTGCCGAGCCCGACAAGACAACGACCGCGGCAAGACACTTGCCGCGGCAAGCGGCCACACCGTACCCGCGCTCCAGCACATCCACCCACGTGTCGCTCAGGGGCCCTCCCGGGCACGCGTGGCGGGAGGCTGTGCAGCCACGGGTGCACGGTGGCAAGCGGCGCTGACGAGAAGGCCATCGTGGCGATCGCTGGCGCCCCTGACGGTCTCTGTTTGCACTGTTTAGGCGACACAGACGGGCATTTAATACCCTTGTCCCCTGCCGTCAGAGTTAGGTATGATACACTGTGTCTACAGTAGAGGTAGTTGTACCTACCGCATTCTTTTTCCATTTCTACCCTTTCTATCTGCGTTGCCACCTGTCGGTGACCCCTTGAGCATATAAAAGGAGGCCCATGCGCAACGTAGAGGAGGGGGGGACTCATTCGAAGCTAGAAACGCTCACACGCTCGGTTTGGTAGCACTGATCGCTCCTGAGCAAGAACTGAATATACACTTAGATGCACCAGTAGGAGTGTTATCTCTCCGGAGAGCTCCGAAGCTAGGTAAACTGCTCGTGTGCATTGCCTCGATCCGCTCTTCGTGTGACCTCCGCCCTCCGCCGAACTGAAAGGGACTCGGTCCGCCGGTCCCATAGGTGTTCGTGGAAGATGCTAGATTGAAGATCGCTGTCACCAGAATCATGCGCCTCCGGGTTGCCGGGCTGACTGTGGGTGCCATAGGCGCAGACTTTCTCCGCCGCCGCATCGCCCCCCTTCAAGAGAGGAGGAGACCTGCTTGGGAGTTTGGCGGTCCGGCAGATATCATGAGGCTGCGCCCGGGCCTCAATTTTAACTTCACCGTGCTGGAGCTGGATGCGATGCTCAAGGAGTTGTTCAAGCATGATCCCCAACATCCAGAATGGTTCTGGCTGCCGGCGGGGGTCGTCCCGCTGTGCAACAATTCTTCCCTCGACCGCATCCGCGTGATGATGCCGCAGTGCGACTCGCATGGTCTTGTCCCAACGTGGCAAGAGCCAGCCGATGAAATTGTGCAGCAATTCTTCGACGGACTGGTGGAGGTGGCGGTCCGCGCCGACGAGCAGAGGAGCCTCACCCGCAACACTACCGAGGAGGAGATGCGACGCATCGCCACCAGGGCGGAAGAGGCGGCGGCAGCCGCTGCCGCGGGTGAGTTCGGGTTCACCGTGGAAGAGGCAGAGGCAGAGGCGGCGGCAAGCCTTGCCGAGCGAGAGTGGATTGACGGCGAGGAAGAACTTGCCGCACCGGAGGTCGAGTCGAGCGAGCCCGCCGAGGGTACGAGCGGCCCGCCATCTCCAGGCCACTTGCCGCAGGCGGAGCCCATAGCGCAGCCCCCAGCTCAACCAAGAAGGAACCTTCGCAGGGGCGGGGACGCAGCGGGGCGGCAAAGGAGTCTTCAGCCGACGCGCCGCGTGACACGCTCCACCACGACAAGCGATGTTGCCGCGGGAGTGCCTCGTACCGCTGCGGCAACTGGAGCAGGATCTTCCCGCGCCACCGCCACCGCGCCCGCCAAGCGGACAAGGGATCCTACTCCTCCGCCTCGTCACGCCGCAGGTGGGCCGGACTTCGACCTCTCCGCGCTCAGCTTCGACGAGGAGGAAGAAGAGTAAGATTCATCTGTGCACTTGTAGTTCTTCAATTTTGTTTCTTTGCCTTGTATCTAACTTGCTTCAATTTGAACTTGTTCCTTTTCAGGACGTTGGCTCAAAGAGCGGCGAAGAGGGCCAAAGTTCCGGTGGTTATCATCGAGGACGAGCCCACCGAAACAACAGGGGGAGCGCCCGAGACCACCTTGCCGGAACCGGCAACTACTCCGCAAAGCAGCCCCCAGCGTAAGTACATGGTTTACTTTCTGCTTCTGGGCGCGCACGGGTGCTCTTTCCTTTGCTGACATTTGACTGTGGGCTTGTTTGTGTAGGAGTAGAACAGCTTCACTAGGAGGGCTCGAAAACCGTCTCCGATGTGCCATCTGCTTCCTCTACACCTCCAAGGGAGGACTCCCCGGCAAGGGAGCGCTCTCCGGCAAGGGAGCAATCTCCGGCAAGGGAGGAGTCTCCTGCAATGGGCAGCACTATTGACCCCCCGGTGGTGGAGCCCATGCCCATGGATCCCAGTTCAGGTACTCCCTTGCTTGAAATTTTCCTTGTGTTCTTCTGATTTTTCTCTTTTTTGGATACTTGCTTGACTTCTTCTCCTTCTCTGGTCGCCAGACCCACTTTCCACAGAGCCCATGGAGACTGAAGCGGGCGGCGAGGAGAACGTGCGCGGCGATGCTGACGATGCCGCCGCCACCGAAGAAGAAGCCGGTGCTGATGATCCCGCCAACGAGGAGGCCGCCGAGGCTGCTGGTGCGGGAGCTGGCGAAGGGTCCGGCAGTCGCACTGACGGCCCTGAGGCCGCAGGAGCGCCAGGCGCTACGCCGACCGCCGATCCTTCCACCGCTGCCGCAGCACCAGACTCCGAGGAGCCCTAGCCCGGCGCCTATCTGAAGGCTGGCGAGGGTGTCTTCATCAAGCTCCCCTGGGTGTCGAGCTCCAGGGCGCCAGTTGAAGGAGAAGCTTTCGATGGGGAGGTGCTCGCCTCTGCTGGGCTGTCACTGGTTGACGCGCCAAGCAGTGGCAGCGGCGAGTCTGAGGAGGAGCAGCTGCTCCGGAAGCTGGTGTTGCTCTACCGCGCCCAACAAGCCAAACTCGAGTCCCGGGAAGCGCTTGTCGCGCAGGCGGGGACAGACATTGAGAAGCGCGCGGAGGAGCTCCGGGAGCGCAATCGGGAAGCTCTCCGGTCCATTGCAGAGGAGCGTGCGCAGCTCGTCGAGGCACGGAAGGCATTCATCCTTGAGAAAGCCGAAGCCGAAGAGCAGCAGCGGCTCGCCGCCGAGGAGCTGTCTGCGCGGGAAGGGGAGCTGACTCAGCGGAAAGTAAACCTCGACAGCCAGGAGGAGGATCTTGCCGCGCATGAGCAGGCACTTGGCGGAGCACTCAAGGAAGCAAAGGACGCGGCCGTAGCTGCCGAGGCCGCCAAGGAGGGATTGGAGGCAAAGGTGGCGCAGCTAGAGGCTGATCTAAAAGCAAGCGGCGAGGAGCTTGCCGCACTCAAGCTCGAGCGCCAGAAGGACGCCCTTGCCCATGGTGAGCTGCAAGGTCAACTCGCCGAGAAGGGCAAGGAGCTGAGTGCCACCAAGGATTCCAACGCCGCTCTGGAGCTTAAGCTAGCCACCTTGACGGAGACGCTGGACGGCGCCAAGAAGCGGGAGGCGGACTTGAAGGAGGAGATCAAGGGCAACGAAGCCCTGCTGGCGAGGGCCGCCGAAACCCAGAACACCTTCAAGGATACTGTGGAGCTCTAGACGGAGGGCCTCGTGAACATCGCTGCAGTCATTGACGGGGAGCTGGCACAGTTGGGAGTGGAGGACTTCGGGTACTCCTCCGACGAGAACCTCCCGCCCAGCGCCAAGCTCACCCTGTTCTTCAAAGGCGTGGCTACTGCCCTCCAGCAGCTCCGAGAGAAGATCCCGAAGCAGCTTGCCGACGAGTCGCGCACAATCTGCGCCAGAGTCCTGGAGAAGGTGTTGGTGAAGGTGGCCTTCCGCAACCCAGGCCTCAACTTCACCAACGTCCTCAAGAAGCTGCCGGCGGATGCTGATCTGGACGCGCTCAAAGCCCTTGTCGCACCCATTGTGGACAAGGTGAATGAGGTCAAGAGGGTCGATGGTGGCCGCGTAGATTAGGCCGCCCGTTTTCTTCTTTGCTTGCCGCCGCTAGTCATGTCATGAGAACATTTTATTAGAGCCGTGACAAGTTATTTTTGTAACATAACTCTTTCTTGAGACGCCTTGACTGGCCTTCCCTTCGCCATGGCTCCGAAGACCGGGAAGGTCACGAAGTCGGCTGAGGCGCTGCGGCTCGAGGCGCTGCGAAAGGAGCGGGCCACTTTCCCTCCCGAGCTCGACGCGGCGGGGTTGAGGCAGTGGTTCTACCTTTTCTGGTCGACGGAGACGCGTGTGCATCCACGCACGAAGGTACTCTCCGCCGCTGCTTCGAAACGGGCTCCATACGGGTATCCCTTCTTCCCGCTGTTCTTCTACTGTGGCCTCTGTCCGCCCTTCTCAGAATTTTTCTGCGACATCATGAACACCTACGGGTTTCATCTCCTTGATTTCACCCCCAACGCCATCTTGACCATGTCCATTTTCGCACATCTCTGTGAAAACTTTGTCGGAGTCCACCCAAACGTAGCCCTTTTCCGCCATTACTTCATGCCCCGGGTCGAGAGAGGAGAGCCACTTTCCGGCGGGATCGACTGGATCTCGAGGGCCGGCAAGAAGGAGGCGTATCTGGAGGGGGAGCTCCGCAGCAAGTGGGAGGAGTGGAGAGCTGAGTGGTGCTGGATCATGGAGGAGGACCCACATCCATTCACCGCCCTGCGCCAAGTCCCAGTAGTGCGCGGCAACGAGTGGAGCAGCCTAGCCCCGGAAGATGCTAGATTGAAGATCGCTATCACCAGAATCCTGCGCCTCAGGGTTGCTGGGCTGACTATGGGTGCCGTAGGCGCCGACTTTCTCCGCCGCCGCATCGCCCCCCTGCAAGAGAGGAGGAGACCCGCTTGGGAGTTTGGCGGTCCGGCAGATATCATGAGGCTGCGCCCGGGCCTCAATTTTAACTTCACCATGCTGGAGCTGGATGCGATGCTCAAGGAGCTGTTCAAGCATGATCCCCAACATCCAGAATGGTTCCGGCTGCCGGCGGGGGACAAGGGTATTAAATGCCCGTCTGTGTCGCCTAAACAGTGCAAACAGAGACCGTTAGGGGCGCCAGCGATCGCCACGATGGCCTTCTCATCAGCGCCGCTTGCCACCGTGCACCCCTTGCTGCACAGCCTCCCGCCACGCGTGCCCGGGAGGGCCCCTGAGCGACACGTGGGTGGATGTGCTGGAGCGCGGGTGCGGTGTGGCCGCTTGCCGCGGCAAGTGTCTTGCCGCGGTCGTTGTCTTGTCGGGCTCGGGAGCTTGTCGCTCACCGAGCCTTGCCGGGACGCATGGCGAGTCGCGGCAAGCTTTCTTGATACACCTTGACTGGCCTTCCCGGCAAACTCCTCTTGCCGGGGCCTTGTCTCCTTAGCTTGAATACTTTGTTCTTGAATGGCTTCCCGGCAAGCTCCTCTTGCCGGGGTCTTGTCTCTTAAGGAGTCACGGAGGATCTTGGCGGTGACCCGGCGAGCCATGCTGTGGGGTGCTGCAACTGCCCGTGCACAAGTTCGGGATACTAGGGTACCCCTACTCTAGTACACCGACAGCTAAGGATAAAGAGACGAAGTTTATAATACGGTAAGCATAGTATGACATCATTCATGTCACAAAACAACTGAGAACAGACAAACAGGAAATTGTAACATTGTGTGGGCAAGTCCATCACGGAACTAGATTACATGTCAAGATCAAAGGAACATCACTCCTCTCTTTTAAACCTTGTAAGGTGCAATGATATGCTAAGACAATTGTGTATAAAATTGAAAAGAGTAATAGACATTGGCTGCAAACCATGCAGTTCAAGGCACAAGTCAGAGTAAGTAGTAGTTAAAAGGCATGAGGATTAAGGACTTACAAGAGAGGCTTTGACTGGTGTAGTCATGCCCTTCTTCTTGCTGGTGTGACAGTCCTTGAAGATTTCCACAACATTTGGTTTAGGTAATTTTTGGTCCTTGCGGGCTTTCCTCTACATTCCGAACAAGTCAATATAGATCTGATAATATGGTACAGCGAAAAGAGTGAAACAGCAGCTAATTACAAGAGCCTCGCAGTGTGCAATATAGCTATGAGATCCCGTCGTCTGTTGGAATTTCACTTTCGTACGGTTGGCCTTGTTCTTTGAACAGTTCACCTACAAGAAGATATATTTGTGTGGCACATGCGTAAATAGGACTTCAACATGTGATCTGATCACATATATATAATGTACCTGATACTTCGAATCAGACCAGTGTTTAACAAGGCCCCTCCAGTCTTCATCCGATATATTTTCCACTGGAGATGTTTGGGAAAGTTCACTGTTAGCCTTGCCTTCAAAGTGAGTTTCCTCAAGTTATACCGATACTGTTGCACAGGAGACTTGAAAACATGGGTGGAAGCTTGTCTGGTTGCATCATCTTGGCTATCCAACTTGAACCTCATCTGTTGAAAATTATGGGAGTCTCATTATCAGCAACCTAGAAAGTATGGGACAGAGCAAGACGATACTACTAGTTTCCATACATAACCATACTTACAGATAAATGGTCGAGGAAGGTGTTGAACTGAGTTTCGTCTTTGTCATTCCTGTACTGAATCCATGTTGGGAGGATACGTACATGACACCTAACGACAACCGCTCCCTCTGATACTAACTTGGCTGACTCTGTAGCATCACATGGCCTTTTTAAACCTGCCTCAAAACGGATCTCCATTCTTCCTCCTCTAGATTTAGGTAACCTATCGAGCATTATCCCTGATGTTTGTTTCCTCTTGCGCCTAGGTGCTAGTCCAACAACAAACATAGGAAGTGTTAGTGTACATCAAACTGTGAGACTACATATAAAGAAGCATGCAACTGTAACTTGACTCCAGCAACTACCTTCTTGCTGTTGAAGCTCACAAGGTTCATCTGATATTGCCAACTCGTCTTGTGTCAAGAGTGCTTGGGAAGTAGTGTTAGGTGGGAAGGGAGCTTGGGAACATGCTGCTAGCTCAGTTGATGCACGAGTAAGTTGTGCAGCTGGTAGTACTGTGGTAGGTGTTGCAAGAACTAGGGATGTCTCTACTTGTTTGGTGGCAGCTATTTGTTTCTGTTTGGCTTTTTTTGCAACTCATGTAGCATGGGATGCCGTGTTTGTAGAATTTTCCGCTAGACTTTGACCTTCTATTGCACCATCAGTACCAGCAGAATCTGCAGGATTCATCCGCTTCTCATTCCCTGCCATTCTGTGTTTATTCCTCTTTTTCTGTGCCATTTTAAGTCAAGCCGACAAGAAAAACGAATAACAATTTAGTTCTTCAGAACAAATTGATGCGTGATGCAGACGAACTGAACTTTGATGTTAGACAACCACATGATAGGAGGATGTAATATGTATGAAAAACAGGACGGAAGAGATAACCAGAACTATGATGTGTAAACTAAGAAGAAGACATTTCACCAAATTAGAAGCAATGCAATGGAAGGTAGACACCATATGAAAGATGCTACAAATATTGCTCTGCCAAGTTAATAGTGTCTCATCATAAATGGCGTTTAAACAAATGTGAAGCAGTACAAGAAATAAATCATATACAAGATGCAAACAACATCACACTACCATGTTAGAGGTCTCTCATCATTAGTGCCATTGCATATTCACAACATTGCATATTCACAGCTTATGATGTGTAAACTAAGGAGAAGGCATTTCAACAAATTAGAAGCAATGAAAGCTAGACACCATATGAAAGATGCAACGAATATCACTCTACCAAGTTAAAACTGTTTCGTCATAAGTGCCATTTCAACAAATTAGTAGTACAAGCTAGAAAAGAATGTGAGATGTAACCTATATCACACTCCGAAGTCAAAGGTGTCTTATGATAAGTGATTGTTGCAGGTTACACAACAGTAGTAATTTGATGTAAGAACATGGTGTGATAGACAGATATTGTATGTTCTAGGAACAGGAACACGTGTCTTATTCAAGTATAATGTGTAAAGTAAGCAGATGGAATTCAACAAAATTAGAACCAATACAAGCTAGACATCACACATAACATGCAACCACATATAACAGTGCCAAGTTAGAGGGAGCACCGGTGATGCTTCACTAGGGGAGACATGCTCATCATAAACACAGCTTTGTTGAGTGTCTATACATGTGTTGTCTTGGAAATCATCTTGGGGGTGTGGAGGAGTAGAAACTGTAGAGGCCCTCCGTTTGGAAGGAGCACCTTTATCCGTTGCCTTGCTAACTTCCTTCTGCTTTATTGATTTTGAATTGACAAGTAAAACCGACAAGAAAAAGCAATAAAATTCTCTCTTCAGAACTCATTCATGCATGATACTGACAATCACTACTTTGATGTAAGGCAAACACATGATACCAGGATGGAATATGTACGAAAAACAGGACGACATGGCATGTTCACAACTTTTTGTGTAAACTAAGCAGAAACCAGTCCAGCAAATAAGAAGCAATGCAAGCTAGACACCACATGAAAGATGCAACCAATATGACTCTGCCAAGTTAAAAGCGTCCCATCATAAATGGAATTTCAACAAATTAGAAGCAACGCATGCTATAAATCATATGAAAGATGCAAATAATATTGCACTGCATATACTAAAGGTGTCTCGTCATGTTGATTGATGCGGGATACAAAAAAACAATAGTTTTATGTAAGGACAGGCTTAATAGACAGATGTACTATGTACTAAATACAGGAAGGCATGTCACATTAACAGGTATAATGTATAAGCTAAGCAGACTAGCACATGCAGTTTAACCAGATTGGAAGAATTACAATCTAGACACCATATGCAACATGCAACCACATATCACGCTGCCAAGTTAGAGCAAGCACCTGCGATGCTACTGTAGGGGAAATGCTATAATCAACTATAGATCTCCGTTCACTATCTTCATCTAGCATTTCTGTTTCTTGAGAATCATGTCGGGAAGCTAACGCTGCATTCTTTAAATGAGGAGTAGTCCCCTTGCCTGCCTGCCTCGTCATAAGTGATTGATGAGGGATACACAAGAACATTAGTTTGATGTAAGAACATGGTTAATACACAGATGTACTAGTATGTACCAAAAACAGAAAGGCATGTCATATTCAAAGGTATAATGTGTAAGCTAAGTAGATGCAATTTAACCAAATTGGAAGCAATACAAGCTAGACATCCGGATGGAGTGGTGAGCATGATCATCTAGGACCTGAGAGCCTGGTGGGAGGCGGGCTGCTTCGCCACCATTGCAGCTTTTTAGTTGGCTTCCAGGTGATGCCTATCTTTGCTGGGCTTGTCACTAGCTCGGCCAGTGCCCTGACTAGCTATTTGTCTTCTGGTGCTCACGGGATGGTGGTTTATGTAAAAAAATATCTTTCCTTACCTTACCGACTTCAGCCTTTCGAATACAAGCTAGACACCATATGGAAAATGCAACCACATATGACACTGTGAAGTTAAAGCAAGCACCTGGGATGGTGGTTCATTGCGAGCGAGGTCATCAACTCCAGAGCTACGTTTACCGTCTCCATCTGCTGACACTGCACCCTTTATAGCGCTGTAATGTGTCTTGCCTACCCGCATACGAAGCTGGAGCGACTTCTCTCTTTTCTTTTTGGCTTCTCTCATGGCAGCAAAGTCTGAAATACCCTTGCATAAAAACACAATAGTGAGAGTAAGGGTGAAGTGTGTGCAGAACTAGTGCACTGTAAAAGTAGCAGATAGCAGGTGGCTGAAAAATAAATGACAGGAGACATATGATAGCTCTACAACATTGCATGGCAAACAAAATTAGATTCTACTCCGTATGATTTTGTAATATATGAGCACAGGAAATGCAGGTACTCCTCCAGCACACCACCACATGTGGTCATATCTAAGATAATAGTCGACTGAAAATAAATAGGTCAGTCAATTTTTTTAATGAACCGTCCGATCTATAAGGAACGGGCAGATGGCCTTCGTCTACCTCCCGCCAGTCACTGTTGGCGATCTTTCTCGAACCACCAGCGACCACCAGCCCAGACCCCTGCCTCTGCCGCCCCGCCCTCCCATCGATCTCACACCACTGCCGTGCTTGGTAGCGCCCCCAGACCATCCCTTTAATCCCGGCTGACCTCTAGATCGGGCGCCAGTAGCTCTAGGCCGCACACGCCCCTAAGATAAACACCAAGGCGCTGCTTCCCCAGCATAATAGGCGCACTAGCGCTTGTTACACCGGGGAATGCTTCCGTTAATTGGGAATCAACTAGCCAGAAATAGAAATTCAGGGGGGCGACGGACCTCTAGCTAAGGTGAAATAGTATATGAGGAGAAACCTTGTGCATCGCGAGTTACTAGGAACATCTAGTATCAAGAAGAAGCGGTCAACTAGTGTCTTTTGTGGGATGAATACCGTGCAAGCAGAGACGTAAGATTTGCACGAATAAGGGAAGAGGAGTACCTTTTTCGGTTGCAGGTGTGGTCACCTCCACATGTCGCACCGATCTTCTTCTTTTTACCGGGGAAACCGATATTCTGGAGGGTGCAGGCTTGGACGAACCCATGGCCAATTGTTGATTGTGTTGCCGTGGCCGTATGTCGGCGGAGGGGAAGCAGATCCGAGGCGGCGAAGGACGGAGTAGCAGGAACAGCTTCGGTGCGGTGGAGGGTGGCGAAGTTGGAGCGGCAGCGGTGAGGCGCAGGACAGCGTGGTTGAACTGGCTCGGGTACGGACGGCTCGGCCTCAGCTTCAACTACTAGCCGTGGAGGGCGTTGCGGTTGAGGTTGCGGTGGACGACGACATCGGGGTATCGGCTCCGGCGTGATGGAGGAGGGCGGCGGTTGATGGGTGGGATGGGGTGGCGGATGGAGGACACTGGAGTTTCGCGGCTGGTGGAGAGGTAGTTTTAGCGCCCACGGAGTACAAATGGGGAATCAGACGGGTGGGGGGAACCATGTTTCGGTCTGGGACGCGTTTGTTTTTGGCTTTTTTGAACAGAAGATGGGACGCTCTTGTTTGAAATTTGGGGAAAGTACAAACTATGCCCCCCTCTTAAATTTCGGACCTACTACGGGTCGGGGGTAGGATGGTAATCCCAGGTGTCCCAAATAGTGGGCGAGAGCGATTTCGGCCGCGCGCATGTGTGCTTAGGCGGCCATTGTGTATGAATGTTTTTCGGAGGTGGTTGTGTGGCGTCTAGATGAAGCTACAAACCTACCCTGGTGTAGACCTTTGGACGTCGGGCAGGTAGGTTTCACGGGTCGGAGTTATTAGAAAAGTAATTTCCTTGTACTACCGAACATTGGTCTCACGCGGTTTCGGGCGAGTAGAGGCTCTTTTGGCGCTTCGTTCGAAATTTTGAAACACAAGCATTCACGTTTAGAGTACTCTTGAACTATGATGATTGACCTAAATAGACAACGTTATATTTGACCTTGTATGTTTGAAAACCTCATTAAATTATCCGCTTCTGTTTGAAATTTTGACACTTGAAAATCCTATAACTACGATTATTTTGGAATGGAGGAGCTAAATTTGAATCTATTTTGTACACGACTACATATGCTATTATGTACAAAATCAGAGCAAAGATTGGTGCCCCCATAATTTAGGTATGGTTTACAAATGCCATGATATCAAATTCCAATAATCGAATGGACTTCATGCGGAATTTGATTTTTAAACCAACTTAAGTTGAATTCAAATGTATGCTAGTTCATAGGTAGCTATTTATAATGTCCATTGTGTAACTTTCGTATGTATAATGTGCTTTACACACACAACATGAACTATACTCACGTTTATATTCGATTGCTAAAGAGATGCATTGTCTGGAGTTCAAAATACTAACTACGTGGATCAATTGTGTCGAATAATAACATAGACATGCTCAAATTCGAGAGAATCTTGATGTCTGATGGATCAATGACCACTCCTTACGCAAATTGCAAATATCATGATCCCATCCTAATATTTGGATACAATTTATATCTTTAATCAATGTATAGAGTAGTCTTTTATGTGTAGTTTCACTCTCCATCGGTGGTCTCTCACACATGCTCACACACTCTCTTCCGAGGTGTCTTTCTCGCACACATGCTCTAGATATAACCCTCCATCCCTCTCGTAACCATTTACAACTGTTTTCACTCTTCCTCTCGCAAACATACACACACACAATCCTCATCGACCCTTTCTATATACATGGGCCTGCCTACGTGTCTCATGTACGCACATTATCTTTACGCCTGTCGCTCACGCATTGTCTCACACCTCTCTTCCTAATCGACGAGTATGATTCTAGCAGATCATTCTGTAGGATGCCCCTTAAAGTTAGGTTGGATGAATAGTAATATCAGAGATAAAGGGGTTACCTTAGTTCGAGAACCTAGGGTTACAAATCGTAGCCGGCTTTGTCAGTGGACACAGAGTCCTTCACAATTCTGCTATCTTTGTCTTGTACGACTAGTCATCCATGGGTCTTCCTAAATGCGTCACGGGCCGACCAATGTGGCGCAGGACGGAACCGAACGAAGGGCCTCACCTCGACCCACCGGACCTCACGCGGTGACATACCCTCTGCCCCCACGTCTCATTATCTTCTCACACCCACACATACCAACACAAACACCACACACACAGAAAAATTTCTCCTGGTGCCTCTATTCCCTCCCCCCCTTGCATATACACACTCAAGGGAATGGAATCTCTTGTCGTGACATCATATTCGTCTCTCTCTCTAGACCGCTCTCATTTCTCGTGCTATCTCTCCCACACCCCCCCCCCCGTCGGCAGCTCTATCCATGCCTCTCTCGAATACGTAATACACACACATACCTCTTTAGGCCCAGCCAAATGCATCAACTACACATTCACACATGTTACATCACGTACCCCATTGATCTAAAAAGCACTCTCTTCACGTTTATTTCGCATACAACATTCCTTTTGAATAAAGTGTGGCCAAAAAATTATTTTAGAGTTTCTACATATATACAACATTACAAAGTTATATGGAGGAGTACGAACACTAATTTGCATTGCATGGTGCCCACAATGATATTTATTCCGCACTGTGAATTTGTATATTTTTATACTATATACAAAGTTAGTCATAATAAAGAGAAACGAAGAGCATCTCTCTCTCCATCACATACCCCCCTTGTACGCCCCTTTCACGTATGCACACAAAACTATCTCCAGGTCCTCTCAAAGTAAGCCCCCAGAAAATTCATGCATGTTTCATCTTTCTCTCGCGATATATGCAATGACGATCATTGTATTTGAAGCGAAAGCACGATACGTACATTGGACTTCAGAATCCACTCATTACGGTCACCATTTACGTTTAGTGGTTATTATACACTCACGGGCTCACCGTACAACTCTGTATTTGCTCATGACATGACTACTTGACCAGTTAAACGCTCCACGTGGCACCTCTAGTGTTGCATCACATTATCTCACTACCATCGTGCCCACCTGTCGACTTGTATCTACTCTACATCTACACTCTTATAAAATACACTCTTATAAAAACAGAGTTGGTGATGATGGTGTGCCTGCCATCCTGCAATATAGGCCGTCCGATTTATATCTGACGGATAGGAAAAGAACTATGGCAATTTTGTAAAAAGCTACCCACACACCTCTCCACATTTGCAAATAAGGCCTTCCCTCGTTCATCCTTTTCTCTCACAAGATAAACAAGTCATACAAATGCATCTTGATGTTACGTGCAACGCACGGGCATCTTGCTAGTAAGAATGAAAACAAACGACAAAAAAATATTTGGACGGTGGTTCGAAGTCATGACCGCGGGCACAGCGGACAAGGTGGCCTTATATTGGTATGCTGAGTCGTCTATTTTAACACACAAGAGCTGGTGTGGTGATTATACACACACACACACACACGCATGCACATGAACTGCATCCACGCAACACTCACACAAATGCATGCACCCACACACGCACGCAACACTCACACGTACACACGCAGCCACGCACGCACACAACACTCACACGCACACAAGCATGCATGCATGCACACCCCAGTGCACCACACGACCAACACACACTCTCACGCTCAAGTGCTCAACCTACACGTGCATGCACACACATCAGGCCCTGACAGACACATACACAACCAGGTGATTCCCGCGCACGGGTTGGAGCCTTGTCGTGCTTGCGTAAATTTTTGTTTATCTGACCTTTTCCCTATGCGAACTGACAGGTGGGACCCACAAGGAACATGGTCAATTTAACTAGTCAACATGGCGCAACGCACAATATTTGGTCAGTCAACAGAGTGCAATCTGATGCTGACCTGTGAGCAAGTGACCGTATAATCACCACAAAACGTATATAGTGACCGTAAACAGCTTATTCTGAAGTTCGGTGACCGTATTACGCTTTTCTCTCTGTAGGCCCTCCAAAACTACATCTCTACACGTTCTCGCATGTTACATCTAACAACTATGCAATACAGCACTACTACTACACTCTAACACAATAAATCATATGTGTTTTTAGTTTTACTAGATATCATATTGTTACTTATAATTATTCAGTTTGCATACATTAAAATTGCCTTTGAAATGTATGGCCAGTATCATCTACCGCGCGGGAAAAATCCCGCCCTTTCCTGTTTAATCGGGTTTGTATCGATGGATCGTGCGAAACAGCAAAACTATAGTACTATATAGTACAAGTGACAGTTCACTGGGCCGTCGTGTCGTCTACTCCTCTGTCGTAAGAGTGGAGCGCTCGCTTTCATAAATCTTCTAGTCCCTTTCATCGACATGTGGGACATCAAGCTACCGGGTCCACGTGCCATACCGGAATACAGTGCAGAGCAGCCGGTGTGAAGCACCCCAGTCATGGTGCCGGCGTCGTAGTGAGAAATGAGGCGTCAAATCACGAAGCTGCACCTTTCCCGCAGTTAAGTTGGAGGGACAAAGTAATAATGCTAAAAAAAGAAGTTGGCGGGACGAAGCAGCCACCATTTCACTCGTTGCTGAATCCGCTTCTGCCTCATCTTCTTCAACTTAACCACATGTTGCTTCTGCCGTTGTTCTGCCTCATGTGGGACGCGGATCGGCTTGGTAAAGCACTGACAATTGGGGCTGCATGCTAGCAAACTGCCAGGACAACATCCTCCGAAAATAAGAAGCCTAATCCTAGACTTACAAAGGGCTACGTAGTTGCTATGTATACTTTCCATCTAATCTATATATGCCCCCCCCCCCCTAATTTTCAGGTGGGGTGGGCCTAATCCTCTCCTTTAATCCAATCAAATAGTCCCACATCACATCAGTTTGTAACTTGACGTAAACCATTACGTGGATGTAGCATTGCTCAAATAAGAAACCTCCCCCGCCATCCGCGCAGCAAAATCACCTCCTTTTTACTAATCTTGATTCTATAATTTTTTAGATCAATATAATTGAGATTTGTATAGATAGCACACATGAGCAAAACTAAGTGGTACGATTAAGGGCATCCACAATGTGTAGCCAAATGTGAAAATAGCTTTTGGCATCGTGGGAACCATTGTGGACGGTGTTGCCAAAGCCAAAAAGATGGAACCGAAGCTCCCTGATTGATTGATTGAAGGAATAGAAAAATGCAACGTCTTTCCTCTTTCTCCCATGCTTCGACGCATGTAGTACACTAAAGAGCACAGAGTCTACTCCCCTGTCCCTTCTATCACAAATCACAAAGCAGTGAGGTGTCAAATCACAAAAGCTCGGACGAAGCAACAATCATTTCACTCTTCGCTGACTCCGCTTCTCCATCGTCTTCTTCGAGAAACCATCTCACCGCACTAGTACTCCTAGTAGTACTAGTAAAGGACTTCCTGGATGCAAATAAGGCGGTTGTCTCAGCTTGCAGGCGGCACTTGCGAACGACTTACCGTGGTCTCCCTCAATGGTGTTCTCCGTCGAACGCACTTTGCCAAAGCACACAAAAAAAGATATCGTCGACGTCACAACAATGGGGAAGGAATTCAAATATAGTTACTACCTCCATTTTTTTGTGCACAAGGCCAGTATATCAAAATTACAATTTGCAAAGGGCCACTAACACTAATCGAGCCAAAATTGATGGGATTAGCAACCAAGGACATTAATATCCCCTACATGCATGCGGAAGTGAGAAGGTTGGTTTGCATGGCGCTGCATTAATCAAGCGATGAGGAGTGAGATGGTTAGCTCTTTGGTCTTTGGAGAAAAAAATATATGCATTAATTGACACGTTAAACGAGGATTTGTATTGATTAAATCCCGTGAAGGAAAACCCCGCCTTTCTTTTTTAACACTAGTACTCCTAGTAGGTACGGACTTATCTTGTTTGGGTCTAGGCCTTGCATTGCCAAACTTTGCCACACATTTTTGCCAAGCTTGCCTAAAGTTTTCAAAATGAGAAGGAGGTACACTTGCGCACGGCTGTCGCGGTCGCACCGCACCCTCACATGGTCGCTCCTGCACGCCGCGGTCGCACCGCACCCTCACACAGTCGCTCCTGCACGCCGCAAACCCAACCAAGGGAACGCACCCTCACTAACACGTGTTGTCGCATGTGAACGAACCAATCTCAGCCATCCTATCGCTGACACATAATTTTCGTTCATAGAGTATGTTTATCCAACCGCATGTTGGGGAGTATCTGTACGACCCGTGCGGTGGTCTGTTGGGGAAGAAGAAGAGGCGAGGAAGAATGAAAGAAGGGTTAGGAGATGTAGGATATTCATCCAACCGCCTGAAATGGTAGACTGACCCAAGTCAGGCGACTTGCATAACAAATATATGTTTTTACACAACAAAAGATCCATAAAAACAACAACATAAAGAAAAACTATCACTGCTCGCGGAAAGAGATGGCCTCGTCGTCTTTGGCTGCCGGCGCGAACCAGCCGTCGCTGCCGACGTGTGTCTCCGCACCGAGGTTGTCCTCGGTCTCCAGCTGCTCGTTCAAGCGGAGCGTGCGGGCGCTCTGCACGGACGAGAGCACAGCCCGGTTCAAGTTGAGGACGTCCGGTTCTGCCTGCAGGAGGGCCTAAACGGCAGCGGCATCTGCGCGCTCTGCGTCGAGTCGAGCCTCCGTTGCTCGGTTCAAGTCCAGGACATCCGGTTCCGCCTGCAGGAGGGCCTCGATGGCAGCGGCATCCGCGTGCTCTGCGCGCTCCGCGTCGAGTCGATCCTCCGCCGCCCGGTTCACATCCACGACATCCGGTTCTGCCTACAGGAGAGCCTTAGTGGCAGCGGCATGTGCACGCTCCACGTCGAGTTGAGCCTCTGCCTCCCGGTCCTCCTTTAGTATCTCCATGTTGAACCGCTGGTCCGCCTGCACCATGGGGGACTCGGACGCCGTCACGAAGTCGACGTCCATCGTCTCATACCCATTGGGGGCCTTCTGCACCGCGACCTCCGCCATGAACATTGGATCGGCTTCCTCCTCCTCGTAGCTTGGCTCCAAAGAACTTGGGGATTGGCCCGCTGCAAAGCGAGCTTGGGAACAGAGGTCTGTGGCGCTGACCGCCGCCGCGATTTCTGCGCGGCGCTCCGATGTCAGCATCTTGTAGTAAGTGATCTTGCGGTGCACCATGGCTTTCAGGCGAACTAGGGGACGCTTGATGCGGGCTAGGGGATCGAAAGGTGGGGGAATGGGCTGGAGATTTGGTGTGGTTTTAGGGCAGTGGCTGGCGTAGGCCGAGCAGCAAAGGTTCTAGTGTGAATAGTAGTTCCGGTGACGACCGGTCAATCGGTTTTGACTGTACATCGCTCTTGTCACGTTCGCGTTGCAGCCCGGCACGCTGTACCCTCCACGTCGCTCACCGAATGGAACGTGCTTCGTCTTCGGTTTCGCTCGCTTGTGGGACCGCAGTTGAGAGCAAACCAACGTCCCTCCCCCTCCCCCACCCGCGTCATTTATTATACCATCACTCCCTCCGTTTTATGCGGAGTAAATAAAAACAGAGGGAGTATACTATGGATGAGGATCCCCTGACGTGGCCGAACCCATTGAGTAACTGACATGCGGGGCCTAGCAAGCATGGGTTCCGCAAGTAAGTGACCGAAAGGGAGGGTAAGGCAGGGATACCTGCGTCAGAGGATCCACTTCCACTATACTACTTTGACCAAATGTTAGAGTAATAATATGACATGCAACTTACACAAATGTTAGAGTAATAATATATGACATGCAACTTACACAAAGCATACATTCACTACTAGGGAAAAGCCTGTACACAGAATCTTACCAGCAGCGCTCCTCAAAATACCATGCTACTGCTATTTAGCAGCAACGCGTGTTATCAAAACGCGCTGCTGACAGGAAAATAGCAGTAGCGCGTCCACCGCAAACCGCGCTACTGCTATAATTGCCATGACCTCGCCCCTCCGCTAGTTATAGCAGTAGCGCACTATACTGAACAGCGCTACTGCTATAGAAGTTAGTAGCAGCGAAAACCGCTACTTCTAAGATCAGCCCACAAGTTTAGTCCCACCTCGCTCCGTGAACAGGGTGTTTACCACCTTAAATATGTTATTTCTGAAACTACCACAACCAATTGGTCTTCAGTGAACTCTATGTGTAAAATTTTGTACACAAAAAGATCATTGATGGCCAATGTATTTTTGCATGGACGTATTTTTTGTATAGTTACACTTAGCAGTAGCGGTTTATATGCAAATCGCTACTGCTATTCAGATTAGCTGTAGCGTGTTTTGGCAAACGCGCTACAACTATCCCTACCTTATCCCCACGCGCACGACCAGCCCTCACTCACACTCTCACTCTCGCCCGCGTAACCGTCGCCGTGTGTCGTCGCCGCCGCCGCCTTCGTCCGTCCGCCGCCGAGGTACTCCCCTCCTTCCGTCCCTCCTCCTTGCACATCCTCCCTCCGCCTGCGGCCGCCCCTCCCTCCTCCGCCGCCGCCCTCCTCCCTCAGCCTGCGGCCGCCCATCCTCCCTCCTCCGCCGGCAGCCCTCCTCCCACCGCCCTCGACCTCGCCGCCCCTAGCTACCTCTCCGTCGCCCCCCACCCCCTGCCACTAGTTAGTACTAGATTTAGTAGTAGTAGATGTTAATTTAGGGTTTATAGCTAGTACTAGATGTTGCTTAGTTAGTACTAGATTTTTAGTAGTAGTAGATGTTAATTACTAGTTAACTAGGGCAGTATGATTAATAGTAGTTGTAGTTGAACTACTCTAGTAAGTAAATTAATAAACTAGTTGAACTAGTTGAATTAATAGAACTAATGTATTTTTAGTAAGATAATTAATATAACTAGTTGAACTACTTTATTTTTAGAAAGAACTAGTTTTTTTCTATTTATAGTAAGTTTATATTTAGTAAGAACTAGTTGAATTAATAAAACTAGTTGAACATGTCATATTTGTTGTTATTTTTTAGTTTAAGCAATTATTTGGGATGTATTAGTGATAACTTATATGGTTTCAGGTGACCACCGTCGTCCCCGTCACCGACCCCCTCCGACATCCCCGTCGTCGTCCCAGTCACCGACCCCCTCAAACATCGAGGTGAGACCAGCCAAATATCCTTGTATATCTTGTGTTGTTGCTCAAATAGGATATGTGGTTGCCCAAGTGGCCGTTCATGTTCAGTTTACATCTCTGAGTGGCCTATGTTTTGCCGGAGTGTTGATTAATTTCCGTTCCGGCAAATTTCAGGTGCTCGATATGTCCTTTTTTAGCAAAGGTCATGCCGGATTTTTTCGTGAATTCTGGCACGACTTGTGCTAGAATATGTACAAGTTTAATCTTTGAATTATGAACGTAGGAAATGTCATACTCGGACGATGACAGTCTCCCGGGGGAGTGTAGCTGGTGCCACGACGATCAAGGTATGTGCGGCAGGTTCATTCAGCTGGACGAAGATCGGTGCTTCAGCATTAAGCTCGAGGAGACCTTCGATTGTGAAACAGTATGCAACAACGACAAGTGTTTTTTTCGTAATTAAGCATGACTTCAACTATTTCAACATCTAATTTTCATATTTTACAATTCGAATAGCTTATCCCATGCCATGCACGATGCTATGTCTTGGAGAGGATGGGTTTTGAAGACCATGAAAATTTCGAAACAAAGAAAATACACCTAAGGACCAATCATGATATGGATTTTGAAGTAAATCTGTGCAATGCTCAGAGCGTAACCCATTTTGGTTGCCAAAATTGGGAAGAACTTTGCAAAATGTATGGTTTTTATGAGGGTATGATTGTCACCATGGATCTTGGTGATCCTGGCATCGAGCAAGACAATATGGACGTTTGGGTCCTTGTTGATACGCTTCCTATTTTACCGCTATGTGAGTTTCTCAAACATAGTTATTAACTAATTTATATTGTTTATTTCAAAATAGTTGATAGCTTATTTCCATTGACAGCTTATTTTGATTCTTCAAAGACTGTGCGGAAGATGGTAGATAAAACCCACTACACCGATGGCACCGAATTAACGTATAAGGAGAAAAATCATCTGATCGCATTTTGTACTCTTCTTGAGAATTACAATAACTATTATCGAACTCCTCCAAATTATGGTGAATACGTGCCACTAGTGCATGTGTTGAACCATGGTAACTTCTCTGGAGATACCCTGGTAAGATTTTTTACTATTACGACATCCGTGCATCTTTTACATAATTCTAAAACTATTACATCATTGCTAACTACGAAGTTATTATTATGTTTTTCAACAGAAACTCCCGATGGATTGTGTGCCTCATCTGATGTCTCTGCATGGTCGCCTCTCAGTTCTGAACATACTGCCAGGTAAATCTACGGAGCTCACCTGTGCATATCGGATTTCTAAAACCCGTGAACACATGTTCATCAAAGAATGGAAGAAATGTATGGACATTTGCAAGGAGGTTCTTGGAAGTAACATTCAACGAAAGGCAAGAATTGGAGACAGGCTAATCTCCATTCTCCATAATGGAGAGTGAGGGGCTATCTTGTTTTTTGCTATTTTACCTTAGAAAATGTAGTAGGTCTTAATCGAATGTAATAGGTCCTATGAGGTACAATATGTTTATTATGTGGTAATCTGTTAGAGTTGATAATGAGGAGTACTTGTGATTACGACTAGTGACCAATTTGCTATGTGATGTCACTGATGAAAACGATGATCTTGAGGAGGTGTTATATGACAATGATGTATTATGATGATAAGTTGTTAATGATATGATGATGATGATGATATTATTATATCATTGGGTGAAAGAACCACGGATTAGTTTCAAGTGGATGGACATCCACTTGAAACTAGTCCACGGTTCTTTCACCCCGTGATGTAATAACTCATTATGATGTAAAAACAATCTCTAAATTCTTGTAGTATGAAAACTTGTGCAAAGGTGTATGAATACAACATGAAATAAAAAAGAAATAAAATACTAAATAATAGTAGTAGCGCGGGAAAGGAGAAGCGCTACTACTAACTACCAGTAGCGCTGTTCTGAAGAAGCGCTACTACTAAGTCAATTTAGCAGTAGCGTGGATCCAGGCACGCTATTGCTAAGCATTAGCTGTAGCGCCTTATCAGTAGCGCTCCTGCCCGCGCTACTGATAGGCCTAAAACCCGCGCTGCTGCTAGGCTTTTCCCTAGTAGTGATGGTCTAATGCATTTTTCGAGGCTAATTTTGACCAAATGTTAGAGTAATAATATATGACATGCATCTTACACAAAGCATACGGTCAAATTCGTATGTGAAAGGAGTTTCCAATGATATAATTTTCACATAGGTAGATACCGTAACATATTAAAGGTGATGCTACTATGTGTCATGCATGGCAATAAATGAGACCACCTATGATACTAATCTATAATACTATGCACTATAGATGTAGTATCATACACTAGTATCATATGCATGATACTAGTATATGATACTCCCCACTATGACCAGCCTAACTTAGCTAGTTACTGTAACATCACATGTCCCAATGCAATATGAGTCTATAACCTAATAAATGAGGCTTTGCATGTTACCGTACCTTTGTTACTACCCACTATGAAGGTAGTAACATAGTCTAGGGATATGTGTATGTTACTAGTGTATGTTACTCTCCATTGTGGCTAGTCTTAGAGCAAGTACAATGGAGTGACATAAGCAGGCTATAAGGAATAGAATAATATATATGTGCTTATAAACCAGAAAGGAGGGAGTATATATGCATGATACTAATCTTAGAGCCTTATAAAATGGAAAGGAGGGAGTATATATGTGCCTAATATATATGTGCTTATAAACCAGAAAGGAGGGAGTATATATGTGCTAGTCTTAGAGCCGTATAAAATGGAGAAACTAAAATTTTGAGATAAGCCTATAAACCGGAAAGGAGGGAGTATATATGCATGATACTAGTATATGATCGGTCATACCTCCGTAATGCGTGCATGCATAGTATCATAAGTTAGTATCTTAGGTTGCCTTATTAATTATCATGCATGACACAAAGTAGTACAACATTTAATATGATACAGTATCATGATATGATACCACACCCTCTCTTTCCTCATTTAAATGTGTGCCACATCATCCAAAAAGTCTAGTTGGCATGCATGATACCGCTTGATACTCCCATATTACGATCAGCCTTAGGGTGGCCATAGTGGGTGTATCATAGCTGGTATCATGCACTCGGGAATAGCAAATATGATGATGTGGCAAAGAAGCAGTAACATGGGTAGATATCATAACATATATAATAAATGCTATACTACTTTGTGTCATGCATGGCCATAAATACGGTCATCTATGATATATACTACTCTATGATACTATATATGCACTATGAAGGTACGTACGTAGTATCATACACTAGTATCATATGCATGATACTATATATAGTATATGATACTCCCCACTATATAAGGCTGGCCATAGTGGTGGTATCATAGCCGATGATATCATGCACTCGGAAATAGCAAGTATGCTGATGTGGCAAAGAATTAAATATATATAGAGAGGGTTAGAGTAACATATAGGTAGATACTGTATTATGTTAAATGCGATGCTAATTTGTGTCATGCATGGCAATAAATATAATCTATGATACTATACTCTATGTATTATACTATGCGCTATAATTAATTAAAGGTAGTATCATACACTAGTATCATATTATATATATATATATATGCATGATACTAGCTAGTATATGACACTCTCCACTATGAGTAGCCTAAGTATATATAGCCTAACTAAAACACCCACATGTAGTTGTAGTAGGGTTTTTGACTTTAATTAATTATATGCACTAAAATGCAATGCAAGGTAAGTGCAAAGAATGACTTAATCATAGCAGATGATCGACCTGAAATGTGCCGGAACAATGTAGCTAGTAACTAACGATTTGTAGTCCGAAGTGTCACATCTCCTTTTGGAAACTATGATCCTTCTTGTGAGATGCTCCAGTATGGAAGGTGCGAGCACAAAAACTTGTGCCAAACTTTACCAAAAATTTTCCATGCGATCGTGAGAGCACGCGACAGTGACACAATGATTTTTGTTATTTTCCAGACACTATATGCATTTCCTGAAATTAAAATACCAACAAGGCCTACGCCTCTGGCCGCACCCTGCGGTCGAACTATTTGAAGTTTTTTCCCGTTTCTCGCACGATGAATGACAACTCGCAAAGCGACACACAAATGATCTTGCTAACATGCACGTGTAGTTGCAACTATATATATACATACAAACGAGATCTCTTTTTTTTTCATATTCAAAGTTTGAGACTGCTAGCAAGGCCTGCCGCCTGGTAAAATGCACCAGAAAATCAAACCATAGGGTACAATCGTGATTTCTTACCGTGGAAAAAATTGGAGGCAAACTCATGTTTTCATTCAAACAAAAATATGATGTTAGGTAATGTAAATGTTTTTGAATAGCACAAGGTTCACTCAAGAAAGCCATGTGTCCACTAAACAGTGGCCGATGCCCCCCCCCCCTCTGACACGCGTGCGATCTGACTCGTGCGTTCTGATTGGCCAGAACCCATACCCGACGGATCGTACGTCTACACAATTGGATTCTCCTTGATCGAACGGCGATCCTCATCCCTTTCGATAGCACATGTAAATGTTTTCAAATAGCCCCTCGCAATAAAAATGTTTTCAAATAGCACACGGTTCACTCATGAAAGCCTCGTGCCTACCAAGCCGTGGCCGATCCCCCCCTTTGCCGCGCACGCTATCTGAGTCGTGTGTTCTGATTGGCCAGAACCCAAACCCCACGGATCATACGTCTGCATCGTTGGATGCTCCCAGATCGAACGGCAATCCTCATCCCTTTGGACAGGAAATGCAGTCCGGCTAGAAATTGATTCATATGCCCAAATGCACGGTAAATGCCAAAAATGTCTTACATACAGCACACGAGACCTTAAATGCACAAGCAAATCAAACCTGTGGTATAATTGTGATTGCTTTACGTGGGGAAAATTTAGAGGCAAAACGATGAACTCACATCTTCATTTCAAAAGTAGTACGTCATTTCAAACAAATTTATTCTCTTTGTGCACACGAGCGCTTAGAGGAAACCGTTTGCATAGGCCTTTTTGCGTGGTGACCAGGGACATTTTTCACCCTTTTGGCCCCCAACACTCCCCCACCGCCCGCCCGCATTTCACTCAACTAGTCCACCCAATTTCCATCCCCAGCTCCCCCTCCCCTAGATCCACATCAGAAGCCTCTCCGGTGCCGCCGTGCTCACCCCGGCCGTGTGCCCGCTCTTCGTCGTCAAGCCTACCTCCACTGCCATTCCTAACACGTGGCAGCCCGCGCCTTGCCGTCTTCGTTTGCTCGCCAGCCACCCTTGAGCATATCGATGTAGTAACCCTCGCCTCTCCTGTGGTTCGGCCGGGTTTGCATTAAGAAGCGTGTTAGTTACTGCTCTCCATCGCGGTGAGGCATATTTCCTCGCAAGCCCTCTTCCTATTTCGTTCTGTATGTTCCCAAATTGGCTATAAAATAACAAAGAGCGTATATATGTTCATTATCTACCTTCCTTACTACATATAAGCTGTATTTGTTCCAATAAGTTACTGCCTATTTACAGATCGCGGGCGACCGAGTCACACAAACTTAACAAATTAGCCGTACATTTTCTAAATTATTGCATGGCATGTTTAGAAAGCTTGATACCAAGTTGTTAGTTTTATGCTTATCCTCCTTTCCTGAGTTTTGCATGTGTTCTTTGTAGTTGCTGAGTAGCAGCAACATCACTCATGCTTCAGGCGATGTATCTTCATCTGACTCTGACAACCCCAGGGCTTCAGCAGATTGTGAGGGATCAAGTAATCTTGAACAGGATAGAGCTGCAGCAATTACCCTTCCAGTCATGACACAGAGGAACGCTCCAAGGAAGCCCACACACCAGCCTAAAGGTAACCGAGATTGACTTAAAGTCTTGGGCTCCAACTAAACCAGATAAAGCACGCATGAGGTTGAGTGTGTGTGGATTTGTTGGCAGGGCAAGGCTCAACATTAATCTGCCGGGGTTTCGGAAGGCTGACACAGAAACACGGCGAAGGATAGTCCAGGAGATCATGGATCACTTCAACATTCCAGAGCAGTGGAGAATGCAGGTGGAACACGCTGCACTAAAGAAGGATAGCGATGCTTGGAGAAACTAGAAGCACATGCTATACAAGAAGTACTTGAGTGAAGGCAAGGACCCAATCCCCGCATACCCCCAAATTACAAAGGCAGACTAGGCAGAATTCAAAAGGGTCAGGGCTACTAAATAGTTTGCTGAGAAGAGTTTTAAGCAATCGGAACTTCAGAAGAAGAACATACACCCCACCGTATGGGTGTGACAGGATACTACGACATGAAACTGATATGGGACCAAGAGGGCAAAGAAGGAGTAGCGGTGGGTGGGAATCCGGCCTTTAGTGAAATCGGGGGCCAACGCCCCAAAGACTACTTGCAGGCACGTGCATAGAGGCATGATGACGGAACTTATTACTTTGAAAACTCATGTGACGCCGAACTGTATCAAGTGATGTTAGAGGCTTCCCAGATCCCTAGAAGGTTCTATAGGAACTCAGGGCCATGTGACATTCTGTCCGTTGCTTTGGAAACAAAAGATCCCCCTGGCCGTGCAAGGGGTATAGGTGCTAATGTCCCGCACAAGAGGGCTTTCACACTCAGCAAATAAGAGAGGCTTAGCTTGAAAAAAGCGAGGAGTGAAATGAAGCAGAATGCATTGTATGAAAGGTTGAGGAAGGAGATTTATCCGGCTGTTCGAAAGGATGTTGAGGAGTCAATGATGATGCAGAAGACTCTAACACTGATAGATAGCCAGCAGATGGGAGGGGAGGCGGGCATGGAGGATGCTGCTTATTGCGTGAGAACACTGCACAAGAGTAGCTGTGCATCAGCTGACCCCAGCGACACTGAGACTGCAGCTGCTCGTGATGATACTATATCTGATCTATCTAGAATGAAAGACAGACTGAAGGGCGTGCTTACACATTATGAAGGTACATTAAAATGTGCAACAGCTTGGGTTTGCCCACCCTTCTTGGAAGATGGACTCTTGTTGGACAATGTGTGATTGAAGCCAGGCTGTGTGCACTACAAAAAAAAGACACATCCGTGACATTTTGGGCCGAATGAAATTTTTTTTCTGTCATACATATGACACTTCTATGACGATAATTGTGACAAAACTCGGTATCATCATAGATGTGGTGGGCTCCTACTTCTATTACAAAAAATCATGACAGAAAATGGGCTTTTCGTCCTGGGCGGGACTGAGAAGTAGCTGCATGACATTCTTTAGGCCGTCCATGACGGAAAAAACCATGGTAGAAGCGAGGGGGAGGAAAATTTTGGGGAGTTCCCGGTTACGGTGGGAGGTCGGGGGCCGAGCGATGCGCGTTTCTCTCGTACACGTACGCGCGTGTGTGCGAGGCGTTGGCTCTAACTGAACCTGAGCGAGGCGTTGGGCTCTAACTGAACCCGAGCGATTGCACTGCATGCTACGCGTTACTGAACCCGAGCGATCGATTGATGGCTGTTAACTAAACCCGATCGAGCGATTCCTTCGCTACTGCTGCTAACTGAAGCCGATCGATTGGATGAATAGTGAGCGTTTCGGGGGGGGTGGATGAACAGTGAGCGGTGGCGTTGCCTCTGGATGAACATGACCCCGTGGTGTGGAGGGCTGGATGAACAGTATACGGTGGAGGGGTGCCCGTGGAGGGGTGGTTGAACAGGACCCCGTGGTGTGGAGGGCTGGATGAACAGTAGACGATGGAGGGGGGGATGAACAGTAGCTGGGGGAGTAGCGCGTGGTGGAGGCTGGATGAACAGGAGCCCGTGGAGGCTGGAAGAGGTCGACGGTAGCCCGTGGAGGCTGGAGGAGGTTGACGGTGGAGATGAACAGTATCCCGTGGAGTCCCGTTTTGCGGTACGGCACACCCCTCCCGATGAATAGGACCCCCGTTTTGACCGTAGCGCTCCAACACAAGTCTGTTTCGTCTATTTTGCGGTACGCCACACCCCTCCCGATCAACATGACCCCCGTTTCGACCGTAGGAGGTACGTTTCGTCCGTTTTGCGGTACGCCACAACCCTCCCGATCAACAAGACCCCCGTTTTGACCGTAGGAGGTCCATTTCGTCCGTTTTGCGGTACGCCACACCCCTCCCGATAAACAGGACCCCCGTTTCGACCAAGGAAGGCCCGTTTCCTCCGTTTTGCGGTACGCCACACCCCTCCCGATCAACATGACCCTATTCCAAACATAGGAGGTCCGTTTCCTCCGTTCTGCGGTACACCAGGCCTCGTTTCCATCGCCTGTTCCGTCCAAGCCCTCCCGATGAACACGACGACGCATTCCGTTCCGACCCAGCCGGTTGGCTCCCACGCGTTCCGTTGCCTCCTGATGAACACGACGCATTCTGTTGCCTCCCCATGAACACGACGCATTCCGTTGCCTCCCCATGAACATGAGCCCTCGCCGTACGTATGCGCGAGTAGGCGTTCGAGACCCTGCCCGTATGTACACATACGTGTCCGTATTTTCTTTCTTGCACCCTGGCCACTTTACGTACATGTACATGCTACGTGCGCGCCTCTACTACGACACGTGCGCACCTCTACATCCACCAGTATATATGTACGTACACGTTCTTGACCAGAATGACAACGCTACGTATGCTTCGACCAGGTGGGTCCTGACTGTCAGGCACTTCCTTGCCAGCGAAGATGTAGCTGGTGGGTCCCAGCAGTCAGGGGGCGAATCGTTTTTTTTTTGCCCGGACGCACTTCCCTGCGTGCGAAGGTGTAGCTGGTGGGTCCCAGCAGTCAGGGGGGAAATGTTTTTTTAATGAAATATGGTGGCCTGTCCGGTGGGTCCCAGCTGTCAGGTGGAGGAATAATTATTTTGCGCGTAATAAGGAGGCACTTCCTTGCGGCCGCCGTGGACCCAGCTGTCAGCCTCTCCACGCACAGTATTCTTCCGATGGAAGCAGTTCCTTGACCACATTGACCACGCCACGCCTAGAGCACCACGGCGGTGGACGACGGCGAGGCCTAGGAAGGAGATGACGCGGAGCCGGGAAAGACGCAGCAGTGGATGCCCACGCGAAGAGGAGTATGAGGGTTCACTGGTTCGGCTGCGGTGTGAGGCTGCCGTTGCCGCAGAATAACAGGGGGTGAGGGTGAGTAGAGGGATGGCCTGGCTAGCGGTTGGAGTAGTAGGGGGTTGTGAGGCCTCCGCGGTATCACAACCGGCCACGGGAGGCAGGAGCATGCGGCCCGACCGGCGCTGCTTTGTGCGGCTGAAGAACGAAGACCAGAGGTTGAAGAAGCACTACGGCCGTTGGATGGGCATCGTACGGTCACTGGAGTATTGACTAAGTTGACAAAGCCCTCCGTCCCCGTCAACTTAGTAGGCCCACAAGTCATCCTGCCACTATACTGGGTCCCAGCTAGTAGGGGGAGTATTCATTTTTTTTGCGTAATAGGGAGGCACTTCCTTGCGTGCGAAGATATAGCTGGTGGGTCCAAGCTGTCAGCGGCAGTAACGTTTTTTTCGCGAAATACAGAGGCCCTTTCGGTGGGTCCCAGATGTCTGGTGGAGGAATCATTATTTTGCACATAATAAGGAGGCATTTCCTTGCGTGTGGCCGTGGACCCAGCTGTCAGCCTCTGCACATACAGTCCACTTCAGATGCATGTCAGTCGTTGACCATGTTGACCAGGCCGCGTCGAGAGCACCATGGCGGTGGACGACGGCGAGGCCTAGGAAGGGAACGACATAGAGGCAGGGAAGACTTGGCAGTTGTTTCCCACACGGAGGGGAGTACGATTGTACGAGGGTTTACTGGTTCGTCTGTCGTCGCCGGAGAATAACAGCAGGTGTGGGTGAGTAGAGGGATGTCTAGGCCAGCGATGGGAGTATGGTGGGGCGGTGAGGCCTGCGCGGCAGCATAGATGGCCACGGGGAGGAGGGAGCAGGTAGTCCCGCTGGCGCTTGTTTGAGCGGCTGGAGCAGGAAGAGCAGAGATTGAAGAAGCATGACGGCCGTTGGATGGACATCCAACAGTCACTGCTTGTGCGTCAACCTTGTTTTTACAAAAGCCTCAAATCTGTGGAAAACCGCATACAGCCCATCTGCCATTATTTCTAATAATTTACAGCCCATTTGCTAATTCTTAAGGTTTTTTAGCCCATATTCTTTTTGTTAGCATTACAGCCCATATTCTGACCACGGTTAAAAAATTATATGAAAATTTTGCATATTTCGGTGCGGTCCAAACTGTTTTTAATCCCGAAATTTCAACTCACATTCAAACTGATTTTAAAAATAAATGTATATCAATATAAAATCCAACAAATTCTCCATGCATAAAAATTAATGTAATTTAAAATCTTGAAATGAAAAAAAGATATTTGAAACTAATTGCCGGTTTGATGTGTTTTAAAAATGTACAACCCATTTCTCATTATTGATGGGCCATTTTCTCGGCCAGCCGAATGAAAGCTCTCCTCGTCTTGAAAGATTTGCAGCCCAACAGGCCTGACAAAGCGACTTACTTGACAAATCACAAAGAAATGGGTTGTGGCCGTGGACCTAGCTGTCAGCCTCTCCATGTACAGTACTCTTCCGATGGAAGTCGTTCCTTGACCACGTTGACCATGCCGTGCGGAGAGCACCACGGCGGTGGACGACGGCGAGGCCTAGGAAGGGGACGACGTGAAGCCGGGGAAGATGCGATAGTGGAAGCCCGCACGGAGAGGAGTACGAGGGTTCACTGGTTCGGCTGGGGTGTGAGGTTGCCGTTGCCGCAGGGCCTAGCCAGCGGTGGGAATAGTAGGGGGCGGTGAGTGAGGGAGTCCTGGATTAGGGGGTATCTGGACAGCCGAACTATATACATCGTCCGGACTATTGGAGCGTGAAGATACAAGACTCAAGACACCATCCCGTGTCCAGATGGGACTCTCCTTTGCGTGGAAGACAAGCTTGGTGATCCGGATATTGTATTTCCTTCCTTGTAACCGACTCCGTGTAAACCCTAGCCCTCTCCGGTGTCTGTATAAACCGGAGAGGTTTGTCCTTAGAAGGCCGATCACAACTATAATCATAATCATCATAGGCTAGCTTCTAGGGTTTGTCCTCTACGATCTCGTGGTAGATCTACTCTTGTCCTACTCATCTCGTCAATATTAATCAAGCAGGAAGTAGGGTTTGACCTCCATCGAGAGGGCCCGAACCTGGGTAAACATTGTGTCCCTTTCTTCCTGTTACCATCTGCCTGAGACGCATAGATCGGGACCCCCTACCCGAGATCCACCGGTTTTGACACCAACATTGGTGCTTTCATTGAGAGTTCCTCTGTGTCGTTGCTGCAAGGCTTGATGGTGCCTTCAATCATCAACAACACGGTCCAGGGCAAGACTTTTCTCCCTAGATAGATCTTTGTGTTCGGCGGCTTCGCACTGCGAGCCAATTCGCTTGACCATCTGGAGTAGATCGACAGCTACGCCCCTGGCCACCAGGTCAGGTTCGAAAACCTGAACTACACGGCCAATATCCGCGGAGACTTGATCTTCGACGAAATCAGGCCTGTGCCAGGAGTGCCGGGCAGTCACGATGAGCACGGCCTAGACCTGCTGCCGGACAGTGCTCGGGATATTACCCCTGTAGTAGTCTCGGACCTAAATTCGGAGCAGACTGCATTGCGTAAGGATGGAGGGATGGACCCCGCCCCGCAGGCCGCACACTCATCGGCGGTGGAGCCGAACACAGGTCTCACCTCTGTGGAAGCCTGTGACTCCGGACCCCCGGACTCGTATCCGTTTGTAGGTTCTAGTCCGCGCACTCCTGAACCGGCCGAGCCAGGTTGGGCTACGATAATGGAGTTTACCGCTGCGGATATCTTCCAGCACTCACCCTTTGGCGACATGCTGAACTCATTAAAGTCTCTCTCTTTGTTAGGAGGCTCTTGGCCGAACTATGTCCGGCTCGAGTGGGAAGCAGGCGACGAAGGAATTCACTACCCACCCACCACCCACTTCATTGCCACGGTCGATGATCTAACCGACATGCTGGACTTCGACTCCGAAGACATCGATGGTATGGATGATGATGCAAGAGAAGTACAGGAACCACCGCTCATAGGGCGGTGGACAGCCACCTCCTCATACGATATATATATATATGGTGGACACTCTGAAGGAAACCAATGGTGATGAGGCAACGAAGGATAACCACTCAGGGAGAAAAACAAAGCATGGGCATCGTCAGTGCTGCTCCAAGCCCCGCCACAGCAATACCGGCCCAGGAGACGAAAACAATCCGAATGGTGCCGAAGAGGAATACAACCCTGATCAGCCCACCTTCGAGCAGGCCGAGCAGGAAGATGAGCAGATCAGCCCAGACGAACAGGCGACGGATGGATATCCAGAGGAGGACAACTACATGCCCCCCTCCGGAGAAGAGATTAGCCTCAGTGACGACGAGTTCGGCATGCCTGAGGATCCGGTGGAGCAGGAGCGCTTCAAGCGTCGGCTTATGGCCACTGCAAGGAGCCTGAAAAAGAAGCAGCAGCAACTCCAAGCTGATCAAGACCTGCTCACAGATAGGTGGACTGAGGTCCTGGCAGGCGAGGAATACAGACTCGAGCGCCACACAGCTGACCGGCCACCCTGCGGCCGGGATAAAACAGCATATCAGCCCGAATACCAGCCCGCACCCCCACGCCAATAAACTACGGCCCGGGGTAACAGGCAAGACCTGCAAGATATACTGGAAAACAAAGCAGGACAACCAAGATTGATCTACGGATCACGGGGGCGCGCCCCAGCACACGATGATGACCGTCGCGACGGATACACCATAAACAAGTCCGGTCGGGCCGAACACAGCCACCTAGACCAATTCGAACTGCGTAGCCACATAGCCTGGCACAGAGGCACCGCACACCCCCTCTGCTTCACCGATGAAGTGATGGATCACAAATTCCCAGACGGGTTCAAACCCGTAAACATCGAATCATACGATGGCACAACAGACCCCGCAGTATGTATTGAAGATTTCCTTCTCCATATTCACATCACCCGCGGAGACGACCTACACGCCATCAAGTATCTTTCCCTTAAGCTCAAAGGACCTACCCGGCACTGGCTAAATAGCCTGCCCGCAAATTCCATTGGCAGTTGGGAAAACCTAGAAGACGCGTTCCTCGACAACTTCCAGGGCACATCCGTGCGACCATCGGACGCCGATGATTTGAGCCACATTACTCAACAACCCAGAGAGTCAGCCAGGAAATTCTGGACTCGGTTCCTAACTAAAAGAACCAGATAGTCAACTGTCCGAATGCCGATGCCCTGGGGGCTTATAAGCATAATATCCATGACGAGTGGCTCGCTCGACACCTCGGACAAGAAAAACCCAAGTCCATGGCAGCTCTCACGACACTAATGACCCGTTTTGCGCGGGCGAGGACAGCTGGTTGGCTCACAGCAGCACCACGCCACATTCTGGCACTTCGGACGTCCGTGACAATAACGGCAAACCACGGCGCAACAGACGCAAGCGACGAAACAACGACGACAACATCAAAGACACGACAGTCAATGCTGGATTCAGCGGATCCAAATCCAGTCAGCGGAAGAAGCCGTTCAAAAGAAACAATCAGGGACCGTCCAGTCTGGGCCGCATACCGGAACGCTCATGCCAAATTCATGGCACCCCAGACAAGCCAGCCAACCACACCAACAGAGACTGCTGGGTTTTCAAATAGGCCGGAAAAATAAACGCCGAAAACAAGGACAAGGGGCTGCACAGAAACGATGACGAGGAGCCCCGGTGTCCGAACCCGGGGGGACAGAAGAAATTTCCCCCAGGTGAAAACGGTCAATATGATCTACGCCACTCACATTCCCAAGCGGTAACGAAAGCGAGCACTACGGGACGTCTATGCGATGGAGCCAGTCGCCCCCAAATTCAACCCATGGTCAGCTTGTCCGATCACCTTTGGTCATAGGGATCACCCTACTAGCATCCGTCATGGCGGCTCACCCGCATTGGTCCTAGACCCAATCATCGACGGATTCCACCTCACGCAAGTCCTTATGGACGGCGGTAGCATCCTGAACCTGCTTTATCAGGACATAGTGCGCAAAATGGGCATCGACCCTTCAAGGATCAAGCCCACCAAAACCACCTTCAAAGGTGTAATTCCTGGAGTGGAGGCCCGTTGTACGGGCTCTATAACATTGGAAGTGGTCTTCGGATCTCCGGATAACTACCGAAGCAAAGAGTTAATCTTCGACATCGTCCCTTTCCGTAGTGGTTACCACACATTGCTCGGACGAACCGCATTCGCTAGATTCAATGCGGTACCACACTATGCATACCTCAAGCTCAAGATGCCAGGACCGCGCGGGGTCACAACAGTCAACGGTAATATGGACCGCTCTCTCCGTATAGAAGAGCATACTGCAGCCCTTGCGACGGAAGTACAATGCGGCCTCCTCCGACAAACCACCAATCCAGCGACGACAACCTCGAGCACCGTCAAGCGAGTCTGGAGCGCCCCGCAACAGGATCACCAAGCACGCAAAGAGCGCGACTAGCAGTCCCGCCTCCGCTTAAGACCCATCAAAGCATCATTCGTGCCACGCGTACACAATTATGCACTCAAAATACCATGGGCACAGGCGGAGGCACAGCAGTGACACAGTCAACAGTGCGGTATCACCGCAACATACCTTCATAACCTTCCCTTTTTATCTTTCAGGACATTGCTTTAGGGCAGCCTCTTCAGAAGAGCCGGATTGTGGGACTTACATAGGAGAGAAAACCAAGGAGGTAATAGGCTTGGCAACAAAAGGAAATACCCAGGTGGAATCTGTTCATGATCGTTATACCAATTTTATATACCTACATGCAGCCTGCCCTTGGATAGGACATGTTAAATAGTCCTATTTACTTCCGCTTAAACGCACCCATTGCAAACATATGCTTAAACGTATTATCATCAATGGGAGATCATACATAGCGTCAGCTTATTATTATCATTTGAGCATTTTTTCTTACAAATGTTTATTTAATATTGCATCCATACACCTTGGTACGATCAATTTTGCCAGGGGCTTCTTATGGCACCTCATAATACGGCAAAACAAGTCCGAACACTTTCAATAGTGCGGCACCCCGAACTTATAGCACTATATGCATCAGCTCCGAATGATGTCTTGGGTCAATAGTTGGGTTTGCCCGGCTCCCTTGTTTTGGTACCTTATGTTCCATTATATCAGCTAAGGTAGCGCAGGGAGAACTACTGCGATTGTGTCCCGGTTCTTCCGGACGAGCACCTTAGTAGAGAAAGCCGAAAACTGACCGGCGAGAGCTGGTCGCTATTCGAGAGGTCTTAAAATCCTTAAAGATTTTTCCGCTTTAGGCGTGGAATCGGCTTCGTCCGATCTAGACGTATACAGCGCCCCAATTCGGCCTTCCGAATTCTAGGAGCTTCACCAAAATTTAAAATTGTAGACTTCTATGGCTAAGTGAAAGTTATAAAGCCGCATAGTCCGATTGCCTTGTTCGCCGCGCCGGATACCTCCTTAAGGGACCAAAATTTTGGGTAAAGAGTATCCGCGTTTTTCCAGGAACACCCCAGTGCAAGTTACGTGGGGGCGGAAGCCAACGACTGGCCTACTTTCAGAATTTTATAAACAGCCGCACGGAAGGTAATATTTTAAATCAAACAACGCTACATAGCGCAAGTTACTTCGTCTTAATATTACAACAATGACAGAGGTACATTTACTCAAGGATCGTGTCCTTGGTACATTCATCGGCCACGAGACGAGCGCCCTTCATAACGCCATTGTAATACTTCTCGTGATAGCGATGTGCCTTGCCCTCCGGCGGCCCGTCCTTCACCAGCTTCTTCGCATCCAGCTTGCCCCAATGCACCTTCGTGCAGGCAAAGGCTCGGCGGGCACCCTCAATGCAAACGGATCGCTTGATAACTTCAAGCCATGGACAGGCGTTCACCATCCGCTTGATCAGGCCGAAGTAGCTAGTGGGCAGGGGCTCACCAGGCCATATCCGGACTATGAAATCTTTCATAGCCACTTCGGCCGCCCCGTGGAGTTCGACTAACTGCTTCAGTTGGTCACTCAGACGCATTGGGTGTTCGGGCCCAGCATACTGGGACCAGAACAACTTCTCCGTTGAGCTCCCCTCTTTAGCATGGTAGAACTCCGCGGCATCTGATACGCTGCGTGGCAGATCTGCGAATGCCCCTGGAGAGCTCGAAATTCGGGTAAGTAAAAGAAACGCCTCCTCCACATGTTTGCTTTGCATAAACAATGTCTTACCCGCCGCTATCTTCTTGGCCGCCTGGATTTCCTGCTGTGCCTTGTCGGCTTCGGCCTTGGCGTCTTTCATACTCGCAAGGGCTTTCGCAAGCTCGGCCTCTTTCATCTTAAGATCATGCTCCACGGACTCGAACTTCTTGCCGAGCTCCTAGAGCTCTTGCTCTACCTCGCTAACTCTAGCATCTTGCTTTTTGCGCTCCTTGCATTCCAAGGCCACCTTGTCTTCGGCCTCGGACAGCGCTTTCTTTAGAGATGCCACTTCGGTGGTGGCCCCTCTTACACAGTCACGACGCTTCGTTGTTAGATAACCAATTTTATCTATCCTTCATTATATGAGAGCGGGGAATCGCTCACCTTTGTTCTCTTCGAGCTGCCTCTTTGTGAGGTCGAGCTCTCCCTACGCCTGCTCTAGGTCCCACTTTGCTCCGGCGACCTCGGCTGTGCGGATAGCAGCGGCAAGCAGCACATCCTACTTATTCACATGCACACTTATTATTAGACTCATGTGGATTATAATTGACCCTCCGTTTGGCTTTTCTTTCCGAACACCAAACAGAGTATCAGGGGCTAATACCTATCGGGTGGTAATTTCACACATTTTTATTACTTACCTCAAAGCCTGTTAGGAGGCTGGTGCAAGCTTTGGTTAGTCCGCTCTTGGCGGACAAAACCTTCTGAATCACCGCACTCATAAGAGTACGGTGCTCTTCATCCATGGAAGCGTCGTGAAGCGCTTCCAGCAGATAATCCGACGCCTCGGGCATAACGGAAGTCCTCGGCACGGACGGCTCGCCCTCCCTAACAAGGGGCTGCCCGCCTGAGTCCGGAACCATGCCAGGTTCCGGAACAGTGTTCGACTGGGAGCCCGGCCTACTGTGACTCTCATTGACACGATCCATGGGGATCTTGAACCCCGCGTGTCCAACATCTAGAATTCCGCCTTGGGGCGTCTCCAGAGTCACCTCCCCCCGCTCTGGGAGCCTTCGGGACAACACCTCCTTTCATCCGCGGGCTGAGGAGTAGTGGCCGTCGGGAGCGAGTTCATCACTGAATCGCTCAGGGACCCCTCCGAAGACGATACCTCGGGATGAACCCTGGCCGGACTGCATGTATGTTCGGTGTTATAAAAATACTATGAAGTAAAGTCACGATAGAGTGCGGATACTTACGATCGCGCTAGGAGCTTGCCCCTGGGTAGCCACCCCTCCTCCCTATGGGCGGCTGTGGCGGAGTAGTCTGGAAGGGACACCTTTCCCTTCTTGGACGTCCCAGCCTCCCCCTCCGGGGTGGCTTTCCTCCTTTTCTCCTCCCTAGTGCGGGGAGGCAGAGTTTCCTCTTGCTTCCCCCCGCCTCCGCTGGAGGAATCTGCCTCTTCGTTGTCAGACGATGAGGGTATGACGGCCTTGCGCCGGGGGCCTTTCCCGGCCCCCTAGTCCGCCTTCTCAGGCCCCCCATCCTGTCCGGATGGGGTGGCCCCTTCTTCTTCTTCCTCCCCTTCGGGGGAGGAGTGTGCCTCGTCGTCTTCGGATGAGGCTTCCGATACGACCTTACGCTGGAGACCCTTCCTGGTCCCCGGGGCCTTCTTTTTGGCCTTCTTCTCCGGTGCCTTGTAGGGCGTCGGGACTAGCATCTCCGTCAGGAGAGCATCAGCTGGGCCTTCTGGCAGTGGATCCGGACAGTCAATCCGCTCCGCTGTCTCCACATAATCCTGATCAAATATGCACAATTACTTAAGACTCCCCCACGAATATATTGGGAAGAGCTAGATCCGGTGGTAGTCAGAAAACTCACCGGACGAGGAGGCCGCGCAGCATGAAGTCCACGGTCCTCGGATGTGGGAGGAGGTACTTCGGAGGCCTTGAACAGCGCCTTCCATGCGTCTTTATGTGTAATGTCGTAGAGCCTCCAAAGCATCCGGTGTTCGGCCGGGACAAACTCCCACAGATTAAATGCCCGCCTTTGGCATGGAAGAATCTAGTGAATGAGCATGACCTGGATCATGTTGACAAGCTTGATGTTCTTGTCCTTCATGCTCTTGAAGCAGTTTTGGAGTCCGGTCAGCTCTATAGGTTCGTCCCAGGCCAGGCCCATCTTTTCCCAGGAGGTGAGCCGCATGGGGGTTCCGGATCGGAATTCGGGGGCCGCCGCCCAGTTGGCACCGCGCGGCTCAGTGATGTAGATCCACCCCGACTGCCACCCTTTCATGGTCTTCGCAAAGGAGCCGTCAAGCCAGGTGACGTTAGGCATCTTGACCACCATGGTCCCTCCGCACTCCGCTTGCTGGCCGCTCACGATTTTTGGCTTCACGTAGAAGGTTTGCAGCCACGGGCTGAAGTGAGGCTTGATGCGAAGGAAGGCCTCGCATACGACGATGAATGCCGATATGTTGAGGACGAAGTTTGGGGCTAGATCATGGAAATCTAGCCCGTAGTAGAACATGAGCCCGCAGACGAAGGGATGAAGTGGAAACCCCAGTCCATGGATGAAGTGGGCGAGAAACATGACCCTCTCGTGGGGTCCCAGGGTTGGAATGACCTGCCCATCGTTCGGTAGCCGGTGCGCTATGTCTGCGGCCAAGTATCCGGCCACCCAAAGATTCGCGATATGCTTCTCCTTCACAGTGGAAGCCACCCACTTGCCTCCTGCTCCGGACATATTCAGCTGTGTGGAGAGGACTTGGACTTGGGCGTTGGAGCTCGAGGAGGTAAGGATGAGCAAAGGAGGGGGAAGGCGTGGGTGAAAATGGGGAGCCCTTATCCCTTTATAAAGGCGACGAAAGCAGTGCGCCTCCTCACTCGCCTGTTGAGAATCACTTACTTCCTAAGCGCCACGATTGATGGCGTGGTGGGATTAACCATACCCGTATTGATGAGAATCCAGTGATAAGGGGACACGATCTCTGCTTTGACGAGACGTGTCAAGGAAACCGCCTCGCAATATGCGTTGTGGCTGGTCGTGGGAAAACGGTTCGAATAATGACCCGACCGTAATGACATATCACGTCATCTAAAAAGTTGTCAGCTGAGATATCATTCTCTCTACGATGGTATGTGAAGATCATTTTGCAGATCCGGACATGGTTTACGTGTTCGATGATTACCTTGGAGTATTCGGAGAAGGAACCCGCCTTGCAATGCCGATGACAAGACTGCGCGCCGGACTCATCGTCATTGAAGCCTGGTTCAGGGGCTACTAAGGGAGTCCTGGATTAGGGGGTATCCGGACAGCCGGACTATATACATTGTCCGGACTATTGGAACGTGAAGATACAAGACTCAAGACTCCGTCCCGTGTCCGGATGGGACTCTCCTTTGCATGGAAGACAAGCTTGGTGATCCGGATATTGTATTTCCTTCCTTGTAACCGACTCCGTGTAAACCCTAGCCCTCTCCGGTGTCTATATAAACCGGAGAGGTTGGTCCTTAGAAGGCCGATCACAACTACAATCATAATCATCATAGGCTAGCTTCTAGGGTTTAGCCTCTATGATCTCGTGGTAGATCTACTCTTGTACTACTCACATTGTCAATATTAATCAAGCAGGAAGTAGGGTTTTACCTCCATCGAGAGGGCCGAACCTGTTTAAACATTGTGTCCTTTCTTCCTGTTACCATCAGCCTGAGACGCACAGATCGGGACCCCCTACCCGAGATCCGCCGGTTTTGACACCGACAGTGAGGCCTCCGCGGCAGCACAGCCGGCCACGGGAGGCAGGAGCATGCGGCACGACCGGTGCTGCTTTGGGCGGCTGGAGCAAGAAGACCAGAGGTTGAAGAAGCACTACGACCGTTGGATGGACATCGTATGGTCACTGGAGCTAGAAATTGTTCATATTGACTAAGTTGACAAAGCCCTTCATCCCCGTCAACTTAGTAGGCCCACAAGTCAGCCTCCCACCAAGGTGGTCCCAGCTAGCTGAGGGACTATTCATTTTTTGTGCGTAATTAGGAGGCACTTCCGGTGGGTCCAAGCTGACAGCGGGGGGAACGTTTTTTTGCAAAATACGGTGGCCCGTCAGGTGGATCCCAGCAGTCAGGGGGCAAACGTTTTTTTTTTGCAAAATACGGTGGCCCGTCCAGTGGGTCCATGCTGTTAGTTGGAGGAATCATTATTTTCCGCGTAATAAGGAGGCACTTACTTGCTGCGGCCGTGGACCCAGTTGAGACTCTCCACGTACAGTATACTTCCGATGGAAGTCGTTCCTTGACCACGTTGACCTTGCCGTGTTCTGTTGCATGCATGCGTCCATGGGTGTGGTGAGTCCCCACTGTCAGCCTCTCACGTTCGGTCATCTTCCGATGCCTCTCGGTTGTTGACCACGTTGACCACACTGTGCCGAGCGCACCCAGACTAGAACGACCCGGAGATGGGGAAGATGGGGCAGTGGAGTCGCAGATGGAGAGGAGTGGGAAACTTCACTGGTTCGGGTGCACGGCAGCACAGCCGTGGTGCCGCCCACGGGAGACAGGAGCAAAAACAGAGGTTGAAGAAGGAGCACGGCTGTTGGATTAACATCCAACGGTCCAGCAGCTAGAATCATTTGTTGATTAAGTTGACAAAGCCATGCGTACACGTCCGCTTAGTAGGCCCACAAGTCAGTCACCAAATCTGACGAGTCCCAGCTGTCAATGGGATGAATAATTTTTTCCGCAAAACAAGGAGGCACTTCCTTCCGTGCGAAGATACAGCCGGTGGGTCCCAGCTGTCAGGTGGAGCAAACATTTTTTCAGCTTAATGAGGAACTTTCCTTGCGTGCGACCATGGACCTCGTGGGTCCCAACCGTCAGGCTCTCCACGTACAGTCCTCTTCCGATGACTCTCATTTGTTGACCACGCCGTACCGCACGCAGCGAGGCGATGGACGAGGGTGAGGCCCCGAATGGGAACGACTCGGAGATGGGAAAACGCGGCAGTGGAGTCGCAGATTGAGAGGAGGAGAAGGGTTATAACTGGTTCTGTTGCGGCGTGGGGTTGTAGTCTGTGGAGAATAACAGGAGGTGTTGAGGGGTGGAGGGATAGCCTGGCCGGCGGTGGGGTAGCGCTTTGTAGTGATGCGTGCTAAGCAGAGCCGCTAGCCGCCGGAGGCCGGACTAGGCGGTCCCAACGACACTGGAGGAAGAAGACGAGAGATTGAAGGTGCATGCCGGCCGTTGGATATAAATCCAATGGCTGTGGATGACACAATCATTTGTTGACCAAGTTGACAACGCCCTGCGTAGGCTTCGACCTATTGGCCCACATGTCAGCCTGCAAAAATGTGGCATATATTTAACCCATGTTTTCTAGAATGTACAGTCCATTTGCTGGGCTGGATGAACAAATAATTTCGGGTCAATCAGGCCCATTTATATTTTCTAAGAAATCCCAGACCATTTGCACTTCCATGAAATACACGTATTAGGTGGGCTCGTTATACATATAATGTTATGTTAGAAGGAGCAATTAATATAAAAGAATAAACCGGAGAGGCACATTTTTTATATATATAATTAACAAATTAGCGAGCTATTGATCAAAATAAAAATGAGTGCATTATTATTAAATTGGTCCTTAAAATCTTCGCAAGCTTTTGTACGCAATCACCAGGATTTTCCTTGCCTGTGAGTCAAAAACAACCAGGATTTTCCTTGCCAACTTCCGTTAAACATTTACTTTTATATGTTAATAACACGTGGTATGTTTTTATAATGTATATATAAGTCTCTATAAAATATACGATAATAGTAATAATATAAATATATATAATGTGGTTAGAAGGGAAAACATAAATTAGACACAACATTACTTTTATAAGAGACCTGCGTTTTATACCCCACAGTAGGCATACTAACAAGTTCACACACAAATACAACAGAAAAGGTAAACATTCATATCAAACTCAGGTTCACAGGACACGTTCATATTCATAGCCAACATTCACTATCAACAACTCAAAAGATTCATATATACACAAGCTCAGCATATCTATGCATCCAAATGATTGATAGATCACACGACAATATTCATACATAATTCACAAAAAGATTCAGATATAGACATGTTCGGTATGTTTATGCATCCAAATGATTGAGATCACAGCCAATATGATCCATGGACGAACTTTAATTACCTAGGGTACAAACTGGTAAATGGTGTTCAATCGGAGGTACTACTTGCTAAAATTAGTTCTTGTACGAGTAAACTTCCGAGTACATAAGAGGCAGCACAAACAATCTGAACTTTTCTTGTAGGTTTATCCTCAAATAGTGGCCTCGTGCCGAGGGATGTTCGAGCAACTTGGCCACTCCTTTCATCCAACTAGTTTACTAGCTCATCTTGGTCCTGTATCTCGCCAAAATTCTACATTGCAGACGAGAAAGGAGGCGGTTGAGAAAATGAACCACCCAAATTTTTTGTGCAATTCAACTGAAATGGAGCATCCTTGGCGTGAAGACTGATTAAGTGCTAGATGAATATACGTGTCAACCAACTTGTATGGAATCTTTAGACTCCATGCCATATAGTTCGGTACCATAGGTGCCGATAACCAAAAGGCACAAGTTGGGACCAAAGACTGGACTACGTTTTTCTGGGCTATGCACCAAGCAATATTTTTGCGTTCACTCTCCTAATACTTGGAGTTTGACAATTGGTTGACGCCGGTTGATACTCGAATGAATATAGGCACTTCTTGTCTACATCGATGCTTGTCTGAGTGAACTTTGGAGTACATAGCAGCAGCATAAGTACCTGTCCATCTGATCATTTTGTGCAGTTCTACTGAAATCACCCGATGTAATGATTTGCCTGCGAGTTCAGGCTCCAAATTACTCCTTTATGAAATCGGCAAACAGTAGCACAATACCAAATTACCAATACATATGATAGGCACAATAATCAGGATAAAGACCAGTACCAACCTGTGTGAGGTAACATATCAATTACTATTTCCTTTGACTTGAAGCCGAGATAAGCCAAGCGAGTGATAGCAAAGAAAGAAAGCAAGCGGAGATTAGCGACTCTCAGGAAAGGACGGAAGCTGTCGAGGCAATGAAGCACCCAAAGTTTTTGTGCAGTTCCACCAAAATTGAGCACCCCTGTTGGCACATATATTGAGAGAGTGATATTACTGTAATAGTGGGACTAGTTGATGAAACATAGACTAACAAATAGAAGCACCTTCATTATCTTAATGGGTAAAGTTAGTAACATAGTAGTCTTGCTTAAAGAGAGGTATTAGTTTATTTAATCAGTGCCGATTAGCTCAACTCAACACTCAAAGCATTGCCATTTATCATAGGTTGCAAAACTTTAACGTGCAAAGATAAAGGAGTTTCTCATGACAGTAGCACGATACAAATAGAGATGACAACAAACTAATATGGATGAAGGCCTTAGGCCTGTACCAACCTGAGAGAAAAAAAGCTTATTCATGTAGTCCCATAAGAGATGATAAAGCACTCACTGGAATCACATAATAGTATATATTTTTGTGCACTTCAAATGTATGGTTAAAATCACTCTTGTTTACCAGTGCTAAGATTATATCGAAAGATTATCAAGAACTTCCTGCAGAGTTAAAGCACTGGCTGGGATACAGTTCATTGTATTGTCTTGTGTAGTTCCACTAAAATGTATGATTGGCACAACATGATCCCTGTTTGCACAAATAGGAACAAGGTGAAACCTTCATTAGCTTAGTGAGAAAGGATAGGAAGACATTAGCATATTACTCAAACAGTAGCATCAAATTCATGATGGACAATACGCAAAACATTACCTCATTGAACCAATGGCAATAAATTGACATGCAAAACAATAGCACTATTATGTCATGACACTAGTAATATTCCCTCCCTGCTCCACCACATGATTCACCTCCATAGACAAACATACACACGTACATGATTCAGCATAGGGTCCTACTAAAGATTTGTTTAACTCCAACATGAAAATTAGGCAGTAATAAATTAGTGGTACTTAAGTACTCCTAATTAATTAAGTGAGACAGCAGAAGTGGAAGGGCTCCCTGGAGGATCGTCTCACATGTAAGGTAGTCGTTGCCGGAGCCCTTGAATGGCCTCGACTGAGGCCTCTGGCTTCAGCAAGATCGCCTTGGCACTGTTTATTCTTCTTCTTCTTCCTCTTCATGCTCTGTTTCTCTTTCTCCTCACCAGTTGGTGAAACCAAGTACATGATTGGCCTTCTAATTCAGAATTGGTTTTGTCAGTGAGGGAGTACAAGTGTACTAGTAAAAAACAGCATTATTTTCTCATGGCAGTCGGAAAATAGAGATGAACACATGCATTAAATATCATTCTTACCTAAAGGAAGGTTATGGCGCCAATATGGATGATGAGGATTGGACACAGATCTCCCTTTGTGCAGTTCCACCAAAATGAACCAACTGTTCCATTTTGACATTCCAATTAAACAACACAAAAGTCATTTCTTTTAAGAAGACTTTTGTGCACTGCACCAAAAGGTCACAACAGCAACCAGGTGAATTGGATATCCCTATTTGCACAAAAAGGCACAGAGGAAACAATCAGAGTCTCAAACAATTACAGGCAAAAACATTTGGCTAAACTTCTCATGGCTTGTAACAATGGCATGGCTTCATTTTTACTAGGGACATTAGATTAAGAACAACTAAGGCTGCGTTCGGTTCACAGGTTTGGTGCAGGATTTTCGTAGGAACACAATTCTTACGGTATTCTTTCCCTTCCAACCGTTCGGAACACGGGAAAGGTGAATAGTGTTTCATAGGAAAGCTAGTCTGGTAGTACTGATTCCATAGGATTAGAAACATCCACGCGCTGCTCATTTTTTGGGCGGAAGCCCGAGGCAAGCGCTCGCTGCCATGCGTTAGACAGGTTGTTGTGTTGTGTTTGCCGGAATAAAAAAATCAACCTATGTGTGGTACGTGAGGTGAGGACAAGAGTAGTCAATGTGCAGCTGAATAAACAAATAGCATCTCATACTGCCAAGCATGCTACTCTAAAAAAACAAATCTATACATTTCGTAGTCCATCCGAACACATTCTCTTGAGAGTTTTCTCCGGTTTGCTATTCCATAGTTTTATACCTACATTTCTTTCCTATTCCACTATTTTCATCAAGACCTATGTTTTCTGCCCCTTTATTCTGAACGGAGCCTAAATATTTGGTATAAGGGCATGGAACAGTGGGTGCACCAGCAGTCCAGCACCATGTACGTAAACAGGGGCATAAAGTGGTGATTCATAGTTTGTTGCCCCGAGAAACAAACATCCAAGAAACATATCTGGGTTGGTCCCATTTTTGTTCACTCTAGCCACCTACTCCTATGTGTGGATAGCAAATCTAGTCCTGGTCATACCACTGTGTACAACGTTACCCCTATATTTCCCTTTTCGACCAAGAGACCGGTTGGATGACCAGTCTGTACTACTTTCACCCCCTTTCCTTCCTGTTTGTACCAAGTCCGATGTACATACTAAATTCCCCCACCCCCACTTTATTTCTTGTTTGAACCAAGTACTCCCTCCGTCCAAAATTACTTTTCATCAAAATGGATGTGTCTAGAACTAAAATACATCTAGATACACCCATTCCGATGACAAGTATTTTCGGACGGAGGGAGTACAAGATTCGACTCCATGAAGTAGCTTTACCTCTAACAATAGAAAAAAAGGTGACGTTGGACCATCCCATCGAGAGGGGCTGAGAGGTAGAAAATGATGCACATGCAGCGACGTAGCGAGCTGGGAAAGTAGAGCTAAGGTGGTTTCGAACGAAGATATACCTGAAGGTCGTCGGGATGTGGATAGGTGGGCGGCGGGAGGCCGGATCCGCCCACAGGCAATGATGAAGGGATCGGAGGACCTCCCGCGTCGGCGCTCGGCCAGAGATAACGATGCGGCCGGCAGTGGGTCTCCTCCCTCGCTGTCGACGACGGCCTAAATGCTGCCCCTCCTCCCCTTCACCGGCGGAGGGGGATACGTCCGGATCTGTAACCAGCAGTGAGGATAGAAAGCCAGTGTTTTTTAAGGGAGAAGCACAGTGTTATGATACGTCTCCAACGTATCTATAATTTTTGATTGCTCCATGCTACTTTATCTACTGTTTTGGACTATATTGGGCTTTATTTTCCACTTTTATATTAATTTTGGGACTAACCTGTTAACCGGAGGCCCAGCCCAGATTGCTGTTTTTTGCCTATTTCAGTGTTTTGAAGAAACACAATATCAAAACCAAATGGAATGAAACCTTCGGGAACGTGATTTTCTCACTGAACGTGATCTAGGAGACTTGTACCCTACTCCAAGAAGTGCTAGAGGCGGTCAAAGGGTGAAGGGCACGCCCCCTACCTCGTGGTCCCCCTGTTGCTCCACCGATGTACTCCTTCCTCCTATATATACCTATGTATCCCCGAACGATAAGAATAGGAGCCAAAAATCTAATTCCACCACCGCAACCTTCTGTATCCATGAGATCCCATCTTGGGGCCTGTTCTGGAGCTCCGCCGGAGGGGGCATCCACCACGGAGGGCTTCTACATCAACACCATAGCCCCTCTGATGAAGTGTGAGTAGTTTACTTCAGACCTTCGGGTCCATAGCTAGTAGCTAGATGGCTTCTTCTCTCTTTTTGGATCTCAATACAATGTTCTCCCCCTCTCTTGTGGAGATCTATTCGATGTAATCTTCTTTTTGCGGTGTGTTTGTTGAGACCGATGAATTGTGGGTTTATGATCTAGTATTATCTATGGAAAATATTTGAATCTTCTCTGAATTCTTTTATGTATGATTGAGTTATCTTTGCAAGTCTCTTCGAATTATCCTTTTTGGTTTGGCCAACTAGATTGGTAGTTCTTGCAATGGGAGAAGTGCTTAGCTTTGTGTTCAATCTTGCGGTATCCTTACCCAGTGACAGAAAGGGTTGCAAGGCACGTATTGTATTGTTGCCATCGAGGATAACAAGATGGTTTTTTTATCATATTGCATGAATTTATCCCTCTACATCATGTCATCTTGCTTAAGGCGTTACTCTGTTTTTAACTTAATGCTCTAGATTCATGCTGGATAGCGATCGATGAGTGGAGTAATAGTAGTAGATGCAGAATCGTTTCGATCTACTTGTCTCGGACGTGATGCCTATATACATGACCATTACCTAGATATACTCATAACTATGCTCAATTCTGTCAATTGCTCAACAGTAATTTGTTCACCCACCGTAGAATATCTATGCTCTCGAGAGAAGCCACTAGTGAAACCTATGGCCCCCGGGTCTATTCTCATCATATCAATCTCTATCGCTTTATTACTTGCTTTGTTTTTACTTTGCCTTTTACTTTTCACTTTACATCTATCTATCAAAAATACCAAAAATATTATTTATCATCTCTATCAGATCTCACCCTCGTAAGTGACCGTGAAGGGATTGACAACCCCTAATCGTGTTGGTTGCGAGTAGCTATCGTTTTGTGTAGGTACGAGGGACTTGTGCGTGGTCTCCTACTGGATTGATACCTTGGTTCACAAAAATTGAGGGAAATACTTACGCTACTTTGCTGCATCATCCTCTCCTCTTCGGGGAAATCCAACGTAGTGCTCAAGAGGTAGCAAGAAGAATTTCTGGCGTTGTTGCCGGGGAGGCTCACGCAAGCAAGTCAACAATACCAAGTACCCATCGCAATCCCTATCTCTTGCATTACATTATTTGCCATTTGCCTCTCGTTTTCCTCTCCCCCACTTCACCCTTGCCGTTTTATTTGCCCTCTCTTTCCCAATCTCCTCCTCTCTTTCCGTTTGCCTTCTTCCCGTTGCCTTTCTGTTTGCCCGTGCATTAGTTTTCTTGCTTGTCGTGATGTCTAATTCCTTATCCGCTCCTATGTCTCCCAAGTTTGAAGTTCTTCACTTCAAGCAAAGGCAAGGAGAAAACTTAAAAGATGCTTGGTATAGGATGATGGAATCTTATTGTAAGTGCACCCTAGAGGTGAACTTTAGAATTCTTCTTTGAATTTTTTATGTTGGGTTAAATATGATGCATAGACAACTCTTGGATTGCATTGCCAAGGGAAATTTCATTGAGATTCATCCCAGTATTGCGCATGAAATTATAGAGGGAAAAGTGGGAACACTACCCCAAAAGGGAGGATCTCATCCTACCCAAGGAGAAACCCAAGTGTTTGAGAAGATTTGCGAAGTAACAAAATTTTTACAAAAATCTCTCGAGCCTCTTAAAAGTGTTAGCGGAAATCTTCACCGCATGAATATATTGATTACTCTTTGTAATAAGCAGTTGGATTCTTTAGATCTAAAAATTTCCGAGTATGAAGGGAAGCGGAAAGAACCCCCTGGATTCGAGCATGACTCCACCAAAAAACTGAAAATTAAAGATGGCAATACCTAGATCTATCTTTGCTTTTATGCCTAGCTAGGGGTGTTAAACGATAGCGCTTGTTGGGAGGCAACCCAATTTTATTTTGCTTTTTTTGTTTTTGCTTCTGTTTAGGAATAAATAATCCATCTAGCCTCTATTTGGATGTGGTTTTGCCTTTTAATTAGTGTTTGTGCCAAGTAGAACCTATAGGATAACATACGATGATAGTTGATTTGATTCTGCTGAAAAACCAAAACTTTGGGCGCACGAATATAGTTTTTTTAAATCATAGAAACGTGATTTTGCGTTGATTCTTTTTGATGCTGTTCAATAAACAAATTGTCCAGGACTTCCTATTTTGGTAGAATTTTTAGAGTTCCAGAAGTTTTCGTTAGTTACAGATTTCTACATACTATTCTGTTTTTGACAGATTCTGTTTTATGAGTGTTGTTTGCTTATTTTGATGAATCTATGGCTAGTAAAATAGTTTATAAAACATAGAGAAGTTGGAATACAGTAGGTTTAACACCAATATAAATAAAGAATGAGTTCATTACAGTACCTTGAAGTAGACTTTTGTTTTCTTTCTCTAACGGAGCTCACGAGATTTCTGTTGAGTTTTGTGTTGTGAAGTTTTCAAGTTTTGGGTGAATTCTTTTGATGGATTATGGAACAAGGAGTGGCAAGAGCCTAAGCTTGGGGATGCCCATGGCACCCCCAAGATAATCCAAGGACACCAAAAAGTCAAAGCTTGGGGATGCCCCGGAAGGCATCCCCTCTTTCGTCCACTTCCATCGGTAATTTACTTGGAGCTATATTTTTATTCACCACATGATATGTGTTTTGCTTGGAGCGTCTTGTATTATTTGTGTCTTTGCTTGTTAGTATACCACAATCATCCTTGCAGTACACACCTTTTGAGAGAGCCATACATGAATTGTAATTTGTTAGAATACTCTATGTGCTTCACTTATATCTTTTGAGCTTGATAGTTTTGCTCATAGTACTTCACTTATATCTTTTGAGCGTGATAATTTTTGCTCTAGTGCTTCACTTATATCTTTTAGAGCACGGTGGTGGATTTGTTTTAAAGAAACTATTGATCTCTCATGCTTCACTTAGATTATTTTGAGAGTCGCTAATAGCATGATAATTTGCTTAATGTTAATATACTTGTTGTTCAAGATATGTGAAACTTTCTTTTGAGTGAATTGAATACTAAGATAAGTTGGATGCTTGATAATTGTTTTGAGATGTGGAGGTGATAATATCAAAGTCGTGCTAGTTGGGTGATTATGAATTTTAGAAATGCTTGTGTTGAATTTTGCAAGTCCTGTAGCATGCACCTATGGTTAAAGTTGTGTAACAAATTTGAAACATGAAGTGTACCTGGCTTGTGCATCCTTATGAGTGGCGGTCGGGGACGAGTGATGGTCTTTTCCTACCAATCTATCCCCGTGGGAGCATGCGCATAGTACTTGATTTTTGATGACTTCTAAATTTTTGTAATAAGTATATGAGTTCTTTTGACTAATGTTGAGTCCATGGATTATACGCACTCTCATCTTTCCGCCTTTGCTAGCCTCTTCGGTACCGTGCATTGCCCTTTCTCACCTTGAGAGTTGGTGGAAACTTCGCCGGTGCATCCAAACCCCGTGATACAATACGCTCTATCACACATAAACCTCCTTATATCTTCCTCAAAACAGCCACCATACCTACCTATCATGGCATTTCCATAGCCATTCCGTGATATATTGCCATGCAACTTCCATCACCATCATCATGACATACATTACTTTTGTCATATTGCCATTGCATGATCATGTAGTTGACATCGTATTTGTGGCAAGGCCACCATGCATTATTTTTCATACATGTCACTCTTGATTCATTGCACCATCCCGGTACACCGCCGAAGGCATTCATATAGAGTCATATCTTGTTCTAAATTTCGAGTTGTAATCCTTATGTTGTAATCAATAGAAGTGTGATGATCATCATTATTAGAGCATTGCCCAAAAAGAAAAAGAAAAAAAATAAGAAAGGCCAAAAGAAAAAAAAAGAAAAAAGGGCAATGCTACTATCTCTTTTTCCACACTTGTGCTTCAAAGTAGCACCTTGTTCTTCATGTAGTGAGTCTTATATATTGTGCTTCAAAGTAGCACCTTGTTCTTCATGTAGTGAGTCTTATATATTGTGCTTCAAAGTAGCACCTTGTTCTTCATGTAGTGAGTCTCATAAGTTGTCTTTTTTATACTAGTGGGAATTTTTCATTATAGAACTTGGCTTGTATATTCCTACAACGGGCTTCCTCAACTGCCCTAGGTCTTCATGAGCAAGCAAGTTGGATGCACACCCACTAGTTTTCTTTTGTTGAGCATTCATATCTCTAGTGCATCCTTTGCATGGCAATCCCTACTCCTCATGTTGACATCAATTGATGGGCATCTCCATAGCCCGTTGATTAGCCTCGTCAATATGAGACTTTCTCCTTTTTTGTCTTCTCCACACAATCCCCATCATCATATTCTATTCCATCCATAGTGCTATATCCATGGCTCACGCTCATGTATTGCGTGAAGGTTGAAAAAGTTTGAGATTATTTAAGTATGAAAAAATTGCTTGGCTTGTCATCGGGGGTATAGAAGTTGGGAACATCTTTGTGTGACAAAAATGAAGCATAGCCTAACTATATGATTTTGTAGGGATGAACTTTCTTTTGCCATGCTATTTTGAGAAGACATGATTGCTTTGATTAGTATGCTTGAAGTATTATTATTTCTCATGTCAATATGAAATTTTGTCTTGAATCTTTCGGATCTGAATATTCATATCACAATTAAGAAGATTTACATTGAAATTATGCCAAAGTATCACTCCGCATCAAAAATTCTTTTTTTAATCATTTACCTACTCGAGGACGAGCAGGAATTAAGCTTGGGGATGCCTGATACGTCTCCAACGTATCTATAATTTTTGATTGCTCCATGCTACATTATCTACTGTTTTGGACTATATTGGGCTTTATTTTCCACTTTTATATTATTTTTGGGACTAACCTATTAACCAGAGGCCCGGCCCAGAATTGCTGTTTTTTTTTGCCTATTTTAGTGTTTCGAAGAAACATAATATCAAACGGAGTCCAAACGGAATGAAACCTTCGGGAACGTGATTTTCTCACCGAACGTGATCCACGAGACTTGGACCCTACTCCAAGAAGTGCCAGAGGCGGCCACGAGGGTGGAGGGCGCCCCCCTGGGCGCGCCCCCCTACCTCGTGGGCCCCCTGTTGCTCCACCGACGTACTCCTTCCTCCTATATATACCTACGTATCCCCGAACGATCAGAACAGGAGCCAAAAACCTAATTCCACCGCCGCAACCTTCTGTATCCATGAGATCCCATCTTGGGGCCTGTTCCGAGCTCCGCTAGAGGGGGCATCCACCATGGAGGGCTTCTACATCAACACCATAGCCCCTCCGATGAAGTGTGAGTAGTTTACTTCAGACCTTCGGGTCCATAGCTAGTAGCTACATGGCTTCTTCTCTCTTTTTGGATCTCAATACAATGTTCTCCCCCTCTCTTGTGGAGATCTATTCGATGTAATCTTCTTTTTGCATTGTGTTTGTTGAGACCGATGAATTGTGGGTTTATGATCCAGTATTATCTATGGAAAATATATGAATCTTCTCTGAATTCTTTTATGTATGATTGAGTTATCTTTGCAAGTCTCTTCGAATTATCCTTTTTGGTTTGGCCAACTAGATTGGTAGTTCTTGCAATGGGAGAAGTGCTTAGCTTTGGGTTCAATCTTGCGGTGTCCTTACCCAGTGACAGAAAGGGTTGCAAGGCACGTATTGTATTGTTGCCATCGAGGATAACAAGATGGGGTTTTTATCATACTGCATGAATTTATCCCTCTACATCATGTCATCTTGCTTAAGGTGTTACTCTATTTTTAACTTAATACTCTAGCTGCATGCTGGATAGCGGTCGATTAGTGGAGTAATAGTAGTAGATGCAGAATCGTTTCAATCTACTTGACTCGGACGTGATGCCTATATACATGATCATTACCTAGATATACAGATAACTATGCTCAATTCTATCAATTGCTCAACAGTAATTTGTTCACCCACCGTAGAATATCTGTGCTCTCAAGAGAAGCCACTAGTGAAACCTATTGTCGGGTGGTAGGTGCGACATATGCCAACGGATGGCTTATCATTGTGGGAGCCAGTAAGACATCGCCGGTGCCTGGAAACGGAATAAGGCGAAGACATGCACGCCGGCGGATCTTACCCAGGTTGGGGGCTCTCCGTGGAGATAATACCCCTACTTGTGCTTTGCGGGGTCTCCGCATGATCACTAGATCGATAAGAAGCTACAAGAGGCTCCTTGAGCTGTTCGGTGGGAGGAGGAAGAAGGGCAAGGCTAGCTCTCTTCTCTCCCTATGGTAGTGTCTAAGACTCTCTAAGATCAACCCTTTGCATGGGTTTCCCGGGGGGCTTATATAGGCCTACCCCCCGGGGGTACAATGGTAATTTGGCTGGGCATGGGTCCAGGCCGTCAGCGTCTACGATAGCCGGCTTCTCTGCCGGCTCCTGGAGCCCGCCGACTGGTGGGTCCCACCGGCTGCCGGCCCATTGGTCGACAGGCCGGCCCCACCGCTTGGGGGGTCTTGTCGGGGGCTGGTTACTGTTGCCTCGCCTCTGATGACGAGGGCTTTGTCGAGGTAAGCATGGCTATAGTGCCGCCGCCTTGCGGGCTCTCACTGTAGCTTTACCTCGTCTTGTCTGCTTAATGGTGCGCGCGCCCCGAAGAGGGGAGCAAGCCGGCTATAGGAAGCCGGCCTGGCCTTAGGCCGGCTGGGGGAGGTCAGGCCGCCTTCGGATGTCCCTCTGACCTAAGGGGCCCTCCGCCTTCAGGCCGTACTGGCGACCCGTCGTGGATGGCGTCACGACTCACATGGCAACAGTGCCTCGCCGGACAGGAGATGGCCGCTCTGTATGGCGTACTGTAGCCATGCATGTTCCGGGATTCGGGGGTGGCAGGGTCCACTGTAGCCACGCCCCGTCTCATCGTCGTTATGGGGGGTTGACTTTAGGGTGCGACCCATGGCCGCCTGCCATGGGCCGGCTTTCTTGGAGTCGGCCCTTCATGGGCCGGCTTTCTTGGAGTCGGTCCTTCATGGGCCGGCTTCCTGGAGTCGGCCCTGTTGTGGCGTCCCCTAAAGATTGTTTATGGCCGGGCCGCCTTCCTCCAGTCGGCCTATGTTATAGCCGGCCGGACGAAGGCGGCCCCGTGTCTTGGGCGCTTCAAGGCTCGGTCGGCCCATTGTTTTTTTCTGAGGGCCAAAGGGAGCCGGTTAGGCTACCCGTGGTCATTTACTCCGACACCTATGGCCCCCGGTTCTATTCTCATCATATCAATCTCCATTGCTTTATTACTTGCTTTGTTTTTACTTTGCCTTTTACTTTTCACTTTGCATCTATCTATCAAAAATACCAAAAATATTATTTATCATCTCTATCAGATCTCACCCTCGTAAGTGATTGTGAAGGGATTGACAACCCCTAATCGCGTTGGTTGCGAGTAGCTATCGTTTTGCATAGGTACTAGGGACTTGTGTGTGGTCTCCTACTGGATTGATACCTTGGTTCTCAAAAACTGAGGGAAATACTTACGCTACTTTGTTGTATCATCCTCTCCTCCTCGGGGAAATCCAACGCAGTGCTCAAGAGGTAGCATGTTACTACCCCTATCTTGTTTAGATCTGGAGAGGATGAGAGTGTGTGAATAGAGCAACCCTAGCAAGAAAGCGCGGAGGCTCCGGCCTATATATACGTAGTGGGGTAGTTTTCCTTTTTCACTCCATCAAAACAATCGTTTAAAATTGTGTACTACTACATGCCAGGTCGCGGATTTTTTTAGTTGTTGATTGTTTTTTGAGATAGCTACCCGCTTGTTCCAAGTGGTGTTACAGTGTGCCAGGTCACACTTTGTATCGTTCAAGTCTGGTACTACAAGTCCCTCCATTAAATGAACAACCACCCCCTGGTAAAAATTGTGAACAAGCCCACAGCTAAAATTAGCAGAAACGTGGGTTGCCCCAACATGCATTATTATTTATATTTTCTACTCCCTCCGTTCCTAAATATAAGTCTTTTTTATTAGCCACACCTAAGACAAGAATTTTTTATTAGCAGTGAACCCCACATGTCATAGACACAAAAATTGTGGCAAGATTCCCTTAGGCAAGCCAAAGTGTGTCTAACAATTTGAGCAACTCAGGCTAGGAAAGTGTGGCAAGTGTGGGAAAAATAATGTGGCAACATAAGACAAACATAGTCACAATCTAAACAGCCCCGTAATTTTTTGTGACATGCATGAAAATTTGATTAGTTAAATTTATAGTCAAAATTTGGCAAGGTGCATCAAATCAACACATGCAAGTATCAAAAGGAAAGTCACGGCATGCATGCATGCATTGTACTCCCTCCGTTTCCAAATATAAGTATTTTTAGAGATTGCAACAAGTGACTACATACGATGCAGAATATGTCTACTCCTACATACGAATTTCCCATTTGAAATGTGTAAAAAGACTTATATCGACTGCAATGCTTTGATGTGTCACGTCAACTCGTACAAGACCGAGAAATTTGATTACTACAACGCCATCTCCCTTGCGGGCTGAGCTCCGGTGCCTTAACTGCACCTACCTTTGGCTGCATGACAGGAGGGCCAACCACCTGTTAGGCCCACCTGTCATAGACGCAAAGGCAGGAGCAGTAAGTAGAAGCTTTCCCTACACGCTATCCCTCCCGCACGAGGTGGACGGACATGCAGCAGTGGATTCGATACTGTAGAAGTAGGAGTAACATCATTGTTCGTCTTCTTGAAGAGGCAAAGAGCCAAGCGCAACCCGAACGTGGCAGTTGCGAACGCTCGCGTGGTGCGGTTCCTTGGAGCACGCATATACTATCCAGGCTCTTGCATGAGACAAAATTGCTATTGTTTAACAATTAAACTCCATTATCCATTGGTTGATACTCATTCTGCATAGGTCCACGCGCTTAGCACCATTTCCTCCTGGGGTCACCAATGTTTATTTTCTAATTAATAGCATTGCATGCAGTGAACAAGCCATTGCAAGTCATTAAAAGCATGCACACCTCTCATCCCTTATTGGTTGATATGTCAAGAAACAAGAAACAAGGTAGAAGTTAATGCACCGCGCCTAAGTGTTTTGGGACTATTTGGTTTTCGTAAGATGACTTACACACCTAGACGGAGAGAGTAGTATAGCCCTGTAAACTGGAAAGGAGTATTTGCCTTTCTAGAGATTTCAAAAAGTGACTAGACTACACCGTGTGCAGTACTCCCTCCCTTCCGGTTTATAGGGCTCAAATCTCAAATCTCATGAACCAAGGCATTTTGCGATTGGAGGAATGTATCTCGTACTTCACAAAACTACCCAAATTAAAATCATGCATTAATTATGTAGTTCTCTCGTTTTTCTCTCCGCCTTGGTCGTGGTGCACAATATTGAGCACTCATATATGACTAGCCGCTCTATCTACACGCGGGGCATTTCAAAGCATCCAGGCCAGCGTGCCATCCACCAAATCACAGCGAGGTGCTATAGTCGAGACTCACCTGTCACTCTGGTGTGGCCTTCATGACCCGTCATATCACAAAACCCACACCTTTACCAGCAGTGGTAAGGTGGCCTCCAAGTTGGACTGGACGAAGCAACCATCATTTCACAGCTGGAACGCTCGTTCAAGCCCTTTCTTCCCTTTCTTGAAGAAAACCTCACTCCAGGCTACTCACTTCTGCCATTTTTCTTCTGTACCAACGAAGGAAAGGTGGGCGAATCAATTATGCTACTATATTTTCATTCCAATAATCTTCTTTTTGCGAAGCACCGACCGATTCTCACATCCTATTCTTTTCCCATTTTCATTGCGCTTGTGGTTTCCTTTTGATTGCTTTTTGTTTGTCAGTTCATTGATGGATCCTCGAGCACTAGGCAAAGAGTTGCCGGCGGACAACCCACTGGAGACAGCGATCTCCAGGAAGCGAGCACCGACCAACGAGTTGACCATGTTGGTGGGCCAACCCATGGAGACGAAGAACTCCAAGAAACAAGCACTGGCCAAAGAGTTGAGGACGTTGGCGGACGAACTCCTCAAAGAAAGTTGGAAGAACAGCAAGGGCCCCACCGTGCCTACCCCAGGAACTCTGATTGCCACCTATGTGAGGCTCAAGACCGAGTTTGAGGAGATAGTCGCCGTTGAGAAGCAGTATTCCCCTGGCAAGGTGATGGCCCCCATCGAGGACGAGGAGATGGCCCCCGGAGGGATGAGATCCCCCGGTGAGCTGCACAAGGTAAAAAATAATGGCTTATTACCATAGTTGTGGTTTTTGATTATTTGCAATGTGCTTGCTAATATGTTAGGGTTGTGCAGGTGCCGGTGGTTGTCCTTGATGATTCCGATGTCATGGCCCATCCTCTTGGCATCGCCCCGGAGATCGATTCCAATGCCGCTGTCCATCCTGTGGACATCGCCCTAGAGATCGATTCCGATGTCGCGGTCAGTCCTGTGGACATCGCCCCAGAAATCGATTCCATGCCGTTGTTCGTGCTGTGGTCATTGCCCGAGAGATCGATGACAAGAAATAGTTGGTCGCGCTAATCCTTCAGGGTAGTTTGCATTGCCCTGTGTTTAATTACCAGAACGATGTGTGTTATCAAACCATCTTAGGGCTAGTGCACTGTCTTGTGTGGGCAGATCTTGCTACTTTTGTTTGATAGTGAATCATGTGATGAATCATGCGAACCCTCTCCGAGTTATGGAAACAGATGTATCCTCACCAGCTTTTGATGTAATATATGGCATGCTTATATGTAAGTTTGAAATGTTTATCATATCAGCAGGGCTTGTTTGATGATTCTTGGTGTTAGTAGGCTAGCTACTTTGCGAGCTATAGTACTTGCAAAACACTCACCAAAGAGAAATGTTGGGGCTGATGAGCTCGTGGTACGCTTATACCACTCCCTCGTCGATCGACCAATAGCCCTAGCTCCTAAAATTATAGGCTTAGCGATCGATCAGACAATAGTCGACATACATTCAGGCCTCATTTGGTTCATAGGGTAGGAAAATCATAGCAAAAGTATAGAGAACGTGCAACAAGAAATCATAGCAGTGCAGAGACGTACTCCCTCCGTTCCAAAATAGATGACCTAGGCGGTCTAGTTTGGCCTAGTGGGTTTTAGTGATATGACATGGTACAGTGCCGTCCAGTCTTCGCATGTGGTAGCAGTATTGCGGGTACAGTAAGTTTTCTTGAAGAAGAAGAATTCAACGAAGTCATGATGGTTCCTTCGTTCGAACAACTTACAGTGGGAAAGGTTGGGCCTGCAATACGACCGGGGTAGACCAAGATAATTTTGTGCATGGCAGGTGGACCAGGATGGTCGACGTCCCACATGTCGGCGAATGAAGGTATTCTTTCTGATATAGAGGACGAGCAATGAGTATTCATTGTTTATTTTTGATGAAAGCTATTGTCTCCATTGTTACGAAAGAGGAGTGTGAAACACGGCAGCCCAGTGAAATTGCAAGAAAATGCATGTCCCCTCTGGTGAGCGGCGTGCGTGCCGGACTGTCGGGGTTGCGACGCGTACGAGTCGTAAGTGTGCTGCCTTTTCCTTTAGAACTTGTGAAGTGTAACATTTTTGCACGATCGATCGATAGAAATCTAGAACAAAATGACGAGGGCGGTGCTTTCCCGCTCGTTAGGCAGGCTAGTTCGAGTGATATGACGTGCTACAGTGCCGTCCACTTGCTCCATTTTTATGTAAGCAAGAGTTTACACTCTTACACAGGAGGAGTGCGAAACACTGCGGATCTGATTTTGATCGAGGGATAACTGTTCCCTGCAAAATAATGGAGGATTGTTAGCTCTTATAGCATGATAGTTAGGGCATCTCCAGCGCTGGCCCACAAATTTACACCGGCATCTGTCCGAGGACACTGATGGATGCCATCCGATGCTGCCTGCATACCTTTCGACAGCTATATGAACTAACCGGACGAAATTCGTGCAAACAAAGCAAAATTCAAATTAACTGGATGAAATTCATTATATTTCGAAAACTTCTCCTACAAACTGGACAAAATTCATTACATATTTCGCACAAACTGTACTAAAACCTACTGTAAACCTAATCTAAACGATCGCCGGCGCCCGATCACCATGTCCGGCCATGAACCCGAGAAAGCCGGCCATTGCCTTTGCCTCCTCCTCATCCGCCTCGAGAACCTCCTCCTCCGGAGCACAAGGTTCTGAAGATTTCCGCCTCCACGTCACCGTCAAGCGGCTAATCGGCCGCCGATGTTTACCCCAGCAAGCTTGGCGTCGACTGAGTGGAGTAGCGGTGGCCTTCCCGAGACCAGAGCGGCGGCGACCTACCGTGTACTACTCTTCCTCGCTGCCGGCTACGCCCGTGCACGCACGCCGGCTTCGTGGTCGTGGCGGCGGAGGGCGTCCGGGGGGGTGTCGGTGATCTCCTTCATTTGCTCCTGCGACAGTACGTCGAGGAGAGCTTTGGAGCGCGCCCGAAGCGGAGCCGCCGATGTCCCTTGTCTGCTCCTGTGACAATACGTCCAAGAGAGCTTCGAAGCACCAGGAGGCCATGGTTGAAGTGGTGCCGACAGAAGGAAGGGACCGGAGGAGAATAAGTGTGGGTCTTTGGCTATGGCTGGGAGCTGGGGCTCAAGTTAATATAGCGGGCGAATGGCAATGAGCCGCGGCAGACGGATGGACAACTGGCGCCGGAGTAGGTTCATCAGGCGTGAATGCGGACGCTGCTTCAGTGACTTAACTGCAGATGTGTTTGGGTTACTGACATGTGGGCCCAAAGGGCATCTGGCCCGCATGTCAGTGACACACCAATTGCACCTGCAGTTAAGTCCGGTGAATGTGGCATTGACATTCTGGAGAGACGGTGACTGTTTTAGGTGGGAAGCGCGCGCTAGCGATGGAAGGGGTTTCAGTGTGCACTGGCACTAAGATCGGTTGCTCACGATAGTAGATACTCCGTACCATACTACCATAGTACCCTCTCTAGCTTAGGTTGCTTTATAGATTGTCGTTGTGATGGACGATATACATGAGCAAGGTGGTCCGAGTATGACCGTTGGTGTTGAGCTAGGTAAATACATGCTCGGCGTTCGCGTAGGCCTCCATCAAACGTCTAAACAGTAATGTCAGGCACCGCCGGGGCACGCAGGTGACGGGCTCACCATTTGCGTTGCGCCATGAGCAGGACTTTGATTTAGAGGGCGACGTGCATGCATTAGCATGCTTTGACAGCGTGAGCGTGAGTGTTTGACGTGAAGTATTTCATTTTCATTTGGCTAACAAGGGTGCGTTGCAGCGACGAGTCCGTGGTTTGATTCCCCACATACGCATAATTTTGGTTTTTTACAGTATTTCTTTCTCATTTGAAAGGTAGGCCCGCGTAGATAGATAAAGAACACGAGCTGATGAGGCACATGTGGACTATTTGACTGGTCAACCAGGCAAATACGGAGCTATACGCTGAGCCAGTGACCGTATAATCACCATATCTCGTATACAATGATCAAAGTGAGCTATCAAGACAAGTTCGATGACCGCCAATGCATTTTACTCGGTAATAAATGACTAGGATTGAAGGGGGATCCAAATTTGCTTCGTCTTCTGTCCTTGAGCTCTTGACAAACCAATGCACTATACGGTTGTCCGGCCACTCCACCCCAGAGCTCTCACCAAGCGTCGTTCATGCCACCGCACCACACACTAACCGGTAAGGCACGATGGCATCCCGCCGCGCCGAGTTCCTCGCCGCCCACGACCGCACACAAAATGGTAGGGAAGCAATGGCATCCCGCCATGTCGAGTTCATCGCCGCTCGCGACCTCACAACTATGTGGGAGGAATTTGAAGATGCCAAGGCCGAATGGGCGGTAGAGCAAGAGGCGGCCAAAGCCGCACAGAGGGAGCGGAAAAGTCAGAAAGCACTCAAGAAAAGAGAGGCCCGACGTTGTAAGAAAGAAAAGGGTGCACGCGCTGCTGCGGAGAGGTCGGCGGAGATCCAAGCACGGCGGGCTGTCGCCGCCAAAGCCGGGACGGAGAACGACGGTGTCTGGACAGCATGTGAGAAGTAGTAGTACTATTAGTTAGTGTGTGTGTCTGTGTCTGAGTACGAGCATGTACTAGTACTATTAGTTACTATTGTAGTTTTTAGAGCAAATTACCAGTACATTAGCCTAGACTAAATGGAAAAAATCCTATCCTAAGCATCAAATGGCATCTATTTCTCTATAGGAATTGAGATGCATGTCACCTCACTTCCTATGATTTTCATATTCCTATCCTATGAACGAAAGGAGGCCTCTGTTGGAGTAACAACTGTAGCTAGCAGTACTGCTGGTATAGTTGTTTTCTTCAAGAAGCGGAATTCAACGAAGTCATGATGGTTCCTTCATCCGAGCAACTTCAAAGTGGGAAGTGGGCCTGTGATTTTACGGCTCATTAGTCATTGTTACTGCGGCACGACAACCTGGGTGACTCTCCCTTGGAGTTCTGCGTGCATGGCAAGTGGACCAGGATGGTCGATGTCCCACATGTTGGCAAACGTAAGTATTCTTTCCGATATCGAGGAGCAAGGAAACCGCATGGTATAGTATCACTACTGTGGTTCGCAAAAAAACAGTATCACTTCCGATTTATAATTATTTTTTATTTCTGATGAATGCTAGCGTTTCAACTCTTACGACGAAGGGTGCCAAACACGGCACGTGCTGGATGTCCCACACGTCAGCAAAAGGAGTGGGACATGAACAGCGTGGTAGAGCCTAGCGTAAAAAAACAGCGTGGTAGAGCGTCTCCACTTCTTCCACTTCTGGGTCGGAGACCACACATAGTAGTACTTAGTGGTATGAACGATACAAAGTGCGACCTGGAGAGAAAGACACGTCTAGGTGGAAGGTCTCGGGGCATACACGTAAACAAATATAAAAGTTAATATGTGCCTCCAACTAATATAGTAGTAGTAGAGTACTTAGGCACGTACTCCATAACATCACCGTGCATTGCACATACAACATTTAGTGGTAGTACGTAGTAAGAGACAAATGCCACCCAGGAGTTCCCTTCTTGACCTACTTTTGGGTGTTTGGTAGAGTGTATGGAGGGTGCATGAGTCCACACTAGTTTAGCACAAATACACTAGAAGCATGCATGAAGAGAGCATGCATGAGGAGGGGTGTTGAGTTGAGCATGCATGAAGAGGGAACAACTATGCTAAGACAAGAACGCAACCAAACACACCCTATATGCCACGCATGTTCATACCATTTGTGCCTTTCTACTTCACTTACTGCGCTACATTACTCAGATTCGTACGTCCACTCCTGGGTACATGTCCGTCTCGTAGTTCCAGTCCCACGTGTTCTTCATATAGATGGAACGATCCTTGCATAACACGTGCACCTTGATGCTAGATGTCTCGCATGTTGGCAAAAGGATGAACAACACTCACGTAAAAAAATAGAGTGGAAGAACATAGATTCCGGACGACTGAGAAGGAGCAAAGAACCTCATGGTGGAGCGTCTGCACTCATAATATTTAATATTATTCAGCGATATAAAATTAACCAATCATCTCCACAGTGGACTGGAAGAGTACGAAACATGGCAGCCCAATGTAGTTACATCATACTAGTACATGGCCAACCCACGCTATCACCATATTTCTTGGCTTCCGTGTGACACCTATCCCCAGTAATCCAGCAGCAGCTTCTCCCTTCTCGTCTCTATCAAAGTGCGGCGGGCCGGCGTTTCTGCCCTTTATTGAGGTCGGTTAACTATCACATGTTAGCGACATCCCAAGAGCATTCTAAAAAGAATTCCTTTCACGTTCCGTTTTCAAAAAGAAAAAAAATCCTTTCACGTACGAATTTTCCTGTATGCTTTGAGCAACTTGCATGTCCTATATTGCGCATGTTTGATACTCTAACTTAGCTAGAGGTTAGATTAACTCATGACTAACCCTGAACTAACTGTAGCCAAAGAGGTGTTTGGGTGACAGGGTTAGATTGACAATAAATACAATTCATGGAGAGAGAAAAGTGATTTTTCAGTGGTCCCAATGAGAACTATCTCCAGTTAGCACCTGTTGGGTGGGATAGTTTTTTTTGGTGGGTTCGGTGCAACTTGCTCCAATTTAAACCCTCATGCTTGGATACTTTAGAGCTATTTGAGCCCCAACTAGCTCAAACTAACTCTAACCCATTGATCTAAACAGAACCTATGGCCAGTCTCAACGCGGAGCAGTCGCGTGCACCAGGAAGCGGCACTCTCTCGGTGGTCGCGCCACTTCAAAGCCGGCGCTAGTGACAGGTCACCTCCGCTCTGGCCGGGCATTAATGCGGCACTAACGCTCCAGGGCGACGCTGACCGTTTCACGCGGGAAGCGCGCGCTGGTAAGGGAGTATAGGTTTTGAACCGTTTCAGGTGTAGTACTGGTAGTTTACAAAACTACTCAATTGCTGCACTCAGTTTCCTAAGAAATTGTGGTAAAAAACGTTACTCCACAGCCCGCTTCCCTTCTCCTTCCTCTTCCACCGCCCGCGCACGTCCGCGGAAAGCGACCGGTCAACCCTTATATAGGAGTGCTAGCACAAAAAGATGCATGCACGACCACTAAAATTTCCATATTACAGCGCCGCTCCGGCGGGAGTATGGCGTATGTTGTTACCTTCGGCCGGCCCATGGCTACCGGGCGACGGCGACCAGAGAAGAGGCGGCAGGAGGGGAATGAATGCAGCTACTGTTTGGGTTCTCCTTCCGGCTTAAATAAATGCGCAGCATCACGTGTACCCGCAGGTGCACAAATTGTAACATACGTGTTTGCTTAAGTCGGCGTTGAGGGAGTCCTGGATTAGGGGGTATCCGGACAGCCGGACTATATACATCGTCTGGACTATTGAAGCGTGAAGATACAAGATTCAAGACTCCGACCCGTGTCCGGATGGGACTCTCCTTTGCGTGGAAGGCAAGCTTGGCGATCCGGATATTGTATTTCCTTCCTTGTAACCGACTCCATGTAAACCCTAGCCCTCTCCAGTGTCTATATAAACCGGAGAGGTTGGTCCTTAGAAGGCCGATCACAACTACAATCGTAATCATCATAGGCTAGCTTCTAGGGTTTAGCCTCTACGATCTCGTGGTATATCTACTCTTGTACTACTCATATCGTCAATATTAATCAAGCAGGAAGTAGGGTTTTACCTCCATCGAGAGGGCCCAAACCTGGGCAAACATTGTGTCCCTTGCTTCCTATTACCATCAGCCTAAGACGCACAGATCGGGACCCCCTACCCGAGATCCGCCGGTTTTGACACCGACATTGGTGCTTTCATTGAGAGTTCCTCTGTGTCCTTGCTGCAAGTCTCGATGGCTCGTCTCTTCGTCAAAGACAACATTACCTCCGGGGGAGCTCTGGCTGTAGGTCAAACTCTCCGACTTGGCGGCTTCGTCATGGCTGCCCCATCGGCCATCGCATCGATGATGGCCTCTCGGGTCATCACTCATAACCTTCGCATCAATTCAGAACTCGCCGAACAGATGGATCCGATAGAGCTCTCCTCCCTTAATGAGATCTTGGATCGCATCGCCGCTTTGGGAGTCGCTACGGACTATGACCGGATCGGGCTTAAATCCGACCAAAGGGACATTAAATCCCCGCCGGCCACCCATGAGATAGCGGTAGTGGAGGAACCGCACACGGATTACCCCTCAATTTTGAGTACGAATTATGTCCGGAGCACCGATCTCCCTGAGCCAGACACTCGCCCAAGGGAAGACATGACCCGGATCCCGGACTTAGAATCGGGCATTGGGCCGGAGAAATTGGGCAGCACCCCGGATCCCGAGCTGTCAGGCTCGGAAGCTCCTATGCCCTTGGGTACTAGATTGGATCAGAATCCGGATTCAGCTATTTCCACCCACACGGACTTAAACCGCCTCTCCCATATCAGGCAAGAGCCCCAGGAGACAGTACATCGTTACAAGGTCAAGAACTGCCGTGAGGAAGACGTAGTCTCACTTTTCGGCAAAAACTGCACGAACAAAGGAATCCTTAATGCTATAAGTTGCCGTGACATAGTACACTTTGCTGACTTGGCAACCATAGTACAGAAGTATTGTGCGATGGAAAGCGCCTGGAAAACCCAAACAGAATTTTGGGATAGTCCAGCTCTCACCAAAACCTTGTCCGAACCAAACAAGCTAGCTCTCGTAAGCCGGACGATCCAATCCCCAAGAAACCAAAGCCCACCCCAGGGCGGGGAACCGTGTTGGAAGAATGGCTCAATCGGCCATGCAAACTCCACAGTACTCCGGACACAACACCAACCCATAGCCTTAGGGCATGTTGGATACTCCGGCAGGTAGCAGAAAGTGGCGAGGATCTCCTTGTAAGCCATAGAGAAGAACAACATCCCGCTAAAGAACACAACACGGTATTAACAGTCTTCGAGACTTTTGCCTCAAACAATAGGCGCAAGCAAGCTCATCGAAGCTCCGCTGAAATATGCCATGTGGCAAAAATAAACCCGTGGAACGACACTGCTATAACTTTCAATGCCAGTGACGAACCTCGATTCCAGACTGTCCAGGCACCAACCGCTCTGGTCCTTAGCCCAATCGTGGACGGCTTTCGGCTCACTAAAGTGCTCATGGACGGCGGAAGCGGACTAAACTTGATCTACGAAGAAATGCTCAACAACATAGAAATTGATAAAAGCCGCATTGAACAAAGCGGCACAACCTTCAGGGGATCTATCCCTAGTCGGGAAGCGCGGTGCGCGGGAAAAATCACACTCGATGTGGTATTCTGTACCCCGGAGAATTATAGGTCGAAAGAAATTACATTCCAAGTGGCTCCTTTCAGCAGGGGATACCACGCCCTTCTAGGGCGGGATGCATTTACAAGCTTTCAAGCTATACCCCATTACGGGTACATGAAGCTTAAAATGCCCGGACCCAACGGAATCATCACTCTAGCCAGTGATCCGGATGTCGCACTTCGCAGCGAAAACAAAACCGCAGCACTAGCCCTGGAAGCATTATCCGAAGCCCTAGCAGCCGAAGAATTAACAACACTGCAGGCCACCATGGACAGGGACGACGTGATACTCGACAAGCGACCCAAGTCCACCTCATTTAAACCCGCGAACGAGATAATCAAATTCCAAGTCCATCCAACGGACCCCACGAAGACAGCTTCCATCAGGACACAGTTGAGCCCCGCAATGGACGCCGCACTACGAGACTTCCTATGCGAGAATTGGGACATTTTCGCCTAGCACCCATCGGACATGCCGGGCATCCCACGTGGATTGGCCGAACATAGCCTTAACATACTAAAGGGATACAAACCTGTCAAACAGACCCTAAGGCGATTTTTAGAGCCCAAACGACAAGAAATGGGGGAAGAGCTAGCCAAGCTACTTGAGGCTGGATTCGTCAGAGATATCAAACATCTGGATTGGCTGGCAAATTTGGTAATGGTACCAAAGAAGGACAAATCCTGGCACCTATGCGTCGACTTCAAAGACCTCAACAAGGCTTGCCCCAAGGATCCCTTTCCCCTCCCTCACATTGATCAAATCATCGATGCCACAGCTGGACATGACTCGCTGTGTTTTCTCGATGCATACTATGGATACCATCAAATAAAGATGGCAGAGTCTGACCAAGCTGCAACATCTTTCATAACGCCATATGGCCCTTTTTGCTTCAACACTATGCCTTTCAGGCTTAAGAATGCTGGCGCAACCTATCAATGCATGATTCAAACATGCCTGGAAAAAAAGATCGGCAAAACAGTGGAGGCATACATGGACGACGTGGTCATAAAAACAAGACACGTCGAAACCCTAATAAATGACTTGAGGCTTACATTCGATAACCTCCGGACATACGACATCAAGTTGAACCCAGAAAAAATGCATTTTCGGCATCCCCTCGGGGAAACTGCTGGGCTTTATTGTTTCCAATAGAGGAATTGAAGCGAATCCGGCAAAAATCCAAGCTCTGTCGTAGTTGGCTATACCAACAGACCTCAAGCACATCCAGAAACTAGCTGGATGCATGGCCGCTTTGAGCCGCTTTATCTCTAGGTTAGGAGAAAAGGCATTACCTCTTTACCGCCTCCTTCGGCGCACCGAACACTTCGTGTGGACGGATGCAGCCGCGGCTGGACTCGATGAAATAAAGACCTTACTAGCCAGTAATCCAGTCATAACAACGCCAAATATCGGCGAGCCTATGCTACTGTACATAGCTGCAACACATCAAGTTGTAAGCGCAGTGCTTGTCGTCAAACGAGAGGTTGACGGATACAAATTTCCGCTCCAAAAGCCAGTTTATTACGTATCCACGATCCTCACCCCTTGCAAATCCCGATACCCACACTATCAAAAAATAGCATACGCGGTCTTCATAGCATCCCGGAAGCTGCGACACTACTTTCAAGAGTGTTCGATTATGGTGGCCTCCGAAGCACCACTCAATGACATAATAAATAACCGCGACGCTATGGGCCGAATTGCTAAATGGGCTATCGAGCTCCTTCTGTTCGACATAATATACAAACCATGGCAGGCCATCAAGTCGCAAGTACTGGCTGACTTTGTCGCCGAATGGACAGAAGCCAAACTCCCTAAAGAGTATGGCGCGTACTCCAACTGGATTATGCACTTCGATGGCTCTAAAATGCTGGCCGGATTGGGAGCAGGTGTAGTCCTGACGTCACCCACCGGAGACACGGTCCAGTACGTCCTCCAAATATTATACACAGACTCCAACAATGCAGCCGGACAGAGGCTCTGTTGCACGGTCTTCGGATGGCAGTCTCTATGGGCATCCAACGCATGGAAGTGCGCGGGGATTCGAACCTCGCAATATCACAAATAAACGGAGACTTTGATGCCAAGGATCCGAAAATGGCGGCCTAACGTAATGCCATCCTCAAAATGTCATCTCGGTTCGAGGGGCTCGAATTCCACCATGTGGCTCAAGAAAACAATCAAGCGGCGGACGTCCTTGCCCGTATTGGCGCTAAACGCGACCCTGTCCCACCTAACATATTCCTGCAAAGGTTGTTCAAGCCATCCGTAGTATGGGAAGGGGAGTTCGGCAATACTAGCATGGATCCGAACACACACCCAGATCCCGAACCATCAGACATAATCGGAGGCTCTGCCACCGAAATAACACCTTCGACCCACGAAATCATGGCCGTAATCACCCCGTGGACTGAGCCTTTCTTGGCCTACCTAAATAGGCAGGAGCTCCCCAAAGACCAAAATGAAGCACGTTGCATTGTCCGGCGTTCTAAAGCTTACAAAGTCCACGAAGGGGAACTCTACAAGAAAAGTGCTACCGGAGTGGTCCAAAGATGCATCTCCGAAGAGGAAGGGCGGCAGCTCTTGGCTGAAATCCATGCCGAACAGGGCGGGCACCATGCCGCGGCTCGAGCACTAGTCAGCAAGGCCTTCCGTACAGGCTTCTATTGGCCGACGGCCCGAGCAGACGCACAGGACCTTGTCCAACATTGCGTCGGTTGCCAGCTCTTTGCCAATCAGAGTCATATGCCCCCTACCGCTCTCCAAACAATCCCCATACCATGGCCCTTCGCGGTCTGGGGGCTAGATATGGTCGGACCTCTTAAAGGGGGAAGCCATAAGAAAAAAATACTTATTGGTCATGGTGGACAAGTTCACCAAATGGATAGAAGCCAAACCAGTCAAAACGGTCGAATCCGGACTAGTAATAGACTTCATATCCGGGGTCGTACACCGATTCGACTTCATATCCGGGGTCGTACACCGATACGGCGTCCCCCACAGCATCATCACCGATAATGGCTCAAATTTCATAGCCGATGAAGTGAAATCTTGGTGCGGCAAAATGGGCATTAAGCTTGACTACGCCTCCGTCTACCATCCCCAAACAAACGGCCAGGTCGAACGGGCAAACGGTCTCATCATGAGCGGCATCAAACCCAGACTAGTGAGATCCTTGATAGAGTCAGACACGCACTGGGTCGAAGAGCTCGACTCCGTACTCTGGGGGCTGCGGACCACGCCGAATCGCACCACCGGATACACACCATTTTTTATGGTGTACGACATAGAAGCAGTACTACCCTGCGACATAATACATGATTCGCCACGCGTATGCATGTACGAAGAGAAGGAAGCCGAGTTAGATCGGCAGGATAACTTGGATGCCCTGGAGGAGGAGCGCGACATTGCAAAAGCCCGCTCCGCATTCTATCAGCAGCAGGCTCGACGATACCAAAGCAGAGAAGTGCGGGCCAAAACCTATAATATTGGCGATCTCGTTCTACGCCTATCGGAGAAGAAGAAGGACAAGCTCAAACCCAAGTGGGAAGGTCCCTTCGTCATTGACAAAGTTCTCACCGGAGGAGCGTACCGCTTACATAATGCATTCAATAATAGACTCGAGCCGAACCCATGGAACGCGGCTAGACTCCAGAGATTCTATGCCTAACACCGAACTTAGTGTTCGTCTCCTTACCCCTCCTTTTTAATTATGTTCCACCCCTTTTCCTTTCTCGACCTTTTTCCTCTTCACACAAAGTATTTAATACAGTGCGGACTCCCGGATCACTCCGGCCGCACTATGTGTGTAAGCAATACCTGGGGGCTTCCTATACGGAAGCTAAAAATAATTACTCAAATGGCTTTTTGCCCATCACATATGCGTTTCTTTTTTCATATGTGCCTTTTCTTCACCATTATATGCATCGATATGACTTAAGATGTGGCCAAGCTGGGTTGCCTGGCTCTTGTGTTTATGCCCTACATTCCCGTTAATTTGGCTAGGGCATAAGGGGAGCACCTCTGCGATTGTTACTACCGGTTCAGCCGGATGTGTACCTCAGACTGGGTGAAGCCGAAAGCTAGCTTCCTTAAGAGAATATTCGGTCGGTGAACAAAAGATGTCTTCGTTTATTACAACGTAAATCCCCAGAAGTCTTGTATCTTGTGCCATCGTTCGCAGTCCGGACATGTGCATTGTCGCATGCGTACCCAGGGAAAGGAACCCCTAACTGAACTATTCTCCCTGGAAGATGTCTCTTACTTTCCATGTAATATAACATAACTAGTGTAGTACTTGTCTGTTTAAGCACTTATGACCCCTATGCCTGGTTTCCACGCATACCCAGTTTTGTATAACTGAGTGGGTATTCGGACACACCCCGGACTGTAGGATCCGGAGCTGAAGTGAAAAGGTCCTCCATGACAAATGATTTTAATCCGGCTAGGGACTAATTATGTCCATTGAATTACACAGTCACTTGGACCGACTATATTCCTCCTCTATACCATCCAACATGCTATCTAGCTTACAATCCTGTTGAGAATACTTGCCGGCTAACGCTACCTGGTCATATACCAGACTCACAGGAATTTCTTGCCCATCGGGCCCCGCCGGTCCTACTTCGGCCATATGGTTCGGTCCAGCTTGGTGTAGCGCGTCTTCACCATAGCCCAGGTTTCTCTTGCACCTTGCTAGCAAGCTGACATCTTCCACAATCGGAAGCACCGCCATGCTCCTTGAAGCATATCCACAAGCTCTCCCACGCCATTCGGCAGTAAGCTTGATGGCCACAAGGCCTGAGCAACACCCTGCATCACTTGCCGAGCTCGCTCGTGCAGTTGCGAGAGGTCTTGTAGTAAATCACTTGCATATGAGGGCATCTCCTCCTGAGGGCGACCCGTTAACATTCCTGCAAGCAAAATTCTTTCAATATACTTCCTCGCCGAACTATCATACAGTTCGTCTAGGCACTCACCATAAATGCCGCGTCGAAGCCTTTTGTTCTCCTTCACGGAGTCCGCCAGCTGGGCGCGGATGTCTTTTAGTTCTACGTCCAGCCCAACATTGGCATCTTGAAGATTGTTCTTCTCCAGCCTAACTTGCGTAAGAATGTGCTCGCCATCCTTTAGCTGCCTTTTGAGATGTGAGTCGTCATCTCTTACGCCCTCCGGATTCACCCCGGGATTGTCTGCAAAATTCTCTGTTAGACTTGTTATACCAACCATTTACTAACTAGTGCATCTTCGTACAATTGAGACAAATGTTACTAGATGAGGCCTTCTGGGATTCCTCTAACTTGGCAACCATGTCCCTCAGCTGGGCCTTGCATTCCTCCACCTCCCGAGCCAATTGTTCATTCCTATCTACAAGGACATGTGCATAAATTGATCCTTAAAACAGTTGTTCCAACCATTTCAAGTCTCAGGGGCTACTGCTATACATGCTTATCAAAATTTCTTACCATTATCTTTGGTATACTGGTCCGTCGCTCGGGCAAGCCCGCCTTGAGCAGCTCGGATGTATGCATCCCCCGAATTGAAGACATTAAATGCCTCTTTGAAAAAGATGTTGTTCCGAAGCACGGCCCGTCGGCGCCGGTGATTCATGGCGCTCTCTACTTCGGAGTTCGTGGCCGAGAGCCTATCCGCGTCCTCTATCGAAGAACTATGCGGCATCGGCCCCGTGTCCGCCTCCGCTCTCGAAGCCGATTCTGGAATCCGGCTAGTGGAGGCGTGATTTGCCGGATCCCAGGATATAGTCCGGCTACTCCTCTTCCTGCCAGGACACAAAGGGTGTTTTTGTACTTCAAATACCATAATTGCGGGAGGTTTTTGTCTTACCTCTGCAACAACGTGTCGACCCTTACCGCCTTCCTCTTGAGCCTGCCCGATCCGGACGCCCGTGTTCGACGAGTCCCTAGGGGCTCGGCCCCGCGCTCCGACCGTCGTCTCTGCAAAAAACACAACACTTCAAGGGTAAGGCATGACATCTGAAGGGAGTCCTCTTCGGAGGATAGGGTTTTTCAGTTTGGCTTACACGCGATGCAGGTAGTAGTCCGGGATAGTCGGCAATAATGGCCACTATGGCGCCATCACAGCTCGCTTGATAAAATATCCTGTTGACAAGCCCCACAGTAATATCCGGATCTTCTTCGAGTCCTAGATGTAGGGCCCTTCCGGGGTCCTCTGGCTGCGGGGAGGGGCTGGAGATTCCTTCTACGGCCCTCCTCAGTTCCTGCTTGGAAATATTGAAGCAGATAGTCTTAGCGAAGAACGCCGTGATAAGTGAAGCAGGGAAATGAATAACGACTTACCAAGTTTGGGGGGTTGTACATGGAGAATCCATCCCGCGGTTTAATGTGAAGGAATTCTTTCTCTTCTCCTTTGTATAAATCGGACAATATCCTTGCCAGAGCAGTGGCAGAGTCCGGACCCTTACGACCATAGTGGGTGGCATCATCTTCCCCGTTGAAGTGCCACACGGGCTTCCCCCGATATTGAAGTGGTTGCACCCCCCGTATTATGCATATTGCCATAACCTTGACTATCGTCAGTCTGGACTTGGCCAGTAACTTTATCCTGCTCATCAGGAATTGTATTTCCCTGGTATCCTCCTCTTGGGGGCCTCGGGGGCGCCAGCTTAGATGTGCCCTCGGGGGGGCGTCACTGAACTTGGGGAGACCTGTCCGGACTGAATCCGGAAGGGGAACGTTATCAATGTAAAACCACTCCGAAGGCCAGTTCTTTGGTGCCTTCTTGGGAGTGCCGGATAGGTATCCGGTCTCGGCAATGAGCCATACTTCGGCCCCGCCCACTTGACATAGGGATTCTCCCTGGTTGCGGGGGACAACACAGAACAGCTTCTTCCATAACCCGAAGTAAGGCTCGCAACCTAAAAATAGCTCGCAAAGGGCAATGTACCCTGCTATGTGTAGTACGGAGGCAGGGGTAAGGTTGTGCAACTGGAGACCATAGAACTCCAGGAGCCCGTGAAGGAACGGGTGGATGGGAAACCCGACGCCCCTTAGCAGATGCGGGATGAGGCATATTCGCTCCTCTGGAGATGGATTAGGAGATCCCTCTGCTTGTTCCCCTCCGTTATAAGTGGATATTCTGGCTCAGACGGGGACCATGAACGCCGGTGGGAGAAACCCTTGGGTTTGTAACTCTATCAAACGGCTATGAGGAACTGAACACTCTTCCCAATCCCCCGGCTTGGAGCGAGTAGAGCAAGCAGAAGAGCTGCGACGGCCGGCCATGTTGGAATGGTTTTTTCCGGAGCACTCTGCGGGATGCTTGCTCGGGGGAGGAGAGTGAGGTTTGGATCTGAGAATCCCCGTATCTTCAAATAGACGGTCAGCCCGAAGGATTGAGGGTGAAAATGCCTCGGCTCCTCGCATTCGCTCGACACGTGGAGATGGTCATTATTGAGGCATTGAAGCCGAGGAGTACAACATTGATGGGAGCCGGACACTACTCGCCGTAGCAGGTACATTGGAGTATTCGGAGAAGGAACCCACCTTGCAATGTCGAAGACAAGACCGCGCGCCGGACTCATCGTCATTGAAGCCTGGTTCAGGGGCTACTGAGGGAGTCCGGGATTAGCGGGTATCCGGAGAGCCGGATTATATACATCGTCCAGACTATTGAAGCGTGAAGATACAAGATTCAAGACTCCGGCACGTGTCCGGATGGGACTCTCCTTTGCGTGGAAGGCAAGCTTGGCGATCCGGATATTGTATTTCCTTCCTTGTAACTAACTCCATGTAAACCCTAGCCCTCTCTGATGTCTATATAAACCGGAGAGGTTGGTCCTTAGAAGGCCGATCACAACTACAATCATAATCATCATAGGCTAGCTTATAGGGTTTAGCCTCTACAATCTCGTGGTAGATCTACTCTTGTACTACTCATATCGTCAATATTAATCAAGTAGGAGGTAGGGTTTTACCTCCATCGAGAGGTCCCGAACCTGAGTAAACATTGTGTTCCTTGCTTCTTATTACCATCAGCCTAAGACGCACAGATAGGGACCACCTACCCAAGATCCCCCGGTTTTGACACCGACGGGCATCACGTAACTGGTGTGTGTGTGTGAGAGAGAGATTCTGAGAGACAGAGTGCGTGTGTGCGACTCTACTCTTCGGACATGTACTCAACCTTTTGCATCGGGATATAAGTATAATGGTATTTACTTTAGCTAGTGACTTACGTGGCCATGTTAACGTGGTTGTGTCAAAAAATGTCACTTCCTTCTCGTGATTTGTGTTATATAATTACAAGCAAGATTCTCGTGCATTGCACGGAACATCGATATGCATTTTTTTACAAAACACCTGTTGTGATTGACCCATGCAGGAGTAATCCCTTGTGTAAAAACTAATGATATCTCGAGAATTTTATCGGAAAACTGGTATCTCGAGAATGTCATCGAATAAATGAAAGATGAGAGATAAGGCGAGGAGGAGTGGAGTGTGGTGGTGACTGGTGGTCGGAATGGGCGGAGGCATGGGGATGGACGGCGCCGGCAGGCAGCAGCGGCCACCATGCATGCTAGATTGTTCCAGAGACTTATTCCTTTTTTAATTGCTGAGCAATGAGGTTGTGGGAGATAATGATGTGGAGAGAGGTGCGGGTATCTTTTGTAAAATTATCATAGTTTGCTTTCTATCCGTTAGATATAGATCATATGGTCTGTATTACAAGATGGCAGGCACACCATCATCGCCAACTCATTTTTTTTATAAGTGTACATATGATAAGTTTGCTGACTACTAAAGTAAAGTGGAATTTGTCCATGTTATTCAAGTAAATAAAGGTGATTGTTTATCATACGGGTAAGGTTGGATGAAGGGTGGTAGGAACAAATGCTCCGCCTAGAGCATGTGTGTGTGAGATGGAGTGTTAATGTGTGTGTGTGGGGCGTGTGTGTGTGTGTGTGAGAGAGAGAGAGAGAGAGGAGAGATAGAGAGATGGAGTCTTAGTTTGTGTGTGTGTGTGTGAGAGAGAGAGAGAGAGAGATGGAGTCTTAGTGTGTGTGTGGGGAGGGGTGCGTGTGTGCGTGTGTGTGTGTGTGTGTGAGAGAGAGAGAGAGAGATGAAGTCTTAGTGTGTGGGGGGGAGGGTGCGTGCATGTGTGTGTGTGTGTGTGTGTCGCGGGGTCCTCTGTGGCGGATGTAATTTAAGTGTGCATGGCTTCATCATAGAGAGGTGATGTGTATGGCAGAGGCCACCAACGATGGGGTGCGAGAGAGAAAATGCCCGTAGAGATGGAAGAGAAGGTGTGTGCGCGTGAGAGGAGTCGACATCGAGAGAACATGTTTGTTCGAGAGACACCGAGGAAGACTACTATGTATCGATGGTGCATGTAGGCGGGAATTAAACAAAGGGATGGTCTTATTGGTTTCAGGGGTATAGGGGAAGAGTGAGAGGCGGGGGGGGGGGTAGCTAGAAGGAGATTGTTAAGTTTGAGTGTGTGTTTAACCCATCCAGGCGGAAGTTATGTGCACAAAAGAGGAGAACGATTCGATGTGGCATTACGATTGAGGGTAATTAACTACGTATGGAGACATAGAGACCTTGAACGTGCATGTGTGAGAGGTATACATGTATACGTCGGATGTGTGTGTGCGCGCGAGCGCATGAACGAGATAAAAGAAAGAAGACATAAGTCGTAAGATCAACGACATGGGAGAGACGGATCGGTATGACAATATGCATGCATGTGAGAATGCAGGGAAGAAGGCCCGACAATTGAGCATGTGTTTTTCTCTTTAAGAGATAGTGGCGTGGGTTGGAGCATGCATATATGGCGAGCAGAGGGAGTGAGGCGCAACGATTGTGCAAAAGAGATCAACCTATAAATGCATATGTATGGAGAGACATATATAGTGTGGGTGATAGGAAGCAAGACTCCGTGCAAGAAAGAAATGTTGACGGATAAACTACAGATAGATACAGAGATGGAGATGCTAGCTAGAGGGACATCCGCTAGTTTGGGTGTTGGAGATGACCGTCGGGTGGTTCAAAGGGTGAAGTTATATATGTGTGTGAGAGGGCACTTGACTGCATGTGGAGAGAAACATATGTAGTGTGCGTGATAGGAATCAAGAGTGAGGGCGAGAAAGAAGGTTGATGGAGAAATAGATAAATAGAAAGATAAAGATGCTAGCTAGTGTGCGTTAGAGATAGGAGTCGAGTGGATCAGAAGGCTGGGTTATGTGTGTGGGTGTGAGAGAGATAGAGAGAGGGTGCATGTGAGTCACATACAAATAGATATCAGAGAGAAATGAGATCCAGAGAGACGGAGTTTTGTGTCTGCGAGAGAGAAAGATATTTCACAACGAGAGTGATAGCTAGAGAGACATGTGAGGGAATGCAAGATATCTCTAGGGAGAGAGGGTGTGTGTGAGCGACATACAAGAGAACAATGGAGAAATATGAGACCCTGGGAGACAGAGTTTGTGTTTGTGTGTGAGAAAGAGATATTGAAGAGGAAGAGTCGTAGGTTCTCATATCTAAGGAGCGAAAGACATCTCTGTATGAGGGGTGTGCGAGTGGCACACATGGGAATAGTAGAGAGAAATGAGACCTCGGGAGAAAAAGTGTTGTGTTTGTGTGAGAGTAAGAGATTCCACATGGAGAATCATAGTTAGAGACACATAGCAGGAAGCGAGATATACTTAGAGAGAGATAGAGTGATGAAGGTCGAGGGAGAGAGTATTGTCAGTATGTTACGAAGATAAAAGATCATTGTCGACATACAGGTAGCACGAGAGATACCTGAGAGACGATAAACGCGTATAGGTCCAGATAGATAGTCCTATATAGGCATGAGTAATAGCTATATGAGACGAATATCTGGATTAAAGGGCATTCAAATATTTAAACTGGAGATCACGACATCGATAATATCATAACACAAATTGGTGTATCAAACATGCATATTCATTTGAATTTGGGCACACGTGTAATGTTATATAGTTTATCAATATTGGTGATCCATAGATTCTTTAATTACAAACAATGCATGGTTTATATGCAATTAATGTCTAAACGAGATTACACTATATGTTGCATGTGTGAAACACATTATACATGTTTGAGAAGTAAAAAAACGCATGAAACACACATTAATTGGAGACAGTTAGCGAGGAATGCATCCATTGGATTTCAATAAAGTGGTTTCAAATATTTGAAAATCCAAATTGATGGATACAACCTTATGCTGAGATCATGCCATTTGTAAACCATATTTATGTATAAATGGTGTCGTGCTTTTGAAAGTATATATATATATATATATATATATATATATATATATATATATATATATATATATATATATATATGATGTATATAGAATGTAATTCCAATTGAAAATGGATCCCGCCTGAAAAAACTAGTACACAAACGGGATTCGAATTGAGTTGGCATGGTAAACGTGCACTCTGTAAAATTTGAACGAAGCGGGGAAAGTTGCAGTAACTGCCCAAAACCAAAATCTGCGAGATGGAAATCACTACTGCCTATCCCTGCCACGCAAAGCCTATATGTTGGATTTCTATAGGTTTCGATAGGGGTAGGTTTGTATTTTCACCCAAACGTGACGTAACCGCCTCTCATCCAGATTCATACACGGTGGGCGCCAAAACACGGTGTGTCCTGGGCCGAAATCGACTCCCTCCCCAATTCATATTCATACATGGTGGGCGCCCAAAAAAACTCTCGTCGGCAAATATTCGGTGTATGCGAGATTACCGTCTTATCCCCAACCGACTAATGTTGATGTGATGTAGTAGAAATTCGAAACGGGGGCTAAATTTGTAAATTTCCTCGCATTTGAGACAAGCGCACTCTGAATACATGGTTCCCCCCTTCCTCTCTACCTCCCTTTTCCCCATTCGTACTCCGTGGGCGCCAAAACACCCTCTCCACCCCACCCTCCTCCGTTCACCGCCGTCCGCCACCCCATCCACCGCCGTCCTCCTCCACCATGCCGGAGCTGATACCCCGATGCCGCCGTCCATTACAAGTGATCGACCTTTCTCATCCACGCCTTCAGACCGGGATCCTTGCATCACGTCCTCTCGCTTCATCCCCGCCGTCGTCCACCTTGCCGGTGATGCTCTTACGACCGTCTCATCCACCGCGCCCCGCCGCAACCGTCTATCCTCCTAGATCTGCTTCCACGCTACCGACAGCCATCGCTACCGCAGCACCGTCAAATTCTCAGCAGATGCATACACGGCGCCGCACAGATACGTCTCCAACGTATCTATAATTTTTTATTGTTCCATGCTATTATATTACTGCTTTTGGATGTTTATGGACTTTATTTTACACATTTATATCATTTTTGGGACTAACCTACTAACCGGAGGCCCAACCCATATTGTTGTTTTTTTGCCTACTTCACTATTTCAAAGAAAAGGAATATCAAACGGAGTCCAAACGGAATGAAACCTTCGGGAGCGTGATTTTTGGAACAAATCTGATCCGGAGAGCTTGGAGTGCAAGTCAAGAAGCTCCCGAGGGCCCCACGAGATAGCCCCCCCCCCTATAGGGCGTGCCCCCCTATCTCATGGGCCCCTCGAGCGGCCAACGACGTACTTCTTCCTCCTATATATACCTACGTACCCCGAAAACATCCAGGAGCACCACGAAACACAATTTCCACCACTGTAACCTTCTGTATCCGCGAGATCCCATCTTGGAGCCTTCGCCGACACTCTGCCGGAGGGGGAATCAACCATGGAGGGCCTCTACATCAATATCCTTGCCCCTCCAATGAGTTGTGAGTAGTTTACCACAGACCTACGGGTCCATAGTTATTAGCTAGATGGCTTCTTCTCTCTTTTTGGATCTCAATACAATGTTCTCCCCCTCTCCTGTGGAGATCTATTCGATGTAAACTCTTTTTGTAGTGTGTTTGTCGAGATCCGATGAATTGTGGGTTTATGATCAAGTTTATCTATGAATAATATTTGAATCTTCTTTGAATTCTTTTATGTATGATTGAGTTATCTTTGCAAGTCTCTTCGAATTATCAGTTTGGTTTATCCTACTAGATTGATCTTTCTTGCCATGGGAGAAGTGCTTAGCTTTGGGTTCAATCTTGCGGTGTTCTTACCCAGTGACAAAAAGGGTTGCAAGACACGTATTGTATTGTTGCCATCGAGGATAACAAGATGGGGTTTATATCATATTGCATGTGTTTATCCCTCTACATCATGTCATCTTGCTTAATGCGTTGCTCTGTTCTTATGAACTTAATACTCTAGATGCATGCTGGATAGCGGTCGATGTGTGGAGTAATAGTAGTAGATGTAGGCAGGAGTCGGTCTACTTGTTATGGACGTGATGCCTATATACATGATCATGCCTAGATAATATCATAACTGTGCGCTTTTCTATCAATTGCTCGACAGTAATTTGTTCACCCACCGTAATACTTATGTTATCTTGAGAGAAGCCTCTAGTGAAACCTATGGCCCCCGGGTCTATCTCTTATCATATTTGCTTTCAATCTACTTTTATTTGCATCTATATTATAGAATACCAAAAATATATTTATCTTAGCTTACTATCTTTATTAGATCTCACATTCGCAAGTGGCCGTGAAGGGATTGACAACCCCTTTATTGCATTGGTTGCGAGTTCTTTGTTGGTTTGTGTAGGTGCGTGGGACTTTTGAGGAGCCTCCTACTGGATTGATACCTTGGTTCTCAAAAGTTGAGGGAAATACTTACGCTACTATTGCTGCATCACCCTCTCCTCTTCGAGGAAAACCAACGCAAGCTCAAGACGTAGCAAGCTACCCCAAAGATTAGAATATGACGTGGTTTTACTGCCAAGACACCTCTCCGGCTAGTGAAAACCCTCTGCCCAGCTTTCGTGCTCTTCATATTGGGCTCAACCATCATTTGCGTGACAAGATTACAGGCGCTGAACCAAATCACTCGCCCCCACTTTGGCCAAGATCAAGGCTCTTCTGGGGAACGGGTTAACAGGCATCGACCTAGTCCGGGTTTGGCTCGCCTGGCGGGTCATTCCGTTGAGCCGCCGCCCCGGCTTGATGTGCGATTATACTGGCGCAAAGGATGACCCTCTGCATCACAGCCCTAATGACTTGCCCTGAAGATGTCATTGACGATATGACAAAATCCCTTTTGAATGAGAGCCTGGCGGATTGTGGCAAGGTGGGCTTAGCCCCCTTCTGTAAAGCTAACCCGGCTTCAAAGGTAAGCCGCCCATATGAAATAATTACCATGATTTTTCCATGTTTCACCCATACTCATACATATGTTAATCTTTTGCAGGCGGGTGATAAATTCTGGAAGGTCAAATATGACCATGAGGCTGCCAAGAAAGCCAGGAAAGAGAAGAAAGCCGCAAGGAAAGAGGCTGCCAAGAAGAAGGGCAAAAAGGCCACTGCCTCTGACCTGCTTCGGCTAGTAGACTTTTCTGAGTCGGAGGTAGCCGTTAACTCCCTTGGCTTATTTTTTAACAATCTTATTGACACTAATTATCAGCAGGAGGACACAGGAGCAAGCCGTAACAAGGCTGATGAGGTAACTATCCTTTCCTCCGACTCCGATCCTTTGCCAAGACGGAAAATCCGCAGAGTGACCCGGAAAGTAAGGTTTTCTCATCCTTTAGCTCATCACGATCCTCAATTTCTTTTGAAGCGGCAGATTCATGACAGCCGGAGGCAGACCCAGACCAGCAAGGATGCAGAGCTCTCCTCCGGCTTACCAAACACCCCAAAGAAGCGCCGGAATGAGGTCACCTCTGATTTAAATTCTCTTTATCCTTTGGCGGGTCTAACTTGCCAACCTCGCAATTCTTCTGACTCGGATTATCAGGAAACTTCCCCTTCCTCCGGCGACTCAATGCAGTCCAACCTGCCAGCTTTCAAGACTGCACCAAGGTATAATAATCTGCTTATCTTGTATTTATTTTAATCCCTTGCATCTGTACTAACCTTTTATTTTGACACAGTGGACAGCCAAGCCCAGCAAACGGGTTAGGAAGAACAAGCCAGCTGAAGACACGGTCGTGACTGCGCCGGTTCTTGAAATAGCTGTACCGGACTCGTCAACTCATGACCGCCATCTGAGCCAGTTCAAGATATGCCAACTTCCGCTGCTAACCCGCCTGCTAAACAAGCCGCTGATGTGTCAGAAAATCTAGAGATCCCTAGCCCGGTCGGGACAGATGACCCGCAAAACACTGAGGTTGAGATCACCAGAACTGGCTTTGTTGAGCCGGGAAGGCCAACTGTGCTGGCGAAGTGCCCCGCCAAAGAAGAACTTCTGGAACACCGCCGGGTCAAGCTGGATGTTGCAAACTATGCTCATATGAGTGTTGGAGATATCTTTTCAAGCTACATGAACCAAGTACACAGCAGCCGGAGCCTTGAGATTGACATGGTGAAGCAAATGCACCAAAAATTCGAGGTATAACCCTTTTTCTCTTTCTTCATTAATCTGTACTATGACAGCCCCCAAGTCTATTGCGTATGATGCTTATGCTGTAGACTTAGAAACAAATTTAGTGACACTAGTAACATAGGTGAATAAGACATACAAGAAGTCCGGCTTACTCTGTAGTCCCCAAGGGGAGGCTTAACCAACATGGTTAAACCGGTCCTTAAAATGGTTATATAAAAAATGTACTTACAGAGCTTTGAACTGCAATATGCATTAGCCCCCAAGTGCCAAGTATTATTGTTTGCAAAAGTGCTTGGGACTTACTGTTATGAACCGCCGTGTTATGAACCGCCGATGAAAGTAAAATTCTTTGGCAAACATTAGCCCCCAGGTGCCAAGCATTGTTGCTGCAAAAGGCTTGGGACTTTAATACTGCATAACAAATTGGCTTGATTTTGACCCTGTATTCGTATAGGCTGCTGAGGCAGTCCTGGATTCGGGGGTATCCGGATAGCCGGACTATATACATCGTCCGTACTATTGAAGCGTGAAGATACAAGACTCAAGACTCCGTTCCGTGTCCGGATGGGACTCTCCTTTGCGTGGAAGGCAAGCTTGGCGATCCGGATATTGTATTTCCTTCCTTGTAACCGACTCCATGTAAACTCTAGCCCTCTCCGGTGTCTATATAAACCGGAGAGGTTGGTCCTTAGAAGGTCGATCACAATTACAGCCATAATCATCATAGGCTAGCTTCTAGGGTTTAGCCTCTACGAAATCGTGGTAGATCTACTCTTGTACTACTCATATCATCAATATTAATCAAGCAGGAAGTAGGGTTTTACCTCCATTGAGAGGGCCCGAACCTGGGTAAACATTGTGTCCCTTGCTTCCTGTTACCATCTGCCTAAGACGCACAGATCGGGACCCCCTACCCGAGATCCGCCGGTTTTGACACCGAGATTGGTGCTTTCATTGAGAGTTCCTCTTTGTCGTCGATGCAAGGCTCGATGGCTCCTTCAATCATCGTCAACGACACGGTCCAGGGTGAAACTTTTCTCCCCAGATAGATCTTTGTGTTCGGCGGCTTTGCACTGCGAGCTAATTCGCTTGGCCATCTGGAGCAGATCGACAGCTACGCCCCTCGCCACCAGATCAGGTTCGGAAACCTGAACTACACGGCGGACATTCGCGGAGACTTGATCTTTGACGGGTTTGGGCCTGTGCCAGGAGCACCGGACAGTCACGATGAGCACGGTTTAGACCTGCTGTTGGACAATGCTCGGGAAATCACCCCTGCAGTAGCCACGGACCTAAATCCGGAGCAGGCTGTGTTGCCTAAGGACGGAGGGATGGACCCCACCCCGCAGGCCGCACACTCATCAGTGGTGGAGCCGAACACAGGTCTCACCTCTTTGGAAGCCTGTGACTCCGGACCCCTGGACTCGTATCCGGTTGTTGGTTCTAGTCCGCGCACTCTCGAGCCCGCCGAGCTAGGTTGGGCTCCGGTGATGGAGTTTACCGATGCGGATATCTTCCAGCACTCGCCCTTTGGCAACATGCTGAACTCATTAAAGTGTCTCTCTTTGTCAGGAGGCTCTTGGCCGAACTATGTCCGGCTTGAGTGGGAAGTAGGCGACGAAGGAATCGCTGCCCACCCACCACCCACTTCATTGCCAAGATTGATGACTAACCGACGTGCTTGACTTCGACTCCGAAGACATCGACGGTATGGACGATGATGCAGGAGAAGTACAGGAACCGCCGCTCACAGGGCGCTGGACAGCCACCTCCTCATACGATATATATATGGTGGACACTCCAAAGGAAACCAATGGTGATGAGGCAACGGAGGATAACCCCTCAAGGAGAAAAACAAAGCCTGGGCGTTGCCGACGCCGCTCCAAGCCCCGCCATAGCAATACCGGCCCAGGAGATGAAAACAATCCGGATAGTGCCGAAGAGGAATACAACCCTGATCAGCCCGCTTCCAAGCACAGCAGGAAGATGAGCAGGTCAGCCCAGACAAACAGGCGATGGACGGATATCCGGAGGAGGACAACTACATGCCCCCCTCCAAAGACGAGATTAGCCTTGGCGACGACGAGTTCGGCGTGCCTGAGGATCTCGTGGAGCAGGAGCGCTTCAAGCGTCGGCTTATGGCCACTGCGAGGAGCCTGAAAAAGAAGTAGCAGCAACTCCAGGCTGATCAAGAACTGCTCACAGATAGATGGACTGAAGTCCTGGTAGCCGAGGAATACGGACTCAAGTGCCAAATGGCTGACTGGCCACCCCATGGCCGGGATAAAACGGGATATCAGCCCGAATACCAGCCCGCACCCCCACGCCAATACACTACGGCCCAGGGCAACAGGCAAGACCTGCAAGATATACTGGAAAACAAAGCAGGACAGCCAAGATCGATCTACGTATCGCGGGGGCGCGCCCCAGCACGTGACGATGATCTTCACGCCGGATACATTATCAACAAGTCCGGCCGGGCCGAACGCAGCAACCCAGACCAATTCGAACTGCATAGCCACATAGCCCGGCACAGAGGCGCCGCGCACCCCGTCTGCTTCACTGACGAAGTGATGGATCGTAAAGTCCCAGAAGGGTTCAAACCCGTAACATCGAATCATACGATGGCACAACAGACCCCGCTGTATGGATCGAAGATTTCCTTCTCCACATTCACATGGCCCGCGAAGACGATCTCCACACCATCAAGTATCTTCCCCTTAAGCTCAAAGGACCCGCCCGACACTGGCTAAACAGCCTGCCAGCATATTCCATTAGCAGTTGGGAAAACCTGGAAGACGCATTCCTCGACAACTTCCAGGGCACATACGTGCGACCACTGGACGCTGATGACTTGAGCCACATTACTCAACAGCCCGGAGAGTCAGCCAGGAAATTCTGGACTCGGTTCCTAACTAAAAAGAACCAAATAGTCGATTGTCCAGACGCCGAAGCCCTGGCGGCTTTTAAGCATAATATCTGTGACGAGTGGCTCGCCCGACACCTCGGCCAGGAAAAACCCAAGTCCATGGCAGCCCTCACGACACTTATGACCTGCTTTTGCGCGGGCGAGGACAGCTGGTTGGCTCGCAGCAGCACCACGCCACACTCTGGCACTTCGGACATCCGTGACAATAACGGCAAGCTACGGTGCAACAGACACAAGCGATGGAACAACGGTGACAACACCGAAGACACGGCAGTCAACGCAGGATTCAGTGGATCCAAATCCGGTCAGCGGAAGAAGCCGTTCAAAATAAACAATCAAGGACCGTCCAGTCTGGACCGCATACTGGAACGCTCGTGCCAAATTCATGGCACCCCAGACAAGCCAGCCAACCACACCAATAGGGACTACTGGGTGTTCAAACAGGACAGTAAAATAAATGCCGAAAACAAGGACAAGGTGCTGCATAGCAACGATGACGAGGAGCCCCAGCGTCCGAACACGGGGGGACAGAATAAATTTCCCCCCAGGTGAAAATGGTCAACATGATCTACGCCACTCACATCCCCAAGCGGGAACGGAAGCGAGCACTAAGGGACGTTTATGCGATGGAACCAGTCGCCCCCAAATTCAACCCATGGTCAGCTTGTCCGATCACCTTTGACCATAGGGATCACCCTACTAGCATTCGTCACGGCGGCTCAGCCGCATTGGTCCTAGACCCAATCATCGACGGATTCCACCTCATGCGAGTCCTTATGGACGGCGGTAGTAGCCTGAACCTGCTTTATCAGGACACAGTGCGTAAAATGGGCATCGACCCTTCAAGGATCAGGCCCACCAAAACCACCTTTAAAGGTGTAATTCCAGGGGTAGAGGCCCGCTGCACAGGCTCTATAACATTGGAAGTGGTCTTCGGATCTCCAGATAACTTCCAAAGCGAAGAGTTAATCTTCGACATCGTCCCTTTCCGTAGTGGTTACCATGCACTGCTCGGACGAACCGCATTCACTAGATTCAATGCGGTACCACACTATGCATACCTCAAGCTCAAGATGCCAGGCCCGCGCGGGGTCATAACTTTCAATGGAAACATGGACCGCTCTCTCCGTATAGAAGAGCATACTGCAGCCCTCGTGGCAGAAGTGCAATGCGGCCTCCTCCGGCAAACCACCAATCCGGTGACGACAACCTCGAGCACAGCCAAGCGAGTCCGGAGCACCCCGCAACAGGATCACCAGGCATGCCAAGAGCGCGACTAGCAGTCCGGCCTCCACTCTAGCCCCATCAAAGAAACATTCGTGCCACGCGTACACAATTACGCACTTAAAATATCATGGGCATAGGCGGAGGCGCAGCAATGACTCAGTCAACAGTGCGGTATTACCGCATCATACCCTCATAACCCTCCCGTTTTATTTTTCAGGACACTGCTTTAGAGTAGCCTCTTCATAAGAGCCGGATTTTCGGACTTACATAGGGGAGAAAACCAAGGAGGCAACAGGCTTCGCGCACAAAAGAAAATGTCCAGGTGGAATCTATTCACGATCGTCATACCTGTTTTATATACCTGTATGCGGCCTGCCCCTGGATAGGACATGTCAAATAGTCCTATTTATCTCCGCTTAATGCAATCATTGTAAACATACGCTTAAACGTATTATTCATCAATGGGAGATCATATATAGCGTCAGCTTATTTTTCTAATTTGAGCATTTTTTCTTACAAATGTTTCTTTGATATTGCATCCGTACACCTTGGTACGGTCCGTTTGCTAGGGGCTTCTTATGGCGCCCCGTACTACGGCAAGTAAAGTCCGAACACTTTAAACAGTGCGGCACCCCGAACTTATAGCACTATATGCATCAGCTCCGAATCATGTCTTGGGTCCACAGTTGGGTTAGCCCGGCTCCCTTGTTTTGGTACCTTACATTCCGTTATATCGTCTAAGGTAGCGCAGGGAGAACTACTGCGATTGTGTCCCTGTTCTTCCGGACGAGCACCTCAGTAGAGAAAGCCGAAAACTGACCGGCATGATGCAGCGAGAGCTGGTTGCTGTTCGAGAGGTCTTAAAATCCTTAAAGATTTTTTCCGCTTTAGGCAATGAATCAGCCTTGTCCGATTTAGGCATATATAGCGCCCCAATTCGGCCCTCCGAATTCTAGGGGCTTCACCGAAATTTAAAATTATAGACTTCTATGGCTAAGTGAAAGTTATAAAGCCGCATAGTCCGATTGTCTTGTTCGCTGCGCCGGATACCTCCTTAAGGGACCAAAAATTTGGATAAAGAGTATCCGGGTTTTTCCAGGAACACCCCGGTACTAGTTACGTGGGGGCGGAAGCCGACGACTGGCTTACTTTTAGAATTTTATAAACAGCCACACAGAAGGTAATATTTTAAATCAAACAGTGCTACATAGCACAAGTAACTTCGTCTTTAAATTACAACAGCGGCAGAGGTACATTTAGTCAAAGATCTTGTCCTTGGTATATTCATCGGCTATGAGACGAGCGCCCATCATAACACCATCATAGTACTTCTCGCGATAGCGATGCGCCTTGCCCTCCAGCGGCCCGTCCTTCACCAGCTTCTCCGCATCCAGCTTGCCCCAATGCACCTTCGCACGGGCAAAGGCCCGGCGGGCACCCTCAATGCAAACGGATCGCTTGATAACTTCAAGCCGCGGACAGGCATTCACCATCCGCTTGATCGGGCCGAAGTAGCTACTGGGCAGGGGCTCACCACGCCAAATCCGGACTATGAAATCTTTCATAGCCACTTCGGCCGCCCTGTGGAGTTCGACCAACTGCTTCAGTTGGTCACTCACAGGCATTAGGTGTTCGGCCCCAGCATACTGGGACCAGAATAGCTTCTCCTTTGAGCTCCCCTCCTGGGCACGGTAGAACTCCACGGCATCTGATACGCTGCGTGGCAGATCTGTGAATGCCCCTGGAGAGCTCCGAATTCGGGTAAGTAAAAGAAACGCCTCCTCCACATGTTTGCTTTGCATAAAGAATTTCTTACCCGCCGCTATCTTTTGGGCCTCCTGGATTTCCTGCTGTGCCTTCTCGGCTTCGGCTTTGGCATCTTTCATACTCACAACTGCCTTCGCAAGCTCGGCCTCTTTCATCTTCAGATCATGCTCCACGGACTCGAACTTCTTGCCGAGGTCCCGGAGCTCTTGTTGTATCTCGCCCACTCTAGCACTTTGCTTTTCGCGCTCCTTGCATTCCAAGGCCGCCTTGTCTTCGGCCTCGGACAGCACTTTCTTCAGGGACGCCACTTCGGCGGTGGCCCCTATTACACAGTCACGACGCTTCGTCGTTAGACTAACCAATTTTATCCATCCTTAAATACATAAGAGCGGGGAATCACTCACCTTTGTTCTCTTCGAGCTGCCTCTTCGTGAGGTCGAGCTCTCTCTGCGCCAGCTCTAGGTCCCGCTTTAGTTCGGCAACCTCGGCTGTGCGGGCAGCAGCGGCAAGTAGCACAGCCTGCTTATTCACATGAATACTTATTATTAGACTCCTGTGAATTATAATTGACCCTCTATTTAGATTTTCTTTCCGAACACCAAACAGAGTATCAGGGGCTACTACCTATCGGGTGGTAATTTCACACATTTTTATTACTTACCTCAAAGCCTGTCAGGAGGCTGGTACACGCTTCGGTCAGTCCGCTCTTGGCGGACAGAACCTTCTGAACCACCACACCCATAAGAGTATGATTCACGTCATCCATGGAAGCGCCATAAAGCGCTTCCAGCAGACTATCCGACGCCTCTGGCATGACGGAAGTCGTCGGCACGGATGGCTCGCCCTCCCTAGCGAGGGGTCGTCTGCCTGTATCCGGAGCCATCGAAGGATCCGGCACAGTATCTGGATGAGAGTCCGGCTTGCTGCGGCTCTCATCGGCACGATCCACGGGGATCTTCAACCCCGCGTGTCCGACATCTGGAATCCCGCCTTGGGGCGTCTCCAGAGTCACCACCCCCCGCTCTGGGAGCCTTCGGGACAACACCTCCATGTCATCCGCGGTCTGAGGAGTAGTGGCCGTCAGGTGACCCATCCGAAGAAGATACCTCGGGATGAACCCTGGCCGGACTACATATATGTTCGGCATTATAAAAAGACTGTGAAGTAAAGTCATGATAGAGTGTGGGTACTTACGATCACGCTAGGGGCTTCCCCCTGGGTAGCCACCCCTCCTCGCTATGGGCGGCCGTGGCAGAGTAGTCTGGAAGGGACACCTTTCCCTTCTTGGACGTCCCAGCCTTCCCCTCCGGGGCGTCTTTCATCTTTTTCTCCTCCCAGTGCGGGGAGGTAGAGTTTCTTCTTGCTTCCCCCCGCCTCCGCAGGAGGAATCTGTCTCGTCGTCGTCAGACAATGTGGGTATGACGGCCTTGCACCGATGGCCTTTCCCGGTCCCTTGGTCCGCCTTCTCGGGCCCCTCGCCCTCTCCGGGTGGGGTGGCCCCTTCTTCTTCTTCTTCCTCCCCTTCGGGGGAGGAGTGTGCCTCGTCGTCTTAGGACAAGGCTTCCGGCACAACCTTAGCCGGAGACCCTTTCAGGTCCCCAGGGCCTTCTTTTCGGCCTTCTTCTCCAACACCTTGTAGGGCGCCGGGACTAGCATCTCCGTCGGGAGAGCATCAGCTGGGCCTTCTGGCAGCGGAGCCGGACAGTCAATCTGCTCCGCTGTCTCCACATAATCCTGAAAAAATATGCACAATTACTTAAGACTCCCCCATGAATATATTGGGAAGAACCGAATCCGGTGATAGTCTAAAAACTCACCTGACTAGGAGGCCGCGCGGCATGAAGCCCACGGTCCTCGGGTGTGGGAGGAGGTACTTCAGAGGCCTTGAACAGCGCCTTCCATGCGTCTTTATGCATCATGCTATAGAGCCTCTGAAGCGTCTGGTGTTCGGCTGGAACGAACTCCCACAGATTAAATGCCCGCCTTTGGCACGGGAGAATTCGGCGAATGAGCATGACCTGGATCACATTGACAAGCTTGATGTTCTTGTCCTTCATGCTCTTGATGCAGGTCTGGAGTCCGGTCAGCTCTGTAGATTCGCCCCAGGACAGGCCCTTCTTTTCCCAGGAGGTGAGCCGCTTGGGGGTTCCGGATCGGAACTCGGGGGCCGCCGCCCAGTTGGCGCCGCATGGCTCGGTGATGTAGAACCACCCCGACTGCCACCCCTTCACGGTTTCCACAAAGGAGCCGTCAAGCCAGGTGATGTTAGGCATCTTGCCCACCATGGCCCCTCCGCACTTCGCTTGCTGGCCGCTCACGATCTTCGGCTTCACGCAGAAGATTTGTAGCCACAGGCCGAAGTGAGGCTTGATGCGGAGGAAGGCCTCGCACACGACGATAAACGCCGAGATGTTGAGGACGAAATTTAGGGCTAGATCGTGGAAATCTAGCCCATAGTAGAACATGAGCCCGCGGATGAAGGGGTGAAGTGGGAACCCCAGTCCACGGACAAAGTGGGCGAGAAACACGACCCTCTCGTGGGGTCCCGGGGTTGGAATGACCTACCCGTCGTCTGGTAGCCGGTGTGCTATGTCTGGGGCCAAGTATCCGGCCGCCCGAAGATTTGAGATGTGCTTCTCCTTCACGGTGGAAGCCACCCACTTGCCTCCTGCACCGGACATGTTTACCTGTGCGGAGAAGACTTGGGCTAGGGCGCTGGAGCTCGAGGGGGCAAGAGTGGGCAAAGGAGGAAGAAGGCGTGGGTAAAAATGGGGAACTCTTATCCCATTATAGAGGCAACGAAAGCGGTGCGCCTCCCCACTCGCCCGTTGAGAATCGCTTACTTACCAAGCGCCACGATTGATGGCATGGTGGGATTACCCATACCTGTATTGATGAGAATCCCGTGATAAGGGGACATGATCTCTGCTTTGACAAGACGTGTGAAGGAAACCGCCTCGCAATATGCGCTGTGGCTGGTTGTAGGAAAACGGTACGAATAATATACCGACCGTAATGACATGTCATGTTGTCTAAAAAAGTTGTCAGCAGATTGCATTTGTGAAATATCATTCTCTCTACGGCGGTATGTGAAGATCATTTTGCGGATCCGGACACGGTTGAAGTGTTTGATAATTACCTTCGAGTATTCAGAGAAGGAACCCGCCTTGCAATGTCGAAGACAAGACTGCGCACCGGACTCATCGTCATTGAAGCCTGGTTCAGGGCCTACTGAGGGAGTCCTGGATTCGGGGGTATCCGGACAGCCGTACTATATACATCGTCCGGACTATTGAAGCGTGAAGATACAAGACTCAAGACTCCGTTCCGTGTCCGGATGGGACTCTCCTTTGCGTGGAAGGCAAGATTGGCAATCCGGATATTGTATTTCCTTCCTTGTAACGGACTCCATGTAAACCCTAGCCCTCTCCGGCGTCTATATAAACCGGAGAGGTTGGTCCTTAGAAGGCCGATCACAATTACAGCCATAATCATCATAGGCTAGCTTCTAGGGTTTAGCTTCTACGATCTCGTGGTAGATCTAGGGCCAGTTCTTTTCAGCGATTCTCCCAGAATCACCCCTCTCCCCAGCTTCTCCCAGAATCGCCACTCCATATTTTTTTTACAATCCTATCTAGTTAAGGTCTAATTAGCTAGGATTGTAAAAAATATATGGAGTAGTGATTCTGGGAGAAGCTGGGGAGGGGGCGATTCTGGTAGAATCGCCCAAAAGAACTGGCCCCTACTCTTGTACTACTCATATCGTCAATATTAATCAAGCAGGAAGTAGGGTTTTACCTCCATCGAGAGGGCCCGAACCTGGGTAAACATTGTGTCCCTTGCTTCCCGTTACCATCAGCCTAAGACGCACAGATCGGGACCCCCTACCCGAGATCCGCCGGTTTTGACACCCACAGCCGCCACGAGTCAACTTGAATCTGAGGCGACTGATCTAAAGAGCCGCCTTCAGGCCCAAGAAACGGAGATCCAAAAGGCCGATACCAAGTTTGAATTCAGTATTTCTGAACAAGAAAAACTAAAGAAAGAATTTGATAATGAAAAGAAGTCCTGGGTTGATGAAAGAACATCTTTAATTAACCGAGCTGAGAAGGCAGGGGCAGCTCTGGAAGAAGCAGCCGGTGAATTAATCGGCTTAAAGCGCCAAGTCTCTCAAATGGTCTCGGCAATCTTTGGTAAGTCACCCTGCAAGCGTTTAAACATTTGAACCTTTCAGTTGATCATATAATTGGAATTGACTCACACGATCATGTTTATACAGGCCCCAGAAGCTCCAATTTGAACCAAGATATGCTGATCAAGCTGAAGGTAGTGTACACCTTGGTGGAGCAACTATATACCGGGTCTCAACATGCATTAGCCATGGTGGCCTTGTCAAATGAAGTGCCTACCCTCCTGGTAGAGGTCTTGAAGAAGCTTTCCGTGCTGCCCCAACGGTTCAATGAACTGAGGCGGTCAGCTGCAAGAGCCGGAGCGGTAAATGCTTTAAGCCGGGCCAAGGCTTGGCTACCAGAGTTATACACGTCCGACATTGCCACTGGCTATCCAAGCTTGAAGGAAGATTGCACTCCTTTTGAAGAAGCAGACTTTACCGCTTGCGTAAAGGAGATACGCCCTATGGCTACCCTGATAGCGAACGAAGTGGATCTTACCAAGTACCAGGCGGGTTATGATGAAAAAAACGGAGAATTCCGACGCCTCATTATGAAGTGACCAGTCCGACCCCCCCACTCCGTAAGCACACCTTCGCCCCTGAAGTTGACCCGGCCGGTCTAGTTGATGATGAAGCCGAATTCGAAGCTTTGGACAACATTGACTAGTTATCGTCAACCTTCCAGCAAAGGGAACAAGGCGAAAACGCGGAGAGGGCTAACCCGGACGCTTCAGGCCAATCATGAAGGCTAACCTGTCATGGCGGCTCACACCTGTGACGTGCTGAAAAAACAATGTGAATCATCTGGACTCAAGGAGTCATGTAATAGAGTAAAAATAACTTTGCTTTGGCCGTGCCATCGTGCACGTTTTATTGCTTAATGTCATTAAGCTGCCGCGTTATATTCACCCGTGTTTACTTTTCATCTGCTTTCCGTATGCTTTGACCAAATCTTTTTAACTGTCCTGCACATGAAAACGGATCACAAGGTCTCATAGGTGGCTTACTGCCAGGCGGGTCATAATAACTTAAAAAGAGTCACAGATAAGGCTGTTGCAACATATAATGTTTAAAACACAACTATAATCGTACACCTGCGACCTTTTACTTTGCACCACCGGCTCATATGACCCGGTCAGTAAGGGTGATAACCCAATCTTCGCACATCAATATTTCCAAAGGTATAATGATGCTCATATATTGGCGACTTATCAGCCAAAATTAAACCGGGTTAAAATTAATCATATATTTGTAAACCTCGGAAAAGTCTCAAGTCAAATAAAAGGGTGCTTCCAAAAAAACTTAAACCAAATATAAAAAATTCAAGGCTGCTGATTCGAATATGATCAGTAAACCGTTCCAGAGGGGTTAAGCTAGGATTCGAATACGATCATGTAGCCCCTAGTGGCTTTGGCATTGCGCCGATCAAGAGGGTACCCCCAGCTGTGTTCTCTTCGGTTCGAATACGACCTATGTTTGAACAGGAAGCCCCCTAATGACCTTGAGAATTTTTTAATGACTCTAATTCGAATACGATCAAAGTCGGTTCCCAAAAGGGGTTAAGCGATGATTCGAATACGATCAAAGAAGCCCCTAGTGAGCTCGGCAGTGTGCCAATCAAAAGGGTACCGACAGCTATGTTCTCTTTGGTTTGAATACGATCTATGCTTGAATAGGAAGTCCCCCTAGTGATCATAAATTTTAACGGCTAGATTCGAATACGATCATTAGCTGGATCAAGCAGGTTAAGCCAGATCAAATGTGATCAGCCCCTAAGTGATCATGTAAGATAACAATGATAATAATGATGACATATTTACCTTTGAGGGAAAAAAGGACAGAGGTCCTGCTTTATTATTGATCATAATATATACATTGTCGAAATATGTACATCATGAGAGTTGGTGGCTCAAGTATAGTAAGGCCGAAGATGAGCGATATTCCACGGCCTACGGGTCTCCTCCTCCGACTTACCTGAGTCTTTGTGCTCTCGAACATCGATAAGGTAGTATGACCCGTTGTTCAAGTTCTTGCAGACCACAAAGGGCCCTTCCCAAGGTGGGGATAACTTGTGCACATCAGTTTGATCCTGGATGAGCCGGAGCACCAAATCACCTTCCTGAAAGGCTCTGGACTTAACCCAGCGGCTGTGATAGCGGCGCAAGTCCTGTTGGTAAATCACCGAACGAGCTGCTACCTAGTCCTGCTGTTCATCTAACAAGTCAAGAGCATCCTGACGCGCCTGTTCATTTTCCGCCTCAACATAAGCCGCCACGCGAGGCGAGTCATGACGGATGTCACTAGGGAGAACCGCCTCAGCTCCATAGACCATGAAGAAGGGCGTATAACCCATAGATTTGTTGGGAGTAGTGTTGATGCTCCATAACACAGAGGGTAACTCCTCAACCCAACAAGCCGGCATCCGCTGCAGGGGGACCAAAAGTCGGGGCTTGATGCCTTTTAAGATCTCCTGATTGGCTCTCTCGGCTTGACCATTGGATTGGGGGTGAGCCACTGATGAAACATCAAGCCGAATATGCTCACGTTGACAAAATTCTTCCATGGCGCCTTTAGACAGATTAGTGCCATTGTTAGTTATAATGCTGTGTGGAAAGCCGAAGCGAAATATCACCTTTTTCATGAACTGAACCGTTGTAGCTGCATCACACTTACTGACTGGCTCTGCCTCAACCCACTTTGTAAATTTATCAACTGTCACCAAGAGGTGGGTCTTTTTATCTTTGGACCTTTTGAAAGGCCCAACCATGTCAAGCCCCCAAACTGCAAACGGCCAAGTAATTGGAATCATCCTCAACTCTTGAGCCGACACATGAGCCCATCTTGAGAACTTCTGACAACTGTCACATTTACTAACCAAGTCCTTCGCATCAGTGTGAGCCGTCAGCCAATAGAATCCATGACGGAAGGCCTTGGCCACAAGTGATTTTGACCCAGCGTGATGACCACAATCCCCTTCGTGAATCTCACGTAGAATTTCTTGGCCTTCTTCAGGGAAGACGCAACGCTGAAACGCCCCTGTAACACTGCGATGATGCAACTCGCCACTGACAATCGTCATTGACTTAGACCGCCGGGTTATCTTCCTGGCCAAGGTTTCATCCTCAGGCAACTCGCCCTGGGTCATATAAGCCAAATATGGCACAGTCCAATCTGGGATGACATGAAGAGCCGCCACCAATTGTGCTTCCGGGTCAGGAACAGCCAAGTCTTCCTCTGTAGGTAACTTGACAGAAGGGTTATGCAGAATATCCAAGAAAGTATTAGGCGGCACCGGCTTACGCTGAGAGCCCAGCCGGCTTAGGGCATCAGCCGCCTCGTTCTTTCTGTGGTCAATGTGCTCCACTTGGTAACCCTTGAAGTGTCCAGCAATGGCGTCAACTTCATGGCGATAAGCCGCCATGAGAGGATCCTTGGAATCCCACTTGCCTGATACCTGTTGAGCCACCAAATCTGAGTCGCCAAAACACCTTACCCGGCTTAAACTCATCTCCTTAGCCATCCGAAGACCATGGAGTAAGGCTTTGTACTCAGCTGCATTGTTAGTATAGGGAAACATCAACCGTAGCACATAAAAAAATTTGTCACCTTGAGGGGAGGCTAAAACAACTCCAGCCCCCGAGCCCTCCAATTGCCTGGACCCGTCAAAATGAATAGTCCAATATGTATTGTCCGGCTTTTCTTCAGGCACCTGCAGCTCTGTCCAATCGTTGATGAAATCCACTAGTGCTTGAGATTTGATAGCAGTGCGCGGCACATACTTTAAACCATGAGGCCCAAGTTCAATGGCCCACTTGGCGACTCATCCGGTCGCTTCTCTGTTCTGAATTATATCTCCTAAAGGAGCAGAACTAACCACAGTGATGGGGTGGCCTAGGAAATATTGCTTAAGCTTTCGTCTTGCCATGAACACCCCATAAACGAGCTTATGCCAATGTGGATACCATTGCTTGGACTCAATAAGTACCTCACTGATGTAGTAAACCAGCCGCTGAACCGGATGCTCCTTGCCAGCCTCCTTGCGCTCCACCATGATGGCCATGCTAACAGCGCGTGTGTTAGCAGCCACATATAACAATAAGGGCTCCTTATCAATGGGAGGAGCAAGAACCGGCGGCTCAGCCAACTGTCTCTTCAAATCTTCGAAGGCAGCGTTGGCAGCGTCACTCCAGATAAAATTATTTGTTTTCTTCATCATTTGATATAGTGGTATGGCCTTCTCGCCTAACCGGCTTATGAACCGGCTTAAAGCAGGGATACAACCCACCAAACGCTGAACATCATTGATACACGCCGGTTTAGCCAGAGAGGTGATGCCTTGATCTTTTCCGGGTTAGCCTCGATGCCTCTATTAGAAACTAGAAACCCCAAAAGCTTGCCTGCAGGTATGCCAAAAACACACTTGGTCGGGTTAAGCATCATCTTGTAGACCCGAAGATTGTCAAAGGTTTCCTTCAGATCATCTATCAAGGTCTCCTTCTCTCTGGATTTTACCACAATATCATCAACATAAGCATGAACATTGCGCCCAATTTGACTGTGAAGACAATTTTGCACACACTGCTGGTAAGTCGCCTAGGCACTCTTGAGCCCGAAAGGCATAGATACATAGCAGAAGGCTCCAAACGGAGTAATGAATGTCGTCTTCTCCTGGTCCTTAACTGCCATCTTGATCTGATGATAACCAGAGTAAGCATCCAAAAAGCTCAAACGCTCACAACCCGCCGTAGCATCAATGATTTGATCAATACGAGGGAGAGCAAAGGGATCAGCTGGACAAGCTTTGTTTAAATCCGTGTAATCCACACACATACGCCAAGTGCTATTTTTCTTAAGCACAAGCACCGGGTTAGCCAACCACTCCAGATGAAAAACTTCAATGATGAACCCAGCAACTAAGAGCCGGGCTACCTCCTCACCAATGGCTTTACACCTCTCCTCATTGAACCGCTGAAGAAACTGCTTGACCGGCTTAAACCTTGGATCAATATTAAGAGTATGCTCAGCGAGTTCTCTTGGTACACCTGGCATGTCAGAAGGTTTCCATGCAAACATGTCCCGGTTCTCACGGATGAACTCGATGAGCGCGCTTTCCTATTTGGGATCCAAATTAGCACTGATACTGAACTGCTTGGATGAGTCGCCTGGAACAAAGTCAACAAGCTTAGTATCATCGGCCGACTTAAACTTCATGACCGGCTCATGCTTTGTGGTTGGCATTTTCAAAGACGTCATATCCGCCGGATCAACATTGTCCTTGTAGAACTTCAACTCTTCTATTGCACAGACCGACTGAGCATAAGCCGCGTCGCCTTCTTCACATTCCAAGGCTACCTTCCGGCTTCCATGCACCATGATGGTTCCCTTATGACCTGGCATTTTAAGCTGCAAATACACATAACACGACCGTGCTATGAACTTGGCATAAGTCGGTCGCCCAAACAAAGCATGATATGGGCTCTTGATCTTGACCACTTCAAACGTCAATTTCTCGGCCCTGGAGTCATATTCGTCTCCAAAGGCTACCTCCAATTCGATCTTACCAACTGGATATGCAGACTTACCGGGCATGACGCCATGGAAAATAGTGTTGGACTGCTTAAGGCTTTTTTCAGTTAACCCCATGCGACGGAAGGTCTCATAATATAGGATGTTGATGCTGCTGCCTCCATCCATGAGTACCATGGTGAATTTATATCCACCAACCTGAGGGGCGACCACCAAGGCTAAGTGACCCGGATTATCAACCCGGGGAGGGTGATCTTCCCTACTCCATAGAATAGGCTGCTCAGACCATCTCAAATAATGAGGAACTGCCGGCTCAACAGCATTCACAGCCCTCTTATGAAGCTTCTAGTCTCGTTTGCACAAACTGGTGGTAAATACATGATATTGTCCACTATTCAGCTGCTTTGGATGGCTCTGGTATCCTCCCTGCTGCTGCTGCTACTGACCACTCTGGCCAGATTGCTGATTATAACCACCTAGATTGCCTTGAGAATTTTGAAAGTTGGGATTTGAACCGCCGCCCGGCCCATGAAAACCGCCGCCACCTGAGCCGCCGCCCTGCCCATTGTTACCATCGAACATGTTGGAATTTTTGAAAGCCTTCATGATCGTACAGTCCTACCATAGATGAGTAGCCGGCTTCTGCTGAGTGATGTCCCTTGGATAGGGCTCATTCAGTAACTGCTCAAGTGTGGGGCCTGACCCGCCAGAGCGGGAAGGTGGTCTCCCCTTACGCCATTGGTTGTTACCCTACACATTAGTGTTAGCCACAAACTCCAAACTACCATCAACCTTACATTTATTACCTCCTTGATTTGCCAAGTTATGCTGAGGGCCCTTGCCGTTGGCGTTCTTCTTTCCCTTCCCTGTCTTTTCATCATCAGACTCGGGATCCTTGGCACTATCAGAATCGGCGTACTTGACCAGAGCCTCCATCAGCGTGCCCATATCATTACAATCATGCTTGAGCCGACCCAGCTTTTGTTTCAGAGGCAAAAAATGGCAATTTTTCTCCAACATTAAGACTACAGAGCCGGTATCCATCTTATCAGACGAATGTATTATGGCTTTAACCTGGCGCACCCAATGGGTTGTAGATTCGCCCTCCTCCTTCTTGCAATTCGTCAAATCCACAATTGACATGGGCTGCTTACACGTATCCTTGAAATTCTGGACAAACCGGGCTTTTAGCTCCGCCCATGAACTGATTGAATTAGGTGGTAGGCCTTTCAACCAAGTGCGGGCGGTCCCATCCAACATCATGGTAAAGTACTTTGCCATCGCAGCATCACTGACCTCCAATAATTCCATAGCCATCTCGTAACTTTCAATCCACGCCCCGGGCTGTAAGTCGGTCGTGTAGTTCGTTACCTTCCTAGGTCCCTTAAAATCCTTGGGCAAACGCTCGTTACGTAGAGCCGGCACTAGACAGGGGACAACTCCGGTCCTGGTGGCCACACCTGCCTCGATAGAAGTCGTCGGATAAACCGGATACGGCTGGTAAGCCATCAGCTGAGCCGCCTGCTGAGCCGCCCGCTCAGCCTCTTGACATATTTTGTCTTGATCTACCAAGTTAAAGGCACCACAGCGCGCTGGGTCATGCCCACCTGGCTGGTTACGGCGCCGGACGTTGCTTGAAACGGCCGCTGAATCCACGTGACTGCTATAACTTGGGCTCCGGCTTGGACGAGGGGTTGAATGAATCCTGTCCCGGCTGTACGAGTATGCCTCCTGTTGTGCTAAGGCTGTCTGAAGAAGTTCCCTGACCCGGCGGGTTTCAACCGCTGCTGGAGAGTCGCCATCAATTGGGAGAGCCGTCAGTCGTGCCGCCGTCGTGATCATGTTCTCTAACGGGTTAGAATAGTGACCCAGAGGTGTCAGTACATACTGAGGTGGAGCAGTATTCACATGGGGAGGCCCCATCACCTGTGGCTGAACCGACGCCCCGACCCCAGGTGTTGCAACCCGGTCTACCTCAGTGCGCGGGGAGAGCCACGTCGGGTTACTGGGCCCTGCTCCAGGTGTGTGAAAGAGGTTTCGAGGATCATAAACCGAAGGGATTCGAGACTGAGTCTTCTGATGTCTTCTCCTCATGACCTCATTAGATGCGTTCTGATCTTGCATGAGCCGGAAAGTCTGCGTGTCTGAATCCGCTGAGCCTGAGCATCCAGAGATGCTCGCTCTGAAGTTATCCTGACATCTTCCGCAACTAGGTCTTCCTTAGCCTGCACCACATCCAATTTTAGTTGTGCCACTTCCGCATCATGTCGAGCTTGATCCGCCGGGTTAACCATGATGGTTAACAGAGTGGACATCTTATCTGTGAGATCCATCAACACCTGAGTCAGCGAGCATACAGGGCCTCCTGCCCCGGCTGCTGCTGACCCAGAGGTTATGGCCACCACGGTTGTGGAGTCTTGGATAGGTTGTGTGTCGGCCATGAAGATTCTGGCCCTGCTCGGCGGCTCGAGGTAATCCGGAATACTTCTGCCATTGGAACAGTCCCCAAGCCCGCCGTCTTGCAGTTGATATAATGAATTCGTCTCACCTATGGACGACTCACCATCAGAGTAGATGGCCGTCTCACCGCCAGATGCAGATCCTTCAGAGAGCCCTCTGATGCATCCCACGAAGGCACGCTTCACAGCAGGCGGAGCCCGGGCGGGTCTCGCACGCTGAACCATCTCGACGAGGTTGGTGCAGATGTCCGACTCAGGGCCTGGCTCACCGATCTTGCCAATGAAGACGTGAATTCCGCCGAAGGGGACCTAGTACTCGTACTCAATTGAGCCGGCGTCGAGGCCCCAGCCTGCATCGTTGATGTATAGCTTGCCACGACGACTCTTGGTCATCCGTCCCACAGCGTATCCCTTGAGCCCTTCGAAGCTGCCCTTCAAGAACTCAAATCCACCGTGTGTCGGCCCCATGGTGGGCGCCGACTGTCGTGGAATTGTCATGGCAGATGTCCTAGCAAAAGGACTTAGTCGTGTGGCCATCACAACTAGGAAGCTTAAAGGGGTTAACTGTGACAAAGGACATGAGGTTTATATTGGTTTGGCCCCTTACGGTGAAGGTAAAAGCCTACGATCCGGTTTTGAGTGGGATTGCTTATGTCTCGATAACCAGGGAGCGAATCGCTTGACCTAGCTCTCGAGTTGATGTTACCTGTCATGAACCGCCGTCGGGTCGTCCCTTTATATACATAGGTCGACACCCTGCGGCTTACAGTCCCGGCCGGTTCATAAACAGTGTCCGACTCGGTCTCTTAACTATTCCTGCCTTACAATTCAAGTTACACATACATGGCGGTTCATCACTATGGACCTTAAATCGCCTCTGGGCCTTGGGCCCTTAACTAAACTGCCATCTATATCTTGGGTCTTGGGCTTCAAGAATAATCGTGAGTATAACCCGGCCCCTCCTGGGCGGGTCATACCAATAATTATATCCCCAACAACTTCGGTTGTTGCCGACCAATTATATTCTTTAAGATGGCTAGCTTTCGGCTTCTCCTAGTCTGAGGTACTAACACGGATGACCCGGAAGTAACAATCACAGAGGTGCTCCCTTTACCTCCTAGCCGAGCAATTGGGAATGTAGGGGTAATCACAAGAGCCAGGCAACCCAGCTTGGCCGAAATCTTAAGTCAAATTGATGCATATTTATGGCTTTATAACGATGATTACAGAAGGCAGCGCTTGTATACTGAATACAAATGCTGATGATATGTTTATTTTGACTCTGTTGCAACCGTTTAAGTTGAAAGTGGCCCATCGTCGACTTCTACCTCTTTGTAGATACTATGCAGGGTGTTTCCGCAATAACAAGACAACCCTTAGCCGACGTCTCGGTGCCCGGAGGCGGTTGTGTTAGTTTAAACGAGGCAATCAGCTATGCGGGCTTTAGAACTTTCACTTAGTCATAGGAGCTTAAAGTTGGGAGGCCGGCTACTAGCCCCTGGTTAGTGTTAGACGACAGCCGAGGTCAAGTCGTAAACACTTCGGCCAATGTTATGAACGACCCGTCATTTAACATAGTCATCGGATTGCTGACCAGTTTAAGCTTATTGTGACAATCAGTTTTCGGCTTTCTCCACTGAGGTTCTTAACCATGCAAGCTAGAATTACAATCACAGTGGTTCTCCCTTTGCACACCTAGCTGAACAAAGCAAACGTAGGAGGCAAGCACAGGATCCGGGCAACCCAACTATTGACCAAAGACACAATTCGAAACCGATGCATATATAGTAATATCCAAGAATGTTTTTGCAGAATCTCTAAAGGTGTCTGGCGTTGCACTACGATACTTATGCTGGAAACACACAAATAGTTTAAAAGTGCCATAGGCTCGAAAAGCCAAAAACTTATGTAAAATCTTGACGTCTGGACTAAACCGAGATTTTGGTGCCAATCCAGAAATTGGTCTTTTTAAAAAAAATGTGCTTCTGTGGTGCTTTAACATGACACATCCAATCCGAAGACTTCAAGCGGGTCAGCCTACAGCTTCAAGCTCCTTATCCCGAAGGCGGAGGGCTTCTCCGAGGCAAGTTTAGCGAACTAAACTGGAGCGGCTTTAGAGAGAAGCTAGGCTATCCGGCTATTGACCATACACTCGAGTCAAAAAAGGAGCGGTAGAAAAATACTTTGCAACGACCAAGAAGAAAACACATTATTATAGAATGGCTCATGTAAATTTTAAGAGCCCCTAGTTAACATGGGTAAGGGGAGTTTCTTTTAACGAACAACGTATGTGAGCATTGTCGAACCGAACACAAGTTAAAATTTTAAAACTTTGAGCATGAAAGCGACTTAGCTAGTTAATGTGTTCGGCATTGATGACGCGGTCCGTGCTTGATGCGGGACAAGGTTCCATCCCCCAAACCAGTCCCGAGGTGACGGAGCGAAGAGCTCAGCACTCCGAAGTGGTGACATAGCACGGCCAATGCAGGCCGGTAGAGTGACGCCAAAGTCCCTGGCGTGGGTTAATGAAGTGTTGACGAAGCCCCCCATCCAGCCGAGGTGACGTGGTATGTTAGTACACCGAGGTGACAACTCTGCCCGACCCGAATCATTTACATGTGCACAAAAAATAGTGCAAACCAGAGATAATAGTAATAATAATAATAAATTAAAAAAATGTTGCATAATAAATAATTTATGCAAACTGAGTAATAAAAGAAATATGGCATGTGCGCCAAGCACTCAATGAGGTAGAGCTCTGTCGGCGATGCCGAAGTCCCCGAGGCAACCGAACACGTCGGTATGGCAACACGACCAAAAAGGTGATCACGCGAGCCGATTTACGCCGATTGAGACGACGGCGTCGGCTTGCCGAAGAGACCACGTGACGCAGTCAAAGTCCATTACCTGCACATGTAAAATAGTGCAGGCCAATAATAATATATAAATATATAAAAATCCTCGCATAATTAATTTATGCAAAATAATTTATTTAAAGATATGTGGCCTGGCGCCGAAGTCAATTTCGATGCAGGGCGTCGGCGTGATGCGGTAAAGGCGTGGCAAAGCCTGAATTCACAGGTCGGTCTGAGTTCCGGATGCGGCGTTCGCCGAACTATGTACGGAAACTGACCGAACCACCACGCGACTGTCGTTAATGCGGCCACCATTTGATAGACCTGTGTACAGATGATGGAACAAACCAGAGTAATAATTCCTTGGGAAAAATAAACCCAAACAAGCGAAAATTGCTAGGATTAATTGCACCTGGTTTATTTGTTGTAGCAGTCCGAAGAAAAGTGGCTCCCAAAATTGGGACTCGATCCGCATACCCATTGCCTGATGGGAGGTGAAGCGACGACATGGTGATGCTGGTAAAGGTTGGCTTGCCAAGGCAAAGCTCCCGGTCCAGCTAACATGACAAAGTTGGTCGGCTGACGACGCCAAAGTCTCCGGAGTAAGTTGATAAAGGGATGGCGAAACCCCCGGTCCAGACGAGGTGATGGGGCAGGTCGGTAAGGAGACATTGCTGCTGCCATGTCAGCCGAGGTGTTGAAGTAGTTTGGCGTGATGGACATCGGCTTGAAGAAGCAACGGTGCGGCCATGCCGATGCAGGTCGTAACTCGTGATGTGGTCAATGCTCGCTTGATGAAGTGACCGTGCGGCGATGTCGGTGTGCCCGCTCCGTGTAATTCATGGGGAGGCGATGTTGGTGATGATTTATCCTTTGCGATGCCGAACTCTTGTCCGGCTTGCCGAGATGATGATCCAAAGAAGTTGAGCTCGGATCCACAAAGCGATGACGTATATAGCACAGGTCGGCAGCTGATACGTCTCCAACGTATGTATAATTTTTGATTGTTCCATGAAATTATATTACCCCTTTTGGATGTTTATGGGCTTTATTTTACACATTTATATCATTTTTGGGACTAACCTACTAACCGGAGCCCACCCCATATTGCTGTTTTTATTTGCCTATTTCAGTATTTCGAAGAAAAGGAATATCAAACGGAGTCCAAACGGAATGAAACCTTCGAGAGCGTGATTTTTGGAACAAATATAATCCGGAGAGCTTGGAGTGCAAGTCAAGAAGCTCCCGAGGGCCCCACGAGATAGCCCCCCCCCCTGTAGGGCGCGCCCCCTGTCTCGTGGGCCCCTCGGGCGACCACCGACGTACTTCTTCCTCCTATATATACCTACGTACCCCAAAAACATCCAGGAGCACCACGAAACATAGTTTCCACCACCGTAACCTTCTGTATCCGCGAGATCCCATCTTGGAGCCTTCGCCGGCACTCTGCCGGAGGGGGAATCAACCACGGAGGGCCTCTACATCAACATCCTTGCCCCTCCGATGAGTTGTGAGTAGTTTACCTCAGACCTACGGGTCCATAGTTATTAGCTAGATGGCTTCTTCTCTCTTTTCGGATCTCAATACAATGTTCTCCCCCTCTCTTGTGGAGATCTATTCGATGTAACCTCTTTTTGCGGTGTGTTTGTCGAGATCCGATGAATTGTGGGTTTATGATCAAGTTTATCTATGAATAATATTTGAATCTTCTCTGAATTCTTTTATGTACGATTGAGTTATCTTTGCAAGTCTCTTCGAATTATCAGTTTGGTTTGGCCTACTAGATTGATCTTACTTGCCATGGGAGAAGTTCTTAGCTTTGGGTTCAATCTTGCGGTGTTCGTACCGAGTGACAAAAAGGGTTGCAAGACACGTATTGTATTGTTGCCATCGAGGATAACAAGATGGGGTTTATATCATATTGCATGTGTTTATCCCTCTACATCATGTCATCTTGCTTAATGCGTTGCTCTGTTCTTATGAACTTAATACTCTAGATGCATGCTGGATAGCGGTCGATGTGTGGAGTAATAGTAGTAGATGCAGGCAGGAGTCAGTCTACTTGTTATGGACATGATGCCTATATACATGATCATGCCTAGATAATCTCATAACTATGCGCTTTTCTATCAATTGCTCGACAGTAATTTGTTCACCCACCGTAATACTTATGCTATCTTGAGAGAAGCCTCTAGTGAAACCTATGGCCCCCGGGTCTATATCTTATCATATTTTCTTTCAATCTACTTTTATTTGCATCTTTACTTTTTGCATCTATCTTATAAAATACCAAAAATATATTTATCTTATCATACTATCTTTACTAGATCTCACTTTCGTAAGTGGCCGTGAAGGGATTGACAACCCCTTTATTATGTTGGTTGCGAGTTCTTAGTTTGTTTGTGTAGGTGCGTGATAACCCACAAGTATAGGGGACCGCAACAGTTTTCGAGGGTAGAGTATTCAACCCAAATTTGTTGATTCGACACAAGGGGAGCCAAAGAATATTCTCAAGTATTAGCAGCTGAGTTGTCAATTCAACCACACCTGGAAACTTAATATCTGCAGCAAAGTGTTTAGTAGCAAAGTAATATGATAGTGGTGGTAACGGTAACAAAGTAAAGACAGCAAAAGTAATGTTTTTGGTATTTTTGTAGTGATGATAACAGTAGCAATGGAAAAGTAAATAAGCGAGAACCAGTATATGGAAAACTCGTAGGCAACGGGTCAGCGATGGATAATTATGCTGGATGCGGTTCGTCATGTAACAGTTACAACATAGGGTGACACAGAACTAGCTCCAGTTCATCAATGTAATGTAGGCATGTATTCCGTATATAGTCATACGTGCTTATGGAAAATAACTTGCATGACATCTTTTGTCCTACCCTCCTGTGGCAGCGGGGTCCTATTGGAAACTAAGGGATATTAAGGCCTCCTTTTAATAGAGAACCGGAACAAAGCATTAGCACATAGTGAATACATGAACTCCTCAAACTATGGTCATCACCGGGAGTGGTCCCGATTATTGTCACTTCAGGGTTGCCGGATCATAACACATAGTAGGTGACTATAGACTTGCAAGATAGGATCAAGAACACACATATATTCATGAAAACATAATAGGTTCAGATCTGAAATCATGGCACTCGGGCCATAGTGACAAGCATTAAGCATAGCAAAGTCATAGCAACATCTATCTCAGAACATAGTGGATACTAGGGATCAAACCCTACCAAAACTAACTCGATTATATGATAAATCTCATGCAACCCATCACCGTCCAGCAAGCCTATGATGCAATTACTCATGCACGGCGGTGAGCATCATGAAATTGGTGATGGAGGATGGTTGATGATGACGACGGCAACGAATCCCCCTCTCCGGAGCCCCGAACGGACTCCGGATCAGCCCTCCCGAGAGAGATTAGGGCTTGGCGGCGGCTCCGTATCGTAAAACGCGATGAAACTTTCTCTCTGATTTTTTTCTCCCCGAAAGCCAATATATGGAGGTGGAGTTGGCGTCGGAGGGCCACCAGGGGGCCCACGAGGTAGGGCGGCGCGCCCAGGGGGAGGGGCGCGCCCCCCACCCTCGTGGACAGGGTGTGGGCCCCCTGGTCTTCATCTTTGGCGAGGATTTTTTATTATTTATTCTAAGATATTCCGTGGAGTTTCAGGTCATTCCGAGAACTTTTGTTTTCTGCACATAAAATAACACCATAGCAATTCTGCTGAAAACAGCGTCAGTCCGGGTTAGTTCCATTCAAATCATACAAGTTAGAGTCCAAAACAAGGGCAAAAGTGTTTGGAAAAGTAGATACGACGGAGACGTATCAACTCCCCCAAGCTTAAACCCTTGCTTGTCCTCAAGCAATTCAGTTGACAAACTGAAAGAGAAAAAGAAAAACTTTTACAAACTCTGTTTGCTCTTGTTGTTGTAAACATGAAAAGCCAGCATTCAAGTTTCAGCAATTATTATGAACTAACCATACTCACAATAACACGTAGGTCTCACAATTACTCATATCAATAACATAATCAGCTAGTGAGCCATAATAATAAAACTCGGATGACAACACTTTCTCAAAATAATCATAACATGATATAACAAAATGGTATCTCGCTAGCCCTTTCTGAGACCGCAAAACATAAATACAGAGCACCTTTAAAGATCAAGGACTGACTAAACATTGTAATTCATGGTAAAAGAGATCCAATCAAGTCATACCCAATATAAACCAATTATAATGAATGCAAACGATAGTGTGCTCTCCAGCGGGTGCTTTTTAATAAGAAGGGTGATGACTCAACATAAAAGTAAATAGATAGGCCCTTCGCAGAGGGAAGCAGGGATTTGTAGAGGTGTCAAAGCTCAATTTTGAAATAGAGATAAATTATATTTTGAGCGGCATACTTTCACTGTCAACGCAACAACTATGAGATGGTTGTATCTTCCATACTACATGCATTATAGGCAGTTCCCAAATAGAATGGTAAAGGTTTATACTCCCCCTCCTCCACAAGCATCAATCCATGCTTGCTCGAAACAACGAGTGCCTCCAACATTCAACGGGTCGCAGGGGGAGTTTTGTTTAGTTATTTTGATTTGCTTTGATCTTTTTGGATCATGGGACTGGGCATCCCGGTTACCGGCCCTTTCTCATGAATGAGGAGCGGAGTCCACTCCTCTTGAGAATAACCCACCTAGCATGGAAGATAAAGGCAGCCCTAGTTGCACATGAGCTGCTCGAGCATGCAAAATAGAATGTTTATTTGAAGGTTTAGAGTTTGGCACATACAAATTTACTTGGAACGACAGGTAGATACCGCATATAGGAAGGTATAGTGGACTCATATGGAACAACTTTGGGGTTTAAGGAGTTTGGATGCACAAGCAGTATTCCCGCTTAGTACAGGTGAAGGCTAGCAAAAGACTGGGAAGCGACCAACTGAGAGAGCGACAACAGTTGTAAACATGCATTAAAATTAATTTACACCGAATATAAGCATGAGTAGGATATAATCCACCATGAACATAAATATCATGAAGGCTATGTTGATTTGATTCAACTACATGCGTGAACATGTGCCAAGTCAAGTCACTCAATTCATTCAAAGGAGGATACCATCCCATCATAACATATCATAATCATTCTAATAGCATGTTGGCACGCAAGGTAAACCATTATAACTCAAAGCTAATCAAGCATGGCACAAGCAACTATAATCTCTAAATGTCATTGCAGATATGTTTACTTCATAATAGCTGAATCAGGAACAATGAATCGTCATATTAACAAAAACAAGAGAGGTCGAGTTCATACCAGCTTTTCTAATCCCAATAAGTCCATCATATGTCATCATTATGGCCTTTCACTTGCACGACCGAACGGTGTGTAAAATAATAAGAGTGCACGTGCATTGGACTAAGCTGGAATCTGCAAGCATTCAACTCAAGAGAGAAGACAAGTAATATGGCCTCTAAGTTAGATAAACAATAATGCATATGAGAGCCACTAAGCATTTTCAATATAGTCTTCTCGACCCCCAAAGAAAGGAAAAGAAATAAAAACTATTTACACGGGAAAGCTCCCAACAAGCAAAAGAAGAACAGGAAATGTTTTTGGGTTTTTTCTTTTTAATTCTACTACTAGCATGGAAAGTAGACTAACTAAAATTATTTTTTTTGTTTTTCTAAGGTTTATTAAACATAGAAGAAGAAAGCAGGAAAAAAGGAAAATAAACTAGCATGGGTAGTACAATGAAAGAGTATGAGCACCGACATCTAGCAATGAGTGTGTGTGAACATAAATGTAATGTCGGTGGGAAATACATACTCCCCCAAGCTTAGGCTTTTGGCCTAAGTTGGTATATTGCCAGGGATGGCCTGGCGGATATCCGTAGGAGAAGCTGGGGTCGTAGTGTGACGAAGAAGACTCTGACTGCCACTGGCTGGCAGCCTCCTCTGGATCCCAAGAATAAACAGATAATCGTGGAGGCTCGTCTTGTGGCTCCGGCTCCGGGGCTGGTGCAGGGTTCCGATAGGCTTGAACAGCCGACCACGGAACGATGTGAGGTTCTGCAAACAAGTTAAACAAAGAAGGAGCAGGCAAGGTAATAGTCTCAGGGTGATGTTTATCAAAGTATAATTTATATTTGAGCTCCCCATCGTGACTCTTAACAAGGAAATCATGCGCTATCATACTCTTGTAATCTAAATAAGCACGGGGCAGTGCCGTTTCTTCTTTCTCCTCATGCCTAATAGGCATTTCAAAATGTTCAGCAAGGCGTGAAGCATAAATGCCTCCAAAGATGGGGCCCTTAGTACGGTTAAGACTTAACCGTCTAGCAACAATTCCACCCATACTGACAGAGTTATTGCGGTATAAACCATGGAGCAAAATAATAATATCAGGAATACTAAGGTTCCCACAGTTCCCGCGTCCAAACAAGCAACGACTAGCAAATAGGGCAAAGTAGCGTAAAACGGGATAATGAATGCTAGTGATCCTTGCATCAGAAACCTTCCTGGTTTCTCCCACCGTGATGGTGTTAACAAAAGCTTCTAATTTGTTACGGTGGGGTTCATCTAAGGTGCCCTCAAAGGGTATTCTGCAAACCTCGCAGAATTCTGCTAATGTCATCTCTTTAACAATGTCATATAAATGAAACTCTACTGTTGGAGGTGATTTCTTAGGGAAAAAGTAGAAGTTTTGCACAAAAGTATTTGTGAGTAAGAGATACTGATGACGTTTGTCGTGGAGGAAGTTGATGAGGCCAGCATTCTCAATCAATAAATAGAAATCTTCATAAATCCCAGCTCTCCTCAAGAAGTCATCGGAAGGACATTCACAAGGCCGGACCTCCGCGATGCGAGGTAAATTAAATTTGGGCTTCTCCTCTTCTTCCTTTTGTTTTTCCTTAGAGCTTCGGCTCGATGAGCCCCTCAAAAGTCTCTTCATTATTTCTAAAACAATCTGTAATTTTTAGTAACTTCAAATAAAAGTAAACCAACTTCAATAAAATTGATAGCAACAACTCCCACAAGTGCCTAGGGTCTATATCAAGCATTAGAACTACTTGGAACCATATAAATTTGACATGCAAGCTCAAGAACATGGTCACCTATGCAGCACAAATTTGCAATGAATTAAACACTAGAACAAAAACTAATTGGACCAATGGAGGAGTCACATACCAAGGAACAATCTCCCCAAGAAGTTTTGCGAGAGGTGCTTTGAGCAAGGAGATCGAAAATCACAGCAACGGGGGCTGGAACTCGTGCTTGAGTTGGTTTTTCGTGTTTGTGTGAGGCAGAGGAAGAAGATGGGTGCAGGAATAAGTGGAGGAGGGCCACCGTGGGCCCAAGAGGCAGGGGGCGCGCCCAGGGGGGTAGGGCGTGCCCTCCACCCTCGTGGCTAGGTGGCAACTCCCACCGTGGTAATTTTTGCACAGTAAATTCTCAAATATTCCCGAAAAAATCATGTTAAATTGGCATGGCATTCTGAGGACTTTTATTTTCAGGATATTTTTATATTGCACGGATAAGTCAGGAAACAGGCAGAAAAATACTATTTTACTTTATTTCTACTAAGTAACAGAAAATATAAAGAAGGTACGGAAAGTTGTGCTTCTAGTTTCATCCGTCTCATGCTTATCAAAAAGAATTCACTAACAAGGTTGATCAAGTCTTGTTAACAAACTCATTCCGATTAACATGGAACCGGAGAAATTTCGAATAACACTATGTTACCTCAACGGGGATATGGACATCCCCAATAATAAGTATATCATATTTCTTCTTGACAGTAGGGAGAGGAAATCCAAAACCTCCAAATATAATCGATGGAATTTTTCCAATAGAGTTGATACTATGAACTTGAGGTTGTTTCCTTGGAAAGTGTACCGTATGCTCATTACCATTAACATGAAAAGTGACATTGCCTTTGTTGCAATCAATAACAGCCCCTGTAGTATTAAGGAAAGGTCTTCCAAGAATAATAGACATACTATTGTCCTCGGGAATATCAAGAATAACAAAGTCTATTAAAATAGTAACGTTTGCAACTACAACAGGCACATCCTCACAAATACTGACAGGTATAGCAGTTGATTTATCAGCCATTTGCAAAGATATTTCAGTAGGTGTCAACTTATTCAAGTCAAGTCTACGATATAAAGAGAGAGGCATAACACTAACACTGGCTCCAAGATCACATAAAGCAGTTTTAACATAATTTCTTTTAATGGAGCATGGTATAGTAGGCACTCCGGGATCTCCAAGTTTCTTTGGTATTCCACCTTTAAAAGTGTAATTAGCAAGTATGGTGGAAATTTCAGCTTCCGGTATCTTTCTTTTATTTGTTATGATATCCTTCATATACTTAGCATAAGGAGTTGTTTTGAGCACATCAGTTAATCGCATACGCAAAAATATGGGTCTAATCATTTCAGCAAAGCGCTCAAAATCCTCATCATCCTTTTTCTTGGATGGTTTGGGAGGAAAAGGCATGGGTTTCTGAACCCATGGTTCCCTTTCTTTACCATGTTTCCTAGCAACAAAGTCTCTTTTATCATAACGTTGATTCTTTGATTGTGGGTTATCAATATCAACAACAGGTTCATCTTCTACTTCATTATCATTACTAGGTTGAGCATCAACATGAAAATTATCATTAGCATTATCACTAGGTTCATGTTCATCACTTGATTGAGTTTTAGCATCAGAAATAGAGATATCATTCGGATTCTCAGGTGACTCAGCGATAGGTTCACTACAAGTTTGCAAAGTCCTATCGTTTTTCTTTTTGTTCCTTTTATAGGAACTAGGTATATCAATATTGTTTCTCTGAGAATCTTGCTCGATTCTCTTAGGGTGGCCTTCAGGATAGAAAGGTTCCTGAGTCATTCTACCAGTTCTAGTAGCCACTCTAACAGCATAATCATTTTTCTTACTATTCATTTCATCAAGCACCTCTCTCTGAGCTTTAAGTACTTGTTCTACTTGAGTGGTAACCATAGAAGCATGCTTGCTAACAAGTTTAAGTTCACCTCTAATATCAGCCATATAATCACCCTAGCGTTTAATCATAAAGGTATTCTGTTTTAATTGTCTACCAAAATAAGCATTAAAGGCATCTTGCTTAAACATAAAGTCATCAAACTCATCCAAGCACTAACTAGCAATTTTAGTAGGGGGGACTTCAGCTTTATCATATCTATAGAGAGAATTTACCTTTACTACCTGTGTCGGGATATCAGGAGGTTATTCATTAAATAAGTAATTGAGATCATAAACTTCTTCAACAGGCGGTAAATTAAGACCGTGTATTTCTTCAATAGGAGGTAAATTCTTAACATCTTCAGCTTTAATACCTTTTTCTTTCATAGATTTCTTTGCCTCTTGCATATCTTCGGGACTGAGAAATAGAACACCTCTCTTCTTCGGAGTTGGTTTAGGAATAGGCTCGGTAATTGGCTGAGGAGCTGGCTCGGGAAGTAGCTCGGGAGGTACCCAATTATTTTCATTTGCCAACATATTATTCAATAGAATTTCAGCGTCATCTGGTGTTCTTTCCCTGAAAAGAGAACCAGCACAACTATCCAGGTAATCTCTGGAAGCATTAATTAGTCCATATAAAAGATATCAAATATTTCAGGTTTCTTAAGAGGATGATCAGGCAAAGCATTAAGTAACTTGAGAAGCCTCCCCCAAGCTTGTGGGAGACTCTCTTCTTCAATTTGCACAAAATTGTATATTGCCCTCAAAGCAGCTTGTTTCTTATGAGTGGGGAAATATTTAGCAGAGAAGTAATAAATCATATCCTGGGGACTTTGCACACAACTAGGATCAAGAGAATTAAACCATTTCTTAGCATCACCCTTTAATGAGAACGGAAATATTTTGAGTAAATAAAGGTAGCGTGATCTCTCATTATTAGTAAACAGGGCAGCTATATCATCTAACTTACGAAGATGTGCCACAACAGTTTCAGATTCATAGCCATAAAAAGGATCAGATTCAACCAAAGTAATTATATCCGGATCAATAGAAAAATCATAATAATCCTGATCGGGAACACAGATAGGTGAAGTAGCAAAAGCAGGTTCGGGTCTCGTCCTATCTCTAAAAGATTCTTTACTCCACTTAACTAGCAACCTCTTACGTTCAAGGCTATCCTGACAAGCAAGAACAGCTTCAATAGATTCAGCATTAAAAAGATAACCCTCAGGAATAGCAGGCATAGGTTCATCATCACTAACATCATCATGTTCAGGTTCAATAATTACTCTTTCTCTAGACCTAGCAATTTGCTCATCAAGTAATTCACCAAGTGGCACGGTAGTATCAAGCATAGAAGTAGTTTCATCATAAGTATCATGGATAGCAGAAGTGGCATCGTCAATAACATGCGACATATCAGATTTAATAGCAGTAGTCGGATTAGGTGTCGCAAACTTACTCATAACAGAAGGAGAATCTAGTGCAGAGCTAGATGGCAGTTCCTTACCTCCCCTCGTAGTTGAGGGATAAATTTTTGTCTTAGCGTCTTTCAAGTTCTTCATAGTGTCCAGCAGATATAAATCCCAAATGACTCAAAGTATAGAGCTATGCTCCCCGACAACGGCGCCAGAAAAAGGTCTTGATAACCCACAAGTATAGGGGATCGCAACAGTTTTCGAGGGTAGAGTATTCAACCCAAATTTGTTGATTCGACACAAGGGGAGCCAAAGAATATACTCAAGTATTAGCAGCTGAGTGGTCAATTCAACCACACCTGGAAACTTAATATCTGTAGCAAAGTGTTTAGTAGCAAAGTAATATGATAGTGGTGGTAATGGTAACAAAGTAAAGACAGCAAAAGTAATGTTTTTGGTATTTTTGTAGTGATGATAACAGTAACAACGGAAAAGTAAATAAGCGAGAACCAGTATATGGAAAACACGTAGGCACCGAATCAGCGATGGATAATTATGTCGGATGCGGTTCGTCATGTAACAGTTACAACATAGGGTGACACAGAACTAGCTCCAGTTCATCAATGTAATGTAGGCATGTATTCCGTATATAGTCATACGTGCTTATGGAAAAGAACTTGCATGACATCTTTTGTCCTACCCTCCCGTGGCAGTGGGGTCCTATTGGAAACTAAGGGATATTAAGGCCTCCTTTTAATAGAGAAACGGAACAAAGCATTAGCACATAGTGAATACATGAACTCCTCAAACTATGGTCATCACCGGGAGTGGTCCCGATTATTGTCACTTCGGGGTTGCCGGATCATAACACATAGTAGGTGACTATAGACTTGCAAGATAGGATCAAAACACACATATATTCATGAAAACATAATAGGTTCAGATCTGAAATCATGGCACTCGGGCCCTAGTGACAAGAATTAAGCATAGCAAAGTCATAGCAACATCAATCTCAGAACATAGTGGATACTAGGGATCAAACCCTAACAAAACTAACTCGATTACATGATAAATCTCATCCAACCCATCACCGTCTAGCAAGCCTATGATGCAATTACTCACGCACGGCGGTGAGCATCATGAAATTGGTGATGGAGGATGGTTGATGATGACGACGGCGACGAATCCCCCTCTCCAGAGCCCCGAACGGACTCCAGATCAGCCCTCCCGGGAGAGATTAGGGCTTGGCAGCGGCTCCGTATCGTAAAACACGATGAAACTTTCTCTCTGATTTTTTCTCCCCGAAAGCCAATATATGGAGTTGGAGTTGGCGTCGGAGGGCCACCAGGGGGCCCACGAGGTAGGGCGGCGCGCCCAGGGGGAGGAGCGCACCCCCCACCCTCGTGGACAGGGTGTGGGCCCCCTGGTCTTCATCTTTGGCGAGGATTTTTTATTATTTATTCTAAGATATTCCATGGAGTTTCAGGTCATTCCGAGAACTTTTGTTTTCTGCACATAAAACAACACCATAGCAATTCTGCTGAAAACAGCGTCAGTCCGGGTTAGTTCCACTCAAATCATACAAGTTAGAGTCCAAAACAAGGGCAAAAGTGTTTGGAAAAGTAGATATGACGGAGACGTATCAGTGCGTGGGACTTTTGAGGAGCCTCCTACTGGATTGATACCTTGGTTCTCAAAACTGAGGGAAATACTTACGCTACACTTTGCTGCATCACCCTCTCCTCTTCGAGGAAAACCAACGCAAGCTCAAGACGTAGCAAGAAGGATTTCTGGCACCGTTGCCGGGGAGGTCTTCGCTCAAGTCAAGACATACCAAGTACCCATCAAAAATCCATCTCCCTCGCATTTACATTATTTTCCATTTGCCTCTCATTTTCCTCTCCCCCACTTCACCCTTGCCGTTTTATTCGCCCTCTCTTTCCCAATCTCCTCCTCTTTTTCGATTGCCATTTTTCTGTTTGCTTGTGTGTTGGATTACTTGTTGCCATGGTGCAAGATAATACCAAATTGTGTGACTTCTCGAACACCAATAATAATGATATCCTTAGTACTCCGAAGTCTCCTCTTAATGATGTTGAGTCTTGTGAAATCAATACCGCTTTGCTGAATCTTGCTATGAAAGATCAATTCGCCGGCCTTCCTAGTGAAGATGCCGCTACTCATCTAAACAATTTTGTTGATTTGTGTGATATGCAAAAGAAGAAAGATACGGATAACGATATTGTCAAATTGAAGTTATTCCCGTTTTCACTTAGAGATCGTGCTAAAGTTTGGTTTTCGTCATTGCCTAAAAATAGTATTGATTCTTGGAACAAGTGCAAAGATGCTATTATCTCTAAGTATTTTCCTCCCGCTAAGATCATCACGCTTACGAACGATATTATGAATTTTAAACAACTTGATCATGAGCATGTTGCCCAATATTGGGAAAGAATGAAATTGATGCTATGCAATTTCCCTACTCATGGGTTGAATTTATGGATGATCATACAAAAAATTTATGCCGGTTTGAACTTTGCTTCTAGAAATCTCTTAGATTCGGCCATGGAAGGCACGTTTATGGAAATTACGTTAGGAGATGCTACAAAATTGCTTGATAATTGAGGGAGTCCTGGATTAGGGGGTGTCCGGATAGCCGGACTACCATCATCGGCCGAACTATCATCGGTCAGACTATCATCATCGACCAGACTCCAAGACTATGAAGATACAAGATTGAAGACTCCGTCCCGTGTCCGGATGGGACTTTCCTTGGCGTGGAAGGCAAGCTTGGCGATACGGATATGTAGATCTCCTACCATTGTAACCGACTCTATGTAACCCTAGCCCTCTTCGGTGTCTATATAAACCGGATGGCTTTAGTCCGTAGGACACAACATCAACCCTTACAATCATACCATAGGCTAGCTTCTAGGGTCTAGCCTCCTTGATCTCGTGGTAGATCCACTCTTGTAAACATCCACAATATCAATATCAATCAAGCAGGATGTAGGGTTTTACCTCCATCAAGAGGGCCCGAACCTGGGTAAAACATCATGTCCCTTGTCTCCTGTTACCATCCGCCTAGACGCACAGTTCGGGACCCCCTACCCGAGATCCACCGGTTTTGACACCGACATTGGTGCTTTCATTGAGAGTTCCTCTGTGCCGTCATCGATAGGAGGGATGCCTTCTCCGGTCTTCAAGAACGGTATTTTCGCCAAAGGAGCCTTGGCCGCCAGCCAAACTATACGGCTAGGTGGTTTTCTTATAACCGCCTGTCCGGCCACCGCTTCGACAATGACTTCTCAAGTCGTTAAAAGCAATCTTCACGTCAGCTCGGAATTTGCCGAGCGGCTAGATCCAATAGAGCTTTCGTCTGTCAATGAGCTCTTGGATCGCATCGCCACCCTGGGAGTCGCTATCAGACTACAATCAGATTGGGCTTAAAACCGATCTGAGAGAGATTAACTCTCCCCAGGTCACCCACCACGTTGCGGTGGTAGAGGAACAATGCGGCGACTCTTCTCCTGTATTGAAAACTAGTCATGTCCGGGCTCCCAAACCCTCCATGCCGGATTCCCGCGGAGGGACGGACTTCGATCGAGCACTGAACTTAAAATCAGGCCTCGTTCCGGACTCGTTGGACAACGTCCAGCAATCAAAGCTTCCAAATTTGGAAACTTCTCGGCCTTCGAGCCTTGAGATGGGTAGGGTTCCGGACTTAATTCCACCCACCCGACCAGATATATGCGATCTATCTCTAATCCGGCAAGAGCCTGCTGAAATAGTACATCACAACTGGGCCAGATTCCTCCTAGTTATGGACAGGATAAAGGACTGCCGAGAGGAAAACGCAATCTCAATTTTTTGCAATAATTGCATGGATGAGGGAATCTTGAACGCCGTCAGCCGTCATGAAATTACACGCTTTGCCGACCTGGCGTCCATAGTACGAAAGTACTATGCGATGGAGAGTGTCCGGAAAACCGAAAATAAATTTTGGGACAATCCGGCCCCGAATACAACCCTAGTCCGCAACAAAAGGGTGCACTATGCTCAGGCACCGGATACAAAAATCAAAAAGCAAATACCCCATAGAGGGCACGGAACCGTACTGGAGGGATGGCTTAGCGGACCCTGTAAAATTCACAGTACAGAAGGCGCCGTCCCAACACATAGCCTTTGAGCATGTTGGATATTACGGCAGGTGGCCAAAAGTGGAGAGGAGCTTCTAGCCCCGGAAAACCACTCCAACAATATCGGTACGGTATCAACAGTCTTCGAGACTTTCGCATCAAATAATATGCGGAAACGAACAATCCGCAGCCTTGCCGAGGTCTACCAAGTAGCAACAACAAATCCATGGAGCGACACAGCCATCACCTACAACGCCAGCGACGAACCTAAATTCCGAACAGCCCAAGCGGCAGCGGACTAAACCTCATCTACAAGGACACACTCCAAAAAATGGAAATAGACTGGAGCCGCATTGAGCGAAGCAGCACAACCTTCAGAGGAATAATCCCTAGCCGGGAAGCGCACTGCACAGGAAAAATCACACTCGATGTGGTATTCGGCTCGCCGGACAATTACAGATCCGAAGAAGTCACGTTCCAAGTGGCCCCGTTCAACAGCGGATATCACGCTATATTAGGACGAGAGGCATTCACAATTTTTCAAGCCGTACCCCATTACGGGTACATGAAGCTCAAAATGCCTGGGCCCGGCGGAATAATCACTCTCGTTAGTGATCCGGACATAGCACTCCGCGCCGAAAACAAGACAGCTGCATTAGCCCTGGCGGCACTATCCGAAGCCTTAGCGGCAGAGGAACTCACCGCGCTGCGCTCTACGGTGAATAGGGACGATGTGATACTCGATAAGAGATCCAAGTCCACCTCCTTTAAGCCAGCGGACGAAATAATAAAATTCTAGCTCCATCCAACGGACCCGACAAAGACGGCCTCCATCGGGGCACAGTTGAACCCTGATGTAGACGCCCCACTGCGAGAATTCCTTCGGGAAAATTGGGACATTTTTGCCTGGCATCCTTCAGATATGCCAGGAATCCCCCGCAGATTGGCAGAGCATAGCCTAAACATCCTAAAAGGGTTCAAGCCAGTCAAACAGGCTCTTCGACGATTTTCCGAACCCAAAAGACAGGCAATGGGAGAAGAACTAGCCAAACTATTGGAAGCCGGATTCATCAGAGACATCAAACATCCGGATTGGCTAGCAAACCTAGTAATGGTACCAAAGATGGACAAATCATGGCGCCTTTGTGTCGACTTCAAAGACCAAAATAAGGCCTACCCAAAGGATCCCTTCCCCCTCCCCCGCATCGACCAAATCATCGATGCCACTGCAGGGCACGATTCATTGTGCTTCCTGGACGCATACTCCGGCTATCATCAAATCAAGATGGAAGAAGCGGATCAAGCCGCAACGGCATTCATTACTCCATATGGACCATTCTGCTTCAACACGATGCCCTTTGGACTTAAAAACGCCGGCGCAACATATCAGCGCATGATTCAAACATGTCTGGCTACCCAGATCGGCAAAACGGTAGAGGCATACGTAGATGACGTAGTCGTCAAAACTAAACACGTCGAAGCTCTAGTAGACGACTTGAGGGTCACGTTCGACAACCTCCGAGCATACGACATCAAGCTGAATCCGGAAAAATGCGTTTTCGGCGTACCAGCTGGAAAGCTCTTGGGCTTCATTGTATCCGGTAGAGGAATTGAAGCAAATCCGGCCAAGATCCGAGCTCTATCACAGCTGGATATTCCAAAAAATCTCAAACAAATCCAAAAATTGACTGGATGCGTGGCGGCTCTCAGCCGCTTTAGCTCCCTCTTGGGAGAAAAGGCATTGCCCCTCTATCGCCTCCTCAGACAAACCGAACACTTCGAGTGGACGGATGCTGCCACTGCCGGACTCGAAGAAATAAAGGTCGTATTGGCAACAAATCCGGTCCTGGCTGCGCCCAATCTGGGCGAACCTATGTTGTTATACATCATGGCAACACATCAAGTCGTGAGCGCGGTGCTCGTCGTAGAACGAGAGACAGAAGGGCATAAATTCCCTCTTCAAAAACTAGTGTACTATGTATCCACTGTTTTAACTCCCTGCAAGTCCCGCTACCCACACTATCAAAAAGTAGCGTATGCGGTGTTCATGGCATCCCAGAAGCTGCGACACTACTTTCAAGAGTGTTCGATAACAGTGGCCTCCGAAGTACCCCTAAATGACATTATAAACAACCGCGAGGCGACGGGCAGGATTGCAAAATGGGCCATCGAGCTCCTACCATTTGATATAACTTACAAACCCCGGCGAGCTATAAAGTCACAAGTTTTGGCTGACTTCATCGCCGAATGGACCAAAGCCGAACTCCCTAAAGAGTACGGCGTGTACTCCAACTGGATTATGCACTTCGACGGCTCCAAAATGTTGGCCGGATTGGGGGCTGGCGTCGTATTGACGTCCCCAACCGGGGACACAGTCCAATACGTACTTCAGATAATGTACACGGACTCCAACAACGCAGCCGAATACGAGGCTCTCTTACATGGCCTCCGGATGGCAATCTCCATGGGCATTCAACGCCTAGAGGTGCGCGGGGACTCAAACCTCGCAATATCCCAAGTAAACGGAGACTTTGAAGCCAAAGATCCGAAAATGACAGCCTATCGTAATGCTGTCCTTAAAATGTCAGCTCGGTTTGACGGACTTGAATTCCATCACATAGCCAGGGATAATAACCAAGCGGCCGACATATTGGCATGCATCGGTGCAAAACATGATGCTGTCCCTCCAAACATCTTCCTGGAGCGGCTGTTCAAGCCATCCGTACTATGGGAAGAGGAGTCCGGAAATAACAAACCGAAAGGAGCCGCACCAACCGACACAGAGCAATTTGACATAAGCGGCGATTCCACCGATGAAATAACACCTTCAGCCCACGACATAATGGCCGTAATCGCCCCGTGGACAGAGCCATTCCTAGCCTACTTGCTTAGGCAGGAACTTCCCGAAGACCAAAATGAGGCCCGCTGCATAGTTCGGCGATCTAAAGACTACAAGGTACATGAGGGAGAACTTTATAAGAAAGGCACAACCGGAGTCCTTCAAAGGTGTATCTCCGAAGAGGAAGGGCGAGACCTCCTGGCTGAAATTCACGCCGGACTAGGCGGACACCACGCCACAGCCCGGGCCCTTGTAGGAAAGGCATTCCATATAGGATTTTATTGGCCGACCGCCCGGGCAGATGCTCAGGACTAAGTCCAAAGATGCGTCGGTTGTCAACTCTTTGCTAATCAGAGCCATATGCCACCCACCGCCCTCAAAACTATAACCGTTACCTGGTCGTTCGCGGTCTGGGGGCTTGACATGGTTGGACCACTTAAAGGGGGAACCCACAAGCAAAGATACCTATTGGTCATGGTGGATAAATTCACCAAATGGATAGAGGCCAAGCCAGTTAAAACGGCAGAGTCCGGACCAGTGATAGACTTCATATCCGGGGTAGTACACCGTTACGGTGTCCCCCACAGCATCATCACCGATAACGGCACGAACTTCACGGCCGACGAGGTTAAATCATGGTGCAAAAATATGGGCATCAAGCTCGATTACGCTTCAGTCTATCATCCTCAAACCAACGGTCAAGTGGAACAAGCAAATGGTCTAATAATGAGCGGCATTAAACCCAGACTAGTGCGGTCCCTTACGAAATCAGACACGCACTGGGTAGAGGAGCTCGACTCCGTACTCTGGGGGCTGCAGACAACGCCTAACCGTACTACCGGATTCACACCATTTTTTATGGTATACGGCGCAGAAGCAGTTTTGCCCTGCGACATCATTCATGAATCACCTCGAGTGCGCATGTACGAAGAAAGAGAAGCCGAGTCGGATCAGCAGGACAGCTTGGACGCATTGGAGGAAGAACGCGACATCGCCAAGGCTCGTTCCGCATTTTATCAGCAACAGGCTCGAAGATACCAAAGCAGAGAAGTACGGGCCAAGACTTACAACGTTGGCAAACTAGTTCTACGTCTGCCGGACAAGAAAAAGGACAAGCTCAAGCCCAAATGGGAAGGCCCCTTCATCATCGATCAAGTCCTGACCGGCGGAGCGTACCGTCTACAAAATGCATCAGATAACCGACTCGAGCCGAACCCATGGAACGCAGCCCGCCTCCGAAGATTCTATGCCTAGCGCCGGACTAAGAGTTCGTCCCTTTCCCCCGTCCAAATTTATTATACTTCAGCTGCCTTTTTGTTTCTCTTTTTTCCCTCACCCCTATTCATAACAGCCTTAAAAGGCTTATTTGCGCATAGTTCGCACGTAATTGATGTGCTATCCGCACTCACTATACCTAGGGGCTTCTTTACAAGAAGCTTAATTATAAGGGCTTCATGCCCAGCACGCGTGTTAAACTTCCACGTGTACCTTTTATTCACCAATATATGCATCGATATGACTTAAGTTTTGGCCAAGCTGGATTGCCTGGCTCCTGTGCTTACCCCTACGTTCCCGATTGTTCGGCTAGGAGGTAAAGGGAGCACCTCTACGATTGTTACTGACGGGTCAGCCGGATGTGTACCTCAGACTGGGTGAAGCCGAAAGCTAGTGTTCTTAAGGGAATATTTGGTCGGTGATTTGAAAGATGATTTTTTACCAATTTATTTATCTGCCCCCAGATGTTATCCTGCTCTTTTCGCAGTCCGTACATGCACTTTAGGGCATGCCTCCCATAGAGGAAAGGAACCCTTAACGGAACTATTCTCCCTGGAAGATGTTTCTTACTAACCATGTAATATAACATAACTAGTTGGGCACTTGTCTGATAAAGCACTAATGACCCCTACGCCTGGTCTCCATGCATACCCCGGTTGTTTCATAGCCGAGAAGGTATTCGGACACACTCCGGACTCCAGGGTCCCGAGGTCGAAGCGAAAAGGTCGGCAAAGACAAACGATCTACAATCCGACTAGAAGGCATTTTACATGTCATTTTATAATACATTGTCAAATTGACTGACTGTATTCTTCCTCAATCCCATCTAACAGGCTGTCTAATTTACAGTCCTGTTGGGAAAACTTAGCGGCCAACTCTGCTTGGCCATATACTAAACTCACAGGGATCTCCTTCCCATCGGGCCCCACAGGTACGACTTCGGCCATGTGGTTGGGATCCGCCTTCTTGTACCGCGTCTTCACCATGGCCCAGGCCTCCCTGGCACCTTGGTGGCAGGCTGAAACCTTCCATAAATGGAAGTGCTGCCGCACTCCCTAAAGCTTCTCCGCAAGCTCCCCAAGGCCCTCGGGTAGGGAGAAGGCTGGCCATAACACCTGGATGACGCCGCGCATTGCCTGCCGAACTCGTTCGATCAGTTGCAACAGCTCGGGAAGTTGATCACCCGTGGATACGGGCATCTCCTCCGCAGGACGACCTGTGAGTATACCTACAGACATATTTTGTCAATTGCCTTCCTCGCCGAACTCTTCTTTTCAAAGGAGTTCGCTCAAGCACTTACTATAGATGCCGCGACGAAGCCGTTGATTCTCCTTAACGGAGCCAGACAGCTCGGCCCGAACATCTTTCAGCTCTTCTCCAAGCTGGGCATGGGCATCCTGGAGCTTGTTCCTTTCGTGATGCACCTTATGCAGCACCCTCTCGCCGGCCTTCAACTGGCACAGAAGTTCTTGCCTGTCCGGATCTTGTCCGGCAGCACCTGCAACGTCATTATCAGACTTGTGCACAGGCCACACACTACTTATCTTTTTTAAAATAATGTGTTACCAGGAGAGCTCCCTGTGTTTCCTCCTGTGGCAGCGAGTGCGGCCTCAAGTTGGGCCTTACACTCTTGCAGCTCCTGAGACAGTTGGGTATTCTTCTTTGTAAGATCCTACAGTTCAAATGATCCTTAAATCAGTTAATACAACTACTTTAAGTCTCGGGGGCTACTGGCATATACAACTATTAAAATCTCTTACCCGTATGTCTTTTACATACTGCTCCGTGGCTCTGGTTAAACCATCTTGAGCGGCACGGAGGTGCGTGTCCCCTGCGTTGAAGGCATTCAACGCCTCAGGGGAGAAGCATGCGTCACGAAAAACTGTCCGGCGGCGCCTGTGATTCATGGCACTCTCCACCTCAGATTTGGTGGCGGACAGTCTGTCGGCATCCTCTGTTGGAGGAGTATCTGGCTCGCGCCTTGCGCTCGCCTCCCCCTCCGGACCAGGCTCTAGAGCTTGGCTGGTAGAGGCCGGATTGGCAATCTCTACGCCCGCAGTCCGGCGGGCGCTTTTTCTCCTACAAAAGTCATGAGCACTCAAATGCTTCCTAGGAACGTTGCTCCAAATAATGACTTGTGAGCCATACCTTTGCGGCGATGTTTCGGTCCGCGCCGCGCTCCTCTTCCGCCTACTGGTCCGGACTGGCCTTTGTTGGTCAGCCGCCACGGGCTCGGCTTCCCGCCCTAGAGGCGCCTCCTGCACAGCGCCATCATGTACGGTGGTCAGAAATAAGCAAGGAAGGAATGACGGTGTCAGGACTTCGGTCACAATCACCTGGGAAGCCGGATATAGTCCGGGATAGTCGGCCATAATGGCGACTAAAGCAATATCCATGCTGAGCTGGTGGAACACCCCGTCGATTAGCTCCACCTTTATGTCCGGATCCTCTTCGGAGGCCGGATCCCGGGATCTCTCTGGATCCTCGGGTTGCGGAGCTGGACTTAGCATGTCCTCCACGATCCGGCGCAACTCCTGCATCGAAAGAAGAACACAATATAAGAAACTTAAGTTTCAAAAGCATGGGTTGGACACGCGGAGTGTTCGCTTACCCAAGGCCGGGGATTATTCATGGAGAACCCATTTAACGGGTTCGTCAGAAGGAAATCCTCCTTCTCCCCCTTATACAGGCCGGACAGGATCTTCACCAGGTCTTCGGCCGAATCTGGCCCTTTGCGGCCATGACGGGTGGCATCGTCCTCCCCGTTGAAATCCCACATGGGGTGACCCCTGTATTGTAGTGGCTGCACCCCCCGCATAATGCATGTTGCCATGACTCCAATCATGGTCAACCCGGAATGGGCCAGTAACCTTATCCGGCCCATCAAATAATGGACGCTCTTGTCTTCCTCCAGTTGGGGGCTCCGTGGACGCCAACTAAGGCGTTTCTTCAAAGGAGCATTGCTGAACTCCGGGAGGCCGATCCGAACAGGGAACGGCAGCGGAGCGTCTTCTATATAAAACCATTCCGAAGGCCAGTCCTCGGACGCCTTCTTAGGGGTTCCGGATGGATATCCGGTCCCGGTAATGCGCCATATTTCGGCGCCGCCCACTTGATATATGGACCCCTCGTGAGAGCGGGGTACAAGGTAGAACAACCTCTTCCACAGCGTGAAATGGGGCTCGACGCCCAGGAATAGCTCGCAAAGAGCTACGTAACCCGCAATATGCAGGATCGAGGCGGGCGTGAGGTGATGAAGCTGGAGTCCGTAGAACTCCAGGAGCCCGCGGAGGAACGGATGTACAGGAAATCCGTGCCCCCTTATCAGATAGGGGACGAAGCATACCCGCTCCCCTTTGTTGGGACTTGGGGTAGCCTCCGCTTGCTTCCCACCTTTGTAGGTGGCTAGCCCGGCTCGAACCGGAACCATGAAGGGCGGAGGGAGATATCCCCCTGCTTGGAGCTTCACCAGCTCGTTGTGCGGAACAGAGCATCTCCTCCAATCTCCTGGCAGAGGGCTGGGAGCGCGAGAAGAGGAGCTGCATTGATGGTCCATGATGGAATGGATTCTTGGTCGAAAGCGCTCCGATGAGTATTCGCGGGAGGAAGATGGTGATTTGGATCTGGATTCTTGCCTCTCTTATAGGCAGATTATTCGCGCAACTAGGGGGTAAAACATAAAAGACACCTAGGCTTTTCGCATCCGTGCGAGGCGTGGACGAAGGTCATTATTGGGCGTGGGAGCCAAGAAGCGCAACATTGATGAGGAAGCCGGACACTGTTCGGCAGGTACATGGAACTTGAAGGAGAACCCGCCTTGCAACGCCGAAGACTACACACATGCTGGACTTATCGTCATTGAAGACTGGTTCGGGGGCTACTGAGGGAGTCCTGGATTAGGGGGTGTCCGGATAGCCGGACTACCATCATCGGCCGGACTATCATCATCGACCGGACTCCAAGACTATGAAGATACAAGATTGAAGACTCTGTCCCGTGTCCGGATGGTACTTTCCTTGGCGTGGAAGGCAAGCTTGGCGATACGGATATGTAGATCTCCTACCATTGTAACCGACTCTATGTAACCCTAGCCCTCTCCGGTGACTATATAAACCGGATGGCTTTAGTCCGTAGGACACAACATCAACCCTTACAATCATACCATAGGCTAGCTTCTAGGGTTTAGCCTCCTTGATCTCGTGGTAGATCCACTCTTGTAAACATCCACAATATCAATATCAATCAAGCAGGACGTAGGGTTTTACCTCCATCAAGAGGGCCCGAACCTGGGTAAAACATCGTGTCCCTTGTCTCCTGTTACCATCCGCCTAGACGCACAGTTTGGGACCCCCTACCCGAGATCTGCCGGTTTTGACACCGACAGTAATATTATGGCTAATTATTCTCAATGGCACACCGAAAGATCTTCTAGTAAAAAAGTGCATGTTATAGAAGAAATTAATGTTTTGAGTGGAAAGATGGATGAACTTATGAAGATGTTTGCTACTAAAATACTCCTCTTGATCCCAATGATATGCCTTTGTCTTCCTTGATTGAGAATAATAATGAATCTATGGATGTGAATTTTGTTGGTAGGAATAGTTTTGGAAACAATGCTTATAGAGGAAATTTTAATGCTAGACCGTTCCCTAGTAATCCCTCTAATAATTATGGAAATTCCTACAATAATTCTTATGGTAATTTTAATAATATGCCCTCTGATTTTGAGAATAGTGTGAAAGAATTTATGATTTCTCAAAAGAATTTTAATGCTTTGCTTGAAGAAAAATTGCTCAAAGTTGATGATTTGGCTAGGAACCTTGATAGACTTTCGCTTGATGTTAATTCTCTGAAACTTGGATCTTCTTCTCCTCAGCATGATATCAATGAGTCTCTCAAAGTAATGAGAATTTCCATTGATGAGTGCAAGGAAAGAACCGCTAGATTGCATGCTAAAAAATAAAGCTTTATAAAAGCGTGTTCTTCTAGTCTTCATGAAAATAATGATGAGGATCTTAAAGTTATTGATGTGTCTCAGATTAGATCTATGTTTTGCAATATGAATTTTGATGATTATGGGAGTGATGATGAATCAACTTTGCCTAGAAGGCGTCCCAAAAATTCGGAGTCTTTAGATCTTGATGTTAAATTTGGTAAAAGAGAGATTGGAGAATCCTCAACTTCAAATAATATTGAACCTACTATCTCAGATTTCAAGGAATTTGATTATGATAATTTCTCTTTAAAAGGTTGTATTTCCTTGTTGCAATCCGTTGTTAATTCTCCTCATGCTTATAGTCAAAATAAAGCTTTTACCAAACATATTGTTGATGCCTTGATGCAATCTTATGACGAAAAACTTAATTTGGAAGTTTCTATACCTAGAAAACTTAATGACGAGTGGGAACCTACTATAAAGATTATAATTAAAGATTATGAGTGTTTTGCTTTGTGTGATTTGGGTGCTAGTGTTTCCACGATTCCGAAAACCCTATGTGATATTCTAGGTTTCCATGATCTTGATGATTGCTCTTTAAATTTGCACCTTGTGGATTCCACCATTAAAAAGCCTATGGGAAGGATCAATGATGTTCTTATTGTTGCAAATATAAATTTGGTGCCCGTAGATTTTATCGTTCTTGATATAGATTGCAATCTTTCTTGCCCTATTATCCTCGGTAGACCTTTGCTTAGAACGATTGGTGCGATTATTGATATGAAGGAAGGGAACATTAGATTCCAATTTCCTTTAAAGAAAGGCATGCAGCACTTTCCAAGAAATAAAGTCAAATTACCTTTTGAATCTATCATGCGTGCTACTTATGAATTTAGTGCCAAAGATGGCACTCATTAGATCTATCTTTGCTTTTATGCCTAGCTAGGGGCGTTAAACGATAGCGCTAGTTGGGAGGCAACCCAATTTTCTTTATGTTTTTTGCTTTTGCTCCTATTTAGTAATAAATCTTGCATCTACCTTCTCTTTAGATGTGTTTTTATCTTTTAATTAGTGTTTGTGCCAAGTAGAACCTATAGGATAACCTACGATGATAGTTGATTTGATTCTGCTGAAAAACAGAAACTTTGCATGCACGAATATAATTTTGTTAAATCACAGGAACATGATTTTGCGTTCATTATTTTTGCTGCTGTTCAATAGACAAATTTTCCAGGACTTCCTATTTTGGTAGGATTTTTAGAGTTCCAGAAGTTTGCGTTAGTTACAGATTGCTACAGACTATTCTGTTTTTGACATATTCTGTTTTTCGTGTGTTGTTTGCTTATTTCGATGCATCTATGTCTAGTAAATTAGTTTATAAACCATAAATAAGTTGGAATACAGTAGGTTTCACACCAATATAAATAAAGAATGAGTTCATTACAGTACCTTATGTGGTGGTTTTGTTTTCTTTCACTAACGGAGCTTATAAGATTTCCTGTTGAGTTTTGTGTTGTGAAGTTTTCAAGTTTTGGGTAAAGCTATTATGGACTATGGAATAAGGAGTGGCAAGAGCCTAAGCTTGGGGATGCTCATGGAACCCCAAGATATTCAATAATAGCCAAAATCCTAAGCTTGGGGATGCCCCGGGAAGGCATCCCCTCTTTCGTCTTCGTTCATTGGTAACTTTACTTGGAGCTATATTTTTATTCGCTATGTGATATGTGTTTTTCTTGGAGCGTCGTGTATTATATTAGTCTTTGCTTTTTAGTTTACCACAATCATCCTTGCTGTACACACCTTTTGGGAGAAGCCTATTTGATTAGAATTTGCTAGAATAATCTATGTGCTTCACTTATATCTTTTGAGCTTGATAGTTTTTGCTCTAGTGCTTCACTTATATCTTTTAGAGCATGATGGTGTCTTAATTTTGAAGAAATTGCTAGTCTCTTATGCTTCACTTATATTATTTTGAGAGTCTTTTAGAACAGAATGGTATTTGCTATGATCATAAAGTTGGTCCTAGAATTATGAGCATCCAAGTTGGGTATAATAAAAACTATCATAGAAAGTGAATTGGATGCTATGATCAATTTGATGCTTGGTAATTGTTTTGAGATATGGGGGTAGTGATATTAAAGTCATGCTAGTTGGGTGATTATGAATTTAAAGAATGCTTGTGTTGAAGTTTGTGATTCCCGTAGCATGCACGTATGGTGAACCGCTTTGTGATGAAGTTGGAGCACAATTTTATTTATTGATTGTCTTCCTTATGAGTGGCGGTCGGGGACGACGATGGTCTTTTCCTACCAATCTATCCCCCTAGGAGCATGCGCGTAGTGCTTTGGTTTTTGATGACTTCTAAATTTTTGCAACAAGTATAATCTTTTGATGAATATTGAGTCCATGGATTATACGCACCTTTTCACCCTTCCATTATTGCTAGCCTCTCTTATACCGTGCAACTTTCGCCGGTACCATACACCCACCATTTACCTTCCTCAAAACAGCCACCATACCTACCTATTATGGCATTTCCATAGCCATTATAGAGATATATTGCCATGCAACTTTCCACCGTTCCGTTCATATGAAACGCATTACTTTTGTCATATTGATTTTTGCATGATCATGTAGTTGACATTGTATTTGTGGCAAGGCCACCTTCATAATTTTCATACATGTCACTCTTGATTCATTGCATATCCCGGTACACCGTTGGAGGCATTCATATAGAGTCATATCTTGTTCTAGCTTTGAGTTGTAAATCCATAAAAGTGTGATGATCTTCATTATTAGAGCATTGTCCTAGTGAGGAAAGGATGATGAAGACTATGATTCCCCCACAAGTCGGGATGAGACTTCAGACTTTAAAAAAAGAAAAAAAGGGAAGGCCAAATAAAAATTGAAAAAAATGAAATGAAAAAATGAAATAAAATGAGAGAAAATGAGAGAAAGGACAATGCTACTATCTCTTTTTCCACACTTGTGCTTCAAAATAGCACCATGATCTTCATGTTAGAGAGTCGTATATGTTGTCACTTTCATATACTAGTGGGAATTTTTCATTATAGAACTTGGCTTGTATATTCCAATGATGGGCTTCCTCAAAGTGCCCTAGGTCTTCGTGAGCAAGCAAGTTGGATGCACCCCACTTAGTTTCTTTTGTTGAGCTTTCATATATTTATAGCTCTAGTGCATCCGTTGCATGGCAATCCCTACTCACTCACATTGATATCTATTAATGGGCATCTCCATAGCCCGTTGATATGCCTATTTGATGTGAGACTATCTTCTCCTTTTTTGTCTTCTCCACAACCACCCTTCTATTCCACATATAGTGATATGTCCATGGCTCACGCTCATGTATTGCGTCAAAGTTGAAAAGGTTTGAGATTATTAAAGTATGAAACAATTGCTTTGCTTGTCATCGGGTTGTGCATGATTAAATACTTTGTGTGATGAAGATAGAGCATAGCCAGACTATATGATTTTGTAGGGATAACTTTCTTTAGCCATGTTATTTTGAGAAGACATGATTACTTTGATTAGTATGCTTGAAGTATTACTATTTCTTATGTCAATATGAACTTTTATTTTGTATTCATTTGGATCTGAACATTCATGTCACAATAAAGAAAATTACATTATGAATTATGCTAGGTAGCATTCCACATCAAAAATTCTCTTTTATCATTTACCTACTCGAGGACGAGCAGGAATTAAGCTTGGGGATGCTTGATACGTCTCCAACGTATCTATAATTTTTTATTGTTCCATGCTATTATATTACCCCTTTTGGATGATTATGGGCTTTATTTTACACATTTATATCATTTTTGGGACTAACCTACTAACCGGAGGCCCAGCCCATATTGTTGTTTTTTTGCCTATTTCAGTATTTCAAAGAAAAGGAATATCAAACGGAGTCCAAACGGAATTAAACCTTCGAGAGCGTTATTTTTGGAACAAATCTGATCCGGAGAGCTTGGAGTGCAAGTCAAGAAGCTCCCGAGGGCCCCACGAGATAGGGGGGCGCCCCCCCCCCCCCTGTAGGGCGCGCCCCCTGTCTCATGGGCCCCTCGAGCAGCCACCGACATACTTCTTCCTCCTATATATACCTATGTACCCCGAAAACATCCAGGAATGCCACGAAACACAATTTCCACCGCCGTAACCTTCTGTATCCGCGAGATCCCATCTTGGAGCCTTCGCCGGTACTCTGCCGGAGGGGGAATCAACCACGAAGGTCCTCTACATCAACATCCTTGCCCCTCCGATGAGTTGTGAGTAGTTTACCTCAGACCTACGGGTCCATAGTTACTAGCTAGATGGCTTCTTCTCTCTTTTTGGATCTCAATACAATGTTCTCCCCCTCTCTTGTGGAGATCTATTCGATGTAAACTCTTTTTGCGGTGTGTTTGTCGAGATCCGATGAATTGTGGGTTTATGATCAAGTTTATCTATGAATAATATTTGAATCTTCTCTGAATTCTTTTATGTATGATTGAGTTATCTTTGCAAGTCTCTTCGAATTATCAGTTTGGTTTGGCCTACTAGATTTATCTTTCTTTGCAATGGGAGAAGTGCTTAGCTTTGGGTTCAATTTTGCGGTGTTCTTACCCAGTGACAAAAAGGGTTGCAAGACACGTATTGTATTGTTGCCATCGAGGATAACAAGATGGGGTTTATATCATATTGCATGTGTTTATCCCTCTACATCATGTCATCTTGCTTAATGCGTTGCTCTGTTCTTATGAACTTAATACTCTAGATGCATGTTGGATAGCAGTCGATGTGTGGGGTAATAGTAGTAGATGCAGGCAGGAGTCGGTCTACTTGTTATGGACGTGATGCCTATATACATGATCATGCCTAGATAATCTCATAACTATGCGCTTTTCTATCAATTGCTCGACAGTAATTTGTTCACCCACCGTAATACTTAAGCTATCTTGAGAGAAGCCTCTAGTGAAACCTATGGCCCCCGGGTCTATCTCTTATCATATTTGCTTTGAATCTACTTTTATTTGCATCTTTACTTTTTGAATCTATCTTATAAAATACCAAAAATATATTTATCTTATCATACTATCTTTATTAGATCTCACTTTTGCAAGTGGTCGTGAAGGGATTGACAACCCCTTTATTGCGTTGGTTGCGAGTTCTCAGTTTGTTTGTGTAGGTGCGTGGGACTTTTGAGGAGCCTCCTACTGGATTGATACCTTGGTTCTCAAAACTGAGGGAAATACTTACGCTACACTTTGCTGCATCACCCTCTCCTCTTCAAGGAAACCAACGCAAGATCAAGACGTAGCAGCAGCCGTGGAGCAACGTTGTCAGGCTGGTTTAACACCCACGCGATGGTGAAGATCATATTGGAAAAGATTTTAAAATTAGTGGGATGTGTTTGGGAACAAAATAAAATACCCCATACAAAACTTCCTTCAAAAAGGATGTCCGAAATCCCGTTCATAAAAAAGATGAACTCAAGTCGGATTCGTTCTCGCGCAGAAAACATATCTAAAAAGTGATGCACTAATCGGAAGGTTCCCGGAGTTTGGACGGTCGGATTGAGCCGAAATTTTGAGGGGTGGTAGATATAGGAATCCCACAGCCGGTTAACGGTTGGATCTTCCAAAGGACGTCCGAGCTAGATGCTGGACACCACGCTCCAAACTCGTCCAGATTCCCGTCCAGATTTGACAGGGCTCTGGTATATCGGAGACCGGCAGAATTGCTCCGTCGAAATGCGACAAAATTTTACAGTGTTGTTGTAGACTCAATTCCACACAATTCCACTGAAGGAATCATCAAAGCGATGCTCGAGGAGGTGGTGGTAGCGGATACAAGTTTGTTGTTCAGAAAAAACGGCATGGTCACCCGAGGGCAATGTTAACGTTGAGCCCCCGAGCTCCGTGGATGATTCCTCCATGATCATGATAGAGATCGGAGTTGATGTTGATAAAGGCCCTCTTCCGAACATGACGATTGGATTCAGGGCACAGTCCTCGGTCCAAGGTGACCAGTTGAGCCGGCAACGAAGACGCCGACATCGCAGTTGATTTGCAGGCGAGCCATTGATCCTTTTGTCGACCACACAGCGGAACTCTCAATGAAAGCACCATTTCCGGTGTCAAAACCGGCAGATCTAGGGTAGGGGGTCCCAAGTTGCGTGTCTTAGGATCGATGGTAACATGGACACGGGATTTTACCCTGCTTCGGGCTCTCTCAAAGAGATAATACCCTACATGCTGCTTTTGATTGTATTCCATGTGTATGATTACAGAGTTGATCTACCTCGAGATCATGTGTTGTGGTCTAAACCCTAGAAGTATGATGAGTAATGTCATTATCATCTATCGACTAGCCTGGCCTCAGCTTATATAATGCACCAGAGGCCTAGGATAACAAGAGTCCTAGTCGAATACGCCGGTGGAGCGGAGTCCTTGTCTTGATCACCAAGTCTTGTGGAATCTTCCTTGTGTATACATCGGTTGTCCGAACTGGCTCATGAGCAAATGGTCATGAGGTCCTCGGCCCAATCCAACTGATCGGGCGGCGACGTGGTGAGTACCCCCTAGTCCAGGACAGCGTCAGTGTCCCTTGCTTCGGTCCGCTTTGTCCGGCGATATGCACTCGTGGGTGGCCACACAACTCTTCAACTCCCATTGCCGGTTTCCTTGATCTTTCTTCCACGGACCTTCCATGGGCAACCTTCTTTGTCACATTTGATGGTGTAGCGCACTTTTTGGTTGGAATGACCAACAACGAACGGACTATGGTTCCGAATGGTGTAGTCACTCAACCATATCTTGAACTCTTGCAAACAACCAAACTTGATCCCTTTCTTCAAATGAGCATTCTCGTCCTCACCCAGTGGCCTTGGATCACCCATCCTCAGGAAAGTTTATGGTTCGACCAAGCACAACCTCATGCCACCATCAACAACGGCCTTGTCGGCAAGACTAAGATCACGAAACAAAGAGGGTACTCTTTCCTTGCCATTGACCTTCTTGTAGACATGATTTTCTTGCAGCGTGAATCGATCCTCATCCAATTCTTCCAGTGGACCCTCATCATCCGACTCATACCTACACATACGACTATAAGGGAGGTTATGGTCCATGTCTTGTTGATGCACAATGACAGCCAAGTCACCAACGGGGTTGTACTGAATATCTTATACTTCCGCATACACATCATTTTGAGCAAGAGCATCTTCATCAACATGAGCAATGGCATCTTAATCAACATGAACAATGGCATGTTCATCAACATGAGCAATGGCCTCATCTCCAACATGATCATCACCTCGAAGAACTATGGCTCTAGCATTGATGTCCTCTTTATTTGGTTGGCAACTTGGTGGTTGGATACCCGCATTGTGGTCATACACCACGACACCATCATGTATTGGGGAGGACACATTCCGGTTCAAGTCGAGTAGTGGCCGAGGAACTTCAACCTTTGTGGCAAATAACTCAAATGACTTGTCTTGTGATCCCTCAACTTTATCCTCATACACATCCCAATGCAATTGAGAGGTGATGGGCATACTCTTTAATCGGGACTTTACTCCCACTCCCACATCATACCGCCCAATAAGTTTCACACCATCACTTGGGTTAATCCAATTGAGGACGCTTCCCACTTTCACGACAATATCATCATAGCTCGGGCTTGTGTCAAAAACCATGGCCTCCTCTACTTCATCGGCAGTTCCATCCATGAAAGCCACCTTGTCCAAATAATGCACATTCACTAGTTTATCCATCTAAAAACAATGGAACAAAATTGAGTCATCCATGGACCGGCCATTTCATATGGATGAACTATCTAAAATATGCATACTTTGAATCAAACAACTAGTATACCTTATTCATAGCATTAACCCTAACCCTAACCCTTCTGTAACTAAACCACTAATCCTAACACTTAACCTAGCTTGCCACAACAAGGATTGACACAAAATACTTAGGTAAACAATAAATGCACAATAAATGCAAAGCTAGAGCAATAACTAGGGCTTGCAAAACTAGTTGATTCCAACAAAACTAGATGATTTCAACCAACCAAATGAAGGGGGTGGGAGAGGTACCTTGGGTGATGCAAATGTCCTAGATCCACCAGACAAATCTCAAGCAATGGAGGGGGATCTAGTGGGTGCTTTGGTGGGGGGAAGAGGGGAGAGAGCTTGAGCTCGGGGAAGAAGATGAGTGGAGTGGGTGGGTGGTGAGTGGGCCCCACAAACCTTATCCTCCAGGACCCTACCACCAGCATCCCCGGCGGTAGGCTATTAGAGCCTACCGCCAAGGTCGGCAACAGTAGGTCCCTTTGCCACGTGAGTGGATGTTAACGGCCAGGCGGCTATCAACGGCACCTACCGCCAGGGTAGGCGGCGGTAGCCTATAGATCGCTACCGCCAGTGTCTCCGGCGGTAGACAAAAAGGATCAAATCCCTAAATTCTTCCGGATCCGGGCCAGATCCTGCTAAACTACGTGAAAAGGGTCAAAACACAAAATTTTGTCGCGGTAGGGTAGGCAGCACATGGTCCCCGCAATGAAGGCGACCAGGACAGGTGTTGGTATTGCGGTAAGAAGGGCCACCGAGCCCACGAGGGCCGCAAATAGCAACATAACGAGGCGGCCGCGACAAATTTTGTCTAGGTGGAGGAGGATGAGAGACCCAGCCTGACAATGGCCGGCGTCGAGTCCGCCCAGGAGGGCTTGGCATCTTCCAGTACTGGCGTCATGGTCGCGGGCCTGAGCTCCGTTCGTCCCCAAGCTTGGTCCGACCATCAGACCTCACGGGTGGCCACATCTTCCTCAATGAAGATAAGACAGTGATCACGCCCACGCATGATGGCGACAGATGTGGCGAGGTCTGGTTCCTTGACACGGGCGCAATGAACTAAAGGAAATATGCCCTAGAGGCAATAATAAAGTTGTTATTTTATATTTCGTTATATCATGATAAATGTTTAATATTCATGCTAAATTTGTATTGACCGGAAACTTGATACATGTGTGGATACACAAACAAAACATAATATCCCTAGTAAGCCTCTACTAGACTAGCTCGTTAATCAAAGATGGTTAAGTTTCCTAACCATAAACGTGTGTTTTCATTTGATGAACAGGATCACATCATCAGGAGAATGATGTGATGGACAAGATGTTGGGGAACGTAGTAATTTCAAAAAAATCTTACGCACACGCAAGATCATGGTGATGCATAGCAACGAGAGGGGAGAGTGTTGTCCACATACCCTCGTAAACCAAAAGCAGAAGCGTTAGCACAACGCGGTTGATGTAGTCGTACGTCTTCACGATCCGACCGATCCAAGTACCGAATGCACGGCACCTCCGAGTTCAGCACACGTTCAGCTCGATGACGTCCCACGAACTCCGATCCAGCAGAGCTTTGCAGGAGAGTTCCGTCAGCACGACGGTGTGATGACGGTGTTGATGATGCTACCGACGCAGGGCTTCGCCTAAGCACGGCTACGATATTACCGAGGTGGAATATGGTGGAAGGGGCACCACACACGGCTGGGAGAGATCAACAGATCAACTTGTGTGTCTAGAGGTGCCCCCTGCCCCCGTATATAAAGGAGTGGAGGAGGGGGCGGCCCTCCTATGGCGCACCCTGGAGGAGTCCTACTCCCACCGGGAGTAGGATTCCCCCCATTCCAAGTAGTAGGAATAGGAGTCAAGGAAAGGGAAAAGAGAAGAGAAGGAAGGAGGGAGCGCAGCCCCTCCCCTTAGTCCAATTCGGACTAGGCCTTGGGGGGGTGCAGCCTCCCCTCTCTCTTTCCCCTAAAGCCCAATAAGGCCCATATACTGCCCGGTGAATTCCCGTAACTCTCCGGTACTCCGATAAATACCCGAATCACTCGGAACCTTTCCGATGTCCGAATATAGTCATCCAATATATCGATCTTTACGTCCTGACCATTTTGAGACTCCTCGTCATGTCCCCGATCTCATCCGGGACTCCGAACTACCTTCGGTACATGAAAACACATAACTCATAATATAAATCGTCACCGAACGTTAAGTGTGCGGACCCTACGGGTTCGAGAACTATGTAGACATGACCAAGACATATCTCCGGTCAATAACCAATAGTGGAACCTGGATGCTCATATTGGCTCCCGCATATTCTACGAAGATCTTTATCAGTCAAACCGCATGACAACATATGTTGTTCCCTTTGTCATCGGTATGTTATTTGCCCGAGATTCGATCGTCGGTATCACAATACCTAGTTCAATATCCTTACCGGCAAGTCTCTTTACTCATTATGTAATGCATCATCCCTCAACTAACTCATTAGTCACATTGCTTGCAAGGCTTATAGTGATGTGCATTACCGAGAGGGCCCAGAGATACCTCTCCAACAATCCGAGTGACAAATCCTAATCTCGAAATACGCCAACTCAACAAGTACCTTCGGAGACACCTGTAGAGCACCTTTATAGTCACCCAGTTACATTGTGATGTTTGGTAGCACACAAAGTGTTCCTCCGGTAAACGGGAGTTGCATAATCTCATAGTCATATGAACATGTATAAGTCACGAAGAAAGCAATAGCAACATACTAAACGATCAAGTGCTAAGCTAACGGATGGGTCAAGTCAATCACATCATTCTCCTAATGATGTGATCCCGTTAACCAAATGACAACTCATGTCTATGGTTAGGAAACTTAACCATCTTTGATTAACGAGCTAGTCAAGTAGAGGCATACTAGTGACACTATGTTTGTCTATGTATTCACACATGTATTATGTTTCCGGTTAATACAATTCTAGCATGAATAATAAACATTTATCGTGAGATAAGGAAATAAATAATAACTTTATCATTGCCTCTAGGGCATATTTCCTTCAGTCTCCCACTTGCACTAGAGTCAATAATCTAGTGCACATCATCATGTGATTTAACACCAATATTCACATCTGTATGTGATTAACATCCATAGTTCACATCGTCAGGTGACCAACACCCAAAGGGTTTACTAGAGTTAATAATCTAGTTCACATCTCTATGTGATTAACACCCAAAGAGTACTAAGGTATGATCATGTTTTTCTCATGAGATAAGTTTAGTCAACGGGTCTGTCACATTCAGAGCCGTATGTATTTTGCAAATATTCTATGTCTACAATGCTCTGCACGGAGCTACTATAGCTAATTGCTCCCACTTTCAATATGTATCCAGATTGAGACTTAGAGTCATCTGGATCGGTGTAAAAGCTTGCACCGATGTAACTCTTTACGACGAACTCTTTTATCGCCTCCATAATCGAGAAACATCTTCTTAGTCCTCACTAACTAAGGATATTCTTGACCGTTGTCCAGTGATCTACTCCTAGATTAAAATTGTACTCCCTTGCCAAACTTAGAGCAAGGTATACAATAGGTCTGGTACACAGCACAGCATACTTTATAGAACCTATGACTGAGGCATAGGGAATGACTTTTCATTCTCTTTCTATTTTCTGCCATGGTCGGGTTTTGAATCTTACTCAACTTCACACCTTGTAATACATACAATAATTCCTTTTGACTGATCCATTTTGAACTCTTTCAAAAACTTGTCAAGGTATTTACTCATTTAAAAATCTTATCAAGCGTCTTGATCTATCTCTATAGATCTTGATGCTCAATGTGTAAGCAGTTCACCGAGGTTTTTCTTTGAAAAACTCCTTTCAAATACTCCTTTATGCTTTCCAGAAGATTCTACATTATTTCTGATCAACAATATGTCATTCACACATACTTTATCAGAAATGATGTAGTGCTCCCACTCACTTTCCTGTAAATACAGGCTTCACCGCAAGTCTATATAAAACTATATGCTTTGATCAACTCATCAAAGCGTATATTCCAACTCCAAGATGCTTGCACCAGTCCATAGATGTATCACTGGAGCTTGTACACTTTGTTAGCACCTTTAGGATTGACAAAACCTTCTGGTTGTATCATATACAACTCTTCTTTAATAAATCCATTAAGGAATGCAGTTTTGACATCCATTTGCCAGATTTCATAAAATGTGGCAATTGCTAACATGATTCGGACAGACTTAAGCATCGATACGAGTGAGAAAATCTCATCGTATTCAACACCTTGTTCGACAAGTCGAGCTTTGTAGATAGTAACAGTACTATCAGCGTATGTCTTCCTCTTGAAGATCCATTTATACAATATGGCTTTCGGATCATCGGGCAACTCCACCAAAGTCCACACTTTGTTCTCATACATGGATCCCATCTCAGATTTCATGGCCTGAAGCCATTTTGCGGAATCTGGGCTCATCATCGCTTCCTCATAGTTCGTAGGTTCATCATGGTCTAGTAACATGACTTCCAGAACAGGATTACCGTACCACTCTGGTGCGGACTTGTACTTTGGAAGGCCTACGAGGTTCTGTAGTAACTTGATCTGAAGTTTCATGATCATCATCATTAGCTTCCTCACTAATTGGTGTAGGAATCACTGGAACTGATTTCTGTGGTGAACTACTTTCCAATTCGGGAGAAGGTACAATTACCTTATCAAGCTCTACTTTCCTCCCACTCACTTCTTTCGAGAGAAACTCCTTCTCTAGAAAGGATCCATCTTAGCAACGAATATCTTGCCTATGGATCTGTGATAGAAGGTGTACCCAACTGTTTCCTTTGGGTATTCTATGAAGACGCACTTCTCCGATTTGGGTTCGAGCTTATCAGGTTGAAACTTTTTCACATAAGCATCACAACCCCAAATTTTAAGAAACGACAACTTTGGTTTCTTGCCAAACCACAGTTCATAAGGCGTCATCTCAACGGATTTTGATGGTGCCCTATTTAAAGTGAATGTAGTTGTCTCTAATGCATAACCCCAAAATGATAGTGGCAAATCGGTAAGATACATCATAGATCGCACCATATCCAACAAAGTGTGGTTACGACGTTCGAACACACAATTACGCTGTGGTGTTCCATGTGGCGTAAGCTATGAAACTATTCCACATTGGTTTTAAATGAAGGCCAAACTCGTAACTCAAATATTCTCCTCTACGATTAGATTGTAGAAACTTTATTTTCTTGTTACGATGATTCTCCACTTCACTCTGAAATTCTTTGAACTTTTCAAATGTTTCAGACTTGTGCTTCATTGAGTAGATATACTCATATCTGCTTAAATCATCTGTGAACATCAGAAAATAACGATACCCGCCACGAGCATCAACACTCATTGGACCACATACATCAGTATATATTATTTCCAACAACTCAGTAGCTCGTTCCATTGTTCCGGAGAACGAAGTTTTATTCATCTTCCCCAAAAGGCACAGTTCGCAAGCATCAAATGATTCATGACCAAGTGATTTCAAAAGTCCATCTTTATGGAGTTTCTTCATGCGCTTTACACCGATATGACCCAAACGGCAGTGCCACAAAAAATTTGCACTATCATTGTCAACTTTGCATCTTTTGGCATCAATATTATGAATATGTGTATCACTACGATCGAGATCCAACAAACTATTTTCATTGGGTGTATGACCATCGAAGGTTTTATTCATGTAAACAGAACAACAATTATTCTCTGACTTTAAATGAATAATCGTATTGCAATAAACATGATCAAGTCATATTCATGCTCAACGCAAACGCCAAATAACATTTATTTAGGTTTAACACTAATCCCGAAAGTATAGGGAGTGTGCGATGATGATCATATCAATCTTGGAACCACTTCCAACACACATCATCACTTCACCCTCAACTAGTCTCTGTTTATTCTGTAACTCCTGTTTTGAGTTACTAATTTTTTTTAGCAACCGAACAAGTATCAAATACCCAGGGGCTACTATAAACACTAGTAAGGTACACATCAATAACCTGTATATCAAATATACCCTTGTTCACTTTGCCATCCTGCTTATCCACCAAATATTCAGGGCATTTCCGCTTTCAGTGACCATTTCCTTTGCAATAGAAGCACTCAGTTTCAGGCTTTGGTCCAGCTTTGAGCTTCTTCATGGGAGTGAAAACTTGCTTGTCATTCTACTTGAAGTTCCCTTTCTTTCCCTTTGCCCTTTTCTTGAAACTAGTGGTCTTGCCAATCATCAACACTTGATGCTCTTTCTTGATTTCTACCTTCATCGATTTCAGCATCAGAAGAGCTTGGGAATTGTTTTTGTCATTCCTTGCATACTATAGTTCATCATGAAGTTCCAGTAACTTGGTGATGGTGACTAGAGAACTCTCTCAATCACTATCTTATCTGGAAGATTAACTCCCACTTGATTCAAGCGATTGTAGTACCCAGACAATCTGAGCACATGCTCACTAGTTGAGCAATTCTCCTCCATCTTTTAGCTATAGAACTTGTTGGAGACTTCATATCTCTCAACTCGGGTATTTTCTTGAAATATTAACTTCAACTCCTGGAACATCTCATATGGTCCATGACGTTCAAAATGTCTTTGAAGTCCCGATTCTAAGCCGTTAAGCATGGTGCACTAAACTATCAAGTAGTCATCATACTGAGCTAGCCAAACATTCATAACATCTGCATTTGCTCCTGCAATAGGTCTGTCCCCTAGTGGTGCATCAAGGACATAATTCTTCTATGCAACAATGAGGATAAACCTCAGATCACGGACCCAGTCCGAATCATTGCTACTATCATTTTTCAACTTAGTTTTCTCTAGGAACACATATAAAACATAGGGAAGCAACAACACGAGCTATTGATCTACAACATTATTTGCAAAATACTATCAGGACTAAGTTCATGATAAATTAAAGTTCAATTAATTATATTACTTAAGAACTCCCACTTAGATAGACATCCCTCTAATCATCTAAGTGATCATGTGATCCAAATCAACTAAACCATGTCCGATCATCACGTGAGATGGAGTAGTTTTCAATGGTGAACATCACTATGTTGATCATATCTACTATATGATTCACGCTCGACCTTTCAGTCTCAGTGTTCCGAGGCCATATCTGCATATGGTAGGCTCGTCAAGTTTAACCTGAGTATTCTGCATGTGTAAAACTGTCTTACACCGTTGTATTTGAACGTAGAGCTTATCGCACCCGATCATCACGTGGTGTCTCGGCACGAAGAACTTTCACAATGGTGCATACTCAGGGAGAACACTTATACCTTGAAATTTAGTGAGAGATCATCTTATAAAGCTACCGCCGAACTAAGCAAAATAAGATGTATAAAAGATAAACATCACATGCAATCAAAATATGTGACATGATATGGCCATCATCATCTTGTGCCTTTGATCTCCATCTCCAAAGCATCGTCATGATCTCCATCGTCACCGGCATGATACCATGATCTCCATCATCTTGATCTATATCAATGTGTCATCACATGGTCGTCTCGCCAACTATTGCTCTTGCAACTATTGCTATCGCATAGCGATAAAGTAAAGCAATTATTTGGCGTTTGCATCTTATGCATTAAAGAGACAGCCATAAGGCTTCTGCAAGTTGCCGATAACTTCAACAAAACATGATCATCTCATACAATAACTTATATCTTATCACATCTTGACCATATCACATCACAACATGCCTTGCAAAAACAAGTTAGATGCCCTCTACTTTGTTGTTGCAAGTTTTACGTGGCTGCTATGGGCTTAGCAAGAACCGTTCTTACCTACGCATAAAAACCACAATGATATTTCGTCAAGTTAGTGTTGTTTTAACCTTCTCAAGGACCACACTCGGTCCAACTAAAGTTGGAGAAACTGACACCCGCCAGCCACCTATGTGCAAAGCACGTCGGTAGAACCAGTCTCGCGTAAGCATACACGTAATGTCGGTCCGGGCCGCTTCATCCAACAATACTGCCGAACCAAAGTATGACATGCTGGTAAGCAGTATGACTTGTATCGCCCACAACTCACGTGTGTTCTACTCATGCATATAACATCTACGCATAAACCTGGCTCGGATGCCACTATTGGGGAACGTAGTAATTTCAAAAAAAAATCCTACGCACACACAAGATCATGGTGATGCATAGTAACGAGAGGGGAGAGTGTTGTCCACGTACCCTCATAGACCGAAAGCATAAGCATTAGCACTACGCGGTTGATGTAATTGTACGTCTTCACGATCCGACCGATCCAAGTACCGAACGCACGGCACCTCTGAGTTCAGCACATGTTCAGCTCGATGACGTCCCACGAACTCCGATCCAGCAGAGGTTTGCGGGAGAGTTCCGTCAGCACGATGGCATGATGACAGTGTTGATGATGCTACCGACGCAGGGCTTCGCCTAAGCACCGCTACGATATTACTGAGGTGGAATATGGTGGAGGGGGGCGCACACGGCTGGGAGAGATCAACAGATCAACTTGTGTGTCTAGAGGTGCCCCCTGCCCCCATATATAAAGGAGTGGAGGAGAGGGGAGGGTCGGCCCTCCTATGGCGCGCGCTGGAAGAGTCCTACTCCCATCAGGAGTAGGATTCCCCCCCTTTCCAAGTAGTAGGAGTAGGAGTCAAGGAGGGGGAAAAGAGAAGAGAAGGAAGGAGGGGGCACAGACCCTCCCCTTAGTCCAATTCGTACTAGGCCTTGGGGGAGGGGTGCAGCCTCCCCTCTCTCTTTCCCCTAAAGCCCAATAAGGCCCATATACTCCCCGGCGAATTCCCGTAACTCTCTGGTACTCTGATAAATACCCGAATCACTCGGAACCTTTTCGATATCCGAATATAGTCGTCCAATATATCGATCTTTACGTCTCGACCATTTTGAGACTCCTCGTCATGTCCCCGATCTCATCCGGGACTCCGAACTACCTTCGGTACATCAAAACACATAACTCATAATATAAATCATCACCGAACGTTAAGCGTGCGGACCCTACTGGTTCGAGAACTATGTAGACATGACCGAGACATATATCCGGTCAATAACCAATAACGGAACCAGGATGCTCATATTGGCTCCCACATATTCTACGAAGATCTTTATCGGTCAAACCGCATAACAACATATGGTGTTCCCTTTGTCATCGGTATGTTACTTGCCCGAGATTCGATCGTCGGTATCTCAATACCTAGTTCAATCTCGTTACCGGCAAGACTCTTTACTTGTTATGTAATACATCATCCCGCAACTAACTCATTAGTCACATTGCTTGCAAGGCTTATAGTTATGTGCATTATCGAGAGGGGCCAGAGATACCTCTCCGACAATCGGAGTGACAAATCCTAATCTCGAAATACGCCAACTCAACAAGTACCTTTGGAGACACCTGTAGAGCACCTTTATAATCACCCAGTTACGTTGTGATATTTGGTAGCACACAAAGTGTTTCTCCGATAAACGGGAGTTGCATAATATCATAGTCATAGGAACATGTATAAGTCATGAAGAAAGCAATAGCAACATACTAAATGATCAAGTGCTAAGCTAATGGATGGGTCAAGTCAATCACATCATTCTCCTAATGATGTGATCCCGTTAATCAAATGACAACTCATGTCTACGGTTAGGAAACTTAACCATCTTTGATTAACGAGCTAGTCAAGTAGAGGCATACTAGTGACACTATGTTTGTATGTGTATTCACACATGTATTATGTTTCCGGTTAATACAATTCTAGCATGAATAATAAACATTTATCATGAAATAAGGAAATAAATAATAACTTTATCATTGCCTCTAGGGCATATTTCCTTCACAAGACCCATCCGTTAGCTTAGCATATTGATCGTTCAGTTTTATTGCTATTGCTTTCTTCATGACTTATACATGTTCCTTTGACTATGATATTATGCAACTCCCGAATACCGGAGGAATACCTTGTGTACTATCAAACGTCACAATGTAAATGGATGGTTATAAAGATGTTCTACAGGTATCTCCAAAGGTGTTTTATTGGGTTGGCATAGATCGAGATTAGGATTTGTCACTCCGAGTATCGGAGAGGTATCTCTGGGACCTCTTGGTAATGCACATCATGATAAGCCTTGCAAGCAATGTGACTAATGAGTTAGTTACGGGATGATGCATTACAGAACGAGTAAAGAGACTTGTCGGTGATGAGATTGAACTAGGTAGGAGGATACCGACGATCGAATCTCGGGCAAGTAACATACCGATGACAAAGGGAATAATGTATGTTGTCATAACGGTTCGACCGATAAAGATCTTCGAAGAATATGTGGGAGCCAATATGAGCATCCAGGTTCCGCTATTGGTTATTGACCGGAGAGGTGTCTCGCTCATGTCTACATAGTTCTCGAACCCGTAGGGTCCGCACGCTTAACGTTTGATGAGATTTGTATTATGAGTTACGTGTTTTGGTGACTGAAGATTGTTCGGAGTCCCGGATGAGATCATGGACATGACGAGGAGTCTCGAAATGGTCAAGAAGTAAAGATTGATATATTGGGCGATAGTATTCGGACACCGTAAGTGTTACTGAATGTATCGGGTATGTATCAGAGTACCGGGAGGGTTACCGGAACCCCCCGGGGGAAGATATGGGCCCTATGGGCCATAGGACGGAGGCAAGGCAGCCCACAAGGGTGGCGCCCCCAAGGGAGGAGTCCGAATTGGACTAGGGGAGGGGGGCGGCCCCCCTTTCCTTCTCCTTCTCCCTCTCCTTCCCCCTTTCCCCTTCCGGTAAAAGGAAAGGGGGAGCGAATTGGACTACGAGTCCAAGTGGGACTCCCCCCACTTGGTGCGCCCCTAGGGTCGGCCTCCTCCCCTCTACCTCCTTTATATACGGGGGCAGGGGCACCTCTAAGGCACGTCAATTGTTCTTAGCCGTGTGCGATGCACCCCTCCACCGTTTACTCCTCCGGTCATATTTGTCGTGGTGCTTAGGCGAAGCCCTGCGTAGATAACTTCACCATCATCGTCACCACGCCGTCGAGCTGACGAAACTCTCCCTCGACACTTTGTTGGATCAAGATTTCGTGGGATGTCATCGAGCTGAACGTGTGTAGAACTCGGAGGTGTCGTACGTTTGGTGCTTGATCGGTTGGATCGAGAAGACGTTCGACTACATTAACCGCGTTAAGCTAACGCTTCCGCTTTCGGTCTACGAGGGTATATGGACACACTCTCGCCCTCTCTCGTTGATATACATCTCCTAGATAGATCTTGTGTGAGCATAGGATTTTTTTGAAATTTCATGCTACGTTCCCCAATGGTGGCATCCGAGCCAGGTCTATGTGTAGATGATATGCATGAGTAGAACACAAAGAGTTGTGGGCGATGATAGTCATACTGCTTACCACTAACGTCTTATTTTGATTCGGCGGTATTGTTGGATGAAGCGGCCCGGACCAACCTTACATGACCGTGTTCATGAGACCGGTTCCACCGACAGACATGCAAGTTGTTTTGCATAAAGGTGGTTGGCGGGTGTCTGTTTCTCCAACTTTAGTTGAATCGAATTTGACTACGGTCGGTCCTTGTTGAAGGTTAAAACAACAAACTTTACAAAACATCGTTGTGGTTTTGATGCGTAGGTAAGAAAGGTTCTTACTAGAAGCCCGTAGCAGCCACGTAAAACTTGCAACAACAAAGTAGAGGATGTCTAACTTGTTTTTGCAGGGCTTGTTGTGATGTGATATGGTCAAGACATGATGTGACAGTACTAGGGAAAAGCCTAGCAGCAGCGCGGGTTTTAGGCCTATCAGTAGCGCGGGAATGAGCGCTACTAATAAGGCGCTATAGCTAAAGCTTAGCAATAGCGCGCCTAGATCCACGCTACTGCTAAATTGACTTAGTAGTAGCGCTTCTTCAGAACAACGCTACTGGTAATTAGTAGTAGTGCTTCTCCTTTCCCGCGCTACTACTATTATTTAGTATTTTATTTCTTTTTTATTTCATGTTGTATTCATACACCTTTACACAAGTTTTCATACAACAGGAATTTAGAGATTGTTTTTACATCATAATGAGTTATTACATCACGGGGTGAAAGAACCGTGGACTAGTTTCAAGTGGATGTCCATCCACTTGAAACTAATCCGCGGTTCTTTCACCCAATGATATAATAATATCATCATCATCATCATATCATTAACAACTTATCATCATAATACATCATTGTCATATAACACCTCCTCAAGATCATCGTTTTCATCAATGACATCACATAGCAAATTGGTCACTAGTCGTAATCACAAGTACTCCTCATTATCAACTCTAACACATTACCACATAATAAACATATTGTACCTCATAGGACCTACTACATTCGATTAAGACCTACTACATTTTCTAAGGTAAAATAGAAAAAAAACAAGATAGCCCCTGACTCTCCATTATGGAGAATGGAGATTAGCCTATCTCCAATTCTTGCCTTTTGCTAAATGTTACTTCCAAGAACCTCCTTGCGAATGTCCATACATTTCTTCCATTCTTTGATGAACATGTGTTCACCGGTTTTAGAAATCCGATATGCACAGGTGAGCTCCCTAGATTTACCTGGCAGTATGTTCAGAACTGAGAGGCGACCATTCAGAAACATCATATGAGGCACGCAATCCATCGGGAGTTTCTGTTGAAAAACATAATAATAACTTCGTAGTTAGCAATGATGTACTAGTTTTAGAAGTATGCAAAAGATGCACGAATGTCGTAATAGTAAAAAATCTTACCAGGGTGTCGGTGTACTAGAGTAGGGGTACCCTAGTATCCCGAACTTGTGCACGGGCAGTTGCAGCACCCTGCGGCATGGCTCGCCGGGTCACCGCCAAGATCCTCCGTGACTCCTTAAGAGACAAGACCCCGGCAAGAGGAGCTTGCCGGGAAGCCATTCAAGAACAAAGTATTCAAGCCAAGGAGACAAGGCCCCGGCAAGAGGAGTTTGCCGGGAAGGCCAGTCAAGGCGTCTCAAGAAAGCTTGCCATGACGCGCCATGAGTCCCGGCAAGGCTCGGTGAGCGACAAGCTCCCGAGCCCGACAAGACAACGACCGCGGCAAGAGCGGCCACACCGCACCCGCGCTCCAGCACATCCACCCACGTGTCGCTCAGGGGCCCTCCCGGGCACACGTGGCGGGAGGCTGTGCAGCCAGGGGTGCACGGTGGCAAGCGGCGCTGACGAGAAGGCCATCGTGGCGATCGCTGGCGCCCCTGACGGTCTCTGTTTGCACTGTTTAGGAAACACAGACGGGCATTTAATACCCTTGTCCCCTGCCGTCAGAGTTAGGTATGATACACTGTGTCTACAGTAGAGGTAGTTGTACCTACCGCATTCTTTTTCCATTTTTACCCTTTCTATCTGTGTTGCCACCTGTCGGTGACCCCTTGAGCATATAAAAGGAGGCCCATGCGCAACGTAGAGGAGGGGGGACTCATTCGAAGCTAGAAACGCTCACACGCTCGGTTTGGTAGCGCTGATCGCTCCTGAGCAAGAACTGAATATACACTTAGATGCAGCAGTAGGAGTATTATCTCTCCGGAGAGCTCCGAAGCTGGGTAAACTGCTCGTGTGCATTGCCTCGATCCGCTCTTCGTGCGACCTCCGCCCTCCGCCGAACCGAAAGGGACTCGGTCCGCCGGTCCCATAGGTGTTCGTGGATCAGTTTCCCCGACACAGGGTATCTCCAGAGAAGTTACTGTGGTTCAACACATGCACTAGTGGCACGTATTCACCATAATTTGGAGGAGTTCGATAATAGTTATTGTAATTCTCAAGAAGAGTACAAAATGCAATCAGGTGATTTTTGTCCTTATACGTTAATTCAGTGCCATCGGTGTAGTGGGTTTTATCTATCATCTTCTGCACAGTCTTTGAAGAATCAAAATAAGCTGTCAATGGAAATAAGCTATCAACTATTTTGAAATAAACAATATAAATTAGTTAATAACTATGTTTGAGAAACTCACATAGCGGTACAATCGGAAGCGTATCAACAAGGACCCAAATGTCCATATTGTCTTGCTCGATGTCAGGATCACCAAGATCCATGGTGACAATCATACCCTCATAAAAACCATACATTTTGCAAAGTGCTTCCCAATTTTGGCAACCAAAATGGGTTACGCTCTGAGCATTGCACAGATTTACTTCAAAATCCATATCATGATGGGTCCTTAGGTGTATTTTCTTTGTTTTGAAATTTTCATGGTCTTCAAAACCCATCCTCTCCAAGACATAGCGTCTTGCATGGCATGGGATAAGCTAGTTGATTGTAAAATATGAAAATTAGATGTTGAAATAGTTGAAGTCATGCTTAATTACGAAAAAACACTTGTCATTGTTGCATACCATTTCACAATCGAAGGTCTCCTCGAGCTTAATGCTGAAGCGTCGATCTTCGTCCAGCTCAACGAACCTGTCGCACACACCTCGATCGTCGTGGTACCAGCTACACTCCCCCGGGAGAATGTCGTCGTCCGAGTACGACATTTCCTACGTTCATAATTCAAAGATTAAACTTGTACATATTCTAGCACAAGTCATGCCAGAATTCACGAAAAAATTGAGCATGACCTTTGCTAAAAAAGGACATATCGAGCGCCTGAAATTTGCCGGAACGGAAATTAATCAACACTCCGGCAAAACATAGGCCACTCGGAGATGTAAACTGAACATGAACGGCCACTTGGGGAACCACATATCCTATTTGAGCAACAACACAAGATATCCAAGGATATTTGGCTGGTCTCACCTCGATGTCGGAGGGGGTCGGTGACTGGGACGACGGCGGGGATGTCAGAGGGGTTCGGTGACGGGGACGACGGTGGTCACCTAAAACCGTATAAGTTATCACTAATACATCCCCAATAATTGCTTAAACTAAAAAATAACAACAAATATGACATGTTCAACTAGTTTTATTCATTCAACTAGTTCTTACTAAATATAAACTTACTATAAATAGAAAAAAACTAGTTCTTTCTAAAAATAAAGTAGTTCAACTAGTTATATTAATTATCTTACTAAAAATACATTAGTTCTATTAATTCAACTAGTTCAACTAGTTTATTAATTTACTTACTAAACTAGTTCAACTACAACTAAAGTAGTTCAACTACAACTACTAGTAATCATACTGCCCTAGTTAACTAGTACCATCACTACTAGTAATTAACATCTACTACTACTAAAAATCTAGTACTAACTAAGCAACATCTAGTACTAGCTATGAACCCTAAATTAACATCTACTACTACTAAATCTAGTACTAACTAGTGGCAGGGGGTGGGGGGTGACGGAGAGGTAGCTAGGGGCGGCGAGGTCGAGGGCGGTGGGAGGAGGGCTGCCACACGGAGGAGGGAGGAGGGGCGGCCGCAGGCGGAGGGAGGAGGGCGGCGGCGGAGGAGGGAGGGGCGGCCACAGGCGGAGGGAGGATGTGCGAGGAGGAGGGAGGAGGGACAGAAGGAGGGGAGTACCTCGGCGGCGGATGGACGAAGGCGGCGGCGGCGGCGACGCACGACGGCGGTTATCGGCACGCGGGCGAGAGTGAGAGTGTGAGTGAGGGCCGGTCGTGCGCGTGGGGATAAGGTAGGAATAGTTGTAGCGCATTTGCCAAAAAGCACTACAGCTAATCTGAATAGCAGTAGCGCTTTGCATATAAACCTCTACTGCTAAGTGTAACTATACAAAAAATATGTCAATGCAAAAATACATTGGCCATCAATGATCTTTTTCTGTATAATCTGAACTGTCAATATGGGTCCTCTCCGGTAGGAACCGGAGAGGACTCATATTTCGGCCACAAATTTTACACATAGAGTTCAGTGAAGACCAACTGGTTGTGGTAGTTTCAGAAATAACATATTTAAGGTGGTAAACGCCCTGTTCACGGAGCAAGGTGGGACTAAACTTGTGGGCTGATCTTAGCAGTAGCGGTTTTCTTTGAAGCGCGTTGCTGCTAACTTCTATAGAAGTAGCGCGGTTCAGTATAGGGCGCTACTGCTATAACTAGCGGGGGGCCAGGTCATGGCAATTATAGCAGTAGCGCGGTTTGTGGTGGACGCGCTACTGCTATTTTCCTTTCAGCAGCGCATTTTGATATCACGCGCTACTGCTAAATAGCAGTAGCGTGGTATTTTGAGGAGCGCTGCTGGTAAGATTCTATGTATAGGCTTTTCCCTAGTAGTGTGATATATGTTATTGTATGAGATGATCATGTTTTGTAAAAGTTATCGGCAACTGGCAGGAGCCTTATGGTTGTCACTTTATTGTATGAGATGCACACGCCATGTAATTGCTTTACTTTATCACTATGCATTAGCGGTAGTTGTAGAAGCAATAGTTGGCGAGACGACCACGACGCTACGATGGAGATCAAGGTATCAAGCCGGTGACAATGGAGATCATGACAGTGCTTTGGAGATGGAGATCAAAAGCACAAGATGATGATGGCCATATCATGTCACATATTTTGATTGCATGTGATGTTTATCTTTTATGCATCTTATTTTGCTTAGTATGGCGGTAACATTATAAGATAATCCCTTACTAAAATTTCAAGGTATAAGTGTTCTCCCTGAGTATGCACCGTTGCGACAGTTCTTCGTGCTGAGACACCACGTGATGATCGGGTGTGATAGGCTCTACGTTCACATACAATGGATGCAAGACAGTTTTGCACATGCGGAATACTTGGGTTAAACTTGACGGGCCTAGCATGTACAGACATGGTCTCGGAACACTGGAGACCGAAAGGTCGAACGTGAATCATATAATAGATATGATCAACATAGAGATGTTCACCATTGAAAACTACTCCATATCACGTGATGATCGAACATGGTTTAGTTGATTTGGATCACGTGATCATTTAGATGACTCGAGGGATGTCTATCTAAGTGGGAGTTCTTAAGTAATATGATTAATTGAACTTAATTTATCATGAACTTAGTCCTGATAGTATTTGCGTATCTATGTTGTAGATCAATAGCTCGCGATATAGCTCCTATATATTTTTGATATGTTCCTAGAGAAAGGTTGAAAGATGATAGTAGCAATGATGTGGGCTAGGTCCGTGATCTGAGGATTATCCTCGTTGCTGCACAGAAGAAGTATGTCCTTAATGCACCGCTAGGTGACAGACCTATTGCAGGAGCTGATGCAGACGTTATGAATGTTTGACAAGCTCGGTATGATAACTACTTGATAGTTTACTACACCATGCTTTACGGCTTAGAATTGGGACTTCATAAACGTTTTGAATGCCACGGAGCATATGAGATGTTACAAGAGTTGAAATTGGTATTTCAGACTCATGCCCATGTCGAGAGGTATGAGACCTCTGACAAGTACTTTGCCTACAAGATGGATGACAATGGCTCAGCCAGTGAGCATGTACTTAGAATGTCTGGTTAAGTACAATCGCTTGAATCAAGTGTGAGTTAATCATCCAGCTAAGATAGTGATTGACAGAGTTCTCTAGTCACTATCACCAAGCTACTAGAACTTCGTGATGAACGATAATATGCAAGGGGATAACAAAAATGATTCCCGAGCTCTTCGCGATGCTGAAATCAGCAAGGTAGAAATCAAGAAAGAGCATCAAGTGTTGATGGTTGACAAGACCACTAATTTCAAGTAAAAGGGCAAGGAAAGAAAGGGGAACTTCAAGAAGAATGGCAAGCAAGCTGCCACTCCCGTGAAGAAGCCCAAAGCTAGACCCAAACCTAAAACTAAGTGCTTATGCTGCAAAGGAAATCATCACTGGAAGTGGAATTGCCCCAAACATTTGGTGGATAAGAAGGATGGCAAAGTAAACAAAGGTATATTTGATATACAGATTATTGTGTACCTTACTAGTGTTCGTAGTAGCCCCTGGGTATTTGATACTAGTTCAGTTGCTAAGATTAGTAACTCGAAACAGGAGTTACAAAATGAACAGAGACTGTTTAAGGGTGAGGTGATGATGTGTGTTGGAAGTGATTCCAAGGTTGATAAGATCACCATCGCACACTCCCTCTACCTTCGAGACTAGTGTTGGACCTAAATAAATGTTATTTGGTGTTTGCGTTGAGCATGAATATGATTTGGTCATGTTTATTGCGATACGGTTATTCATTTAAGTTAGAGAATAATTGTTGTTCTGTTTACATGAATAAAACCTTCTATGGTCATACACCCAATGTAAATGGTTTATTGAATCTCGATCATAGTGATACACATATTCATAATATTGATGCCAAAAGATGCAAAGTTGATAATGATAGTGCAACATATTTGTGGCACCGCCGTTTAGGTCATATTGGTGTAAAGTGCATGAAGAAACTCCATGTAGATGGGCTTTTGCAATCACTTGATTATGAATCATTTGATACTTGTGAACCTTGCCTCATGGGTAAGAGGACTAAAACTCCGTTCTCCGAAACAATGGATCGAGACAATGACTTATTGGAAATAATACATACCGATGTATGCGGTCCGATAAGTGTTGAGGTTCGCGGCAGGTATCGTTATTTTCTGACCTTCACAGATGATTTGAGCAGATATGGGTATATCTACTTAATGAAACACAAGTCTGGAACATTTGAAAAGTTCAAAGGAATTTCAGAGTGAAGTAGAATCATCATAACAAGAAAATAAAGTTTGTACGATCTGATCGCAGAGGTGAATATTTAAGTTACGAGTTTGGCCTTCATTTAAAACAATGTGGAATAGTTTCACAACTCACGCCACCTGGAACACCACAGCGTAATGGTGTGTCCGAACGTCGTAACCATACTTTATTAGATATGGTGCGATCTATGATGTCTCTTATCGATTTACCATTATCGTTTTGGGGTTATGCATTAGAGACAGCTGCATTCACGTTAAATAGGGCACCATCTAAAACCGTTGAGACGACACCGTATGAACTGTGGTTTGGCAAGAAACCTAAGTTATCGTTTCTTAAAGTTTGGGATTGCGATTCTTATGTGAAAAAGCTTCAGCCTGATAAGCTCGAACCCAAATCGGAGAAGTGCGTCTTCATAGGATACCCAAAAGAAACTGTTGGGTACACCTTCTATCACAGATCCAAAGGCAATATCTTTTTTGCTAAGAATGGATCCTTTCTAGAGAAGGAGTTTCTCTCAAAAGAAGTGAGTGGGAAGAAAGTAGAACTTGATGAGGTAATGTACCTTCTCTCAAATTGGAAAATAGCTCATCATAGAAAACCGTTCCTGTGATGCCTACACCAACTAGAGAGGAAGCTAATGATAATGATCATGAATCTTCAGATCAAGTTACTACCGAACCTCGTAGGTCAACCAGAGCATGTTCCGCACCAGAGTGGTATGGTAATCATGTTCTGGAGGTCATGTTACTAGACCATGACAAACCTAGGAACTATGAGGAAGCGATGATGAGCCCAGATTCCGCAAAATGGCTTAAGGCCATGAAATCTGAGACGGGATCCATGTATGAGAACAAAGTATGGACTTTGGTTGACTTTCTCGATGATCGGCAACCCATAGAGAATAAATGGATCTTCAAGAAGAAGACTGACGCTGATGGTAATGTTACTGTCTACAAAGCTCGACTTGTTGCAAAAGGTTTTCGACAAGTTCAAAAGAGTTGACTACGATGGGACTTTATCACCCGTAGCGATGCTTAAGTCCGTCCGAATCATGTTAGCAATTGCCACATTATGAAATCTGGCAAATGGATGTCAAAACTGCATTTCTTAATGGATATCTCAAAGAAGAGTTGTATATGATGCAACCAGAAGGTTTTGTCAATCCTAAAGGTGCTAACAAAGTGTGCAAAGCTCCAACGATCCAGCTATGGACTGGTGCAAGCATCTCGGAGTTGGAATATACGCTTTGATAAGGTGATCAAAGCATATTGTTTTACACAGACTTATGGTGAAGCCTGTATTTACAAGAAAGTGAGTGGGAGCTCTGTAGCATTTCTGATATTATATGTGGATGACATATTGCTAATTGGAAATGATATAGAATTCCTGGATAGCATAAAAGGATAATTGAATAAGAAGTTTTCAATGAAAAACCTTGGTGAAGCTGCTTACATATTGGGCATCAAGATTTATAGAGATAGATCAAGATGCTTGATAAAAAATTTCAATGAGTACATACCTTGACAAGATTTTGAAGTAGTTAAAAATGGAATTGTCAAAGAAGGAGTTCTTGCCTATGTTGCAAGGTATGAAGTTGAGTAAGACTCAAAACCCGACCACGGCAGAAAACAGAAAGAGAATGAAAGTCATTCCTATGCCTCAGCCATAGGTTCTATAAAGTATGCTATGTTGTATACCAGACCTATTGTGTACCTTGCCATGAGTTTGGCAAGGGGGTACAATAGTGATCCAGGAGTGCATCACTGGAGAGCAGTAAAAGTTATCCTTAGAGGACTAAGGAAATATTTCTCGGTTATGGAGGTGATAAAGAATTCATCATAAAGAGTTACATCGATGCAAGCTTTGACACCGATCCGGATGACTCTGAGTCTCGATCTGGATACATATTGAAAGTAAGAGCAGTTAGCTAGAGTAGCTCCATGCAGAGCATTGTAGACATAGAAATTTGCAAAATACATACGGATCCGAATGTGTCAGACCCGTTGACTAAACTTCTCTCACAAGCAAAACATGATCACACCTTAGTACTCTTTGGGTGTTAATCACATAGCGATGTGAACTAGATAATTGACTCTAGTAAACCCTTTGGGTGTTGGTCACATGACGATGTGAACTATTGGTGTTAAATCACATGGCGGTGTGAACTAGATTATTGACTCTAGTGCAAGTGGGAGAGTAAAGGAAATATGCCATGCAGGCAATAATAAAGTTGTTATTTTATATTTCCTTATATCATGATGAATGTTTATTATTCCTAGATTTGTATTAACCGGAAACTTGATACATGTGTGGATACATAGACAAAACACAGTGTCCCTAGTAAGCCTCTACTAGACTAGCTCGTTAATCAAAGATGGTTAAGTTTCCTAACCATAGATTTGTGTTGTCATTTGATGAACAGGATCACATCATTAGGAGAATGATGGACAAGACCCATCCGTTATCTTAGCATATTGATCGTTCAGTTTTATTGCTATTGCTTTCTTTATGACTTATACATTTTCCTTTGACTATGAGATTATGCAACTCCCGAATACCGGAGGAATACCTTCTGTTCTATCAAACGTCACAACGTAAATGGGTGATTATAAAGATGCTCTATAGGTATCTCCGAAGGTGTTTTGTTGGGTTGGCATAGATTGAGATTAGGATTTGTCACTCCGAGCATCGGAGAGGTATCTCTGGGCCCTCTCGATAATGCACATCATAATAAGCCTTGCAAGCAATGTGACTAATGAGTTAGCTACAGGATGATGCATTACGGAATGAGTAAAGAGACTTGCCGCGGTAACGAGATTGAACTACGTATGAGGATACCGACGATCAAATCTCGGGCAAGTAACATACCGATGACAAAGGGAATAACGTATGTTGTCATAACGGTTCGACCGACAAAGATCTTCGTAGAATATGTGGGAGCCAATATGAGCATCCAGGTTCCGCTATTGGTTATTGACCGGAGAGGTGTCTCGGTCATGTTTACATAGTTCTCGAACCCATAGGGTCTGCACGCTTAACGTTCGATGACGATTTGTATTATGAGTTATGTGTTATGGTGACCGAAGATTGTTCAGAGTCCCGGGTGAGATCACAGACATGACGAGGAGTCTTGAAATTGTTGAGAGGTAAAGATTGATATATTGGACGATAGTATTCGGACACCGGAAGTGTTTCGGAATGTATCGGGTACGTATCAGAGTACCGGGAGGGTTACCAGAACCCCCCGGGGGAAGATATGGGCCCTATGGGCCATAGGAGAGAGGCAAGGCAGCCCACAAGGGTAGCGCGTGCCCGCCCCCCAGGGAGGAGGCCGAATTGGACTAGGGGAGGGGGCACGGCTGAAAGGATCGAGAAGAGGTGTCTAGAGGGGGATGAATAAACTCTTAGCAAGAAAAGTGGCAGTTTTTAAATTCTTCAAGTTGAGGTGGAGTTTTAGCACATGTTTAAACATTCACAATACATATCAAGCAAGCATGATAAGAGTATATGAGCAGCGGAAAGTAAAGCATGCAAATTGCAAGAATGTAAAGGGATGGGATTGGAGTATGCAAACGCAATGTAGACTCGGAGATTTTTTATCTGTGGTTCTGATAGGTGGTGCTATCGTACATCCACGTTGATGGAGACTTCAACCCATGAAGGGTAACGGTTGCACGAGTCCACGGAGGGCTCCACCAATGAAGGGTCCACGAAGAAGCAACCTTGTCTATCCCACCATGGCCATCGCCCACGAAGTACTTGCCTCACTAGGGTAGATCTTCATGGAGTAGGTGATCTCCTTGCCCGTACAAACTCCTTGGTTCAACTCCACAATCTTGATGGAGGCTCCCAAGTCACACCTAACCAATCTAGGAGACACCACTCTCCAAAAGGTAATAGATGGTGCTCCTTGCTCTTGTGCTTCAAATGATAGTCTCCCCAACACTCAACTCTCTCTCATAGGATTGGATTTGGTGGAAAGATGATTTGAGTGGAAAGCAACTTGGGGAAGGCTAGAGATCAAGATTTATGTGGTTGGAATGGAATATCTTGACCTCAACACAAGTGTAGGTGGTTCTCTCTCAGAAATGTATGCTGCAAGTGTAGGCACGTTCTGATGGCTTTCTCCACAAATGAAGAGTGGGTGGAGGGATATATATAGCATCCACACAAAATCTAACCATTACACACAATTTACCAAAATCGGTGGGACCGAATCAGAAAACTCGGTCAGACCGATTTAGTTCATAATGTGACCTTTAGGCATTTCGGTGGCACCGACATGATCAACTCGGTGGGACCGATGTGCTAGGGTTAGGGTAGAACCTCATCTCGGTTTGACCGATTACTCAAACTCGGTGGGACCAATTTGGGTAATAAGCAAAATAGGGAGTTGGCCAAGCAAACTCGGTGGGACCGATTGCATATCTTGGTGAGACTGAGATTATTGCAATAGACAACAGAGAGTTTGCAAGCCCATCTCGGTGAGACCGAGATCCCATCGGTGAGACCGAATTGATTAGGGTTTTGGCAGTGGCTATGTCAAGTGAACTTGGTGGCGCCGGATAGAAAGTTTTGGTGGGGCCGAGTTTGACTTTTGGTTTGGGACATATGTGGATATGAGAAAGTGGTTGAGGGCTTTGGAGCATATCACTAAGCACTTTGAGCAAGCAGACCATTAAGCAACACCTCATCCCCTTTTAATAGTATTGGCTTTCCTATGGACTCAGTGTGATCTTGGATCACTAAAATATAAAATGCAAAGTCTTGAGCTTTGAGCTTGAGCCAATCGTTTGTCCTTAGCATCTTGAAGAGGTTCCACATCCTCTTGTCCATGCCACTCCATCGGCCCTATTTTGATACTCTAACTCAGTTAGAGGTTAGATTAGATTCATACCCTGAACTAACTCTAAGTAAAGAGGTGTTTGGATGGCAGGGTTAGATGGAGCACGGATACGGCGAGGCACCTTCACGGGTGGTGCGAGAGGGAGGAAGGGAGAGGACGAGAAGCTTCGAGGTAGTGGGGAGGGATCTGCTATGGGCAGAGGGAGAGAAAAAAGTGTTTATTAGTGGTCCTGAGAAGAACTAAATCAAATAAGCACCTCTTGGATGGGTTAGTTTTTTTTGGATGGGTTAGATGCATCTAACCTAAACTAACCCTCCTGTTTGGATCTTTTTGGGTTAGTTGACTCCAAACTAACCCAAACTAACTCTAACCCATGGATCCAAATAGAGCCATTGTTGAACTTATCTGAAACATACTAGATAGAGGTATTAGTCCAACAAGAGATATGTTGACATTAATTACCAAAATCACCCAGGGAGCATTTGTGCTTTCAGCGGGCCCCCTTTCCTTCTCCTTCTCCCTCTCCTTCCCCCTTTCCCCTTACGGTAAAAGGAAAGGGGGCCGAATTGGACTATGAGTCCAAGTGGGACTCCCCCCACTTGGCATGCCCCTAGGGCCGGCCTCCTCCCCTCTTCCTTCTTTATATACGGGGGCGGGGGGCACCTCTAAGGCACATCAATTGTTCTTAGCCGTGTGCGGTGCCCCCCTCCATCATTTACTCCTTCGGTCATATTATCGTAGTGCTTAGGCGAAGCCCTGCGTGGATAACTTCACCATCACCGTCACCACGCCATCGTGCTGAAGAAACTCTCCCTCGACACTTTGCTTTCATGAGTTCGAGGGACGTCATCGAGCCGAACGTGTGCAGAACCCGGAGGTGTTGTACGTTCAGTGCTTGATCAGTTGGATCAAGAAGACGTTCGACTACATCAACCGTGTTAAGCTAACGCTTCCTCTTTCGGTCTATGAGGGTATGTAGACACGCTCTCCCCCTCTCTCGTTGCTAGCATCTCCTAGATAGATCTTGCGTGAGCGTGGGATTTTTTTGAAATTGCATGCTACGTTCCCAAACACAAACCACATGACTGGATCGATTGGCGCAGTCGCCGAACTGGACCGATCAATCTCAGGCAAGGTGCAGTTCACGGATGGATCGGTTGTCGAGATCCACGGCCCCGGTACCATCTCTTGGTCATTGATGAGAAGACCACTAGACGTTCACATATGTCTTCTTCATCCCTGCGCTGAAGAGTAGTGTCGTTAGTCTTGGCCAACTAGGAGAGAACTGGTACGACATAGCCATTTGCCATGGAGTGCTCACCGTACGCTATCAGTGCAGTAGCCTCCTCATCAAGGTAACGTGTGCACCAAATCGCTTGTACAAGCTTTCATTCAACCTATTTATCGAGCGAGCCTTGCCATGGGCCATGTACATGTAGAGAGTGAGTACTAGGTACTCTATTGGATATAGACATGTCCCCAAAAGGTAAAGATATGCAATGAATTCAAAGATTTCCTTCCCTTAGATGTCTTTCTCCCCCTGAATCTTGTATGGGATACTGGGAGAAGATAGGGAACAGAAAATCAGAGCAAATGCAAACAACCAATTAAACACAAACATGAACATGTCTTTCCCCTCTTAAAGACATGTGTCTTCTCTCCTCTTGAACACCAAGCATCTAGGGCCTTTGATGTGATTCCTCTTTCCCCCTGTTGAAGAACTCTCTCCCCCTGTTAAAGTGATTAAGCTTTGGTGTGATCTCTCTCTCCCCCTTTGACATCAATTTCCAAGAAGGGTTCTTCTGGATTGTGTGTCAAATATTTGGTCCTTGAGGCACAGAGCAAAGCAGCATATAGAAAGTGATGCTGGTAGAGGACAAGAATCATTGAGTGGAGCTGGAACAAGAATACGGGAACAAGTGGCAAATTGTCTTTTCTGCAGTGAAATCGGTGACATCGAGTTGTGTTCTTCGGTTTCACCGAAAGAGTTCGGTTGGACCGAAAGTAGCAAACCGGTGGGACCGAGTTCAATCACGGAGAAAGAGCAATAGTCACCTCAGCTCACTAGGGCAATACGATCTCACAAAGATTTACAAGGAATTAACTGAATGATATGCAATGAATTGGATGCAGGGAATGCAGAACAAAAAATAAACGGAAAGAGATCTAGATGAAGTTTTTTTTGAAAGGGGAAACAACTATGCATGAGACAAATGCATGAGCACAGAGAAACACTAGAGAACTTCATCTAGAGTTGGTTGGCGACAAAGTCACCTATGTTAGAGTATATTGACTTAGGAGTCAAGTGACAACACTTTATCATAGGCATACTCATTGTTTAAGCTCAAAATGGGGTTACCATTTTTCGTTTAAGCATCTTGATGTATTCAACATCTTGTTGAGCTGCTTTGACCCATGACTTGGGTTAAAGCTTCTCTAAGATGGAATGACATACCTTGGGTGCTGGTGTTGACCTTGATCATGTAGTTGAACTTGTGTAGGTTGCTCAAGGTTGATGTAGCTCATCAAGAGTTGGGAGCACCACTAGGAATTGGAGTTCATCTACCTACATGGGTTAGTTTTGCAAGGAATAACACTTGTGTATCCAAAATGACAATCATGAAATTTGTTATAGAATTTGTCAAAGGATATGTTGAAGGATTTCATGCTTCCTTGTTTTCAACCACCATATTGTAGAGACTTGGTGATGTAGAGATTGCTCAAGATGTGAGTGAGTTGCAATCTCATAGATTTAGTTTCATCCAAGTACTTACAAGGGTTAGATAGCATGCAAGGGTGCAAGTATATTCAAGACATATGAATAGCATCATGAAAGAAATATCAAGGATTAGTCATAGGCTCATGCCTTGCATGTATCCAAAAGGAGTTCCTACTCCAAGTTTGAGGCATCAATGATGTTCAATTCACCTCTCAACCGGCAAAATATATTCTCATCAAGAGGTTTGGTGAATATATCCGCCAATTGCTTATCGGTACGAACATGCTTAAGATCAATGTCCCCTTTAGCAACATGATCTCGAATAAAATGATGAAAAACTTCAATGTGCTTAGTTTGAGAATGTTGCACGGGATTATGAGCAATCTTAATAGCACTCTCATTGTCACAAAATAATGGAACATGTTTCACATAGATCCCATAATCTTTAAGAGTTTGGGTCATCCAAAGTAATTGAGCACACCATGAACCAGCGGCAATGTATTCCGCTTCGGCGGTGGATAAGGATACCAAGTTTTGTTTCTTGGAGGACCAAGACACAAGAGATCTACCAAGAAATTGACAAGTACCCGAAGTGGACTTTCTATCAACCTTGTCTCCGACATAGTCCGAATCGGAGTAGCCGACAAGATCAAAAGAATACCTCTTAGGATACCAAATGCCAAAATTTGGTGTATGTATTAAGTATCTCACTATCCTTTTCACAGCCTTAAGATGACATTCTTTAGGGGCCGCTTGATATCATGCACACATGCACTCACTTAGCATAATATCGGGACAAGAGGCACATAGATATAACAATGAACCAATCATAGAGCGGTAAACCTTTTGATCAACCGGTTCACCCTCTTTAGTCAAATCAAGATGTCCACTAGTAGGCATGGGTGTATTCCTACCTTTGCATTCTTGCATATTGAACTTCTTGAATAAGTCCTTGGCATACTTTGTTTGAGAGACAAAGGTACCTTCCTTAGTTTGCTTGATTTGCAAACCAAGAAAGAATTTGAGTTCACTCATCATAGACATCTCAAAATTCTCCGACATTAGCTTTCCAAACTTCTCACTAAAATGAGGGTTAGTCAAACCAAATATTATATCATCAACATAAATTTGGCACACAAATAAATCACCATTAACCCTTTTAGTAAAAAGACTAGAATCTATTTTTCCAATTTCAAAGCCTTTTTCAATAAGGAATTTGGTCAAGCATTTATACCACGCTCTAGGAGCTTGTTTAAGACCATAAAGAGCTTTGTGAAGTTTGTAAACATGATTAGGTTTCTTAGGATTGACAAAGACGGGAGGTTGCTTAACATAAACTTGCTCCTCAATTTCACCATTTAGAAAAGCACTTTTAATGTCCATTTGGTATAAGGTGATATCATGGTGATTAGCATAAGCAAGTAAGATGCGAATGGACTCAAGTATAGCAACGGGGGCATATGTCTCACCTTAGTCCATACCTTTGACTTGAGTGTAGCCTTGGGAGACGAGACGTGCTTTGTTGTGAACTACTTGTCCATCTTCATCTTGCTTGTTGCGAAACACCCATTTGGTACCAATGATGTTGTGGTTGTTGTCGGGCTTCTCAACCAATGTCCACACTTGGTTTCTCTCAAAGTTGTGTAGATCTTCATGCATGGAATTTATCCAATCCGGATCTTCCAATGCTTCTTCAATCTTCATGGGTTCAATGCTAGAGATGAACGAATAACGTTCACAAAAATTAGCCAAATGAGTTTTAGAGCGAGTGATTCTCCCGGTTTGGATATCATTGTAGATTTGCTCGACGGGATGGTCTCTTGAGACTCGTGCTCAAACTCGTGAGAGCTTTTGTTTTGTTCGGGGTGGAACATCTTCTTCATCATATTGTCCTTCTTCTTGGCCTTCTTCATTGTTTTCGTTGTCGTTCTCTTATTGAGGTGGAGAAGGAGGTTGATGAGGTTCATCTTGGTGTACTTCCTTGTTTTCTTCATCTTGGTGTGTTCCACTTGTGGATTCTTCCATGTCAACTCTTGGTTCACCTTGTTGTGAGGTAGAAGCTTCCACTTGGACGGACGAGGTACTCTCCTTCACCTCTGTTGGACGTATCTTGCCAATAGACAAGTCTTGGATTGCTTCCGAAGGGTCTTTGTCTCCTACATCAATTGGCAATTTCTCTACTTGTGAGCCGTTAGATTCATCAAACTTCACATCTACCGTCTCTTCAACCTTTCGGGTGATATTGTTGTAGACACAGTAAGTGTGAGAGTTTGAGCCATAACCAAGTAGGAAACCTTCATGAGATTTAGGAGCAAATTTAGAATGACGATGCTTATCAAGAATTTAGCACTTTGAGATGAACACTCGAAAGTATCCAACTTGGGGTTTTTTACCGGTGAGGAGCTCGTATGCCGTCTTGCCGAGTAGCTTGTGAAGATACAAGCGATTTTTTGCATGAAAAGACGTCTCAACCGCTTCCGCCCAAAAGTGTTTTGGAGTCTTGTACTCATCAAGCATAGTTCTTGCCATCTCAATAAGAGTCCAGTTCTTCCTCTCAATAACTCCATTTTGTTGAGGCGTGTACGTAGCCAAGAACTCGTGTGAAATCCCTTCTTCGTCAAGAAAGGTATCCACATTTGCGTTCTTGAACTCCGTTCCGTTGTCTCTACGAACCTTCTTGATCTTCACTTCAAATTGATTTTGGGCCTTCCTAGCGAAGTTCTTGAAGATCTTTTGGGCCTGCAATTTATCATCAAGAAAGAACACCCATGTAAATCTTGAAAAATCATCGACTATGACTAGACCAAATGAGTTACCACCGAGACTCTTGTAGGCACTGGAACCAAAGAGATTCATATGAAGTAGCTCGAGCGGTCTTCTCGTGGTCATGATGTTCTTCACGAGGTGGCTTCCTCCAACTTGTTTTCCTGCTTGACAAGCACTACAAAGTCTATCCTTATCAAATATAACATCTTTTACTCCAAGGATATGATCACCTTTAATAAGCTCATCAAAATTTCGCATGCCCACATGACCTAACCTTCTATGCCACAACCAGCCTTTAGAAGATTTAGCAATTAAGCAAGTTCTAGGTTGAGCCTTTTTAGTGAAGTCAACAATGTAAAGATCACCTCTACGTATACCGGTAAAGACCATTTTATGATTATCTCTATGAAACACTTGGCAATCTACTTCAGTGAATAGGACATTGAAACCAAAGTCAGCAAGTCTAGATATGGAAAGTAAATTATAGCCAAGAGATTCAACGAGCATGACATCTTGTATGGAGCTATCATGTGAGATGGCCACCTTACCGAGGCCAACCACCTTACCCTTTGAGTTATCACCAAAAGTGACATACTTTCGAGGGCCGTCATTTTTAGCAAGCTCACAAAACATATCCTTGTCTCCGGTCATGTGATCGGTACATCCACTATCAAGGACCCATTCCTTTCCTCCAGCCATGTAGCCGCGAAGATTAGCCATAAGACCAAAGTGTCTCATCGCATCATCAAGATCATAGTCACTATCATCATCCTCATCATAGTATCCATGTTCAACATCGTCATGTGATGGATCAATCCCTAGAGAGAGTGATTCATTAGATAAATGATCATCACAATAGTCATATTTATGAAATCTAATGGCTTCGGAGATGATATTGCTAATGATTCCAACATCTCCTTTGTCACGCATAAGATTAGTAAGTGTAAAAAGACAATCACCAAACTTAGGATCATTGGAGTTCATCTTACTCAAGGCAATAGACTTATGAAGAATTTCATCTAAGTTTTACAAGGAATAGTTTGGAAATCGTTCCTCAAGAAATCTCCATATGGTGTAAGCACAATCTAGAGCAGGTAAGCTAGCAATCAAATTTTTAGGCAATCCTCTAATGATAAGATTGATAGTTCTAAGATTGTGAATCATGTCAAGATCCTCATCGGGTGTGGGATGCAAAGGATCAACAAGGCGAGCACAAGGAGTAGTAATGTACTTGCTCAAATGATATTCATTGAAAATCTCAAGCATCTCATTTTTTCACTCATGAAAGTACTCTCCATCAAGAATAGGCATTCTATGTCTAAGACTCACCAACGTAGACTCATCCATCTTCCTCCAATGGTGATTAAACCAAAGCAATGGAGACCAATGCTCTGATACCAATTTAAAGGATTGAGAAGAGGTGTCTAGAGGGGGGTGAATAGACTCTTAGCAAGAAAAGTGGCAGTTTTCAAATTCTTCAAGTTGAGGTGGATTTTTAGCACATGTTTAAACATTCACAATACATATCAAGCAAGCATGATAAGAGTATATGAGCAGCGGAAAGTAAATCATGCAAATTGCAAGAATGTAAAGGGATGGGATTGGAGTGTGCAAACGCAATGTAGACTCAGAGATTTTTTATCCGTGGTTCCGATAGGTGGTGCTATCGCACATCCACGTTGATGGAGACTTCAACCTATGAAGGGTGACGGTTGCGCGAGTCCACGGAGCGCTCCACCCACGAAGGGTCCATGAAGAAGCAACCTTGTCTATCCCACCATGGCCATCGCCCACGAAGGACTTGCGTCACTAGGGTAGATCTTCACGAAGTAGGCGATCTCCTTGCCCGTACAAACTCCTTGGTTCAACTCCACAATCTTGACGGAGGCTCCCAAGTCACACCTAACCAATCTAGGAGACACCACTCTCCAAAAGGTAATAGATGGTGCTCCTTGCTCTTGTGCTTCAAATGATAGTCTCCCCAACACTCAACTCTCTCTCATAGGATTGGATTTGGTGGAAAGATGATTTGAGTGGAAAGCAACTTGGGGAAGGCTAGAGATCAAGATTTATGTGGTTGGAATGGAATATCTTGACCTCAACACAAGTGTAGGTGGTTCTCTCTCAGAAAATGTATGCTGGAAGTGTAGGCACGTTCTGATGGCTTTCTCCAAAAATTAAGAGTGGGTGGAGGGGTATATATAGCCTCCACACAAAATCTAACCATTACACACAATTTACCAAACTCGGTGGGACCGAATCAGAAAATTCGGTCAGACCGATTTAGTTCATAATGTGACTGTTAGGCATTTCGGTGGGACCGATATGATCAACTCGGTGGGACCGATGTGCTAGGGTTAGGGTAGAACCTCATCTTGGTTTGACCGATTACTGAAACTCGGTGGGACCAATTTGGGTAATAAGCAAAGTAGAGAGTTGGCCAAGCAAACTCGATGGGACCGATTGCATATCTTGGTGAGACTGAGATTATTGCAATAGACAGCAGAGAGTTTGCAAGCCCATCTCGGTGAGACCGAGATCCCATCGGTGAGACCGAATTGATTAGGGTTCTAACAGTGGCTATGTCAAGTGAACTCGGTGGCACCGGATAGAAAGTTTTGGTGGGGCCGAGTTTGACTTTTGGTTTGGGACATATGTGGATATGAGAAAGTGGTTGAGGGCTTTGGAGCATATCACTAAGCACTTTGATCAAGCAGACCATTAAGCAACACCTCATCCCCTTTTAATAGTATTGGCTTTCCTATGGACTCAGTGTGATCTTGGATCACTAAAATAGAAAATGCAAAGTCTTGAGCTTTGAGCTTGAGCAAATCCTTTGTCCTTAGCATCTTGAAAAGGTTCCACATCCTCTTGTCCATGCCACTCCATTGGCCTTGTTTGGATACTCTAACTCAGTTAGAGGTTAGAGTTAGATTTATACCCTAAACTAACTCTAAGTAAAAAGGTGTTTGGATGGCAGGGTTAGATGGAGCGCGGATATGGCGAGGCACCTTCACGGGCGGTGCGAGAGGGAGGGAGGGAGAGGACGAGAAGCTTCGAGGAAGTGGGGAGGGATCTGCTGCGGGCAGAGCGAGAGAAAAAAGTGTTTATTAGTGGTCCCGAGAAGAACTAACCCAAATAAGCACCTCTTGGATGGGTTAGTTTTTTTGGATGGGTTAGATGCATCTAACCTAAACTAACCCTCCTGTTTGGATTCTTTGGGTTAGTTGACTCCAAACTAACCCAAACTAACTCTAACCCATGGATCCAAACAGATCCGTTGTTGAACTTATCTGAAACATACTAGATAGAGGTATTAGTCCAACAAGAGATATGTTGACATTAATTACCAAAATCACCCAGGGAGCATTTGTGCTTTCAGCGGGCCCCCTTTCCTTCTCCTTCTCCCTCTCCTTCCCCCTTTCACCTTCCGATAAAAGGAAAAAGGGGGCGAATTGGACTATGAGTCCAAGTGGGACTCCCCCCACTTGGCGCGCCCCTAGGGCCGGCCTCCTCCCCTCTCCCTTCTTTATATACGGGGGCGAGGGGCACCTCTAAGGCACAACAATTGTTCTTAGCCGTGTGCGGTGCCCCCCTCCACCATTTACTTCGTCGGTCATATTTGTCGTAGTGCTTAGGCGAAGCCCTGCGTGGATAACTTCACCATCACCGTCACCACGCCGTCGTGCTGAAGAAACTCTCCCTCGACACTTTGCTAGATCAAGAGTTCGAGGGACGTCATCGAGCCGAACATGTGCAGAACCCGGAGGTGCCGTATGTTCGGTGCTTGATTGGTTGGATCCAGAAGACGTTCGACTACATCAACCGCGTTAAGCTAACGCTTCCTCTTTCGGTCTATGAGGGTACGTGGACACGCTCTCCCCCTCTCTCGTTGCTATGCATCTTCTAGATAGATCTTGCGTGAGCGTAGGATTTGTTTTGAAATTGCATGCTACGTTCCCCAACACAAACCACATGACCAGATCGATTGACGCATTCGCCGAACTGGACCGATCAATCTCAGGCAAGGTGCAGTTCACGGATGGATCGGTTGTCGAGATCCACGGCCCCAGTACCATCTCTTGGTCATTGATGAGAAGACCACTAGACGTTCACATATGTCTTCTTCATCCCTGCGCTAAAGAGTAGTGTCATCAGTCTTGGTCAACTAGGAGAGAACGGGTACGACATCGCCATTTGCCATGGAGTGCTCACCGTACGCGATCAGCACAGTAGCCTCCTCATCAAGGTAACGTGTGCACCAAATCGCTTGTACAAGCTTTCATTCGCCCTATTTATCGAGCGAGCCTTGCCATGGGCCATGTACGGCTCGGGCTCGGGCACCTACACTTCGACGACCTACGAAGGATGGCGAATAGAGGTTTGGTTCGTGGCCTACCGCACATCACGAACATGGATGAGCTCCGTGAGGTGTGCCTCATCGGGAAGCAGCACTGCCTACCATTCCGCAAAAGGCACAATTTAGGGAGACAAAGCCCCTGGAGCTGGTCCTTGGCGACCTTTGTCCGCCGGTCATGCCGGCAACACTGGGGCGGACAATGCTACATGTTGTTGCTCGTCGATGACCATGGGCGATTCATGTGGGCGGTACTCCTCGCCTCAAAGGACGAGGCAAAGCAGGCCATCATCAAGTTCTAGGCCGTGGCGGACCTGAAGTGCGACCACAAGCTGTGCGTACTCTGCATTGATCAAGGTGGCGAGTTCACTTCGGCCACCTTTTGCAAAGACTTCACCGAGCAAGGAACGTAATGCCACCTCACCACTCCATCCTTTCCACAACAGAGCGGTGTCATCGAGTGGCATAAGCAGACGGTGCTCGAGATGGCGCGAAGCATGTTCAAGGCCAAGCAGACCCCAAGCATGTTTTTAGGGGGGAGGGAAGGAGGCGGTCTTCACGCCAACCTTCATTCTTAATCGCTCCTTCATGCGGAGCGTTGATGGCATGGCACCTTATGAGGCATGGTACAGGGTGAAACCCGACGTGCGCTTTCTCCGAGTCTTTGGCTGCGTCGGGCACGTCAAGATGATGTGCCCACATAAAAAAGCTCAATGACCGAAGCACCTCGATGGTGTTCCTCGGTTACAAGACAGACTCCAAGGCATACAATATATTACGAACTTGTCTCGAAGCACATGCACTTCTCTTGTGACATCATCTTCGACGAGGAGACATGCTGGATCTGGGAGGCACCGGGGAAGCGGCCATCGAGCAACTTCTTCACCGTGGAATAACCAGTGTACTCCAGAATCATCGGCCGACAGCGAAGTCAGGGTCCCCAAGCACAGGGTTCCTGAGATCCAAGTCCCCAAGCAACAGCATCCCGAGCAGCACCGTACCAAGTGTTGTGACCACGGGTACAACTACAATGGGTAGAACGACCCTGAGCCAAGAGGCTTTGATCACAATGGTGCCGGGCACCAGCACCCTGGACGCAACGTCCCTCGGTAGCGTGACCAACATTGCGTCGGTGCAGTTCTGACGCCACCAACAAAACAATCGGAATTATTCAATGCCGATAACAACACCGCCATCCCTCACCGGTACCGCCGCGTCGATGACCTTCTTGGCATGCCTACCAGACCGACGTGCAACAGACGGAGAGCCTCCTCGACGGCTAGGTGTTGCATCTCATGTCCGACCTGGAACCAACCACGTTCGCTGATGCGGAGCTCGAGGACTGTTGTCGTCACACGATGCTAGATGAGTTGTCGTCGATTAATAGATGACAATGCCACTTGGACACCCCCTGGGCCCGAGGTCGTCCCCACACCTGGCTTCCCGATCAAAGGGCCACCCTCGGCGTAATGTACCGTTAGTAGCCCCAAGCGTGTCTAGAGTTTGAAGTTTCGCGTCTTTGGGACTGAAACCTAGGCAAACTCCTTTGGTATTGGCCATAGGCGTAGCCCGACTTCTAGATCTAACTTAGGGGATCTTCGGGTTCACCAAGTGCGCAACCTCCGCGGCTTCAGAGTTCATGGTTCTAGGACAGGAATAGTTCGAGGCTTCGCATCCCGTGTCTTCTCGGGTTTGCGGTTTGCAACCTCACGACTGGCATCTTTTTGCCTCTCTAGTCTTTAATAACTTGCCACATCATCGGCCATGGAAAGCTGGGACAAGCAATCAAGCCGGGGCGGGATGTCGGCTGGAAGGTGGGAGGAAGATGAACAATGCCCAGAGGGGGGAAGAAAATGGACATTGACTGGAGGGAGGAGGAAGATGAACCACCACCTTTGGATGCGAATCAAACGGCTTGAATAATAGAGTGATTTGCAAAGCTAATGCGCACAGCGCACATGCGGTCCCATTGCAAAACAGTCTGTAACTTCTGAACCTTTCTTTTAGGGTCCTTCTGAACCACTTTGTTCGAATTGTGATCGTTTCAAACCATCATGTTACTCGAAAATATCTTTGCCGCATAGGAGTTGTTTTTCGAAAAAGCATGAAGTAGCAACTGCCAAGAAAAAAGACGAAGAAGCAAAGGGCACAAATTCTCACATGGCCACGTGAGTAGGAGAGGAACTGACACCTGATGCACACACCACACTAGCGGTTGAGGCGAGGCAGCAGCGTTGTCCAAACGAGACCTTGCCAGAGAATCCAACGCTCAACGCTCTTTACTACTGTTATAGTAATACGTACAAGTATCAAATAGTACATGTACAAAAATCAGATGACCGTTACAACCTTTTACTAATCCATTCAGTGATGCGATCGCAGATTTGGGCCGTCTATATTTAACCACCATCCAGAAATCCATTACTAGTACTAGAACAAAACAAAACACACACACCAAACATTACTCTGTCTGTACCCAAGGGGCTCGCTTCAGGTACGATTATTGGTCCATCAATGTCTGTTCATGCTGTCGCATCACATCACACCAGCCAGCCGTGACCGGTGCGGCACCGCAGCATTTGCTGCGACACGACGAGAGCACCGGTGTGCAAGCCACTGAAGCCAGGACGAGCAAGGCTACGGGCGATCATCATCAGACACGGACACACGGTCGGTACTGAGAGAAATGAACGAGCGTGCCATGTCTTTGATTGCGCCCGTCGCGCGCGCGCAAGCACTGCTGGCTAGTTCGCCACCGGCGACGCTAGTGAGTCCACCATTAATGGTCACCGCACTGCTACGTGACCCCGACCGACCTTAAAAGCGCCGCCGCCCAACGCGCCGCAGGGAACACGAGTTCAATAATGCCACATTTCCCTAGACCGTTAGCTTTAACCTGACATCTGTTATAGCACAAAGCATGCCAATTACAGTAGGAGCAAGCAGGGCTAAAAGCGTTGCTAATCACCTGGACCAGACATGCTAATTTAACCCTGCTGGCTATCGCCGAAAGTTTTTGTAGTAAAAAAAAGGAGGAGGAGAGTGAGCGAGTGAGTTAACCATGAAAAGCAGTCACTGAAAAACAAAGATGATGGTTGGCCAGCGGCAGCGCGGCAGTGGCAGCCATCAGTACACAGGACACAGCACGCGGCTGCCGCACCTGGCTGGCAAGCATGGCCACGGCAATGGCAGTGCACTGGCAGCTCCAACGAGACAACAGTCTAGTTTTATCGCTAGTCCCCTGGCCATTCCTTGCGCTGTGCCGTGTCCCGTGTGCGCCCGTGCAGCTGCCCCTGGACCACCACCTCACGTGACATTCCGCTGACGCGCGGGGCCGCCCACCACGTGCGTGAGCGAGGGGGTTGGGTGTAAACGCAACGCGGTAGTACTAGCATGAACAGTCGATCGGTCAGGAAAGATTCGCGCCAAGTCAAAGCTGCTCCGACGCCGCCGGGCCTCGCGAAGGCAGGGCTCAGGCTGACACCAGACGGCGCGTGGCCCACCCACGAGTAGGCGGGCCCGGCCCGGGCGAGGCGTGGCCCATGAGCGAGCGTCGCGTCGGCGTGTGTAGTGTGTGACAGCAGTGCCCTGACGTGCCGGACGTGCGGTGCTGCCTCGCTCGAATGTGAAACGTGACGGCGGGAAGTTTTCGCCGTACTCGTCGGCGCGGGAGGAGGAGCACGGCGGCCGGCCCGTGCGCATCTCGTCGGGCGCTCGCACGGCCGGCCCGGGCCCGGCCCGAGAACAAAAGTACAAGACCCACCGAGGAAGGAATGTGGAGGAAGTAGTAGCATCATCTTCCTGCCTCCCACCCACGCGCCATTTTTAATCCGCGGAGAGAGAGGGAAGCCCCGCCCACCCCGCCCCGCTCCACTCAGCTGCCCCCGCACTGGCGCCGTCCTCGGGGAATGCGGCCGCGCGGCCGACCATGCCTCGCGCCGCGCTCGGGCTAGGGTTCCCCGCCGCCGCCGCCGACCCGGCGCCCGAGCGCCGCCACCCTCCGTCCTCCCGGCGGAAGAAGCCGCCGCCGCGCCGAAGGCGCCCCGCACCGCCGCCGCCACCCGCGGTAAAAACCCGCTCCCCCCTATCTATCCCTCTTCCGCATTGCGTCCACATTGCCGTCTCACGCCGGCCGCTCGCCGGATTATTTTACTGCTGCGAGTCAATAGATCCAATCCAGAGCACGTCGCCGCACATGCGCGCCGCCGAGGGCAGTCGAACTTCGAAAGTCGAAACCCTCCGCGTAAGCAAGGGATAAGGCCAGAAGAAATTCGAACGGGGCTACCGCGTGCGTGGCCACGGCCTGCGTCGTCGCTTTTCTATCATTGCTGGCTCTTTTGTTCCGTTGCGTCGCCTTTTTTCCCGTCGCTGTTCGGCGGTGACTGTGCCGTGCCCTGCCCGAGCGAGCTCGCTCGGTCGGTGCTCCGCCCCGGATTTCGGTTTGCTGAGAGGGACGCTCCCTTTGTTTGGCTCCTTTCGCAGCCGCCGGTGGGGCCACGCGGTGCAGCCGATCCAGATCCGGGCCTCCTCCACCACCTCCACCCGCGCGGCGGCACAGCTCCCAGAGGTGGGTCAAGCGATCCCAGTGCCCAGCACGCTCCGCATTTTGTCTCCTCCTGCCGTCTCAGCAGCTAACCCCTTTCACACGCGCGCAGACGAGGACGGCGACGACGACGACGAGGGGTGCTACGACGCGGCCGGCTTGGAGGAAGCGGCCGCCGGCGACTCTTTCTCCCACTCGCTGAAAGGTAATCCATTCCCCTCATTCGCCGCATGATGCCTTTTGTGTCGAGTGAAGTGAAGTGATTGCTCACTGTTTGTTGGCTGTTCGGCAGAGTGCCAGAAGCAGCTGCAGCGCAGGGCGGAGGCGCGGCCGCCGGCGGCCGCGCATGAGCTCGGCAACGGCGACGCGTTCGGGGGGATCGAGCTGCTCGTGCTCTCGCCGAGGTGCTTGCTCGGGGATGCCGTGGGAGGGATGAGCAAGAGCTCGACCGCGTCGTCCAGAAGCAGATCAGGCACGTTTCCGAGCCCCGGGACGCCCAACTACAACCGGCATTGCGCTGGCAACATGCAGTACCCCAAGGGCTGGAGCTCGGAGCGGGTGCCGCTGGGGGCGGGCGCCAACAGGAGGTATGGGGGCAGCGGGGTCGTGCTCCCTTTCAACAATGGGAGGAAGCTGCCGTCGAAATGGGAGGACGCCGAGAAGTGGATCCTCAGCCCGGTTTCCTGTGATGGGATGGGGAGGATGTCGGCACCGGCGCCGCATCATAGACGGCCGAAGTCCAAGAGTGGGCCGCTTGGTCACCCTGCCGGTGTTCCGGGAGCTTATGCATCTGTTTCGCCGATGATTCCCTGCTTCGATGGTGTTCTGGCGGCTGCTAATTTTGCGGCTCATTCGCCTTTCTCTGCCGGGGTTCTCATGCCGGGGCATGCGCGCAATGGTGACTTCAGCAGTGGAAGAGCCAGGAGTGGGGATGATGGAAGCAGTAGGTCGTATTCGGCTGAGAAGGAGCCGTATATATGGAGATCAGCAAGTACACATGCGTGGACAGAAACACTTATGGAGGCATCTGCCTTTGCTCATATCTCAGAGGAAGCTGCACAAGGTTTGAGCTATTTTCTTCTCATCAGTATCAAGCACATTTTTGCTACTTCACATTTTATCTGCCTGATTAGATGCAACACGAGAAGATACTCATATAACGTACGGATTCGATCATAAGATAGAACTCCTATACATGCCAATACATTGAAGTTGAACAATTAGCAGATTCTACATTTCAACCCCGCAATCGTCGTGTACCTCAAATCATACATCACTTTTGGTTTACATTAGTTTGGACATTCAAAAAGGCTTTCCCACAATCATATATATGAATGGTAGGGTGCAAGAAGTCTGTTATTTGCCCCTTAAAAAATCAGACAAATAGCAGTAGTTTAGAAACCTAAAACAACGCTATCATGTGCCATATTTATGTACTTTTCCTGCTCAAATAAACTAGTTTCGAGTTTATTTTAACCTGTAATGCTCAAATGATCTTCAACGTTGAGAGAAATCAACCTTACTATCTTATGCTCTGTAAACAGATGATGTCTTGCAAGGCCAACAAGGAGCAACTCCTGCGATTTCCAGTCCAATCATAAAGAAAGATGTTGCCACACAAATGAGTCCTGATGACAGTATAATATCGTCCTCCCCAAAAGCGAGGCATTCCTGCTCCAGCTTGCCGTCAGGACATGCTATTAGAGAATCAAATAGTCATACACCTAAGGTTGAAGTTAGGGATGTGCAGGTAGATGATCAAGTAACTGTTACCCGGTGGTCCAAGCGACATGTAACACGAGGCTCTGATAAGCGATCAACAAATATTGTTGAATGGAGGAAGAAGACTACAGAGGCCCGGGCTCCATCTTTTGATGAAAAAGAAAGAGAAAGATGCATATCAAAGTAAGTTCTTATTTCATGTTTTGCCATTTTGTTTACAAGTAAACTGATTTGGATTAGTACGAAGGCATGCGCAGAGAAGAGAGTGCTTTCACTGTGGTGTTATAACTGTTAAACTTATACCCATCCTGCTGTCAGAGTTCCCAGCAAGAGTTCCACAGATGACTTGCTTTTCTGGAAATGTTTGTTGTGATTAATGAAAAGGTCATCCTACAGTGCCAAGCTAATCTGGCTGTATGCCTGACAGTGTACAGAATGCATATGGGTAGGAAGGGTAATGAGCTAAATATGGTAGCCGTTGCAAACCGAGTATAGATCTAGCTACTATGCGGCCTCCTGATATGCTACTTGTGACATGTTCTTAGTGGGCTAACTGAATAAGCAATCGACAGTCAATTGTGGGTTGGACGAACTTCCACAATTTGAGGTTGCAAATTTAGCTGGAGAACATGCAAATACTGCGACTGAAATGACACACTTCAAAAGTTACCTTATTGCAATTTACCCAGTTTCTTTCTTCATCAAACTGGTACATATCAGGTTACAAATTTAATTCAGTGCTCGAAGGTGTTTTATGATGTCATAAGATCACTTATTAGGGCATGTACAATGGAGGCATCACCTTCCTAATGCCTCACCTCTTCCACCTAAGTAAAGATAGATGAGGCATCATTTAGTTTCTCAAACACTCAACGCATAGAGCTGCCCCATCAAGCCCATGTCTGACGTATACAACCTTGCTTTCTACCTTATTTTACATGCACAAGGAGGAACTAGCACACGCCACTCTCGCTTTTGCCCTCTCTCTCTTGCTTTTGTCAGTAGGAGGCTACTTCCTCTGCAGGATCACACTTTGATCTGCAAGCTACTGGTTGTACCTTCGTGGACAGATTAGAGTGACGTCAAGCGCTGGGGCAGCCGTCCACAGTGGCGCGTTGGCCATGCCCTTACAGGTTCCCTTCTAGTAAGTAAATTCCAGAGGGTTCCCATCTTTAGAATAGGAGGACATAGATTGTGAAAGGTTATTTTTCTCTAATTAGTAAGGTAGCAACTGGCAAATAATGAAAAGGAGAAATCGGCACCAATGGGGTGCAATTGATTTATGGACTAGATATGTGCTTACAGTGTGTGAATCCTAGATTTCTATGATTCATAGAAATCATACTTTTAGTTGTTTGCTATGCAGTCTAAGTGATGGTCCTGTTTTTCCAACTGTACACAAGATAATAATGTTTGACGTCCTTAGTTACTATTGAACATTAACTTCTAGTTAAGGACACAAATTATGACATATATCCTGTTGCTGATACCTAGTTTTTTTTTGTCAAGGTGCAAGAGAGAGGAAGCAAAGATCACTGCTTGGGAAAATCTGCAGAAAGCAAAAGCAGAGGCAGCAATTCGGAAGTTGGAGGTATTGTTTCTGGTTGTACACAATCAGCCATGTTTGCATTATTTCTAATGTTTCTATGCTTTGGCTACAGACTTACATGTTCTGCCCTTTGTATTACAGATGAAGCTTGAAAAGAAGAGGTCATCATCGATGGATAGAATTTTGGGCAAACTACGTTCTGCTCAAAAGAAAGCACAAGGCATGCGCACTACAGTTTCTGTCAGCGAGGATCAGTGTGCTGTCAGTGAAGATCAGTGTGCTGTGAGGGCAACGAAGAAGGCACCCTTGAGAAGGACTGCCAAGCCTTTCAGCTGCTGTTTCACCTATCATGCTTGCTAGTTGTGATATGATTGGTATCTACAATGATTGTAGAAACTTTTTGGTGAGTTACTTTGCTTGCCATACTTATCTGGATCTCTGTTAAACGCATACATATTTGGAAAAGTTAACATTAGCCCCCCATTGTTTTGCTGGAAAGACTGATTCATTTCATCAAATAGGGTTTCAGAGGGATGGTCCAAACTAGATTTTTCAATTGGACTACACATGGCGCTTTGCTTTTGAACTAGCCCTATTTTGATAACAACGAACCCTCATAAGCTTGATCTCCCTTTCTGAAGCAACATGGCGCTTTGCTTTTTGAACTAGACTTGCATATCTGACAGATCCTTGACTATTGGCTGAGTGTAGATTAGGTCCTAACTCTTAAACCGTTCACTTTTTCTCTTTCCTTCGAACGCTTAATTCCATGTACTTTTGGTCCCTAGAAGTGATTTGGATGGTTCCAGTGCGGTGCCAACTGATGTGGCATCTATGTGTGTTGGGACATAACCAGTTCACTACCGTGTACCCGCAACGTTTGAAAAACAGGATAAAAATATTTTTTGTTTAAAAACCAGATACCATATTATAGTTTTGAGTGCCAATGTTCTGTTGCATATAATTAATTAAACTGTTCATGCATATAGTTTGTTGCTTGCAAACTATTGTAGGATAAACAAACAGCCTTGTAGAGGTGTAATAAAACTTGTACTGATGTCACTCATGCGTCTTCAGAACCTTTGCAGCTCAAGTCAGCCGACCGACAAACCGAAGTTGGACTGCAAATGTCCGCCATTGCCGCTGGAGATATAACAGGAGTAGTTAGAAGAAGAGAGCTTAGCGCGGTCTGATGAATCAAAGTTTTGGAGCAAAGCCCACTCTTGTAGCTGATGATATGGAGTACTTCACTCGGTACCCTTTATCTGTAAACCAAGCAAGTGCTGTAGATCAGGAAGCTCCCTTCTCGAGCTTTTCGCCAGTTGAACTCCGGACTGATCGGCCGGTTCTCGTGGACTGCCTGATGATGTGTACTGTATCTTTGCCATGGAATTCTGTATGTAGTTTCGAGCATTGGGGCTCCAGTGTCAAATGTTGGATTCATTGAACAAAGTTGTGAGGCTCACGAGCTAGAGGCACTTTACAGCAATGGCTACAAGCAAGCTAGAGATGGAAAGAAGAGTTTTTTTTTCTTTTTTTGAGAAGAGACGGGAAGAAGTGTTGGCTGGCCTTGGAATGCTTTCGACGTGGACGGCTAGCCCGGCTGCCGTGGCCAACGGGAGACGGTTGTGCCGTCGGAAGCAAATCCAAGCCCCTTCAATCAACCAAACAGAAAAACGGAAAGTTGTGTACTACTCCGGGTTATCCAAGACGCTGCTGCTATGCGTCGGAGCCCTGGACGAGTCCACTCGGCCAATGAGCCGCTTCCAGCGCGCAGTCGTCCACGCATGCGTCTCCCTTTTGCGTTCGTCGTTTGTTCCTCCGTGTCCTGTGCTTGTGTGTATCTCCCGTTTCGTCACAGTCACACCAGTTCGTTTCGCCGAAGACGTGCCGCCGTTATCGCCCCTCCCTCACTTGAACCGGGCCAAACTTGTTGAAGTAGATAGTTCGGGAAGATGCTTGGTACAGGAAAATAAAAATGGAAATAATAAAGGAGCTTGATGATTTAGATAAGAGAGCTGAGATCATGGGTTTAAGTGCGGTGGATGGAAATGAACAAAAAGAGCTTAGAGCACAATTAAAAAGAGTAATGTTGCAAGAGGAGATGAAATGGTTACAGAGGTATAAAGATTCGGAGATTAAGGATGGAGACAGAAATACTAGATATTATCATACTAAGGTGAATGGGAGGAGGAGAAAAAACAAAATTGTTTCCCTGGAACAGGAAGAAGGGATTATAGAGGGGGATGAGAAGTTAATGGAATATATTACCAAATTTTATAAAGAATTATTTGGACATCCTGAAGAATCTAGTATCTCGTTGAGAGAGATGGAGATGGATAAAATCAATGAACAAGAAAGAGAGGAGCTTTTGACACCTTTCTCCCTGAAGGAAATTCATCAAGTGGTCTTTGGGATGAAAAGAAATAAAAGCCCTGGCCCTAATGGGTTCCCTGCTGATTTCTACCAAGATTTTTGGGAGGTGGTCAAGTGGGATCTGAAAAACCTAGTAGATGGTTTTGCAAGAGGAGAAATTAACATTGCCAGACTCAACTATGGCATAATTACTCTAATCCCGAAAACTAATGATGCTAAACAAATTCAGAAGTTTAGGCCCATTTGCCTGCTGAATGTTAGTTTCAAAACCATTACTAAAATTCTTATGAATAGGTTGGCTAAGTGTGTGGCCCCTGTGATTTCCAGAACCTAAACTGCCTTTATCAAAGGCAGATATATAATGGAAGGAATTGTGATTTTGCATGAGGCCCTGAACTCCTTTCATAAAAATAAAGAAGATGCCCTAGTTTTTAAAGTGGATTTTGAGAAAGCTTATGACAAAATCAAATGGCCCTTTGTGATACAGATGTTGAAAATGAAAGGGTTCCCTGATAAATGGTGTGACTGGGTGATGGAAACCATGAGAGGGGGACATGTTGGAATTAAAGTGAATGATGAAATTGGCCCGTATTTTAAAACCTTTAAAGGATTAAGGCAAGGAGATGCCATGTCACCTTTGCTATTTGACATTGTTGCTGATGCCCTAGCCTTTATAATGAGTAATGCCCTAAAGCATGATTTGGTTAAGGGGGTGCTAAACAAAAATGGGGGGAAGGAAATTAATATGTTACAGTATGCTGATGATACTATATTCTTGATCAAAGATGAGGTAGAAAGTGTGAAAAATCTTAAACTCATACTAGGGGCTTTTGAGCAAATGTCTGGACTTAAAATAAATTTTCATAAAAGTGAATTGCTGTTATTTGGCAAAGCTAGAGAGAAACAAATGACCTACCAAGAAATAATAACATGTAAGATGGGGGACTTGCCCCTGAAATACTTGGGAATGCCTGTTTCTGAGAACAGAATCAGGAACACACACTAGGGGTGTGTGACTGACAAAATTGAAAAAGGTTTGGGTGTTGGCAGGGGAAGCTACTGGGCTCCATTGCAGGGAGAATTACCTTGGTGCAAGCGTGCCTGACTAACATACCTTTGTTCATGATGTCCTTTTATGCTGTGCCTAAAGGGATCATAAAGAAGGCTGATTTCTTTAGATCCAGGCTGGTATGGCAAGAAGATGAGAATGTCAAAAAATACCACCTAGTGAATTGGAAAGATTGCTGTCTGCCCAAGAAAATGGGTGGTTTAAGGATACTGAATCTGGAAATTATGAATATTGCACTTCTTGCCAAGTGGTTTTGGAAAATGGAGAATGAAAAGGGTTTGTGGCAGGATATTTTGGATGAAAAATATAGAAAGGGGGGTTGTTTGGCTTTAGTAAGTAAGAAGCCTGGGGACTCACAATTTTGGGCTACCTTGCTTAAAATTAAAGAAATTTTCTACAAATTTGTTAAGAAAAAAGTGGGAGATGGGAGAAATACTAGGTTTTGGGAAGATTCATGGGTTGATGATAAGCCTTTGAGGGAGGCTTACCCTAGACTATATGATATATGCTTTGACCACAACATTACTGTGGAGGAGGCCATACAGAAAGGGTGGCATGGGTTTAGATTTAGAAGGACCTTGCATGGGGAGACTTTGGAGCTTTGGAACAGTCTCAAAAAGAGATGTGAGGAAATTCAAATGCAGGGAGGGGTAGACAAAGTTCTCTGGACCCTCACTGCTGATCATAAGTTTTCTGTGGGGTCCTTGTATAGGAAATTAATAGCTGTTGGGATGAAATTCCCAAAGAAATACTTATGGAAGACCAAGGTGCCTGCAAAACTGAAAGTGTTTTTATGGTTGATTAATAAAAAAGCATCCTAGCTAGAGATGTGCTGCTTAAAAAAGGCTGGAAGGGTGAAAAAAATGTGTTTTGTGTGGGAAAGATGAATCAATTGATCATTTATTCTTTTCTTGCTCTGTTGCTTCATTGTTATGGAGTTTGGTCAGATGTGTGGGTGGATTTAAAACTGTTCCATCAAATGTAAAAGACTGTTTTGGAGAATGGATTAGGAAATTTAATAAAGATGATAGGAAACTGATGCTGGTGGGGATTTCAGCCCTGCTTTGGTCAATTTGGAAAAGCAGGAATGCAATTGTCTTTGAAAATAAAAGGATAAATGATCCTTTATATGTTGTCAAACTGATGTGCAGGTGGTTAATTGACTGGTCTATTATGCAGATAAAGGAGTCGTCAAGAAAAACGTTGGAGCTGGGAGCAAAGGTGCTAGAACAGGCAGCAAATGAAGTGTTCACAGCCAAGCAGGGTTGGAGAATCAACGTTGCAAGATTGGAATGAAGACTCTCCTGTGGTGGTGAACCTGATGTTTGGCGTTCCTGTAGATTAGATCCTTGGCTCCTTTTTTGCTGCTTTTGCTTTGGTCTGATGTAATGGTGATCAAGGTAGTTTGAACTCGGTTGGCCCTGTGTTGGCCGTTGGGGATGTTGTATGATCGGGTTGGCTCTGGTTCGATCTTTTCGTTCCTATTTGAACTCGTTTGTAGAACTTTGTGGTTTTCAGTAATGAAAATCGGAAGGGGCAAGCCCTTCTTTGATAAAAAAAGATAGTTCGGGAAGTTACCATGCTAAGACTACACGGGGCTAGGGCATTAGAACATCAGTAGTCGCTGATGACGAGAAATATAGATCAAAAGGATACAACCTATAGACACACGGATGAAGACACGCAAAGATTGGATCTAAGTAGATCAACCGAAGACAAGCACCGATCGAATCCCATGAGATTCGCCGAAGACTCTCAACACGCCCTCCGACAACGTTAAACGCATCATCGGAATGGAGGCTAGGCGAGGAGAACCTTATTCCATTTTTAGGGAGGCGCCATCGCCTAGTCTTCCTAAGCAGGAGTCAAATCCTAAATGAGCTCAGAAAACACCTAAAACAGAGTGAGACCCCTCCTCCAGCTATGGCTGGGGTCCACCGTGCCTCCATAGTCCTACGGCCATCAAAGACGAGGCAGGCTGCCGGCGCCGCCAATGGAAGGCATAAGAACCCTAAGCTTTTTCCTTGAAGAGGGGGCGTGGCTGCGTCCGGAAATTCTGTACACATTGCGAGCCATAACAGTTTTTTTGAACATGTGTAGCACCATACGGTGCAACCCATTTTGGTAAAATTTGCACGAAACATGTCAATCATGGTAAGACTAAGGAGCTAAGTATTGTAGGGCTCTGCCAATGCTTGTTTTTTGGATAGGTCACAGATCAGTCAAGACATACTTCGAATATATCCCCACATCCTCACATCAGAAGCACATCATAACGGTTGCCTTTCAGAGCATAAATTAATATCATTAAGATCCTGAGCATAAATATAAGAAACATAAGGTTGTGAAAGTAGACCTCATACCCATGCGTATTTTAATACTAGTGTTTACTACCGGTAACTGCCGTATTTATCTAGATAATGTCACTGTTGAGTAATGACAACATTGAAGGCATCATGAAGATCATGGGTACGTATCCTAGGGCGCAACTGATTGTAGGGAAATCGACTGCTCCCGTCTTGGTGATGACCACCATTGGTACTTGTCCGTCACAGGGTGTAGGATTTGATTGTAAACACTTAGTTCGTTGGTGAAGAACCCCTATCCTTTGATATCTTACATTGTAACTTCAATGGGCATAATGCGTTACCACATGGCCCATTATCTTTTGGTCCGTATCTTTGATGGCCCCGGATCCTTGGCTAGCCCATTATTTATCTGTGGGCCTACCCCATAGGTATTCCTCTGTAAACCACTCACCGTTTAGATACCCCTAAAAAAACTCACTATTTAGATATAGAATAGGATAAAGGCATCAATTTTATCATGGGCACACTCACTATTTATTAAATAAAATACGATACAAGTATTTAATTTTCTCATGCTTCTCACTCACTATATAGAATAGGATTATTCATGTGCTCATCATTAGTATTTAATGTGTTAAATCAATTTATAGTAATGCAACAAAGTTATCTATTTGTATGATAGAGCAAAAAAGCTAACTTTTTAGTTAATGGCACAGATGAGTGATGAGCTAACTTGTTTTTATTGCAATGTGTAGAGAGGTTTAAAATGTGAACTTGTGGAATGGATTAATCAGGAGTGGTCTGACTCAATCAAGAAGGCTCTGCAGAGCTCTCAGGTAGGTATGAGTAGACTAAGAAATGGGAAATTAAAGACAAACTAGATCAAATGCGGATCAATTTCCATCTTCATGCGTGAAAAAGAAGCTGGCGGAGCAATTTGACAAGCTTAATGGATGTCAGTAACATAATGGACCAAACAGAGCAGAGGGTGGAAAACATGAACTTTCGTAGGATAAGTAGGGAGAATGCATAGCATAATAGGAAAGAACAAGCTGATAAAGACAAGGCTGAGATGGACGAAGAGAATAAGAGGCTCAATAATCTTATTGTCTAGCTGAAATCAATTTAGGTTGCCCAAGAAGGTGTGATCAGAAACTTGAAGAAAGAGAGGACGTGTTCAAGGAGAAGAAGCTGGAGTATGGCATTTCTGACCTAGTTTCAGATGGTGGGGGTGATCTAAGAGCAAGCTAAAGAGAATCAATCGAATTTGTGATGAATGATGTAGTGATGCAGTTTGAATCACCTTTTGCTATGTGTGGTGCCTAATGAATATCTATGCGAACAATGGTACCTAGAGAACTATCTATGTTTTGTATGATTAAGTTCGAATCATGAGAACTTGGTATGTAGTAGTAATGATTGTGAGTAGTTGATGAATGCTGTTATGTTTGATTTAGTTTGAATCCTGATAACTTGGTATGTAGTTTAAATTTTTGGCACCGGCATGCTCGATGGTATGTTTGAGTGATGCATGGTGTTATGTTTGATCCACATGATGAAGTTCTAAAATTACTAGGCAATTTTAGAATTTTGGCACTGGCCTTGCTGGATGTATGCATTGAGGTCAAATGGATTGCATGGAGTGATGCGTGGTGTTATGTTTGAAACCAAAGGTGATGGATTTCACAATGGCTATGTTTGAAACCATTTGTGTGGTCAACTGTGAATAAAAAATGATGGATCAATTTTGAGGGATCAAAGTCACCTTGGAATACATTGGCCATCAAAGGTATACTGACATAAATAGTTCAAGCATAGAGCAAACTACAGTGACATGGATAGAGCAAACTATATATACACCACTGGCATAGATAATTGCAAGATTAGTTCAAAGGCTCTCCCAAACTACACTGACATGACTCCTAACATGGATGCAGAGACTAAATTGGACTGAATTGGTGCGACAGAACCTCTGTGATGCACTCCCATCTCGCTGTCTGAATAGGATCTGCCGCATCGTCTTGAAGCACATCCCACTACACTATCAATCCCGGCCTAGTCGACTGCCACCCCTGCTGCCTCCTTTGCCGCACCTCCGGTGTGGCCTCACTCTCGATGAGTTGAGACAGCTGCGAGTAGAACCCTGTCTGCCCTCCGCTCGATCACCGAGAGCTGAACTGCTGATAGACCTCCATGCTCATATGGAACATTCACGTAGATCAAACACGCACACGCTCTTTGCAAGAGCGCCTTGATCCATCAGAGCATCCCATGGTGAATCCTCACTGCCCGCTGCATCTTCGGCTCCAGTCACATCCTCTCTGCATGGGAGATCAAGCAAATCGGACGAGGATCAAGCGGTGGAGGGAGCAGGGTGGCCCGAGATCGAGATCCACGGTGAGGTCTCATGGAGGCGGAGAGGGTGGGATAGGGAGCATTACCAAAGGAGTAGGTGTTAGCCTGTGGCTAGGTGAGGGGTGTTTTAAAAACGAGGGTGAGGGGGTGTTTGAAAAAGGGGAGTGATGGGGGTCCTTCAAAAACTCCCACTCTCTCTCAAATCTGGCGAGAACTCAAAACCTCTTGAACCATATAGAAAAACACAATGGACTTAACAAATTTCGCTGCTAACATGGCTAATATCTCTACTCCTAAAGGGGAGTTGGTAGCCTGGTATCCCGGTTTATTTTCGTATGCTTTTTCTGCCTCACCTTTCACCACCCACATTAGATTTTTCCCTCCCACTAAAAAACCAAATCTCATTAAAGGGGAGGTCTTTTTTCGTGCTTGCTTTGGCAGGTACTGACAGAATTCAAAAATCACACCATATATGTGAGATCATCTTCCTTAAAAGACAGACATAAGATTTTCTCGATAACCTTCCAAAACAAAATCAGATATTTCTCAATAACAAATCACTAATCCCGCGCACTATGCCATGTATTATTATCATTATCTCTAGTACTATTAATTAATAATCACAAGTTTTCCCATACAACAAAAAACATATCTTTCTTCTTATGGGTGTACGCATCCGCGCGCCCCTGCGGATGGGCGTCGTGTGCGACACCATGGAGTACGCCATGGCCGGACCTAACACCGGCATGATGCTCAAGAATTAATTGATTTGGTTGGCAGTTAATAAAACATGCAGAGAATTAGGTAGGCCATTAATTATTTGTGTAATTAATTAATTAATTAGTTAAGAAAGTAGTTAATCGTGCCCACTCATTTTGAGAGCGCTCGTGGAAAAGGACGATCAACATGCTCTCAACAATATAGTCGAGCACCGCTTGACAACATGAACAATGGCCATCATGCGCTCGCGATATGGGCATCTCTACTCCTAAAGGAAGACTTGGTAGCCTGCTATCCTGGTTTATTTGCGTCTGCTTTGTTTGCCTCACCTCCCACCATTTAGTTTTCTCCCTCCCATTAAACAATTAAATCCCTTTAAAAGGGAGATAGTGTTTGCGTGCTTGCTTTGGCAGGTGTTGATTAAATTTGATCACGTAAATAGTAGGTAACTAAGAATTCAGAAAGTGTACCATATATGTGAGATCACCTTCTTAAAAGACGAATATAACTTTTTCAAGATAACCTTCCAAAGATATTCCTCAACAACAAACTGCTAATCCCGTGCACTATACCATTTATCATTATCATTATTCGTACTATTAATTGACAATCGTAAGTTTTCTAATACAATAAAAATAACATATCTTTTGTCTTGATGGCGTACACGAGGGGCGCCGTGCGTGACACCATGCTGGACGCCGTGGCCGCGCCTGACGCCGGTGCGATGGTCAAAAATGCTAGGGCATGGATCATGGCGTCCAGGACAGCCATGGCGGAATGCGGGTCGTCGCATCGCCATGTACATGTGTTCGTGGATGCGGTCATATTATATTTTTTATTAGGCATACAGAGAGACAGCCATGCTATGTTCTCAAATCAAATGTGTACATTCAAATGTCAAGAAATTCGCTAAAGAATGTGTCCTACAATGCTCGGTAGTCGTTGTCGTTCGTAGGAGCCATTCATTTAAAAATATTTTAAAAATCAAACACTAAGTCAATTTGAAAGGCAAACCTCTAATGCAATTAATTAGGTAGACAGTAAATTACGTATGCAATTAATTATGCCCATTTAAATAGGAACTTTTTCGCACTGAATTACTTTGGAAACCGAGTCATTAATGCAATTAATGAATTAAATAGATAGTTAATTATGCTATAGATAATTAGAAGTATGGATGTTTTTTCCAATTAGGCAGATACTTAATTGATTTGGATGGCAGTTAATTAGGCATGCAGAGAATTAGGTAGATCATTAATTATTTGTGTAATTAATTAATTAGGCAAGCAATTAATCATGCTGAATTATTTTGAAAGCGCTCATGGGCAAGTACGATCAACAGGCTCTCAAGTACATGGGCCGAGCACTGTTTGCCAACATACACAATGGCCATCATGCGCTCGCGACATGGGCGACCTAGCGTTCACCAAGATAAATGTCGACCATGCTCGGTAGGATGTCCACACGTTGGCGGTGACCCAAACATTCCTGGGTGAGAACAACACGATACTACATTGACCCGGTGGTTCATGCATGTTATAGTAGAAATGAAGAGTGTTCCAAGAATAAGAAGGAAAAAGAACTAAAGCGATCAAGTGGTCAATGGAGTTGGAGAAGGAAAGTGTGTTCCAAAAATAAAGAAAAATAAATAAATAAAGACTATTCTAGAAATAAGTAGGAACGGGAACTAAACCTGGCGAGGAAGGAGGAGGAAGAAGGTGAGGCGTCACTGACAAAACACTGATGTTGACGTGGTACTGGTTGGCGCCAATGAAATGGGTTGGCGAAAGACTAGGAGTAGAAGATGTATGGAAGGATGAGGAAGAGAAGGATAACAATTATCCCTTCTAGCAATGAATGATATGAGGGCTGGAGGTGGTGCTTATTGGTGAATAGGAATACGTTCAGGTTGCCACTCCCCTCCCACATCAATGTGCATTTGCAAAGTGAATGGACCTTTGAGAATAGTCTCTATAGTTATTTGTTATTTTGTGTCAACAATATGTTTTAGTTTAACCCACTCTACTATATTGTGAATATGAAAAATTCAACCCTGTTGCAACGCACGACGGAGGTGAGGTGGACGTCATCTGATTTTAAAGGTGGAGCCTCCGGCGAGAAATGTCCCGCTATAGCTGGAAATCGAGCGGAAAGGGGAGCGCTGGACAGGAAAAAGGAAGGGTGTGTTGTGGGGGATTTTTTTGCGTTGGGCCCGCATATTGAAGATAACATGGCGGATAGTCATTTAAAAAAGACACGACGAATAGTCCGGACAACTAAATTTCTTCTCCACATATGGTTTGGACATGGGGGAGCCCGGACTGTCCAGATGATTGAATTTTGGGGAGCCTACTGAGCGCTCGTTTGATGTCTGAACACGTCCAAACATATGAGGAAAAAAAATAAGCTTTAAGCTTAGAGACAACCTTAACCATTTGTTTGATCAATGTATATATGCATTATAACCCATAGCAACTTTCATGTGTACTTATATGAAAATATCATTTTTTTCATCTTTCTTTCTATTTTCACGAGAAACTTTCTATTCTCTAATCTGTTTTATAAGTTTACAAGTTTACGTTCACATTTTCATTTTTTTTTCCTTCAACATAATGGGAGATCTCCACTCCGTTTTGATCCCAATAAGCATGCGGCGGTATAAAGAAACCTCTTGGAGCATAAATAAAATCACAATTAAATCAAAAAAATTAATTGCTGGTATGACTATTATTGTGCATAGGCTTCCAATTTTTGCAACACAATAAGGTATGCTGTTTGCGAAGAATGGGATGACAAGGAATACGAATGATGGAAGGATTAAGTTTTTTTACTGGTACAATTGAGTTGAGCCAAAAGTGTATCTGGATTGAACTTCTGGTGCGACGCTTGGGCGAATGTCGACGACGCTTCTTCTTCGAGTTTGCCTTCTTAACTCCAATCCTCCTTGCGTTCGTCCATTTAGACTTAGTGACAAAGCTCCGACATAGATTCCTGTTGTCTTCCTGTGGCGACGAGGTTAGTGTCACTCGTCGTGCGCCCATGACAGCGAGATTTGGTGTCAATTGCTTTAGATTTATCAACGGTTCGACAATGATGACTGTAGCTCCAAGGCGCTGGTCCTTAGAGACATGCGCACAAACACTTTTCGGTTGCCATCGACAAGTTCAAGCCGGTTTCAGTAAGGCAGGGGGACAACATTGCATCGAAGGCTCGTTTGGTGGCGATAGTGGTAGTTTGGTTTAGAGACTCTGCTGTAATTTTTTTATTATGTTTAAGGACTGTGCTAACGACCAGTCGACTGGTCGTTAGCGACAGATCCGCACGACTAGTTCCTACGTGATTGTTATCATCCCACGCTCGCTTCCACTGATTTTTTTCCTTCTCTCAAAAACCGTACTAAATTGCTAGTGGTTTTTCTGGTTTTTCGCTGTATAATATGAAAATAAAATAAAAGTGCTTTAAAGAGGATTCAAACCCAGGTCTATGTAATACCTATCAAGCCTAATAACCAACTAAGCCACCTTTTGTTGTTGTCTATTGTAGAATGACAATGTTATTTGAACCTTTCTTATTTCTGCCATATCAAAAGAAAAAATAAAGTTTGACTTGGTAACTTTGGCAATGACCAGCGTGATAACTATGGTCTGAGCAACATAATAACTATACCATGATAAGGCTGGTAACTACAGTACAAGAAGATTAAAAGCATGGGGAAGTATGGTAATTTAACATAGAAATTAGCGGTGAAATGTTTCAAAAACTTTTTCCCCTAAAATGAAAGACACCATGGTGTTTAAACGTAAGATATTAGTTATCAAGTCTGCGATGATACATCATCATGTTATCTACACAGAAATTATCAGGTGTATGTTTTTCAACAAAAAAGTTTCAGGTCAAAAATTACAGTGGCATTTGTATGGGAGTTATCAATTTTGTATGTTTCTATTACCATGCTATTTACATAGAAATTAGCGGGGCATCACCCCCCGCCACAGTCGCCATATTTACCAGGATCAGGTACATAAGTTATCAAGTCTGCGATGTGTGAGTTATCATGTTATTTGCATAAGAGTTATCGTGGTATGGTTCAACAACTCCTCCCACCCCTACCCCCACAGACAAAGTTATCAGGACTGGGAACATAATTTATCATGTCTACGATGTGTGATTTATCATGTTATTTGCATAGAAGTTACCGTGGTATGTTTCAACGACTCCCCCCACCCTTACCCCCGCCGACAAAGTTACCAGGACTGGGTACATAATTTATCATGTCTACGATGTATGAGTTACATGTTGTTTGCATAGAAGTTATCAGGACAGTGATGCATAAACTATCATCATATTTTACGCAGAAGTTATCGAGGGTATATTTCATCAAAACCCCTCCCTCCGACGGAGGGAAAAGTTATCATGTTACCGGAGGTATATTTCATCAACAACCCTCCCCCATCCCTCACCACCGTCGCCAAATTTATCAGGACTAGGGCGCATAAGTTATCAGGTATGCGATGTGTGAGTTATCATGTTATTCATACAAAAATTTATCAAGGGTATATTTCATCAACCACTCTCCTCCCATCCAGTCGCCAAATTTGTCAAAACTGCGGTACATTAGTTATAGGTCTATGATGTGTGAGTTACCGTGTTATGCACATAAAATTTAGGAGGGGTATATTTCATCACCCGTCCCTCGCGAAACGTATCAGGACTAGGGTGCATAAGTTATTGGGTCTGTGATGTGTGAGCTACCATATGCTATTAACAAAAAAGTTATCCACCCCCCCCCCCCCCCCCCCCCCGCCCCCGTCCGCAAAGTTATCAGGAGCAGGGTACATAAAAGTATCACATCTGTTATATTACACAACTTATAATGTAGTAGGAAATGATGTACTCCCTTTATACAAAGTTAGTACAAAATCGAATTACTTATCTTAGAGCCGATGAAATACAAGAGATGGCCAACAAACAAAAACCGTTTTCCATCTCCTGCCATGGTGTTTAAAAAGGTCACATGGGTACCATTCATAAAACAACAAGTAGTATTAGGCGTGTTGGTTATTGGCATCATACAACCATCAACTGACCTGGGGTTCGAATCCTATTGTCCACATCATTTTTTTACTCGCTGAAACTATAGCGTCCGTTCGCAGCGATAGCGACCGTTCGGTGGAGCAGGAGACAGCGACAACGATCGTACGAGCCTGTTGCAAACCACCAGTCGGCAGGAAAATAGCATTATCGTTATGTTTAATATGCTTTGTACTTCTAATAAACTTTTGTACGTAATATATCTAGATATTAAAAAAAAATTAGATTGCCCTATGAAGACAAAAAGAAAAGAGAGAGTGAAAACTCCCACATGTGTGGATGCGGAATTTCATTTTGTCTACCTGAGAACACGTTCCGTTTTCATTTCTTCCATTCCCATTAGGAACTTTCTATTTCCTCCTTTTCGTAAGTTTCTATTTCAGATTCCGTATTTGCACTTTGTTTCCACATTATTCGTCAACACAATAGGAAGATTCCGCTCCATTTTGATCCTTGTACGCATATATGGTGGCGCGCGCGTGGGATAGACACCTTGTCAACCCCTAACCTAGCAACGCGTCCTGTGCCTGCACCTGCACCTGCAGCCCGGTGAGGAAAATAGCATTGTCGTTATGTTTAATATGCTTTGTACTTCTAATAAACTTTTGTACGTAATATATCTAGATATTAAAAAAAATTACATTGCCCTATGAAGACAAAAAGAAAAGAGAGAGTGAAAACTCCCACATGTGTGGATGCGGAATTTCATTTTGTCTACCCGAGAACACGTTCCGTTTTCATTTCTTCCATTCCCATTAGGAACTTTCTATTTCCTCCTTTTCGTAAGTTTCTATTTCAGATTCCGTATTTGCACTTTGTTTCCACATTATTCGTCAACACAATAAGAAGATTCCGCTCCATTTTGATCCTTGTACGCATATATGGTGGCGCGCGCGTGGGATAGACACCTTGTCAACCCCTAACCTAGCAACGCGTCCTGTGCCTGCACCTGCACCTGCAGCCCGGTGAGCGCACGCAACGCAACCCCGACTTGTAGGATCAGACCAGATAACCGCCCTCCTTTGTACACGTACATGCTTCCCCTGTGGCCAGCGATCGCGCATGGGACAACGGAGGTATGGAACGTACGTTCGTACTTCTCGTCTGACCTCCAGCGTACGTAACGGCCTCTTCAACATCTACGTAACGCCCATAATCTTGGTCGTTTCTCGTACACGTCCTGATCTGCACAGTTATCTCATGCCATGCATGGCATATGCCAAAGTTAAGCTTACCATTATCTCATGCCATATGCCAAAGCCAAAATAATGGCAATTATTTCATGCCATATATGCTAAGGAAAGCCCGCAATCATTTCATGCCACGCATGCCACATCCGAGGATCACCATGCCCCGGTCGGCCTAGAGCGCGTACGCAACGCAACGCAACGCAAGCGTCGGCACGTCAGACCATGCCGGTCGATCGCCCGGCCTGCACCCTGCCCGTTTCGTGTCGCCGCAGGAGCCCTCGCGCGCCTATATAACGCGAGCTAGCACTCGTCTCCATGCACAACATACCATCCGCAACAAAAGATATATTGCACCCTGCAGCTGATCACCTGCACGACGTAGCCACAGCAGCTCTAGTTTCGCATACATACACACACACACATACATACGTCGGCATGGGCACCAGCAACGCCCGGCGCCTGATGGTCGTGTCGTGTCTGGCCGTCCTGGCCCTCGCGGCCGGGGCGCGCCGGCCGAGCGTCCACCACGCCGCCGCACCAAGCGCTGCGGCGCCGGCTCCCAGCAACGGGGGAGTAGCAGAGGCGAAGTTCCGCGGGTTCGCGAGGGCGGACGGGGCGCGGTTCACGGTGGGCGGCCGGCCGTTCTACCCGAACGGCTTCAACGCGTACTGGCTCATGTACATGGCGTCCAACCCCGGCGACCGGAGCAAGGTGCTCGCCACGCTGGACCAGGCGTCCCGCATCGGCGCGACGGTCATCAGGACCTGGGCCTTCAACGACGGCGGCAGCAACCGGCCGCTGCAGATCACCCCCGGCGTCTACAGCGAGGACGTGTTCCTGGTACGTTGAACGGAGAAGCTAGGCGCTAGAGTAAATCTTTCGAACATCTTTTTTTTGTACGGGTAATCTTTATTAGTAGAGCATAGTAATTGCACGCCAAAGATAGCTATACGTTACTTGAATTTTATGGGTTTGTCGTGCTGATGCGAGAGCGTTTCCGTCGCAGTAAAGTTATAGTACTACACGGTAGGTTAAAAAAAGTTATAGTTCAACGTACGGTTGGATAGATAGACACGCTAATATATCTTCTTAACTAATAACTGCATGTTTGTCAAAAAAATAACCACATAATTTCCTTTTTTCTATGTGAAATAACGACATCATTTACTTTGGACATGCGGTTGTAAAGAAAAAACGCATGTTGTCAAAAAACTAACCACATCATTTCCTTTTTTTGGAGGGAAATAATCACATCATTTCCTTTTTTTGAGGGAAATAACCACATCATTTCAAAATATAAAATAAGCACATGTTTTTTTTGGAAAGGAATAATCACATGTAATTAACGGGTACTGCTAATTAATCTTTTCTCTCACGATTAATTTCCATTAAAAAGTTCCGATAGTGTACCACCCCTGGGGTAAAAGTTTCCTCTTTTTTGTGCGGGGTGGGGTAAAAAGTTTCCAAACATATAGGATGGATCAATTTAATTACACTAGCACTAAAAGTGGGCTGTAAAAGTTTCCTAAAACTGCAGCAATTCATGATGAACATGTTTTTTTTTTTGCGGGGGAATTCATGATGAACATTAGTAACATACACACATATAGAAGAAAAAAAGAGCATACTGCATGTTTTGATTAACCCTTTATATATTATTCTCTCGATATATTAATTCAGGGACTAGACTTCGTGATCGCCGAAGCGAAGAAGCGAGGTCTCTACTTGATCCTGAGCCTGGCGAACAACTGGGGTGACTTTGGCGGGAGGAGACAGTACGTGCAGTGGGCTAAGGACCAGGGCCACAACTTGGGCTCCGAAGACGACTTCTTCACGGACCGCCACACCCAGAACTTCTACATGAACCACATCAAGGTCAGTCTCGCACGTACACGTGTATCGCTAATCGCGTGCACTCACCTAGAATAAACTAATAGCGTGCACTGCATGTTCCACTACCGTGACGTTAAGGTCCATCATCGTTGACATCTTGTGTAGGTGCCGATGCACCGTATACTCTTTTTTTTTGCGGGACATATACACGCATCGTATACGTTTTTTCTTGATATATGCAACGTATATACTTCGTGTCGTTAAGTCGTGCGTACCTGTGTGGAAAGCAGAGGGTGCTCACGAGAGTCAACAACTTCACGGGAGTGGCGTACAAGGACGAGCCCACCATCTTTGCATGGGAGCTGATGAACGAGCCCCGCGTCCCCAGCGACCTCTCCGGGAAGACCATGCAGGCCTGGGTGGCGCTCATGTCCTCCTACGTCAAGTCCGTCGACGGTAAGCACATGGTGGAGATCGGCCTCGAGGGGTTCTACGGCGACTCCGCGCCGGAGCGCAAGCGGTTCAACCCCGGTGGGAATTACAGCGCGGGCACCGACTTCATCGGAAACAACCGCATCTCCACCGTCGACTTCGCCACCATCCACTCCTACCCCGACCAATGGTAACCACAGAGAAACGACGCACCAATTTTTTACCGTTTCTCCCCATCGATGGATTTGTGCTGACCGTGTGCGTGTGGCTACGTCGTGTGTGTCAGGGTGCCGGGGTCGACAAGCGAGCAGCAGGTGGAGTTCATGAAGAAATGGATGGCGTCGCACACCGAGGACGCGGCGGCGGCGCTGCGGAAGCCGCTGCTGGTGGCGGAGTTCGGATGGATGTCGAGCGGCAACGCGGTGGCCGCGCGGGACGACTACTTCCGCATGGTGTACGACGCCATCTACGCGTCGGTGAAGGGGGGCGGGCCGTGCGCCGGGGGCCTCTTCTGGCAGGTCATGGCGCCCGGGATGGAGAGCTGGGCAGACGGCTACGAGGTCGTGCTTGAGCGTAGCCCCTCCACCACCGCCGTGGTCTCCCAGGAGTGCACTAGGATCGGCGGAATCACGCCGTGAGTCTAGCTTGCGTGTATGCATCCATGGGTGTGCATTCCGCCGCGCGCGCGCGTGCGTTGGGGAAGCAGCCCTGCAGGAAGCAAAGGACTCACGAGTCGTGTTAGGATAGTTGCAATCGGCTAATTATTACTCACAAATAAGGCTCACACATGTAGTACGTGGCACACCAGGAAATGGAGGCCCCCATTGTAACATACTAATAAAGATTTACCCGCAAAAAAATACTAATAAATATTTTTTAAAGGACCCATAGGTTTTTTTCGAGAGTGCGCCAATGGTGTACCATATTTTTATAGAAAAGAGCAAAATAATTACAAGAATCCACTAGTCGATGCGAACATCAACTGACGGAACTCCCACTCCAACCAATACACATAGATTAATGTCTCACAAACCTATCTAGACCACCTACACCCACACCGGCTCGTCTCCAATCAAGAATGTCCTCTAAGATCCAGCTAACTAGTTCCCGTGGCCCTTTGCATTGCTCTGGTCGGTTGAACACTCTCGCATTCCTCTGCTTCCAAAGAGCCCAGGCACTCCGATGACTAGAGAATCAAACCCTCGCATGTCCTTCCCCTGATATCCTGATCTTGCACCACCCCACCACTCCTCCCAAGTATCCTTCGTGCTTCGTGCATGACTGTTCAGCTGTAGTACGTCAAAGCATGTGTGCCACACTTCCCTCACGTAAACACATTGCACCAAGATATGCTCTACTATATCCTCCTCCTGCAAGCATATATAACAACCCGATGACTCATCTTGTAATCCGTGGCGTGCACGTCTGTCCAAGGTCCACAAACGATGCTGCCCGGCCAACCAAGCAAAGATTTTACACTTCAGGGGTGCCCAACTTCTCCATATCGCCTCGGCCATCGGGGCACGAATCCCGCCCCAACTGAGTTGCTTGTTCGTCGATTTAGCTGTGTATTCTCCGGATTTGTCGTGGTACCATGGCAATAGCATGCCTAAGATGTAGGTTTCATCTTTAACTTTCTCCCCACCACCCCTTCGTCCAACTTCCCTCGATTTGCCATCCCGTTCTAGCTAAATCAATCTTTGTTAACTCAATAAATATGAATAAACTTTTGATACGTAGACAAATAAATATCCATCAATGTCTAAACTTTGGTAACCCCATAAAACAGATCAATCACGGGCACATAACAATTTTGCCTGTTTAGGGAATGATAGAAACGCTATTTTGTTTTGTCTATTTGTTTTGCATCAAGATTTGCTTCGTATGGTCGTCTTATTGTGTTAAAAAAAATGTTTGATCCACATAGCAATGCATGGACACATACCTAGTGTATTAAAAAGGTTCAACGGTGGTAGAAACACACTCCAAACATAATAAAACTTGTGGACAAGTTTGTTTTTCATCCCTGAACTCGCTTCAAAGTTTAAAAATTATCCCTCAACTTCAAAACCAGCAAAACTCAGTCCCTCGACTAATGAAACCGGATAATCTTCGTCCTATATAACGGTTTAGGTGGTCTGAGTAAGACGTGGACCCGGTTTTTGACTAAATACGAGACACATGGCCTGGTTTTGACCACCACATCAGTTAAGTGACCGAAGGACCCTCACGCCTCTATGTGTCCCGCACACTCCCTTCCCCTTTCCGACGAACCCTAAACCTAGAGCTAGCAGCGGTGACGGTGATTCACTCATGGGTTGTAGCGGCGGCCACTGAGGCGTGGCTACGACAAAGGTGGCGACGTGTCCTAGTGGCGATTTAGGCGTGGTAGTGGATGGTTGTTGCATAGCCGGCCCGGGCAACTACGCCCTTCCCACGAGTGAGCAACAACGACCTTGATTCCAGAGATATTTTAGCCTATAGTCATTGCAATCTTCCATTAAGGAGTAAGGAAAGTCCACACATTCAGTGTTTGTCTGTCTTGTATGAATATAGGGTAGTCACATGGATCCTGGAGAGGTGTTGTTCATATTTCATTTTGATGGCCATATGATGGTTTGAATTCAAATTTCTCAAATTTGGAAAGTTTGAATAATTGAAATAATGGCTCTACAGGATTATATAGGTCAATACGAGCATGTAGGAAAAAGAATCACTCGATTTGGATTTATGGATCGCAAGATATCAACAAAACAAAATTGATATGAAGTGATATAAAACTCTGATGTGGCGGCGTTTTTTTACTTCGACGAAAATCCTACCATAGTAGCGATTCGGGCAACGCTATGGCAGCGACAGTGAGGATAACATGTGTCAGCACATGAATCGATGATACTTGTTCTTGATAAGTGAATCTACTGGGATCGCTAGATCTACGATGAACGTATGACAAAGCGTATCCCTTCGTGTTTTAATCTGAATAGCAAGAAATAGATCAGGCGGCCAGGATTTGCTCACCGGAGAACAGGGGTTGGTGGTTGCCGGACTTGGAGGAGGAGACCTTGGGGCGGCTTGAACTTTGAAGCTGGCGATGTCTACGGCGGTTGGAGGGACTCATAGAAGATGGGAGAAGGTGTGGCGGTCTATGGTGAATTCAAACGCGTCTGTGGGGACCAGGGCTTGCTCCAACGACAGTACCGTGCGGCCGGAGCGGCAATGGCGTCGTCAAACTTCTACTGATGTTGCTATACTTGATACCGGTGGGTCCTGCATCGAAAAATATACTCAGTCAATGCATCTTGTCAAGGAAAGAAGGAAAGTAGAGGATAGGAGGTTCGGGGACTCCTATTATCGGACGTTTCGGGATGGAAAACTTTGGGAAGATGGCGATTTTGCAAAATAAATAAATCAGCAGAGCTAGATGAGGAGATTATTTATATGGAATACGTCGTTCTCGAGGAGCCAAGTTCGATCGATCGATCGATCCGATTGAAGTTGTTCGGTAGCTACCATGTTTGGGAAGAACATGGCGCTGCGGGAAAGATGACGGGTGGCCCAGTCTCGCGAGGCGCCTCCTATTTGGCGTGCAGGTCGCCCACGAGCGACCTGGCGTGCACCCCTCGAGTGCACTCGATCAGCGTATGGGCCGACCCATTTTTAGGTATATTTCCTCGCGCGGTTGATCATCATATGCGGGAAAGATCACCGGGTTTTCTCGTTCTTTGTTCCGTTTTCCTTTCTATTTTCCCTTTTTTTCTTCTACGTTTCCTTTTTCTTTTTTTCTTTAATTTTTCTGTTTCTTTTCTTCTTTCTCCTTTTCGTGAACATTTATCAAATATGTTAACATCTTTTCAAAATCGTGAACATTTTTTCAAATTTGTGAACATTTTCTGTTTTCCTTTTCCTTTTTTTTTCATCTTTCATTTTTCATTTATTTTCTGTTTTTTTCCCAATTTGCAAACATCTTCTAAAAATCATGTACCTTTTCTTAATATTGTGAGCATGTTTCAAATTCAAGAATTATTTTTACAAAAATTATGCAACGACGATGCCCCCTGGGCGAAAGGAAAAAATTATCATTCTCTTTCTTTCCTCAATTGTTATGATCATTTCTCTCATTCCCTTTTGTTTCTATTTTCGGGTTGGTTCATTTCCTCCACCTATATACGCAATTCTCTGTCTTCGTTCGGCTTGTACTCTCCGCAGTTGGCACACGCACATGCACGCCATCATGCCTCCTTGGTACAGGACGAAGCCAAGCGAGACATACGATAGACGAACGAAGCGCCCACCCAGCAGGAGGGCTAAAACCAGTAGTTTTTAAGTTGCAAAGTCCATCTTCAAAGCTGGAGTGCTTTACCATTTTTTTAAGCAAGAATTACCGTCTTGAGCGCCTTGCGCGCTTAAGAACAAGCAAGGGATGAGCGCTTTGTTGCTAAAGCTCTTGAACATTCTTCAAATTCACGAAATTTTTTAAAATTGCATACATTCTTTGAACACGTGAACATTTTTAATTTTTTTGGAACAATTTTCAAAATTCAAGAAATTTTCTGTTTTTGACGAAATTTTATTGAGTTCATGAATACTTATTGGATCAGTGAACGTTAAGCGTGCGGACCCTACGGTCAATAATCAATAGCGGAACCTGGATGCCCATATTGGCTCCTACATATTCTACGAAGATCTTTATCGGTCGAACCTTTTGACAACATACGTAATTCCCTTTGTCCGTCGGTATGTTACTTGCCCGAGATTCGATTGTCGGTATCTTCATACCTAGTTCAATCTCGTTACCGGCAAGTCTCTTTACTCGTTCTTTAATACATCATCTTGCAACTAACTCCTTTGTCACTTTGCTTGCAAGGCTTCTTATGATGTGTATTACCGAGAGGGCCAAGAGATATCTCTCTGATCCTCGGAGTGACAAATCATAATCTCGATCTATGCCAACTCAACAAACACATTTGGAGATACCTATAGAGCATGTTTATGATCACCCAATTACGTTGTGACGTTTGATAGCACATAAGGTATTCCTCTGGTATCCGGGAGTTGCATAATCTCATAGTCGAAGAAATATGTATTTGACATAAAGAAAGCAATAGCAATAAACTGAACGATCACACTACTAGGGAAAAGCCTAGCAGTAACTGAATGACCAATATGCTAAGCTAACAGATGGGTCTTATCCATCACATCATTCTCCTAACAATCTGACCTGCGTTTGAAAAATTTTCACACTGCTGACCCTTTCGAGTGGCGTCGGACAGCAAGGCGCCACACCCTACATTGCAGCGCCTGGCTCTTAGGCGCCACACGCCGGGCCAACGTGGTAGCCTGGGGCCAGGCGCGGCCCCACAGCCAGCTGTGCAGCGCCTAATGCATAGGCTCCACAATTGTAATGCGCAGCACCCGACCCTTAGGCGCTGCACTGTCTATGTATCACTTAGGCTGCCCCACCCCCCATACCCACCCCACACACCCCACCCCACCCACACCCTAAGCTAAGCGCCCCCTCTCTTCCCCTTTCCCCCCCTTTCAAATTCTCCTCAAATCTTGCAAATCCGGAGTATTTGTCCGTGGATTTTGAAGCCAACCCCTCCCTTAAGGCAATCTCCTCTGATCCCCTCGTTTTCATCCATTGAAATTGTCACATTTGCTCAAATCTTGGTAGTTTGGGAAAACCCTAGTTTTGGCTTGGATTTGGAAATTTGTGTTGAAACATCCACCCATCTAGGTCAGAATCCACCAATTTAGGTAAGAATAAAGGCAACTTTCCAGGTTTTGGGCCAGTTTTTTTTGGCCAGACGCCTCGCTCTACCTACTGTTGTTTAGGCCATTGGACTTGGGATGCTATTTTTCTCTCCCCCTTGCTTGGGCTGTGGGAGCAATGGTAAGGCAACTTTAGTCTTTACTGGAATTTCCATACGATGTTATATCTACTCACGGGGTGGATGCACTTTATTCATAATCCGTACTGAAAGTTCTCATGATTGGTCCTTGTCTTTTTTGGAACTTGAACCTGTGTGGCAGCATGGTCTATGGATGCAACAATGGTAGGTATATTTCGGAACCCTTCCGGAGACCAAGTACTATTAACCCATATATCAATCTTTACCTCTGGACCTTTCCGGAGCTCCTCGTCATGTTCGTGATCTCATCCGGGACTTCGAACAACATTCAGTCACCAACATACATAACTCATATAATACTATATTGTCAACAAACGTTAAGCGCACGGACCCTACTGGTTCGAGAACTATGTAGACATGAACGAGACACCTCTCCGGTTAATAACCAATAGCGGAATCTGGATGCCCATATTGGCTCCTACATATTCTACGAAGATCTTTATCGGTCGAACCTTATGACAACATACGTAATTCCCTTTGTCCATCGGTATGTTACTTGCCCGAGATTCGATCGTCGGTATCTTCATACCTAGTTCAATCTCATTACCGGCAAGTCTCTTTACTCGTTCCATAATACATCATCTTGCAACTAACTCCTTAGTCACTTTGCTTGCAAGGCTTCTTATGATGTGTATTACCGAGAGGTCCCAGAGATATCGCTCCGATACTCGGAGTGACAAATCCTAATCTCGATCTATGCCAACTCAACAAACACCTTTGGAGATACCTGTAAAGCATCTTTATGATCACTCAGTTACGTTGTGACGTTTGATAAAATACAAGGTATTCCTCCGGTATCCGGGAGTTGCGCATAATCTCATGGTCGAAGGAATATGTATTTGACATAAAGAAAGCAATAGCAATAAACTGAACGATCACACTACTAGGGAAAAGCCTAGCAGTAGCGCCGGTTTTTGGCCTACCAGTAGCGCGGGTCACAGCGCTACTGCTACGGCGCTACAGCTAAAGTTTTGCAGTAGCGTGGTTTCACCCGCGCTACTGCTATATCCACTTAGTAGTAGCGCTTCCTGGAAAGGGTGCTACTGGTAATTACTAGTAGCACTTCACGCAGCCCACGGTACTACTATTATTCCGTATTCTATTTATTTTTTATTTCATGTTGTATTCATACACCTTTATAAAAGTTTTCGTACAATAGCAATTTAGAGATTGTTTTTACATCATAAGGAGTTATTACATCACTGGGTATAAGAAACGTGGACTAGTTTCAAGTGGATGGACATCCACTTGAAACTGATCCACGATTCTTTCACCCAATGATATAATAAATATCACCATCATCATCATCATCATCTATATCATTAACAACTTATCATCATAATACATCATTGTCATATAATACCTCCTCATGATCATCATTTTCATCAATGAGACATCATATAGCAAGTTGGTCACTAGTCATAATCACAACTCCTCCTCCTCATCATCAACTCTAACACATTATACCACGTAATAGCACATTGTACCTAGGACCTACTTCTCTCTCATAGGACCTACTACCTTCTCTTAGGTAAAATAGCATAAAACAAGATAGGCCCTGACTCTCCATTATGGAGAATGGAGATTATCCTGTCTTCAATTCTTGCCCTTCGCACAATGTTGCTTCCAAGTAGCTCCCTACGATTGACCATACATTTTTTTCTAATCTTTGGTTGTCATGTCTTCATCGGTTTTAGAAATCCGATATGAACATGAGTGATTCGTAGGATGACATGGCTGTATGTTCAAAACATCAAGGCGACCTTTCTGAAACATCAGATGAGGCACACAATCCTTCAGGATTTTCTGTTGAAAAACATAGTAATAACTTCATAGTTAGCAATGTACTTTAGTTTTAGAAGAATTTATGCAAAAGATGCACAGATGTTGTAATAGTAAAAAAAATCTTACCATGACACCTCCATGGATGTTATCATAGTTCAACACGTTCCCTAGTGGCACATATTGACCATAATGTGGAGGAGTTTGATAATAGATATTGTAATTCTCAAGATCAGTAATAAATGAGATCAGTTGATTTTTCTCCTGATAAGTTAATTTCGAGCCATCGGTGTAGTAGGTTCTATCTACCATGTTCCGCACATTCTTTGAAGAATGAAAATAAGCTATCAATGGAAATAAGCTGTCAAATATTTTGAAATAGACAATATAAATTACTTAATAACCATGTTTGAGAAACTCACATAGCGGTAGAATTGGAAGCGTATCAACAAGGACCCAAATGTCCATATTGTCTTGGTCGATGTTAGGATCACCAAGATCCATGGTGACAAGCATACCCTCATGAAAATCATACATCTTATAAAGTGCTTCCCAATTCGGGCAACTAAAATGGGTTATGCTCTCAGAATTGTATAGATTTACATCAAAATCCATACCATGATGGGTCCTTAGGTGAATTTTCTTTGTTTTTGTACTTTCATGATCTTTAAAATCCATCCTCTCCAAGACATAGCGTCTTGCATGGCATGGGATAAGCTAGTTGAATTGTAAAGACAAAAATTACACGTTGAAGTAGTAGAAGTCATGCTTAATTACGGAAAAAACACTTATCGTCGTTGCGTACCATTTCAACATCGATGGTCTCCTGGAGCTTAATGCTGAAGCGCTGACCTTCGTCCAGGTGAGGCATGGCGCACAGACCCCGGTTCATTGTTGCACCAGTCGCACTCCCTCGGGAGACTTTCGTCGTCTGATGACGACATTACCTATGTTCATAATTCAAATATTAAACTTGTACAATTGAATATATGTACCACAAAAACTAAATTAGATCATTATTATTCATCACAGGTTGACTATCGGTCTGCCGAGTCTTTTCTTGAAAACTCTCAGCTCATGTGGTGTATACATTCGACCGTTGGTGATGATCGCTCCTCCTTTCGTCCCTGAGTGCATTACACCAAAATGTCTAGCACACATGAATGAAGGAGAAGCGACCCCCACGACAACAATCGGGTTTTTTCGTCCTCTCATATATGGTGGAGACTCTCCCTCACTGATTCCTCTCTGACATTTGCGACTATCGGTGATGGTCGTTACTCCTCCTTCCCCTAGTGCATAACAAAGGTCTAGCACAAGGAGAAGAAGGAGAAACGACCCCCACGACAACAGTCAGGATTCTCCGTCCTCTCTTATATATGGTGGATACACTCCCTCACTGATTTTTCGACCGTCGGTGATGATCGTTATTCCTCCTTCCCCTAGTCCATAACAAAGGTCTAGCACAAGGAGAAGAAGGGAAAACGACCCCCACGACAACAGTCAAGATTCTTCTTCTCTCATATATGGTGCAGACTTTCTCCCTCACTCATTTGTTGACTGTCATGTATGGATCCTCGACAGACTTAAAGTCAACTCGAAATGTCATTTAATTATCTTTCTAGAAAATCCAGGCCACTCGATATTTCCTACATATTCTAGCACAAGTCATGCCAAAATTCATGGAAAAATCCGGCATGACCTTTGCTAAAAAAGGACATATCGAGCGCCTGAAATTTGCCAGAACGGAAATTAATCAACACTCCGGCAGAACATAGGCCACTCGGAGGTGTTACCTGCAAACATAGCCGGCCACTTGGGAAAGCACATATCCTATTTGAGCAACACAAGATATACATGTTTATATCTACATCATATGAGCATTCAAACTTGATGGTCATTGCATTTCAATGGTTGAAAATATGAACAAAAACATTTCAAAATATCTTATAGGACTCGTATTGACACTGAGATTTGCCTGGTCTCACCTCAAGGTCGGGTGTGTGTGTGTGTGTGTGGGGGGGGGGGGGGGGTGACGGGGACGACGACGGGGATGATGGAGGGGCTCCTTGATTTCTGCAAAAATAAATACCCTATAAGCTATGAACTAATCAAATGCATACGCCTTGCATAGTGCTCTCCAATTTGAGCTTTCAAAATAGGAGCAGTTCTCCAATTTGATCATTCAATAAGCAAAACCAAATCGTAAAATAAATTAGTATTCAAATTAGCATGCATTCAATAGGCAAACTAAATCATCTCTTATGTCCGTACATCGTTGAATATTATCACTAATACACCTTGAATACTATCATACATATAACATCACTAATACAGCTAAAACCCTAGCGAACGACGGGTACCGGCGCGGGCGGTGGACACTCAAAGAGAAGGAACCAACATGATCATAGCTCCAGTGAGATCCCTGAAGAACATGCTAGGTATTGGAGAACCTGCCCTCCAGCGCAACCATGTAGCGACGGACGTGCTCGTCCTCCTCGCTGACACGGTGACTTACCACCTCCGCGGGGTCCTCAAGCCTCCGCACCGCCACTGGCCCACGCGACCGTCACCAAAGAAGGTTCGGGTCAACAACGGGCTGGCTCCTCACCAAGCTGTGCCCCCGGAAGGTAGCACCTCTCAGTACCAGCCCGGCGGAGCCCAGTACCGGATATGGCCCCTCTGATCAAGCAGGTGTCCTCCGCCAAGTCGACGACGAGGATGCGGGATAGGCATCGTCGACGTCGATGTGAGAATAATTGCTTTAACTTAAAAAATAACAACAAATGTGACATGTTCAAAATATGACATGTCCACTTCAAAACGAATCAACCTAGAATTCTGTTAAATACACCTAAAAATAAACTAGTTCTCTTATTATTTTTACTAAAAATAAACTAGCTGTAAAGTAAAATTTTAATTAGATCATCAAATCTCATATACCTAAATTTTCTTACTAAAAATAAACTAGTTCTATTAATTCAACTAGTTCAACTAAGCACGTACTATAAATAAAAATAAACTAATTCTTACTAAAAATAAACTTGTTCAACTAGTTCTATTAATTTTCTTACTAATTCTATTAAACACTTACTAAAAAATAGTAAAAAAATTACATTATACAAGAACAGTAAAAATGAATTTAGGGTTTAGGAGAGATGGAGGGAGTAGGGGGCGGCCGGAGGAGGAGGGCGGAGGGGGCGGCCGGTGGAGGAGGGAAGAGGGGGCGGCCGGTAGAGGAGGGAGGAGGGGCCGACCGGAGGAGGATGGAGGATGGAGGATGGAGGAGTGGAGGAGGGAGGAGGAGGGAGGAGGGACTACCTCAGTGGAGGAGGAACGGCGGTGGCGGGTGACAACAGTCGTCGGGGAACGACGGGAGCGGCGGACGACGGGGGCGCGAGGGAGAGAGTGAGTGAGAGGAAGAGTGAGGGGGTCGTCGGCCGCGCGGGGCAATAAGGTAGGGTTAGTAGCAGCGCGTCTCGAAGAAAAGCGCTACTACTAAGGAGCATAGCAGTTGCGTGGGATAGGGATACGCGCTGCTGCTAAGTGGGGCTAGCCATATGTGCCCAATTCAAACTTAGCAGCAACGCGTTTTGCTAAAACGAAAACGCGCTACTGCTAAAAGGATAGTAGTAGCGCGTTTTACTCGCACGCGCTACTACTAAGTAGCAGTAGCTCCTCATTTTACCCAGCGCTACTGCTAAGATTCTGTATATAAGGTTTTCCCTAGTAGTGTCAATATGCTAAGCTAACGGATGGGTCTTGTCCATCACATCCTTCTCCTAACAATCTGACCTGCTTTCGAAAAAAAATTCACGCTGCTGACCCTTTCGAGTGGTGCCCGACAGCAAGGTGCCACACCCTACATTGCAACGCCTGGGATAAGAAATTTTCTGTTTTTGACGGAATTTTATTGAGTTCATGAATACTTCTTGAATTAGCGATTTTTCTTGATTTTTTGAGTACTTTTTGAATTTGCAAACATTTTGTGAAATTTGTGAATATTTTTTGAATATTTTCAACATTTTCTAGAAATTCAGACATTTTTATAGAAATTTATGAACATTTTTTGAATTGTAAACATTTTTTGAATAGACGAACACTGTTTTGATGTAGTAAAGATTTTTTTGAATCCATGAGCATTTGTCATTTCCCGAACATTTTTCTGATCACGAACAAGGAGGTCCCGTCTCTCTAGTGAGACAGAGAAAATTAAGAAAAGAAAATGAGGACAGCTGCGGGATGGGCTGCTCTCTGGGATTCGGCCTAATGGGCCTGGGCCGTCCACTGCTCTCGCTGTAAAATCAGCACAACGATAGCAGCGAACGGTCTAGGCCATTTATTTGTAGCCCTCTATTTGGGCTGATTTTTCAGATCACGAACATTTTTGGGCTGATTTTTAGTCTACAGAAATATATATAGGGCTAAATAAAATACCAGATGCTTCCTAAAAGTACCAGGAGAGTCATTAAAATTTATTACTAAAAGAGAACAATGAACATTTTTCCAGCCCAAATACTAACCAAAAATACATATTAATAAACTTTATTTTGGGCTTTATAAATGTTACTTAAATTTTGGGGGGTTATAAATAGTTACCGAAATAGTTTCAACACCAAATAATTCAAATAGAAAATACAAATAATATCCAAAACGAAAATTTGGGAAAGTCCTTTTATTTCCTCTCAACTGATAGTCAACAAACACTCAAAAAGTTTCAAATCTTGTCAAAGTTAGTCAAAAGCAAACATCACATGCAAGTTTTAGTTAATCCTATTTAAATAATTAACATTCTAAAATTTAAAATCTTGGTATGTCACACGCGAGTAGAATTTTTTAACAAGATTTCTCGAAAGTCGATAACAGCCGGTGGTCACAACACGCGGCGGTGTCTAATTCATCAGAAAATAATCAAAACTTTTAGATGACAGACGTACTTGGTTTTATAGTAGTAATGACATCTCCAACACGGACCCTTGAACTATCCGTAACCGTTTGGTCCACACGGTCCAGACGTGTTGTGCCATCCAACCCCGGTCTGTATAGGTCCGCTCGGTGGTTCGGATGCACTTTTCCCGCAAATCGGGGACAAGCTAGGGGAGGGGGCTTTGCGGGAGTACGGTCCGCTACCACGCCCACGTCTTTCTGTCCCAGCCCACTAAAAACCGCCTCCCTCGATCGCCCGCGCGCACTTCCTGCCTAAAAACAGTCGGCACAGCTCCAGAGCGTCAGTGCCGCATTAATTCCCAGCCAGGACGGACATGCCTTCTCACTGCTACCGGCTGAGAGAGAGTCTCCTGCGCCGCTTCCCACTGCAGACGACTGCTCCGCATTCAAATGACACCTGGCCGGTCTGTCGCCCCTATATCAGTGATATGCGGTTGCCGAGGAACATACTCAGGAGCCACTCGACCGTCCGTCTACTGCCCACCATTAGCCTCACCATAGCGGTCCATTGCCATCCTCCGTTATATAAACTCCAACCCCAGCAATAGCCGCAATCATCCTCCTGCGGTCCCATTCTCCTCTCCGCACCACGGTTGCCATGGCCTCCTCGCACTGCAAAGCCCTTTGGGACACTCTCTCCTCGGAGCAGTACAAGGATATGACCGCCATTGTTGCCAACTAGCAGGCCGGCCAGCATACGGAGGCCAACGACGCCCCACTTGAGCTCCTCGCCGGTGCGTGTGGGCCTCACCATCGATGAGGACCGTGTGTACTACATGGACATACCGCGGGAGGAGGAGGCCAAGTTCTAGCAGGCACAGACCGACCAGGCCTATAACCTTGTCCTCCTCGAGGAGCACTAAAGCTCGAAGGAACAAATCACCGCCGGCACGACCATCATGCCGAACGTGGATGTGGCAGAGCAGGGTGCATTGGTCGGCTTTTACCGCTCTGCCCGTGACATCAGCCGCGACCGCTGGCAGTACCGCCTCCGTCGAGCAAAAGGGGCGGCCGCCTACAAGGAGTTCGACGAGGCGGCAGATGAGGTGTGGGGTAAGAGCAACAAACGAGGACATGGCCAGCTCCCCCCTCGGCCGTGCCCCATCGCCACAAACACAAAGCCGACACATCCACGGGTGCCGCCGGCACCAATGAAGAGCAATGTATGGTAGGTCACCGCCGCTCTGGTCCTAAGAAGCCCCCTCCGGTTGAAGCCAAGCTTGGTGGGCTGAACATCGTAGGTCGATTAGCCACTTGGCAGCGATGTGAAGGCGGACAACTTCACTTGCCGGAGCTCTGAAGGCGGAGGTTACTGTCGGTGTCAAAACCGGCAGATCTCGAGTAGGGGGTCCCAAGCTGTGTGTCGTGGATCGATGGGTAACAGGAGACGGGGGACACAATGTTTACCCAGGTTCGGGCCTTCTCTATGGAGGTAATACCCTACTTCCTGCTTGATTGATCTTGATGAATATGAGTATTACAAGAGTTGATCTACCATGAGATCGTAATGGCTAAACCCTAGAAGTCTAGCCTGTATGATTGTGATTTAAGACCTAAGGGTATGATGAGTAATGTCATAATGATCTATCGACTAGCCTGGCCTTGGCTTATATAATGTACCAGAGGCCTAGGATAGCAAGAGTCCTAGTCGAATACGCTGGTGGAGAGGAGTCCTTGTCTTGATCACCAAGTCTCGTGGAATCTTCCTCGTGTATACTTCGGCTGTCCGAACTGGCCCATGAGTAAACGGTCATGGGTGTCCTCGGCCCAATCCAACTGATCGGGAGATGACGTGGTGATTACCCCCTGGCCCAGGACACCGTCAGTAGCCCCCTGAACCGGTCTTCAAGTTGGGGACGCTCCTCGCTTCTTCCGAACTGTTCTTCATCTTTAGTCGTCGGTCTTGAAAACTGGTTCAACAAATCTTCTCTTCGATCTTGAGGATCGCCGAGGTGAATCCGAAGAGTTTACACGTCGGGTATCCGAGGAGCCCCTTTAAGTTATCGGCCTTTATCAATGCATTGGTATTTTTACGCCCACCTCGGGTTTGAAGTTGTTCCCATGCAGCGGTGTCCTCTTACATCTGAGCTCCAACGCCGGACTGCATTCGGGGTATCTTTTGCAGCCGAGCACCAATGTCGGACTGTATGCGAGCTCCAACTCTGGACTGTATCCGAGCTCCAATGCTGGACTATATCCGAGGTGTCATAGATCACTTTGGTTCAAAAAGTTTTAGCCAAGCTAATGCCGGAAATGCCCTCTAAGGAGCTAGCCACTCGCATCCGAGCTATATGCCGAACTGCTTTCGAGGTGGCTCAGCATCTCGGTCATGGGCTGATTGTTTGCGAATTTTATTTCCGATGCGTCTAAATTTATTTGCTGACAAGATGTATTGCTTGTAGCCCTCAAGGTGTCTGTCAGCCTAAAATCCGAGATGCACCTGAAGGAAAACATGAAACCACTGATCCTAGTAGCCCCTGAGACTCAGGTCGATGCACGAAATCGGCCAGAGGATCAACTCCTAGCTCGACAGCATACGCAGGAATAGAAACGCAGTGTAATATATTAGAGATAATAGTGATTGGCGAACGGGTCCTTGAGAGAGGGTCTTGAGAAGTTACCACAATATATTAGCTTGATGCCAGATAGGTCCAGATGGTATCTATTGTTGTCCGAAGACGCGTTTGCCCATAGTTCGGTCAAGCCGAACACTAAGCACTTTGAATTTTCTGCATTGAACAAGCAACACAGTAGCCCCCGAGACACTGGTCGGGTGGTAACACCAGATCAGGGGATCGATGTGACCCTTTAATATTTGTAAATAATAAGCCCGAAGCCCAGTAGCCCCCGAGCCTTAATGCGGGCACGGGTGGCCGAATTATGGATCGATATCCATAGTAAAATCACAAATTATGCGTAATGATTCTATGTATCCAAGTACTCTACATCATTAATGCTCGAATCCATATTTTACAAAACTTTGTTGACCGACCATCGGCTTCAACCTCTTCGGCCAGTAGCCGAGGAGTGTTTTCCTACTATATATAAAGCCGTTATAAGGGCAAATATTTATGGAAAACAAGGCAATCTGGCCATATGGTTTTATAAACAAAGGTACACTGAGAGATATGTTATATTACTTTTTAACATAAGAAAAAATCTTCCAAAGAAAATAGTCCCGCTATCGGTTCCTTTCTTTGGGTCGTCATGCTTATCATGATCATGAAACCTCACCTCCGATCAATGTGGGAGCAAAATATTGAGGATTTAGTTTGGGGAAAGTTCCCAAACTATGTGGTCTTTAGCTAACCCAAAGTTTCACTTCCGTCGTTGCTGACCAATTATATCCTTTAAGATGGCTACCTTTCGGCTTCATCCAGTGTGAGATACTAACCCAGATGACCCGGTAGTAACAATCACAGAGGCGCTCCCTTTACCACCTAGACGAACAATCGAGAACGTAGAGGTAATCACAGGAGCCAGGCAACCCAGCTTGGCCGAAATTGTAAGTTAAATTGATGCATATTTATGGCTTTATAACGATGATTACGAAAGGTGGACCTTGTATATTAAATACAAATGTCGATGATATGGTTATTTTGACTCCGTTGCGACCATTTATTAGTTGAAAGCGGCCCATCGTCGGCTTTCACCCCCTTGTAGATGCTACACAGGGTGTTTCCACAATAACAAACAACCCTTAGCGACATCTCGGTACCTGAAGGTAGTCATGTTAGCGGAAACGAGGTAATCAGATATGCGGGCTTTATAACTTTCACTTAGTCATAGGAGCTTAAAGTAGGGAGGCCAGCTACTAGCCCCTGGTTATTGTTCGGCGACAGCCGAGGTCAAGCCGTAAACACTTCGGCCAATGTTATGAACGACCCATCATTTAACACAGTCGTCGGATCATTGACCAATTTGCACTTATTGTGACAGTCAGTTTTCGGCTTTCTCCACCGAGGTGCTTAACCATGCGAGCTGGAAGCACAATCGTAGTGGTTCTCCCTTTGCACACCTAGCCAAACAAAGCGGAACGTAGGAGGCAAGCACAGGAGACAGGCAACCCAACTATTGGCCGAAGACACAATTCGAAACCGACACATATATAGCAATATCCGAGAATGTTTTTGCCGAATCTCTAAAGGTGTCCAGCGTTGCACTATGAGAATTATGCTGGAAATACACAAATAGTTTAAAAGTGCCATAGGCTTGGAAAAACAAAAAACTTCAGTAAAAACTTGACGTCCGAACAAGATCAAGTGTTCGGTGCCAATCCAAAAATTGGAAAAAAAATTGTGCTTCTGTCATTCTTTAACATGACACATCCGATCTCAAGACTTCAAGCGGGTCAATCTACGGCTTCAAGCTCCTTATCCCAAAGGCGGAGTACTTCTCCGAGGACAGTTTAGCGAACTAAACTCGAGCGGCTTTTGGAGAGAAGACAGGCTATGCAACTATTGACCCTACACTCGAGTCGAAAAAGGAGCGGTAGAAAAAGCCTTTGCAACGACCAAGAAGAAAACACATTTACTATAAAACAGCTCATATAAATTTTAAGATCCCCCAAGTGACTTGGGTAAAAGAATTTTATGTATAATGATTGTATGTACCGAAGTACTTATATCATATCTGTGTTCACCCAAATTTTAAACGCGTCTTAACCGACCGTCGAGTTCTTCCTCTTCGGTCAAGGGCCGAAAAGTGTTATGTACTCCACCTTTCGAGAATATCGACAGTGTTTTGGATAACCAAGCAATCAGGACATAAGGCTATAACAGACAAAGCATGCTCAGGGAACTTATGCTATATTACTGACGAAGTGTAAGAAGCATCTTCGAAGAAAATAGTACCCCCACCGATACCTTTCTTTGGTTGCTCATTGTTACTATGAGACTTTTGCAATTGTACTCATGAGTTCTGTTGTGTGCTGACCATGATTGAAAACAATAAGAGCGCTAGCTTTCGGCTTCACCCAGTCTGAGGTCCGAGTTTGGATGACCTGATCGTGACAATCACAGAGGTGCTCCCTTTACTCCCTAGCCGAACAATCAAGAACGTAGGGGTAAACATAGGAGCAAGGCAACCCAGTTTGCAGAACAGTTAAGTCAACATGGTGCATATTGTGGCGTAATACACGAACAAGGAACGAAGCCATACAAGTATAATCATATGCAAGAGGAAAGGCTTCATAAAGGAACCCCAAAATAAACGGGGTATTTGAATTTGTGTGTCACAAACAAAGTTTTGATAAGAAACTTTGTCACACACAACTTCTTGCCAAAAGGTATAATGCTTGGTCGAACCGAACAAAATTTAAAACTAAAAGTTTTTGAGCATGAAAGTGACTTAGCTGGTTAATGTGCTCGGTGTTGATGACGCGATTCGGGCTTTTGGCGGGACAAAGACGCCCATTGATCTGTGACAGATCCGACAAGGTTCGCAGTCTTCAGTATAGCCGGGGACCCAGCCCCCAAGCCCGAGGTGTCCGAGCAAGGAGTTCGGCACTCCGGAGTAGTGACACGGCTCGGCCAATGCATGCCGGCAGAGTGACGCCAAAGTCCCCGGCGTGGGTCAGTACGCCGAGGTGACAACACTGCCCGACCCGGATCATTTACCTATGCACAGAAAATAGTGCAAATCGGAGATAATAGTAATAATAATAAATTAAAAAATGTTGCATAATTAATAATTTATGCAAAGTGAGTAATAAAAGAAATATGGCCTGTATGCCGAACACCCGATGAGCTAGAGCTCCCTCAGTGATGCCGAAGTCCCGAGGCAACCGAACATGTCGGTATGGCAATTCGACCAACAAGGTGATCACTCGAGCCGATTCACGCCGATTGGGACGACGACGTCGGCTTGCCGAAGTGACCGCATGACACAATCGAAGTCGATTACCTACACATGTAAAATAGTGCAGTCCAATAATAATAATATAAATATATAAAAATCCTCACATAATTAATTTATGCAAAACAATTTATTTAAAGATATGTGGCCTGGCGCCAAAGTCAATGTCGACGCAGGGCATCGGCGTGACGCAGTGAAGGCGTGACAAAGCCTGAATTTGCAGGGAAACTGACCGAACCATCGCGCAACCATCGTTAATGCGGCCATCATTTGACAGACCTGTGTACAGATGATGGAACAAACCAGAGTAATAATTCCTTGGGAAAAATAAACCCAAAGAAGCAAGAATTGCTAGGGTTTATAGCACCTGGCTTATTTGTTGTAGCAGTTCGAAGAAAAGTGACTCCCAAAATTGGGAATCGATCTGTACACCCATTGCTTGATGGACGGTGAAGCGACGGCATGGCAATGCTAGTTAAGGTTGGCTCGCCAAGGCAAAGCCCCCGGTCCAGCTAATGTGATGAAGCTGGTCGGCGGGTGACGCCGAAGTCTCCGGAGTAGGTTGATGAAGAGATGGTGAAGCCCCCGGTCTAGCCGAGGTGATGGAGCGGGTTAGTAAGGAGACATTGCAGCTGCGATGTTAGCCGAGGTGTTGAAGTAGTTCAGCATGATGGACATCGGCTCGAAGAAACAACAGTGCAGCCATGCCGATGCAGGTCATAACTCGTGACATGGTCAATGCCGGCTTGATGAAGTGACCGTGCGGCGATGTCGATGTGCCCGCTCCGTGTAATCTGTGGGGCGGCGAGGTTGGTGATGATTTATCCTTCGCGATGCCGAACTCTTGTTTGGCCTGCCGAGATGATGATCCGAAGAAGTCGAGCTCGGCTCAACAAAGCGACGACGTGTCTAGCGCAGGTCGGCAGCCGTGGAGCAATGTTATCGGACTGGTTTGACACCAGCGGGAGGGTGAAGAGTACCTCAGAGAAGGCTTAAAATTTTATGGGCACGTGTTAAGAACAATGCACAATACCCTAGAAGAAAATTCCTTTAAAAAGGTTGTTCAATATTAGGTTCATAAAGAAACATGAATTCGGGTCGGATTCGTATTCGTGCAGAAAACAGATCCTAAAATTGGTCCACTCACCGGAAGGTTCACAGAGTTTGGATAGTCAGATCGAGCTGAAATTTTGAGGGGTGGTAGATATGGGAGTTCCGTAGTAGATGGACGGTTGGATCTTCCAAAGGACCTCCGAGCTTGGTTCTAGAGACCACGCCCTAAACTCGTCCAGATTCCCGTCCAGATTTGACAGGGCTCCGGTAATATCGTAGATTGCCGGAGATTCCTCCATCAGAACTCGACTAAATTCTGCATGGTTGTGGTAGACTTAATTCCGCATAATTCCACCGAAGGAATTGTCAAAGCGATTGTCGGATTTTGGGTTCCGGCATACCCTCTAGGTTCAAACTTTGGGGTGCGCGCGGAGATCTAGCCTTCTACTGCCTGCGCCTCACCGCCTCGCTATGATCTAAGCAATCAAAGGAACAACGCAAGAGACACAGAGTTTATACTGGTTCAGGCCACCATTGTGGTGTAATACCCTACTCCAGTGTGTGGTGTGGTGGATTGCCTCTTGGGCTGATGATGAACAATACAAGGAAGAACAGCCTCGCGAGGGTCTGCTCTAGGCTGGTGCGATGAACCGTTAAGGGGAGTTCAGCCGCTCTCTCTACTGGTTTCCTGGTGAGGATCGCCCTTCTCTATCTTGTGGTGGCTAGTCATATTTATAGGAAAAGGCCCTGGGCCTCTTCCCAAATATTGAGCGGGAAGGGCGCCAACAATTGGCCATTTTGAAGGGGAACATCTAGTACACTTATCCTGACTAAAGTTGGTCCTCGCCTGCCAAAGGCTCTGGTGGTGACGCCGGCTTGGGCTCCACGATGAACTCCATCCTGCCGTTCTGCTAGTCTTGGTCTTGTTGCACCGAAATGGATGCCTTTGCTTGATGCTCTCGCTTGCGCTTGCTCCCTTTGCACCAAAGATGAAAGGGAGGACACTGCGCGGCCTGGTGCCCGCCTGGCGCCCGCCTGGCGCCCTTGGTCGTGATGGCTTGCGTCATGGGCACCTCGTGAGGTACCCCGCCTTGATCTCTCCGCCTCCTCGCGAGCCAGCCTGACGAGGCCGTGCCTAAGGAAGCCTCCTGTCGTCCGCCCCACGAGGCTTGGCCCCTCGCGAGGGTCTTGAGCTTGCGCTGATGGAGATGGGCCATGCTAGGCCGCCCCTTGAGCCACGCCGCAGGCCGCAGGCAGGCAAGTCTAGGGACCCCCGTTCCCAGAACACCGACAGCGATGCTTGATGAGGTGGTGGCAGCGGATACAAGTTCACTGTCCGGAAAAACAGCACGGCCACCCGAGGACAATGTTAACGTTGAGCCCCCGAGCTCCGAGGATAATTCCTCCATGATCATGATGGAGATCGGAGCTGATGTTGATGAAGGCCCCGAACATGACGATCGGAGGTAGGGCATAGTCCTCGGTCAAGCCAAGGTGACCAGTCGAGCCGACGACGAGGATGCCGACGTCATAGTTGATCTGCAGTCGAGCCATTGATCCTTTGCCGATCACACAACGGAACTCTCAATGAAAGCACCATTGTCAGTGTCAAAACCGGCAGATCTCGGGTAGGGGTCCCTAGCTATGTGTCGTGGATCGATGTGTAATAGGAGACGAGGGACACGATGTTTACCTAGGTTCGGGCCCTCTCTATGAAGGTAATACCCTACTTCCTGCTTGATTGATCTTGATGAATATGAGTATTACAAGAGTTGATCTACCATGAGATCGTAGTGGCTAAACCCTAGAAGTCTAGCCTGTATGATCGTGATCTAAGACCTAAGGGTATGATGAGTAATGTCATAATGATCTATCGACTAGCCTAGCCTTGGCTTATATAATGTACCATAGGCCTAGGATAACAAGAGTCCTAGTCGAATACGCCGGTGGAGAGGAGTCCTTGTCTTGATCACCAAGTATTGTGGAATCTTCCTTGTGTATACTTTGGCTGTCCGAACTGACCCATGAGTAAACGGCCATGGGGGTCCTCAGCCCAATCCAACTGATCAGGAGACGACGTGGTGAGTACCCCCTGGTCCAGGACATTGCCAGTTATGAAGGCGGAGATGGAGAGCGTTGAGGCAGAGTTGGAGAAGGCGAAGACAATAGCCGGAGCTCCGGTTCTTGGGGCTCATGGCCGGACATGGGGAACGTGTTGGGGAACGTAGTATTTCAAAAAAATTCCTACGATCACGCAAGATCTATCTAGGAGAAGCATAGCAACGAGCGAGGAGAGTGTGTCCACGTACCCTCGTAGATCGAAAGCGGAAGCGTTTAGTAACGCGGTTGATGTAGTCGAACGTCTTCACGATCCAACCGATCCATGTACCAAACGTACGGCACCTCCATGTTCAGCACACGTTCAGCTCGATGGCGTCCCTCGAGCTCTTGATCTAGTTGAGGCTGAGGGAGAGTTCTGTTAGCACGACGACGTGGCGACGGTGATGATGAAGTTACAGGCGCGGGGCTTCACCTAAGCACTACGACAATATGACCGGGGTAGTAAACTATGGAGGGGGCACCGCACACGGCTAAGAGAAGACTTGGTGTGCCTTTGGGGTGCCCCCTCCCACGTATATAAAGGGGGGAGGAGAGGAGGCTGGCCCAAGGGGAGGCGCGCCAAGGGGGGGAGTCCTACTTGGATTCCCGGTCCAAGTAGAATTCACCTGAAGGAAATATGCCCTAGAGGCAGTAATAAAGTTGTTATTTATATTTCCTTATATCATCATAATGTTTATTATTCATGCTATAACTGTATTAACCGGAAACTTAGTACATGTGTGAATACATAGACAAACAGAGTATCACTAGTATGCCTCTACTTGACTAGCTCGTTAATCAAAGATGGTTAAGTTTCCTAGACATAGACATGAGTTGTCATTTAATTAATGGGATCACATCATTAGAGAATGATGTGATTGACATGACCCATCCTTTAGCTTAGCACTATGACCGTTTAGTTTGTTGCTATTGCTTTCTTCATGACTTATACATGTTCCCATGACTATGAGATTATGCAACTCCCGAATACCGGAGGAACATTTAGTGTGCTATCAAACGTCACAACGTAACTGGGTGATTATAAAGATTCTCTACAGGTGTCTCCGATGGTGTTTGTTGAGTTGGCATAGATCAAGATTAGTATTTATCACTCTGATTGTCGGAGAGGTATCTCTGGGCCCTCTCGATAATGCACATCACTATAAGCCTTGCAAGCAATGTAACTAATGAGTTAGTTACGGGATGATGCATTATGGAACGAGTAAAGAGACTTGCTGGTAACGAGATTGAACTAGGTATTGAGATACCGACAATCGAATCTCAGGCAAGTAACATACCGATGACAAAGGGAACAATGTATGTTGTTATGCGGTTTGACCGATAAAGATCTTCGTAGAATATGTGGGAGCCAATATGAGCATCCAGGTTCCGCTATTGGTTATTGACTGGAGATGAGTCTCGGTCATGTCTACATAGTTCTCGAACCCGTAGGGCCCGCACGCTTAACGTTTGATGACGATAGGTATTATGAGTTTATGTGTTTTGATGTACCGAAGGTTGTTCGGAGTCCCGGATGTGATCACGAACATGATAAGGAGTCTCGAAATGGTCGAGACATAAAGATTGATATATTGGAAGGCTATGTTTGGACACTAGAAAGGTTTCGGATAGGTTCGGGCATTTTCCGGAGTACCGGGGGGTTACCGGAACCCCCCCCCCCCCCCCCGAGGAGTTAATGGGCCTTAATGGGCCATGGTGGAAGAGAGGAGGAGGCGGCCAGGTGTGGCGCGCGCCCCTCCTAGGCCCAATCCGAATTGGGGTAGGGTTTGTGCGGTGGGGGGGGGGGGGCTTTCCTTCTCCCCCCTCTTCCCTTCCTTCCCCCTCCTAGTTGGACTAGGAAAGGGGGGAAACCTACTCCTAGTAGGGGTAGCAAACCCCCCTTGGGGCGCGTCCTAGGAGGCCAGCCCTCCCCCTCCTCCACTCCTTTATATAAGGGAGAGGGGGGCACCCCATAGACACTAGTTGATTGTTTTAGCCATGTGCGGTGCCCCCCCTCCACAGATTTCCACCTCGGTCATATAGTTGTAGTGCTTAGGCGAAGCCCTACGTCGGTGACTTTGTCATCACCATCATCACGTCGTCGTGTTGACGAAACTCTCCCCCGGCCTCAGCTGGATCAAGAGTTCGAGGGACGTCACGAAGCTAAACGTGTGCAGATCGCGGAGGTGCCGTGCGTTTGGTACTTGATCGGTTGGATCGCGAAGATGTTCGACTACATCAACCGCGTTACTTGACGCTTCCGCTTTAAGTCTACGATGGTATGTGGACACACTCTCCCGCTCGTTGCTATGCATCACATAGATAGATCTTGTGATCATAGGCAAGTTTTTTGAAATATTGCATTCCCCAATAGTGGCATCCTAGCTAGGTCTATGCGTAGATGTTATATGCACGAGTAGAATACAAAGAGTTGTGGGCGATAATAGTCATACTGCTTACCAGCATGTCATACTTTGATTCGGCGGTATTGTTGGATAAAGCGTCCGATGACCCACAAGTATAGGGGATCTATCGTAGTCCTTTCGATAAGTAAGAGTGTCGAACCCAACGAGGAGCAGAAGGAAATGACAAGCGGTTTTCAGTAAGGTATTCTCTGCAAGCACTTAAATTATTGGTAACAGATAGTTTTGTGATAAGGTAATTCGTAACGGGTAACAAGTAACAAAAGTAAACAAGGTGCAACAAGGTGGCCCAATCCTTTCGGTAACAAAGTACAAGCCTGGGCAAACTCTTATATAAAGGAAAGCGCTCCCGAGGACACATGGGAATTATCATCAAGCTAGTTTTCATCATGCTCATATGATTCACGTTCGTTACTTTGATAATTTGGTATGTGGGTGGACCGGTGCTTGGGTACTGCCCTTACTTGGACAAGCATCCCACTTATGATTAACCCCTCTTGCAAGCATCCGCAACTACGAAAGAAGAATTAAGGTAAACCTAACCATAGCATGAAACATTTGGATCCAAATCAACCCCTTACCATAGCATGAAACTAGGGTTTAAGCTTTTGTCACTCTAGCAAGCCATCATCTACTTAGTACTTCCCAATTCCTTCCCCTAGACCCAAACAATGGTGAAGTGTCATGTAGTCGACGTTCACATAACACCACTAGAGGAAAGACAACATACATCTCATCAAAATATCGAACGAATACCAAATTCACATGACTACTTATAACAAGACTTCTCCCATGTCCTCCGAAACAAACATAGCTACTCACAAATAATATTCATGTTCATAATCAGAGGGCTATTAATATGCATAAAGGATCTGAACATATGATCTTCCACCAAATAAACCAACTAGCATCAACTACAAGGAGTAATCAACACTACTAGCAACCCACAGGTACCAATCTGAGGTTTGGAGACAAAGATCGGATACAAGATATGAACTAGGGTTTGGGAGGAGATGGTGCTGGTGAAGATGTTGATGGAGATTGACTCCCTCCCGATGAGAGGATCGATGGTGATGATGATGGTGACGATTTCCCCCTTCCGGAGGGATGTTTCCCCGGCAGAACGGCTCCACCGGAGCCCTAGATTGGTTCTGCCCAGGTTTCGCCTCGAGACGGCGGCGCTTCGTCCCGAAAGCCTCCTTCTTATTTTTTCCAGGGAAAAAGACACCTTATACCTTCTGTGCAATACCTTATGTGCAGTTCTATCTCCAACGTGGTGTCCTCCATAAGTCTCGGAGTGACACTTGCGTAGGATCTGTTCCTGTTCATGCTCAGGTACACAACGTCTAATAACACCATCTACTCCTTCTTTATAAAGGTGTGGGTCATCCCAGAAGTAATGTCTTAAATCATAGAAAACCTTTTTCTTTTGCTGATATGTGAAACTAGGTGGTATAAATTTAGCAACAATGTAATTAGCATAATCAGCATACCATGGAGCAGTACGAGAAGCATTTATGACAGCTAATTGTTCATCAGGAAAGCTATCATCTATAGGTAGTGGGTCATCAAGAACATTCTCTAACCTAGATAAGTTGTTTGCAACGGGGTTCTCAGCTCCCTTTCTATCAATAATATGCAAATCAAATTCTTGTAGCAAGAGAACCCATCTAATAAGTCTAGGTTTAGCATATTTCTTTTCCATAAGATATTTAATAGCGGCATGATCAGTGTGAACAGTTTCTTTGGAATCAACAATATAAGGTCTGAACTTATCACAAGCAAATACACCTGCCAAAAATTCTTTTTCAGTAGTATCATAATTTCTCTGGGCACTATGTAGAGTTTTGCAAGCATATTGGATAAAATTTAATTTCTTATCAACTCTTTGTCCTAGAACAACACCTACAACATAATCACTAGCATCACACATAATTTCAAAGGGTAAATTCCAATCAGGTGGCTGAACAATAGGTGCAGAAATCAAGGCTTTCTTAAGTATTTCAAATGCTTCTACACAATCATCATCAAAGACAAAAGGAACATTTTTTTGTAAGAGACTAGTCAGAGGCCTAGAAATTTTTGAGAAGTCTTTAATGAACCTCCTATAAAAATCGGCATGACCAAGGAAACTTCTTATACCTTTGATGTCCTTGGGACTCAACATCTTTTCAATGGCATCAACTTTAGCTTTATCAACCTCAATACCTCTTTCAGAAATTTTATGCCCCAAGACAATAGCTTCATTAACCATAAAGTGGCACTTCTCCCTATTCAAGAAAAGATTAGTTTCTTCACATCTCTGCAAGACTCGATCAAGGTTGCTTAAGAAATCATCAAAAGAAGTTCCATATATGGAGAAATCATCCATGAAAACCTCAACAATCTTTTCACAAAAGTCAGAGAATATAGTAGGCATATATCTTTGAAAGGTAGCAAGTGCATTACATAAACCAAAAGGCATACGTCTATAAGCAAAGGTACCGAAAGGGCAAGAAAAAGTGGTTTTATCCTGATCCTCTTTTGACACAAGTATTTGAGAGAAGCCAGAATAACCATCTAGAAAGCAAAAATGTGTATTTTTGGATATTCTTTGTAGCATTTGATCAATAAAAGGTAAAGGGTAATGATCCTTTCTAGTAGCTTTATTTAATTTGTGGAAATCAATTACCATTCTATAACCTGTAACAATTCTTTGTGGGATCAATTCATCTTTATCATTAGGAACAACAGTAATACCTCCCTTCTTAGGGACACAATGGACAGGACTAACCCACTGACTATCGGCAATAGGATAAATTATACCTGCCTCCAAAAGCTTTAGTATTTCATTTCTTACCACTTCTTTCATCTTAGGATTTAACCGTCGTTGGTGATCAACAACCGGTTTTGCGTCTTTCTCCAATTTTATTTTGTGCTGGCATAGAGTGGGACTAATGCCCTTAAGATCGTCAAGAGTATATCCAATAGCAGCGCGGTGCTTCTTCAGAGTTTTCAATAATTTTTCTTCTTCCTGCTCTGAAAGGTTAGCGCTAACAATAACAGGATATATCTTCTTTTCATAAGATAAGCTTATTTAAGAGTATCAGGTAATGGTTTAAGCTCAAATATAGGATCACCCTTAGGTGGAGGAGGATCCCCTAGAATTTCAATAGGCAAGTTGTGTTTCAAAATAGGTCCCTGTTTAAAGAATACTTCATATATTTCCATTCTTTCATTCATAAACATATCATTTTCATGGTCTAGCAAATATTGTTCTAATGGATCATTAGGAGGCACGTCAATAGAAGCAAGACCAATAATTTCGTCTTTACTAGGCAGTTCTTTATCATGGGGTTGTCTACGAAATTTAGCAAAATTAAAATCATGAGACATATCCCCTAAACCAACAGTAACAATATCCTTTTGGCAATCTATCCTAGCATTAACAGTATTCAAGAAGGGTCTACCAAATATAATGGGACAAAAGTCATCTTGTGGGGAACCAAGAACAAGAAAATCAGTAGGATATTTAACTTTCCCACACAAGACTTCAACATCTCTAACAATCCCAATTGGTGAAATAGTATCTCTATCGGCGAGCTTAATTGTAACATCAATATCTTCTTTCTCAGCAGGTGCAATATCATGCATAATTTCTTTGTATAAGAAATGAGGTATTGCACTCGCACTAGCACCCATATCACATAAGCCATGATAAAAACGATCTCCTATTTTAACAGAAACAACAGGCATGCCGACAACAAGTCTATGTTTATTTTTAATGTCGGGTCTAGCAATTCTAGCAGCTTCATTACAGAAGTAAATAACATGCCCATCGATATTATCGACCAAGAGATCCTTAACCATAGCAATACTAGGTTCAACTTTAATTTGCTTAGAGGGTGTAGAAGTTCTAGCATCACTCTTACGAACCATAGTTGAAGCTTTAGCATGATCCTTTATTCTAACAGGGAAAGGTGGTTTCTCAATATAAGCGGTAGGAACAATAGGATCAACATTATAAGTGATAGTCTTTTCTTCAACTTTAATAGGTTCAACTACTTTTACTTCAATGGGAGGATGATATTTTGACCACTTCTCCTTAGGGAGATCAACATGAGTAGCAAATGATTCACAGAAAGAAGCTACTATCTCAAAGTCAAGTCCATATTTAGTGCTAAATTCACGAAAAGCATCGATATCCAAAAAAGATTTAACACAATCAAACTTAGGTGTTATACCTGACTCCTTACCTTTGTCGAGTTCCCAATATTCAGAGTTGCATTTAATTCTTTCCAATAAATCCCATTTGAATTCAATAGTCTTCATCATAAAAGAACCAGTACAAGAAGTACCGAGCATGGAGCGATTATTGAGAGAAAGCCAAGCATAAATTTTTTGAATAATAATTTCTCTTGAGAGCTCATGATTGGGGCATTAATATAACATTGACTTAAGCCTCCCCAAGCTTGAGAGATACTTTCACCTTCGCGAGGCCAAAAATTATATATATAATTACGATCACGATGATGCAGATGCATAGGATAAAACTTTTGATGAAATTCCAATTTCAATCGTTTGTAGTTCCATGATCCAATATCATCACATAGCCTAAACCATGTCAATGCCTTTCCCTTCAAAGATAAAGGGAAGACCTTCTTCTTGATAACATCCTCGGGCATACCTTCAAGCTTAAATAATCCACAAACTTGATCCACATAGAGTAGGTGCATATCGGGATGTAGTGTTCCATCTCCTGTAAAAGGATTAGCTAGCAGTTTCTCTATCATACTCGAAGGAATTTCAAAAGTAAAAAAATTCAGTAGGTTCAGTAGGTTGAGGAGAAACTCTTTGCTCTACTGGTCAGGGTGAAGATACCCCAAACAAGCCCCTCAAAGGATTGTTTCCATTGTAACAAGTGATAGTAAATTTAGCACACTATATAAATTTTTCCTTACCAAATTCCACCTACCAAAGGCGCTTCACTCCCTGGCAACCGCATCAGAAAAGAGTCTTGATGACCCACAAGTATAGGGGATCTATCTTAGTCCTTTAGATAAGTAAGAGTGTCGATCCCAACGAGGAGCAGAAGGAAATGGCAAGCGGTTTTCAGTAAGGTATTCTCTACAAGCACTGAAATTATCGGTAACAGATAGTTTTGTGATAAGGTAATTCGTAATGGGTAACAAGTAACAAAAGTAAAAAAGGTGCAGAAAGGTGGCCTAATCCTTTTTGTAACAAAGGACAAGCCTGGAAAACTCTTATATAAAGGAAAGCGCTCCCAAGGACACATGGGAATTATCGTCAAGCCAGTTTTCATCATGCTCATATGATTCGCGTTCGTTACTTTGATATTTGGTATGTGGGTGGACCGGTGCTTGGGTACAGCCCTTACTTGGACAAGCATCCCACTTATGATTAACCCCTCTCGCAAGGATACGCAAAGAATTAAGGTAAACCTAACCATAGCATGAAACATGTGGATCCAAATCATCCCCTTACGAAGCAACGCATAAACTAGGGTTTAAGCTTCTATCACTCTAGCAACCCATCATCTACTTATTACTTCCCAATGCCTTCCCCTAGGCCCAAACAATGGTGAAGTGTCATGTAGTCGATGTTCACATAATAACACTAGAGGAAAGACAACATACATCTCATCAAAATATTGAACGAATACCAAATTCACATGACTACTTATAACAAGACTTCTCCCATGTCCTCAGGAACAAACGTAACTACTCACAAATCATATTCATGTTCATAATCAGAGGGGTATTAATATGCATAAAGGATCTGAATATATGATCTTCCACCGAATAAACCAACTAGCATCAATTACAAGGAATAATCAACACTACTAGCAACCCATAGGTACCAATCTAAGGTTTGGAGACAAAGATCAGATACAAGATTTGAACTAGGGTTTGAGAGGAGATGGTGTTGGTGAAGATGTTGATGGAGATTGACCCCCTCCCAATGAGAGGATCGATGGTGATGATGATGGTGACGATGTCCCCCTCCCGGAGGGATGTTTCCCCGGCAGAACAGCTCCGCCGGAGCCCTAGATTGGTTCTGCCCAGGGTCCGCCTCGAGACGGCGGTGCTTCGTCCCAAAAGCCTCCTTCTTATTTTTTCCAGGGCAAAACACACTTTATACCAGAAGATGGGCATCAGGGGGCGTTCCAGGTGGCCCACGAGGCAGGGGGCGTGCCCAGGGGGGTAGGGCGTGCCCTCCACCCTCGTGGACAGTGGATGCCCCCCCTCTGGTGCTTTCTTCGCCCAATATTTTTAATATATTCTAAAACTGACTTTCGTGGAGTTTCAGGACTTTTGGAGTTGTGCATAATAGGTCTCTAATATTTGCTCCTCTTCCAGCCCAGAATTCCAGCTGCCGGCATTCTCCCTCTTCATGCAAACCTTGTAAAATAAGAGAGAAAAGGCATAAGTATTGTGACATAATGTGTAATAACATCCCATAATGCAATAAATATTGATATAAAAGCATGATGCACAATGGACTTATCAGCGGCCCAGACGGACATTACATGACCGCGTTCATGAGACTGGTTCTACCGCCGTGCTTCGCACACAGGTGGCTAGGGGGTGTCTGTTTCTCCAACTTTAGTTGAATCGAGTGTGACTACGCCTGGTCCTTGTTGAAGGTTAAAATAGCACACTTGATGAAAAATCGTTGTGGTTTTGATGCGTAGGTAAGAACGGTTCTTGCTAAGCCCTTAGCAGCCACGTAAAACTTGCAACAACAAAGTAGAGGACGTCTAACTTGTTTTTGCAGGGCATGCTGTGATGTGATATGGTCAAGACGTGATGATATATAAATTCTTGTATGGGATAATCATGTTTTGTAAAAGTTATCTGCAACTGGCAGGAGCCTTATGGTTTTCTCTTTATTGTATGAAATGCAATCGCCATGTAATTGCTTTACTTTATCACTAAGCGGTAGCGATAGTCGTAGAAGCAATAGTTGGCGAGTCGACAACGATGCTTCGATGGAGATCAAGGTGTCAGGCCGGTGACGATGGTGATCACGATAGTGCTTTGGAGATGGAGATCAAAGGCACAAGATTGATCGCATGAGATGTTTATCCTTTATTCATCTTATTTTGCCGAGTTCGGCGGTAGCATTATAAGATGATCTCTCACTAAATTTCAAGGTACAAGCGTTCTCCCTGAGTATGCACCGTTGCTACAGTTCGTCGTGCCGAGACAACACGTGATTATCGGGTGTGATAAGCTCTACGTTCACATACAATGGGTGCAAGCCAGTTTTGCACACGCAGAATACTCGGGTTAAACTTGACGAGCCTAGCATATGTAGATATGGCCTCGGAACACTGAGACCGAAAGGTCGAGCGTGAATCATATAGTAGATATGATCAATATAGTGATGTTCACCATTGAAAACTACTCCATGCCACGTGATGACCGGACATGGTTTAGTTGATTTGGATCATGTGATCACTTAAATAATTAGAGGGATGTCTATCTAAGTGGGAGTTCTTAAGTAATATGATTAATTGAACTTTAATTTATCACGAACTTAGTACTTGATAGTATTTTGCGCGTCTATGTTGTTGTAGATCAATTTCCTATGCTACTGTTCCTTTGAATTTTAATGCGTTCCTAGAGAAAGCTAAGTTGAAAGATGATGGTAGCAACTACACGGACTGGGTCTGTAACTTGAGGATTATCCTCATTGCTGCAGAAGAATTATGTCCTGGAAGCACCACTAGGTACAAGACCCACTGCAGGAGCAACGCCGGACATTGTGAACGCCTAGTAGAGCAAAACTGATGACTACTCGATAGTTCAGTGTGCCATGCTTTACGGCTTAGAACCGGGACTTCAACGATGTTTTGAACATCATGGAGTATATGAGATATGTTCCAGGAGTTGAAGTTAATATTTCAAGCAAATGCCCGGATTGAGAGATATGAAGTCTCCAATAAGTTCTACAGCTATAAATGGAGGAGAATAGTTCTGTCAGTGAACATATACACAAAATGTCTGGGTATCATAATCACTTGAGTCAGCTGGGAGTTAATCTTCCGGTTGCTAGTGTCATTGACAGAGTTCTTCAATCACTGCCACCAAGATACAAAATCTTCGTGATGACTTATAATATGCAAGGGATGGATAAGACAATTCTCGAGCTCTTCGCAATGCTAAAGGCCGCGGAGGTAGAAATCAAGAAGGAGCATCAAGTGTTGATGGTCAACAAGACCACCAGTTTCAAGAAGAAGGGTAAATGGAAGAAGGGGAACTTCAAGAAGAACGGCAAGCAAGTTGCTGCTCAAGTGTAGAAGCCCAAGTCTGGACCTAAGCCTGAGACTGAGTGCTTCTACCGCAAAGGTACTAGTCACTGGAAGCGGAACTGCCCCAAGTATTTGGCGGATAAGAAGGATGGCAAAGTGAACAAAGGTATATGTGATATACATGTTATTGATGTGTACCTTACTAATGCTCGCAGTAGTGCCTGGGTATTTGATATTGGTTCTGTTGCTAAAATTTGCAACTCGAAACAGGGACTACAGATTAACTGAAGATTGGCTAAGGACGAGGTGACGATGCGCGTGGGAAATAGTTCCAAAGTCGACATGATCGCCGTCGACACGCTACCTCTACATCTACCTTCGGGGTTAGTTTTACACCTGAATAATTGTTATTTGGTGCCAGCGTTAAGCATGAACATTATATCTGGATCTTGTTTGATGCAAGACGGTTATTCATTTAAATCCGAGAATAATGGTTGTTCTATTTATATGAGTAATATCTTTTATGGTCATGCACCCTTGAAGAGTGGTCTATTTTTGTTGAATCTCGATAGTAGTGATACACATATTCATAATATTGAAGCCAAAAGATGCAGAGTTGATAATGATAGTGCAACTTATTTGTGGCACTGCCGTTTGGGTCATATTGGTGTAAAGCACATGAAGAAACTCCATACCGATGAACTTTTGGAATCACTTGATTATGAATCACTTGGTACTTCCGAACCATGCCTCATGGGCAAGATGACTAAAACTCCGTTCTCCGGAACAATGGACCGGGCAACATATTTATTGGAAATAATACATACTGATGTATGCGGTCCGATGAATATTGAGGCTCGCGGCGGGTATCGTTATTTTCTGACCCTCACAGATGATTTAGCAGATATGGGTATATCTATTTGACGAAGCATAAATCTGAAACATTTGAGAAGTTCAAAGAATTTGAGAGTGAAGTGGAAAATGATCATAACAAGAAAATAAAGTTTTTGTGATCTGATCGTGGAGGAGAATACTTGAGTTACGATTTTGGTCTTCATTTGAAACAATGCGGAATAGTTTCGCAACTCACGCCATCCGGAACACCACAATGTAATGGTGTGTCCGAATGTCGTAAACGCACTTTATTAGATATGGTGCGATCTACGATTTCGCGTACAAATTTATCGCTATCGTTTTGGGGTTATGTTTTAGAGACGGCTGCATTCACATTAAATAGGGCACCATCTAAATCCGTTGAGACGACACCTTATGAACTATGGTTTGGCAAGAAACCCAAGTTGTCGTTTCTTAAAGTTTGGGGCTGCGATGCTTATGTGAAAAAGCTTCAACCTGATAAGCTCGAACCCAAATCGGAGAAATGTATCTTTATAGGATACCCAAAGGAGACTGTTGGGTAAATCTTCTATCACAGATTCGAAGGCAAGATATTCATTGCTAAGAATGGATCCTTTCTAGAGAAGGAGTTTCTCTCGAAAGAGGTGAGTGGGAGGAAAGTAGAACTTGATGAGGTAACTATACCTGCTCCCTTATTGGAAAGTAGTTCATCACAGAAATCAGTTCCTATGATTACTACACCAATTAGTGAGGAAGCTAATGATGATGATCATGTAACTTCAGATCAAGTTACTATCGAACCTTGTAGGTCAACCAGAGTAAGATCCGCACCAGAGTGGTACGGTAATCATGTTCTGGAGGTCATGTTACTTGACCATGACGAACCTACGAACTATGAGGAAGCTATGATGATCCCAGATTCCGTGAAATGGCTTGAGGCCATGAAATCTGACATGGGATCCATGTACGAGAACAAAGTCTGGACTTTGGTTGACTTGCCCAATGATCGGTAAGCCATAGAGAATAAATGGATTTTCAAGAAGAAGACTACCGCTGACAGTAATGTTACTGTATATGAAGCTCGACTTGTTGCCAAAGGTTTTCGACAAGTTCAAGGATTTGACTACGATGAGACCTTCTCACCCGTAGCGATGCTTAAGTCCGTCCGAATCATGTTAGCAATTGCCACATTTTATGATTATGAAATTGGGCAAATGGATGTAAAGACTGCATTCCTGAATGGATTTCTAGAAGAAGAGTTGTATATGATGCACCCAGAAGGTTTTATCGATCCAAAGGGTGCTAACAAAGTGTGCAAGCTCCAGCGATCCATTTATGGACTGGTGCAAGCATCTCAGAGTTGGAATAAACGTTTTGATAGTGTGATCAAAGCATATGGTTGTATACAGACTTTTGGAGAAACCTGTATTTACAAAAAGTGAGTGGGAGCTCTGTAGCATTTCTAATATTATATGTGGATGACATATTGTTGATTGGCAATGATATAGAATTTCTGGATAGCATATAAGGATACTTGAATAAGAGTTTTTCGATGAAAGACCTCGGTGAATCTGCTTATATATTAGGCATCAAGATCTATAGAGATAGATCAAGACGCTTAATTGGACTTTCACAAAGCAGATACCTTGATAAAGTTTTGAAGAAGTTCGAAATGGATCAAGCAAAGAAAGGGTTCTTGACTGTGTTACAAGGTGTGAAGTTGAGTCAGACTCAATGCCCGACCACTGCAGAAGATAGCGAGAAAATGAAAGTCATTCCCCATGCTTCAGCCATAGATTCTATCATGTATGCAATGATGTGTACCAGACCTGATGTGTGCCTTGCTATTAGTTTAGCAGGAAGGTACCAAAGTAATCCAGGAGTGGATCACTGGACAGCGGTCAAGAACATCCTGAAATACTTGAAAAGGACTAAGGATATGTTTCTCATTTATGGATGTGACAAAGAGCTCGAAATAAAAGTTACATCGATGCAAGCTTTGATACTGACCCGGATGATTCTAAGTCACAAACCGGATACGTATTTATATTGAACGATGAAGCTATCAGTTGGTGCAGTTCTAAGCAAAGCGTCGTGGCGGGATCTACGTGTGAAGCAGAGTACATAGCTGCTTCGGAAGCAGCAAATGAAGGAGTTTGGATGGAGGAGTTCATATCTGATCTAGGTGTCATACCTAGTGCATCGGGTCCAATGAAAATCTTTTGTGACAATACTGGAGCAATTGCCTTGGCGAAGGAATCCAGATTTCACAAGAGAACCAAACACATCAAGAGATGCTTCAATTCCATCCACGATCAAGTCAAGGAGGGAGACATAGAGATTTGCAAGATACATACGGATCTAAATGCTTCATACCCATTGACTAAGCCTCTCTCACGAGAAAAATATGATCAGCACTAAGACTCCATGGGTGTTAGAATCATTACTATGTAATCTAGATTATTGACTGTAGTGCAAGTGGGAGACTGAAGGAAATATTCCCTAGAGGCAATAATAAAGTTGTTATTTATATTTCTTTATATCATGATAAATGTTTATTATTCATGCTAGAATTGTATTAACCAGAAACTTAGTACATGGGTGAATACATAGACAAACAGAGTATCACTAGTATGCCTCTACTTGACTAGCTCGTTAATCAAAGATGGTTAAGTTTCCTAGCCATAGACTTGAGTTGTCATTTGATTAACGGGATCGCATCATTAGAGAATGATGTGATTGACATGACCCATCCATTAGCTTAGCACTATGATCGTTTAGTTTGTTGCTATTGCTTTCTTCATGACTTATACATGTTCCTGTGACTATGAGATTATGCAACTCCCGAATATCGGAGGAACAATTAGTGTGCTATCAAACATCACAACATAACTAGGTGATTATAAAGGTTGTCTATAGGTGTCTCCGATGGTGTTTGTTCAGTTGGCACATATCGAGATTAGGATTTGTCACGCTGATTGTCGGAGAGGTATCTCTGGGCCCTCTCGGTAATGCACATCACTATAAGCCTTGCAAGCAATGTAAATAATGAGTTAGTTATGGGATGATGCGTTACGGAGCGAGTAAAGAGACTTGCCGGTAATGAGATTGAACTAGGTATTGAGATACCGACGATCGAATCTCGGGAAAGTAACATACCAATGACAAAGGGAACACCGTATGTTGTTATGCAATTTGACCGATAAAGATCTTCGTAGAATATGTGGGAGCCAATATGAGCATCCAAGTTCCGCTATTGGTTATTGACCGGAGAAGAGTCTCGGTGATGTCTACATAGTTCTCGAACCCGTAGGGTCCCCACTCTTAATGTTCGTCGACGATTGGTATTAGGAGTTTATGTGTTTTGATGTACCGAAGGTTGTTCGTAGTCTCGGATGTGATCATGGACATGATAAGGAGTCTTGAAATGGTCGAGCCATAAAGATTGATATTTTGGAAGGCTATTTTTGGACACCAGAAAGGTTTCAGATAGGTTCGGGCATTTTCCGGAGTACCGGGGGGTTACAGGAACCCCCCGGGGAGTTAATGGATCTTAATGGGCCATGGTGGAAGAGATGAGGAGGTGGCCAGGTGTGGCGCGTGCCCCCTAGGCCCAATCCAAATTGGGGTAGGGTTTGGGGGGCGGCCCCCTTTCCTTCTCCCCCCCTCTTCCCTTCCTTCCCTCTCCTAGTTGGACTGGGAAAGGTGGGAAACCTACTCCTAGTAGGAGTAGGAAACAACCCTTGGGGCGCGCCCTAGGAGGCCAGCCCTCCCCCTCCTCCACTCCTTTATATACGGGGGAGTGGGCACCCCATAGACACAAGTTGATTGTTTTAGCCATGTGCGGTGCCCCCCCTCCACAGATTTCCACCTCGGTCATATTGTTGTAGTGCTTAGGCGAAGCCCTATGTCAGTAACTTCATCATCACCGTCATCACGCCGTCGTGCTGACGAAGCTCTCCCTCAGCCTCAGCTGGATCAAGAGTTCGAGGGACGTCACCGAGCTAAACGTGTGCAGATCGCAGAGGTGCCGTGCGTTTGGTACTTGATCTGTTGGATCGGGAAGACATTCGACTACATCAACCGCATTACTTAACGCTTCCGCAGACGGTCTACGAGGGTACGTGGACACAATCCCCCGCTCATTGTTAAGCATCACATAGATAGATCTTCCGTGACCGTAGGCAAATTTTTTGAAATACTACGTTCCCCAACATCGCCTCCCCTCTTTCCTATTCCAACAAGGGGGAGAGAGGGAAAGAGGAAGAGGGGAGAAGGAAAGAGGGGGGTGCCGCCCCTCCTAGTCCAATTTGGACCAGCCCATGGGGGGGGCTCTGCCTCCCCTTGTGGCCCTTCTCTCCTTTGCACTAAAGCCCAATATGGCCCATTACTTCCCCGGGGGGTTCCGGTAACCACCCGGTACGCTGAAACTTATCCGATACTTACACAAAACCATTCCGGTGTGTGAATATAACCTTCCAATATATGAATCTTTACCTCTCGACCATTTAGAGACTCCTCGTGATGTCCGTGATCTCATCCAGGACTCTGAACAAACTTTGGCCATCAAATCACATAACTCATAATACAGATCGTCATCGAACATTAAGCGTGCGGACCCTACGGATTCGAGAAGTATGTAGACATGACAAAGACACATCTCCGGTCAAAAACCAATAGCGGAACCTGGATGCTCATATTGTCTCCTACATATTCTATGAAGATCTTTATCGGTCAAACCGCATAACAACATACATTGTTCCCTTTGTCATTGGTATGTTACTTGCCCGAGATTCGATCGTTGGTATCCTCATACCTAGTTCAATCTCATTACCGGCAAGTCTCTTTACTCGTTCCATAATACATCATCCCACAACTAACTCATTAGTTACATTGCTTGCATGTCTTATACTGTTGTGCATTATCGAGAGGGCCCGGACATACCTCTGCAATACTCAGTGTGACAAATCCTAATCTCAATCTATGCCAACTCAACAAAAACCATCGGAGACACCTCTAGAGCATCTTTATAATCACCCAGTTATGTTGCGATGTTTGATAGCACACTAAGTGTTCCTCCGGTATTCGGGAGTTGCATAATCTCATAGTCAGAGCAACATGTATAAGTCATGAAGAAATCAATAGCAATAAAACTAAACGATCATTAATGCTAAGCTAACAAATGGGTATTGTCCATCACATCATTCTCTAATGATGTGATCCTGTTCATCAAATGACCACACATGTCTATGGTTAGGAAGTTAACCATCTTTGATTAACGAGCTAATCAAGTAGAGGCATACTAGGGACACTCTGTTTGTCTATGTATTCACACATGTACTAAGTTTCCGGTTAATAAAATTCTAGCATGAATAATAAACATTTATCATGATATAAGGAAATATAAATAACAACTTTATTATTGCCTCTAGGGCATATTTCCTTGAGTCTCCCACTTGCACTAGAGTCAATAATCTAGATTACATACTAATGATTCTAACAGCCATGGAGTCTTGGTGCTGATCATGTTTTGCTCGTGAGAGAGGCTTGGTCAATGGGTCTGCAACATTCAGATCCGTATGTATCTTGCAAATCTCTATGTCTCCCTCCTTGACTTGATTGCGAATGGAATTGAAGCGTCTCTTGATGTGTTTGGTTCTCTTGTGAAATCTGGATTCCTTCGCCAAGGCAATTGCTCCAGTATTGTCACAAAAGATTTTCATTGGACCCGATGCACTAGGTATTATACCTAGATCAGATATGAACTCCTGCATCCAGACTCCTTCATTTGCTGCTTCCGAAGCAGCTATGTACTCTGCTTCACACGTAGACCCCGCCACGACGCTTTGCTTTGGAACTGCACTAACTGACAGCTCCACCATTCAATATAAATACATATCCCGTCTGTGACTTAGAGTCATTCGGATCAGTGCAAAGCTTGCATCGACGTAACCATTTACGACGAGCTCTTTGTCTCCTCCATCAACGAGAAACATATCCTTGGTCCTTTTCAGGTATTTCAGGATGTTCTTGACCGCTTGATACGTCTCCAACGTATCTATCATTTATGAACTATTCATGCTGTTATTTTATCATTCTTGGGTGTTTTACAATCATTTTATAGCAACTTTATATCATTTTTTGGGACTAACCTATTGACCCAGTGCCCAGTGCCAGTTGCTGTTTTTTGCTTGTTTTTTAATTGCAGGAAATCAATATCAAACAGAGTCCACACAACGCGAAATTTTTTGGAGATTTTTTTTGGGCCAGAAGACTCCCGATGGGCCAAAGAAACACCTGGGGGGTGCCCCGAGGGGGGCACAACCCATCAGGGCATGCCAGGGCCCCCTGGCGCGCCCAAGTGGGTTGTTCCCACCTTGATGGCCTCCCGTACCCCTTCTTTGCACTGTAAATTCCCAAATATTCTGAAACCCCTCGGGGTAGACCTAGATCAGAAGTTCCGCCGCTGCAAGGTCTCTGTATCCGTGAAAACCAATCTAGACCCTGTTCCGGCACCCTGCCGGAGGGGGGAATCATCGTCGGTGTCCATCTTCATCATCCCGGCGGCCACCATGATGAGGAGGGATTAGTCCACCCTCGGGGATGAGGGTTTGTACCAGTAGCTATGTGTTTAATCTCTCTCTCTCTCTCTCATGATCTATATCATGGGCTTTGTTATATAGTCGGATCATATGATGTTTATACCCTCTATACTCTTGTTATGATGAATTGAATCTTTACCTTTTGAAGTTTTGTCTTGTAGGATTGAATATTTAGAGATGAGAACACATGATATATGTCTTGCAATATGAATACTTGAGGTGAAAATTGGGGTATCTGATTGATTCACTTGATATACGTTATGGCATTCAACTTGCGGATTCCCGTTGTGACATTGGGGTAATCTATGCATAGGGGTTGATGCACGTTTTTCTCTGCTAGAAACTTTGGGGTCTCTTTGTAGTTCCTTGTGTGGATTGAGTATTATGAATATGAGTATGCTTTGGTGTTATCTTAGTATGAACTATTGGTTAGATCGAACGGAAATAATAGCTTGTGTTATTCTAGTACGAACTCTAGGATAGATTCATCGGAAAGAATAGCTTTGAGGTGGCTTCGTACCCTACGAACAATTCCTATCTTTTGTTCTCCGCTAATAGGAACTCGGGAGTGATTCTTTGTTGCACTTTGAGGGATAATCATATGATCCAACTATGTTAACACTGTTGAGAGATTGCACTAGCGAAAGTACAAACCCTAGGCCTCAGTTTCAATCATTGCAATACCGTTTTTGTGCCCGTTTACTATTTGCTACCTTTCTGTTTTTATTTATTCATATTATAAAAATATATTTCTACCATCAATATTACACTTTTATCACCATCTCTTCCCCGAACTAGTGCACCTATACTATTTGCCATTGTATTGGGTGTGTTGGGGACACAAGAGATTTCTTGTATTTGGTTGCAGGCTCGTTTGAGAGAGACCACCTTCATCCTACACCTCTCATGGATTGATAAACCTTAGGTCATCCACTTGAGGGAAAATTGCTACTGTCCTACAAAACTCTGCGCTTGGAGGTCCAATACGTGTCTACAAGAATAAAGTTGCGTAGTAGCCATCAAGCTCTTTTCTGGCACCGTTGCCGGGGAGGTGAGTGCATGAAGGTATATCTTTAGATCTTGCTATTGAATCTTCTAGTTTCTTGTTTATCACTAGTTTGGTCTATTAAAGAAAACTAAAAAAATGGAATTTAGGTTGCATCATATTATTGATCATCTTTATAATATCTTTCTTGAAAATGATGGTTCAGAAAATTGTGCTCGATTGTTATAAGAAGAAGTCAATAAAATTCTTGGCACAAAATATTTGAATGATGAGCATGATTGCAATGTTGTTAGTGTGAATTATTTGAATATCCAAAATGCTAATGATGATTTCACAAGTCATGGCAAAAATGTTTCTTATAAGCATGTCACTTTTTGCGGAGTGAATTGGTAGTGCCTTTGCACACCAAAAAGGGAAGATAGATTTTGTAAGAAACATAAACATTTGGAAACGAAAATGTTGCAAGAGAGTCTAGATGATTGTGCTGAAAGATGTAATTTTTTCGGCCATCCTTGTGAACTTTGCAATGAACATGGTCATTTAAATCTTCAATGTAGATTCTTTCATGATCAAATACTGTCCAAAAATTGTGATAACTTGATTACCCTTGAGCATCACAAAGATCTTAGTCTTCTTTTGGGGTATGAAGAAATGAAACGTATAACTAAGGATATTCCAAAATTTAATCTTGATAGATTTCCTGATTTTGATCTAGAGGAAATTTATATGTTTTGTGCGGTGAATTGCATTGAGAATCCTTATATTTACAACTATCTAAAGTCAAGAAAACAAATATAATATGAAGAGGGTACTAATGAAAGGGAAAATATTTCCCAAAACTCTCCTAGTGTTTATTATGATGAATCAGGTAACGAGGAGGAGCTTCTTATCCAACAAATCTCATCAATAAGAAGCTTGAAAAGATTTAATGAACCCACACATGATGTGGTGAAGAAGAAGAAAAATATATGAAAGAAGAGAGGTAAAAAGGTATCTCTCCCAAATAATGTTGCTCCTATTATTGTTGTGCCCCATGAAAATGAATCAAAAATTATTGTGTAAGATGATGAACTTGATGATGATTTTGGTATGCCTATTGCTTGTTGTGATGATTATGATTGGGGAGACAATGATACTTCTTTTGATCTTGGAAATCTTTTTGGCACCAACTTGGGAAATTATGATGATAGCAATTGTTATACCGTTGGTGCCATTCATACTACTAATGATGAGAATGATTATGCTTATGATATGCCAAGCCACAAGCTTGGGGATGCTATGTTTGATGAGAAAGACATGTTTGAGAATTTATTTGCTGCAATTAATGTTTGTCCCAAGCTTGGGGAGGCTATGTTTAATGAATATGATCTTTTTAGTACCCCTACTTTGAATGATCAAACTTATTTTGATGATAGCATGCCTCCTATTTATGATGATTACATTGATAAAAGTGGGTTTGGAAGAGTGTCAACTCTATGTAGTAGTGATCCCACTATTTTGGAGGGTGTTGGATCTTATTACAATATTGATGAAAGTGGATTTGGAGAGGTCATGACTTTGTTTAGTGATACATCCACATTTTTGGAAGAGGTTTCAATTGACTATGGCAATAAAGTTGCTTTCTATGATGATTATTATGATGACATGTATGCCATAGAGAGTAATGAATTTTCTATGCTTATGGATCATGAAGAGAATGCTTTGTGTAGTGGTTATATTGATGAATCTATTCATGATGCTACTGAAAATTATTATGAAAGAGGAACTTATGATGCATGATGTTCTCTTTGTGTTTCAATTCTTATCTTTTAGGTGAGCATCATTGACTCATCATGCCTAGCTAGAAGGCATTAAAGAAAAGCGCTTGTTGGGAGACAACCCAACACTTTTACTTACTATTTTTTGTGTGTTCACATGATTATGCTACTGTATTGATCATGTATTATTGCTTAGTTTCAATAAAGTGCCAAGTAAAGCCTTTGGGATCATTTTGGGTGTGATAGTTGATTTGACCCTGCTGAAAAACAGAAACTTTTGCGCTCACAAAAATAAGTCTCATTTTTAACAGAAGAGTGCTATTGTAACATCCCAAATTTTCAATTTGGAATGTTATACATTAGGTCATCATTGCATATCATATTTTATTGCATTTTTGGTTGATCCTAGAAATTCTAAGCAACTCAAGGACCTACGGAGAGAGTTGGGGATTTCATTATTTTCATATTTGAGTTTTCTCAAATTTTGAAAAGAGGATCATTTGGTTTTAATTATTTTTCTCTTCAGCTATTTCCAAAGTTAAAATAAAAGAGAGGGGATAAAATCACTTCTCCAATATAAAGAAGTATTGGAGGAAAAGTATTAAAATCAAATTAGAATTTTATTTGGAGTTTTATTGCTATTTTATTGGAATTAGGAAAAAATGCATTAGAGACCCAAATAAATGTTCACCTTATCCGCAGTATCATTAGAAGACCGTGAAAATTTATTTCAGTATTTTTGGACTCTGTTTAGTATTTCTTTTATTAGTTTTTGGGCGTGAGGATTTATTTTAAAAAAAGCTAACCGACCTAACCGGGCCGTGCCCGAGCCAGACACTAGCCCGGCCGGCTTTATAAGCCGAGGCCCGAGGCCTGCAGCCACCCCAACTACCGCCCTGAAACCCTAGCCCCGCCCGCGCCGCCGCTGCTCGCGCGCCACTGCCGCTACTAGCTGCGTCGCCGCCCCGTCCCGCCACCGAAGCCACCGCCGCCGCCAACCCCGCCACTGGAGCAGCCCCGCGGCTGTTGACCCCGCCGCCGCCCCGCTCGCCGAGGTAGCAGCCGCCGCCGCCGGTTTTCCCGAAAAAACCGATCGTTTTTTTCGAAACCCTAGATCTAGTTTTTTTCCAGATCGGTTCGGTTTTCTTGGTTTAGTTAAATAGCGGACGTTCGTCCGTACGTTTGTTTTAACGAACTTTGTTCGTCAGTTAGCCGCAGACAGCGAATGTTCGTTCGGTAGACTGTTCGTCTCGTTTTATTTTCCAGGGTATTTCCGTGATATTTTCGATCACGATTTCTGCCCTGATCTTCGTTTTAGTTTACCTTTTCGCTCGTTTATCTGATTCAGGTGAAACAAGCGCTTGGATCTTTGTCTCGAAGCCCTCTTTCTGTTTAACCAACTTAAACAAGATTTTGGTACTATAAACTTTGACTTTAGTCTAGATTAGTAAATGAATCTTGTTTCTTTCATAGTTTGAGTTTTGTTGCTCCGTTTGATTTGATTCTTTTTGCAAACCGGAGTTGTTCAGTTGAACTTTCTAGTTAGATCTCTTATTTGAGTTTTACCCATGCTTCTAGTTGAGTGCTTATGTATGTTATTGTTTGTTTGCAATAGAGTACCCAGAGTGCGAAGCGTGCTACTACGAGTCTCTAGGTTTTGCGGATCATCAGTAAGGCAAGTAACTCTTTGATCTTACCCCTTTATTACCCAGTTTTTATGCATTAAATCAACACTCTAACATTGCATGGTTAGGATATGATTTAATATGTGGGTTTTGGGAAGTAGATGATGAGGTAGAACCTATTGCCCTTTTATTATCAAACCTTTGGGAGTTACTTCTACGTTATGCTCAGGATTGCTATGCTATGCTCGTAGACGTGGATTCCGTGAGTGTATCCATGACAAATGTGAGTATTGTTAATTAATGGTTAACTTAAGGTGGCTACTTAAATACACATCTGGGTGGATTGGTTGAGGCACCCTGGAGTACCCAGTGGTTGTCAGGGCACCTGGAGAATCTAGTGTTGTCCTAGGATATCCTAGAGTACTCGTGTGATCATCCTATGGAATGCCACCTAGGCTCAAAGGGATCATAAGATTATTCATGCTAGAAACTTCCATGTGTAGCCACAAGCTATTATGGGCTCTAGCATAGTTGAGTATGTTGCATGACCTCTTTCAATGGTAGACTAGCAGATGTAGGGGATGTAGGTTGGTACTGTCTACCCAGAGTAAAGAGTTAATGTTTCTGAAAGACTGTGTCTCAGCCATCTGTTTCTCAAACACCATGTAGTGCGAGAAATCCAACAGAGGAGATCGAGTCTTGTGGGGAGAAGTGCGTAAACCTCTACAGAGTGTATAAACTAATGATGGTTAGCCGTGTCCCCGGTTATGGACATCTTGAGTATCTGGTTCTTGGATTATCATGTTGATCTCATCACTCTAAATTAATTTGAATGGGTTTAATGATGATGCTTAATTGGGATTGAGTTGGAGGAACCTTCTCAAGGTTTAACAACCACCATTATAGTTAAACAAAATTTATTCCTTTGTTGTAGGACAAAATTGGCTTTATGCAAAAACTGTAACCATAGAGCTTTCCACCAACCATATATGCATGTAGTGATAACATTTATTCTATTCATTACTCTATGTGTTACTTTGCCAGCATATTCCTGTGCTGACCCATTTCGGGCTGCAACATATCATGTTGTAGACTTTTCAGACAACGAGTAAGGTGCCGTAGGTCATTGTCGTTCACTCAGTTATGCCGTTGGAGTTGATGGACTCACTTTATCTTCCAAGCCTTCTGCTGTTATCGTATTTAGATGGCCTTAAGCCATATTATTGTAATAAGTTCTCTTTTGAGACGTTCGATGTAATAAGTGTATGATTGAAACTCTGTTATAAATCCTCAAGTATTGTGCGTGTCAGCATTACCGATCCAGGGATGACACTGATGCACAGAGACTAGACTGTTTGAGGTCTGGTCGCTACAATATGGTATCAGAGCACACGTTGACAGTAGGACACGACCACTAAGCTAAAACCATAGGTCACTACTCTCTTCTGACTCCTCTCCTTTTCTATTCTATAGGATGGTGGACTCAAGGAACAAGTTTACACAACCGAATGAAGACACCCCTTTTGGACGACACTTGAAGGAAGTTACTAGGTACCTGAACATCGGAATACCAAGCTTCACCGGGACCTACATCGCCACTTTACCACAAGAGGAGCATTGGATGATTCGAGTTCAAGTTCCAGGAAGGATGTTCATGCCAGTTACTGAGCCCATAGAGTTTTCCTTTGATGCACCAACTTGGAGTCTAGGAAAGAGCATGGCAGCCCACATCACCATGGGACGCATTGGAGAAGTTTATCACAAGGATCTCAAGGATGCTATCTACCAGATATGTGGGCGCCGAGATGAGCAATGGGAGATGATCAGCACTAGGAGCGATAGGTCCATTGCAGCTTTCATCCAGGAGTTAAACCAACACATTCGTCGCCAGGAGAACCAAATGTGCGCAGGCATGATAGATCTGAAGAAGGCAATGACTAGGATCATGGAGCTGGAGGAAGAACTCAAGTCTACATGCGATGGATATGAGGAGGAAATGACGATACTCATGGAGAAGAATGACGACCTGACAAGGAAGCTAGGAGTATTCATGGGAGACCCCGCACCAGGAGGAGATGACGATGATCCCAAGGACATTCGTTTGGGGGACTACATCATCATCGACGACACCAACTTAGACCCTGACGACAGTGAGGATGACTATGTTGATGAAGCTGGAGTAGATATCATGGAGTCTTCCATCGATCAAAACTTCTAGTCGACCACCATACCAGTAGTAGTATTTCCCCATGTATATAGTATAGTCCGAGCACTTTTGTAATGATAGTTAGACCGATTGTATGCCCTTGTTCGATTGATTGAAGTGATATGATTGTGTTTGTCTCATGTGCATATGGGTAGTGTTTTCCCTCTAGACCTCATTCTATTCTGTTTTCTCACCTTTTCGAAACCCATCAGATGCCTCCGAGACGTGAGAATGGATTTCCTTCCCCACCAGAGCTCACTCAGTTGATCCAGCAGCAGAATACCTTGATGCAGCTACTAGTTCAGAATCAGTACCAAGGGAACAACAACAACAACCCACCACCACCACCACCTTTTGATCACTTAGCCCGTTTCCTAAGGCTGAATCCGCCGGTGTTCTGTAGTAGCACCGAGCCGACTGTTTCAGATGATTGGCTCCACAAGATTGGAAGGGAGCTGACCACTCCAGGATGCACAGATGCGAGAGAGTGTGTTTTTCCGCACACCAGCTTGATGGACCCGCAACATCATGGTGGTAGAATTTCACAACCACTTATCCCATTGACACTGTTACATGGGACCAGTTTCAGCAGGCATTCCACACTGCCCACGTTTCAGCTAGAGCCATGAACATGAAGAAGCACGAGTTTCGCAACTTGCGCCAAGGAGGACGCACAGTGGGGCAGTATGTGGATGATTTTAGTAAGTTAGCACATTATGACCTTGATGACGTAGCTACAGATGCCGCTAAGCAGGAGAAGTTTCTGGAAGGACTGAATGATGAGCTGAGCATGCAGTTGATGGTGGCAACCTTCAACAACTACCAGGACTTGGTAGATAGAGATCTTATGATTGAAGGGAAGCAGCAGCTGATAGACAAACGCAAGAGGAAGTATGGACAAGGGAAGTACAATTCAGGAGCTCAGCAGAGGCCTCGTTTTACCCCGAACTTGGGAGGACACATTCACCATAACCATGGAGGCCATAATTCCAATGGAGGAAGTTCACATAACCATAGTGGCCCCAATAATGGGAATGGGAATGGGAATGGAGGAAGTAACGGCCAGAACCGTTCCAACCTAGCAACGCCCGCCAAGAAGGATCTAAGTCACATTACTTGTTTCAAGTGCGGGAAGAATGGACATTACGCCATGGAGTGTTCTAAAGCAAAGAATGGAAATGGCAATGGAAGCTCTGGGAAGAAGCCCAACCCTTTCAACAGGGGACAAGTGAACCACGTTAGCGTGGAGGAGGTTGAAGCACAACCCGATGCAGTTATAGGTAAGTTTTTGGTTAAGTCATTTACTGCAATCGTTCTTTTTGGTATTGGTGCATTGCATTCATACATATCAAGGGGATTTGTGGATAAGTATAACTTGCCAACCCAAGCCCTTAGGTCACCCATGTTAGTAACCTCGCCAGGAGCAGAGTATATGGCCAACCTATGGTGTGATCGGTTACCATTAAGGATTGGTAACTACGTGTTCCCCTCAGACCTAATAGTATTGGAGTCACAAGGACTGGATGTAATATTAGGCATGGATTGTTTATAAAAGTATGGAGGGAACGTTGATTGCACCAGTAAGTCGATTTTTCTCACCACCCTAGAAGGAAGAAGGATTAAGTATGTATCCCAGCATGTGCCGAAGAGGACTCAAGTGAACTCCTTATCAGAGTTGTATAGGAGGAAGTACCAGTGGTGAACGATTTCCCTGATGTATTTCCAGAGGAGTTGCCAGGCATGCCACCGGATAGAGACATTGAGTTTTTGATTGAAATTTTGCCAGGCACTGGGCCAATATCGAAGAGACCGTATCGGATGCCCGTATAGGATTTGGAGGAAATTAAGAAGCAGATTAAGGAGTTACTGGATAAAGGCTATATTCGCCCAAGTTCGTCACCTTGGGGATCACCAGTACTTCTAGTGGAGAAGAAGGATGGATCATTAAGGATGGTTGTTGATTATCGTGCGTGAATGAAGTGACGATTAAGAACAAGTACCCACTGCCGATGATCAATGATTTGTTTGACCAGTTGCAAGGAGCTAAAGTATTTTCCAAGATCGGTCTGCGATGATGATACCACCAGTTGAAGATTCGAGAGCAGGATATACCTAAGACATCTTTTACCACAAGATACGGGCTATATGAGTATACCGTTATGTCATTTGGTCTGACTAACGCGTCTGCATATTTCATGAACATGATGAATAAGGTGTTTATGGAGTTTTTGGATAAATTCGTCGTGGTGTTCATTGATGATATATTGGTCTACTCGAAGAATGAAGAGGAGAATGGGGAGCATTTGCGTTTGGTTCTCGAGAAGCTCAGGGAACATCAGTTATACGCCAAGTTCAGCAAGTGTGAGTTTTGGTTGAAGGAACTTAGATTCCTCGTACATGTTATATCCGAAGAAGGAATAGCAGTAGACCCCACCAGAGTTGTCACTGTGACTAACTAGGAATCACCCACATCAGTTGGAGAGATTCGGAGTTTTCTTGGACTCACGGGATATTATCCAAGGTTCATTGCGAATTTCTCCAAGATTGCAAAGCCCATGACAGAGTTGTTGAAGAAGGACACCAAGTTCAATTGGATCGAGGAATGTGAGGCCAGTTTTCAGGAGTTGAAGAAGCATTTGGTTACAACCCCTGTGTTGATTCTTCCAGATCAACGCAAGGATTATCAAGTGTATTGTGACGCTTCTCATCGAGGATTTGGATAAGTGCTTATGTAGGAGGGAAGAGTTATTTAATATGTCTCATGACAACTTAAACCTCATGAGCTAAATTATGCTACACACAATTTGGAGTTAGCAGCCGTAGTGCATGCATTGAAGACCTGGAGACATTTTCTCATCGGAAACCATTGTGAGGTGTACACAGATCATAAGAGTTTGAAGTATATCTTCATGCAGAAGGAGTTGAATCTCATGCAAAGGAGATGGTTGGAGCTCATTAGGAATTATGATATGAAGTTGCACTACCATCCCGGAAAGGCTAATGTAGTAGCCGATGCGTTGAGCCGTAAGAGTCATGTCAATACACTCATGACCAGAGGATTACCCAAGGAGTTAGCAGAGGATCTTCGCGAGCTATGTTTGGAAATAGTTCCAAGAGGTTATGTAGCAGCGTTGGAAATTCAGTCTACCTTGATGGATAAGATCAGAGAAGCTCAGAAGACTAACAAAGAGATTGCCGAAATAAAGGAAAGGATGAGCAAAGGAAAGGCTAAAGGATTTCGTGAGGATGAGCATGATACTTTATGGTTTGAGGATCGCGTATATGTGCCCAATGACCCCGAGATCAGGAAGTTCATTCTGTAGGAGGCCCATGATTCACCGTATTCGTATCACTCAGGAAACACCAAGATGTATCTGGATTTGAAGGATAGTTTCTGGTGGACCGGAATGAAGAAGGATATTGCCGAGTATGTAGCAGTATGCGATGTATGTCAGGGAGTAAAGGCAGAGCATCAGAAGCCAACAGGTTTGCTACAGCCATTGCCGATGCCCGAATGGAAGTGGGGTAAGTTAGGCATGGATTTTATCATGGGTTTGCCCAAGACTCGTGCAGGCTATGACTTGATATGGGTTATAGTCGATCGGTTAACGAAGGTAGCTCATTTCATCCCAGTGAAGACCACTTACACTAGTGCTAAGTTGGCAAAGATATACATGACCATGATCGTATGTCTGCATGGAGTTCCGAGGACCATTGTATCAGATAGGGGAACCCAGTTTACCTCAAAGTTTTGGAATCACTTGCATGAGACTTTGGGTACCAGGCTAGAGTTCAATACAGCCTTTCATCCACAGACGGATGGACAGACTAAGAGCGTCAATCAGATTCTGGAGGACACGTTGAGAGCTTGTGCGCTAGGTTATGGATCTAGTTGGGACGATAATCTGCCGTATGCAGAGTTCTCATACAACAACAGTTATCAAGCCAGTTTGAAGATGGCCCCTTTCGAAGCTTTGTACGGAAGGAGGTGCAGGACACCGCTATTATTGGATGAAGTTGGAGATCGTCAATTGTTTGGACCAGATTTGATTAAGGAGTCTGAAGAGAAGGTTAAACTGATTTGTGATAGACTCAAGGTAGCCCTGTCCAGGCAAAAGAGCTATGCGGATTCTAAACGCAAGGAGACAGTTTATGAAGTCAGAGACAGAGTATATCTTCGTGTGTCTCCACTTCGAGGAGTTAAGCATTTTGGAGTTAAAGGAAAGTTGGCACCACATTTTGTGGGACCATACAAAGTTTTGGAACGTATGGGAGAAGTGGCTTACAAGCTAGAATTGCCAGAAGGATTGTCAGGAGTTCATGATGTGTTTCACGTTTCCTAGTCGAAGAAGTGCCACGCAGAGATGGCCGATATTCCTCTGAGAGATACAGTGCCACTGGAAGCGATTTAGTTGGATAACGATTTGACCTACGAGGAGAAACCAGTGAAGATTCTCGAGTTTTCCAGCCGAGTCACACGTAGCAAGGTTATCAAGTTCTGCAAAGTTCAGTGGAGCCACCATACCGAGGATGAAGCCACCTGGGAACGAGAGGAAGACTTACTGAAGGACCACCCACACCTATTTTCTAGCCAACCCAAATCTCGAGGGCGAGATTCATCTTAAGGTGGGTAGGTTTGTAACATCCCAAATTTTCAATTTGGAATGTTATACATTGGGTCATCATTGCATATCATATTTTATTGCATTTTTGGTTTATCCTAGAAATTCTAAGCAACTCAAGGACCCACAGAGAGAGTTGGGGATTTCGTTATTTTCATATTTGAGTTTTCTCAAATTTTGAAAAGAGGATTATTTGGTTTTAATTACTTTTCTCTTCGAATATTTCCAAAGTTAAAATAAAAGAGAGGGGATAAAATGACTTCTCCAAAATAAATAAGTATTGGAGGAAAAATATTAAATCAAATAAGAATTTTATTTGGAGTTTTATTGCTATTTTATTGAAATAGGATAAAAATGCGTTTTTAAAAATTGCATTAGAGGCCCAAATAAATTTTCACTTTGTCCGCGATATCATTAGAGGACCGTGAAAATTTATTTCAGGATTTTTGGACTCCATTTAGTATTTCTTTTATTAGTTTTTCTATGTCAGGATTTATTTAAAAAAAAGCTAACCGATCTAACCAGGCCGTGCCCGAGCCGGACACTAGCCCGGCCGGCTTTATAAGCCGAGGCCCGAGGCCCGCAGCTACCCCAGCCGCCGCCCCGAAACCCTAGCCCGCCCGCGCCGCCGCCGCTGCTCGCGCCCCACCGCCACCGCTAGCTGCGCCGTCGCCCCGTCCCGCTGCCAGAGCCACCGCCGCCATCGACCCCGCCGACCGCCACCGCCGACCTCGCCGCTGGAGCAGCCCCTCCGCCGCCCCGCCCGCCGAGGTAGCCGCCGCCGCCGGTTTTCTCGAAAAAACCGATCGTTTTTTTTTGAAACCCTAGATCTAGTTTTTTTCCAGATCGGTTCGGTTTTTTCGGTTTAGTTAAATAGCGGACATTCGTCCGTACGTTCATTTTAATGAACATTGTTTATTAGTTTGCTGTAGACAGCGAACATTCGTTCGTTAGCCTGTTCGTCTTGTTTTATTTTCCAGGGTATTCCGCGATTATTTTTGATCGTGATTTCTGCCCTGGTCTTCGTTTTAGTTTATCTTTTCGCTCGTTTATGCGATTCAGGTGAAACAAGTGCCTGGATCTTCGTCTCGAAGTCCTCTTTCTGTTTAACCAACTTTAACAAGATTTTGGTACTATAAAATTTGACTTTTGTCCAGATTAGTAAACGAATCTTGTTTCTTTCGTAGTTTGAGTTTTGTTGCTCCGTTTGATTTGATTCTTTTTGCAAACCGGAGTTCTTTAGTTGAAATTTCTGGTTAGATCTCTTATTTGAGTTTTACCCATGATTCTAGTTGAGTACTTATGTATGTTATTATTTGTTTGCGATAGAGTACCTGGAGTGTGAAGCGTGCTACTATGAGTCTCTAGGTTTTGCAGATCATCAGCAAGGCAAGTAACACTTTGATCATACCCCTTTATTACCCAGTTTTTATGCATGAGATCAACCCTCTAAAATTTGCATGGTTAGGATATGATTTAACATGTGGGTTTTGGGAAGTAGATGATGAGGTAGAACCTATTTCCCTTTTATTATCAAACCTTTGGGAGTTACTTCTACGTTATGCTCAGGGTTGCTATGCTATGCTCGTAGACGTGGATTGGGTGAGTGTATCCATGAAAGATGTGAGTATTGCTAATTAATGATTAACTTAAGGTGGCTACTTAAATACACATCTGGGTGGATTAGTTGAGGCACCCTGGAGTGCCCAGTGGTTGTCAGGGCACCTGGAGAATCCAGTGTTGTCCTAGGATATCCCAGAGTACCCGTGTGATCATCCTATCGAATGCCACCCAGGCTCAAAGGGATCATAAGATTATTCATGCTAGAAACTTCCGTGTGCAGCCAGACGCTAGAAACTTTCGAATGCCACCCAGTTGAGTATGTTGCATGACCTCTTTCAGTGGTAGACTAGCAGATGTAGGGGATGTAGGTTGGTACTGTCTACCCAGAGTAAAGAGTTAATGTTTCTAAAAGACTGTGTCTCAGTCATCTGTTTCTCAAACACCATGTAGTGTGAGAAATCCAAGGGAGGAGATCGAGTCTTGTGGGAAAAAGTGCGCAAACTCTGCAGAGTGTATAAACTAATCATGGTTAGCCGTGTCCCCGGTTATGGACATCTTGAGTATCTGGTTCTTGGATTATCATGTTGATCTCATCACTCTAAATTAATTTGAATGGGTTTAATGATGATGCTTAATTGGGATTGAATTGGATGAACCTTCTCAATGTTTAACAACCACCATGACAGTTAAACAAAATTTATTCCTTTGTTGTAGGAAAAAATTGGCTTTATGCAAAAACTGTAACCATAGAGCTTTCCACCAGCCATATATGCATGTACTGACAACATTTATTCTGTTCATTACTCTGTGATACTTTGCCAACATATTCCATGTGCTGACCCGTTTTCGGCTGCAACATATCATGTTGCTGAGTTTCCAGACAACGAGTAAGGTGCCATAGGTCGTTGTCGTTCACTTAGCTATGCCGTTGGAGTTGATGGACTCACTTTATCTTCCAAGCCTTCCGCTGTTATCGTATTTAGATGGCCTTAAGCCATATTATTGTAATAAGTTCTCTTTTGAGACGTTCGATGTAATAAGTGTGTGATTGAAACTCTGTTATAAATCCTCAAGTACTGTGCGTGTCAGCATTACTGGTCCAGGGATGACACTGATGCACAGAGACTAGACTATTTAAGGTCTGGTCGCTATAGCTATTGAGTTGATTCTTTTTGCAGAAGTTTAATATAAAAATTGCTCACGTGGTCCAATTTGTTTCATAATTTCTAGAGTAGCAGAAGTATGGTTTGAGTCCAGATCATTATAGACTGTTCTGTTTTTGACAGATTTTGTTTTCAATGCATAGTTTGTTTGTTTTCTAGTGTGTATGGCTTATATTGCTCAATATAAGTGGTGGAAATGTTATGGTACAATAGGCATCATGTGGAAAAAAATTATAAATCCTGTCTTTGACAGTACCAAAAGTGAAATGGTTTGCTCTTTATCATACTAACCTATCTCACGAAGTTCCATTAAGTTTTGTGTGATTGAAGTTTCCAAGTGTTGGGTGAGACATCGATATGAGGAGAATAAGGAATGACAAGACCCTAAGATTGGTGATGCACAAGGCACCCCAAGTTAATATCCAAGGAATATCCAAGCAACTAAGGTTGGGGATGCACCGGAAGGCATCCCCTCTTTTGTCTCCAACATTATCGGTAACCTCACTTGGAGCTATGTTTTCATTCGTCACATGATATGAGTTTTACTTGGAGCATCATTTTATTTAGTTAGGATTTGCTTTCTGTTACTTATAATAAAGTTTTGCATCTTTCATTTCAATAAAAATGTCAAGGATAGCCTTTACTATGCTTATTTTACAAGTCTACATGTTGCTATTTGAAAACAGTAAGTTTACTGTGTTGCAAAAATTCCCTAGAAAAGTCAGAGTGTGATAAAATGTTGAAACTTTTTGCATAATAAGATCTAATAAATTTTCTGCAATGTGGTAGATTTTCATAATTTTTGCAGTTTGGTAAGTATGATGAATCTTGCTTTCTTTACAGACCGCAAGGGATGGATAAGACAATTCCCGAGCTCTTTGCAATGCTAAAGGCTGCGGAGGTAGAAATCAAGAAGAAGCATCAAGTGTTGATGGTCAAAAAGACCGCCAGTTTCAAGAAGAAGGGTAAATGGAAGAAGGGGAACTTCAAGAAGAATGGCAAGCAAGTTGCTACTCAAGTGAAGAAGCTCAAGTCTGGACCTAAGCCTGAGACTGAGTGCTTCTACCGCAAAGGTACTGGTCACTGGAAGCAGAACTGCCCCAAGTATTTGGCGGATAATAAGGATGGCAAAGTGAACAAAGGTATATGTGATATACATGTTATTGATGTGTACCTTACTAATGCTCACAGTAGTGCCTGGGTATTTGATACTGGTTCTGTTGCTAATATTTGTAACTCGAAACAGGGGCTACAGATTAAGCGAAGATTGGCTAAGGACGAGGTGACGATGCGCGTGGGAAATACTTCCAAAGTCGATGTGATCGCCATCGGCACGCTACCTCTACATCTACCTTTAGGATTAGTTTTAAACCTGAATAATTGTTATTTGGTGCCAGCGTTAAGCATGAACATTATATATGGATCTTGTTTGATGCGAGACGGTTATTCATTTAAATCCAAGAATAATGGTTGTTCTATTTATATGAGTAATATCGTTTATGGTCATGCACCCTTGAAGAGTGGTCTATTTTTGTAGAATCTCAATAGTAGTGATACACATATTCATAATATTGAAGCCAAAAGATGCAGAGTTGATAATGATAGTGCAACTTATTTGTGGCACTGCCGTTTGGGTCATATTTGTGTAAAGCGCATGAAGAAACTCCATACTAATGGACTTTTGGAATCACTTGATTATGAATCACTTGGTACTTCCGAACCATGCCTCATGGGCAAGATGACTAAAAGTCCGTTCTCCGGAACAATGGAGCGAGCAACATATTTATTGGAAATAATACATACTGATGTATGCGGTCCGATGAATATTGAGGCTCGCGGCGGGTATCATTATTTTCGACCTTCACAGATGATTTAAGCAGATATAAACATGTGTATATCTACTTGATGAAACATAAATCTTAAACATTTGAGAAGTTCAAAGAATTTGAGAGTGAAGTGGAAAATGATCGTAACAAGAAAATAAAGTTTCTGCGATCTGATCGTGGAGGAGAATACTTGAGTTACGAGTTTGGCCTTCATTTGAAACAATGCGGAATAGTGTCGCAACTCACGCCATCCAGAACACCACAACGTAATGGTGTGTCCGAATGTCGTAAATGCACTTTATTAGATATGGTGCGATCTATGATGTCGCGTACAAATTTATTGCTATCGTTTTGGGGTTATGCTTTAGAGACGGTTGCATTCACGTTAAATAGGGCACCATCTAAATCCGTTGAGACAACACCTTATGAACTATGGTTTGGCAAGAATCCCAAGTTGTCGTTTCTTAACGTTTAGGGATGCGATGCTTATGTGAAAAAGCTTCAACTTGATAAGCTCGAACACAAATCGGAGAAATGTGTCTTCATAGGATACCCAAAGGAGACTGTTGGGTAAATCTTCTATCACAGATCCGAAGGCAAGATATTAGTTGCTAAGAATGGATCCTTTCTAGAGAAGGAGTTTCTCTCGAAAGAAGTGAGTGGGAGGAAAGTAGAACTTGATGAGGTAACTATACCTGCTCCCTTGTTGGAAAGTAGTACATCACAGAAATTAGTTCCTGTGATTCCTATACCAATTACTGAGGAAGCTAATGATGATGATCGTGTAACTTCAGATCAAGTTACTATCGAACCTTGTAGGTCAACCAGAGTAAGATACGCACCAGAGTGGTACGGTAATCCTGTTTTGGAGGTCATGTTACTTGACCATGACGAACCTACGAACTATGAGGAAGCGATGATGATCCTAGATTCCACGAAATGGCCTGAGGCCATGAAATTTGAGATGGGATCCATGTACGAGAACAAAGTCTGGACTTTGCTTGACTTGCCCAATGATCGGCAAGCCATAGAGAATAAATGGATTTTCAAGAAGAAGAGTACCGCTGGCGGTAATGTTACTGTCTATGAAGCTCGACTTGTTGCCAAAGGTTTTCGACAAGTTCGAGGAGTTGACTACGAGGAGACCTTCTCACCCGTAGCGATGCTTAAGTCCGTCCGAATCATGTTAGCAATTGCCGCATTTTATGATTATGAAATTTGGCAAATGGATGTAAAGACAACATTCCTGAATGGATTTCTGGAAGAAGAGTTGTATATGATGCATCCAGAAGGTTTTATCGATCCAAAGGGTGCTAACAAAGTGTGCAAGCTCCAGCGATCCATTTATGGACTGGTGCAAGCATCTCGGAGTTGGAATAAACATTTTGATAGTGTGATCAAAGCATATGGTTTTATACAGACTTTTGGAGAAGCCTGTATTTACAAGAAAGTGAGTGGGAGCTTTGTAGCATTTCTAATATATATGTGGATGACATATTGTTGATTGGAAATGATATAGAGTTTCTGGATAGCATAAAAGGATACTTGAATAAGAGTTTTTCGATGAAAGACCTCGGTGAATCTGCTTATATATTAGGCATCAAGATCTATAGAGATAGATCAAGACGCTTAATTGGACTTTCACAAAGCACACACCTTGATAAAGTTTTGAAGAAGTTCAAAATGGATCAAGCAAAGAAAGGGTTCTTACCTGTGTTACAAGGTGTGAAGTTGAGTCAAACTCAATGCCCGACCACTGCAGAAGATAGAGAGAAAATGAAAGTCATTCCCCATGCTTCAGCCATAGGTTCTATCATGTATGCAATGATGTGTACCAGACCTGATGTGTGCCTTGCTATTATTTTAGCAGGGAGGTACCGAAGTAATCCAGGAGTGGATCACTGGACAGCGGTCAAGAACATCCTGAAATACTTGAAAAGGTCTAAGGATATGTTTCTTGTTTATGGATGTGACAAAGAGCTCGTCGTAAAAGTTACGTCAATGCAAGCTTTGATACTGACCCGGATGATTCTAAGTCACAAACCGGATACGTATTTATATTGAATGATGAAGCTGTCAGTTGGTGCAGTTCTAAGCAAAGCGTCGTGGAGGGGTCTACGTGTGAAGCGGAGTACATAGCTGCTTCGGAAGCAACAAACGAAGGAGTCTGGACGGAGGAGTTCATATCTGATCTCGGTGTCATACCTAGTGCATCGGGTCCAATGAAAATCTTTGTGACAATACTGGAGCAATTGCCTTGGCGAAGGAATCCAGATTTCACAAGAGAACCAAACACATCAAGAGATGCTTCAATTCCATCCACGATCAAGTCAAGGAGGGAGACATAGAGATTTGCAAGATACATACGGATCTAAATGCTTCATACCCATTGACTAAGCCTCTCTCACGAGAAAAATATGATCAGCACTAAGACTCCATGGGTGTTAGAATCATTACTATGTAATCTAGATTATTGACTGTAGTGCAAGTGGGAGACTGAAGGAAATATTCCCTAGAGGCAATAATAAAGTTGTTATTTATATTTCTTTATATCATGATAAATGTTTATTATTCATGCTAGAATTGTATTAACCAGAAACTTAGTACATGGGTGAATACATAGACAAACAGAGTATCACTAGTATGCCTCTACTTGACTAGCTCGTTCAACAAAGATGGTTAAGTTTCCTAGCCATAGACATGAGTTGTCATTTGATTAACGGGATCACATCATTAGAGAATGATCTGATTGACATGACCCATCCATTAGCTTAGCACTATGATCATTTAGTTTAGTGCTATTGCTTTCTTCATGACTTATACATGTTCCTATGACTATGAGATCATGCAACTCCCGAATACCGGAGGAACACTAACTGTGCTATCAAACATCACAACATTACTAGGTTATTATAAAGATTGTCTATAGGTGTCTCTGATGGTGTTTGTTGAGTTGGCATAGATCGAGATTAGGATTTGTCACTCGGATTGTTGGAGAGGTATCTCTGGGTCCTCTCGGTAATGCACATCACTATAAGCCTTGCAAGCAATGTAACTAATGAGTTAGTTACGGGATGATGCATTATAGAGCGAGTAAAGAGACTTCCCGGTAACGAGATTGGACTAGGTATTGAGATACCGACGAGCGAATCTCGGGCAAGTAACATACCAATGACAAAGGGAACAATGTATGTTGTTATGTGATTTGACCGATAAAGATCTTCGTAGAATATGTGGGAGCCAATATGAGCATCCAAGTTCCGCTATTGGTTTTTGACCGGAGAAGAGTCTCGGTCATGTCTACATAGTTCTCGAACCCGAAAGGTCCGCACGCTTAACGTTCGTCGATGATTGGTATTATGAGTTTATGTGTTTTGTTCTACCGAAGGTTGTTCGGAGTCCCGGATGTGATCACAGACATGATGAGGAGTCTTGAAATGGTCGAGCCATAAAGATTGATATATTGGAAGGCTATTTTTGGACACCGGAAATGTTCATATAGGTTCGGGCATTTTTTGGAGTACCGGGGGGTTACCCGAACCCCCCGGGGAGTTAATGGGCCTTAATGGGCCATGGTGGAAGAGAGGAGGAGGCGGCCAGGTGTGGTGCGTGCCCCCTAGGCCCAATCCGAATTGGGGTAGGGTTTGGGGGGCAGCCCCCTTTCCTTCTCCCCCTTCTTCCCTTCCTTCCCCCTCCTAGTTGGACTGGGAAAGGGGGGAAACCTACTCCTAGTAGGAGTAGGAAACCCCCCTTGAGGCGCGCCCTAGGAGGCCAGCCCTCCCCCTCCTCCACTCCTTTATATACGGGGGAGGGGGCACCCCATAGACACAAGTTGATTGTTTTAGCCATGTGCGATGCCCCCCTCCACAGATTTCCACCTCGGTCATATCGTTGTTGTGCTTAGGCAAAGCCCTATTCGGTAACTTCATCATCACCGTCATCACGCCGTCGTGCTGACAAAGCTCTCCCTCTGCCTCAGCTGGATCAAGAGTTCGAGGGACGTCACCAAGTTGAACGTGTGCAGATCGCGGAGGTGCCGTGCGTTTGGTACTTGATCTGTTGGATCGGGAAGACGTTCAACTACATCAACCGCATTACTTAACGCTTCCGCTTACGGTCTACGAGGTTATGTGGACACACTCTCCCGCTCATTGCTATGCATCACATAGATAGATCTTCCGTGATCTTAGGCAAAAAAATTGAAATATTGCGTTCCCCAACATTGCCTCCCCTCTTTCCTATTCCAACAAGGGGGGAGAGGGAAGGAGGAAGAGGGGAGAAGGAAAGAGGGGGGGGGGCGCCCCTCCTAGTCCAATTCGGACCAGCCCATGGGGGGGGGGGGGCGCGGCCTCCACTTGTGGCCCTTCTCTCCTTTGCACGAAAGCCCAATAAGGCCCATTACTTCCCTGGGGGGTTCCGGTAACCACCCGGTACACCGAAACTTATCCGATACTTACCAAAACCATTCAGGTGTCTGAATATAACCTTCTAATATATGAATCTTTACCTCTCAACCATTTCAGGACTCCTCATGATGTCCGTGATCTCATCCGGGACTCTGAACAAACTTCGTCCATCAAATCACATAACTCATAATACAGATCGTCATCGAACGTTAGGCGTGCAGATCCTACGGGTTCGAGAACTATGTAGACATGACAGAGACACATCTCCGGTCAAAAACCAATAGCGGAACCTGGATGCTCATATTGTCTCCTACATATTCTATGAAGATCTTTATCGGTTAAACCGCATAACAACATACGTTGTTCCCTTTGTCATCGGTATGTTACTGGCCCGAGATTCGATCATTGGTATCCTCATACCTAGTTCAATCTCGTTACCGGCAAGTCTCTTTACTCGTTCCATAATACATCATCCCGCAACTAACTCATTAGTTACATTGCTTGCATGGCTTATACTGATGTGCATTACGGAGAGGGCCCGGAGATACCTCTCCGATACTCGGTGTGACAGATCCTCATCTCGATCTATGCCAACTCAACAAAAATCATCAGAGACACCTGTAGAGCATCTTTATAATAACCCAGTTACGTTGCGATGTTTGATAGCACACTAAGTGTTCCTTCGGTATTCGGAAGTTGCATAATCTCATAGTCAGAGGAACATGTATAAGTCATGAATAAAGCAATAGCAATAAAACTAAACGATCATTAATGCTAAGCTAACAAATGGGTATTGTCCATCACATCATTCTCTAATGATGTGATCCCGTTCATCAAATGACCACACATGTCTATGGTTAGGAAACTTAACCATATTTGATTAATGAGCTAGTCAAGTAGAGGCATACTAGGGACACTTTGTTTGTCTATGTATTCACACATGTACTAAGTTTCCGGTTAATACAATTCTAGCATGAATAATAAACATTTATCATGATATAAGGAAATATAAATAACAACTTTATTATTGCCTCTAGGGCATATTTCCTTGAGTCTCCCACTTGCACTAGAGTCAATAATCTAGATTACATACTAATGATTCTAACACCCATGGAGTCTTGGTGCTGATCATGTTTTTCTCGTTAGAGGCTTGGTCAACGGGTCTGCAACATTCAGACCCGTATGTATCTTGCAAATCTCTATGTCTCCCTCCTTGACTTGATCGCGGATGGAATTGAAGCGTCTCTTGATGTGTTTGGTTCTCTTGTGAAATCTGGATTCCTTCGCCAAGGCAATTGCTCCAGTATTGTCACAAATGATTTTGATTGGACCCGATGCACTAGGTATTACACCTAGATCGGAAATGAACTCCTGCATCCAGACTCCTTCATTTACAGCTTCTGAAGCAGTTATGTACTCCGCTTCACACGTAGATCCCGCCACGACGCTTTGCTTTGGAACTGCACCAACTGACAGCTCCACCATTCAATATAAATACATATCTTGTTTCTGACTTAGCGTCATTCGGACCAGTGTCAAAGCTTGCATCGACGTAACCATTTACGACGAGCTCTTTGTCACCTCCATCAACGGGAAACATATCCTTGGTCCTTTTCAGGTATTTCAGGATGTTCTTGACCGCTTGATATGTCTCCAACATATCTATAATTTATGAACAATTCATGCTGTTATTTTATCATTCTTGGGTGTTTTACAATCATTTTATAGCAACTTTATATCATTTTTTGGGACTAACCTATTGACCCAGTGCCCAGTGCCAGTTGCTGTTTTTTGCTTGTTTTTTAATTACATGAAATCAATATCAAACAGAATCCAAACAACGCGATTTTTTTTGGAGAATTGTTTTGGGCCAGAAGACTCCCAATGGGCCACAGAAGCACCTGGGGGGTGCCCCGAGGGGGGCACAACCCATCAGGGCACGCTAGGGCCCCCTAGCGCGCCCAAGTGGGTTATGCCCACCATGGTGGCCTCCCGTACCCCTTCTTCGCACTATAAATTCCCAAATATTCCGACACCCCTCGGGGTAGACCTAGATTAGAAGTTCTGCCGCCGCAAGGTCTCTATATCCATGAAAAACAATTTAGACCCTGTTCCAGCACCCTGCCGGAGGGGGGGAAACATCTTCGGTGGCCATCTTCATCATCCCGGTGGCCACCACGATGAGGAGGGAGTAGTCCACCCTCGGGGCTGAGGGTTTGTACCAGTAGCTATGTGTTTAATCTCTCTCTCTCATGATCTATATCACGGGCTTTGTTAATATAGTTGGATCATATGATGTTTATACCCTCTATACTCTTGTTATGATGAATTGAATCTTTACCTTTTGAAGTTTTGTCTTGTCGGATTGAATATTTAGAGACGAGAACACATGATATATGTCTTGCAATATGAATACTTGAGGTGAAAATTGGGGTATGTAATTGATTCACTTGATATACGTTATGGCATTCAACTCACGGATTCCCGCGGTGACATTGGGGTAATCTATGCATAGGGGTTGATGCACATTTTTCTCCGGTAGAAACTTTGGGGTCTCTTTGTAGTTCCTTGTGTGGATTGACTATTATGAATATGAATATGCTTTGGTGTTATCTTAGTATGAACTCTTGATTAGATCGAATGGAAATAATATCTTGTGTTATTCTAGTACGAACTCTAGGATAGATTGATCGGAAAGAATAGCTTTGAGGTGGCTTCGTACCCTACAAACGATTCCTATCTTTTGTTCTCGGCTAATAGGAACTCGGGAGTGATTCTTTGTTGCAATTTGAGGGATAATCATATGATCCAACTATGTTAACACTGTTGAGAGATTGCACTAGCGAAAGTACGAACCCTAGGCCTCATTTTCAATCATTACAATACCGTTTTTGTGCCCGTTTACTATTTGCTACCTTGCTGTTTTTATTTAGTCCGATTATAAAAATATATTTCTACCATCAATATTACACTTTTATCACCATCTCTTCGCCGAACTAGTGCACCTATACAATTTGCCATTGTATTGGGTGTGTTGGGGACACAAGAGATTTCTTGTATTTGGTTGCAGGGTCGTTTGAGAGAGACCACCTTCATCCTACACCTCTCATGGATTGATAAACTTTAGGTCATCCACTTGAGGGAAAATTGCTATTGTCCTACAAAACTCTGCGCTTGGAGGCCCAACACGTGTCTACAAGAATAAAGTTGCGTAGTAGACATCAAGCTCTTTTCTGGCGCCGTTGCCGGGGAGGTGAGTGCATGAAGGTATATCTTTAGATCTTGCTATTGAATCTTTTAGTTTCTTGTTTATCACTAGTTTGGTCTATTAAAGAAAACTAAAAAAATGGAATTTAGGTTGCATCATATTATTGATCATCTTTATAATATCTTTCTTGAAAATGATGGTTCGGAAAATTGTGCTCGATTGTTAGAAGAAGAAGTCAATAAAATGCTTGGCACAAAATATTTGAATGATGAGCATGATTGCAATGTTGTTAGTGTGAATTCTTTGAATATCCAAAATGCTAATGATGATTGCACAAGTCATGGCAAAAATGTTTCTTATAAGCATGTCACTTTTTGCGGAGTGAATTGGGAGTGCCTTTACACACCAAAAAGGGAAGATAGATTTTGTAAGAAACATAAAAATTTGGAAACGAAAATGTTGCAAGAGAGGCTAGACGATTGTGCTGAAAGATGTAATTTTTTCGGCCATCCTTGTGAACTTTGCAATGAACATGGTCATTTAAATCTTCAATGTAGATTCTTTCATGATCAAATAGTGTCCAAAAATTGTGATAACTTGATTACCCTTGAGCATCACAAAGATCTTAGTCTTCTTTTGGGGTATGAAGAAATGAAACGTATAACTAAGGATATTCCAAAATTTAATCTTGATAGATTTCCTGATTTTGATCTAGAGGAAATTTATATGTTTTGTGCGGTGAATTGCATTGAGAATCCTTATATTTCCAACTATCTAAAGTCAAGAAATTAAATAGAATATGAAGAGGGTACTAATGAAAGGGAAAATATTTCCCAAAACCCTCCTAGTGTTTATTATGATGAATCAGGTAACGAGGAGGAGCTTCTTATCCAACCAATCTCATCAATAAGAAGCTTGAAAAGATTTAATGAACCCATACATGATGTGGTGAAGAAGAAGAAAAAAATAAGAAAGAAGAGAGGTAAAAAGGTATCTCTCCCAAATAATGTTGCTCCTATTATTGTTGTGCCCCATGAAAATGAATCAAAAATTATTGTGTAAGATGATGAACTTGATGATGATTTTGGTATGCCTATTGCTTGTTGTGATGATTATGATTGGGGAGATAATGATACTTCTTTTGATCTTGGAAATCTTTTTGGCACCAACTTGGGAAATTATGATGATAGCAATTTTTATACCGTTGGTGCCATTCATACTACTAATGATGAGAATGATTATGCTTATGATATGCCAAGCCACAAGCTTGGGGATGCTATGTTTGATGAGAATGACATGTTTGAGAATTTATTTGCTGCAATTCATGTTTGTCCCAAGCTTGGGGAGGCTATGTTTAATGAAGATGATCTTTTTAGTCCCCCTACTTTGAATGATCAAACTTATTGCATTTTTGGTTGATCCTAGAAATTCTAAGCAACTCAAGGACCCACGGAGAGAGTTGGGGATTTCGTTATTTTCATATTTGAGTTTTCTCAAATTTTGAAAAGAGGATCATTTGGTTTTAATTATTTTTCTCTTAGGCTATTTCCAAAGTTAAAATAAAAGAGATGGGATAAAATGACTTCTCCAAAATAAAGAAGTATTAGAGGAAAAATATTAAAATCAAATGAGAATTTTATTTGGAGTTTTATTGCTATTTTATTGGAATTAGGAAAAAATGCATTTTTCCAAATTGCATTAGAGGCCGAAATAAATGTTCACATTATCCACAATATCATTAGAAGATCGTGAAAAATTATTTTCGGATTTTTGGACTCCGTTTAGTATTTATTTTATTAGTTTTTCTGCGTCAGGATTTTTTTTTTTAAAAAGCTAGCCGACCTAACCGGGCCTTGCCCGAGCCGGACACTAGCCCGGCCGGCTTTATAAGCCGAGGCCCGAGGCCCGCAGCCACCCCAACCGCCGCCCCAAAACCCTAGGCCCGCCCGCGCTGTCGCCGCCGCTACTAGCTGCGCGGCCGCCCCGTCCCGCCGCTGAAGCCACCGCCGCCGTCGACCCCGCCGCCCGCCACCGCCGACCCCACCACCGGAGCAGCCCCGCGGCCGTCGACCCCGCCACCGCCTCGCCCGCCGAGGTAGCAGCCACCGCCGCCGGTTTTCCCGGAAAAACTGATTGGTTTTTTCGAAACCCTAGATCTAGTTTTTTTTCAGATCGGTTCGGTTTTTTCGGTTTAGTTAAATAGCGGACGTTCGTCTGTACGTTTGTTTTAACGAACGTTGTTCGTCGGTTAGCCGCAGACAGCGAACGTTCATTCGTTAGCCTGTTCGTCTCATTTTATTTTCCAGGGTATTTCCATGATATTTTCGATCGTGATTTCTGCCCTGATATTCGTTTTAGTTTATATTTTCGCTCGTTTATCAGACTGAGGTGAAACAAGCGCCTGGATCTTCGTCTCGAAGCCCTCTTTCTATTTAACCAACTTAAACAAGATTCTCTTACTATAAAATTTGACTTTAGTCCAGATTAGTAAACGAATCTTGTTTCTTCGTAGTTTGAGTTTGGTTGCTCCGTTTGATTTGATTCTTTGTGCAAACCAGAGTTCTTCAGTTGAACTTTCTGGTTACATCTCTTATTTGAGTTTTACCCGTATTTCTAGTTGAGACGGTTATCATTTAAAACAGAGAATAATGGTTGTTCTATTTATATGAGTAATATCTTTTATGGTCATGCACCCTTGAGGAGTGGTCTATTTTTGTTGAATCTCAATAGTAGTGACACACATATTCATAATATTGAAGCCAAAAGATGCAGAGTTGATAATGATAGTGCAACTTATTCGTGACACTGCCGTTTGGGTCATATTGGTGTAAAGAGCATGAAGAAACTCCATTCTGATGGACTTTTGTAATCACTTGATTATGAATCAGTTGGTACTTGCAAACCGTGCCTCATGGGCAAGATGACTAAAACGCCGTTCTCCGGAACAATGGAACGAGCAACAGATTTGTTGGAAATCGTACATACTGATGTATGTGGTCCAATGAATATTGACGCTCGCGGCGGGTATCGTTATTTTCTCACCTTCACAGATGATTTGACAATATATGGGTATATCTACTTGATGAAACATAAGTCTAAAAATTTGAAAAGTTCAAAGAATTTTAGAGTGAAGTGGAAGATCATCATAACAAGGAAATAAAGTTTCTACGATCTGATCGTGGAGGAGAATATTTGAGTTACGAGCTTGGTCTTCATTTGAAACAATGCGGAATAGTTCCGCAACTCATGCCACCCGGAACACCACAACGTAATGGTGTGTCCGAACGTCTTAATCGTACCTTACTAGATATGGTGCGGTCTATGATGTCTCTTATTGATTTACTGTATTGTTTTGGGGTTATGCTTTAGAGACGTCTGCATTCACGTTAAATAGGGCACCACCTAAATCCGTTGAGACAACGCCCTATGAACTGTGGTTTGGCAAGAAACCCAAGTTGTCGTTTCTTATAGTTTGGGGCTGCGACGCTTATGTGAAAAAGCTTCAACCTAATAAGCTCGAACCAAAATCGGAGAAATGTGTCTTCATAGGATACCCAAAGGAGACTGTTGGGTACACCTTCTATCACAGATCCGAAGGAAAGACATTCATTGCTAAGAATTTATCCTTTCTAGAGAAGGAGTTTCTCTCAAAAGAAGTAAGTGGGAGGAAAGTAGAACTTGATGAGGTAACTGTCGGTGTCAAAACCGGCGGATCTCGGGTAGGGGGTCCCGAACTGTGCGTCTAAGGCTAATGGTAACAGGAGGCGGGGGACACAATGTTTACCCAGGTTCGGGCCCTCTCGATGGAGGTAATACCCTAGTTCCTACTTGATTGATCTTGATGATATGAGTATTACAAGAGTTGATCTACCACGAGATCATAGAGGCTAAACCCTAGAAGCTAGCCTATGATTCTGATCGTTGTTGTCCTATAGACTAAACCCTCTGGTTTATAGACACCGGAAGGGGTTAGGGTTACACAGAGTCGGTTACAGAGAAGGAGATCTACATATCCGAATTGCCAAGCTTGCCTTCCATGCAAAGGAGAGTCCCACCCGGACACGGGACGAAGTCTTCAACCTTGTATCTTCATAGTCCAACAGTCCGGCCAAATTATATAGTCCGGCTGTCCGAGGACCCCCTAATCCAGGACTCCCTCAGTAGCCCCTGAATGAGGCTTCAATGACGATGAGTCCGGCGCGCCGATTGTCTTCGGCATTGCAAGGCGGGTTCCTTCTCCGAATACTCCATAGAGGATTTTGAACACAAGGATCGTGTCCGGCTCTGCAAAACAAATTCCACATACCACCGTAGAGAGTACAATATTCCACAAATCTAATCTGTTGACAACTTTTCACAGCGTGACATCACGCCACAGCCCGGTCATTGTTTGAACCATTTTTCTCAACCAGCTGCTGCACATATCGCGAGGCAGTTTCCTTGGCACGTCTTGTCGAAGCAGAGATCGTGTCCCCTTATCATGGGATTCTCATTAATACGGGTGTGGGTAACCCAACCGCGACATCAATCGTGGCGCTTGGGGAATAAGCGATTTTACGGGGCAAGTGGGGAGGCGCACAGTTTCTACCACCTTTATAAAGGGATAAGAATTCCTCTTTTTCACCCACACCCTCTTCTTCCCCTGCCCATCCATTCTCGCACGCTCGAGCTCTAGCGCCCAAGTTCTCACCTTCTCCACAAAGCCATTCCAAACATGTCCGGAACGGGAGGCAAGTGGATGGTCTCCTTCGTTACGGAGGAGGACATTATGTAGCTCCGAGAAGCCGGATACCTGGCCGCAAACATCACGCACCGGTTTCCAGACACAGGGCAGATCGTCCCCACTCCAGAACCCCATGAGTGGATCGTATTCCTTGCCCACTTTGTCCGCGGACTGGGATTCCCCCTCCACCCATTTGTCCGCGGGCTCATGTTCTACTACGGGCTGGACTTCCATGATCTGGCCCCCAATTTCATCCTCAACACCTCAGCGTTTATCGTCGTGTGCGAGGCCTTCCTCCGCATCAAGCCCCACTTCGGCCTATGGCTGAAGACCTTCAATGTGAAGCCGAAGGTGGTGGTCAGCCAACAAGCGGAGTGCGGAGGCGCCATGGTGGGTAAGATGCCCAATGTCACCTGGCTCGAAGGCTCCTATGTGGAGACGGTGAAGGGGTGGCAATCGGGGTGGTTCTATATCACCGAGCCGCGTGACGCCAACTGGGCGGCGGCCCCCGAATTTCGGTCCGGCATCCCCATGCGGCTCACCTCTTGGAAAGAGAAGGGCTTAGCCTGGGTTCGTTGGTAGAGCTGAACGGACTCCAGACCTGTGTTAAAAATATGATAAGCAAGAAAATCAAGCTTGTCAACATGGTCCAGGGCATGCTCTTCTGCCGGATCCTTCCGTGTCAAAGACGAGCATTCAATATGTGGGAGTTTGACCCGGCCGAACACCAGACGCTACGAGAGCTCTTTGACATGATGCACAAAGACGTCTGGAAGGTACCTCCTCCCATTACCGAGGATCACGGACTCAGCGCAAAGCGCCCTGCCAATCCGGTAAGCTCTTTATATCTAACAAGATGTTCCTTTCCCCAGTATATTCGTGGGAGGGATCTAAGCCTCCACGCCAATTTAACAAGACTGGGTAGCGACAGCAAAGCGGATCGACTGTCCAGCTCCACTACCTGAAGATCCAGCAACGGTTCTCTTAACGGAGATGCTGTTTCCGGCGCCCTATGAGGTGCCGGAGAAGAAGGCCATGGGGACCAGGAAAGGTCTCCGGTGCAAGGTTGTATCGGACTCATCGTCCGAAGACACCGAGGCGCGCTCCTTCAATGAAAACGAGGAGGAGGAAGAGGAAAGTCCTCCCCCCACCACCGACTGGGCGGGACAAGAAAAGGAAGGCCGCCTCGTCTGGAGAGGCCGAAGGGTCCAAGAAGGGAAAGACCCTCCCTCCGGACCACTCCACAACAGCCACCTACAGCGACAAGGAGTGGCTGCCTAGGGACAAGCCCCTGGCAAAGTCGTAAGTATCCGGACACTATAATACTTCCGGCATGTTTTGCTTTATTGCTTCTTATCATGTTAAATATGATCGTGCAATCCGTCCAAAGCCCGTATCGACGTATCCTCCTCGGATGGATCTTTGAGCGAGTCGGCGATGAACAGCGATTCACTCCTGACGGCCACCACCCCCCGTCCCGCGGACGACACTGAGGTGTTGTCTCAGAGGATACCGGACCAGGGGGAGACAGTTCTAGAGACGCCCCAAGGCGAAATCCCAGACGCTGGGCACATGGGGGGAAAGACCCCCATGGATTCTGATGACGGGGGCCGCAACAAGTTTGGCCCCCAGCCGGATACTACGCCGGAACCTCCAGTGGTTCCGGATTCAGGAAGGTAGTCCCTCACTAAGGGGAGCGAGCCATCTGTGACGATGACCTCTGTCCATGCAGAGGCATCGGACAACTTGCTGGAAGCGCTTCAGGGCGCTTCCATTGATGAAGAACACCATACTCTTATGAGTACGGTGATTGAGAAGGTTTGGTCCGCCAAAAGCGGATTGACCGAAGCCTGCACCAGCCTCCTAACAGGCTTTGAGGTAAGTAATTAAATTATGAGAAAATATCCCAGCATAGACAGTAGCCCCTGATGCTCTGTTTGGTGTTCGGAAAGAAAGACCGAACAGAGGATCAAATAACATGCACATGAGTCTAATAAGAGTACGTCTACGTGAATAAGCAGGCGTCGCTGCTGGCCGCTGCCGCTCGCGCTGCAGAGGTCTCCGGACTGAAGCGGGACCTGGAGCGGAACGAGGAAGAGCTCGGCCTCGTGAAGAGGCTGCTCGAAGAAAATAAAGGTACACCATGCCCCGTATGTATGTCATATAAAAGAAAAATTGTTGATGCTAATACAAGCATCATGCATTTTAATAAGGGCTACGACCAAAGTGGCGACCCTTAAGAAGGCGTTGTCCAAGGCCGAAGACAAAGCGGCCAAGGAGCGCATCGAGCGCGAGAAGCAAGAGGCCCGAGTCGACGAGGTCCAGCAAGAGCTCCAGGATTTCGTCAAAAAATACGAGTCCTTGGAGAGTGACTCTAAGACGCGAGAGTGCAAGCATGCGAAGGCCCTCCAGAGCACACAAGATGCCAAGGCCGAAGCCCAAAAGGCCCGCCAGGATATTCAGGCGGCCAAGAAGATAGCGGCGGGTAAGGCATTCATTATTCAAAGCAAGCATGTGAAGGAGACTTTCCTTTTACTTACCCGAATTCAGAGCTCTCTAGGAGCATTCGCAGATCTGTCGCGCAACATATTGGATGCCGCAGAGTTCTACCGGGCTGAAGAAGGGAGCTCGACGGAGAAGTTGTTCTGGTCTCAATATATTGGGGCCAAACATCCGATGCCCTTGAGCGACCAGCTGAAGCAATTGGTCAAACTGCACAAGGCGGCCGAACTGGCCATGAAGGACCTCATAGTCCAGTTGTGGCCTGGCGAGCCCCTACCCAGCAGTTACTTCGGCCTTGTAAAGCGGCTGGTGAGTGCCTGTCCGCGGCTTGAAGTCATTAAGCGGTCAGTCTGCATTGAAGGTGCACGCAGGGCCTTCGCCGCGTGAAAGTGCACTAGGCGAAGATGGATGCCGAGAAGCTGGTGATGGAGGGGCCACCGGAGGGCAAGGAGCATCGCCGCCCCAAAAAGTACTATGACGGTGTCTTGAAGGGTGCCCGCCTTGTGGCGGAGGAATGTGCTAAGGATGTAATATTTGAATGAATGTACTCATGTGATCCTACAATATGAAAACGAATTCATGTGCATTATATAACGCTTGTTGATATAAAATATTACCTTCTGTGCGGCCGTTTATAAAATCTGAGAGTTGGTCAGTCGTCGGCTTCTGCCCCCATGTAACTAATACTCGGGTGTTCGAGATAAATCTAAACACTCTTTATCCAAATTTTTGGTCTGTTAAGGAGGTGTTTAGCGCAGCGAACAAGGCAATCGGACTATACAGCTTTATCACTCTCACTTAGCCATAGAAGTCTACAATTTTAAATTTTGGCGAAGCACCTAATATTCAGAAGGCCGAACTTGGGGCGCTATACATGCCTAAATCGGACAAGGCTGATTCCTCGCCCGAAGCGGAAAAAATCTTTAAGGATTTGAGACCTCTCGAACAGCGACCAGCTCTCGCCTCATCATGACAGTCAGTTTTTGGCTTTCTCTACTCAGGTGCTCGTCCGAAAGAACCGGGACACAGTCCTAGTAGTTCTCCCTGTGCTACCTTAGCCGATATCGCCGAACATAAGGCACCAAAACATGGGAGCCGGGCAAACCCAACTATTGACCCAAGACATGATTCGGACCTGATGCATACAATGCTATAAGTTCGGGGTGCCGCACTGTCAAAAGTGTTCGGACTTTTCTTGCCGTGTTATGGGGTACACTGAAGCCCCTGGCGAACTAGACAGTACCAAAATGTACGGGTGCAATTTGGAATAAATAAGCATTAAAAAGGTATAATGTAATAGTAAGCTAACGTTGTACATTATTTTCCATTGTTATTTGAATAATACGTCAAGGCGTATGTGTATAGGTTGTGGGATAAAAAAATAGGACTATTTAACATGTCCTTGACCAAGAGCGAGCTGCGTGTGGGTATGTAAAACGAGTATAGTGATCGATATCTGATTCCACCTGGGGATTCCCTTGTTAGCCAAAGCTTCTTGTCTCCTTGGTGTTTCCATCCCGTTATGGGTCCGATAGTCGGACTATCGGAAGAGCCTCCCGAAAATGGGGACCTGAAAAGAAAAGGTGTGAAGATATACGGATCCTGGGGCAGTTGAGCTGCATTGTGGACCATGTCGTAGCCGTGCCTCCGCCTATGCCCATGGTATTTTGAGTGCGTAATTATGTACGCGCGGCACAAATTTCGCCGCTTGACTGGGACTAGGACGAAGGCCGAATTGCTAGGAGAGCTCTGGACGTGCCAGACTATGATGTTGCAGGGTACTCCGGACTCGCTTGATGGTGTCCGGGGGCTTTATCACCGAATTGGCAGTCTGCCTAAGAAAGCTGCTTTGTACTTCTGCTACAAGGGTCACGGTGTGCTCCTCCGTACGGAGCGAGCGCTCTGTGTTTTCATTAACTGTTATAACCCCGCGAGGTCCTGGAATTTTGAGCTTGAGGTATGCATAATGCGGTACCGCATTGAATCTGGCAAATGCGGTTTGTCCGAGCAGCGCGTGATAGCCACTGCGGAAGGGGACGATATCGAAGATTAATTCCTCGCTTCAGAAGTTGTCCGGAGATCCGAAGACCACTTCCAGTGTGATTGAGCCCATGCAACAGGCCTCTACACCTGGTATGACACCTTTAAAGGTGTTTTTTGTGGGTTTGATCCTTGAGGGGTCGATGCCCATTTTGTGCACTGTATCCTGATAGAGCAGGTTCAGGCTGCTGCCACCGTCCATAAGGACTCGTGTGAGGTGGAATCCATCAATGATGGGGTCAAGGACCAATGCGGCGGAACCGCCATGACGGATACTAGTAGGATGGTCCCTGTGATTGAAAGTGATCGGACAAGAAGACCATGGGTTGAACTTTGGGGCGACTGGCTCCATCGCGTAGACGTCCCTTAGTGCCCGCTTGGGAATATGGGTTGCGTGTATCATGTTCACCATTTTAACTTGGGGAGGAAATTTCTTCTGTCCTCCTGTGTTCGGCGGCCGGGGCTCCTCGTCGTCGTCGCTATGCAGCCCCTTTTCCTTGTTTTCGGCATTCACCTTGCCAGCCTGTTCAAACACCTAGCATTCTCTGTTGGTGTGGTTGGCTGGTTTATCGGGGGTGCCGTGAATTTGACACGAGCAATCGAGTATGCGGTCCAGACTGGACGGGCCCAGATTATTTCTTTTGAATGGCTTTTTCCGCTGACCGGATTTATAGCCACCAAATCCTACATTGACTGCCATGTCTTCGGCGTTGTCGCCATTGTTGCGACGCTTATGTCTGTTGCGTCGTGGCTTGCCGTTGCCATCTCTGGCATCTGAATTGCCAGGATTTCTTGATGTGTTGTTGCTACGAGCCAGCCAGCTGTCCTCGCCCGCACAAAAGCGGGTCATGAGTGTCGTGAGGGCTGCCATGGACTTCGGCTTCTCTTGGTCGAGGTGTCGAGCTAGCCATTCGTCGCGGATGTTATTCTTAAAGGCCGCTAAGGCTTTGACATCCGGACAGTCGACAATTTGGTTCTTTTTAGTTATGAACCGAGTCCAGAATTTCCTGGCTGACTCTCCGGGCTGTTGGGTTATGTGACTTAAGTCATCAGCATCCGGTGGTCGCACATAAGTGCCCTGGAAGTTGTCAAGGAATGCGTCTTCCAAGTTCTCCTAACTACCAATGGAGTTTGCCGGCAGGCTATTCAGCCAATGCCGAGCCGGTCCTTTGAGTTTTAGTGGGAGGTACTTGATGGCATGTAGATCATCACAACAGTCCATGTGAATGTGGAGGAGGAAATCTTCAATCCATACCGCAGGGTCTGTTGTACCATCATATGATTCAATGTTCATGGGTTTAAACCCTTCTGGGAATTCAGGATCCATTTCTTCATTAGTGAAGCATAGGGGGTGTGCGGCGCCTCTATGCCGGGCTACATCACGACGCAATTCAAATGGGTCTGGTTTGCTGTATTCGGCCCGACCGGATATGTTTTTAGTATATCCGGCGTGACGGTCATTGTCGCGCATTGGGGCACGCCCCCATGATCCGTAGATCGATCTTTATTGACCTGCTTTATTTTCCAATTTATCTCGCAGGTCATGCATGTAGCCCTGGGCCTTCACTCAAAAAAATACACTTTCGTGATGATACGTGTTTATCACAGTAGGTCACGTTTTTTGTCATGCATGTACATCCATGACAAATTTATGATAGAATCAAGATAGTCATACATGTGCTGTCGTAGAAGTGTTCCATGACATTACCAAAATTATCATCACGGAAGTGTCCACTTCCATGACGATAAATCGCGCGTCACAGAAGTGCTTTCGTCAAGGGTGACCGACACGTGGCATCCACCGTAACGGAACGCCGTTAAGCTATCGGGTCGGATTTTGGATCCGATAACCCGTTAACAGCCCCGACCAATGGGAAATTTCTACGTGTAAAATTCTGATTGGCCGAAGGGAACACCTGTCAGCTCCGCGTTGGCACAGGTGTCACTCATCCAATGTCGAGATGGGCCTATGATATGTTGACACGTGGGCCGGCCCAAAAGTGGCCCACAAAGTTTAAATGGGCCGGCCCAACCGAAGGCCCATAAGATTTAGCAGACCATAATGGGCCGGCCCAGCTAAAGGCCCACAAAATTTAGCGGACCATAATGGGCCGGCCTAGCTAAAGGCCCACAAGATTTTGCGGACCACAATGGGCCGGCACTGCTAAAGGCTCACAAGATTCTGCAGACCATAATGGGCCGGCCCAGCTAAAGGCCCAACATTCTCTGTTAAATCGGCCCGTCTACGACCTGGTCTTAACTTGTCATCAATGCGGCCCATGGTCACTTCTGGCCCGTTAACAGTCCGCTAAGTAATTGGGCCGAATTACGACCCGGTGTATTTCCGGCATGTTAAAGGTCCGGCTTCATTTGGGCCCATTTACAGGCCATCAAAACTTTCGGCCCATAAACGGCTATGAAGGATTTGGGTCTTATTCGGCCATGTCTGTCATTCGGCCTGTTAGAGGCCCACTATAGATTTGGGCCACTTTCGGCCTGTTGTCATTTTCGGCCTGTTAATGCCGGACGTAAACCATGGGCCATATGTGGCCTAACGTCATATCGGGCCCATTAACGGCCCATATAAAAATGACGATAATCTAGCCCGACCGAAGTTCCGGCCTATTAAAGGCACGTGTATTAGGTCGGTGCATTTACGGCCCGTCCGAATTTCGGCCTGTCAAATATCCGCATCGTAAATGGGCCACCATTTCGGCCTGCTAAGTCCAGTGGGTTATTTGGCACAATCAGGGCCCAATCTCACTTTTGGTCTATTAAAGGCCCATGTTTTTTATGGGCTCGAGATATTTACACCTGTAAAGGGCCTATTTTTACTGAGGGCCCAAATTATGTTTAGGCTTGTTAAAGGCCCACTATGCGCACAAGCCTACCAGAAAAATATGAAAGCTTATGCTAATTTAAGCCCAGATATTTTTAGTGGGCTACATGCCAATTTCGGCCCGTAATCGTTTTTAGCCCAATTGGAATGGGCCCGACGAATGTTGGCATGTTGGGCTCCTACGAAGCTTTCGGCCGAATACATTACTAAGATAAACCTACACTATACAAAAATAGCGTCGTAATTACTGGAGCCTGTGGCAACATCATAAATGTTGTATCACAACAAAATAAATTCCAATCATACAACAAAAGGCCTGTTGGCATAAAGTTTACAGTCCTTCCAGATAAAAGCACCATTAGATATATAGAAGCACAGATCATTTGACCTGAGTGCTAATGTTTCAGGCTGTAGAATATGATGGAGCAGCACAATCTCCACCTTTTTTCCGCCATTGCTCTTCAACAACGAAGCGAATGTCTGATAGTCTGGTTTCAAAACCATTCATATCTTGACGACATTTCTCAACCACTATTCTTGTTTCCGAAACAACGTCCATTAGGGATTGGACTTGTGTCTGGAGCACAGATATATCACTCTGTCTAGTAGGAAGATTTTGTTCAGTAGGCGGTTTGACGAGGTTACCTTGACAACCAACCCAGAATTACGCAGGAAGGTGTTTTTGCACTATTAGTGGAGAGATACTGACGCACTGCAGCAAGAGGTGACATTGTGCCTGTAGTAGCCTTGTCACCTTCAGGTGGTTGTGGCTGTTCAATCATTTGTTCCATAGCTTCCTGAAAGTTTGAACTTGTAGATTAGTGTACCAGATAAGTTACTAATGAGATAAAAACAAACAAAGTAGGTTAAACGTTTATTCATAACTTATTTTGGTGAACTACTGTAATACATTAGCATGTATTGTAGTGCCAACTACATAATAAAATCACTTTCGGAACATATGTCCATGTAGCATGCCTACTATATTGTCTATTTCCTCACATTCATTGACATTTAAGGATAAAGAGACATGGTTTAAAGTAGGATGAACATAGTATGACATCATTCATATCAGGGGCAAATAGATATAAAACAAACAGCCTATTTTATCATTGTGTGCGCATGTGAACATAACAACTAGATTACAGATCAAGACCAAAAGAATATACTTCATCTCTTTTAAACCATGTAAGGTGAAATGATGCGTTAAGACAACTGTGTATAAAAGTGAACAGAGTAACTGACATTGGCTGCAAACCAAGTAGTTAAATGAACACATCACATTACCAATCAGTTCAAGGCAGGAGGAGTAAGGACTTACAACAGCGGCTTGAGCTGGTGTGCTCATGCCCTTCATCTTGCTGGTGTGGAAATGCTTGAAGATTTGCATTGCATTTTGTTCAGGTTCTTTTTGGTCCGCATGGGCTTTCCTCTGTATTAGGAACAAGTAAATATAGATACGATAATATGGCACAAAAAAGAAGGAAGTAGCAGCTATTTACAAGAGCCTCACAGTGTGCAATATAGCTACGAGATCCTGTTGTCTGTTGGAATTTCACTTTAGAACGGTTGGTTTTGATCTTCAAACAGTTAGCCTAGAAGAAGATACACTTGTAAGGCACATAAATAAATACAAGTTCAATATGTGGTCTGATCAAATACATATAGCCTACCTGATACTTTGGATCAGACCAGTGTTTAATGAGGGCTGTCCAGTCTTCATCTGTAATATATTCCACTGGAGATGTTTGGGCGATTTCATTGTTAGCCTTGCCTTCAAAGTGAGATTTTCTAAGGTGGTACCGATACTGTCGCAGAGCAGACTGAAAAACATGAGTGCATGCTTGTTTAGTTGCATCATCTTTCGTATCCAACTTGAACCTCATTTGTTGAAAAAAGAATGTGAGTCTTATTAGGAGGAAGCTAGAAAGTATGGGACAGAGCAAGACAATATTACTAATTGCGATGAATAACATTACTTACGGATAAATGGTTAAGGAAGGTGTTAAACTGGGTATTGTCTTTCTCATTCCTGTACTGGATCCATGTTGGGAGGATACACGCATGACACCTAACGGCAATGGCTGCCTCTGATACTAACTTGGCTGACTCTGTAGCATCATGTGGCCTTTATAAACCTGCCTCAAAATGGATCTCCATTCTTCCTCCTTTAGATTTTGTTAATATGTCAAGCATTATCCTTGATGTCTGTTTCCGCTTGCGCCATGGTGCTAGTTCAACAACGAATATGGAAAGTGTTAGTGTACATCAAACTGTGAGAGTATATATAAAGGAGCATGCAACTGCAACTTGACTCGGTCAGGTGCCGTCTTGGTGTTGATGCTCATGAGGTTCATCTGATCTTGCCAAGTCTTGTTATGTCAGCAGTGCTTCGGAAGTAGTGTTAGGTCTGAAGGCAGCTTGGGAACTGGCCAGTTTCGGAGCAAACGAACGAGTAACTGGTTGAGATGCTGGTACAGTTGAAGCGGATGCTGCAGCTGGTGGAGCAGGTGATACTGTGTTTGTAGATTTAGCCGGTGGACTTGGACCTTCTACTGCACTATAAGTACCAGCAGAATCTCGATGGCAGAACCTTTTCTGTTTCACCCGACGAGTAACAACACTCCCTACTATATTGATTTCCTTGCTCTTTTTTGACTTTGCCATGTCAAGTTGTACCTACAACACAAAAGAATAAAATCACTCTTCAGAACTCATTGATGCATGATACAGACAAGCAATACTTTGATGTAAGACAACCGTATGAGGATGGAATATGTAAGAAAACAGGACGACATGACATATTCACAACTACAATGTGCAAACTAAGCAGAAGGATTTTCAAGAAAATATAAGTAATGCAAGCTAGACACCATATGAAAGATGCAACCAATATTACTCTGCCAAGTTAAAAGTGTCTTGAAATAAGTGGCAATTCGAAAAATTAAAAGCAGTACAACGTAGAAATCAATGCAAGATGCAACCACTATCAAACTGCCATGTTAAAAGCATCCAATCATGAGTTACTGATGCGGGATACACAACAGCAGTACTTTGATGTAAGAACATGGTATGATAGATAGATGCAGTGTATTCTAGACACAAAAATCCATGTCATATGCACATGTATAACGTATAAACTCAGCAGGTGCAACTTAATCAAAATAGAAGAAATACATGCTAGACAACATATGCAACATGAAACCAATTATCACACTGTCAACTTAGAGCAAGCACCTGCGATGGTGGAGTGCGGGATATGAACTCATCATGTAGAGTTGGGACTTCAACTTCATTAGCAGTAGTAGTGGCAAATCTAGAGAGTCTCTGTTTGCGTCAGTGCGGAGTACCACCAACATCCCCTAACTTACTCTTTTCCTTCCTATTTTCTGATATTGCCTTATGAAGTCAAAACCACAAGAAAATGAATAAAATTAGCTCTGCATAACTGGTTGATGCATGCTACAAACGAACACTACTTTGATGTAAGGCAAGTGCAGGATAGGAGGATGGAATATATACAAAAAAAGACAGCATTTCATATTCACACGTACGATAGGAGGATGGAATATGTATGAAAAAACAGTAAGCGGAAGGCATTTCAACAAAATTAGAAGAAATGAAAGCTAGGCACCATATGAACATGCAACCAATATCACTCTATCAGGTAAAAAGTATCTCTTCGTAAGTGCCATTTCAAGAAATTAGAAGCAGTACAAGCTAGAAGACAATGCAAGATGCAACCTACATCACAGTCCCAAGTTAAATGTGTCTTATGGGTAAGTGATCGTTGCAGGTATAAGTTGTAAGCTACGCAGATGCAATTCAACATAATCAGAAGCAATACAAACTAGACATCATACGGAAAACGCAACCACGTATAACAGTTCCAAGTAAGAGCAAGCACCTGTCATGGTGGAGTAGGGGAGATGTGCTCATCATGTACACATATGTTCTAGAAACAGGACACGTGTCATATTCACAGGCATTATGTGTAAAGTAAGCAGATGCAATTCAAGTTAGAAGCAATACAAGCTAGACATCATACGCAACATGCAACCACATATAATAGTGTCAAGTTAGAGCAAGCACCTGTGATGGTGGAGTAGGGGAGATGTGCTCATCATCTACACAGCTACGTTGACAGTCCAGCCTTGTGTTGTCTTGCGAATATTGTTGGGAGGATGGCGGAGTAGAATCTTTAGAGACCCCCTGTTTGAGTTGCTCCGAAGGACCACCATCATCCACTCCCGAACTAATTTCCTTCAGCTGTAATGATTTTTCATTGTGAAGTCAAACCGATAAGAAAAAGGAATAAAATTCGCTCTTTAGAACTCATTCATGCATGATACTGATGAACACTACTCGGATGAAAGGCAAACACATGATGCGAGGATGGAATATGTACGAAAAAATGGACGGCTTGACATATTCACACCTATGATGTGGTAACTAAGCAGAAGGCACTTCAACAAATTAGAAACACTGCAAGACACCATATGGAAGGTGCAATCAATATCACTCTGCCAAGTTAAAATTGTCTCGTCATAGGTGGCGTTCATCAAACTAGAAGCAATACATGCTAGAAATCATATCCAAGACGCAAACCAATATTACACTGCTAACTTAAAGGTGTCCCATCATAAGTGACTGATGCAGGATACACAAGAAGAGTAGTTTCATGTAACAACATGGTGTGATAGACAGATATAGTATGTACCAAAAACAGGAAAGCGTGTCATATTCACATGTATCATGTGTAAGCTAAGCAAATGTAGTTTACACTAATTAGGAGCAATACGAGCTAGACACCATATGCAACATGCAACCAGATATCACACTGCCAAGTTAGAGCAAGCACCTTGGATGGTGGAGTAGGGGAGCGGAGACTTGGACCATGTAATGCACTATCAGTACAAGGAGAATCGGTGCAGATGCTCCGTTTACGTTGCTGCAGAGGACCACCATCATCGGCTTCCTTACTCTTTTCCTTCATCTTTCTTGATTTTGCCTTGTCAAGTCAAACCCATAACAAAAAGGAATAAAATTTGCTCTTCAGAACTTATTGATGCATGATACCGACGAACACTACTTTCATGTAAGGCAGTCGCATGATAGGACGATGGAATATGTATGAAAAACAGGACGGCGTGACATATTGACATGTATGATGTATAAAGTGTAAACTAAGCACAAGGTGCTTGAACTTGTTAGAATCGATGCAAGCTAGAAACCATATGAAAGAGGAAACCAATATCACTCTGCCAAATTAAAAGGGTGCCCTAACAAATGTATTTGACCAAATTAGAAGCAATACATGGCAACAGGCTAGAAATAATATGCAATATACAACGAATAAAGGTGACTCATCGTAAGTGATTGATGCAGGATACAGAAGAGAGGTAGTTTCATGTAAGAACAAGGTTAACACATAGATGTAGTGTGTACCAAAAATAGGAAGGCATGTCATATTCACAGGTATAGTGTGTAAACTAAGTAGATGCAATTTACCCTAATTAGAAGCATTACAAGATAGACACCGTATGCAACATGCAACCACATATCACACTCCGAAGTTGGAACAAGCACCTGTGATGGTGGTGTAGGGGAAGTGTTGTCTTCAGGTACAGAGCAACGTTCAATATCTTCATTTAGGCTTGCTGTTTCTAGAGAATCATGTGGAGAGGATGAAATTGCATTCTTTATAAGAGTATTGCATCTCATATTAACCCACGCGCGTGACTGTCTCATCATAAGCGATAGACGCATGATACACAAGAACATTAGTTTGATGTAAGAACATGGTGTGATAGGCAGATGAAGTATGTACCAAAAACAGGAAGGCGTGTCATATTCACATGTATAATGTGTAAGCTAAGGAAATGCAATTTAACAAATTAGGAGCATTGATGAGGGATACACAAGAAAAGTAGTTTGATGTAAGAACATGGTTAATAGAACGACATAGTATGTACCAAAAACAGGAATGCATGTCATATTCACAGGTATAATGTGTTAACTAAGCAGATGCAATTTACCCTAATTAGAAGCATTACAAGGTAGACACCATATGCAACATGCAACCACATATCACACTGCCAAGTAAGAGCAAGCACCCGCGGTGGTGGTGTGGGGGAATTGTGGTGATCAACTAGAGAGCTACATTGACTATCTTCATTTAGCCTTGCTGTTTCTTGAGAATCATGTGGGGAGGATGACACTACACTCTTTAAACGAGTAGGGCATCTCACAGTAACCCACCCGGGTGACTGTCTCATCATAAGTGATTGACGAGGGATACAAAAGAGCATTAGTTTGATGTACGAACATGGTTAATAGGCATATGTAGTATGTATCAAAAACAGGAAGGCATGTCATTATCAAAGGTATAATGTGTAAAGTAAGAAGATGCAATTTAACCAAATTGGAAGCAATACAAGCTAGACACCATATGCAACATGCAACCACATTTGACAGCGCGAAGTTAAAGCAAGCACCTGGGATGGTTGTGTGTGGCAATTGAGATCATCAACTGCAGAGCTACGTTTACTGTCTCAAACTGCTGACACTGCACCCATTAGAGCGCTGACACGCTTAGTGCTTATATTCGAATTACACTGGAGCGACTTCTGTCTTTTCTTTTCTGCATTCATCAACACTGCGTCAGAGTCTAAAATACCCATGCATAAAAAAACAATAGTGTGAGTATGGGTGAAGTGTGTGCACAATTAGTACAGTGTAAAGGTAGCAGATAGCAGGTCGGTGAGAAATAAATGACGGGAGACATATGATAGCTCTACAACATGCATGGCACACTCAATTACTACAGGATTCTATGAAAATAATAGTCGAGTGAAAGAAAATAGGTCAGTCCATTTTTTCTGCACCATCCGATGTACAAAGAACGGGCAGATCGCCTTCATCTACCTCCAGCCAGTCGGTGTTGATGATCTTCCTCGAAACGCCAACGACCATCGGCCCAGTATTCCTCCCCTGCCTGCGCCCTCCCCTCGACCTCACCGCACCGCCCCCCGGCCATCCATTCAAGCCCCGCCGACCTCTAGATCGGGCGCAAGCAGCTACTGCGCCCCACACCCCTATGATAGACACCGATGCGCCGCTTCCCCGGGGAACAAGCGGACTAGGTGCTCCGCGCACCTAAGTGGGTGCTGCTTCTTTTAATTGCGGTTTGACTGACCCTGAATTGAAATCCAGGTGGGCTACTGACCTCTAGAAAAGGTGAAATAGTAAAAGGGAGGAAACCTTGTGCATTTAGTATCACGAAGAAGATGCAGTAAGAAGCGCTCAACTAGTTTCTTTCGTGGGATGAATACGGTGTGAGCGGAGACGTAAGATTTGCACGAATAAGGGAAGAGGAGTACCTCTTTCTGCTGGCAGTGACGTGTCCTCCTTCTGTTTTTCCGACGATCTTGTTGTTCGTCGGAAACCAGAAGTTGTGGAGGACGGTGCAGCCTTGGACGAACCCATGGCCAAGTTGTTGAGTGTGGTGCGATGGCCATCCGTCGGTGGCGGGGAAGAAGATCCGAGGCGGCGAACGACGGCGTAGCGGGAACAACTCCGGTGCGGTGGACGGTTGCGACAGTGGAGCTGCAGCAGTGAGGCGCAGGACGGCGTGGTCGGAGTGGTTCAGGTATGGCGCATGTCGGCGTTGGCGTCGTGGAGGCAGCTCTGCCTCGGCTTCAGCTGCTAAGTCCTTGAGGGCGTTGCGGTTGCGGTTGCGTTGGATGACGACGTCGGGGTACAGGCTCCGGCGTGATGGAGGAGGGCGATGGTGGATTGGCCTCTATGGGGTGGAGGACGGAGGAGGCTGGGGTTTCGCGGCTGGTGGAGAGGGCGTTTTCGCGCCCACGGAATATGAATGGGGAAACAGAGGGAGGCGTGGAACTAAGGGGGAACAATGTTTCGGTTTGAGACACGCTTGTTTGAAATTTGGGGAAAGTTACAAACTTTGCCCCCATCTAAAATTTCGGACATATTGCGGGTTGGGGGTAGGACAGTCATGTCAGGTGTCCCAAATGTGGGCGGGATAGATTTCGGCTGAGCGCATGGGTGTTTAGGCGCCCACGGCGTATGAATGCTTCTCGGAGGCGGTTGAGACTGGCGTCTTGGTGAAGTTACAAACCCACCCCGGTTTAGATCTTTGGACATCGGGCCGATAGGCTACACAGGCCAGAGTCAGGACAGTAATTTCCTACCACCAAAACATTAGTCTCGCGCGGTTTCGGGTGACTAGAGGCCTATTTGGCGCTTCGTTCAATATATGGGAGCAGAAGCATTAACGTTTTCGGTTCTCTTCAATTGAACTTTCAGGATTTGTCAAACTTCACAAATATTTACTCTTGAAAATCCTAAAGCTACGATTATTTTGGAATTGAGGGGGTACATTTTAATATACATTGTACACGAGTATATATTAAAAAATATGCAACTTACCTCAGTTCATGCATGGTTCCAGGTATAATCTCCTTGGTTGCAAAAAAAAGTTAGATATGCGTATGAATATATATAGCATGTTCAAACTCACAACAAAGATTGATGCCCCCTTTTACATCTGATTTACAAATGCCATTATCTCGGGTTCAAATAGATGAATGCACTTCCTATGAATTCGAATCTTCGAAACCCCCTTTATGTTGAAGTCGACATGTATTTTATTTCATAGCTAGCAATTTGGAATGTATCCATGCAAGTGACAAATGTATAATGTGCTTCACACTAACAACATGGAGTGCACTAATTAATGTTTATATATGAATTGCAAAAGCATCCATTGCCTATATTTCAACCCGCTCTCACTCTATGGATCGATAATATGAATTAAACACATGCACATGCTAGAATTCAATAGAGTATGGGTGTCTGATAGACCGATTTTCGTCCATACGCAAATTTGCAAAATTCATGATCTCATCCAAATATAATAATGCCATTTATATTTTAATTTAATGTAGAGCCGCCTTTTACACGTAGATGCACTATGCCTCGCCCCGTTCTCACAAACGCGTTATATATCTCTCTATCTAACGCATAAGTGCACACACTTTATACGCATCGACATTTCTCTTTCACACATGCTCACAATCTCTCTCAGGGTGTCGGGGTGTCTCACGCACATGCTCTCTCTGTTTCTCTCTCTCTTTCTGACTACTATGTACCAATCTTTCCACTAATCTCAGTTGGAAAACACTATTTCTCTCACAAGACACATGCATACATACACATGCACGGTCTCTACTAGCCCTCTATACGCACATATATGTGCCTACGTGTCTCCCGCACGCACATTATCTTTAGGCCTCTCTCGCACACATCCCCCCCCCGACACACCTCTCTAATAGTAGTTGGCACATATGATTTCATCATATCATTCGGTAGGATATCCCTGGCTGTTAGGCTGGATGGTAATACGAGGCAAAGTTTTACCCTAGTTCGGATTGGACCCTTGCAGTTGAAGAAAGAGCCTACTCCTGGTACTATATATTAGTGATAGGGGTGTGTACAAAGTACACTTGAATACCAGGCATTGTGCGTGTGTGTATACTATCGACGAACTAGCCCCCAAGCTTGTATAACATACTAAGGGCCTAGGGTTACAAATCATATATAGTCGGCTTATCACCAGTGGGGATAGAGTCCTCCGCGACTCTGGTAGCTTCGTGTTGTACGCTGAGTCCTCCACATGGGTCTCCGTATAACACGTCTCGGTCCAACCTATATGTGGAGCAGGATGGAACCAACCCATGAGTATTCATGTCGACCCACCACAACTAGAAATGATGTGCCCACCACACCACACACGCAATCAGCCACTAAGAAAATAAGCATATACAATAGTACAACGGTATCTAGCTCACGATACGTCTCCATATTTTGTTGATGACACTGACGGACTTTGCATTTGATGCGTGCTCCGTATTTTGTTGACGACACTTACTGTCATTGTATTTGAAGCGAAAGCACGATATGGTCACTGGACTTTAGAATAAGCTCATCACGGTCGCCACATACATTTTGTCGTGCTAACCAACATGTGGTTGGATGGTTAGAGGACAGTGGTTTCTCGAGCCCACCAAGGTTAAAGTCCCGGTGCTTGCATTTATCTTGTGTTAATTTCAGTATTTTCCGGCGATGTACGTTTAGTGGGAGAAGACGTTCCACTCGACTACGAGGCACCTATGGTGACTTCGTAAAATCTCAAGATCATATATGCTGGCCCACTCACTCGAAGGTGCTCATAGGGGTAGGGTTCGCATGTGTGCGCCTATAGCGGTGAGTGCTTGCGCGTATATATGAGCCCTTGCGTCTGTACCGTGTTAAATAAATACCTATCATGATTATACTGTCACTGGCTCACCCGTACAACTCCGTATTTTGTTGATGATACAATCAATTGACCAGTCAAACGATACAACTAGTGTTGCACCATCGGGGCGCGTAACCGTGGGGCCCACCTGTCAGCCCGTATATGAAAGAAAGAAATGGTAGTTTGAGTCTGTACTGTGTTAATAAAATAGGAGTACATTTTAGGGTGATCATACGGTCATTGGCTCACCATACAACTCCGTAATTTGTTGATAACACGACAACTGACCAGTCAAACGGTCCACATTCAGCAGCGCACATTACCATAGGGCCCACCCGTCAGCGCGTATATGAAGGACAGAAATGGTAATAAACTAGTGGTCGGTGGGTATTCGAAGTCGTGAGACCTCTGGTTGGCAGTCACCGGCGGCTGGGGGGCGTTCATTGGGCGGTGGGGTGGGGATCCCCAGAGAAAAAGCTCGGCACGGGGAGGGGTAGAGGGGGTCTAGAGGGATGGCCGGTGCGGCGGCAGACCGGCGGTGGGGAGTGTTTTCGCGGAGGGCGGGCCGGCCGCGGGCGGCGGGGGCGGGCGGTTCGGCCGGTGGTGGTTGGCGGCTCAGGGGGGTGGAGTTTGATGATAAACTGGAGGCCCTTGATTTCGTATCCAACAGCTGGAAAATCTAATGACCAGAGATGAAAAAGTCAGTCGACTGACGTGTAGCCTCACCCCGCACGTACACATGCACGCACGCAAGACACGCACGCATGTAGGCGTGCAACACTGACAGTACACATAACATACACACGCACGCATGCTCACGTGCAACACTGACACATACACGTACGCACCCATGCATGCACTCACGAACACACGCACGTATGCACCCATGCATGCAACACTGAAACGCACCCTTGCACGCACGCAACACTCGCACGCTTGCATGCACACAGCACACGACGCAAGACACACGCTCAACCTTTACGTGCATGCACCCTTTGTTAAGGACATGCATTGATACGGGTATTAATCAATCTTATTTGTGATAAGCAAAACATTGATGTTTTCATCGGTCTTTATGAATCACAACGTATCGAACGGGCTATCAACATAGTAGGCTTAACTACATGAAAAAGATGACGTCACACTCAATGAACAATCATCGGTTTATGAAATGCCCGCTTCTGACCGCCCTGACCCACCAAAGGTTCCTCTGCTATGCGCTACCTGCATTGGGTCACTGACATGCAGGCCATGCACCCAAAGAGCCCACACGTTAGTGGAAGAACGGCACGGTGTCCTAGGTCAGAGTCGAGGGCGCCACCCGCGGCACGCCCGGCTGAACACGCCTCCGTGCCCCATTCAAACGCCTCCATGAAACCCGCCCGTGTGGAAGCCGAGAAACCCACTCTGGACACACGTCTGTTCATGACCGGGCCGGCGTTAAACGCAACGCCAGCCGAGCTCCTCCCATCCACCGTCTATTTAATCTCCTATTTAAATGAGGCCAAACGCCGGCCCAGAATCGCACACCTCCGCCGCTCCCCTATCTCCTCCACCATTTTGTCCACTCTTACAAGGGCTTATGAAGAGTAGTTATTCCGCATCCAAGCCGGCCGGGTAGCCCGCTGGATAAGAGCTATGTAGCTCGTTGATCCACCTCCCTCCCCTCGCCCGACAGAGCCAGTTGCCGCCCCAAGCCGGCGCGCGGTTCAACAACTCGCCGCTCCAGGCCAGCTCGACGAGGAGCAGCGCACGGGCGTTGTTGCTGCCATCCACGCCGCCGCCTCGTATCGCGTCTCCCGTTTCTGTGTCCGAGACTCCCATGCCGGCGGCCGCGCCATGCAAGTAGCGATAGAAGCCGGGTGCGCGGAGAGCGACGAGTCGGTGGCCAGTGCCTCCGCGTCCGTCGCCATCATCGAGGATAAGTAGAATACGGGGGGCCGCCGCCGCTTGGGTCCCATGAAGGCCACCGCGGAGGCGACGCCGGCGTACAAAACAGGTGTCTTGCCGGATCCTTTTGTTGCGAGGACCTTCGTCGACCCCGCATGGGCTCCATGGAAGAGGGGAATGTTAGGATGAACTCGAGCTGGTGCCGGCCATGGCGAAGTAGTGGCTGGTGATGAACTTGAACCAGTGCCGGCCACCATCATCTTTTGCACCAGCCAATGATACCAGTTGGGCAGTGGGGAAGCGAGCCATCCTTTGCACTGAAGCATATACCTCTGGGGCTCCCGGCAGTCCGGTGATCGTGCTGCCGGACATGAGGAACACAAATTGATCGGCGGGCGACCATTTAGGCCAGGTACTATATACCTGTGCTGTCCAAAACTAGCACCGTGTAGTTCATTTGAATGTAATGAAATCTGTCATGTTTGTGTGAAAGCCCGGTATTTTATATGATTTTCGTCGTTGTTTATATGAAATATCAGTTTGTCTACGTGTTTGCATGAATTTTGTCCGGTTGGTTGAGTTGTCGTCATAATGTGTGCGGCTACGGTTGGATGGCGTAATTTGCGGGTCGCCGGTCGGTCTGCGGGCGGCTCGGGCAGCGTTGTGGGACAAAAAAACACAGCTCGTGCGAGCTCGTCTCCAACATGTGCGCTAGAGGATCCATGACAGCATGAGCACCCGAGCCATTCCTCGCTCATCGGTGGCAAAGGCACCGGTGGACAAAAGGGTCGCCAATATTTTGGCTACCCCGGGCAAGATCCAAACAGCCCCTCCCAATAGATTCAAATCCCTCGTTCGCCGTGGAATTTTGCCATGTGTTGTTTTCATGGACTAGGAAGATGCCCGTGCATTGCATGGAACATCAAGATGCATTTTTTACAAACTCCCGCATGCATGCAAGGGATAATTAATGTCCTCCTTTGCTAGTACCACGAGGCAAACACCATTAATATTGCATCGATTAGTGTTAGTGGCCTTGTATATCTGCAAATTATAATTTTGATAGCGGCCCCTTGTATATAAAAATGGAGGGAGAAATATGAGAGATAAGGTGAGGAGGAGTGGGGCGTGGTGCCGTGGTGGTGACTGGTGGTCGGACTGGGCAGAGGCATGGGGATGGACGGCGCATTATTTCTAGGTTTGTATCTCGCTCACACACACCCACGTAGGTGGGGGACGTGCACGAAGAGAAGAGGTGCACGCACGGCGCACGTACTCCCGTATCTTTCCCAACCACACCCGCGCGGGTACACGGTGGAGCTCATTTCTGTACAAAAAAGCAGCCCACGTGGTAATTTGGCATGTGTACTGGTTGTCCACTTGGTGGAGGGAGGATCGTCTACCACGGGTGAACAAACAAATTGCGACTTGACACGTTATGTTAAATTAAAAAAGAGGCAAACCATGTGGGGCCTACCTTAGAGGCAAGGCTCTATACACTGGAGTACTTTTGATGTGTCCCGTCAACTCGCAGAACAAGGAGAAACTTGCTTAGTACACCGTCTCCCCCGCCCACGGGCGCGGTGGCTCGCAGGATGAGGTGAAGCTTACTAGTACTACTGTACGCCTTTACGCCCGCTCCCTCGCCCACGCGCGCGGTGGCTCGCAGCACGAGGAGAAAATTTTACTACTCCCTCCATTTATTTCTCGTCCCTACTAGTACGTATGTACTTTGGTTAGTACTCCCTCCATTTACTTATACAAGGCCACTATAAAAAAAATACATTTTGCATCTATACAAGGCCACAAATAGTAATCGAGCCTTTCCAGTTTATGGCTCAATTTCAAAATCTCTCCAACCAAGGTAGACGATGAGTGGTCGAATTCATTTTGTAGTTTGCACAGTACGCTCGTTTTTCTCAAGAAGTTATGTTTACCGAGGCATTAATTAGAACGAATGCATGAATGACCACTAAATTTCCATGAACTTGTACATGCATTGGTTAGTTTCCTCTTGACACTGCTTGCGTCGGGTGATCTAACGCACCTCGAAACCAACATGTAATGGTACTACTACTAGTATAGTAGAATTGAGACTTATCAAACGGAAAAATGAATGTTTTTTAGATGAGCCCTATAAACCCTAGTGGGTACGTACTCCGTAAAAACAGATTTTTCCAAAACTAAGTCGCTCCCTTTCATGAATTCTGTAGTATACTCCTCCATCGACGCTCCCTTTCATGAATTCTGTACTTCCTGTTGCCGACATGTGGGACATATAGCAACCGGGTCGACGTGTCAAGCACCAAATAACAGTGCAGAACAGCAAGGGGGATGCACCCCACTCGTACCGGCCCAGTAGTAGTAATGAGCAATGAGATATCAAATCACAATGCCACACCTTCCCAGACGAACGAAGCAACCATTATTTCACACTTTGGTTCGACATCATCTTAAACCACGTACTAGTATTGCTTCTGCCTCAAGAGGGACACGTGCATCGCCTTGGTACATCATGACACGTGGGAGCGCATGACAGGCCATGCTCCCCCGCCGATCGCTCGGTAAAATCACCTCATTTTTACTATACTTCCTCTGGGTCGGTTTACTACATGGCATGCACGTCATTCTAGGTTGAGAATTTAACTGGCTATATATATATATATATATATATATATATATATATATATATATATATATATATATATATGATGAACAGTACGCTAGCCTTCTAAAAAATGTATACTTTTGTACAATAGTACTACCTCCGGCCTGATTTATTAGTCCCCTATGTAGTTTGTGCTAAAATTTGACAAAAGATTTAACTGACAAAGTGTTAGTTCATGTTAACAAAAATTATAACGCGGGGTTCATATTCGAACATAGTTTTCAAATATATAATTTTTGTGACATGCATGACCATTTTGTTAGTTAAATTTATGGTCAAAATTTGGCACAAATTACAATGAGGACCAATAAACCAGGACGGAGGTAGTACTCCACTATCGATGGATTGCACCATGGAGCAAAAATTGAAATTTTTAAAAAAGGTGATACATATAGAGAGCGCTCATCGCCAAATTATGCATATAGTACTATTAAAAAAGCTAGTACATGCTTAATTGGGGTGCTAAATTCTATTAAAGAAATACTAGTACTAGTATGTACATACTGAAGAGTTAAAGTAACGAGAACAAACATAACATAGTTCTGCTGGGGGCTCAGCACAACACACCCCTCAAATTAAACTAAGCACACCTGAAATTAAACTATGCAACTAATCCGGTAGACACTGCATTAGAAGTTTAGAACCACCATAATGCAACGACACTGCCACCTTACTCGGAGTCCTCGTCCACGTCCTCGACTTCATCCTTGTCCCTCTTCCTCTTGGCCGATACTTCTTTGCTTGAACCGCCAACTTGGTTGTTGCTCTTCATCGAACCCTTGTAGATATTGAAACAAAGGTAGCCATCCATTGCAGCGTACTGGATGTGGTCTATATGTAGTACATTCCGCTGCCATGCATGACGGTGAAACGTGTATCGAGGTTTCTCCAGTTTACCGTATGAAGGATGAACCATGGCTCCTGCCAGGGTCAGCATTGAAGGCTGACGAGAGGGCACCAGCCGATTATTCTGGAGGTCGAAGGGGTTGCCTACAACGAGGCCTATCCGACACAGGACTTCTTTGTCGTTCTTAAAGTCTATAGTAAAAATTTGATTGTTTTGTCCTCGGGGAAGTTCTTAAAATCCTGGCACTCAATGTCGGCATGGCATATGTGGTAGACCAAGAAAACGTTATGTACGCAAACCTGGATCACGGCGGGATTCTTCTTCTCTTCGTCCTTTAGATCCTTCTCTCGTCCCACGACTGTGGTGTACTCAACATCTAGCCCAGCGACCCACTCATCATGTGAGTTTTCGAACATGCGTCTGAAGCGAGAAAGGCATCCTTTCACCGTCGCAGAAGTACGGGTGTAGATGACATCGAACTCATCGCCGGTGATGGTTCTAACATTGTACTCACCACCGACCGGGGAGATTTGGGATGCCATGGATTTGGGAGGAGGGTTAGGATTAGTGGAACTACCGTAATGTAGTAATGTGAATGGACAGGATGACTAGGAGCGAACCGCCGTAGTATTAAAGGACATGCGGGGACGAGTAGGAGCGAACTGCCAGCGTGCGAACGGCAGGGTAGTGGCTTTCCATTCTCCCATGATACGGGCTTCCGAGAGCCCTTGGATCTGAGATCGAACAGTTGCATGGCGTGATTCTAGACCTATGGCTGAATATCCTATCCTGGAGGGTTATTCTTAAAATTTTCAGCAACTTAGCATGCGACCGTTTGATTTCAGATCCAAGGGCTGCCAGCAGCCCGTATCACGGTCGCGCCTACCACGACCGTCGCGTCGCTCGCGCGGTCGCGCCCTTGGAGATTTAACACGGTGCGTTAGGCTATCCGATGTTGGCATGTCATACATAGTCATCACTTAGTCACTCATACTACAACAAGGTTGGCTATAAGTGTTTTTTTACTCCTCTCTATCTCTTTCTTCGTACTCCCTCCGTTCCATAATATAAGAACGTTTTTGACACTAGTGTAGAGTCAAAAACGTTCTTATATAATGGGACACAGGGAGTACTAGTATTTATTGCATTTGCCAAGGAGTGACCTCTTCCAATGAAATGGTGTTGCAAAGTTTGCTTCATTTAATTAGCTATAGACTCAAAATTGTCTTTTCACCTAGGTACACGCGCTTAGCACCGTTTCTTCCTTGGGTCACAAAACTAGACTCTCTCTTCTTGATTAACTTGCCACATCAGACTTTATGCCTATGTGGCAAGCTTAAGCACCTGTAGGAGCAAGTAAGTATAATAGTGCGCTTTACATGGCATTTTTGCATATGTGGAGGAAAGAGAGGCAAGGAAAAAGTGGAGAAGTTGGCTCTCATGCAAGAGCCAGCCTCTACTACTACATGGTGGAGCATTGGGAGAGGCACCTGTGTGGAGGTGGTCAGAAATCGGGAGAATCACGCCGGTCATAGCGCCGCAGTTAAAATGATAATGGCAAGTCAAATCACGGGGCCCCACCTGTCCAGCAGTAACTCGCTGTCAAATCACACAGCCCTACGTTTGCAGCAGCCTACTCCCTCGTCTCCTCGCGTCTCTGTCGAACCGACTAGGCGGAACTGCCCTGCCTACCACGCAGGAAAAGCCCCGCCCTCGACTTTTAAATACAACTACTCCCTCCGTCTAGGTGAGTAAGTCATCTTACGAAAACCAAATAATCCCAAAATACTAAGGCGGGGTGCATTAACTTCTACCTCGTTTCTTGTTTCTTCACATATCAACCAATAAGAATGCAATGATATACTTTTTGTGACATAGTAACTCATATTTAGTTAGTCAAATGGATGACCTAGAACTACGTGCAGGCCCTATAAACCGAGATGCCTACAAGTAAAAACCGAGACGGAGAGGGTAGTTCAGCACGTATCTTTTTAGATCAATATAGTCGGGATTCACCAAGGAGCAAAACCAAGTGGTAGGCTGCTCCTGTCGTGTTGGCGTAGCAACTCAAGCAGGGTCAGTCCGCACACAAAATGGCGACGCACTTAACAGGACCCCTTTGGTAGACATGTGGCTCATCCACCGTTTTGTTCCACGTGCGATGCACAAAATTACAGTTCGGAGCAGCGGTTGGAATTGGAGGCACCCTGGTCGTAGCGCCGCAGTAGTAGAAAATGAGCGATGAGGGGTCAAATCACAAAGCCCCACCTTTCCCGCATTAAGCTGGATGGACAAAGTAACCATCATTTCACTCTAGTGCGCAAGAGCATAAAGAAAAGAGAAAACAATGATGCGTGCGGCAGCTACCTAGGGCACCCCAGGGTAGGGGTCTCCACTACAGATCCTTTTTTTTGAAAGCGCCTCCACTATAAATCGGCTTCTCCCTCGTCCTCTTGAAGAAAACCGATGATGAGTGCGGCGGTAGGGTTTGTAGGAGTACTACGGTGTGCGGGGCCACGTCGTAGTAAACGGGTTCGAGTCGACGCCTTAAATATGTGTGGGCCGCTTGGTTTTACGGGAACGAGACAACATTTTGGGTTCGGGGACCAGTGGAGATATAGCACGTACAAAAAATTGTGGACGTAGGTTCGACCGAAAGGCAATGATGCATGGGCCCTGCAATGACCATAGTCAATATGAACGATTCTAGCTCCAGTGACCGTACGATGTCCATCCAACAACCATAGTGCTTCTTCAACCTCTGGTCTTCTTGCTCCAGCCGCCCAAAGCAGCGCCGGTCGTGCCGCATGCTCCTGCCTCCCGTGGCCGGCTGTGCTGCAGCGGAGGCCTCACCGCCCCCTACTATTCCCACCGCTGGCCAGGCCCTGCAGCGACGGCAGCCTCACACCGCAGCCGAACTAGTGAACCCTCGTACTCCTCTCCGTGCTGGCTTCCACTGTCGTGTCTTCCCCGGCTCCGCGTCATCTCCTTCCTAGGCCTTGTCGTCATCCACCGCCTTGGTGCTCTCCGCGCGGCGTGGTCAACGTGGTCAAGAAACGACTTCCATTAGAAGAATACTATACGTGGAGAGGCTGACAGTTGGGTCCACAGCCACAGCCCAGTTTTTTTGTGATTTTCCAAGTAAGTCGCTTTGTCAGGCCTGTTGGGCTGTAAATCTTTCAAGACGAGGAGAGCTTTCATTCGGCTGGCCGAGAAAATGGCCCATCACTAATGAGAAATGGGTTGTACATTTTTAAAACACATCAAACCGGCAATTAGTTTCAAATATTTTTTTTCATTTCAGTATTTTAAATTACATTAATTTTTATGCATGGAGAATTTGTTGGATTTTATATTGATATACATTTATTTTTAAAATCAGTTTGAATGTGAGTCAAAATTTCGGGATTAAAAACAGTTCGGACCGCACCGAAATATACAAAATTTCGTATAATTTTTTAACCGTGGCCACAATATGGGCTATAATGCTAACAAAAAGAATATGGGCTCCAAAAAAACCATAAGAATTAGCAAATAGGCTATAAATTATTAGAAATAATGGCAGATGGGATGCATGCTGTTTTCCACAGATTTGAGGCTTTCCTAAAAAATGGTTGACGCATAAGCAGTGACGGTTGGATGTCCATCCAAAGGCCGTCGTGCTTCTTCAATCTCTGCTCTTCCTGCTCCAACCGCTCAAACAATCGTCGACGGGACTGCCTACTCCCTCCTTCCCGCGGCCGGCTGTGCTGCCGCGTAGGCCTCACCGCCCCACCGTACTCCCATCGCTGGCCTAGCCATCCCTCTACTCACTCACACCTGCTGTTATTCTCTGGCGACGGCAGACGAACCAGTAAACCCTCGTACAGTCGTACTCCCCTCCGCATGGGAAACAACTGCCGAGTCTTCCCTCCCTCTGTGTCGCCCCCTTCCTAGGCCTCGCCGTCGTCCACCGCCGTGGTGCTCTTGGCACAGCGTGGTCAATGTGGTCAATGACCGACTTCCATCGGAAGAGTACTGTGCGTGGAGAGGCTGACAGCTGGGTCCACGGCCACAGCAAGGAAGTGCCTCCTTATTACGCGCAAAATAATTATTCCTCCACCTGACAGCGGGGACCCACCGGACGGGCCACCGTATTTCGTGAAAAAAACGTTTCCCCCTGATTGCTGGGACCCACCAGCTACACCTTCGCATGCAAAGAAGTGCGTCCGTGCAAAAAAATGATTCGCCCCCCTGACTGCTGGGACCCACCAGCTACATCTTCGCACGCAAGGAAGTGCGTCCGAGCAAAAAAAAAGCGATTCGCCCCCTGACTGCTGAGACCCACCAGCTACATCTTCGCAGGCAAGGAAGTGCCTGACAGTCGGGACCCACCTGGTCAAAGCGTACGTAGCGTTGTCATTCTGGTCACGAACGTGTACGTACATATATACTGGTGGATGTAGAGGCGCGCACGTGTCGTAGTAGAGGCGCGCACGTAGCATGTACACGTACGTACATCGGCCAGGGTACAAGAAAGAAAATACGGCCACATATGTGTACATACGTGCGGGGTCTCGAACGCCTACTCGCGCATACGTACAGCGAGGGCTCGTGTACATGGCTGGGTCGGAACGGAGAAACAGCGTCGTCGTCGTGTTCATGGGGAGGCAACGGAATGCGTCGTGTTCATGGGGAGGCAACGAAATGCTCGTGTTCATCGGGAGGCAACGAAACGCGTGGGAGCCAACCGGTTGGGTCGGAACAGAATGTGTGGTCATGTTCATCAGGAGGGCTTGGACGGAACAGGCGATGGAAACGAGGCCTGGCGTACCGCAGAACGGAGGAAACGGACCTCCTACATTCGGAACGGGGTCCTGTTGATCGGGAGAGGTGTGACGTACCGCAAAACGGAGGAAACAGACCTCCTATGGTTGAAACGGGGGTTCTGTTGATCTGGAGGGGTGTGGCGTACCGCAAAACGGAGGAAACGGACCTCCTACGGTCAAAACGGGGGTCCTGTTGATCGAGAGGGGTGTGGCGTACCGCAAAACGGAGGAAACGGACCTCCTACGGTTGAAACGGGGGTCCTGTTGATCGGGAGGGGTGTGGCGTACCGCAAAACGGACGAAACAGACCTCCTACGGTCAAAACGGGGGTCCTGTTCATCGGGAGGGGTGTGGCGTACCGCAAAACGGATGAAACGGACCTCCTTCGGTCAAAACGGGGGTCCTGTTCATCAGAAGGGGTGTGGCGTACCGCAAAACGGGACTCCACGGGATACTGTTCATCTCCACCATCGACCTCCTCCAGCCTCCACAGGCTACCGTCGACCTCCTATAGCCTCCACGGGCTCTTGTTCATCCAGCCTCCACCGCACGCTACTCCACCGGCTACTGTTCAACCACCCCTCCACCGTCTACTGTTCACCTAGCCCTCCACACCACGGGGTCCTGTTCAACCACCCCTCCACGGCCACCCCTCCACCGTCTGCTGTTCATCCATCCCTCCATACCACGGGGTCCTGTTCATCCAGAGGCAACGCCACCGCTCACTGTTCATCCAATCGATCGGCTTCAGTTAGCAGCAGTAGCGAAGGACTCGCTCCATCGGGTTCAGTTAACAGCCATCGACCGATCGCTCGGGTTCAGTAACGCGTAGCCTGCAGTGCAATCGCTCGGGTTCAGTTAGAGCCCAACGCCTTGCTCGGGTTCAGTTAGAGCCCAACGCCTTGCTCGGGTTCAGTTAGAGCCAACGCCTCGCACACACGCGTGTACGTGTACGAGAGAAATGCGCATCGCTCGGCCCCCGACCTCCCACCGTAACCGGCAACTCCCCGAAATTTTCCTCCCCCTTGCTTCTACCACTGTTTTTTCCGTCATGGACGGCCCAAAGAATGTCATGCAGCTGCGTCTCCGGCCCGCCTAGGACGAAAAGCCCATTTTCTGTCATGATTTTTTGTCATAGAAGTAGGAGCCCACCACATCTATGATGATACCGGGTTCTGTCACAATTATCGTCATAGAAGTGTCATATGTATGACAGAAAAAAAATTCGTTCGGCCCAAAATGTCAAGGATGTGTCTTTTTTTGTAGTGCTTCGTGTTTTTTGCTTGCTTGGTGCCGGGGTGCGGGCTGGACTTCGGGCTGATACACCGCTTTGTCTCGACCATGAGGTGGCCGGTCAGCCGCATCATGCGTTGGTAGTGTAGGCTTTGATGCCTCCTCCTCTAGTTGAGGTAGCAACCTACACTTTGGGTAACTTTTGGTAGGGCGCTCGAGTCCGTATTCCTCGGCTGCCAGGACTTCAGTCCATCTATCAGTTAGCAGATCTTGATCAGCTTGAAGCTGCTGCTTCTTTTTCTCCACGCTTTTTGCAGTGGCTACAAGCCGGCGCTAGAAGCGCTCCTGCTCGACGGGATCCTCAGGCATGGTAAATTCTTCGTCGCTAAGGCTCACTTCGTCTTCGGAGAGGGGCATGTATTTTTCATCCTCTGATTCTCCATCCATTGCCTGTTCCTTAGGGCTAGCTTGCCCATCCTCCCATTCGGCCTGCTCGAAGCCTGGATGGGCGGGATTGTTTTCGTCTTCGACACCATCCGGATTGTTATCGTCTCTTGTGCCGGTATCACTATTTTTGCTCTGGCGGGGCTTAGAGCGGCGCCTATGACGCCGGTGCTTAGACTGCTTCTCAGGTGGACTATCCTCCATTACCTCATCGCCAACACCTTCTTTGCGCGTGTCCACCATATATATCATATGATGAGGTGGCTGTCCAGCGCCCAATGGGCGGTGGTTCCTGTTCTTCTCCTGTGTCGTCGTCCATACCGTCGATGTCTTCGGAGTTGAAGTCAAGCACGTCGGTTAAGTCATCGACAGTGGCTATTAAGTGGGTGGTGGGTGGGGAACGAATTTCTTCGTCGTCTGATTCCCACTCCAGCCGGACATAGTTTGGCCAAGAGTCTCCTAACAAGGAGAGAGACCTCAATGAATTTAGCACGTCGCCCAAGGGCGAGTGCTGAAAGATATCCGTGGAGGTAAACTCCATGATCAGTGCCCAATCAGATTTGACTGGCACGGACGCACGCGGTACGGAGCCTGTGGCCGGAGATTAGTCCGAGGGTCCGATGACACCAGCCTCATAGGAGGTGAAGTCAGTGTTCGGCTCTATCGCTGCTGAGTGTGCGGCCTCCATGGCGGGTCCATCCACCCGTCCTCGGATGGCACGATCTGCACCGGATTGAGGGTCGGGGCAGCCACAGGTGTGATCTCCCGAACACCGTCCGGTGGCTGATCTAAGTCATGCTCGTCGTGACTGTTCGGCGCACCTGACATGGGCTCGAATCCGTCAAATATCAAGTCTCCGCGGATGTCGGCAGTATAGTTTAAGCTTCCAAACCTGACCTGATGGCTAGGGGCGTAGCTATCGATCTGCTCCAGATGGCCAAGCGAGTTGGCCCGCAGTACGAAGCCGCCGAATATGAAGATCTGTCCGGGGAGAAAAACTTCACCCTGGATCGCATCGTTGTAGATGATTGAAGGAGCCATCAAGCCTTGTCGTGACGACATAGTGGAACTCTCAATGAAAGCACCAATGTCGGTGTCAAAACCGGCGGATCTCGGGTAGGGGGACCCAAACTGTGCGTCTAAGGCTAATGGTAACAGTTGGCGGGGGACACAATGTTTACCCAGGTTCGGGCCCTCTTGATGGAGGTAATACCCTACTTCCTGCTTGATTGATGTTGATGATATGAGTATTACAAGAGTTGATCTACCACGAGATCGTAGAGGCTAAACCCTAGAAGCTAGCCTATGATTCTGATTGTTGTTGTCCTACGGACTAAACCTCCGTTTTATATAGACACCGGAGGGGGCTAGGGTTACACAGAGTCGGTTACAGAGAAGGAGATCTACATATCCGAATTGCCAAGCTTGCCTTCCACGCAAAGGAGAGTCCCACCCGGACACGGGACGAAGTCTTCAATCTTGTATCTTCGTAGTCCAACAGTCCGGACAAAGTATATAGTCCAGCTGTCTGAGGACCCCCTAATCCAGGACTCCCTCAGTAACTGTACCTGCTCCCTTATTGGAAAGTAGTTCATCACAGAAATCTGTTCCTGTGACTCCTACACCAATTAGTGAGGAAGCTAATGATAATGATCATGTAACTTCAGATCAAGTTACTATTGAACCTCGTAGGTCAACTAGAGTAAGATCCGCACCAGAGTGGTACGGTAATCCAGTTCTGGAAGTCATGTTACTTGACCATGATGAACCTACGAACTATGAGGAAGCGATGATGAGCCCAGATTCCACGAAATGGCTTAGGGCCGTGAAATCTGAGATGGGATCCATGTTGAGAACAAAGTGTGGACTTTGATCGACTTGCCCGATGATCGGCAAGCCATCGAGAATAAATGGATCTTCAAGAAGAAGACTATCACTGACGGTAATGTTACTGTCTACAAAGCTCGACTTGTTGCGAAAGATTTTCGACAAGTTCAAGGATTTGATTACGATGAGACATTCTCACCCGTAGCGATGCTTAAGTCCATCCGAATCATGTTAGCAATTGCTGCATTTTATGATTATGAAATTTGGCAGATGGAAGTAAATACTGCATTCCTGAATAGATTTCTAGAAGAAGAGTCGTATATGATGCAACCTGAAGGTTTTGTCAATCCAAAGGATGCTAACAAAGTGTGCAAGCTCCAGCGATACATTTATGGACTGGTGCAAGCATCTCGAAGTTGGAATACACGTTTTGATAGTGTGATCAAAGCATATGGTTTTATACAGGTCTTGGAGAAGCCTGTATTTACAAAAAAAGTGAGTGGGAGCTCTGTAGAATTTCTAATATTATATTTGATGGCATATTGTTGATTGGAAATGATATAGAATTTCTGGATAGCATAAAAGGATACTTGAATAAGAGTTTTTAAATGAAAGACCTCGGTGAAGCTGCTTATATATTAGGCATCAAGATCTATAGAGATAGATCAAGACGCTTAATTGGACTTTCACAAAGCACATACCTTGATAAAGTTTTGAAGAAGTTCAAAATGGATCAAGCAAAGAAAGGGTTCTTGCCTGTGTTACAAGGTGTGAAGTTGAGTCAGACTCAATGCCCGACCACTGCAGAAGATAGAGAGAAAATGAAAGTCATTCTCTATGCTTCGGTCATAGGTTCTATCATGTATGCAATGTTGTGTACCAGACCTGATGTGTGCCTTGCTATTAGTTTAGCAGGGAGGTACCAAAGTAATCCAGGAGCGGATCACTGGACAATGGTCAAGAACATCCTGAAATACCTAAAAAGGACTAAGGATATGTCTCTCGTTTATGGAGGTGACGTAGAGCTCGTCGTAAATGGTTACGTCGATGCAAGCTTTGACAATGATCCGGATGAATCTAAGTCACATACCGGATACATATCTATATTGAACAGTGGAGCTATAAGTTGGTGCAGTTCTAAGCAAAGCGTCGTGGCAGGATCTACGTGTGAAGCAGAGTACATAGTTGCTTCGGAAGCAGCAAATGAAGGAGTCTTGATGAAGGAGTTCATATCCTATCTAGGTGTCATACCTAGTGCATTGGGTCCAATGAAAATCTTTTGTGACAATACTGGTGCAATTGCCTTGACAAAGGAATCCAGAATTCACAAGAGAACCAAGCACATCAAGAGACGCTTCAATTCTGTCGGGGATATACCCCACGGTATGACTCGGCCGGACTTGGTGTTTCATTGGTAACCCGCCAGAGAATTGGCGACTCACGGATGGCCCTGATGGCGGGTCAGATAGAAGACTAGGCCCAAGGCCCAGAAGGCCGGCTCATGTTATGGTGGGCTGGCTTAAGAGGAAAGCATAAGGAATATTCCCTTACAAAGGAAGCAAGACTAGGACTCCGCTTGTAATAGAGCAATCCTAATCCTACTACGACTAGTCATGTAACCCGCCCCTTCAACTTATATAAGGAGGGGCAGGGCTCCCCAAAGAGGGACAAGCAAGAAGAAACAATCTCTAGGGCTAGACCCAACTAGAAGAGATCCGGAGATACGATGTCTCCCTCATGAGTATAATGAGAGCTAGGCACAAACGGCATGTAGGGCTATTATCGGATGATGTTTCCCGAGGCCTGAAGTTGTCTAAATCCTTGTCTTGTGTGTTGCGTCTCTCGTCCCGATCAACCCTTTCAAGCTACCCCATAGATGCGTTGGCCTCGCGACTAAGTCTTGACACTAAAGACATCTGCCGTGACAAATCCATGACAGTTGGCGCCCATCGTGGGGCCTGTGCACGGTGGTGTTGAGTTTTTGAAGGGATCTCTTCTAGGGTTCGAGAAGCTCGCAATCTTCGGGATGAAGAAGAGACAGTGCGGAGGATTTACATCAACTCCGAGTTCATAGCTCAAAAAATTAGAAAAATGCTCGGGCGACAGCACATGTGATGCAGAGTACATCGTGATCGAGACCGACAAGAGTTTCCGTCGGATCAAGCATAGTGTATTGCAATATTTCGCCGAAACCGCCGCTTCAGTTTATGCGGATGAGTCCGAGTGTGATTGCTTTTCATGTCCACATCAGCTGTTGTTGACCAGAGGGTCAAGTCCGATCTGCCACTACTACTCCGAGGCATGGAGACCGAGGCCTGCAAATCAATCCATAAGTACCACTGTACGTATGAAGGAATCGGTAGCAATCAGCACGCACTACTCCAATTAGTACTCCGGCTCGTGAAGCCATCTATAAGATAAGATTTTTTTTTCATCTACGGTTGCTACATGCACATGAGGAAAACTACCTGGATTGTACTGTTCTCTGTACATAAAACGATTGACTGATAAACTTCCGTCGTCTGGTCATGACAAAAGTTTGGAGTTTGTCATATATCAAGCCGGCGATCCACCCTGCTATCTGGGCGTCATGGTCTATGCCGGCCCGCCGAGGCTCGCACCAACATCGTCTGCAATAGAAGACCCAGGAACGAACGTGTCTGCCGTCCCTATGTCCGGCTTATATCAACATGTCGAAGGCAGTCTTATTGTACGACTACAAGTTGTCGCTCGACGGGTGCGTGCGGCACTCGTCGCCCTAGTGGTCCCTGTCAATTTCAACGTGCCGGGAGGAACAGAACAAGGGTTAACTACACCATAAGTACATATGCGTTGGCGATTTTGAATGGAGCAACGTACAAAAAAAATACTTGCATGCTTTTGCACTGCGTACATACTACATGGAGCGAAAGTGCTGCTTTTTCCATCACATCAAAGCATCAAGTCCAATCGGTCCACAGTTTTGAAAGGGTCAATGGAAAAGTCCACATGAAGATGCGCTAGCTCGTTCCCAAAACAGTGCTAGTACTATGAATCCACGTATGGATCAAGGCATCATACGTCTCTGAATATCAAAAATTAGCGTATCAACATCGCCGTTGCGCCAGATCGTCGCCGTCGTGAAGCTACCTTTGCCTGAGCCGCCCGTCCGCGCGCTGCCACCTCCGCAGGGTTGCGTTGCAGCGTCCACCTGTGAATCGCCAGTGCTGGACACTGCGGCAGCCTCTCCCCCACCTGCCGGGTCGGCTCAGGCGTGCGCGGACTGAAGGAAATATGCCCTAGAGGCAATAATAAAGTTATTATTTATTTCCTTATTTCATGATAAATGTTTATTATTCATGCTAGAATTGTATTAACTGGAAACATAATACATGTGTAAATACATAGACAAACATAGTGTCACTAGTATGCCTCTACTTCACTAGCTCGTTAATCAAAGATGGTTAAGTTTCTTAACCATAGACATGAATTGTCATTTGATTAACGGGATCAAATCATTAGGAGAATGATGTGATTGACTTGACCCATTCCGTTAGCTTAGCACTTGATCGTTTAGTATGTTGCTATTGCTTTCTTCATGACTTATAAATGTTCCTATAACTATGAGATTATGCAACTCCCGTTTACCGGAGGAACACTTTGTGTGCTACCAAACGTCACAACATAACTGGGTGATTATAAAGGTGCTCTACAGGTGTCTCCGAAGGTACTTGTTGGGTTGGCATATTTCGAGATTAGGATTTGTCACTCCGATTGGCGGAAAGGTATCTCTGGGCCCACTCGGTAATGCACATCACTATAAGCCTTGCAAGCATTGTAACTAATGAGTTAGTTACAGGATGATGTATTACGGAACGAGTAAAGAGACTTGCCGGTAACGAGATTGAACTAGGTATTGAGATACCGACGATCGAATCTCGGGCAAGTAACATACCGATGACAAAGGGATCAACGTATGTTGTTATGCAGTTTGACCGATAAAGATCTTCGTAGAATATGTGGGAGCCAATATGAGCATCCAGGTTCCGATATTGATTATTGACCGGAGACGTGAATCGGTCATGTCTACATAGTTCTCGAACCCGTAGGGTCTGCATGCTTAAAGTTCGATGACGGTTGTACTATGAGTTTATGTGTTTTGATGTACCGAAGGTAGTTCGGAGTCCCGGATGAGATCGGGGACATGACAAGGAGTCTCGAAATGGTCGAGGCGTAAAGATTGATATATTGGAAGACTATATTCGGACATCGGAAAGGTTCTGAGTGATTCGGGTATTTATCGGAGTGCCGGGGAGTTATCGGAAACCCCGGGGGGACTATTGGGCCTACATGGGCCATAGGGAAGAGGGAAGGCAGCCCACAAGGGGCAGCTGCGCCCCCTCCCTATAGGGGGTCCGAATTGGACTAGGGAAGGGGGCGCGCCCCCCCCCTTTCCCTCTCCTTCCTTCCCCCTTCCTTTTCCTAATTGGACTAGGAAAGAGGGGAGTCGTACTCCTACTAGAAGGAGGACTTCTCCCCTCCTTGGTGTGCCCAAAGGCTGGCCGGCCTCCCCCCTTGCTCCTTTATATACGGGGACAGGGGGCACCTCTAGACACAACAATTGATCCCTTGGATCTCTTAGCCGTGTACGGTGCCTCCCTCCACCATAATCTATCTTGATAATATCGTAGCGGTGCTTAAGCGAAGCCCTGCATCGGTAGAAAATCATCATCGTCACCACGCCGTCATGCTGACGAAACTCTCCCTCAAAGCTCGGCCGGATCGGAGTTCGAGGGACTTCATCGAGTTGAACGTGTGCTGAACTCGGAGGTGCCGTGCGTTCAGTACTTGATCGGTCAGATTGTGAAAACGTACAACTACATCAACCGCGTTGTGCTAAAGCTTCCGCTTTCGGTCTACGAGGGTACGTGGACACACTCTCCCCTATTGTTGCTATGCATTACCATGATCTTGCGTGTGCGTAGGATTTTTTTGAAATTACTACGTTACCCAACAGTGGCATCCGAGCCTGGTTTTATGCGTAGATGTTATATGCACGAGTATAACACAAGTGAGTTGTGGGTGATACAAGTCATACTGCTTACCAGCATGTCATACTTTGGTTCAGCAGTATTGTTGGATGAAGCGGCCCGGACCGACATTACGCGTACGCTTACGCGAGACTGGTTCTACCGACGTGCTTTGCACATAGGTGGCTGGCGGGTGTCAGTTTCTCCAACTTTAGTTCAATCGAGTGTGGCTATGCCCGGTCCTTGAGCAGGTTAAAACAACACTAACTTGACGAACCATCGTTGTGGTTTTGATGCGTAGGTAAGAACGGTTCTTGCTCAGCCCGTAGCAGCCACGTAAAACTTGCAACAACAAAGTAGAGGACGTCTAAATTGTTTTTGCAGGGCATGTTGTGATGTGATATGGTCAAGGCATGATGCTATATTTTATTGTATGAGATGATCATTTTTGTAACCGAGTTAGCGGCAACTGGCAGGAGCCATATGGTTGTCGCTTTATTGTATGCAATGCAATCGCCCTATAATTGCTTTACTTTATCACTAAGCGGTAGCGATAGTCGTAGAAGCAATAGTTGGCGAGACGACAACGATGCTATGATGGAGATCAAGGTGTCGCGCCGGTGATGATGGTGATCATGACGGTGCTTCGGAGATGGAGATCACAAGCACAAGATGATGATGCTCATATCATATCACTTATATTGATTGCATGTGATGTTTATCTTTTATGCATCTTATCTTGCTTTGATTGACGGTAGCATTATAAGATGATCTGTCACTAAATTTCAAGATAAAAGTGTTCTCCCTGAGTATGCACCGTTGCCAAAGTTCGCCGTGCCCAGACACCACGTGATGATCGGGTGTGATAAGCTCTACGTCCATCTACAACTGGTGCAAGCCAATTTTGTACACGCAGAATACTCGGGTTAAACTTGACGAGCCTAGAATATGCAGATATGGCCTCGGAACACTGAGACCGAAAGGTCGAGCGTGAATCATATAGTAGATATGATCAACATAGTGATGTTCACCATTGAAAACTACTCCATTTCATGTGATGATCTGTTATGGTTTAGTTGATTTGGATCACATGATCACTTAGATGATTATAGAGATGTCTATCTAAGTGGGAGTTCTTAAGTAATACGATTAATTGAACTTAAATTTATCATGAACTTAGTCCTTTTAGTATTTTTCAAATTATGTTGTAGATCAATAGCTCGCATTGTTACTTTCATATGTTTATTTTGATATGTTCCAAGAGAAAACTGTGTTGAAAGATGTTAGTAGCAATGATGCGGATTGGATCCGTGATCTGAGGATTGTCCTCATTGCTGCACAGAAGAATTATGTCCTTGATGCACCGCTAGGTGACAGACCTATTGCAGGAGCAGATGCAGACGTTATGAACGTTTCGCTAGCTCAATATGATGACTACTTGATAGTTTAGTGCACCATGCTTAACGGCTTAGAATCGGGACTTCAAAGACGTTTTGAACATCATGGGCCATATGAGATGTTCCAGGAATTGAAGTTAATATTTCAAGCAAATACCCGAGTTGAGAGATATGAAGTCTCCAACAAGTTCTATAGCTAAAAGATGGAGGAGAATTGCTCAACTAGTGAGCATGTGCTCAGATTGTTTGGGTACTACAATCGCTTGAATCAAGTGGGAGTTAATCTTCCAGATAAGATAGTGATTGACAGAGTTCTCTAGTCACCATCACCAAGTTAATAGAACTTCGTGATGAACTATAGTATGCAAAGGATGACGAAAATGATTCCCGAGCTCTTCGCGATGCTGAAATCAACGAAGGTAGAAATCAAGAAAGAGCATCAAGTGTTGATGATTTACAAGACCACTAGTTTCAAGAAAAGGGCAAAGGGAAAGAAAGGGAACTTCAAGTAGAATCACAAGAAAGTTGTCACTCCCGCGAAGAAGCCTAAAGCTGGACCAAAGCCTGAAACTGAGTGCTTACATTGCAAAGGAAATGGTCACTGGAAACGGAAATGCCCTGAATATTTGGTGGATAAGAAGGATGGCAAAGTGAACAAGGGTATATTTGATATACAGGTTATTGATGTGTGGCTTACTAGTGTTTATAGTAGCCCCTAAGTATTTGATACTTGTTCGGTTGCTAAGATTAGTAACTCGAAACAGGAGTTACATAATAAACAGAGACTAGTTGAGGGGAAGTGACGATGAGTGTTGGAAGTAGTTCCAAGATTGATATGATTATCATCACACACTCCCTATACTTTCGGGATTAGTGTTAAACCTAAATAAATGTTATATGGAGTTTGCGTTGAGCATGAATATGATTTGATCATGTTTATTGCAATACGGTTATTCATTTAAAGTGAGAGAACAATTGTTGTTCTGATTACATGAATAAAACCTTCAATGGTCATACACCCAATGAAAATAGTTTGTTGGATCTCGATCATAGTGATACACATATTCATAATATTGATGCCAAAAGATGCAAAGTTAATAATGATAGTGCAACTTATTTGTGGCACTGCCGTTTGGGTCATATCGGTGTAAAGCGCATGAAGAAACTCCATAAAGATGGATTTTTAGAATCACTTGGTTATGAATCATTTGATGCTTGCGAACCGTGCCTTTTGGGCAAGATGACTAAAACTCCATTCTCTAGGACAATGGAACGAGCTACTGACTTGTTGGAAATAATACATACTGATGTATGCAGACCAATGAGTATTAAGGCTCGTGGCGGGTATCGTTATTTTCTAACCTTCACAGATGATTTGAGCATATATGGGTATATCTACTTGATGAAACATAAGTCTAAAATAGTTGAAAGGTTCAAAGAATTTCAGAGTGAAGTGGAAAACCATCATAACAAGAAAATAAAGTTTCTGCAATCTGATCATAGAGATGAATATTTGAGTTACAAGTTTGGCCTTCAGTTAAAATAATGTGGAATAGTTTCACAAACTCATGCCACCTGGAACACCACAGCGTAACGGTGTGTCCGGACGTCATAACCGCACTTTATTTGATATGCTGCGATCAATGATGTCTCTTACCGATTTACCAATATCGATTTGGGGTTATGCATTAGAGATAGCTGCATTCACGTTAAATAGGGCACCATCTAAATCCATTGAGACGACACCGTATGAACTATGGTTTAGCAATAAACCTAAGATGTCGTTTCTTAAAGTTTGGAGTTGCGATGCTTATGTGAAAAAGTTTCAACCTGATAAGCGCGAACCCAAATCGAAGAAATGTGTCTTCATAGGATACCCAAAGGAAACTGTTGGGTACACCTTCTATCACAAATCCGAAGGCAAGACATCCGTTGCCAAGAATGGATCCTTTCTAGAGAAGAAGTTTCTCTCGAAAGAAGTGAGTGGGAGAAAAGTAGAACTTGATGAGGTAATAGTACCTTCTCCCGAATTGGAAAATAGTTCATCACTGAAATCACTTCCAGTGATTCCTACACCAATTAGTGAGGAAGCCAATGATGATGATCATGAAACTTCAGATCAAGTTACTACAGAACCTTGTAGGTCTTCCAGAGTACGGTCCGCACCAGAGTGGTACGGTAATCCTATTCTGAAAGTCATGTTACTAGACCATGATAAACCTACGAACTATGAGGAAGTGATGATGAGCCCAGATTCCATGAAATGGCTGGAGGCCATGAAATCTGAGATAGGATCCATGTATGAGAACAAAGTGTGAACTTTGGTGGACTTGCCCGATGATCGGCAAGCCATAGAAAATAAATGGATCTTCAAGAGGAAGATGGACGTTGATAGTAGTGTTACTATCTACAAAGCTCGACTTGTCGCAAAAAGGTTTTCGACAAGTTCAAGGTGTTGACTACAATGAGATTTTGTCAACTGTAGCGATGCTTAAGTCTGTCCGAATCATGTTAGCAATTGCCACATTTTATGAAATTTGGAAAATGGATGTCAAAACTGCATTCCTTAATGGTTTTCTTAAAGAAGAGTTGTATATGATGCAACTAGAAGGTTTTGTCAATCCTAAAGGTGCTAAATGTGCAAGCTCCAGCGATCCATCTATGGACTGGTGCAAGCATATCGGAGTTGGAATATACGCTTTGATAAGTTGATCAAAGCATATAGTTTTATACGGACTTGAAGTGAAGCCTGTATTTACAATAAAGTGAGTGGGATCACTACATCCTTTCCGATAAGTATATGTGAGTGACATATTGTTGATCAGAAATGATGTAGATTTTTTCTGGAAAGCATAAAGAAGTGTTTTAAAGGAGTTCTTTAAAAGAAAGACCTCAGTAAAGCTACTTACATATTGAGCATCAAGATCTATTGAGATAGATCAAGACGCATGATAAGATTTTCAATGAGTACATACCTTGACAAGATTTTGAAGTAGTTCAAAATGGAACAATCAAAGAAAGAGTTCTTGCCTGTGTTGCAAAGGTATGAAATTGAGTAAGACTCAAATCCCGACCACGGCAGAAAATAGAAAGAGAATGAAAGTCATTCCCTATGCCTCAGCCATAGGTTCTATAAAAGTATGAGATGCTATGGACCAGACCTATTGTATACTATGCCCTGGTTTGGCAAGGGAGTACAATGGTGATCTAGGAGTAGATCACTAGACATTGGTCAAAATTATCCTTAGTGGAATAAGGATATCTTTCTCGATTATGGAGGTGACAAGAGGTTCGTCGTAAAGGGTTACGTCGATGCAAGATTTGGCATTGATCTAGATGACTCTAAGTCTCAATCTGGATACATATTGAAAGTGCGAGCAATTAGCTAGAGTAGCTCCATATAGAGCATTGTAGACATAGAATATTTTTGCAAAATACATACGGCTCTGAATATGACAGACCCGTTGACTAAACTTCTCTCACGAGCAAAACATGATCACACCTTACTACTCTTTGGGTGTTAATCACATAGCAATGTGAACTAGATTATTGACTCTAGTAAACCCTTTGGGTGTTGGTCACATGACGATGTGAACTATGGGTGTTAATCATATACATATATGAATATTGGTGTTAAATCACATGGCGATGTGAACTAGATTATTGACTCTAGTGCAAGTGGGAGACTGAAGGAAATATTCCCTAGAGGCAATAATAAAGTTATTATTTATTTCCTTATTTCATGATAAATGTTCATTATTCATGCTAGAATTGTATTAACCGTAACATAATACATGTGTGAATACATAGACAAACATAGTGTCACTAGTATGCCTCTACTTGACTAGCTCGTTAATCAAAGATGGTTAAGTTTCCTAACCATAGACATGAGTTGTCATTTGATTAATGGGATCACATCATTAGGAGAATGATGTGATTGACTTGACCCATTCCGTGCTTAGCACTTGATCATTTAGTATGTTGCTATTGCTTTCTTCATGGCTTATACATGTTCCTATAATTATGAGATTATGCAACTCCCGTTTACCAGAGGAACACTTTGTGTGCTACCAAACGTCACAACGTAACTGGGTAATTATAAAGGTGCTCTACAGGTGTCTCCGAAAGTACTTGTTGGGTTGGCGTATTTTGAGATTAGGATTTGTCACTCCGATTGTCGGAGAGGTATCTTTGGGCCCACTTGGTAATGCACATCACTATAAGCCTTGCAAGCATTGTAACTAATGAGTTAGTTACATGATGATGTATTACGGAACGAGTAAAGAGACTTGCCAGTAATGAGATTGAACTAGGTATTGAGATACCGACGATCAAATCTCGGTCAAGTAACATACCGATGACAAAGGGAACAATGTATGTTGTTATGCGGTTTGACTGATAAAGATCTTTGTAGAATATGTGGGAGCCAATATGAGCATCCAGGTTCCGCTATTGGTTATTGACCGGAGACGTGTCTCGGTCATGTCTACATAGTTCTCGAACCCGTAGGGTCCGCACGCTTAAAGTTCGATGACGGTTATATTATGAGTTTATGTGTTTTGATGTACCTAAGGTAGTTCGGAGTCCCGAATGAGATCTGGGACATGACGAGGAGTCGTGAAATGGTTGAGACGTAAATATCGATATATTGGACGACTATATTCGGACATCGGAAAGGTTCCGAGTGATTCGGGTATTTATCGGAGTGCCGGGGGGTTATCGGAAACCCCCGGGGGACTATTGGGCCTACATGGACCATAGGGAAGAGGGAACACAGCCCACAAGGGGCAGCTGCGCCCCCTCCCTATAGGGGGTCAGAATTGGACTTGGGAAGGGGGCGCGCCCCCCTTTCCTTCTCCTTTCCCTCCCATTCCTTCCCTCTTCCTTTTCCTAGTTGGACTAGGAAAGATGGGAGTCGTGCTCCTACTAGGAGGAGGACTCCTCCCCTCCTTGGTGCGCCCAAAGGCTGGCCGGCCTCCCCCCTTGCTCCTTTATCTAGACACAACAATTGATCCCTTGGATCTCTTAGCCGTGTGCGGTGCCCCCCTCCACCATAATTCACCTCGATAATATCGTAGTGGTGCTTAGGCGAAGCCCTGCGTCGGTAGAACATCATCATCATCACCACGCCATCGTGCTGACGGAACTCTCTCTCTCTCTCTCAAAGCTCGGCTGGATTGGAGTTCGAGGGACGTCATCAGCTGAACGTGTGCTGAACTTGGAGGTGTTGTGCGTTCGGTACTTGATCAGTCGGATCGTGAAGATGTACAACTACATCAACCGCGTTGTGCTAATGCTTCCGCTTTTGTTCTACGAGGGTACGTGGACACACTCTCCCCTCTCATTGCTATGCATCACCATGATCTTGCGTGTGCGTAGGATTTTTTTTTGAAATTACTATGTTACCCAACACGGACGACCCTGATCGCCGCGGCGCACCTACGTGCTACCCTATTACTTGCTGCCTGAAGGAAAGGGGGGCGTGGTGCTGAAATTGTTTTGTTGTCGTATACAAAAATAAAGGGGCTACGGTGCTACGGTGCTACGGCCACATCAGATATTTACTAAGCTTTTGATCCACAACGCGCAGCACTGAACCGCCCCTGCCGTGTTGAGCCGCCGGGGCCGTATGGAGTCGCCGGTCTGGCTGAGCCACTTCTCTCGCGTTGAACGGGGTATGTTCCCGTCACATCTTTCCAGGGGTGCTAAGAAAAAAGGGTGCCAGGCTACCAGACAAAATTATCGGGGCCTGTGTTTGACGAAAGGTGATGGATATTTCAAGTACTAGTGCATTTTCACCGGGTGCATTATAACAAAGGATCATATGTCGTCCGAATATATCGGGTGATATCCATCCAGTTTACTTTTTATCAGTACTTGTTATTTTTTTGTGAAAACAACCACTCTGCCCTATAGTGTAGTTATACGCAAGTAAATTATTCATTATAAAAGTGTTGATATACAGCGGATATGGAGCATGCGTCAACATCATTTTTATTGGTGTTCATCTGTATTGCACGACTTCACGAACACGCGTAAGCCGCCGCCCCTGTGGTCCGGTCTACATCAACGCACCAGCCGACTTGCCCATCCGCGCCGCCTTACAACGCCACAGACAACTTGCCCGTCCACCCTTGCGGTCGGCTCACACGTCTACCCGGCTTACAATGTGACGGACAACTTACCCATCCGCCCCCACGGCCGACTCCCCCGTCCACGCGGCTTACCACCTCCGTGATTGACTCGCCCGTCCGCGCTGGCTTACAATGTTGCGGTCGGCTCACCCGTGATTGATTTCAGCTTCACCGTGGTGATCATCAACTCCGCGGTGGATAATTTCTGGCTCAGCATATCAGGTGAAATCCATCTGATATATTTTTATATTACATATTGCTTTCTTTACAAGCAATTACTTTGGCTTGCAAGTTCTCCCATGCAGGACTCAAACCGGTCTATATCACGGTCAAATATGAAGAATCTCAAGCCAACCTTTTGAGTCGTCTTAAGACTCGAGGGCTACATGGACATGGCTCAGTAAATATTTCCAGTTTAAAGGCTGTCAGAAAATTTCCAGCTTAAAATAAAGATTCTGGTTTAAAATCCGGCTCAAGAGACATGTCTTTCCTACAAAGCTTTGAAGCTCTCAATATCCGGTTTAAAGTCCCGGTTTAAAAATCAATCTCTCGCAAAGCTCGAGTTCTTAGGAAAAATTAAAGGGACCAAAGAGAGTCTGTTGCAAAGCATAGCTCAAACATAGGTACCCTGCTTCAAGGTCATTTGGGGGCTTCTTGTTCAAACATAGGTCGTATTCGAACCAAAGAGAACTTAGCTGTCGGTACCCTCTTGATCGGCACAATGCCAAACCCACTAGGGGGCTTCTTGATCGTATTCGAATCAGATCTTAACCCCTTTTGGGTCCAACTTTGATCGTATTCGAATCAGAGTCATTAAAAAACTCTCAAGGTCATTTGGGGGCTTCCTGTTCAAACATAGGTCGTGAACCAAACAGAACGTAGTTGTCGGTACCCTCTTGATCGGTGCAATGCCAAAGCCACTGGGGGCTACATGATCGTATTCGAATCCTAGCTTAACCCCTTTGGAACGGTTTGCTGATCGTATTTGAATCAGAAGCCTCGATTTTTTTTGTTTGGCTTAAGTTTCTTTTTGAACAATCTTTGGTTTTGTCTTGAGACATTTTTTGTCCAGATCTAAGTATAAGTGTGGCTTAAATTTAACCCGGCTTGGTTTTGGACGATAAGTCGCCAGTGTATAACAATCATTATACAATTGGAAGCGGTGGCTTCTAAGGATTGGGTTATCACCCTTACTGCACAGGTCACATAAACCGGCAGTACAATTCAATATCACAGGTATGATATTGTTTATACATGATTATGTTTAAACCGGCCCTGGCTATGGACTTAAAGTCGCCGGTATATTTTGGATTGCGCCATTGGAATCATGCATTTGTCAATCATTGAATTATTGTCCTTATTGGATACGGCGATATAAGCCGGCAGTGTGAGCTAATTCTACATGTATGTTTTCCTGATTATATAAATATGCGAGGTTGGATGACCCGCCCTGGCTTTTGACGTTAAGTCGCCAGTATGTTTAGGCTTGAATGGCCTTAATCCTAGTCTTTTCCATAATTGCATAAAGACTATATTATGTTTGGGTTGTTACCCGCCCTGGCTTTTGACGTTAAGTCGCCAGGGCATATGTTGTTTAAACTCTGCAGGATTTGCAGAACTATGACTTATAAAAATGCTTAAGTTCAAGCTCATCATTAAAATTGATGCTTCAAAATGATTATCCATTCTGGATTTTTTCAAAGGTTATAAGCTGCCGAGTTATAAAAATTCTGGCTTATAATGGAGGCGTATTAAATCGCCATCGGCCAAGAGCCGCCGGGTATTTAAACTCCGGATTTACTTGTCAACAGATAGGTATTCAAAGTCGCTTTAGCGCAATGGCTATTATTTTATCAATGGATATGATTTATTCTACAATGGAAGGAATAGTCCCGAGTCGCTGCAGGCTTACGACCTGGCACTTGGGGGCTACATTATTAAGATTGAGATCATATCAAATATGCAAGTCCCATGTCACTGCCAGCATGCACCATGACACTTGGGGCTAATGCAAAGTCATTTTTTGCTCAACTTATTGAAGACCCGACGCATCACATTGTAATGAGCCGGCCCTTGGGTGCTACCAACTGCTCCTGTCAAAAATTCAAGGTACACAAGCATTAATCCATTATATTGAATGGTCCACTACTCAGTTGGTAGAGTACAAAGCTCTTAACCTTGTGGACGTGGGTTAAAGCCCCATGGTGGAGATTATATTATATGATGTTATTATCAATAAATTCTATGCAAAGTCCCAGCTCAGTATTATCTTACTGAGCCGGCCCTTGGGAGCTACACGTTGCTGTTCAAGTTTACATGGTTATATCTACAAAGTCCCTCGTCATTATTGCATAATGACCCGGCCCTTGGGGGCTACACTAGTTGAAGTTTTCATGAGCATAAGGCAATTACAAGTCCTAGGTTGCTGCAAGCATGACAACCCGACACTTGGGGGCTATAGGTGATATGCATATAAGGGAGAAAAATCTTCAAATTCTCAGTTTGGAGCAGACCAGATTAACCCGGTGTCTGCAACAATCATGAGATGGTATCATTTATTTATAACCCGACAATTTTGGCAATCATAAATCGGCAAGATCTACATCTTTAAGCCGGCTGAATATCAGTTGAATATTTCAAGACCAATATTTTCTGTCAAGCTAGTTGGAAGCCAAGTTAAATGGATTATTCTTTATAATATTTTTTCTACAAGAAAACAATGTCAGCAAATTGATTATGAAGCTGGTCTGTTGACTCGGATTTTTTAGAAGAAGTGCCCGGATTTTTTGCATTGGCAAAGATTGAACATATCTGCTAAAGGAGATTTGATATGAGATCATAGATACGTGTTAAGAAGGAAATGACAAGGACTTAAGGATATTCAGGTGCCAGCTTACAAGAATATTTAACTCGGAGCACAACCTGTCAAGTTTGTTCTTGTGTTTATTTTACAGCATCAGTTTAACATGGATAAATCCAAATTAAACTGGGGGCTAATGTCGGGGATATACCCCGCGGTATGACCCGACCGAAAGTATGACCCAGCCGGACTTGGCATTTCATTGGTAACCCGCCGGAGAATTGGTGACTCACGGATGGCCCTGACGGCGGGTCAGATAGAAGACTAGGCCCAAGGCCCAGAAGGCCGGCTCATGTTATGGTGGGCTGGCTTAATAGGAAAGCATAAGAAATATTCCCTTACAAAGGAAGCAAGACTAGGACTCCACTTGTAATAGAGTAATCCTAATCCTACTACGACTAGTCATGTAACCCGCCCCTTCAACTTATATAAGGAGGGGCAGGGCTCCCCTAAGAGGGACAAGCAAGAAGAAACAATCTCTAGGGCTAGACCCAACTGGAAGAGAGCCGGAGATACGATGTCTCCCTCATGAGCATAATGAGAGCTAGCCACAAACAGCATGTAGGGCTATTGTCGGATGATGTTTCCCGGGGTCCGAAGCTGTCTAAATCCTTGTCTTGTGTGTTGCGTCTCTCATCCCGATCAACCCCTCTCAAGCTACCGCATAGATGTGTTGGCCTCGCGACTAAGTCCTGACACTAAGGACATCTGCCGTGACAAATCCACGACAAAGTCCATCCACGATCAAGTCAAGGAGGGAGACATAGAGATTTGCAAGATACATACGGATCTGAATGTTGCAGACCCGTTGACTAAGCCTCTCTCATGAGCAAAACATGATCAACACCAAGACTCCATGGGTGTTAGAATCATTACTGTCTAATCTAGATTATTGACTCTAGTGCAAGTGGGAGACTGAAGGAAATATGCCCTAGAGGCAATAATAAAGTTGTTATTTATATTTCCTTATATCATGATAAATGTTTATGCTAGAATTGTATTAACCGGAAACTTAGTACATGTGTGAATACATAGACAAATAGAGTGTCACTAGTATGCCTCTACTTGACTAGCTCGTTGAATCAAAGATGGTTAAGTTTCCTAGCCATAGACATGAGTTGTCATTTGATTAATCAGATCACATCATTAGAGAATGATGTGATTGACTTGACCCATTCCATTAGCTTAGCACTTGATCGTTTAGTATGTTGCTATTGCTTTCTTCATGACTTATACATGTTCCTATGACTATGAGATTATGCAACTCCTGAATACCGGAGGAACACTTAGTGTGCTACCAAACATCACAGCGTAACTGGGTGATTATAAAGGTGCTCTACAGGTGTCTCCGATGGTACTTGTTGAGTTGGTATAGATCGAGATTAGGATTTGTCACTCCGATTGTCGGAGAGGTATCTCTGGGCCCTCTCGGTAATGCACATCACTATAAGCCTTGCAAGCAATGTGACTAATGAGTTAGTTGCGGGATGATGCATTACGGAACAAGTAAAGGGACTTGCCGGTAATGAGATTGAACTAGGTATTGAGATACCGACGATCGAATCTCGGGCAAGTAACATACCGATGACAAAGGGAACAATGTATGTTGTTATGCGGTTTGACCAATAAAGATCTTCATAGAATACATAGGAGCGAATATGAGCATCTAGGTTCCGCTATTGTTTATTTACCGGAGATGAGTCTCGGTCATGTCTACATAGTTCTCGAACCCGTAGGGTCCGCATGCTTAACATTCTATGATGATCGGTATTATGAGTTTATGTGTTTTGATGTACCGAAGGTTGTTCGGAGTCTCGGATGTGATCACAGACATGACGAGGAGTCTTGAAATGGTCGATACATAAAGATCGATATATTGGATGGCTATGTTTGGACATAGGAATGGTTCCGGGTGAGTTCGGGCATTTTCCGGAGTATCGGGAGGTTGCCGGAACCCCCCGGGGAGTGTATGGTCCTTATTGGGCCTTAGTGGGAGAGAGGAGGAGGCGGCCTAGGAGGGACCTCCCCCCCCCCCAAGCCCAATCCGAATTGGGAGGGGGTCTGGCCCCCCTTTCCTTCTTCCCTCTCTCCTCCTTCCTTCCTCTCCTACTCCTACTTGGAAGGGGGGAATCCTACTCCCGGTGGCAGTAGGACTCCCCTAGGGCGCGCCATAGAGAGGGTCGGACCTCCCCCTCCTCCACTCCTTTATATACGGGGGAGGGGGGCACCCCATAGACACACAAGTTGACCATTGTCTTAGCCGTGTGCGGTGCCCTCCTCCACCATAATCCAACTCGGCCATTCGTCATAGTGCTTAGGCGAAGCCCTGCGCCGGTAGCTTCATCATCACCGTCATCACGTCGTCGTGTTGATGAAGATCTCCCTTGACACTCAGCTGGATCAAGAGTTCATGGGACGTCAGCGATCTGAACGTGTGCAGATCGCGGAGGTGCCGTACTTTCGGTACTAGGATTGGTCGGATCGTGAAGACGTACGACTACATCAACCGCGTTGTCATAATGCTTCCTCTTAGGGTCTATGAGGGAACATGGACTACACTCTCCCCTCTCGTTGCTATGCATCACCATGATAAATCTTGCGTGTGCGTAGGAAATTTTTTGAAATTACTGCGTTCCCCAACAATTTCTACCTCCACAGCCTTTAGCATCGCGAAGAGCTCGGGAATTGTCTTATCCATCCCTCGCATATTATAGTTCATCACGAAGCTTTTGCAGCTTGGTGGCAGTGATTGAAGAACTCTGTCAATGACACTATCATCAGGAAGATTAACTCCCAGTTGAGTCAAGTGGTTGTGGTACCCAGACATTCCGAGTATATGTTCACTGACAGAACTATTCTCCTCCATCTTGCAGCTATAGAACTTATTGGATACTTCATATCTCTCAGTCCGGGCATTTGCTTGAAATATTAACTTCAACTCCTGGAACATCTCATATGCTCCATGACATTCAAAACGTCGTTGAAGTCTCGATCCTAAGCCGTAAAGCATGGCACACTGAACTATCGAGTAGTCATCAGCTTTGCTTTGTCGGACGTTCATAACGTCCGGCATTGCTCCTACAGCGGGTCTTGCCCCTAGCGGTGCTTCCAGGACGTAATTCTTGTGTGCAGCAATGAGGATCATCCTCAAGTTACGGGCCCAGTCCGTGTAGTTGCTACCATCATCTTTCAACTTAGCTTTCTCTAGGAATGCATTAAAATTCAAAGAAACGGTAGCATGGGCCATAGATCTACAACAACATAGACATGCAAAATACTATCAGGTACTAAGTTCATGATAAATTAAAATTCAATTAATCATATTACTTAAGAACTCACACTTAGATACACATCCCTCTAGTCATCTAAATGATCACGTGATCCATATCAACTAAACCATGCCCGTTCATCATGTGAGATGGAGAAGTTTTCAATGGTGAACATCACTATGTTGATCATATCTACTATATGATTCACGTTCGATCTTCCGATCTCAGTGTTCTGAGGTCATATCTGCATATGCTAGGCTCATCATGTTTAACCCGAGCATTCTGCGTGTGCAAAACTGGCTTGCACCTGTTGTACGTGAACATAGAGCTTATCATACCCGATCATCACATGGTGTCTCGGCACGACGAACTGTAGCAACGGTGCATACTCAGGGAGAACACTTATACCTTGAAATTTAGTGAGGGATCATCTTATAATGCTACCGCCGTACTAAGCAAAATAAGATGCATAAAAGATAAACATCACATGCAATCAAAATATGTGACATGATATGGCCATCATCATCTTGTGCCTTTGATCTCCATCTCCAAAGCACCGTCATGATCTCCATCGTCACCGGCTTGACACCTTGATCTCCATCGAAGCATCGTTGTCGTCTCGCCAACTATTGCTTCTACGACTATCGCTACCGCTTAGTGATAAAGTAAAGCAATTACATGACGATTGCATTTCATACAATAAAGCGACAACCATAAGGCTCCTGTCAGTTGCCGATAACTTTTACAAAACATGATCATCTTATACAACAACTTATATATCATCATGTCTTGACCATATCACATCACAACATGCCCTGTAAGAACAAGTTAGACGTCCTCTACTTTGTTGTTGCAAAGTTTTTACGTGGCTGCTACGGGCTTCTAGCAAGAACCGTTCTTACCTACACATCAAAACCACAACGATTTTTCATCAAGCGTGTTGTTTTAACCTTCAACAAGGACCGGGCGTAGTCAAACTCGATTCAACTAAAGTTGGACAAACTGACACCCGCTAGCCACCTGTGTGCGAAGCACGTCGGTAGAACCAGTCTCATGAACGCGGTCATGTAATGTCGATCGAGACCGCTTCATCCAACAATACCGCCAAATCAAAGTAAGACGTTGCTGGTAAGCAGTATGACTATTATCGCCCACAACTCTTTGTGTTCTACTCGTGCATATAACATCTACGCATAGACCTGGCTCGGATGCCACTGTTAGGGAATGTCGTATTACAAAAAAATTCCTACGATCATGCAAGATCTATCTAGGAGAAGCATAGCAACGAGCGGGGAGAGTGTGTCCACGTACCCTCATAGACCGAAAGCGGAAGCGTTTAGTAACGCGGTTGATGTAGTCGAACGTCTTTGCGATCCAACCTATCCAAGTACCGAACGTATGACACCTCCGTGTTCAGCACGCGTTCAGCTCGATGATGTCCCTCGAGCTCTTGATCCAGTTGAGGCTGAGGGAGCGTTCCGTCAGCACGACGGCATGGCGACGGTGATGATGAAGTTACCGGCGCAGGGCTTCAACTAAGCACTACGACGATATGACCGGGGTGGTAAACTGTGGAGGGAGGAGGCACCGCACACGGCTAAGAGAAGACTTGGTGTGCCTTTGGGGTTCGCCCCTCCCACGTATATAAAGGGGGAGGAGAGGAGACCGGCCCAAGGGGTGCGTGCCAAGGGGGGGTCCTACTTGGATTCCCGGCCCAAGTAGGATTCCCCCTCCCTTTCCTATTCCAACAAGGGGGGAGAGAGAAGGGGGAAGAGGGGAGAAGGAAAGAGGGGGCGCCACCCCTCCTAGTCCAATTCGGACCATCCCATGGGGGGCGCGTAGCCTCCCCTTATGGCCCTTCTCTCCTTTCCAATAAGGCCCATTTCTTCTCCGGGGGGTTCCGGTAACTACTCGGTACTCCGAAACTTATCTGATACTTCCCGAAACCATTCCGGTGTCTGAATATAACCTTCCAATATATGAATCTTTACCTCTCGACCATTTCGAGATTCCTCGTCATGTTCGTGATCTCATCCGGGACTCCGAACAAACTTCGGTCATCAAATCACATAACTCATATTACAAATCATCATCGAACGTTAAGCGTGCGGACCCTACAGGTTCGAGAACTATGTAGACATGACCGAGACACATCTCCGGTCAATAAACAATAGCGGAACCTGGATGCTCATATTGGCTCCTACATATCCTACGAAGATCTTTATCGGTCAAACCGCATAATAACATACGTTGTTCCCTTTGTCATCGGTATGTTACTTGCCCGAGATTCGATCGTTGGTATCCTCATACCTAGTTCAACAAACACCATCGAAGACACCTGTAGAGCATCTTTATAATCACCCAGTTACTTTGTGACGTTTGATAGCACACTAAGTGTTCCTCCGGTATTCTGGAGTTGCATAATCTCATAGTCAGAGAAACACGTATAAGTCATGAAGAAAGCAATAGCAATAAAACTAAATGATCATTAATGCTGAGCTAATGAATGATGTGATCCCGTTCATAAAATGACAACACATGTCTATGGTTAGGAAACTTAACCATCTTTGATTAACGAGCTAGTCAAGTAGAGGCATACTAGGGACACTCTGTTTGTCTATGTATTCACACATGTACTAAGTTTCCAGTTAATACAATTTTAGCATGAATAATAAATATTTATCATGATATAAGGAAATATAAATAACAACTTTATTATTGCCTCTAGAGCATATTTCCTTCAGAACAAGCGTCGGTGATCATTTAGATTAAGTTTAGAGTAGTGTTTTCAGGTTTATATGAAATAGTTAATGAATTTTGTCCAAATTATATGAAAAATGTTCAACATGTAATGCATTTCGTCTGGTTTATATGAAATCAGCCGTGTTTGCATGAATTTCGTCCAGTTACGTCAAACATCGGTTGAAAAATATGCGAGTAGCGTTGGATGGCAGTCTTCCATATTCGTGTTCGCTGACTAGTCCCTCTGTCCATGGACAGATGTGTGAGCAAATTTGTAGGTCAACATTGAAGATGCCCTAACCAACTTGAAAGACATGCACACCTAAAACCTTGCCTAATTAAAACACAAGTACACATACTTCCTAGGACTCCATCTAATTGTATACCTCTTTGCCGTTTACATCTCGGCAAAGACCTACTAAAATAAATATCAGTTTTGCTAGAGCACAATTAGATATGACATATGTATTACACATCAAGTCCTATGTCATCGATCTTATGCGAAGATTCGTGTGGATATTTTTTTTATGCTTGATTGAGTCACTTAGATGTGTAATAACTAGGGAACATCTAGACAAACCCAATAAATATTGACTCTTTTATTTGTGCGCCCTTGATATGCTTTTCCCATGGACCCCACCTAGACTCCTTTAAATCGTGCTCTTCCATGTGAGAAACTTCCTTGTGCATTGTCCTCGGTCTGGGATATTTATGGTGGGAGGGGAGAACGTTAATGTGTAACGAAAATGTCCAGGAACCTAAATTCATAGCAATGACAATCAGATCTTTAGTTGCTAACTATACTATGACGAGTGATGCAAATGCGACGATCAAGCAATATGGTTGAGAAGGACCAATGAGCAACTATGTGAAGCTAAACATGGATGGGGCTTTTGACTCAAACTTACTTAAGGGCTCGTATGGCGCTGTCATCATAGACTCGAATGGCAGATTCATCGCGACAGGAAACAGAGAAATTGATTGGCGCGGAGATGTGCTTATGGCCAAGGCATTGGCCTTATGGTTTGGTCTTAATTTGACAACTACAATCGGGTGTGATTGCAACAATTAACATCGAGGTGATAAAGACAATGAAGAATGGAGGCCGCTCTTTCGGTCTATAGGCGGCAGTTTTTGATGATGTATCACCTTGTGTGTGATTTCTTGCATATTACTTTTGAGCATGCACTAGAGAGACTAATTGTGTTGCCCATGATTTAGCCAAACTAGTTAGAAATAAGATGTGTGCGGATCCACCTATAAAAATTGTTAATACTCTTGTAAAAGATATTATAATGATCATCTTGCAATGAAGAGTAGTTTGATGCCAAAGCTTTCTTGTGCGTTGCTTCCATGGTAGGAAGAGGAATATTAAATAAAAATCCATCTCTGCACCCGAGCTCATATGCACCCCCGCTGACGAAACAAATCAAAACAAATACTAGAAAAAATCAAAAAAATCCAATTTTTTTGTGCGGTAGAAAATTTGATGTGTGAGGTTTACTCAAATTTTCAAATCATTTGGACATCTGACGAGCTCACAGCAAAAAAGACAAATTGAGGGTCTGTAAAAATGTTTACTGTTCATGTACTGTTTTGATCTGATTTGTCTTTTTTGTTGAGAGCTTCTCAGATGTCCAAATGATTTGAAATTTGGTGCGGGTCTCACGCATCGAATTGTCTACCTCAAAAATTTCGTTTTCTCTTTTTTTGAATTTTTTACAAATTTTTTTCTAACACGGTGCAGATGAGTCTGGGCACCAAAACGCCATACTCAATATTAAATATCCTATGTATTTGATTCTCACGCAACAACTAATCACGGCAAGCAAATACAACATCCATGCAAAAAAAAATACACAACATCCATCGTGGCCTGCGTGACGCCTCCTTTCTAAACATAGCTTACCAGAATAATTAGAAGAATAATCATTTCCTTGGTTTCCACTTAATGCATGAACCTCTAACGCAGAAGCAATCATCATCTCAACCTGAACATGCTTCTCATCTTTCGCAATGCACATCGCCTCATTAAAATTATGCAGGATGGTATCATCCTCTCCTCCTTGAATAGTAATCATCCTCGGTTTCGAGTAGATATCGACAGACCCACAAATTTCAGCAGCTTCGACCTTCCTCTTTGCTACTTCTTGCTCCTTCATATTTTGTTTTCTTCAAGTCGTGAAAGGCTTCTTCTCCATGGTCATGAGAACAAATTCAGTATTCCATTCAACAATGCATGTGTTGGTGAGATAGTCGTGTGTAGCATTGTTTTTCTTGTACCATGACTCTCCTAGCATCATATGACACGAAAACATCGGTACCGGAATTACACCGCATAGAACCTCACAAGAAAAGTTGCTGACTGAAAATAGTACCATAGTTCGGTGCGTGATGTCGAGCTTAACGTAGCACCTCCTTAATGAATATGGTCGTGGATGTGGTGTCATTGATAGCTCCAGCTTTCCCACCATGTCGATGCCGACGACTTTGATCGAATTATCGTGGTTGATTGCCGTGGTGCAAACTTTTTCTCCCACCTCACAGTACGTGTGAAAAATATTCATCACCATAGCCTTTCTCCTCCAGAAGAAGTCACTGGATACCCTCTAGTAGCTCCTTCTTGATGACGACGCGTAGACTCTCTCCTCCGAAGTGCTGTGAGCAATGCCGGTCTCTGATACCATTTGACGTGGAGCGAATCTCGAAACGAAAGTCGATCTATTGTTCACCCGACTTTTCACGACATGAACCTCCATGGCAGCAAGTAGTGGTAGTGAGTTTACAAAGATATTTGCAAATCCCACAAAAACAACACGCCAACCCCTCGATCTGAAGGAATAACATGGACGAACCGTATAGGCTCAGCTTCTAATCTCCTATGCGTCGCAGGAACTCACATGCCAGTAGAGACTTTTGACAAGATTTCTCTAACTCGATAAGGGCCAGCGGCCGGAACACACGACGATGTTTAAGTCATCATAAAATACCCTAAACTCTTACATCACACTCACAGACTTGGTTTTGTAGTACAGATTTGCTAAAGCACATCTAGATGTACTCTAAGTATTGCACACCTAAGGCCTATGTCATTGAATTTACGTTAAGACTCGTGCAAGAATTTTCTTCTGTCTTTTTTTTTCTTTCTAATTTGATTGAGTATTTAGATGTGCAATAAATAGGACACATCTAGATGTGCCCTAGACAAATCGTAGTACGGTACTCCCTCCGTTCCTAAATATAAGCCTTTTCAGATATTCCAAATATATATAGACGTATTTTAGAGTGTAGATCCACTCATATTGCTCTATATATGGTTCATATTGGAATCTCTAGAAAAGGCTTGTATTTAGGAAAGGAGGGAGTAGCAACCAACTAGCACACCTAAAACCTTTCCTAAAAGGATCTGGCTTGCCTGCTCCCTTCCCGTGCTCCCATCCGTGCTTCCACCTCATCCAACGGCTGTCTTTTTTTCTTTTTTCTTTCTAATCTAATCATCTCCCCCCCTGATTTTAAGGGGGTGAGGCCGGGCCTTATTTTGTTCCAATCAAATCAAGCAACGTATGCGGGAGCATGGATGGGCACACGGGAGGGGAGCAGGCTAGTCTCGTCCTTCCTAAAACACACGTATACATACTTCCTGGGACTCCTTCTAATTTTAAACTAATTTGTCTTTTACACAAATGGACTCTTTTATTTGTGCGCCCCTTCATTTGCTTTTCCCATTCTGGTGGACCCCACCCAAACTCCTTTAAACTCATGCTCTTCAACGTGAGAAACTTGTGCGTTCTTTCCATGGTAAGAAGAGGAATATTAAGTATCCTATGTATTTGATTCTCACGCAACAACTAATCCCGGTAAGCAAACGCACAACATCCATGGTGGACTCCTTGACGCCTCCTTCTAAAGTGGCTTACGAGAATAAGTAGAATAATTGTTTCCCTGGTTTACTCTTAATGCATGAACCTCTAACGCAGAAGCAATTATCATCTCAATCTGAACATGATTCTCATCTTTCCCAATGCATATCGCCTCTGTATTTAAATTATGCAGGGTCGTATCACACGCGTGTCAGTTAGGCAGGAGCGTTTGCTCCCTTTTAATTCTTCAGAACATGCGTCTTATTTCCCTTTCCAGCTAATTGTTCACTTTGATGTCTTGGACTTCGCCTGTACCTAGTGTTTCGGGGAAGTATTATCTTGCACTCCTTGATGATTATAGTAACTTCGTTTGGACATATCCTCTCCACCACAAATCTGAAGCTTTCTCCATTATACGGCCTTTTGCTAGATTTGTCTGATGCCAATTAACCCTAAACCTACTCCTCCAGTGTGACAATTGGAAGCATTTTGATAACAATGCTGCCCGAGCCTCTGTCTGAAGAAGGCATCGCTCTGCGCATGTTTTGTCCATATACATGGTCATAAAATGGATGAGTTGAGCGAATTCTACGCACGCTTAATGACACTGTCCGTTCACAGGTTCACTCCTCACACATGCCTCCATGCCATACACATACTGGGCAGAGTCTCTCAACACGGCAACCTTTCTTCTGAATCACGGTTCGGCCATGCAGCTCGCGCCATGATCGTACACCCTTCTTCCTTCTCCATGGCATGCGTCCCGACTCCCGAGTACGCCAATCTCCGTGTGTTTGGGTGTCTCTCCTACCCCAACATCGCCTTCACTGCTCCGCACAAACTAGCCCGGTGCTCCACTGCTTGCGTTTTGCTTGGCTATTCTTCAGAACACAAAAGGGTACAGATGTCTTGATCGAGTTGTCGATCAGGTCCTCGTCTCACGCCATGGTCGTCTTCAATGAGACCTACTTCTCATTCTCCACCACCACCAATGGGCGCTCGCCTGACGACGAGGACAACCTCATGTCCTCGCTCCCAGCAATCCCTCGTCGGCCCCACTCGATCCGTCAATCCATCGTTGCGGCAGATAAAAATGCTGCCATGGCAGCCAAAACCCCACTACGGGCTCTGCCCGAAACCGCTGCCATGGCAGCCCAAACACCACTTGCTCCAACCCCCCTCCCCCTACCCAACACCGTGTAATTCCTACCCACACCATGCACCTCTGGCGAGGCTGGCAAGTTCCTTCCAAACAAAAATATATCCAAGCCGTCGCGCTCGGAGATGTTCATTGGCTAACAGCTATGCAGGATGAGTATAACGCACTCATGGTGAACATGACTTGAACGCTGGTGCCTCGCCCTCCTGATGCCAACATTGTCACTGGCAAGTGACTCTTCCTCCATAAGCTCAAGGCCGACGAGAGCTTGGATCGCTACAAAGCTCGCTGGATCGTCCGCGGGTGGACTTCGACGAGACATTATCCCCCGTGGTGAAGGAGGCCATGATCTGCACCACCACGAACAGAGAGAGTCAAATGGGCACGCTCATAATTTAGCAAAACTAGAAGAACGCCTGTGTGTTGCAACGGGGCCACGTTAACTTTAAGAGTTCAATATTAATATTCTCATACATATTAAGTGACATTGGCGACTTTTTTTACCATCAAATCCTCACACACACACTCTCTCCCTCCCTCTTCCTCACTCTCTCTCCCCCTCTCCCTCTCTCTAACACACACACACACTCATATCCATCTTATTGGGTACGGGACCATAATCCATCTATTTCACACACACGCTAGTGCATAACAATATGGATTATGTGTATTATATTTGCCACCACAACTGAGAAAATTAATTTCATGTAAATCGGCCAGCCACAGCTCCAAGAATACGCGGAGGAGGTGGCCCGGGTTGGCGTCGGCGTCGTCCGGCACGGGCCACGGGCCCGCTTCCAAGTGCGTCTGCGCGCCGGCCACCCACGCGCGGGTGCTTCAAGTGCCGCTTACACCGCACCAACTCCCAGGGCCACGGCCACGACCAGGGCCAGGGAAGCCGCCCTTCTTCGCCCCCTTCACCGGCCGCGGCCAACGCGGTGCCGCGGCACCCGGCCTCACCGTCCTCGTCCTCCGGCACCGTCGCGACCCAGTGACACAGCCCAAGCATCGGCCTCGAGAATCAAGAACGCTCGACAACGGAGAGGGAAGGGAAGATCATATACATGTCATAAGAAAGGAAGTTTATTTACTGCTCCCTCAATGTATTGTTTCCTTTATTTGCAGATTGATTATCATCCGTGAGTTAAGGTAAGGTTAATGTGATTGAGCGATTTTTTCTGAAAATCAATTATTTGTTTTTTAATTAATGTGATTGAGTGATTTAAAGTAAGGTTAATTAATTTAGATTTGATCTTTAGAGATTGTTCGTGTTTGATTCTACATTACTAAATAACTTGCGCCAGTATGGAAAGTTCTGATCTGTTCAGATTTCTTTCGTTGTGTGAGAGGGTGACGCGAAAATAAATCGATGAAGTGGGGGAAGGGGACGAAAAAAATTCTATGATAAAAAACAAGCGAAGGTGGGATGAGGTACCAAAAGAACCATGGGAGATGGGACGAAAAAAACCTGAAAGCGAGACTACTGCTCCATTGGAAGTATAGAAAAACCAGCGAAGATGGGAGGAGGTACCAAAAAACCATGTAAGATGGGATGAAAAAAACCTGAAAGCGAGACTACCAAATGCTTCATTAGGAATAGAGATATGCAACATCCCTGCATGTTCGTTTTGTATCCGTATTAACATCAACATGCAATGAAGCTCTCAGATTCCCTAAAAAAGGCTGGCAATTATCTCACGCCAGGCATGCCGGCCATATGCTAAGCTCAGCTTAATTTACAATTATTCCACGCCGTGAATGCCGTATGCTAAACTAATGCCGTGAATGCCCGCCCCCTGCCCGTTTCGTGTGGCCATGCAGGAGCCCCTCGCCTATATATAGCACTCGTCTCCATGCACAGCATACCATCCGCAAAAAAGATAGACTGCACCCTACAGCTGGTTGCTTGTACGAGGGAGCCACAGCGGCTTGGGTTTCGCATACACACGCCATGGGCACCAGCAACGCGCGATGGCTGATGCTCGTGTCGTGTCTGGCCGTCATGGCCCTGGCGGGGGGAGTAAAGGCGACGGTCGGCGGGTTCGCGAGGGCGGACGGGGCGCGGTTCACGGTGGGCGGTCGGCCGTTCTACCCGAACGGCTTCAACGCATACTGGCTCATGTACATGGCGTCGAACCCCGCCGACCGGAGCAAGGTGCTCGACGTGCTGGACCAGGCGTCCCGCCTCGGCGCGACGGTCATCAGGACGTGGGCCTTCAGCGATGGGGGCAGCAACCGGCCGCTGCAGACCACCCCCGGCGTGTACAGCGAGGACGTGTTCGTGGTACGTACTACTTATTAGATAGATGGACTCGCTAATCTTCTTGCTAACCGATATATAAGTTAGAATAATTCGAGGCACTCCGTCGATCTACCGAGGACCAAGCAATCACACGAGGCACGACACCGAGATTTGTTAACGAGGTTCACCGATATGGCTACATCCCTAGGGCATGACTACGGGCGCTCCTCCCCATGACACCGTCACAATACCGCACCCTGGCCGCCCGGGCGCCGGCACACGCCGCTGGCTCCCCCGCGTGCCCGTGCTATTATGTTGGCATAGGTTACATTGTGTGTCTACCCTCGCTATATAAGAGAGGCCTAGGATACAAGTGTCCTATTAGGGCACGACTCCATATCCTATCTAAACACAATACTACTACAAGTCCAACTGTAACCTACCTTGTACAATATATTCGACACAACTCTAACAAACTCCACCTTGGCGAATATACTCCACCTCCCTGGATTTGTCCATGCGTTAAACTTCCATGTACATTGAACTTGAGTTACGCTATAAGCACCGCTGCTACTCCCAGACTCCACGTGACTCCACCTGCAACTGTAGTCCCTTCTCTTCTTCTTCACAGTCAACACTCGAGCAAAAATTAAGTTCCTCATTACTCTACCTTGTGCTTCCAACTTCCGGAGAATCCGTTCAACGCCATCACACACCGATCACTGTCTGCATGAAAATGAACAACTCACATATTGGACGCCACATATAAGAGTTACCTGAACTCAACGTCACTGCTCTTTCTTGACTGCTTATCTGGAACTTGAAGGAATTTCACCGTTGCCCTATGTCACCCTGAGTCAAATTCGCAGTTGTCTCACCCTTCTTCCGGATAGTCTCTGGCATGTCCCACAGCTATAGCACTCCGCCTCCTTCTGAATTTGTCATCCGCACTTTGCCATGTGCACTGAACACCAGAATATACGGCCATGTACTCTCTCTGTTTTGACAATTCCAGACTTCCCGTCACTTTCTCAGATTCTCCATGGTCAACTCTTGTCCATCAACCGGCACCGATAGACCCAGTCACCAACTCAAATCTGGTACTCGTCAACACTGCTTCAGCACCCCTTGCACAATTTTGCCCGACCACATGTCTGACCACCAGTGCCTTGGCCTGTCGCTGTGTCCCGTGCTTACCGCACGCCTCGCCGCTATCACCGTGTCGAGCCTCTGCTGTCCTGGTCGAGTCTCCCGGGTAGCTTGCCCACACTGCCTCAACCCCCACTGCAAAGAACCACCGATCATCACCGACCGATGCCGAGTATCGCGTCTCCATCCGACCACTGGTACCCAGTCCGATCCACGTGTCTCTCGCTATCTCGCCGAAAATAGGCTTCGACTCTCCGAATTCTTACGCCGTAGCCCCTCCATCAGCACAGAGTGAAGTCTTCCGCAAGACTCCAGCTCCACCTTCAACATGACTCCATGTAGCTGGCCGTGCTACCCTCGCGCCTTGTCGACTTCAAGCTCTCATGTATACATTGCCTTGAATTAACCCCGCGCCATAGTCTTGTCGAAGCCGCACAAACCCTCAGGCCTGCACCACGTGTTTCCACGCCCCAGAAGTCGGCCATCATCAGCATCACGCTCCTATGTCGTCGTCGCTGAAATCACCGCCGTCTTCTGCTTTGACCAACATCCATGTCAGTCCATCAGACAATCCAGTCCGACCCAGCCGAACCTATCCGACTGCAATCATGCTTCACCCTGCGTCGTGTCCGCCCGCACATCTCCGTGCATTGCCTTGACGCCCTGTGTATACATGATCCTTGTCACGGCGCACTCCAGACTCCTCTGAGCCTTGTACGCACGTCATCAACCTGCCAACCTCCTGGTAAAATCCCGTGCGCAATTCTCAACACATCCAAAAGAAAACCGGATTTCATTGTAGTCTTCATGGTACACCTCCATAACTCCCAACACTCCTTTTCTTTAAACATGTTGCATCCAAAGCCACGTACATACCATAGTGTTGCAGATTATCTCTTTTTCTCTTAAACAAATCTCTCATGGCTGTCCATCCTGCGTACAGATCAGCTCCTGCGTTCTTGCCAGCTCCCGACACCACGCTCCGGTGCACCAAGCCACAATTGAGCCACACATTACTGCTGCTCCCGTGCTCCTCGGCCACGCACAGGCTGCACCTCCTCAACGCGCTCCCGCTAGTCAGCCTACACCAGGGCCTTTGCCCAGCATGTCCACGCTTGCTATGGGCCACCTGCCCAGCGTCCGAGGTGGGCCTTGGCCTTGCATACGCCAGATCGGAACAACACTGGGCCTCCTTGGGCCTTAGCACGCGACATGGCCCCTGGGCGACAACTGACCGCGCCGCTTGGACGCTACCTCCTGTAGCGCAGCTGTAGCACCCGCTGCGTGCCCTAACCGCCGCCTCCTGGATCGAATCTGCCGCTGAACAAACTCGCCGAAAACTTCTCTGATTGCTTTTCAACCCAAGCACGACGAACGCCGTCGCGAATCCTTCCGCTTCGAGCAAACCGGTCGATCCATGCGACCACACGCCGCCGATTCCGATCAGTCCTTTGCACCTCGCCAGATTTCGCCGACAGCTTCCCGTTCTCTTTCCTCTATATCAATGGAACCGCAACCTCTTCGAACCTTGCTCATGATACCACTTGTTAGAATAATCCGAGGCACTCCGTCGATCTACCGAGGACCAAGCAATCACACGAGGCACGACACCGAGATTTGTTAACGAGGTTCACCGATATGGCTACATCCCCGGGGCATGACTACGGGCGCTCCTCCCCGTGACACCGTCACAATACCGCACCCTGGCCGCCCGGGCGCCGGCACACGCCGCTGGCTCCCCCGCGTGCCCGTGCTATTATGTTGGCATAGGTTACATTGTGTCTCTACCCTCGCTATATAAGAGAGGCCTAGGATACAAGTGTCATATTAGGACACGACTCCATATCCTATCTAAACACAATACTACTACAAGTTCAACTGTAACCTACCTTGTACAATATATTCGACACAACTCTAACACAACATGTTGTCAAAAAAATAACCACATGCTCCTTTTTTCGACGGAATAATCACCACAATGTTTAAATTAAGATATTTCCCTCAAATCAATGTTTAAATTAAGATACATATCCGATGCCAGATATTTTACGTCAAAATCTAACGCCTTCAGGTACGTCGGATCTTGATCCAACACATGGCAAATACCCTCCTGCAGCGTTTTTGTGTCAATCTTTTATACCACAGGACAATTTTCACTTTAGAACATGGCAAATCCCTATTGCAAGGTAATTGTGGAGTGATCGCCGGGATTTCTTTCCAAAGAACATGCTAATTTTTTTCCCGCATGACAATTGTGGAGCGTTCACTGGGATTTGCCAAAAACAGATTTTAACATTCCCCTAAATTAAATGGTATTGCTAATTAAACAGCATTGTTTGTCTCACTATTTATGTCCATTAAAAAGTTTCCATTGTATAGCCTTGTGGTAAAAAGTTTCCTAACATATAAGTTGGACGAGTTTAATTACATGTACATTACATGTGGATAAATTTATCTCATACAGTATGAAACTGCACCAATTCATGATGAACAATACTAAGATGACATGTTTGCATGCCGAGAGAAATATATGTTCAAAAAAATATGCCTCATTACATGTGGTAATTCATCTCTTTCATATACTTTGTCTGACGATATATATGCAGGGACTAGACTTCGTGATCGCTGAAGCGAAGAAGCGAGGTCTCTACTTGATCCTGAGCCTGGTGAACAACTGGGGTGACTTTGGTGGGAAGAAACAGTACGTGCAGTGGGCCAAAGACCAGGGCCACAACCTGGGCTCCGAGGACGACTTCTTCAGGGACGCCCTCACCCAGCAATTGTACAAGAAACACGTCGAGGTCCGTCCGTCCGTCCTTGAACGCACATGTGTACAGCCAATCGCGTGCACTCCCCTAAAATAAACTAATCGCGTGCACTCCTCTCCCGTCACATTAAACCTCGATCGTGATTAGCATCTTGTGTATGCACCGTAGTCCGTAGAGTATATATACATGCGTTTTCTTTTGGAAATATATGCACCATATGTATATACGTCGTATCATTTGTGTGTTTTTGTGTGTGTGGAACAGAAGGTGCTGAGGAGGATCAACAGCTTCACGGGGGTGGCGTACAAGGACGAGCCCAGCATCTTTGCATGGGAGCTGATGAACGAGCCCCGCGTCCCGACAGACCCCTCCGGGAAGACCATGCAGGCCTGGGTCACGCTCATGTCCTCCTACGTCAAGTCCATCGACGATAAGCACATGGTGGAGGTCGGACTCGAGGGGTTCTACGGGGAGTCCACGCCGGAGCTCAAGCGGATCAACCCTGGCGGAGACTCCGCGGGCACCGACTTCATCGGAAACAACCGCATCCCCACCGTCGACTTCGCCACCATCCACTACTACCCCGACGTGTGGTAAGCACAGGAAAGGCACACCCGAATTTCCTCTCGGCCATGATAGGTGATAACCGATGGATTTGTGTTGACCGTGCGTGCGGCTTGTGTGCGCCAGGCTGCCGGGTTCGACCAGGGAGCAGCAGGTGGAGTTCTGGAAGACGTGGATGGCCTCGCACATCGAGGAAACGGCGAAGGCGCTGCGGAAGCCGCTGGTGGTGGCTGAGTTTGGATGGAACTCCGTCGGCAGCGCGGTGGCGGCGCGGGACGACTACTTCCGCATGGTGTACGACGCCATCTACGCGTCGGTGAAGGGGGGCGGGCCGTGCGCCGGGGGCCTCTTCTGGCAGGTCCTGGCGCCCGGGATGGAGAGCTGGGCCGACCGCTACGCCGTCGTGCTTGAGCGCAGCTCCACCACCGCCGCCATCGTCTCCCAGGAGTTCGCTAGGATCGCCGGAATCACGCCGTGAGTCTAGCTTGCGTACATGCATCCATGGGTGTGCGTTCCACCTCGCGCGCGCGTTGGGAAAGCAGCCTGCAGGAAGCAAGGACCTACGAGTCGTGTTAGGATAGTTGCAATCGTCTAATTAGGTCAAGATTGCTCACAAATAAGGCTAACATATGTAGTGGCATACCAAGGAATGAGGTCCCCATTGTAAGATATTAATAAAGATTAAAGTTTTAAGGACCCATATCCTTTATCTCTTCTCTACTTATATTTATATGGACACGTCTAGCCAGCGCTCGGCCGCTCGTGATGGTTAGCAAGTGGCCGGCCAATTTAGGATATTTTTTGTCCTTCCTCCTAATTAGGAAAAGTTACTCTTCTAATCTCTTTTTCCATGACGTATTAAATGCCAGTACAGCCATATCCTTCGTTGCATACATTTTGCTATATTGTGCATTTAATTTGTGATTTCAAAATTTTAAAAATACATAACTTTCAATCTGCGCATTGGAATTACGATCCGTTTTCACCATTGTAACCCTTGCGACGTGCTTTTCGAAACTAGATCCCGTATGGGTATGTTTTGACGAATTTTTTTGTGTGCAACTTAATCCCTATTTGATGCAACTGTCTAGAAGTCAATGTGCAACTACATGACTGTCAATGTGCAACTTTTCCCTACTAGTGAACGTTCACTTTTCACTCATGCGAATAGATATAAACCCATTTAATTCGGGTTTTCATTTTTCTAAAAAGTTATAACTTTTGAGTCGAACATCGGAACTAAGATCCGCTTTCACCGTTGGACCCCACGCGGCGTGCTCTTCGACTAAATCCCACATGAGTATGTTTCGACAGATTTTACTGTGTGCAATTTAATCCCCGTTAGGTGCAACTGCCTAGTAGCCAATGTGCAACTTTTTCCCTAGCCATGGACGTGCAGTTTCACTGATGGCACGTCCACCCCAACCTACCCCCTAACAGTGAGATGTGCAACTTTGTCAGTTGCCCAGGCCAACTGCTTAGTAGCTGATATGCAACTTCCCCCTGCCCGTGGATGTGTGGATTTCACTATTTGCTGCCTCGGTCAACTGCCTAACAATGGATGTGCAACTTCAGATTCTTCCTCGGCCAACTGTCTAATAGTGATGTGCAATTTTCCCATACCCTGTGGAAGTCTAGTTTTCCTAGCTAGTACCCTGTCCGAACCACCCCTGCTAGTGAGATAGGTCACTTTAGCGCCCTGTCTCTATGCATCTTTTCAGTACCGCCTGGATGTCCACTTTTCACCATCCAACTATTTATGCCAGTGAGATGTGCGACTTCGTCTGTTGCCTCGGCAACTGCCTAACAGACTATGTGCAACTCCATATGTTATCCCTACCAACTCAAACTACACAAAGAGTTGCACACCGATAACTAGACAGTTGGCTGGAACAATAGACTAAGTTGCACATATTGTTGGTAACACTACTAGGGAAAAGGCTAGCAGCAGTGCGGGTTTTGGATGTATCAGTAGCGCGGGGATAGGCGCTACTAATAAGGCGCTACAGCTAACAGATAGCAGTAGCGCGTGCTCACCGACGCTACTGCTACACAAGTGTAGCAGCAGCGCTGTTAGCGGAAGCTCGCTACTGCTAGTAGCTCTAGCGTGCTTTGCCTGGACGCGCTACTGCTATCGCGGCGCTGCTGCTAACTTTTATACACTCGCTACTGCTAATTTAAGTAGGTTTTTTTGGCATATTTGTTTTGTATTTGAACAGGCTTTATAGAAGAATCTTTAGCACAAAGAAATGTCATCATGATACACATACAAATGCCTGCGAGAACACAAATGTAATCATAGCATGTACATACAAATAGTATCATCATAATCATCATCCAACACAAAGTGATATCTTGTCATCATCTCGAAAATAGCAATACATGCAAGTCTCGAATACTTGCAACTACAACAACGTCATCCATCTAAACAAAGGTATACGCAAGAAGTGCTATCACTATGAGCGAGAGTGGAACTATGCGGTACATGAGGTGGCGGTTACGAGTCCTCTCTCGTGCTAGCGTGAACCTCAAGTAACTAGCTTCTCCTTCTTGTCTGCTTTTGAAGCCTTTATGTCTAGCGCCCGTGAACCCATTCACTTGCGCCTGACACTCATGCCACTCGTTGTACACCCCCGGAACCTTCCCTTTGTACACGACATAGCAATTCCATCTCGCCATCAAGAAACTAGGTACCTGTTAGAGATGCATGTTCATGAAGAGGATGTAAAATCATATATATGCAACAAAATATACTAGAGCAACACCGAAAAAGAAAGGGTTAGCAACTAGATGCAACATACAGTACGCAAATTAATTAACTAGAGGTACGCAGGTCATCGTATGCAAACTAACAAAGTAGTGTTACGCAAGTTCGGCAGGGACCGTGGACATCACAAAGTTTCATCGCTACAAAAAGTATACAAGTTCAACCGACACATATCATCATCATCGGCATCATAAATCACTAGAAGTTCCATCCTTCCATATCATCGAGGACGAATCCTAGCTTCTTGAACGGCGTGAGGTCTAGACGTTGCTTGCCTATGCGAGTTCGGACGTCAGCTCGCGATATAGGGCCGTGGTGGAACATCCCCTTCTCATCGACGACTTCTTTCATGATGATCGTCGCAATGTCGCTTTGGATGCGAAAGAAGTCATCTCTAAGTTTATAATCCGCTTCTCCATGAGATTCTAGCCACTTGTGGATATGATCTTCATTTCTGCTGTTAATGCGAAGCTTTTGGTGATCCGTGTTGAACTGAATCATGAGATGGACGATGTAGAATTCATCCTTCTTGCTTGGTTTTGGGACATGGATGCAGGAGAAGTTAGTTTTATGCGTGAAACCCATCTTCTTGTTCCTTTGTTTCTTGATCTGCACGTGGACACCTCTAAAGCTGAAGCCTTGGAGAGCATCATCTAGAATATTCATTATGTGGGTGTAGTCTTTTTTCTCGTAGTCTCTGGAAGGGTCAAAATACACGGCGGAGACTTGCGGGTAAAGAACAATAAGGACGGCGCGCCCGTTGCTGCAGGGAAAATACACCTCAAATTATTCCCCATATGAGAGAGAAGGAATGATTGAAATGTACGAAAGGGTTGTCCGAAACTGACTTACTTTGGATGATAAGGCACGAGGACAATTTCCTGGTCCTTATTCTGTACCATGAAGTTTTGGAGGTACTCCCTAGCAGTTTCATGCTCAAAGTCGCCGAGACTCAAGAAAGACTCATGCATGTAGTACAGATCCGTCACACAGATTTGCGAGACTTCTTCACTCTTCATGACGGAGCTCATATGTAGCGCAAAAAGGCAGACGATAGTAAAATCAAGCCGCCTTGTTAGAAACATCTCAAAGATATGGTCAAACCACAGGAAGAACACCTCCGCGGGCCGTGTGTCGACATAGCACTTCCCCTCAGACACACGAGCCGCGTATGTCGGATATCCTGGATCCTTTGAGGCTAGTAGGCTTTTCTCAGTCGACAGCACATGGTCGTGCAGTCTCCTGAGATCCCCTGATAGTGCCTCCAGCGGTTTCGGCGGTAGCATCGGCTCGCCCGTGAGATGGAACATGACCGCACCTTTCACGGGTACACGCTCTTCAGAATGCATCGTCTGGCTGCTATGTGCTCTGGCTTGTTTGGAGGCAGTTACCTTCCCCGATCTCTTCCTCTCCTTTTTCTTGGGCACACCTTCCAGACCCTTCCTTAACCCCTGCCCCAGTGTTCCCGGGCTAAATATTGTACGACCCTCGCACCCGGCTAGTTGAGCCTGTGTTGAGGCGGCATCTTCAGGCGTGTCCTGTGAGGATTTCATGAAGAGAGACTTTTTGCAATCCATGGTACGACCCTGCCCGGGCATATCATCCATATCCTCATTAGCAAGCTGATAGCCCGATTCGTCATATGGTTGACTCATCATATCTATGTCACAGTCATACGCGTTTGTATTGAGGTAATCCATAGAGTCGACCTCCGTCTCATCATCCATTCTCTATTCTACAGGAGAAATTACATCAGCCAGTACTATTGCACCCCCTTCATCATGTCGTCTGCCGCTCTCACCCGGCACTACAGGAGCTGGTAATTGCGTAGGAGGGGTGGTGGTCTCCGCACATGCTTGTTGATGTGTGGTAGTTATTGGTGTGCTCTCGGCCGGCTCCAGACGAATAAGATTCTTCGACCATAGCAGCACCCAATTCTTGCAGCTTCCAATCCACGACGGGGTCTCGTCGTCCGCTCCCACATGCTGTAGTGGAGAAGGCAAATCCTCGTGCCCCGATTTCACACTGGTCAATCTAACCCTGAAGTGCCCAGCGGGGATCGGCTGGTTGTGGAACGTGCGTTGAGAGGGGTCCATCATCATCCCCTTTCCCACGTCCACCTTCTGGCCTTTGATCAAGTAGAGTATGGTGCACGGGGTTTCTTTCGCCTGCAAACACATATGTCTGTGGCATAAAACAACCGAAAGGCAACAAAAATGGAATATTATATATATATATGTTGGTGCAACATGTAATTACCGTGACGGCGTCGAGCTCAGCCAAAGACGAAGGCCCACCTAGCGCGCCTGAGACTGAGGACGGGCTGCTATGAGCGGGAGCGGCTGCGAGAGGAGGCTCGGTTGCGTGAGCAAGTGATGGTGCGATGGTGTTGTTGTTCATGGAGTTGCTCCCGACGAAACTGGGCAACGGGAAATCATGTACCGTCTTGTCTGGATTTTCCTTCGCCCAGTTGATGATAACTGGAACCAAGCTAGTAGCGAAATCATTTCTGCAGGCAGTTACAGCTGCATTGACTGCCTGCTGTAGCAACTCATATTTGTCCTCGGCTGCTTTTTTCGCGTCCTCGGCTGCTTTTTTCTCGACCGCAAGCTTCACCTTCGCATCGATGTCCGCCTGACTAAACTTCTTTTTTAGCTTCTTGGCCTCCGGGCCCTCGTTGTAAAACACCTTCCACGTGGCGCCGTCTCCAGCGCCGTGCACACGACCATATTGCGGCCGCTGATCCAAAGGGAGTCCCTTAAGTTCGTTCAAGGCCCGGCTGAGAGGGGTGTCCCACTTGGGCCTCATCGGAGAAGTAGGGCTTTCGGCTGCAAGCTGGTGTTGCTTCTCCAGTAGTCTAATCAATTTCCTCGTGATCTTGTCCATGTAAAAAACCTTTTTTCTCCTTGTCCCACTTGTAGCGGGCCCTGATGAAGTCATGCTCCAAGGGGTTGGTGAACTTCGCGAAGGGGTCTCGGAGACCCGCGGCTTCACTTTCTGCGTCCTCCTTATCCCATATGGGCCTTTTACCGAGGTAGCCACGGCTTCTAAGGCGATGCTTCCCCGTGTTCCTTTGCTGAAGGCTCTTGAATTTCGCAGCCTTAGCCTTGGCTGCCTCGGTAGCGCAAGTGTCCTTGAACTTTTCGAACTCCTCTTCCGTAAGTGTCGGATTTTCCTCCAGAATCTTGGACAGGGGTTCATCAGCCTCAATAGCTCGTTTCACCCTCCCTTTCCAGGAGGCCAAATCATTGCTGAACATGCCCATGGCATGATTGTTAATCTTTCTCATCTTCGGATCATCCCACGGTTGTTCTATGTTATCATCCCGGTCGGGGAACTTGAATCTCTTGTGCAACTTCGTTAGGAGCAACTGCGTCAAATGTTCTTTACTCCTTAAGTCATCATTGCTGATGCTCGCGCATTCCCGTAGGATGCATCCTACTTGGTTCCCATAGCACTTGCGAGGTTCGTCCGGCTCTAACGGCTCAAACTTGCCAGGTGCCATCTTTGTGATCACAAGTCGTCCAATCCCTAGTTTGTTAGGTTTTCGTATCCTCTGCTTCTTATGCTTCCTCTTTTCGGTAGCGGCATCAGGGCCGGTACCTTCCCCACCGGTCTCGGTGCCACCATCGGTGCCGGCGCCGTCGGTGTCGATGTCGGCGTCAGTACCATCATCGAGGCCGACCTGCAAACCTTGCTTAGCAGTCAAATAGTCGAGGTACTCTTGTTCACCCTCATAATCCATCTCGTCTGCATCTTGGTCAGAAGGCCCAGTTTCTTCGTTGTTCGACATGTTTCCTATGATTAAGTGTCCTCGTTTATTTCTAAAAGTATGAATAAATGAGAAATGACATAAAAAGAAATCTATGTGCCAGCACTCGATATGCCAACTATGTAGCACAAAATCATGCCTTTATTCACGGGAAATTTCGGCATGACCTTTGCTAAAAAAATGGACATATCGAGAGCCTAAAATTCACCGGAACGGAAATGAATCAACATTCCAGTGTAACATAGGCCACTCGGATCATTTTCCAAACATGACATGTCCAAAACATGACATATGCACATGTCCAGTTCAAATTTGCATATAAATTCAGCTAATTTTGAAACCTAGCTAAATTCATAACTAAATAGATAACCTAATTAACATACTGCCCTAACTAAAACCTAAGTAAATTAATCGAAGAACCCTAGCAGAGAGAGAGAGGGGGGTTTACAGAGGGTAAAGGGGCAAGGAGGCAGGCCCGATGACGACCGGGAGGGGAGAGGAGGGAGGCGAGGGACGACGGGTCGGGGGCAAGCGCGCCGGGGTCGTGGGCGACTGTCGGCGCCGGGATCGGGGGCGAGGGCCGGGTCGGGGACGAGCGTTGGGGTCGGGGTTGGGGGCGAGGGCCGGGTCGGGGGCGAGCGCCGGGGTCGGCGGCTAGCGCCGGGGTCGGCGGCTAGCGCCGGCGCCGGAGTTGGGGGCGAGCGTCGGGGCCGGGTCGGGCGCTGCGGTGCGACGGGGGAAGAGAGAGTATGGATTTGGGGGGAAAAGGCGGGATGAAGCAGGGTGGGTGAGAATTTTGGGTTAAGTGGACGTAGCAGTAGCGCATTTGGACAAAACGCGCTGCTACTACCTTCAGTAGCTGTAGCGCTTTATACGAAATTCGCTACTACTAACTTCAGTAGCTGTAGCGGTTTAGGCAAAACGCGCTGCTACTACCTTCGCTACTGCCAGTTTTCCTTTTCATTTTCCTTTATTTTATCCCACTTTTATTTCCCGAGGGCAGTGAACGAAGGGAGGGCGATATATATTGCATCATTTGACGGTTAAATATGTATGCAAAATAGGAACATATATATTACACATCATTGGACCCATGCATAATAATGGCTAAGTGTGTATACAAAATAGGAACATATATATATATATATATATATATATATATATATATATATATATATATATATATATATATTACATCATTTGACCGATAACATAAGTTTCCTCAATGCTGACGTTTTCGTTTTTGAGTCGGATTCTTTCCCTTCTTGTTCGTCGAAGAATAATTGAGCCCCTCATTGTGACTTTGCCTTTTCCATGGAGTACGATTTTTCTTAGGTAATGTAGTATTGATTCTTCTTTTGACGTATACTTCATCATCATCGTCATCTTCCCTCATTGGGTTGCCATACTGATCATAGTCTTCCTCGTTGGTGACTCCATCCATTCCAATGATGTTCCTTTTGCCTCTCCTCATGACAACACGGCTGGGATTGCGTGGGTCAGTTATGAAGAAGCATTGTGTCACGTGCTTAGCATGTACCCAGGGCTCGTTTTTTGCGATAGCGTTCACGGTAGCGCTCTTGGCGTTGGGTATAGTCATTGTAGTGAAAATCTGGCTTTATCTTTCGACATTCTTAGCCCATTTGACACGGAACATCATCGTGTTGTGCACTCCAGAGTAGTCAAGCTCCCAGATCTCCTCGACCCTTCCATAAAATCGTTCAGTTGCGCCGTTGTCGCTGCCGGTCATGCATTCCATCGTCACCCCTGAGTTCTGATCATCACTGTCCATATCTTTGGCCTCCGTGTAGAACGTGTATCCGTTGATATCATATGCTTGATAGGTTACGAGGTTGGGCGAGGGGCCATGTGCTAAGGCGTATATGAGTAATCCGTCCTTAGAGCCCTCCTCTGGGGGATTAGCAATAATATGCTCTTTGAACCAATGCAGGAAAGTGGAGTTGTGCTCTCTAGTAACTTCGGTGTCCGTCCTGCATACCCCCCGGTCACGATACTTCTTTGCGATAATTTCTTTGTGCAGTGCCACGAAAGGATCTACCTCATCTAGGTGTTGTAGCACTACCAAGTTTGCTCTGTCAAAGTCGCTGCATCGATCTGAGTATGCCACGTGCAGTTCCCTGCGACCGTTGCAGTGACCATCTCCTTCGAGCCTCCCATCGTGCTTGTTAATGGGCAAACCAACACTAACACCAGGCGGCTGGTCTGTGCCATATAGAAAATTCTCACAGAAAGAGATGCACTCTTGTGCCAAATAGCCCTGGACGATGCTTCCATCCGGACGGGACATGTTACGAACGAATCCTTTGATGATCCCATTCATCCTCTCAAACGGCATCATGTTGTGCAGGAATGACGGCCCCAGGTCTATTATGTCATCCACAATATGGACACACAGATGCACCATCACGTCAAAGAACGCGGGCGGGAAGTACATCTCAAGCTCATTCAGTGTCACAACGATCTCTTCCTATAGCCTTTGGAGCTGCTTCACACTGATCGACTTTCGAGAGATGACGTCGAAAAAGTTGCAGAGACCAATAAGCATGTCACGGACATGCTTGTCCATTATACCTCTAAGGGCAACAGGTAGTATCTGTGTCATCTTCACATGACAGTCATGAGACTTCATCCCGCTGAACCTTTTCTTGTCCATGTCTAGATATCTGCTTATCTTGCCACAGTAACCAGAACTAACTTTGACTCCGGTAAGGCACTTAAAGAAGGCATTGATCTCAGCCTGACTTAAGGTGAAGCAAGAAGGGGGCAATAATCCTCTTTCTTTATTTTCTTGCCCTTCTTCTCCCGTGCCTCTGTCTCCGTCTCTGTCTCGTTTGACATTTTACGGGGCGGCATGTGCAGATCTTCCCTGATTTTCAAATCTTGCAAGTCTTTTCTTGCCTTCGGCCCATCCTTGGTCTTATCGGCATGTTCATCAGTGTTGCGAGCAAGCTCTCAAGGACATTCTTACAGATATGCATTTGATCAAGGCAATGAGGTGTATTGAGTTTGTGCCAGTACTCCAAGTCCCAGAACACAGACCTCGTCTTTCATACCTTCAGCAGCGGCTCTGGCGCCTTTCTCATCGTCTTTCCCGACGCGGGGCACTCCTTCCAGTTTTCCAACAGCTCATCGATTTCGGCATCACTCCGCTTACGTGGAGGTCCTCGATGCTCAGCGTGACCATTGAATAGATCTCCACGGTTTCTCCATGGGTCGTCCTGTTCAAGCCATCTTCGATGCCCCATGTACACGATTTTCCCAGACCCGCCTGCTTTCCTTGACGTTAGCTGCTGAGACGTCGTATCATCCATGCACCGCGTGCATCCGCAATATCCATGGCACACCTGGCCTGCCACATATCCGTAACCGAGATAATCCTGCACTATCGTGATCAGCGCGGCTCTCATGTTGAAATACTCACCTTTGCTGGCGTCCCATGTCTTGGCCGGTGTTTTCCATAACGTGTCTAACTCCTCTTGAAGTAGCCCCAGATACAAATTAATATTATTTCCTGGTTGTTTCGGCCCTTGAATAAGCATGCTCATGTGAATGTACTTCGATTTCATGCACAACCACGGGGGAGGTTGTACATCCATACAAACACGGGCCATGTGCTATGGTTGGTGTTATGGTTGCCAAACGGATTCATGCCATCGGTACACGCGCCGAGCACAATGTTCCTTGCATCACATTCAAAATACCGATAGAAGCTGTTCAACGCTCTGCACTGGCTTCCATCCTTCACGTGTCTTAGCTTCGGATCATCTCCATCGTCGGGCTTCTTCCTCTCCGTGTGCCAGCGCATTAGCTTTGCTTCCTTGGGATCTACAAAATACCTCTGGAGACGGGGAGTGATCGGTAAGTACCATACAACTTTGTGGGGACATTTCTTCCCGGCCTTCTTGTATCGAGAAGCATTGCACACCGGACAGCTTGTTTTTTCCGCGTGCTCCTTCCGATAAATTATGCAATCATTGATGCACGCATGGTATCTAACGTGTGGCAGATCAAGAGGGCACATGATCTTCTTGGCCTCATCAACACTAGTAGGACATAGATTACCCGCGGGAAGAACATCCTTTAGGTACTTGAGATGCTCGTCGAGGCTAGTGTCGGTCCATTTGTTTTTAGCCTTCGTCTTCAGGAGTTGGAGCGTGAAACTCAAGCGGGTCACCTCAGGATTGCAACCATCATACAATGGAGTGTTCGAGTCTACCACCAGTTGCTCCAGCTTAGCCTCCTCTCTAGAAGCAGCTCTCTCAGTACTCGTCTCCTTGCGAAGCAATGCTTGAACATGAGGGTCCTGCACGATTGAACTTAGTACCGACGAACTCTACTGCGTGGAGTCCATGTCGTTCTCTCCGCCGCCATGTCCGGCCCCTTCTCCTCCGCCATGTCCGGCCCCTTCTCCGCCGCCATGTCCGGCCTCTTCCCCGCCGCCATTATCGATCATCTCTTCGTCTTGCCCCGTGTCATCATTGCCTGCCCCGTCGGCATCCTCAATATCGTCATCCTCATCTTCAATTATCCACCAAGTATAGCCATCCATGAAACCAGTCATGAGCAGGTGCGCTTCGACACGACCATCGTCATGGGGGTCAAGCCAAACTATTCCTTTGCATTTTCGACACGGACATAAAACCTCTGTCCGGTTATTTTCTTTCATGTCCTGCACCGCCGACCGCAACCACCTGTCCACCATCTTTCCACTGACCATCGTCAACTCTGCATGGTAATAATAAACAAATTGATTACAAAAATGCATCCATGCATCAAAGTCATACAAAAATTTGGCATGACCTTCCCTAAAAATAGGACATATATGGATCTAGAGTTTGCCCGGAATTCGCCGAAACAGAAATAAATCGACATTTCGGCAAAACATAGGCAACTCAAAAGCACAATTTGGCGTCAACTCATGCCACACACACAATTTCCACAAACATATCACACACACATAAACATATTTCCATTTTGCAAAAGCATGGAATTTTCATCACCTCTATCTCGATCGAGATCGAGCACACGGTGGAGATGATGTTGTAGGGAGATCAAAAGTGCACAAAGCTCTTCTTGACAAAGATAGATCTAGTTAGGGGGCAAATAGGTCACTTAACTAAATCCTACATCTACCTAGCTACCTAATTTGGGAGGATACAACTTCAACTAGTGGAGGGGAAAGGAAAAAGAGAAAGGAGATGCATTAATGGAGGTGGTGTAGTTAGGTAGAAGTAATAAAGAGAGAGAAAGATGGATAGAAGAGAGAGAGTAATGGGGGAGAAGTATTGAGGAAGAAGAAGAGTGAGAGTGGGAGCATGTGGGGGAGGTAGGGGGAAGGGAAGATAGGAGGGAGAGGGGAGGGACGGGTGGGGAAAAGGTGGTGGGTTGGTGCGGGTTAGCAGTAGCGCGGGAGCAAAAACGCGCTACTGATAAGGAATTAGCAGCAACGCGCTTTGGGCGACGACGCTACTGCTAACAGGAACAAAAAAGTTTGCCAATTTGAAATTTAGCAGCAGTGATCTCAGTAAAAGCGCGCTACTACTACATCCGTAGCAGTAGCACGGTTCGCGCCACCGCGCTACTGCTAGATGGAGTTAGGTGAACACCGCCGGTCGATATTTGTAGCAGCGCGGTTTACACAGAGCGCGCTACTGCTAAAAACTTATCAGCAGTGAGTTTCCCGCACACGCGCTACTACTAATTAGCAGCAACACTCCTTTTTGAGCCACGCTGCTGCTAAGATTTTGTGTATAGGCTTTTCCCTAGTAGTGTAAGGTGGGTGGGGCAGGGTGTGCATGCAAAATTACACGGCCACAAGTAGTGAATGGGTGCAAATCGACTACAAGGTAGTTGGCAAGGCCACTAGACTACTTACACGTCAAAAAAGGTTGGTTGCCATGGTTGCTAGGTTACAACCTCATATAAAGTGGGATCATGTAGCTCAAAAAATTGGTTTTGAAAAAAAAATGCACCAAGCAGTACTAAAGTTGCACAATCACTACTAGGAAAAGGGCTATAGATAATATGGACATTAATGGCACACCATGTGTTGGTGTGCCATTAAACTCTAAATACTAATGACGCACCACATCCACGGTGCGCCACTACTAACAATTTTTTTTCAAAACTAGTAATGGCGCACCAGGGGATAGTACCACACCCTAGGTGCGCCAATACTAATTTTTTTTCAATTTTTTTTTCAAAACTAGTAATGGCGCACCGTGGGAGTGGTGCGCCATTACTAACTTGGCCCAAAAATTGCACCGAATGCACCCCCATCCCCTCCCCCCTCCCCCCCCCCCCGGACCACCTTTTTAGTTTTAAAAAATAAAAGAAAATGATGGAAATGTCAAAAAAATAAAAAATAATAAGTTTTCCATGTGATATGTAGTCTACTTGTTGGGAAAATTTACAAATATGAATTTCAACTTTATTTGCAAAATCTCTCTGGAATTTGTAAAATGGGCATAACTTTTGCATATGAACTCGGATTAAAAAGTTTTTTATATGAAAAATCATCTACTCAAAAAGTTACATCCGAATTGAACTGGGGGAACTTTGTTCAATTTTTAAAAATCCCCAAAAACCTAACCGAATAAAAGATACGGGGTTTTAAAGATCTATAAGGGGAAAATGGAAAAAATATTCAAACTTATTACTGGCGCACCATTTGCTAGGTGCTCCACTAGTAACAGAAAAAAAAATTGGTTTCGAATTTTTTTTTGGATTTTTTTTCAAAAAATGATACATAATATGACCGGGAAGTTTGAAATATTTTTCAAAATTTCATCATACTCATGAACATGAACAAAGTCCTAGACATCAACAAGGTTTAATAGGATTGATATGATAGATATATCAACAAGTGCCTGTTAAGTGAGGTGGTGCTGGGGTTGGATAGAATTGCGAAGTTAAGTGTGCTTGGGCTGGAATAGTGTGAGGATGGGTGACCTTTCGGGAAGTTTGACCACTTAGTGTGATTTGACTTGAGATTAAGCATATTGACTCGAGATTAAGCCATAGTGACCCGAGATTAAGAAAAAAAGGGAAAAAAATTGGAAAAAAATTGTTAGTAATGGCGCACTTCTATGTGGTGCGCCATTACTAAGTCAGATAGTAATGGTGCATCATGTGATATACTAATGGCGCACTCCCTGGTGCGGCATTAGTATCTGGTATACTAATGGCGCACCCCGTATCTGGTATACTAATGGCACTACAACAGGAACTCCCCTCTAGCAATGCATTTTTCCGTATCTAAAAGCCCATATATGCGTTGCAGGTGTCTTTACCAACGATTTGGGATGCGTAGCCTTATCCAGTGTTGCTAGCGCATAACACAACACTTATAGTGTCGTTGGTAAAAGGACCGTTGCAAGAGTACAACACATAAAACTAACTTTTACAACACTTCTATATGTTGGTGATTAATGTTCATGAATCCAAATTTCACTGCTTGGCAATAGAGAATGTGCAACGCTTAAGGTGTAGGTACTTATGTAATGTGGATATTACATATATAATGGTGATAATTATGTATTGCGTATGCTCCACACAATGAGCAAAAAAAGTAAGAGAATATACTCAGGAGAGGAAGAAATCATATATTGGATTAAAATGTTGGATTACAATAGTGGATATTACATGAGGAACATCATTCCAATGTGATGCATAATCTAAATAATTTGCTGATATCCCTACAACTTAACTAAAACTCAACCGAGTAACATCATCCAACAGGAACAACACCCCTACAACTTAACCAAAACTGAAGGCATCCATCATCATCATCATGAACCGGATCATCATCATTGAAAGGATCGATATAGTTGACTAGAGGGGTGGTGAATAGGCACCTAACAATTTTTAGCTTTTCTTAACCAAATTAAACTTTGCATCAGAGTAGGTTGTCTAGATATGCAACTAAGTGGACAACCTATATGATGCAACAACAACAAGCACACAAGCAAGCAAGGGATACAACACAAGTAAGCTCGCAAAAGTAAAGGCACGAGATAACCAAGAGTGGAGCCGGTGGAGATGAGGATGTGTTACCGAAGTTCCTTCCTTTTGAGGGGAAGTACGTGTAAGTGCATCTAGTGCCACCCCTAGTTGGTTTTGGAGTATTGACGACAAAGTTGGTTGAGGGACTAATGCGTTTGTGAGAATTGCAGGATAACGCAGGTAGTGTCCCTCATTGATTCGGTTTACCTACCGAAGATGACCCGTAAAAATGTATGAAGACATTGAAGACAATGGTGGTATGTGAAGATATTCACAATGAAGACTATGACATGAGAAGACATTAAGTGAAGACTATGGAGCGCGAAGACTGTGTTGTTTCGTTGTTTCCTTTTTCTTCTTTGTTGAGTCATAGGAACCACCGTACTGTTAAGTGGGGTCCAAGTGAACAAAGTCAGAATGACTGAAGTGATGCTCAACCAAAATCCTATGTCTTCGAGCGAAGACAATGAGAGCAAATCTTATCCAGAGCTGGATGAGTCAGCTTTGCTTGTAGCCCAAGTAAAGTTGTCATGTGTGTTTGAAATCTGACCGTTGGAACACGTGTCAGTTCCTTAGTGACCCAGGGTCATTTCGGACATATCAGGTCGGGTTGCCTTGTGGCTATAAATAGCCCACCCCCTACACCATAAATTGGTGGCTACTCAGAGTTAGTTTACGGCTTTTGTCGTTTGAGAGCAACCCACCTCGAAGCCTTTGAGAGAGAGAAATCCTTGCGAGGACAAATCCCAAACACCCAGAGCCAAAGAGTGTTAGGCATCACTGAAGTCTTTCTGTCTGTGTGACCTGAAGACTTATTACACTTGAGGACTGTGTATCCTCCAGCCGGTTAGGCGTCGCGTTCTGAGCATCCAAGAGTCATTGTGGATCGCCGGTGAACGAAGTCTGTGAAGGTTCGGAAGTCTACCTTGAAGACTTACCAGAGTGATTGGGTGAGGACTGGGTGTCCTTATCTCAAGGGGAATAAGGTGAAGACACGGTCTTCTGAGTTGAATCTCAGCCTCCCTAACCAGACGTACAGTTGTCACAGCAACTGGAACTAGTCCAACAAATCCTCTGTCTTCATCAAGTGACTGGTTCTATCCTCTCCCTTCCTTTACTTAGTGTTTTTCTTCGTGAAGGCATTGCCTATTTGTGGTACATGTTTGACTTCATTGCTTGACTACTATCGCTTGTTGGCTTCATACTATCTTCCGTCCTGATCCTTACTACCAAGCTGCTATTAGTCTTTGTACTTTCACATTATTGCATACTTGACTATGGCTTGCTTGTTGTAATTTATCTTCCGTTGCATATCAATTAGGTCATTTCTATTGTTTGTCTTCGAAACTTCCACGTTTTGAAGACTTTGATAAAAATCGCCTATTCACCCCCCCTCTAGTCGATAACTAGCACTTTCAATTGGTATTAGAGCAAGGTACTCCCTTGTTCTGTGTGATTCGGTTTAACCACCTGGAGTTTAAATATGTCGACTGCAGGGATAATCAAGGTCTCCGTTGCTTGCCCCGTGTTCGATGGAACTGAATATCCCTACTGGAAGAATAAGATGCGCATGCATCTTGAAGCCATTGATGTCGACCTCTGGTATGTCATCAAGAACGGCGTTCCCAAAACTGGTGAAGGTGTCACCCCTACTGATGTCAAGAAGTTCATTCAACTGGACTCCACTGCAAAGAACATCATCTGTGGTCATCTGACCAAAGGACAGTATGGCCGTGTGAGCGCTTTGGAAACGTCGAAGCTAGTCTGGGACTAGCTATCCAAGGTCAACGAAGGCGTCTCAACCCAGAGAGACCAAAGGATCAGTGTTCTTCGCAACCTCTTCAACCGCTTCAAGAGAAACGACAATGAAAATGTCCAGCTCACGTTTGATCGTCTCACTGACATCACAAATGAGCTTCAGGCTCTCGGCGCCACTGAGATTACCAAGCATGAAATCGTCAAGACACTACTGAGATCACTTGATAGCTCCTTTGACACCCTTGCCCTCATGATACAAGAACACCCTGACTTCAAGACACTCGATCCGTCTGATATACTTGAGAGGCTCAACGCACATGAGTTCCAGCTTTCTGAGAAGAGAGATATCTATGGTCCCAACTATGGCCGAACTCGCGCTTTGAAGGCAAAGGTTGTTTCCTCATCTGAAGAAGAATCTGACTGCGGTTCTGATGATCCTGAAGACATTGGAAAGGAACTTGCTATGCTTGTGAAGAAGTTCCAGAAGTTCACCAAGAAGAGGGGCTTCAGAAAGTCTTCACGATCTAACTCAAGAAATGATGAAGCTTCCACTCATGACAACAAGAAGAGAACATGTCACAAGTGCAAGAAACCTGGACACTATATCTCTGAGTGTCCACAGTGGGACAATGAGAAGAAGAAGAAGAAGAAGAAGAAGAGCAAGGAATATGATTCTGATGACAAGAAGAAGAAGAAGAAAGCTTCAAAGTCTTCTTCCAAGTCCTCATCAAGGTCTTCATCTCATAAGAAGAGCTCATCTGGCAAGGCTCGTGCTTTTGTTGGGAAGGAAATGGATTCAGAGGAGGAGTCTGCTTCAGAGGAGGCGGAGGTGGGGTCTGAAGAGGAGTCCGACCCTGGCGTTGCAAGTCTGGCTCTAGCCACAACCTATGTTGCCAAGTCCATCTTCAACACTGAAGATAATGACTTCCACACCAACGCTGAAGCTGATGACAAGGACGATCCTGCTCCCACCTACTGCTTCATGGCACGTGGTGCCAAGGTAAAATCACGTGATGCTTACTTTCAAACATCAAGTGAAGATGACTCTAATTGTGAATCCAACCCCAGCTACAAAACACTTGCTAAAATTGCAACTGAACAACAAAAAGCTATGGAACATACTCAAAAACTGTTAGACAAAAGCGATGACCTGTTGGACGCGAAAATGACACGTTCACAGTCCTTAGTTGAAGACATAAAAAATCTTCATGCTAAGTACCAAGAACTTGAAAGTCTTCATGAGACGCTCTCAACCACTTACGAAAAGCTCTCCTATGATTATCTTCAAAGGAAGCAAGAGCTTGAGAAATTGAAAGCGGCTCATGAAGATCTTCAAATGGAGAATGAGTCACTTCGCGCTCAACAGATCAGTTCCGCTCAGGATGGATTTGAACCACCATGTCTAAAATGCATTGAGCGTGATAATGCTACCTCTGTTGCTGAATGTTCCACTGCTGCTACTGTTGAATTGTCTTCAACTACTGATGTGGTAACTAACCCCTCTGCTGAGGATACCACTACTATTGTTGATGAAAATGCTAGGTTGAAGACATTGCTTGAAACAGGGATGTATAAAAGTCTGAAAGGACATCAGACACTCTGCGATGTCCTCAAAAAGCATATTCTGAACCGAAACCCTAGGAAAGAGGGTGTTGGGTTCGAGAGAAAATGAATGTTGATGGTTCCTACTGGAAGCCTGAGGAGTATCCCAAAACCACATGGGTTGCTGCAAAGGGACCTTCAGTGGATCCATCCACCTTATCTGGTTTCACTTGGACTAACCCTATCATCATTGATGAATCCTTTGATGCAAATTATAAACTGTTCAAGAATCAGAATGGTGAAGTGTTTGCCAGGTATATTGGTACTAACTGTAGGAATGGACCACCTATGAAGAAGATCTGGGTACCTAAGCAGTGCATTGAGAATCTTCCAGTGAATGTGATCATGACACCACCAGGGAAGAAGACAAACCCTAGACCTATGGCTTCATATGGCCCAAAGGCTTCATACAGATACAGGACTCACCTGAGTCACCCTAACGCCAATGTTTTGCAGGGAAATCGTACTCAAACTTATGAATACTAGTATAAGGTACGTGCTATGCACGTGGCGTTAATCTTTGGAGTTAAATAATTGTGTCAGGTTACCACTTTTATAGTCTTGTAACCACATGCGTACGTTTGCTTTTGAGTGCTTTGACATGTATGAACTGCTCATTGATAGTGACTTGAAAGGAATTTTTATCTAACCAGCACCAGGCCGCTGGGTGCAGGCGTGGAGCGCGCCGTGATGAATCTAGAAGGATCTAGCTGGGAGCGTTTTGGCGCGCGTCCGTACGTGGCGAATCCAAGAAACATCAGCCGTCGGATCATTTGAGCTTTGTATTGATGAAGAATGGAGATTCACCCTGTGTAACAAATCAACGGCTACAGTTTGCTTCTACAATGTTGTGGATGGCTAGCCCAAGTTCAAAAAATGTGGTACTATAGTTGTAGAGATGAGCGTGTGTCCTCAAACCGCTATGTTCATAGAACTAAGAACTTTTCTGCTTATTCATATGAGTATCATTCATCTCCTGCAAGGCTATTTGCTAGGGCTCCAAAGCCGAAGTTCTCAGATGCTGCACTTAGACTCATTGCTTCTAAGCCACCCCTGAAGATGTGGGTGGTGAAGAAGAATTAACTTTGTTTTGCAGAATGAGGTCTCCAGCCTGAAATCAAAGGCGTCCAGTACTATTGCTGGGGACCTAAAACAAATTAAAGGATGCATGATAAAATTGTCTTACTATGTATTTCACATGTGAATCACTTGCCAGTCATACTATGAGTCCTAACCTTGATCTAAGCTGTGATAATCCTTGTGTGCGTTAAATGCTTATGCTTCACAACACACTTTGTGAAGCCTATCCTCCTAACTGAACTATAGGGTATGACACCTCATGCTTCAGAATGGATTATGGACAGCGGATGCACTAATCATATGACTGGTGATCGAAGTCTTCTCATGGACTCAACCTTACGTCCATCAGACAAGAGTTACATCACATTTGCTGACACTTGTAAAAGCAAGGTATTGGGTCTAGGTAGAGTTGCAATCTCAAAGGATCAACACATGGATAAAGTGATGCTTGTTGAATCCCTTGGTTTCAACTTAATGTCTGTCTCAATGCTTTGTGACTTGAACATGTTTGTGCTATTCGGAAAATATCATTGCCTTGTACTAATGGAATCTGACAAGTCTCTAGTCTTTGAAGGATATCGGAAAGATGATCTATACATGGTAGATTTCTCAGCAGGTCCACAGCTTGCCGTATGTCTTCTTGCAAAAGCTTCAGAATGCTGGCTCTGGCATCGGAGGCCGGGGCATGCTGGCATGAGTAACTTACACACACTCGTCAAGAAGAAGCATGTCATTAGCATCGAGGGTGTCAAGTTCAAGAAGGATCATTTGTGTGGTGCCTGCGAAGCTGGAAAGTTGACTAGGGCAAAGCACCCCTCGAAGACAATCATGACGACATCTCAAACCTTCGAGCTATTACACATGGACTTATTTGGCCCTACTCACTACTCTACTCTCACAACGACTGCATGTCTCTATGGCTTCATCATTGTTGATGATTACTCAAGATATACATGGGTGCACATAATTCTCTACAAGACTGAAGTGCAAGATGTCTTCAGACGCTTCGCCAATCGAGCCATGAATAATTATGGCGTCAAGATCAAGCATATCAGAAGTGATAACGGAACTGGGTTCAGGAACACCGGGCTTGATCTTTATCTGGATACAATGGGAATCACTCATGAGTTTTCTGCTCCATACACACCTCAGCAAAATGGCATTGTAGAGCGCAAAAACAGAACCCTCATTGAGATGGCTCGAACAATGCTCGACGAGTACAAGACACCAAGAAAGTTCTGGCCTGAAGCTATTGATACATCATGTCACATCATCAACCGTGTTTACATCCATAAGCTTCTGAACAAAACATCCTATGAGCTCCTTACTGGCAAGAAGCCAAATGTTAGCTACTTCAGAGTATTTGGAGCTAGGTGCTGGATCAAGGATCCCCGTCACAAGTCAAAATTTGCACCTAAATCTCACGAAGGCTTCATGCTCGGTTACGGAAATGACTCACACTCTTAAAGAGTCTTCAACCTCTATCTCTACAAAATCGTTGAAACTATGGATGAGCAATTTGATGAAACCAATGGTTCACAAAGAGAGCTTCTGCCAAGTACACTAGATGAAGCTCCGCCCAGCGAATCTATCAAGCTGATGGGAACTGGTGAAATCATGCCCTCTGAAGCACAGCCTGAAGAGGAACTTATCATTTCTGCACCAAATCAACCTGAAGACAATACTCAGACCGAAGACAACCCTTCCAATGATGACAATGATCAGCAAGAGCAAGGTCTTCGTCCAGTTCATCCTCGTGTTGCAAATGAAGTACAAATTGAGAAGATAATTGATAGCATCAATGCACCTGGTCCACTGACTCGCTCAAGAGCAACACAGTTAGCAAATTTCTGTGGGCACTTTTCGTTTGTGTCAATATCAGAACCCAAGAAAGTTGTTGAAGCCTTTATGGAACCTGAATGGATTCAAGCTATGCAAGAAGAACTTCAACAATTCAAGCTGAACAATGTTTGGGAACTAGTCAAGCGTCCTGACCCTCGCAAGCATAACATTATTGGCACAAAATGGATATATCGGAACAAGCAAGATGAGCATGGTCAAGTCGTCAGAAACAAAGCACGTCTTGTGGCTCAAGGATATACTCAAGTTGAAGAAATTGACTTCGATGAAACATTTGCTCCTGTGGCTAGGCTTCAAGCTATTCGCATACTGCTAGCCTACGCTAGTCACCACAACATTCTGCTATATCAAATGGATGTGAAGAGTGCATTTCTCAACGCAAGATTGAAGAAGAAGTGTACGTTGCTCAACCACCTGGCTTTGAAGATCCAAAACATCCTGATATGGTGTACAAGCTAAACAAAGCACTGTATGGCCTCAAACAAGCTCCTCGTGCCTGGTATGATACGATCAAAGACTTCCTAAAGAGCAAAGGATTCAAACCTGGATCCCTTGACCCCACACTCTTCACAAAGACATATGATGGTGAACTGTTTGTGTGCCAAATATATGTGGATGACATTATCTTCGGCTGCACCAACCAGAAGTATAGTGATGAGTTTGGATACATGATGCAAGAGCAATATCAGATGTCCATGATGGGTGAGCTGAAGTTCTTCCTTGGTCTTCAAATTTGTCAGCAAAGGAATGGCATCTTCATATCTCAAGAAAAATATCTCAAAGACTGTCTGAAGAAGTTTGGAATGCAAGATTGCAAAGGTTACACGACGCCAATGCCAGCCAAACACCACCTTGGTCCCGACGACAATGGTAAAGAGTTCGATCAAAAGGTATACCGCTCCATGATTGGTTCTTTACTTTACCTATGTGCATCTAGGCCAGATATTATGCTTAATGTTTGCATGCGTGCTCGATTCCAAGCAGCACCAAAGGAATCGCATCACTTAGCTATGAAGCGAATTCTTCGATATTTGGCTTACACCCCAACACTCGGATTATGGTATCCAAAGGGCTCAAAATTTGATCTGGTTGGATTCTCAGGTGCTGATTATGCTGGTGACAAGGTGGATCGCGAGTCTACATCAGGCACATGTCACTTTTTGGGACGATCACTTGTCTGTTGGTCTTCAAAGAAGCAAAATTGTGTATCACTCTCAACTGCTGAATCTGAATACATTGCTGTTGGATCTTGCTGCGCTCAGCTTCTGTGGATGAAGCAAACTCTCAAGGACTATGGCGTCAATCTTAAACAAGTACCACTCTTCTGCGACAACGAAAGCGCCATCAAGATTGCCAACAATCCAGTCCAGCACTCGAAGACAAAGCACATTGAAATTTGTCATCACTTTCTCAGAGATCATGTCATGAAGAAAGATATTGACATCATTCACGTCAACACTAAAGAGCAACTGGCAGATATCTTCACAAATCCCTTGGACGAGAAAAGGTTTTTCAAGTTACAGTGTGAGCTAAATATCTTGGAATCCTCAAATGTCCTGTGATCAGGCACACATCCTAACACTTATGCATGTTGATGACTTAGATGTGCAACACACGAAGTAAAGTATATCTTCAATCAATGAAGACTTACATTCTGAGTGTGAATACATTAACGTGGAATTTGACTTCGGAGCGCCACGATAATTGTGCGCCGTGTCTGGGTCTAATACTTCCTATACGGTGGGTAACGCCACCACCAAATTTCTTGGTTTGAAGTGTTTCACTCATGGCGTTATTCTTGCAATGTCTTCGCATTTGGTTTGTCTTCAATTTCAATTTATCTTCATGATTCTCTTCACTATGATGATTTGATTGCTTTCTGATATATATACTAGTGTTCTATCCTCTACAGCATTCACTTATAGCTATGTCTTCCTTGTTGAATCTTTTGAACTAAGTGAATGTGATCGGACCCTAATCTCTCTATGCTTTCAATCTCAAACTCTATCTGTCCAAATCATATGCATTCTATTGAAACTATCGAATGTCTTCTCTGCGACCTTGTCAGCACAAGACACAGAGACAAACATTAAGTCTGTTTTTAAATGATTCATCATTATTGATTGAAATCTGGAAAAGCCAGAACAACCATCCAACAAACCTGGCGGGCGTGGGAATGTGGGACAACTCTGAGTATGTTGCATGCTTGCCACGTGCCCCTAAGATGTGAACCGCCAGGGGCACCTGCGTAATTGCGCTATGTCGCACACTTACTTATAAATACATGCCCCCTGCGATAAAGAAAACCTTCTTCCACCTCTCCACCTCGTCAAAACCCTAGTGCCACCGCTAGCTTGCGACGACGCCGGCGACGAAGCACTTAGCTGTCGCGACTTCTCCGACGCCGTCCTCACACCGGCCGCGGACATCGTCCTCTCCGTCGCCGCCGTAGGTGTCCTCCATCGCCAAGTTAGGGCACAGTGGATTGAACTGCTCGGTCTCCTATTCATCCCATCTAGCAGTTCTTCGTGTGGTAAATATAACTCTATTTTTACCATCTTTTTGATCTTCAATGATTCATCCTATTTACCAAAATTGGTTTCTGCCTATACAATCTTAGATCTATTCTCTCTGCATCTCATACTGCCTAGCATATTCACTTAAGCTTCATATCTAGTTAGATTCCTCACTTGTACTTATTCACGGATTCGTACAAATCTGGAACCGACTCTCAACATATAAGTGAATGTCTTCGCATCATGAGGTCAATGTCTTCAAACTGATTTATCTTCAAAATCTTCTGAGAATGCATATGACCTCTTCCCCTTCCCTCGCATCTCTAATGCTGTCACAGGTACATGTCCGTGGGAGAATCCCTTGGTTCTCATAGTCTGCATTCGTTTGCAGAATTCTTAGAGCAACACATTAACTCTCCCGAAGCCAGTTCCTGTTTGTCCAGCAAGCGAAAACCTTTGAAGCCTTTGAACATATTAAAGCCATTCAGTTTGAAGTTCATGGCTGCAGAGAAATCAGTAAGGAAGGGTGGCAGACAGCGTCGAGGGGGAACATCAGAAGATTTGCCTGATGACCTCGCAGATCTTTACAAGATAGATCCTGAAGAGAATTATCATCAGCGCAAGACACGAATCCAATGGATTCGACGATATTGGGATGAACAATGGTTCAAATACAAGTTTGTGACCCAGGAATACGCTGAAAAGAATGCTATCAAAAGTCCTTGGGGTGATATTCTATATCGAGGCCTTCCACCCAAGAACAGAGCTGAAGCTATTCCACAGGGTTTCTATCCTTGTATGGTCCGAGGACCTCAGCCTGCAAATGCTGACCCAACATCATTGCTCTGGTGTCGTGACGAAAATCTCTTCAAGCGCAACTTCCAGCACGCAAAGGCATCGGCCAAGGAAAACAAGAAGTCATTGGGATTAGACTTCAACCCTGGTCCCTCAGCTCCCCGTGCTAACGGCTCACGTGATGCAGAACCAAATGTCATCGGCCCGATCTCCAACCTTGATGACCTCATCACTTACATCTTGGTCGTCCTGGCATTGACCCCAGAATGGCTGCAAAGAAGAAGAAGCTATCAACTGTCCAATCCGCACCTTCAAGGCAGGAAGAACCACGCATAGTCTTCCCAAGCAGCATGACTGGCTCGAAGCCAAAGGTCATGTCAACCGCTTCAGAACTGAAGAAGACGAGGGCTGCCGAGGCTGAAGCTAGAAAAAGGAAAAATACAGAAGCCTCTGATGCTGCCCCCACCAAGAAGAAGCGCAAAACCAAGAAGAATCGGGCTCCTCCCACAGAGCCCTTAGTTGTTGAACCTATCTCAATGGTTTGCCCTTCATCTGAACACCAAGAACAACGAATGATTGCTCATGAGCCTGCTTCCACAGAGGCTTATGAAGCTGAAGACTTTCCAGCAGTTGATCCCATCACTGCTAAAGACATTGGTCACCATGACAATGTTGAAGATGATGTAGTTCTTCCTCAGATCGAACACAACGTGGTATCATCGCCTGTTCGTACGAACAGCGAACTCATCAGCATTGGTCGTCCTCTGACGCCAATTGCTCAGGATGCATCATGGGCTGATCGCCCACAACAACAAGACTCCCCAAGTACTCCCCAACAACAACAAGTCACACCACCTGTGCAAGAAGAAGACTTTGAGGCCCAGCCAATTCCATCTCCAAAGGCATCGCTAGCATTTCGCAGGCTTCGCAAAGGACAAAGGCCTCAGGTCCCCCTTTCGAGCATTCAAGAAGGAGAAGTGCACCACTCATCTGTTGCACGTCAAGTGTTTCCAGAAGCCACTCCGACTGTGAATGTCTCCGTGTCTGAAGCCCAAGCTGCTGAAGACAATCCGGCTGCATCAGCCGATGAAAATCAAGAAGACGTACGTGTCCCCACTCCCCCCAATATTGAAGAAGAAGTTCCTGATGTGAACGTGCTAGTGCCCGACCCTCCAGCTCATCAAGTGGAGGTTGAAAATCTTGAGGCTGCCACCACCAACACCAATGAAGCCAATGACGTAGTCATGGCTGAAGTTAATGTGGAGCTTGCACCAACCAATGTGCCCGAAGCCAATGCTGCAACTGCTCCTGAAGCTTCTGTTGTGCAGCCTGAAGCCTCAGTTGTTGCCACTGCTCCTGTTCCGCCACCAAGGCCCCATACAATTGAGCAAGCATACAACCATGGCCAGCTTATCACTGTCAAATGGCCCGTTCTGGTCCCTCCGCCTACTGCTTCTGGTCCTCAGTTTGATTATCATGTTGAGCATAGGCCTCAGGTCCAAAAACCAAAGCCAAGACTGCGAAGGTTCCCAGGAACTGCCAACTCAACAGGGTCTTTCAATGCAAATGGCTTCAAAAGCCACAACACCTTCTTTGACAGCGCAAAGAACCCCTACACAAAGCCAAGAATATCATCTGATCGTTTCTGGAGCTATCAGCAGCGAAGCTATTACTCTTGCGTCCTGTATGATCAAGGTCGCATTTTCCCGCATATGCGCCTCGACACTGAAGCCAATGCTGGACTGCCCTGCTTAGAAGAAGCACTTGACTGCTTTCGTGATGCAGGTCTGCTTAGCTTTGTGACAGACAAAGAACATTGGAATGAGGAACTTTTGCTTCAATTCTATGCTACCCTCCACATTCGCGGCTACAACAGGGATATAAAGACATGGGTTCTCGAGTGGATGACTAGAAATGTTCATCATGAAGCCAAAGCTCTTGACATCATTGAGCTTACAGGCTTATCCACTCCCGGAGAGTTGTACGAACTTGATTGTCAACTCCACCGCAATGCACTAGAAAGCATCTTCCATAAGCCAGAACCCAACATGAGCCATATGTTGAGCATGATGAAGCCTTTGCCACATGACGCTGAATACCCAACAGAGTTCTGTGTTGATGACCTTGAGTATCTGCCTCGCACCATATATCACATCATAAGGCGAACTCTATGGACTGTCAAAGGGCATTCATCAGCGACCAAACTTGAAGGAGCCATGAAGACATTGGTCTTTTACATCCTCAATGGCATCAGCTTCAATTCACAAGAATTCATCATCCGGCAACTTGCTGCGTCTGGATCTGACCTTTTTGGCCTGAAATTCTATGCTCCATGGGTCATGCGCCTCATCAAGCTACACTCTACTATCAACTATCAGCCCTCTGCTCGCAATCATCTGATCTTTCTACCAGAGGTTGATATGTCAGTTGAAGCCATATACTCTAAGCCTGCCAAGAAGCCTCTTTGTCTTCAAAATGTTGAACACCAAAGCTTCACTCAGCCCATGGAAGGAGTCCAAGCAGTAACTCGTATATATCCAATGGCTGGGAACACTCGTCTGCCTCATCGTGCGCCAACTGAAGCCACTAAGAGCACAATTGCCCAAAGGCCTAAGAAGCGCTCTCGCGTCCTAAATGACCGAGAACTTCTTGTGGCACTACATCAGAAACAAGACAAGCATCACTTTTGGCTCAAGCGACAGATGCAAAGCCTCTTGGTGGACGTCAATCGCATTCGAAATCTTGCCACCAAGAATGCTTTTGTCACTCACAAGACCTGTCGGCGATCATGGAAGAGTTTGACGCTGCTAAGTGCTGAAGAAGATCTTCAAGACGATGGCTTCACTGAAAGATTCAAGTTTGACTCCACTCCTCCACGGCATGTTGTCCTACGTCGAACCCCATCTCTTGAAGACTCTGACTATTCTTCCTCCGCGACAACTGTGAATGCCAGAGTGATCGATGATGAAGACGATGCTACTTCACCACCCCCTACTTCTGCACGCATCGACACTGCACCAAGTACGTCTGCACCGCCAAACAACAATGAAAACCCTGATGCTTCACCTACTCATGAGAACGAGTAGATGCTCTATGTCTTCAAACCTTTTTGGTCATTACTGACAAAAGGGGGAGAAGCGTATGAGTTGATAGTCTTCAAGCGGGTTCAAATGGGCGGTTGCTTTATATTTTGCCTCGTGTTTACAACTCTTGCTTTTGATACATTTGGTTCTTTGAGTTGTAACACTTAAACTCGATGGTCGCCTGCTACTTATTTGCTTTTCCATGTGCGATGATAACTTCCGCACTTAGATCATTCTGCAGACGTCCATTTTTCACTATGCATGTCCTTCTCTTAGTTATATCATTTCATGCATGATGAATTATCTTCATAAGTTGAAGAGGATCTCCACAAGTACAACCTGCCATGTGCATTTGCATTCGAAAAGCAAATTACTTATATGCACATCTTCAGGGGGAGCCTTTGCCACTTATGAAGACAATACCCTATCCTTTACAATTTCAAATACTTTATCCCCGTTGAAAACTTCAACCAGTTTGTCATCAATCGCCAAAAAGGTGGAGATTGTAAGTGCATCTAGTGCCACCCCTAGTTGGTTTTGGAGTATTGACGACAAAGTTGGTTGAGGGACTAATGCGTTTGTGAGAATTGCAGGATAACGCAGGTAGTGTCCCTCATTGATTCGGTTTACCTACCGGAGATGACCCCTAAAAATGTATGAAGACATTGAAGACAATGGTGGTATGTGAAGATATTCACAGTGAAGACTATGACATGAGAAGACATTAAGTGAAGACTATGGAGCGCGAAGACTGTGTTGTTTCGTTGTTTGCTTTTTCTTCTTTGTTGAGTCATAGGAACCACCGTACTGTTAAGTGGGGTCCAAGTGAACAAAGTCAGAATGACTGAAGTGATGCTCAACCAAAATCCTATGTCTTCGAGCGAAGACAATGAGAGCAAATCTTATCCCGAGCTGGATGAGTCAGCTTTGCTTGTAGCCCAAGTAAAGTTGCCGTGTGTGTTTGAAATCTGACCGTTGGAACACGTGTCAGTTCCTTAGTGACCCAGGGTCATTTCAGACATATCAGGTTGGGTTGCCTTGTGGCTATAAATAGCCCATCCCCTACACCCTAAATTGGTGGCTGCTCAGAGTTAGTTTACGGCTTTTGTCGTTTGAGAGCAACCCACCTCGAAGCCTTTGAGAGAGAAATCCTTGCGAGGACAAAGCCCAAACACCCAGAGTCAAAGAGTGTTAGGCATCACTGAAGTCTTTCTGTCTGTGTGACCTGAAGACTTATTACACTTGAGGACTGTGTATCCTCCAGCCGGTTAGGCGTCGCGTTCTGAGCATCCAAGAGTGATTGTGGATCGCCGGTGAACGAAGTCTGTGAAGGTTCGGAAGTCTACCTTGAAGACTTACCAGAGTGATTGGGCGAGGACTGGGTGTCCTTAGCTCAAGGGGAATAAGGTGAAGACACGGTCTTCTGAGTTGAATCTCAGCCTCCCTAACCAGACGTACAGTTGTCACAGCAACTGGAACTGGTCCAACAAATCCTGTGTCTTCATCAAGTGACTAGTTCTATCCTCTCCCTTCCTTTACTTAGTGTTTGTCTTCGTGAAGTCATTGCCTCTTTGTCGTACCTGTTTGACTTCATTGCTTGACTACTATCGCTTGTTGGCTTCATACTATCTTCCATCCTAATCCTTACTACCAAGCTGCTATTAGTCTTTGTACTTTCACATTATTGCATACTTGACTATGGCTTGCTTGTTGTAGTTTATCTTCCGTTGCATATCAATTAGGTCATTTCTATTGTTTGTCTTCGGAACGTCCACGTTTTGAAGACTTTGATAAAAATCGCCTATTCACCCCCCCTCTAGTCGATAACTAGCACTTTCAGTACGTCTCCGTTAGAGCGGTGTGGAGGCACAATGCTCCCCAAGAAGCCACTAGGGCCACCGTATTCTCCTCACGCCCTCACACAATGCGAGATGCCGTGATTCCACTATTGGTGCCCTTAAGGGCGGCAACCGGACCTTTACAAACAAGGTTGGGGCTCTCTCCACAACTTAATTGGAGGCTCCCAACGAAACCACTAAGCTTCACCACAATGGAATATGGCTCCGAGGTGACCTCAACTGTCTAGGGTGCTCAAACACCCAAGAGTAATAAAATCCACACAAGAAACTATGGGGGAAGCAAATATCCTTTGGTGGAAGTGTAGATCTAGGTCTCCTCCTTCAATCCCTAGCAAATCAACAAGTTTGAGTGGCTAGAGAGAGAGATCGGGCAAAGAGAGCTTGAGAGCATCAATGGTGGAGTGAGAGAGGTAAGAGGTGAAAGTGGTAGGTGGAAGAACCACCTTATATAGCAACCCTAATAAATCCAACTGTTACTGCGTTTTTAACACTGCAGCGGTACAACCGCTCCTTGTCCCGGTACAATTGGGGCTCATGGTGTATCGGCAGAACCCTACCAGGTGGTACAACCGGGCCACCAGGCGGTAGTACCGGTTTTAGAAAATAACTGGACCAACCGCCCAGCCACCCCTCATCTACCGCACTGAAACAGAAAGGAGTCACCCCTGAGGGCGGTAGTTGGGCGGTGCTGGCCCGGTGCAACCGCATGGCCTTGAGCGCTTGGGTGGCTAAGGTCAGAGCAGAAGAACCGCTCGAACCTCCGGTGGTACCGGTTGATGAGGAACAACCGGACCAACCGGGCCACCACTGCCCTAGAACCGCATCAAAATAGAGGCTTGACCGGTACTTGGGCGGTGCATGGCCGGAACCACCGCCGCAGGTCTTTGCTGAGCGTGGTGGCGGTACCACCGCCCGGAGGCAGCGGTACCACCGCTCGATAAAGACAGGAAGGCGCCAAGAGCCAGCGGTACAACCGCTCGGACGAGTGGTACAACCGCTGGGAAAGCACAGAAGGCAGTCAGATCAAAAGGGAGACGCTCTCTCTCACACCTGAGGAAGACAAGAGAGGGGTGATGGAGGTGTACGTGAATGGATTCCCCTACTCTTTCCAATGTGGACTCCCTCTTGATAGTACGGGTTTCCTACGACCAAAGAGATAAAAAGTGTAGAGGACTCCATCTTCGATCTTTTCCTTCAAGAGAGAAAAACTATCCAATGTAAGCCTAAGCATCGAGAACCTGAAACATTTAGCATAGGATTAGACCAACAAAGGGTTGTCATCATCATCCAAAACATAAGGTAGGTAAATGCCCTTTCAATCTCTCCCTTTTTGGTGGATGATGACAACAACACGATTTGCAAGAGAGAAGTCTATAGAATCTAGTTGGAGCTCCCCCTAGATGTGTGCCCCAATTTGAACTAGTTGTTAGAGAGCATGGGCACAGTTTAAGGGCGAGACTCCCCCTAGATTTTATAGACTCGCCACTATAAGCACATAATATGAAGGTAGACAAAAACGGATAGAGAGAAATAATACCAATAATAACCACAAACTGAAAATAAGAAAACAGGAGTAGCATAAGTTTCACACAAAGCAAGCTGAGAAACGAACAAAGTTCACCTAGAGACCACTGACAAAGTTCAACACGCACACGGAAAAAACACGCAAAAACCCATGCAACTCCCGAGTCCTATAACACTCTCTCCCCCTTTGGCATCAAGACACCAAAAAGGAAAAGAGCGAAGCTAGCGCCCCAGAGCTCAGTCGTCCTCCTCTGACTCCTCGGTAGCATCTGGATCTGCATCATCATCAGACTCTTCGTCATCGTCCCGACCTGAGTCCTCCCTGATATCATCAGCGGCATCAAAGGAGGTGGAGGGCTGAGGGGGGGCTTCATCATCATCAGTCCAATTGTTGTGGGAAAATATCCAATGCTCCTCCGGTGTTATGCTCTTCTTAGAGCCACTCTGAACCGGCATATTGAGGTGCTTCATCATTGCAATTTGGCGACACCGGGCAAGCTTCTCATTGACATGAGCCTCATACATCCTCTTCTGGATGTTAGACTGAAGGCAGAAAGTCTTCTTCACCTTGGCAGCGAGCTTGTCCACCCACGAGGGCTTGGCCCCTGGCTCCATCTCAAAGTCCTCATCTTCAGAAGTGCCATATACATCCTCAGGAGCATTGGCAGGGAAACGAGGCTCGGCGTGCTTCTTCTTCTTAAGGAGCTTGACTTCATGAACAGTGAGATTATTAGGAGAGGAGAGAGGCTCTCCAGGACGGCGAACCTCCCACACTGAGTTCAGAAAGCACATGACAAAAGGAGCATAAATGGGGACCTTCCTGTAGATGACCATGTTGTACATCTCGTGCCACAGCCAGTTGGACACATCGAACGTTTCCCCAGAGCCCACCTTGGTCTTCATTGTAACCATCAAGTCAACAAGATAGCCATGGATTTCATCTTGATTCCCCACCTTGAGCAGAAGAACATTGCGAAACACGCGATGCATGATGTCATAGACCTTCACCAAATCCTTAGATTCTCCAATAATACCACGTCCCCGAATGTACAGAGGGGCAAGCTTCTCCTTAGGCATGGAGTCAGGATGGTCATGGGGGCGAATGCCACCCCTTCCTTCCAAACCGGTATCATCATACCCAATAGCATTGCAAAAATTCCTCCAGGGAACTTGAAAGAGCTCATCACAACACATGAACGTGAGGGTGCGCGCGTCATCTCCTCCAAAGTGAACGGTGGCATAGAACTGATGGATGAGTTGAACATCAAAGTCACAGTTGACTGACATAAGCTTGACAAGATCAAACTCCTCGCAGAGAGCCAAAGCCTCACCAAAATACTCCAGGTTGTTCCTCCAATGGTCAAGATCAATGGTCCACTGCTTGGCATATCTGTTCTTGTTGTGCTCAGAGAGTTCATGAACAATCCGCACTTGCATCTCATTCCGAAACTGAACGGTGGTCCAACGAGGAGCAATGGGAACCTCATAAGGATTCTTTGAGCGGAAGGCTTCCCAATCCTTGGCTTTCCAACGGTGCAACGGCATTACCACATGTTGCTTTGCAGCGGCAGACTTTTCACAACGAGTGGGCTTGGTGGGAATCACAACCTCTTCTTCGTCAGCAGACACATCCGGGCGCAAGGTCCTTCGAGCCCTCTTCTTGGTCTTGCGAGGAGAAGAGCGAGAACTAGAGCCACCTGAACACACACACGAAGAGAACACACGAAAACCAGCAAGAATGAGAGGAAAGCACACACAAAAAAATGCAACAACAGAGAAGACAGAACAGTGTTGTGTGGTTAGTATATTCCGGTTGTACCGGATCTCCCACCGGTAGTACCGCTCCACTGGTTGTACCGCCCGGATAGGCGGTAGAACCGCTGACAGTGGCACTACCAGGGGGAGATAGATCTAACCAAGATATATGAATCACACAAGTAATATTCTGATTTCTAGGTACTGCAAACTAGATAGGAGGAAAGCAACGATCTCTCCCAACCAAAGTTCAAACACTAATCTCGGAAGGTCAAGTAATGCCCTAGACAAAGAAGGAACCCTAGAACAAGGAACGAAGAACAAGGGCATTACCACCATCCATGGGAGGAGATTGGGAGGCCTCCACGGAGAGAATCCACGGAGAGCCCACGGATCTGAAGCGCGAGACACACTCCACGGCGGGGGCAGTGGTGACTGGCGGCTAGGGCAAGGAAAAGAAGAACGGGGACGAAGGGGAAACAAAGAAAACCCTTCACCCCGTCGGAAATAAATAGGCCCATAGACACGCAGTGGTAGAACCGCTCTGAGGAACGGTTGTACCGCAAATCAGGTACTGACTGGTGGTTGCGGGCGGTACTTCCGTTGCCTGAAAGGCACCGGTAGTACCGCCCGGAATCAACTGGTAGTACCGGACGATGGTAACCACGGGGATTGAGCGGTAAAACCGCCCAAGCACCGATTGCAAACCTACTGGGACAGCACAACCAGGTACCAGCGGTAGAACCGCCCATGACCCCTGTTGTACCGCCCGGCCACCAATGCCCAAACCAAGGTCAAAATGAACAAAACAAGAGAAACAACAACCTTGGAGAATCCAAAACCTAGAACAAAGAACAAAACAAAAAGAAAACGAACACAAGAATGCAGAGCGAATTCCAACCTCTCTCAAGAGAGGGCGGTGGCCGGAGCCACCTATGTTTGAGTCAATTGGTATGGCACCGCGAAGAATTATCCTTGGGCCCATGACCAAAACTTGTCTTTGAAACACAAGTACCATCAAGAATGGCGAATGTGAAAGAGAGGCTCAATTTATGCATAATGGGGGGAGGAAGAGTTCATTGAGAGAACAACACTCCCACTATGTCCATGCCTACATCTAAACAAGACAACAAGTTGAGGATGGTGGGGTGTGCAAGGGTTCAAGCAACATTGCTCGAATCAATGATATTTAGCTCATGCCTTAACTCGTGAAATCTTGCTTCATCCAAGGGCTTCGTGAAAATATCTGCAAGATTATCATGAGTGTTGACATACTTGAGCTCGATCTCCCCTCGCCTAATGTGATCCCGGATGAAGTGATACCGAATCTCAATATGCTTTGTCTTGAAGTGTTGCACCGGGTTGAGAGAAATCTTGATGGCACTTTCATTATCACACCAAAGAGGCACTTTATCACAAATGACACCGTACTCCTTTAAAGTTTGCCTCATCCATAAGAGTTGTGCACAACAACTACCGCCCGCCACATACTCCGCTTCGGTGGACGAGAGAGACACACAACTTTGCTTCTTGGAAGACGAACTCACCAAAGAGCAACCAAGAAATTGGCACCCTCCAGAAGTGGACTTCCTATCCACTTTGTCTTCCGCTCAATCGGAATCCGTATATCCTTCAAGCTTGAAGTTTGCCCCTCTTGGGTACCATAAGCCAAAGTTTGGGGTATGAGCCAAATATCGAAAGATTCGCTTGACCGCCACATAGTGGCTTTCCTTTGGTGCGGCTTGAAACCGTGCACACATTCCCACACTCAACATGATATCCGGTCTAGATGCACAAAGGTAAAGCAAGGAGCCAATCATGGAGCGATATACCTTTTGATCCACCGCTTTACCATTGGGACCAATGTCAAGTTGGCACTTGGTAGGCATTGGAGTAGAAGCCGGCTTGACATCACTTAGCTTGAATCTTTTTAGCATGTCTTGAGTGTATTTGGCTTGATTGATGAAGGTACCTTCTCTTATTTGTTTGATATCAAAACCAAGGAAGAACTTCAACTCTCCCACCGAAGACATCTTGAACTTGGAGGTCATGAGAGCGGCAAATTCCTCATTGAAAGCTTTGTTAGGGGAACCAAAGATAATATCATCAACATATAGTTGGCATACAAACAACTCCCCTTTGACCTTCTTAGTAAAAAGAGTGGGATCGATTTGCCCCACCTCAAATCCACGATCTTGTAACAACTCGGTAAGGTGGTCATACCACACACGTGGGGCTTGTTTAAGGCCATAAAGTGCCTTATCGAGTTGATACACATGATCCAGGAAGTAGGGATCCTCGAACCCGGGGGGTTGCTTGACATAGACCAACTCATTAATAGGACCATTAAGAAAAGCACTTTTCACATCCATTTGTTGCAACTTAAAGTTGTGATGGGAAGCATAAGCAATCAACAAACGTATGGATTCAAGGCGAGCAACGGGAGCAAAGGTTTCACCATAGTCGATACCCTCGACTTTGGAGTAGCCTTGTGCTACCAATCTTGCCTTGTTTCGAATGATGTTCCCATGAGCATCTTGCTTGTTCTTGAATATCCACTTGGTTCCAATGACGTTGTGGTTCCCCGACGGCCTTGGCACCAATCTCCACACCTTGTTGTACTCGAAGTAGTTGAGTTCTTCATGCATGGCATTGAGCCAATCCGAATCTTCGAGCGCCTCATAGACCTTTTGGGGTTCAACACAAGAAACAAACGCGTGATGCTCACAATAGTTTGCTAATTGTCTACGAGTGCTTACCCCCTTTCTTAGGCTTCCAACCACATTCTCCATGAGATGACCTTTGGTGGTGAGCTTGGAAGCAATCTTCGCGGCACGAAGCTCTAATTCCTCCTCGGATGTGGAAGGAGGAGGGTTAACTTGATTATCTTGAGCGTTGTCTTGAGCTTGTTCTTGATCTTGAACTTGCTCGAGGTGAGGAACTTGACCTTGGGCATCAATTGGTGGTTCACCACCATCTTGAGGTTGATCTTGCCCTTGGTCTTGTTCACGAGATTGAGGGCCTTCACTATGTTCTTCGGAAGCGTGTGGGTCTTGGGAAGGTGATGGCTCCACTTGAGTGGAGCATTGTCCTTCTCCTTCGGCCACAAGGGGTTCCTCAATGGGTAGAATATGACCAATTCCCATTCTTCTTATGGCTTGGGGAGGAATTTCATCACCTACATCACAAGTACCACTTTGCTCCATTTGGGAGCCGTTATTTTCGTCAAAATCCACGTTACACGTCTCCTCAATGAGTCCGGTGAACTTGTTGAGGACACGGTAAGCATGAGAGTTTGTGGCATAACCAACAAATATGCCCTCATAAGCTCTAGCCTCAAATTTAGACAAACGAGCACCTTTCTTGAGAATGAAACACTTACACCCGAACACCCGGAAGTACTTGAGATTGGGCTTGTTACCGTTGAGTATTTCATAAGGAGTCTTGTTCAAGCCCTTGCAGAGATAGAGCCGATTGGATGCATGACATGATGTGTTGATGTCTTCGGCCCAAAAGTTGTATGGAGACTTGAACTCCGCCATCATGGTCCTTGCCGCATCCATCAATATCCGGTTCTTCCTCTCCGCAACACCATTGTGTTGAGGTGTATATGGTGCAGCATATTGATGCTTCATCCCCTCATCACTAAGAAACTCATCCAAGGTGTAGTTCTTGAACTCGGTGCCGTTGTAACTTCTTATTGTCAAGATCTTTGCATTATGTTGACGTTGAGCTTCATTTGCAAAGTCGATGATGGTTTATTGAGTCTCGCTCTTCCTCTTGAAGAAATATACCCAAGTGTATCTTGAATAATCATCCACAATCACCAAGCAATACTTTCTACCTCCAAGACTATCAAACGATGGAGGCCCAAAAAGATCCATGTGAAGGAGCTCCAAGGGTCTCTTCGAGTGGATGATGGTCGTGGGAGGGTGAGCCTTCTCATGAAGCTTTCCTTCAATACAAGCACTGCAAGCACGATCTTTGGCAAAGCTAACATTTGTTAGTCCACGGACATGGTCCCCCTTTAGGAGACTTTGCAAAGATCTCATATTGACGTGGGCTAGACGACGATGCCAAAGCCATCCCACATCAACTTTATCCATTAGGCATGTCACGGTCTTAGTGGGTCGCTCCGAAAAGTTAATCACATAGAGACTGTTCTCGACATGCCCAACAAAGGCTACTTTAAGAGTCTTGCTCCACAAGAGGGCCACGGTATCAATGTCAAAGAAAGTAACAAAACCCATGAGTGCAAGTTGACGAACGGAAAGCAAATTGTATGTAAGGGACTCAACAAGCATGACTTTCTCGATCGTTAGATCATGAGAAATGACAACCTTGCCAAGACCCAATACCTTAGAATGTGAGGCATCACCCCACTCGACATCGGTGGGCATAGATGGAATCTTTTGCACGTCCACCACCAAGTCCTTGCTCCCGGTCATGTGATTTGTTGCTCCACTATCGAGCAACCATGATCCCCCACCGGAAGCAAACACCTACAAGAGATCAATGCTTGGTTTTAGGTACCCATTTAGTAATGGGTCCTTTGATGTTAGTAACAATGGTCTTAGGAACCCAAATAGACCATTCAATGTACTCATAAGGAGAACCAACAAATTTAGCATAAACATGCCCATCACTAGCACAGCACAACACATATGATGGGTTAAAGTCACCAGCTTTGTTGGAGGGGATGGTTTTTCCCTTTTTGACATCAACACCCTTCACATTTTACTCCTTCTCCTTAGGAGCACCCTCTCCCTCTTTCACAAAAGTTTGCTTGAGAGGAGGAGGTCGTTTGGTCTTGTCGTTCTTTTTCTTATTCTTGGACTTGGGTGCAAACTCAATTCCCTTCTTGGCCACAACTTCCTTTCGATTGCTCAAAAGGTCGTTGAGGTTCTTCTCACCTTGAATGCATGTCACAAGACCTTTCTCAAGTTGATCCTTCAACTTGGCATTCTCCTCCACAAGATGCACATGCTCACAACACGGGTTAGTAGCATATGCATTATCAATTAATACCATATGAGGAAAGGTGGCCTTTTCCTTGGTTATCTTAACTTGGAGTTGAGCATGAGACTCCTTGAGGTTAGCGTGAGCACCCTTCAAGACCTTGTGGGCCTTGTCAAGCACATCAAACTCCTCCTTGAGTCTAGCATGATCAACCCCAAGTTTAGCCTTCTCGGAGGTTAGCACACGAGACACGACAGGAGCATGATCAAGATCTTTCTTTAACTTAGCATGGTCATCATTGTATGACTCCTCAAGAGTCAAACGATGCCCACGCTCTTCCTCAAGAGCATTAGAGAGATCCGATATCTCATTGGCATAGTCACGACTATGACTTTCCATCTTAGAGATGGTTTCTTCGTGAGCCTTGATCATGTCATTGGCTTCACCAAGTTGTTCCAAGAGAGCAACAAAGTGCTTCTTGGATTTGCCCTTGAGCTTATTCATAAATGACTCAAATTCATTCACTTCCTCATTAGACCCATCATGTTCATCAATGCAACCCTCCAAAGAGGGATTAGTAATGATGGTGGTTTTGATGTTGGGGGTTACCTTGTTAGAGGCTTTAGCCATGAGGCACTTGGCGGTGATGTTCTCGTTGGGTGAATCAAAGAGAGACACCCGGGGAGAGGTAGCAATGGCAACGGAGGCCATGACCATTGTTTCTCCATTTTCATCATCATCATCATCCTCATGGTATTCTTCTTGAACCACCAACCCACGAGTAGGAGTCTTCTTGGTGAAGTTGTTCTTGTTGGGGAAGGACTTGGCTTTGTCTTTTCGGGTGAACTTGCCACCATTGTCTTCCCGCTTCTCGTAAGGACAATCCGCAACGAAATGGCTCACATTGCCACAGTTGAAACAAGTTCTAACTCGGTGCTTGCCCTTGAAGCCACTTGAGTTGTTCTTGTTGAAGTTGGGTCTTGAATTCTTCTTGCTCCAAAATTGTCTTGAACCAAGAGCCATGTGCTCATGATAATCGTATTTCGTATCTTCGGGGTTGCTCTCCTCATCCTCCTCTTCTTCCTCTTCTTCCACAATAACCTTGGCCTTCAAGGCAAGATTGGGCTTCTTTGCCCTTTGAGAACGGAGCACCGCATTGTCGACGGTCTTGTCCAAGATGCTCATTGCAACGAACTCATCCAACACTTCACTTGATGGCATGGAGTGGAAGTCCGGTCTTTGACGAATGACGGAGGACATGGCCTTGTTGTAGGGCATCACGGCCTTGAGGAACTTGCGCTTGATCCAATTGTCATCTATGTCCTTGCTCCCATGATCTTGGAGTGAGACTACGAGTTTGGTCACTCTTCGAAAGAGCTCACGAGGTTCTTCATCTTCTTTCATTGCAAACTCATCGGCTTCATCTTGTACCACTTCATAGTTGGAGCGTTGAATGCTAGCACTTCCTTGATAGAGAGACACAACACATTGCCATGCGTCTTTGGCCATGGCATGGGGTCGAAGATGAGGGAGATCTTCGGGAAGGATTGCATCTTGGATGATGAAGAGAGCACTCTCATTGAATTTATTATCCACCACTTCTCTCGGGGTGAAGTTGCTTCGGTCATGTGGATAGAAACCTTCTTCAAAGATTCTCCAAAGATTAGTATTCACATGATTTAAATGACGCTTGAAGCGATGCACCCAAGAATCAAAATCCTCATTTTTCACAATCTTAGGGGGAGGACCGGCATGATTTAAATGAGTAGATGGAATCGGTCCTCCATAAGTTGGAGGTTCCACATGGGCAAAGATGCCGGTGCCATTTCTACACTAGTAGAAGGACCCTTCTCACTATTAGCTTCCCCCTTGTCGGAGTTAGCATCCGTCACCTTGTTAGTGGGATCACCCACTTTCAACGGCGAGGTAGGTAGTTTAAGTCCTAAGAATTTATTATACATGCTTTCTACCGTGGTTGTCATGGAGGTTTTCAATGTGTCCAAGGCCACATTGAATTCCTCACGGGACACCGCGGTTTCCCCATCACCCGTAGACGAGATCGGATTCACACTGGAGTGCTCCTCCTCCCCATAGTCTACGGTGTCAACCATACTCTTCGGACGGCAAAGTCCTTAATAAAGAGACGAGGCTCTGATACCAACTGAAAGGATCGATATAGTTGACTAGAGGGGGGTGAATAGGCAACTAACAATTTTTATCTTTTCTTAACCAAATTAAACTTTGCATCAAAGTAGGTTGTCTAGATATGCAACTAAGTGGACAACCTATATAATGCAACAACAACAAGCACACAAGCAAGCAAGGGATACAACACAAGTAAGCTTGCAAAATTAAAGGCATGAGATAACCAAGAGTGGAGCCGGTGGAGACGAGGATGTGTTACTGAAGTTCCTTCCTTTTGAGGGGAAGTACGTCTCCGTTAGAGCGGTGTGGAGGCGCAATGCTCCCCAAGAAGCCACTAGGGCCACCGTATTCTCCTCACGCCCTCACACAATGCGAGATGTCGTGATTCCACTATTGGTGCCCTTGAAGGCAGCAACCGGACCTTTACAAACAAGGTTGGGGCTCTCTCCACAACTTAATTGGAGGCTCCCAGCGAAACCACGAAGCTTCACCACAATGGAATATGGCTCCAAGGTGACCTCAACCGTCTAGGGTGCTCAAACACCAAGAGTAATAAAATCCACACAAGAAAGTATGGGGGAAGCAAATATCCTTTGGTGGAAGTGTAGATCTAGGTCTCCTCCTTCAATCCCTAGCAAATCAACAAGTTTGAGTGGCTAGAGAGTGAGATCAGGCAAAGAGAGCTTGAGAGCATCAATGGTGGAGTGAGAGAGGTAAGAGGTGAAAGTGGTAGGTGGAAGAACCACCTTATATAGCAACCCTAATAAATCCAACCGTTACTACATTTTCAGCACTGCAGCGGTACAACCGCTCCTTGTCCCGGTACAACCGGGGCTCACGGTGTATCGGCAGAACCATACCAGGCGGTACAACCGGGCCACTAGGCGGTAGTACCGGTTTTAGAAAATAACCGGACCAACCGCCCAGCCACCCCTCAACTACTGCACTAAAACAGAAAGGAGTCACCCCTGAGGGCGATAGTTGGGCGGTGCTGGGCGGCTAAGGTCAGAGCGGAAGAACCGCTTGAACCTCCGGTGGTACCGGTTGACGAGGAACAACCGGACCAACCGGGCCACCACCGCCCGAGAACCGCATCAAAACAGAGGCTTGACCGGTACTTGGGCGGTGCATGGCCGGAACCACCGCCGTAGGTCTTTGCTGAGCGTGGTGGCGGTACCACCGCCCAGAGGCAGCGGTACCACCGCTCGATAAAGACAGGAAGGCGCTGAGAGCCAGGGGTACAACCGCTCGGACGAGCAGTACAACCGCTGGGAAAGCACAGCAGGCAGTCAGATCAAAAGGGAGACACTCTCTCTCACACCTGAGGAAGACAAGAGAGGGGTGATGGAGGTGTACGTGAACGGATTCCCCTACTCTTTCCAATGTGGATTCCCTCTTGATAGTACGGGTTCCCTACGACCAAAGAGATAAAAAGCATAGAGTACTCCGTCTTCGATCTTTTCCTTCGAGAGAGAAAAACTATCCGATGTAAGCCTAAGCATCGAGAACCTGAAACATTTAGCACAGGATTAGACCAACAAAGGGTTGTCATCATCATCCAAAACATAAGGTAGGGAAATGCCCTTTCAATCATCATCATCATCATCATCATTGCAGTATACTTTCCACGCACCCACATAATCATCCATATATCTTCTGAATCTACAAAGAAAATAACAAAATGAACTATTAACACACAATGATCTGACATCATGCAACTAGTGACAGAGGCAGGTTATTAGTCACGTACAAATTTTGAAGTCCATGCAATTTTTGTTATACATAAAAAATTACTGGCATACATAGCAGATGGAAATGCATTCATAACTTACCTCAAGGTGATCATTGACCCATTACTAACAGTTTTGTTACCTTTTCTTTTAGGGGTTCAGGTTACATACTTAAACTATATGAGCTTAATATGAGCGTCTTAGTGTATGGCAAAAAGTAAGTGTTAACATTTGCTTTGATTGCTTCCAATGTTCAACATATCAAATGGGACAAAGATACACATTTTGTACGGCATGCAGTGCGAAATCTGTTGGAGCAGCACGAACCTGCACCAATTGTTGGCGTCCCTTCTCCCACCTCCTCGTGTGATTCTGGTCCAAGCATGAGTAAAATATATCAGAGTACAAATAGACTTTCAGTTTGTGCTTGTAAACATAATTTAAATATTAGTTACACACCAGTTGTGGTAAAGGGCCTAATTAAGTTATTCAACACATCATGCTGGTTAACATGGTAATTCATGTTTGGGTAAAAATAAATTAGTCCGGACAAAATCACTGCCTATGCAGTATATATAGACAGCCAGAAAGACCTAAATATGGCGCCATTAGTATTAGTTACTAATAGGACAAAAATAATCTACTCAAACATCATAGAGGTGCAAACCATCATTGATAATAGTGTTTAGCACAAAGAACCATGTTTAAGTAGAGATTACAACGGGAAGAGAGAGGTTACACCGCTGCATAGAGGGGGAGAAAGTTGGTGATGACGGTGACAAAGTTGTTGGAGTAGATTGCCGTCACGGTGGTTCCTCCAACGGTGCGCCGGCGCCACCGGGAGAGAGGGGGAGAGCCCCCCCCCCCCCCCCCTTTCAACATTTATAATGTAATTCCTAGTTTTCTGATTGAGCATGTTCAATCAGGTATAAACTCGCCACTGACTAATAAATAGCTTTGAGGGCATTTTCTCAAGAAGTGACAAGATTCCCTCTTCGGTACAACCTCCTCCCTAAACGTATAAAAGGTAATATGGCATTTGACAAACCAACTTTTAGAGGACACGCTATTGGGCCGGCCCACTAATAGGAACTGAAATAGAGTAGGGCGTCGAAAACATACGACACGCAACCGGGATTCGGTCTCTTGACCCGGGAGCTATGATCAAGTGTTGATAGCCTTCCCATCTGCCAGCTGCCTCAGATTAATCCTAGTGCGAGTCGTTTATGAACACACAGAAGCAGCACAGAATGTTTGCAAAATTTGGAACGTTACTGAACTTGAGAACATTTTTTAAATGCCGCTATATTTTAGATTCCGTGAACAATTTCTGAAAATAGAAATTTTTCAAAATTTGGAAACGCGAATATTTTTTGAAGTCCATGAACTTTTTTTAATATGCAAACATTTTTTTAATCTGTGAAAATATTTTTAAAATGAGAATTTATTTTTGGAAACACGAATAATCTTTGAAAAATTGAATCACATTTTGAAACTATGAACACATTTGAAAAAGAAGAAAGTTTTTTAAAAAATTCACACGAGAAAATTTTAAACTTTAATTTTTTAAATACTAACAAATTTTGAAATTCTGAACATTTGTTGATGCAAAAAAATTAAAAGTGTGAAGAAAATTTTGTTCAAAAATTCAAAAAATGTTCCAATTGTCACAATTTGTTCTCAAATTAAAAAATGTGTAAGGGATTTCACAAAATATTCTCGTTTTCAAAAAAATGTTCATAATATTGAAAATATTCGTATATTTCATTTTTTCCTGTTTTTCAAATAATGTTCACATTTTCAAAAAATCGCTTGAAAGATGTTACCTTTCCAATTTTGTGCCTGTTTTTTTCAAAAATGTTTTGAGATCCTGAAAAAATGTTGGCATTTTCACAAATTTTAAGAAGTGTTTGAAGTTCGAAAACAATTCATAAATTATTTTAATAAATTGGATCTGCCACTAGTTCTTATAATTTCGCTCATGTCACTAATCACTCGAACTCGCTAGCTCCACTGGCTTTGAACTCTCTTCAACGTGCACTTTTTATTCACACCATGGCGTGCGTGGGCAGTGCAACCACCGGGCTGGCCCAATCGGCGGGCGCCACTTGCCTTAAAAAAGTATGTTGGGCGGCGCGATGTATTTTTCAGAAAAGAGCATCCTACCCTTTATTATGAAGAGGTGTGAAGAAATCTTCTCCCTTGATGTGTTTAGGGGGATTGTACTGAAGCAAAAGTGAAGAGAGAGAGAGAGAGAGAGAGAGAGAGAGAGGCTATCTTGTGAAAGTCCCTTCTACTCCCAAACTCAATGAACAGTAAATTCAAAAAAAAATCTGATTTTTTGGTTTAAACTTTGACAAATGTTCTCGGTGCTTGTAAATAGCATGGACCGAGATAACATTCGTGTTAGTCATGGCAAAAAATAAAAACAGCACTCCAAAATGCTTTTGAAAATAGCATTTTTAGAGTGTTAATTTTGTTTTTTACCACGACTTCCAAAAATATTATTTCGGGTTGAAAATTTGCAAGCACCGAGAACATTTGTCAACGTCTGTAACAAAAAAAAATCAGAAGTTTCTTTATTTTTCACCCTTTTTTGATATTACTTTTTATTAGGGAGCATATGAGCTCAGGACCAGATACTCTGCGTCAGCCCTTACTGCTGCATGCAGTCAATCTAGCGATGCACGTGCACAACGCAACGCAACGTGAGCGTCAGCACGGCACTGTGCTCGGCCTGCACCTGCCTATAAAACGCGAGCACTCCACGGACGACATATCATCCCCAGCACTCATCCCCACCCACACAAGTGATCGATCGATCACCGGAAAGATTGCTCCTTTGCCAATCACTTGTACGTAGACACAGCAGCTTCGGCTCCGCATACAAACATAGGCATGGCCACCAGCAGCCCGCAGCTCGTGATGCTCGTGTCGTGCTTGGCCGCCCTTGCCCTCGCCGCCGGCGCCGGGGAAGCGGACGGTAGGCCAAAGTCCCGCGGGTTCGTGACGGCGAGAGGGTCGCGGTTCATGGCGGGCGGCCGGCCGTTCTACGCCGACGGGTTCAACGCGTACTGGCTCATGTACATGGCGTCGAACCCCGCCGACCGGAGCAAGGTGCTCGACGTGCTGGACCAGGCGTCCCGCCTCGGCGCGACGGTCGTCAGGACGTGGGCCTTCAGCGACGGCCAGGGCAGCGACCGGCCGCTGCAGATCACCCCCGGCGTGTACAATGAGCAAGCGTTCGTGGTATGTGTCTGTCTCACGTTGAACGGCGCGGCCAAAGCTACGCTAGAGATTTCCGGTTTTTTTTTTTGAACTGATCTCCGTTTTACTAGAGCAGATTAATCACGCGTACGCCAAAGATAGCCATAATACCGTTTACCCGAGTAGTACTGCATGCAGGTTCGTTTCCGTCGCTAGAATCATTAGACAGATGGACACGAATAATGTCTGTCACGCCAAAGATCTTCTTAGCCAAAGGCCAGACGTTTTAAAATCTTACTGCTACTATTGCTCATTGAAATGTTTTACTCGTTTGCCCATTTAAAAGATTTCATCATACATATCCTTATTGCTCACTAAATCTTACTGCTACTATTGCTCATTAAAATCTTTTACTCGTTATTATTATCATTGTCCATCAAAAAGTTTTCATCGTACTACATATCCTGGCAGTAAAAGGGTTTCATTGTACTACTTTACTCCTCCCTCCGTTTTAAAACATAATAATGTGTATTTGATCTTTCAAAAGTCAAACGCTCCTATGCTTGGCCTCCATCAATGGCAAGGCGTTTCAAAATCTTACTACTGCTGCTCATTAAAATGTTTTTACTCATTTATTATTGTTCATTAAAAAAATTGTATTGTATATATTCTATAGTAGCAAAAAGGTTTCATTGTACTGTATATTCCAAGTGAGCTGTAAAGATCTCACACGAAAACGTACCGATTCACCATTGAAGACCAAGATACAGTGATATACACGTATATATATGCTGCATTCACTAAGTATATGTTTTTCTCCTTGGAATATATTTGTGCAGGAACTAGACTTCGTAATAGCGGAAGCAAAGAAACGAGGGATCTTACTTGATCTTGAGCTTGGTGAACAACATGGACGGCTTTGGCGGGAAGAAGCAGTATGTGCAGTGGGCCCGAGACCGGGGCCACTACCTTGGGTCCGACGACGATTTCTTCTCCGACGCCCTCATCCAGCAGTTCTACAAGAACCACATCAAGGTCCCTCCCTGCTTGTATTTAACCTCTTATGAAGGTTTCGCTGCACTGTATGGTTTTTCTTTTTGCGGAATATGCACCGTATATACGTCATATCATTTTGTTTATATGTGTTTGTGGAACAGAGGATGATCACAAGAGTAAACACCTTCACGAGAGTGGCGTACAAGGACGAGCCGACCATCTTCGCGTGGGAGCTGATGAACGAGCCTCGCACCCCGAGCGACCTCTCCGGAAAGATGATGGAGGTCGGTCACTCACACACACACACAAAAATATCTATGGCCTCAGTTCACTTCCTATATATCACGCCTGTTTATTTTGGCCATTTAGTCCATCGGTTTGATTTGATGGATTTGCAATTTTGCATGCAGCGCTGGGTGGCATCGATGTCCGCGTACGTCAAGTCCATCGACCCCAAGCACATGGTGGAGATCGGCATGGAAGGGTTCTACGGCGAGTCCACGCCGGAGCGCAAGCGGTTCAACCCGGGGCAAGGGTACACCGGCGGCACCGACTTCATCTCCAACAACCACATCCACACGGTCGACTTCGCCACCATCCACGTCTACCCTGACCAATGGTAAAATACATAAAAGTACATCTTCTCCTAGCCCGAACCATCGATGGTTTATGGACCCCAATAAATCCCGAACGTTCGGATTTTAAGCATGTCATCCCGAATGTTTTTTATGGCAACTTTAGTTAAAGTGAGATGGCAAATTTAGTTGTTAAAACATGACAATTTTGTCTCAGTTCGGGGTTTTTTTTTTCCAGAAAATTGTCATGTTTGCCAACCTCGCGTGAACTAACGTTGCCATGAAAAACATTCGGGATGCCATTCTAAAAATCCAAATGTTTGGGATTTATCATTTCTATTTATTTAACGTGTCACTCGCGCGCACGTGTGTGGCAGGATGCCGGGTTCTAGCAGCCAGGCGCAGGTGGAGTTCACCAAGAGGTGGATGGCGTCTCACATCAAGGACGCGGGGAAGGTGCTGCGGAAGCCGCTGCTAGTGGCGGAGTTCGGCTGGTCCGCGCGCTCCGCCGGCTACACGGTGGCGGCGCGGGACGGCTACTTCCGCATGGTGTACGACACCATCTATGCTTCCGTGAAGGGGGGCGGGCCGTGCGCCGGGGGGCTCTTCTGGCATGTCATGGCACCCGGGATGGAGAGCTGGACGGACGGCTATGACGTCGTGTTCGAGCGCAGCCCCACCACCGCCGCGGTCGTCTCGCAGGAGTGCGCCAAGATCGACAGATTCACGCCCGCTGTCTAGCTTTTTTTGTGATAGTGGCACATGCATGTGTGTGGAGGAATCGAAGACTCACGAGCCCATTGGATTGGAATTATTTACATCGGGTTGCTAACGAATAGAAGAGCGCTAGGCGTCCGTGGGACAGCGGGCCAACAAATCGTCCCTCTCCTCGGCCCTAATCCAAGTTAATTCGCGATTTTAGTCTATCAATCAAATATGGAACTCCCTGGATGTTTTCCTTCTGTTTGCAGTGTCATCACATCATTTCTTCCATGTTGCAGTAGTTATCCCAAGCTTGTGTAGTTCTCTGAAGACATTGTGGTTTCTTTTTATGGAAATCGAAGAGAGAGCTCTCTTTTTCAAAAAAAAAAATCACATCATTGAAGAAAATGTTGCAAGAATTCAAAGCGAATACATGCAACAAATTTTATTTATGTATGCAACATATTCTCGGTGGTTGCAGCAAACTCCATAAGAAAAGTGCTTGCAATGGATACAAGCATGTAATCCAACATCTGCAATAACAAGAAAACCAATTGGTAGTACTATGAAAACATATATAATTCACAGTAGACACCTAGAATCATCACAGCATGTCACATAATGTGTTGGCAGAAACACACACGAGCTTTGTAGCATGTCAAGCGAACATATGCCACATCAAAATCCTCAAATCGCCATCCTCAATTTGGAGCACTAACCTTGCCGCCAAACACGGCCTCCCTCGAGCATACACTACAAAGAACTATGGTTACGGGCTGTAATCCAAGCTCCGCCACGAGGTCATCCATGGCGGTGAGCTCGAAGCTTGTGTTAAAACGAAAGAGTGTTTATCAGGGAGAAACACCCCGTTGTGATGATAGACGAGAAGAGGCATAGCTAGAGCGAGCGTGTAGTGTGCACAAGCGGGTCAGGTGAGCAACATCGTGGAACGGTGCTAAAATATAAAGCGGCACAGGACGGATGAGAGCAACACTAAGTGATCCGTACACTATAAAGCGATCAAATCCGATGGACGGTCAGGTGATCTAAATCATTTATCTAATGAGTAAGACTACTATATTGTTTTTTAAGTAAAGAATGTAACTCCCCGTTTCATTGATGGAACCATAGAGACCAAGTACAAAACAAAATAAAAGCAACCCAAACATTAGACCACACCTCGAAGGGTGCAATGTCGACACAAAGAAAAGGCTACAACAATTACCACAAGAACATCAACACACACGGGCAAACAACTAATGACATCATACTAAGCTGCTAGAATAGCAACACAGACTAAACAATCAAACGCTATTAGGCAATAATGTGTCACCTACCTTGATCCCATCCTTGAGAACATTTGAACACTTCGCTCGCCACCACTACGAGTCTTCTGAATTCTTGCTGAAGATCCTTCATCATCATTCCCATTTGCAATCCAGGCCACTCGTAAATGTATGTTTTTTACCCCTGGAACAGTGGGAGAGTCTCTCACTGTGCTTGTCAATTAAATAAAGTTATAAACGTAGAACATACTTTACAAAAGCCTAGCCACTTTGGGCCAAGGCAGAGTTGTGTTCTTATTGCAGTGGAATTACAAAACTAGAGAGAAAGGGTTTATGCTTCTTCATCCTATGGGTAAGGAGAGAGAAATCTTGAGTGAACTTTTTTCTTGAGGAGGTAAAGCTTAGTGGAATCCCTCTGCTGCTTGTCGTTTCTTTCCTTCGGAATTCTCCAGGATCCCACTCGTAAATGTAATGACAAAGTAAATCATTATAAAACAACTGACTGATTTTTGGAAGAAATCAATCGCGTCGCCTGGACACCGGACATCCTGGTGCGGACCATGCACTGCTCTGTTGGAAATATGCCCTAAAGGCAATAATAAATTAGTTATTATTATTATATTTCCTTGTTCATGATAATCGTTTATTATCCATGCTATAATTGTATTGATAGGAAACTCAGATACAAGTGTGGATACATAGACAACACCATGTCCCTAGTAAGCCTCTAGTTGACTAGCTCGTTGATCAATAGATGGTTACGGTTTCCTGACCATGGACATTGAATGTCGTTGATAATGGGATCACATCATTAGGAGAATGATGTGATGGACAAGACCCAATCCTAAGCCTAGAACAAAGATCGTGTAGTTCATATGCTAAAGCTTTTCTAATGTCAAGTATCATTTCCTTAGACCATGAGATTGTGCAACTCCCGGATACCGTAGGAATGCTTTGGGTGTACCAAATGTCACAACGTAACTGGGTGGCTATAAAGGTACACTACGGGTATCTCCGAAAGTGTCTGTTGGGTTGGCACGAATCGAGACTGGGATTTGTCACTCCGTGTGACGGAGAGGTACTCTGGGCCCACTCGGTAGGACATCATCATAATGTGTACAATGTGACCAAGGGGTTGATCACGGGATAATGTGTTACAGAACGAGTAAAGAGACTTGCCGGTAACGAGATTGAACAAGGTATCGGGATACCGACGATCGAATCTCGGGCAAGTACTATACCGCTAGACAAAGGGAATTGAATACGGGATTGATTGAATCCTCGACATCGTGGTTCATCCGATGAGATCATCGTGGAACATGTGGGAGCCAACATGGGTATCCAGATCCCGCTGTTGGTTATTGGTTGGAGAGTTGTCTTGTTCATGTCTACGTGTCTCCCGAACCCGTAGGGTCTACACACTTAAGGTTCGATGACGCTAGGGTTATAGGGAATAGATGTACGTGGTTACCGAATGTTGTTCGGAGTCCCGGATGAGATCCCGGATGTCACGAGGAGTTCCAGAATGGATCGGAGGTAAAGATTTATATATTGGAAGTCCTGCTTTGGTCACCGAAAAGGTTTCGGGTGCTATCGGTAACGTACCGGGACCACCGGGAGGGTCCCGGGGGTCCACCAGGTGGGGCCACCAGCCCCAGAGGGCTGCGTGGGCCAAGTGTGGGAGGGGACCAGCCCCAGGTGGGCTGGTGCTGTTGGGGAACGTAGTAATTTCAAAAAAATTCCTACGCACACGCAAGATCATGGTGATGGCATAGCAACGAGAGGGGAGACTGTTGTCTACGTACCCTCGTAGACCGTTAAGCGGAAACGTTATGACAATGCGGTTGATGTAGTCGTACGTCTTCACGAATCGGCCGATCCAAGTACCGAACGTACGGCACCTCCGTGTTCAGCACACGTCCAGCTCAATGATGTCCCCCGGGCTCCAATCCAGCGAAGCGTCGGGGATGAGTTCCGTCAGCACGACGGCGTGGTGACGATGATGATGTTCTACCGGCGCAGGGCTTCGCCTAAACTCCGCGACGATATGATCGAGGTGGAATATGGTGGAGGGGGGCACCGCACACGGCTAAGGAACGATCCGTAGATCAACTTGTGTGTACATGGGGTGCCCTCCTCCCCCGTATATAAAGGGGGAGAGGAGGAGGGGGCCGGCCAAGGGGGAGGCGCGCCCTAGGAGGGGGAAACCTACTCCAAGTAGGTTTGCCCCATCCCTTTCCTATTCCAAGAAGGAGGGGGAAGGAAGGAGTGGGAGAGGGGGAAGGCAAGGGGGGCGCCCCCCCCCCCTTCCTTGTCCTATTCGGACTCAAGGGGAGGGGGCGCGCCTCTTGCCCTAGCCGGCCCCTCTCTCTCTCCACTAGGGCCCATCAAGGCCCATTACTTCCCGAGGGAGTTCCGGTAACCCTCCGGCACTCCGGTTTTCTCCGAAAACACCCGGAACACTTCGGTGTCCGAATATAGTCATCCAATATATCAATCTTTATGTCTCGACCATTTAGAGACTCCTCGTCATGTCCGTGATCACATCCAGGACCCCGAACAACCTTCGGTACATCAAAACTTATAAACTCATAATAAAACTGTCATCGTAACGTTAAGCGTGCGGACCCTACGGGTTCGAGAACTATGTAGACATGACCTAGAACTATTCTCGGTCAATAACCAATAGCGGAACCTGGATGTTCATATTGGTTCCCACATATTCTACGAAGATCTTTATCGGTCAAACCGCATAACAACATACGTTGTTCCCTTTGTCATCGGTATGTTACTTGCCCGAGATTTGATCGTCGGTATCCAATACCTAGTTCAATCTCGTTACCGGCAAGTCTCTTTACTCGTTCCGTAATACATCATCTCATAACTAACTCATTAGTTACAATGCTTGCAAGGCTTAGGTGATGAGTATTACCGAGAGGGCCCAGAGATACCTCTCCGACAATCGGAGTGACAAAACCTAATCTCGAATTATGCCAACTCAACATGTACCTTTGGAGACACCTGTAGAGCACCTTTATAATCACCCAGTTACGTTGTGACGTTTGGTAGCACACAAAGTGTTCCTCCGGTAAACGGGAGTTACATAATCTCGTAGTTGTAGGAACTTTGTATAAGTCATGAAGAAAGCAATAGCAACATACTAAACGATCAAGTGCTAAGCTAACGGAATGGATCAAATCAATCACATCATTCTCCTAATGATGTGATCCCATTAATCAAATGACAACACATGCCTATGGTTAGGAAACATAACCATCTTTGATCAATGAGCTAGTTCAAGTAGAGGCATACTAGTAACACTATGTTTGTCTATGTATTCACACATGTATCATGTTCCCGGTTAATACAATTCTAGCGTGAATAATAAACATTTATCATGATATGAGGAAATAAATAATAACTTTATTATTGCCAAGGCGCCTAGGGTTTGGGGGAACCCTAAAAGGGGGCGCCCCCCTTGCCTTGGGGGGCAAGGCAACCCCCCTGGCCGCCGCCCCCTCCTCAGATTGGATCTGAGGGGGCCGGCCCCCCTCTCCCTTGCCCCTATATATATGTGGGGGGTGGGAGGGTAGCCGCACCCAAGTTCTGGCGCAGCCCTCCCCCTCTCCCAAGTCCTCCTCCTCTCCCGCGGTGCTTGGCGAAGCCCTGCAGGATTGCCACGCTCCTCCACCACCACCACGCTGTCGTGCTGCTGCTGGACGGAGTCTTCCCCAACCTCTCCCTCTCTCCTTGCTGGATCAAGGCATGGGAGACGTCACCGGGCTGCATGTGTGTTGAATGCGGAGGTGCCGTCCGTTCGGCACTAGGATCATCGGTGATTTGGATCACGACGAGTACGACTCCATCAACCCCGTTCACTTGAACGCTTCCGCTTAGCGATCTACAAGGGTATGTAGATGCACTCCCCTTCCCCTCGTTGCTAGATTACTCCATAGATTGATCTTGGTGATGCGTAGAAAATTTTGAATTTCTGCTACGTTCCCCAACAGTGGCATCATGATTTAGGTCTATGCGTAGTTTCTATGCACGAGTAAAACACAAGTTGTTGTGGGCGTTAATTTTTGTTCAATATGCTTACCGTTACTAGTCCAATCTTGTTTCGACGGTATTGTGGGATGAAGCGGTCCGGACCGACCTTACACGTACACTTACGTGAGACAGGTTTCACCGACTGACATGCACTTGTTGCATAAGGTGGCTAGCGGGTGCCAGTCTCTCCCACTTTAGTCGGATCGGATTCGATGAAAAGGGTCCTTATGAAGGGTAAATAGTAATTGACATATCACGTTGTGGTTTTTGCGTAGGTAAGAAACGTTCTTGCTAGAAACCCATAGCAGCCACGTAAAACATGCAAACAACAATTAGAGGACGTCTAACTTGTTTTTGCAGGGTATGCTATGTAATGTTATATGGCCAAAAGAAAGTGATGAATGATATATGTGATGTATGAGATTGATCATGTTCTTGTAATAGGAATCACGACTTGCATGTCGATGAGTATGACAATCGGCAGGAGCCATAGGAGTTGTCTTAATTTATTGTATGACCTGCGTGTCAGTGAACAACGCCATGTAATTACTTTACTTTATTGCTAAACTGTTAGCCATAGTAGTAGAAGTAATAGTCGGCGAGACAACTTCATGGAGACACGATGATGGAGATCATGGCATCATGCCGGTGACAATGATGATCATGGAGCCCCGAAGATGGAGATCAAAAGGAGCAAAATGATATTGGCCATATCATGTCACTTTTTGATTGCATGTGATGTTTATCATGTTTATGCATCTTATTTGCTTAGAACGACGGTAGTAAATAAGATGATCCCTCATTAAAATTTCAAGAAAGTGTCCCCCCTAACTGTGCACCGTTGCGAAAGTTCGTTGTTTCGAAGCACCACATGATGATCGGGTGTGATAGATTCTAACGTTCACATACAACGGGTGTAAGCCAGATTTACACACGCGAAACACTTAGGTTGACTTGACGAGCCTAGCATGTACAAACATGGCCTCGGAACACAAGAGACCAAAAGGTCGAGCATGAGTCGTATGGTAGATACGATCAACATGAAGATGTTCACCGATGATGACTAGTCCATCTCACGTGATGATCGGACACGGCCTAGTTGACTCGGATCATGTAATCACTTAGATAACTAGAGGGATGTCTATCTGAGTGGGAGTTCATAAGATGAACTTAATTATCCTGAACATAGTCAAAAGGTTTTTGCAAATTGTGTCTTAGCTCGCGCGTTAGTTCTACTGTTTTAGATATGTTCCTAGAGAAAATTCAGTTGAAAGTTGATAGTAGCGATTATGCGGACTAGGTCCGTAAACTGAGGATTGTCCTTGTTGCTCCGTAGAAGGCTTATGTCCTTAATGCACCGCTCAGTGTGCTGAACCTCGAACATCGTCTGTGGATGTTGCGAACACCTGACATATATGTTTTGATAACTACGTGATAGTTCAGTAATGTTAAACGGTTTAGAGTTGAGGCACCGAAGACAATTTCGAAACTTCGCGAAACATCTGAGATGTTTCGAGGGCTGAAATTGGGTTTTCAGGCTCGTGCCCACGTCAAGAGGTATAATACCTCCGACGAGTCTCTTAGCCTGCAAACTAAGGGAGAAAAACTCAATCGTTGAGCTTGTGCTCAGATTGTCTGAGTACCACAATCACTTGAATCGAGTGGGAGTTAATCTTCCAGATGAGATAGTGGTGTTTTTCCAAAGTCATTGCCACCAAGCTACTAGAGCTTCGTGATGAACTGTAACATATCAGGGGTAGATATGATGATCCTTGAAATATTCGCGATGTTTGACACCGCGAAAGTAGAAATCAAGAAGGAGCATCAATTGTTGATGGTTAGTGAAACCACTAGTTTCAAGAAGGGCAAGGGCAAGAAGGGATACTTCATGAAACGGCAAATCAGCTGCTGCTCTAGTGGAGAAACCCAAGGTTGAACCCAAACCCGAGACTAAGTGCTTCTGTAATAAGGGGAACAGTCACTGGAGCAGAATTACCCTAGATACTTGGTAGATGAGAAGGCTGGCAAGGTCGATAGAAGTATATTGGATGTACATTATGTTAATGTGTACTTTACTAGTACTCCTAGTAGCACCAGGGTATTAGATACCGATTCGGTTGCTAAGTGTTAGTAACTCGAAACAAAAGCTACGGAATAAACGGAGACTAGCTAAAGGTGAGCTGACGATATGTGTTGGAAGTGTTTCCAAGGTTGATGTGATCAAGCATCGCACGCTCCCTCTACCATCGAGATTGGTGTTAAACCTAAATAATTGTTATTTGGTGTTTGCGTTGAGCATAGACATGATTGGATTATGTTTATCGCAACACGGTTATTCATTTAAGGAGAATAATGGTTACTCTGTTTATTTGAATAATACCTTCAATGGTCTTGCACCTAAAGTGAATGGTTTATTGAATCCCGATCGTAGTGATACACATGTTCATGCCAAAAGATATAAGATAGTAATGATAGTACCACTACTTATGGCACTGCCATGTAAGTCATAATGGTATAAACCGCATGAAGAAGCTCCATGTTGATGGATCTTTGGACTCACTCGTTTTTGGAAAGACTGAGACATGTGAACCATGTCTATTGGCATATACGCATGAAGAAACTCCATGCAGATGGACTGTTTGGACTCACTTGATTTTGAATCACTTGAGACATGCAAATCATACCACATGGGCAAGATGACTGAAAGCCTCGTTTTTAGTAAAATGGAACAAGAAAGTAACTTGTTGGAAGTAATACATTTTGATGTGTGCAGCCCAATGAGTGTTGAGGCACGCAGTGGATATCGTTATGTTCTTACTTCACAGATGATTTGAGTAGATACTGAGTATATTTACTTGATGAAACACAAGTCTGAATTATTGAAAGGTTCAAGTAATTTCAGAGTGAAGTTGAAGATCGTCGTAACAAAAGGATAAAATGTCTATGATATGATCATAGAGATGAATATCTGAGTTACGTGTTTGGCACACTATTAAGACATTGTGGAAATTGTTTCACAACTAATACCGCCTGGAACATCATAACTGCACCCTATTGGATATGGTGCATACCATGATATCTCTTATCGAATTACCACTATCGTTCATAGGTTAGGCATTAGAGACAACCGCATTCACTTTAAATAGGGCACCACGTAACTCCGTTGAGACAACACCGTATGAACTATGGTTTGGAGAAGCCTAAGCTGTCGTTCCTTAAAAGTTTGGGGCTGCGACGCTTATGTGAAAAAGTTTCAGGTTGATAAGCTCGAACCCAAAGCAGATAAAATGCATCTTCATAGGACACCCAAAACAGTTGGGTATACCTCCTAATTCAGATCCGAAAGCAATAGGGATTGTTTCTTGAATCGGGTCCTTTCTCAAGGAAAAGTTTGTCTCAAAAAATTGAGTGGGAGGATGGTGGAGACTTGATATGGTTATTGGACTGTCACTACAACTAGTGTGTAGCAGGGCACGGGAAGTTGTTCCTGTGGCACCTACACCAATTGAAGTGGAAGCTGATGATAGTGATCATGAAGCCTCGGATCAAGTCACTGCGGAACCTCGTAGGATGACAAGGACGCGCACTGCTTCAGAGTGGTACGGTAATCCTGTCTTGGAGGTCACGTTGCTATACAACAATGAACCTACGAGCTATGGAGAAGCGATGGTGGGCCCGGATTCTGACAAATGGCTCGAGGCCATAAAATCCGAGAGAGGATCCATGTATGAAAACAAAGTGTAGACTTTGGCAGAACTACCCGATGGTCGTAAGGCTGTTGAGTACAGATGGATTTTAGAAGGAAGACGGACAATGATGGTAAGTGTCACCATTAAGAAAGCTCGACTTGTCGTTAAGATATTTTCCGACAAGTTCAAGGAGTTGACTACGATGAGACTTTCTCACTCGTAGCGATGCTAAGAGTCTGTTGGAATTATATTAGCAGTTACTGCATTATTTATGAAATCTTGCAGATAGGATGTCCAAACATTGTTTCCTCGATGATTTTCTTGAGGAAAGGTTGTATGTGATACAACCAGAAGGCTTTGACAATCCTGAAAGACGCTAACAAGTATGCAAAGCTCCAGCAATCCTTCTAAGGACTGGAGTAAGCATCTCGGAGTTGGAATGTGTGCTTTGATGAGATGATCAAAGATTTTTGGGTTTATACAAAGTTTATGAGAAACTTGTATTTCCAAAGAAGTGAGTGGGAGCACTATAGAATTTCTGATGAGTATATGTTGCTAACATATTGTTAATCAGAAATGTTGTAGAGTTTCTGGAAAGCATATAGGGTTGTTTGAAAAGTGTTTTTCAATAGAAAACCTGGATTAAGCTGCTTGAACATTGAGCATCAAGATCTATGAGGATAGATCAAAAACGCTTAATGGTACTTTCAAATGAGCACATACCTTGACATGATCTTGAAGGTGTTCAAGATGGATCAGTCAAAGAAGGAGTTCTTGCCTGAGTTGTAAGGTATGAAGTTAAGACTTAAAGCTCGACCACGGCAGAATAGAGAGAAAGGACGAAGGTCGTCCCCTATTCTTAGACGTAGGCTCCATAGTATGCTATGTTGTGTACCGCACCTGATGTGTGCCTTGCCACATATCTAGCAAGAGGGTACAAAGGTGATCAAGGAGTGGATCACCAGATAGCGGTCAAAATTGTCCTTGGAGTAGTAAGGACATGTTTCTCGATTATGGAGGTGATAAAGAGTTCGGCGTAAAGAGTTATGTCGATGCAAGCTTTAACACCTATTCGAATGACTCTGAGTAGCAAACTGGATACGTATAGTGGAGCAACCATTTGGAATAGCTTCAAGTGGAGCGTGGAAGCAGCATTTACAATATGGCCTAGAGATTTGCGAAGTACATACGGATCTGAATGTTGCAGACCCGTTGACTAAAACCTCTCTCACAAGCAAAACATGATCAAACCCTAGAACTCATTGAGTCTTAATCACATGATGATGTGAACTAGTTTATTGATTCTAGTAAACTCTTTGGATGTTGGTCACATGACGATGTGACCTGTGGGTGTTAATCACATGGCGATGTGAACTAGATTATTGACTCTAGTGCAAGTGGGAGACTGTTGGAAATATGCCCTAGAGGCAATAATAAATTAGTTATTATTATTATATTTCCTTGTTCATGATAATCGTTTATTATCCATGCTATAATTGTATTGATAGGAAACTCAGATACATGTGTGGATACATAGACAACACCATGTCCCTAGTAAGCCTCTAGTTGAGTAGCTCGTTGATTAATAGATGGTTACGGTTTCCAGACCATGGACATTGGATGTCATTGATAACGGGATCACATCATTAGGAGAATGATGTGATGGACAAGACCCAATCCTAAGCCTAGCACAAAGATCGTGTAGTTCGTATGCTAAAGCTTTTCTAATGTCAAGTATCATTTCCTTAGAACATGAGATTGTGCAACTCCCGGATACCGTAGGAATGCTTTGGGTGTACCAAATGTCACAACGTAACTGGGTGGCTATAAAGGTACACTACGGGTATCTCCGAAAGTGTCTGTTGGGTTGGCATGAATCGAGACTGGGATTTGTCACTCCGTGTGACAGAGAGGTATCTCTGGGCCCACTCAGTAGGACATCATCATAATGTGAACAATGTGACCAAGGGGTTTATCACGGGATGATGTGTGTTACGGAACGAGTAAAGAGACTTGCCGGTAACGAGATTGAACAAGGTATCGGGATACCGACGATCGAATCTTGGGCAAGTACTACACCGCTAGACAAAGGGAATTGAATACGTATTGATTGAATCCTCGACATCGTGGTTCATCCGATGAGATCATCATGGAACATGTGGGAGCCAACATGGGTATCCAGATCCCGCTGTTGGTTATTGGCCGGAGAGTTGTCTCGGTCATGTCTACGTGTCTCCCGAACCCGTAGGGTCTACACACTTAAGGTTCGATGATGCTAGGGTTATAAGGAATAGATGTACGTGGTTAGTGAATGTTGTTCGGAGTCCCGGATGAGATCCCGGACGTCACGAGGAGTTCTGGAATGGACCGGAGGTAAATATTTATATAAGGGAAGTCCTGCTTTGGTCACCGGAAAGGTTTCAGGTGCTATTGGTAACGTACCGGGACCACCGGGAGGGTCCCGGGGGTCCACCAGTTGGGGCCACCAGCCCTAGAGGGCTGCGTGGGCCAAGTGTGGGAGGGGACCAGCCCCAGGTGGGCTGGTACACCCCCCCCCACCAGGGCCCAAGGCGCCTAGGGTTTGGGGGAACCCTAAAAGGGGGCGCCCCCTTGCCTTGGGGGGCAAGGCAACCCCCCTGGCCGCCGCCCCCTCCTCAGATTGGATCTGAGGCGGGCGGCCCCTGATGAAGTCACATACCTAGGGTAGGGTCACAGACCTATCCTAAGTACCCTCCCCAAGGACATCTTCAGAAGAAGCTGCCTTCCAGTCGACCAAGAGGAAGTCCACTCGACAGACTCGAAGACACTCGACCATGAAGACTCACTCGACTACCAGGAGATCAAGAGCCACTCCGTATCCAAACGGTCTGTAATTAAGTAGTCTTTATGGCCATGATGACATTCATTGTAGGATGTTACCAGTAACGCCCATCCTTTATGTACTTTAAACCCTGCATAACTGAGGGCGGGAGGGGTCTGGCAGACACTATATAAGCCACCCCCCTCCTCAGTGTAAAGGGTTCGCACCCCTGTAACACTTACGCATATAATCCAGTCGACCGCCTCCGGGCTCTGAGACGTAGGGTTGTTACTTCCTCTGTGAAGGGCCTGAACTCGTAAAACTCCTTGCGTACACAACTACTCCATAGCTAGGATCTTGCCTCTCCATACCTACCCCCCATTGTACTATCAGACTTAGTACCACGACAGTTGGCGCCCACCGTGAGGCCGGTGTCTTAGCGACTTTTTGGAGAAGTTGCAGTTTTTCCGATTGCCTTCATCATGGTTTCCGGCGGAGTTCTGGTCGAGGGCCGCGAGATCCGTCTCGGTGCACTCACTTTCATTGCCGACGACTCCGCTTGGGTCCAGGAGGCTCCACTCGACATCGATGCGCTCCCCATCTACGGTGCGACGAATTCTTGGGCGTGTGCCCGCGGCGTCCTGCTGTGGCAACCGTCGACTCCTGTACCGTCCTCCCTCCCTGTCTCCCGCCAGCGCAAGCGCTCTGGGCGGCCGAGGCTTCAGCGGTGGGTGAGACACGCGGTAGCTCGCCAATCGGTCATCACCCAAGTCGCGGCAATTGAGTCCGACGAATCTCTCTATGGCCTGTTCGATCTGTCGACTGGCTCCGTAGAGACTGCATCCGAGTGCGACAGTAGTGATCCAGCGGCGGAGGTCCTGATGGTCAATGGGCCTCGTAGCCCTCCCGGCTTCCCCCACACCAACGGGATAGACGGTGGAGGCGACCCCGCTCAGGCCCACGAGGAATATCAACTCGAGCCACTCAATTCTCTGCAAAGGGAAGATCTCCGCCACCGGAACATGGATGCCCTGTATACTCCCATCGCAGGGGAAACTCCTGAGGCTCGTGCCTTGGAAGAGGCGCGTTTGGCCAACTTGGCTGAACGCACTCGACTGGAGAACCTCCAGCAAGCACTCGACGAGCGTGCGCGGCAATGAGTACCCGACTCCAGTCGACGTCAGCTCTTTCCGCAACCAACTCAGGTATATCGAACCCCGATTCAGAATTTAGCAGCTGCAGCCCGTATAGCAGAGTCAATTCATTCCTCTCAGTCGGAGGGTGGCAGAGGCTTGATGCAAATCAGGGATTTGCTTCGAGCCGCAGGAGATCAGAATTCAGCTGTGTCACAGTCGCGCAATAGGATTCACAGTCGATCCGTCGCTGTGAATACAGTTCAGTCGGCTCATAGCCCAAGATCGCCTCCGCGGCGCGAAGGACGGGAAGGTTGGCGTGACCAGTATGATGACCGATTTGATCGTGACGATAGGCGTTGAGTGCCCACTCCTCCCCCAAGGAGTGGGTCTTATGCCCATCGGTGGCAAGATGACAGGCGCCAGCTCAGTGTTGGGCGAAGAGCTCCGGTCGACCCCAGGGAACCAGGCTTTGACGCGAGATCCATCATCGTGCAAGGTTTAGTCGATCGGAACAGAGCTCATCGAGGTGGCCATGACAGAGATGTGCCCACTAGCAGCCGAGTCCATGTTTCAGGTCCAGAATGTTTTAGCAGAGCCATCCGAGCCGCAGTCATACCCCCCAACTTCAGGTTGGCGACTGGGGTAAGTAAGTTCACCGGTGAGTCCAAGCCTGAAACTTGGCTTGAGGACTACCGAGTGGCGGTACAGATTGGTGGCGATAATGACGAGGTGGCCATGAAGCACTTACCACTCATGTTGGAGGGTTCGGCCAGGGCGTGGTCGAATCAATTAGCTCCGAGCAGCATTTACACTTGGGAAGATCTTTCCCGAGTGTTCGTCAGGACGTTTGAGGGAACTTGCAAGCGACCAGCTGGATTGACAGAACTGCAAGTCTGCGTGCAAAAGTCGAATGAAACCCTGAGGGATTACATCCAGAGATGGATCACTTTGCATCATACCGTGGAGAATGTGTCTGATCATCAAGCGGTCTGTGCCTTCAAAGTTGGAGTCAAGAACAGGGAGTTAAGTCTGAAGTTCGGTCGAACAGGAGATATGACCCTGAGTCGAATGATGGAGATTGCCACCAAATATGCCAATGGTGAAGAAGAGGATAGACTCTGGAGTGTCAAGTACAAGACGAGTCAGTCGGAGAAAGGAAACTCCAGTCGGAAGCAGAAGCGGAAAGCCGAGCCAGCTGCTCCTGGAGAGGCTTTGGCCGTGACTCAGGGCAAATTCAAGGGAAAGCCCAAAGGATCTTGGAACCCCAAGAAGGTGAAGGATAAGGAAGGAAATGACGTAATGGATGTGCCGTGTCACATCCACACGAAGAAAGACGAAGAGGGTAACTTCATCTACCCAAAACATACCACTCGCCAGTGCCGGCTCTTAATCCAGCAGTTTCAAGGAAAACAGCCCAAGGACAAGGAAAAGGAGTCGGACAAGGCCGAGGACAAGGAGGACAGTGATGGAGGGTATCCTCATGTCAATTCCACTCTGATGATTTTTGCCGATGTGGAGAGCAAAAGTCGATTGAAAGTTATCAACCGTGAGGTAAATATGGTCGCCCCGGCGACACCAAGTTATCTGAAATGGTCCCAAACTCCCATTACGTTTGACCAGTCCGATCATCCGACTCACATAGCCACCCCTGGGAGGCAAGCTTTGGTGGTCGACCCAGTCGTCGAAGGCACTCGGCTGACGAAGGTGCTGATGGATGGTGGTAGTGGACTGAACATATTGTATGCGGAGACGCTAAAGGGAATGGGCATTCCGATGTCCAAACTCAGCTCCAGCAACATGAGTTTTCATGGGGTCATTCCTGAAAAGAAGGCTGAGTCACTCGGCCAAATAGCTCTGGATGTGGTGTTCGGCGACTCGAAGCATTTCCACAAAGAGAAGCTGACATTTGAAGTCGTGGATTTCCAGAGCGCTTACCACGCAATCTTGGGGAGACCAGCTTATGCACGGTTCATGGCTCGGCCGTGTTACGTGTACCTCAAATTGAAGATGCCTGGCCCCAAAGGTGTGATCACTATCACTGGCAACCGGAAGAAGGTGGAAGAGTGTTTTCAGAAAGGCTCAAAGATTGCGGATGCCTAGATAACAGTGGTAGAGCTGGAGGGATATAAGAAAAATGCAGACCCGAGTGATTTGTTGCGGGCCAAGAAGCCCGCCACAGAGTCAGCGTTCTAGTCGTATGGTGAGACGAAGCCCGTTCATATTCACCCGACCGACCCCGGCGCAGCTCCGACCCATATTTCCACAACACTCGACTCTAAATAGGAAGAAGCGCTCATCCAGTTCCTCCGTGAGAACTGGGACATCTTTGCATGGAAGCCTGCTGACATGTCGGGTGTTCCCAGGGGGCTGGCTGAGCACCACCTAAGAGTCGACTCAAAAGCAAAACCTGTCAAAGAAAATCTTCGACGGTCCGCCGTTCAGAAGAGAAAAGCCATTGGTGAGGAGGTGGCTCGACTCCTGGCAGCAGAGTTTATCCGAGAGATATACCACTCCGAGTGGCTCGCCAATGTCGTCATGGTCCCCAAGAAGGACAAGTCACTTCGCATATGCATCGATTTCAAGCATATCAATCGGGCCTTCCCAAAAGATCATTTTCCTCTCCCTCGCATCGACCAAATTGTCGACTCGACTGCGGGATGCAAGAGATTGTCTTTTCTAGACACCTATTCCGGGTACCATCAGATCCATCTGTATGGACCTGACGAGATCAAAACAGCTTTCATCACTCCATTCGGGTGCTTCTGCTATGTCACCATGCCATTCGGTCTCAAGAATGCCGGAGCCACGTTCATGAGGATGATTCAAAAGTGTTTACTCACTCAAATCAGTCGGAATGTGGAAGCGTACATGGATGGTATCGTGGTCAAGTCATGAAAGGGTTCCGACCTATTGACTGACCTCGCTGAAACATTTGCCAATCTCAGGAGGTATGATATCAAGCTTAATCCATCTAAGTGTACATTCGGAGTTCCTGGCGGAAAGTTACTCGGTTTCCTCATTTCAGAACGAGGAATCGACGCTAACCCAGAAAAAGTTGGCACCATACTCCGAATGAAACGCCCTGTGCGTGTGCACGATGTCCAGAAGCTTACTGGATGATTGGCCATGTTAAGTCGATTCATCTCTCGACTCGGTGAAAAGGCATTGCCTCTTTACCGACTGATGAAGAAGGCAGACAAGTTCGAGTGGACTCCAGAAGCTGATGCAGCGTTCGCCGAGCTAAAAGCTCTGCTCTCCACCCAGCCGGTGCTTGCTGCTCCAATCAGCAAAGAGCCTCTGTTGCTTTACATTGCAGCCACAGGACAACTCGTCTGTACAGTACTTACGGTCGAGCGGGAAGAAGAAGGGAAAGCCTTCAAAGTTCAGCGCCCAGTGTATTATGTCTCTGAAGTTTTGACTCCATCGAAGCAAAGATATCCTCATTATCAGAAGCTTGTGTATGGGATCTACATGACCACGAAGAAGGTTGCTCATTATTTCTCTGATCATTCTATTACAGTTGTCAGCGACGCCCCACTATCAGAGATTCTGCACAACAGAGATGCAACTGGTCGAGTGGCCAAATGGGCGATTGAACTCCTTCCCCTTGATATCAAGTTTGAGGCAAAGAAAGCCATTAAGTCCCAAGCGATAGCAGATTTCCTTGCCGAGTGGATTGAACAGCAACAGCCAACTCAAGTTCACTCGGAGCATTGGACCATGTTCTTTGATGGTTCTAAGATGTTAAATGGTTCCGGTGCTGGGGTAGTTTTGGTTTCCCCCCGAGGAGATAAGCTCAGATATGTGCTCCAGATCCACTTTGATTCCTCCAATAATGAAGCAGAATATGAAGCACTTTTGTATGGGTTGCGCATGGCCATCTCACTCGGTGTCCGTTGCCTTATGGTTTATGGCGACTCAGATTTGGTGGTCAATCAGGTGATGAAGAAGTGGGACGTTAGAAGCCCAGCCATGACTGGATACTGTAATGCAGTGAGGAAGCTTGAAAAGAAATTCGAAGGGTGAGAGCTCCACCATATACCCCGACTGAAGAATCAAGCGGCTGGTGATTTGGCGAAGATAGGTTCCAAGAGAGAAGCCATTCCCAGCGATGTGTTTTTAGAGCATATCCATACTTCGTCAGTCAAAGAAGATCCTTTTACCGAGGAAGCTCTGCAGCCTAAGAGTACCACAGATCCGACTGAAGTTGAAGTTCCAGCAGTGGTCGACCTGATCATGGAAGCATTGGTGGTCGCTCCCGATTGGACAGTACCGTATATCGCGTATATCTTAAGGAAAGAGCTCCGGGAGGACGAAGAAGAGGCTCGACAGATTGTCCGCCAATCTAAAGCCTTTACCATGATAAGGGGACAGCTGTACAGAGAAAGCGCGACTGGAGTTGGTCAGAAATGCATAACACCAGAGGAAGGTCGAATAATCCTTGATGACATCCACTCGGGGACCTGTGGCCATCATGTGTCCTCTCGGACCATCGTGTCCAAAGCATACCGAGCCAGATTTTACTGGCCAAGAGCGAATGAAATGGCAAAGGAGATAGTTGACAAGTGTGAGGGATGTCAATTTTACTCCAATATGTCACACAAGCCAGCCTCGGCTTTAAAGACCATTCCACTCGTCTGGCCCTTTGCAGTATGGGGATTGGATATGGTTGGACCCCTGAGAACAGGCAGAAGCGGTTTCACCCATGTGTTGGTTGCGGTCGACAAGTTCACCAAGTGGATTGAGGCTAAACCCATCAAGAATCTTGATGCCGGCACTGCTGTCAGCTTCATCAGAGAGTTGATATTCAGATATGGAGTCCCGCACAGCATCATCACTGATAACGGGTCAAACTTCGATTCCGAAGAATTCATAGCTTTCTGCACATCTCAAGGCACAGGAGTCGACTATGCTTCAGTCGCCCATCCTCAGTCGAATGGACAGGCAGAACGAGCAAATGGCTTGATCCTCAAAGAGTTGAAACCCCGATTGATGCATGATCTCAAGCATGCAGCTGGTGCATGGGTCGACGAGCTTCCGTCAGTACTTTGGGGATTAAGGACCACGCCTGACCGGTCGACTGGGAGGACTCCATTCTTCTTAGTCTACAGAGCTGAAGCGGTTGTGCCGAGTGACCTGCTTCACAACACTCCCCGAGTCGAGCTCTACACTGAATCTGAAGCAGAACAAGCCCGGCAGGACGCAGTCGACCTTCTAGAGGAAGAAAGGGAGATGGCCTTGATCCGATCGACCATTTACCAACAAGACTTGCGTCGCTTCCACGCCAAAAAAGTGAGGAGTCGAGCCTTCCAGGAAGAAGATTTGGTCCTCCGAGTGGATCAGCAAAAACCACACAAGCTCGCTCCTTCCTGGGAAGGCCCCTTCATCGTCACCAAGGTTCTCCACAATGGAGCATACCGTCTCTACAATGTTGAGCATCAGATCGACGAGCCCCGAGCTTGGAACGCGGAGTTGCTCCGCCCTTTTTATACTTAAGTATTCACTCGGATGAGTTGTAATAAAAGTACTTCCGTAGTTTATTTATCAAAGGCAAGAGCTCTATAATTTTCCCAGTGATTGTTGTTATTTTTGTCCACATAAAGCAGTCCCCCAGTGGGTGGCTTAGCTGCGAATCTGTTTTGCCTAAGTCTGTAAAAAATCCTTACCGAGTGGTGAGCCAGCCTCCCACTCGGGGGCTTAGCTATGAATCCGTTTCGCCTAAGTTAAACAAAATCCTACCAAGTGGTAAGCCAGCCTTCCACTCGGAGGCTTAGCCGCAGTCCAAGTACTCTCCTAAGTTAAACAAAATCCTACCGAGTGGTAAGCCAGCCTTCCACTCGGAGGCTTATCTGCAGTCCAAGTACTCGCCTAAGTTAAACAAAATCCTACTGAGTGGTAAGCCAGCCTTCCACTCGGAGGCTTAGCTACAGTCCAAGTACTCGCCTAAGTTAAACAAAATCCTACCGAGTGGTAAGCCAGCCTTCCACTCAGAGGCTTAGCTGCAGTCCAAGTCCTCGCCTAAGTTAAACAAAATCCTACCGAGTGGTAAGCCAGCCTTCCACTCGGAGGCTTAGCTGCAGTCCAAGCACTCGCCTAAGTTCAAATACAACATGCGCTCTGCAAGGAAGTCGAGGTGCAGGTCGATTGTTACCCTCTCCTTCCGAGCTACGCCACAAGTATAATGTGCGCTCTGCAAGGAAGACGAGGTGCAGGTCGACTGTTACCCTCTTCTTCCGAGCTACGCCACAAGTATAATGTGCGCTCTGCAAGGAAGACGAGGTGCAGGTCGACTGCTACCCTCTCCTTCCGAGCTACGCCACAAGTACAACGTGCGCTCCGCAAGGAAGACGAGGTGCAAGTCGACTGTTACCCTCTTCTTTCGAGCTATGCCACAAGTATAATGTGCGCTCTGCAAGGAAGACGAGGTGCAGGTCGACTGCTACCCTCTCCTTCTGAGCTACGCCACAAGTATAATGTGTTCTCCATAAGGAAGACGAGGTCGATTGATGCCTTATCCCTCAGAGAGACGCCACAAAAAATCCTACCGAGTGGAGAGCAGACCTCCAACTCGGGGGCTTAGTTGCAGCCCAGTGCTCGCCTAAGTTTTTGAAAATCCTACCGAGTGGAGAGCAGAACTCCCACTCGGGGGCTTAGCTGCAGCCCAGTGCTCGCCTAAGTTTTTGAAAATCCTACCGAGTGGAGAGCAGAACTCCCACTCGGGGGCTTAGCTGCAGCCTAGTGCTCGCCTAAGTTTTTGAAAATCCTACCGACTGTAGAGCAGACCTCCCACTCGGGGGCTTAGCTGCAGCCCAGTGCTCGCCTAAGTTTTTGAAAATCCTACCGAGTGGAGAGCAGAACTCCCACTCGGGGGCTTAGCTGCAGCCCAGTGCTCGCCTAAATTTTTGAAAATCCTACCGAGTGGAGAGCAGAACTCCCACTCAGGGGCTTAGCTGCAGCCCAGTGCTCGCCTAAGTTTTTGAAAATCCTACCGAGTGTAGAGCAAACCTCCCACTCGGGGGCTTAGCTGCATCCCAGAGTTCGCCTAAGTTTTGAAAATCCTACCGAGTGTAGATCAGATCTCCCACCCGAGGGCTTAGATGCGGCCCAGTACTCGCCTAAGTGTGTGGAGGAATATGTCGATTGCAACAAGCGCTTCTCCCTAGCCCGCAAAAGACATCTCAAACCAAATGCAAACATATTCAACATCGAATCCAAGTTCAGGTAACATCCAACGCAACCGAAAGTGCTCGGGCGCTAAGCCCGTTAAGGTTTATCGGTTACAAAAATCACTCGGCATACCGAAGAAAATTTAAAGTATCAAGCACAGAAGTTTTTTACCCCTCCTGCGGAGGGCTGGAAGGTGCAACAAATTCATCCAGGTCGATTCCATATGCAATTCGAGTGGCAGCGGCGATGAAGGTCTCCATGAAAGATCGGAAATCATGCGTCTTGGTATTAGCCACCTTAAGGGCCGCCAGCTTGTCCTCTCGCGCCTCCTTGCAGTGAACGCGGGCCAGAGACAGAGCAACATCCGCGCCGCACCTGGCAGAAGACTTCTTCCACTCTTGCACTCGACTTGGAACCTCGTTTAGTCAAGTCATCAGAGACTCGAGGTCGTTCTAAAGCGTCTCTCTTGGCCAGAGTGTTGTGTCAATGCGGGAAGTTGTGACCTTCAGCCTTGCGAGATAGTCGATAACAGCAGCAACGCGAGATTAGAGCCGGAGCATATTCATGGCGACTTCATCTTTCACAGGAGAGTTAATGGGATCCAGGTTTATTTCCAGTCGACCAGTCTCATCTTCAAAGTTCTGGCAAAACTCTGCAAGCACAACCCCAGAGTCAAGACAACAGTTGGATGGAGAGATCACAGTTAAAGTGTCTATTTGACACAAAAGATTACCTTCAAGCATGAGGAATAGCTTCTTAGCGAGTCCTCCCAGATAAGCCTCTAGATCATTCTTCTTACCCACCAACTCACTGGCCTTGTCACTCAAGGAAATCTTGTCACTCTTCAGTCGACTGATCTCCTTGTTGGCCGCATCAAGAGCAGCTTTCAGATTGGTATTTTCTTCTTCAAGCTTGGTGATTGAAGTCAGCTTCTCATCTGCGAGTTTGATCTTCTCTAAAGCCGCTTTCTGCATCTCAGCGAAGTCAAGGTCTTTCTTCTTCAGAGTATCCCTGAGTTTGTCTGCAAAGTTACAGTGGGATCAGACTCTGAAATGGATGAGAGGCAAAAAGCAGTCGTCGAGGTTCTCACCAAACATACCTTTGGCTTCCTCCTTCGACTTCGTGAAGTTCTCCTGGACCAGTTTCAGATCAATCTCGAGCTGGATTTGCTTGTTCTCCAACTCAGTGTAACGAGCCGCAAGCTCGCAAGATTTCTGCGGAGAATCAATCGACAAATGTCAAAGACAGTTCACTTTCGAGTGACTAAGGAAAAATCATATCGTTTTAAGACTACAGCCGAATATAAGCATTCGACCATAGTCTCGGGGACTACACCCAGTGGGTGCACTCAGCGTGCCCCCACTAGTTCTATCGGTTAGAGTCGATCAGTCGACCAACAAATAGCAAAAAAAAACGAGAGAAAAGAGGTTATCTTCAGACTGTAGTTGACTACCAGCAGTCGACCACAGTCTCGAGGACTACACCCAGTGGGATCACTCAGCGTGCCCCCACCGGTCTATGAATCCATTCGACCTGATCGGATAAAGAAAAAGCTTAAGACATAAAGACTATGGTCGACTGCCAGTAGTCCACCATAGCCTTGGGGACTACACCCAGTGGGTGCACTCAGCGTGCCCCCACTAATCCAGAATTTCAATCAACACACCCAGTGGGTGTACGACAGATGCTAAAATTTTCAGAGAGAAGGATTTTCAGATATCATATCCTAACAGAACAGGCAGTGACCGACTGACCTGAATGTTACTCTGAAGAGCTGAACTAGCGTCATAAGCTGCCTGACGGGCATCTCGGATTGCCTTCACTTGCTCCATCATGACCCCCGCCTGGCGTATTGCTTCTTTAGCAGCGCTGGCTTGGTCCTCTGGGACGTGGTGGGTCGAGAAAAGCGAAGTCTGAGCAGCACTCGACGACGAAGGGCGAGCACTCATCAGCGGCACCGCAAAGGATACGGTAGGCCAAGTAACGTTGTCCCCCTCCACGATCAACGTCTCGGGTGCTGACACGTCCTGAGTCGCCTTGCCAGTAGACGCTTTCCTGTTCCTCCTCTGCCTCAGTGGTTCCTCGTCATCGTCATCAGGAAGGTCAATAACGACGTTAGATGGAGCTGCAGAAAAGAATCAAAATTAGAGACAAAGAGCCAACCGACTGAAGACGGAGCTACAAAGGTCATACCAGGTTTTGAAGTGACAACATCTTCCATCTGATGATCTTCAGCCCTGACCGAGGTATCAGAAGTAGCAGCACTGCAGCTCCAGAAGTCAGTCGATCAGCTCATGAGTCGGCCAAGAATAAATTCATGTGAAACGGGAAAACTCAAGTTACACCATTACCCTGAGATAGTGGGGATCACCATCTTCATCTTCGGCAAGACCTTCGCCGGCTCCGGCGGTGCCACTCAGATTGCTTCGGAGCTTTCTCAGTCGGCACCGGAGAAGTCGTCCGAGGACGCTTGGTCGACTGCATGGCGGGCGCAACCCCCTTACCACGCTCGGCTACAGGGTCATGGACAAGCTTTGAGCATCTTTCCGAACGAGGAGGTGCAACTTCCTCCTCCTACTCCTCCTCTTCCTCCTCAACAGAGTCGTCATCTTCATCGTCGTCATCAGCATCCGAGTCCCACTCCTCCGGGCTTTCGCCTCCACTTCCTTCTTCCTCCTCAGTCGGCGCTTGCGCTCCATTGGGCATCGAGTACAACTCAGTGGTGGCCTGACAGACAACAAAACAAGACAAAAGTCAATCGACCAATTCGCAGTGAGACTGAATGAATAAAGCAAAATCACAACCGAGGATAAGTGGTCATGCCGTGTCCGGTGTGTAGGTATGGTCGAGTGGTGGGATCCTCCTAGCCCCTCGAGGGTTATCCTTATTCCCTGTGATGGCGGCCATCCACCTCTCCAGTGTGGCGTCACTGACCGCTTCTGGATGGACCCGAGTGGTATCTTCGGTGCCGCAGTACAACCACATCGGGTGGCCTCGGTATTGGAGCGGTTGGATTCGCCTTCAAAGGAAAACCTCCAGGAGGTCCATGCCAGTCACTCCGTCCTGAATGAGCTGAACTACACGTTCCATCAACATTTTTGCCTGAGCCTTCTCCTCTGGGAGCACCTTCAGAGAAGACTGCTTGTTCACTCGGTCCATGGAGAATGGAGGGAGACCAGTCGACTGCCCCAGCGTCGACTCGTCCTGGCAGTAGAACCAGGTCGACTGCCACCCCCTGACCGACTCAGGAAGGGTCATGGCCGGAAAAGCGCTCTTACTCCTCACTTGGATTCCAAGACCCCCGCACATCTGGATCACTTTAGTCCTATCATCATCTGGACTCGCCTTTTTCACTGTTTGTGAGCGACAGGTGAATATGTGCTTAAATAGACCCCAGTGTGGTCGACAACCCAGGAAGTTTTCGCACATGGACATGAAAGCAGCAAGATAGGCAATAGAATTGGGAGTGAAATGGTGGAGTTGCGCCCCAAAGAAGTTCAGAAACCCTCGAAAGAAAAGACTCGGTGGCAGGGAGAATCCACGATCTACATGAGTGGCTAGGAGAATGCACTCACCCTCCAATGGCTGCGGTTGCCACTCGGTCCCCGGAAGCCTTGCTGACCCATGAGAGATCAGTCCCTCATTGGCCAAGTCGTTGAGATCCGCCTGAGTGATGGTCGAGCGGATCCAATCCCCTTGGACCCAACCTTGCGGCAGGCGGGACCTCGACGAAGATCCGCCCCGACTGGTCGCTCTTCCCTTCGCTTTCGTCGTCGCCGTCGCCTTCTTCGCGTGCTCCAAGGCCGCCGTCTTCTCCTTCACCATTGTCACCGGCGAAGCGCGCGAGAAGTGGATGGGCGGAGGCAAAGGCGGGCGCAGCAGGCGGAGGTGAAGAAGGCAGAGAGGGGAATGGAGAGGCACTGTTCAAAAACCCTCGCCCGGCACCTTATATAGGGTCGCTTCTGAGTGGCTGACAGGTAGGCCCGGGCGATCCTGTCAAATCCCGAAACAGTCGCGCACGCGATACATGGCGAAAAAGGCGGCGTAGGAATCGAGGCGTCTATGCCTTATCCCATCTGAGTACCGCGGTCCACCCCGCTTCGCGCGCTTCCCAAAATTCAAATCCCACAAAATCCGCTAACGGCAGAGCATCCTGTCAGATGGTAGATTTCCTATGATCCGTCACTCGGAAGTTCACCAAGCTCAAAAGTTCACTCGACAGAAGAAAAGAATGGATCAAGGCGACTGAAAGAAAAGTTTATGCCATCATTAAAAAAGGTCGTAGATCCAGGATGAGACATGCTCAGAACACAAAAACAGGTCGAAAAGATTATCAACTTCTTCCTCACTCAAACCTCGATCCATTCGGGGGCTAATGATGAAGTCACATGCCTAGGGTAGGGTCACGGACCTATCCTAAGTACCCTCCCCAAGGACATCTTCAGAAGAAGCTGCCTTCCAGTCGACCAAGAGGAAGTCCACTCGACAGACTCGAAGACACTCGACCATGAAGACTCACTCGACTACCAGGAGATCAAGAGTCACTCTGTATCCAAACGGTCTGTAATTAAGTAGTCTTTATGGCCATGATGACATTCATTGTAGGACGTTACCAGTAACGCCCATCCTTTATGTACTTTAAACCCTGCATAACTGAGGGCGGGAGGGGTCTGGCAGACACTATATAAGCCACCCACCTCCTCAGTGTAAAGGGTTCGCACCCCTGTAACTCTTACGCATATAAACCAGTCAACCGTCTCCGGGCTCCGAGACGTAGGGCTGTTACTTCCTCTGTGAAGGGCCTGAACTCGTAAAACTCCTTGCGTACAATACTACTCCATAGCTAGGATCTTGCCTCTCCATACCTACCCCCCATTCTACTGTCAGACTTAGTACCACGACAGCCCCCCTCTCCCTTGTCCCTATATACATGTGGGGGGTGGGAGGGCAGCCGCACCCAAGTTCTGGCGCAGTCCTCCGCCTCTCCCAAGTCCTCCTCTCCCGCAGTGCTTTGCGAAGCCCTGCAGGATTGCCACGCTCCTCCACCACCACCACGCCGTCGTGCTGCTACTGGACGGAGTCTTCCCCAACCTCTCCCTCTCTCCTTGCTGGATCAAGGCATGGGAGACGTCACCGGGCTGCATGTGTGTTGAATGCGGAGGTGCCGTCCGTTCGGCACTAGGATCATCGGTGATTTGGATCACGACGAGTACGACTCCATCAACCCCGTTCACTTGAACGCTTCCGCTTAGCGATCTACAAGGGTATGTAGATGCACTCCCCTTTCCCTCGTTGCTAGATTACTCCATAGATTGATCTTGGTGATGCATAGAAAATTTTGAATTTCTGCTACGTTCCCCAACATGCTCTTCCCTTGAGAGCCATTCTTCTCCTACCTTATCTACCTTATCTTTCAAGAGCCGCTCGGCTCCTACCTCTCTCCTTCTCTCACCTCTTCGCCCAACGCCGATTTGTCTCTATCCGTAGCACCACGCGACCCACGCCAGCTGTCGGTGTTGAGCACGCCGCACTCACTACCATCCTCTGCAGCACCACGCAAGCGCGCCGTCCTAAAAACAACGTGGTGATCCATTGAAGCACCGATTGCTTCTTCTCGGGACAGATTTTGCAACTCCTCGGGCACCGATGTTGTTTTGCTCCGGAAACCACACCGTGAGGCTGTGCCGCCACCACGCCTGCTTCTGCAACCCCGTGTTGCAGTAGCTGCCATGGTGCAGGCGCCTGTGTTGCGGTTGTGGATGGAGGAGCACTTTGATCCCTTCGTAGCAGCAGCGGTCGACGACTTGACATCATGCAGCTAGCCACCGACCAGGAAGCAATGGCGACTTGTTATGATGGGAGTGGGCTGTAGCATTGCCGCTGTTGCAATCTTGACGACTTGGCCTCGACGTGCTCCCGCCTGCAACATCATCACTGCTTCAATAACATCCCTCGCGATTCAGTAACCATGGCAGAGCTGCAAGCCAGATTGCTGCAACCTGGACTCTACTTCGAGCCAGTTCTTTTGGCAGCTTAAAAAATAAGCCGCCGCCTCCTCAGCTTTTCCCATAAGCTGCCTCTCTTATTCATTGAGGCTTCTAAACTAGTTATGGAATAACTAATTTAGAAGTCTCAACAATATTTGACAGCGGCTTATTTTTTAAGCTGGGGAGAGGCAGGTTATTTTTAAGCCGCCCAAAAGAACTGGCCCTTCGACAAGTAGGGTATCCCTTGTTAAAATAGTAGGTTTAGACAACAACTAGGATAATAATAATAAAAAAGCAACCAGGAGAATATCTTAATCCCTGGTTAAAGTTCAACCTACCAGTTTGGGCAACACCATACCTTGCACAGTGCCTCGACAGTAGATACGCGCGTGGTCGATGTGGTACATGGAAGGGCGGGCACGGCTGTTATTGCAAGGGATCATGAAGGACACTTCCTTGGAGGAAGATATACCCCATATAATGGGAGCACCGACCCATATGTGTGCGAAGCATTGGGGTGCAGAGATGCTATGGTACTAGCAAAGGAGAAAGGCCGGACTAGGGTTGAGGTCATTTCGGATTGCAAGACAGTGGTGGAAGACTGGAATGCAAGAAGTGACCGATCGGTTTGTGGCCCTATATTCAGAGAGATGTCTTCATATCTCTCGCTTTTTCAGGGTTTTGAGATTAAGTTCAGAGGTAGAGAATCAAATGAAGCTGCACATGTGTAGGCTAGGCATGGTCTGTCCACTAGATCGAATTATGTAACCTTTGATGCTATCCCTGAATTCTTAAGTGTGATCTTGCACTTAGATTATGTACGGTCGATAAATGAATAAAGTGCCGGAGGGCCGTATTTCAAAAAAAAATGCGCGCGTGGTCGGCCGTGCGCAGGGGTCGTGCCCTCCGATCCCTTGACCGAAACCAGAAACGATGTAGTCCGACTGAGAGAGCGCGCGCTCGGCGCATTGCCGAGCCACCGAGTTCGGCTGGAACTCGACTCGTGGCTACGACTCTCGAACCCCGATCGCTGCACATATATATAATCACAAGGAAAGCAAATCACCGCACCATCGAAAGTATAAAGAAGTTTAGAACTACCTACTAGTTCAAACTAAGGCTGCCGAGTGCCAACTCTACGTATGTGCGCACCAGCGTAGCCGGCGGCGACTGCTGCATGGCGGCCACCGCGCGCGGCACGGCGGCGGATCAGCGGATGGCAGATGCCGCGATCCCGACGAAGAGGGAGCGTGAGCAGCCCGACGAGGACAAGTTTGACTATGTCGTGAAGATGGACATGGTGAAGCGGTTCAAGAGCAACTACTAGGGTGACCCGGCGGCCAACCCCGATATCTTGCAGCGATACGGGCCGCTCATGTCCCAGCTAGATGCTCAGGACAACGAGAATGAACGCATCCTCATGGCGAGCAAGGAGTGGCGCGCCCGTGGGTGCCCTGACGACGTCGAGGGGACCCAGGACTGAATCACCGACACAGGAGCCTAGCGGACGGAAGAAGCTAGCTCTCGCTGCCGTTTGAACAAGGGCCGTCGGTGTGCAGCAGCTACTCTCTCTCGAGTTCTTTATCTCTCTCTCTCTCTCAATGTAGCTACATGCAAATTGATGAAGTCATGTACCTAGGATAGGGTCACGGACCTGGCCAAAGTACCCTCCCCAAGGACACCTTCAGAAGAAACTGCCGTCCAGTCGACCAAGAGGGATTCCACTCGACAGACTCGAAGGCACTCGACTATGAAGATTCACTCGACCGCCAGGAGATCAAGAGCCACTCTGCGTCCCAACGGTCTTTAACTAAATAGCCTTTATGGTCATGATGACACTTTATGTAAGATGTTACCAGTAACGCCCATCTTTATGTACTTTAAACCCAGCATAACTGAGAGCCGGAGGGGTCTGGCAGACACTATATAAGCCACCCCCCTCCTCCGTGTGAAGGGTTCGCACCCCTATAATTCATACGCATATAATCCAGTCGACCGCCTCCGGGCTCCGAGACGTAGGGCTATTACTTCCTCCGAGAAGGGCCTGAACTCGTACATCCCTTGCGTATGCAACTGCTCCATAGCTAAGATCTGGCCTCTTCGTACCTACCCCCCATTCTACTGTCAGACTTAGAACCACGACAGTTGGCGCCCACCGTGGGGCAGGTGTTTTAGCGATTTTTGGAGAAGTTGCAATCGTTCCGATTGTCTTCATCATGGTTTCGGGTGGAGTTTTGGTCGAGGGCCACGAGATCCGTCTCGGCGCGCTCACCTTCATCGCCGACGACTCCGCTTGGCTCCAGGAGGCTCCACTCGACATCGACGCGCTCCCCATCCGCGGCGTGACGCATTTTCAGGCGTGTGTCCGCGGCGTTCTGTTGCGGCAACCGTCGACTCCGTATCGGACGACTTTCGTGTCATCCTCCCTCCCGGTATCCCGCCAGCGCAAGCGCACTGGTCGGTCGAGGCTTCAGCGGTGGGTGAGGCACGCTGTGGCTCGCCAGTCGGCCACCACCCAAGTCGCGGCAATTGAGCCCGACGAATCTCTCTATGGCCTGTTCGATCTGTCGACTGGCTCCGTAGAGACTGCATCCGAGTGCGATAGCAGTGATCCAGCGGCGGAGGTCCTGATGGTCAACGGGCCTCGTAGCCCTCTCAGCTTCCCTCGTGATGACGGGGTGGACGATGAGGGCGACCCCGCTTAGGCGCATGAGGAGTATCAGCCCGAGCCACTTACTTCTCTGCAAAGAGAAGAACTTCGCCGCAGGAACATGGATACCCTGCATACTCCCATCGCAGGAGAAACTCCCGAGGCGCGAGCCTTGGAAGAGGCGCGTTTGGCCAACTTGGCTGAACGCACTCGACTGGAGAACCTCCAGCGAGCTCTTGACGAGCGTGCGCGGCAATTGGTACCCGACTCCAGTCAACGTCAACTCTTTCCGCAGCCGACTCAGGTATATCGAACCCCGATTCAGAATTTAGCAGCTGCAACCCGTATAGCAGAGTCGATTCAGCCCTCTCAGTCAGAGGCTGGTAGAGGCTTGATGCAGATCAGAGACTTGCTTAGAGCAGCAGGGGATCAGAATTCAATTGTGTCATAGTCGCGCAACAGGATTCACAGTCGATCTGTCGCTGCGAATACTGTTCAGTTGGCTCACAGCCCAAGGTCGCCTCCGAGGCGCGTGGGACGTGAAGGCCAGCGGGATCACTATGATGACCGATTTGATCGTGATGATAGGCACCGAGTGCCCACTCCTCCCCCGAGAGGAGGGTCTAATGTCCATCGACAGCAAGATGACAGGCGCCAGCTCAGTATTGGGCGGAGAGCTCCGGTCGATCCCAGGGAACCAGGCTTTGACGCGAGATCCATCATCGTGCAGGGTTTGGTCGACCGGAACAGAGCTCACAGAGGTGGCCATGACAGAGATGTGCCCACAAGCAGTCGAGTCCATGTTTCGGGTCCAGAATGCTTTAGCAGAGCCATCAGGGCCGTAGTAATACCCCCCAACTTCAGGTTGGCGACTGCGGTAAGTAAGTTCACCGGAGAGTCCAAACCTGAAACTTGGCTCGAGGACTACCGGGTGGCAGTACAGATTGGTGGCGGTAATGATGAAGTGGCCATGAAGCATTTGCCACTCATGCTAGAAGGTTCGGCCAGGGCATGGTTGAATCAGTTAGCTCCCAGCAGTATTTACACCTGGGAAGATCTTTCCTGAGTGTTCGTCAGGACATTCGAAGGAACTTGCAAACGACCCGCCGGATTAACGGAGTTGCAAGTCTGCGTGCAGAAGTCGAGTGAAACGCTGAGAGATTACATCCAGAGGTGGATCACTTTGCATCATACCGTGGAGAATGTGTCGGACCATCAAGCGGTCTGTGCCTTCAAGGATGGCGTCAAGAACAGAGAATTGAGCCTGAAGTTCGGTCGGACCGGAGATATGACCTTGAGTCGAATGATGGAGATCACCTCAAAATACGCCAATGGTGAAGAAGAGGACCGACTCCGGAGCGGCAAGTACAAGCTGAGTCAGTCGGAGAAAGGAAACTCCAGTCGGAAGCAGAAGCGGAAGGCCGAGCCAGCTGCTCCTGGAGAGGCTCTGGCCGTAACACAGGGCAAATTCAAAGGAAAGCCCAAAGGATCTTGGAACCCCAAGAAGGTAAAAGATAAAGAAGGAAATGACGTGATGGATCTGCCGTGTCACATCCACACGAAGAAAGATGAAGAGGGTAACTTCATCTACCCTAAGCATACCACTCGCCAGTGTCGGCTCTTGATCCAGCAGTTTCAAGGCAAGCAGCCCAAGAACAAAGAGAACGAGTCGGACAAGGCTGAGGACAAGGAGGACAGCGATGGAGGTTACCCCCATGTCAATTCCACCCTGATGATTTTTGCTGATGTAGAGAGCAAAAGTCGACTGAAAGTGATCAACCGCGAGGTGAATATGGTCGCTCCAGCAACGCCAAACTATCTGAGATGGTCGCAAACTCCCATTACATTCGACCAGTCCGATCACCCCACTTACATTGCCACCCCTGGGAGGCAAGCGCTGGTGGTCGACCCAGTCGTCGAAGGCACTCGGCTGACGAAGGTGTTGATGGATGGCGGCAGTGGATTGAATATATTGTATGCAGAGACGCTCAAGGGAATGGGCATTCCGATGTCCAGACTCAGCTCCAGTAACATGAGTTTTCACGGAGTCATTCCTGGAAAGAAGGTTGAGTCACTCGGCCAAATAGCTCTGGATGTAGTATTTGGCGACTCGAAGCATTTCCGCAAAGAGAAGCTGACTTTTGAAGTCGTGGATTTTCAGAGTGCTTACCACGCTATTTTGGGGAGACCTGCTTACGCACGGTTCATGGCTCGACCATGTTACGTGTACCTCAAACTGAAGATGCCCGGCCCCAAAGGTGTGATCACGGTTACTGGCAATCGGAAGAAAGCAGAAGAGTGTTTTCAGAAAGGCTCGAAAATTGCCGATTCCCAGATAACAATGGTAGAGCTGGAAGGATACAAGAAAAATGCGGATCCGAGTGAGTTGTTGCGGGCCAAGAAGCCTGCCACAGAATCAGCGTTTCAGTCGTCTGGAGAGACGAAACCTGTTCACATTCACCCGACCGATCCCAGCGCAGCTCCGACCCATATTTCCACAACACTCGACTCCAAATAGGAAGAAGCGCTCATCCAGTTCCTCCGTGAGAACTGGGACATCTTCGCATGGAAGCCAGCTGACATGCCGGGTGTTCCCAGGGGGCTGGCTGAGCATCACCTTAGAGTCGACTCAAAAGCGAAACCTGTTAAAGAACATCTTCGATGGTCTGCCGTTCAGAAGAAAAAAGCCATTGGCGAGGAGGTGGCTCGACTCCTTGCAGCAGAGTTTATCCGAGAGATATACCACTCCGAGTGGCTCGCCAATGTCATCATGGTTCGTAAGAAGGACAACTCACTTCGCATGTGCATTGATTTCAAACACATCAATCGGGCCTGCCCGAAAGATCATTTTCCTCTCCCTCGCATCGACCAAATTGTCGACTCGACTGCGGGGTGCGAGAGATTGTCTTTTTTAGACGCCTATTCCGGGTATCATCAGATCCGTCTGTATGGACCTGACGAAATCAAAACAGCTTTCAGCACTCCATTCGGGTGCTTCTGCTATATCACCATGCCATTCGGTCTCAAGAATGCCGGAGCCACGTTCATGAGGATGATTCAAAAGTGTCTACTCACTCAAATCAGTCGGAACGTGGAAGCGTATATGGATGATATTGTGGTCAAGTCACGAAAGGGTTCTGACCTGTTGACTGACCTAGCCGAAACATTTGCCAATCTCAGGAGATACGATATCAAGCTTAATCCTTCAAAGTGCACATTCGGAGTACCTGGCGGAAAGTTACTCGGTTTTCTCGTTTCAGAATGAGGAATCGATACTAACCCTGAAAAGGTTGGCACCATACTCCGAATGAAACGCCCTGTGCGTGTGCACGATGTCTAGAAGCTTACTGGATGCTTGGCCGCGTTAAGTCGATTCATCTCTCGCCTCGGTGAAAAGGCATTGCCTCTTTACCGACTGATGAAAAAGGCAGACAAGTTCGAGTGGACTCCAGAAGCTGATGCAGCGTTTGCTGAGCTAAAAGCTCACCCAGCCGGTGCTTGCTGCTCCAATCAGCAAAGAGCCTCTGTTGCTTTACATTGTAGCCACAGGACAGGTCGTCAGTACAGTACTTACGGTCGAGCGGGAAGAGGAAGGCAAAACCTTCAAAGTTCAGCGCCCAGTGTATTATCTCTCAGAAGTTTTGACTCCATCGAAGCAAAGATATCCTCATTATCAGAAGCTCGTATATGGAATCTACATGACCATGAAGAAAGTTGCTCATTATTTCTCTGATCATGACATTATAGTCATCAGCAACGCACCATTGTCAGAGATTCTGCACAACAGAGATGCAACTGGTCGAGTGACTAAATGGGCGATTGAACTTCTTCCCCTTGATATCAAATTTGAGGCAAAGAAAGCCATTAAGTCCGAGGCTATAGTTGATTTCCTTGCCGAGTGGATTGAACAACAGCAGCCGACTCAAGTTCACTCGGAGCATTGGACCATGTTCTTTGATGGCTCTAAGATGTTAAATGGTTCTGGTGCTGGGGTTGTTTTGGTTTCCCCCCGAGGAGATAAGCTCAGATATGTGCTCCAGATTCACTTTGATTCCTCCAACAATGAAGCAGAATATGAAGCTCTCTTGTACGGGTTACGCATGGCCATTTCACTCGGCGTCCGTCGCCTTATGGTTTATGGCGACTTAGATTTGGTGGTCAATCAGGTGATGAAGGAGTGGGATGTTAGAAGCCCAGCCATGACTGGATACTGCAATGCAGTGAGGAAGCTTGAAAAGAAATTCGAAGGGTTGGAGCTCCATCACATACCCCGACTAAAGAATCAAGCGGCTGATGATTTGGCGAAGATAGGTTCCATGGAAGAAGCCATTCCCAGTGATGCGTTCTTGGAGCATATCCATACTCCGTCAGTCATAGAAGATCCTTTTACTGAAGAAACTCCGCAGCCCAAGAGTATCACAGACCCGACTGAGGTCGAAGTGCCGGCAGTGGTCAACCTGATCATGGAAGCTTTAGTGATCACTCCCGATTGGACAGTACCATACATCGCGTATATCCTGAGGAAAGAGCTCCCGGAAGACGAAGAAGAGGCTCGAAAGATCGTCTGCCGATCTAAAGTTTTTACTGTGATGAGGGGACAGCTGTACAGAGAAAGCGCGACTGGAGTCAGTCAGAAATGCATAACACCAGAAGAAGGTCAAATAATTCTGGATGATATCCACTCGGGGACCTGTGGCCACCATGCGTCCTCTCGGACCATCATGGCCAAAGCATACCGAGCCGGATTTTATTGGCCAAGAGCAAACGAGATGGCAAAGGAGATAGTCGACAAGTGCGAGGGATGTCAATTTTACTCCAATATGTCGCACAAGCCCGCATCAGCTTTGAAGACCATACCACTCGTCTGGCCCTTCGCTGTATAGGGGTTGGATATGGTAGGGCCCCTGAGAACAGGCAGAAGTGGTTTTACGCAAGTGCTGGTAGCAGTCGACAAGTTCACCAAGTGGATCGAGGCTAAACCCATCAAGAACCTTGATGTCGGTACTGCTGTCAGCTTCATCAGAGAATTGATATTCAGATATGGAGTCCCGCACAGCATCATCACCGACAATGGGTCAAACTTCGATTCAGAGGAATTCAGGGTGTTCTGCACTTCTCAGGGCACACGAGTCGACTATGCTTCAGTCACCCATCCTCAGTCGAATGGACAAGCAGAGCGGGCCAATGGCTTGATTCTCAAAGGGTTGAAACCCCGACTAATGCGTGACCTCAAGCATGCGGCTGGAGCATGGGTCGAAGAACTTCCCTCGGTGCTTTGGGGGTTAAGGACCACGCCTAATCGGTCGACTGGGAGAACTCCATTCTTCTTGGTCTACGGAGCCGAAGCGGTCTTGCCGAGTGATCTGCTCCACAACGCTCCTCGAGTCGAGCTCTACAATGAAGCTGAAGCTGAACAAGCACATCAGGATGCAGTCGACCTCCTGGAGGAAGAAAGGGAGATGGCTCTGATCCGATCGACCATTTATCAACAAGACTTGCGTCGCTTCCACGCCAAAAACGTGAAGAGTCGAGCCTTCCAGGAAGGAGATTTGGTTCTCCGAGTGCATCAGCAGAAACCCCATAAACTTGCTCCTTCTTGGGAAGGCCCCTTCGTCGTCACCAAGGTTCTCCACAACGGAGCGTACCGTCTTTACAACGTTGAGCACAACATCGACGAGCCCCGAGCTTGGAACGCGGATCTTCTCCGCCCCTTTTACACTTAAGTATTCACTCGGATGAGTTGTAATAAAAGTACTTCAGTAGTTTATTTATCAAAGACAAGAGCTTTATAATTTTCCCAGTAATTGTTATTACTTTTGTCCACATAAAGCAATCCCCCAGTGGGTGGCTTGGCTGCGAATCTGATTCGCCTAAGTCTGCAAAAAAAAAATCCTAACCGAGTGGTGAGCCAGCCTCCCACTCGGAGGCTTAGCTATGAAATCCGTTTCACCTAAGTTAAACAAAATCCTACCGAGTGGTAAGCGAGCCTTCCACTCGGAGGCTTAGCTGCAGTCCAAGTACTCGCCTAAGTTAAACAAAATCCTACCGGGTGGTAAGCCAGCCTTCCACTCGGAGGCTTAGCTGCAGTCCAAGTACTCGCCTAAGTTCAATAAAATCCTACCGAGTGGTAAGCCAGCCTTCCACTCGGAGGCTTAGCTGCAGTCCAAGTACTCGCCTAAGTTAAACAAAATCCTACCGAGTGGTAAGCCAGCCTTCCACTCGGAGGCTTAGCTGCAGTCCAAGTACTTGCCTAAGTTCAAATGCAACGTGCGCTCCGCAAAGAGGACGAGGTGCAGGTCGACTGCTACCCTCTCCCTCCGAGCTACGCGACAAATACAACGTGCGCTCCTCAAAGAGGACGAGGTGCAGGTCGACTGCTACCCTCTCCCTCCGAGCTACGCCACAAATACAACGTGCGCTCCGCAAGGAGGACGAGGTGCAGGACGACTGCTACCCTCTCCTTCCAAGGTATGCCACAGTAATCCTACCGAGTGGAGAGCAGACCTCCCACTCGGGGGCTTAGCTGCAGCCCAGCGCTCGCCTAAGTTTTTGAAAATCCTACCGAGTGGAGAGCAGACCTCCCACTCGAGGGCTTAGCTGCAGCCCAGTGCTCGCCTAAGTTTTTGAAAAATCCTACCGAGTGGAGAGCAGACCTCCCACTCGGGGGCTTAGCTGCAGCCCAGTGATCGCCTAAGTTTTTGAAAATCCTACCGAGTGGAGAGCAGACCTCCCACTCGGGGGCTTAGCTGCAGCCCAGCGCTCGCCTAAGTTTATGAAAATCCTACCGAGTGGAGAGCATACCTCCCACTCGGGGGCTTAGCTGCAGCCCAGTGCTCGCCTAAGTTTTTGAAAATCCTACCGAGTGGAGAGCAGACCTCCCACTCGGGGGCTTAGTTGCAGCCCAGTGCTCGCCTAAGTTTTTGAAAATCCTACCGAGTGGAGAGCAGACCTCCCACTCGGGGGCTTAGCTGCAGCCCAGTGCTCGCCTAAGTTTTTGAAAATCCTACTGAGTGGAGAGCAGACCTCCCATTCGGGGGCTTAGCTGCAGCCCAGTGCTCGCCTAAGTATATTGGGGAACAAGTCGATTGCCATAAGCACTTCGCTTTAACCTGCAAAAGACACCTCAAACCGAATGCAAACATATTCAACGTCGAATCCAGGTTCAGATAAAGCCTAACGGAACCGAAAGTGCTCAGGCGCTAACGCCTGTTAAGGTTTGTCGGTTACAAAAATCACTCGGCATACCGAGGCAAATTTAAAGTATCGGGCTTAGAAGTTTTCTACCCCTCCTGCGGAGGGCTGGAAGGTGCAACGAACTCATCCAGGTCGATTCCATCTGCAATCCGAGTGGCAGCGGCGATGAAGGTCTCCATGAAAGATCGGAAGTCATGCTTCTTGGTGTTAGCCACCCTGAGAGCTACCAGCTTGTCCTCGCGCGCATCCTTCCAATGAACACGAACCAAAGACAGAGCAACATCCGCACCGCACCTGGCAGAAGATTTTTTCCACTCCTGCACTCGACTTGGGACCTCGTTCAGTCGAGTCATCAAGGACTCGAGGTCATTCTGGAGCATCTCTCTTGGCCAGAGTGTCGTGTCGATGCGGGAAGTTGCGACCTTCAGCCTGGCGAGATAGTCAATGACAGCGGCAACGCGAGATTCAAGCTGAAGCACGTTCATGGAGACTTCATCTTTAACGGGAGAATTGATGGGGTCCAAGTTTACTTCCAGTCGGCCAGTCTCCTCTTCAAAGTTCTGACAATATTCTGCAAACACAACCACCGAGTCAAGACAACAGTCGAATGGAACGATCACAGTTAAGATGTCTGTTTGATGCAAAAGATTACCTTCAAGCATGAGGAACAACTTTTTGGCGAGTCCACCCAGATAAGCTTCAAGATCATTCTTCTTTCCCACCAACTCGCTGGCCTTATCATTCAGGGCAATCTTATCGTTTTTCAGTCGACTGACCTCCTGGTTGGCAGCGTCAAGAGTAGCTTTCAGATTGGTGTTTTCTTCTTCAAGCTTGGTGACTGAAGCCAACTTCTCATCCGCGAGCTTTGTCTTCTCTAAAGCCGTTTTCTGCATCTCAGCCAACTCAAGGTCTTTCTTCCTCAGAGCATCCTTCACTTTGTCTGCAAAATTACAGTGAGATCAGACTCCGAAACAAAAGAGAAGCAAAGGCAGTCGTCAAGGACCTCACCAAACATACCTTTAGCTTCCTCCTTCGCTTTCGCTAAATTCTCCTAGGCCAGTTTCAGATCAAGCTCGAGCTGGATGTGCTTGTTCTCCATCTCAGTATAGCGAGCTGCAAGGTCGCAGGATTTCTACAAAAAAAAAATAGTTGACAGATGTCAAAGACAGTTCACTTCCGAGTGACTAAGGAAAAATTATAGCGTTTTCTAAGACTACGGCCGAACACAAACGTTCGACCATAGTCTCGGGGACTACACCCAGTGGGTGCACTCAGCGTGCCCCCACTGGTTTTACCAGCTAGAGTCGACCAGTCGACTCAAAAAAAAAGAGGTGTTCTTCAGACTATAGTCAACTGCCAGCAGTCGACCACAGTCTCGGGGACTACACCCAGTGGGTGCACTCAGCGTGCCCCCACCGGTCTATGAACCCATTTCGACCTAGTCGAGTAAAAATAAACTTAAGACATAAAGACTATAGTCGACTGCCAGCAGTCGACCATAGCCTTGGGGACTACACCTAGTGGGTGCACTCAGCGTGCCCCCACTAACCTGGAATTTCAATCGACACACCCAGTGGGTGTAGGACAAACTTTAGGAATTTCAGAAAGAAGGATTTTTCAGATATCATATCCTAACAGAACAGGCAGTGACCGACTGACTTGAACATTACTCTGGAGAGCCGAACTGGCGTCATAGGCTGCCTGGCTGGCTTCTCGGATCGCCTTCACTTGCTCCATCATGACCCCCGCCTAGCGTATTGCTTCTTTAGCAGCGCTAGCTTGGTCTTCTAGGACGTGGTGGGTTGAGAAAAGTGAAGGTTGCGCCGCACTCGACGATGAAGGGCGAGCACTCGTCAACGGCTCCGCAAAAGACACGGAAGGCCGAGTGACATTGTCTCCCTCCACGATCAACGTCTCGGGTGCTGGCGCGTCCTGAGTCGCCTTGCCAGCAGACGCTTTCCTGCTCTTCCTCTGCCTCAGGGGCTCCTCATCATCGTCATCAGGAAGGTCAATAACGACGTTAGATGAAGCTGCAGAAACGAATCAAAATTAGAGATAAGAAGTCAATCGACTAAGGACAGAACTACCGGAGTCATACCAGGTCTTGAAGTAATAGCATCCTCCATCTCGTGGTCTTTGGCCCTGGCCGAGGTATCAGAAGTAGCAGCGCTGCAGTCCCATAAGTCAATCAGTTGGCTCATGGGTCGACCAAGAACAAGATCATGGAACAAGAAAACTCAAGTTGCAACATTACCCTGAGATTGTGGGGATCACCATCTTCATCTTCGGCAAGACTTTCGGCGGCTTCGGCGGCACCACTCGAGACTGCTTCGGAGCTTTCTCAGTCGGTGTTGGAGAAGTAGTCCGAGGGCGTTTGGTCGATTGGGTGACGGTTGCAACCCCCTTGCCGCGCTCGACTGCGGGATCATGGACAAGCTTTGAACGTCTCTCCGAGCGGGGAGATACAACTTCCTCCTCCTCCTCCTCCTCCTCTTCCTCCTCACCAGAGTCATTACCATCGTCATCATCGTCAGCATTCGATTCCCACTCCTCCGGGCTTTCGCCCCCACTTCCTTCCTCCTCTTCAGTCGGCATTTGCGCTCCATTAGGCATTGAGTACAACTCAGTGGTAGCCTGACAGACAACAAAACAAAACAAAGGTCAGTCGACCGATTCGCAGCAAAGCAGAATGAATGAAGCGAGATTACAATCGGAGATGAGTGGTCATACCGTGTCCGGCGTGTACGAGTGGTCGAGTGGTAGGATTCTCCTTGCCCCCCGCGGGTTGTCCTTATTCCCTGTGATCGCGGCCACCCACCTCTCTAGTGTGGCGTCATCGACTACCTCTGGATGGACCCGAGTGGTGTCTTCGGTTCCACAGTACAGCCACATCGGATGGCCTCGGTACTGAAGCGGTTGGATACGACGTCTCAAGAAGACCTCCAGAAGATCCATGCCCGTCACTCTGTCTCGAACAAGTTGGACTACACGCTCCATCAACATTCTTACTTGAGGTTTCTCCTTAGGGAGCACCTTCAGAGAAGAGGGTTTGTTCACTTGGTCCATGGAGAACGGAGGGAGACCGGTCGACTGCCCCGGCGTCGACTCGTCTCGGCAGTAGAACCAAGTCGACTGCCACCCCCTGACCGACTCAGGAAGGGTCATGGCTAGGAAAGTGCTCTTACTCCTCATTTGAATCCCTAGACCCCCGCACATCTGGATAACCCTAGTCCTATCATCGCCAGGACTCGCCTTTTTCACTGTCTGCGAGCGACAAGTGAATATGTGCTTGAAGAGACCCCAGTGTGGTCGACAACCCAGGAAGTTCTCGCACATAGACACGAAAGCAGCAAGATAGGCGATAGAATTGGGGGTGAAATGGTGGAGTTGCGCCCCAAAAAAGTTCAGAAACCCTCGGAAGAAAACACTCGGCGGCAGAGAAAACCCTCAATCCACATGGGTGGCTAGGAGAACGCACTCACCCTCCTGCGGCTGTGGTTGCCACTCGGACCCCGGGAGCCTGGCCGACCCGTGGAGGATCAGACCCTCGTTGGCCAGATCATTGAGATCCGCCTCGGTGATGGTCGAGCGGATCCAATCCCCTTGAACCCAACCTTGCGGCAGGCGAGACCTCGATGAAGATCCGCCCCGACTGGACGGTCTCCCCTTCGCCTTCCCCGTCGCCGTCGCCTTCTTCGCACGCTCTAAAGGCGCCGTCTTCTCCTTCACCATGGTCGCCGACGGGGCTCGTAAAGAGTGGGTGGGCAGAGGCAAGAACAGGCAGAGCGGGCGGAGACGAAGAGGGCGGAGAAGAAGAATGAGAGGGCACTGTTCAAAAAACCCTCGCCCGGTGCTTTATATAAATCCGCTTCCGAGTGGCTGACAAGTAGGCCCGGGCGATACTGTCACATCCCGAAACAGTCGCGCACGCATGATACGTGGCGAAACAGGCGGCATGGAAATCAAGGCGTCCACGCCCTATCCCATCCGAGTACAGCGGGCCGCCCCGCTTCGCGCGCTTCCCAAAAATTCGGATCCCGCAAAACCCACCAACGGCAGATCAATCTGTCAGACGACAAGATTTCCTGCGATCCGTCGCTCGGAAGTTCACTGAGTTCAAAAGTTCACTCGACAGAAGAAAGGAATGGATCAAGGCGACTGAAACAAAAGTTGTTGCCATCATTGCAAAGACTTATTGGTCCAAGATGAGATGTGTTCAGAACACAAAAACGGGTCGGAAAGATTATCAACTCCTTCCTCACTCAAACCTCGATCCATTCGGGGGCTAATGATGAAGTCATGTACCTAGGGTAGGGTCACGGACCTGGCCAAAGTACCCTCCCCAAGGACACCTTCAGAAGGAACTGCCGTCCAGTCGACCAAGAGGGATTCCACTCGACAGACTCGAAGGCACTCGACCATGAAGATTCACTCGACCGCCAGGAGATCAAGAGCCACTCTGCGTCCCAACGGTCTTTAACTAAATAGCCTTTATGGTCATGATGACACTTTATGTAAGACGTTACCAGTAACGCCTATCTTTATGTACTTTAAACCCAGCATAACTGAGGGCCGGAGGGGTCGGGCAGACACTATATAAGCCACCCCCCTCCTCAGTGTGAAGGGTTCGCACCCCTGTAATTCATACGCATATAATCCAGTCGACCGCCTCCGGGCTCCGAGACGTAGGGCTGTTACTTCCTCCGAGAAGGGCCTGAACTCGTACATCCCTTGCGTATACAACTGCTCCATAGCTAAGATCTTGCCTCTCCATACCTACCCCCCATTCTACTGTCAGACTTAGAACCATGACACAAATTACCCTTTTCTCTTTTCCTATAATTTTTCTAAATTTTTGTATTTTTTTAATCTTTTTATGTATTCTGTGATATTTGTTAGTATCCAATTTGATATTATCTCTTTACCTAGCCGTCACAACTTTCACAACTCTCCCTTGCGTTGCATGGATGCTGCCTAGATTTTGGTCTTTCTAGGAATCTGAGCTATGACGTGTGGCAATATAACCATGATCACCTTGCATCGATTGCAGATTTGTAGTGGTACTCATTTACAAACTTAGAGTATGGTTAGTAGTATAGCCAGCTGCTAGCTATATGATCTTACACATCATCTATGGCCAAACTTATAACCGACAAGTACAATAGTGCCATCTCCACCGTGCCATCGCCATCGGTGCCATCTCCACCGCGCCATCGCCATCGGTGTCGTATCCACCAACACCGCCATGGCATTCTCCTTCCATGTCTTGATGATGGCTTGTAGCTTTGACCCTCTCTTTTATGTTAACCATTTTATGTTTGAGTAGCAGTGGCGGCTCCAGGAATTTGCAATCGGGTATTTACGTGTATTCATTTTGCCAAAATCATTGTTGTTTTTCGAAAATTGTCACTCTTTTGCCAAAATCAACATTGTTTTGTAAAAATCATGGGTATTCACATGAAGACCCAAGAATACCCCTAGCGCCGCCCCTGTTGAGTAGTTGTACTAGTTCTTCGGGATATTTTTTTCTGATAAAAAGAGCTCCCTCTCCGGTTTTTGTTAAAAGATACCATATTTTCCTCATCTGTCCACACAGACCACAGTAAGCTATATCAACTAAACAAGCCGATAACCCACACAGTTTTTAGACTCCAGACTCCATCTTCCTGGGAGTCCACAAGCCGGTTCTCCAAAAGACGGTTAAGCAGACAAATTCAAACAAGCATACAGCATAATACTACTCCGGAAAGAGGTCCAATATGTTTTTTCCAGAAAGAGATAGGCAGGCATAGTTCTCGGGCATATGGATGAACTCTTTTATGGTTAGAATTAAACTCCTTTAAGAGATCTAATATGTTTGTTTATGTTCAAATTAATAGCCTTTATGAGTGTTGTGAGGAGCGCTCACGCAACATTACTGCCTTGATTGGCCATGGAGCATATTACTACAGCTATTTAGGTTAGGATGTTGAGGTAATTCAAGGTGACACTAAACTCCTCTCTTCCTTGCCTTTACAATCGGTAGGGAATTGTTGCAGCCGTCCTTGGATTTTGCTGGAACTAGCAGTGGAGGATGTTGGAACCACAATGAGACTTTTTTGCTAACGGCGACATTTTTGCTACAACCGCGATCGTGGATGCTAAACCAGCAAACGTGGGTGTTGCAACTGGCGATCCATGATGGTGTGGCATTTTTTGCACGACTGACGATGCCTTTTTGCTATAACCAGCGACGTTTTTTGTTGGATCCAGCACATGCAGATGGTGGAGACAGGGTCAAGGGGTGTTGCAATCGGCACCCACCAGCATCGGAGAGGACGTGTGGCCTTGCTGCTGCGAGCAGCCTCGTCGGATGCTATGGCGAGGCGTGACCCTGTGGCTAGCCTAGGGTGGACGCATGTGCTATGTTGGATGTGTTGTGAGGGGCTTTTTTTCCTGGGAGGCTTCGAGCAACCTCGCCGGCGATACGAGTCTAGGGCGGATGCAGCAGCGGGGGGAAGCGAGTGGCGCCATGAACATTGGCGTGTTCTCGCGACGAGTGGTGGCGTGTGTTAGAAGGAATAGAGGGACGATAATTGGCGTAATGCGTTGGATGTATTATTGAGCCTCGAGGGCGAGTATATATTGAGTACAAGACTTGGAGGGCAAGACGCCTGATACGTCTCCGTCGTATCTATAATTTTTTTGTTCCATGCCAATATTATTCACTTTCATATACTTTTTGGCAACTTTTTATACTATTTTTGGGACTAACATATTGATCCAGTGCCCAGTGCCAGTTCCTGTCTGTTGCATGTTTTTTGTTTCGCAGAAACCCAATATCAAACGGAGTCCAAATGGGATAAAAACGGACGGAGATTTTTTTGGAATATTTATGATTTTCTGGAAGTAAAATCAACGCGAGACGGTGTCCGAGGTGGTCACGAGGTAGGGGGGCGCGCCCTACCCCCCCCCCCCCCCCCCCCAGGCGTGCCCCTGACCCTCGTGGTCCACCCGTAAGGCGGTTGATGATCTTCTTCTGGCACAAGAAATCTATTTTTACAAGGAAGATCTGAGCGAAAGATTCACCCCAATCAGAGTTACGGATCTCCGGATATAAAAGAAACGGTGAAGGGGTAGAATCAGAGAACGCAGAAACAGAGAGATAGATCCAATCTCGGAGGGGCTCTCGCCCCTCCCAAGCCATGGGAGCCAAGGACCAGAGGGGAAACCCTTCTCCCATCTAGGGAGAAGGCCAAGGAAGAAGAAGAAGGGGGGCTCTCTCCCCCTTGCTTCCGGTGGCGCCGGAATGCCGCCGGGGCCATCATCATCACCGCGATCTTCACCAACACCTCCGCCATCTTCACCAACATCTCCATCACCTTCCCCCTTCTATCTACAGCGGTCCACTCTCCCGCAACCCGCTGTACCATCTACTTGAACATGGTGCTTTATGCTTCTTATATTATCCAATGATGTGTTGCCATCCAATGATGTCTGAGTAGATTCCTATTGTCCTATCGGTGATTGATGAATTGCTATGATTGGTTTGAGTTGCATGTTTTATTATAGGTGATGTCCTATTGTGCCCTCCATGTCGCGCAAGCGTGAGGGATTCCCACTGTAGGGTTTGCAATATGTTTATGATTCGCTTATAGTGGGTTGGTGAGTGACTGAAACACAAACCCGAGTAAGAGGGATTGTTGCGTATGGGATAAAGGGGACTTGATGCTTTAATGCTATGGTTGGGTTTTACCTTAATGAATCTTTAGTAGTTGCGGATGCTTGCTAGAGTTCCAATCATAAGTGCATATGATCCAAGTAGAGAAAGTATGTTAGCTTATGCCTCTCCCTCAAATAAAATTGCAATAATGATTACCGGTCTAGTTATCGATTGCCTAGGGACAAATAACTTTCTCGTGACAACAAGCTCTTTACTTTTACTAATTTAGTTGTGTCTTTATCTAAACAGCCCCTAGTTTATATTTACGTGTTCTTTACTTTCTTGTAAGCTTACCCGAAAACACCTACAAAGTACCTCTAGTTTCATACTTGTTCCAGGTAAAGCAAACGTCAAGCGTGCGTAGAGTTGTATCGGTGGTCGATAGAACTTGAGGGAATATTTATTCTACCTTTAGCTCCTCATTCGGTTCGACACTCTTACTTATCGAAAACTGTTGCGATCCCCTATACTTGTGGGTTATCAAGACCTTTTTCTGGCGCCGTTGCCGGGGAGTCATAGCGTGGGGTGAATATTCTCGTGTGTACTTGTTTGCTTTATCACTAAGTAATTTTTATTTGCTGTTCTAAGTTGTTCTCTATATTTAGTTATGGATATGGAACACAAAATACCAAAAAAATTAGGTGTACTTGCTACTCATGAGGATGGGGTAACTCCTAAAACCCTCGATTCTCATCATGAGAAAAATATTTTGTACTACTTTGATAATCCTGAGAAAACCCCATTCAACTTTATAATGGGAGTAACGTTGGATCAACGTGAATACTTTAGGTATTATCGCTCGACACAAAAAGGGAAACTATTATGGGATCAAATTAATATGTTGAAGTGGTATGCTTGGCAACTATGCGTGGAATATGATTATACTTGTTGCTCTAGGATGAATTCTCCGCACCTTCCCTTTTCATGCAAATTTAATGATAATAAAACCTTAGCTTCTTATGCTAATGGTATATATGATTACTATGATGTGGAACAAATAGAAGAATTTGTTGCTTTTATGGGTGCTTATGAAATTGAAGCTATGTGTAAAGAGTTTGAGGATTTTGATGATGATGTTTATAGATCTGAAAATTTAGCTATCCTCAAATATTGCTATGAGAATTATAAATACAATTATGAAATTAATGCACTTATTAAGAAAGTCTCCGCTGTCCAAGAAGAGACTAATATTTTGCAGGAATCTATGGAAGAAGAAATTGATAAAACTATGAGCTCATTGGATGAAAGAGATGAGGAGGAGAGCGAAGAACAAAAGGAGGAAGAGCGGATTCACCCGTGCCCACCTTCTAATGAGAGTAACTCTTCAACTCATACATTGTTTAATTCCCCTTCGTGTTTACCGAAGAATGATTGCTATGATGACTGTTATGATCCCTATGATTCTTTTGAAATATCCCTTTTTGATGATGCTTGCTATGCTTGTGGCCAAGATGCCAATATGAATTATGCTTATGGAGATGAACTTTCTATAGTTCCTTACGTTATGAATGAAATTGTTGCTATTGCACCCACGCATGATAGTCCTATTATCTTTTTGAATTCTCCCGACTACACTATATCGGAGAAGTTTGTGCTTATTAAGGATTATATTGATGGGTTGCCTTTTACTACTGCACATGATGATTTTGATGAATATAATATGCATGTGGTTGCTGCTCCTACTTGCAATTATTATGAGAGAGGAACTCTATCTCCACCTCTCTATGTTTACAACACGATAGAATTGCAAGAAACTGCTTATACTATGCATTGGCCTTTACTATGTGTGCATGAATTGTTCTTTTATGACATGCCGATGCATAGGAAGAGAGTTAGACTTCGTCATTACATGATATATGTTACTTTGTGCTCACTACTAAATTACAAATCTTTGTTAATTAAAATTGGCTTTGATATACCTTGGGATCCGGGTGGATCCACTACTTGAGCACTATATGCCTAGCTTAATGGCTTTAAAGAAAGCGCTGCCAGGGAGACAACCCGGAAGTTTAAGAGAGTCATTTATTTCTGTTGAGTGCTTTCTTATAGTTTAAAAAACAAAAAAAATAAAGAGGGGAACCTAAAAACTTTTCAAAAAGGAAACTGAAAGTAAGAAAGACAAGCATTGTTGAAGTGGGAGAGCTCCTTGAACTTTGTTCATGCTCACGGAAACTTTGTGAATCTTGATTACAGAAACTTTTCAACAAAAATAATTATCCCCTTGTACAATTCCATTGTATTATAAAAATAATGTGCCAAGGTTTGCCTTTAGGATGTTTACAATGCTTGTTGGTTTGTGCGGTGCAGGACAGAAACTTTGGCTGTAGTGCGCGATTTTACATTTCTACCTGGAACTTCAAATGGTTCTGATCCTTTTGCACTGCCTTGATATACAACTTGTTTATTTTTCCTAATTTTGGTAGAATTTTTGGGGTACCAGAAGTATGGTGGATGTTCAGATTGCTACAGACTGTTCTGTTTTTGACAGATTCTGTTTTTGATGCATAGTTTGCTTGTTTTGATGAATCTATCAATTTATATTAGTGGATTAAGCCATGAAAAGTTATATTACAGTAGACACAATGCAAAAACAAAATATGAATTGGTTTGCTACAGTACTTAGAGTGGTGATTTGCTTTATTATACTAATGGATCTTACCGAGTTTTCTGTTGAAGTTTTGTGTGGATGTAGTGTCTAATCGAGGATGTCTCGATATGAGGAAAAGGAAGAGAGGCAAGAGCTCAAGCTTGGGGATGCTGGGGAGGCATCCCCTCTTTCTTCAACAAGTATCGGTATGTTTTCAAATTCGTTTCGTTCATGCATTATGTGCAAGTCTTGGAGCGTCTTTTGCATTTAGTTTTCATTTTTCTTTTATGCACCATGCTGGTATGAGATAGTCCTTGGTTGATTTATAGAATGTTCATTGCACTTCACTTAAATCTTTTGAGTGTGGCTTTATAGAATGCTTCATGTGCTTCACTTATATCATTTGAAGTTGGATTGCCTGTTTCTCTTCATATAGACAACCGCCATTTGTAGAATGCTCTTTTGCTTCACTTATATTTGTTAGAGCGTGGGCGTATCTTTTGTAGAAAGAATTAAACTCTCTTACTTCACTTATATCTTTTTTGAGAGATGACAGGAATTGGTCATTCACATGGTTAGTCATAAAATCCTACATAAACTTGTAGATCACTGAATATGATATGTTTGATTCCTTGCAATAGTTTTGTGATATAAAGATGGTGATATTAGAGTTATGCTAGTGGGTGGTTGTGGATTGTAGAGACACTTGTGTTGAGGTTTGCAAGTCCCGTAGCATGCACGTATGGTAACCGTTGTGTGACAAATTTGAAGCATGGGGTGTTTCTTTGATTGTCTTCCTTATGAGTGGCGGTCGGGGACGAGCAATGGTCTTTTCCTACCAATCTATCCCCCTAGGGGCATGCATAGTAGTACTTTGCTTCGAGGGCTAATAAACTTTTGCAATAAGTATATGAGTTCTTTATGACTAATGTGAGTCCATGGATTATACGCACTTTTACCTTTCCATCATTGCTAGCCTCTTCGGTACCGTGCATTGCCCTTTCTCACCTCGAGAGTCGGTGCAAACTTCGCCGGTGCATCCAAACCCCATGATACGATACGCTCTATCACACATAAACCTCCTTATATCTTCCTCAAAACAGCCACCATACCTACCTATCATGGCATTTCCATAGCCATTCCGAGATATATTGCCATGCAACTTCCATCATCATCATATACATGACTTGAGCATTCATTGTCATATTGCTTTGCATGATCGTAAGATAGCTAGCATGATGTTTTCATGGATTGTCCTTTTTCTATGTCATTGCTACGCTAGATCATTGCACATCCCGGTACACCGCCGAAAGCATTCATATAGAGTCATATCTTTGTTTCAGTATCGAGTTGTAATATCGAGTTGTAAGTAAATAAAAGTGTGATGATCATCATTATGGAACATTGCCCCATAAAAAAAAGAGGAAAGGCCAAAGAAGCCTAAATAAAAAAAGGGGGCCAAAGAAGCCCACCAAAAAAAGAAAAAGAAAAGGGGGCAATGTTACTATCTCTTTTTCCACACTTGTGCTTCAAAGTAGCACCATGTTCTTCATGTAGTGAGTCTCATATCTTGTGCTTCAAAGTAGCACTATGTTCTTCATATAGATTGTCTCCTATGTTGTCACTTTCATATACTAGTGGGAATTTTCATTATAGAACTTGGCTTGTATATTCCAACGATGGGCTTCCTCAAATGCCCTAGGTCTTCATGAGCAAGCAAGTTGGATGCACACCCACTTAGTTTCTTTTGTTGAGCTTTCATACACTTGTAGCTCTTAGTGCATCCGTTGCATGGCAATCCCTACTCCTCGCATTGACATCAATTGATGGGCATCTCCATAGCCCGTTGATTAGCCGCGTCGATGTGAGACTTTCTCCTTTTTTGTCTTATCCACATAACCTCCATCATTATATTCTATTCCACCTATAGTGTTATATCCATGGCTTGCGCTCATGTATTGCGTAAGGGTTGAAAAAGCTTAAGCGCATTAAAAAGTATGAACCAATTGCTCGGCTTGTCATCGGGGTTGTGCATGATGGGGGCATTTTGTGTGACGGAAATGAAGCATGGCCAAACAATATGATTTTGTAGGGATAAGCTTGCTTTGGCCTTGTTGTTTTGAAAAGACATGATTGCTTTATTAGTACGCTCAAAGTATTATTATTTTTATGTCAAATGATAGACTATTGCTTTGAATCACGCGTGTCTTAATATTCATGCCATGATTAGACATATGATCAAGATTATGCTAGGTAGCATTCCACATCAAAAATTATTCTTTTTTTATCATTTACCTACTCGAGGACGAGCAGGAATTAAGCTTGGGGATGCTGATACGTCTCCATCGTATCTATAATTTTTTATTGTTCCATGCCAATATTATTCACTTTCATATACTTTTTGGCAACTTTTTATACTATTTTTGGGACTAACATATTGATCCAGTGCCCAGTGCCAGTTCCTGTCTGTTGCATGTTTTTTGTTTCGCAGAAACCCAATATCAAACGGAGTCCAAATGGGATAAAAACGGACAGAGATTTTTTTTGGAATATTTATGATTTTCTGGAAGTAAAATCAACGCGAGACGGTGTCCGAGGTGGTCACGAGGTAGGGGGCGCGCCCTACCCCCCAGGCGCGCCCTTGACCCTCGTGGTCCACCCGTAAGGCGGTTGACGCTCTCCTTCTGGCGCAAGAAAGCTAATTTTACAAGGAAGATCCGAGCGAAAGATTCACCCCAATAGGAGTTACGGATCTCCGGATATAAAAGAAATGGTGAAGGGATAGAATCAGAGAACGCAGAAACAGAGAGATAGATCCAATCTCGGAGGGGCTCTCGCCCCTCCCAAGCCATGGGAGCCAAGGACCAGAGGGGAAACCCTTCTCCCATCTAGGGAGAAGGCAAAGGAAGAAGAACAAGAAGGGGAGCTCTCTCCCCCTTGCTTCCGGTGGCGCCGGAACGCCGCCGGGGGCCATCATCATCACCGCGATCTTCACCAACACCTCCGCCATCTTCATCAACATCTCCATCACCTTCCCTCTTCTATCTACAGCGTCCACTCTCTCGCAACCCGCTGTACCCTCTACTTGAACATGGTGCTTTATGCTTCATATTATTATCCAATGATGTGTTGCCATCCTATGATGTCTGAGTAGATTCCTATTGTCCTATCGGTGATTGATGAATTGCTATGATTGGTTTGAGTTGCATGTTTTATTATTGGTGCTGTCCTATTGCGCCCTCCGTGTCGCGCAAGCGTGAGGGATTCCCGCTATAGGGTTTGCAATATGTTTATGATTCGCTTATAGTGGGTTGGTGAGTGACTGAAACACAAACCCGAGTAAGAGGGATTGTTGCGTATGGGATAAAGGGGACTTGATGCTTTAATGCTATGGTTGGGTTTTACCTTAATGAATCTTTAGTAGTTGCGGATGCTTGCTAGAGTTCCAATCATAAGTGCATATGATCCAAGTAGAGAAAGTATGTTAGCTTATGCCTCTCCCTCAAATAAAATTGCAATAGTGACTATCGGTCTAGTTATCGATTGCCTAGGGACAAATAACTTTCTCGTGACAACAAGCTCTTTACTTTTACTAATTTAGTTGTGTCTTTATCTAAACAGCCCCTAGTTTATATTTACGTGTTCTTTACTTTCTTGCAAGCTTACCCGAAAACACCTACAAAGTACCTCTAGTTTCATACTTGTTCTAGGTAAAGCAAACGTCAAGCGTGCGTAGAGTTGTATCGGTGGTCAATAGAACTTGAGGGGATATTTATTCTACCTTTAGCTCCTCGTTGGGTTCGACAGTCTTACTTATCGAAAACTGTTGCGATCCCCTATACTTGTGGGTTATCAATGCCTCATAGAGATAAGATGGAAACAATTCCTATCTAATCCCGAAAAATCTCTAAACATCAAATATATCTCTAACTCCCCCCGCAGTCGTAACAGTAGCGTTGCGAACAACAGGAGTGTCACAGACGGTCAAACTGGAGAGAATAGCAGCCGACGGGCTCAAATCCCCCAGCAGTCGCAGTTGGAGCGTCGTGGACGGTGTCGCATCGCGGACACGTGGACTGTAGAGGAAGCCGACGAGTTGCTCAAGCGAGGCGATAGACCTTTGTGCCGTTGTCAAGGTAGCCGAGAGGGTGGGTGGTGTAGCCATGATCGAGGTAACTGTGCGAAGAACGTCGTGGTTGATGTCTTGTCGGGGTGGCCAGTGTCGAGGAAGTCACCGTGGAGCCATGGGCTCAAGGATACGCCGAGTTATTCATGGGCATAGTGATGTCGAAATAGTGGTGCGCCGGGAAGAAGACATTGTTGACGATGCGTCGCGCCGGGTTTGCCAAGCCCGGGGACACGTCTTGAATGAAGGCATGCATCGGTGTTGCCACGACTGGGCATGTGTAGATGGATGGAGTCGATGTTGACTAGGCGCCTCACCAGGCTTGCCAGGCCCGGGGACACGTCGTGGACGAAGGCACGTGTCAGTGTTGCCGGCACCAGGAATGCATAGACGGGAACTAGCACGAGTTGTACGCCACGTAGTGGCGGCTAGCACAGAAGGAGGCGACGACGGTTGTGGCGCCAATCGGCGTGAGGCCAATGTCGCCCGCGGTGGTCGGAGTAGATGTAGTGGCGGGGAAGATGATGGCGACGCTGACGATGAGCTAGTGCTGGACAAAGACAAAGAGGTGGATGGCGGCGGCTACGGGGGTAGCGGCGGTGGCGGAAGAAGCGCGGCGACGGCGGCTAGGTTAGGAACCCGACTGCAGTGCTCGAAGTAGGCGAGGAACCCGACAGCGTGACGAAGACTGGCGCGGACGCTGGCGTTCCCCCGCCTAGGGAGGCGGCACGACACATACCAGGTAGAAGTCGACGCGCGGTGACGGCAGAGTGGACCGCGTGCCGCGGCGCTAAGGCCCGAAGGGGCGACGCAGCGACAATCCCTTTCTCGATCGGTGGAGGGGCGCACGTTGAACTCAGGGACGACCTTCATGGGACCTGCGAAGGCACATGCAACCGACTGATTCAGTCGCACGACGTGGATGGAGCAGATTGTGGGTAGGTGCTACGTCTTGAGCTTGTGTTGGTTTTCCTCGAAGAGGAGAGGGTGATGCAGCAAAGTGTAGCGTAAGTATTTCCCTCAGTTTTGAGAACCAAGGTATCAATCCAGTAGGAGGCTCCTTAAAAGTCCCACGCACCTACACAAACAAACTGAGAACTCGCAACCAACGCAATAAAGGGGTTGTCAATCCCTTCACGGCCACTTGAGAAAGTGAGATCTAATAAAGATAGTATGATAAGATAAATATATTTTTGGTATTTTTGATATAGATGCAAAAAGTAAAGATGCAAATAAAAGTAGATGGAAAGCAAATATGATAAGAGATAGACTCGGGGGGCCATAGGTTTCACTAGAGGCTTCTCTCAAGATAGCATAAGTATTACGGTGGGTGAACGAATTACTGTCGAGCAATTGATAGAAAAGCGCATAGTTATGAGATTATATAGGCATGATCATGTATATAGGCATCACACCCATAACAAGTAGACCGACTCCTGCCTGCATCTACTACTATTACTCCATACATCGACCGCTATCCAGCATGCATCTAGAGTATTAAGTTCATAAGAAGGGAGCAACACATTAAGCAAGATAACATGATGTAGAAGGATAAACACATGCAATATGATATAAACCCCATCTTGTTATCCTCGATGGCAACAATACAATACGTGTCTTGCAACCCTTTCTGTCACTGGGTAAGAACACCGCAAGATTGAACCCAAAGCTAAGCACTTCCCCCATGGCAAGAAAGATCAATCTAGTAGGCCAAACCAAACTGATAATTCGAAGAGACTTGCAAAGATAACTCAATCATACATAAAACAATTCAGAGAAGATTCAAATATTATTCATAGATAAACTTGATCATAAACCCACAATTATCGGATCTCGACAAACACACCGCAAAAAGAGTTTACATCGAATAGATCTCCACAAGAGAGGGGGAGAACATTGTATTGAGATCCAAAAAGAGAGAAGAAGACATCTAGCTAATGACCCGTAGGTCTGTGGTAAACTACTCACAACTCATCGGAGGGGCAAGGATGTTGATGTAGAGGCCCTCCATGGTTGCTTCCCCCTCCGGCAGAGTGCCGGCAAGGGCTCCAAGATGGGATCTCACGGATACAGAAGGTTACGGCAGTGGAAATTGTGTTTCGTGGTGCTCCTGGAAGTTTTCGGGGTACATAGGTATATATAGGAGGAAGAAGTACGTCGGTGGCCGCCCGAGGGGCCCACGAGACAGGGGGCGCGCCCTACAGGGGGGGCTCCCTCCTATCTCGTGGGGCCCTCAGAGCTTTCTTGACTTGCACTCCAGGCTCTCCGGGTCAGATTTGTTCCAAAAATAACGCTCCCGAAGGTTTCATTCCGTTTGGACTCCGTTTGATATTCCTTTTCTTCGAAATACTGAAATAGGCAAAAAAAAACAGCAATATGGGCTGGGCCTCCGGTTAGTAGGTTAGTCCCAAAAATGATATAAATGTGTAAAATAAAGCCCATAAACATCCAAAAGGGGTAATATAATAGCATGGAACAATCAAAAATTATAGATACGTTAGAGACGTATCAAGCATCCCCAAGCTTAATTCCTGCTCGTCCTCGACTAGGTAAATGATAAAAAAGAAATTTTTGATGTGGAATGCTACCTAGCATAATTCATAATGTAATTTTCTTTATTGCGGCATGAATGTTCAGATCCAAATGAATACAAAATAAAAGTTCATATTGACATAAGAAATAGTAATACTTCAAGCATACTAATCAAAGTAATCATGTCTTCTCAAAATAACATGGCTAAAGAAAGTTATCCCTACAAAATCATATAGTCTGGCTATGCTCTATCTTCATCACACAAAGTATTTAATCACGCACAACCCCGATGACAAGCCAAGCAATTGTTTCATACTTTAATAATCTCAAACTTTTTCAACTTTCACGCAATACATGAGCGTGAGCCATGGACATAACACTATATGTGGAATAGAATGATGGTTGTGAAGAAGACAAAAAAGGAGAAGATAGTCTCACATCAACTAGGCGTATCAACGGGCTATGGAGATGCACATTAATAGATATCAATGTGAGTGAGTAGGGATTGCCATGCAATGGATGCACTAGAGCTATAAATATATGAAAGCTCAACAAAAGAAACTAAGTGGGGTGCATCCAACTTGCTTGCTCACGAAGACCTAGGGCACTTTTGAGGAAGCCCATCATTGGAATATACAAGCCAAATTCTATAATGAAAAATTCCCACTAGTATATGAAAGTGACAACATATGAGACTCTCTAACATGAAGATCATGGTGCTATTTGAAGCACAAGTGTGGAAAAGGAGATAGTAGCATTGTCCCTTCTCTTTTTTTCTCTCATTTTATTTTTTTTCTTTCTTTCTTTTTCTTTTTCTTTTTTTTCTTTGGCCTTTTTTTTGGCCTTTCTCTTTTTTTTTGTAAAGTCTGAAGTCTCATCCCGACTTGTGGGGGAATCATAGTCTTCATCATCCTTTCCTCACTAGGACAATGCTCTAATAATGAAGATCACCACACTTTTATGGATTTACAACTCAAAGCTAGAACAAGATATGACTCTATGTGCCTCCGGCGGTGTACCAGGATATGCAATGAATCAAGAGCGACATGTATGAAAATTATGAAGGTGGCCTTGCCACAAATACAATGTCAACTACATGATCATGCAAAAAGCAATATGACAAAAGTAATGCGTGTCATATGAACGAAACGGTGGAAAGTTGCATGGCAATATATCTCGGAATGGCTATGGAAATGCCATAATAGGTAGGTATGGTGGCTGTTTTGAGGAAGGTAAATGGTGGGTGTATGGCATCGGCGAAAGTTGCGCGGTACAAGAGAGGCTAGCAATGGTGGAAGGGTGAAAGAGTGCGTATAATCCATGGACTCAACATTAATCAAAAGAACTCATATACTTGTTGCAAAAATTTAGAAGTCATCAAAAACCAAAGTACTATGCGCATGCTCCTAGGGGGGTAGATTGGTAGGAAAAGACCATCGCTCGTCCCCGACCGCCACTTATAAGGAAGACAATCAATAAATAAAATTATGCTCCAACTTCATCACAAAGCGGTTCACCATACGTGCATGCTACGGGAATCACAATCTTCAACACAAGCATTCTTTAAATTCATAATCACCAACTAGCATGACTTTAATATCAATACCTCCATATCTCAAAACAATTATCAAGTATCAAATTGATCATAGCATCCAATTCACTTTTCTATGATAGTTTTTATTATACCCAACTTGGATGCTCATCATTCTAGGACCAACTTTATGATCATAGCAAATACCATGCTATTCTAAAAGACTCTCAAAATGAAATAAGTGAAGCATAAGAGACTAGCAATTTCTTCAAAATTAAGACACCACCGTGCTCTAAAAGATATAAGTGAAGCACTAGAGCAAAAACTATCAAGCTGAAAAGATATAAGTGAAGCACATAGAGTATTCTAGCAAATTCTAATCAAATAGGCTTCTCCCAAAAGGTGTGTACAGCAAGGATGATTGTGGTAAACTAAAAAGCAAATACTAATATAATACACGACGCTCCAAGCAAAACACATATCATGTGGCGAATAAAAATATAGCTCCAAGTAAAGTTACCAATGAACGAAGACGAAAGAGGGGATGCCTTCCCGGGGCATCCCCAAGCTTAGGCTTTTGGCTATTCTTGAATATCTTGGGGTGCCATGGGCATCCCCAAGCTTAGGCTCTTGCCACCCTTTATTCCATAGTCCATAAAAGCTTTACCCAAAACTTGAAAACTTCACAACACAAAACTCAACAGGAAATCTTATAAGCTTCGTTAGTGAAAGAAAACAAAACCACCACATAAGGTACTGCCATGAACTCATTCTTTATTTAAATGGTGTTAAACCTACTGTATTCCAACTTCTTTATGGTTTATAAACTAATTTACTAGCCATAGATGCATTGAAATAAGCAATCAACACACGAAAAACAGAATCTGTCAAAAACAGAATAGTCTGTAGCAATCTGTAACTAACGCAAACTTCTGGAACTCTAAAAATCCTACCAAAATAGGAAGTCCTGGAAAATTTGTCTATTGAACAGCATCAAAAAGAATCAATGCAAAATCACGTTCCTGTGATTTAACAAAATTATATTCGTGCGTGCAAAGTTTCTGTTTTTCAGCAGAATCAAATCAACTAACGTCGTAGGTTATCCTATAGGTTCTACTTGGCACAAACACTAATTAAAAGATAAAAACACATATATACAGAAGGTAGATGCAAGATTTATTACTAAACAGGAGCAAAAACAAAAAATATAAAGAAAAATTGGGTTGCCTCCCAACTAGCGCTATCGTTTAACGCCCCTAGCTAGGCATAAAAACAAAGATAGATCTAACGAGTGCCATCTTTGGCACTAGGTTCATAAGTAGCACGCATGATAGATTCATAAGGTAATTTGACTTTATTTCTTGGAAAGTGCTCCATGCCTTTCTTTAATGTAAATTGGAATCTAATGTTCCCTTCCTTCATATCAATAATCGCACCAATCGTTCTAAGGAAAGGTCTACCAAGAATGATAGGGCAAGAAAGATTGCAATCTATATCAAGAACGATAAAATCTACGGGCACCAAATTTCTATTTGCAATAATGGGAACATCATTGATCCTTCCCATATGCTTTTTAATGGTGGAATCCGCAAGGTGCAAATTTAAAGAGCAATCATCAAGATCATGGAAACCTAGAATATCATATAAAGTTTTCGGAATCGTGGAAATACTAGCACCCAAATCACACAAAGCAAAACACTCAAAATCTTTAATTCTAATCTTTATAGTAGGTTCCCACTCATCATTAAGTTTTCTAGGTATAGAAACTTCCAAATTAAGTTTTTCATCATAAAATTGCATCAAGGCATCAACAATATGTTTGGTAAAAGCTTTATTTTGACTATAAGCATGAGGAGAATTAACAACGGATTGCAACAAGGAAATACAACCTTTTAAAGAGAAATTATCATAATCAAATTCCTTGAAATCCGAGATAATAAGTTCAACATTATTAGAAGTAGAGGATTCTCTAATCTCACTTTTACCAATTTTAGCATCAAGATCTAAAGACTCTGAATTTTTGGGACACCTTCTAGGCAAAGTTGATTCATCATCACTCCCATAATCATCAAAATTCATATTGCAAAACATAGATCTAATCGGAGACGCATCAATAACTTTAAGATCCTCATCATTATTTTCACGAAGACTAGAAGAACACGCTTTTATAAAGCTTTCTTTTTTAGCACGCAATCTAGCGGTTCTTTCCTTGCACTCGTCAATGGAAATTCTCATTACTTTGAGAGACTCATTGATATTATGCTTAGGAGAAGAAGATCCAAGTTTAAGAGAATTAACATCAAGCGAAAGTCTATCAACGTTCCTAGCCAAATCATCAACTTTGAGCAATTTCTCTTCAAGCAAGGCATTAAAATTCTTTTGAGAAATCATAAATTATTTCATACTATTCTCAAAATCAGAGGGCATCTTATTAAAATTACCATAAGAATTATTGTAGGAATTTCCATAATTATTAGAGGGATTATTAGGGAACGGTCTAGCATTAAAATTTCCTCTATAAGCATTGTTTCCAAAACTATTCCTACCAAAAAAATTCACATCCATAGATTCATTATTATTCCCAATCAAGGAAGACAAAGGCATATCATTGGGATCAAGAGGAGTAATTTTAGTAGTAAACATCTTCATAAGTTCATCCATCTTTCCACTCAAAACATTGATTTCTTCTATAGCATGCACTTTTTTACTAGAAGATCTTTCGGTGTGCCATTGAGAATAATTAGCCATAATATTATCAAGCAATTTTGTAGCATCTCCTAACGTGATTTCCATAAACGTGCCTCCAGCGGCTGAGTCTAAGAGATTTCTAGAAGCAAAGTTCAAACCGGCATAAAAATTTTGTATGATCATCCATAAATTCAAACCATGAGTAGGGCAATTGCGAAGCATCAATTTCATTCTTTCCCAAGATTGGGCAACATGCTCATGATCAAGTTGTTTAAAATTCATAATATCATTCCTAAGAGTGATGATCTTAGCGGGAGGAAAATACTTAGAGATAAACGCATCTTTGCACTTGTTCCAAGAATCTATACTATTTTTAGGCAAAGACGAAAACCAAACTTTAGCACGATCTCTAAGTGAAAACGGAAATAATTTCAATTTGACAATATCATTATTCGTATCTTTCTTTTTTTTGCATATCACACAAATCAACAAAATTGTTTAGATGAGTAGCGGCATCTTCACTAGGAAGGCCGGCAAATTGATCTTTCATAACAAGATTCAGCAAAGCGGTATTGATTTCACAAGACTCAACATCATTAAGAGGGGCAATCGGAGTTCTAAGGAAATCATTATTATTGGTATTCGAGAAGTCACACAATTTGGTATTATCTTGCGCCATGGCAACAAGTAATCCAACACACAAGCAAACAGAAAAACGGCAAGCAGAAAGAGAGAAGGAGATTGGAAAAGAGAGGGCGAATAAAACGGCAAGGGTGAAGTGGGGGAGAGGAAAACGAGAGGCAAATGGCAAATAATGTAAATGCGAGGGGATGGGTTTGTGATGGGTACTTGGTATGTCTTGACTTGAGCGAAGACCTCCCCGGCAACGGCGCCAGAAATCCTTCTTGCTACGTCTTGAGCTTGCGTTGGTTTTCCTTGAAGAGGAGAGGGTGATGCAGCAAAGTGTAGTGTAAGTATTTCCCTGAGTTTTGAGAACCAAGGTATCAATCCAGTAGGAGGCTCCTCAAAAGTCCCACGCACCTACACAAACAAACTAAGAACTCGCAACCAACGCAATAAAGGGGTTGTCAATCCCTTCACGACCACTTGCGAAAGTGAGATCTAATAAAGATAGTATGATAAGATAAATATATTTTGGGTATTTTTGATATAGATGCAAAAAGTAAAGATGCAAATAAAAGTAGATGGAAAGCAAATATGATAAGAGATAGACCCAGGGGCCATAGGTTTCACTAGAGGCTTCTCTCAAGATAACATAAGTATTATGGTGCGTGAACAAATTACTGTCGAGCAATTGATAGAAAAGCGCATAGTTATGAGATTATCTAGGCATGATCATGTATATAGGCATCACGTCCATAACAAGTAGACCGACTCCTGTCTGCATCTACTACTATTACTCCACACATCGACCGCTATCCAGCATGCATCTAGAGTATTAAGTTCATAAGAACGGAGCAACGCATTAAGCAAGATGACATGATGTAGAAGGATAAACACATGCAATATGATATAAACCCCATCTTGTTATCCTCGATGGCAACAATACAATACGTGTCTTGCAACCCTTTCTGTCACTGGGTAAGAACACCGCAAGATTGAACCCAAAGCTAAGCACTTCCCCCATGGCAAGAAATATCAATCTAGTAGGCCAAACCAAACTGATAATTTGAAGAGACTTGCAAAGGTAACTCAATCATACATAAAGGAATTCAGAGAAGATTCAAATATTATTCATAGATAAACTTGATCATAAACCCACAATTCATCGGATCTCGACAAACACACCGCAAAAAGAGTTTACACCGAATAGATCTCCACAAGAGAGGGGGAGAACATTGTATTGAGATCTAAAAAGAGAGAAGAAGCCATCTAGCTAATAACTATGGACCCGTAGGTCTGTGATAAACTACTCACAACTCATCGGAGGGGCAAGGATGTTGATGTAGAGGCCCTCCGTGGTTGCTTCCCCCTCCGGCAGAGTGCCGGCAAGGGCTCCAAGATGGGATCTCGTGGATACAGAAGGTTACGGCAGTGGAAATTGTGTTTCGTGGTGCTCCTGGATGTTTTCGGGGTACGTAGGTATATATAGGAGGAAGAAGTACGTCGGTGGCCGCCCGAGGGGCCCACAAGACAGGGGGCGCGCCCTAAGGGGGGGCGCCCTCCTATCTCGTGGGGCCCTCAAAGCTTTCTTGACTTGCACTCCAGGCTCTCCGGGTCAGATTTGTTCCAAAAATAACGCTCCCGAAGGTTTAATTCCATTTGGACTCCTTTTGATATTCCTTTTCTTCGAAATACTGAAATAGGCAAAAAAAACAGCAATATGGGCTGGGCCTCCGGTTAGTAGGTTTGTCCCAAAAATAATATAAATATGTAAAATAAAGCCCATAAACATCCAAAAGGGGTAATATAATAGCATGGAACAATCAAAAATTATAGATACGTTGAAGACGTATCAGTAGGCGGGTGATCAATCCGATCACACACGAGGTCGAGGACGCTGCTCGGTGATGAGGTCAATTTCGCGGACGGTGAAGCGGGTTAGTCGAGCTGACCAAGGCGAAGGCGACCGGCGGGGAATGGCGTGCGGACGAGCGCATCCAATGCTCGACGCCCATGCAGCCAATGCAGCGCCGACGCCCAAGCGGCCAACACAGCGCCGTGCGTGAGGCGGCCATACGTATATGGCGGAGGCGGGATGTTGTGGTCAAGTCCTTATCGAAGCAGCGGCAGGCGGGCAGATGTGTGAACAACAGGCATGACGGACCGCCGCGTCGCGTGAGGCCGTCGGGTCATAGAAGAGGCCGGGTTGTCGCGCCGGTGTCGGAGTAGAGGCTCGGAGTTCGGTTGCGGCGCCGGACGACGCAAATCGATCGTAGATCGGAAAACTAAAAAGAAAAATGTCGATCAAGACGACCGACGGGAGAAGGAAAAATCCGGATAAAGGATTGGGAATAAGATTTTCTAGGGTAGTCGGTCAACTAGACCGGCTGACGAACCCTAAATACGGGCGGCGCGGCCCCCGATGGCGATCATAGAGATCGACCGCCTAGGAGGTGGCGCGGTGCGGCGGCGGCGGCAAGGATTGTGGATCGAGGTTAGGTTGATACCGTGCTAGAAGGAATAGAGGGGAGATAATTGGCATAATGTGTTGGATGTATTATTTAGCCTTGAGGGCAAGTATATATTTAGTACAAAACTTGAACAATACGCCTTCTAGGGCAAAGATGAAAACAATCTTACTATCTCTGAATACATATACTCCCCGAGGGAGGGGAGAAGGAAAAGCGACGACAACATGGGACGGGCTCCAATCGCATGGCCGCATGAAGCTGAATGATGCTGCGCGACGACTGGCCGAGAGTTGGCTGGTCGACCGGCTCCTAGCAGTCGCCAAAGAAACCGGTATGCATTTCGTTGTTTATTTTTTAACATCAGTACAGACGCAAGCATTCATACATACGTGCATACACTCATCTCTATAAACGCGCACACGCATATCCTACCCCTATGAGCATTTCCGAGAGACTGAGCCGGCATGTCATCTTGAAATTTACGAAGTCATCATAGCGCTTCGTCTCGACAAAAACGTTACCTCCCACTAAAAGCGCATAGCCGGAAATCCTGAAACAAATCGAGGAATAATACGAGCACTAGGACTTAAACCCTGGTGGGCTGAGGATACCACTGTTCCTCTAACCATCCAACCACAGGTTGATTCGTCATTTCGTTGTTTCTTAGTATTGTACTTGGACACGCGCGCCCTCTTTTTTTGGGGACGTCGATATTGAACGAACGTTCGGTCCGGGGAGGAGCCAGACCGAACGACTCGTTCGGAAGAGGGCAGTCCATCGATCGAACGATTCTGTTGGGACGAGAAGCGCCCAGCGCGAACACAATCCTCACAGGCCTTTTTGCAGCCCAGTCTGGGCCAAAAAATGTGACCAAAATAAGCCCACTTTTGCCGATGGATAATAAAGGCCAGAGTTTGCCATACTCTGAAATATATTGGAATGGTCGAAAAATAAATTTGTCATGATAGATAGAAAATAAAAAACAAGATACTACTCCCTCTGTCCCAGAATATAAAAACGTTTTTGACACTATGCTAGTGTTAAAAACGTCCTTATATTTTGGGATGGAGGGAGTACTAAAATACCCAATGGTTTCAAACAAAAAATTGTCATCATCTTTATAAAGCAAAAAATGCCATGGTCAAAAAAGATCGCAAATGGCACAAGAGAAAGGTTCATGGGAAAAAAATCAGATGAACGGCGGAAAAAAGGCAAAAAATTGCCGTCAACGTAAGGTACTTTTCTTTGCTATGGAAAATAAAAGTAAAATTTGTCATGCTCCACAGAAGTTTGCCATGAGTGACAGTTTGTAAATTTGCCATGTATGTTAAATAAAAATTTCCATGCCAATAAAGTTAAATTTGCCATTGCAATAAAAAGATTAATTTTGCCACGGCAAATAAAAGGTTAATTTTGCCATTTTTCATGTATGTTAAATAAAAATTTCCATACCAATAAAGCTAAATTTGTCATGGCAATAAAAAAGGTTAATTTTTCCATGGTTGAAAATAAGCAAAAATTGGCATGGCAAAAATGAAAGTAAAAAAGCCATGGCAATAAGAAGTAAAAATGGCATGTTCTTAGAAAAGCTAACGGTTCAAAAGGCAAAATTTGCCAACGATGAAAAAAAAATTGCCATGTAAAAAAAGTAAAACTTGGCATGCTAAATAGAAGTAAATTTGCCATGAGTGCCGAAAAGTAAATTTTCCATATATGTTAAATAAAAATTGCCATGGCGATAGAGATAAATTTGCCATGGCAAATAAATGGTTTATTTTGCCGTGATCGAAAATAAAAAAGTAATAATTAGGATGAAAAAAAAGTAAAATTGCCATGGCAATAAAAATGAAGAGTTTGCCATGGTTAATTACTAAATTTGCCATGGACTTTTGCTTTTATAGTCCCATATGAATTGCAAACATGTATATATTCCATTATCCAAAATCAAATGTTGCCATGGCAAGAATGCAAATAAATTTGCCGTGATCCGAAAACTAGAATTGCCATGATCAATAAACTAAATTTTCAATGGTTAGATGGCAAAATGTATAGGATTAGTTGCCATGGTGTACCAAAAAAATGCCATGGTAAAAACAGTAAATTTGCACCATGATCCAAAATCTAAAGTTGCCATGGCAAGAATGCAATAAATTTGTCGTGATCCGAGAACTAAATTTGCCATGATGTGATAATTATATTTGACATCGTCCAGGAAGAAAATTTGTTGTGATACGTAAATTGAATTTGCCATGGTATAATCCTAAAGCTTGCGACGGTAGTGTTGCAAAAAGACCTAAATTTGTCATGTTTGCAAGACAAAATGATGTTTTAACATGGCAAAAAGATAGGGAAAGCTTGCTACTAATTGTTCTGAAATCATAGCAATTTCTGTCATAGCATCATGGCAAATATTTTACTAAACAAAGTTGTAGATGAATCATGGCAACTATTTACTAACAATTTGCCATGGTATATAAAAATCCATAGAAAATTCATAGCAATTCTGTCATGGCAACTATTTAGTAAACAGAAGCGGGACCAGCAGCAAAAAAGTAGACCATGGTGAAATGGACATGTTGTCAGATTTTTAGCCATGTCTCCCTGGCAAATATGGAGACATGGCAACTGTTGAGAACTGATAAACCATCAACAAAAATTAACAAATAAAAAAGATTATTCCCTAAAACAGTGGCAAAATTGCCACGAGCAAAAAAAAATCTAGATAACATAATTACACCTAAAAATTGCCGTGTGGGTCAGTCCATTCATTTTACACACAAAAATTGTCATGCGGTGTATATTGGGTAAAGGCATACAGAGGGCACATAGATTTGAAGTGCATCAGAGATGAAACAAATTGAATGTACACAAATGAAATGAAACAGAGGTGAAGGTGTAGGATGTGGACATAGAGACCTCGAGGACGAGCTCGCTGGGCTCGTTGTACATGAGCAGCATGACGAGGACGCCGCAGGGCACCACACCTCCAGCTGCGCGGTCATTTCTCGCCATCGAACTCCACAGTGCGGTCGTCGGTATCCGCCGCATCGTCTACCAGGTCGCGACTCGCGGCGGTGGAGCTGCCCAAGTCTGGCATTGGGTCGGCGGGCAGCATTCCCCATCCCGGACCGCAGCGCTCGCTTAGCCGCGTCAGTATCCGGGGCAGTAGCAGCCTAGCAGGGGCGTACCCCGTCGTTATCGCATCGCCCCCCATACGCAGCTCCCGCGATTCGACCTCGACGGCGCAAGATCTGACGGCGTGCCTATCCGCGTAGCGAAGTCCTCGACGACGCCATGGCCTGCTTGTACTGGAGCTCATCATCGCGAGAGCTGCGGAGCTCCCGTCGCGCGGTCGCCGTCGACCGTACTCCTTCCCGCGAGGTCGTCGTGAGACCTGCGGGGCTCCTCGTAGCGCGGCAACCGCCGATGCGGTGGTCCTCGGCCGGGCGCGCTCGCCTGTCGCGGGGCCTGCCGCACTCCTCCGTGTGAGGCCGTCACGGGAGCTGCGGAGCTCGTCGTGTGTCGCCGTCGATGCGGTAGTCCTTAGGCGAAGTCGCGCCCATGCTGCGGGACCTGCCGCGCTCCTCTGCGCGAGGCCGTCGCGGGAGCTGCGGAGCTCGTCGTGTCTCGCCATGGATGCGGGCGAAGGCCTCCGCCGTGGATGTGCCTCAGATTGAGATTGGGGAGCGGTGGTTTCTGTATAGATAAAAGTGATTGTAACGAATGATCTGATGCTTTCATTGATTGAGAATCACATATTTATACAAGATTTGGAACACATTGTGAAGGCGTCTGTACAAAGAGGCGCCTGTACGGACAGCGTCCGTACGACGCTTGGACACTAATAACCGCTAACTACGTTTTCTAACTACGATTCGCTAAAGACGCTTCGTTGATGTCGGTTCTCAACACTCCCCCTTGTACAACGTCTCTTCTTTTGATTCTTCTTTGAAAGCTTCTTGTATATCTATCATTCATCTCTTGAGAGTCTCCTTCAAAAACCCTATGGGAAAAAATATGAGGAGAATGGTATAGATATGTTGCTAAAACTCCTTTAAACCCAGTGGGAAAAATAATAAGGAGAAAATGATGCAACATATATAGATTATTGTCTCTTGATAACTCATATGAGAAAAACCTTCAAAGAAAGAGAAAATTAGTAGTGAGTTAGAGAACAATAAACATGCTTTAGATACTTTCCTTTAAAAACTTTCATAGGAAAAATAGAAAGTATAGCATATAATCTTTATGAAGATATTTGCCTCATTAAAAACATCATGAGAAAATTTTCAAAGAAACTCATAATGAAAAGAGTGCAATCAGATGTGCCATGAAAAATTCCTTTAAAACCTACTAGTAGGAAAAATATAAGGGGAAATATGATATGGCATACATTAACGCTTGTATTTAATTGTCTCGTTAAAAACCTCTTATGAGAAACCTATTGGAAAAACTCATAAAGGAAAAGAGTACAATATTTATTATATGCTGATAACTAAAAGGATTATATTTTCAGGAGATTTCTCCCCCTGAACTTTGCAAATCTCGAAGTCGTCTCATACCAATTCCATGAATGCATTTCTGGAATGTTGAATTTGGTAAAGACTTCTGCAAAATCCATTTGAGGATTTCTTTATAAATACACAAGGGCAATCATCATTATTTGAGTAGCCTTTCTGAATAAGGAACTCACTTAGTCGGTTATACCACATTCTACCTGACTGTTTTAAGCCATAGAGTGACTTTTGTAATTTTACACAATATGCGTTGCGATTTGCTTTTGGATTCGGCATTTTAAGTCCTTCAGGGACTTTCATATATATATCCGATTTGAGTGACCCATATAAGTATGCTGTCACTACATCCATCAACTGCATAGATAAACTCATTTGTACTGCCATAGATATTAAGTATCGAAACGTTATTCCACTTATAACAGGAGAGTATGTATCATCGTAATCGATGTCGGGTCTCTGCGTGAACCCTTGTGCTACAAGCCTCGCTTTGTATCTCACCACCTCATGTTTTCATTCCTTTTCCGAACAAAAACCCATTTCGCTCCCACAGGGAAGACATTATGAGGAGTAGGTATTACTGAGGAAAATACCTCTCTCTTATTGAGCGAGCGCAGTTCTGCCTCAATTGCTTCCTTCCATTTAGGCCAATCAGGACGCTTGAGGCACTCCCTGACGGTCTTTGGTTCTGGATCCAGTTGAAGGATTTCAGCAATTTTGGAGGCAAAATATATGTCGACAATTGTAGTCTCTCTGTTGTATGATTCTCCTGATTCTATATAGTTTATGGAAATTTCTTTTATACCTTCAGACTCTATGTGATTTCCCACAACAATAGAGTCATGGTGTTCCGATGTCCCAACTATTATATTTGTATGCACATTTATGCTGGGTTCTAGATGTTGAGCATCTGATTGGTGTCCTTCAACTTGAGGTTGAATTGCATTTACTGGTAGAGGATTTGATTTCCTCTGTTTCCGCGGAGGCTTTTGAGAAGCTATATTCCGGCTAACCAGATTTCTCCCCCTCTTACTCTCATTTGGGGTTTGAGTGGTTTTACTTGGTACCTCCACTCGTTCTGGTGCATTAACAGCGGGAATATGTGATTTAGTGACACCTTTATGATCAGTAAATGCATCTGGCAGGTTATTTGCAATGTGTTGCAAATCTATAATCCTCTGAACTTCAGTTTCAGATTCTTTAGTACGTGGATCTAAGGACTGGATGCCTGTTACATTCCAATCGATTTCCTGGCATTCTTTGTGGTTTGATTCTCCCCCTAATGCCGGGAAATGGTCCTCATCAAAAATAGAATCAGCGTAGTGGGCAGTAAACAGGTCCCCTGTAAGAGGTTCAAGATATTTTATAATTGACGGAGAATTATAACCCACATAGATCCCTAGTTTTCTGTGGGCGCCCATGGTTGTACGCTGTGGTGGTGATATCGGTACGTATACTGCGCAACCGAATTTTCGCAGATGGGAAACACTTGGCTGAGTGCCACGTACTATCTGTATCGGGGAGGTTGTATGATATGCAGTTGGTCTAATTTGTATCAGATCGGCGGCGTGTAATACCGCATGTGCCCAACAAGATGCTGATAAATTACAATTCTGTAATAGTGGTCGAGCAACTAATTTTACTCTTTTGATGAGAGATTCAGCCAAACCATTTTGAGTATAAACATATGGCACAGAATGTTCTAAATGAATGCCCATAGCCATGCAATAGTCATTGAATGCACGTGAAGAAAATTCAGCGGCATTATCCATTCGAATTGTTTTTATCCTATTTTCAGGATGATTTGCTCTTAATTTGATAATTTGAGCAATTATCTTGGCAAAAGCATGATTTCGTGTGGACAATAGACACACATGTGACCATCTAGTAGATGCATCTATGAGTACCATGAAATATCTAAAAGGTCCCGATAGTGGTTGAATTGGACCACATATATCTCCTTGAATGCGTTCAAGAAAATTAAGTGACTCATTTTTTACTTTAAGATAAGATGGTTTTATAATTAATTTCCCAGTTGCACATGCAGTGCACACAAAATCTGATGATTTAGGGAAGTTTTTAGTTGGAAGGCTGTGACCAATAGAGTTGTCAATAATTTTTCTCATCATCCCTATGCCAGGATGACCTAGGCGATCATGCCAAGTCTTGAATTTATCAAGGTCTTGAAAAATTATTTTGTACGCAACATGTGGAACGGGTTTTGTATAACTGTAATATAATCCAGATGAAAGCGAGGGGAATTTCTCAAGAATTTGTTTCTCAGACCCAGTACTCTTTGTTAAAAGTAAATATTCAGAATTATTTTCAGAAATTGTTTCCAGATGGAAATTATTTGATCTGAGGTCTTTGAAACTTAGAAGGGTGCGTGTAGATTCAGGATACAAGAGTGTATCCTCAATTACAATTGTAGTACCCATAGGTAGAACGAGTGTGGCTCGTCCTGAACCAATAATCGACGCATCGCGACCGGCGATGGTCATAATATTCCATTTTCTCTTAGTTAGAGTTTGGAAATATTTTATTTCCCTTAATATTGTGTTAGTGGTACAACTGTCCACCAAACATAATTCTTCTTCCATTGGATTATTTTCCCGTAAAATCTATATAGAGTGAGAGAATATTTTAGGATGAAATTTTATTCATTACTCACATTTAAATACATACAAAGTATTCGTATTACAGTTACAAATATAAATATGACATTGTGTCTAAATTACATAATATGATTGGTCCGTAGGACTTTATTCTACTTAGAGTTATACAAATTATAACTTCCATTATTACAATTGCTGATAACATCAAATAAGTGATGTGGAGATTATATGAGATCTCCATATGCGTCTTGGGTGTATTCCACCATCATGTTGTCGACATCAAGAAGATCTTCATCCTTCTTCCTTGTTTCCTGAGGAGCGCTTTGAGAAGTGCTAGCTTCAAGGTTCTCTTCTTGTTGTAAAGCGTTGAAGTGAACTTCTGCTTTTCCATGAACTTGTTTGCCTTTCCCGGTGGATTTAAGATATAAATCTGCTAGATGCTTGGGAGTTCGGCATTTGCTAGTACGATGGTTAGTACATCCACACCTTTGACAAATCTCGGATTTGGTGTTTCGGTCATCTTTCTTGAAATGACCTTTACCTTTAGATTGACCAAATGTTTTCTGCTTGTTGTTCCTTTTCCACTTTCCATGGAATTTCTTGAAATTCTTTTTATTTCCCCCATACTTTTTAGTAGACTGAGTGTTAGCATGTGCTTCTGGGAGTGGCATGGAGCCCGTTGGGCGTGTCTGATGATTCTTCATGAGAAGTTCATCATGTTTCTCAGCCTGAAGTAAAGTGTATATGAGCTCAGAATACTTTTTGTCTTTTTGTTGACGGTACTGCTGTTGTAGTACTCTCATTGAGGGGTGGAAAGTGCACAAGGTCTTCTCAATAAGATCTTCTTCTGAAATTGCTTGGTTGCAAAATCTTAGTTTAGAATTAACCTTGTGAACTGCAGAGTTGTATGCTGCCACAGATTTGAAATCTTGGAACCTTATGAGGGACCATTCTCGTTGGGCTTCTGGTAGCATAACTGCTCTTTGTTGGTCATATCTCTCCTTGAGAGAGTTCCATAAAGCAAGTGGATCCTCTTCCATTAAATATTTTGTTTTTAAATCAGGATGGAGGTGATGCCTTATAAAACTTAATGCTCCATATTTGGCTGCTTGCGGGATTTCCGCAGCGCCTTCAACAGGTGTGATAATTGTGGAACCAAGTTTACGACATTCTAATGCTATCTTGGTATCCATAGCCCATGATAAATAATTACTACCATCTAGCTCAAGTTCATGAAATTCTCTATTCATGACGCCAGCCATTTTCCTGCATGTTTTGATCATGCATGAATTAGTTTTACTACGAGAGTAAAATATAAGTGACAACAAATGCTTTGAAGGAACAAAGTTTTGAAGTATAGCTGATGCTTTATACTTATATGTGTAGACCTCATTTTATGTAAATGACACTTTGAAGATAGTCACCGTTGTGGTGTAGATCTCACAGCAATGGAGAACACAATCTGGTTTAGACCAGTAGATGTTCATATATCCATTACCTTGTGCCATACTACATTTTTCAAAAACACTTTGAAGGTAGTCATCTGTCAAATAACTAGATGTAGACCTCACAGTAAGAGTGGATAGTCTGCAATTTGATGCGGTAGATCACACAGTTACCTTGTGCTTTGCAAGTATAATATTCGAGGTAATCACATCAATTTCGTATATTTGGGAGAGCACTCGAAGATAGTCATTTTGCCAAAAATAGAAAAGGCAAAATGTAGATCTTTCAGCGACGAGGGTAATCTGCAAAGTGCAGTAGATGCCTCATCTGCCTTGTGATCCCAAATTTTGAATTGTAAAATAAAATTGTTGTACTTAAGAATTACATATTCTAAAAAAAATGTTGAAGCAATCATATAGAATATGTAGACATAGTCTGAGACTTTATGTTAGACGATACATAGTCTAAATATTCACACTTACAATACAGTACTGAATATGATAAGCAGAGGTTCTTAATACAATAAAATACTACTCTCAAATAGAAAGAACAAGCTGCTGTACAATATATACACTATGGCTATTTCCTGTTGGAAACGACACAGCGCCAGCAGCCATTTATTGGATTTCTTGGCCTGTAGGCCTGTTTGGTGAGAACGTACGTGACTTGGCTGGCCCATGCACCGACAGAGAGAAGGATAAGGATAGCACGGACGAGGGTTTCCCACGCAGCGCCACTTCTCCCATTCCCCACTTCTTTGCTCGATCTGGCACAACACCTCACCACACCGTCTCTTCTCTGCTCATGGCGTCGTCTTCAAGGGAGGCGGGGTGTGCCCCGCATCTCCGCACGGCCCCCGCCGCTGCTGCACGCCCCGGGGGCACCGGTGAGGCCGAGGGCCGCCGGCGACCACGCGCCCCGGACGGCTGCGCGGTTTTGCGCCATGGCCGCGGCGAACTGCCGCAGTATCCGACGCGCCTCCGGTGGAGGTGTGGGAGGGAGGGGTGGCGCTGGAGGCGGGGGTGGTGTCGCCGGTGATGAATGAGGCGGCGGCGGCGTCGACGACGAGCCCTGTCCTTCCATCTCCTCTTCTTCTTCCTTGATGGTCATGTTCAGATCGGGGATGGTGGAGTAGGCGTGGACTTCCACTGCTGCCGGCGTCGGAGACGGAAGATCCGGGACAGGACGGTATCCAGGAGGGAAGAAGTGCTCCGGCAGTTCATCCGACGGCGTCGGTGACGGCAGCCGCGGTTGTGCGCCCGTACGCGCTGGGCACGGTCCAAACTCGTGCTGCAGGCAGTACGGGGGCAGTGGTGGCGGCGCGAGTTCACAAGGGAACATCTCCTCTTCTCCGAGAAACGGCGCCGATGGCCCTGCAAGCAACCACTCCATCGGAGGGATGGAGAAGACAGTTGGTGTAGTCATGTGTCCGACGTACTCGTTGGCGACTGCCGGAGCCGAAGGCCCGGCCTGGTGCATTGCAGGTATCTCTCCATTTGCAGCAGTGGCCGTGGCGGAAGGCCCAGCCTGGTGCACAGGATGGTTGCCATGGCGTGCATATCCAGGGCGGCGGTTCTGGCGGTGGTTCCAGGCGAAGAAGCGGCGACATGGGCCGCTCCTTACACCAAGGCCATGACGGCGACGTGCGGCACGGTGGCGAGGAGTGTGGGAAAGGCGACGACTCTCTCTTTGGATAAAGCGAGCGAAAGCGAAAGCCGCAGATGACAGGTTTCTCCCTGCCATGACCTACCTTTTCTTGTCCTTCCCGGTGATGGCTCTCTCTTTCGGCAGAGCAGTGCTGATAACGTGTATATGATAAAAGTGATTGTACGAATGATCTGATGCTTTCATTGATTAAGAATCACATATTTATACAAGATTTGGGACGCATTGTGAAGGCGTCTGTACAAAGAGGCGCATGTACGGACAGATGACGCTTGGACACTAATAACCGCTAACTACGTTTCCTAACGACGATTCGCTAAAGACGCATTGTGAAGGCGTCTGTACAAAGAGGCGCATGTACGGACAGATGACGCTTGGACACTAATAACCGCTAACTACGTTTCCTAACGACGATTCGCTAAAGACGCTTCGTTGATGTCGGTTCTCAACAGTTTCAGTGAGCGGGGAGAGGAGACCGCGAGAGGATAAGCTGCGGTCGCCACGACGACACGTCCTACCAACGAAAAGATAATCTGACGTGGCTCACTCCGTGCGTGAAGATTCGTGCGTCCATAACCAATGGTATCCAACACGTTCGGGCTGAAACGTCCAAAATCTGACGTTCGGCACTTATAGATTCCCTTTTTTTTCATCGCCCGGCCGTTTCCGTGACCGAAACGACCTAATCCTTACGAGCGACCGAGTTCAGCTCGGCTGGAAGTCCACCCGAGGTTACTCTTGAATCTCATATATGTATATATATATGGGTCAAAAAGGAAGGACAATAACCGCAGCATCAAAGTGGAAAGAAGTTTATAGAGCTACCTGCCCGTTCAGGCTAGCGCTGGCGAGTGCCGACTCCACGTACGTATACGAGCATAGCCGCCGGCAGCTCCAGGGCGGCTACCGCGCTCGCAAAGTGCTGCATGGCGGCCAACGCGCGCGGAACCATGGCGGATCAGCGGATGGTAGACGGCGCGATCCCGACGAAGAGGGAGCGTGAGCAGCCCGACGAGATGAGTACGTCGTCGAGAAGGACATGGTGAAGCGGTTCAAGAGCGGGGGCGACCCGGCGGCCAACAACCCCGATATCTTGCAGCGATACGGGCCGGTAATGTCGGACAACAAAGCCCATCGCCTCCTCAGGGAGATCCAGGACGGCGCGACCTCGACGAAGAGGGAGCGTGAGCAGCCCGACGAGGAGAACTTTGAGTACATCGTCGAGATGGACATGGTGAAGCGGTTCAAGAGCAACTACTGGGGCGACCCGGCGGCCAACCCCGATATCTTGCAGCGATACGGGCCGCTCTTTTCCCGGATGGACGCTGAGGACAACGAGGCCCATCGCCTCCTCAGGGAGATCCGGGAGTGGCGCGCCCGTGGGTGCCCTGACGACCCTGAGGCGACCTAGGACTGAATCGCCAGCGGATGCAAGAAGCTAGCTCTCGCGGCCGGTTGAACGATGAACGTCGTTTCGGTGCACGTTTGTGTGCAGTGCAGCAGCTACTCTCTCTCTCTCTAGCTACAGGCAGATTTTTATCTATATTTTTTATTTTATTTTTATCTTTTTATGTTTCTGTGATACTATTTGTTAATGAGTGCAGCGATTCGGTGCCCAGGCTCATCTGCACCCAATCAGAAAAAAATTCGAAAAAAATACTAAAAAAATTCAAACAATTTCAAAATTTTCCCCATGATAGACAATTTATTGCGTGAGGTTCACTCCAAATATTAGCTCATTTGAACATCTCACTAACTCGTAGCAAAAAAGACAAATCGGGTCAAAACAGTACTTGAACAGTAAACTGTTCTACAGACCTTGAATTTGTCTTTTTTGCCGAGAGTTGCTCAGTTGTCCAAATCATTTGAAAATTGAGTTGGATCCCAGGCACCAAATTGTCTACCATGGAAAAAATTGATTTTTTTTGAATTTTTCTAGTACTTTTTTTTGAATTGTTTATTCAACACTGGTGCAGATGAGCCTAGGCTCAGAAAAAGATTTTTGTTGTTAATGTACTATTGTGATCCAATTTGATATTATCTCTTCACCTCGCCGTCACCAACTTTTACAACTCTCCCTTGCATTGCGTGGATGCTGCCTAAATTTTGGTCTTTATAGGAATCCGAGCTATGACGTGTGGCAATATAGCAATGGTCACCCTGCATCGATTGCGGGTAGTAGTGGCACCCTCATATATTACACTTAAAAGGAGGTGTTGTATCCTCAACTCGCTCGTCAAGGTTTGGCAGACCGTCTCCGTCAAGGAACCTTTATGTGTGAGAGATTCATTACTCCTTTTTGTACTCTCTACATTTAAAATGTGAAGTGTACTAGGTTTTTCAAAAGCCAATTTTTTTATGTTTGATCAAGTTTATATTAAAAATATGTCAACATGTACAATACAAACTAATAAATAAATAAAATATATACATGAAAATGGAAAAAAAAATGTGCTATAGGTCTAGGCCAATGAAGCAAAGTTTCAGGCTTATACTTCTTAGGGCATCTCCCACGCTAACCGAAAATGGACAGAGTGCACACTGGTCCATGATGGCTTGCAAGTGTAGTGATACGTCTCCAACGTATCTATAATTTTTTATTGTTCCATGCTATTATCATCTTGGATGTTTTATATGCATTATTATGCTATTTTATATTTTTTTTAGGGACTAACCTATTAACCTAGTGCCAAGTGTTAGTTGCTGTTTTTTTCTTCTTATTTTTTTCTTTACAGAAAATCAATATCAAACGGAGTCCAAATGGAACGAAATTTTTTGAGGATTTTTCTTGAACCAGAAGACACCCAGGAACCTTCAAGAGGGGTCAGAGGGACCACCAATTGGCGACAAGCTCGGAGGGCACGCCCCGGGGGGGTGTCCCAGGCTTGTGGCCCCCCTGATGCTTCCTCTAACCCTGATCTTTGTTCTATAAATACCTAAATATTCCCCGTATACCAGAGGGCACACCAAAAATACTTTTTTGCTGCCGCAACCTTCTATTCTCGTGAGATCCCATCTTAAGGCCTTTTCCGGCACACATCAACCTTGCTGCCCCTTCGATGATGTGAGAGTAGTTTACCACAGAGCTGCGGGTCCACAGCTAGTAGCTAGATGGCTTCTTCTCTCTCTTTGATTTTCAATACAATGTTCTCCTCAATGTTCTTGGAGATCTATTCAATGTAATCTTCTTTTGCGGTACGTTTTTTGATATCCGATGAAAAGTGTGTTTATGATCAGATTATTTATGAATATTATTTGAGTCTTCTCTGAACTCTTTTATGCATGATTAACAAACCTCTGTGGGGATCTTATTCCCCACGTGGGTCGAGGTGTACCAACTAAATGCACAGCCCGTCCGCGGTAATGGGCCACCCCGTTAATATGGTTTTGCCTTCTTTATCTGGTTGTTCGCTTTCTTTATCCCTTTTTCTTTATTTGTTTTCCTTTTTCCTTTTTTACTTTTCCTTTTTCTGTTTTCAAATATGTATCTTTCTAAAAATTGTGAACTTTTCCTAAAATCTAACATTTTTTAAATTCATTAATAGTTTTTTTTGTGAACTTCCTTGCAAATCTAGAACATTTTCGAAACTCATGATTTTTTTAAGTTTGCAAAATTTAAAAATTTGTGAAAATATTCAAACTTGTGAACATTTTTTGAATTTGCTAAGTTTTTAAAAAATTGAACTTTTTACAATCTCACGAATATTTTCTTAAATTTGTGAAAAAAATTCGAACTCATCAACATTTCTGAATTCATGAACATTTATTTTTTAAATTTGCGAGTAATTTTTGAATTTTTGGACAAAAATTGTGAATTCTTTAGAGTCCTTGAAACTTTTGTTTTGGTGAACATTTTTTGGAATCAGCAAACCCTTTTTAATTCCTATAATTTGTTTTTGCAGTTTGGGAACAACATATTAAATTCATGAATTTTTTGAATAAGAGAACATATCTTTTAATTCATGAAAAAATGAAAATAAAAAAAGGAAAAATACCAGGGTCGCTCCTGAACCACACATGGACCGCCCAAAAGCGGAAGCGTGGGGTAGTGGGGGCTTCACGTTGCGAGCCACCAAACGCTATGTGTGCTAAATAGGAGGACCCAACGCGCGAGAGAGCTATATCGCGCAAGTATACCTCTCGTCTCGAGGAGCTCCTGTTCGGCGCCTTAAGCGCCCGAACAGGTTCCTCGCACACACAGGTCCCTCTCGTGGGCCAGCCTAAGAAGACTGAAATCACTTCCTTGTTGCTCGATCGCGGTTGACCGTTCAACTATTGACTTTTGGAAAAAGCGATAATACTAAAAATAATAATCATGAATTCCCAAAATGTTCACGGATTTTGAATAAAGTTTCACAAACTTCAAAAATATCCAAAAGATTTAAAAAAAACTTCATCAAATTTGAATAGAAGTTCACAAACTTTTAAAAAAGCTTATTGAATTTGTGAAAAGTTCAGCAATTTTGAAAACAAGTTCATCGAATATGAAACAATTCATCAAATTGGAAGAAAAAATGTCCATCAAAATTGAAAATAAATTCATCCATTTTGCAAAGAAGTTCATTGAAATTGATTTTTATAAAATTTGAAAAAAGTTCATTCATTTTGAAAAATATCATCAAATTTGAAAAAGCTTGCGAATTTTGAAAAATTTAAAAAATAAGAAATAAAGAGGAAAAAAGATGAATGAAAAGAAACAGGGAAAAAAAAGAGAAACCCAACTAAGAATGGTCCAGAAACCAGGGGCCTTTTGTGATCCGGAAACTATCCAGTGAGCCAGAAAAACCCGGGCTTGTGGAAGCTTCCCAAAACCAGGGGCTTTCAACGAACTGGATAGGAATAAAATAAAATGAAAATAGGTAAGAAGCCACAGGTGCTAAGTTGTCCTTGTGGCTACTACGGTTTACACTTGAGGAATAGATCGCGAGATTGATTCCGCGTGAGTATGCACCTTATTTGCAGTTTAACAAAATAAAAAGGGCAAATGGGTCGGCCAATGCGGATGGCGCGTGTGCACGTTTGTAAAAATGCATAGTAACGCGTGATTAAAGTGCCAAATAGAAAATGCCGCGAGCGCACACCTTTTTTGCAGTTTAACAGAATAGAGGGAAAAAGGCAAATGGGTCGCCCAACACTGAGGCGGTGGTGTGCGCCCATTTGCAAAATGCATAGTAAAAGGCGCTTAAAGCCCATTATAAGAAATGCCCTCGTGTCGCCTTAAAGCCTTGTTCCCTCTTGTAGCTCCTGGGACGGCCCATTTGTCTGTTTTTTGGTTATTGAACGCTCGCTTATGGTAGTTGTTCCATCGCTACATTATTTTGGTTAGATTTTGGGTAGTTTTTCCTCTTTATATTTTTTTAATTTTCCTTTGCTTGCTCTTCTGGTTTTCTCTCTTTTTTCATCCATTTTCTTTTTCTGTAATGGTTTACTTATTTTTTCACGATTTCCATTGATTTTTCTTTGATTCTTTCTTGTTTTCCATGCTTTTTTATTTTCTTTCTTTCCTTGTTTTTCTTAATTTTCATTGGTTTTTGCCATAATTTTTATTTCTTTCTTGCGTTTCTTCGGGTTGCACTGTCTTTTTTTCAACACATGTCTACATTTTTCATACACATGTGTACATTTTTCGTGTACAATAGGAATATATTTTTTTGTACATATTTAACATTTCAAACCCATGAATAGCATTTTTTTAATTTATGTTTGACGACTACTTTTTCCATAATCATTTTAAATTATTGGTATCTACCAGGAACATTTTTAATACATGTTTAACATTTTCTAAATATATGATCAACGTTTTTTTATGCATGATCAACATTTTTGAAAACTTTATTTTTGATGTTAAATTTTTTAATACACCTTTTGCATTTTCCATATACATCAAGGCATTTTTTATATAGGTTTTACATCTTGTAAATACATGATGAACATTTTTTATCTCCTTTTTTTGTCATATGCGTCATACATTCTCCAAATATATTCCTAAATATAAGACGTTTTGGTGCTCCAAATTGAACTACCAAAACATCTTATATTTAGGATCGGAGGGAGTACATGTTAAATATTTTTCAAATGCGTGATTAACATCTTATCAAAAAACATATATATTTTTAATGCAAATAATTTTTGAAATTGTGAACAAGTTTTGAAAAAACAAATAAACATTAGAACATGAACTGTTTTTGGAAAATTTGAAAAAGAAATAAACATGCAAACATTTGAAACATGGGAAAGAACTTAAAACATAAACAATTTTCTGAAAAGTGAACAAAATCTGAAAAACATGAACATTTTTTGTAAAGATGAACAGAAATTGAAATATGAACAATTTGTGAAAACATCAACAAGTGTTTTTTGAAAATGTGAGAATTTATGGAAATTGTGAACAGATTTCGAATTCTGAACAATTTTTTTGCACTGTGAACATTTTTTTGAAGGACAGTCCAATAATACTATTGTCAAGTTTGTTTAGGGATGAAGACCGCTACTTCTTCAGCTTGCGTTGATTTTTTCCTTGAAGAGGAAAGGTGATGCAACAAAGTAGAGATAAGGCAAATGGGTCGCCTAGCGTGGAGGCGGGGTGTGCACCCGTTTGCAAAATGCATAGTAACAGGCGCTTAAATCCCCATATAGGGAATGCACTCGTCTCGCCTTAAAGCTTTTGTTCCCTCATGTAGCCGCTGGGACGACTCATTTATCTGTTTTGTGGCTATTGGACGCTCGCTTATGGTAGTTGTTCCATCGCTACATTGCTTTGGTTAGGTTTTGGGTAGTTTTTCCTCTTTCTATATTTTTAGTTTTCCTTTGCTTGCTCTTTCGGTTTTCTCTCCTTTTTCATCCATTTTCTTTTTTTAATGGTTTTACTTGTTTCTTCACAGTTTCCATTGTTTTTTTTTTCTTTGTTTCTTTCTCGTTTTCCATGGTTTTTTTATTTTCTTTCTTTCTTTGTTTTTCTTAGGTTTCATTGGTCGCTTAGGCGCTAGGCAATGACCAAACACCGCGTTTAGGGCATAAACGAAAGTCTAGGCAGGGCAAGCAAGGAATTGTCTACCCAAGCAAGAAATCATGTCATATTGCATTGATAAACCAAACGGGTCACACTTCAGTGGAATTAGCTGGTGGTTAACTTATTTATATGCCTTAAATTAATATCGACACACATATAATAATAAAAAATACACCCTAATAGTAAAAACTGTATTACCGCCGATTGCGCTTAAGCACCGCCTCGCTTATGCCTACCGCCTTTTCCAACCTTGGTTTTCGCCATTATTTTTTGTTTCTTTCCTGTGTTTCTTCGGGTTGCACCTTCTTTTTTTAACACATGTCTACATCTTTCATACACATGTGTATATTTTTCGTGTACAATAGGAATATATTTTTTTGTACATCTTTAACATTTCAAATCCATGAATAACAATTTTTCTAAAAATATATGTTTGATGACTACTTTTTCCATAATCATTTCAAATTTTTGGTATGTACCAGGAACATTTTTTAATACATGTTTAACATTTCTTAAATATATTATTAACACTTTTTTATACATGATCAATATTTTGAAAAACTTTATTTTTGATGTTCAATTTTTTAATACGCGTTTTACATTTTCCATATACATGCAGACATTTTTTATACAGGTTTTACATCTTGTAAATACATGATGAACATTTTTATATGTATGTTTTGATGTCTACTTTTTTTTCCATACACGTTGTACATTTTTCAAATATGTTCCTAAATATAAGACGTGATGGTAGTTCAAACTGAACTACCAAAATGTCTTATATTTAGGAATGGAGGGAGTACATGTTAAATATTTTTCAAATGCATGATTAACATTTTATCAAAAAACATTTATATTTTTAATGCAAATAATGTTTGAAATTGTGAACAAGTTTTGAAAAAACAAAAAAACATTAGAACATGAACTGTTTTTGGAAAACTTGAAAAAGAAACAAACATGCAAAAATTTGAAACATGGGAAAGAACTTAAAACGTAAACAATTTTCTGTAAAAGTGAACAAAATTTGAAAAACATGAACATTTTTGTAAAGACGAACAGAGATTGAAAAATACGAACAATTTGTGAAAACATCAACAAGTTTTTTTAAAAAAAATGTGAGAATTTATGGTAATTGTGAACAGATTTCGAATTCTGAACAAAATTTTTGAATTGTGAATATTTTTTTGGAGGACAGTCCTGCCCTGATGGAAATTGGGTTTAAAATGGGTTTGTAAAGATTGTAATTATGTGGGGAAGAAACAATATGAAAACCCCAATGTGCTAAACCGTGCAGTAGCATCTTCATGATGGGTGGAAAATTTCAGTTTGCACAATCCTGTCAGTACACTAGAAACCGACAGTTCACACCCATTCAGTTCAAACCAAGCTATCTAAACCAACAATTCGCATAACATTCAGTTGAAACAAACTATTCTCGAGACTGTTTGGCTTTCGGCTGGAAAAACTGGTGCACTGCGAGCACGCTGGTAATCAACCCAGCGTGCTCGGATGGGTAGCCAGAAGAGCCGGAGGCTCGAGAGGGACGGCCAAGAGCTTCACCTGCTCAAGCCGAAGGGTGCGCGCCTCTTCTGCAAGGATATCGTAGCCCTGTACAAGCTTCTGGACGGTCGCCTTGATGGCCTTGATGCGAGAAGCTCCGTCCCCGCTGCGGTTGACGCGCGCCTCGGTCTGTAGCCGCTGCCTCTCCCTCACGAGCTCATCAATCTCTCTCCATCGCGACCCCATCTTGTCGTATACACGTACCAGCCGCTGTAGTACGGCCTCGCTCGCCGCAGTGTTGTCTTCGGGCACCTCCGGCTCCGGCTCCGGGTCAGCTGCAGGCGTACTGTTGAGGTCGTTGGAGGGCGGCGCCACGGTCAGCACGCCGTCGTCCTTGGGCGAGCTTGAAGAAGCCCGGCGTGCAGCGTCGGGGTCCCCTGCGACGAGCGTGTCCTCGATGATGCCGACCTCAAGACCGTCGGCTGCTGTTCGCTCCCCGCCGGCATGAACCTGGTCCGACGCTGGACGCAGAGCATCGCCTCCATCTGCGGGCTTGGCCTCCTGCTGGAAAGAATCAACGTGCGCAACCTCAGAAATCAAAGAACAAGAACTCGAGATTTACCAAGAACACAGAATACAAGATTGCACAGAACCCGCAAGCGAGCAAGAATCTCTCACCTTGCAGAGCGCCTCCGCGACGGTGCGCTTGGGCACCCACGCCACCCTCGGAAGGAGGACGCTGAGGATCGGAACGACGTGCGCCGCCTCGGACGCGCGCCGCCCGAGCGCCGGGGCAGCCGTCCGGTGCTGCCGGGGCAGAAGAGCGCGCCCGCTCGCGCCAGACAGGAACGGTAGGTGGGGCGAGCGGAGCCTGGACGTAGACTGGGCGCGGGCGCGCTGCTTCGCCATCGAAGACCCGCCCGACGCGAGCGCCGCCGCCGCGTCCTCCACGGCGCGCTCCGCCGTGCCCGGAAGCGACCGACGGGTACACGTCGCCGTCTCGGTCGCCGCGCTGTGGAGCGGGCGGGTGGCCTCCCCGATCGTGCCAGCCGCGGCTCCCGCGCCCTCCACGGCGCGCACCGCCGTGCCCGGAAGCAACCGACGGGTACACGTCGCCCTCTCGGTCGCCGCGCTGTGGAGCGGGCGGGTGGCCTCCCCGATCGTGCCAGCCGCGGCTCCCGCGTCCTCCACGGCGCGCACCGCCGTGCCCGGGAGCGACCGACGGGTACACGCCTCCGTCTCGGTCGCCGTGCTGCGGAGCGGGCGCAGCCTGGACGTAGATGGCTGCGGCCCCATTGGCGATCCGCTCCTGGCGCCAGGCGCGAGCCGCGCGTCGTCCGCGGCGCGCACCGCCGTGCCCGTCTCGGTCGGCGTGCTGCGGAGCGGGCGCGGGCTCGACGTGGACGGGCGGGTGGGCGACCTGCTCGTGCCAAGCGCGGCGCGCACCGCCGTGCCGGGAAGCACCCGGCGCGTGCACTCCCACGGGCCGGTGTGCCGGCTGCGTGCGGCCCGCAGCAGGCAAGACGTCGGGGCCGTGCAAAGGCCGCTGGCGCGGGTGGCGCTCGCGCCAGACGCGAGCTGCGGGGCCTCGCGGTGGCCCGCCACGGCGTGCGCCGCCGCGGAAGGAGCACGGCTGCATTGTGTTGGATGTTTTGGGAGAGGAGAGGAGTTGGTTAGGGGCGGTTAGAGCCGGAGTGCGGGGGCTTTATAGGAGGGGGCGGAGGGCGGGAGGAAGAAGGCCACCCCGGGGGCAGACCAGACCGGCAGAGGATGCACCGGGACGCGTTCTGGGGCGCACGATCGAACTGGGTTTGGGTAGCGCTTCTGAACAGCCTACGCTACGCGAGCTCCCAATGCGGACCCCGCTGCCTGCCGGCTTGATCCGCCGTGGGCGAGGATGCGCAGGAGGACGCTTGATGCTTGACACTGATGATGGCCATTCCCCCTCGTTTGCCCGCTCCCCTGACGCGTCGTCCGGCGCCTTGCCCCGGAGCTCATTGTATGTACTTTAATGTATACATGAATTGTAAGTAATTGATGCATGCATTGTGTTACTTACACTAGATTCTCTCTTCATTTACACGGGCGTTACACTGCCATATGTCGTAGTACTCTCTGAACATTTCATTATTTCAACACCAGAATTCACCTTCCAGATTTTATTTTAGATGGTAAATATTGCCTTTTTTCTGCCTCAAATCAGAGAGATCCTGATCCAGACTACGCAAGAAATTAGAGAAACGTTCACCTCTTTTAAACACACATCTGTCTTTTTTCTTTTCTTTTTGCAACAACAGAGGGACGGACTGTACAACGATCCTCTGAAACCATCTGCATCTACAATTTGATAACTACACTATACACTACACCGGAGTACAACACCATCATGCCCTCGTGTGACCCCTGCCTAGCAAGCATATGCAGACAAGCATCAGCAAACTTGATCTTACCACAGCATCAGGCTCGCCGCTCACAGCCATCCTCCAGCATCAGGCTCACACGCGGCAGCATTATTCTGAACATTTTCATCGTCAAAGATTAGGAGCCGCGTTTTCATGTTTCCAGTAAAATTAATCTGCACAAGTTTTTCAACATGGAAAATTAGCCATTGGTAAAGTTAATCTGAGAAACATACTCCCTCCTTCCCAAAATATAAGGCGCGCGTTGACCTTTTGGCCTTCATCACACAACTTTGACTATGATTTTCACTTACTGTATGCCTACAAAATTATCATAAAGACATATGAAATTTAATTGTTTTGCAAGAAAAATACGATGGCACTATTGATACATGTTCAATCCATGTACCTTGATATATATTAATGCTCAAAATCGTGCATCAAAAGTCGTGCAAAATCAAGCGCGCCTTATATTTTTGGAAAGGAGTACTACACCAACAGCCTTTCCTTTGCTGACAAAAACATTGGTTCTTTCCGATGGAAAAGGTCCACCCAAATTACTCCTACTTTCAAAACCGAATATCTAGATATAATGATTGGTTCGCTCGAGAACCCTTCCTCCTACCAGAAGGGTCCCTGTGCGAACATTTTGTTCCTCATGTATATAATGTCGACAAAAGATGGACATTGGCCACTGTTTGCTTCGACCAAAAAAATTGACATGCTTTATGTTGTAAAATAGCCATGAAAGAAGCAACAAAGAAATGTTGTAGATCATAACCAAATTGCCTTGACAAAAAGAGACAAAATTTTCCATGTTGCATAGCAAAACAATTTCACATACAAATATAACCAAACACAACGTGAAAAAAATCCATTATATAGATTACAAAAATTGTAATAGTCACATCGCAATTATGGGGCGGTTGTTTCTCTGGAGTTTGAAAAATTGTGAAGAAAAAATGGTGATCGCAAATCAAATTTTGTTGGGAAACAAAACGAAGGTGTAAGACAACGGAAATAGCCACGGTCTAATTAAACAAACTGACATGGTCTAAATAATAAATTGCCATCCTACCTACAATATTTTTTTCATGTTAAGTCCACTAAATTTGCCATGGTAAGTATAATATATTTGTCATGGAAAGTCTAGTATATTTTTCATGGTAAATCTAATAAAATTGCCATGACCCAAAAATTACGAAAATCATTGTTTGTGTAGAATTTCTATGCTGCATACAGACTACTTGCCATGGCGCTCTAACAACAAAACATGTCTTGCCATGCATGAGAAAGAAAGTTTGCCATTTTTCTATAATTTGCCACGTTTAGGAAAAAGAAATGCCTTCAAATTGGCATATGTGACCATAAGAAGGCAATTTTCGAAATTTCCATGTGTGGAGAACAATTTCCTATAGTTGTCGTGTGAGCACTAAAATATTTACAACAAATTGCCATGTGCCTATTAGCAATAGTTCCAAAAATAGGAACATGTATGGTGAAAATCTTGAAAGAAACATGGAAGAAGTGACATGATAGATTTAGACATAAATATCATAAAATCGCGGCAAATTAAGAGAATTTGTAATGGTGAGATGGTAAGCTTAAGATTTTTTTGTCATGCAACAACACACGGCAAAAGAGTTTAGAATGTAGTACAATATTAGAAACAAAATATTTGACTTTCCATGCTACTTATAATATACTCCAAGGTAAGTCTAATAAATTTGCCATGGTAAGTCTAATATATTTGCTAGTAGAAAATTTAATTATCATAGCAAATTGCAACTAAAAAGAATTTTTAATTGACATGGCAACACATATGTACAAACTAACAAAGAGCTTAGTTCTCGTGTGAGTAATACACATGGTGGCAATCTACAACAAAACATGAAAGAAGCGACATGGCAAAATTTTGTAACTAGCTCTATATATTATGGCAAAAATAGGAAGAAAATGTTCTCGTTGAACATGGCAACCATTATGATCATGACAATGGTACCAAAAGGCTAGAACAGTTCATGGCAACTTGTATGAGTATGTGCAAAATTACTGCATAGAATTCAAATCACGTCTAGACTCGCAGTGGTAAATTTGCTATACCATTTGCATCCATAATGCAGAGTGGTATGGGTATGTGCAGACAGTTTTAAGCAGGCTAGCCCTAGCATCTGCCGCGCTGCTGCAACCTCGCCATTTCTGTCTCTCCTTCAGCTCTCTCACACTCGCAGATGGATGAGGGAATGGGATAACGTCGGACGGAGTGGCTGAGGCGTCGTGGGTTAAAGACCGTGTTCGCAGGTTTGGTATCGGCATGAATGTTTCCAGCAAACCGACGTGGCACCATCCCTTGCGCCGAGATTCGTGCAACTAGATCCGACGACAGGAGGTGCATTTGCTGGGAATTGCCAAATATCTGACATTTTTGCCCAGTAAATTTTTCCTTCGAAAATTATGCATCATGTAATGTGGGGAAGAAACATTGCATCTTTTTGGTATGACATCTGGATTGAATGTGACGCGCAGATAATTAAGCTACAGTGACTCCCTATACTAATGATGTCACGTCACCACGATTACTGTTGATAAACTCGCGTTGAGTCAAACCCCATCAAAATTTCAAATTTAAATTCAAGTCAAACTATAAAAGTTTTCAATTGTCAAAATAAAATGTTCATCATCTGGAAAATATCCATTTGTTAATATTGGTGGTGAACCAACATTTTCTCAAAAAGTTTAAATGCCATAAAGTAATTAAAACAGTGGCCTAAACTATAATTTAATTTCTTTTTATATTATAAAAATACTAAACTAATTTATTTTGGGTCCGAGTTAAATATGGCAGTGTCCTAATTTATTAATACTAATTTAGGTGCTAACATTATATTTTGGCAAACTAAAATAAAAGGAAACTAGAAAACAAAACAGAAAACAAAAAAAGGAAAAACAAAGTTAAAAGAACCCCTCTGACTGGGCCAACTGGCCCAGCTGCCCACCTGGGTCGACCCGATCCACCCCAGCCGAACTTCCCTCTCCCCTTTCCTCTGTTCACAGAACAGAGGCGTGGCACACATCCATGGCGCCCTGGCCATGGATGGCCTCCACGTCGCCCCTCTGGTCGTATAAACAAGCCCCCGCGAAACCCTAGACAGACCTCATCCATTCCCCCATCGATCCCCCATCGCCCCCTCCTCTTCCGCTCGATTTCGAGCTCGATATCCTCCGCGGTCACCTATGCCTCGCCCTCTTGCCGCGGCCACCCTCATCGTCGTCGCTCGGGAACATGTACTGGAGGATCTCCGCGCTCGGCTTCGTCCGTTCCGCGGACCATCTTGAGCCGAGGAGCTGCGTAGCCGGTGCCATCGTCGTCTTCTTCAACCGGCCGCCACCAACTCGCCATCAATGCCGTCACTCCGGTCCGCCCCGACCCTCACCAAGCACGCCAACACACTCACCGTGAGCTCCTCCCTCGGACCCCCCCCTTTTGATTTGTACGCCGTACGTCGCCTTCACCATCGTGCCGAGCTCCCGCTTGCTTTTGTTGCTGCCTGATGCAGCGCTGCTTTTTACTACTGCTGCTGCTATATTGCTGTGTGTTGCCGCTTGTGCTGCTTCTCGCGAGCGCTGCTACTGCTCGCTAGCTGCTCTGTGTGCTGCTCCGCTGCTGGACGCCGGCTGCCGCTAGCTGCTGCCTTTTTGCTGCTACTACTGCTGCCGCCAGTGCTGCCACTCAGGGCCGTACCCTAGAAAACTGGGGCCCAGTACAAAATCAAATATTAGGCCCTCGATAGCATTGGAAATTAGGAAAAATATTATTAAGAAAGGAAATTAGGAAAACAAATTACAAAAATTTATAATATATTTCATGTTGGCGGTACAAATGTTTGAAGAACTACATCTTATAAGAAAACTAAGAGGCAATACTATGTACTGTTCGGGAGTAGTTTTAAAAACAGCACATCGGAGAAAAGGATGAAACAACCTTTGATCTATATTTGGGACTGCAGCGCGTGTCACTCTGATTGTCCGGTTCAGGTTCGTTCCTCTTGATAAGTCGGAGACCAAGTGATAGTGCTCTGGCCTAGGAACTCCAATCGGGGCACCCAAATTACTGGGCAGGGAAGCAGAAACAGAGAAGAGTAATCAGAATTCCAGAAGAAAACATTGAATAAACAGATGGTGTTGAGGAGGGTGGAACACACCTGTTCAGATTCACTGGACGAACAGATTTATTTTCAGAAAGTGCGTAGGAATTAATCCACGGAGTAACATCAGCAGCTTGTCTTACTGGAAGAGGAAGCAATGTGTGCTGAGGCCGTTAAGCACTTGAGCTGGAAGTTGAAGAGAAAGTGAAGAAGAGAGTTCTTTGGGAAGGAGGAGTCGTGCGTGAGATGGGATCTAGGAATTACTACTCTCGGTACAGGTTCCCAAGCCAGTAGTAGTACTACCCACCAGTACTTGGTCAATTGCATTGATTAGTCATCAATCAAGATGTCATTAGTAGTGTTGCTATCACATGCAAAATCGGGGGCCCTAGTAATTCGGGGGCCCTGTGCAGTGAACACCCTGCACATGTGTCCCATACGGGCCTGTGTGCCACTGCCCCGCGGCCCTGTGCGCCTCGGCCATTCCCTCGCGCGTGGCGCTCGTGCCCGGACCGCGCCCTGCTTGCCTCCCGCCCCCGGCCGCTTGCAACCTCCCGCCACGGCCCACGCTCTCCCTGGCCGAGCCTGCCACTGGCCGTCGCCGCCGCCGTTGGCCAGGGCCACACCCTGCTACCCGCGGCCACTGCTCGCCCGGCCGGCGCCCTGTACTACGGTGCGTGCTAGCCCCCTGCCGTTGACCGGCTTATCCCACTGACGTATGGGCCAGCTTTAGCTAGGATTAGGATGAAAACTAATTAACTTTTAGTTAATTTCGCTGACATGTGGACCCCGCTATAAATTAAACTGATAGATTAAATTAAAACATACAGTCGGGACCCACCTTTACTATTCACTTTTGACCGGTCAAATGTTGACTGGGTCAACTCTGCTGACTGGACCCTCCCTGGCCCACTATCAGCCATAGGTGCACTCTGGCTGGATACACTTTTGGGTGTACCTAGCAATTAACCGTTTTATTCTCGAATTAAATTAAATCCAGGAGTTTTTAGAGTATGTTTAAAACTTCGAAAAATCATAGAAAAATCCATATCTCGGATGAAAATACTTTGTACATGAAAGTTGCTCAGAAAGTCGAGACGAATCCGAATAAGCAGTCCGTTCGTCTGCCACACATCCCTACCATAGCAAACCTGCAACCATACCCCTCTGATTCATTTGTCCGAAAATGCCAAACTTTGGGAAAACTTTCCCGGGTGTTATCCCCCTTCGCCGGCATCGTGTAGCCCTGCGCTAGAGCACCCCTAGCACTGCTTATTACCTGTCATGCATATGTGTGCCTTGTATTTACTGTTTCTTCCAACTCTTCTCTCTAGTAGACCCCGAGACCGCTGATGATGCCGCGGTGATCGTCTACGTCGACGACGACCGTTCTTCCCTTTTAGCGGAGCTTCCAGGCAAGCCCCCCTTTGATCATCCCGATATCACCCACTTCATTCTCTCTCTTGCTTGCATTAGATTTTGCTACTATAATTGATTGCTCCTATTCTGATGCATAGCCCGCTTTTGTACCTACTATTGTTACCTACCTACTTACCCTAAACTGCTTAGTATAGGTTTGTTGGTGATCCATCAGTGACCCCCACCTTGCCCCTGTTGCCCCTGCTTCATCATCGATGACTCGATTAACGTGATCGACGACCAGAGACCGACACATCACTTCACCCCCTTAGTTATACGACTCTACCTAGTTACTATCAAGTGTCGAGGGTGATACCTCGTAACGCACTCCTGATGATAACTCTGTAGTGTAGCTATTCGGTCGTGGTCACCGAGGGTGATTCTTCCTTCACCACTCCTGATATGAATCTATCGTGCAGCCCCTCAAGTGTGAACCTCGAGGTTGATTCCTCCTACGTTCACCTTGATGATTACATCGACTGGAATCCACCGAGGGTAATTCCTCGGGGTTTCCCCCTTGATGTTTGGACAAACGGTTACCTTGGCTTTACTTGAGACCTTTGTGAAAGTCGGGCGGCCCCGGAGAGCACCCACAAGATAATTACGTGGCACGGCCGGGCATTCTGGGCCCTTGTCGTAAGTCCACAAGACGGGGCGACGGGATCACATCGATCGTGAGTCTCTGCTCATCTCCGCAAGCTCATAATACACTAATGGTTTGGGTATTTGTTATGAGTTGGCCTTTGGCCTTTACGCAGTAATCACCATGCGAGAATAGTTATGGGCCTCGACGTCGCAGTTTCAGGCAAAGCTTTGTCAGACGTCCAGTTCAGCACTGCGGCACGACAGGGCCGGCACCATCCTGTAGTGGTGGAGCCTGGACTCGCCCTGCACGCAACGTCCCGGAGTGCAACGGGCGATGGGCCCAAGACCCCGGAGTGCTTAGGATGTAGACCGGCGGGGACCTCTCTGCTGAGCCTAGGTAGGGCTGCGACATGTTGGTCTTCCGAGGCCGGGCATTAACTCAAAAAAGTGTGTCCGGCCAGAGTAATCAAGCGTGTTGGAAAACGTGGTGCACCCCTGCAGGGAAGATTAATTATTCGAATAGTCGTGTCCATGGTAATGGACGTTCAGACTTGTATCCTTATCTATTACAACTAGAAATGGATACTTGAGATATGTGATGGATATGTTGGCTCCAGGATTGCTTTCTCGTAGGAAGTCGAGGAAGGATATCTCTGCGTTATTTCTACAACATGCTTGTTAATTAAACTGCTATTTTGTACTCTTCTGAATGTTGCATGATGCTTGGAGCTGCTTGAAGATGCTAGTCTTCGTTAGGCTAGGCCTTCCCCTCTATTCTAGCGTTCTCCAGTTCAGTCCACATATACAACCCCTGTATTCGATACAGTGCATACTTAGCATAGATCTGATGCTTGCGAGTTCTTTGGGTGAGTACTCACGGTTGCTTTGCTACCCCTTTTCTCCTTTCTTTCTTCTTTCCGGTTATTACAACCAGATGGTGGATCCCAGGAGCCAGATGCCACCCCCGCGACAACTACTACTACCCTGAGGGTGCTTGCTACTACGTGGAGACCACCGACGACCAGGAGTAGTTAGGAGGTCCCAGGCAGGAGGCCTTGCCTCTTTGATCATTGATGTTTGTCCTAGCCTTCTTAAGGCAAAACTTGTTTGACTTATGTCTGTACTCAAATGTTGTTGCTTCCGCTGACTTGCTTATGTATTGATACGTCTCCAACGTATCTATAATTTTTGATTGTCCCATGCTATTATATTACCCGTTTTGGATGTTTATGGGCTTTACTTTACACTTTTATATCATTTTTGAACAGGAGGCCCAACCCAAATTGCTGTTTTTTTGCCTATTTCAGTGTTTCGAAGAAAAGGAATATCAAACGGAGTCCAAACATGATGAAACCTTCGGGAGCGATATTTTTGGAACAAATGCCAACCAGGAGACTTTGGAGTGGACGTCAAGCAACAAACGAGGCGGCCACAAGGGTGCCCGGCGCGCCCCCCACCCTCGTGGGCCCCTCGAGTGTCAACCGACCTACTTCTTCCTCCTATATATACTCTCGTACCCTGAAAACATCAAAAGCGACCACGAAAACTTAATTCCACCGCCGCAACCTTCTGTATCCGCGAGATCCCATCTTGGAGCCTTCGCCGGCGCTCCACCGGAGGGGGAATCGACCATGGAGGGCCTCTACATCATCTCCAAGGCCTCTCTGATGAGTTGTGAGTAGTTTACCACAGACATTCGGGTCCATAGTTATTAGCTAGATGGCTTCTTCTCTCTCTTTGATTCTCAATACAAAGTTCTCCTTGATCTTCTTGGAGATCTATTCGATGTAACTCTTTTTGCGGTGTGTTTGTTGAGATTCGATGAATTGTGGGTTTATGATCAAGTTTATCTATGAGAAATATTTGAATCTCCTTTGAATTCTTTTATGCGTGACTAAGTTATCTTTGCAAGTCTCTTCGAATTATTAGTTTGGTTTGGCCTACTAGATTGATATTTCTTGCCATGGGAGAAGTGCTTAGCTTTGGGTTCAATCTTGCGGTGTCCTTTCCCAGTGACAGCAGGGGCAGCAAGGCACGTATTGTATTGTTGCCATCGAGGATAAAAATATGGGGTTTATATCATATTGCATGAGTTTATCCCTCTACATCATGTCATCTTTCTTAATGCGTTACTCTGTTCTTCATGAACTTAATATTCTAGATGCAGGTAGGAGTTGGTCGATGTACAGAGTAATAGTAGTAGATGCAGAATCGTTTCGATCTACTTGTCACGGAAGTGATGCCTATATACATGATCATGCCTAGATAATTTATAACTATGCGCTTTTCTATCAATTGCTCGACAATAATTTGTTCACCCATCGTAATACTTATGCTATCTTGAGAGAAGCCACTAGTGAATCCTAAGGCCCCCGAGTCTATCTTTTATCATATAAGTTTGCCATCTACTTTTATTTTCATCTTTTACTTTCCAATCTATATCATAAAAATGCCAAAAATATTTATCTTATCATATTATCTCTATCAGATCTCACTTTCGCAAGTGGCCGTGAAGGGATTGACAACCCCTTTATTGCGTTGGTTGCGAGGTTCTAGTTTGTTTGTGTAGGTGTGTGGGACTTTTGAGGAGCCTCTGATACGTCTCCAACGTATCTACTTTTGCAAACACTTTTGCCCTTGTTTTGGACTCTAACTTGCTTGATTTGAATGAAACTAACCCGGACTGACGCTGTTTTCAGCAGAACTGCCATGGTTTTATTTTTGTGCAGAAAACAAAAGTTCTCGGAATGACCTGAAAATCCACGGAGATAACTTTTGAAAATATAAAAAATACTGGCGAAAGAATCAAGGCCAGGGGGTCCACACCCTGTCCACGAGGGTGGGGGCGCGCCCCCTGCCTCGTGGCCCCCCTGGAGCTCCACCGACCTCAACTCCAACTCTATATATTCGGTTTCGCACAGAAAAAAATCAGAGAGAAAGTTTCATCACGTTTTACGATACGGAGCCGCCGCCAAGCCCTAAACTCTCTCGGGATGGCTGGAGTCCGTTCGGGGCGCCGGAGAGGGGGATTCGTCGCCGTTGTCATCATCAACCATCCTCCATCACCAATTTCATGATGCTCACTGCCGTGCGTGAGTAATTCCATCGTAGGCTTGCTGGACGGTGATGGGTTGGATGAGATTTACCATGTAATCAAGTTAGTTTTGTTAGGGTTTGATCCCTAGTGTCCACTATGTTCTGAGATTGATGTTGCTATGAATTTGCTATGCTTAATGCTTGTCACTAGGGCCCGAGTGCCATGATTTTAGATGTGAACCTATTATGTTTTCATGAATATATGTGAGTTATTGATCCTATCTTGAAAGTCTATAGTCACCTATTATGTGTTATGATCCGACAACCCCGAAGTGACAATAATCGGGATACTTCTCGGTGATGACTGTAGTTTGAGGAGTTCATGTATTCACTATGTGTTAATGCTTTGGTCCGGTACTCTATTAAAAGGAGGCCTTAATATCCCTTAATTTCCATTAGTACCCCGCTGCCACGGGAGGGTAGGACAAAAGATGTCATGCAAGTTCTTTTCCATAAGCATGTATGACTATATTCGGAATACATGCCTACATTACATTGATGAACTGGAGCTAGTTCTGTGTCACCCTATGTTATAACTATTACATGAGGAATTGCATCCAACATAATTATCCATCACTAATCTAATGCCTACGAGCTTTTCACATATTGTGCTTTGCTTATTTACTTTACCGTTTCTACTGTTACAATTACTACAAAACTGCTATCATTACTTTTGCCATTGTTACCATTATTATCATACTACTTTGCTATTAAATACTTTGCTGCAGATACTAAGTTATCCAGGTGTGGTTGAATTGACAACTCAACTGCTAATACTTGAGAATATTCTTTGGCTCCCCTTGTGTCGAATCAATAAATTTGGGTTGAATACTCTACCCTCGAAAACTGTTGCGATCCCCTATACTTGTGGGTTATCAAGACTATTTTCTGGCGCGGTTGTCGGGGAGCATAGCTCTATTCCTTGAGTCACTTGGGATTTATATCTGCTGATCACTATGAGGAACTTGAAAGACGAAAGAACTAAGATTTTTCCCTCAACTACGAGGGGAGGTAAGGAACTGCCATCTAGCTCTGCACTAGATTCTCCTTCTGTTTTGAGTAAGCTTGCGACACCTAAACCTGCTACTGCTTTGAATTCTGATATGTCGCATGTTATTGATGATGCCACTTCTGCTATGTATGATACTTATGATGAAACTACTTCTATGCTTGATACTACTTTGCCATTAGGTGAATTTCTAGATGGACAACTTACTAGGGTTAGAGAGAATGAAATTATTGAAGATGAAATTATTGATGATAGTGATGATGAAGGTTCTCCCCCTAAGTGTGAATTGCCTGTTGTTCCTGAGGGTTATGTTATGGATGAAGAAGCTGCTAGAGCTATTCTTGCTTGCAATGATAGATATGATCTTAAGAAGTTATTAGCTAAATGGAAGAAGCAATCCCTGAATGCTAGAATGAAATATGACCCTGCTTTTGCTACTTCATCTATCTTTGTTACTGATAAGGATTATGAATTCTCTGTTGATCCTGAGATAATTACTTTGGTTGAATCTGATCCTTTTTATGGCTATGAATCTGAAACTGTTGTGGCACATCTTACTAAGTTAAATGATATAGCCACCCTGTTCACTAATGATGAGAAGTCTTGCTATTATTATATCCTTAAGATATTTCTGTTCTCATTAAAGGGTGATGCTAAAACTTGGTTTAATTCTCTTGATCCTGGTTGTGTGCATAGTCCCCAGGACATGATTTATTACTTCTCTGCTAAATATTTCCCTGCTCATAAGAAACAAGCTGCCTTGAGGGAAATATATAATTTTGTGCAAATCGAAGAAGAGAGTCTCCCACAAGCTTGGGTGAGGCTTCTCCGATTACTTAATGCTTTGCCTGATCATCCTCTTAAGAAAAATGAAATACTTGATATCTTCTATAATGGACTAACCGATGCTTCCAAGGATCACTTGGATAGTTGTGCTGGTTGTGTTTTCAGGGAAAGAATAGTCGACCAAGATGAATTGCTATTGAATAATATGTTGACTAATGAAAATAATTGGACTCTTCCTGAGCCAATTCCTGAGCCAATTGAGCCAACTCCTGGGCCTATTCCTAAACCAACTCCGAGGAAGAGGGGAGTTCTATTTCTCAGTCCTGAAGATATGCAAGAGGCAGAGAAATTAATGAAAGAAAAAGGTATTAAAGCTGAAGATGTTAATAATTTACCTCCTATTGAAGAAATACATGGTCTTAATATACTGCCTGCTAAAGAAACACATTGTCTTGATAACCTGACATAGGTAGTAAAGGTAAATTCTCTCTATAGATATGATAAAGTTGAAATCCCGTCTACTAAGTTTCCTAGCCAATGTTTAGATGAATTTGATGACTTTATGGCTAGACAAGAAAGTTTTAATGCTTATGTTGGTAGAGAATTAAAGAGTAATGCTCACAAGATTGGACACTTGAGTGATTATATGGCTAGAGTTAACGGTGAACTTAAACTCATTAGCAAATATGCTTCTATGGTTACCACTCAAGCAGAGCAAGTACTTAAAGCTCAAAGTGATTTACTCGATGAATTAAATAATAAACATGACTTTGCTGTTAGAGTGGCTACTAGAACTGGTAGAATGACTCAGGAACCTCTGTATCCTGAAGGCCACCCTAAGAGAATCGAGCAAGATTCTCAGAGAAATAATTTAGATGCACCTAGTTCTTCTAAAAAGAAGAAAAAGAAAAATGATAGGACTTTGCATGCTTCTAGTGAAACGGTTATAGACACACCTGAGAATCCCAATGATATTTCTATTTCTGATGCTGAAACACAACCAGGTGATGAACATGAACCTAGTGATAATGTTCATGTTGATGCTCAACCTAGCAATGATAATGATGTAGAGATTGAACCTATTGTTGATCTTGATAACCCACAATCAAAGAATCAACGTTATGATAAGAGAGACTTTGTTGCTAGGAAGCACGGTAAAGAAAGAGAAGCATGGGTTCAAAACCCATGCCTTTTCCTCCTAAGCCATCCAAGAAAAAGGATGATGAGGATTTTGAGCACTTTGCTGAAATGATTAGACCTATCTTCTTACGTATGCGCTTAACCGATATGCTTAAAGTGAATCCTTATGCTAAATACATGAAGGATATCATTACAAATAAAAGAAAGATACCGGAAGCTGAAATTTCCACCATGCTTGCTAATTATACGTTTAAAGGTGGAATACCAAAGAAACTTGGAGATCTAGGAGTACCAACTATACAATGCTCCATTAAAAGAAATTATGTTAAAACTGCTTTATGTGATCTTGGAGCCTGTGTTAGTGTTATGCCTCTCTCTTTATATCGTAGATTTGAATTGAATAAGTTGACACCTACTGAAATATCTTTGCAAATGACCGATAAATCAACTGCTATACCTGTCGGCATTTGTGAGGACGTGCCTGTTGTGGTTGCAAATGTCACTATCTTAACGGACTTTGTTATTCTTGATATTCCGGAGGACGATAGTATGTCAATTATCCTTGGTAGACCCTTTTTGAATACTGCAGGGGCTGTTATTGATTGCAACAAAGGCAATGTCACTTTTCATGTTAATGGTAATGAGCATACGGTACACTTTCCGAGGAAACAACCCCAAGTTCATAGCATCAATTCTATTGGAAAAATTCCAACTATTATTATTGGAGGTTTTGAATTTCCTCTCCCTACTGTCAAGAAAAAAAAATGATATTCTTATTATAGGGGATGTTCATATCCCCGTTGAGGTAACCTAGTGTTATTCGAAATTTCTCCGGTTCCATGTTATTCGGAATGAGTTTGTTAACAAGACTTGACCAACCTTGTTAGTGGATTCCTTTTGATGATCATGAGATGGATGAAACTAGAAGGCACAACCTTCTGTACCCTCCTTTTACTTTCTGTTATTTAGAATAAATAAAGCAAAAATAATATTATATGTCTGTTTTCTGAATTATCCATGCAATAAAAATATCCCGAAAATAAAAGTTCTCCAAATGCCCTGCAAAATTAGTATGATTTTTTATGGAATATTTGAGGATTTTAGGCACTGAGAACACAGCAGGGGGGCAAGCACCTGGCCACGAGGGTCCAGGGCGCGCCCACTCTTACTGGGCGCGCCCCCCTGCCTCGTGGGCCCACGGTGGGCCCCCTCCACTTATTCCTGCACCCACACACTCCATATTCCTCCCAAAGAAATCCCCATCCAGCTCAAGCACGAGTTCTAGCTCATTTTGCTGTGATTTTTGATCTCCTTGCTCAAAGCTCCATTCACAAAACTGCTTTGGGAGATTGTTCTTTGGTATGTGACTCCTCCAATGGTCCAATTAGTTTTTGTTCTAGTGCTTTATTCATTGCAAATTTTTGCTGCCTAGGTGACCCTGTTCTTGAGCTTGCATGTCAAATTTATGAGGTCCCAAGTAATTTTAATGCATGATATAAGCTCTAGGCACTTGTGGGAGTAGTTGCTACCAATCTTGTTTCGTTTGATTCACTTTTGTTTTGAGTTACTAAAAATTTCAGAAATTTTTCAGAGGAAGAAATATGTTTAGGAAATTGTACCAAGGTGGTTCTTCAACAAAGAAAGGACGCAGGCGTGCTATGCGTGAGCAAGACGATGAACCACCAAGGGAAGCTGACGTGCGGCCTTGTGAATGGCCATCAGAAGAGTTTATGGTTAACGCAGGCATCAAGGATGAATTTGATGCATATGTGCGTAATGCCGATATTGAGGACTTCATGCAAGATAAGTGTCCTCAGTACTACCATTTGACTGATTCATTCATGAGAAGGTTTAAATTTACATCTTCGCGTAATTCTCAAAATGTCCTGTTTGATATTTATGATCAATCATATACCATGGACTTAGAAGATTTTACTACTGCTTGCAAACTCCCACAATGGGGCAATGTTAATGAACCCCGTAAATCTGAAAATAAAGACTTTCTATCTAGTATCACTGTGGGAGAATCTAGAGATATAGCACAAGCTACCACAGGGAGCATTCATTTTCCTGCTATACATTATTTTGCTCTCTTCATTGGTAGATGCATTAACGGTAAATATGAAGCATGTCACATGTGTGTCCCTGATCTTTGTGTTCTTAAGAGTGTTGTATTAGGTAATAAAGATTACAACTTGGGGGCAATTGTTGCACGTAGGTTGCATAATAATGGTTTATCTGGAGATTTGTTTGGAGGGATTTATGCGACACGTGTTGCTAATTATCTTGGTATACCTCCACGTGAGGGTGATAGGGAGTTACTTCCCGCTTATTTAGATTATGACGCTATGGCCAGTCATCATTTTCTTGTGAGGAATGATCAATTCCTCCAGTATCGACTAATCTTTGACAGACGTCACGCTGTCCTTGTTACTCTCCCTGCCCCTTCCCTTTTTGATTACCAGGCAAAACAAAGATATGTTGTAACCAAGGAGGAGGCAACCGAACACGAGAGGAGAGCGGAGGCAGCTCGCCGACATGCCGCAGCTCAGGAGGCAATGGATGCTGCATCTCAGTATGACCCCAGTTACAACTTCAGATATCAGTCAGGTTATCCTTGGCAATAGACCAACTTAGGCCAAAAGCCTAAGCTTGGGGGAGTACGTATTTCTCACCGACATTACATTCATGTTCACACACACTCATTCTAGTTGTCGGTGCTCATACTTTTTCATTGTACCATCCATGCTAGTTTAATTCCTTTTTCTAGCTTTCTTCTTGTGTGTTTGATAAACCTTAAGAAAAATCAAAAAAAATTGTTAGTTAGTTTAATTTCCATGCTTGTAGCAGTAATTAAAATGAAAACCCAAAAATATTTCTCGTTCTTCTTTTGCTTGTTGGGAGCTTTTCCCGTGTAAATAGTTTTTATTTCTTTCCTTTGGGGGTCGAGAGGAGAAGACCATAATGAAAATGCTTAGTGGATCTCATATGCATGATTGTTGATTTAACTTAGAGCCCATATTACTTTGTCTTCTCCCTTGAATTGAATGCTTGCAGATTCCAGCTCAGTCCAATGCACGCGCACTATTATTATTATACACACCGTTTGGTCGTGCAAGTGAAAGGCAATAATGATGATATATGATGGACTGGTTGAGATGAGAGAAGCTGATATGAACTCGACCTCTCTTGTTTTTGTAAATATGATGAGTTCATCGTTCCTGATTCAACCTATTATGAATAAACATGTTTGCAATGACAATTAGAGATTATAGTTGCTTATGCCATGCTTAATTAGCTAGGAGCTTATAATGGTTTACCTTGCGTGCCAACATGCTATTAAAATGGTTGTGATGTGGTATGATAGGGTGGTATCCTCCTTTGAATGATTCGAGTGACTTGACTTGGCATATGTTCACCCATGTAGTTGAAAACAAATCAACATAGCCTTCACGACATTTATGTTCATGGCAGATTATATCCTACTCATGCTTGCACTCAGTGTTGATTAATTTTAATGCATGTTCATGACTGTTGTCGCTCTCTCAGTTGGTCGCTTCCCAGTCTTTTGCTAGCCTTCACCTGTACTAAGCGAGAATACTGGTTGTGCATCCAAACTCAATAAACCCTAAAGTTATTCCATATGAGTCCACCATACCTTCCTATATGCGGTATTTACCTACCGTTCCAAGTAAATTTGTATGTGCCAAACTCCAAACCTTCAAATGAAATTCTGTTTTGTATGCTCGAGCAGCTCATGTTTCAACTAGGACTGTCTGTATCTTCCATGCTAGGTGGGTTATTCTCAAGAGGAGTGGACTCCGCTCCTCATTCACGAGAAAATGGCTGGTAACCGGGATGCCCAGTCCCATGATCAAAAAGATCAAAGCAAATCAAAATAATTAAACAAAACTCCCCCAGGGCTGTTGCTAGTTGGAGGCACTTGTTGCTTCGAGCAAGCCATGGATTGATGCCTGTTGGTGGTGGGGGAGTATAAACTTTACCATTCTGTTTGGAACCGCCTATAATGTATGTAGCATGGAAGATATCGAGATCTCATAGTTGTTGCGTTGACAGTGAAAGTATACCGCTCAAAATGTTATTCATCTCTATTTTAAAATCGAGCTCTGGCACCTCTACAAATCCCTGCTTCCCTCTGCGAAGGGCCTATCTATTTACTTTTATGTTGAGTCATCACCCTCATATTAAAAAGCACCCGCTGGAGAGCACACTGTCATTTGCATGCATTACTATTAGTTTATATTGGGTATGACATGACTAGATCTCTTTTACCATGAATTACAATGTTTAGTCAGTCCTTGATCTTTGAAGGTGCTCTGCATTTATGTTTTGTGGTCTCAGAAAGGGTTAGCCAGATACCATATTGTTATATCATATTATGATTGTTCTGAGAAAGTGTTGTCATCCGAATTTTTATTATTATTGCTCGCTAGTTGATTATGCCATTGATATGAGTAAACATGAGACCTAAATGTAATTGTGAATATGGTTAGTTCATAATCTTTGCTGAAAACTTGAATGCTGGCTTTACATATTTACAACAACAAGAGCAAACAGAGTTTGTAAAAGTTTTTCCTTATCACTTTCAGTTTATCAACTGAATTGCTTGAGGACAAGCAAAGGTTTAAGCTTGGGGGAGTTGATACGTCTCCAACGTATCTACTTTTCCAAACACTTTTGCCCTTGTTTTCGACTCTAACTTGCATGATTTGAATGAAACTAACCCGGACTGACGCTGTTTTCAGCAGAACTGCCATGGTGTTATTTTTGTGCAGAAAACAAAAGTTCTCGGAATGACCTAAAAATCCACGGAGATAAATTTTGGAAAATATAAAAAATACTGGTGAAAGAATCAAGGCCAGGGGGACCACACCCTGTCCACGAGGGTGGGGGCGCGCCCCCTCCCCCTGGGCGCGCTCCCTGCCTCGTGGGCCCCCTGGAGCTCCACCGACCTCAACTCCAACTCTATATATCCAGTTTCGCGGAGAAAAAAATCAGAGAGAAAGTTCCATTGCGTTTTACGATACGGAGCCGCCGCCAATCCCTAATCTCTCTCAGGATGGCTGATCTGGAGTCCGTTTGGGGCTCCAAAGAGGGGGATTCGTCGCCGTCGTCATCATCAACCATCCTCCATCACCAATTTCATGATGCTCACTGCCGTGCGTGAGTAATTCCATCGTAGGCTTGCTGGACGGTGATGGGTTGGATGAGATTTACCATGTAATCAAGTTAGTTTTGTTAGGGTTTGATCCCTAGTATCCACTATGTTCTGAGATTGATTTTGCTATGACTTTGCTATGCTTAATGCTTGTCACTAGGGCCCGAGTGCCATGATTTCACATCTGAACCTATTATGTTTTCATGAATATATGTGAGTTCTTGATCCTATCTTGCAAGTCTATAGTCACCTATTATGTGTTATGATCCGACAACCCCGAAGTGACAATAATCGGGATACTTCTCGGTGATGACCGCAGTTTGAGGAGTTCATGTATTCACTATGTGTTAATGCTTTGGTCCGATACTATATTAAAAGGAGGCCTTAATATCCCTTAGTTTCCATTAGGACCCCGCTGCCACGGGAGGGTAGGACAAAAGATGTCATGTAGCATCTTTTCCATAAGCACGTATGTTTATATTCGGAATACATGCCTACATTACATTAATGAACTGGAGCTAGTTCTGTGTCACCCTATGTTATAACTATTACATGAGGAATCGCATCCGACATAATTATCCATCACTGATCCAATGCCTACGAGCTTTTCACATATTGTGCTTTGCTTATTTACTTTACCGTTGCTACTGTTACAATTACTACAAAACTGCTATTATTACTTTTGCCACTGTTACCATTACTATCATACTACTTTGCTACTAAATACTTTGCTACAGATACTAAGTTATCCAGGTGTGGTTGAATTGACAACTCAACTGCTAATACTTGAGAATATTCTTTGGCTCCCCTTGTGTCGAATCAATAAATTTGGGTTGAATACTCTACCCTTGAAAACTGTTGTGATCCCCTATACTTGTGGGTTATCAGCCTCCTACTGGATTGATACCTTGGTTCTTAAAAACTGAGGGAAATACTTACGCTACTTTTTTGCATCACCCTTTCCTCTTCAAGGAAAACCAATGCAGTGCTCAAGAGGTAGCATGTATCGAGCTTTTGTATTCAAGCCCTCGAGGCCCCTGGCTTGTAATATATAGCTTGTATATTATTTTAATTTGTGTCTAGAGTTATGTTGTGATATCTTCCCGTGAGTCCCTGATCTTGATTGTACACATTTGCGTGTATGATTATTGTATGGTCGAACTGGGGGCGTCACAAGTTGGTATTAGAGCCGATTGCCTCTAGGAACTCCCTTTCCAACTCCTTTGCCGATGTTACACTACAAAAAAATACACTTCCATGATGATACGTGTTTGTCACAGTAGGTCGCATTTTTTGTCATGCATGTACATCCATGGCGATTTTATGACAGAATCAAGATAGTCATACCTGTGCTGTCGTAGAAGTGTTCCATGACATTACCAAAATTATCATCACGGAAGTGTCCATTTCCATGACGATAAATCACACGTCACAGAAGTGCTTTCGTCAAGGGTGACCGACACGTGGCATCCACCGTAACGGGACGCCGTTAAGCTATCGGGTCGGGTTTTGTATCCGATAACCCGTTAACAGCCCCGACCAATGGGGATTTTCCACGTGTAAAATCATCATTGGCTGGAGGAAACACGTGTCGGCTCATCGTTGGGACAGATGTCATCCACTCATTGGACGGAAGGCGCCTATGATACGTCGACACGTGGCACGGCCCAACAGAGGCCCATTCCTGTGAAAAGGCCGGCCCGTTTGACTTGGTCAAAAGGTGACGGGCCGATCCATGGAAAGCCTGTTAACGGTCTGTTCGCATATAGCCCATTTATAGCCCGCTAACCCAAGGCCCGTTACGCCCTATCCGAATTAGGCCCAGTAGCGTCATCTGGGCCATCCAATATGATTCCAACCCATTTTCACTTCTGGCGCATGTATGGCCCATGATGTCTTTCGGCCCATATGAGGCCCTATGTAACTCTTGGCCTATTAACGGCCCGTGGTGAAACTGGCCCGTAATGAACAGTGTATCACTTTACACCCATTAACGGCCCATGGTGAAACTGCCCCGTAATGAACAATGTATCACTTTATACCCATTAACGGCCCATTATTCCATTGGGCCGTTTCCAGCCCATGTTATCTTTCGGCCTTCTCAGAGCCCACTTATTCTTGGGCTCATTTCCAGCATTCGTTTACTTATGGTCCGTTACTGTCATTTTCTGCTTGTGGGCCAAATTCAGCCCGTAGTTACAGTCGGCCCGTTTGTGGTCCGTTAATACGTTGGGCCATTTTCATAGCGTCATCAAATACGACCTATTAACGATGGCCCATTATGGTCGGCCCATGAACGGACAATTCCAACTCTAGCCTGTTTATGGCCATAATGCGGTCTGTTTGGCCCATGTTTGGCCAATCGATCATACGGCCCGTATAAGGCCCATTGATGATACGGCCCGCAGAAGGCCCATTGTTTCTACGGCCCGTAGGAGGCCCATTGTTTCTACGGCTCATAGAAGGCCCACTGTTTCTACGGCCAGTAGGAGGCCCAGTGTCACTACAGTAAATATTAGCCCATGGTTATTGTGGCCTAGTTTTAAAAAATAGGTTATTGCAGCCACTAGCAAACCGCGGAAAAATAACTGCAATGACTACAAGCAAACAAATAAACAAGACAACAAGGAAATAAATAAGCAAGCAACTGATGCTAGGCTATCACGGCTATTACACATATTACATCCACTGGGCATCAAAGTTCGCCACCAGTGCAAATATAGGGAACAAAGCAGCATATCATATACACTGGTTGTCAAAGTTGGCGACCAGCGCAAATAAACGTCGCAACAAAACAAATCCAGAACTGAAACCACTTCAGAAGATCTCAAGAAACAATATCCTGGGTACCCATAATGCTGGCAAGATGCTTAGCAAGCTTATTAACTTTCTCTTGTTTGGCGCTTAAATCCTCCAGCGCTTGCTGTTGCACCAGAAAATATGCATCTGAATTCTGCAGGGACTTCCCCAGTCCTTCAGCTTCCTGTCGCAGCACATCTGATCGATGTCTTTCAACTTGAAGTTGAGACTCAAGAAGATGAACTGATTCAGGCAGCGAGTTCGAAGAGCTTGTGCCAGCAGTAGTGGCCAGTAACTCGAACACTACATCAAGACAGGACTTTTGGGTTCCCTCACTGTTGTCAAGATAGTTTTTATCAGCTTTCTTGGAGACCAACAGGGATGTCTCACTATCTTGAACCTTATCTGCATTACTTCCTTTACAATTGGATAACGCGGTACTGTTCTCCAATATTTTGTCCGCATTCTAAAAGAGAAACAAGCAGGCACATCACATGTTTACCATGTTGTATATGAAACTCATTTTGGTAAATGAGTTCAGTAGTAAAGTGGACAGGATAACAACATGAAACAAACATATATCTATGTATCATGGTCACTTTGTGGTTTATATCATTCTAGTTTTTGTTGCCAAATCAAGATAGAGACATAGTTCAAATAATATTTGTTCAAGACAAAGCAGAATAGATAGAATATAAGTGTGGGTAACTATAGAGCAATAACAACACTTGTAATGTGCATGACATGAGAACATAACTGTTTATTCAATTGAAACTGAAATCAACATACAGCAGGTTACCACAACAAACCAGTTAAATAAACAGGTTTAAAACATACCTGTTGCGCCATTGGAGTTTCAATTCCATCCTCAAATTTGAAAATAGTTGGTATGAGTAAATACAGAAATGCAAGAGCAAAGGAGTATGAACCATAGCTACAGAACCTGACCTGAGAACAAATCTTCTTCTCCTTTAAGCGTTGAGTTGGGATTTGGAGTGGTGGTCCTTGTGCTTTGGGCACTGCAGTTCCCTTACTAACTGCTCGTGTTTGGGTGCTCTGTGGTGGAGACGGTCCTATGTCAACTGGAACTGGGTTACTATCTGCCGTGGTTGGGGTTAGAAGGGGTGTAGCTGGTTCTCTGTCCAACTGGGTAGGGGTACAATCTGCAAGAGTCTGGGTTATGTGTGGTGGATCTAGTCCTTGGGCAAGTACAACCGTGGTTCTACCTGCATCAACTGGTAGCACTATCTTTTCTAAAGACTGTGTTGTTACTCCCTTAGATACTGCCATCACGCTCTACAATTCAAATGGCTGATAAACAAGAAAAGTAATTGAAAGTATAGACATTGTATGATAGACAGGTGCAATGGATAGTGGGGAATAAAAGAGGGCATGAAATAATTCGTATTTATGTTGTCTAACCAAACAGGATAGCATGACACAATTTCACATATATTATGGCTAACTAAACAGGATAGCATGACACAATTTCACATTATGATGGCTAACTAAAAAAGATGGAAAGACATAGTTCAAAATATGAGACTATGTAAACAGGATGACATGACATAACTATATAATGTGTTTATTAAATAGGTTGGCATGCCATAATTCACATACATTCACGGATAGAATGCCATAATTCTAAATATGATGACTGTAAACACTAAACAGGATGAGATGATATAACTATATGATGTCTTTATTAAATGGGTTGCCATGCCATAATTCAGATAGATGATGTGTATGTACTATGTAAACATGATGGCATGATATAATTCAAATATATGATTTATATAGTAAGCAAGTAAGCAGATGGCAATCCATATATGATGTAAGAACTAAGCAATGCAAGACAACATGCATGACATGGGTAATATAACCCTGCCAAGTTTGAGCATAGACCTCAGGGGGGAAATAGGACTGGTCATCAGTCTCTGAATCCTCCTCTGAGGAGCTCCCTGTAACCAGCAAGATGTCTGCTTCAGCAGGTAGCATTGTCTGCTCTGAATACCTTGTTTTCACTCCAGATACTTCCATCACCACTTCAAATGGCTGATGCACAGGAAGAGTAGTTGAATATACAAACGTTGTCGACAAATGGAACACGTAATACAAAAAATGATAGCATGATATAGTTCACATACATGATGATTGGCTAAACAGCATGGCATTGCATAAATCACATATATCATGCCTTTGCAACAAGATAGCATTGTATAATTCACATATATAATGTCTTGCAACAAGATGGCAATGCATAATTCACATATATGGTAATTAGAAACTGAACAGGTGGCATTCACACAAAGCATGTCTAAACTAATCAAATGACATAGCAATGCGAGACACCATACGCACGATATGAGCAACATAACCCTGCCAAGTTAGAGCATACACCTCAGGGGGGGGGGATAGTACTGGTCATCTATCTCTGAATCCTCCTCTGAGGAGCTATCTGTAACCAATGAGATATGCGCTTCGTCAGATAGCATAGTCTGCTCTGAAGACCTTGTTTTCACTCCAGAATTTGCCATCACCGTGTCAAATGGCTGATGCACACGAAGAGCAGTTGAATGTACTAACATTGTTGACAAATGTAATATGTAACGAAAAAAAGGATGGCCTGATATAATTTACACATAAGATGACTGGCTAAGCAGGATGGCATTGCAAAATTCACATATATGATGCCTGGCTAAACAAGATAGTGTTGCATAATTCACATAAATGATGAATAAACTAAACAGATGGCATTCGCACAAAGGATGTCTAAACTAAGCAGATGACATATTTGATGTATAAAGTAAGCAATGCAAGACACCATATGCATGATATAACCAACATCAGCATGCCAAGTTAGAGCAAAGACCTCAGGGGGTAAATAGGAGTTGTCTTCTCCTTCTGAACCCCCCTCAGAACAGATATCTTCCTCTCGATTACAATCCGAAATGCGTGGAGGGTCTGCCTTTGCGCCTACCATGGAGCGACGTCTGCATGAAATTTTATTGCCACGCAAGGCTCGTCTCTTTTGCTCTACATGTTCAGTTCCATTATTTACAATAAGTGTCATGCATATGAATAAAACATAGTGAGATTATGTATGGAGTGCATGCAGAAATCCAGAGTGATGGTAGCAACCTGTGGATAGACCCAAAACCAATAATAGCAGGCAAATAATGGCTTTAGTTAAAAAATACAGATAATGGCTTCTTTACTGTTTGTTTCCCACCCAACATGAAACTCATAGTAGACACCGGAGATTAACCAGATAGTAGATAGATACTATTGATAGCCCACAACCATTTAAAAACTCAAGTTTGACCATTAGTTTGGAGCTAACTCAGAGTCTAATCGGTGAACAAGACGATAATGTAGCATGTAATATTAAGCGATGCATAACGTAAGCAGACACAAAAGAGTGCGATCTCTCTTGCGGACCCGTGTAGTCCTCGAGGTCATCTGCTCGGTTGATGATGGTAATGCAGTTTTCATGGCTGCCAGCGGCGGGGAAGAAGATCTGAGGCGGCAAAAGACAGTCTGGAGGCCGGATCCCTGCTGTGCTGGACCCTTCTGTCGTTGGAGCAGCTGAGCTGGGGTGGACGACAGCGCAGCAGGAGCGGGACAAACCACGCAAGGTTTTCTTTGACAACTATCTGTAAGAGAAGTAATTCGGTAAGGGCTCGTTCGAATTGGAGGATTCCAACAATGCAGGGATAGGAAATAGACAGGAATAGGATAGGAATGCACGTGCAGATAGAGAATTTAAAAACACATGATTTCTGCCAATCTGGGAGTTTGATTCACAACAATTGAAGATTATAGGATGCAAATAAGCATGGTGAGATTAAGTCAAACCACAAGAAAATGTACGTTTATAATGCTATTATGCTACTATCTCTTAGTCTTGTGCTTCATGAATAGGAATTTGAAAAGGAGGACAAGTAAAAATTAAAATTCCTATGTTTTTTCTTTCAAGGAGACACTAAAGGAACAAATCTGTGTGCTCAATGGACAATATATATAACATGTAGAGTAAATAAGAGATGCAACAAGTGTACAACCTCTTTGGCGAAGCCATGTCGATCTCAGCGTGATTGGGTTGGCCGGTGAGGATGCTCCGGCTGACTTTGCTGTCGGAGGAGGGGAAGAAGATCTTAGGTGTCTGGAGATGGAGCCTGAGGTACTGCTCCGCTGTGATGGAGGGTTTCATCGTTGGAGCAGCTCCGGTGAGTTGGACGACGCCAAGGCTGAAGCAGGACAAGAGAGACAACGAACAACGTTAACCTGAGTGGAATTCTAATAGCATCTCCAATACATGACGTAAAATACATAACCACAAAGTGCTAGATGTAAAATACATCAGCCACTCATCTCTGAACTTAACTGTCGAAACTGAACTTAATTGTCGAAACTGAATTTTGCTGCCAAAACTGAACGCACTAGAAGGTGAGGCTACACGTCGGCCGACTGACTTTTTCATCTCTGGTCAGTCGATTTTGCAGCCGTTGGATACGAAATCAAGGGCCTGCGGTTCATCTTCAACCTCCACCCCCCCTGAGCCGCCAGCCACAACCGGCCAAACAGCAGCCCCCTACCGCCCGCGGCCGGCGGTGCGCTGCCCCGCCCGCCCCGAAAACACTCCCCACCGCCAGTCTGCCGCTGCCCCGACCATCCCTCTAGCCCCCCCGTCCCGAGCTTTTTATCCGGCGATCCCCACGCCACCGCCCCGCCAACGCCTCGCCACCGCCGGCGACCACCGCCCCCATCCTGAACCCTAAGATGGATAGTGGGGTACCTCTCCAGTGAGCTCCCCTCCCCGCTGTGGCTGGTTCTTCCTTCACCCCGGCGAGCCCTAAGGGAGTCCTGGATTAGGGGGTATCTGGACAGCCGGGCTGTGTACAACATCCGGACTATTGAAGCGTGAAGATACAAGACTCAAGAGTTCGGCCCGTGTCCGGATGGGACTTTCCTTGGCGTGGAAGGCAAGCTTGGCGATCCGGATATTATATTTCCTTCCTTGTAACCGACTCCATGTAAACCCTAGCCCTCTCCGGTGTCTATATAAACCGGAGAGGTTGGTCCTTAGAAGGCCGATCTTAATTACATTCATACCATCATAGGCTAGCTCCTAGGGTTTAGCCCCTACGATCTCGTGGTAGATCTACTCTTGTACTACCCATATCATCAATATTAATCAAGCAGGAAGTAGGGTTTTACCTCCATCGAGAGGGCCCGAACCTGGGTAAACATCTGTGTCCCTTGCTTCCTGTTAGCATCAGCCTTGACGCATAGATCGGGACCCCCTACCCGAGATCCGCCGGTTTTGACGCCGACATTGGTGCTTTCATTGAGAGTTCCTCTGTGACGTCGCCGCAAGGCTTGATGGCTCGACTCGTCTTCAAGGACGACATTACTTCGAAGGGAGCTCTGGCTGTAGGCTAGACGCTCTGGCTCGGCGGCTTTATCATGGCCGCCCCGTCGGTGATAGAGCCGACGATGGCCTCTCGAGTCATCAATCATAACCTTCAGGTCAGTTCGGAACTTGCCGAACAGATGGATCCAATGGAGCTCTCCTCCTTTAATGAACTCTTGGATCGCATCCCCGCTCTAGGTGTCGCTACGAACTATGACCGGATTGGGCTTAAACCCGACCGAAGGGACATCAGATCCCCACCGGCCACCCATGAGATAGCAATTGAGGAAGAACCACACGCGGATCGTCCCCCAACTTTGAGGACGAATTATGTTCGGATCGCCAAACTCCTTGAGTCGAAAATCTGCTCAGAGGACAACCTGCCCCAGGTCCCGGACTTAGAATCGGGCATTGGGCCAAATAAATTGGGTAGCACTCCGAATTCTGAGTTGTTAGGCTCGGAACCGCCCGCGCCCTTGGGCGTTAGATCGGATCAGAATCCGGATTCTGCTAACAACACTTATTTGGACTTAAACTGTCTCTCCCGCATCAGGCAAGCGCCCCAGGAGACGGTACATCATTACTGGGCCAGATTCCTCCTTCCGCTTAATAAGGTTAAGGACTGCCGCGAGGAGAACATGGTCTCACTCTTCTGCAAAATCTGCACGGACGAAGGGCTCCTCAATGCTATAAGCCACCGCGAAATAATACGTTTCGCGGACTTGGCAATCATAGTACAGAAGTACTGTGCGATGGAGAGCGCTTGGAAGACCCAAACAGAATTTTGGGATAGTACCGCTCTCACCAAGACCTTTGTCCGAACCAAACGGACGAACTCTCGTAGGACGTCTGATCCAATCCCCAAGAAACTGAAGCCCACCCAGGGCGGGGATCCGTATTGGAAGAATGGCTCGACGGGCCATGTAAGATCCACCGTACGCCGGATACAATGCCAACTCATAGCCTTAGGGCTTGTTGGATACTCCGGCAGGTGGCAAAAAGTGGCGAGGATCTTCTTGCGAGCCATAAAGCGGAACAGTATCCTGCCCGCAGACACAATACGGTACTAACAGCCTTCGAGACTTTCGCCTCGAACAACAGGCGCAAGCGGGCTCACTGAAGCTCTGCGGAAATTTGCCATGTGGCAAAGATAAACCCCTGGAACGACACATCTCTAACTTTCAATGCCAGTGACGAACCTCGATTCCAGACAGTCCGGGCACCGGCCACTCTGGTCCTTAGCCCAATCGTGGACGGCTTCCGGCTCACCAAAGTACTCATAGACGACAGAAGCGGGTTAAACTTGATCTATGAAGAAACGCTCAACAAAATGGAGATTGATAAAGGCCGCATTGAGCAAAGCGGCACCACCTTCAGGGGAATCATCCCTACTCGGGAAGCACGGTGCACGGGAAAAATCACACTTGATGTGGTATTCGGCACCCCGGAGAATTATAGGTCCGAAGAAATCACATTCCAAGTGGCTCCTTTCAGCAGCGGATACCACGCCATTCTAGGGCGGGACGCGTTTACAAGCTTTCAAGCGGTTCCCGATTACAGGTACATGAAGCTTAAAATGCCCGGGCCCAACGAAATCATCATTCTAGCCAGTGATCCGGACGTCGCACTCCGTGCCGAAAACAAAACCGCAACACTAGCCCTGGAAGCATTATCTGAAGCCCTAGCAGTCGAAGAGTTAACAACACTGCGGGCCACCATGGACAGGGACGACGTGATACTCGACAAATGACCCAAGTCCACCTCATTTAAACCTGCAGACGAGATAGTCAAATTCAGGGTCCACCCAACGGATCCCACGAAGACAGCATCCATCGGGACACAATTGAGCCCCGTGATGGATGCCGCACTGCGAGATTTCTTACGCGAGAATTGGGACATTTTCGCCTGGCACCCTTCGGACATGCCAGGTATCCACGCTGGCTGGCCGAACACAACCTCAATATACTAAAGGGATACAAACTGGTCAAACAGACCCTAAGGCGGTTTTCAGAACCCAAACGGCAAGCCATGGGGGAAGAGCTAGCCAAGCTGCTTGAGGCCGGATTCATCAGAGATATTAAACATCCGGATTGGCTGGCGTATTTGGTAATGGTACCAAAAAAGGACAAATCCTGGCGCCTATGCGTCGACTTCAAAGACCTCAACAAGGCTTGCCCCAAGGATCCCTTTCCCCTCCCTCGCATCGATCAAATCATCGATGCCATAGCTGGACACGACTCGCTGTGTTTTCTTGACGCATACTCTGGATACCATCAAATAAAGATGGCAGCGTCTGACCAAGCTGCAACAGCTTTTATAACGCCATATGGCCCTTTTGCTTCAACACTATGCCCTTCGGGCTCAAGAATGCTGGCGCAACCTATCAACGCATGATTCAAACATGCCTGGAGAAGCAAATCGGCAAAACAGTGGAAGCATATGTGGACGACGTTGTCATAAAAACTAGACACGTCGAAACCCTAATAGATGACTTGAGGCTCACATTCTATAACCTCCAGACATATGACATCAAGTTAAATCCGGAAAAATGCGTTTTCGGTGTCCCCTCGGGGAAGCTCCTGGGCTTCATTATTTCCAATAGAGGAATAGAAGCGAATCCAGCAAAAATCCGAGCCCTGTCGCAGTTGGCCATACCAACAGACCTCAAGCACATCCAGAAGCTAGCTGGATGCATGGCCGCTTTGAGCCGATTTATATCCAGGCTAGGAGAAAAGGCATTGCCTCTTTACCGCCTCCTTCGGCGCACCGAACACTTTGTATGGACGGACGCAGCCGCGGCCGGACTCGATGAGATAAAGACCTTATTGGCCAGTAATCCAGTCCTAACAGCGCCAAACATCGGCGAACCTATGCTACTATACATAGCTGCAACACATCAAGTGGTAAGCGCAGTGCTCGTCGTCGAACGAGAGGTGGACGGATACAAATTCCCACTTCAAAATCCGGTTTACTACGTATCCACGGTCCTCACCCCATGTAAATCCCGATACCCACATTATCAAAAAATAGCATACACAATCTTCATGGCATCTCGGAAGCTAAGACACTACTTTCAAGAGTGTTCGATTACCGTCGCCTCCAAAGTACCACTCAACGACATAATTAATAACCGCAACGCTACGGGCTGGATTGCTAAATGGGCTATCGAGCTCCTGCCGTTCGACATAACATACAAACTGCGGCGAGCCATTAAGTCACAAATATTGGCTGACTTCATCGTCGAATGGACAGAAGCCAAACTCCCTAAAGAGTACGGCGCGTACTCCAACTGGGTCATGCACTTTGACGGCTCCAAAATGCTGGCCGGACTGGGGGCAGGGGTAGTCCTGACGTCTCCCACCGGGGACATGGTCCAGTAGTTCCTACAAATGTTATACACAGACTCCAACAATGTGGCCGAATATGAGGTCCTATTGCATGGTCTTCGGATGGCAGTCTCTATGGGCATCCAACGCCTGGAAGTGCGCGGGGATTCGAACCTCGCAATATCACAAATAAATGGAGACTTTGATGCCAAGGATCCGAAAATGGCGGCCTATCGTAATGTCGTCCTCAAAATGTCAGCTTGGTTCGAGGGGCTCAAATTCCACCATGTGGCTCGAGAAAACAATCAAGCGGCAGACGTCCTCGCCCGCATCGGCGCCAAACGCGACCCTGTCCCACCTAATATATTCCTGGAAAGGCTGTTCAATCCATCCGTAGTATGGGAAGGGGAGTCCGGCAATACCAGCACGGATCCGAATACACCCCCAGACTCCGAACCATCCGACACAATCGGAGGCTCTGCCACCGAAATAACACCTTCGGCCCACGAAATCATGGCCGTAATCGCCCCGTGGATCGAGCCATTCTTGGCCTACCTAAATAGGCAGGAGCTCCCCGAAGACCAAAATGAAGCACGCTGCATAGTCCGACGTTCTAAAGCTTACAAGGTCCACGAAGGGGAACTCTACAAGAAAAGCGCGACCGAAATGCTCCAAAGGTGCATCTCCGAAGAGGAAGGGCGGCAACTCCTGGCTGAAATTCACGCCGGACTGGGCGGACACCACGCCGCAGCTCGAGCGCTAGTCAGCAAAGCCTTCCGTACAGGCTTCTATTGGCCGACGGCCCAAGTAGACGCATAGGACCTTGTCCAACATTGCGTCGGCTGCCAGCTCTTCGCCAATTAGAGTCATATGCCCCCTACCGCTCTCCAAACAATCCCCATAACTTGGCCCTTCACGGTCTGGGGGCTGGATATGGTCGGACCCCTTAAAGGGGAAGCCATAAGAAAAAATGCCTATTGGTCATGGTGGACAAATTCACCAAATGGATTGAAGCCAAACCAGTTAAAACGGCCGAATCCGGACCAGTAATAGACTTCATATCTGGGGTTGTACACCGGTACGGTGTCCCCCATAGCATTATCACTAATAATGGCTCAAATTTCACAGCCGATGAAGTGAAAACTTGGTGCAGCAAAATGGGCATTAGGCTCGACTACGCTTCCGTCTACCACCCCCAAACAAATGGCCAGGTCGAATGGGCAAATGGTCTTATCATGAGCGGCATAAAACCCAGATTAGTGCGATCTTTAACAGAATCAGATACGCACTGGGTAGAGGAGCTCGACTCCGTACTCTGGGGGCTGCGGACCACACCAAATCGAACCACCAGATACACACCATTCTTTATGGTGTACGGTGCGGAAGCAGTAGTACCCTGCGGCATAATACATGATTCGCCACGCGTACGCATGTACGAAGAGAAGGAAGCCGAGTTAGATCGGCAGGATAACTTGGACGCCCTGGAGGAGGAGCGCGATGTCGCAAAAGCCCGTTCCGCATTCTATCAGCAGCAGGCTCGGCGATAACAAAGCAGAGAAGTGCGAGCCAAAACTTACAATATTGGCAAGCTCGTTCTACGCCTACCGGAGAAGAAGGACAAACTCAAACCCAGATGGGAAGGTCCCTTCGTCATCGACAAAGTTCTCACCAGAGGAGCGTACTGCCTATGTAATGCATCTGACAACAGACTCGAGCTGAACCCATGGAACGCGGCTAGACTCCGGAGATTCTATGCCTAACGCCGAACGCAGTGTTCGTCTCCTCACCCCTCCTTTTTAAATTATGCTCCACCCTATTTCTCTCCTTTCTCGACCCTCTTTCTGTTCACACAAAGTGTTTAATACAGTGCAGATTCCCGGATTATCCCAGCCGTACCATGTGTGCAAGCTGTATCTGGGGGCTTCCTATTCGGAAGCTAGACATAATTACTTTAATGGCTTTTTGCCCATCACATATGCGTTCTTTTTACATATGTGCATTTTCTTCACCATTATATGCATTGATATGACTTAAGATGTGGCCAAGCTGGGTTGCCTGGCACTTGTGTTTATGCCCTACGTTCCCGTTAATTCGGCTAGGGCATAAGGGGAGCACCTCTGCTATTGTTACTGCCGGTTGAGCCGGATGTGTACCTCAGACTGGGTGAAGACGAAAGCTAGTTTCCTTAAGAGAATATTCGATCGGTGAACAAAGGATGTATTCGTTGGTTACAACAAAGAACCCTAGAAGCTTTGTATCCTACGCCATCACGCGCAGTCCGGACATGTGCATCGACACATGGATACCTAGGGAAAGGAACCCCTAATGGAACTATTCTCCCTAGAAGATGTTTCTTGCTATCCATGCAATATAACATAACTAGTTGGGTACTTGTCTGTTCAAGCACCTATGACCCCTATGCTTGGTCTCCACGCATGCCCCAGTTTTCGTATAACCGAGCGGGTATTCGGACACACCCCGGACTATAGGATCCGGGGGCTGAAGCGAAAAGGTCCGCCATGACAAATGATTTCAATCCGGCTAGAGGCTACTTATGCCAATCAATTTACACAGTCACTGAGAATGACTATATTCCTCCTCTATACCATCTAACAGGTTATCTAGCCTACAATCCTGCTGAGAATACTTAGCGGCTAATGCTACCTGGTCATACACTAGACTCACGAGAATTTCTTACCCATCGGGCCCCGTCGGTCCCACTTCGGCCATATGGTTAGGGTCCAGCTTGGTGTAGCGCGTCTTCACCATCGCCCAGGCTTCTCTTGCTCCTTGCCGGCAGGCTGATATCTTCCATAGACGGAAGCGCCGCCGGGCTCCTTGAAGCAGGTCCGCAAGGTCCCCCATGCCATTCGGCAGAATGCTTGATGGCCACAAGGCCTGAGCAACGCCGTGCATCACCTGCCGAGCACGTTCGTGCATCTGCGACAGTTCTTGCAGCAAATCACCTGCAGATGAGGGCATCTCCTCTTCAGGGCGACCCGTTAACATTCCTGCAAGGAAAAATCTTTTTAATAAACTTCCTCGCCGAACTATCAAACAGTTCGCTTGAGTTCTTACCATAAATGCCGCGTCGAAGTTTTTTGTTCTCCTTCATGGAGTCTGCCAGTTGTGCGCGGACGTCCTTTAATTCCACGTCCAGACGAATATTGGCATCATGAAGCATGTTCTTCTCTTGCGTCACCTGCGTAAGGATGCGCTCGCCGGCCTTTAGTTGTCGTTGGAGATGCGAGTTGTCACCCACTATGCCCTCCGGATTCACCCCGGGATTGTCTGCAGAATTTACCGTTAGACTAACCGCACCAGCCATCTATTAACTAGTACATCTGTGTATAATGGAGACAAATATTACCAGCAGGGGCCTTTCGGGATCCCTCTAACTTGGCTACCACATTAGATAATTGGGCCTTGCAGGCCTCCAGCTCCCGCGCCAATTGTTCATTCTTGTCCACAAGGACCTGCGGATATATTGATCCTTCAAACAGTTGTCCCAACTATTCTAAGTCTTAGGGGCTACTGCTAGGCATACTTATCAAAATCTCTTACCCATATGTCTTTCGTATACTGGCTTGTCGCTTGGGCAAGCCCGCCTCGAGCGGCTTGGACATATGCGTCCGCCGAATTGAAGGCATTAAAAGCCTCTTCGGAAAAGATGTTGTGCTGGAGCACAGCCCTCCGGCGCCGGTGGTTCATGGCGCTCTCCACTTTGGAGTTCGTGGCCGAACACATATCCGCACCCTCCGTCGGGGAGCTATGCGGTGCTGGCCCCGTGTCTGCCTCCGCCCCCAAAGCCGGTTCTGGAACCCAGCTGGTGGAGGCGTGGTTGGTGGGGTCTCCGGATATAGCCCCGGTTATTCCTCTTCCTGCCAGACACAAAGGGCGCGTCATATTTCAAATTCTATGACAGCAGGACATGCTATGACTTTACCTCTGCAGCGGTGTGTCAGCCCTCACTGCCTTCCTCTTGAGCCTGCCCGATCCGGACGCCCGTGGTTGACGAGTCCCTAGGGGCTCGGCCCATCGCCCCGGTCGTTGTTTCTGCAAATAGAGCGACGCCTCAAAGGTAAATTACAATACCTGGGGAAAGTCCTCTTCGGAGGATAGGTTTTTTTTAGCTCAGCTTACACGCGACATGGGAAGCAGTCCAGGGGAGTCGGCCGTAATGGCCACCAGGGCGCCGTCCCAGCTCGCCTGATAAAATACTCCATTGATAAGCTCCACGGTAATATCCGGATCTACTTTGAGTCCCAGATCTAGGGCCCTTCCAGGGTCCTCTGGTTGCGGGGAGGGGCTGAAGATTCCTTCCATGACCCTCCTCAGTTCCTGCTCAGAAGCATTGATGCAAGTAATCTTAGCAGAAGAACGATAGAGTAAGTGAAGCTGGGAAAAGAATGGCAACTTACCCACTCTGGGGGGTTGTACATGGAGAATCCGTCCCGCATTTTTATGCGAAGGAACTCCTCCTCTTCCCCTTTGTACAAATCGGACAATATCCTTGCCAAAGCGGCAGCGGAGTCCGGACCCTTACGACCACAGCGGGTGGCGTCATCTTCCCCGTTGTAATGCCACATGGGCTTCCCCCGATATTGGAGCGGCTGCACTCCCCGTTTTATGCATATTGCCATGACCTCAACAATCGTCAGTCCGGACTTGGCCAGCAACTTTATCCTGTTAATCAGGAGGAATATCTCCCTTGTGTCCTCTTCTTGAGGGCCCCGGGGACACCAGCTTAGGCGTGCCCTCGGTGGGGCGTTGCTGAACTTGGGGAGACCCCTCCGGACTGGATCCGGAAGGGGAACGTCATTTATATAGAACCACTCTGAAGGCCAGTTTTCTGGTGCATTCTCAGGAGTGCCGGACAGGTATACGGTCTCGGCAATGCGCCATACTTCGGCCCCGCCCACTTGGTACAGGGACTCCCCCTGGGTGCGGGGGACAAGGAAGAACAGCTTCCTCCACAATCCGAAGTGCGGTTCACAGCCTAAAAACAGCTCGCAAAGGGCGACATACCCCGCTATGTGCAGAATGGAGGCTGGGGTAAGATTGTGTAACTGGAGGCCATAGAACCCCAGGAGCCCACGGAGAAATGGGTGGATAGGAAACCCGACGCCCCTCAGCATATGCGAGATAAGGCATATTCGCTCCTTCGGAGACGGGTTAGGAGATCCCTCAGCTTGTTCCCCTCCGTCGTAAGTAGCTATTCCAGCTCGGACGGAGACCATGAATGCCAGTGGAAGAAACCCTTGAGTTTGTAACTTCACCAAACGGCTGTGAGGAACTGAGAACTCTCCCCAATCCCCCGACTTAGAGCGAGGAGGGCAAGCAGAAGAGCTGCGACGGCCGGCCATGCTGGAATGGCTTTTCGTGAAGCGCTCTAGGATGCTAGCTCAAGGGAGGAGAGTGAGGTTTGGATCTCAGAATCCCTGTCCCTTCAAATAGACGGTTGGCCCGGAGGATCGAGGGTGGCAAATGCAAAAAATACCTTGACTCCTCGCATTCGCTCGACATGTGGAGATGGTCATTACTGAGGCGCTGAAGCCGAGGAGCACAACATTGATTGGAGACCGGGCACTATGCGTCGTAACAGGTACTTTGGAGTATTCGGAGGAGGAACCCGCCTTGCAATGCTGAAGACAATACTGCACGCCGGACTCATCGTCATTGAAGCCTGGTTCAGGGGCTACTGAGGGAGTCTTGGATTAGGGGGTATCCGGACAGCTGGACTGTGTACAATGTTCGGACTATTGAAGCGTGAAGATACAAGACTCAAGACTTCGGCCCGTGTCCGGATGGGACTTTCCTTGGCGTGCAAGGCAAGCTTGGTGATCCGGATATTATATTTCCTTCCTTGTAACCGACTCCATGTAAACCCTAGCCCTCTCCGATGTCTATATAAATCGGAGAGGTTGGTCCTTAGAAGGCCGATCACAATTACATTCATACCATCATAGGCTAGCTCCTAGGGTTTAGCCTCTATGATCTCGTGGTAGATCTACTCTTGTACTACCCATATCATCAATATTAATCAAGCAGGAAGTAGGGTTTTACCTCCATCGAGAGGGCCCGAACCTGGGTAAACATCTGTGTCCCTTGCTTCCTGTTACCATCAGCCTTGACGCACAGATCGGGACCCCCTACCCGAGATCCGCCAGTTTTGACACCGACAAGCCCCTCCCCCACCCCCTGAAAATTGACTGACCCAAAAGTCGATTCAGTCGACTAGAGTGTAGCTAAATCGGAGCAGCATCGCAAGCAAGAGCAAGAGCGAGAGCAGCAGCGCGAGCAAGAGCAATAGTAAGAGCAGACCAGGAAGGGGACCGAGAGCAAGAGCAGAGCAGCAGCAGCTCCTACTGATGTGGACGTCGCCACCGAGGGAGCAACATCATGGAGGAAGTGGCTGGCGACGCCGCCGTGGATGGAGCCGCGCCGTGTCGGCTCGGGACCGAGCGCCGGCAGCACCGTGAGATCGAATCAAGAAGAAAATGCGGCGATTAGTGTACAACCTCTTTGGTGGCGCCGATTAGGCCGCAGCTTCATCCGAGGAAACGGTGATGATTATGCTCTTCTGGTGGTGCAGGTGAAGACGACAGTGTGGGAATGGAGGTGGCACGAAAGACGAGGGGAATGTCGGGGCAGCTCCTTGGAGGTGGAGGACGGGGTGGCTGAACCGGCGGGACGATGAGATCGATGACGGATCCTCATCCGGTACGGTGGATGAGGGACGTCGAGGTGTTGCTGTGGACGACGTCGTCGGGGAAGAGGCTCCGGCTGGGTGGCGGATGGAGCAGTGTGTGGGGTTTCGTCGTGGGTTTTCGCGGCCTCGGTGTACGAGTGGGTGGGCGGATGGGATGGCAGTGGGGAACCTTGGCTTAGAGATGCACTTGTCCGAATTGTGGGGTAAGTTACGAAAGTACCCCCCATCGATTTGAGGCGGTTCTTTCGGTTCAGGGGTACCACGGGCATTTCGCGTGTCGGGATTTCACAGGGGGTGGGAGTTTTCGCGTGTGTTGTAATTTCGGAATAGCAAGGCGCTGGTTGAGATGGAGGGAGTTGTCGGAGCACAACGAGACAAAGATATATCTTAAATATTTCGGGCTAACAAGGCGCGGGTTGAAATTTCCAGACAAGCCTAACGTGTACTGTACGAAATCAATGCGCACTACAAATGTCATTCAAAACTTTGAATTCATGTTATGTTCAATTAAAATATTTCGCTACGTGTATAATGCATGCAACCTACTACTCAAATGAACATTTTAGTGCATTCCAAACGTATATACTACCGGTTCAATATGAACTAAATTTGAATAAGATCTACTGTAATGATTGTTGTGAAGTCAAAGCATTTGAATTCGTTTCTCTATTTTAATAAGATCTACAATCATCATTATTGTCAAGTTAAACCAACGTTTGTGTATTATCTTCACAGCACACCACATGATTAGTCTCGAGTTACATATGAACTATGTGTACTATATGAACTCAAACTAGATTTTTTGAATCCACTTTATTTTGATTTCAAATCACATTACATTTCTAGATCTAGCTAGATCTTCATAATCTAAACCATGTCTCATATGTATAATGTGTTTATCACATTATGTATGGTGCCCCGCCCCCTACGCCTACAAGTATTTAGATGTGAGTTGCAAACACCACACATTACCACAAATTCAAATAAAATGTGAGAATGTTCGATATATAGTATTGTTTAGATTGCTCGATATTTAGTTGTAAGCTGCAAACACCGCACATTATCACAAATTCAAATAAAATGTGAGATTGTTTGATGTATAGTATGGTTTAGATTGTTCGGCAATTAGCTGTGAGTTGCAAACGCCATGCATTATCACATTATGATATAACATGTGCACAACACGTGTATCACCACTATATTCATGCATGCAATGTTTAAAACACTATGATCTCCTATTCAAATATATGAATCCGCTTTCATATCAAATTATGATCTTTGTTAGTCTCTTACACCCACACAATCCTCTAACCTTTGTAGCTACCACTAACTTTCTCTCGTGCATGCACACGCCCTCCTCGCCCTCCCCCTCCCTCGACATTCTATCCACTGGGCACATTCATTTTTTTTCTTTAGGTCGTTCTCCCAGAATCTCCACAACTCCTTTCCGACACACACACCGATCGATAAACCTCTCCAGTGATGCCTGCCTATAGCATACACACACAACTTCAATCTCCTCCTTTATGTGTCCTTGCCTCGTGTCTCTCATACAGTCAGACACATGTGTAAACTCTTGCCCCTCTTTTCATCGATCTCATAACCGCACACTCCTCCCCTATCTAGCTAGTAGTTGGGCCTCTCGCACCACCTCCTAGCTCCATTCTCTCTGTCTATCCGTCTCGCTGGGCCTTATTTGCCTCTAACAAATGGATGTACACCGACCGATCTCTCGCTATACATATAGCTAGCTAGGTCCTTATAACTCGTTTTTACCCACACGCTGATCGATCTACCTCATTAGTTGTGTCTCTCCCTTCCTCCGACAAACAACAATTGATCTACCGATCTAGTTAGGTTTGCTTACCAAACACATGGTTCCCCTTCATCATCCATGGATGCGTCCCGACAGATCTATCACGCACAGGCACACACAGAAACACATCCCCACTCTTATTGATAACATTGCAGTTCCACCCTCAGTTTGTCTAGTAGGCCTCTCTCAACATCTCCGAGAAGCAACTCCATCACGCATCCAGCACTCTACCCCTCTCCCTCCCTCTCTCTCTCCTCTCTCTCTCTCTGTCCCATCACATTTCCCGTCCTTCAGTTATGTATGGATGCCGACCGATCTCCCTCAAGACATAGCTGGGTCTCTCCTTCTGAACACATATACGAGTCGTTCTATCTCTATAGTTAGGCCTTTGCCTACCCCTCCCCCACCCCCCTCCCCCCACACACACCGATACATCAAGCGCTCTAGTCATGTCTCCCTGCCACACACAAACTTGACATGTGCCCTCTAACGTTCCGGTAGGCCAGTCGCCCTATATCTTTGACTTCCACACACACACAATTTCGATGGCTCTCTTCATCAATCTCGCACCCACCCACTTGATCCTCTCTTCGACTCTATCGATAGCTATGACCCCTCCCTCTCTTCTCGTGGATTGCCCGACCATCTATGTATGATATGGATAGGCCTCCATTTCACACACATTGCATGCAAAATTTTGTTTGAGATGTCATCGACACATATTCCCACAAATAATTCACGAAATCAACCCGCAGCCCACCCCACCCCCACCCCAAAACAAAAACACTCACGAACGCGGTTTGTATCTCTCACACACACTCACGTAGGTGGGGGACGTGCACGAAGAGAAGAGGTGCATGCACGTTGCACGTACTCCCGTCTCTTTCCGAACCACACCTGCGCGGGTACACGGTGGAGCTCATTTCTGTACAAAAAAGGCAGCCCACGTGATAATTTGGCACGTGTACTGGTTGTCCACTTGGTGGAGGGATGATCGTCTACCACGGGTGAACAAACAAATTGCGACTTGACGCGTTATGTTAAATTAAAAAAAGAGGCAAACCATGTGGGGCCTACCTTAGAGGCAAGGCTCTATACACTGAAGTACTTTTGATGTGTCCTGTCAACTCGCAGAACGAGGAGAAGCTTGCTTAGTACGCCGTCTCCCCTGCCCACGGGCGCGGTGGCTTGCAGGATGAGGTGAAGCTTGCTCCGCCTTACGCCCGCTCCCTCGCCCATGTGCGCGGTGGGTCGCAGGACGAGGAGAAAAATTTACTACTCCCTCCGTTTACTCCTTGTCCCTACTACCTTGGTTATATAGATTATATCATATTGTTTGGAATATATATGTCCTTTAGTAGATTTCAATATGAACTACTAGTACATACTCCAAACACTGATGTATATAGACGTATTTTAGAGTGTAGATTCACTCATTTTGCTTCGTATGTAGTAGCACTCTCCCTCGCCCCTCGACCCTCGCCCACGTGGTGGACGTGCAGCAATTCATTTGGTCTCATATAGCCAGAACGATATATACTGCACTACCATTATTGCTCGACTTCCCAAAGAGGCGAAGAGCCAATCGCAAGGTTAATATTTTGGAGATGCCAAGCGCAAGGTTATAGGAGAACGAGTAGTAGGTGCCGCGTCATTTATAAATAAAGTTTTTTTTCTTCAGTGGCACGTACGCAATATGATAGGTTCATATGGAGAGAAAAGGAAACCGCTCCACTATATACATAGTCAGGACGGGCCAGCCTACACGGTTGCTTGCCGGGGTTGCTCTCTTCACACTCTCTTGCACAAAACGACTGTGGCCACATCTCTAACATCCCGGCGGATCACGTCCGCTTGGGGAAGGGGTGGATGCTTAGTGTAGATGCGGTGGCCGTAGCCGACGGTGAAAACCCACTGTCGGCATGTCCCGATCAGGGGTCCCCGCCGTTCTCTTCACAAAGCCGGTGAGGTTGCCTTCGTCCCTTGCTCACTGCTGCGACATGGGCAGTTACCGCCTCCCGCCGCCCTCCTCAAGGTTGAGCTACGTCCCTCAGGTACAACTCCCTTTACAGCCGGCTTGCACCACTGCTCCAGCTGCACACATCACTCCCTGTGGATATTTCTCTACTTCTTTGCCCCGCACATACCTGATACCTCTACTGGCTTCTACGTACTGTATTTGTGATGAGTTTATGTCTCATCAACTAGTCCCAGTAATCTTATTCTAGTCACGCTTCTTCAATTTCTTTGCCACAGGGATGCTCATCTCGATTTTGGTGAAACTGCACAAAATGATCCGATGGTCAAAAGGTTACAAACTTCATTTATTAGGAAGCTCGAACGTTGCCAGCAAATTGAAGCCTGGTCAGGGTTCACGGTTCAAGGGCTAGGGACTGCATGGATCATTTTTTTTCTTTAGCTGCTTCTGTTCCAAAATAAGTGTCAACTTTAGTAGTAGTACACCTTTGTACTAAAGTTTGCACAAAGTTGAGACACTTATTTTGGAACGGAGGGAGTACATATTTGCTATGATCTATCAATCATTGAGATACAATAGCATGCATGTTAGTCTCCTTTGTATTTGATGAAATGTTGCAACAGGCAACCTTGGACGCAAGATACATGTAACAGGAGCTGGAAGCTTCATAGCATTGTAAAAATTTATCTCGCTGATAAATTACAGTACGTACCATACTAGTACTTCCTCTGTTCCTAAATATAAGTCTTTGTAGAGATTTCACCATGAACCACATGCGGATGTATATAGATGCATTTTAAGTGTAGATTCATTCATTTTGTTCCTATGTAGTTCACCTAGTGGAACCTCTACAAAGACTTATCTACTAGTAATAGCTAGCCCCCACTACTAGGAATTCTCTATCCTCTCCTTGAGCAACATCATCAAAATTGATGTAGCCGTTAGATGAAGTAAATCAGCCCATAATAGCCGTCTGATCTAGACGTTGAGAGGCTCCGCACTAAGCCACATGCAAGCATGCAGAAATATCGTGGCACATGCATGTGAGTGGTTTTAAACCACATCAACATCTCTGCATGCAAGCATGCACCGGTAGCATGCATGTAAGTGAGCTTTTAAGTCCAATTAACATGTCAAAAAGAAAAATATAATCCCATTATGCAGTAGGAGTTGGCTGATCTTTTTTCCTTATGTGGGATGATCTAAATGATGATGGGAGTTTATTTAGTTTGGCTACCACATTTGTCATGTGGTTATAGAGTTTTTTTAGTTCTATGAAATCGATAATTTTGCACAGAGAGATATACCAATGTTCCGCGGCAACGCGCGGGGACTCATCTAGTAATATTAGGAACGGAGGGAGTACTATGTAAAGAGTTAGGTGTCGCACGCTGATAGTGTGAGGTGGGCCATGTAATCACTGAGCCTGCGTGTTTTCACTGCTCTTGCACTCCTCCGCTATAATAATGGAGAAAATTGTAATCTACTACCTCCTTTCGCCGAAAGCATGGGACATCCAGCAGTCCTACCACCTCAGTAATAAAGACCAATGAGCCGTCAAATCACATAGACCTAGCAGTAAGTTGGACGGACGAAGCAACCATCACTCTTGCGCTAGTGAGAGGTCGCGTCCTCTCTTCCCGGGCATGAATGCGGCACCGGTTCTTTGGAGCGGCGCTGACCGTTTTGGGCGGGAAGCACGCGCGAGCGATGGAGGGGCTTTGGGTGGGCCAGGCTGGTCAGGAGCGGGCGTGGCAGCTGTCCGCATGTGCCTATCGGACACGCACGGAAACAAGAGGATGCACTGACTCTCGCGGCTAAAATCGTACACTACACACCATCTCTCTGTAGGAGTAGGTCGATCTATCGCACTCTCTAACACACACATGCTGTTAAACACACACACACACACACACACGCACCTTGGTCCCGTTGCACCTTCTAACGTGACTTATTACACCTAGACGGAGGGAGTAGTAAGTATACGAGATACGGTGGCACACTGACTTAAGTCTAATACAAGTGCCCAAAATTTGTGTGCATGTTATAATAAGGATTCACTTAAAATAGTACGTGAGCGAACAGAGGGATCAATTGGACAGTGTTCCCGAGCAGTAGCGCGATGTGTGAGGTAAGATACACCGCTGGCGCTTTTAATTTTTCTTATTAATTTGTTTGTTTCACCCTCTGACTGGTGGGACCCAACGTACTACGTGGAGAGAGGTAAGGTGATTAAGACTGCATTATTTCTGCACCACTGTGGATAGTGTTACCACCAAAGCCACAAGACACGATTATGATTGAAATCCCAATGACTCCCACACACACACAAAAAAAACACAGCATGCTTGTCACACAAATGCAGGAATGTGTAAAAGGTTATTTTCTTCTCGTTGAACATAACGGGAGGGTTGTGTAGCTGGTTAGCCTGTTCGCTCATAAAATTGAGGTCTCGGGTTCGATAACTACACATGAGCATAATTTTTGCCAGGAGGATTCTTTGACTGGTCAAAATGTTTTCTAGGGTTTGCACGCTTCACACTCTCTCTCCAGTATATATATACACGTTGGAGCCTCAGCGCTTGTAGTTGCTCTCTTCACACTCTCTCGCCCTCTCCCGCTGGAGACTCAATGCTTGTAGTTTCTCTCTTCACACTCTCTCGCCCTCTCCAGATCTAAACAAGACTTCGTTGGCCTCTCTCTCCCCTCACTGCTGCTCAAAGAGCTGTCAGGATCCGTCCACCGGGAAGGGAAGGAGGCTTAACGCTGTCACCATCAGCGAGGGAGGGAATCCACTACCGGCGCAGCTGTTCACTTTCCACCCAGTGGCGGCGCGGGAGGGACTCCGACCCCTTCTTCGCCGCCGTCCCGTCGCCCACCGAACCATGCCCCAAGAACCTTAAGGTATATTTTACTTACTACACATGCATTGCTCTAGCTGCATGTATACCATGAATCTAGGACGTGGTTCAAAGAGGAAAGGAGTGGGGGAAAGTAGTGGGAAAAGTTGTATATAGCATGAATCTAGGACATGGTTCAAAGAGGAAATGAAGGGGGAAAGTTGTATAGCATGAATCTAGGACGTGGTTCAAAGAGGAAAGGAATGGGGGAAAGTAGTGGGGAAAGTTGTATTGCATAAATCTAGGACATGGTTCAAAGAGGAAAGGAAGGGGCGAAAGTACTAGTTCAAAAAGGAAAGGAAGGGACAAGGCTGTAGAGTTTGAGCAGGACTAGATTTGCTGCGCTCACATAGGGAAAGGTGTCTAAAGATAACAAAACTGGGACCAACACAAATATGCTCCTTAGTTGTTTGTTGTTTGTTGCAAAAGACTGTGCATGACCACAGTACATTGGTAGATGCACATGGTGCTGGTGCGTCCACTGTCCCGTGCAACTCATTAGCTGTTGTTAATCTAAGGCCCTGTTTGGTTAAAAACTCCCTAGTCCCTACCTGCTTGGTTCCAGGGACTAAACATGGACTAGAGGTTATTAAATGACATGCTAAAAGACCATGTTACCCCTAGTAATGAACTAATAGAAACAAGGTGTAATGCGTGGCAGGGGCAACTGTTGGAAAAAGTCCCAAAAAGACTCCCCTGGGGTCTTCTTTCTTTAGTCCCAAATGCCCACTTTTAGTCCCTAAAAGTCCCTCCTGTTTGGTTTAGATGTGACTGACACAGAGTTTTTTTAGTCCCTACACCAAAATGTCCATGTAAACAAACACCCTCTAATAATGCCGCTGGAAAATTGATGCAATGCCACAGTTAAAAGCAAATTACATGTTTAATGAATTTTATTGTTAATATAATTTCTATGTTAATATTAATCAATGCCACCGTTTGAGAAATGCTACTGTCTTGCTTTCTTTCCCATTTAGATAAGGTAGATGCTTCTTTTTGTTGGCTTCTGTGTCATCCACCGTTATTGACCACTAATTGTTTCCTTTGCACCTCTGTGTAAACAGGGTTATCTACTTCACCTTGTTGCCATTGTGACCTTTTGTTGCACAGCACAAAACACTTTTGTTTTAAGAGTGTTTTGTGAAGTTCAACCAAAATGTCACACCGATAATGTTACTTGATTGCTTGATCTTAGTGGAACTGCACAAGAGGAGATCTTACTTCCTATCCGTTAAGGCGAATTTGGTTCAGATCTTTTTCTTGTGAGTTGTTTGAATTCCGCATCATGAGAGGTCAGTACTAGCCTTCTTTCACATGATTCTGCAGTGTGCTTTCATATGTTGTGCTACTTGTACGATAATGTTGCTTGATTTTAGTGAACTGCACAAATGGAGACAAGACTTCCAATCTGTATGTGCACCGTAATATCCCATTGAGGTAAGATAAGGATATTTCACAACTGCTAGCCTGTATTTTGCCACTTTCATCAGAAAATTAAGTTTAGTAATATACTTGTGCTCCCTAATTGACATGCCAAATCTTACATCGAAAGCGAAGCTTGTCTGTTATTGAACCAAGTGATGAAGGGGAAGAACAAGCGGAAGAAAAACAAAAATCAACTCCCGGTACTATAATGAAGCACTGGAACTATGATGACACAAGTAATGATATAGTTTTGCATCATAATTTATTGCTATGGCTGAAACGAGCAATTGTTTTGCCTTTGATTTGATGCCATACGTAATTATCTCTACTTGTGCAAACAGGGATCTTCTTTGAAGATACCATATATTTTAGTGGAACTGCACAAGAAGATGTTGGAAACATTAAACTAATCGAGGAGTATATAGTAAGCATGGCCACCTCCATAGATAGCAACACGTGGTTCCGGAGAAGTGCTTCATCTGTATGCTCTACACAATCAGCCTCCTGACAAAGGTTGGTACTCGCCCACTTATTTCATCCATATGATTGAGCTTTGTCATCTCTATTGGTGTTGTGCTACTGTTTAGATACTGTCATGAAAAAGTGGTATTGTCCTTGAGAAGTGCTTCATCTGTGCTGTTTTAAATATTTCCTTTCCTTTTTTTCGAGCAAACAGGGATGCTAGCATTTAGTAGTCCTCCTATCTTTGCAGAACAAGATCATCTTCCTCTGAAGAAGAATATGGAGTACGTGAAGTGACTAGTTCCGATTATTCCAGGATGAAGAAGCCATGTCTATCTTCTCATCAGAAGGAGCAGTTGAAGGATGGCTACATTACTCCCCACAAGACCAAACTAACTTCAGCTCAGAAGGACTGACAAATCTCCATTTTTTTGCTGTGATGCACGAGTACAATGTTGTTCTAGGATTCTTTCTGGTGAGTTCCATTTTTCTAAAAGTGTGCTCTACATGGACCATGTATGTGCCTGTTGAAACTGTCAATTCATAGTACAGTTTGCTTTATACTAATCACTTTTTTGTATTTGTGCAAACAGGGGTGCTCAGCTTGATTTCAATGGGAACTGCACAAAATGTTCATGAATACATCGAATCATTCATTTCCACCACAAGAAAGGAGGTGCCCATAAGTTCAAGGCGTTGCAACATATAAGGGCGAAATCATACAAGCTACACGCGAATTTGGTTGATTTTGGTGGAACTACACAAAAAGAACAACTGGTTTATTTAGCACGAGGTGCCATGTCAATGTCCGAACTGATGGCAAACCCTGCCCATTCCACAATCGTAGGCATTTGATATTTTGGAATGGGACAACCTTGTCAAATTTTGCTCATTGATTTTAGCAAGATATGTGTTTGATATTTTCGAATAGGACGCCCTTTGCTGTCAGCAGCGTCGATCAATTTTTTCTTTATTCTTTAGTTGTGAAGTAAATATTGCCTCTAACATGTGAGTCACTGAGATGCATAATCATCGATTGTTTTGAATGTTCTCTATGAATTGCCAGGCCTGTGTGTTGATTGCAATGTACAGAAACGCTGAAAAGCTGCTCAAACTCTTTGTACTCCTTCTATTCCTTTTTACTTCGCACATTGTGAAAGTGCATACTTTTTTGTATAAGATTGGTCAAAGTAGAGATACTTTGACTGCAGACAAAACTTGTATGCAGACTAGAAAGGACCGGAGGGAGTACATGTGAAACTGCTACAAACGAGGTGATCACCCTGGGAATAATGCTAGTACGTATTGTTTTGCATGTTCATCCAATGCCAGTGATACAGGAATTCGAACTAATCGAAATAAATTCATTCATACACGGTCGGATTTCATATAAACATGCCGGATTTCATTACATTTCATACATTCTTCAACTAAAAAGGGGTGCGCTGGAGGTATAATTAATTAAAGCTATGCACCTGTGTCCCGCTGAGCCGAACAGAAGCTTCAATGACTTAACTGCAGGTGCAGTTACCTAACTGACATGTGGCATGTTGGGCCCACGTGTCAGTCAGCCAACTGCACCAGCAGTTAAGTAGAAGCAGCGTTCTTCTCCAGCGCATCTCTCCGACTCCACGTCGCCGCCAAGAAGCTAACCAGCCGTCAATGGTCAACCCACCTAGCTTGGCTTCAACCGGAGGGTAGCAGTGGTGGCCTTACTTGCTTGGCTTCAACCGGAGGGTAGCAGTGGTGGCCTTACTTGGACCCGAGGGGTGGCGACCTACCGTGTTCTACTCTTCCTCGTTTTCTTCGTGGCGCGGTCTCGTTGGCAGCGGGGCGGGGCCTCGGCGGAGCTGGCGATGTCCTCTATCTCGTTGCCGGCGGGCGGCGCCTTAGCGGAGCGGTGGAAATCCTCCCCCACGCTGCTGGCAGGGTGGGGCCTCGGCTGAGCCGGTGATGTCCTCTGCCTTGTTGTTGGCGGGGCGGGGCCTCGGCGGAGCCGGCGGTGTCCTCTGCCTCGTTGTTGGTGCCACGGGGCCTCGGCGGAGCCGGTGGTGTCCTCTGCCTCGTTGTTGGCACCGTGGGGCCTTGGCGTAGCAGGGCCTCATCGACGCCAGCGGAGCAGGGACTCGTCGGAGCCGGCATTGTCCTCTGCCTCGTCCTCGGTCTCGCCAAACAATGCCTCGCCCGCTTCATCGCCCTCTTTGCTAGCCTCTTTGTAGGCGGCCGCAGTCTCCGCCATCCGCATGTGGTATCGCCAACGCTCGAGGCGGCCCTTGCGGGCGGAGCGGTACGAGTCGAGCAGCGCCTCCTGCTCCGCCCGCTCCGCGGCGATCTGCTCCGCCGCCTGCATGTGCTCCTGGAGGAGATGGTGGTTGTAGGCGGCGTCGGCCTGCGCCTCCCGGAACTGCTCCTCACACATCTGCCTCACCCTGTCCATATATTGGGCACGGGCCTCGCTGATGGTCATGGTGTAATGCACCGGCGAGGATGGCGCGGAGGAGGGGGTTGGCGCCGGATCGTGGACTACCATGTTCTCCATTGGGACGTCGTCGTCCTCCGGCTGCCTGCCAGCAGCAATGGCTGCCATCTCCTTGTGGTCCATTGTCCGCCCATCCCGAAGAGTGCTGGAGCGCGAGGAAGCCATGGTGGGCAGTAGTGGTGTGGACAGGAGAAAGGGAATGGATGCGGATGACTGCGGCTATGGCCGGTGCAGCAGTTTATATAGCAATGGTGGGCAGGCGGAGGGACGGACGTGTGGCGCCGGAGTAGCCGCCTCGACAACCGTGTATCATTAATGTGTGCGGCAGATGGACGGACGGACGACACTTGTGTCGTTTGAAGGCGGAGCAATCGCCTGCACCAGGAAGCGGGGCGGCCGGCGCTGACTGTTTCGGGCGGAAAGCGCGCGCAGGTGAGGAGATGACTTTACTTGGAGAGGATGACAATGAGGACCCACCAGGTCCATAGCCTCAGGATGACAATGAGGATGACAATGGTTGACAAACGGAGTCCAAATGGAATGAAACCTTCGGGAGTGTGATTTTTGGAACGAACGTGATCCGGAGGACTTGGAGTGCAAGTCAAGAAGCAGCCGAAGCTTCCATGAGATAGGAGGGTGCACCCCCCTATAGGGCGCGCCCCTCCTGTCTCGTGGGCCCCTCGGGCATCCACCGACGTACTTCTTCCTCCTATATAAGCCTACGTACCCCAAAAACATCCAGGGAGCGAACGAAACACATTTTCCACCACCGTAACCTTCTGTATCCGCGAGATCTCTTCTTGGAGCCTTCACCAGCACTCTACCGGAGGGGGAATCGACCGCGGAGGGCTTCTACATCAACATCCTTGCCCCTCCGATGAGTTGTGAGTAGTTTACCACAGACCTACGGGTCCATAGTTATTAGCTAGATGGCCTCTTCTCTCCTTTTGGATCTCAATACAATGTTCTCCCCCTCTCTTGTGGAGATCTATTCGATGTAAACTCTTTTTGCGGTGTGTTTGTCGAGATCCGATGAATTGTGGGTTTATGATCAAGTTTATCTATGAATAATATTTGAATCTTCTCTGAATTCTTTTATGTATGATTGAGTTATCTTTGCAAGTCTCTTCAAATTATCAGTTTAGTTTGGCCTACTAGATTGATCTTTCTTGCCATGGGAGAAGTGCTTAGCTTTGGGTTCAATCTTGCGGTGTCCTTACCCAGTGACAGAAAGGGTTGCAAGGCACATATTGTATTGTTGCCATCGAGGATAACAAGATGGGGTTTATATCATATTGCTTGAGATTATCCTTCTACATCATGTCATCTTGCTTAATGCGTTGCTCTGTTCTTATGAACTTAATACTCTAGATGCAGGCAGAAGTCGGTCGATGTGTGGAGTAATAGTAGTAGATGCAGGCAGGAGTCGGTCTACTTGTCACGGATGTGATGCCTATATACATGATCATGCCTAGATAATCTCATAATTATTCGCTTTTCTATCAATTGCTCGACAGTAATTTGTTCACCCACCGTAATACCTATGCTATCTTGAGAGAAGCCACTAGTGAAACCTATGGCCCCCGGGTCCATCTCTTATCATATTTGCTTCCAATCTACTTTTATTTGCATCTTTACTTTTTGCATCTATATTATAAAATACCAAAAATATATTTATCTTATCTTACTATCTTTATTAGGTCTCACTTTCGCAAGTGGCCGTGAAGGGATTGACAACCCTTTATTGCATTGGTTGCGAGTTATTTGTTTGTTTGTGTAGGTGAGTGGGACTTTTGAGGAGCCTCCTACTGGATTGATACCTTGGTTCTCAAAAACTGAGGGAAATACTTATGCTACTATTTCTGCATCACCCTTTCCTCTTCAAGGAAAACCAATGCAAGCTCAAGACGTAGCAAGAAGGATTTCTGGCGCCGTTGCCGGGGAGGTCTTCGCTCAAGTCAAGACATACCAAGTACCCATCACAAACTCATCTCCCTCGCATTTACATCATTTTCCATTTGCGTCTCGTTTTCCTCTCCCCCACTTCACCCTTGCCGTTTTATTTGCCCTCTCTTTCCCAATCTCCTCCTCTCTTTTTCGCTTGCCTTTTTTTGTTTGCTTGTGTGTTGGATTACTTGTTGCCATGGCGCAAGATAATACCAAATTGTGTGATTTCTCGAGTACCAATAATAATGATTTCCTTATTACTCCGATTGCTCCTATTAATGTTGTTGAGTCTTGTGAAATCAATACCGCTTTGCTGAATCTTGTTATGAAAGATCAATTCGCCGGCCTTCCTAGTGAAGATGCCGTTACTCATCTAAACAACTTTGTTGATTTGTGTGATATGCAAAAGAAGAAAGATATAGATAACAGTATTGTCAAATTGAAGTTATTTCCGTTTTCACTTAGAGATCGTGCTAAAGTTTGGTTTTCGTCTTTACCTAAAAATAGTATTGATTCTTGGAACAAGTGCAAAGATGCTTTTATCTCTAAATATTTTCCTCCTGCTAAGATTATCACTCTTAGGAACGATATTATGAATTTTAAACAACTTGATCATGAGCATTTTGCCCAATCTTGGGAAAGAATGAAATTGATGCTTCGCAATTGCCCTACTCATGGTTTGAATTTATGGATGATCATACAAAAATTTTATGCCGGTTTGAACTTTTCTTCTAGAAATCTCTTAGATTCGGCCGCGGGAGGCACGTTTATGGCAATCACGTTAGGAGATGCTACAAAACTTCTTGATAATATTATGGCTAATTATTCTCAATGGCACACCGAAAGATCTTCTAGTAAAAAAGTGCATGCTATAGAAGAAATCAATGTTTTGAGTGGAAAGATGGATGAACTTATGAAGTTGTTTGCTACTAAAAATACTCCTCTTGATCCCAATGATATGCCTTTGTATTCTTTGATTGAGAATAATAATTAATCTATGGATGTGAATTTTGTTGGTAGGAATAGTTTTGGAAACAATGCTTATAGAGGAAACTTTAATGCTAGACCGTTCCCTAGTAATTCCTCCAATAATTATGGAAATTCCTACAATAATTCTTATGGTAATTTTAATAAGATGCCCTCTGATTTTGAGAATAGTGTGAAAGAATTTATGATTTCTCAAAAGAATTTTAATGCTTTGCTTGAAGAAAAATTGCTCAAAGTTGATGATTTGGCTAGGAATGTTGATAGACTTTCGCTTGATGTTGATTCTCTTAAACCTAGATCTTCTCCTCCTAAGCATGATATCAATGAGTATCTCAAAGCAATGAGAATTTCCATTGATGAGTGCAAGGAAAGAACCGCTTGATTGCGTGCTAAGAAAGATTGCTTTGTAAAGGCGTGTTCTTCTAGTTTCCATGAAAATAATGATGAGGATCTTAAAGTTATCGATGCGTCTCCTGTTAGATCTACGTTTGGCAATATGAATCTTGATAATTATGGGACTGATGATGAGTCAACTTTACCTAGAAGGCATCCCAAGAATTCGGAGTTTTTAGATCTTGATGCTAAATTTGGTAAAAGTGGGATTGGAGAGGTCACAACTTTAAATAGCATTGAACCCACTATCTCCAATTTCAAGGATTTTGATTATGATAATTGTTCTTTAGAAGGTTGTATTTCCTTGTTGCAATCCGTTGTTAATTCTCCTCGTTCTTACAGTCAAAATAAAGCTTTTACCAAACATATCACTGATGCCTTGATGCAATCTTATGATGAAAAACTTAATTTGGAAGTTTCTATACCTAGAAAACTTAATGATGAGTGGGAACCTACTATAAAGATTATAATCAAAGATCATGAGTGTTTTGCTTTGTGTGATTTGGGTGCTAGTGTTTCCACGATTCCGAAAACTTTATGTGATATTCTAGGTTTCCATGATCTTGATGATTGCTCTTTAAATTTGCACCTTGCGGATTCCACCATTAAAAAGCCAATAGGAAGGATCAATGATGTTCTCATTGTTGCAAATAGAAATTTGGTGCCCGTAGATTTTATCGTTCTTGATATAGATTGCAATCTTTCTTGCCCTATTATTCTTGGTAGACCTTTCCTTAGAATGATTGGCGCGATTATTGATATGAAGGAAGGGGATATTAGATTCCAATTTCCATTAAATAAAGGCATGGAGAACTTTCCAAGAAAGAAATTCAAATTACCTTATGAATCTATCATGCGTGCTACTTATGAATTTAGTGCCAAAGATGGCACTCGTTAGATCTATCTTTGCTTTTATGCCTAGCTAGGGGCGTTAAACGATAGCGCTAGTTGGGAGGCAACCCAATTTTCTTTGTGTTTTTTGTTTTTTCTCCTGCTTAGTAATAATTCTTGCATCTACCTTCTGTTTAGATGTGTTTTTATCTTTTAATTAGTGTTTGTGCCAAGTAGAACCTATAGGATAACCTATGATGATAGTTGATTTGATTCTGCTGAAAAACAGAAACTTTGAGCGCACGAATTTAGTTTTGTTAAATCAGAGAAACGTGCTTTTGCGTTGATTCTTTTTGCTGCTGATTAATAAACAAATTTTCCAGGACTTACTATTTTGGTAGGAGTTTTAGAGTTCCAGAAATTTGCGTTAGTTACAGATTGCTACAGACCTTTCTGTTTTTGACAGAATCTGTTTTTCGTGTGTTGTTTGCTTATTTCGATGCATCTATGGGTAGTAAATTATTTTATAAACCATATAGAAGTTGGAATATAGTAGGTTTATCACCAAAATAAATAAAGAATGAGTTCATTACAGTTCCTTATGTGGTGGTTTTGTTTTCTTTCACTAACGGAGCTTATAAGATTTCCTGTTGAGTTTTGTGTTGTGAAGTTTTCAAGTTTTGGGTAAAGCTTTTATGGACTATGGAATAAGGAGTGGCAAAAGCCTAAGCTTGGGGATGACCAAGGCACCCCAAGATATTCAATAATAGACAAAAGCCTAAGCTTGGGGATGCCCCGGGAAGGCATCCCCTCTTTCATCTTCATTCATTGGTAACTTTACTTGGAGCTATATTTTTATTCGCCACATGATATGTGTTTTCCTTGGAGCGTCGTGTATTATATTAGTATTTGCTTTTTAGTTTATCACAATCATCCTTGCTGTACACACCTTTTGGAAGAAGCCTACTTGATTAGAATTTGCTAGAATACTCTATGTGCTTCACTTATATCTTTTGAGCTTGATAGTTTTTTCTCTAGTGCTTCACTTATATCTTTTAGAGCATGGTGATGACTTATTTTTGTAGAAATTGCTAGTCTCTCATGCTTCACTTATATCTTTTTGAGAGTCTTTTAGAACAGCATGGTATTTGCTATGGTTATAAAATTGGTCCTAGAATGGTAGGCATCCAAGTTGGGTATAATAAAAACTATCATAGGAAGTGAATTGGATGCTATGATCAATTTGATACTTGATAATTGTTTTGAGATATGGAGGTAGTGATATTAAAGTCATGCTAGTTGGATGATTATGAATTCAAAGAATGCTTGTGTTAAAGTTAGCAAGTCCCGTAGCATGCATGTATGGTTAAAGTTGTGTAACAAATTTGAAACATGAAGTGTACCTGGCTTGTGCATCCTTATGAGTGGCGGTCGGGGATGAGCGATGGCTTTTCCTACCAATCTATCCCCCTAGGAGCATGCGCGTAGTACTTGATTTTTGATGGCTTCTAAATTTTTGCAATAAGTATATGAGTTCTTTTGACTAATGTTGAGTCCATGGATTATACGCACTTTTACCTTTCCGCCATTGCTAGCCTCTTCGGTACCGTGCATTGCCCTTTCTCACCTTGAGAGTTGGTGCAAACTTCGCCGGTGCATCCAAACCCCGTGATACGATACGCTCTACCACACACAAACCTCCTTATATCTTCCTCAAAACATCCACCATACCTACCTATTATGGCATTTCCATAGCCATTCCGAGATATATTGCCACGCAACTTTCCACCGTTCTGTTCATCATCTTCATGACATACTTTACTTTTGTCATATTGCCATTGCATGATCATGTAGTTGACATCATATTTGTGGCAAAGACACCATGCATTATTTTTCATACATGTCACTCTTGATTCATTGCACCATCCCGGTACACCGCCGGAGGCATTCATATAGAGTCATATCTTGTTCTAGTTTCGAGTTGTAATTCATATGTTGTAATCAATGAAAGTGTGATGATCATCATTATTAGAGCATTTCCCAAAAAAAATAAAAAAAATAAAAAAAAGAAGAAAGGCCAAAAAAAGGCCCAAAAAAGGAAAAAAAAAATAAAGGGCAATGTTACTATCTCTTTTTCCGCACTTGTGCTTCAAAGTAGCACCTTGTTCTTCATGTAGTGAGTCTCATATATTGTGCTTCAAAGTAGCACCATGTTTTTCATATAGTGAGTCTCATAAGTTGTCTTTTTCATACTAGTGGGAATTTTTCATTATAGAACTTGGCTTATATATTCCTACGATGGGCTTCCTCAAATGCCCTAGGTCTTCGTGAGCAAGCAAGTTGGATGCACACCCACTAGTTTTCTTTTGATGAGCATTCATTTATAGCTCTAGTGCATCCGTTGCATGGCAATCCCTACTCCTCATGTTTACATCAATTGATGGGCATCTCCATAGCCCGTTGATTATCCTCGTCAATGTGAGACTTTCTCCTTTTTCTGTCTTCTCCACACAATCCCCATCACCATATTCTATTCCACCAATAGTGCTATATCCATGGCTCACGCTCATGTATTGCGCGAAGGTTGAAAAATTTCGAGATTATTTAAGTATGAAACAATTGCTTGGCTTGTCATCGGGGGTATAGATGTTGGGAACATCTTTGTATGACGAAAATGAAGCATAGCCTAACTATATGATTTTGTAGGGATGAACTTTCTTTTACCATGTTATTTTGAGAAGACATGATTACTTTGATTAGTATGCTTGAAGTGTTACTATTTCTTTTATCAATATGAACTTTTATTTTGAATCATTAGGATCTGAACATTCATGCCACAATAAAGAAAATTACATTAAGAATTATGCTAGGTAGCATTCCACATCAAAAATTCTCTTTTTATCATTTACCTACTCGAGGACGAGCAGGAATTAAGCTTGGGGATGCTTGATACGTCTCCAACGTATCTATAATTTTTGATTGTTCCATGCTATTTTATTACCCCTTTTGGATGTTTATGGGCTTTATTTTACACATTTATATCATTTTTAGGACTAACCTACTAACCAGAGGCCCAGCCCGTATTGCTGTTTTTTTTGCCTATTTCAGTATTTCCAAGAAAAGGAATATCAAACGGAGTCCAAACGGAATGAAACCTTCGGGAGCATGATTTTTGGAACGAACGTGATCCAGAGGACTTGGAGTGCAAGTCAAGAAGCAGCCGAAGCTTCCACGACATAGGATCCCCCCCTATAGGGCGCGCCCCCTGTCTCGTGGGCCCCTCGGGCGTCCACCGATGTACTTCTTCCTCCTATATAAGCCTACGTACACCAAAAACATCCAGGGAGCGAATGAAACACAATTTCCACCACCGTAACCTTATGTATCCGCGAGATCTCATCTTGGAGCCTTCGACGGCACTCTGCCGGAGGGGGAATCGACCACGGAGGGCTTCTACATCAACATCCTTGCCCCTCCGATGAGTTGTGAGTAGTTTACCACAGACCTACGGGTCCATAGTTATTAGCTAGATGGCTTCTTCTCTCCTTTTGGATCTCAATACAATGTTCTCCCCCTCTCTTGTGGAGATCTATTCGATGTAAACTCTTTTTGCGGTGTGTTTGTCGAGATCCGATGAATTGTGGGTTTATGATCAAGTTTATCTATGAATAATATTTGAATCTTCTCTGAATTCTTTTATGTATGATTGAGTTATCTTTGCAAGTCTCTTCGAATTATCAGTTTAGTTTGGCCTACGAGATTGATCTTTCTTGCCATGGGAGAAGTGCTTAGCTTTGGGTTCAATCTTGCGGTGTCCTTACCCTGTGACAGAAAGGGTTGCAAGGCACATATTGTATTGTTGCCATCGAGGATAACAGATGGGGTTTATATCATATTGCTTGAGTTTATCCCTCTACATCATGTCATCTTTCTTAATGGGTTGCTCTGTTCTTATGAACTTAATACTCTAGATGCAGGCAAGAGTCAGTCGATGTGTGGAGTAATAGTAGTAGATGCAGGCAGGAGTCGGTCTACTTGTCACGGACGTGATTCCTATATACATGATCATGCATAGATAATCTCATAATTATTCGCTTTTCTATCAATTGCTCGACAGTAATTTGTTCACCCACCGTAATACTTACGCTATCTTGAGAGAAGCCACTAGTGAAACCTATGGCCCCCGGGTCTATCTCTTATCATATTTGCTTCCAATCTACTTTTATTTGCATCTTTACTTTTTGCATCTATATTATTAAATACCAAAAATATATTTATCTTATCTTACTATCTTTATTAGATCTCACTTTCGCAAGTGGCTGTGAAGGGATTGACAACCCCTTTATTGCGTTGGTTGCAAGTTCTTTGTTTGTTTGTGTAGGTGCGTGGGACTTTTGAGGAGGCTCTTACTGGATTGATAGCTTGGTTCTCAAAAACTGAAGGAAATACTTACGCTACTATTGCTGCATCACACTTTCCTCTTCAAGGAAAACCAACGCAAGCTCAAGACGTAGCAGCATGCATTGCAATTAATGCATTGATAAACAAAATTTTTTGAGGATAACAAGAGCATTAATTAGGTGCTTTTGCAAAACTACAAAAAGTATTCCACCACTCGCCATCTACCTTGATTGGTGAGATTTTTGAATTGAGCATTATAAACCGGAAAGGAGGGAGTAGTCAATAAACGAGAGAATTGCACAAGAAGCGGCCGACAGCTGGGACCAAGCAGCTCGAGCAGTATTTGTGTTTTTGAGGTGTCAGCACTCCAGAGTTTTTTGATGTTTAGATTTTTCTCCTCTGAACAACAACGAAAACATCGCTGCAGGTATTAACTGGGCGGGCTATGGCCCGTCTAGCCCAGGCCAGATATCCAGCCCAGATATTAATTTTTTTCAAGCTGAAAATGGCTAGCCCAGCTATACTTTTTTTAGTAATACCCAGGCAAGGTCAAGTTGTTATTCTCCGCCCCGCTGGGCTGCAAATCTTTCCTAGGAGGGATGCATTAGGCTTAACAAGAAAATGGGCTTTAAGAAATAATAAATGGGATGTAATTATAAAAACTGGGTAGTAACTATTAAAAAATGCACCAAACAGTGATTACTTTATAAAATATATTTTTTGGATATTGAAAATTTTAATTTCATGAATTGTTGCGAGTGCAATGTTTTGTTGGATTTTTACGCCATATAAATTTATATTGAAATTGTATTTAATCTGACTAGAAATTTCGGGATAAAAATATTCGGATCCCATCAAAACGTGGGAATTTTTATTGAATTCTGTTTTGAACGGTTGGTTGAAATAGGCTGTACTTTTAACAAACTATAAATGGGCTGTAGTAAATTCCATTAGAATTCAAAAATGGGCTACACATTCTTACAAATCTCAAATGGGCTATAAGTTCTCTGCCATACACTTCTGGCCTTACTAAGTTGATGCGTCCCCTAAAAAAACAGAGTTGACGCGTATGCAAGGCTTTGTCAACTTATAGTCAACACACGGTTCTAGCAGCTATGGCCATTGGATGTCCATCCAACGGATGCCGTGCTTCTTCTTCAATCTCGGATATTCTAGCTTCACCCGCCCAAAAAATGATTCCTCCCCCTGACATCTGGGGCGCACCATTTCGGAAGCTGACCTGTGGGCCTACTAAGTTGACGTACCAAGGGCTTTGTCAACTTAGTCAATATACATGATTCTAGCTGCAGTGACCGTAGGATGTCCATCCAACGGCCGTCGTGCTTCTTCAACCTCTGGTCTTCTTGCTCTAGCCGCCCAAAGCAGCGCCGGTCGTGCCGCCTGCTCCTGCCTCCCGTGGCCGGCTGTGCTGCCGCGGAGGCCTCACCGCCCCCTACTACTCCCACCGCTGGCCAGGCCATCCCTCCACTCACCCACACCCCCTGTTATTCTGTGGCAACGACAGCGCAGCCGAACCAGTGAAACCTCATACTCCTCTCCGCGTGTGCATCCACTGCCGCATCTTCCCCGGCTCCGCGTCGTCCCCTTCCTAGGCCTCGCCGTCGTCCACCGCCGTGGTGCTCTCGGTGCGGCGTGGTCAACGTGGTCAAGGAACGACTTCCATCGGACGTGGACTGTACGTGGAGAGGCTGACAGCTGGGTCCACGGCAGCCGCAAGGAAGTGCCTCCTTATTACGCGCAAAATAATTATTCCTCCACCTGACAGCGGGGACCCACCGGATGGGCCACCGTATTTCGTGAAAAAAATGATTCGCCCCCTGACTGCTGGGACCCACGAGCTACATCTTCGCACGCAAGGAAGTGCGTCCGAAAAAAAACGATTCGCCCCCTGACTGCTGGGACCCACCAGCTACATCTTCGCACGCAAGGAACCGCGTCCGAAAAAAACGATTCGCCCCCCGACTGCTGGGACCCACCAGCTACTCCTTCGCACGCAAGGAAGTGCGTCTAGGCAAAAAAAATGATTCGTCACCTGACTGCTGGGACCCAGCAGCTACACCTTCGCACACAAGGAAGTGCGTCCGGGCAAAAGAAAACAAAAAACCAAAACGATTCGCCCCCCTGACTGCTGGGACCCACCGGCTACATCTTCGCAGGCATGGAAGTGCCTGACAGTCGGGACCCACCTGGTCGAAGTGTACGTAGCATTGTCATCCTGGTCGTGAACGTGTACGTACATACTGGTCGATGTAGAGGCGCGCACGTGTCATAGTAGAGGCGCACACGTAGCATGTACACGTACGTACAGCGGCCAGGGTGCAAGAAAGAAAATACGGCCACGTATGTGTACATACGGGTGGGGTCTCGAACGCCTACTCGCGCATACGTACGGCGAGGGATCGTGTTCATGGGGAGGCAACGGAATGCGTCGTGTTCATGGGGAGGCAACGGAATGTGTCGTGTTCATCGGGCGGCAACGGAACGCGTGGGACCAACCGGCTGGGTCGGAACGGAATGCGTGGTCGTGTTCATCGGGAGGGCTTGGAAGGAACATGCGATGGAAAAGAGCCTTGCGTACTACACAACGGAGGAAATAGACCTCCTACGTTCGGAACGGGGTCCTGTTGATCGGGAGGGGTGTGGCGTACCGCAAAACGGAGGAAACGGACCTCCTAAGGTCGAAACGGGGGTCCTGTTGATCGGGAGGGGTGCGGCGTACCGCAAAACGGACGAAACGGACCTCCTACGGTCGAAACGGGGGTCCTGTTGATCGGGAGGGGTGTGGCGTGCCGCAAAACGGAGGAAACGGACCTCCTATGGTCGAAATGGGGGTCCTGTTGATCGGGGGGTGTGGCATACCGCAAAACGGACGAAATGGACTTGTGTTGGAGCGCTACGGTCGAAACGAGGGTCCTGTTCATTGGGAGGGGTGTGGTGTACCGCAAAATGGGACTCCACGGGATACTGTTCATCTCCACCATCGACCTCCTCCAGCCTCCACGGGCTACCGTCGACCTCCTCCAGCCTCCACGGGCTCCTATTCATCCAGCCTCCACCGTGCGCTACTCCACCGGCTACTGTGCAACCACCCCTCCACGGGCACCCCTCCACCGTCTAGTGTTCATCCAGCCCTCCACACCACGGGGTCCTGTTCAACCACCCCTCCACGGCCACCCCTCCACCGTCTAATGTTCATTCAACCCTCCACACCACGGGGTCCTGTTCATCCAGAGGCAACGCCACCGCTCACTATTCATCTAACCCCCCCCCCCCCCCACAATGCTCACTATTCATCCCAGAGGCAGCATCGATCGGCTTCAGTTAGCAGCAGTAGCGAAGGAATCGCTCGATCGGGTTCAGTTAATAGCCATCGATCGATCGCTCGGGTTCAGTAACGTGTAGCCTGCAGTGCAGTCGCTCGGGTTCAGTTAGAGCCAACGCCTCGCACACACGCGCGTACGTGTACGAGAGAAACGCGCATAACTCGGCCCCCGACCTCCCACCGGAACCGGGAACTCCCCGAATTTTTCCTCCCCGTCGCTTCTACCACGGTTTTTTTCGTCATGGACGGCCCAAAGAATGTCATGCAGCTGCGTCTCCAGCCCGCCCAGGACGAAAAGCCCATTTTCTGTCATGATTTTTTGTCATAGAAGTAGGAGCCCACCACATCTATGATGATACCGGGTTCTGTCACAATTATCGTCATAGAAGTGTCATATGTATGACAAAAAAAAAATTCGTTCGGCCCAAAATGTCATGGATGTGTCTTTTTTTTGTAGTGTTAAGTCTAGTCTTTGAAAAATTGTTTTACTAACATGGCTGTGTGGCTTAGGGTCCCACGTCGCCAATGGGTGGTAATAGGATCTTTTGCTCCTCGATCCTTACTCTGGTACTCTGATCTCTCTTCTACTCGGGTTAAATGATTTTGTTAACTCTAACTTTAGGTTCTCGTAAATACTTCCTCCCGGAGAGCCCCTCATTCTAGGCGATGGATTGGTGCAGTAGAAGATTCTTAAGATACTCTCCGGTGTTTTCCCGAGACCTTTGTGCCCGTTGCTTTTGCAACTCCCTACCACCAAAATATCCCTATGGATATTTACATACACTTGCCGTCCATACCTTCATCCTCAGTTTCTCTTGTTATTACAAGATGTCCTGAATACTCTCCGCAGCCCCGAGTATCCATTGAGCCTACTCCCTTGCAGTTCTTTGCCATATGAATACCCCTACGGATAATTACTCGCACTTGTCGAGTATCCGTTCGTCCACAGTTGTTCATGTGTTTCACGAAATTGTTTGGAATACTATTCGATCTTCTGAAAATCCTTAGTAGCCTAATGCTCTTGTTCCTCCTTATCTGCTTGCATTATGGTTACTTCCATATGTCTAGCGATATTCATTAGCATCCTTTGACATCATCATATTGAGCTTTTGATCTGATATGTTTACGAATGCTCGCAATCATCAGTTGTAATTAGAATTTTTCCTTCAGCTCAGACGCCACTCCGGACCTGAGCTAGTTCTCGGCAAACCAAACCTTGATTGATTGTCGATCTATGTCTATTCAACTTACTTATCTTCTTATTAAAGCGTCTGCTTCTGATCCTTCGATTTGGAAATCATAATTCCTTTGCATTTGAGCTTCGAGTTAGTCAGTTGTTTCTATAATCTGATCTCCTTGCATTCTTTCTTCTTTTGATTCAGTATCGATGCTCACATCAGATCCCTTGTGGACCACCAGATCCTTTGTTGGGTTTTATTCGATAACGTCCTTCATATTCAGTAACCTTGTGAGCCTTTCCTTGGATATGTAATGCCTTTGGAAAATTGTATCCCCTGCTCTTGTCAACCATACTCTACTTCCGGGCTTGAGTTATTTACTCGTGAAGTTTGTTGTATATGTTCCTAAGATGCCTAGTGGGTCGAACCTACGCCTTCCCTAATCTGTGTGAACCCGAAGATTATGCGGGTTATATCTACTAGCGTTTCTTTGGATTTTTTTTAATTCTACAACTTCGTCGAAGACGAAAAGTGAATGGAAAGTTATGCATTAAAGACGTGGGAGTCGACCTTGAGCCTTTGTGTTCATGCCCATGGACCCGATGTGGAACTTATCATGGAAACTTCTTGTTATAATAATAATCTCTAATACGTCTCCAACGTATCTACTTTTCCTAACACTTTTCCTCTTGTTTTGGACTCTATTTTGCATGATTTAAATGAAAATAACCCCGGACTGACGCTGTTTTCAGCAGAACTACCATGGTGTTGTTTTTGTATAGAAATAAAAGTTCTCATAATGGAACGAAACTTTGCGAGGATTTTTTATATCAATAAAGAGAATTTCTGGAGCCAAGAACCACCGGGGGGCACCTGGGTGGGCACAATCCACAAGGGCGCACCCCCTCCAAGCGCGCCGAGGTGGGTTGTCCCCACCTGTTAGCCCCGTAGACCCTAAAACCTACACTATAAAATCACATTTTTCCAGAAAAAAATTAGCGAGAAAGAATTATAGCGTTCCACGAGACGGAGCCGCCATCACCTCCTATTCTTCATCAGGAGGCCAGATTTGGAGTCCGTTTGGGGCTCCAAAGAGGAGGATCTTCGATCTTCGTCATCACCAACCCTTCTCCATCGCCAATTCCATGATGCTCCCCACCGGGAGTGAGTAATTCCTTAGTAGACTCGCTGGTCGGTGAGGAGTTGGATAAGATTCATCATGTAATTGAGTTAGTTTTGTTAGGTCTTGATCCCTAGTATCCACTATGTTCTGAGATTGATGTTGCTATGACTTTGCCATGCTTAATGCTTGTAACTTTGGGCCTGGGTGCCATGATTTTAGATCTGAACCGTTTATGCTATCACCATTATATCCATGTTCTAGATCTGATCTTGCAAGTTATAGTCACCTACTACATGTTATGATCCAACAACCCCGGAGTGACAATAGTTGGGACCACTCCCGGTGATGACCGTAGTTTGAGGAGTTCATGTATTCACCATGTGTTAATGCTTTGTTCCAGTTCTCTATTAAAAGGAGGCCTTAATATCCCTTAGTTTCCAATAGGAACCCGCTGCCACGGGAGGGTAGGACAAAAGATGTCATGCAAGTTCTTTCCATAAGCATGTTTGACTATTTACGGAATACATGCCTACATTATATTTATGAACTAGAGCTAGTGTTGTATCGCCCTAGGTTATGACTGTCACATGATGAATATCATCCAACAAATTACTGATCCAATGCCTATGTATTTATCTCATATTGTTCTTGCTAAGTAACTACTGCTATCGTTACTGCTATCACTGTCACCATTACTATTGCTACTGCTACTATTATCAAAACTATCATACTACTTTGCTACTGATCACTTTGCTGCAGATAATTAATCTCCAGGTGTGGTTGAATTGACAACTCAGCTGCAAATACTTACAAATATTCTTTGGCTCCCCTTGTGTCGAATCTATAAATTTGCGTTGAATACTCTACCCTCGAAAACTGTTGCAATCCCCTATACTTGTGGGTTATCTCAAGACCTTTTTCTGGCGTCGTTGCCGGGGAGCATAGCTATATTTGTTGAGTCACTTGGGATTATTATCAGTTATTCACTATGAAGAATCTGAAGGATGCTAAGATTACGATTTTCCCTCTAAGACAAGGGGAGGTAAGGAACCGCCATCCAGCTCCGCTTTAGATTCACCTTCTGTTATAAGTGAACTTTCAACAACACCACATGCTATCAATCCTGATATGTTGCAAGTTATTGATGATGCTAGTACCTTGCTTGATGATAATGTGCCACTAGGTGAATTTCTTGATGAACAAATTGCTAGAGTAAGACAACATTATATTGTTGAAACCGATGATGAGCTTGAAAATGAAAATCTTGAAACACCTGCTAGAACTAGCCCTCCTAGATATGAATTGCCTAAAGTACCGGAAGGCTATGTTATGAATGAGGAGACAACTAGAGATATTCTTTCTTGTAAGGATAGAGATGATCTAGAGAAATTATTATGCAAGTATAAAGAAAAATCTCTGAATGCTAGAATGCAATATGATCCTAAGTTTGCTACATCACCTATCTTTATTGATGATAAGGATTTTGAATTCTCTGTCGACCCAGAGTTAATTACTTTGGTTGAATCTGATCCTTTCCATGGTTATGAAACTGAAACTGTTGTGGCACACCTTACTAAGTTGAATGACATAGCCACCCTTTTTACTCATGATGAGAAAACTCGCCATTACTATATTCTCAAATTATTTCCATTCTCATTAAAGGGTGATGCTAAAGCTTGGTACAATACTTTTTCTCCTGGTTGTGTGCGTAGTCCCCAGGATATGATTTATTACTTCTTAGAAAAATATTTTCCTGCTCATAAGAAGCAAGCTGCCTTACAGGAGATATTTAACTTTGTCCAAATTGAAGAAGAGAGTCTCCCACAAGCTTGGGGAGGCTTCTCCAATTTCTTAATGCTTTGCCTGATCATGCTCTTAAGAAAAATGAAATACTTGATATCTTTTATAATGGACTAACTGATGCTTCTAGGGACTTTCTAGATAGTTGTGCTGGTTGTGTTTTCAGGGAACGAACTATTGGGCAAGCTGAAGAATTATTGAATAACATACTGAAAAATTATGATGATTGGACTCTTCCTGAACCACCACGTAAACCCACTCCAAAGAAGAGGGGTATATTATATCTCAGTCCTGAAGATATGCAAGATGCAAAGAAATCTATGAAGGAAAAAGGTATTAAAGTTAAGGATGTCAAAAACTTACCTCCTATTGAAGAAATACATGGGCTTGATACACCACCACTGCCTAAGGTGGTAGAGGTAAAGTCTCTAATGAAATTCAATGACAATGATAATCCTCACAATATGCACCCTAGCCAATGCCTTTATGAGTTTGAACATTATATTAGAAAGCAAGATCACTTCAATGCAAATGTTATGAAACAATTGAAATATAATTATGATACGATTGCTTGCTTGAGTGACTTGTTATTTAGAATCACAAATGATGTTAGAGGTGTGGGGAAGCATGCTTCTATGGTACAAACTTAGTTAGAACAAGTTGCTAAATCTCAAAGAGAATTTGCTTGATGAAATGAATAACAACATACATGACTTTGCTGTTAGAGTTGCAACTAGAGGAGGTAAAATGACTCATGAACCACTTTATCCTGAGGGACACCCAAAAAGAATTGAACATGATTCACAAAGGAACAATACCACTGCACCTAGTCCTTCTAAAAAGAAGAAGAAAAAGAAAAATGATAGGACTTTGCATGCTTCTAGTGAACCTGAAATAGAAAAACCTCCTGATCATGATAATGATGTTTCTATTTCTGATGCTGAAACTCAATCTGGTAATGAACATTCACCTAGTGATAATGAAAAAGATAATGCTGATGTTCATGAAGATGCTTGATCAAACAATGAAAAGAACCAGATAATGATGTTGAAATAGAACCCGCTGTTGATCTTGATAACCCACAACCCAAGAATACACGATATGATAAAAGAGACTTCATTGCTAGAAAACACGGTAAAGAAAGAGAACCGCAGGTTCAAAAACCTATGCCTTTTCCACCTAAGTCAACTAAAAATAAAGATGATGAAGAATTTGAAAGCTTTGCTTAATTGCTGAGGCCAATCTTTTTGCGTACTCGCTTGACTGATATCTTGAAAATGCCTCCTTATGCAAAGTACATGAAAGACACCATCACCAATAAGAGAAAATACCGGAAGCTGAAATTTCCACCATGCTTGTTAATTATACTTGTAAAGATGGAGTACCTAAAAAACTTGGAGATCCGGGAATACCAACTATACTTTCTCCATCAAAAGAAATTATGTGAAAACTGCTTTATGTGATTTAGGAGCTGGTGTTAGTGTTATGCCTTTCTCTTTATATAAAAGACTTGATTTGAATAAACTCACACCTACTGAAATATCTTTGCAAATGGCTGAAAAATCAACTGCCATACCTATCGGTATTTGTGAGGATGTACCCGTTGTTGTTGCTAATGTTACTATTTTGACTGACTTTGTTATACTTTAGATGCCCGAGGACGACAACATGTCAATTATCCTTGGTAGAACTTTCTTGAATACTGAAGGGGCTGTTATTGATTGCAATAAAAGCAAGGTCACTTTTCATATTAATGGTAATGAGCATACAATGCACTTTCCGAAGAAACAGTTCCAAGTGAATGGTATTAATGTTATTGAAAAATCTCCGACAATCACTATTGCAAGTTTTCAACTACCTCTATCTGCTGTTAAAAAGAAATATGAAATGCTTATTATTGGGGACATTCATATCCCCGTTGAGGTAACTTAGTGATTTAGGAAAGTTCTTCGGTTTCATGCTAATCGAAAGTGGTCGTTAATAAGACGTGATCAACCTTATTAATGTATCATTTTTGAGAGGTATGAAGTTGATGAATTTAGTAAGCACTACTGAGGGAGTCCAGGACTAGGGGGTGTCCGGATAGCCGAACTATCATCATTGGCCGGACTCCAAGATTATGAAGATACAAGATTGAAGACTTCGTCCCGTGTCCGGATGGGACTTTCCTTGGCGTGGAAGGCAAGCTTGGCAATGCGGATATGTAGATCTCCTACCTTTGTAACCGACTCTGTGTAACCCTAGCCCTCTCCGATGTCTATATAAACCGGAGGGTTTTAGTCCATAGGACAAACAACAATCATACCATAGGCTAGCTTCTAGGGTTTGGCCTCCTTGATCTCGTGGTAGATCCACTCTTGTACTACCCATATCATCAATATCAATCAAGCAGGAGTAGGGTTTTACCTCCATCGAGAGGGTCCGAACCTGGGTAAAAACATCGTGTCCCTTGTCTCCTGTTACCATCCGCCTAGACGCATAGTTCGGGACCCCCTACCCGAGATCCGTCGGTTTTGACACCGACATTGGTGCTTTCATTGAGAGTTCCTCTGTGTCGTCGCTCATAGGCCCGATGGCTCCTTCGATCATCAACGATGACGCGGTCCAGGGTGAGACTTTTCTCCCCGGACAGATCTTTGTATTCGGCGGCTTTGCACTGCAGGCCAATTTGCTTGGCCATCTGGAGCAGATTGAGAGCTACGCCCCTGGCCATCAGGTCAGATTTGGAAGTTTGAATTTCACGGCCGACATCCGCGGAGACTTGATCTTTGACGGATTCGAGCCACAGCCGAGCGCGCCGCACTGTCACGATGGGCATGATCTAGCTCTGCTGTCGAACAGTGCCCTGGAGGCCGCACAAGAGTCTGCTCCGACCCCTAACTCGGAGCCGACTGCGCCGATCGAGGAGGGGTGGCTAGACACCGCCTCGGGGGCTGCTACCTCTACGACGATGGAGCCGAATACCGACCCTGTCCCTTGTGAAGCTCGTGACTCCGGGGTGCCGGACTCCTCGCCGGACTCCGAACCTCCCGCGCCCCTACCGATCAAATCCGGTTGGGCGCGGATCATGGAGTTCACCGCTGCAGACATCTTTTAGCACTCGCCTTCTGGCGACATCCTGAATTCGCTAAAGTGTCTCTCGTTATCAGGAGAGCCCTGGCCGGACTGCGGTCAGGTCGGTTGGGATGCGGACGACGAAGAAATTCAAAACCCACCCACCACCCACTTTGTAGCCACTGTCGACGACCTAACCGACATGCTAGACTTCGACTCCGAAGACATCGACGGTATGGACGACGATGCCAGAGATGACCAAGAACCCGCGCCTACGGGACACTAGAAAGCCACCTCGTCATATGATGTATACATGGTGGATACACCAAAAGGAAGCGATAACGAGGAACAGCAGGACGCTACGAAGGATAATTCCCCCGAAAAACAGCCAAAACAGCGATGCAAGCGCCGCCCGAAGTCCTGCCTCGACAACAGCAGCACCCATATAGACCCAGCCATAGAGCAGGGCGAACTAGTGGACGACGAACATGTCACCAGGCAACCATCCGAACAAGATGAATTGGATAAGCAGCCAATCCCCGGCGAAGACAACAGTCCGGATGATCTTACGCCGGACACATCGTTAGAACAGAAAAACCTTCACAAAAGACTCGTCACCACTGCACGAAGTCTGAAGAAGCAGAAGCGGAAGCTCAAAACAACGGAAGACATACTCAGAATGAGATGGAGCAAGGTACTCAATACCGCGGACAAGTACGGCGATAGCCGCCAAACAAAGAGCTACCCGAAGCGCAAACTATTGCCCGAATTCGACGAAGAGGCCATAGAGCCCCCACAGTCAAAAAACAAAGGGGCTGCTCGGTCGGATAGACGACCACATGACAAACAAAGAGCAGCAAGCGGTGCCGCACACAAGCCGGCACACGATCCACATAAGGATCCTCACAAAAAGGATAGCCCGGTCAGGTCCATCTACGGGCCAAGAAGGAAGGCTCCTGGGAGCAAAACAACACGTCAAGTGTTCGAAAATAATGTCACACCCAAATACAGGGGCGCCGCACACCCCCTATGTTTCACCGACGAGGTACTGGATCATGAATTTCCAGCGGGATTCAAGCCCGTAAACATAGAGGCATACGACGGAACAACAGACCCCGGAGTCTGGATTAAGGATTACATCCTACACATACATATGGCTAGAGGAGATGATCTCCACGCCATAAAATACCTACCCCTCAAGATCAAAGGGCCAGCCCGGCATTGGCTCAAAAGCCTCCCAGAAAATACCATTGGAAGTTGGGAAGAGCTCGAGGATGCGTTTAGGGCAAATTTCCAGGGGACTTATGTCCGCCCTCCAGATGCAGACGATTTAAGTCACATAACTCAACAGCCCGGAGAGTCAGCCCGCAAATTCTGGAACAGGTTCCTTACCAAAAAGAACCAAATAGTCGACAGTCCGGACGCCGAAGCCTTAGCAGCCTTCAAACATAATGTCCGAGACGAATGGCTCGCCAGGCACCTCGGCCAGGAAAAGCCAAGGACAATGGCCGCGCTAACAAGCCTCATGACCCGCTTTTGCGCGGGAGAACATAGCTGGCTGGCAAGATGCAGCACCAGCGACCCGAGTACATCCGAGGTTAGGGATGGAAATGGGAAACCACGACGCAGAAAGGACCAGCGCCGGACTAAGGAAAATAGCACAAAGAGCATGGCAGTCAACGCCGGGCTCAAAAGCTCTCGGCCAAACAACAAAACACTGCCTCTTAAGAACAACAGTGACGAGCTATCCAACCTAAACAAAATCTTGGACAGGATATGTCAAATCCACAGTACCCCCGGGAAGCCTGCAAACCATACCCACAAAGATTGTTGGGTCTTCAAGCAGTCCGGCCGACTTAACACCGAACACAAGGGGCTCGATGCACCAAGTGAGGACGACGACGAACCCCACAAGCAGAGCGCTGTGAAACAAAAGACTTTCCCACAAGAAGTCAAAACAGTGAATTCACTTCAAGTGATAACAAGGAAAAATAGGGCGGCACCTACTAAAGTACGCGCCGCACGGTCCACCCCAGCAGAGTCCCGAAGCTGGATGTCAAAACCAATTACTTTCTACCATCAGGATTACTCCAGAGGTATTCGAAACGCAGGATGGACTGCTTTGATATTGGATCCTATAATCGACGGGCTACAGTTTACACAAGTCCTAATGGATGGCAGCAGCGATATAAACCTGCTATACTAGGACTCAATCCGCAGAATGGAGATAGACCCTACCAAAATTCGCCATAGCAACACTTCCTTTAAAGGAGTAACGCCAGGCCATTATGCCAATTGTACGGGCTCCTTATTACTAGAAGTCGTGTTCGGTTCATCCGACAACTTCCGTCGCGAAAAGCTAATCTTCCATATCGCCCCATTTAAAAGTAGCCATCAAGCACTATTGGGACGCGAAGCTTTCGCCCACTTTAATGCAATACCGCATTACGCGTCTCTTACACTTAAAATGCCCGGTCCCCGCGGTATCATCTCATTAAAAGGTAACTTCGAGTGTTCCTCGACCACGGAAGAACATGGGACTACCTTGACAGCCACACACTAATCCGGCTTTGCTGATCAAAGCTCCTAAAATAGGTCACCCAGACCCCGGACACGGTTAGACGAAGTCTGGTATAAATAAACAAGGGGCTTACTAGCTACATACCCCTTTACAAGGGGCTGAACGCATGAATAATGAGAGCCAATAAAGCTCAATTTTATTCATTTTTTAAATCATGCTCCGTTTTAAATACATTTTTCGCATGCTCTTTTTCCAAACTAAGTACTTCTCTCTTTACAGATGAACAACGTGATACACCCATCCAGGATACAGCACAACGGAGACACAGGCGCAGACGTGCAGCAGGGACCCGTTACAAGGATTCTTTTTAGATTAAGACCCTGCGTAAACCTTTTTTACTATCTCTTGTTGATACACATCCTCCGGTCTCTTACCATATCCGTGGAGGAGGCTGGCGTTTTGGCATCGGCCGCGTCAGAAGTTTTGCGCGTACCTGGACACTGGGGGCTTAGGGCATTGTTCTGCCCGTCATCATAAAGACCGGATACCATAGGGAGTGTTCGGCGTCTCGAGTTAGGCCTTATATGCATCAGCTCTGAATCATGTCTTTGGTCAAATGTTGGGTTTGCCCGGCTCCTGTGTTTTGCTTCCTTACGTTCCGCTCTATCGGCTAACGCGGCACCAGGAGAACTACTGCGATTGTGCCCCGGTTCGGCCGGGTGAGCACCTCAGTAGAGAAAGCCTAAAACTGACTGTCATGATATAGCGAGAGACTGGTCAACCACTCGATCGACCATCGAAATGTTTAGAATTCCTCCGCTTTGACGAAGGACCGTTTCCCGGTCAGGCACACACGCGCCTCGAGTTCAGAGAACGCGGTGCCCCTCGGGGCTATATAGTAGCCCCACCATCGAAATCCTATGGCTAAGTGAAAGTGATAAAGCATTATAGTCCAGTTGCCTAGTTTGCTATGCTATCACCTCCTTCACAGGACCAAGACGTTGGATTAAGTGTGAAAATGCGCTTTTTTGCAAACACCCCCGCACCATGTGCATGGGGGCTAAAGCCGAAGACTGCCATCTTTCAGGTTATATATACATATACGTTAACGGCCGCACAGGAGATGTTTCAATACTTGAACGCACAAGTATAAAAAGCCCTTATATTATAAATATGGTTTTTCAAATCATACATGTCATTTGAACATAACGTTTTTCGAGCACTGCGACTCTATTAAGCGAACGCCCTGCAGGACTTCCTCAAAATAGTGCTCAGTGGGTAGTCGGCTTCTGTCCGAATCCCGGGATGCAACGTCGGTGGCATCCATCTTTGCCCAGCATGTTTTGACACGGGCGAGAGCCATCCGTGCACCCTCTATGCATACCGACCGCTTCATCGCCTTGATATGCGGCACCGCATCAAGGAACTGCTGCACCAAGGCAAAATAACTCTTCGGCTTGGGCCTGTCCGGCCACAGATGAGCCACAACATCCTTCATGGCAAGTCCGGACAACCTGTTCAGCTCAGCCCACTCAGCCAATCGATCGGTTAACGGAAGTGGACGCTACGTACTATGGAATTGAGACCAAAAGAGCTCTTCCATCTCATGATCCTTTTGGCTTCGGAAGTGCACGACTGCGTCCGCCGCACTCGCCGCCAAATTCAGATAAGCATCCTCCGCACCCCACAACTGGCCCAACTGAGCATACTTTGGGTCCGTAAACTTCCTACGCAGCAGAAAGGGCTTTCCAGCCGCAGTATCCCCGGCCTGACGCAGCTCCTCCTTTATAGCCCTCATCGCCGAGTGGGCATCTTTGGCTTCGACAGTGGCCTTCTTCAGGTCCTCTTGCTCCGCTCGGCGTTCTCTTTCGAGAAACCCATAGCGGTTGGCAGCATCCTTCAGCTTCATGGCCATTTTGGCCATCTCCTCCCTGCTTCGGCAGTGAGCAGCCTTTTCGGCTTTTAGCTCTTCGGCCGCCTTCGAGGCAGCCGCATCACTCTTTCTGGCTTGCTCCTTGACTCGGGCAAGCTCCGCCCGAAGCTCATCCATAGCAGCGACGCCATCTGCATCAAGCATACATATTGTCAGGCGTGGGCATCAGCTCCCTTACCAGGTGACCGCGGAGAAGCCACCTACCTTGTGACTTGTCAAGCCGTTTATTGACCAGCGCGATGTCCGCATCCGCAACGTCAAGTTGTAGCTTCAGTTCGGCAACTACATCAGTCCGGCTGGCCACCGAATGCCCCGCCACCTGTACGGGAAGAGCGACACCTTATAACTGAGATTATGATCCTCGGCACGCTGTCATTTTTTTGGCAACATACCAAGTCTCAGGGGCTACTATCTATACAGGGCGCATTCTAAGCGCAAAACTGTCAAAAAGTATGGTCGTTTTTACATACCTCAAACCCCGTCAGTAAACTTCTGACGGCCTCATGCAACCCGCTCTTAGCGGATGAAATCCTTTCAATCACCGTACCCATTAATGTACGGTGATCTTATGGGATAGATGCCCTCTCGAGCAGATCCTTCAGCTCCTCCGGCCGTACACCAGTTGGTGCCGAACTCTCCGGCCCCGCCGGACTCGGGAGACCCTCCGCGACGACACCTCAGGGTCGTCCGCCCTGCCTGACGGTGCGGCAGATGGAGGCATCTTGCTCTCCATCATCTCCGGACGAAGATCCTCCGAAGATGAGCTCTGCTGAGAAGGGCTGAGATCCGAACTACAAGGTAAGAACTTCGGTTATCCTCAGAAATAAAAACAGGGATGTCCCTTGTTATAAAACTCCTCTTTTCTACTTACAGTTCGCTGGAGGGCCAATTCCCTTGGGGAAATAGTGCGGACGGGGTTTCTCCCGGCGCAGGACCCTCCGGTGAAGATTTTCCCCCCCGCTTTGAGGCCTTGACCTCCGGATCTTCGGAAGCGGTCCTCTTCTCCCCCTGGAGGGAAGGATTCTCGATCCCCCCTTTCTTGAAAGCCTCTTTAGCAGAGGCAGTAGTTTCCCTGTTTCCCCATTTGCCCTCTTCTAAAGGCGCAGCCTCCCACATCCTGGCTAGCACGGGATCCAGCGTGGTCTCAGGGAGGGGGGCCGGACACCTTATCAGCTTTTCCTCTGCTATCCACTCCTGTTCAGGGGACAACTTTTTAAAAGAGCAAGAATTATGATGAATATACGGATAGCACGTCCGGGCACGGGAACTACTTACTTGAGTATCCGGGCGATTGCAGCTTAGGCCGGCATCCTCGGTCAAGTCCAGACACATCTCTTGTGATCCGAAGAACAGTTTGTACATCTCCACGGGCGTCGCACCCATGAGGTGGCGGAGAGCTCGCGGTCCCTCCAGATTGAATTCCCATAGCCGGAGAGGGCGACGTTTGCAGGGAAGAAGGCGTCGGATCAGCATAACCTGCGCCACTATGACCAGATTGATCTTCCTCTCTTGGAGGTCTCGAATCCGGCCCTGCAGTATTGGTACGTCCTTGGACGGCCCCCCAGTCAAGCCCCTTGTTGACCCACGACGCCAGCCGCTGTGGAGGATCCGGACGAAAGGCAGGTGGCGCCGCTTGCCTGGTGCCCCTGGGAGCGGTGATGTAGAACCACTCCTATTGCCACAAACCAAGATCCTCTTGAAAAGAGCCCTCGGGCCATGGAGCATCGGCCCTCTTGCTTATAACAGCCCCTCCGCACTCTGCCTGCCGCCCCTCGATCATCTTCGGCTCCATGTTGAAAGTCTTGAGCCACAATCCGAAGTGAGGGGTAGTGCGGAGGAAGGCTTCGCAGACAACAATGAAAGATGAGATGTGGAGGATGGACTCCGGAGCCAAGTCATGGAACTCCATCCCATAATAGAACATGAGCCCCCTCATGAAGGGGTCCGTCGGGAAGCCTAAACCCTGACGGAAGTGAGAAATGAACACCACGCTCTCACCAGGCTCGGGGGTGGGAATGACTTGCCCTTGGGCGGGCAGCCTATGCGAAATCTTGCAGGTTAGATACCTGGCATCTCTCAGCTTTAGCACGTCCTCTTCCGTGACGGAAGAGGGAACCCACCGGCCCTGTAGGTCGGAGCCGGACATTGTCGAAGGTCCGAAGCACTCGAATCTGGAGCCTTGGGTGTTGGAACTTGGGGCGAGGGGCGGATTCGATTAAGGATTGAAGAAAAGGAACATGCCTTGGTCTCATTATAAAAGGGTAGAATACCAAGGGCCGTCCCCGTGACCGTTTTGAACTCGCCTCCGATGGAGGGGGCGTGTCAACGGGCGCGGGTGGGTTACCCACGTCCGTATTGATGAGAATCCCGAAATAAGGGGGCACGATCTCTGCTTCGACAAGACGTGCCAAGGAAACCGCTTCGCTAAACGCGCTGAGGTGGAATAATAAAAACGATTCGAGTAAGGGCTTGGCCGTGGTGTGACGTCGCGCCACGAAATACGTCAGCAGATTGAACTTGTGTAAAAATTATTCTCTTTACGGAGATATGTGGAATTTATTTTGCAGAGTCGGACACTATCCTGGCGTTCACAATCTTCTACGAATTATTCGGAGGAGGAACCCGCCTTGCAATGCCGAAGACAATATGCGCGCCAGACTCGTTGTCATTGAAGCCTGGTTCAGGGGCTACTGAGGGAGTCCTGGACTAGGGGGTGTCCGGATAGCCGAACTATCATCATTGACCGGACTCCAAGATTATGAAGATACAAGATTGAAGACTTCGTCCCATGTCCGGATGGGACTTTCCTTGGCGTGGAAGGCAAGCTTGGCAATGCGGATATGTAGATCTCCTACCTTTGTAACCGACTCTGTGTAACCCTAGCCCTCTCCGGTGTCTATATAAACCGGAGGGTTTTAGTCCATAGGACGAACAACAATCATACCATAGGCTAGCTTCTAGGGTTTAGCCTCCTTGATCTCGTGGTAGATCCACTCTTGTACTACCCATATCATCAATATCAATCAAGCAGGAGTAGGGTTTTACCTCCATCGAGAGGGCCTGAACCTGGGTAAAAACATCGTGTCCCTTGTCTCCTGTTACCATCCGCCTAGACGCGTAGTTCGGGACCCCCTACCCGAGATCTGCCGGTTTTGACACCGACAACTACCCTCTGTCCCTACCTTTTGTTTTCTATTTTTATTAGTTAAATAAAATAAAATGCCATGTTTTGTCTGTTTTTTGAATTTTCCGTGCAATAAAAAAATGACCCAAAAATAAAAGTTCTCAGAATGCTCTAAAAATTTAATACGATTTTTTTCTCAATATTTAAGAATTTCTGGTGCAAATAATATCAGAGGGAGGTGCATCAGGTAGGCACAACCCACCTGGGCGCGCCATGACCCCCAGGCGCGCCCTGCTGGGTTGTGGTCCCCATGTCGCCCCTCACTTATCTCTTCACCCCACATCATCACCTACCTCCAGAAAAAAATTGCCATTGCTCTCTCTCTCTCTCTCTCTCTCTCTCTCTCTCTCGTGTTCTTGCTCTCAAACCCGCGGATTTCGATCTCTTTGCTCAAAGCTCCATTTTCGAAACTGTTTTGGGGGATTGTTGCTTGGTATGTGACTCCTCCGTTTGTCCAATTAGTTTTTGCTTTAGTGGTTTATATTTTGAATAATTAGCTACTCTTGGTGCTGCTGTAGATGAGCTTGCATGTTGAATTCTTAGAGTTCTAAGTAGTTTGAATGTTTGCTATGGCTTCTATACATCCATATGAGTAGTTGTTACCAATTTTGTAGAGTTTTGCTGAGAAAATTTTGTGGACTAAAAATTCAGAATTTTTGTTCATAGGAAAAACACGAGTATCTTTAGGAAGTTTGCTTCCAAGAAGATCTGCAAGGGCGTGATTTGGGAGTCATCTGATAGCGATATCCACACCCGGAGATTGGCGGAGCTACGGCCGTGCGAATGGCTGCATACCCCATTCATGGAAGGGGCTGGAATCCTTCAAGAGTTTGCACAATATGCTGCTAATGCCGGCCTCACCGACTTCATCGCAGCTGAATGTGAACAATATCATCTCCTCACAAACACCTTCGTGTAAAGTTTTAATTTCTTTCCTAGGAATAATCCTCCTGAGGTGCAGTTTAATTTTATGATGAACCCCATCAGATGCCACTTACTGAATTTCATGAAATATGCTTGCTTACTTCTGATGGTAGTTTGGTAGAGCCTAGACCTGCAGAGTTTGAAAGCTTTTATCGTACTCTAACAGTAGGTGATGAGAGAGGGGTGTCGAGTATCACTGTCATTGGCTTGCATTTTCCTGTTGTTCATTATTTTACTCTTTTCATTGCAAAATGCTTGCTTGCTAGAGAGAAGGTGGGTGCACTCAGTTACCCAGACCTTGCTATTTTACATCATGCACTTGAAGTCGACAACACTTATAGCTTGGGAGCTATTGTGGCACGCCGCCTTCACATTAATAAGTCCAAGGGAAAAATACATGGAGGTATTTACGCCACTCGTTTGGTGGCTCGCTTTAATGTTCAGATACACCTACATGATTATCCTTTGCCCAAGGTTACCTAGATCACGCGGCCAGGGATTACCACCAGTTTACTGCTGTAGATTATCCTAACATTCCTATTCCATATAACTTGGTTTTTAGTGTGAGGACTCGTGATATTATTCCATTGCCTGTGCCTGCTTTGTTTGATCCTATTGCCAGGGCGGATACAGGTTTATGCCTGCAGATATCATCGCCCACCGGAACAACCAGGCTGCCGCAGAGGAGGAGCCTCAGCAGTGGGAGCCACAGGTGCCTGCTCCGCAGCAGTTCGACATGGGACCCCATGGCTTGTTTGACTACTGACTAATTACCAAGTTAGGCCAAAAGCCTAAGCTTGGGGGAGTACGTATTCCCACCAACATTACATTCATGTTAACACATTTCATTCTAGTTGTCGGTGTCCACACTTTTTCATTGTATTATCCATGTTAAATTTATTTTCCCGCTTTCTTCTTGTGTGTTTGAAAAACTTGAGAAAATACAAAAATATTTCCTGCTTATTTTTGATTTTCTTTCTAGAGCAGTTAGCTGTGGCACAAAAAAGAAAACCCAAAAAGATTTCCTTGTTCTTATTTTGCTTGTTGGGAGCTTTCCCATGTAAATAGTTTTTTCTCATTTTTTCTTTTCCCTTTAATTTGCTTGTCCTAGAAAATAAGAAACTCCAAAATTATTTCAGTGTGTTTCTCTGAATTTCTTTTCGGTTTATTGCATCGTACCGAGGAGAAGACCACGATGAAAATGTTGAGTGCATCTTTGTTAATCTAACAAAAAGCCTATATTACCTTGTCTTCTCCTGTTAAATAAAATGTTTGCAGATTCCAACTTAGTCCAGGGCACTCTTGCACTATTATTACTTTCATATCATTCGGTCGTGCAAGTGCAAAGCAATAATGATGATATTCGGTGAACTGGCCGGCAGAGAGAAACGTGTATGAACTCAACATGTTCTGTTTTTGTAAAAATGTTTAACCTAGTATCCATGATTCAGCCAATTATGATTAAACATGTTTGCAATGAAAATTAGAGATTATAGTTTCTCATGCCATGCATAAGTAGCTAGGAGTGGATAATGATTTATCTTGGATGTCAACATTGCATTAAAATGATTGTGATGTAGTATGATGATATGGTATCCTCCTCTGAATGTTCGAGTGGCTTGACTTGGCAGATGTTCATGCATGTAGTTAAATCAAAACCAACATAGCCTCTATGATATTTATGTTCATGGTGCTCATATCCTACTCATGCTAGTGTCCAATGTTACTTATGCATAATGCATGTTCATGACCGTTGTTGCTCTCTAGCTGTCCGCTTCTCAACCTATTTGCTAGCCTTCGCCTGTACTGTGGGAATTCTGCTTGTACATAAAAAACCTTGAACCCAAGTTATCCCAGATGAGTCCATCATACCTACCTATATGTGGTATTACCCTACCATACTAAGTAAAATTGCATGTGTGCCATCTCTAAAAACTTCAAATAAATATCCTTTTTGTGTGCCTGGATCATTCACAGAACGACAGGAGGTAGTCGGTATCTTCTATGCTAAGCGGGTTATTCTCAGGTTGAGTGTTTATTCACTCACCATTGCACGAGAAAAGGGCGGTAATAGGGGTGCCCATTCCCAAACTGCAAAAATAAAAGAGCTTAAAAATAATCAAACAAAAACTCCTACGGAGTCAAAACCTTTACTTTATCGCTTGGGAACCGCCACTAGCGTGTTTAGCATGGAAGATATTGATAACTGATGGTCGTGAAGTAAACAAGAAAGGTGCATGTCCTCACTATTTACTTTTATGTTGTGTCATCACCTTCTAAAATAAGCGCCAGAACCTGAGAGCACAGCTGTCATGTTGATGCATTGTGTGTAGCTAATGTTGGGTGCATCATGACTGGATCTTTTCTACCATGAATGACAATGTTTAGTCACTGCTTGAACTTTAGAGGTGCTCTGCATTTATGTTTTGCGGTCTCAGAAAGGGCTTGCGAGATACCACTATTGCCATATTATATCATGTCATTGATATGAGTTAATATAATTTTTAAGAGTTACTGTCGACATGGTTAGTTATAATATTGGTTGAAACCTAGGTGTTGTTTAAGCTTATTTATGCAAACAAGAGCAAAAGAGTTCGTAAAAGTTTTTCTTTTTCACTTTCAGTTTATCAACTGAATTGCTTGAGGACAAGCAAAGGTTGAAGCTTGGGGGAGTTGATAAGTCTCCAACGTATCTACTTTTCCTAACGCTTTTCCTCTTGTTTTGGACTCTAATTTGCATGATTTGAATGAAACTAACCCCGGACTGACGCTGTATTCAGCAGAACTACCATGGTGTTGTTTTTGTGCAGAAATAAAAGTTCTCAGAATGGAACAGAAATTTGTGAGGATTTTTATATCAATAAAGAGAATTCTGGAGCCAAGAACCACCGGAGGGGGGCACCTAGGTGGGCACAACCCACCAGGGCGCGCCCCCCTCCAGGCATGCCCAGGTGGGTTGTCCCCATCTGCTGGCCCCGTAGACCCTGAAAGCTACGCTATAAAATCACATTTTTCCAGAAAAAATCAGGGAGAAAGAATTATCGCGTTCCACGATATAGAGCCGCCTTCAGCTCCTGTTCTTCAATGGAAGGCCAAATCTGGAGTCCGTTTGGGGATCCGGAGAGGGGGATCTTCGATCTTCGTCATCACCAATTGAGGGAGTCCTGGATTAGGGGGTATCCGGACAGCCGGACTGTGTACAACGTCCGGACTATTGAATCGTGAAGATACAAGACTCAAGACTTCGGCCCGTGTCCGGATGGGACTCTCCTTTGCATGGAAGGCAAGCTTGGCGATCCGGATATTGTGCTTCCTTCCTTGTAACCCACTCCATGTAAACCCTAGCCCTCTCCGGTGTCTATATAAACCGGAGAGGTTGGTCCTTAGAAGGCCGATCACAATTACAATCATACCATCATAGGCTGGCTTCTAGGGTTTAGCCTCTACGATCTCGTGGTAGGTCTACTCTTGTACTACCCATATCTTCAATATTAATCAAGCAGGAAGTAGGGTTTTACCTCCATCGAGAGGGACCGAACCTGGGTAAACATCTGTGTCCCTTGTTTCCTGTTACCATCAGCCTTGACGCATAGATCGGGACCCCCTACCCAAGATCCGCCGGTTTTGACACCGACATTGGTGCTTTCATTGAGAGTTCCTCTGCGTCGTCACTGCGGGGCTTGATGGCGCCTTCAATCGTCAACAACACAGTCCAGGGGGAGACTTTTCTCCCTGGGCAGATCTTCGTGTTCGGTGGCTTCGCACTACGAGCCGATCCGTTTGGCCATTTGGAGCAGATCGACAGCTACGCCCCTGGCCACCAGGTCAGGTTCGGAAACTTGAACTACACAGCGGATATTTGCGGAGACTTGATCTTCTACGGATTTGGGCCTGCACAAGGAGCATCGAACAATTACGATGGGCACGACTTAGACCTGCTGTCGAACGATGCATGGGATATCACCCCTGCACTAGCCCCGAATCTAAATCCGGAGCCGGTTGCGTTGCCTGACGATGGAGGGGTGGACCCCGCCCCGCTGGCCGCATACTCATCGGCGGTGGAGCCGAACGCAGGCCTCACTTTTGAGGAAGCCTGTGACTCCGGACCCCCGGATTCGTATCCAGTTGTAGGTTCCAGTCCGCGCGCTCCCGAGCCCGCCGAGCCTGGTTGGGCTCCGGTAATGGAGTTCACCGCTGCGGACTCTTTCGGCACTCGCCCTGTGGCGACATGCTGAACTCATTAAAGTCTCTCTCTCTTTGTCAGGAGGCTCTGGGCCGAACTATGTCCGGCTTGAGTGGGAAGCAAGCGACGAAGGAATTCACTGCCCACCCACCACCCACTTCATTGCCACGGTCGATGATTTAACCGACGTGCTTGACTTCGAATCCGAAGACATCGACGGTATGGACGATGATGCAGGAGAATTATAGGAGCCACCGCTCACAGGACGGTTGACGGCCACCTCCTCATACGACATATATATGGTGGACACTCCGAAGGAAACCAATGGCAACGAGGCAACGGAGGACAACCCCTCAGGGAGAAAAGCAAAGCATGGGTGTCATCGGCGCCACTCCAAGCCCCGCCACAGCAATACCTGCCCCAAAGAGGAAGACAATCCGGATGGCACCGAAGAAGAATACAACTCTGATTAGCCCGCCTTCGAACAGGCCGAATAGGAAGATGAGCAGGTCAGCCCAGAAGAACAGGCGACGGTCGGATATCCGGAGGAAGACAACTACATGCCCCCCTCCGAAGACGAGATTAGCCTCGGCGACGACGAGTTCGGCGTGCCTGAGGATCCCGTGGAGCAGGAGCGCTTCAAGCGTCGGCTTATAGCCACTGCGAGGAGCCTAAAGAAGAAGCAGCAGCAACTCCAAGCTGATCAAGACCTGCTCACAGATAGATGGACTGGAGTCCTGGCAGCCGAGGAATACGGACTCTAGCGCCAAACGGCTGACCGGACACCCCATGGTCAGGATAAAACGGGATATAAGCCCGAATACCAGCCCGCACCCCCACGCCAAAACCCTACATCCCGGGGCAACAGGCAAGACCTGCAAGATATTCTGGAAAACAAAGCAGGACAGCCAAGATCGATCTACGGATCGCGAGGGCGCGCCCCAGCACGTGACGGTGACGGTCACGCCGGACACATCATCAACAAGTCCGGCCGGGCCGAACATAGCAACCCAGACAATTCGAACTGCGTAGCCAAATAGCCCGGCACAGAGGCGCCGCACACCCCCTCTGCTTCACTGACGAAGTGATGGATCATGAAATCCGAGAAGGGTTCAAACCCATAAACATCAAATCATACGATGGCACAACAGACCCCGCAGTATGGATCAAAGATTTCCTTCTCCACATTCACATGGCCCGCGGAGATGATCCACACGCCATCAAATACCTTCCCCTTAAGCTCAAAGGACCAGCCCGGCACTGGCTAAACAGCCTACCAGCAAATTCCATTGGCAGTTGGGAAAACCTGGAAGACGCATTCCTCGACAACTTGTAGGGCACATATGTGAGACCACCAGACGCTGATGACCTGAGCCACATTACTCAATAGCCTGGAGAGTCAGCCAGAAAATTCTGGACTCGGTTCCTAACTAAAAAGAACCAAATAGTCGACTGTCCGGACGCCGAAGCCCTGGCGGCTTTTAAGAATAATATCCGTGACGAGTGGCTCGCTTGACACCTCGGCCAGGAAAAACCCAAGTCCATGGCAGCTCTCACAACACTAATGACTCGCTTTTGCGCGGGTGAGGACAGCTAGTTGGCTCGCAGCGGCACCACGCCACATTCCGGCACCTCGGACGGCCGCGATACTAACAGCAAGCCACGGCGTAACAGACATAAGCGACGGAACAACGGCGACAGAACTGAAGACACGGCAGTCAACACCAGATTCAGTGGATCCTAATCCGCTCAGCGGAAGAAGCCGTTCAAAAGAAATAATCAGGGATCGTCCAGTCTGGACCGCATACTGGAGCGTTCGTGCGAAATTCATGGCACCCCGGACAAGCCAGCCAACCACACCAATAGAGACTGCTGGGTGTTCAAACAGGCTAGCAAAATAAATGCCGAAAACAAGGGCAAGGGGTTGCATAGCGACGATGACGAAGAGCCCCGGTGTCCGAACATGGGGGGACAAAAGAAATTCCCCCTCCCCCAGGTGAAAACGGTCAACATGATCTACACCACTCACATCCCCAAGCGGGAACGGAAGCGGGCACTACGGGACGTCTACGCGATGGAGCCAGTCGCCCCCAAGTTCAAGCCATGGTCAGCTTGTCCGATCACCTTTGATCGTAGGGATCATCCTACTAGCATCTGTCACGGTGGCTCAGCCGCATTGGTCTTAGACCCAATTATAGACGGATTTCACCTCACGCGAGTCCTTATGGACGGTGGCAGCAGCCTGAACCTGCTTTATCAGGACACAGTGCGCAAAATGGGCATTGACCCTTCAAGGATCAAGCCCACCAAAATCACCTTTAAAGGCGTGATTCCTGGAGTAGAGGCCAGTTGTACGGGCTCTATAACATTGGAAGTGGTCTTCGGATCCCCGGATAACTTCCGAAGTGAAGAATTAATCTTCGATATCGTCCCTTTCCGCATTGGTTACCACGCACAGCTCGGACGAACCGCATTTGCTAGATTCAATGCGGTACCACACTACGCATACCTCAAGCTCAAGATGCCAGGACCACGCGGGGTCATAACAGTCAACGGAAACATGGACCGCTCTCTCCGTACAGAAGAGCATACTGCAGCCCTCACGGCAGAAGTACAATGCGGCCTCCTCCGACAAACCACCAATCCGGCGACGACAACCTCAAGCACCGTCAAGCGAGTCCGAAGGACCCCACAGCAGGATCATCAGGCACGCCAAGAGCGCGATTAGCAGTCCGGCCTCCGCTCAAGCCCCATTAAAGCAGCATTCGTGCCACGCGTACACAATTACGCACTCAAGATACCATCGGCGTATGCGGAGGCGTAACAACGACTCAGTCAATAGTGCGGGTAACCGCTACATACCTTCACAATCTTTCCTTTTTACCTTTCAGGACACTGCTATAGTGCAGCCTCTTCGGAAGAGCCGGATTGACAGACTCACATAGGAGAGAAAACCAAGGAGGCAACAGGCGCTGCGCACAGAAGGAAATGCCTAGGTGGAATCTATTTACGATCACTATACCTGTGTTATCTATCTGTCCGCGGCCTGCCCCTGGATAGGACATGTCAAATAGTCCTATTTATTTCCGCTTAACGCACCCATTGTAAACATACACTTAAACGTATTATTCATCAATGGGAGGTTATATATAGTGTCAGCTTATTATTCTTATTTGAGAATTTTTTTCTTATAAATGTTTATTTGATATTGCACCGGTACACCTTGGTACGGTCAGTTTGCCAGGGGCTTCTCATGGCGCCCCGTAATATGGCAAGTAAAGTCCGAACACTTTCAACAGTGCGACACCCCGAACTTATAGCACTATATGCATCAGCTCCGAATCATGTCTTGGGTCTACAGTTGGGTTAGCCCGGCTCCCTTGTTTTGGTGCCTTACATTCCGTTATATCGGCTAAGGTAGCGCAGGGAGAACTACTGCGATTGTGTCCCGGTTCTTCCGGACGAGCACCTCAGTAGAGAAAGCCAAAAACTGACCGGCATGATGTGGCGAGAGCTGGTCGCTGTTCGAGAGGTCTTAAAATCCTTAAAGATTTTCCGCTTTAGGCGATAAATCGGCTTCGTCCGATCTAGGCATGTATAGCGCCCCAATTCGGCCTTCCGGATTCTAGGGGCTTCGCCGAAATTTAAAATTGTAGCATTCTATGGCTAAGTGAAAGTTATAAAGCCGCATAGTCCGATTGCCTTGTTCGCTGCGCCGGACACCTCCTTAAGGGATCAAAACAATTGGATAAAGAGTGTCCGGGTTTTCCGCGAACACCCCAGTACTAGTTATGTGGGGGCGGAAGCCGACTACTGGCCTACTTTCAGAATTTTATAAACAGCCGCACAGAAGGTAATATTTTAAATCAAATAGTGCAACATAGCACAAGTAAATTTGTCTTTAAATTACAACAGCGGCAGAGGTACATTTAATCAAAGATCTTGTCCTTGGTACACTCATCGGCCACGAGACGGGCGCCCTTCATAACACCATCATAGTACTTCTCGGGATGGTGATGCTCCTTACCCTCTGGCGGACCGTCCTTCACCAGCTTCTCAGCATCCAGCTTGCCCCAATGCACCTTTGCGCGGGCAAAGGCCCGATGGGCACCCTCAATACAAACAGATCGCTTGATGACTTCAAGCCGCGGACAGGCATTCACCATCCACTTGATCAGGCCGAAGTAGCTAGTGGGCAGAGGCTCACCAGGCCACAGCCGGACTATGAAATCCTTCATAGCCACTTCGGCCGCCCTGTGGAGTTCGACCAACTGCTTCAGTTGGTCACTCAGAGGCATTGGATGTTCGGCCCCAGTATAATGGGACCAGAACAACTTCTCCGTTGAGCTCCCCTCCTGGGCACGGTAGAACTCCACAGCGTCTGATACGCTGCATGGCAGATCTGCGAATGCCCCTGGAGAGTTCCGAATTCGAGTAAGTAAAAGTAACGCCTCCTCCACATGTTTGCTTTGCATAAAGAATTTCTTACCAGGTGCTATCTTTTTGGCCTCCTGGATTTCCTGTTGTGCCTTCTCGGCTTCGGCCTTGGCGTCTTTCATACTCACCAAGGCCTTCGCAAGCTCAGCCGCTTTCATCTTCAGATCATGCTCCACAGACTCGTACTTCTGGCCAAGGTCCTGGAGCTCTTGCTGTACCTCTCCCACTCTAGCACTTTGCTTTTTGCGCTCCTTGCACTCCAAGGCCGTCTTGTCTTTGGCCTCGGACAGCGCTTTCTTCAGGGACGCCACTTCGGCGGTGGCCCCTGTTACACAGTCACGACGCTTAGGCGTTAGACTAACCAATTTCGTCTATCATTAAATGCATAAGAGCAGCGAATCACTTACCCTTGTTCTCTTCGAGCTGCCTCTTCGTGAGGTCGAGCTCTCCCTCCGCCTCCTCCAGGTCCCGCTTTAGTTCGGCAACCTCGGCGGTGCGGGCAGCAGCGGCAAGCAGCACAGCCTGCTTATTCACATGAATATTCATTATTAGAATACTGCGGATTATAATTGACCCTCCGTTTGGTTTTACTTTCCGAACACCAAACAGAGTATCAGGGGCTACTACCTATCGGGTGGTAATTTTACACATGTTTTTGCTTAGCTCAAAACCTGTCAGGAGGCTGGTGCAGGCTTCGGTTAGTCCGCTCTTGGCGGACGAAACCTTCTGAATCACCGCACTCATAAGAGTACGGTGCTCTTCATCCATGGAAGCGCCGCGAAGCACTTCCAGCAGACAATTCGGCGCCTTGGGCGCAACGGAAGTCCTCGATGCAGACGGCTCGCCCTCTGTCGGTGTCAAAACCGGCGGATCTCGGGTAGGGGGTCCCGAACTGTGCGTCTAGGCGGATGGTAACAGGAGACAAGGGACACGATGTTTTTACCCAGGTTCGGGCCCTCTCGATGGAGGTAAAACCCTACTCCTGCTTGATTAATATTGATGATATGGGTAGTACAAGAGTATATCTACCACGAGATCAGAGAGGCTAAACCCTAGAAGCTAGTCTATGGTATGATTGTTGTTCGTCCTATGGACTAAAACCCTCCGGTTTATATAAGCACCAAAGAGGGTTAGGGTTACACAGAGTCGGTTACAATAGTAGGAGATCTACATATTCGTATCGCCAAGCTTGCCTTCCATGCCAAGGAAAGTCCCATCTGGACACGGGACGAAGTCTTCAATCTTGTATCTTCATAGTCTAGGAGTCCGGCCGAAGATGATAGTTCGACTATCCGGACACCCCATAGTCCGGGACTCCCTCGGTAGCACCCAAACCAGGCTTCAATGGCGATGAGTCCGGCGCGTAGATTGTCTTCAGCATTGCAAGGCGGGTTCTTCTCCAAATCCTGTGTACCTGTTGAATAGCATCCGGCTTCCTGTGAATATTGCGCTTCTCGGCTTCCACGCCCAATAATGGTCGTCTTCCACGTGTTGAACGAATGCGAAAAGTCAGGGTATTTTTACATTTACCCCCCTAGCTGCGCAAATGAGCTTTCTATAAAAGAGACGAGGATCTAGATCCGAATCACACCATCCTCCCTTCGCGAGCATTCATCAGAGCGCATCTGACAGAAATCCATTCCATCATGGACAGTCGATGCGGCTCCTCCTCTCGCCCTCCCAGCCCTCAACCTGGAGATTGGGAGAGATGCTCCGTCCCGCACAGTGAGCTAGTGGCGCTCCAAACCAAGGGATTTCTTCCCCCAGCCTTCATGGTTCCGGTTCGAGCCGGACTCGCCACCTATAAGGGTGGAAAGCAAGCGGAGAACGTCCCCAGCCCCTCCAAAGGAGAGCGGATATGCCTTGTCTCTTCTTTGATAAGAGGGCTCAGATTTCCAATTCATCCATTTCTCCGGGGGCTCCTGGAGTTCTATGGCCTCCAGTTGCACAACCTTACGCCTGCCTCCATTTTGCATATCACGGGCTTCGTGGCCCCTTGCGAGCTGTTTTTGGGCATCGAGCCTCATTTTGCATTGTGGAAGAAGCTGTTCTGTCTTGTGCCCCGTTCTCAAGAGGGGTCGATATATCAAGTGGGTGGAGCCGAACAATGGCGCATCACCGGGACCGGATATCTATCCGGAACCCCGAAGAAGGCGTCCGAAGACTGGCCCTCGGCATGGTCTTACATAGAAGATGTCCCCCTACCGGACCCTGTTCGGGTCGGCCTCCATGAGTTTAATAACTCTCCTTTGAAGAAACGCCTAAGCTGGCGTCCACGGAGCCCTCAGAGGGAAAACGACAGGGACGTTATTTACCTGATGAGCCGGATAAGGTTGTTAGCTCATTCCGGACTGACCATGATGGGAGTCATGGCCATATGCATTATGCGGGGGGTGCAGCCGCTCCAGTATAGAGGCCACCCCATGTGGGATTTCAATGGGGAGGATGATGCCACCCGCTGCGCTCGTAAAGGGCCGGGATCGGTCGCCGATCTGATGAAGATCTTGTCCGCATTGTACAAGGGAGAAGAGGAGGAATTCCTCCGCATCAATCCGCACGGCGGATTTTCTATGAACAATCCTCCAAGCTGGGTAAGCGGACATTCATTTTTTCCTATCCGATCTGTACTCCCATAGTCAAGTATCTCATTTTGTGATTTTGGCGCAGGAACTGCGCCGGGCCGTAAAGGATATAAATAGACCACCTCCACAACCCAAGGATCCAGAACGGTTCCTCGATCCGACCTCCGAAGAGGATCCGGACATATTGGTGGAGCTGATCGACGGGGTTTTCCATCAACTGAGCATCGACAATGCCTTGGTCGCCATTACGACCGATTACCTCGGAATACTTCCCGCCTCGCAGGTAACTGGGACCGAAGTCCCAATACTTTGAAAATGACCCATCCATGCATGTTTTTGATCACCGTATACCGATGGTGTTTTGCAAGGGGCGCCCTTGAGGCGGAAGGCCGAGCCCGCGGCGGCTGGCCAACAAGGGACAGCATGGCCCAGCAGGCTAAAAAGAAGTGCGGTCCGGATCGAAACTCTGGCGCAACGGTATGGCGCGTCACCTTACTCCCCGGCTTTATTCCCGGGAGGCATACTAACACTCGTGCCATTTCAGGAAGAAGAGCGCTCGCCGGACTGTATCCGGAGAGGTTGCCAATCAGTCCTCCGCTCGGCAGGCTCCAAAGCCAGGTCCAGAAGCGGAGGCGAACACGGGGCGTGCGTCGGATGCTCCTCCGATAGAGGATGCCGACAGGTTATCTACCATCAATTCCGAGGTGGAGAGTGCCATGAATCACAGGCGCCGCCCAACAGCTCTTCGTGACGCGTGTTTCTCCCCAGAGACATTGGATGCCTTTAATTCGGGAGATGCGCACCTCCGTGCCGCTCAAAATGGTCTAGCCAGAGCCACGGAGCAGTATGCAAAAGACATACGGGTGAGAAGATTTGACAGTTATATATGCCAGTAGCCCCCGAGACTTGAAATAGTTAGAATAACTGATTTAAGGATCATTTGTTGTGCATGATCTTACTGAAAAGAATACCCAACTATCCCAGGAGCTGGAGGAGTGCAAAGCCCAATTTGAGGCCACACTAGCCGCAGCGGGGGAAGCCAAAGAGGCCCCCTCTGGTAATATATGCTTCAAAAGATAAGTAATTTGTGAAGTGCGGCTTGTGTATAAGTCTGACAATAATATTGCAGATGGTGCCGGGATAGATCCGGACAAGCAATAGCTCATGCGCCGGTTAAAGGCCGGCGAGAATGTGCTTACGAGGGTGAGGCAAGAGAAAAATAATCTCCAAGATGCCAACACCCAGCTGGGTGAGGAACTAAAGGATGTTCGTGCCCAGCTATCTGACTCCGTTAAGGAGAATCGGCGGCTTCGACGCGGCATTTTTAGTAAGTGCTTGAACGAACTTTGAAAAAGAGTTCGGCGAGGAAGTCGTCTAACAGAGTTATGTCTGTAGGTATGCTCACAGGCCGTCCTACAGAGGAGATGCCCAGTTCTACGGGTGACCTTCTTCCCGAGCTCTTGCAACTGCACGAACGAGTTCGGCAGGTGATGAAAGGCGTCGCCCAGGCATTGTGGCCATCTGTCTCCCTGCCCGAAGGCCTTGGAGAGCTTGCAGAGCGGCTTTAGGGAGCGCGGCAGCGCTTCCTCTTATGGAAGAAATCGGCCTGCCGTCAAGGCGCCAGGGAGGCCTGGGCCATGGTGAAGACGCGGTACACGAAGGCTGACCCAAACCACATGGCCAAGGTCGGACCTGCAGGGCCCGATGGGAAGGAGATCCATATGAGCTTAGTGTACGACCAAGTAGAATTGGCCGCAAAGTATTCCCAGCAGGACTGTAAACTAAACAGCCTGCTGGATGGCATTGAAGAGGAATATGCCCAGTCAAGTTGACTATGTAATTTAAGATGACATGTAAAATGCCTTCTAGCTGGATTGTAGATCGTTTGTCATAGCGGATCTTTTCGCTTCAACCTCGGGACCCAATAGTCCGGAGTGTGTCCGAATACCCTCGCGGTTATATAAGAACCGGGGCATGCATGGAGACCAGGCGTAGGGGTCATTAGTGCTTTATCAGACAAGTTCCCAACTAGTTATGTTATATTACATGGTTAGTAAGAAACATCTTCCAGGGAGAATAGTTCTGTTAGGGGTTCCCTTCCTTGGGAGGCATGCCCTAAAGTGCATGTCTGGACTGCGAAAAAAGTAGAAAAGCATCTGGGGGCAGATGAATAAATACGTAGGAAATCGTCTTTCAGTTCACCGACCAAATATTCCCTTAAGAACGCTAGCTTTCGGCTTCACCCAGTCTGAGGTACACATCCGGCTGACCCGGCAGTAACAATCGCAGAGGTGCTCCCTTTACCGCCTAGCCGAACAATCGGGAACGTAGGGGTAAGCACAGGAGCCAGGCAACCTAGCTTGGCCAAAACTTAAGTCATATAGATGCATATAATGGCGAATAAAAGGTACATCCGGAGTCTGGACCGCTTTTGCGCGGGTGAGGACAGCTAGTTGGCTCGCAGCGGCACCACGCCACATTCCGGCACCTCGGACGGCCGCGATACTAACAGCAAGCCACGGCGTAACAGACATAAGCGACGGAACAATGGCGACAGCACTGAAGACACGGCAGTCAACGCCAGATTCAGTGGATCCAAATCCGCTCAGCGGAAGAAGCCGTTCAAAAGAAATAATCAGGGATCGTCCAGTCTGGACCGCATACTGCTTTCGGGATGCCATGAACACCGCGTACGCTATCTTCTGATATTTGCTAGCCTTCGCCCATGTTTTTGCACCAGAGTTTAACTTCGTCGGCCGTAAAGTTCGTGCCGTTGTCAGTGATGATGCTATGGGGGATGCCGTAACGGTGTATGACCCCTGATATGAAGTCTATCACCGGTCCAGATTCGGCCGTCTTGACAGGCTTGGCCTCTATCCATTTGGTGAACTTATCCACCATGACCAGTAGGTATCTTTGCTTGTGGGTTCCTCCTTTAAGGGGTCCAACCATGTCAAGCCCCCAGACCGCAAAGGGCCAGGTTATGGGTATAGTTTTGAGGGTGGTGGGTGGCATGTGGCTTTGATTAGCAAAGAGCTGGCAACCAACGCATCGTTGGACTAAGTCCTGAGCATCTGCCCGGGCCGTCGGCCAATAAAATCCTGTACGGAGGGCCTTGCCTACAAGGGCCCGGGCTGCGGCGTGGTGCTCGCCGAGTCCGGCATGAATTTCAGCCAGAAGGTTCCACCCTTCCTCTTCGGAGATACACCTTTGAAGGACTCTGGTTGTGCTTTTCTTGTAAAGCTCTCCCTCATGGATCTTATAGGCTTTAGATCGCCGCACTATGCAGCGGGCCTCGTTTTGGTCCTCGGGAAGTTCCTCCCTGGTTAGGTAGGCTCGGAATGGTTCCGTCCACAGGGCAATGACTGCCATTATTACGTGGGCTGAGGATGTTACTTCATTGGCAGAACCGCGATTGTGTCAGAATGTTCGGTGTCGGGCAGTGCCGTTGGGTCCGGGTTATTATTTTCGGATTCCCCCTCCCATAGTACGGATGGCTTGAACCGCCGTTCTAGGAAGATGTTGTGAGGGACGGCATCGCGCTTTGCGCCAATGCGTGCCAATACGTCTGCTGCCTGGTTGTTATCCCGGGCTATATGGTGAAATTTGAGCCCCTCGAACCGAGCTGACATTTTTAGGACGGCGTTGCGATAAGCTGCCATTTTCGGATCCTTGGCATCGAAGTCTCCATTTATTTGGGATATCGCGAGGTTCGAATCCCTGCGCACCTCTAGGCGTTGAATGCCCATGGAGACTGCCATCGGGAGGCCATGCAGAAGGGCCTCGTATTCGGCTGCGTTGTTGGAGTCCGTATACATTATCTGGAGTATGTATTGAACCGTATCTCCGGTTGGGGACGTCAGGACGACACCAGCCCCCAGACCAGCCAACATTTTAGAGCCGTCGAAGTACATGATCCAGTTGGAATATCCGCCGTACTCTTTAGGGAGTTCGACTTCAGTCCATTCAGCGATGAAGTCAGCCAAAACTTGCGACTTAATAGCTCGCCGTGGCTTATAAGTTATGTCGAACGGGAGGAGCTCAATGGCCCATTTGGCAATCCGGCCCGTCGCGTTGCGGTTGTTTATAATGTCATTAAGAGGTACTTTGGAGGCTACTGTTATCGAACACTCTTGAAAGTAGTGTCGCAGCTTCCGGGATGCCATGAACACCGCGTACGCTATCTTCTGATAATGCGGGTACCGTGACTTGCATGGAGTCAGGACAGTGGACACGTAGTAAACTGGTTTTTGAAGGGGGAACTTCTGTCCGTCCGTTTCTCGTTCGACAACGAGCACCGCGCTCACCACTTGATGAGTTGTCGCGATATATAATAGCATTGGTTCGCCTATGTTGGGCGCGGCCAGGACCGGGTTTGTAGCCAATATGGCTTTTATTTCTTCGAGTCTGGCCGTGGCGGCATCCGTCCACTCGAAGTGTTCGGTGCGTTGGAGGAGGCGATAAAGGGGTAATGCCTTTTCTCCTAAATGGGAGATAAAGCGGCTTAAAGCCGCCACGCATCCCGTCAATTTTTGTATTTGTTTGAGGTCCTTTGGGATATCCAATTGTGACAGAGCTCGGATCTTGGCTGGGTTTGCTTCAATTCCTCTACCGGATACAATGAAGCCCAAGAGCTTTCCGGCTGGTACGCAGAAAACACATTTTTCCGGGTTAAGCTTGATGTCATATGTTCGGAGATTATCGAACATGAGCCTCAAGTCATCTACTAGAGTTTCAACATGCTTGGTTTTGACCACCACATCATCTACGTATGCCTCCACTGTTTTGCCGATCTGGTTTGCCAGACATGTTAGAATCATGCGCTGATATGTTGCGCCGGCATTTTTGAGCCCAAAGGGCATTGTGTTGAAGCAGAATGGGCCGTATGTGGTGATGAATGTCGTTGCGGCCTGGTCGGGTTCTGCCATCTTAATTTGGTGGTAGCCGGAGTATGCGTCGAGGAAACACAATGAATCGTGTCCTGCGGTAGCGTCGATAATTTGATTGATGCGGGGAGGGGGAAGGGATCCTTTGGGCAAGCCTTGTTGAGGCCTTTAAAATCGATGCATAGGCGCCAGAATTTGTCCTTCTTTGGTACCATCACCAGGTTTGCTAGCCAGTCCGGATGTTTTATATCTCTGATGAATCCGGCCTCCAATAATTTGGCTAGTTCCTCTCCCATGGCCTGTCTCTTGGGTTTGGAGAAACGCCGAAGAGCCTGTTTGACTGGCTTGAATCCTTTTATGATGTTTAGGCTATGCTCGGCTAGCCGGCGTGGGATTCCTGGCATGTCTGAAGGGTGCCAGGCAAAGATGTCCCAATTTTCGCGTAGGAATTCTCGTAGTGCCGCGTCTACATCAGGGTTTAATTGTGCCCCAATGGAGGCCATTTTTGTAGGGTCCATTGGATGGACTTGGAATTTGACTGTTTCGTCCGCTGGTTTAAAGGAGGTGGACTTGGATCTCTTATCGAGTCTCACATCGTCCCTATTGACCGTGGAGCGCAGCGTAGTGAGTTCCTCAGCCGCTAGGACTTCGGATAGTGCCTCCAGGGCCAGTGCGGCTGTCTTGTTTTCGGCGCGGAGTGCTATGTCTGGGTCACTAGCAAGAGTGATGATTCCGTTGGGCCCGGGCATTTTGAGCTTCATGTACCCGTAATGGGGTATAGCTTGAAAAATTGTGAATGCCTCTCGCCCCAATAGAGCGTGATATCCGCTGCTGAACGGGGCCACTTGGAACGTGACCTCTTCGGACCTGTAATTATCCGGCATGCTGAACACCACATCCAGTGTGATTTTTCCTGTACAGCATGCTTCCCGACTGGGGATTATTCCTCTAAAGGTTGTGCTGCTTCGCTCAATGCGGCTCCAGTCTGTTTCCATTTTTCGGAGGGTTTCCTCGTAAATGAGGTTCAATCCGCTGCCCCCGTCCATGAGTACCTTGGTAAGGCAAAAGCCATCCACTATTGGACTGAGGACCAATGCGGCTGGTGCTCGGGCTGTTCGGAATTTAGGTTCGTCACTGGCATTAAAGGTAATAGCCGTGTCACTCCATGGGTTTATTGTTGCTACTTGGTAGACTTCGGCAAGGCTGCGAAGTGTTCGTTTCCACATATTATTTGATGTGAAAGTCTCGAAGACTGTTAATACCGTACTGGTATCCTTGGACTGGTATTCTGGAGTTAGAAGCTCTTCGCCACTTTTGGCCACCTGCCGTAGTATCCAACATGCTCTAAGGCTATGAGTTGGAGTGGCACCCTCTATACTATGAATTTTGCAGGGTCCATTGAGCCATCCTTCCAGTGCGGTTCCACGCCCTAAAGAGGGTTTTTGCTTTTTGGTGTTTAACCCAGGAGCCTGGCGATAATGCACCCTTTTATTTCGGACTGGGGTTGTATTCAGGGCCGGATTGTCCCAAAAATTGATTTGGTTTTCCAGGCGCTTTTCATCGCACAGTACTTTCGTACTATGGATGCTAAGTCAGCGAAGCGTGTAATTTCATGACGACTTACGACGTTGAGGATTCCCTTTTCGTGCAATTATTGCAGAAGAATGAAATTGCGTCCTCCTCGCGGCAGTCCTTTATCCTGTTCATAACTAGGAGGAATCTGGCCCAGTAATGGTGTACTATTTCTGCGGGCTCTTGCCGGATTTGGGATAGATTGCTTACGTTTGGGTGGGCGGGTGAAATTAAATTCGGAACCCCGTCCACTTTAAAACTCAGGGGCCAAGTTGTTTCCGAACTCGGAAGCTTGGGTTCTTGGATGTTGTCCAATGAGTCTAGCCCGCTGCCTGACTTTAGGTTCAGGGCTTGAGTAACATCCTCTCCTCCGCAGGAATCCGGCATGAAGGGATCGGGAATCCGGACATAGCTAGTCCTTAAGATTGAAGAAGGGTCGCCGTATTGTTCCTCTACCACAGCAACATGGTGGGTAACCTAGGGAGAGTTAATCTCTCTCAGATCGGGTCTAGGCCCAATCTGATCATAGTCTGTAGCGACTCCCAGGGCAGCGATGCGATCCAAGAGCTTGTTTAGGGAAGAGAGCTCCATCGGATCCAACTGCTCGGCGAGTTCCGAGCTAATGTGAAGATTGCTTTTGATGACCCGAGAAGTCGTCGTCGGCGTGGCGACCGGACAGGCGGTCATAAGGAAACCGCCTAGCCGTAGAGTTTGGCCGATAGCCAAAGCTCCTTTAGCAACAGTGCCGTCTTTAAAGACGGGATGAGGCATCCTTCCTGATAGCGACGACACAGACTCTCAATGAAAGCACCAATGTCGGTGTCAAAACCGGCGGATCTCGGGTAGGGGGTCCCGAACTGTGCGTCTAGGCGGATGGTAACAGGAGACAAGGGACACGACGTTTTTACCCAGGTTCGGGCCCTCTCGATGGAGGTAAAACCCTACTCCTGCTTGATTAATATTGATGATATGGGTAGTACAAGAGTAGATCTACCACGAGATCAAAGAGGCTAATCCCTAGAAGCTAGCCTATGGTATGATTGTTGTTCGTCCTATGGACTAAAACCCTCCGGTTTATATAGGCACCGAAGAGGGTTAGGGTTACACAGAGTCGGTTACAATAGTAGGAGATCTACATATCCGTATCGCCAAGCTTTCCTTCCACGCCAAGGAAAGTCCCATCCGGACACGGGACGAAGTCTTCAATCTTGTATCTTCATAGTCTAGGATTCCGGCCAAAGATGATAGTTCGGCTATCCGGACACCCCATAGTCCGGGACTCCCTCACCCTCCCTAATGAGGGGCTGTCCACCTGAGTTCGGAACCATTGAAGGTTTCGGGACAGTGTTCGGCTGAGAGCCCGGCCTACTGTGGCTCTCATCGACATGATCTGCAGGGATCTTGAACCCCGCGTTTCCGACATCTAGAATCCCGCCTTGGGGCGTCTCCAGAGTCACTTCCCCCCCGCTCTAGGAGCCTTCGGAACAACACCTCCGTGTCATCTGCGGGCTGAGGAGTAGTGGCCATCGGAAGCGAATTCATCTCTGAATCGCTCGGGACCCGGAAGAAGATACCTCGGGGTGAGCCCTGGCCGGCTGCACATATGTTCGGCATTATAAAAAGCTATGGAGTGAAGTCATGATAAAGTGCGGACACTTATGATCGCACTGGGGGCTTCCCCCTGGGCAGCCACCCCTCCTCGCTGTGAGCGGCCGTGGCGGAATAGTCCGGAAGGGACACCTTTCCCTTCTTGGACGCCCCAGCCTCCCCCTCCGGGGAGGCTTTTCTCTTTTTCTCCTCCCCAGTGCGAGGAGGTAGAGTTTCTTCTTGCTTCCCCCTGCCTCCGCGGGAGGAATCTGTCTCATCGTCATCAGACGATGTGGGTATGATGGCCTTACGCCGAGGGCCTTTTCCGGCCCCTGGTCCGCCTCCCCAGGCCCCTCATCCTTTCCGAATGGGGCGTCTTCTTCTTCTTCTTCCTCCTCCCCTTCATGGGAGGAGTGTGCCTCGTCGTCTTCGGACGAGGCTTCTGGCACAACCTTACGATGGAGACCCTTTCGGGTCCCCGGGGCCTTCTTTTCGGCCTTCTTCTCCGGCACCTTGTACGGCGCCGGGACCAGCATCTCCGTCAGGAGAGCATCAGCTGGGCTTTCTGACAGCGGAGCCGGACAGTTAACCTGCTCCGCTGTCTTCACATAATCCTGAACAAGTATGCACCGTTACTTAAGACTCCCCCATGAATATATTGGGAAGAACCGAATCCGGTGGTAGTCTGAGAACTCACCTGACTAGGAGGCCGCGTGGCGTGAAGCCCGCGGTCCTCGGATGTGGGAGGGGGTACTTCGGAGGCCTTGAACAACACCTTCCATGCGCCTTTGTGCGTCATGTCATAGAGCTTCCGGAGCGTCTGGTGGTCGGCCGGGACGAACTCCCACAGAGTGAATGCCCGCCTTTGGCATGGCAGAATCCGCGAACGAGCATGACCTGGATCACATTTACAAGCTTGATGTTCTTGTCCTTCATGCTTTTGATGCAGGTCTGAAGTCCGGTCAGCTCCGTAGATTCGCCCCAGGACAGGCCCTTCTTTTCCCAGAAGGTGAGCCGCATGGGGGCTCCGGATCGAAACTCGGGGGCCGCCGCCCAGTTGGCGCCGCGCGGCTCGATGATGTAGAACCACCCCGATTGCCACCCTTTTACGGTCTTCGCAAAAGGAACCGTGCAGCTAGGTGATGTTAGGCATCTTGCCCACCATGGCCCCTCTGCACTCCGCTTGCTGGCGACTTACAATCTTCGGCTTCACACAGAAGGTTTGCAGCCACAGGCCAAAGTGAGGCCGGATGCGGAGGAAGGCCTCGCATATGACGATGAACGCCGAGATGTTGAGGACGAAATTTGGGGCTAGATCATGGAAATCTAGCCCATAGTAGAACATAAGCCCGCGAACGAAGAGATGAAGTCGAAATCCCAGTCCACGAACGAAGTGGGCAACGAATACGACCCTCTCGTGCGGTCCTAGGGTCGGAATGACCTGCCCGGTGTCCGGTAGCCGGTGCGCTATGTCTGCGGCCAAGTATCCGGCCGCCCGAAGATTTGTGACGTGCTTCTCCTTGATGGTGGAAGCCACCCACTTGCCTCCTGCTCCAGACATGTTTAGCTGTGCGGAGAAGACTTGGGCTTGGGCGCTGGAGCTCGAGGGGGCAAGAGTGGGCAAGGGAGAAAGAAGGCGTGGGTAAAAATGAGGAAATCTTATCCCTTTATAGAGGCGACGAAAGCGGTGCGCCTCCCCACTTGCCCGTTCGGAATCGCTTGCTTCCCAAGCGCCACGATTGATGGCGTGGTGGGATTACCCATACCCGTATTGATGAGAATCCCATGATAAGGGGACATGATCTCTGCTCTAACAAGACGTGTCAAAGAAACCGCCTCACAATATGCGCTGTGGCTGGTTGTGGGAAAACGGTTCGAATAATGATCCGACTGTAATAACATGTCACGTCGTCTAAAAAAATTGTCAGCAGATTGCATTTGTGAAATATCTTTCTCTCTACAGCGGTGTGTAAAGATCATTTTGTGGATCCGGACATGATTCAAGTGTTCGATAATTATTTCGGAGTATTCGGAGAAGGAACCCGCCTTGCAATGCCGAAGACAATACTGCGCGCCGGACTCATCATCATTGAAGCCTGGTTCAGGGGCTACTGCGGGAGTCCTTGATTAGGGGGGATCCGGACAGCCGGACTATGTACAACGTCCGGACTATTGAAGCGTGAAGATACAAGACTCAAGACTTCGGCCCGTGTCCGGATGGGACTCTCCTTTGCGTGGAAGGCAAGCTTGGCGATCCGGATATTGTGTTTCCTTCCTTGTAACCAACTCCATGTAAACCCTAGCCCTCTCCGGTGTCTATATAAACCGGAGAGGTTGGTCCTTAGAAGGCTGATTACAATTACAATCATACCATCATAGGCTAGCTTCTAGGGTTTAGCCTCTACGATCTCGTGGTAGGTCTACTCTTGTACTACACATATCTTCAATATTAATCAAGCAAGAAGTAGGGTTTTACCTCCATCGAGAGGGCCCTAACCTCGGTAAACATCTGTGTCCCTTGCTTCCTGTTACCATCAGCCTTGACGCACAGATCGGGACCCCCTACCCGAGATCCGACGGTTTTAACACCGACACCAACCCTTCTCTATCGCCAATTCCATCATGCTCCCCACCGGGAGTGAGTAATTCCTTCATAGGCTCACAGGTCGGTGAGGAGTTAGTTTTGTTAGGGCTTGATCCCTAGTATCCACTATGTTCTGAGATTGATGTTGCTATGACTTTGCCATGCTTAATGCTTGTCACTTTGGGCCCGGGTGCCATGATTTCATATCTGAACCGTTTATGCTATCACCATTATATCCATGTTCTTGATCCGATCTTGCATGTTATAGTCACCTACTACGTCTTATGATCCAGAAACCCCGGAGTGACAATAGTCGGGACCACTCTCAGTAATGAGCATAGTCTGAGGAGTTCATGTATTCACTGTATGTTAATGCTTTCTTCCGGTTCTCTATCAAAAGGAGGCCTTAATATCCCTTAGTTTCCAATAGGAACCCGCTGCCATGGGAGGGTAGGACAAAAGATGTCATGCAAGTTCGTTCCATAAGCACGTATGACTATTTATGGAATACATGCCTACATTATATTTATGAACTGGAGCTAGTGTTGTATCGCCCTATGTTATGACTGTCACATGATGAATATCATCCAACAAATTACCGATCAAATGCCTACGAATTTATCTCATATTGTTCTTGCTAAGTTATGATGACCCACAAGTATAGGGGATCAATTGTAGCTCTTTTCCACAAGAAAGAGTGTCGAACCCAACGAGGAGCAGAAGGAAATGACAAGTGGTTTTCAGCAAGGTAATGTCTGCAAGTGCTGAAATTGTAAGCAAAACAATAGTTTCATAGCAAGATATTTTGTAACGAGCAAGTAATGATAGTAGTTAAAAAAGTGCAGCAAGATAGCCCAATCCTTTAGAGGCAAAGGAAAGGCCAAAACGGTCTCTTATAGTAAGCAAAGCGTTCTTGAGGGTACGCAGGAATTTCATCTAGTCACTTTCATCATGTTTGTTTGATTTGTGTTCGCTACTTTGATAATTTGATATGTGGGTGGATCGATGCTTAGGTGTAGTTCTTACTTGAACTTGAAGAAAATATGCCCTAGATGCAATAACAAAGTTATTATTTATTTCCTTATTTCATGATAAATGTTTATTATTCATGCTATAATTGTATTAACCGGAAACATAATACATGTGTGAATACATAGACAAACATAGTGTCACTAGTATGCCTCTACTTGACTAGCTTGTTGATCAAAGATGGTTGCGTTTCCTAGCCATAGACATGAGTTGTCATTTGATTAACGGGATCACATCATTAGAAGAATGATGTGATTGACTTGACCCATTCCGTTAGCCTAGCACTTGATCATTTAGTATGTGGCTATTGCTTTCTTCATGACTTATGCATGTTCCTATGACTACGAGATTATGCAACTCCCGTTTACCGGAGGAACACTTTGTGTGCTACCAAACGTCATAACGTAATTGGATGATTATAAAGGAGCTCTACGGGTGTCTCCGAAGGTACTTGTTGAGTTGGCGTATTTCGAGATTAGGGTTTGTCACTCCGATTGTCGGAGAGGTATCTCTGGGCACTCTCGGTAATGCACATCACTATAAGCCTTGCAAGCAATGTAGCTAATGAGTTAGTTACGGAATGATGCATTACATAACGAGTAAAGAGACTTGCCGGTAACGAGATTGAACTAGGTATTGGGATACCGACGATCAAATCTCGGGCAAGTAACATACCGATGACAAAGGGAACAACGTATGTTGTTATGCGGTTTGACCGATAAAGGTCTTCGTAGAATATGTGGGAGCCAATATGATCATCCAGGTTCCGCTATTGGTTATTGACCGGAAACGTGTTTCGGGCATGTCTACATAGTTCTCGAACCCGTAGGGTCCGCACGCTTAAGGTTTCGATGACAGTTTTATTATGAGTTTATGTGTTTTGATGTACCGAAGGAGTTCGGAGTCCCGGATGAGATCGTGGACATGACGAGGAGTCTCGAAATGGTCGAGATGTAAAGATCGATATATTGGACGACTATATTCGGACTTCGGAAAGGTTCCGAGTGATTTGGGTATTTTTCGGAGTACCGGAGAGTTACGGGAATTCGCTGGGAGAAGTATTGGGCCTTATTGGGCCATACGGGAAAGAGAGAGGGGTTGCCTAGGGCAGGGGCAATTCCTATTTGGCGCTGCAGGCGCCGGTTCCTACTATTTTTGCTAACCGGCGCCTGCAGCAGCTACTCGCGGGCCGGGCCATATCGCCTTTGTTTTCCTGTTTTTTTTTTGAAACGCAAAAACTACCGCGAGTAGAAGAATCGAACACAGGACCTCCCGGATCGAATTACACGGCAACAACCAAAGCGCCAACATGCCCTATGTGATAATGTTTTCTTCCAACATTGTTTATTTCTTCTTTCCGTTTTCCGTTTTTCCTGTTTCTGTTTTTTTAATTTTTTCTTCTTCCTGTTTTGACGATTCTTCCAAATTCGTGAACTTTTCTTAAAATGGATGAACTTTTTTCTCAAGATTGATTTTTTTATTCAAGTCAATGAACTTTTTAAATTTTGTAGATTTTTTTTAGAAAATCCATGAACTCATTTTAATTTTGATGAACTTTTTTGAAATTTGCTGAACTTTTTTTAGAAATGGATGAACTTTTTCCAAATTTGATGTTCTTCTTTCCAAATCGATGAACTTTTTCTCAAATTTGATGAACTGTTTTTAAAAAATGGATGAACTTTTTTCAAATTTGACGAACCTTTTTCAAATCGATGAACTTTTGTTTCAAATTCAATGAGATTTTTCAAATTCAATGAACTTTTACTCAAATTTGATGAACTTATTTTTAAAATCGATGAACCTTTTTCAAAATCGATGAACTCTTTTCGAAATTTGTGAATTTGTTTTCAAAATAGATGAACTTTTTTAAAAATTTGTGAACTTTTTCTCGAGATGATGAACTTTTTTTAAAGCGATGAACTCCTTTTCATTTCCACGAACTCTTTTGAATTTCTATGAACCATTTTTTTCAAATTTGTACCTGTTTTCAGTATTTTCATAGAATTCGTTTTGAACTAAAATTTTCTTTTTAATAATTTACAGTGGATATATATAATGCTCGCGCTCGGAGGAAGGGTCAAATAGAGCTGTTTCCTATTTTAAAACAACGAAACGAGCTTGACCTGGTGGCTACGAGGGAGTGCTCTCAACCCTCGCGCTCGGAGTTCGAACCCCAGTATTCACGAATTGCTACATCAATAATCCTAGTTTTTTTCTACTATATTTGAGAGCAGATTGGTAGCAGTGTTTTAACTGGGACGCGGCCCGCTGCTGGTCGCTGTAGGCGCCACTTGCCCAACGGGCGCCGACAGCACCGACTAGGAGCTCCCAAGGGCAGGCCGCACGCCTCCCCAAGGCCTAGGCCGAATTGGACTAGGGGGAGGGGCTGCGCCCCCTCCTTCCTTCCCTTCTCCCTTCCCCTTCCTTCTCTCCTACTCCTACTAGGAAAGGAGGAGTCCTACTCCCGTTGGGAGTAGGACTCCCCCCTTGGCACGCCCTCCTCCTTGGCCAGCCGCCTCCCCCTAGCTCCTTTATATACGGGGGCAGGGGGCACCCCAAAGACACAACAATTGATCTCTTGATTACTTAGCCGTATGCGGTGCCCCCTTCCACCATAGTCCTCCTCGATAATATTGTAGCGGTGCTTAGGCGAAGCCCTGCGACGGTAGAACATCAAGATTGTCACCACGCCGTCATGCTGACGGAACTCTCCCTCGACACTCGGCTGGATCGGAGTACGAGGGACGTCCGAGCTGAACGTGTGCTAGAACTCGGAGGTGTCGTAGTTTCGGTGCTTGATCGGTTGGGCCATGAAGACGTACGACTACATCAACCGCGTTGTTCTAATGCTTCCGCTTTCGGTCTACGAGGGTACGTGGACAACACTCTCCCCTCTCGTTGCTATACATCACCATGATCTTGCGTGTGCGTAGAATTTTTTGAAATTACTATGTTCCCCAACAGTGGTGTCAGATCCAGGTTTTATGCGTAGATGTTATATGCACGAGTAGAACACAAGTGAGTTGTGGGCGATACAAGTCATACTGCTTACCAGCATGTCATACGTTGGTTCGGCGGTATTGTTGGATGAAGCGGCCCGGACCGACATTACGCGTACGCTTACGCGAGACTAGTTCTACCGACGTGCTTTGCACACAGGTGGCTGGCGGGTGTCAGTTTCTCCAACTTTAGTTGAACTGAGTGTGGCTACGCCCGGTCCTTGCGAAGGTTAAAACAGCACTAACTTGATGAACTATCGTTGTGGTTTTGATGCGTAGGTAAGAACGGTTCTTGCTCAGCCCGTAGCAGCCACGTAAAACATGCAACAACAAAGTAGAGGATGCCTAACTTGTTTTTGCAGGGCATGTTGTGATGTGATATGGTCAAGACATGATGCTATATTTTATTGTATGAGATGATCATGTTTTGTAACCCAGTTATCGGCAACTGGCAGGAGCCATATGGTTGTCGCTTTATTGTATGAAATGCAAGCGCCCTATAATTGCTTTACTTTATCACTAAGCGGTAGCGATAGTCGTAGAAGCAATAGGTGGCGAGACGACAACGATGCTACGATGGAGATCAAGGTGTCGCGCCGGTGACGATGGTGATCACGACGGTGCTTTGGAGATGGAGATCACAAGCACAAGATGATGATGGCCATATCATATCACTTATATTGATTGCATGTGATGTTTATCCTTTATGCATCTTATTTTGCTTTGATTGGTGGTAGCATTATAAGATGATCTCTCACTAATTATCAAGAAGTGTTCTCCCTGAGTATGCACCGTTGCGAAAGTTCTTCGTGCTGAGACACCACGTGATGATCGGGTGTGATAGGCTCTATGTTCAAATACAACGGGTGCAAAACAGTTGCACACGCGGAATACTCAGGTTAAACTTGATGAGCCTAGCATATACAGATATGGCCTCGGAACACGGAGACCGAAAGGTCGAGCGTGAATCATATAGTAGATATGATCAACATAGTGATGTTCACCATTGAAAAATACTCCATCTCACGTGATGATCGGACATGGTATAGTTGATTTGGATCACGTGATCACTTAGATGACTTGAGAGATGTCTGTCTAAGTGGGAGTTCTTAGGTAATATGATTAATTGAACTTAAATTTATCATGAACTTAGTCCTGGTAGTATTTTGCAAATTATGCTGTAGATCAATAGCTCGCGTTGTTGCTTTCATATGTTTATTTTGATATGTTCCTAGAGAAAATTGTGTTGAAAGATGTTAGTAGCAATGATGCGGATTGGATCCGTGATCTGAGGTTTATCCTCATTGCTGCACAGAAGAATTATGTCCTTAATGCACCGCTAGGTGACAGACCTATTGCAGGAGCAGATGCAGACGTTATGAACGTTTGGCTAGCTCAATATGATGACTACTTGATAGTTTTGTGCACCATGCTTAACGGCTTAGAATCGGGACTTCAAAGACGTTTTGAACGTCATGGACCATATGAGATGTTCCAGGAATTGAAGTTAATATTTCAAGCAAATACCTGAGTTGAGAGATATGAAGTATCCAACAAGTTCTACAGCTAAAAGATGGAGGAGAATTGCTCAACTAGTGAGCATGTGCTCAGATTGTCTGGGTACTACAATCACTTGAATCAAGTGGGAGTTTATCTTCCATATAAGATAGTGATCGACAGAGTTCTCTAGTCACCATCACCAAGTTACTAGAACTTCGTGATGAACTATAGTATGCAAGGGATGACGAAAACGATTCCCGAGCTCTTCGTGATGTTGAAATCAACGAAGGTAGAAATCAAGAAAGAGCATCAAGTGATTATGATTGACAAGACCACTAGTTTCAAGAAAAGGGCAAAGGAAAAAAAGGGAACTTCAAGTAGAATGGCAAGCTGTAGGACCTTGAAGTATGTCTAGAGGGGGGTGATTAGACTACTTGACCAATAAAAACTTAACCTTTTCCCAATTTTAGAGTTTGGCAGATTTTAGCTACTTTAGGACAAGTCAAGCAATCATCACACAATTCAAGCAAGCATGCAAAGAGTATATAGGCAGCGGAAATTAAAGCATGCAACTTGCAAGAAAGTAAAGGGAAGGGTTTGGAGGATTCAAACGCAATTGGAGACACGGATGTTTTTGGCGTGGTTCCGATAGGTGGTGCTATCGTACATCCACGTTGATGGAGACTTCAACCCACGAAGGGTAACGGCTGCGCGAGTCCACGGAGGGCTCCACCCACGAAGGGTCCACGAAGAAGCAACCTTGTCTATCCCACCATGGCCGTCGCCCACGAAGGACTTGCCTCACTAGCGATAGATCTTCACGAAGTATGCGATCTCCTTGCCCTTACAAACTCCTTGGTTCAACTCCACAATCTTGTTGGAAGCTCCCAAGTGACACCTAGCCAATCTAGGAGACACCACTCTCCAAGAAGTAACAAATGGTGCGTTGATGATGAAATCCTTGCTCTTGCGCTTCAAATGATAGTATCCCCAACACTCAACTCTCTCTCAATGGGTTTGGATCTGGTGGAAAGAAGATTTGAGTGGAAAGCAACTTGGGGAGGGCTAGAGATCAAGATTCATATGGTAGGAATGGAATATCTTGGCCTCAACACATGAGTAGGTGGTTCTCTCTCAGAAATGGTAAGTTGGAAGTGTAGGTTCGTTCTAATGGCTCTCTCCACGAATGAAGAGGAGGTGGAGGGGTATATATAGCCTCCACACAAAATCTAACCGTTGCACACAATTTACCAAACTCGGTGGGACCGAATTGTTAAACTCGGTCGGACCGATTTAGTAAACCTAGTGACCATTAGTGATTTTCGGTGGGACCGGCATGCATCTCGGTGAGACCGATTCGGTTAGGGTTAGGGCATAACATAATCTCGGTAAGACCGATTACACAAACTCGGTGAGACCGATTTGGTAATAAGCTTTCCAGAGAGTTGGTCAGGTAAACTCGGTGGGACCGATTTGCTCTTTTCGGTGAGACCGAAATGTTACAAAAAGGAAACAGAGAGTTTACATTGCAATCTCGGTGGGACCGATCGCTCACTTCGGTTAGACCGAAATGTTACGAAGGGAAACAGAGAGATTGCAACCCCATCTCGGTGAGACCAAGATCCCTATCGGTAAGACCGATTTGCTTAGGGTTTGTGGCAGTGGCTATGACTTTTGGAATCGGTGGCGCCGGATAGGAAGTTTTGGTGTGACCGATTTTGGCTTTGGGTTTAGGTCATATGTGGATGTGGGAAAGTAGTTGAGGGTTTTGGAGCATATCACTAAGCACATGAAGCAAGAGGCTCATTAAGCAACACCTTATCCCTCCTTGATAGTATTGGCTTTTCCTATTGACTCAATGTGATCTTGGATCACTAAAATGTAAAATGAAGAGTCTTGTGCTTTTGAACTTGAGCCAATCCTTTGTCCTTAGTATTTTGAGGGATCCACTTTCATCATCCATGCCATGCCATTCATTGAGCTTTGCTGAAATAATAGTCTTGGAATAGTATTAGCTCAATGAGTTATATGTTGTTATTAATTACCAAAACCACCTAGGGATAGTTGCACTTTCAATCTCCCCCTTTTTGGTAATTGATGACAACATATACATCAAAGCTTCGACAAATGATAATAAGATTGAATAACATCGTCGCTTTAAGAAGTATGTGATAAGGAAGAGCTCCCCCTAAATTTGTGCATAGTTTAAGATTTGCTTTGGACTGCAAATGCACAATGAATTAGGCTCATGGATTACTCTTCCATGTCACATACATCTTGGTGGAGCGCTCAAAATAATAAACAATGATTACATGCACTCATCACCAAGCATAGTGAATGATCACATAGGATAGATAGGATAATATCAAGCATGCATAAGTGTAGCTTATGATCAAACACATGATCATCAATGTCTCACAGGCATAGTATCTCAACCAAAAGCAAACAAAGTTTGAAAAACCACCAAATAAAGCAAGAGAGAATAAAAGCAACACTCTCTCTCGAAGCCTATGATCTATACATTTTTCTCCCCCTTTGGCAACAAGTTACCAAAAAGTTCATAGAAAATGCATAGTGTTAGATCGTCTCTCAGGCTTGATCTTCTGGTGGTGGTGTAGAGATGACTCCTTGGACGAAGGCTTCAGTTGAAGTAGAGGGTGCTGGAGGAGTTGGTGCTGGAGCTGGTTGCACTAGAACTGTTGGGGCAGTAGCTGGTGCTGAAGTTGTAGCGCTAGTGTCTGTTACTGGCACTGCAACTGACCTCTGGCTCTGGGCACTCTGGCAAACACATTGGTGGTTGTCTTGCCCTTCCTCTCCTGCATGTCATCCTACAACTGCTCTACAACTGACTGAATCTCAGTTACCTTGACATCTAGATCATAGAACTTTTGTTCCATGATTCTCTCCAGGCTCTCCTGGTTTTGAGTTAGGGTGGCCAACCCTTTCTCAATCCTCAGAGTTGATGCTATCAGGTAACCAAGCTGCTCTTGTTTGGTCTTCAAGAAATACTCAGATGCCTCCTCTTGAGTTGGCATCTTGGCAGCCTTCTCCTTCTTTGCCTTCTCCTTCTTCTCCTAAGCTTGGACTGATTGTGGATCATATTCATTCATGACAACCTTATTGTCCTCAAAGTCTGGATAAATTGGAAAATGTTCCTTATCCAACTGATATTTCCCTATGCACATCTTTGAGTTGATCAATTCTTGAATTTGAGGTGCATATCCACAGCTCCTCTTCTGATCTGCTGCAGTCCTCTTGATTGTTTCAATGATGAGGCTCATGACTTTGAACTTCTGGGGCACATCAAACACATGCAGCATGTTGATGGCATGCCCTCTGATCATGTTATGGTCATCTGACTTGGGCAACAGAGTGTGCCTCAGGATCCAATTGATGGTTGCCAATCCTGACAGCAGAAAATGAACTGATCCAAACTTGTGAGTCTCTATAGCCTTCTCAGGAATTTCCTTGTACATGTGAGCCATTGAATTGTGACCCAACTTCTTCTTTGCATAAATGTCCAGGTCATCCTCTTCTTCCTTGGGGGCATTTATGAGACTTGCCCATTCTTCAACAGTGGATTGGTACCTTGTACCTTCAGACATCCAAACAATTCTACCATCTGGATAAAAGTGTGCTATGGAGTAGAACTGCATGATAAGCTCATCATTCCAGTTGGTAAACTTCTGTCCAACAAAATTTGCAACTCCACAAGCAACAAAGCTATCCTCCACTCCAGGGTAGTGCTGCTCATTCTCCCTGATGAATTTCCAGTCAACCCACCTCATATCACAGACAATGGGCTTCTTGTCCAACAGAATGGTCTCATAAAAGTCCTGTTGTTCCTTTGTGTGGAACTTGTAGTCAACGGTAGTTCTTCTTCTTGAAGCATATGGGTCTTCCATCCTCCACAGCCTCAGCCCTGAATCCTTCCTGATTCTCATGTCCTCAGCCACAGGATGGGCATCATTGTGGTCTGGTATCTTGGGCTTGAGCTTTCTAAGAACTTGTCCTTCCTCATCCTCTTCTTCAGCAACATTTGGCATTGGGGCCTTGTTCTTCTCAGCAGCTGGAATACTCCTAGTATTCCTCTTTGGAGCTTGCTTGGCCTTGGAGGCAGCTTTGGGTGCATCTTTGGGCTTGGATGTTGCAGCCCCTGACCTGATTGCATCTCCCATAAGCTTAGCTGCCTTAGGAGCTGGTGCAGCATCCTCTTCCTCTTCATCAGAATCCCTTCTCATTGAGGGCTTTCCAAGGACCTTGGCAATTGTGGTTCTAGCTCTCTTGTTTTTCTTGTCCTGATCACCATCATCCTCTGATTCAATTGTGAACTTCATGGTTGCACCAGTGGGGACTTTCTGAGGTTTTGATGTGCCTCTTTCCTTGCAGGTGCCTGTTTAGGTTGAGCTTGAGCTGGCACTTGAGTGGACTTCCTGGCCTTTGGCATTGGAGTTCTCTTGGCAGGAAATTTCCTCTTCAGACCTGGCTTTGTGCTTTGAGCAGAGCCATACTCTTTCTTGAGCACCACTTTCTTGGAAGTGGCCTCATCTTCCTCGGCTTTGTAATCTTCATCCTCAGAATCTGAAGTTCTTTTCCTCCTTTGCCTAGTTGCAGCCTTAGGCAAGTTGCTACGAGTACTTCTGCTCCCATCATCTGAAGTTGAGGGACTAGTGCCCTCACTCAAGTCCATCTGCTCTTATGACCTATTCTGACTGTCACTCTGATCAGACATACTGCACAAGCTGACTGCTGACCCTGTGAAGAGTTATAGATGAGATAGAATAGATGAGCATCACAAAATGCAGAGATTTTTGCAAAAGAATGATTCAAAAGTTTAGTTTTAGTTTTCCACAGAAAGCATTTCTGATCAACCGATTTTCAAACTCGGTGATACCGAAGCAGTTTTGGAACCTAAACTGATGATCTCGGTTGGACCGAGTTTCAGTTCGGTGGCACCGAGACTGCTAGGGTTTCACAGAATCCTCAAATCGGTCGCACCGATTAGTAATTCTCGGTCAGACCGAGAGTCACTAGTGCAATGGCATGCGCCAAATCGGTGAGACCGAGTTTTTCAACTCGGTGGGTCCGAGATGGTTTCGGCGGAAACCTAACCCTAAAAATTTGAATCGCATCTAAACTACGGACTATTTTGGTTGGATAGAAGAATCTCAATCGTGGCAAGAATCAATATGAAAACAATGTGCTAGGAATCAGACGTGGATAGCACAAAGATCAAGTCCATACCCTAACTTGGCGGTGGACTTGCTACGGCGGCAATGGAGGGGACGATTTCCGTTGACGGCGGCGAAGACCAGCGACAGGAGGCTACTGGCGGCAAGGAGACGATCCGGAGACCACGATGGCAGAGCGAGCTGTTGCGCGGGCGAAGGGTTTCAGAGAAATTTCCAAACTTTTGCACGTGACTATATATAGCTCGACCCTGTCGGTGTGACCGAGTGGAACAACTCGGTGGCACCGAGATGCATAACTGTGTTCAGTTATAGCAAATCGGTGAGACCGAAAAGTTCAAATCGGTTGCACCGAGATTGAAAACTCAGATCAACTTGGTGATCTCGGTAGGACCGAAAAGGAAGAATCGGTCAGACCAAGAATCACAAAGAGGTTTTGGAAGTTTAAGTCTATGACGAATCGGGGACTCCGAGTGCTCCTCACACAGAGTGGTTCAAATCTGACTTGATCAAATTTTGTGATGTAGCATGAATAGAGTTTGAGATGAGAAAAGCATAGATAGCTAAAGAAGGTTCTTAGGCATTCTTGTCCATCCACTTGGCAAAATGAAATGAAACCAAACAATCAAAACAACAAGTGGATGTCCTTGAATGAGTAAAATATGCACCAACATGCACAGACAATAAGATAGCGAATGAAATATGTGGCAAAGCATGCACAACCAATTCTAGCATCTATCAAACAATTGGCAATGACTAGGTCATCTATATATGAGTATATTGACTTAGGAGTCAAATGAGAACATTTGATCATAGGTCATACTCATCGTTTAAGCTCAAGTGGGGTTACCACTTTTAGATAATGCATTAATGTGTTCACACCATTAGAGTTGCTTTGACTCAATTCTTTAGAGTTAAGCTCCCCCTAGATGTGAGATCCCCCCTTAGAGGGATGAACTAACCTTGGGTTTTGTCGATGCTGACTTCATGTAGGTGTTGAATATGTAGATGCTCAATGTTGATGTAGATCATTTGGAGCAATCCTTTGGAGTGAGTTGCACTTTCAACTTACCTACATGGGTTAGTCCCACAAGGAACAAACAAGAATATCCATAGACATAGAGTGATGCACACACAAGATGATGTCCATGAAATCATAAGGTTACCTTGTCCCTTGTCTTACCAACATGAGGGTTTGTGACTCCTTGAACTAGTGCAAGATGTGGAAGTTGATTGCACTTGTTCTTTCCAAAATGATATGAGTGAAGAATGTTGGCGGAGTCACCCTCAAGAACTCTCTAGTTCTTCTTCTTCGGGATCCACATCATCTTGATGGGAATCCTTGGAGTTGTAGTTGTACTTGATGAAGTAGAACTCGACGTACTCTTGGGGACCCACTTGAACGAGGCTTTAGGTGCTTCTTCAAATGCATCAACCTCTTCTTGAAGCTTGTCCTTGCCTTTGTTCTTGTGGTCTTGTGGTGGAAGATCATCTTGAGCTTGTGTTCCTTTGAAGGAAGTAGGATAATACTTCTCTTGTTGAGGAACAAACTTTGTCTTGGGGTATTGATCTTCTTCCCACTCAACTCCATTGGCATTGAACTTTCGTTCAAAACCAACACCTTGATTCTTCCAGTGCCTTCCTTGCTTGCGTACAATTTCCTCGAATTGCTTACTCCCGGCAAGGCTCTTGTAAACACCTTTCTCTATAATTCCCTTCAATAAGCTATTTTCTTGCTCAAGTGTAACTTGGCTAAGAGAATCATTAGTGGAATCAAGAGAACTACTAGAAGCAACAATATTGGATTTGACATTATTATTGTTACTACTAGAGGAAGTATCTTTCTTGTACTTGTTACTAGACTTGACTTGAGGCATGTAAGTAGATAAGAGTAAATGCTTGGCAATGTAAGAAGAACTTTTCTTGCGAAGATCATCATTGATTGCTTTTAAGAACTCATGCTCTGCTCAAGATTGAGCTTTTCAAAGCGTAACTTCTCATGAGCCCTTAAAAGTTCTCGATGATCTTCGTAGATAGTTTCATGAGCTAAATTAAGAGAGTTTAATTCTTTAGTTAGAAGCTCAATCTTCTCCTTATCATTGTCATTCATTTTAGCATGGTTAGCATGATTAATTGATGTTTCATCATAGTATTCATCACTAGAGTTGTTAACAAGTAAATCATCATCCACAAGCAAGTCATCTTCATCACTATTGAAATCAACATACTCGGGATGTGTTACCTTTGGGCCTTTGGCCATGAAGCATCTTCCAACACCTTCATTTGGTGAATCAAATATGTCGTAGGAGTTGGTTGACACAAGTGCTAGACCGGCAACACCTTCATCTTGAGTATATTCGGAGTCGGAGTGATAGCTTCTCTCGGAGTGATTGTCGGAGTCGGAGCCAGATACCCATTCACGAACATGAGCTTGATGTCTTCGTTTTGTGTAGCTCCTTGATGACTTGTCCTTCCTTTCCGAATCCTTGCTTCTCCGTGAGGGTCTTCATTCATAACGATCATCTCTACTCCTCCTCTCTCTTGGTGGTGATTCTTCTCTTTTGCTCCTTCTTCTTGTAGAATCTTCTCTTCTTTTGTAGGGTGCCATACACTCATTGGAGTAGTGTCCAGGTCTCCCACAATTGTAGCAATTGCGCTCTCGACTAGAAGATCTCTTGTCATTGTAAGACCTTGATTTGGAGCTTCTTTCTTTGCTTCTACTCTTGTAGAATTTGTTGAAGTTCTTCACCATTAAGCTCAATTCTTCATTGAAGGTTGGTTTCTCACTTGATGATGTGGGGGCTTCACTTGAGGCTTTGTAAGCACCACTTGACTTGTTGTGAAGTTCCTCCTTATCCTTGAGTGACATGTCATGAGCAACAATCCTTCCAATGAATTCCGTTAGCTTGAGATCTTTGTAGTTTGGCATCATTTGGATCAATGTGCACACGGTATCATACTTTCCATCCAATGCTCTTAAGATCTTCTTGATGATGAATTTGTCGGTCATCTCTTCACTCCCTAAGCCGGCAATCTCATTTGTGATAAGAGCAAGCCTAGAGTACATTTCAGCGACACCTTCACCATCCTTCATTTTGAACTTGTCAAGCTGACTTTGGAGCACATCCAACTTGGATTCCTTGACGGACTCGGTACCTTCATGCATATCAATCAAAGTATCCCAAATTTCCTTTGCATTCTCAAGACGGCTGATTTTGTTGAATTCTTCGGGGCACAATCCGTTGAAGATGATATCACAAGCTTGAGCATTGTATTGCAACATCTTCAATTCTTCCACATTAGCTTCACGGTTAGGTTCTCTCCCATCGAAAAATTCACCTTGCAAGCCAATACAAATAATTGCCCAAACAGCGGGGTTATGTCCAAGAATATGCATTTTCATCTTATGCTTCCAACTAGCAAAATTAGTACCATCAAAGTAAGGACCTCTATAGTGATAATTTCCCTCGCTAGACATCATACTCTCCTAGGTTGTGAAACCAAGGCTATGACCACCAAAAGCTATGGAAATCAAAGCAAATGGAGACCAAAGCTCTGATACCACTTGTAGGACCTTGAAGTATGTCTAGAGGGGGGTGATTAGACTACTTGACCAATAAAAACTTAACCTTTTCCCAATTTTAGAGTTTGGCAGATTTTAGCTACTTTAGGACAAGTCAAGCAATCATCACACAATTCAAGCAAGCATGCAAAGAGTATATAGGCAGCGGAAATTAAAGCATGTAACTTGCAAGAAAGTAAAGGGAAGGGTTTGGAGGATTCAAACGCAATTGGAGACACGGATGTTTTTGGCGTGGTTCCGATAGGTGGTGCTATCGTACATCCACATTGATGGAGACTTCAACCCACGAAGGGTAACGGCTGCGCGAGTCCATGGAGGGCTCCACCCACGAAGGGTCCACGAAGAAGCAACCTTGTCTATCCCACCATGGCCGTCGCCCACGAAGGACTTGCTTCACTAGCGGTAGATCTTCATGAAGTAGGCGATCTCCATGCCCTTACAAACTCCTTGGTTCAACTCCACAATCTTGTCGGAGGCTCCCAAGGGACACCTAGCCAATCTAGGAGACACCACTCTCCAAGAAGTAACAAATGGTGTGTTGATGATGAACTCCTTGCTCTTGTGCTTCAAATGATAGTCTCCCCAACACTCAACTCTCTCTCAATGGGTTTGGATCTGGTGGAAAGAAGATTTGAGTGGAAAGCAACTTGGGGAGGGCTAGAGATCAAGATTCATATGGTAGGAATGGAATATCTTGGCCTCAACACATGAGTAGGTGGTTCTCTCTCAGAAATGGTAAGTTGGAAGTGTAGTTCGTTCTGATGGATCTCTCCACGAATGAAGAGGAGGTGGAGGGGTATATATAGCCTCCACACAAAATCTAACTATTACACACAATTTACCAAACTTGGTGGGACCGAATTGTTAAACTCGGTCGGACCGATTTAGTAAACCTAGTGACCGTTAGTGATTTTCGGTGGGACCGACATGCATCTCGGTGAGACCGATTCGGTTAGGGTTAGGGCATAAAGTAATCTCGATAAGACCGATTACACAAACTTGGTGAGACCGATTTGGTAATAAGCTTTCCAGAGAGTTGGTCAGGTAAACTCGGTGGGACCGATTTGCTCTTTTCGGTGAGACCGAAATGTTACAAAAAGGAAACAGAGAGTTTACATTGCAATCTCGGTGGGACCGATCGCTCACTTCGGTTAGACCGAAACATTACGAAGGGAAACAGAGAGATTGCAACCCCATCTCGGTGAGACCGAGATCCCTATCGGTAAGACCGATTTGCTTAGGGTTTGTGGCAGTGGCTATGACTTTTGGAATCGGTGGCGCCGGATAGAAAGTTTTGGTGTGACCGATTTTGGCTTTGGGTTTAGGTCATATGTGGATGTGGGAAAGTAGTTGAGGGTTTTGGAGCATATCACTAAGCACATGAAGCAAGAGGCTCATTAAGCAACACCTCATCCCTCCTTGATAGTATTGGCTTTTCCTATAGACTCAATGTGATCTTGGATCACTAAAATGTAAAATGAAGAGTCTTGAGCTTTTGAACTTGAGCCAATCCTTTGTCCTTAGTATTTTGAGGGATCCACTTTCATCATCCATGCCATGCCATTCATTGAGCTTTCCTGAAATAATAGTCTTGGAATAGTATTAGATCAATGAGCTATATGTTGTTATTAATTACCAAAACCACCTAGGGATAGTTGCACTTTCACAAGCAAATTGTCACTCCCGTGAAGAAGCCCAAAGTTGGACCAAAGCCTGAAACTGAGTGCTTCTACTACAAAGGAAATGGTCACTGGAAGTGGAAATTCCCTGAATATTTGGTGAATAAGTAGGATGGCAAAGTGAACAAGGGTATATTTGATATATAGGTTATTGATGTGTACCATACTAGTGTTTATAGTATCCCCTGAGTATTTGATACTTGTTCGGTTGCTAAAAATTAGTAACTCGAAACAGGAGTTACAGAATAAACAGAGACTAGTTGAGGGTGAAGTGACGATGTGTATTGGAAGTGGTTCCAAGATTGATATGATCATCATCACACACTCCCTATATTTTCGATATTAGAGTTAAACCTAAATAAATGTTATTTGGCGTTTGCGTTGAGCATGAATATGATTTGATCATGTTTATTGCGATACGGTTATTTAAAATCAGAGAATAATTGTTATTCTGTTTACATGAATAAAACCTTCGATGGTCATACACCCAATGAAAATAGTTTGTTGGATCTCGATCGTAGTGATACACATATACATAATATTGATGCCAAAAGATGCAAAGTTGTTAATGATAGTGCAACTTATTTGTGGCACTGCCGTTTGGGTCATATCGGTGTAAAGTGCATGAAGAAACTACATAAAGATGGATTTTCATAATCACTTGGTTATGAATCATTTGATGCTTGCGAACCGTGCCTTTTCGGCAAGATGACTAAAACTCCGTTCTCCGGAACAATGGAACGAGCTACAGACTTATTAGAAATAATACATACCGATGTATGCGATCCAATGAGTGTTGATGCTCGTGGCAAGTATCGTTATTTTTTGACCTTCACAGATGACTTGAGCAGATATGGGTATATCTAGTTGATGAAACATAAGTCTGAAATAGTTGAAAGGTTCAAAGAATTTCAAAGTGAAGTGTAAAATCATCGTAACAAGAAAATAAAGTTTCTGTGATCTGATCGTGGAGATGAATATTTGAGTTACGAGTTTGGCCTTCAGTAAAACAATGTTGAATAGTTTCACAAACTCATGCCACCTGGGACACCACAGCGTAATGGTGTGTCCGAACGTCGTAACCGCACTTTATTGGATATGATGCGATCTATGATGTATCTTACCGATTTACCACTATCGTTTTGGGGTTATGCATTAGAGATAGCTGCATTCACATTAAATAGGGCACCATCTAAATCCGTTGAGACGACACCGTATGAACTATGGTTTAGCAATAAACCTAAGCTGTCATTTCTTAAAGTTTGGGGCTGCGATGCTTATGTGAAAAAGCTTCAACCTGATAAGCTCGAACCCAAATCGGAGAAGTGCATCTTCATAGAATACCCAAAGGAAATTGTTGGGTGCACCTTCTATCATAGATCCGAAGGCAAAATATTCGTTGCTAAAATGGATACTTTCTAAGAAGAAGTTTCTCTCGAAAGAAGTGAGTGGGAGGAAAGTAGAGCTTGATAAGGTAATTTGTACCTTCTCCCGAATTGGAAAGTAGTTCATCACAGAAATCAGTTCTGGTGATTCCTACACCAATTAGTGAGGAAGCTAATGATGATGATCATGAAACATCAGATTAAGTTACTACAAAACCTTGTAGGTCTTCCAAAGTACAGTCCGCACCAGAATGGTACGGTAATCCTGTCCTGGAAGTCATGTTACTAGACCATGATGAACCTACGAACTACGAGGAAGCGATGATGAGCCCAGATTCCGCGAAATGGCTTGAGGCCATGAAATCTGAGATGGGATCCATGTATCAGAACAAAGTGTGGACTTTGGTGGAGTTGCCCAATGATCGGCAAGCCATATTGTATAAATGGATCTTCAAGAGGAAGACAGACGCTGATAATAGTGTTACTATCTACAAAGCTCGACTTGTCACAAAAAGGTTTTCGACAAGTTCAAAGTGTTGACTACAATGAAATTTTCTCAACTGTAGCGATGCTTAAGTCTGTCCGAATCATGTTAGCAATTGCCACATTTTATGAAATCTGGCAAATGGATGTCAAAACTGCATTCCTTAATGGTTTTCTTAAAGAAGAGTTGTATATGATGCAACCAGAAGGTTTTGTCAATCCTAAAGGTGCTAACAAAATGTGCAAGCTCCAGCGATCCATCTATGGACTGGTGCAAGCATCTCAGAGTTGGAATATATGCTTTGATAAGTTTATCAAAGCATATAGTTTTATATAGACTTGCGGTGAAGCCTGTATTTACAATAAAGTGAGTGGGAGCACTACCTCTTTTCTGATAAATATATGTGAGTAACATATTGTTGATCAAAAATGATGTAGAATTTTTCCAAAAAGCATAAAGGAGTATTTGAAAGGAGTTCTTTAAAAGAAAGACCTCAGTAAAGCTACTTACATATTGAGCATAAAGATCTATTGAGATAGATCAAGACGCTTGATAAGTTTTTCAATAAGTACATACCTTGTAAAGATTTTGAAATAGTTCAAAATGGAACAGTCAAAGAAAGAGTTCTTGCCTGTGTTTCAAAGGTGTGAAATTGAGTAAGACTCAAATCCCGACCACGGCAGAAAATAGAAAAGAGAATGAAAGTCATTCCCTATGCCTCAGTCATAGGTTCTATAAAGTATGCTATGCTATGTACTAGACCTATTGTATACCTTGCTCTAAATTTGGCAAGGGAGTACAATAGTGATCTAGGAGTAGATCACTGGACATTGGTCAAGAATATCCTTAGTGAGGACTAAGGAAATATTTCTCGATTATGGAGGTGATAAAAGAGCCCGTCGTAAATAGTTACATCGGTGCAAGCTTTCACACCAATCCAGATGACTCTAAGTCTCAATCTGGATACACATTGAAAGTGGAAGCAATTAGCTAGAGTAGTTCTGTGCAGAGCATTGTAGACATAGAATATTTGCAAAATGCATACGGCTCTGAATGTGACAGACCCGTTGACTAAGCTTCTCTCACGAGCAAAACATGATCACACCTTAGTACCTTTGGGTGTTAATCACATAGAATGTGAACTAGATAATGACTCTAGTAAAACCTTTTGGTGTTGGTCACATAACGATGTGAACTATGGGTGTTAATCATATACAGATATGAATATTGATGTAAAATCACATAGCGATGTGAACTACATTATTGACTCTAGTGCAAGTGGGAGATTGAAGGAAATATGCCCTAGATGCAATAACAAAGTTATTATTTATTTCCTTATTTCATGATAAATGTTTATTATTCATGCTATAATTGTATTAACCGGAAACATAATACATGTGTGAATACATAGACAAACATAGTGTCACTAGTATGCCTCTACTTGACTAGCTTGTTGATCAAACATGGTTGTGTTTCCTAGCCATAGACATGAGTTGTCATTTGATTAACGGGATCACATCATTAGAAGAATGATGTGATTGACTTAACCCATTCCGTTAGCCTAGCACTTGATCGTTTAGTATGTTGCTATTGCTTTCTTCATGACTTATGTATGTTCCTATGACTATGAGATTATGCAAGTCCCGTTTACCAGAGGAACACTTTGTGTGCTACCAAACGTCACAACGTAACTGGGTGATTATAAAGGAGCTCTACAGGTGTCTCCAAAGGTACTTGTTGAGTTGGCGTATTTTGAGATTAGCATTTGTCACTCTGATTGTCGGAGAGGTATCTCTGGGCCCTCTCGGTAATGCACATCACTATAAGCCTTGCAAGCAATGTAGCTAATGAATTAGTTACGGAATGATGCATTACATAACGAGTAAAGAGACTTGCCGGTAACGAGATTGAACTAGGTATTGGGATACCGACGATCAAATCTCGGGCAAGTAACATACCGATGACAAAGGGAACAACGTATGTTGTTATGCGGTTTGATCGATAAAGATCTACGTAGAATATGTGGGAGCCAATATGAGCATCCAGGTTCCGCTATTGGTTATTGACCGGAAACGTGTTTCGGTCATGTCTACATAGTTCTCGAACCCGTAGGGTCCGCACGCTCAAGGTTTCGATGACAGTTTTATTATGAGTTTATGTGTTTTGATGTACCGAAGGAGTTCGGAGTCCCGGATGAGATCGGGGACATGACGAGAAGCCTCGAAATGGTCGAGAAGTAAAGATCGATATATTGGACGACTATATTCGGACTTCGGAAAGGTTCCGAGTGATTCGGGTATTTTTCGGAGTACCGGAGAATTACGGGAATTCGCCGGGAGAAGTATTGGGCCTTATTGGGCCATACGGGAAAGAGAGAGGGGTTTCCTAGGGCAGGCCGCACGCCTCCCCAAGGCCTAGGCCGAATTGGACTAGGGGGAGGGGCTGCGCCCCCTCCTTCCTTCCCTTCTCCCTTCCCTTTCCTTCTCTCCTACTCCTACTAGGAAAGGAGGAGTCCTACTCCCGTTGAGAGTAGGACTCCCCCCTTGGCACGCCCTCTTCCTTGGCCGGCCGCCTCCCCCTAGCTCCTTTATATACGGGGGCAGGGGGGCACCCCAAAGACACAACAGTTGATCTCTTGATCTCTTAGCCGTATGCGGTGCCCCCCTCCACCATAGTCCTCCTCGATAATATTGTAGCGGTGCTTAGGCGAAGCCCTGCGACGGTAGAACATCAAGATCGTCACCACGCCGCCGTGTTGACGGAATTCTCCCTCGACACTCGGCTGGATCGGAGTACGAGGGACGTCATTGAGCTGAACGTGTGCTAGAACTCGGAGGTGCCGTAGTTTCGGTGCTTGATCGGTCGGGCCGTGAAGATGTACGACTACATCAACCGCGTTGTTCTAACGCTTCCGCTTTTGGTCTACGAGGGTACATGGACAACACTCTCCCCTCTCGTTGCTATACATCACCATGATCTTGCGTGTGCGTAGAAATTTTTTGAAATTACTATGTTCCCCAACAGAACTAGCCTCCTAGTTATGATTAACCCTCCTGCAAGCAACTGAAAATACAAGAAAAGTATTAGGAATAAATTCTAACCATAGCATTAAAATTTTGGATCCAATAGGTCCCTTACGGAATAGCGCATAAACTGGGGTTTAAGCTTCTGCCACTCTCGCAACCCATCATCTAATTACTACTCCACAATGCATTCCCTTAGGCCCAAATATTGTGAAGTGTCATGTAGTCGATGTTCACATGACACCACAAAGGGAATCACAACATACATACTATCAAAATATCGAACACATATCAAGTTCACATGATTATTTGCAGCATGATTTCTCCCGTGAACTCAAGAACAAAAGTAACTCCTCACAAATGATAATCATGCTCAAGATCAAAGGGGTATTAAATAGCATAATGGATCTGAACATATAATCTTCCACCAAATAAACCATATAGTAATCAACTACAAGATGTAATCAACACTAGTAGTCACCCACAAGTACCAATCTATAGTTCCGGTAACAAGATTGAACACTAGAGATGAACTAGGGTTTGAGATGAGATGGTGTTGTTGAAGATGTTGATGAAGATTGCCCTTCCCAATATGAGAGAGTTTTTGCTGATGGTGATGATGATTTCCCCCTCCGGAAGGGAAGTTCCCCCAGCGGAATCGCTCCGCCGGAGGGCAAAAGTGCTCCTACCCAAGTTCTGCCTCAAGGCGGCGGCGCTCCGTCCTGAAAGTCCTCTCCTTATTTTTTTCTAGGTCAAAATGACTTATATACCAGAAGATGAGCACCGGAGGTGGGCCTGGATGAGCACAACCCACCAGGGCGCTCCTTGGGGCCCAGGCACGCCCTGGTGTCTTGTGCTCACCAGGGTGGCCTCCTCCGGTACTTATTTGCTCCAGTATTTCTCATTTATTCCATAAAAATCCTCGTGAAGTTTCAGCTTGTTTGGAGTTGTACAGAATAGGTGGCCTGACGTAGCTTTTCCAGGTCCAGATATCCAGCTGCCGGAATTCTCCCTCTTTGTGTGTTCCTTGCATATTATGAGAGAAAAGGCATTAGAATTACTCCAAAAAGCATTATTATGCATAAAACATCATAAATAATAGTAGGAAAACATGATTCAAAATGGACGTATCAACTCCCCCAAGCTTAGACCTCGCTTGTCCTCAAGCGAAAACCAAAATCGAAAAACATGTCCGCATGCTTAGAGAGAGAGGTGTCGATAAAAACAAAATACGGACATAGAAGCATCATGTGAATTATCATAATAGCAACATACTTAAACATAAAACTTTTATCATAGAACTTTGATCATAGACTTCTAATGAATAAGTCACTATTCATCACACTATCGAAGTATAAAGCATAAACTCTACTAGAAACCAACAAACTATGTTCTCAGTCAACTTTGCAACTATAATTCATCATCTTTTCAGGAAGGGTCACGTATCGGAGGCTTTAGGAAAGTCCACATACTCAACCATCATATAGTCTTCTATGATTGCTAACATTCATCACATACACATGAGCAAAACGTTTCAACCGGACACATAGAAAGATAGGGGCTTATAGTTTCGCCTCCCAACGTATTCACCTCAAGGGTGATGTCAACAATAATAACTCATAGTACCCATATTCAACTGGATATATGTGCCTAGATCTTTCCTCACCACATGATGCTTGCCCAAGGAGGAAATACAAAGGAATGGAGAGAAAACTTTGACTCTTTGCATAAAAGTAAATACATAAAATTAAAAGATAGGCCCTTCGCAGAGAGAAGCAAAGGTTGCCATGCGCTTATTTGTTTGTATGCTCAACCCCTTAGTGCAAAAGAATATCATGTTGTATTGCCCCTTGTGATGGCAACCTTTATTATGCAGTCTGTCGCTTTTATTATTCACCATCACAAGTTCGTACAACGCTCAATTTTCTCTTACACTAAATGATCTCACACTTTTAGAAGCATTTTTTATTGCCTTATTGCACCGATGACAACTTACTTGAGGGATCTTGCTCAATCCCTAGGTAGGTATGGTGGAATCTTGAAAATAAGATTTGGGTTTAAGGGTTTTTGGATGCACAAGTAGTATCTCTACTTAGTGTGGAATTTTGGGCTAGCAAAGATAGGGAAAGCACCACATGTTAAAGGATCTATGACAATATGACTTCTATGTGAATATGAACAAACATAAATCATTAAGTTGTCTTCCTTGTCCAACGTCAACAAGTTTGGCATATAATATTTTGATGGGGGCTCACAATCACAAAAGATTTCTAGGATAGTGTATTTATATGTGAATCTTCTCTTCCCTTACTAATTCTTTCATGAGTTGCATCATCGACTAATGCTATGTTTGTCAATCTCTAATAAAATTTTCTACTTATACTTTTCCTTATGTGGTGTCATCACCTACCATAAGATTAGCATATGGTCTTCTTGATTTATTTCCTTTCCTTTTTTATTTCCTTTCTTTTTATTGCAACAAGAAAGCAAAAACTCAAACTAAACTTTATTATATATCTCGCACATGATTGCAAGGATAAATCACTAAGCGAACTCTCGAAAAGAAAGGATCGAACTAAACTTTTATTCATCTAAAGCAAAAGATTGAACTAAAATAAGTAAAGGCATAAGATAGTGGGGATGATACGATACCGAGGAACCTCCCCCGAGCTTGGCGGAAGCCAAGGGGAGTGCCCATACCCGATACTCAATTTTCTTTTGGTGATGAAGAAGACGGTGGTGGTGGTGAAGTGGGTTTGTCCTTCTTCCTCAGCTTACGCTTGAGGATGGAATTTTCCTCCTTCATTCACCGATTTCCTGTTCAAGCTCCAGTACCTTTTTGCATAAATCTTGCTTATTTTCCTGCAAAAGGCGGAAGGGTATAAACTAAACCTTAGAACTCTTTGCTTTATTTGGGAGACTTGACTTCTTGAATTCCACATGCATGTCTCTAGGTTGAGGAAATGGGACTTCATCCTCTTCTGAGCTCGTCTCCTCCTTCTCCCTAGGATAATAGTCTTCCTCTTCCTCTGAAGTCCAACCATAATGCTCTGCATCCCCATAGGACTTGGGGTTTGCGACAAAATCAGCAACATAGCTCTGACCCTCAGAGTCTTGGGATGACAAATTTTCAGATCTGTCAGGAAAATAGCAAGAGAAGAAAACATAAGATTTCTCCGCGATACGGTGGTCAATAGGTTCGGGGGGTATATGAAGATTTTTTTTTATCTTGGGAAACAAGCAAGCGGAAGAAAAACGGTGTCCGGAAGGTACCCGAGGTGGGCACAACCCACCTGGGCACGCCTAACAAGCCAGGCGCGCCCTGGTGTCTTATGCCCACCAGGGTATGCTTCCTGGACGTTTCTTATTTTCCTAATTTTCTAAATATTCCAAAACTGACAAAAAATATTTTTGCGGATTTTGAGTCCGTTTACTTACCGTATCACGTACCTCCTTATTTTCACAATTCTGGAGTGTTCCGGAAGGACTGTTTTATGTGTTCTTCTGGTGTCAAAGTTTGGATAATATTGCTTTCAACATTAATGGGCGTACCTGAGATATAATGTTTTATTTGTTGCCCATTAACAATCTTCGGGTTAGTACCTTCGGCATTATTTATTTTGATAGCTCCAAGCCGATAAACCTCCTCCTCCCATTTGGAGAGGAGTTTTCCTGCAAAGAACTTGAAACGAGAGTTGTACAAAAGAACATATTCTCCAACTTTAAACTCACGCTTTTGGATTCCTTTATCATGTGCTTGTCTGATTCTCGTAAAGATTGCACTAGTCTGGGCTTAATGCCGCTTATGATCAGACCATTGGCCCTTTGGACTTGGCCGTTTGTTTGAGGGTGGTATACAGACGCGTAGTCGAGTTTAATGCCCAACTTAGTGCACCAGGTTTTCACCTCATCAGCTATAAAATTGGAGCCATTATCAGTGATGATACTATGCAGAACACCATAACGGTGGACTACGCCGGATATAAAGTCAATTACTGGCCCTGCCTCGGCTGTTTTTACTGGTTCGGCCTCTATCCATTTAGTGAATTTATCAACCATTACCAGCAAGTATTTATTTTTGTGGCTTCCCCTTTAAGGGGACCAACCATATCGAGCCCCCAGACCTCGAAGGGCCAAGTAATGGGGATTGTTTTTAATGCGGTGGGGGCATATGGCTTTGATTGGCGAAAAGCTGACAGCCCACACAACATTGGACAAGGGCTTGGGCATCTGCTCGAGTCGTGGGCCAGAAAAAGCCTGTCCTGAATGCCTTGCTTATGAGGGATCGAGCTGCGGTGTGATGACCGCCTAGGCCAGCATGTATTTCTACCAAGAGTTGCCTTCCCTCTTCTTCGGAGATGCACCTTTGAAGGATTATGGTAGTGCTCTTTTTGTACAGTTCACCCTCATGCACTTTGAAGGCTTTAGAGTGCCAAACTATGCACTGAGCTTCATTTTGATCGCCGGGAAGCTCCTGCCTATTAAGGTAGGCCAGGAATGGTTCGCTCCAGGGAGCGATAACAGCCATGATCTCATGAGCAGAGGGTGTTATCTCAATATCCGGACCCCCGACGGTGTCTGCAATGTGTTCGGTAGCTAGGGGTGTGACCAGGTCCGCGCTATCTTCTCTGCTCTCACCCTGCCATACTACGGATGGCTTAAAGAGCCTTTCCATGAAAGTGTTAGGTGGCACAGGGTCGCGCTTGGCGCCCATGCGAGCGAGGATATCGGTTGCCAGATTACTGTCTCGAGCGACATGATGAAACTCAAGTCCCTCAAACCGAGCTGATATTTTTAATATGGCGGTTTGATATGCCATCATTTTTGGGTCCTTTGCATCAAACTCTCCATTGACCTAGGATATGGCGAGGTTCGAATCACCGCGCACTTCCAGGCATTGTATACCCATGGAGACAGCCATGCGAAGACCATGCAGAAGCGCCTCATATTCGTCTGCATTATTGGAGTCCGTATACATAATTTGTAATACGTAGCGGACTATATCCCCAGTAGGAGATGTTAGGATGACACCAGCCCCCAGGCCGGCCAGCATTTTGGAGCCGTTGAAGTACATAATCCAATTGGAGTATGAACTATACTATTTAGGGAGTTCGGCTTCCGTCCATTCAGCGACAAAGTCGGTCAACACCTAGGATTTAATAGCCCGGCATGGCTTGTATATTATTTCGAACAGTAAAAGCTCGATTGCCCATTTAGCTATGCGGCCACTGGCGTCCCTATTGTTGATAATGTCCTCAAGTGGTACTTCGGATGCCACTGTGATCGAACACTCTTGAAAATAGTGTCGTAGTTTACGGGATGCCATGAAGGTCATATAGGCTATCTTCTGATAATGGGGGTATCGGTATTTGCAAGGTGTGAGGACCTCCGATGCATAATATACTGGTTTTTAGGTGGGAAATTTATGTCCCTCTTCCCCTCGTTCGACGATGAGTACGACACTAACTACTTGGTTAGTTGCCGAAATGTATAATAACATAGGCTCGCCAACACCTGGGGCAGCTAGGATTGGGTTGCTCGCAAGTAGGGCCTTGATTTCTTCCAATCCGGCTATTGCAGCGTTCGTCCATTCAAAGTTATCAGTGCGTCACAATAGGTTGTAGAGTGGTAATGCTTTTTCTCCCAACTTGGAGATAAAACGGCTTAACGCCGCTATGCACCCTGCTAGTTTTTGGACTTGCTTCAGGTCTGTTGGTATAGCCAATTGTGATAGAGTTCAACTCTTGGCTGGGTTTGCTTCAATTCCTCTATGGGAAACAATAAACCCTAGCAACTTTCTGGCTGGCACTCTGAAGACACATTTTTCCGGATTGACCCGTATGTCGTATGTCCGAAGGTTGTCGAAGGTGAGGCAAAGATCGTCCACCAGTGTTTCGACACACTTTGTCTTAATGACCACGTCGTCGTCGACGTATGCCTCAACTATTTTGCCGATTTGTTTTTCCAAGCATGCTTGAATCATACGCTGGTAGGTAGCCCCGGCATTTTTTAGTCTGAAGGGCAAAGTGTTGAAGCGGAAAGGATCGTAAGGGGTGATGAACGCTGTTGCGGCCTGATCCGATTCCTTCATCTTAATTTGATGGTATCCGGAATAGGCGTCGAGGAAACACAAAGAATTGTGTCCTGCAGTCAAGTCAATGATTTCGTTGATGCGGGGTAGTGGAAAAGGGTCTTTATGGCAACCTAGCAAGCTCTTCTCCCATGGCTTGATGCTTGGGTTCAGAGAATCGCTGCAGTGTCTGGTTCACGGGTTTGAAACCCTTGATTATATTGAGACTGTGTTCGGCCAGCCTGCGTGGGATGCCGGGCAAGTCTAGAGGGTGCCAGGCAAAAATATCCCAATTCTCTCGCAAGAATGTGCATAGAGCGGTGTCCACTACCGGATCCAACTGTGCTCCGATAGATGTTGTCTTGTTAGGGCCCGTCGGGTGCACTTGAAATTTAACTATTTCCTCAGCTGGCTTAAAAGAGGTGGATTTAGATCTCTTATCGAGGATCATATCATCCCTATCCACCGTGGACCGTAAATTTGTTAATTCTTTGGCCGCTAGGGCTTCGGATAACGCCTCGAGGGCCAGGGATGCGGTTTTGCTTTCGGCACGGAGGGCTTTTTCTGGGTCGCTCAAAATTGTTATGATTCCATTGGGTCCGGGCATTTTAAGCTTCATATACCCGTAATGGGGTATAGCATGGAAGCATGAGAAAGTGTCCCGTCCGAGGAAGGCGTGATACCCCTGTTGAAGGGGACCACATGAAAGAGCAACTCTTCGGATCTATAGTTTTTGGGGGTGCCGAATACCACATCTAGTTCAATTCTCCCAGAGCATCGTGCTTCTCGACTGGGGATAATGCCTCGAAAGGTGGTATTGCTTTGCTCGATGTGTGATCTATCCATCTGCATTTTATCGAGCGTGTGTTCATAAATGAGGTTAAGCCCACTGCTGCCGTCCATGAGCACTTTAGTAAGCCGAAAACCATCCATAATGGGGTTTACTAGGGCAGCGGGTGCTCAGACTGACCGAGCCTTTGGTTCATCTTCGGCTGTAAAGGTTATTGCCGTGTCATTCCATGGGCTCAATGCGGTAACTTGGTGGACTTCAGCGAGGTCGCGAAGTGCCCTTTTGCGCCGATTATTCAAAGAAAAGGTCTCGAAGACCATAAGGATGTTAAAGTCGTCCCTCTCTGAAGAGTATTTCTCTGGAGTGGTGGTGAGGATAGCCTCTCCACTTTTTGCTACTTGTCGGAGTACCCAACATGCTCGAAGGCTATGGGTTGGGTCTGTGCGCGGAGTGGCATGTATCAGACAGGGCTTGTCAAGGAATTCATCAAGAACGGACCTATGTCCCGTCAAGGGTTTGTTTTTCCTTCCCATCAACTGGTGGTCGGGTGACCCGCCAGGATGTATCCGTTTAGTCCAGGACGCACACTGCTTAAAGGCAGCAGGCTCCAGTTGAGTTTTTTGGGGCCCTCCATGTGCTTTCCATCGCACAGTACTTTTGCACTACCTGTGATAGTTCCGTGAAGCTCCGTACGTGACGACGGTCGAGAGCATTCAATATTCCCTCGTCGGTGCAATTACGATGAAAGGCCGAAACTACATCGTCGTCTGGGCAGTCTTTGATCTTGTTTTTAACAAGCAGGAATCTGGCCCAAAAGTGGTGCACCGTTTCCTGAGGTTGATGTCGCACATACATCAAGTCGTATATATCCGGGGGACCTGAATTGCTTGGGGAATATTGATTGTGGTGGGTGGGTGGTTTAAAATTTGAATCCGACCCCACACCTGTATTTGGGGCTTGAAGATTCTCCGAGACGACCGGTTCGGGTCCAGGGAGATCCAAGGGCTCCCGTGATCCTATATCCGAGCCAGAGTCTGGCTCGAGGGATTCGGAGACCCGAACATGCTTGTTTTTCAAAATAGGGAGGGAAGTGTCTTCGGTCGATTCCTCAACGACCGCTACGAGGTGGGTGATCGGCGGGCGATTAATTTCCCTTTGGTCAGGCTTGAGCCCGATCCGATCATAGTCCGTTGAGACTCCCAGCGCGGTGATGCGGTCCAGCAGTTCATTCAAAGATGAGACATCTGCTGGATCCATCTTTTTGGAGTACTCGAGGCCAATGCGAAGACGGTGTTCGGCGGCCGTAGGGGATGTTGTGGGCTTGACGGACGTACAAGCTCCTACGGTGAAACCACCGAGCTGGAGGGTCTGCCCAGAAGTCAGGCTCCTTCCAGAAGTGATATTGTCGTTGATGACTAGGCGAGCCATAGATCGCTTTTGTAGACAGCACGGCACAGCTCTCAATGAAAGCACCAATGTCGGTGTCAAAACTGGCAGATCTCGGGTAGGGGGCCCAAGCTGTGCATCCTAGGATCAAGGGTAACAGGGGACCAAGGGACACAATGTTTACCAAGGTTCGGGCCCTCTTAAAGGAGGTAAAACCCTACTCCTGCTTGATTATATTCGATGAGTACAAAGATTACAAGAGTTGATCTACCTCGAGATCGTGGCGGCTAAACCCTAGATTTCTAGCCTATGAATATTTCAATGATGGTACTGAGGATAACCTCTACGAACTAATCCCTCCAGTTTATATACACACCAGAGGGACCTGGGGTTTGTAAAAGGTCGGTTCATTAGGGAAGGAAACAATACACCCGGACTCTAATCTTGCCGGTCACGTATGGAGAAGTCCCACCCAGACACGGAGGGCGGTATTCAGCTTGATCTTGTATGGCCCGTCCAACCCGGCCCATACTCCTGGGCTGGACACCTGAGGACCCCGAATCCAGGACTCCCTCAGCTATATCCATTTTCTCTCATGAAAAGAAACCACCTTCACTTATCAAGGAAGTGCTGGAAAAATTATTTGTGCTGCCGCAAAGAGTGGAAGAGCTGAAGCTATCAGCTGCCCGAGCCGGTGCCATCACCGCCCTGAGCCGGGCAAAGGCATGGCAAGCAGAGCTTGACCCGGAAGAATTGGCCACCGGCTACCCAAGCTTCAAAGAAGATGGGTGTCGGTGTCAAAACCGGCGGATCTCGGGTAGGGGGTCCCGAACTGTGCGTCTAGGCGGATGGTAACAGGAGACGAGAGACACGATGTTTTTACCCAGGTTCGGGCCCTCTCGATGGAGGTAAAACCCTACGTCCTGCTTGATTAATATTGATGATATGGGTAGTACAAGAGTAGATCTACCACGAGATCAAGGAGGCTAAACCCTAGAAGCTAGCCTATGGTATGATTGTTGTAATGTATGTTGTCCTACGGACTAAAGCCCTCCAGTTTATATAGATACCAGAGAGGGCTAGGGTTACACAGAGTCGGTTACAATGGTAGGAGATCTACATATCCGTATTGCCAAGCTTGCCTTCCACGCCAAGGAAAGTCCCATCCGGACACGGGACGGAGTCTTCAATCTTGTATCTTCGTAGTCTTGGAGTCCGGCGGACATTGATAGTCCGGCTGTCCGGACACCCCCTAGTCCAGGACTCCCTCAGTAGCCCCCGAACCAGGCTTCAATGACGATAAGTCCAGCGCGTTTATAGTCTTCGGCGTTGCAAGGCGGGTTCTCCCTTCAAATTCCATGTACCTGCCGAACAGTGTCCGGCTTCATCTTGAATACTGTGTTCCTCGGCTTCTACACCAAATAATGGCCCTCTTCCACGTGTCGCACGAATGCGAAAAGCCAGGGTGTCTTTTGCATTTCACCCCCCAATTGTGCGAGACGCCCGCCTACAAAAGAGGCAAGAATCTAGATCCAAACCACACCGTCTTCCTCCCGCTAATACTCCATCGAAGCGCCTTTGACCTAAAAATTCATTCCACCATGGATCGTCAACGCGACTCTTCTTCACGCGCTCCCAGCCCACCGTCGGGGAATTGGAGGAGGTGCTCTATTTCGCACAACGAGCTTGTGAAGCTCCAAACGGGGGGATTCCTCCCTCCGGCCTTCATGATCCCAGTCCGGGCCGGACTGGTTACTTATCAAGGTGGGAGACAGGCGGAGGACACTCCAAGCCCCAATAAGGGGGAGCGAGTATGTTTTGTCCCTTATCTGATAAGGGGACTCGGATTTCCAATACATCCGTTCCTCCGCGGGCTCCTGAAGTTCTACGGACTCCAGCTCCACCACCTCACGCCTGCCTCTGTCCTGCATATCGCGGGCTACGTAGCTCTTTGCGAGCTATTCTTGGGCATTGAGCCCCATTTCGCATTGTGGAAGAGGCTGTTTTGCCTCGTACCCCGTTCTCACCAGGGGTCATATATCAAGTGGGCGGCGCCGAAATATGGCGCATCGCCGGGACCGGATACCTATCCGGCACTCCCAAGAAGGCGCCCGAAGACTGGCCCTCGGAGTGGTTTTATATAGGAGACGCTCTGCTGCCAGACCCAGTTCGGATCGGCCTCCCGGAGTTTAGTGCTGCTCCCTTGAAGAAACGCCTCAGCTGGCGCCCACGGAGCCCCCGATTGGAGGAAGACAAGAGCGTCCATTACTTGATGGGCCGGATAAGATTAATGGCTCATTCCGGCTTGACCATGATCGGAGTCATGGCGACATGCATCAAGCGAGGGGTACAGCCACTGCAATACAGAGGCCACCCTATGTGGGATTTCAACGGGGAGGACGATGCTACCCGGCACAGCCGCAAAGGGCCGGATTCGACCGAGGATCTGGTGAAGATCCTGTCCAACCTGTACAAGGGGGAGAAGGAGGATTTCCTTCGAATGAACCCTTTGGATGGGTTTTCCATGATCAACCCCAGAGGATGGGTAAGTGAACACCTTGAAGGGCCCAACCCATGCTTTCGAAGTTTAAGCTTCTTACATTATGTCTTCGGCGCAGGATCTACGCCGGACTGTGGAGGACATGGTAAGTCCTGCTCCGCAACCCAAGGATCCAGAAGGATCCCTGGATCTGGCCTCCGAAGAGGACCCGGATATCGAGGTGGAGCTGATCGACGGGGTGTATCACCAGCTCAGCATAGACAATGCTTTGGTCGCCATTACGGCGGACTACCCCGGGCTAAGTCCGGCTTCCCAGGTGACCGCGACCGAAGTCCGGACACCATTATCTCATCCCTGCCCATTTCTGACCTTCGCGAACGATGGTATTTTGCAGGAAGTGCCTTTACGGCAGGAAGCCGAGCCCGCGGCGGCCGACCAACAGAGGTCAGTCCGAACCAGTAGGCGGAAAAGGAGCGCAGTGCGGATGGAAACGTCGCCGCAAAGGTATAGCTCGTATTTGAATTTTTAGAGCAACGTTCCGAGGAAACGTCTGAGTGCTCATGATCTTTGTAGGAGAAAAAGCGCTCGCCGGACTGCGAGCGCAGGAATTGCCAATCCGACCAACACCGGCCAGGCTCCAGCGCCCGGCCTGGAGGGGGAGGCAAGCGCAAGACGCGAGCCGGATCCTTCTCCAACGGAGGATACCGACAGACTGTCCGCCACCAAGTCTGAGGTGGAGAGCGCCATGAACCATAGGCGCCGCCGGACAGTATTTCAAGAAGCGTGCTTTTCCCCTGAGGCATTGGATGCTTTTAACGCAGGGGACGCGCATCTCCGTGCTGCTCAAAATGGTTTTACCAGAGCCACGGAGCAGTATGTGAAAGACATACAGGTAAGGGAATTTTAATGGTTGTATATACCAGTAGCCCCCGAGACTTAAAGTAGTTATGCTAACTGATTTAAGGATCATTGGAAATTTCAGGCACTTAACGAGAAGAACGCCCAGCTGTCTCGGGAGCTGCAAGATTGCAAGGCCCAACTTGAGGCCGCACTTGCTGCCGCAGGAGGAGACGGAAAGACCCCTCCTGGTAACACATTTTTATTAATAAATATAAGCGCTGTGCGGCGTGCGCGCGAGTCTAATAATGACATTTGCAGGTACCGCCAGACAAGATCCAGACAGGCAAGCATTGCTACGCCAGCTAAAGGCCGGCGAGAGTGTGCTGAATAGGGTTCAGCAGGAAAGGAACAAGCTCCAGGATGCCAACGCCAAGCTCGGAGAAGAGCTGAAAGGCGCTCAGGCCGAGCTGTCCGGCTCCGTTAAGGAGAATCAGTGGCTTCGTCGCGGCATTTATAGTGAGTGCTTGAGCGAACTCTTTTGAAAAGAAGAGTTCGGCGAGGAAGTATTTTGACATGATATGTCTTGTAGGTATACTCACGGGTCGTCCTGCAGATGAGATGCCCATATCAATGGGTGATCAACTTCCCGAACTGTTGCAGCTACTCGAACGAGTTCGGCAGGCAATGAGCGGCGTCGTTCAGGCTTTATGGCCAGCCCTCACCCTACCCGAGGGCCTCGGGGAGCTTGCAGAGAAGCTGCAGGGAGTACGGCAGCGCTTCCGTTTGTGGAAGATTTCGGCTTGCCGTCAAGGTGCCAGGGAGGCTTGGGCCATGGTGAAGACGCGGTACAAGAAGGCGGATCCCAACCACATGACCGAAGTTGGACCGGTGGGGCCCGATGGGAAGGAGATCCCTGTGAGTTTAGTGTATAGCCAAGTAGAGTTGGCTGCTAAATTTTCCCAACGGGACTGTAAGCTAGACAGCCTGTTAGACGGGATTGAGGAGGAATACAATCAGTAAATTTGACAATGTATGTTATCCTTTAAAGTGACATGTGAAATGCCTTCTAGCCGGATTGTAGATCGTTTGTCTTTGCCGACCTTTTCGCTTCGACCTCGGGACCCTAGAGTCCGGAGTGTGTCCGAATACCTTTTTGGTTAAGAAACAACCGTGGTATGCATGGAGACCAGGCGTAGGGGTCATTAGTGCTTTATCAGACAAGTGCCCAACTAGTTATGTTATATTACATGGTTAGTAAGAAACATCTTCCAGGGAGAATAGTTCCGTTAAGGGTTCCTTTCCCTGGGAGGCATGCCCTAAAGTGCATGTCCGGATTGCAAAGAAAGCAGTAAAACATCTGGGGGTAGATAGATAAATAGGTAAAAAGTCATCTTTTAAGTCACCGACCGAATATTCCCTTAAGAACGCTAGCTTTCGGCTTCACCCAGTCTGAGGTACACATCCGGCTGACCCGGCAGTAACAATCGCAGAGGTGCTCCCTTTACCTCCTAGCCGAACAATCGGGAACATAGGGGTAAGCACAGGAGCCAGGCAACCCAGCTTGGCCAAAACTTAAGTCATATCAATGCATATAATGGCGAGTAAAAGGTACATGTGGAAGCTTGACACATGTGATGGGTATAAAACCCGTATAATTGAGCTTCTGTAAAAGAAGCCCCCAGGAATAATGAGTGCGGATGGCACATCATGCGTATGCAAAGAATGCAAAAATAGGCCCGGAAGGGCTTTTAAGTGAAAAGGATAAAAAGAGAAACAAAAGACAGCCAAAGTGTAAAAGTTTGGACGGGGGAAGGGGACGAACTCTTAGTCCGGCACTAGGCATAGAATCGCCGGAGGTGGGCTGCATTCCATGGGTTCGGCTCGAGTCGGTGATCCGACGCATTTCGTAGACGGTACGCTCCGCCGGTCAGTACTTGATCGATAATGAAGGGGCCCTCCCATTTGGGCTTGAGCTTGTCCTTTTTCTTGTCCGGCAGGCGTAGAACTAGTTCACCAACGTTGTAAGTCTTGTCTCGTACTTCTCTGCTTCGATATCTTCGGGCCTGCTGCTGATAGAATGCGGAACGAGCCTTCGCGATGTCACATTCTTCCTCCAATGTGTCCAGGCTGTCCTGTCGATCAAGCTCGGCCTCTCTTTCCTCATACATGCGCACTCGAGGTGAGTCATGAATAATGTCACAGGGCAAAACTTCCTCTGCGCCGTATACCATAAAAAATGGTGTGAATCCGGTAGTACGGTTAGGCGTTGTCCGCAGCCCCCAGAGTACGGAGTCGAGCTCCTCGACCCATTGTGTGTCGGATTTAGTGAGTGACCTCACTAGTCTGGGTTTAATGCCACTCATTATTAGACCATTTGCTCTTTCCACTTGACCGTTGGTTTGAGGGTGATAGACTGACGCATAGTCGAGCTTGGTGCCCATATTTTTGCACCATGACTTAACCTCGTCGGCTGTGAAGTTCGTGCCGTTGTCGGTGATGATGCTGTGGGGGACTCTGTAACGGTGTACCACCCCTGATATAAAGTCTATCACTGGTCTGGACTCTGCCGTTTTGACCGGTTTGGCCTCTATCCATTTGGTGAACTTATCCACCATGACCAATAGGTACTTTTTCTTGTGGGTTCCCCCTTTAAGGGGTCCAACCATGTCAAGCCCCTAGACCGCGAACGGCCAGGTAACGGGTATGGTTTTGAGGGCGGTGGGTGGCATATGGCTCTGATTAGCAAAGAGCTGACAACCAACGCATCGCTGGACCAAGTCCTGTGCGTCTGCCCGAGCCGTCGGCCAATAAAATCCTGTACGGAATGCCTTTCCTACAAGGGCCCGGGCTGCTGCGTGGTGTCCGCCTAGTCCGGCATGAATTTCAGCCAGGAGGTTTTGTCCTTCTTCTTCGGAGATACACCTTTGAAGGACTCCGGTGGTACTTTTCTTATAAAGTTCTCCCTCATGGACCTTGTAGGCCTTCGATTGCCGGACTATGCAGCGGGCCTCATTTTGGTCTTCGGGAAGTTCCTGCCTAAGTAAGTAGGCTAGGAAAGGTTCTGTCCACGCGGCGATTACTGCCATTATGACGTGGGTGGAGGGTGTTATGTCGTCTGCCGAATCACCGGTTGGTGCGGTTTTCTCCGGTTTGTCGCTACCGGGTTCCTCTTCCCATAGTACGGATGGCTTGAAGAGCCGTTCCAGGAAGATATTTGGAGGGACAGCATCACGTTTCGCACCGATGCGTGCCAGGACGTCGGCCGCTTGGTTAATATCTCGGGCTATGTGATGGAATTCGAGTCCTTCAAACCGAGCTGACATTTTTAGGACAGCGTTGCGATATGCTGCCATTTTCGGATCCTTGGCGTCGAAGTCTCCATTTATTTGGGATATTGCAAGGTTTGAGTCCCCGCGCACCTCTAGGCGTTGAATGCCCATGGAGACCGCCATCCGGAGACCACGTAACAGGGCCTCGTATTCGGCTGCATTGTTGGAGTCCGTGTACATTATTTGAAGTACATACTGGACTGTATCTTTGATGGGGGACGTCAGTACGATGCCAGCCCCCAGTCCGGCCAACATTTTGGAGCCGTCGAAATGCATAGTCCAATTGGAGTATGCGCCGTACTCTTTAGGGAGTTCGGCTTCAGTCCATTCAGCGACGAAGTCAGCCAAAACTTGTGACTTTATAGCTCGTCGAGGTTTGTAAGTGATGTCGAATGGTAAGAGCTCAATGGCCCATTTTGCTATCCTGCCCGTTGCGTCGCGGTTGTTTATAATGTCATTGAGTGGTACTTCAGAGGCCACTGTTATCGAGCACTCTTGAAAGTAGTGTCGGAGCTTTCGAGACGCCATGAACACCGCATATGCTATCTTCTGATAGTGCGGGTAACGGGATTTGCAGGGGGTTAACACAGTGGATACATAATACACTGGTTTTTGAAGAGGGAATTTATGCCCTTCTGTCGCTCGTTCGACGACGAGGACTGTGCTTACAACTTGATGTGTTGCTGCGATGTATAACAACATTGGTTCGCCCAGAGTGGGGCGCAGCCAGGACCGGATTTGTTGCCAGTATGGCCTTTATTTCTTCGAGTCCGGCAGTGGCAGCATCCGTCCACTCGAAGTGTTCGGTGCGCCTGAGGAGGCAATAGAGGGCAACGCCTTTTCTCCTAGACGGGAGATAAAGTGGCTTAAGGCTGCCACGCATCCTGTTAGTTTTTGTATTTGTTTGAGGTCTTTTGGAATATCCAACTGTGACAGAGCTCGGATTTTGGCCGGATTTGCTTCAATTCCTCTACCGGATACGATGAAGCCCAGCAGCTTTCTAGCTGGTACGCCGAAAACGCATTTTTCCGTATTCAGCTTGATGTCATATGCTCTGAGGTTGTCGAATGTGAGCCTCAAATCGTCTACTAAAGTTTCGACGTGTTTTGTTTTGACGACTACGTCGTCTATGTATGCCTCGACTGTTTTGCCGATCTGGGTGGCCAGACATGTTTGAATCATGCGCTGATATGTTGCGCCAGCGTTTTTGAGTCCGAAGGGCATCGTGTTGAAGCAGAATGGTCCATATGGAGTGATAAATGCCGTTGCGGCTTGGTCTGCTTCCGCCATCTTGATTTGATGATAGCCAGAGTATGCGTCCAGGAAGCACAACGAATCGTGCCCTGCTGTGGCATCGATAATTTGATCGATGCGGGGGAGAGGGAAGGGATCCTTTGGGCAAGCTTTATTGAGGTCTTTAAAATCGACACAGAGGCGCCAGGATTTATCCTTCTTTGGTACCATCACCAAATTTGCTAGCCAGTCCGGATGTTTGATATCTCTAATGAATCCGGCTTCCAATAGTTTGGCTAGCTCTTCTCCCATTGCCTGTCTTTTGGGCTCGGAAAATCGTCGAAGAGCCTGTTTGACTGGCTTGAACCCTTTTAGGGTGTTTAGGCTGTGTTCTGCCAACCTGCGAGGGATTCCGGGCATGTCTGAAGGATGCCAGGCGAAGATATCCCAATTTTCCCGAAGGAATTCGCGCAGTGCGGCGTCTACTTTGGGGTTCAACTGTGCCCCAATGGAGGCTGTCTTTGTTGCGTCCGTTGGATGGACCTGGAATTTTATTATCTTGTCTGCTGGTTTGAAGGAGGTGGACTTGGATCTTTTATCGAGTATCACATCGTCCCTGTTCACCGTAGAGCGCAGCGCGGTGAGTTCCTCTGCCGCCAAGGCTTCGGATAGTGCCTCGAGGGCTAGTGCGGCTGTCTTGTTTTCGACGCGGAGTGCTATGTCCGGATCACTAGCGAGAGTGATTATTCCGCTGGGCCCAGGCATTTTAAGCTTCATGTACCCGTAATGAGGTATTGCTTGAAATATTGTGAATGCCTCTCGTCCTAATATGGCGTGATACCCACTGCTGAACGAGGCCACCTGGAACGTGACTTCTTCGGATCTGTAATTGTCCGGAGAGCCGAACGCCACATCGAGTGTGATTTTTCCGGTGCAGCGCGCTTCCCAGCTAGGGATTATTCCTCTAAAGGTTGTGCTGCTTCGCTCAATACGGCTCCAATCGATTTCCATTTTTCGCAGAGTTTCCTCATAAATGAGGTTTAGTCCGCTGCCGCCGTCCATGAGGACTTTTGTCAGTCGAAAGTCGTCCACTATGGGACTAAGTACCAGTGCGGCTGGGGCTCTGGTTGTTCGGAATGTGGGCTCGTCGCTGCCATTGAAGGTAATAGCTGTGTCGCTCCATGGATTTGCTGTTGCTACTTGGTAGATTTTGGCGAGTTCGCGGATTGATCGTTTTCGCATATTATTTGATGCGAAAGTCTCGAAGACTGTTGATACCGTGCTGGTATTGTTGGAGTGGTTTCCCGGAGCTAGAAGCTCTTCGCCACTTTTGGCCACCTGCCGTAATATCCAACATGCTCGAAGGCTATGTGTTGGGACGGCTCCCTCTGTACTGTGAAGTTTACAGGGTCCATTGAGCCATCCCTCCAGTACGGTTCTGTTTCCCTTATTGGGTTTTTGTTTTTTCATTTTTGCATCTGGGGCCTGAGTGTAAGGCGCCCTTTTACTGCGGACTGGGTTTGGGGACGGATTATCCCAAAATTGATTTTCGGTTTTCCGGAAACTCTCCATCGCACAGTACTTTCGTACAATGGATGCCAGATCGGTGAAGCGCGTAATTTTGTGACAATCAATGGCGTTTAGTATTCCCTTGTCCGTGCAGTTATTGCGGAATATTGATATTGCGTTTTCCTCTCGGCAGTCCTTTATCCTGTCCATAACCAGGAGGAATCTGGCCCAGTAGTGATGTACTGTTTCTGTAGGCTCTTGCCGTATTAGAGATAGATCGCATATGTCTGGGCGGGTGGGTGGAATAAAATCCGGATCCCTGCCCATCTTGAGGCTCAAAGGCCAAGGGGTTTCCGAATTCGGAAGTGTGGTTTGCTGGGGACAATCCAGCGAGTCCGGGGCGATGCATGATTTTAAGTTCAATGCTCGATCGAAGTCCGTCCCCCCGCGGGAATCCGGCATGGAGGGTTCGGGAATCCGGACATGAATTGTTTTCAACACTGGCAAAGAGTTGTCGTATTGCTCTTCTACCACTGCGACGTGGTGGGTGGCCTCGGGAGAGTTAATCTCTCTCAGATCGGTTTTAAGCCCAATCTGGATGTAGTCCGTAGCGACTCCCAAGGTGGCGATGCGATCCAAGAGCTCGTTAACAGACGAGAGATCTATTGGATCTAACTGTTCGGCAGCTTTAGGGCTGACGCGAAGATTGCTTTCGACGACTTGAGAAGTCATTGCCGAAGCGGCGGCCGGACAGGCGGTCATGAGAAAACCACCAAGCCGGATAGTTTGGCCGGCGGCCAAGGCCCCTCCGGCGAAAACACCATCTTTGAAGACGGGTGGAGGCATCCGCTCTATTGGTGACGACACAGAGGAACTCCCAATGAAAGCACCAATGTCGGTGTCAAAACCGGCGGATCTCGGGTAGGGGGTCCCGAACTGTGCGTCTAGGCGGATGGTAACAGGAGACGAGGGACACGATGTTTTTACCCAAGTTCGGGCCCTCTCGATGGAGGTAAAACCCTACGTCCTGCTTGATTAATATTGATGATATGGGTAGTACAAGAGTAGATCTACCACGAGATCAAGGAGGCTAAACCCTAGAAGCTAGCCTATGGTATGATTGTTGTAATGTATGTTGTCCTACGGACTAAAGCCCTCCGGTTTATATAGATACCGGAGAGGGCTAGGGTTACACAGAGTCGGTTACAATGGTAGGAGATCTACATATCCGTATTGCCAAGCTTGCCTTCCACGCCAAGGAAAGTCCCATCCGGACACGGGATGGAGTCTTCAATCTTGTATCTTCGTAGTCTTGGAGTCCGGCGGACATTGATAGTCCGGCTGTCCGGACACCCCCTAGTCCAGGACTCCCTCAATGGGTCTCCCTTCGAAGCAGCAGACTTCACCAAGTGTGTAAGAGAAATGCGCCCTTTGGCAAGCCAGCTAGAGGAAGAAACTTACTTGTCAAAATATCAGGCGGCTTATACCAAACAAAACTCAAGAGTGCGACGCCGGTTCATGAGGCCACGAACCTTATCCCGCCCACACATAAGCACACCTTTGCTCCTGATATTGATCCGTCGAGCCTTATAGATGATGAAGCTGTGTTTAGAGCTTTGACTGGGATCAACTGGGCCACATCTGACTTCCAGCCAATGGGTGAATAAGAAGAAGAAC